>OX243835.2:26776533-29590700 GCA_945859575.2 Herminia tarsipennalis | reverse complement strand
TGTATGATTTATATTTTTCTTGGATTTCAACGGTGGTAGGATTTTTTCGAGCATCATTGTGGAGCTTATCCCTGAATCTGATCGATTTTAAAAGCCCAGGAGTAATCCATGGCTTAATAATTACATTGGAGCTGCGAAGGTATTGTACCGATTTACTTCTTTCGATAATACTGTTTAGTTTTGAGACAAAATATTCCGTTGCAAGATTCACGTCTGTTATATTAAACAGATTTGACCAGTCAGTAATTACTAAAGTTTCATGCAGAGTTTCAAGGTTGACTTTAATTAGACTTTTTAATTGATGTTACACGGTTGTGAGCCAAGACTGCATAATACACTACTATGGTCAGTGATATCAGAATGACAGACCAAGATTGTTGAAGCAAAACCAGATTTAATTAAACAGTGATCCAGACTATTTTCTCCAGGAGTTGCAATAGTATGCCCAGGTACGAAGCCATAGTGAGAGGTGAGGCTTAGATATTCTTCAGCACGAGGGTCGACAGAGTTTTCTTTTATATCCAGATTAATAACACCGACCAAAACGCTATGCTGACTTTTACAGTTTTTTAGTACATTCTCTAGTGACATTAAGAAATTGCTAATATTATGAAAAGACGGTGAACGGTATATCGCTATTATAGTGTGAGCTGGAAAAATATTAATCTGCATACAATTGGCATCACTGAAAACATGTTCCGATACAGATATTTGAAGGTTAGATTTGTAGAAAATCACTACCCCAGAATTTTTATTGATGTATTGTTTTGAATAACAGCAATTATAGTCATCAAAATGTATTCCACTAAATGAGCCATCAAACCAGCACTCAGTCAATACAATAATATCCGGTTTAAATTGCAATCTGTTTAAGAATAGTAGTAAGGAGCTAAAATTTTTATTTATGCTTCGTATATTTTGAGATAGAATAGTAAGTTTCTTGGTAATGTCACCAAGGTATAGTCTACAGTTGTCCGGGTTATCAAGTTCGATAGAACTAGTTAGTTTCAAAGCATCTATTTCATCTATAAGTAGTTTATTATCAAATGTTAAGATTATTTCGAAATTTCAAGTACATCAGTATGTGTATCGCCGTATAAACAACGACAATAATAATAATAATAATACTCTTTATTGTACACTAAATATACAAGAACAAGGTGGTATACATTGTATAACTTATATGTAGGTACAATGGGCGGCCTTATCGCTAATAGCGATCTCTTCCAGGCAACCTTTGGATGGATAGAAACAAATTATCTACAAGAAATAAATAGCGGTAGTGTACAGCATGAATAAATAATATAGGTATATTAATACATTTAGCTATATACATATATTTAAGTATAATAATCTAAACTTATCAAGAAATTAGAACAAAATAGATATTTATAGTTTTAAGTAGTCAGATAATGAGCCTTCAACATCCTTTTAAACAATACCAACGACTGAGCACGTCTAATAGGCAAAGGCAATGCATTCCAAAGTCTTGCTGCCTCAACTGTAAATGATTTGTCATAAAATCGTGTGGAATGCACTGGAATTTCCAATCTCAAATCCTCCGATGACCTCAGGGACCTCGAATACGTGTCATGCAGGAACTTGAAACGTTCTTTGAGATACAAGGGAGTGAAAGGATTAAAAAGTATACTGTACAGCAATGAAAGAATGTGAGTATTCCGACGAAGACGAATTGGGAGCCACTTGAGCTCGTTACGGAATTCTGAAACGTGATCATATTTGCGCAAGCCAAATATAAATCTAATACATAAATTTTGGAGACGCTCAAGTCTGTCAAGTTGCTCCTCGGTGAGGTCAAGATAGCTGGCATCAGCATAGTCAAGTATAGGTAGAAGAAGAGACTGTGCCAGCGCAATTTTAGTGGTAATGGGGAGAAAGTTGCGGAGTCTTCGCAAAGACCCTGCCGATGCAAATAACTTACGGCTGACCTCTTGCAGTTGAGGACCCCAAGATAAGGTTTTGTCAATGAGAACGCCCAAGTTCTTTACAGTGTCGCTAATCGTTATAGAGGTACCGTTGAGTGTAACTTGTGGCAATTGGTTCCAATCGATTCGCGAAATCATCTTCGGGCTACCAACTACGATAACCTGAGTCTTCGACGGATTAACCTTCAGACCATGGTGGTTGCTCCATTCACATATACGCTCCAAATCCGTGTTAATAATTGAAAAGGCTAGTGGCAACTGTCGCAGTGGTGCTTGTGTGTAGATTTGAAGATCATCTGCATAAAGGTGGTAGGATGAAACTAATTGGTTAGAAATAGCATTTATAAAAATTGCGAAGAGCAGAGGAGAAAGAACGCCACCCTTCGGTACACCAACCGTTACATCGCACCAGGAAGAATAAGACTCTTCAATGCGTACGCGTTGTCGGCGACCAGACAGATAACTATGAAACCAGTCAATAACCGTTGGAGATATGTTGATAGAGCGTAGTATACCAAGTAGAATATTGAAATCAACAGAATTGAAGGCATTACTGAAATCAAGTAAGGAAAGGACTGTTAGATTTCCTTCTTCCATGCCTTGTCTAATATCATCAGTAACACTAACAAGAGCTGTAACCGTGCTGTGGGCAGAACGGAAACCGGACTGAAAGGGATTGAGGAGACAATTTTGAGATAAAAATGCACTAAGTTGGGAATGGATGAGCCGTTCAATTACTTTGGAAAGGAACGGTAGTATAGATATTGGTCGGTATTCTGAGAACGATAAAGGATTTGATTGTTTAGGAAGAGGAATTATTTGGGCATCTTTCCATATTCGTGGAAAGAAACCGCTGGTAATGGAAAAGTTCAAGATATTTGTTACGATAGGAAGAATCTGGTCAAGGATAGGCAAGATCATGTTACGGCTGATACAGTCAGTACCTACTGCATTAGATGTAATTGACACTACGCTCTTTCTAACATCACAATCAGTAAATTGATTCAGAACAAAGGGAGGATAGTTGGGTGATGGAAGTGATGAAAGATGATTCAATGTATTAGCTTTAGTGGTCCCATCAAAATTGGACGAAGAACAGAAATGCATATTAAGTGCGTTTAAGTCGATTGGTTCACGGATGGGGTCTTGTCTGGATTTTCCAACACCCAACGTTCTAAGAAATTTCCAAATTTTAGCGGGCTCTCCGTTCTCAACCGAGGTGTGGATATGTTGGCGTTGTGCATTTCGACACACCTTATTGCAGTGATTTCTTATAGCCACATATCTTTCTCGGTTAGTAGAAGTAGGTCTACACTTATACTTATATTTGGCTGCGATCTTCTTATTCATTATAACTTTAATCTCGTCAGTAAGCCATGGTGACGGTAAATGCTTAATTTTAATTTCGCGGATCGGAGCATGCACATCATACAACTTAATCAAGTTTGAATTAAAAATATCAACTTTATTATTGACACATACGGATCTATACAAAGGATTCCAGTCAATATTGCTGGCATCCTCTCGAAGTAAATCGATATTCATACCACTAAAATGACGCTGTTTAAGAATTTTAGGTTTGACCTTAGGCCTTAGACCTTTTCTTGTCGAAGTTTATAGGAAAGGAAAATTAAATCATGATAGGAGAAGGCATCAGCCGAGCATTGGCCGTGCTTAGAGACAAGATCAGGTGAAGAAACGAAGATGAGATCAATAAGAGAAGGAGTAGAATTGGGAAAATTATGAGTAGCATTCAGGGGGAGAATAGAAAGATTACAGGATTGTATAGTATTGTAAAGAGAGGAGGAACGAGAGTCGTTTTTTAAAAGACACGTGTTGAAATCACCCATAATGACTATATGGCTGTAAAAAGGAGATAGATTTTCTAGTAGGCGTTCGAAAGAAGAGAAATAGTCGATACGCAATGAAGGGCAGTAAAAAACTCCGAGTAAAACTTTGTTATGATGAAGTTCTACTTCTACAAAAAGATGCTCGCCTGCATTTTGTGGAGGTGGCTGTGCTGATATGTTTACGATGCGGAAAGGAATATGTGTGCGCAAGTACATTGCTACACCACCACCAGCACCGGCAGCGCGATCATATCTAATTAAATGGTAGCCTGGTATAGAATAAGAGCTGGAGGGAAGACATGGTTTTAACCATGACTCGGATATAAGAATTCCATGGATATTGTTGCCGTCAAAACTGGCCAGCATATCAAAGAAATGGGCGGGAATACTCTGGGCGTTAATATGGACTACATTGAAGTTCCTAGGGACATCAGAGAACGTGGATTGGAGTGTTTCACCAAGAGATGGGATACTGACAAAACTATCATTGGTGCTACTGATGACAGAGTGAAAACTCTCATTATCACTTTCATTATCAATATCCAACATAATAAATAATTAAGATTAAGAATACAAATTAAATTATTATATAAAAAAAAATAAAAAATAAACAAATAAATATATTTAAATAAATGTTTATAAATACGAATAAGAACGTGAAAAACTAAAATCAGTACTATCCACCCACCAGTTGAATGTTTTATGAAGAGAAAACTTATATACACAAAAAAGTAAAAAGATAATTAATAGTAATTTAACAATCAATCAGCAGGGTCCGGTATAAAAATTCAAACTAATTAAATGTGTCAAAAAGACTCGTATCCAAAACTCCAACACACATTCATGTGTCAAATGAAACTGACATAAATTACTTCAAATAATTTACGTCAAATGGTGACACAAGTTTGTTATTTTTTGACAGCCAAAGTTTTCAAAGTATAATTAAAAATGGATTGTGTTAATATAGTTAGCAAATGTGGAGGTAGAACACGATATACTTCGAAAGAAGGTGGAATTGTAATATATTTTAAACTTATTACCCGGATCCTGCAATTGTGATACGCTTTAAGCGAAAAACAACAAGCTTATAACTTTTTGGCGGCAGCAGCTCGACGAGGCCTTTGGGTGTTTTTGGGTGCTTCTGTCTGCTTCACAGCCTCCAAGTTCGGAATGTTATTGAGTTCCTGAAGAGAAACTATACGATGACGTGACCCATTGGCACCAATGACATAGACAAAACCATCCCGCGTCCAGCACTTGTTGACACCGTATTTTTCTCGCGCAGACATAAATGCTTCATGTCGGGGCTTAGTCAGGAACTCAGACAAAGTCACTCCTGAGCCCTTCAGCTTTGTCTTTGTGAACCAAATCTTGTCCCGCAAAGTTAAATTTTGGAACTTGATAAGTATAGGCCTTGGTTTGTGTGTACTTGAAGGTCTCCCCATCCTGTGACATCGTTTGATATCAGAAACTGAGAAACTGTCAATACTAAGGTGTTGCTTGACAGTATTGATGACAACCGTAGCCGTGTCCTCGGTCTTCTGCTCTTCTACACCATGAAGAAGGAGTATTTTGTGACGACCACGCATCTCAATGCTATCAATCTGTTGTGCTAGCTTCTCCATCTGGCGTTGAAGTAAATTTAAGGATTCCAATGCGAATGTCTTAAATGTATTGAAGTCTGGTGTTATGGTGTCTCCGTCGGTGAACATTGATGCATTTGTAGCCTTCTGCAATCTGGACTCAAAGTTAGTGATTCCTTCAAGGAACATTGTCCTTAAGCTGGCAAAAGATTCCTGCATGCTTTCCATGACTGTGTCAAGTGTTGTTGTCAAAGTAATAAGTTGAGTTGTAGGAGATAACACTCTGTCTGGTAGGTCTGGACTGCTATTAGTTAAGTTTGAATGTATACATAAAGTAAAATACTGTTGTAAAACTATTTAAATTTAATTTTAAATTGGGAGCAAAATAATGTGCTACTTGCTATGCTAACTACCAGCCAACAACGTAATTTGTAACGTAATTTTTAATTAAATTTACCATAAATCTGATTTGTATAAAAGTTACATAATGTACTGTTTGTGCACATATTATTAAAATTTTAGATTGCAAGATTTTAACCACAATTTTTTTTTGTATATAGCCTGTGGCGCTGGCGTACACATATCGCACTATAATTTCCTTAACGTCACTAAACAAAATAATCACTTTTTCAGTACGAGCGTTTAAAGTTTTGATTTTTTTGGAAAGGGTATAAATTAAAGTAGAGTGATTATGTCAATCATATCTTTTGTTTTTATTATGTAGTAAAGCTAACAATATTCATTAAAAATATCTAAAAAAACAAAAAACCATTTAATGGTATAAAAAAACTAAAAAAACTAATATAGTGTCACTATTCTGCACAATGTACATGGCCTTTTATATTTTTTTATAAAACAATAACGACATAAAAAGTAACAATTTTACCTTAATTCTAATAAAAATAGTATTTAAAAATCAGTTCTTTCATATTATGTAAGTAGTACGAGTATACTTATCATTAGAATTACACTTTGGTAGGCAATGAGTAGCTATAAACTAAAATACACAATGTTTGAGATCAAAAATATACTTAAGTATGAAAAATATAAACTATATTAACATTTAGAAACGGTCTAATAAAATAATTAAAACATTTTTTTTGGTGTTTTAGTCTTAACATTACTAATAATCATAATTATAATGACAATACTAACTTACTAAGAAAGGATATGGTCAAAATAAGAAGAAGCGTAGTATTTAGGAATATGATTATGATCAACAAGAGATTTTAAATCATTTTTCTTCCTTTCAGCTAATGGTAATTTTGCTGTGTATAGTGGTTTCAGATCAGATACTGTAGCAGTTGTCCCTTGTCTACGTGTTGCGACTTTAGTGGTTTCCAACTTAATCTCCTTAAAATCAGTGTCTGCATAAGAGGTTTTATAAAAAAACTGTATTTTACCTTCTTCTTTTTCATTTTTAATGATTTTGATTATCTTTATATCTGCAAGTTTCACCTTTTCTCCATCCATATTTTTCGTTATAGCTTTGTCAGTTACTGCTTTAATATCATAAAATTCCGTGTGACTCATTTCATTTACAATATAGGGTTGTCCTCGTTTTTTGGCACTTCTAATGGCACCTATGTACTGTGCTGGTACATAGATCGGTCCTGATTTTAAAATTTTCTTTACTTCTCTTTCTATTGTGGAGTGAACCGCGTCTCCTTCATTTTGCGTGTGTCCCTTTATCAAAAATTTATGGGTAATTGAATGAATTGGTAGCATTTTTAAAGCATACGCATACATGAAAAACATAAAATTATTTTTTTGCTGACCACAGCAGTTATCTGAATAAAATATAAATTCAGCGTCAGGGTTGGAAGACGACATCTTCTGTAGATATTTGTACACGCATGATGCAATTTCGTTAACTCCTCTATTTCCTTCTACTTCAGTCCAAAAGTAACATTCTGTATGATCCTTGCCAAGCTCTGAAATTGTGAAATTCAAACAATTCAATTTTGATTTGTAGTAAAATATTGACACATCGCCTTTAGGGACAGTCATCACTGCTTGCAAATCGTAACATGAGACAACACGGGTTGGTCCTACAGCTTGTTTGTCTTGCTCTTTCTCGTTGCGACACAGCTGTTTTTCTTTTAAATGATTTTGGTAGTGATCCTTCATTGCTTCTTTACCAGCAGCATCAGCATTCTTAAAGGCCACACAGTCATCGCATTGATCCTTTTTAGGTACGAAGAATCCAATATTGAATTCAGATTTAAATATTTTGCGGTAAGTATGAATTTTGACATGAGGTACATTTCTTAATATGCAATTATTTTTGTAGTCGTTAAACAAATCGGTCAAAGTTTTTCCACCATCGATGTATTCTTTAGTCGTTTGTTTTCGAAGGTAATGACTTTCAATTCTTGGTATTGATTCAATATGTTTTTTAACACAATCTATCATCTCTGTCGGGATTCCGGTGCTACTGTGCTTTCCCCTTTTCTCAATGATCTCTGCAGTTCCTTGTTGATTTTTATTCTGTAAAACAGTTCTTATTGGTCGATCGTTTATACCAAGGGTATTCTTAAAAAAAGTTTTGCAGACTCTCAGTTTTTTGTCATCTACAAGAAAGTAGAATGCATTTTTAAGTTTTCTGTTGCTGTCCACTCTTTTATATTGGTACTTTGGGGTAATAACGGACATATGCATAGCAATATAATCTCGTTGTCGCATTAGTGAGCCCATCTTCCAATAATTATTAAAAAGACCTTGGCGAATCTCCTCTGAAATAAGCTCACCACACTTAATTTTACATTTTTCGCTACACGTCGGTCCTATTTTTCTTTCAGGTATGATTTTTGAAGAAGCCGAGACATACGATTGACCCTTATTTCGTAAAATCTTCGCCAGCTTTTTTTTGTTTTGAACACGTGCTCTCTTTTGGGCATGGACAGCAGGAACAAGCTCATTAAAGCTAGTCTCATTATTTCCAATGTTTGATACAATATTATTTGCATTTCGTAGAGTATTGTGTAAATGTGTGTCCGTTACGGCATTGCTTTCAGTAACTTCAGGTTCAATAACTGGCATCGTATTATTACTGTGTTCGTTGATTGCTTTCCTGGTAACAGAGGAATTTGTTGATGAAGAGTCTGACGATGAGGAACTTGACGACGAAGAGGATGACGATGAGGAACTTGACGACGAAGAGGATGACGTGGATGAATCACGGGAGTTTGCTGAGTTCTTGCGATGACGTCGTTTTCGTGCAGGTAAGTATGTACGATCATTATCAGAAGCTGGAGAGAAATCAACGTTTGATCCATTACTTAGGTTTGATGTGGATGAGTCTCTTCTATTAGCCGCAATTTTCAGTGGTTCATTGCATATTATGTTGTCACCCGAACACTCTGGCATAGTAGACACTGATGGTGAACAGTTTTGTTCAAGGGTCTTTTGTTCTTTAATAAATGTACATTGTTCATCTATGTAATTTGTCTCCATGGGTTCATTTTCTATATTGTGATTAGAGTCATTTTGCATATTTGTAAATAATCGTCTTTCAACACTTCTTAGCCGTTCTACACGGTCATTAGTTACACGTCGCCTTATGTAACTCAATGGATTGTGCGAAATGTTGTTATACTCCAGTTGTTTAATCTGCGGTATATCTTTAAATCGTTGTTCATTGGTGCTTTCATTGTGAAGACAGCTTCTAGCGATGTCTCGTAGCTTTTGGATGCGCTCAGAAGGTAGAGGCATCGTTTGCTGAAAAAAGTTATTTTATTTGAAAATTATCGATAATTATTACTATCTCCTTCCTCTTCGTCTGTGCGTCTATCCCGGTGACATCCTAGGACGCCCGGGGTCAACTGCCACTTTGGTTTTGACAGAGCTATAAGGAGCGCCCGCCCACTGACCGCCCACCCCCCAGGAGGAAAGCATGCGGTTTAATTTCGAGCTTTCCTTCTCTAGCAGATGATACTGTCTGCCAATTTACTGCTTTAGTCGTCTTTTATGACACCCACGGCAATATAATATGGGGTCGTAACACATTACATGTATTCTTAGCCCGTCACCACAAGGGGATAATTATTACTACCTGCGTTCGTTAAAATTAAATAAATAATTGAACCATAAATTCAGAGAAAAATATTTAAAATCAAATTGCCAAGATTTATTATTAAAACTACCACATACGCGCCGTATATGCTCAACGAAACAAACGAAATTGGTTAAATTGTTTACCAAAATCACAAGAATGTGATTGTTATTAGTGCCTTTATAGCAAATTATGTCATAATTAGATGCATTTCATTTTATATGTATGGGTACCAAATGACACTAAACAAAAAATATACAATAATTTATTAAAGCGAGAACTAAAATTCAAAAGTATAATGTCACTATGCGTATAATGTCGATAATACGCACATAAATTCTGTACTGACTACGAGGCATAACGTCAGTAAGCCTAATATGTCAATATGTATTTAAAAAAGAAGCTATTTTGTAAAAGTCATAACGACATTTTCGTCATAGTGTCATTAAGTTGTTAACTTTTTTGAAAAATATCGGATTACTTTTATTAAATTAAAGACACTAAACAAAAAAATACGTTATGGCATCATTATAAATTTAAAACTTACCGATCTTTTAACTGCCTTAACGTCCCTATACGTAAAGTGTCACTATTCCTTGCACTGAACACTCATCTACTGTTGACAACCCGTTGCGTAATGGTGAATGTGTCATTCTGCAGTCACGACTCATGCGTTTCACATGAAACAACGTAACGTCATTACGCCATCTAGCCGCTGTTACGTGAACTATTAAAACCAGTGTCTTTGAAAAAAATAGTGTACAGTTCATAGTATAGATGGAGTTACTTATCTCAAAATTGATGATTTTTGTTTAGTGACGTTAAGGAAATCAATGTGCGATATGTATTAACCAAAGTGTTACACTAGGTTTGATATCATTTTGCACGCAACTATTTACGACTTGTATGAATGTGTGAGAGAGATGTATGTTTAAGTATATAAACTTAGTTAAGTTGTGAGTATGTGATAATGTATAATAGTTATAAAGTGATATATTTATGTGATGTAAAGGTATAGTATAAAATAGTAATAAGTTAACAATCAAAGTGGTCACAATTTTTTCAGATTTAAGCTAGTCATTTCATCTTTTTCAAAAGATTAAGCTGCATTTCATCCTTGACTAGTATATATTCAGCACCCTCTTGTTGTTTTAGATAAACATTTCCATTTGAGGTCCAACAATATTTATATTTTTCCGTTCTTGCAAAGTCCCTGGCAAGGAAGTGAAGCCGTCTAGATTTTGCAGTAAGAGATTCAGATACAAATAGAGCCGAGGTATTATTTTCTATTCCCAGGTTACAGATTTTTAATTCCTTGGTTTTATTGAATTGTCTAACAGCGCTCAGAAATTTGGTTTTTAATAAAGTATTGGAGAATTCAGTGATAACGGTGGTCTTAGTCGGGTCTTTCTTATTTGGTACACGATATACATCGCGCACATCGCCTGGATGAAGGGTGATATTAAGGCTGTTTGAGAGATTGGATATATAATTGAAAAGGGTCTCTTTGTCTTCTTTTTGAATGCGGGGAATGTACATGACCTCAATACTTGTTTTCTTTAACGATTTTTCCAAATACTCACATTTATCTTCGATGTTACCGATTTGAGACAGTAAAACTTTCCGCTGATCCTCCAATCCATCAATTTTGGACTGCATAGACGTGAGCTGAAGGGACATGTCTTCTAGAGAGGTTTCTATCTCCTGATTTGTAGTCATAATTGATGAATTCTGTAGTTTTACCTCTTCAAGATGCATATTGAGTAAGTCAAATCTTTTGTTTTGAGCATTTTGAAAACTTACAAACATTTCGCGCATCTCCAATTTAAAAGCCGTGAGTTCGTCATAACTGTCGTCAACAAGTCGACGCCGTTTATCTCTCGTAGTAGTATGAGATTGGCTGCTACAATCCTCTTCTTCACGGGATTTTATCAGAATATCAGTATCTGACGACGATTGTGTTTTATTTAATGGTGACAGACGATGCATAGTGCCTACTTATTTACGACAGCAAAAGGGCAAAGGTAAAGATAATCGAGTGCTCAACGATATTATCGGCATCTTTAAAGGGACGGATCCTGATGTTCTGCCCGTATTTGTGGCCAGGGAGCTTGAGAAATTACCACTAATTACATTCGACCATCTTGATGTTTCGAAGCTCCTCAAGGACGTAGTGCTGGTGCAAGCAGAAATAAATAACATAAAAAGTTCCTACGTGACGAAAGAACAGTTGGAAGCTGTAAAAAAAGGGTGTGACCTAAACATACAATTCCTTCATGTTTAACTAATAACTTTAACATGAAAAGAAGTGGGCAGTGTGATTCTTTGGAATGTTTAATCCAAGAAGACGTGTCTGGTGGCAAAAAAGTACCAAATAGCGATATTATCGATGATTTTATAAGTATTGGTAACAAAAATCAAGTGGAGGGTAGAGTGAAGACAGTTATTTTGACGGTCGACTTGTGCGAATCAACCGTTATAGCGGCCAGCGCATACAGTATGGGAGGTGTCTGCTACGTCACGGCATCGGCCAGCGGTGAGTGGTGCACCGAGCGAAATATCGGTGAATAGTCAATCATATTCGAGTGTCACCACTGCGCAAGTGAATGATGGCTATACACTGGTGCAAAACAAGAAAAGAAACCGTAAAGTTCGCCGTATAGGAACTTCGGGTAGTGGTGTAGTCGAACCTCAAGAGAAATTTAGGACCGCAGACAGTAAAGTACCTATGTTTATAAGTAACGTACATAGGGACACAGCCGTATCGGATATATGTAATTACATTCAGAAGAAAACAGGAGAAAAGGTCAATCTAGAAAAGATAGTTATTAAACGACAATGTGAACATTGTGCGTATAAGTTCCTTGTATCACTTAGTAAACTATCTATGTACTTAGATGAGAAATTGTGGCCACAGGGCGTTATATTTCGTCGTTTCGTTATGTATCTACTGTACTAGTAGCCGGCTCAACAGACGATATTAATAATGGCTAAAAGTGTTTACAAGTTTGCAACTTTCAACTGTAAAAATGTAAAACGTTCTGTTCAAGGTATAAGAGATTTATGTAAACAAGTAGACTTGAGCGCGCTTCAGGAAACTTTGTTACTACTGGAGGAAATCTCATTTCTGAATACCATTAGTGATGAGTTCAGCTATACGGGAGTGTCTGCTATGGATACGTCGGCCGGCATCTTAAGAGGGCGACCCCACGGTGGTTATTATTAAACTGTATGCAGATATCGTGCAGGCTTTAAGTGAGGCAGCAATGATAAGTCGAAAGAGCGGTAATAGGTGCTCGAAAAAGGTTTTGATTGGCGTGAATAGGTAAGTGGCTGAAGCACACAGAGAGGCTCGGCAAAAGTTTTTGTTATGGGTATGGTATGGCAAACCTACTTCCGGGTATGTTTTTAATGAAATGTATGAGAGCAAAAAAGTTTTTAAATCGTAACTATAGGCCTATTTCACTAGCACCTATCATTTCGAAGGTATTTGACAGTATGCATAATGCACAATTAAATAAGTACATTGTGCTACATGATAATCAATTTGGTTTTCGAAGGGGATTATCCACAGAAAGTGCTGTACTGTGTTTAAAGCATACTGTCAGATATTATTCACACGTTGGAACTTCTGATTATGCCTGCTTTTTAGATTTCTCAAAAGCTTTTGACTTGGTTTTGTATGATGTATTGTGGAGAAAACTAGACAAGATTAATATACCCACTGGGCTTATTAATATATTCAAGTTCTGGTATGGAAACCAAGTCAATAATGTACGATGGGCTGGGGCTTTGTCACATCCCTATGTGTTAGAGTGCGGACTAAGGCAGGGGGGATTGAGCTCACCAACGCTCTTTAACCTTTACATCAACGAACTAATTGAGGAGCTCAGCAGCACCAGGGTCGGTTGTTACATAGATGGTTTAGCCGTCAATAATATCAGTTATGCGGACGACATGGTGCTGCTGACTGCGTCGATCTGTGGGTTTAGAAAGTTGGTTTCTCAATGTCATTCGTATGCTCAGTCACATGGCCTGACATATAATTGTAAAACATCGGAGATCATAGTCTTTGAGGGAGGAGATAAGATAGAGAATATTCCGCAGGTAATAATAAAAAAATAGAGAAGAAGAAGGGAAATATTGCTTTTCTTAAGTATGATAAACTAGTTGTTAAAGGACCCAACTCCGACAAAAGGAAAAGAGAAATCTCGACTTCACCACAGTCAGCGGCTACCAGTAAACCTAAAAAGCAACAAACGATAAGCTTTACTAAAACAAGCAGGTCAAACGCCTTCGATTTGATGAGAACTCGATCAAACTCTCTCGCTGATATCTCCACATCTAAAAACCAATAGCAATTAACAACCGGCAAACGGATCACCCAACCAAACAATGAAAACCTTACAAAAGAAACAACACAATCTCCCCCAAGCCGACTGGTCCTCGTGGGGGACAGAGACCACAACCCTCCAACAACACATGAAAACTATTGCGATAACAGTCACACAAGGTCAAAGATCTATGTTGCTGCCCTCAATGTACGCACACTGAAAAACGAAGAAAACCTTACAGAATTAACATACGCTTTAGAACAGATTAATTGGGACATCGTAGGACTGAGTGAAGTAAGGAGGATGGGAGAGAGAATCATTTCCCATCCAGACTTTCTTCTATATCATATAGGAACTACTCCAGGTCAGTATGGAGTTGGCTTTATAATGAAAAAGCACCTCACAAACCAGGTGGAGAGCTTTATAGGAGTATCAGAGCGCATAGCAGTGATGAACCTTAAATTACCGGGGTACAATGATCCATGATCCATCATACAAGTATACTCACCGACGGAACAATCCGATACACCATCAATAGACTCATTCTACTTCGAGCTAAATAAAACAATACGAGATCATGCTCACAAAAACCTTATTGTCATGGGAGACTTCAATGGCCAAATAGGAGAACGACAACCAGAAGAAGACAAAGTCCTGGGACCATTTGTAAATAGAAAAAAGTCAAGAAGCAGAAACGGAGAAAGGCTGGTAGATTTTGCACAGGAGAATGATTTGAGAATATTAAACACAATGTTTAAGAAGAAAGAAAGCAAGAAGTGGACCTGGGTATCACCAGACGGGAAAACTAAAAATGAAATAGATTTCATAATGACTACTAAAAGCAGATACTTCTCAAACATGGAAGTGATAAACAATTTCAACTTCAATACCAACCACCGAATTATTCGAGCAGATTTGATGACAACCCCGCCAAAAAACCGAAGACCAAGAAACAATATGATGAACATGAAACCTACCAAAGATCAAGCAGCCCAAATAGCCTATTCCATAACGAGAAAACTTATAGATTACAATAAAGAGACAACAAGAATGGAAGTACAAGAAAAATACAACTGGTTAGAAGGAACTATCAAAGCAGCTATTCAGCAAGGAACTAGTAACAAAGATCTGACTAACAATTGGATGACTAGTAAAACCATTAACCTTCTTAATCAAAGAGCAGACCTAATCAATAAAAAAAATGCCAACGAGAATCGAAAGCAAATAGCAAAACTAAGTAAAGAAATAAAAGAAAATATTAGAAAAAATAGAACTCAGAAAAGAATGGAAACAATAGAGAGACACATTGCACAAACAGGAGGAATAAAAAAGGCATATAAGGAGTTAACAAACAAAAAGGACTGGATCGTACAGATGAAAGATAAAAACAGCTTGCAGGTAAACTGAAGGCAAGGAATATTAGAAATTGCTACATCTTATTATAAGAGACTATACGAAGGTACCATAGCGGAAAAAGAAATAGAGTTGCTGGAAATCTCAACCGTACCCAGCATCCTAGAGGAAGAAATAGAATTCGCTATTGAAACCCAAAGAGAAAACAAAGCTCCAGGACCCGACGGAATAAGGAATGAAGTACTAAAACAAGCAAAACAGACCATAACACCTGTTCTCAAAGAAATCTTCAATGAAATCATCATCACGGAAACGATTCCCGAGCAATGGACTAAATCCAATATAATCCTTCTTTACAAAAAAGGTGATCAGTACGATATCGGAAACTATCGGCCAATAAGTTTGATGTCCAACCTGTACAAAGTATTTGCAAAGATCGTACTCAAGCGAATGGAGAGAAAACTCGACGAGCAACAGCCAATAGAACAGGCGGGTTTTAGAAAAGACTACTCAGTACTTGATCATATCCATGTCGTTAGGCAAATCATTGAAAAATATGCGGAATATCAACTCGTATACTATATAGCATTTGTAGATTACAGCAAGGCATTTGACTCATTAATACATGCAAACATCTGGGAGGCGTTAAGAGAACAAGGGATAGAACAAAAGTATATAAGATTGATCAGAAATGTGTACAAAACCAGCTCGGCATGCATGCAGCTAGAAAAGAAAGGGGATTCGTTTAAGATACAAAAAGGGGTAAGACAAGGAGATCCTCTCTCTCCGAAACTTTTCTCCGCCGTGTTGGAAATGATCTTCAGAAACTTTGAATGGGATAATCTGGGTTTAAATATAAACGGCCGCACACTAACACACTTAAGATTTGCCGATGACATTGTACTATTCGCCAAAACACCAGGAGACCTAAATATAATGTTAAACGAACTAGCATCAGAAAGCGAAAAAGTCGGACTAAAACTAAATCCTGAAAAAACAAAAGTAATGACCAACGGGAATAAAAGCAGGATAAATGTAGGCAAAACCCAAATTAGCTATGTTGAAGAATATACATACCTTGGACAACTGATATCACCCAAAGACAACATAAACAAGGAAATAGAAAGAAGAATAGCAAACAGTTGGAAAAGGTACTGGGGTCTAAGGGAAGTAATGAAAGACAAAAAGCTTCATACAGCATTAAAGAGCAAAGTATTCAATGTTTGCATTCTACCAATATTAATATATGGAAGTCAAACATGGGCCTTAACAAAAAACACAACCAATAGGATTTCTAAATGCCAACGAGCAATGGAGAGAAGCATGATAGGAGTAAAAAGGAAAGATAGAATAAGTAACATCAACATTAGAAAAAGGACCAAAATACAAGATGTAGCCTTAAAAATAAAAAGGCTAAAATGGAAGTGGTCGGGACATATGGTCAGAGGAAAGGATAAATGGAGCAAATTAATTACAGATTGGTACCCAAGAGAAGGGAAAAGGAAAAGAGGCAGACAACAAAAGAGATGGGACGACGATATCACGCAGGTTGCAGGCGTAACATGGAACAGAGTAGCCAGAGAGAGAACAGAATGGAGTAGGTTGGAGGAGGCCTTTGCCAACTGGCAAACGGACTTACAGAAAGCAAAGAAGTATCAAATTTATGAATATGTTTAGTTGAATAGAATACTATAATAACAGTGCATTAGTATAAGCAACTTAATTGTAAATAAGTATGTTGTCCGAATAAAAAGGCTTTATTATTATTATTTTTAATAATAAAAAAATAAAAAATAAAAAAGCCTTTTATTTCTTACAGAAATGCTATTTACAAAGTTTAGTTATTGATAAAGGAGAAAGATTTGGTTACAAAGTTTTTTTTTTTTTTTTTTTTTTTATTTAAAGATAACTAGCAATGTGGGATTAACGTCCCACATTACTAGCAATCCTGTTAACCCCTCCAGCTAAGCTCAATGGCTTGTGTTAAGAGTGGGTTCACGTCGGTAGTATAATGGGTAGGATTCGAACCCGCGACCTCACGATTGCGAGACCGATGCCTTACCCCATTAGGCTACCGCCGCTTGTAAAAATAGTTAGTTTAAATATTATTTGCTATTTCCGAAATTATTCTGTAAGAACCCCTCTACAGGTAAGGGCCTCCTCCAAATTGAGCCAGTTTTCTCTGGATTGCTCTATTTGTATCCAGTTTGGACCCGCTGTGTGTTTGATTTCATCCTCCCATCTGTTGCAAGGTCTCCCTTTCTTTCTTTTGCCCACTGGCCCTCTCCATACTGTCACTCTTTTTGTCCACCTCTGATTTTGCAGGCGTGCTATGTGTCCTGCCCACTTCCATTTCAATGCAAGGGATTGTGTTAGACCATCTGTTGCTTTTGTGATGTTGCGTATTCTTGTATGCCTTATTTTGTTTATTATTTTTATGTTTAACATACTCCGCTCCATTCCCCGTTGGCATGTTATAATTTTATTTATGACATTTTCGTTAAATTTCCACGTCTGACAAGCATAGGTTAAGCATGGTATAAGGCAAGAATTCATAACCTTCGTCTTCAGTTTGATTGGCATGTTGCTTTTAAATATTTATTTGAAGCTCCAGTATTTATTCCATGTTAACTGGGCCCTGCGCTCCATCACCTGGTAGTTGTTTAATCTGTCAAAGCTTATTTGCTTGCCTAGGTAAATGTATTTTTCCGTATAGTGGAGCGGTTCGTTATCGACGTATATATGGTGCTGTTGGTCATTACCATAGTTTTAGATAGGTTCATTTCTAGTCCAGCGAGTTTGCTAGCTTGGTTTAGTGACTCCACCATGTGCTGTAGTTCTTTGCCTTCCTCTGATATCAGCACTAAATCGTCGGCGAAACGTAGGTGGCTTAAATATTTAGTTTTTATTTTTATACAGCGTTTATTCCAGTCAAGCTTGCTTATTATCGACTCTAGTATGGCTATAAATAGTATAGGTGACAGTGGGTCCCCCTGTCTTAAGCCTATCTATAGAACCAAGGGCCAGTTATTTCTAGTTTAACTCTACTTTTGCTCTTCCTGTATATATTTTTGGTTACTCTTATATATTAGTTTTCCATATCCTGCGTTACTAGGGTTTCCCAGATGTAGTTGTGTAACACCGAATCAAATGCTTTTCTGTAGTCGATAAATGCCAAGTATAATGGTCTACTTCTTTCTTGATATTTTTCGATGAGAAGTTCGACTGTGTAAATATGGTCGGTGGTAGAGAAGCTTTTCCTGCATCCTGCCTGTTCGGCAGGTTGTCTTGTTTCTAATGTATAGCTAATTTTTTTGGTCAGGATTGTAGAAAATAACTTAAATAATAATAATAATAATAATAACCATTTATTTCAGGCTACTATGGCCCATATCATACAAATACATAAGTACTTATAAAACTTAATAAACTGATACATAATTTAAACTACAATTACACAAATACGTAACATAATAACAATAAACTAATACATAATTAAAATTATACACGACAGTGGGTTGAGACAGCGGCGTCGTGTTTCGCTGCGTGGTGTCACGTAACCTTCCACGAAAACGTCGGTACGCGACACCCTTCGGCCAGAAGTCCTCCTTCATAAAGATGGACAGATGTTCACTGGGAACTCGAACCATGAATGATTTGAAGTTGACGTCATGGCGCGACTCCAACTTCTCCACCCTCAAGGTCCACTTCGTCTTGATCCGGAGGTATTCCGCAAGTTCCTCTGCCTTTGTGGTGTGATGCAGACAAGACACATATAACTGTGTCGTTGCTATTGCCGGACGCAACAGCATTTTAGGTCCCGTCACGCCGGTACCACATTGGTTTCGTCTGGAGGGCCTCTTCTGCTTCCTTTCAACCTTTATAAAGCCCTCTACATCTATTTGCCCTTTGGCAGGGGCTGTGGGTACGCTCTCGCTGGTCTTCGTCTTTATCCCCCGTTTCTGTTGTACAGCGGGGCGGCTGACCTTGGCAGCGCTGCAGGTAGCAACCGCAGGCACGGACGCAGGCTTGCGGGGCGTGAGGGTGGGGTCACTATGCGCACTTGCAGCGCATTCCGCTCGGTCAGCATTCGACGCCGGCGGCGATGTCGTCACAGCTGACGCGTAACTTAAATCTAGGCATGCACCGCGGCGCGTGTTTACATGCGACGGTGACCCAGATCCCGTAATAACGTTGCGCAACTCGATGACTTGTTGGCGCAGATCTTCTACGTTGGCTTCGGAAGCATCATACTTCCGCTGCACAACCGCGAGGCTCGCCTTCAGAAAGACTATGTCTTTCAGCAGGCTGGTGACGTCGACGTGATCGAAGGTGACGGGAGGGAGCTTGTTCAGGTCCTTCGCCACAAACGTAGGCACGTCGTCAGGATCGGTCTCCTTCAGCAGCGTGATGACTTCCGCTAAACTTTTCTTAGTCCCATCGCGACGATGAGACACCATCTGGGCGGTCTTATTCAGAACGCCGTACGGTAGCCGCTTGGCTGCAGCTATGTCATCCTCACTGAAGTTCGTGACGCAGATCTGGACAGCGGACACCTCGTCCATCACGTCCAGTTTCTGCTGCAGAACGCCAGCAGCTCGTTTACCACGAGTGTAATGGTTAGTCACACATAAAGGCACGTCCGCATTTGAACGCGGCTGACTATATGCACTCGACAGCAGACTTATAGGGCTATAGTTCCCGATATCTTTCGGGTCACCTTTTTATATAACAGAATTATGTTAGATTCAAACCATTGAGTGGGTGTCTCTCCAGAATCGAGGATAGAGTTGAATAAATTTGTAAAGGGTGTGAATAATATTGGGGCAGCTATCTTTAGGGTCTCGTTTGCTAGGTTGTCCGATCCCGGGCTTTTATCTAGTTTTAGTTTGTTCAGAGCCTCGACGACGTCGCTTTCTTCAATTTGCGGTCTTTTTGTTAAGTTTCCGTCGCTGCTAGTATTTTGGTTTTCGTGGTTTGTGTCTTCTGGCTCCCTTGTGCTGTATAAGTTCTTGTAGAACTCTGTCACTATGTCGATGATGTCGCCGCGGTTGTTTTTGATTGTAACGTCTTGTTTTAGCTCTTCGATCCAAGTTTTATTTGGTTTCAGTTCCTTGTATGCCTTTTTTGTGCTTCCAGTTTTGTAGAGGTGTTTTTCAATAGTTTTATATCTGTAGTTGGCGGAGTCTTTTTTATGCATTTGTTGAAAAGCTTGTAAAGTGCCGAGAGGTCGTTTCTTGTGCTCTGGTTTTATTTAAACTTTTTTGCAGGTCTTGTCTTCTTTGAAAAGTTTTAATGTACGCTCTGAGAATATGTTGTGGGCATTCTTTGGGCTTTGTGCTACTCGGGCATTTTGCAAGCTTGTGGAGAAGATTCTGATTAAGTTGTCGTAGTATTTCTGAACTGGAATAATAGTCTCAGCAGACATTTGATCTTTTGACATGTAGGTGTTTAAGTTTTCTTTGAACTTGGTGATTTCTTCTTCGCTTGTTATTGTGCTTTGTTGACAGTTTGAAAACCTTGTTCTACTTTTTTTTAAATGTGTATCATATGATATTTTAGCTCTTACAGGCCTGTGATCTGAAGGGTAGTTGATATTCAGTACTTCTATGTTTTTAAACAGACGAGGTCGATTCGACAGCACAAAATCTATTTCATTTTTGGTGACTCCATCGTGTTTGGTATTCCAATTTTAGCATTTAGGTCGCCCATCAGTATGAAATCTTTGTGTGCAATTTCTATAGCCCTGTTTACTGTCGCGTAAAAGTTATCGATTTCATTTTCGCTTGCTTGTGCTTGTAGTATTCTCAAATTACAGGTTCAATATGGCTACTCTTTCAGAAAGGCCGAGGTAGCTTTCTATATTATTTTTGAGATGGCATTTAACTATAAAACCTACTACGCCATGTCTTCCAGGTTTGTGACCTGTATAGCAGAAAATGAGGTTTTCGTACTCTTCGATTTTGTTTCCAAGACGTCTTGTTTCAGCTAATCCTAGTATGTCATATTTAAATTCTTTGAGGGCTTCGCTTGGCTCTAACAGACGCTCAAATGATGAAAGGGTTTTAACATTGTATGTTAGGATGTATAACGTTCTTTGTAGAGTTGTTTAGCTTTTCAGAGGGTTGTTTGGAGGGTTTCGGTCATAATCTTCCACGGTGACCAACCGGCTTGGAAGATGAGTATGGAGTTTTGATAGTATTTGTGTGTTGTCGTTGCGAGAGGGGGGGCGGTAATTGCTATGTGTGAACAGTATTATTTTGCTGATCTGATGAATTGCTTGAGTTCTTGTTAATCAAATAATTCAGCATGCCCGGTTTTATAATACCTTCTGATAGGCTTGAAGTTCTTCTTATTTGTGATTTATTTTTCTTGTTAGCCTGTGTAATTGTTTTGGCTCCTTTTTTAGTATTGTTTTCAGGTGAAATTGAGAGCGTTCTTTTGTTATTTGCAACTGTTTTGGCTTTTCCACTTATGACAAGCTTGTCGTATTTTATTTTTACAAGGTTACCCTTTTCCCTTTCGATTCTCGCTTGTTCCTGAAGCTCTTTCCTCTATTCTAAAATATTTTGTGGGAAGTCTTCTGTTATATAGTAGCGTGTATTTTTTAATGCATTTCTATTTTTAAACAAATAAATTTTTGTGCCGAGTGTACTGAAAGTGGCAATTATTGGTCGAGGTCTTTCCCCTTTCTTGCCTATTCGTCTAACTTCCTGAATATCCCTGTGATCCAGTTCTTGAGAAAAGTTATCTTTGATAAATTTCACTATGAGACTTTCTAGGTTAGAATATGATGTTTCTATTTCTTTTATCCCGAAAAACACTATGTTGTTTTTTCTTGCCTGTTTTTCTAGAAAATATATTCGTTTATCTTGGTTTTCACATTTCTCTCTAAGATTTTCGTAGTTTTCATTGAGTAGTTTAAACTTTTCTTCCAATATGCAGTTTACATTTTGTGTAACTTTTTCTGCACTTTTTTCTATTGTGGTTTTCTGTTCATCTAAATCACTTCGAATTTTTCGAAGCTCGTGCAAGATTTCTTCCATTTCTAGCACTTATGCTGATATACTAATAGTTTTATAAGTCGGAGTACAATATTGGAGCAAATGTTTTGTTATGATATTACTAGCGCCCTCTTGAATTCTTGTTCCGACTTGCTGAGATAGCTCGCTCCGTAAACGGTTCCTTGCTGTCTATGGCTAGCCGCTTGGCGGATCAATTGTAGATTGACCGTGGTACGGAATTGTATTAGTGATACGGGTAGCTTCCCACAGATGTCGCTAGTGTCTTTGTGCCGTTTGGAAATATCAAGGCAGTATATTATTGCAAGTCACTTTTTATATTGAAAAACTAGGGTTATTTTTATCACTTTGTTTTTAGAAACTTTTACTGGTATTATGCAAGCTCACAGTTTTCTTCAGTTTTAGTTAGAATTTCGCTTCAAATGCTTTAAGTATGGTAGAAATGTCTGTATGAACACGTACTCGACTAGTTCACAATCGAGTTATTTTCACTGATTGCATAGTTTTCGCTCATTTTTAAATGATAGCCACAATGTATGATGTTGAACACTTGTTTATTTCTTCACTTTTGTCTTTTCCACCAAGTAAACGCACTTATTTTTATTTTGAGATCAATATTTCTACGGAGCCGATGTAAACATTGGCACGATAGCTCCTCCTCCTCCGCAGGTAATACTTAATGGCAATGAATTGTAGCGAGTATTTAAATTTAAGTACCTTGGTCACATATTGACACCCGACCTCAACGACGATGCTGATAGAGATCGAAGGGCGTTGTCCGTGCGAGCGAACATGCTATCCCGTAGGTTTGCACGCTGCTTGCTTGCCGTAAATATCACGCTTTGTTGTGCATACTGTACTACTTTTTACACATGCAGCCTATGGGCTAGATATACTCGAAAAGCTAATAACGCCCTTCGAGTTCAGTTCAATAACTCGTTCAGGGTGCTAGTGGGACTGCCCCGTTACTGTAGCGCTTCTGGGATGTTCGCGGACACTAAAGTCGATTGTTTTTATACCATGATGCGAAAGCGATGTGCATCTCTGGTTAGCAGGGTGCGGGGCAGTGGTAACAGCATTCTGAGCATGATTGCCAGCAGGTTAGATTGCTTATATATGAATCGCTGCAGTGCTATCTCTCATGGGAAGGTGCGGCCGTGATTTAAATTTTATAATCTACTAACATAGTTCTTAACTATTACTAACCTAATGAGTCTTGGTTACTTAAATAAATAATTTAAAATAAAAAAAAAACGAATATGATCTATGTAAATATTTGATATTTAATTAAACTATTCTGCCTTTTTATTAATTAAGGTGTAAATTTTCGATGTTATTTTATATTTATTTTTTATTATTATTAATTGAATTATTGTTATTATTATTATTATTATTCTAAATTAATGTACTATTTTGTGGAACCCGTATGTATTCAAATACAATGTAAAAATTGAATTGAATCGTCCTAATGCGCCTGAATCATGAGTCTTTATTTAGACGTTTTTCGGTGTGGCTTCAGGACGGAGGCCGCGTCGACGTTGAACAGCAGCTCCTCCTGTTGTCATCACCGCGAGAGATTTCTATTATTATACATTCTACATGGTGGCTGTGCCACGGCCGATCATGGCTTCGCGGGCTCATCCTGGCTACGCAGCCCCTTATGCCCCGGTATGTCGGTCGGGGGTGACAGCAGCTGCAGCATGAGCGGCTGTTGCTCTGCGCCAGCGGGGGCGGCAGGGTCCGCGGGGTCAGTGAGGCCGGCCGGATCGTTGGAGCACGGCGCGGGTTGCGAAGGGCGGCCACGAGGCGGCGGCAGCGCGGTGCGCAGCTTGTGCCAGAACCAGGGGTCGCCCCAGCGCACGTACGTGTTGGCGGCGAGGTAGCGGCGCAGCTCGTCGTCCAGCGGCAGGCGCGCGGGCTCGTCCAGCAGCACCACGACGAGGCGCGGCTCGGGGTCGCGCAGCGCAGCGGCGTGCGCCTCGCGGAACTCGGCGCGCGCCCACGCCGAGCCCAGGAAGTGCGACGACACCACGGCCAGCGTGCGGCGCGAGCGCCGGACCGACGCCGCGATCTGCTCCGGGATCCAGCCGCCCGGCGCCCAGTCGCGGTAGTGCACGCACACGCGGTACGGCCGCGCGCCGCCCTCCAGCCGCTCCAGCAGCTCGCGCACCACCGCCGAGTCGAGGTGCGAGAACGACACGAACGCGTCGTACGGCCGCTCGTCGTCGTTTGTCTCGGCGCGCGGTGGAAGCCAGCCGAGCCCTCGTAGTAACATTTTGAGGTGCAAGCGGAATTTTCGCCGCGCCAAGCAGCCCAGCAATAGCCCCGCTAGCGTCAGCGACGCTGCGAGCCCGCCCGCCAGCGTGACGAGTGACACGGAGCAGTCCAGCAAAGGCAACAGCCTGCCATCGGGACACCGGAGCTCGTCGAAGTCCTGGACGAGGTGTCTGCGAGCGATCAATGGGGTGACAGCGTCGCAGTCGCACAACAGCGGGTTGCCGCCCAGCCACAGCCGGCCATCCGCGGGCAACGACTCCACAATCGAGGGCTCGAATCTCTTCAACGTAGTGTTACGAAGATCCAGGTCCTAAGGAAATAAGGAACTATTAATCAACTATTAATCAACACTTATCCATACTAATATTATGAAGCTGAAGAGTTTGTTTGTTTGTTTGAACGCGGTAATCTCAGGAACTACTGATCCAAATTAAAAAATCTTTCACTGTTGGATAGCTCATTTATCGAGAAAGGGTATAGGCTATATAACATCACGCCACGACTAATAGGAGCGGAGCAGCAATAAAAAATATTGCAAAAGCAGGGAAAATTTACGCATACGAAGTTGCGTGGGTCACCTAGTTGAATAATAAAATGCCTCACCGAACAAAAACTATTTTTTAATGAGAGTGAACTACATATATAATGCTATCTATATTCACTTTGAAATACCCATGGCCTTTATGAATAATAACTTTTTTAAGAAAAACGAAATTAATTACAAATGAATTTTATGGAAAAAAATCAAGTTTTGCTAAATTAACCAGGCACAAATGAATAAATAATAATAATAATTAAAATGATTTATTCACTTAGGAAGCAAAATACTACACTTGTGAAAAGTCGATTCTACATTTACTGGTAATGCCTGTTCGCAAACAATAGGTAAAGCCCGAGAAAAGAACAGGCAATAAAAACTCGTGGCCAGAGTGGCCACGAGTTTTTATTGCCTGTTCTTTTCTCGGGCTTTTCAAATTGCCAATGTTTAAAATGTTTCTCTGTTTATAAACTATATATGCAGGTAACGTGCTGCCACCATTATATTTTACACCATATTAGAGGACTGATGCAAAAAAAGAGGTCAATAATATAAGAAGAGTACACGAGATTGGATACATCAGCCTCAATGGGCACAACATAGTAGGAGCATGATGTAAAAACTTTATGTGCTTAAATATTGGCCAATTTACTGCTACTTAATGAATAAGTATACATGTTTACAAGTATACAAGGAAAGAAAAGAATGGCCGTAATTTATCACGCAGATTACTTACAAAAGTAAATCGTTTTCTTAACTAGTACCTAAGTAACATTATCAAACTGTGACAACAATATTCACCTAGTAAAATGCAATAAACTATACAAATCAAACCACTTGAGTACGATTGAATAAAATTTGATAAAATTTGGTACCTACAATGCTAATTTTAAATCACGCGGAAGAAAGCAGGGGAAACATTGTTTGTATGTCTGTAATGGGTAATATTTATTATTATTATTTACGTTAAAAGTATAATATAGGCTATTTTAGGGTACACCACACTATGATCAGGATCGGGGAACAGGAAAAATAGAGGAATGCTGGATGGCAACGATACGGTACTGTGGCCTTTTAAAATTAAAATGTAGGCATATACTAACAATATATAGGTACGTATTTATGTGGCGTATTTTATATTTTAAAGTAACCTAATAATACATCTATACTAAAAATACTAATACTAATCACACTAATATTATAAAGGTGAAAGTTTGTGAGTGTGTATGTTTGTTACTTCTTCACGTCTAAACGGCTGGAGTAATTTTAATGAAATTTGGTATGGAGTTAGCTGACACCCTGGATTAACACATAGGCTAATATACCGCGGGTAACACCGCGGGGCACAGCTAGTAATATTATAAAGCTGAAGAATTTGTTTGTTTGTTTATTTGTTTGAACGCGGTAATCTCAGGAACTACTGATCCACTGAAATAACAAACTTATTATTTTAAAAAGTATTATTAAACTATATCGCAAAAAACATTAAAAAAATAGTTTGCTGAACACAATCGTTTCATAGGGAGCATGCCGCGCCGGCCGCACCTGGTATGGCGCCCACATAACCGCCCACCTCCTATATCACTTGACTCGCCTCCCGGCAGATTCGATTGATGAACATTTTGACACTGGTCTGATGTGTTTTGAGAGGCATATTCCTCCCCCGCCCTCCCCTCGCCAGTGGTGGTTGATGTAGCGGTGTTGAGTCCCCCCCCCCCAGTGTTGCGAACAACTCACACTTGACCAGTTGAGCCAAAAAGTTGTCCCCCCTGAACAAAGTTCTGGATCTGCGCCTGATGTTGTTGGGTAATATTTTAAAACTATGATATCTATATGATAAATGAGGTAAGAGCATTTTTGTTCAAAATTAAATAATCTTGATAAACAACGTATTTATTTGGATAAGGGTTAATACCATGTTTAATAGAACACTTTCGCAAATAAATGCATTATTTTAGAACAAATTTGATTTAAAAAAAAAGGAAATAGTGGGTCAACCTTAAAATATAGGCATTTGCTGTCACAGTGTGATGTTATATAGCTCACAGCCTTCCTCGAAAAATGGGTTATGCAACACAAAAAGTTTTTTTCAATTCGAACCAGTACTTCCTAGTTACTCTTCAGCTTTATAATATAAGTATAGATATTACTGTTTTGTTGTAAAGTGGCATTGCTTAGCAATTTGTTGAGGACAAATAATAACAAATCGTTGATTAAAATCTGTCCATCAAATTCCCATATTATTGAAAACTATCAAAAGTTATTTTGATACGGGTAACCTTATTTGCCGACGAAAGCTGTCTTCTTATCCGAAATCACTCTTTTGGTGCTGAAACACGTGACGACAGGTTTGTGATTCCTGGAAAATATTTGTGCGGGGTTGCATCTCAAATGGAAGTATTTTTTTTATTGAATTAATACTTTATTAACATAATTCTTCATTTGTTTGTATAAATAATCTGATTGAACAAGAATTACTCGATTAAAAATAACTACGAATCATGATATTGTTGCATCATAATGTCACGTAACATATAAATATGTTATGCACCGTTACAGAGAGCGTTTTTAATGATGAAATGAAATTATGATGTCGCAGGCCGAACATTAGACCTGCGACATCATAATTATAGTATAGTATAGTATTTTTATAGGCATTTCTTGCCAAATACTTTATTAATACAATAATTGCATTTTTGTATACAAGTGTTGTAGTCTTTGTTGAGAAATATAGTACAAATATTTTAGCCATCTAGCACGCTCATATAAGTCCGGTGCCGAGCAGTTTTACTGCGTTTAAGCTAATGCTTTGGGAGGAAAAAAGTTGATAACCAATGATTAGAGCTCCGGGTAAAAAGCATGCAAATCCGGGTATCATTCCGCCCCTTATTGCTTATCATTAAGCGGGTTATATGTTTATTTGCCAACTTTGTAGTCCAGAAAATGTGCCTGGTTGATATATTCTGCTTAAACACTTTGTTAACGCGACCCAAAAGCCCGATGTTCCCAACCATCATTTGACCAACACTGCATCGGGCACTTCCGACCTTGTTACCGATGCCGTAACATCTCATCCAGGATAGTCAAAATTATACAATTAACTTCAAGAACCAAACTGAATTCAGAAAATAAAAAACATTCAAGACAGAACCAGGAAAAGAACGACCTCATCACAGGTTTTTATACATAAAATTGGTCCTACAGAGCCCGATAACAACTTACCGAAACCGACAAGGAGTTCGTTCCAAATTTTCCATTCTCAATTCAAATATCTTTCTATTTTCAAATTATCTGTCATTTCACATTACAACATTTACAAAATTTCGATTACTTCGTTGACTGGCGAAGGCCGGAAGTCACAAATCGACCCAACATAAAACTCGATATGGTTTTTACCATACATAATTTTTTATTTTATTCAGTAAATCCAAGCATAAGTTACACAATACAAAGTCGTGATTACTTAAGCATGTTTATGTACTCAACTATATAATCCATAATTATAGTGAATTCAAACAAAAACACGTGATTACTTCCGCAAAACAAAAGGGATGGATGTTGTTTGGAGATGGCCAAAAATTGTATGGGACTGTGCCCCAGAACGTACAAACATGAAATCTGTGTTATTTCAAAGAACAGATCTTCTATATAAAAAATAATAAAGGCGCATTTAGCTCCGCAGTCGTGGACAAATGTTATGGTGGTTCAAAAAAGTAGATTTCATCGGTCGCCTTTCATCATGATTTTACTATGCATAAAGATATGAGTAATTATATGAATAATACCTATGTAGTTTTTCGTGTAGTGACGGATAAAGTTATGTTACTAGCCCATCCCATCCTGAGGGTGTCGTGAAAGAACGGTTAATAAGTAAATGTGCACAACATCCAACCGTCCGGTTCCCAACAACACAATTACAGCATCCTAATATTTTATCCCTATCCCGATAAAACTCCTGATAGACATGTTCAGTCATATCAAGAGGTAATTATGACATCAAATGCTGCCTGATGTGTTCTCAAATAGCGATACCACAATTACACGCTTGTCTTGTAAAAGGTCTGATTTCCATATTTATCTGATTTATTGCGCCGTTTATAATCATGCATCGTTATTGGAGCATTCACGTGGGGCTACAACACTACAAAATAAAGGTATTAAAACACAAAACAATACACAATGATTAACAACATCAAACATAAAGCGAACGTTATTAGAAAGCCGGCGAGTACCGTCAAGTCCATGAAATAAAAATTACAGTTTGATTGTTTTGTCTCTTGCCAGTTTATTGGTGTTGCTAGTACAAAATTCAAATGACCCCATCTGAAAGTGTCCCCGTACTTTATTAATATAATAGTACATTAGTTATAAAAGGTTGGTTACAACTTATTACTATTTAATACATAATATGTTAGTATAATCAATATTTTATTACGTTTTCATAGCTGTAATGCTTTTAGTTACAGTTTTTCCCTAATCTGATCTTTGGTAACATTATATGGCAACATTAAAGATGTGTCAAAGCGAAATCAAAATTAGGAAAACAACGAGGCAATGCTGCCAGCCTTCTGGGCACTATACCGGTAGACATCGATGGGGAGGAATTCTTTGACGCCTAACTCTTTTTTGTAGTTTACTAGGTAAGTTGTAAATAATGTTAATAGTATGTATATAGTTCGTACGTATGGTTATCTAGCTTGTGGTTATTAACATTGTAAATTTTAATAAACATGTAAATTAGGAAATCGCTTGACTTTCTAAAAATCTTGATTTTTTTTCAGCAACTGCTATGAAAGGTGAATAGTAATTGAAAATCCCTTGCTTATTTTTATAAACATATTGCAATACTTTACATTTTTGTACAGCTTGGGGCACGTTTTGGCCATCTCGTTTGCTTGATTTATTATTTCCTTTAATCTATTATTATATTATTAAATTTATTGTCTAGAAAATATGCCTAAACCTTTTTTTAATTAAGTTCTTCATTAATTGCAAAAAATTATAATAAAAACTAGCTTTCGCCCGCGGCTCCGCCCGCGTGGATGTCGGTTATCGCGATAAAAACTATCCTATGTCCTTCCCCGGGACTCAAACTATCTCTATACCAAATTTCATCTAAATCGGTTCAGTAGTTTGAGCGTGAAAGCGTAACAGACAGACAGACAGACAGACAGAGTTACTTTCACATTTATAATATTAGTATGGATGCGCAAAATGAGCGACGGAAATTCAAATTTGCAAAACGCATCACTATTGGTCGAAACGAAATGTGACGTCAGACGACAAGTTCTGTCGTTTATTGGCGTCGATATTTGTACTGTGCTACCGGAAATCGTTTTTTATTTGTGTTCTTATGGTTTTTTCTTATATAAAAAATTATTTTAGAATTGTTACTGGTGTTAGGAATCATCTAGGAGAATGCTATGTAAACCAATGTCGATATATTGGTTTACATAGCACTACTTCTCTATAGTAGCGGTAGTAGATCAATTTAGTTTTTAGATTTTAGAGAAACTTTTTCTCATGTTGTGTTGTATTGAATAAAATAACAGTATCTTACTCGACCTGAAATAAGTTCAAACTTAAGTGAAACTTCGACGAAAGGAACAAATAACGTAGATTTTTTGGTATATGAGATTTTTTAAGTTTTGTTGGGCAAATTGCCTCCTACTTGATGTTTCAAAGTTTAAAACTAGACATATTTTTATTACATATATTTCGGAACTTAATCGCGTCACACATCACAGTCTACCCGTGACCACGGCCGTTGCAATACGGTCGAAACGACGGGTAAATAAAGGTACCTTTAAATAATTTACGCGATTGAGGCCCGAAATATATCTAAGATGTATAAAAATCGCGAAAGTTTAAAAAAATTTATACCTACATATTTTTATTACTTTTTTGTAACATACTTTTATTAAAGTGATCTTAACAGCAATACAGGAAGCAAGGCTAGAGGGCGCTAAAAGTGTAAACATCGTACATGTCATTGTCTTGTCTAAAATATTGCAATTAAATAGTAATCTGATACAAACAAAGTAAAACAGTGCAAATATGTGAAGTGAAGTGTGTGATTCTCTGGGACAAACATTATCTCAAGTTTCTAAATACGCCAAACTTCAATAAATTATAGTGGACGGCCGTTGAACACCTAAATGATATGGTGACACATTTATTGAAGAGGATTGCAAACATTTAAGATTGAAATACTATTGAATGGCTACAGAAGTATATTTCTCGACGATTTCCATTAAACCGTATGTAAATTACAATAATATTTATCAAATCAGGATTTTAAAAGGTAATTAAACTACCTCCATTTATTTATTTTTTTACAACGCCATCCAGTAGCGAGTAGCGCACTTTATTTTCAGATTTTTTTACACGAATAATACAAATTATGAACACTAGCGACACCTATTATTGAGTAGACTACAAACATAGCAGATATAAAAACATTAATTGAAGAATTAGGGCGACAAATACAAGGATTGGAATCCAAATTGTCTGAAAAAAATGATAATATAGATATAAAATTGTCAAATTTCCAGGAAGACGTCGAAAATATTAAGAAAAATCAGGAAATTCAAGAAAATCGTATTGACATGCTGGAAAAACAAATAAGAATACGAAATTTAATTCTTTTTGGACTAAATGAGGAGGAGAGGTCCTACCACCATCTATCTCGACTACTAGAAGAGGTAATTAAAACAACACTAGGAGTTCCTTGCACTGAGAAAGACATAGAGCATATTAGAAGAATTGGCAAGAAAGGAGACCGACCCAGACCTATAATATTCGGTCTCACAACACTAGGTATGAAAATCAAAATTCTGAAAAATAAATCAAAAATGCAAGGCTTGAATATGTACATTAAGGAGAATTATCCACCGAAAATACTTCAAATTCGTAAATCACTCCAAGACAATTTACAAAATGAAATTCAGAAGGGCAATAGAGCTATAATTAAATATAATAAGCTGGTTATATTGCCAGAAAAAACTGACCTACAGAACACTGGTAGTAACAGCACGCAAAGAAAAAGGAACCTGGAATTTTCACCACAACAAGAGCCAACAACAAAAAATAGCGAACTGAGCAATATTATACGCAATAAAAAAAGCAAAGTTATTGACGAAAACAGAGGTATTGGCAACTTTTTCAAGCCTCAAACAAAGAACAGCGATAAGAATGTCAAATAACAATCAGCTCGGCCCCCCCTTAGCGAATACGAATATAAGCAAGTATATATAAACAGCTTGGAAAACCCTCTTCCCCGCCGGCCTGTCACCTACTTCTACCCCCCTACCCCAGGACCAAAACCCCAAAACAAAAAATGTAGACCAAATCTAAATATTTTGACACTGAACGTTAGAACGCTACAAAAAGAAGAACGTATTTTGGAACTAGAACAAGCACTCAGTCATGTGAATTGGGACATATTGGGTATCTCGGAAACTCGGAGAATCGGTGAAAGTATTTCTTAAAGGAGAAATTGTATAATTTACTATTATGGGCAAACCAAAGGACTATATTTTTTTTTTTTTTGAAGAAAGAAAAAGTGTTTATTCACATAAAAAAATAAAGTTTAGCAAAACTCATACTTCTGCCAAACTGCAACACAGTTTGTTGGCAGACGTATATGGAGTTGGGTTCTGTATAAATAAGAAATGGAAAAACAATATTATACAGTTTCAAGGCATCTCTGAAAGGATCGCAAAACTCACATTCAAAATAGAACCGCAAGAAATAATAGAAACAATACAATGTTATGCACCAACGGAAAAAGCGACGGAAGAGGAAGCCTCAATGTTTTATGAAAATTTAAGTCAACTCTATAATGAAATAAAAAGCAAACAAGTAATAATAATGGGAGACTTTAATAGTAGGATTGGACAAAGGAGAGACTTTGAGAGGCACATTATTGGTCCCTATGCAACCGGAATAAAAACTTTTTAACAAAAAATATTACCGACTTCAAAAATAAATACAAGGCAACTAAACATCAAAAAATATACCAAGAATAACAAAAACAAATTAAACATTTTGAAGTTGGTGCCATGAAATAGTAGTCTTTATGTTTTATTCGGCACCAACTTCGAAATGTTTAATTTGTTTTTGTTATTCTAGGTATATTATTTTTTGATTTTTAGTTGCCTTGTATTTATTTTTGAAGTCGGGAATATATTTTGTTAAAAAGTTTTTATTTCTCACTTTTTAGTGGGTTGGTTTATAATTCACTTATGTTACAATAGGCTTATGTCATCTGCTCAAATCCTTTTACGAAATATTGCTTGCTCCGATGCAGGGCCGTTAATTGTTGAGGAGTTCACTATCAGCTTTATTACATTGTATAATAGTAGTATATCGAGATTAAAGTGCTACTCAATACCATATTAAAGTACTTAATTGAATCGCAAACTGTGAAATATTGAATAGGTCTGCTCGTAATTTTTGGTCTTCATCATCAGTTCCACTTCACCAATTGGTGTTTTTTGAGAGTAAATGCACGAATCACTATGAAATATACCTAAATCACTGTAGGTGTGCTTTTAATATTTTAAGAGTTCCCTCGATTTCTCCAGGATCCCATCATCAGATCGTGATCTGGGGACAATGGGACCAACTTGAAGACGGCTGAACCGATTTGAAAAATTCTTTTTGTGTTTGAAAGGGTATACATCATACCCTTTCAAACACAAAAAGAATTTTTCAAATCGGTTCAGCCGTCTATGCGTAATCGGTGAACAAACATACAAAAAAAAAAAAAAACCTCCTCCTTTTTGAAGTCGGTTGAAAATAACCTGTTATCACATTTAAATACATTGCCCGCTCAAATCAAAATTGCTAAAATTGCAGTTACAAAGGTATACACAGGATTCAATGCAATTTTTTATCATGGGAAACGCTCGATTAAGATGTGTTTGAAAAAATTGGACAACGAAAATTTCTGTGTGCTGCAAAAAAGTTGAATTAGTTTTAATACAGCTGTGCTTTTATACTTACGTTGGTATTGAAGGGTTTGTGCGAACTGTCACGGCTTAAATTCATACTTGTTAACTACAAACTACAGTAATATTAAAATCTATGGTGGGGCATGCGCGGAGTCCCCCACGCGCAACGCGGCAAAAACAACAAAGATTTACCTAATTAGGATAGGGTGGCAACACTCAGTGAGTAAACATCAGCTCCGTAATAAAAAGTATTTTAAAATCGTAAATCTTAGTTTTCAAGTGCTTTAGTCCAATTTTCTAGTGATTTTCTATCTAATAGTGCCCATAAAGTGTTGGTAATAAATAATTATCCAGAACAAAAAAGTTATAAAGTTATTAAGTGAACAGTTGTACAATAATATGCAGTGTTTACAAACAAATAGTAATCTCATATAACATAATAACGATTTACATTGAAAATTTAACACAATATCTAACCAATGATTTACTATTAACAACGGTAAAAATAAAACATAAAACTATTAAAACAATAAGTGTAAAAAGTGGACCGCTAATTTAATTTAAATGTGGGTATGACACTCCGTTTTTGCTCAAGTATTGCTCTGACCGATCACAGTGTTTAATGTAATCTCTATATAACAGAACGATACAAACACGTATTTTAACACTTCCCACAGAAGTGAATTTGGTGTAGAGGCATAAATTCACTCAGCTTAGCCGTGTCATTAAAGCGGTCTCTGGTTCGAGCCTGAGTTAAGTGAAAACTTTTTGTGATTGTTAAAATTTTGAAAATTAAAAGGAATGTTTGAAATGGAAACAGTTAATGTACCACAACGTAAACTGATAAGAACCAGTTCATTCAGCGACATTGTATCATCCATACTTGTTAAAAACGATATGGATTCAACTGTCATGAGTTTACCCGATGATCCGCATAACTACGCCGAAGTTATAAGTGAACTCAACGATAAAATAAAAATACTAAGCGATGATCTTATGTGTGCTCATAATGAAATCGAAAACTTAAACTGCGAGAATACCCAACTCAAAGGGGACCTTCAAAAGTCATTACAAGTCATTGATACCTTCAAAAAACTTAGCTTGACATCTGACAAAAAAATTAGAACACCCTTATCGGTACGTAAAAAGAAAACGTTACAAAATAACATACTCTACTCACAAGCATTATGTACCACGCCTAAGTTTCAATCTGAGTCTGACAATAATTTGTCTGTTATATCACCTATAATAATTGTAAAGGCGTATATTTTCCAGTGAGAGAATGTGGTGAAAGAAATAAAAGAATTGACTGTATGCAGTGTTACGTGGTTTAATGGCGAGTGAATGCTTGTGACACACACGTAATGTCACGTATAATAATGCCTACAATTAAATGGATGCACCGTGCCCGCTGATTGACACCGTTGCTATTTCAACGATGGTAGGCGTCAACATTCCCCCGGGCGGTGAAAACTTGTTTTCACCCAGACTCTGCTGAAACCGGTAATGGACAAATCTTCATAAAAGATCGGCGAATGACTCCTGTCGATGTCCGAATATCGGCTACTCGAACCACTCCGTCTGGTCCTGGATGTAATGCCACAATCCGCCCAAGTCTCCATTTTAGCGGAGGCAAATGGTCCTCCTTCACAACAACCAATGTATTTAGCTGCAGACTATCCTTGCACGAACGCCACTTCACTCTTAACGGGAGCTCCGCAACATATTCCTTGCTCCACCTTGCCCAAAAATGCTGGCGAAGTTGTTCTACACGCTGAAAACGTAGGAGCTGCGTCGTAGAACGATTTGCATAATCTGGCTGCGGCAAACAAGTTAGGGGACGTCCAATGATGAAATGACCCGGCGTTAACGGAGTGCAGTCGGCAGGATCAGCAGACAACGGAGTTAGCGGTCGGGAGTTTAAAATCGCTTCGATTTGTGTTAATGTGGTGTTAAGTTCTTCGTATGTAAGGTGACAATTTCCCAACACTCTTTGTAAATGATATTTGGTGGATTTCACACCCGCTTCCCAGAGGCCTCCCATATGAGGGCTAGAAGCCGGAATAAAATGGAAAGCAATTCCACCATTGGCTGCACTTTCGCCTAAAGAGTTGGAGTTTTTCTTTAAAAAACCAGCTATTTCATTAGAAGCACCGACAAACGAGGTACCATTATCAGAGTAAATGTTAACTGGTTTACCCCTTCGTGATATAAACTTATATAATGCCATAAGAAACATATTACTCGTCAAGTCCCCAACCAATTCCAAATGAATGGCTTTAGTGCTAAAACATACGAAAACCGCGACGTACACCTTTGTCATTCTGCAACCACGACCTTGACGACTTGCACACATCATGGGCCCAGCGTAATCCACGCCTACGTTTTCGAAAGGAAAACCATTAGAAAGAACGCGTTGTCGCGGCAAATTTCCCATTATCGGCACGACAATTTTGCCTGCCATTCGGCTACACCGGACACAGTTACGGTAACAAGCTCTTGCCAAATTTCGACCACCTATGGGCCAATAAGTCTCTCTAATAGACGCAAGAAGTAATTGAGGGCCAGCATGCATCAACCTTCGATGCTCGTAATCAAATATTAATTTACTTAAATTATGAGAGGACTGTATTAAAATGGGATGTTTTTTATTATGATGATAATCCGAATTATCAATGCGGCCACCTACGCGCATAATGTTGTGCTCATCTAAATAAACATTAAATTTGAGCAGAGGGCTCTTTTTTGGCAACGGTTGACGATTCAATAGAAGTTTATATTCGTCAAATGATTCACTTTGACACTGCCTTATTAATAAATTAAGCGCCCTATACTCACTATTACCTAAAAATATTGAAGATATTTGTCGCCTTTTGCAACAATCTATCCACCTAAAAACATAAGCTACGGTACGAACTAGTCGTAAATAATTAGAAAAACGATTAATATCTATAAAACTAGCTTGTTCGATAATTTTACCTACAGAAGTTAGTGAAACCTCAGGTCTGGTCTCTGGTAATTCCCGAACGTGTTTTGGTTGCGTAGGAATACTTATTGGTTCCTGACTGAGAAATTCTGGACCATTCCACCATAAACTTGAATTTTGCAGGGAACTAATATCCATGCCACGGGATAGTAGGTCTGCAGGATTTATGTCCGTTGGGATGTGTCGCCATGTAAAACTGCTCGCCTTATCTAACACTTCAGCTATACGGTTACGTACAAATGGTTGAAGTTTAGAAGGGTGCATCTGCAACCATCCCAACACGATGATGGAATCAGTCCAGATGCAAACCTCTTTAATTACCAGTCGCAACGAGTTTACTATTTTCTCGTAAAGACGAGTACCCACTAGAGCTCCACACAACTCTAATCTTGGAACCGATAAAGACTTTATTGGGGCCACGCGACTTTTAGCTGACAACAACCGAACTACGACATCCCCACTATTGTTTACACTGCGAATATACGCGCACGCTCCATAAGCTAACTCTGACGCGTCTGTAAAAATATGTAACTGAACAAGTTTATATGAGTCACATAGCACACGTCGAGGCACTCGGATATGATTAATTAGTGGTAAGGTTTTAACAATGTCATTCCAACGATTAAGAATCTCGGGGCTTAACGGTTCATCCCATGATAATTTAAGCAACCACAACCTTTGCAATAGAACCTTCATACGAACGACACCGGGAGCTAGAAGACCAAGTGGATCAAAGATTTGTACAATAATTGATAATAAATCCCGCTTAGTACAGCATTTAGCTGGCACCAGGCCTAACGGAAAACAAAGTTCGTCTGAACGGGCATACCAACCAAGACCTAAAAGCTTGCAAGATTCATGAGAACCTATATTTAAATCGAGAGGTGTCTGACAACTATCTGACACTAATTGGGGATCGTTGGACTGCCATTTTCTAAGTGACATACCAGCAGCTGCGAGTGCTGCCGTTACTTCCTTACGAATCCTCACTGCGTCACTCAAAACGTCATGTCCGGACAGCAGATCATCTACATAAAAGTCATGCTCGATAATTTCTGCGATGTCCTTGTGACTGCATTCCAGACTGATTTGCTTCAAACACCTCGTCGCTAGAAATGGAGCACTAGTTGTACCGTATGTGACGGTTTTCAACTGAAAGACCTTAATAGGTTCACGGGCTTGATTGCGCCAGAGTATTCGCTGTAAATACCTGTCAGACGGATGAACGACTATCTGCCTGTACATTTTCTCGACATCGGCAGATAAAATATATTTTTGCTGTCGAAAACGCAGTAATATAGATAACAGGTCGTCCTGAACCGTCGGGCCGACCATCTGAATGTCATTAAACGACAGTCCTGACGTTGTGGGACTGCTCGCATTAAACACGACTCTTAATTTTGTTGTTGTACTTTGTTCACGTAAGACACCATGATGTGGTATAAAACAACCGATTCGATTTAAATCTTGCTGATGACATTCAGACATGTGGCCCAATGACTCGTACTCGGACATAAAACTATGATACATATTTTGTAGGTCAGATTTACCTTTCAACCTACGCTCTAAAGCAAGAAAACACTGACTAGCCCTTCCCCATGAATCTCCTAACAGATTAGGATTCTGTTTTAGTGGAATACGCACACAGAAACGTCCGTCCTCAAGACGAGACGTATTTTTGACGAAATGTTCCTCACACAATTTATACTCCACCGAGTAATGAGATGATGGCGACGAATCTATTTCCTCTAATTGCCAAAATCGAGTTAAATCTACTCCACAAGTTGATACTAAATGTTCATGCTCGTCAGACGTTTTGACTAAATGACACCGTACATCACTACACATTAAAGAAATATGACTACTAGAAATCGGACCCGATATGATCCACCCTAATTTTGTTTCACATAGCATAGGCTTTTTATCGCCTAAATTGATTCTATGCGACCCTAACAAATCCCAAAAGAGATCAGCGCCTAGCAAAATATCAACAGCAGCAGGCTTATAAAATGCAGGATCTGCTAAACAAATATCAGAGGGTAGTTTAAGATTACTAATGTTAATCTCACGGCTAGGTACGTTAGTAGTTATAGAGGGTAAAACAAAACAATAAAAGTCGAAAGCAAATTGATCATCTAATGACTTCATGCTTACCCGACAAGTTTTACCTACGTGTGAAGTAACGTTATTTATGCCTAATATCGATCTATCTATCTGATACGAACTGAGGTTTAAAAGTGAACATAATCTTTCTGTTATCACGCACGAAGTGCTACCGCTGTCCAAAACTGCCCTTACTACATGCTCACCATTATTGTTGTCGTGTAGTTTTACTAAGGCGGTGGATAACAAGACATCAAATTGTTCTGAAGAGGATATGTTAGTCGACAACGTTTGACTGTTGTGCACAGTATTTGATAACCCTGACGTTGACGGTGAGGAAGATATACTAGCAGGACTCACAGGCAAGTTGACGTGATTCTCATTAATTGTAGTGTTCGATTGTGCTATGTGAATTAGGCTATTATGCCTACGTTTGCAAATGTTGCAACCTGTCTTTTTACAGTGATTGGCATAGTGACCTGACTTAAAGCAGTTAAAACAAACCTTAAAAGTAGGTAGTAACTTAAGTCGTGCTTCATTACTAAGGGCAAGAAACTGTGGGCATTTAGACAATGTATGGTTCCCTTTACATTTATGACATGTCTTACTGGTCGAATCCGCATTTGATAAATTAGACGTTGTATTTTGTTGAATTGAAACCATAGACTTAAATTTTGAAATTTGTTTTGTGGGGTAAGAATGTGTAAGCTCTAAGGTTTCCAATAAATCAGCACGATTACGTAGAAATTTCATAAACTCTTTAAAATTATTCGAGTTCTCTTGATCTAAACGACCTTTGTACTCTTCCCGTCCTTTGGTCCAATTTTTTTAGTGATCATGTAAATCAACAAAGTATCCCAACTTGCGACAGGTTCACCCAAGGCTTCTAATGCCCGTAAGTTTTTCTTTAACTGATCAATTAAACGCTTTAAATTTACAGAAGACTCCTGATTTCAATATTAAATAAGGCAGTAACATGATTTTGAATTAATAATCGCTTATTGTCGTAACGTTCGCATAACATTTTCCATGCCACAGAATAATTACTAGCCGAAAATTCCGTGGATTGAATTACTACAGCAGCTGAAGACTCTAAACATGCACGCAAATAATGATATTTGTTTATATCGTCCATGTCGTCATTAGAATTAATAAGGCTATCAAAGGTGTCGCGAAATTCTAACCAGTTTTCGTATGAGCCATTAAATTTCGGTAATTGAATGGTTGGGAGCTTGACGAGCTGACGATTACTTACAACACTTTTACTACCGCACGACAGCGGTTCACTAAATGTGTTTAACATTTCCTGTGCATATGCTAACGCTTTATAATATTGAGAATCAAATTCCGCGCGAGCGGCATACTGTGTGTCAGCATCGTCAACTAAACACTCAATCTGTAACTGCACCTCGTCAAACCGGTCACATAATGCCTCGATTTTACCTAAGCGCAACTGCAACTCCTTGGCAATCGTTGAGGACAATGGCGTTTTTATTTCCATACAATAATTAACAAAGTTAGTTAATTGACCCTTAAAACTACCTCGTTTTTTATTTAATTCTTTGACTTGATCAGCAGTGGCCATTCTGGGAAGCGGTCGAAACCACCTGGAATTGTAAATACGAAACTAATTTTATATCTAACAATAACAATCAAAACTTAAATTACCTGCTTTTTACTTGAAATAAGATTATTGAGATAAAAAATGCTACTCACTATTGAAAATGTACATAACAGAACTGTAGTTCAATACAAACACAGATTATTCAATAGTTATTATATTATATTTCTATAAAAACAGATTGTTACCAAACAAACGACAATTAAGCAAGATGCAACTTATATAACACTACAATAATTATAATGTAACTAAAACAAGATAATTAATTAATGATTTATGAAATGTAGGTATGTTGCAAAGGTTTTAATGATGTTAATGCAATGAATTAATATAGCTAATATTCACAAAGTTCTAACGTAATTATATTTAATTAAAACAAACTTTGTTATGTATATATAAAGAAAGTAAATGTATATTGTATTTGTCTAAATAACCTTCTTACATTTATGGTACTTTTGTAATTATGTATCACACCCCGTGCACAAATAATTAATGTGATTGACTTGATTACGTATACAGCAAACAATCAAGTTGAAATAAACTAGCTATAAGCTATTTATAATAAGAATTCATTAGCGCATGATTATTTCTGAGTCAAATAATGTAAAGAAGTCATTCACAGTGCTACGGATCTTGTACTAAAGGTTTTAAAAACAAGTAAATTTACGTACTAACCTTGTACAATGGGTTGATTTTAATTAACAATACCTGTAAGAGTGATGGGTAACGATTATAGAACAAATTGAGACTTAACACCACTTTTTCATCCACATTCCAATGCACGACCATGTGCTAACTCCAACCGGCATCTATATACGATGATTATCTCCTTTTTACGTTAAATCCAAGGTTGCAAACGATAATCCTGAGTCTTTGGAGTACTCCGGTTCGATAGGACCATGTAAAGGCGTATATTTTCCAGTGAGAGAATGTGGTGAAAGAAATAAAAGAATTGACTGTATGCAGTGTTACGTGGTTTAATGGCGAGTGAATGCTTGTGACACACACGTAATGTCACGTATAATAATGCCTACAATTAAATGGATGCACCGTGCCCGCTGATTGACACCGTTGCTATTTCAACGATGGTAGGCGTCAACAATAATTAAGAATAAACAAGGCCTCAAGAAAAAAAATAGAGTATGAAAATGACATAGCTGTAGATAATGGGGAAACTATTACTACTGATAAGAAGTATACAGAACATCTTCGAGAGGAAATCCACATAATGGAAAAAAGGAAAATCCTGATTTTAGGCGACGACCAAGGAGAACAGTTAGATTAATTGGAGAACAGTTCGCAGTTAGTTGCTATTGGAAACCAGGAGCTTCGCTACACGAGTTGTCGCTATCGAAACTTGAAATTGACACGCTAACTAAGAGAGACTTTGTGATTATTGTTGGTGGGATGAACGATAAAAGTCCTTATGACGCATTTTTTTCAATGAGAAGTTTTTTAAATAAATTAGGAAATTGTAATGTAATTGTGTCCAAAATACCGTTTAACAGAACGCTAAATGAACTCAGATTTAATTCTGAATTAAAATTCGTATGTTCCAAATTTGATTTTGTAACTTTTGCTAACATGAACTATTACACATACATGCCAAAACGTAAATATTCTGCTTTATACAAATGTCAAATGTTACTAAAAGAAATTTTACATATAGATTATAAGATTAAGTTTTATTCTTATCGTAATTGTAACCCAGAAAATAAATCACGTAGTGTAATGGATAAAAATACTCAAACAGAAGCACAAGACTACAGTGATTCTCCCAATGAATTAGATGGTGAAACACCAATGTTTTTTCGTTCGTAATAAGCTAACTGTACTGCACCAAAACATCAATGGCCTTATCACAAAATTGGATATGCTTACTGTTAAATTAGATGAACTTTACAGCAACAACAAAAAAGTAGATGTAGTATGCATTAGTGAACACAATATGATCAAGGAAGACATATATTATTTAAATATTCAAAATTTTCAACTCGCATCATACACTGCACGGCACAACAGGTTCGGGGGGTCTTGTATATTAATACGTAATGGATATAAATATGTTCCAATTGATGACATTTCATCCTTATCTGTCATTGGTATAATAGAATGTTGCGCCATTGAACTTACATACTATAACATCATTATTGCATGTATTTATAGGCCACCTAAAACAGATCGCAAATCTATGACTCAATATATGCATATCTTTGACAAAATACTAACTAAATTGTGTTTGAAGAAGAATAAAAAAGTAATATTATATGGCGACTATAATATAGAGATATTAAACGATAATAAAACCACTAGGGAACTTCTGCAACTACTTCATTGTTATAATTTAAAAGTAGCAATAAAAAAAGCAACAAGACTAAGTAGTTATACCTGCCTTGATAATATCTTTCACAATATCTCACGCTTTCAATGTTCAATTATTGAGTTAGCCTTATCTGATCACACCGCACAAATACTAAGTTTCTCTGTTAGATTAACTAATAGTATACCTTTCTGGTATGTATCGAGGCGCGACTACTCTAACGAAAATATAACAAAATTTCAAAATTGTCTAAAACAGCTTAAATTCTCTGATGTCTTTGATGCAAATAACCCAGACACAGCTTACAGTTTATTCTTGGAAAACTATAGACTATTCTACGACTTATGTTTCCCACAAATAAAAATAAAAAAAACACTGCACAAAACATTGAGATGGATCTCCCGTGGAATCAAGATATGTAGTAAACGTAAAACACAGCTCTTATGGCGGGCTAGGTTCTCCAGAGATCCTAGACATCAATTGCAATATAACAACTATGTGAAAAGGTATAAAAAAATCATTAACCTAACACAGAAAGCTCAAAATAACCATTATATAAATACATCAGAGAATAAATCAAAAGCCACCTGGAAAATAATTAAGGAAAATAAATTGATGTGCCCAGTAGAAGGAATAGATCACATTAAACACAATGACAAAGTAATTAGGCACCCTAAAGCAATAGCTAAAGCATTTAACAATCATTTCATAGATCAAGTTAAACCTAATAAACTAAATGTATACAAACACACAGTGACATGTAATAATCCAAATTCAATATTTATATCACCAATTAACACTTCTGACATAATTAATATCATTATAAATTTAAAAAACACCAACAGTACTGGTATTGATGGATTAACAACACATATTATAAAAAGAACCTCACATATTATCGCACCAGTCCTAACATTTATTATTAATTTTTCAATAGAGAATGGTGTGTTCCCATCAAAACTAAAGACATCAATTGTAAAGCCAGTCTTGGACAAAGAATAGAAGAAACAAATTGTACAAAGTTTTTAGGAATACACATTGACAGTAATATGACATTCCATACCCATATTAACGACATTATTAATAGAACATCACGATTCGCATATGCCTTATATATGCTGAGTAAGAAAGCCAATCAACAGGCTGTAATATCTGCATATCATGCATACGTTGAGTCAGTTTTAAAATACGGAGTTATATTTTGGGGAAACTCAACAGGCAAGGAGCAAGTTTTCATAGCACAAAAAAGGTGTATACGAGCAATATGCCACCTACAAAAAACAGAGTCATGTAAACTACATTTCATCCGCCTAAAGCTACTAACATTTCCTTCGATATATATTTATGAAATTGCTAAGTTTGTCTGGACTAACTCGAACCTATTCCAAAAAATAAGTAGGAAACGCAACAAATCACGCCTGTGCATAGTACCTTCTCGAACAGCACTTAAGCATAGTAGTGTAATGTGTATGGCAGTAAAGGTATATAACAAATTACCAATATGTATTAAAGAATCACTAAATGCAAACAGCTTTAAGTCTAATCTCCGTAATTTTCTGATCAAAAAATCCTACTACTCGATAAATAAATTTTTAAATGATATTAATACTTAAATTATATTATAATATACGATTTTGTGATACACTTTTATATTTATTAAATTATTGTAATACCTACTATCATATTATGTAATAAAAATGTTTGCTTCTAATTTCTGTAATAGTTAATAGTATCTAAGAGTTTTCATTGAAATAATTTGCCTAATAATTTGTAATTAGATATTTCATAATATTTGCACACCATTGTCATGGTAAAATGCAGTTAATGGACGATTCATTTTGTAACATCAGCATGTAACCTGTATTTAGCAAATAAATAATTTTGTATTTGTATTTGTAATTTGCCGGGTTTAATTGAAATGGGTGAATGAACTTCGAAAATAGAAATATTTTTATACATTTTTTTTGGAAAATAGGACATTATTATGATATTGCGTATTAATTATGTATTGCACATTATGTGTATCACAAGTTTATGGCTATGAATTCGGCTTAGCAGTGATATCTAATCCTAGTCTCTATCTCACGATCACTGCACAATTGGCACAATTGGTACGAGTCTCTGTCTCACAAAATATTTCTGATTGTTACTATGTATATATGGAGTCTCTATCTCAAACTTACGTAATGTAACCACAATAATATCATACACAACAAGAGAAATAACAAAGCTATTTGTATTTTCATAAGCGCCGGCGGCAAACAAGCAATAAGCACGGACAAACAAGTGACATTACATTTCAGTGTTGCCATAACTATCCTATACATACCGATTTTTTTATTGTTTAAAAATCGATTTGTATAGGACGGAATGTGTAAAAATCGCGAAAGTTCATGCATTAATATGTAATTATTTTTAAACGAGCTGGTTCAATCTAAAAGTATCGAAGAATATGTTTTCGTTTTTAAAATAAAGTATGGTGTATGAATATTATCGTTCCTTACATTCAAACGGTGCAACAATTATTAAAGTATTTATAATTATAATATAATTACAAGAACCAAAATACATTAAGTGATTTTATGACTTTTTAATAATTAATTAATAATAATCGTTATTAATCCTAATCGATATTACGATATTATTTTTGTAATAGTGTTACCACCGTTAAAAATAACTTCATACGAAAAAATACTAAATAAATAAACTGAAAGACTAATATTTTCGTTATATCAATCCGGCAAATGTGAGACTCCATATGATTATATAAAAATGTTATAATTAGAAACAAGAATTAAACGTTTGATCAACTTGTGGCACAACTTAGATACATACGATACTGCTGCTTATGGGCATTCCCTTTTACATGGATATTCAACAACTATATTCCCATTTACAATACAAACGGTGATTGCTTCAGTTAGGCAGTCAACTATATCAACGTAAGCTTAAAATAGATATATTTCAATACCTTATCAAATAAATCAACTTAATTCATGATTCTCGGTTGTACAAACATTTAAATTCCTACGTTCAAGGCAAGACAGTGACATTTCATTCAATTTGGTGATTACAGTCTTCAAACAGCATAGAAAATTATAAAATATAATAACTGCATTTTATATTCCATGTTTAGTTGAACATCTGCGGTACATGGCTATATTCTCAAATGCTGCCCATAAAGAGTGAACGCCTTATCAGCTAAATTTCATCCACGGCACGGCTTATTTCTACAGCACTGCTTATTTCTGCACGCACAAAAAATTAAGTATATTTCTTTTTTCTATTTACTGATTTTTTGCATTTTAAATGTAAATGTTTATTTAACGCGCTATTACAAACTAATCCACAGGCCTTCCTCTAGGATATTCTGGTAATTTAACAAAAATGTTGCAAAACATGTATACTTATTCATTAATTAGTAGTTAGTAAATTGGCAATTAAACACAAAGTTTTTAGATTTTAAGTAGATGCTCCTACTATGATGTGCCCATTGAGGCTGATATATCCAATCTCATGTACTCTTCTTTCAATATTTTTGTTCCCTCTTGTTTTTGTGCCAGTCCTCTAAAATGGTGTATAATATAATGGTGGCAGCCACAGAACACACATATAACTAGAATCAGTCAGTCAAAGTCAAAGCGTGTCTCCAACCAGCGCCGCGGCGCTGGTTGGAGCGCACGTGATATTATTCAACGTCCGATCGCGGCCGCATGACGTCGCGTGTACTACAACAAGAAATGCCTAATTGTGCAGTTATAAGTTGTAAAAATTCGTCGAAGAATGTAGACCGTATCAAGGGAGATGTATACTTTCATCGCTAAGTAATTTTGTTGCTCCTTAAGGTGAATATAATTTTAAAATGATTTATTTACGTTTTTGAGTAATACTACAACGATACATTCTCATTGGCGTATTTTTACTCTATTCGTTTTACATTGCAGTTTAAATTGATGTCATCAGGTGATATGTCATCGTCTCATACGTTGAAAGTACGCAATGAAATTCAAACGATTAATCAAAAACAACAACAAATAAATGTCGTGGTACAGGGGATTTTGTCGTTTTTCTACAAATAGTGATGTTATGTTTAAGCACTTTAGAATCGATTTCTTTAATCGCGAATTGATCACGCTCGATATATGAAACAGATAACCGGAGGAACGAGAATGCATTTTTGTAATAACTACATAGTTATGTTTATGGACAAAGGTGGTGTAGTGTATTCCTCAAAGGATTGTATACAAGTATGCAAAGTTGCTGAAATAGTTAAAAGAGAAATAATAAATAAATCACAAAATTTTAACTTTTTTTTTATTATTAGTAATATTTATAATTGCATAACCATCCATCAGTTTCATCAAGCACTTACTGAAAACCATTTAGTTAATTTAATAAAGGCTTATGTATACGTTGACTAGCTGTCCCGCGCAACTTCGTATGCGTAAATTTTCCCCGTTTTTGCAACATTTCTCGTCGCTACTCCGCTCCTATTAGTCGTAGCGTGATGTTATATAGCCTATAGCCTTCCTCGATAATAGGGCTATCAAAACAAAAAGATTTTTTTAAATTGGACCAGTAGTTCCTGAGATTAGCGCGTTTAAACAAACAAACAAACAAACTCTTCCGCTTTATAATATTAGTATAGATTACGTTGATATACGTTTACATTATTTAACGAGAAATTTAAAAACCAAAACTACGAAAAGACAAATATATAATAAACTCGTTCTGTTTCAAGGTCAATAATTTAGTAATTATGAGGTATTCAATTCAGATAAATCAAAATCAACATTTATTTTGTTTTATTATTTTATTAAATGGTACAGAAAGGGTTTGGAGCGTATTGGGGGTTCTTTAATTTTGATCCTTCAATTTTGTGGGCTTACGCTGTTCGCGCGATTATTTAATTTCACACTTTTTTTAACTAAATTTTGAAGTCGTATAGCATAGTGATATTACATTTGAACGTATCCGTGCTTCAGAGGGCACGTAAAAAGTCGGTTCAGGCTGTTATCGTCTCGCTAACAGTCCTTAGGTCATGTCATAATGGGTGATCTGAATAATTCTGGCACAAAGTTGGCCACTCAGAAAGAAAGATTGTAAAATTTATATTGAACGCTTATTCTGTGATACTGATAACTTTGATCTCAATATAAGGTTCAGTACATAACTACTACCTGTGTTCGTATGTTTTTATTTTCTAGAAAATTTATTGTGAATTATTCCCGATTTGTGGTAATCTTGTGCAATCTATGTAATGTTGAATAGTTCAATCCTTTACTGTAATATGTGTTAGACCTATTTACAGCATTTAAACACAATGTTGGTATTATTAGTTTACTCTAAGAAAGCTGATTCTGTGATATTCAAAAAATCAAAAGCGTTAAAAATAGTTTTGGCTTAGTGTAAAAATTATATTGATCCTACCTAATCTTCCCTACAAATGATTATATATTAAATTACAAAAAATAAATAAATGCTTATGTCGTTTAATTTTACCCGTGCTTTTATTTTTATTTATAAGAATAAACCTAGTACTCTTAAAAATGCACAGTTAGTGAGGCTTGATGGATGGATGAATGGATGTTTAGTACTATTTCACGGGAAAATGGCTGGACCGATTTAGCAGAAATTTGATACCTATGGTGATAGCTTGAACCCGGCAAAGTACACATGGGTTGCTTGTATCCCGGTTCCCTAAGATATCATTCAAAGTGTAAATTGAGTGTAAGTTCGGTGGAGCCACGGGCGCCAGTTAATTAGATAATAATCTTGTGCTAACTTGTTGGAATTAAAAACAGCAGATACTTTTTTAATATAGCTTAAAACAAAAGAAATAATAATTTTCTTTTTAATAAAAAAGTTTAAATTAAATAATTCAAAACAGCAGTATCGAATCGAATTGGTCGATTTAAAATCGATACTCTGTTGGATGAATGATGTCTTACGATTGAAACGATTCTGTTTATGGTAGGTTCATCACTAAAACGCTCGCGTGACGTCATGCGCGGTGGGGATAAAGTGGCACGCTCTGTTTTCATACTGTTACAGGAACATGTGGCATCTAGCTAGATCTAATCTTTGGTGGCAGCAACTTACCTGTATATACAGTTTATAAACAAAGAAACATTGTTCTTTTTCCTGTTCTTTTCTCCGGCTTTACCTAGTGTTTGCGAACAGCTATGCTATTCCCGTAAAATCTCTAGGCTGTATGCCACGTCGAGTCGTCGACGAAACAGCCTAGAGATCGACCTACAGCCCGGCGCTGTTACAAATGGTATCCATGTGCTCGACGACGATCGTCCTCTTCGTCGCTGTTTTGTAGACGAGCTAGGGATTGACACAAATTTTTTCACAACATAATCTATTAATATCGATGATGTTTTTAAAGGTTTTAAAAATACATTTAAAGTTTACAGTTACTTATTTCTAATAATTAAGTAAAATTGAAAAATATATTTTATTATTCATTTTCAAGGGCATGTAAGACAAGGCATTCATATTCATTTTCTTTAACGAGTAAAAGAAAAACCAAATGTCAATCTTTGACTGTTAAAAAGTCAGTTATATAAATAACACTAGATGCCGAGTATTGTAATAAGATTTATCTTAATTGTTTCATTCCTTGCGTTCATTTATATAACAAATATCGTCAAGAAGTTTTCTCCAGAAAGGTTTTGTCTAACACGCACTACAAATCGCAGAAACAATTTTATAGGGGAAACCAACTTTTCCGTCGTAAGCGAGAAAAGGCGTTTGGAAAATAAAAAAAGCATTGATTTCACACAGTCACTATTGCACATAATACATGTGCAATAGTGACTGAGTGAAGCGAAAGACGTCCTGCTGAATATCCTGCTGAATATCGCCATAGCACGAGCGACCGGAAAAGATGGAAAAACAACTTAATTGAATATGAATTATAATTTATAATATAAATGCAATTGTGTTTGTATTTTCATGACATGGTCACATTTATATATAAATGAAAATCTCTACTTTAACTGTGAATACAGGGTTTAAATATATTTTATATAGATATTTAGGGTACCTACAACATACTCTGTGGCGCGGTGGGATTATGTCCGACTGCTACGCAAGAGGTCGTGGGTTCGATCCCCACCCAGGATAAAACGTGTGATGAGCACGATGGTTTATTCTGTGTCGGGATGTTATTTATCTATAATATGTATGTATTTAGAAATATATAAGTAAGTTTATCAGTTGTCTGGATTCCATAGTACAAGCTATGCTTAGTTTGGGATCAGATAGCGTTGTGTGAGTTGTCCCAAGATATTATTATTATTATAGTAGCAATGAGTTGTGAAAAATGCGGTAAACTTAGGCAAACTGACATGTCGTTATTTTCACAGCTCCGCATTTAGTTAAAGTGTAATATATTTTAAGTCTCGCTTAAAGAGCGAGACTTAAAGTAGACTTGAAACTGGTCGATGCACAGAATGTGCGAGCCATTTAATCCTACCAAATAAAACGATCGGAGGGAAGAGAAAAAAAAACAGTAGCAATATTCACATACGACAAGTATGTTACCTAAAAACAAAACATTAAATCAACAAAGTATGTGTGTTTACATATACATAGTTCTTAATCACTACATCACTATCACTATCACTACATAGTATAAAACAAAGTCGCTGCTCGCTGTCTGTCCCTATGTATGCTTAGATATTTAAAACAAGCTTCTTTTTGTTTTGTATGAAGAAAGAGAGTTCAGCACGCTTTACACTCGTCTTAACAAAATATTTAAGAGATTGGTTGCTATAGCTAGGTTTTTGGTCTGCCCTGACTGAATAGGTTGCAACTCAACACAAATACCGAATATACCACCAGGTTCAGGAGTGGAGCAAAAAAAAAAACCAACCAACCGGAGCTGAAACAGTAAACAGCAAAAATTCGATGTAACGAAGCAATAACAAAAAGCCATGTTAGTTAGGCTAGATGGCGCATGCGAGGGCCCAACTCGTGAGCATGAAGGGATAGAAAAATTTGAGGAGTAACATAGTCCAAATAGGTGGTTCGGTTCCGGCCCCAGTTTGGCTTACGAAAGTCTCGGGTTCGATTCCTGGGTCTGGATTCAAATTTTTCCAAAAATGCAATTATTTCATTCACGCATTCCTCTTTTAATATTTTTTATCCCTTGTTTTCGCATTAGTATAATATAATGGTGGCAGCACCTTACCTATTTTTTTTTAATTATTTTTTTAAAACAAATTTCATTACCATACAAAAGTAATAGTGGGTCAACCTTAAATAATAATAATTATTAATTGTCTCAAAAAGATACTTACAAAGGAATAACACATGATTTAAAACAATAATAAGATGAACAATACAATTTTGTTGACCACTGGTATCCAAAGTAAGATTAACCTAACTTGTGGTATGGGTTCCAGGGCTCTCGTACTAATTTGTAACACGTACTCGTAGTTTGTGAGAACGTAGTGAATCGTATTTGAATTATCTTAAATCTTTAAACGAGCAATTCTTGTATATACCTATATATATATAATCTGAATGTCGACAACGGCTCCAGCGATTTTCATGAAATTTAGTATGCAGGGGGTTTAGGGGGCGATAAATCGATCTTGCTAGATCGATATATTTCATTTTTAGAAAACGCCGTTTAAAAAAGAACCGAGCAAAGCTCGGTCATCCAGGTACAATCGGCCCACTTGATGCTCGACCACCTGAAAATCTTTTACTATGAACGGTTCACAACGGTTCGGTCACACACACAAATGCAAAAACCACTCCCACATTTTACTTCCAACCAATTAGGACGGGGCTAAGGTGTGGGAACGGGAACATAAAACATTTTTGTTAACTTAGTTGCAATTTGCACTTCCTTGTATGATGACGCGCGCGTGTTTACTGTATTTTGCTCACGACTTGTTCTGTTTACGGATTCCGATATCTTGCCATTTTGTTGACCCCAAAACTACTGATTGAACTCTCGTTGACTTGTGGTGTGAATTAGTGGACCGTTTCTTCTTGATCTGTTTACCTATGGTGGCTGTGTTTTATTGGACTGTTTGGTGCTTTCTTGCTGACCACTGCGAGTCTTCACAATTAACCGAAATTTAAACCGAGAATCAAATTTTGGATCTTCATGGCCAAGGATACAGGACAAACCTTTACCAAATATCGCGGGAGTTAAATGTTACGGTAAGTCAAATTCAAATTATATTTTATTACAATAATTATTAATAATGTTTAACAATAGAATTGGCTATTGGTTAAAAAGTAATTGGGGGAGACCAAATAATAATATAATCAATATTTCTGAAGACTATGGTTAATTTCATAGCTAAGGTTTGTTTCGTTGATATAATATAATAATATTCTCAATGATGATGGCAGACATTAGGATTAGTTGTTTCATCATTCGCAGTTATTTATTCCTAATGTTTTATATAAACTTATTATTTTAATTTTACTATGTAGTGTAGTGAAATGTATTTATTTCGTATATAATTAAAAAAAACGATAACTACTAAATGGTTTTTGTTAATAGACGGTGCAATGGGTGAGAAAGATTTAAGTGCTTAGTTTATTAAAATTTTATGAAATATATTCAAATATGACGATGATTGTCGAAAAATCATTCTACTAATTTACTACCGAAATTATAAGAATATAAGTTATTTTATATATAAATAATTAATATATATATATATATATATATATATATATACATATTATCATACATAGGTATAGGACTACTTATGATTTTCAACAAATAAATAATATTAAAAATGATTTATTATAAATTCATATGCCGTTAATGTCTTTTTCATAAATCAATGTAAAGTGAAAGTTCATTTACATTTTTTGATGTCCAATAATATTTACATTTAGTTTACTTTAAACATGGTGTTCTGAGTCACTTGGTAATTCGTATATTTTTTAAAGATGAACTTCTTGGAACTAGACTTTCACTTGTTCAATTAATCTGAAATATAATAACGAAACGTAGTACTAATCGGAACAAAAACTATTTTGTATAACGAGTGGCAACATATAAAAGGCTGTCTCTACTTAAATGTGAAGAGTAGGAATTTCGTGCTTTTATACACTTATATTTTTTTTCTATGATTCATACTTAAATCCACCCTTATTAAATCATGGTGTTTGATTTTTATTTTTCTCACAATAAAGATGTTATGCATAACTCTTTTTAAAATATTTATGTTTAAACAAAATAAATTATGTATTTTTTTTTAAAGTATTGAAAATCCTAATTAATTTAAACTACTTTTGTCAAAATAAATTGTTTTCTTTCACACGCTTTAGTAAATTTTAGAAATCATAAAGCGTATATTGTGTTGATAAAACAATAGTTAAATGATCCCCATAGTAAAAGTTGTAAAACTGAGAATCCTTTAATCAATTATCGTCTTTAAATCGTTACACAAGAACTGAAAATAGTTTGCATACAATAAGTTTTTGCTTTCCCACGGTTCGGTAATTCCAGGTGCCATAAATATGTTTGCCGAAAAAATAGGTTCATGATACCTACGCACAATAAATGTCCTATAACTGGAAACGATTAAGGCAATTATCATCTTTAAAATCAATAACATAGAATTGAAAATAGTTTGCATGCGAATTTGTTTTCGCAGTCGGTAGCTTCTCATATTAACGCTTATTCTATTTTCAATCATATGTCAACTATTTAAGAACTAGTATCTAATTTTATCAGTGACAACTCGTTCATTGTCTGTTGATTTGTAAAGAAATACTATTAGGTATAATAAAATAACACCTTTTTTAAAAATGTGCTTGTCTGACTGTTCCATTCATTCAAGCTCTTAATGAGTGGGTATCGAAGATCTTTTAAACATTTATTTTAACTTCGTATTTTTTTTCAGAGAGCTACATCGTGCCGTTGGCTATAGTGGGATGCTGAGGAGGACTATCTTAACGTCGGATCACGTAACGCAAATGGTCAGCACATACGAAGTGCAGCCATTTACCAAGACGTCGACGTTCGCTAGACTATTTGACTACGGCATGCAGGCTATAAGAAATGTGTGCATTATTCCGCTACAAAAATTAGGACAAGAACTACAAGAAGCAAGAGTGCGTTTCGCTCGCGAGTACAGATTTTGATTTATCACACGCAAAATTTTCAGACACTTTTTTTTTTAAATCAAGTGCACACATGCGTCAGAACTTATGGCTTGTAAATAATACTAGATACAGGCCCAGAAATGTGAAGCCGGAAGTCTGAATGTGAGGACGAATTATTGTTAACAGCACAGTAGTAGTATTGACGGTAGAGCCAATGGATTATATTGAAATTAAATGTTTGTAATTATTTTAAATTGTAATCTAAATTAAACTTTTTGGTTATTTTACTGTAATAAATATAAGCTAGCATCTGAGATAATTAATAATTTATACATTGTTACTTAATTTAATGAAACTGACTATTTTCATTAACTAAGACGTTATTAATATAATATTTATTGATGAAGTAATTGGTAATTAAGCACTTTGATGACTATATAGCATGATAAAATAATAATTTAATAATATAAAAAATATATATCGTTATTGTTAACTAATATGATTTTGGCTTATTGTTTTAGTTTGCATACCTCATCTTATTTTTTCATCATTTCATTAAATGATTTATATATGCACAAATGTGTTATGAAATTGTTTGACTGATCCATAAAATTAATAAAACAATTGACTCTTTTCTTTATTTCTTGCCCTCATTCCAGGTAATACATTAATTTATATTAAAATAATCTGTGGTTATAAATATAACTCGCTGAATTAAAACCATACTTATACTATTAATATTAAAGAGTTAAAGTTGTATGTAGAGGTTTACCCTGAAGCTACTAGCCCGATTTAAATTTTAAATTTCAAATATCTTTATTTCGTTAAATCAATCCAATGGTTATTTGAAATTAAATTTAGATAAAACACCTTAAACAAAGAACTTACAAAATGATATAGGTTTTAAAGCATAGGTGAAAGACGTAGGATTCTTATCACTCGAATCAAGATATACGCAAGCGGAGTCACTGGGAACAACTATATATAGCATATTAGCTGACTGAAGCAGACGAAGACCAGTAAACTTCGTCTGCTTCAATTATCCTCGTTTTTGCAACATTTTTCATTGCTGCTCTGCTCCTACTGGTTGTAGCGTGATGTTATAGCCTTCCTCGATAAATAGGCTATCCAACAGTAATAGATTTTTTTAATTTACCCAGTACTTCCTGAGATTATCGCGTTCAAACAAACATACTATATTTAAGTATAGATTAATCATTGAACTCATAGTTGCTGATGAGTTGAACTACCTCTTAAATACCTACGGAGGGCAAGCCAAAATAAAGACTTAAATAACTTAAATATTTGAAAAATCCATACTATACCTACTATTACTATATACTATATATACTATATTACTATATTTACTATATTTACTATTATTACTATCCATACTAATATTATAAATGTGAAAGTAACTCTGTCTGTCTGTCTGTCTGTCTGTTACGCTTTCACGCTCAAACTACTGAACCGATTTAGATGAAATTTGGTATGGAGATAGTTTGAGTCTCGGGGAAGGACATAGGATAGTTTTTATCGCGATAACCGACATCCACGCGGGCGGAGCCGCGGGCGAAATCTAGTATACTATATATACTAATTTATTATTATTATTATAATACTAGCTGTTTCCCGCAGTGTTACCCGCGGTTTATTAGCCTATGTGTTAATCCGGGGTGTCAGGAGATACCAAATTTTATTAAAATCACTCCAGCCGTTTAGACGTGAAGAAGTAACAAACATACACACTCACATACTCACAAACTTTCGCCTTTATAATATTAGTGTGATTATATTATTATTATTATCCATACTAATATTATAAATGTGAAAGTAACTCTGTCTGTCTGTCTGTTACGCTTTCACGCTCAAACTACTGAACCGATTTAGATGAAATTTGGTATGGAGATAGTTTGAGTCTCGGGGAAGGACAAAGGATAGTTTTTATCGCGATAACCGACATCCACGCGGGCGGAGCCGCGGGCGAAATCTAGTATACTATATATACTAATTTATTATTATTATTATAATGTTATATTATTATTATTATCCATACTAATATTATAAATGTGAAAGTAACTCTGTCTGTCTGTCTGTTTCGCTTTCACGCTCAAACTACTGAACCGATTTAGATGAAATTTGGTATGGAGATAGTTTGAGTCTCGGGGAAGGACATAGGATAGTTTTTATCGCGATAACCGACATCCATGCGGGCGGAGCCGCGGGCGAAAGCTAGTATTTATATATATATCATTTCGCATTTTTGAAACATATACAGCTTTCGCCCGCGGCTCCGCCCGCGTGGATGTCGGTTATCGCGATAAAAACTATCCTATGTCCTTCCCCGGGACTTAAACTATCTCCATACCAAATTTCATCTAAATCGGTTTAGCTGTTTAAGCGTGAAAGCGTAACAGACAGACAGAGTTACTTTTACATTTATAATATTAGTATGGATAGACTACAGATCAAAAAGTAATTTAAAAAAATATTAAAATCTAACGGTTTCCCGCACCTCCGTCCACAATTTCACATGTATAATGGTATTGAGGCAAAATATACTATATTCCTCTCCAAGCTTTAAACTACTTCTTTACTATTTCAACAACACAAACGAATAAATATACAATATAAACTATTTATAACATTATTGTAGATTTGTATGTATTACAATAAAATAATTCATTGCTATTTCGCGCAACTACAAAAAGCGCGCTTACAACAAAAGTCACAATCCTATAATAGTATTTACAATCTTCTAAACGGCTCGAAATATGCCCAACAACAACGCAACGCACTAAAAAAAACAAGGACCCCGCCCCCTTGCATCCGATAAGGCGTAGATGTTCCTGTGTGAGTGCGCTTACGTAGAGAGCGGACGTTTCTCGCAAGCCATTATAGTCTTAGGGGTGTACGACCGCCGAGTAGGCCGATTGTACATTGAATTATTTAAGGTAAGGCTAACCAATATATACATATTAATATTATATATACCTACTTATATTATTATACTGTATATGTGTGTGTGGGTTTCTTGCATTGCAATCTAGTTAACGGATAGATATTGCAGTATTCATTAGCAATGTTATATAAATGACAGCTTACAATCCTGTGGTTGCGCACTGCTAATGCACTTCTAAAGCTTTGGGCTTGACAGACCGCTTTTTTGTAATTTGAATATCATATTCCACACTAACTTGTTTTCTGCAGATTGTTTCAAACTTAAAGAGCTGTAAGCAGTTCACATTCGTGGTATAATTGGCCAGTCGAGTATTTGTAAAGTAATTGGCACGAAATGCACATAAAAACTTCATTATCAAGGTTGTTTACTATTTCATCAACCAGAGAAGCCACAGCATCTTCAGTCCATTTTCCTACCCTAAAACCAAACTGATTCGATGCTAAAATTCTGTTTTTCTTCAGGAAAATTCTTATACGATTATTTAGCACCTTCTCTAAGATTCTGGAGAGCGCGGGCAGGACAGATATGGGCCTGTAATTATTGACACTGTCTCTGTTTCCACTCTTAAAGATGGGATGTACTACGGCCCTTTTAAAGGATTTGGGTTAATAAAGTAATATATTGTACGCATATAGTATTTTGAGCAATATTTAGTGATTGACATGGTAAAACGCCTCTGTCCATATTTGAAATAATTATGTTAAGAAATCTATAAATTGCCATGTCAATCAATTTGTTTTTTCTGAACCCAACTTGTCCTTCGCTAAATAGATTGTTCGATTCAAAATTGTTATAGATACTGTCATGTTATACATGACAGTATCTATAACAATTTTCTTCTGTCATGTATAACCTTTTTGCTATCGAGCAATTACAACACATATGCTTCTTGTCTTCTTTTTTAAATAAAGGTTTGACTCAATTTTAGCTTTTTTATGATAGTTTATTTGATACATATTTTAGTATTTTTGTTGTTACGCCATCATAGCCGGTGCTGTTCGTGTTTTTTTAGTCTAGAATAATTTTAAGAATGTCCTTAGGTATTGTCGGTCAAATAAATATTGACTTTAGTTCATAGGGAATTTTGAGTGCTGATAGATTTAGAGCTATGCTAGGAGTCAGAGAAAAAAAAATAATTGAAAAGATTGGCAATTTGTAAAGGGTCCGTTACTATGTTATCATTCATATTTATTTGTTGTATTTGGTCATTCGGCATATTTCTATTTTTATTATTGTTGATTACCGCCCATGTAGCTTTAGAATATTTGCGTATTATTTATGTAGTGATCGTTCCGTGATTTTTATGTTAATTTAATTATTTTATTTAACCTGGATGATAAATCAACAAATCTCTTTTTATATTTGGTTGTACGTTTTCTCCTGAACTCCCACAAAAGCTGTCGCTTACGCTTACAGCTTATTTCAAAATCTATATAATATGCGGAGCCGTGGTTGGGTTTAAATTATCTCAAATATAATATACTTTCAAAATAACGAACTCATTGATTACAAAAACCCATTGTTTTGAATTTAAACTGCAAAAACTAAAAAATGCAAATATAATATTTAGCTGCATAAAATTTTGCTGTTTTTCGCATATTCGCAGTTAGCGCAACTTTTTTCTGCTTGCGAAATGCAGTTCCTCACTCCCCTTAGGGTATTATCAACTAGCTGACCCGTGCAACTTCATCTGCGTCAATTTTTCCTGTTTTTGCAACATTTTTCATTGCTGGTCCACAACAGTACACTCCGATTGGTCGTAGCGTGATGTTATATAGCCTTCCTCGATAAATGGGCTATCAAACGATAAAATATTTTTCAATTCGAACCCATAGATCCTGAGAATCGATATTCTCTGGAACTACTGGTTCGAATTGAAAAATTCAAACAAACAAAGAAACTGTTCAGTTTTATAATATTAGTATAGATGTCCAAAATTTTCCTCATACTGACCTAATATGCGGTGTTGCCACGGGTACAAAAAACAATTATGTGTTCCGCTATGTCAAACTAGCGCTCAAGAAGGCTCAAGACTGGTCGGGAGGACGCGTAACTACTCAACTTTGAGCTTGTTGACATTTTTGACAGGTTTGTTTATTCCAAAAAGAAAGTTAGATCGACAACGTCGATCGTCGATATATATATATTATTATGAAGACATCTCTTTGTCGATCGACACTTTACAAACATACAAGTCACGGACACAAAGTACACCCAGATTCGGAACACCAATTTGTGGATCACACAAAGTGGTGTTCCGTGTGGAAATCGAACCCACGACCTCTTGCGTAGCAGTCGGATTTGCTCCCACCGCGCCACAGAGGCAGTATTAATCCTGTACCTAACTAGCAAAATAATTAAATGTTTTGGGTGTCACAAAATGATTTGTTTTATTCCAATCACTACAGGCTATAAAAGTAACATAATCCTAATAGATTTAGGTTGTGGTGGCCAATCTCATAATACAACTAGCCAACTACGCAAAAAGAAATCCGACACGACTGAAGTGAGATTAGGCAGCGCAGATTCTGTTCAGATTAGTACTAAAGGTCTTGTGTGATTAATCACAAGCATGTGATTATACATAAGCATATAACTAGCTGCCTAGATAACTATCTAGCTCTCTATATTACATTTTATCAAATCGCTTTAGTGGATGCGGAAATTACCATCATCTTACAAATTTTATCTGTAACATTCGTATCTTAAATTATATATCTTACTAGCTGAACCAGAAACTCTCACGGGCGTCCAAACTTTGGTAGAGTGTTGAGTTGTGCGGTCGTTGCGACGATACTTGGAGGTCTTTATTCAGCAGTGGACATCTTTCGCCTAAAACGAACGAACAAAAGTTGTCTTTTTGTCGCTTCATACAGTCAATATTACACATGTTTGTTGTATATATTATTGTTCCCCTATACGTCTTCAAAACACTATTAATGCTGTTTTATTTTCCAAACGCCCGCTTCTTCTCAACAGGTTGAGATAGGTATTTAAGCTGGGAAAGACTCGCTTCCAACTTTGTTTTCCCTATATGTAAAATTGGCTTTTGCAATTCGTACCGCCGGCAAGACAGAACAGTTCTGAAGAGAACTTTTTCACGATCGCGATACATACAATTTTGTTATTTAAATAAACGCAAGGAATAAAACAAATATGATAAATCCTATTACAATACTCGGCCATCAGTGTTATCTATCTATATGACTCTTTAATTGTAAAATATTAACATTCGGTTTTTTCTTTTTCCCCCACTTACTTGTTAAAGGAGGATTTAGCCTTTGAAAATGAATAATAAAATGTTAGATATATTTCGGGTCTTAATCGCGCGAATTATTTAAAGGTACCTTTTATTTACCCGACGACGTCGACCCGTGACCACGATCGGTGCAATTTGATCGAAACGTCGGGTAAATAAAAGGTTCGTACCTTTAAATAACTCACGCGATTAAGTCTCGAAATATATCTAATATGTATAATAATCGCGAAAGTTTAAAATCAATGAATAATAAAATATTTTTTAATTAAATTTATTGATAATATGTTTACAATTTTACTTGATTCTTAGAAATAAGTAATTGTAGACTTTAAATATATTTAAAAAAATCTTTAAAACTCATAATAGAGATTAATAGATTATGTTGTAAAAAAAATTGTGTCAATTCCTAGCTCGTCTACGATACAGCGATGAAAGGACGATCGTCGTCGAGCACATGGATACTTGGGAATACCATTTGTAACAGCGCCGGGCTATAGGTCGATGTCTAGGCTATTTTGTCGACGACTCGACGTGGCGTACAGCCTAGAAATTTAGGTTATGAGCATAGAATAGCTGACAAACGTTGATAGTTGATGTTGTATGCCTTTGTACTTAAAATGTGGGCGCAGTATCTTCAGTAGTTGTAGTTTCCTCATATTTCTGCGCTAAATATAGTAGGTTTTAAATTTGACAGTCAAAGTCGAGGCTGTAGGCTAGGTTGTAAGCGAACTTGACGCATTTATTTTAATCAGAATACAAAAACCTATGGAAAAATGACAACAAGTTAGTTCTAGGCCCTCCCGTCCAGCCTTGAGCGCTAGCTTAACATATTATGGAAATACCTAATGGGTTTTTCGTCGCTGTGACAGCGCTGTGGTCGAGGCTGTTTTTTTTGGGAATAGCACTGCAGGCATTACATGTAAATGTAGAATCAAATTTTCCCAAGTGTAGAATTTTGCTTCACAAATGAATATTTTTTTTTTATTTTAATTTGATTACGTTCAATACATAAGTTTCTAAGTTAACTCACTAACTGTGTAAACAAAATGTCAAATCAACTTAAAGAGCTTATCAACAAACGATTAACTTATAAAGCTTAACTCACACTATTTAAAAACTTTTTAGAATAGTTCTTACCTTGCACTCAGCTTAACTCTGCATTGGTCGCTGAACTTAATTTAAGGTTGGCTAAAGTTGAGGATATGTACAATGGATATGGTTCAATACAGCTTGCTATAGAAACTTTAACTGATATTTCAGACACTGAGGATTCACACCGGAGTTCCAAGAACGTGGACAGTTTGAAAGTGACTACTTTTCAACGGTTGCCAGTGCCAGAGATTTGTAGAGAGGTAACACCTCAGCGCAGATGGCCAGTGACAAATCTGCAGTGTCTACCTTTTCTGAACGATATCTGGACTGGTTGGAGTTCCATGACACATTCGAGTCATTAGTTCCACAAACAACAATATTCCTAAGATAAACAGAACCCTAGTGCCCCAGAACGTACAAGCGTGAAATCTATGTTATTGGAAAGAACAGATCTTCTATATAAAAAACAAAAAGGGGCATTTAGCTCCGCAATCATGGACAGGTGTTATGGTGGTTCAAAAAAGTAGATTTTATCATTCGCTTTTCATCATGATTTCACTATGCAAAAACATATGAGTAAATATATGAATGATACCTATGTAGTTTTTCGTGTAGTGACGGATTAAGTTATGTTACTACCCCATCCCATCCTGAGGGTGTCGTGAAAGGCGACCAAGGGTGTAAAATACGCAGAAAACATAATTGGAGCGGAGCGGAGATTTTTTGCAATCCTATTGGTTAATATTTCTCTGCTCCGCAACCTGCCTCCACTTCAATGGACAGACAGCCTTATGCCCAATATACCTATACTTATAACATACAATATACAATGTTTTAAATGCAAGCCCGTGGCGTGTATGCATTGGTCTAAACCGTTTAAGCCAGGCAAAATAATTTAAAAAAAGAATCAGGACAATAATAGTTTTGTCTGAGGAACAATATAGTTTTTGACTATAAGTAAGTATATTGTAGCATGTTGAAAGTATGATATCAGACAAAATAAAACCAAGAGAGTTATAATATGCATTTAACCATTTAATGTTATTGGTCCATTATCAAGAAATGCAGCCAGGGGAACAATATTTTCTTGATGTCTCGCCCATGTCAAGTACAGTCAACGGCAAAAGTACATGATCAAAAACAGAAAGTCAAAATTATTGAATTATATTTGTGGTTAATCATTTGTCGTTAGGAAGAATAAGATTTTCAAGAATTTCATTTACTTTTGAATGTTAGTTACGATTCACCAAAGAATGTGGAAATACAGGATTTCATAAAGTTATGATTTTCAAGACTATCATTTACTTTTGAATGGCAATTGCAACTCGCCAAAGAATCAAAAAATACAGGTTTTCATTCAGTTATTATTTATAAGACTGTCGCTTACTTTTGAATAATAGTTGCAATTTGCCAAAGAATAAAAAACCAAAGATTTAATCAAAAAAATCTGTCTGTCTGTCTGTCTGTCCGTCCGTCCGTATGTCACAGGCATTTTATTCAAAGACTACTTAGTGAATCTTAAAGAAATTTGGTGAAAAGGTGTCTTGTAGTAGCCGCTACATAATCTAACGCTAAATAATAAAAATAAATATTTTTAGGGGGGCACCCTAAAAATATTTATTTTTATTATTTAGCGTTAGATTATGTAGCGTGGTCTTGAAAGCAAATATGTCGTGGCGTTAACCACTCCACTTAATGATTATTTTTTGTTTCTCCCACGATATTTAACTAATCAGCTATTATTTAAATGACTGACTAGCCACTTGAAGCTTATGGTTTGATAAAAAAAACCGACAAAAGAAAAAAATCTTGAGAGGTGTCAAGGGACACCCGGATGGAACAAAGTTCCTTTCGATTTTAATTAGTGAAGGAATTGTAAGAATATATATATTTTTTTTAAGTTATAATTATATTTTTTTTATTATTAACAAATATAATGTAATATAAACTTAATCATATAGTAATAATTACTTAGCTTATGTGAGTTTAAAGACCTTTCCGGCGTTAACCACTCCACTTAATGATTATTTTTTGTTTCTCCCACGATATTTAACTAATCAGCTATTATTTAAATGACTGACTAGCCACTTGACGTTTATGGTTTGATAAAAAAAACCGACAAAAGAAAAAAATCTTGAGAGGTGTCAAGGGACACCCGGATGGAACGAAGTTCCTTTCGATTTTAATTAGTGAAGGAATTGTAAGAATATGTATATTTTTTTTAAGTTATAATTATATTTTTTTTATACTTAACAAATATAATGTAATATAAACTTAATCATATAGTAATAATTATTGTAAGAGAGAGAGAGAGAGAGAGAGAGAGAGAGGGGGGGGGGAGAGAGAGAGAGAGAGAGAGAGAGAGAGAGAGAGAGAGAGAGAGAGAGAGAGAGAGAGAGAGAGAGAGAGAGAGAGAGAGAGAGAGAGAGAGAGAGAGAGAGAGAGAGAGAGGGGGGGGGGGAGAAACATGCGCACGCCGCACGGATTACAATAGCTTACTATAGCAAAAAGTGTCGTTACAATTTTCGTATGAATTTTTCCGTCTAGCCCCCTTTCACACCGTGCGATAAAGAACTTCGTTTCAAAAATATAACAAAAATTCCGCTGCTAAAGATAGGGCCCTATTATAAAAACGGTTTGCTTGTTTTGCAAATTAGTTATTTTTTTAAAAACTACACAAAATATGGGACGAATTTAGATAAACGTACAGTTTTAATGTAGCACTAGAATTATTACAATAATTTAATCAGAAACAATTACAACATTTCAAATCAAATTGAGAATGAGTGGACAAAAATGTATGGAGTCATCTTTCGTCCAATATTTTCATTTTTTAATGCCATGTATATTATGAATTCATCGGGTGTAAATAAGTGTAGACAATTTTAATTTTAGGATTATTTTTCATTTTACTTACGACATATTGATGTGTTGTTGTTGAATTTAACTATGTCTGAAGAGTTAATCACAATTTTAAAATGAAGTAAACAGCAGGTACTTGCAAATTTTATAAAGTTACTGATATTAATTTAGTCGCCATTTTGAAGCAAAAAGTCGGAGCGCCCCGCCACCGTATCACGGTTGAACGCAACATCGTCGCAATATTTTATTTCTCCCGTCTTATTTAAAGCACTAATTAACCATTTTCGGGTAATCTATTAACAGTTTATGAAACTCTTTGCCAATAAATGTTAATTCTTAGTAGAATCATTTTTTGTTTAATAAAATAAGAGATAGTTACTGCAACGGTTTCCTTTGGCAATCACAAATGTTGTAAAACGAATTCGCAATAGCTAAACCACCACGAAAATATTATTTCTATGTATTAATAATAACATTAGCTACTCACCAGAAACTTTGTTCGCCCAATATACAAATCACAACACAACTAATTCACTGTTCAAAGTGCACTAGAAATTCTTGAGCAGGATGACATCATACAATTGTTTATTTAAATTTATTTTGTACTCTCAAGTAACAAAAGTATTCATGTGTTGTATTAGACCTGCGTCTCTTTTCATTACCTTCAGTATAGTATTCGTCCAATAGAGACAGATATAGTTTTGTCGTTTTGTTTTAGTATTATTTGGAGCATGTATGTGATCACCGTACAACGGTGGCAGAGCTCCTAACGGGGGTTATATAGTCCACCGTTGTACATTGGCGTTGCAATCGAGAGGCACAACGCGCATAAAACAATTATAATGTAAAAATGTCAGACAATAAAACTAAAACAACCTGGGCCATCATAAACAGAGCCAAAATAAATATACCTAGGCATTCCAACTCTTCTTTAAAGATAGGAAATACGAGCATTACCAATCCGAATAAAATAACGAATGCTTTTAATAAATTCGTTGTTTTGCATCCTAAGTGAATAAAGAATTTTAAATTTTGGTTAAATATTAACCTACTCACACTGAATGTCTCTAAATCTGACTTTGTCTGCTTTACAAAATAACAAAATATAATAATACTCAGCCATCATCATCATCAATCAGCCTATCGCAGTCCACTGCTGGACATAGGCCTCTCCAATTGCACGCCACTTTGTTCTATCTTCGGCTTCTCGCATCCAGGTCCTGCCAGCCGTTTTGCGTAAATCATCACTTCACCTGGCCTGAGGGCGTCCTACACTACGTTTGCCAAGTCGCGGTCTCCACTCAAGAACTCGTTTACCCCAACGGTGGTCGGTTCTTCGGCTAATATGGCCAGCCCACTGCCACTTCAACTTGCTAATCCGGTGGGCTATGTCGATAACTTTGGTTCTCTGCCGGATCACCTTATTTCTGATTTTGTCCCTAAGAGAAAATTCGAGCATAGCCCTTTCCATAGCCCGCTGAGCGACTTTGAACTTGTGGACCAGCCGTACCGTCAGTGTCCACGTTTCGGCTCCGTATGTCATGACGGGTAGGACGCACTGATTAAAGACTTTAGTCTTTAGACATTGTGGGATCGACGATGAAAAGACTTGACGTAGCTTACCAAACGCTGCCCAACCCAACCGAATTCTCCTGTTCACCTCGTCCTCGAAGTTGTTTCTACCTAACTGCAATGACTGCCCGAGGTACACATATTTTTGAACAACTTCGAGAACGGCACCGTGCACCACTATCGGTTCCGGTAGTACATGTTCATTGAACATGACCTTGGTTTTATCCAAGTTCATCCGTAAGCCGATGCGTACAGAGGAGTCAGCCAGGTCATTCAGCATTCGTTGCAGGTCCTGCAGCGTTTCCGCCATGATGACAATGTCATCTGCAAATCGCAAGTGAGAGATGTATTCACCATTGACGTTGATACCCCGCCCTTTCCAGTGCAGCGTCTTGAACATATCCTCCATTGCATTTGTGAATAGTTTCGGGGAAATAACGTCCCCTTGCCTCACTCCTCGATGCAATGGTATAGGCTTTGTTTGCTGATTCTGTACTTGGACGGACATGGTGGCGGCTTCGTAGAGACATCTCATCACTTGGATATATCGCCAATCTACTTGGCATCGCTGCAGAGACTCCAGAACGGACCAGATTTCAATCGAGTCAAAGGCCTTCTCATAGTCCACGAATGCTAGACACAAGGGCTGATTATACTCCTGGGTCTTTTGTATAATCTGCCGCACTGTGTGGATGTGGTCTATGGTGCCATATCTGCTCTGAAATCCAGCCTGTTCCGGTGGTTGGAATTCGTCAAGTCTTCGCGCAAGGCGGTTCGTGATGACTCTTGAAAACAGCTTATAGACGTGGCTTAGAAGAGAAATAGGTCGGTAGTTCTTCAGCTGGGTCTTATCTCCTTTTTTGAAGAACAAGACGACTACACTTCTACTCCACGCCTCCGGAGTTCTCCCTTCAAACAGGACAGCATTAAAGAGCTTTTGGAGCTCCCTCAGTACGGGTTTACCTCCAGCTTTTAACAGCTCTGTTGTAACGCCATCCTCTCCTGGGGCTTTTCCATTTTCCAGCTGTTTAAGAGCCAGCACGATTTCGTCAATGTTGACTTCTGGCAGGTCTTTGGTGTAGTGGCGTGTTAGAGTGGCTCTAGGACCCTCATTTTCAGGATCAGGTCGAGATGCATGCGAAGCGTATAACCGGCCATAGAAGCTTTCCACTTCGGAGAGGACTGCCGGCTTCGAAGAAACGACTTCTCCACTTGCTGTGGTCAACTTCGTCAGGTGGCTTCTTCCAAGAGATTGTACGAACACTTTTGACCCCCGGTTCTGCTCGATCGCTCTTTTAATCAAAAGAGTGTTGGTGCACTGAAGGTCGTGTCGTATAAGCTTGTTGATCTCTTGGTTTAGAGCGCGCTTTTCCGACGAAGTGACGGGTGGGTTTTCACGTCGTTCCTTCATTAGCCCTAAAGTCCTTTCCGAAAACTTTGACTTCTTGCCCTTACGCTGCATTTCACAAAATCTTGTACCTTCTTCCCTGAGTATCCGAATCACATTTACGAGCTTCTGGTTTACGTCTGTTGTGGTTTCCATGGCAGCAAATCGGTTATCCAGGTTTGACTGGAACGCTTCGGATCCTATCATGGTTTGGAGCAAAGTAGGTCGAAGCCTGGACCTCATCAGACGGGCACGTTCCGCCTTGAAGTCGATATTCAGAGAGCCTCGGACAAGTCGGTGATCACTACCGGTATTAAACCTGTTGATCACGGTGACGTCTCTGAATATATGCTTTTTGTCCGTCATGATGAAGTCGATCTCGTTTTTCGTCATAGTGTTGGGGCTTTGCCACGTCCACTTCCTTTGGGGCCGTTTCTTGAAAAAGGAGTTCATCAAGAAGAGCCCCTCCCGTTCGAGGCAGTTGACTAGCATTTGCCCTCTATGATTTCTGCTTCCAAATCCATGGGATCCTACTACCAATTCGCTGCAATTTTGTACTCCCACTTTAGCGTTGAAGTCCCCCATAACAACGTTGTAGTGGGTCTTAGTGGTGGAGTGGAGGGCCCTCGATATGTCATCGAACATATTCTCCACTTCGTCATCTGGATGTGCCGAGGTCGGAGCGTACACTTGCACTACCTTGAGGCTATACCTCTCGGTGAGCTTGATAATGAGGTACGCTACCCTGTTCGACACGCTAGACATTTCCACAACGTTGTCAGATAGGGACTTATTTACCAGAAACCCAACACCACCTTGGGATTTTTGGTCTCCCTCGCGGAAGTACATAAGGTGACCTGACTCGAGGGTTATGGTGTCCTCTCCCTCTCTTCGGACTTCACTTAACCCGAGGATATGCCACCTAATCTTCCCAAGTTCCACCTCAAGTTGTGCCAGATGCAGTCTAGCCGTAGCGTGCGTCCGTTATACGTCGCCAGGGTCAGTCGGTTGTGGTGGCCTTCCGTAGCCCGGAGATTCTTAGCACCCCCCGCCACGCCGTTACCGTGGACGCCACCATGTCCAGGAATAGCGTGACTGCCGGGAACTGGGGGCCGTGGCTTTAGTGCTTCGTGCATTTGGGGTAATGCCCATAATCGCCACGCTGTTCAGGCGGGTTGGCGATCGCAGGGCGTAGCTCTCGCATCAGTGACGCTGCTGCCCGTCACTGACCTATTACTTTAGCTACGCCTTAAATTAGGATGGTTATACCGCCACCAGCCGGTCGCCAGAGCCTCGTTCGTCGTACAGCAGGATGTACCGCGTGCAGGTGAGGTTGGCTTGGAGCGAAAGATGGTGATGCGCCCCTTTACATCCAAAGCCATCAATTGAATTCCAAATTAAAATCCATAGCTGCTCTAACTTACACAACTCCAACTGTTCGTGTACTCGTGATAACGAAGCGGCGGTAGCCTAATGGCTAAGGCATCGGTCTTGCAATCGTGAGGTCGCAGGTTCGAATCCTACTCATTACACTACCGACGACGTGAACCCAATCCTAGCACAAGCCTTTGAGCTTAGCTGGAGGGGTTGAAAATATTGCTAGTAATGTGGTACTCAAATCCACATTATAGTTATATATATAAAAAATAACCGATTACAATATACTAGATACCAAGGAATTATCATTAATCAGCGATAATCGTAGCACACGCATATCGAATTGACTATGACAAGGGGAAAGAAAATTGATGAAAAATGAAAACCTTGCGTCACCGCGCATCAAAAAACCTATTATTATAAGAATATTTATTTAACCAATTTCAACATTTTTGTTTAATTGAATTTTTCGACCAATTCCAGAAATATTGTTTTTGTTGCACCTACAACAGAAACAAAATTTCTGGAATTGGTGCTCGCACAAAGATGCTTACTAAAAGTTATGCTATTTAAACCCCATAGATTTTCCACTAATAGCCTTTATGTTCCATGTGATCTACTATCTGTAAGGAAACTCCATCTCCTACCACTTTTTGAAAAAACAGACCCCGTCACCAAAATCAGCGTGACATAACTTTGGCAGTCCTCGCGCTTTAAATGACTGCCATAGTACCAATTGGGGCCTACGACTAGACCATGTAGTGTCGTTTTCCGCCCAAGATATGGATGACTCTCGTTACGGCCCGGGCGGGAAATGTGAAAAGGCGGTCACCTGGCCAACCTAGGGATTTCCCGAAAGGTTGGGCGCAATGAGGCGCTGGGGATTTTACGAAGACCTTGTCATTCCATGGGCATCGTCGCGTTTCACCTGCAGGCGTCTCGACTGCCGCCGGCCCAGTGCTCGTACAGGTTCGGGCCCAGATAAAGTATCTGGGCCTCGTTGTAGACGGGCACCGGCTCTGTGAGAAGCACTTCTGCGTTTTGGCGCCAAAGATCGAGGCTGCTTCCGTACTTACTACTTCGTTGCCTTGAGATTCACTGTGTTTGGCCAGGTTCGGCCACAGCCACCCCTGCGGCCGAACCTGGCCAAACACAGTGAATCTCAAGGCAACGATTATACACAAAGGCGGTGCGGTCAATGGCTCTGTAAAGCGCACCTGTATGGGCGGCGTCTCTGACCACTCGGAATAGGGTCCGCTTAAGGAGACGCCAGTGTATCAGGGCCATACGCGGACAAAGCATGGTACTGCTGACATGGAGTGTGCATTAGTTAGCACTACCATGATTTGAAGGCGGAAATACTCTCATAAATATACCAACGGGCGGCGGCTTTACGGGCAAAGGGTTCCGTGCCCCGGCCCACACAGATACACTCTTGGCGCGATGAGGCCCCCGGGGATTTTATGCCCCGTGGTGGAACCGGCTAGAAGCTCTATAGTCAGATGTACGAACTGTGGAGGTACCCGGACGGTCATGAAGAAATGGGCGGGGTGGCAGCACGGCGGCAGCATTATTTCCGGTTGGTGCAGGTCCTTTTTGCTGCCCTATGCTTGGGAATATATCTGCATGGTCGCTAGTAGGGAGTTAAGTCCCGCCTGCCACCATTGCGACTGTGGTGAGGACTTGGCGCAGTACACCCTGCCAATATTGTTCAGCTTGGTGAGACAGCGTCGTGTTCGGAAGTGACCTCTCGTTGCCGCCCATGTTTCTGTTCATGGCCGAGAGCGAGGTGTCTGCGGTCGTATGACGTCCTCACAGAAGGAGACGGTGGAACGCATCATGGAAGAGAGACCTCTGACGCTCCATCGCCAGTGAACCGGGCGAAGGGCTCCGTCGGCGCGCCCATCTTTGTGTGATTTCGCCTTACGTGAGGCTTCTGGCGGGCAAACCGGGTCATCTTTCCCGCCCGCGACATTCTGTGGTGCGGCGCCCCATGTGTATCTTTCTTAGTGGGTTCAAACCCCATACTGCTCCACCGTCTTCCCCGGGTAGTATTCGTCAGGAATTTTCACGCGAAACTCAAAAAGGGCAGTAGGTAGGTACCAATATAAATACCAATTATAAATTTTAAATACACATAATCGACGTCGATAAAAAGGGAACTATTGAACCAATATATAATCATTTAAACAACGCAGTTTAATGCGTATAATATTTTCATTATTAGTAAGAAATTGTTTTTAAGTGTTCAGTTTTCGAACTTTAGGTTAGTCTGCTATCAAACAATCGCTTTCTTAAAGATTTTTTGCTAATTTAGTAAAAAAACCACTTTTAAACCGAAATAGTCTATACTTATGGATAAAGTATAGATAATTTACAAAAAATAGCTGTCTCTACTTCCCTCCGATTTGGAATTATTAATAAAAAATCAATGAATAAAATGATGGCGCTTGGCGCCATCATCTTATTCAAATATCACGTACTGTATTATCAAAGTTTGTCCCCATCCATTTCTTGACAGTTAAAATGAAAGTGAAGGTAAACAATCAATACTTACGAGTAGATTACTCGGCAGGTCGCTGCGCGCCAGTGCAGCGATGCTGGTGTTGGCGAGGATCAGCTGTGTGGCGTTGGATGCGCGCAGCGCGAGCGCGGGCGCCGGCGGTAGCGCGGCGCACGTGACGCGCAGCACGCCCTCGGCCGACGCGTTCCGTGCCGGCAGGCGCTGGCGCCACGCGCAGCGGCACGGCGGCGGCGCCGGGCACTCGGCCGCTGGCAGCGCGCACACCAGCTCGTCCAGCGGCACGGCGGACAGCTCGCGCCCCGACGAGCACCTCAGCGACGACAGGCGCCGGTGCCCGGGACACGCGCGTAGAGCGAGCGCGGCGGGCACGACGTGGCAGTCGCAGTTCAGCGTAGATGTTAGCTTGTACTCAGCTCGCGACGCGTTCTCCGAGGTCGAGTTGCAGTACTTGTCTGGGTGGGTGAGCGCGACCAACTGGTACTCTTCCCAGTCGTAGGCAAGCCGGGTCACGTTGTTGCCCTCGAGATAAACTTTCATCTCCGTTTTGGATTCTGTGTTCGTGAACTGTAGAAGCGTCATGAAAATTGAAATAAGGCATAGATAGGTTACTTATACAGCTTCCAATCTTAAACGTCTCACTGCTAGTTATGAACTAGCGTCGCACTGGTAAGTGTCACGCTAGTTCAGGCACACAATCTGCTCGTCATTACTACTACATAAATGTAAAGAAGCCACTTCTTTACATTTATGTAGTAACTTTAGTCATGTAATTTTTCAAAAATCATTATTTATTAAGCTATTGCATAGCTTTTATCGCGGGCTTTGAGCGCGGCGACCGAATCAAGAAATTCCGTAACGAAAATAAAACCTAACACACCCCACTCCGCCTACCATCTAGCTCGGCCGAGTGTATATGTATATGGTACGACTGTACGAAGCTCGCACGGATCGAGTCGAGCTGCTCCGAAATGTAATGAAAAGAAAAAAAAATACTGCATAAATGAAAAATAAATAAATAATTATAATTGCTTAAGTTGATAAAAAATGCTATGCAATAGCTTTACCGCGGCAGTCCACGAGTGCCACACATTTTTCTATATTTTTCATACAATCCTACAAATAATACCCACTGGGGCTCTAGACTTACGACAACCAAAGGCAGGGAGCTTTTATATGCAATACAAGAGCTAAAATGTGAAGCTGTGTGTAGACACCTAAATATTGGCCAGCTGACCCTCACAAGATTCCAGATTTAATAGATTTCTTTGTGTGCAAAAATATATCACCGAATTATTTACAAATAAGAGAATGTTATAACTTAAACTCGGATCATTCTCCAATAGTTTTGACATTGAGTCAACGAATACAATACAAAGAGAGCAATCTGACGCTAGTAAACAAGTACACGGACTCGTCTAACTTTACTTCAAAAAAGGTTTGTTCTATTGTCTTTCTCGATGTGGCACAAGCTTTTGATAAAGTCTGGCATGAAGGCTTGGTATATTAACTGAAAACAGTGTTACCAGATCAATTTGCTACTATCTTAGAATCTTACATTTCTAGTAGAGCATTTCGAATACTATAAGAGGATGTTTGTTCTGAAACTATAGAAATAAAAGCTGGAATTCCTCAAGGCAGTGTACAGCCATCATAGCAGTAGGAAATACCCCCAACGAATCAGTAGAAAAGGTTCAAGTAGCCATCAACCAAGTCTTAGAGTGGACGACAAAATGGAGAATAAAACTTAATGAGAGTAAGTCCGTTCACGTTGACTTCACAAATAAAAAAGGTCTATACTGCCCGGTGCTTATCAATGGCCAACCAACACCCTACTCGAACACAGCTAAGTATCTCGGTTCGACGCTTGATGCAAAGCTACGCTGGAAAGCACATGTCAAGAAAAAAAGAGAAGAGCTATCCCTACGCTACCAGAAGATGTACTGGCTACTGGGAAGACACTCTTCCCTCTCAGTATACAACAAAGTCCTGCTATATAAACAGGTGTTAATGCCAGTATGGACTTATGGTATACAGCTTTGGGGCTGTACCGCTCAGAGCAATCGACAAATAATACAAAGCTTCCAGAACAAAGTGCTCAAGGATATTGTCAAAGCCCCATGGTACATAAGAAACTGTGATCTCCACCGGGACCTTAAAATGGATGACATAGAGAGACACAGATAAAGAAAAAATTGCTGAAGCACATTAAAGCAGGCTTCAACAACACGTGAACGTCGAGGCAATCCAGCTCCTTGATACCACGGAGTTAAAAAGAAGATAGAAACGGCTGAAGCCGTTTGAATTAGTGTAGTGTAACAGTGACATATTAAATGTAGTGTAAGTGCAAAGTAAAAGAACACATGAACAAAGTGACTTTACATAATATGTAAAGTCACTTTGTTCATGTGTGTCTTTGTTATGTAATAGCGACATTAAGATAAGTTTTATTGGACACATTCCTAAATTTAAGTCCTTATAGCAATATAGGTCATAATTAAATTACTCATTAGTCTTTAGGCTAGATTGTAATCTATATAAAGTATTGTAATAGATACTTTATAATAATAAAAAAAAATGTTCATTAAAGTTTTATTAAGGAATTTTAATAAGTCATGAGTCATTTATTCAAAACAATTTTTTTGTGTAGAATATTCTCTTATCTTATACTTAATACTAACATGAAATAAACATTGTAACAGAATTTCTAATAATAAGTGTAATTACGATAAATTTATCCTTAAGATTTATATACCTACAAATTACAATATAACATTGGTAACACAACTTTTGGCGGATATATTAAACAATTATATAGAATCAGTTTGAAATTCCTCTATGCTATAATATGATTTCTGCAACAGAAGAGACTTTAATTTATTTTTGAAAATGTTCACACTGCACATACTCTTCATTTCTATTGGTAATTTATTAAATATATTTACAGCTTGCACTTTTGAACTGTGCTGGACGACATTCAATTTAAGGTGAACAACGCTCGTCAAGTCTCTTCTGCGAGTTGATAGCCTAAACTGTCTTTGTTTTATTGTTTCAAACTTGTCTAAATTCCTTACTAAATCTGTCAAGAGTACCAGAATATATAGACAAGAAACAGTTAAAATGTTTAAATCCCTGAAGTGATTTCTACATGATTCTGTTTATTTGATCTGAAGCATGGTTCGAAGCGCCCTTTTCTGAATTAGAAAAGCCGAGGTAATGTTATATTTATAGCTATTTTCCCACAGCAAAATGCTATATCTAAGTTTTGATTTAACCAGAGCATAATAAATTGAGCCTAAAAACTTAACATTTTCCACCATATCCACTTTGGTGGATAGTGATACTATTTCTATTTTTTTTTATTATTCGCTGTCATTTTGAACAGTATGCACTTGGTCTTTTTAATATTGAGATTAAGTTTTGTTTTCAAACCATGTTTCGAATGCAGACAGTAAATTGTTAGCTTCAGTCTCAAGACTATTTATATCATCTGCAGATATGACCGCATTTGTGTCGTCCGCGAAAATGACTAGCGGGGTGTTCAGGTTCACATTACGAATGTAGGCGATGAGGTCATTTTTAAAAATGATGAAGAAAATAGATCCCAGCACTGAGCCTTGAGGCACTCCTCTTTTTACATGTATGCTATGCCTTAATAATCTTGTAAAGATCTTAGATTTCTGGTATGTTATCTACCAAGATGAAAGTTATTGTAATTGTAATGAATACTAAGAGACGACAAAAGTTGACGTTCAATCGATTCCGAGTTCGAGCGGGCGTTCAATAAAAAATACGAAACCAAGTGAGGCGCGTGGGAAGAAGCGAGTTGAGCCGAATGCCACGTGAGAGATGGGGTTGGGGTATAGAGTTTAAGCAAGTATCACGTGTCTCTGAAGCTTTTTTCATATTTTTTTACTAGTTTTGACATTCATTGCTTCTTCCCCCTTTCATCGGTATTGCAACTGACTCATACTTGATCAGTGTTGAGTCAAATTCGAAATCTCCCACGAGATTAGGAAGAGGAGAGGGGGTCAAGCCAATGCTCACGATATCGATACGTCAAAAATCCGACAAAATCACCTAATGTAATTTATGGACGCCTCCTAGTTGACTGGCCTCGGGTGAGAGAAACTCCCTGACTCGAAAATGTTATCTAGAATGGACGACAGAGCTATTCAATGAAAATGAACAAAACACGATTACGGTTAATGTATTAGGTATTGGTCAAAAGTGATAGTACAAAGTTACTTAGTATAATGTTAAGAAGTCACGAGCGGGAGGTTATTAGTACATTACAAATGAAAGAAATTAATATATACAGGCTGTATATATTTATTTCTAAATAAAAAAATATTTTAATTTTAAAAGCTTAATGCACCGGGAGAGAGGGCGCCAGTGTGCCACGGTGAACATCGGCTCCGTAAAATTTATTAAATTAAAAATCAATAAAAGTGAATTTAGACCAAACCAATATCAATTCGAGTAGAAAAGTGCTCAGTGAACTAATAAAATTGAAAGACATTGAACAATAAGTGCAGTTATTCATGGTTACTCGTCAAATGTGAAACAACAATAAACTGCAAATCATTGGTGTTTTCACAATTCTATGGACATCCCAGTGTCTCACGAGTCAACAATCACAAGATTCTCCCAGGTGTGTTCAACTAAAAATACAAATCCAATAAACTATTCAAGTTTATAAAAGGTAAACAAGAACATAACCTAAAACTAGTGATTTGCAAAAAATTATATTAGCTGTAACATTGTATATACAGCGCCATCTACTAGAAAGAATCCGTACCACAATACTATCGCTAATACCGGAACAAACTAATAGGTGGCTGCACCTGGACTATAACTAAAAAGGGCACCACCAATACCAAAACATTGCTAATCATGGAAGAAATTTTAAACACACTTAAAACGATTAAAAAAGAAATGGACGAGCAAAGATTAGAAATCCGTGAAAGCGCAAAAAAAGTTACGGAACAAGTTACGCATAATATCAGTCGCTTGTTCGAGGAAAAACTTTTGCTTATGGAAGTAAACCAAGAAAAAATTAAAACTGCTGTAGAAAATCAAGAAAAAAGAATCTACTATTTGGAAAAGCAAGCCAGGATAAGGAATTTGGTGTTCTTTGGTATCGAGGAAACTGGTCCATCATATCAGGACCTAGAAAACTGCATCATCAAATGGTTAGAAAAATATCTGTCTATCAAGCTTACCTACAACGACATCCAAGAAGTGAAAAGAATAGGAAAAAAAGAAGAAAGACCCCGCCCGATGATAGTAACTTTTGCAACACTAGGTATGAAAGTAAAAATTTTGAAAAACAAAGGAGCGCTAAAGGATACCCATTTCTATGTCAAAGAAGACTATCCAAAATACGTTCTAGAGAAAAGGAAGGAATTGCAAGAACAGCTAAAATTGGAAAGAGAGAGTGGAAACACAGCAGTAATTAAATATGATAAATTGGTAGTATTTAAAAACAATACAAAGCGTAAACTACCTCTTTCACCTGATAACGTCATTACACCTAGAAACGAGAAACACAAACAAATAAATAAGAAGAACAAAACACAACAATCCGATCAACTGGTTAATAGGTCAAACAGTATCTCAGAGGGAGTCATAAAACCGGGGTTACTTAATTTTCTGGTACCAAAAAATACTAACAAGGATAATAGCAACAAACAAGCATAGCAACCAAGCCCCTCCTCCAACACAAATACTACAAACAAACATTTAATAAAATCCAAACAATATCTTCCAATTCGGCCGGTCCCCGCGGAAGATTACGACCACAACCCTCCAAAGGATAAAACACAACTTACCAAACAAGACAAAAAACAAAATATATATATAGCAACCTATAATGTCCGAACTTTATCGTCATACGAACGATTGTTAGAACTCGAAGAAACGCTAAAAGAAATAAAATACGATGTAATAGGAAAATCAGAGATGAGAAGAAATGGTTCAACAATAAAAGAATTTGAAAATTTCGTACTATGCTACATCGGTCAGACACCAGGCAAATACGGAGTCGGATTTATAATAAATAAATCCCATAAACATAATATTGAAAGCTTCACTGGTTTATCGGAGCGTGTCGCTGTACTAAATATGAATTTTCAAGGTGTCATGGTAACTATTATACAAGCCTATGCACCAACAGAATCGGCAAACGAGAGTGATATGGACAAATTTTACATAACTATCGATAAAGCACTAGAAACCTCATACAACACTACCATACTTATGGGCGACTTCAATGCTAAGATTGGAATACCTGAAAAAGAAGAATATCTGGTGACAAAACAATTTGGTTTCGGCAAAAGAAACGACAGAGGACAGAGATTGATAGACTTTGCATTAGAACACAAACTTACCATCATTAATACCTGTTTTAAGAAGAAACCAAACAAAAGGTGGACATGGAGATCTCCAAACGGTGAAATAAAAAATGAAATAGACTATATATTGTCCAACAAACCTACAATATTTCAGGATATTAGTACCATGAATCTAAATTTTCCATCCGACCATCGAATAATCAGAGCTACAGTTAGACTAACCAATCAAAAGAAGAGAAGAGCCAATTTCACAAGTAATCAAATAAGCCAACTGTCAAACGAAGAAGAAATATTGAAATACAAGGAAAACCTGACTTTAATGCTATCGGATCCAGCTAAGAAGCAGGAAAATATCACAGTGCAAAATTATTACGACAACATAACAGATGCTATCACCCGTAGCTTAAAAGCAGCTAGAGCTAAAAGTGAGGAACATAAAAACCACAAAATACTGTCAACTAAAACATTGACTTTACTTCAAAAACGGAAGGAATTGCAGCAAACAAAAAACAAAACAAAAGCTATGAAAAATGAACTCTCCGCACTTTACAAGTTAGTGAATAGATATATAAGAAATGATTACAAAAAATATAGGCACTCGACCATAGAAAAACACTTAAATAGCACCGGAAGCACAAAATAAGCCTACAAAGACTTACGAACAAGTAAGAGTTGGATAGAAGGCTTGAAAAAGTTAGATATAGACCTAAAGAAACGTACGGATATCATCACTACAGCTTCGGATTTTTATAAAGACCTCTACAGCGAAAAGGCTAAAAGCAACCTAACTCAAGATAACGATAGCACTACACAAAACAGTGGTGAAGATAACATAAAACCAATAGATGCAACCGAAGTCGTTGAGGCAATAAAAAATCTCAAACTAGACAAATCACCTGGATCGGACGGCATCACAAATGAAGCTCTGAAGACAGCAAAATTCATTTTGGTCTCACACCTAGCTGAACTGTTCAATAAGATTCTACAAAATTCCAAAACACCTCTACAATGGTCTGACTCTAACATTATCCTAATCTACAAGAAAGGTGACCCTAAAGCAATAAGCAACTACAGACCTATTAGCTTACTACCAACTCTATATAAGCTGTTCGCCACTATAATTAACACAAGAATTAGTCCTGCAATAGAATCTAGACAGCCAGTTGAGCAGGCCGGCTTCAGAAAAGGGTTCTCGACCGTTGACCATATTCACACCCTGGAACTTAATATGGAAAAATATCAAGAACAACACAGACCCTTATATATCGCATTTGTCGACTACCAGAAAGCTTTTGACACAGTAACACACACATGCATATGGGAAAGTTTGAGAGAACAAGGAGTTCACGAAATATACATCAGGGTCTTAAGAAGTATATATAATAATAACGTGGGTAGAGTTAAACTAGATACCTTAGGTCCAAGCTTCCCCATAATGAGAGGAGTAAGACAGGGAGACCCATTATCCCCAAAAATATTCATAGCAGTACTGGAAAACAAAATCAGCAAGTTAGATTGGAGCAGATCAGGAATATATATACAGGGTGCTTTTTTGAGCCATCTAAGATTTGCAGACGACATAGTGCTACTATCAGAGTCAAATTCAGAGCTACAACTTATGATGACATCCTTACAGGAAACTAGCACAAATGCAGGACTAGAAATTAACTTAAGCAAAACAATGACTATGACGAACAGCAGCAAAACCCCAATAAAAATTAAAGGAAACACTCTGAATTATACGGACAAGTACATCTATCTAGGCAAAACAGTCAGTTTTGATAGAAAAAACAACGACAACGAAATAGATAGAAGAGTACAACAGGCATGGAATAAATACTGGCGTTTGAAGGAAATATTTAAAAGCAATTTACAAATGAGCTTAAAAACAAAGACCATGAACTCTAGTATTTTACCATGTTTGACGTACGGATGTCAGACGTGGAAGTTCACAGCTAAAGCAAAGCACAAAATAGTCACATGCCAACGAGGGCTAGAACGAAGCATGCTTAAGGTAAGGAAACTCGACAAAATAAGGCACACAAAAATACGATCCATGACAAAAGTCACTGATGCCTTGAGATTCGCACTAAAACTGAAATGGAAATGGGCAGGGCACATAGCAAGGCTTACAGACCAGAGATGGACCGCAAAAGTAACCACGTGGAGAGGCCCACTAGGTAATAGAAGAAGAGGAAGACCAATAACACGATGGGAAGACGACATAAAGAAAACCGCTGGTACAAATTGGACTCTAACAGCAAAAGATCGAGATAAATGGGCATCATTGGAGGAGGCCTTTACCCAACCTGGGGTTCTTGTAGAAGAAACAGGAAACGAAAGCAATGAAAGAAAAAAAAAAACTACGAGAAGTAACTATAATTAATTATAAACTAGGTTTAAGAAACTTACACAAAATTAGATTAGAAAAAAAAAGCAAACTATAAACTTTAAACACTAGATCTAAGAAAATTGTAACATGTAATATGCAAGAAATAAAAGGATTTTTTATTTTTTTATTAATGCACCGGTATAGGGTCTAGGTTAATGTCCGTTAAACAAGTTTACCACACATGATAGGTACCAGACATTGCTTGCTGGTTTGATATTACATTATATAGCTTTTACTATGCAATCCCAGTGCCTCAAGCTTTTAGAATGTATATATTTTTACCTATATCGATCCTTAGAATTATTTACCAATGCATGTGTGTTCGATTAACTGACACAACTAGAGACAGAGAGATGAAGATAAAATAATCGTTACCGTGAGAGTAGTGATGTAGTTGTATCGCAGGTCCAGTTCCTGTAGACGCAACAATTCGTCCCGAAAGTCGCGACAAATGACCGTGGCGCCTGTGTTACTAAGATTGAGTTTCTGTAGTTCTATTAAATTTCTCAGGTTTGATGTACCTGTAAAAAGATAACATTTTAAAAACCTTATCATTAACAAGCTTCCGCCCGCGGCTTCGCCAGCGTTAAGGACAGTCATTGCTGCACATAGTGCTGTACTGTCTGGCCTTGCGTTTGGACTCTACTTCTTCTTAACATCAGACGAAAAATATTATTCAAATTTCATCAGGATGTAATTTTTTCTGAGATATTTTTTTTAGTCGCACGATTCAAAAGATAAGGGCACAATTTATGCTACTTTTTAAATTGTTTTTAAAAGACCTGTAATAATATCAATGCCTCACGTTAATGTTTACTGAAAAAAAAAGTATGGAGTGACCCTGCTAAAATAATAAAATATTATTCAGCTATCAAATTAAGTAGCGGCTACTACAAGACATCTTTTCACCAAATGTCATATTGATTGTGTTTTTTTTTGCAATTTTGTAATAAACGATATTTCAACCTGTCGCAGTTTAACTGCGACAGGTTGACATATCAGGTTGATATCGTTTTTTTTAAATACAAATGTAGACACAGACCTAACGAATTTAAAATTTATATTTAAATCTTGAAAAAAAAATTCAAATGTTTAAAAACTATGTGGATACAAAGTGGTATATGTGGGAATAGAATTCACGACCTCTTGCTCAGCAGTCGCACACACTCCCACCGCGCCACCGAGGCGTCATTATACATTATATTTATTCTTTAATTCATAAATTCGGTTTACTCTTCTATCAATTGAATGAAAGCGTGCCTGAGTTCGGTATACAAGATGACTTTGAATTAAAAACATAAAAAAAAATTGGGCCAACTCACACAACGTCATCTGATCCAAACTAAGCAGAGCTTGTACTATGGCAATCAGACGACTGATAAACATACTTATATATTTCTAATTACATACATATTATATATAAATTACACCCAGACACAGAATAAACCATCGTGCTCATCACACAGAGTTTTATCCTGGGTGGGGATCGAACCCACGACCTCCGGCTTTGCAGTCAGGGTCACTAACCACTAGAACAACAGGCCAGTTAAAATTGATTGATTCGACAAACTTGCGTGTATCCAAAAAAAATTAGGACATATTATTAGAACAAAATATTAATGTTCTATGATACTTTAAAATACAAAAAAGAAATACGTAAGTATCTAGTGAGTAATTCAATGCGTCGCCGTTTTTGTTTCCGTGAGCATGCATGAATACAGACAGTGAAACGAGTCGACGAATTATCTGTACCTAACCTACCTACGAGTACCATGCCGCGAAAACAAAACAATCTTACTGGCTACCGACTTACGACTTTTTTCCTCTTGCTTGGGCATGGGTGGGAACATGAAGACTACTTACCGAAGTCCAAAAGGTTTTGAGTGGCACTTAGTATCCTCTCTAAGGACGGTTGGTTGTGGTGTTGGTGGTTGGATTTAGTGTTTATGACCCTTTGAATGAACTGCGTCTTTGCGAAATTATGATCATATTATTTTTATAGCTCGTCGTACGATTTTGAAACGTTGATTAAATTATTTATTTGTTTTAGTTTTAGACATATGGAAATAATGATAATGTACTGGTTCTTCGAGTTTACTCAACCTTAATATATCCGTCACCATTGTTTTAAACAATAAAATCGGATGTTTTTTTTACAACTTAAATTCGCAATTTGTCAATGCATAATGTAGTACTAACACAATGCTTAATTTAGGTACCTATAAAGTCATCCTGTATGGGTAGGTAAGTACCTACTTACGAAAAGAATTATTGACCTATTAACCCAAATGTTTTACCTCATAAATACTAAAATAAATATCTAAAACACAGTAGGTAAATGAAAAAAGCTAAAGAGTCGGTATTTGGTGCTTAATTATTTTCACAATAATTATGTCGTTATATCGATTGCTCTAAACAGAGCAGAATAGCAAGGAATGGAGGAGGCCTAAGGGCAAACAGATCAAGTTGTATATGTCGACTCAACAGAGTTGTATATAAACGTCTTTTAGAAATAAGTAAATTTGTAAAATTGTCTGAATGAAGGCTTATATTGTATTATTATATTTTCACAAAAATTTTGGGTGAATGTGTTGTGATGTAGGTGAATGGAGGCTACCGTTTTTGTGCTCACCAGTTGTGCCACTGTTAAGTCAGGTCTGGCTGTCAAAGTTTAAATGATATTTAAATATAAAACCGTTATACCTGTACCGTGCTGTATAAATATCGAGCACGCCGCAGCATTGCGGATTCCGTTTTATTTTAAAAAAGATGGACTTAAGTTACCGAAATTTAAAACCGAGACCGTTCAGTAAATATGCGCAAGTTGTACTTTTAAAGTACTGACAATCATTGACCCGTAACTCATATTTGCCAGAATTCATCTCAAGTACTTAGTAATTCTTAGAAATAAGCCCGCGTAACCCATCCACAAACTATGAAATTTTAAATATCGGAGATCTGACTCTACAGTAGCGCCTCTAAAGACGAATTCATACGCTATAGCCCTCAATCAAAGTCTAATATCAATAGATGGCGCTGAGTAGGTACGAGTATATGATGTGATTTTTTGATTAGTGATGTTTAGGTTCTTCGCAACTGAATCATATTGCGGCTCACCCGACAGGACGGTTTCTACATACACAGAAGGTATATGGTAACATACATTTTAAATCTAATAATCAACTTCATAGCGAACAATATGGATTCACAAAGGGTCGTTCGACAGTAGATGCAGGCTCTAAACTACTAAAACACATATAGTGCCTGGGAAAACTCGCAGGACGCCATTGATGTTTTCTGCGACCTCTCAAAAGCATTTGATTATGTGGTGCATATTACACTTCTGCTGAAACTTAGGCATTACGGCATTACGGGTACAGCGCTTAATCTTGTTGCTTCTTATTTTAGTGAGCAAATGCAGTATGTAGACATTAACGGAATAAGGTCGTCCGGATCAACAGTGAGAACTTGTTTTTAAATTCTAAAAAAACCAAATGTATTAAATTTAGTTTACCAAATGTAAGAAATATCAGTCCAAATCTTGTTTTAAACAATGAAGTTATTCATTTTGTTGATTCAACGGTTTTTTTGGGAATTACTTTAGATAGTAAGTTACAGTGGGGCGCCCAAATATCATGTCTCGCAGGGAAACTCAGTTCAGCAGCATATGCTGTCAGCAAAGTCAGACAGCTTACCGATGTCAAAACAGCAAGGCTAGTTTATTTCGGTTATTTCCACAGCGTCATGTCGTATGGCATACTGCTTTGGGGCAAGGCGGCTGATATTCAAACAATTCCTATTCTTCACAAACGTGCAGTGCGTGAGATTTACAAACTAGGTGCACGAGTTTCCCTTAAAGTAAAGTTTAAAGAGATAGGTATTATGACAGTTGCATCTCAGTATATATTTGCAAACTTTATGTTTGTTAAACAAAATATGCATTTATATCACAAAAATAGTGACGTTCACGCGGTGAACACGAGAAATAAGCACAAATTAGTAGGTCAATATCATAGGCTACATAAAACTCATAATTCATTTATGGGTCTTTCTGTTAGAGTATTTAACAAGATACCAGCTAGTATTATGAGTCTATCAGTGATTAAGTTCAAAAATATAGTCAAAAATCATCTTATACGTAGAGGTTAGGTTAGGTTAGGTTGGGGTGGGGAGGTTTTCGGGCACTTATGCCGGAAAACCTCCTCGTGGTGCACCCTGGGCAACGTGTGCCGGTGGATTCGCGGCATTTCGCGAAACCACCGTCACACGGCTAATGTTCTGGCAGAGTAGGGGAGGCCCGTTTTGGGTCGCCTATTTGGGGCGTTTACTCCATGAGCCCTCTGTTTTGTATTATTAATTCTGTTTTTTTAATTTGTTTAACCTTTGTTTTTGTTTTATTTTTGTTTGGTTTGCTATAATGTTTTTACACTTTTATTTTATTTTGATTTTACACTTTTACATTTACATTTTTAATTTACATTGTTTTATTTAATTTTGTTTACCCACTTGAGGGAAGTCATGGAGAATTGTGGCGGACTCGGCGTGCAATTTGCTGCCGTACAATCAGGGTAGGTTTTAGGCCCATCCCTGGGCCTTTCGGAGGAAGGGCGAGGGGCGGCGGGTTCACCATCTATTTATAGATGGTGGACGCGGTCTGATGCAGACCACCGACCGGCCCGACCCGTAACCCTGAATTGACAGGAACGGGAGCCCACTTTTGTGGGCTGCGGGGAAGTAAACCCCTTTAAAAAATACCCTAATCCTACGCTTGTGCTGCCTGGCAATGGGATGAATGGCTGAGGGGTTCTCAGTCCCAAGGGCTACCTAGACGAAGGTCTGAAAACTTAGCAAAACTGTCGAAGGTCCATGATAATATAGTATCTACCCAGGAGGGTCCCGAGCGCGCTTCACTCGGGGAATCCCTCCCGAAGCCAGTCGGCTTCGGCAGCCCCGCGTACTCTAGGGGGGGCAACCAGCGACACACCCGCCCGTTGCCGAGCGGTAAATCCGGCACCAAAAACAGCGCGGAGGTCGTGCTACCAATGGCGGAGGAGTCCCGTACATCAAGGTTGGGGTCTCCAGTTCTCACCGTTTCTACGGGGAGCTTGACGTGCAGGAGTCGGCGCGACTCTGCGTCCTCCATCAGCGACTTGGAGCTGTTGGGGGACAGGAATGTGGTTGGCCAAGCTTTAGCGGGTAAGACGAGATGCGCTAGACAACACCCAAAACGCCGCCGCTCACCCGAAAATGACGCGGACCTCCCTGAGGTAGACTTTAGAGTCCCTCGGAAGGTGAGGTCCTCTAGTAGAGGAGGTTCGGGGGCAAGAACACGTTCATTGACGCCTTTTTCACGCCCCCATACACCTGCGTCTGTAACGGAAATCGATGGAGCAGCAAGCGCATCAACTTCTGTGTTTTCCCAACGGGAGACATACATGCGCAGTCGCACAGAGAGGGAGCTGGTCGCGGAGGATCAAGTTGGCCAAATACTGGAAGAGCTTCGCTCGACGGGAGGGGACTATACCCCGAAAACCGCAGCGGACCTAATTGAAACCGCGACCAAATCCGTGGCTGTAATCGTGAACGTGGCCACAAAGTCAAAAAATCTAAAAGGCACCTTCGCGAAGGGCCTGAAAGCTTCTGCTTCGGCCCTGAAGGAAGAGGTGGAAACGCTGGCTCAGCGTGCCACGGCCAGGGAGGAGGAAACTTTGCGACTGCGGGTTGATAACGCCAGATTGGAAGCGCAGCTAGGCGAGCTACGCACCGAGCTCACACAACTGCGGGCTGACATGCAGTCATTAAGGGCCGGTTCTTCTTCGGCTGCTCCGGCTACTTCGTCGATTGCCCTACCTATTCCATCGGTTTCGGTCCCGGCCACCGCTCCTGCGGCGCCGGAGACATTCTCAGACGCGCAATGCCGGCAGCTGACAATCATGCTTGGGACGCTTATTGACGCCAAACTTGAGACCATCAAGGAGCGTCTCCCCCCCGAGCCAAGCTGCCGGCCGCTGCTAGCGGCGAGTAGGCCGAAATCCCCACAGGGGTATACGGCCACACCTCCCACGCCCCTACCCTGTTCTGGGGGACGCATGGAGACTTTCGCCGCAGCGGCTACCTCGAAGGCAACGTTTGCATCACCTGCTCAGCCAGCGACAAAGGCGGTGCAAGCCGCGAAGTCCGCACCCATCGTGCAGAATCGGGGGGTTACTCAATTTCAACCCGTCCCTCAGCGGGCTCCAAAGGGTGCGCATCGCACGGTCACCGGTATACCCAAAGCGCCGGAGACTGCATCTAGTGCTCCCAAGCCCGCTTCTGCTCCCGTCGTCACAGCCCCCTCTGGTGAGGAGTGGCGGACAGCCGGGCGTAAGAAGCGACGTGGGAAAAAAGCCAAGAAAGTTACACAACCTGAGGCTGTTCTGCCAGCCCACCCCAAGAGTGGCAAGAAGAAGCCGAAACTCACACCGCCCAAGTCGGCAGCCGTCGTAGTGACGCTGTCGCCGGAGGCGGTGAGAAGTGGAAGCGTCTCGTATGCCGAGATTTTCCGCCAGGCGAGGGTGACCCTTAACGCCAACAATCTTGGCGCGGGGGTCTCCTTCCGTCACGCCCAGACCGGGGCCAGGATCCTAGAGTGTCCCGGTCAGGACGGCGCTAGGGTGGCGGACATCGTGGCGGAGACGCTGCGGGAGCTTACCGCGGGGAAGGAGGGCGTTAAGATCGCCAGGCCCACGAAGTGCGCAGAGTTGCGCATTTCGGGCCTGGATGATTCGATCACGGCCGAAGAGATCCGAGAGGCCATCGAGTCAAAAACTCAATGTGCCTCCGGATACGTGAAGGTCGGCGCCATCCGCCCCGGTCCCGGTGGAGTGGGTGCAGCCTGGGTGCGTTGCCCCGTCGCTTCGGCCAAAGTTTTGGCCGAAGCGGGCCGGCTCCTCGTTGGCCTTTCTTCCGCAAGGATCACCGTCCTGGAGGAGAGGCCTGCGAGGTGTTTCAAGTGTAAGGCCACAGGGCACTTGCGGCCCAGGTACACCAGCGGTTTTGTCTGCAGCACAATGTGCTATCGCTGCGGTCAACCGGGACATAGGGCGGTGGAATGCTCTGCCGCCCCCCACTGCCCCATGTGTGCGGCGGGCAATTTACCCGCCAATCATATGATGGGGCGGCAGGGATGTAAGCCCCCCAAGGCTTCCAAGCCACTCCCGGGCAGCAGCCAATCGACCCAGGCTGCCCCCGGAGCTCAGCCGCCGACTGAGGTGGAGGTGATGGATGTAGTGCCGCACTCCTAAATGGACAGCGGTAACTCCTCCATCATCCTCCAGACGAACCTCAACCACTCCGCCGCTGCCCAGGACCTTCTTCTGCAGGCCATGGCGGAGTGGTCGAAAGGTGTCGCCGTAGCCGCGGAGCCCTACTTTGTTCCTCCCCGCCCGAATTGGGCGGGTGACCGGGACGGCTCCGTGGCAATCGTCAGCTCCGCTGCGCTTCATTCCCTGCCCTTGTCGATCAGAGACAAGAGCTCGGGATATGTTGCTGCCGACTGGGGGGGAGTCACACTCTACGGAGTGTACTTCTCCCCAAACCGGAGTTTTGCCGATTTCGAGGTCTTCCTTACCAACCTGGAGACTCGATACGGCGGTTGGCACCTCGCCACGTGCTAGTGCTGGGGGATTTCAACGCCAAATCTACGGCGTGGGGGTCACCCAGCACGGACGTCCGCGGTTCGGCGGTTGAGGAGTGGGCGGCGTCGGTGGGTCTCTGTCTCCTAAACAGAGGCGCCACCGACACGTGCGTTCGGCGGCAGGGGGGGTCGATAGTGGACCTTTCGTTCGCTACCCCTGTCGTCGAAGCGCGAGTAAGGAACTGGGTCGTCCTGGATGAGGTTGAGACGCTCTCGGATCACCGTTACATCCGATTGGAGCTCTACCGGTCTTCCAGGATCCAGAACCCAGGTAGGGGTCACACGGCGCGCAGAACGCCTCGGTTTCCGCGGTGGGCTGTGGGTGCGTTGGACAGGGACCTGCTGGAAGAGGCGGCCATCGTTGCATCGTGGTCGCCTCCGACCGAGGAGGTGGACGTCAAGGCTGGCCGCATTCGCGATGCGTTTACGCAGATCTGCGATGCGGCCATGCCCCGTTCACGACGTCGACCCCGAGGAAGGGGGTGTATTGGTGGTCCCAGGAGCTTGCTTCCCTCCGCGCCGCTTGCATCAGTGCGCGGAGGTCCTATACCCGCAGCCGGACTCGTTACCGCGATGTCCAAGAGGAGAGCCAGCTTTATGAGGCGTATCGCCAAGCGAGGGACGCCTTTAAGCTGGCTATCTGTCGCGCCAAGGAAAGGGCGAGAGAGGAGATGCTGGAGGGTCTCGACCGTGACCCCTGGGGTTGCCCATATCGAGCGGCGCTGAACAAGCACCGCTCGGCGGCCCCCCCCCTTACCGATACTCTCCAGCCCAGCTTCCTTGCGGAAGTGGTCGAGGGCCTATTCCCGCTGCAGGCAGAGCACGCGCCCCCGGCGATGGTCTCCGAGGATGAGACCGACGACCGGGAGGCCGACACAACTGTGCCGCCTGTCACCGAAGCGGAGGTGCGCGGCTGTTCTTCGAATGCGTTCGAAGAACACCGCCCCCGGGCCGGATGGGATTTCCGCCCTGGTTTTGGCCCTGACCCTCGACCATATCGGGGACCGCCTCAGGGGACTGTTCGACGTGTGCCTGGTGTCCGGACGGTTCCCTGACTGCTGGAAGGCAGGGAAGCTGGTGCTCCTTCCAAAGCCGGGACGGCCTCCCGACTCAATTACGGCCTACAGGCCTATCGTGTTGCTGGACGAGGCGGGGAAGTTGCTGGAGAGGATTCTCGCTACCCGCATGGTCCGGCATTTGAACGAGGTCGGCCCTAATCTGTCGGATGCTCAATACGGCTTTCGTGCTGGGCGCTCGAGAATTGGGGCCATTCTGCGCTAGAGGGCCGCATCGGAGGAGGCCGTCGCCGGTGGAGGAGTAATGTTGGCGATATCGCTCGATATCGCCAACGCCCATTCGTTCGTTCGTTCGCAAGCGTCACGAGTGGTACTTTGTGTTAAAATCCTCCCGAATTATCGAATATTCTGCATGCAATTCATTATCATTGTTAGCGCTAATGTAGTGTCGTGAACTCAGTGCATATATGTGACCCAAGTGCGAAAACAATTAAGCATTTATCAACGCGGGGACTACCTACACCTCCTTCTTCCTCACCGGTTGGCACAAGGACGACGCTATATTTCTCAATTTCATTTCTTCTTTTACATCTATAAAAGTGACTGTCGTCCTTCACACTACAATGACACAACGATCACCACCAAATGCATTCACATCGGATGGTAATATTCCAGCATCATTAGGGGAAAGCTAGTGACGAAGACTTCCAAACTACCCGAAAACGTAAACAAAGTGAAATAGATTATTTTGTTAAACAAAACATGGACGCTTTTGAGGAGAAATTCGACAGTCAAATGCGTACATGGAATAAAAATTTAACTGACTGCATTACAAACAGCATTGCCGCCGCAGTAAATACAACACTAACAGGCGAGCTCTCAAAGATTACTTCTTCGTTATCCGATATTAATGTCAGTTTGATGAGACTAAACACAGATGTTATCCATCTTAATAAATCGTTAAGCGAAGTTAACGGACGACTGTGTGAAATGGAGAAATCGTTAGACTACTAAAACGAGCGACAGGATCGATTTGACAGTCGGCTGAAAATTTTGGAACAGAACATATCTGAAACGAATGGCTCCGCGGTTCAAGTCCAGCGCCTCGAAAACAAAATAAACACCATGGAACAACAAAGTAGACAGTGCAATGTTGAAATATCTAATGTCCCTGAAAAACGAGGTGAGAATCTCGTTAGCTTACTAGGATGCTTGGGAGACGCAATTAAGCATCCTATACAACCATCCGACATTGTAACCGCTCACCGCGTACCTCATGCTGACCAAAATGATCGACGTCCGAAGAACGTTATAGTAAAATTTATCAACAGAACACTACGCGATGATGTGATCACTGCCAGTCGTGCAATTAAAGGGTTAAACTCGAACTCATTATCCATACCTGGGCAGTCCTTTACTATCTACGTTAACGAACACTTAACGCTGAATAACAAAATGTTGTTTCGCCAATGCCGTGAAGCTGCCAAAAAGAATGGGTATAAATACGTATGGGTCAAACACGGGACCATACTGGCGCGTAAGGTGGACACCTCTCCTGTTATTGCGATCAAATCATCCCAGGACATCACCCGAATCAAGTAAACGCTACCCGACTGACATTTACTTTCTATCTTTTATAATGTCACTGCATGTAAACATAACCTACATTTCTTACTGTGTGTGTTATTTAATAATAAGTATTCTAAAATTGATCAATATTAATTGCATGTCTTATCTACGAATAGTTACCCTCAGTAAAAGTTATATTTGCAACAAATATTGTATGTTTTGTAAAACTTCGTCATACCTGAGTAACTTTGTAAACAAAAACCTACATAAGCACCAGATTCCACTGTGTATAAGGTACAAATGCAGTTTAAATCGTCTCAAATCACATATTTCTGTACGGCCTGCCTCTCTTTACATGAATATTAAACTTGTAAGTCTTTGTGTTATTGTTACAATAATAGGATTAACACCTGATTTTTCAAATAAACAACGACCATGCGCTTATGTATCAACATGTGTATTCATTTTCCATAATGAGACAGATACTCACATTGGCTCGAAGAATTGTACTCATAGCCCTATATTTATTTCACTCAAAATTCAATTGTATAAATAACAACAATAATCTGTCCATTTACTATCAAAACTGCCGTGGATTAAGAACCGAATTAAATACTATTTACATAAACATGTTATCGCATAATTATGACGTCATAGTATTGACCGAGACTTGGCTGCATGAAGGCATAACAAACAATGAATTTGTGGACGGTCGGTACATTGTGTTCCGATGCGATCGAGACCGCGCTGCGACCGGGCGTCGCGATGGTGGCGGAGTACTAGTGGCAGTGCTGCGCTCACTATGCGTCGTGCACTGCGGGCCCGCGCCCCTCCACGTGCGCTCTGATATACCATCCATTATAGACTACAACATGCTTGAGTTGCGTATTGGTAAATTACAATATCTTCTAAGCGCAGCTTACATTCCGCCCGGTCTAGACTCAGACGTATATCAAACCTTTCTTAATACGACTCAAGAGATAATACAAATTAAGGGCTATGACACGTTTTATATAATCGGTGATTTTAACTTACCTTACCTTGACTGGTTTTTGGATGGACCGAAAATGAAATTAGCTAGCACGATCAACCATACGCCACCGTATTCTCACTTATTAAACTTTATGTCAGCTATGGACTGCATACAAATAAATATCCATAAAAACAAATTAAATAGACTAGTAGATTTATGTCTCACTAATATGCATAACAGTAGCACGTTCTCTGCGCCCATTATCTTAGTTCCGCCAGATTTACATCACCCCCCTTTTTATCTATTAATTCCAATTAAAGACAAATCATTCAAACCTATGGCGACTATGTCGCATACAAGAATTTGTTATAGTGAGGCTAATTATGAGCTAATAAATAACAATATTCAAGAAATTAATTGGTATGATCTATTGCAAAATAAGTCCGCCGAAGATAGTGCTGGCATATTATATGAAAATATTTTTAATATCATACGTAAACACGTTCCCTCCAAGCGCACTTCTAACTCCCGTTTTCCCGTTTGGTTCACTCCTGCGCTCATACATATATTTAAGTATAAGAACAAAGCTTGGACTAAATGGAAAATCTATAAAAATAAATCTCACTACTCCTTATTCTCAATGTTCCGGGAAAAGTTTAGGAAAGAGTCAAAAATACACACATCAAAAGTGTCTAGGGATCAACATATATTTTTGCAATAACTTTTCTCCTGATTGATTTTTTTTTTTTTATTTCTTTAAGGATTCATCAAATAAAGTGTTTTCGTTTGTCACAGTAACGATAAACCAAGTCACCTTTGCATTAATAAAGAAATTTGCCATTTTCCTAATAAAGGGATTTTTGACATTTGAACCACTAACATTAAAGTTCGAAAAAAAGACTGAAATAACAGTTTTCTTTAAAATTTTATTGGGTAACTTAAACAATTAATAATCCGTGTTTCTACCGCGAACACTAACAACACAAGAACATCGGTTTGGCATACTCAAAATGAGTTCATCCAAATCACGCTGTGGAATGGCCGCCCATGTTCGTTGCAACAACAAAAAAAGGTCTTCTTGCGACTGGATACCCTCCATATTCGGCAGAGCTCTTCTCTGTAGCATATCCCATGCATGCTCAATCGGGTTCAAGTCTGGCGACTGAGCAGGCCAGGGCAGGACATTGATGTTAGCTGCGGCGAGAGTCTGTCTTACAACTCTTGCGATGTGCGGTCGTGCATTATCATGCATTAACTGAAATAAGGGACCGATTTGCACTTGTAGAGGAGCGATGACGTCTGATACAATCGTCTCAGCATAAATTTGAGCGTTGAGGTTGCCTCTGATCCAAATCAACTCAGTTCTTCCGCCGAGTCCAAATACCCGCCCATACCATGATGGTTCCACCACTATAAGGATGGACTTCCTGGCAGGATTTTAATCGCTGTTGGCGTCCAGGGGTTCTCCAGTGTCGTATACGTCTTGTATCCGGTCTCATACCAAAACGAGACTCATCAGAAAAGCACACGAAACGCCATTGTTCTTCTGCCCAATTTCTGTGTTCAAGAGCCCATTGATATCGAATCCTACGATTGTGCATTGCTATAGGTGGTACCCGTAGCGGTCTTCGGGAATGAAGGTTCACTTCATGCAAGCGGTTTCTGACTGTTTGGTCGCTAATTAAGTTCCCTGAAGAGTGATGAAGCCTCACGGCTAACATCATGGCGGTTATTGTTGGACCTCTTCGAGTTAAGATTTGAATGTATCGGTCTTGTCTCCGTGTGGTGCAGCGATACCGTCCTCCATGGCGCTCAGCCACGGTACCAGTGCTTCGGTAACGTGTCCAAAGTCGACTGATAACACTCTGACTTGTATTCAGAGCTAAAGCCACAGTACGTTGCCGGGAACCAGCTTCTATCATTCCCACGGCTCTGAGCATTTCTTCCCTGCTTAAATGACGTCGCCGCTCCATAATAACGTTGGTTTTAATCAGTAGTAGGGAAACAGTAGCACTAATAATGTCTTCAATGCGTTGTATGTTTTTATAGGGAAAATATTGACAGCTGATTTTCATCTTTTACTCGAATTTGATTCACAGTTCCTGATTCAAATTATGAAATGCACCAAAAAGGATCCATATAAATTTATAAAATCATAAATTTATTACAAAGCCACATCTCAATCTCAAGAAATCCGCATAAAAATGCTTGATCCCTAGACACTTTTGATGTGTGTATGTTACAACAAGTACAATAATTCCGTAGAAGATAATATACTGTATAATTCTAAATACTTCTGGACCTATATTAAGAACCGTAAAAATCAATCGGACACTCCCATTAGTGTTCACTATAACAATACTGAAGCGAATACCCCCGAGAGCATTTGTGATCTATTTTCTTCATTCTTTCGTTCAGTCTTCCAACCTTCCAATATAACCGACTCCTTTAATATCGGTGATATACCTGAAGTTGATACCAAAATGCCTAATAATAATATAATTAGTGATATAAACATATCAGAATCGAGTGTATTGAGAGAACTAATGGCATTGGACGTTACGAAAGGTTCTGGACTTGACAATATCTCCCCAATTTTCCTTAAAAATACTGCTGCAACTATATGTAAGCCCTTAGTTGTACTATTTAACAAATGTCTAATGGAGGGTACATTTCCTGCAATATGGAAATCAGCCAGAATAACCCCAATACATAAGAAAGGTTCAAAAACAGACGTGTCCAACTATCGTCCAATTTCAATCCTTTCCACACTATCTAAGCTCATGGAGAGGCTGGTGCATAATATCATCTATCCGACATTACATCAGACAATTATTCCTCAACAGCATGGCTTTATTCGTAAACGATCCACTACTACTAATCTTACCGTGTATACCTCCGAGTTTTTCGACAACCTAGACGATAACAGACAAACAGACAGCGTCTATACAGATTTCCGAAAAGCGTTTGACCGGGTGGATCACAGGATATTGTTGGAAAAACTCGCTTATAACGGTATACGTGGTAACCTTTGGAGGCGGTTTAAGTCTTATGTTGTGAACCGAACACAAAGGGTCGTCATAAATGGATATGAGTCTGATACGGTTGTTATAACATCTGGAGTACCACAAGGATCTATTCTGGGGCCACTTCTTTTTGTTCTCTTTATTAACGACATACATACGTGCTTTAAATATTGTAATTTTCTTTTGTATGCTGACGACCTAAAAATTTACAGAACCATAAACGATCAAAATGACATCGTAAATTCCAGGAGGACCTACACAGATTTACGAAATACTGCAATGATAACAAACTGCTGCTTAGTTTCGACAAATGTAAAATTATCACTTTTACTAGAAAGCGATCCTGTAGTACATTATCTTATTCCATAGGCGGCCATTATCTTGAAAGAGTACAGACCATTCGCGACCTTGGAGTCACATTAGATACTAAACTAACACTGGATACACATGTTGATTATATCTGCAGTGAGGCTTACAAGATGTACGGTTTTGTCATGAGAGGCAGTAACGATTTCAAGCGCCCACATACATATCTACATCTCTATAAAACATTAATTCGCTCCCAGTTGGAATATGCTGTATGCGTTTGAGACCCACTGTATGCGAAATACTCTGACAGTCAATACTTTTGCACTCTTTTAATAAAGAGTGCAAAAGAAATTTCTGCGCTGCATGCACTATAAATTATGTAGCCATAGTAACTACTCTTACCCTATGCTGTTACAAAAATATAACCTTCTAGATTTGAAATCTAGGAGAATAAAAATGCTAGCAATGTTTTTGTATGACGTCTGCCATAATAGATATGACTGTATTGATATTGTCAATAACATTAAATACAGAGTGCCTGCCAGGCTGAACCCTCGAACCTCACGTAAAACTCCACCTTTTGCAACACCAACACCACGTACAAATGCCGGCAAGCGCTCACCCATTCGACGCGTACTTGAATTATATAACTGCAATTTCAGTAACATCAATATCCACGCGAATGGTGTGGGTGCCTTTAAACAATTAGTTGTTAAGGCAGTGCATAATTTAAATTAATTAAATAAGTAACTAGCTTTAAGTATGTTAATAATTCACTATATTTCACACTACAGCACAAAAAAAAAAAAAAAAACATTGTTATATTAACCTAAGCACCACTTCAAGCTTGTACTATTTTTAACTACAAATAACATATCCGTGGTAAACGGTGTGGATGTCACAATAATTAATCTTGTATAACATCATATTATTTTATCCATTTGTTATTGTGATATTGTTTGTTTACCCAATAAAAAGAAAAAAAAAAAAAAAAAAAACGCCGGGTCTCTGCCATTCAGCTGCATCAACGAGGCGCTCCGGTATCATGGAGTGCCCGCGTACCTGAGGCAGCTAGTGGCAGACTACCTCGAAGGCAGGAGGATCCTGTACGAGGACCGAGAGGGAGAAGTAATCCGCAGGGACGTCTCGTGCGGTGTTCCACAGGGCTCTGTCTTAGGGCCCCTCTTGTGGAACATTAGCTACGACTGGGCCCTGCGGTGTGGCTTCCCTACCGGGATAGGGGTCATCTGCTATGCGGATGACACCCTCATCACGGCCCGGGGTGGGAATTTTGAGGAGGCGGCGCGCCTGGCCAACCTAGGGATTTCCCGTATGGTCGGGCGCATCTAGCGCTGGGGCTTTGGGTGGCCCTTTCCAAGACGGAGGCCCTATTATTCCATGGGCCCCGTCGCGGTCCACCTGCTGGCGCCTCGATAGCCGTCGGCTCGGTCCTCGTACAGGTTCGGGCCCAGATGAAGTATCTGGGCCTGGTAGTAGACGGGCGGTGGCTCTTCGACGAGCACTTTTGCATTTTGGCGCCTAAACTCGAGGCTGCGGCGTCCGCACTGGGGAGGCTGTTGCCGAACCTGGGCGGATCCAGTGCCTCGAGTAGACGGTTGTACACGGGGGTGGTGCGGTCAATGGCTTTGTACGGCGCACCCGTGTGGGCGGCATCCCTGGCCGCCCAGAATAGGGTCCGCTTAGGGAGACCCCAGCGGACCATGGCGGTCAGGGCCATACGCGGATACCGCACGGTGTCTGCAGAGGCGGCGTGCGCATTGGCCGGCACACCCACGTGGGATTTGGATGCGGAAGTGCTCGCCGAAGTGCATCGGCGGGCGGTGGCAGTTCGGGCAGGGGGTTCGGTGCCCCTGCCCGAGGAGCTACGCGCTTGGCGCGGTGAGGCCCACCGGGCAGTCATGGAGGATGCAGGGCCGGCTGGAGGCTCCACGGGCAGGTGTTCGAACCGTGGAGGCGCTCCGGCCGGTCCTGGAGGAGTGGGCAGGGCGGCAGCACGGGACCCTTTCCTTCCGGCTGGTGCAGGTCCTTTCCGGGCACGGGTGCTTCGGTAAGTACCTGCACACGGTCGCTAGGAGGGAACCGAGTCCCGCCTGCCACCACTGCGACTGCGGTGAGGACTCGGCGCAGCACACCCTCCAACATTGTCTAGCTTGGGAGGGGCAACGTCGAGTTCTCACCGCAGTGGTCGGAAGTGACCTCTCGTTGCCGGCCGTGGTTCTGTCCATGGTCCGGGGCGAGGGGTCGTGGAATGCGGTCGCATCCTTCTGCGAGGACATCATCTCGCAGAAGGAGGCGGCGGAGCGCGTCAGGGAAGAGAGTTCCCTGGCGGACCCGTTCCGTCGCCGGCGAACCGGGCGGCGTCGGCGCGCATACCTGCGCCTGATGCCGCCTTAGGTGGGGCTGCGGGCGGGCGTACGGGGTAATCTGCCTCGCCCGCGGTCTTCGGTCTTCCGTGGAGGCGCGGCACCCTGTGTGTATCCAGGGGCCGCGTAGGTGTGAAATGCCCGGAACGCAACAACATCGCGTCCGGGCATTGCCACTGGGCGGGCCGCCGACGGCATAACAAATTCCGGCGGCCCGTTCGCGAAGGTGGCGGGAGATACACGGCGGGCTTTTTAGTGGGTGCAAACCCCACACTATCTCCACCGTCCTCCCCGGATGGTGGAGGTGTTCGTCAGGAATTTTTCCCGCCAAAAAAAAAAAAAAAAAAGGTTAGGTTGGGGTGTTAAGTGCCGGAAAACCTCCTCGTGGTGCACCCTGGGCAACGTGTACCGGTGGATTCGCGGCTTTTCGCGAAACCACACGGCTAATATTCTGGCAGAGTAGGGGGTGGCCTATCCCTGGGTTGCCCGGAGGACGGGCTTGACGTGCACTCACACTGCCGTCGAGCGGGCGGGGAGATCTTCTTTCTGCTACCGTCGGAATCTCGTAATCACTAGTAGGAGTGTCGTAGACATGTCTTACGGCTTTGAACGGGAACGAGGGTCTTGGCTTGGTCGCCTGGGCCGCGAGGATGACAACCTCTATAAAAAATCCCCGAATCCTGTGTTGCGGAGCGTGACCAGAGGATGCATGGCCGATGAGATGTTCGGTTCCAAGCGCTACCCCCAGCTGGGGCACCTGCGGACCCCCCAATTGGGATACAAATTTACGCTTACCCGGGTACAGGGGCACTGCCCGGGTGGACCTTTATTTCCCCCATACTCGTGGGATTTAAAATGGATGACGTAAAACTTAAAAATATTTTTAATAGGAGGAGGAGCCCAAGGCTCGTGAAAGATGTGGTTGCTGAAAGAGAAGGAGAGGACCCAGCAAGGAGTGGGGGCAGTTTGCACCGAGAAGTGGCGGAGGCCGGCCCTTTGAGAGGTTCCAGAGCTTCGGTGACGTCTGGGTCACTGGATAGCCTGCTTTGTTCGGGCCGGTTCGGCTCCGATTCATCGCTAAGCTCAGCTAGCGATATGGATTTGTTGGTGGGTCCAAAGACCTAGTCAGCTGAGCAACGCAGCGCTCAACAACAAAAGCGCGGCGCATCTCCCGCAGGTGACGGAAACCTTCCTGAGGTTGACCTCGAGGTACCCAGGAAGGTTCATTCTTCCCAAAGAGGGGGGCGAGGTTCGCTCGCCCGAAGACACCCCCTGCAGTGACGGCCACCAATACCACGCCAGGCGCTTCAACAGCTGGCGTGTTTTCCAGGCTGGAGACTTATAATAGAGGCCGCACAGAGGGGGAAATAGCTGCTAAAGAGCGGGTCGAGCAGCTGTTGGGTGTGCTCTGCCCGTCGGGAGGGGTTAGTTCCCCGAAAACCGTGGATGAGCTCATGCGCTCGGCGGCCACCTCCGAGGCGGTTATCGCAAATGTGGCTCAGAAAAGCAGGAACCTTAAAGGCACCTTGGCCAAGGGCCTGAAAGAGTCCGCCTCAGTTTTGAAGGAAGTGGTGGAGGCGCTATTTGAGCGCTCCACCGCACATGAAGCGGAAACTCAGGTTGCGGGCCGACAACATCCGTCTCGAGGAAGAGCTGAAGGCGCTCCGAGCCAAATTTGCACAATTGCGTGCCGATTTTGGTTCGGCTAGAGCCGGTTTTGCTCCGGCCTCCTTAATCAGCGCTGTGCCGGCCGGTTCTGTCCCGGCTCATAGGGGAGAGGGCCCATCTGTCGACACCTTTACGGAGGAGACGCAGATGAGACAGCTCTCACTCCTTATTGGGGGTCTTATTGACGCGCGTCTTGAAGGCGTCACGGCGCGCCTGCCCCCGGAACCGAGTTGTCGGCAACCGCTCGCAGCGCCGAAGCCGAACCCCCCTCAGGGGCCACAAAATGCATCCCCGGCGCCACCACCCCATACAGGGGGACGCGCCGGAACATTAGACCGAGGTGCACGGCTGCGGGGTGGAGACTCAAATCCTCCGCAGCGTGTGCCGAGAGGACCACCCCATGCTGCTGTAGCGGGCGCTTCAAGCGCCCCAACGGTAAGGTCTGTCCCCCGGCGCCAGTGTCTGCCTCCGTCTCTGCCCCCTCTAATGGAGAATGGCGCACTGCGGAGAGAAGGAAATCGCGGCGCCGGCAGAAGAAGAAGGCCACTCCTGCTGCTCATGTACAGGAGGTTGCCCCGGCTAAAGAAAAAGTTAGGCGAAAGCCGAAACTGTCTTCGTCGAAAACGGCCGCCGTCCTAGTGACGGTGTCGCCGGAGGCGGAAAGTAGAGGCGTTACGTACGCCAGCCTTTTCAGTGGGGCAAGGGCGGCTCTTTTGGCAGCTGGGGGCGTGGAAGAGAGCTTCCGCCGCTCACAGACCAGGGCCCGGCTCCTCGAGGTTTCGGATACGGAGGGCGCCAAGAAGGCCGATTTCGTGGCGGAGACGCTAAGGCGTCTAGCAGGAGGAGAGGATGGTATAAGGGTCGCCAGGTCTCCTGTCCTTTTATATGATTAGAATATTATATCAATTTATTATATCATGTGTAATATCTTGTCAGCCTTGAAAAAACGCTTTTATCTACGTTTAGCTGTTACGCATGTCGTGCATAAGGTACTTTTAAAGGGCTCCGTGTTGGTCTTTCCTATAATATCTATTAAGCGCCGTATCTCTCTAGTTTTCTTTCTTACATATATATGGACTGTTTGTATGTGCATCATACTGTGGGGTATCTTTGCTTATTATATATATGTATACGCTTTAAATTTACAAAAATGAATCTTTTAAATTATACTACCATAATGCAAGAAGACTGGGCACTAAAACTCACTTATTCAAACGTAATTTACTTATGAATTCAAACGACGTGATCTCAATAACGGAACGTTGCCTTCTGGACGGTATCAGCAACAGCGAACTATTTGATGACAGATACATTGTCTTGCGTCGCGATAGGAACTACCCACACACCTGCGTAAAGTACGGTGGCGGTGTAATGTTAGCAGTACGGCGTGAGTTTACAACAATACATCGGGCAGAACGGAAATCCTCCGCCGAGGATATTTGGGTCACGATAACCACTAATAATAAAAATAGTATGTTCTTCAAAATACATCTATGTTCAGAAAAAACTGGCAATCCCTTTAATACTCAACTTGTTATTTTTACTAACAAACTTTCTACAATTATTACATGATACTTTTGTAATAATGGTTGATTTCAATATAAATAACGTTGATTGGTCTTGTCGCAACAATAGTCTGGAGCGCTTGGGTATCTCAGGTGAAGCTCAGGTTTACTTCTTTAATACTCTCTCGGAATGTAATTTAAACCAATTCAAACGTATGCCGTAACGTAAACAACAGATTGCTAGATTTAGTCTTATGCAACACTGAACTTTGTGTTAGTGCTTCTGAAGATCCTCTGGTACTCGAGGACGCAAACCACAAATCTCTCTCAACATCAATCTAATTAATGTCACCGCAGATTCCCTCAATTGTAACCCAAGTGTTAAATATTGTTCTGATCGCGGAGATTATGAGAACAATAATTCATTATTAAAAACTATAATATATGTGTCTCGGAGCCGTATTAAAACCAATATTTACACCGAAACGTCAAATTGACATGACACACTTATATTATTATATGTACACTTAAACCTTCCCAGAAAAATATGCAGTTGAATAGCAAAAAACCGTCTATCCCTGAATCCCTGGCATACTTTTAAAAAGTCTTCAGAAGATGGTCTCTGTTTGACCAGTACCTACATCTTTAAATAGTATAATAACAAAGTCGCTTTTTCTGTCTGTACGCTTAGATTTTCTAAACTATGCAACGGATTTTGATGCGGTTTTCATTATCATTATCACTCAGATAATTTCTTAAGAATAGTTTATATGTATAATACATGCAAATTATATACAGTGTAGAAAAGTCCGCGCATAGCCGGAGCGGGTCGCTAGTAGCATAATATATTATGAATGTAAGTGGCGATTTTCTAAAAAAACCTACTATACCGATTTGACTTAGGTTTTCACTATTCGAAAGCATATTTCTTCAGTAAGGTTTTAGTACGTAACACATTGTCTAAGGTACACCGAAGTTATAAACTAAAATAAAGAAGTAAGTCAATAAAATTGTGTCAATAAATTGTTGTTTATATTCTTAAACTAGCTGTGCCCGCGACTTCATTCGCGTGAAAGTCGGGTCTAAACTAAGGTAGTTTATGTTACAAAATAACTTCAGCGTAAATATGTTGGAAACAGTCCTGTCAGGTGAGCCGCGATATGATTCAGCAGCAGAGAATTGCCATATACTTATCTATTGATGGCTTCAGCACCCAAAAGATTTGTGAAAATAAATAAGTACCAAATACAGACTCATTAGGTTTAGTTCGTTTACTGTGTTTTAGATAGTTACTTTGGTGTGCGGCTTAAGAAGTGGGTTTTCAATTGTTTTTGTTTCATACTTACAACATTATACCTACTTAATACCTAATAATTTTCAATAAAATTTGTACGAAAATTTTGTTACTTCTCATTTGATCAGATGTTAATCGATAACTTATAAAGCCTAAGTACTTAAGTGTGATAGTTTTCCTTATAATTTTACTAAATAAACTACTACCGTGATTTTTTTCACATACCAAATATCAACCATTTAGCTGGCAGGGCAATTTACTTGACTCTAACAAAAATCTTCACTATAAAGCTTAACACTTCACAAGGGGATCCTTAAATCTAAAAATAGTCTTCACAAACCCCAAACGCTTTTTAAAAGACCTATCTAATGATACCCCACACGATGGGGTAGGTGAGAAAAAAAATCACACCCCGACTTTACATATAGGAACAGTACCCTAAAAAAAATATTTTTAAGATTTTATTCTTTCACTTTATCGGCGTAAGTAATATGTGTATTCCTGCAAAATAGCAGCCTTCTAGCACTAATAGTCTTTGAGCTAAGCTGCGGACGGCCGGATGGGCTTACGATTGTCGATAATGTCTAATTGTTAAAAATTTTGTGATAAAACATTATGGTTCGACAAAAAATACGTTGCTACTGGTTTCCTATAGACGTTTGCGTAATGATTTATAGTGTAAATAATGACCATATATATATTTACTATAAAACTGCAAATTTTCATAAAGATCAGTCAAGTAGTTACTATTATATAACGAAAAATAGCTACAGACATTATCCGTTACTGCTTAGCTCCTATAGGAAAAAGCGAAATATTTTATAGCTGAAATGTTAATCCGCATCTATGAGATTGCACGTGCAAAATTTCAACCGAATCTGTCTGGTAGTTTTTGCATGATGCGTGTTCAATCAAACAGACTGGCAGACAGATAGACATTTCTAAAAATGCAGCAATGTGTTTAAACACTTTTTTCAAACATGTTGCAATATTTTTTTTTCACTAAGTTCGGCCATGTACAGACACGTGAAATTTATAATTTTATTACATGTATTGATAGATTTTTGAAATTTTCCCTTGTTTTTTTTTAAGTCGGTACATTTTTCTAAAAAAAGTTATTTGAAGTCGAGAACTTTTGAGATTTGTAGCAGACACTGGTATTTTGGAACGAGTAACGCATTCGTATGCAGTTGTCATGTTCATCCCGTAATGTCTAGTCGTGTTCAAAAATCATCCAGTCAAATAGGTCGAAATACAGATATCGGTCTAAGTATAGGTAAGCGCGAAGGTTCACTCACCGGTCTCATAGCCCTCGGCGGAGCCGGGGCAGGCGTCGCCGAGCGCCGGGTTGTGCGCCAGTATCAGCTCCTGTACAGACTTCAGAGTCGACAGCCTGTCGAACACTTCGTTCACCAACTTGTTATGGGACAGGTCCACTTTGCGTATTTTGTTCGTATTTACAAACCAACCTCTGCAAGTAAAAATTTAATTGTAGTCACTCATATATTTTTTGGGGGAGCCTGACCCCTAGAGAACGCATCCCCAGGCGGCAGATCGAGAAAAACTCGGCTGATATGCAGGGTAGGAGGGAAACAAAATACCTCCTGGTCCTGCACCAAAAGGCCGGAGAAGGGTACTCCAATACCTAACCCTATACTACCGTAGGCTCATCAAATTAGTTAGAGCAGAGTCTGCTGTTAGGGCTGGACATCTAGGTCTACAGTAGGGATGGCGGCGGAGATAAGAAGAAAATCAAATACTAGGGCGTTCTCCTTAAGCCACGCTAAAGACAAGAACCAGAATCGACGTTCGCGGATATTTGACGAATTCAGATTGTCGGTTCGGCACACTAACAGCGCGCACCAAGGAACTAAGCGAAATTCCAAAATCTAGACAAATCAATGCCTGCTGCAGTGATCACATACAAAATAATACTAAAACAAAACGACAAAACTATATTTGTCTCTATTGGACGAATACTATATTGAAGGTAATGGAAACAGACGCAGGTCTAATACAACACATGAATACTTTTGTTACTTGAGAGTACAAAATAAATTTAACTACACAATTGTATGTTGTCATACTGCTCAAGAATTTCTAGTGCACTTTAAACAGTGAATTAGTTGTATTGTGATTTGTATATTGGGCGAACAAAGTTTATGGTGAGTAGCTAATGTTATTATTAATAAATAGAAATCATATTTTCGTGGTAGTTTAGCTATTGCGAATTCGTTTTACAACATTTGTGATTGCCAAAGGAAACCGTTGCAGTAACTACACACATCAAAAGTGTCTAGGGATCAACATATATTTTTGCAATAACTTTTCTCCTGATTGATTTTTTTTTTTTATTTCTTTAAGGATTCATCAAATAAAGTGTTTTCGTTTGTCACAGTAATGATAAACCAAGTCACCTTTGCATTAATAAAGAAATTTGCCATTTTCCTAATAAAGGGATTTTTGACATTTGAACCACTAACATTAAAGTTCGAAAAAAAGACTGAAATAACAGTTTTCTTTAAAATTTTATTGGGTAACTTAAACAATTAATAATCCGTGTTTCTACCGCGAACACTAACAACACAAGAACATCGGTTTGGCATACTCAAAATGAGTTCATCCAAATCACGCTGTGGAATGGCCGCCCATGTTCGTTGCAACAACAAAAAAAGGTCTTCTTGCGACTGGATACCCTCCATATTCGGCAGAGCTCTTCTCTGTAGCATATCCCATGCATGCTCAATCGGGTTCAAGTCTGGCGACTGAGCAGGCCAGGGCAGGACATTGATGTTAGCTGCGGCGAGAGTCTGTCTTACAACTCTTGCGATGTGCGGTCGTGCATTATCATGCATTAACTGAAATAAGGGACCGATTTGCACTTGTAGAGGAACGATGACGTCTGATACAATCGTCTCAGCATAAATTTGAGCGTTGAGGTTGCCTCTGATCCAAATCAACTCAGTTCTTCCGCCGAGTCCAAATACCCGCCCATACCATGATGGTTCCACCACTATAAGGATGGACTTCCTGGCAGGATTTTAATCGCTGTTGGCGTCCAGGGGTTCTCCAGTGTCGTATACGTCTTGTATCCGGTCTCATACCAAAACGAGACTCATCAGAAAAGCACACGAAACGCCATTGTTCTTCTGCCCAATTTCTGTGTTCAAGAGCCCATTGATATCGAATCCTACGATTTTGCATTGCTATAGGTGGTACCCGTAGCGGTCTTCGGGAATGAAGGTTCACTTCATGCAAGCGGTTTCTGACTGTTTGGTCGCTAATTAAGTTCCCTGAAGAGTGATGAAGCCTCACGGCTAACATCATGGCGGTTATTGTTGGACCTCTTCGAGTTAAGATTTGAATGTATCGGTCTTGTCTCCGTGTGGTGCAGCGATACCGTCCTCCATGGCGCTCAGCCACGGTACCAGTGCTTCGGTAACGTGTCCAAAGTCGACTGATAACACTCTGACTTGTATTCAGAGCTAAAGCCACAGTACGTTGCCGGGAACCAGCTTCTATCATTCCCACGGCTCTGAGCATTTCTTCCCTGCTTAAATGACGTCGCCGCTCCATAATAACGTTGGTTTTAATCAGTAGTAGGGAAACAGTAGCACTAATAATGTCTTCAATGCGTTGTATGTTTTTATAGGGAAAATATTGACAGCTGATTTTCATCTTTTACTCGAATTTGATTCACAGTTCCTGATTCAAATTATGAAATGCACCAAAAAGGTTTCATATAAATTTATAAAATCATAAATTTATTACAAAGCCACATCTCAATCTCAAGAAATCCGCATAAAAATGCTTGATCCCTAGACACTTTTGATGTGTGTATCTCTTATTTTATTAAACAAAAAATGATTCTACTAAGAATAACATTTATGGGCAAAGAGTTTCATAAACTGTTGATAGATTACCCGAAAATGGTTAATTAGTGCTTTAAATAAGACGGGAGAAGTAAAATATTGCGACGATGTTGCGTTCAACCGTGATACGGTGGCGGGGCGCTCCGACTTTTTGCTTCAAAATGGCGACTAAATTAATATCAGTTACTAAACAAGAATATCATGGAGACGCCTGTGAATATTTTGAAGAGTTTTTTTATTACAATTTACAAAATTCTTTTTGCTAAATGTTTGATAACTGAGTTTATGTATGGTTTAAAATAAGTTTATTATTACCCATTACTAAACTTTATAAAATTTGCAAGTACCTGCTGTTTACTTCATTTTAAAATTGTGATTAACTCTTCAGACATAGTTAAATTCAACAACAACACATCAATATGTCGTAAGTAAAATTAAAAATAATCCTAAAATTAAAATTGTCTACACTTATTTACCCTTATGAATTCATAATATACATGGCATTAAAAATGAAAATATTGGACGAAAGACCACTCCACACATTTTTTTGTCCATACATTCTCAATTTGATTTGAAATGTTGTAATTGTTTCTGATTAAATTATTGTAATAATTCTAGTGCTACATTAAAAATGTACGTTTATCTAAATTTGTCCCATATTTTGTGTAGTTTTTGAAAAATTAACTCATTTGCAAAACAAGCAAACCGTTTTTATAATAGGGCCCTATCTTTAGCAGCGGAATATTTGTTATATTTTTGGAACGAAGTTCTTTATCGCACGTTGTGAAAGGGGGCTAGAGGGCAAAAAAATCATACGAAAAGTTGTAACGACACTTTTTGCTATAGTAAGCTATTGTAAGCCGTGCGGCGTGCGCATGTTTCTCCGTCTCTCTCTCTCTCTCTCTCTCTCTCTCTCTCTCTCTCTCTCTCTCTTACAATAATTATTACCATATGATTAAGTTTATATTACATTATATTTGTTAATAATAAAATAAAAATTATTATAACTTAAAAAAATATATATTATTACAATTCCTTCACTAATTAAAATCGAAAGGAACTTCGTTCCATCCGGGTATCCCTTGACACCTCTCAAGATTTTTTTTCTTTTGTCGGTTTTTTTTATCAAACCGTAAGCTTCAAGTGGCTAGTCAGTCATTTAAATAATAGCTGATTAGTTAAATATCGTGGGAGAAACAAAAAATAATCTTTAAGTGGGATGGTTTACGCCAGAAAGGTCTTTAAACTCACATAAGCTTAGACGACATATTTGCTTTCAAGACTACACTTTCGAATACTTTTTTTCGATCAGTTTTAAGAGTTAGAGATGTTTTTTCCTGCGCATATTAATAACTTAACTAATAAATGACATTATAAAATCGTTTATCATGGATTTAGTGCTTTATATGGATTATTACTAGTTGTTTTCTTCAAGCACATGTCTTGATTGCACATTTGCCTGTGTAGACCTTCTGCATTATTTCCATCATTAAATAAAAATACTTTTATATATTTATATACTGTAGTAAATTTCATGTAGATTTGAAATATATAAGTATTAATTAGGGTTTTAATATTAAATTACGTCAAAATCGGCGTTTGAACGCCGACTGCCAACTTAAATTAAAAATTCACGCATTAAAATTTGACCTTCGCACTTAGCGGAATTATCAAATTTGACTTTGGATTTCTACACAAGTAGACTATATTCTCGCCAGTGACATCATGCGTAAGCTCTACAAAGACTGAAAAGTAATCCCAGGTAATGATTTCACGTCACAGCATAGAATACTTGTTGCAGTTATGAGGTTACCAAAGCCTATAAGGATACACGTAGACAGGACAGAAAGCATAAAGTGAAAGGAACTACACACTTCCAAGGGAACACAAATTTGTGAGTGTGTCCACAACTGAGTGAGGGACATCCAATTACTATCTATAGGTGTGCCTTTATTAAATGAAGAGTTTCCTCGATTTCTTCAAGATCTCATCATCAGATCTGAAATCACAAGTATAATTCTCTGTGATCTGTCAAACACAAGTATATTTTATCAGATCGCTCCAGCCGTCTGCGAGTAATCAGGTAACAAACATAAAAAAATACAGTTGAATTGAGAACCTCCTCCTTTTTGAAGTCGGTTGAAAAAAAAGAGGTGTTTTACGGACGCCCGGTTAAAACGTAGTTCCTTTTGCTATATTTTTTTGTGCCTGTAATAACTAATGATTAAAAAAAACTGGAGCGCAAGATTTTAAAAATTGTCATATTTCAAATTAAGATTTTTGACCCATAATATTACACAGTTAACGTAGGTCATATATACGGGATCCCCTTTATTCGCATTTTATTTATCCTAACATACTTTCGCATTGCGAATTTTAGCAACTGTTAAAGGCATAACAATACTTTGACATATTGATACTGTGTATAAAATGTTGTAAGTTCCAAATAAACATTATTATTATTATTATTATTATTATTACTTTGGCATCAAAGATAATTATAATAGATCTGTGTGTTCTGAGGCATCATGTTTTAGTAGGCATAATTAAGGTTTAGAGTTTTAGACTATATTCATTTGGTCTAACATTAAATCGTATAAAGTTATAACGCAAATTTTTTATTCGTTTTTGAGCTATTATTGCGGTCTTAGATCGCATAAAAAATCTTAGTGTTTTTCCGAATGATGTCCATGTTCCAGTCGAATGATGTACCATACATTTATATTTTGTTTTTGAGTAAAGTGCCTATGGCATACAGACAGATAGACAGACAGATAGTCAGACGGACGGACATGACGAAACTATAAGGGTTCCCGTTTTTCCATTTTGGCTACGGTAGCCTGAAAAGAATGTACTTACTATTACCTTCTAAATTGTGACAGTAGGTTAAGGTGCAGCGGGGGGCGGCCCTTGGGCCACCTGTAAGCCGCTAATAGTTTTACACTAATACTAATTATCAATACTTACCTTTTCCATGTGCATTTTGGCTGTTAGTTCGGTATTATATCGAAAATTACTTTTAGGTATATGCAATTTTCGTTGTTATGCCATGTAGCACAAATAACGTTATGCGCGTGTAGCAATAAGCTATAAATAATAAAATAAATTATAAAAATAAAAAAAAAACCCGCCTGGACAAAAAAGATGGAAACTAGATGCCCTACATAATATAAAATATAATTTCATGCAGTCGGAGGCATTAATGAATCTCGATCAACTAAGGGCTATTTTATTTAAAAAAAATGGTTACTTACTAACTTTTTTAGTACAACAGTCATATTTGACTGCCTCTGTGGCGCGGTGGGAATGTATCCGACTGCTACGCAAGATGTCGTGGGTTCGATCCCCACCCAGGATAAAACTTTGTGTGATGAGCACGATGGTTTATTCTGTGTCTGGGTGTAATTTATCTATACTAATATTATAAAGCGGAAGAGTTTGTTTGTTTGTTTAAACGCGCTAATCTCAAGATCTACTGGTCCGATTTGAAAAATTCTTTTTTTGTTGGATAGCCCATTTATCGAGGAAGGCTATAGGCTATATAACATCGCGCTACGACTAATAGGAGCGGAGAAGCGACGAGAAATGTTTCTAAAACGGGGAAAAATTACGCATACGAAGTTGCGCGGGACAGCTAGTCTATAATATGTATGTATTTAGAAATATGGGTTGAGTGAGTTGTCCCAAGATATTATTATTATTATTTATTATTAGTCATAATCATGTTATACCTTTTAAAAATGATTAAGAGGAGCCCTTTAATTTACTGAAAAAATGACTGCCTCTGTGGCGCTGTGGGAGTGTGTCCTAGCAAGAGGTCGTAGGTTCGATTCCCACACGGGACACCACTTTGTGTGATCCACAAATTGTTGTTCCGGTTCTGGGTGTTTGTGTCCGTGACTTGTATTTTTGTAAAATCCCCCGCGACGCAGGGCTTGTACGGGATAATACGGGAGACGTCCTAAAAAAAAATGATACCTATATAGCAGTATTGAAAACAACTTTTTCTCACAGCCGCCATGTTTGTTTTTTTAAACGTCACATATCTAAGATCACTTGGGCGATCAAGATGAATCTAACGACGTCTTATTTTATAAATCCGTTCAGTGTATTGTGAGATATCAGGTAATAAAGAATATTACATTCGTACCTACATAAGATACGCGCGAAAAACATAACCCATCCTTACAGTCGGGTAAATAGTATGTTCTTCAATCATTAAGCCAATAGTAGTTATGTGTAACAAAATGATGCGTGAAGATTTATGCGAATTATTAATAATATCTTGGGACAACTCACAACGCTATCTGAATCCAAATTAAGCAGAGCTAGTACAATGGAAACCAGAAAACTGATAAACATACTTATATATTTTTAAACACATACATAATAAAGATTAATAACACCCAGACATAGAATAAACCATCGTGTTCATCACACAAAGTTTAATTCTGGGTAGGGATCGAATCCACGATGTTACAGTACAATATCTTTGTGCTCTATCTACAATCTACATCACAATCTTATGTTCCTTATCGCACGTTCAGTATCTATTAAATGTTTCTACTATCTGTTATCAACACGAAGTCGTTAGTATATAAGATGCACCTTTGGATAATTATAACCAGGCTATACTACATCTTTTGTCTCATTTATACCTAATCATATACTGCCAAGAAGTTTGGCAAATTGGTGACCCCGACGAACGAATACGCAGCAAGAAACATGGCACAATCACCGTGCAAGGCGAACATAAATCAGCAAGGAACACTTGAAGTAGCTGCTGGCACCTCGGTTTTATCCCGCATTCCGGAATTTTGGAAAGACCAACCAAGATTATGGTTCACGCAACTAGAAGCCATATTAGCACCACAGAAGCAAGGAGACGAATACAAATACTGTACAGTAATAGCAAAGTTATCCAAGGAAGAAATACTACAAGTTAGTGACCTAATCACTTCACCACCGACTACAGATAAATACAAAAACATCAAGGAACGTTTAATTGATTGTTACGAAGAAACAGAACAGCGACAGTTTCAAAAATTAATATCAGAGACAGAACTCGGTGATCAAAAACCTTCGCAGTTATTACGTCAAATGCGAGTCCTCGGGAGAGGAAAAATCAGTGACGAAACAATTAAACTACTATGGTTCAGGCTTTTACCAACATCAGTTACTACGGTTCTAGCAGTTACGGAAGACATGGAAATTGACAAACTGAGCCAAATTGCAGACAAAATAATAATGAATTCAAAAGTAACCGAAATATCAGCTGTTAGCAACGACACTTCAAACGACAACAATACAGCATGCATTTTAGCCCAGCTAGCAAAATTACAGATAGATATTGACGCAATTCAGCAAGGTCAATATGGCTATCGACCCAACACGCACAATTATTTCAAGAAACGTCAACAATTCCCGATTATGAGGCCGAGAACAAACTATAGAGGAGCAAATCGATTTTGTTACTACCACGAAAGATTCGGAAAATATGCAAAGAACTGCATTAAACCATGCGGTTGGAAACCAATGACTTACGTACGGAACCAGGGAAACGAATAAGAGCACAGACAACGGCGAAACTCTGTGCAATCCACCCATCCAATCGCCTCACCATTACCGACCGAAAAAGTGGTATGAAGTTTTTGATTGACACGGGCGCAAATATTTCAGTCATTAGCAAGCAACAGAGACATTCAATTTTACAAAATGAACAATACACACTATACGCTGCAAATGGGACTAAAATTAGGACTTACGGCGAGAAGACGCTTACCTTGAATTTAGGACTACAACGATGTTATAAATGGAATTTTGTAATCGCCGATGTTACACAACCAATAATTGGAGCAGATTTTCTAGAGCACTATAAACTATTAGTCGACATAGCAGGTCGCAAACTTATCGACAAAGTTACAGAGCTGACAACGCATGTAACTTCGGAAAAAGCGACACAACAAACAATTCGTACTATCGCAGTGGGAACGAATCCACGTATTACGCAACTTTTAAACAAATACGAAGACATCACGAAAGGGTCCTCTCTCCGCAATGCGCCCAAACATAAGATTGAACATCACATTATCACTACAGGACCACCCGTCGCAGCTCGGGCAAGACCATTACCTCCAGAAAAATACGACATAGCCAAAAAGGAATTTCAAAATATGATAGAACTCGGAATTTGCCGACCGTCAGACAGCCCATGGGCAAGCCCATTACATAGGTATGGTAAAAAAGAAAAATGGCGAATGGAGACCGTGCGGAGACTATCGAATGCTCAATAGCACGACAGTACCGGACAAATACCCACTACCAAGATTAACTGACTTTACATACATATTAGAAAATAAGAAGATACTAAGCAAGATAGATATACGTAAAGCATACCATTGTATTCCTGTTAAAGATATAGAAAAAACAGCCATCATCACACCTTTTGGACTTTTTGAGTACTTAAGAATGCCTTTCGGATTACGCAATGCGGCACAAACATTTCAACGATTCATGGATTCCTTATTTAGAGATTTAAACTTCGTATTTATATTTGTAGACGACTGTCTCATCGCATCGGACAACGAAGATTTGCATTATCAGCATTTAGAAACGGTTTTCAAACGTTTACACGAGAATGGAATAACCATTAATCTCGAAAAATGCGAATTTCTCAGAAGGGAAATAGATTTCTTAGGTTATCATATAACGAGCCAAGGAATACACCCTACCGAAGAAAATTACAAAGCAATCATGGAATTTCCCAAACCGAAAACAATTCAAGAATTAAGAAGATTTTTGGGCACGGTCAATTTCTACAGAAGTAATATTCCACGCGCAGCGGAAAATCAAAGAATTTTAAACGAATATCTACATGGTTCAAAAAAGAACGATAATTCACCTGTTCCTTGGACAACGGAAGCAGACAAAGCTTACGAAAAATGCAAGGAAACAGGTTAACAGCGCATCCTTCCCGCAACGCATCACTAGCGCTCATGACCGACGCTAGTGCTACTTGCGTTGGTGGAGTTTTACAACAAAAATCCGGACGCAATTGGGAACCATTAGGATTTTTTTCACAAAAATTGAGCGAAACTCAACAAAAATATTCTACGTTTGACAGAGAGCTGTTAGGAATATACATGGCCGTCAAACATTTTCACAGATTAATCGAGGGAAGAGAATTTACAATATTTACGGATCACCGACCTTTGACATACGCATTCTCCCAAAAACCATCATCAAACGATACACCGCGACGGGTCCGGCAGTTAGATTTCATTTCACAATACAGTACCAACATTCAACACATAAGCGGACGTGACAATATTACCGCCGATGCCTTATCTCGAATAGAGGAAATATACGTGCCATCACCTATCGATTACGCTGAATTGGAAAAATGTCAATCAACAGATAATGAACTAAGTAAATTACATGACAATAAAAGATTAAAATTCAAAAACATTACGCTTCCGGGTTCCACAATAAACATCACCTGCGACACGTCTACTGGAAAAAGCCGCCCCTACTTACCAAAGCATTTTCGAAAACAAATTTTCGATACCATTCATGGTATGAGCCATCCAGGAAAAAGAACTACGAGAAAAATGATAACCCAAAGGTATTTATGGCCGTATATGAACAAAGATATCAATAATTGGTGTAGATCATGTATAGCCTGCCAAAAATCAAAAATACAACGACATACGATATCACCTCCTGGTACATTTATGACAGCGCAACGTTTTGAACATTTACATATTGACATCGTCGGACCACTTCCGATTTCACAAGAGAAGAGATATTTAATCACAATCATAGATCGTTGTACGTCATGGCCCGAAATATTTCCGGTAGAAGATATAACTGCAGAAACAGTAGCCAAGACACTTTTCGAAGGATGGATTACTCGTTTTGGATGTCCATTGCGCATTACTACGGATCAAGGCCGACAGTTTGAATCAAGAATATTTGAGTCACTCTCACAATTTTTGGGAATACATAAAATTAGGACAACACCTTATCATCCACAATCCAATGGAATGATAGAGAGATTTCATAGAACTTTAAAGGCGGCGTTAATGACAAGAGAATCCAACGAAAATTGGTTAAAAGAAATTCCAACAGTTTTACTCGGGTTGCGGAGTAGCTTGCGAGAAGACACAGGTTATAGTTCAGCAGAGATGACATATGGAACGCCAATACGACTCCCTGGAGGATTTTTTGAGTCATCAGCAGCACAGTTATCAACGTACGAAGAGTTTGTAAAACAAATTCAAAAGGACATCACACAAATGACATCAATTCCGAAAAGAAAAAAACACAATCAAGCTATATTTGTGCATCCCGAACTCAAAGAATGCTCACACGTATTTGTTCGGTGTGATAGAATTAAGAAAGCCCTGACACCGCCGTATGAAGGACCCTACCCAGTAATTAGTAAAACAGATAAAACATTTTGCATTAGAATTAGGGATAAAGAGACAGTGATATCAATTGATAGATTGAAACCAGCTTTCATGATCAATGACGAATCAAACTACGTGCCAGATTCATAGGATTGCGACAGGCATTCACACACGTACACTACACGATCGGGACGTAAAGTAAAGCCAGTAGTACGTCTATAAAAAATCGCTGATATAAGCAAGCTATTCGTATATATATTAACATAGATCTTAACATATACCATTAATTCACAACTACTCGTAACAACAAGACATCTAAAATGGGAAATCAAAGTTCTAAGGACCAGATAACATACAATACGGACAATTGCCTCAATCAAAACGAAGCGGACCAACTCCGTAACCTGATCCAGGAGGACTTACGGTGGACAAGAAATGTTGCAATGGGACAGATTATTTTAACAATCGGCGTGATCCTAATTTACGGCATAATGAAAACACTGGACAGAAGAATGAAGAGTTTAACGGAAAATAATAATAAACACTCGTGCAACAGCTAAGTCAAAATTACAGACGTCAGCAAATCACACCACAACAGGCGTCATCAAATTCCACCGCGTACAATAGCATTATTATTTATATACATCAGCAAATAACTAATGACAGGCGTCATCAAATTCCACCGCGTACAATAGCATTATTATTTATATACATCAGCAAATAACTAGTAAGGTCTAGGTCAAATTTATATTGTAAACACTATTACCATATTTTTTTTTTTAAAGGGGGGTGTACTGTTACAGTACAATATCTTTGTGCTGTATCTACAATCTACATCACAATCTTATGTTCCTTATCGCACGTTCAGTATCTATTAAATGTTTCTACTATCTGTTATCAACACGAAGTCGTTAGTATATAAGATGCACCTTTGGATAATTATAACCAGACTATACTACATCTTTTGTCTCATTTATACCTAATCATATACTGCCAAGAAGTTTGGCAAACACGACCTCTGAGCTAACAGTCAGGGTCACTCACCACTAGACCACCAGGCCAGTCAAAATAATGTTAGGCGCACGCCTATTAGTACAAATAAAATTATTCCATAACAAATTATGACGAAATAAATTATGCGACTAAATATGGAACCAAAATAAACATAACAGTCCTCACGATCCAAGTACACGCAGACTTTTTTTTTTTATTAAAAAAGATAACTAGCAATGTGGGATTGTGAGTCCCACATTACTAGCAATCTTGTTAACCCCTCCAGCTAAGCTCAAAGGCTTGTGTTAGGAGTGGGTTCACGTCGGTAGTATAATGTATAGGATTCGAACCCACGACCTCACGATTGCGAGACCGATGCCTTAGCCATTAGGCTACCGCCGCTTTTTTGACACCATCACACAATGTTTAAACAAGCCATCGGAAATTTGAGTATTTTTTACATAAATGATTTCCGATTTCTTCCCTTATTGGAGGTAGTAAAGGAATTGGGCGTTTCAGTTTCTTGATTGCTTTCCAGGGTGAGTGATACCAATTGTGTAGCGGCCATTGGTCAGAGCATCCAAATATTTTTTTGTTGAGTCATCTTTGTACTCTTGAATTTTTCTGGTCAGTATCTTTGTGAGATAGTTTAGAGTCTTTTTTTCGTTGTTTTCTTTTATCACTCAGTAAGATTACAATATGTCGGGGATATTGAGTTTCTTTAATTTCTTGGCGTTAGTGGGCGTGTTTTGCCATGCTGACTGTTGAATATCCGAAGTATTCTGTTTTGATATTCACAACGCTAGGGTTGTTTTCTTTCAGTAATATATTTTCACTGAGAGTCAGGATTATTTATAGGTGAGTGATCAGAGCTGATGTCAACACCTTCATTGATACTCATATATAACTATATGAGTGAGATAATTTTGAAAATAAAAAAAAAAACTATTAAATCTGGTATTTTCTTTGAGTCCGTCGGCCAATATGTTGGTTTTCCGGTAGATAGTAAGTCGCATTTAGTTTCCTTTGATGTCGTTAATCTAGAGCCCCAATGCGTGTTCTTGGCATTAAAGTCGCCTCCAAGAATAAACCGGTTTTCTAGTTTTTGTAATATGTAAATAAAAATATTGTTCTTTTTTTAGAGCATACCTTGATTGGCAATATATTGCTGAAATAGTGATTGTTGCGCCGCATTTGGTTTCGATTTATGTATCGAAGCAAACATTATCATGCTTTGATAATGTGAAACATTTTATTTTACGATCACTGAGCTGCCTCCCAGTTGTTGGGGTGAATAGCGTGATATTCTTTGTAGATTGATAAAAGTTTGTTTTGTGAAGTGGGATTCAGAAATCATACACACGTTAATGTTTTCTCTATCAGAAATCAGAGTGGCTAAAATCTATACTGGTAACATTAGCACAAACATTGGAATTGATTTTTTCTAGACGAACCGTACTCATTCTACATGTGATCTTATTTATTTTGGCCACTGTGTGTGAGGGAAAAGTGACTTTTTGCCCACAGTGAGATGTTATTACCTCATTAAAATAACTACAGTTGCAGAATATATTATCTAAGCAAGTAGCAGAATGTGATGTAATTCTTGTAGGTTAATTAAATAAATACTGTAAATAAAACTATTTAAATAGGTTGACTAATCTGGTAGTCAAAGATGATTGCTCAAGTAAGTTTACATTGAAGTCGCCAAATACTACAAATGCTTATTACCGTAACTTATCCTCTTAAGCACATCTTCCATTACAGATTCAATTAAGTTAAAATCACTCAGCAGTCGTCGATATGCAGAAACTATAATATATCTCTCCAGCTCTACACATGATAATTGACTGCCTCTGTGGCGCGGTGGGAGTGTATCCGACTGCTATGCAAGAGGTCGTGGGTTCGATCCCCACACAGGATAAAACTTTGTGTGATGAGCACGATGGTTTATTCTGTGTCTGGGTGTTATTTATCTATAATATGTATTTATTTAGAAATATGTAAGTATGTTTATCAGTTGTCTGGTTTCCATAGTACAAGCTCTGCTTAGTTTGAGATCAGATAGTGTAGTGTGAGTTGTCCCAAGATATATTATATTATAATTCTATAGTACGCTCGACAGACAGATGTACTATAAATGTTGATATACTTTCGCGATTTGTACACTTTATAAAATTATATATACTACGGGTCTTAATCGAGTGAATAGTTTAATAAACAAGGTAAAATACCTTGTTTATTGCCCGACGTTTCGACCGTATTGCAACGGCTGTGGTCACGGGTAGACTGGTCCAGCTCAGCGTCGTCGTAAACAACCCTCGCTTGATTTTTATCACTCACTATTACGGAACTGTCGGTACTTCGACACCCAACACTAACGATATCTGCACACTGGCGTGTAATGTTTGTTCGGCGGTGTATACACTTGCTGATCACAGGCTTTCCCAGTCCTGAAAGAGCTCATGAGCCTTTTTAATTCCGTTATCCACCAAGGCTTAACACCTCAAGCGTGGAGCGGGAGTGCGGTAGTTCTGTTCTTCAAAAAAGCTGATAAAACCTTGTTTAAGAACTACAGACAGAATAAACCATCGCGCTCATCACACAAAGTTTTATCCGGGATTTTTTTGGAAAATTTTATTGTAGGGATCGAACATCTTGCGTAGCAGTCGGATACACACCCACCGAACCACATAGGCAAACGTTATAAAAAAACTATAAGTATTTTGTTAAGAAAACTAGGTTTGGTAAGAATCCGAATTTTATATATAAAATTATACGTATAAATAAAATTAAACGTATTCAAAATTATTTTATTCAATAAATAATTAAAGGGGTATGCTAAGCAGTATCGTTTGTATTCAAGTTGTGCCACAAGTTGATTAAATGTATAATTCTTGTTTTTAATTATAACGTTTTTATAAAATGTCTTTTATTAATATATAATATTAATTGTTAAATACTTTGGCCATCTAAATATAAATATGTCTTTTACAGATTTCAGGCAATGGTATAGTTTGTGTTGAGTGTTTTGCTGCTGTGCAAGCAGCTCTTGAATATGGAGGAATACATACTCGCATATTGGTTCATAGAAATGTATGTGGGACATCACTATGTGTACGATCAACGAGAGTTCCTCCTGATTGCGAAGAACCGAATATTATTATCAATCGAATATCTTCTCACCTGGTAAGTGATAAAAATAATGTGTTAACAATGTTATTGCCAATGAAAGGTAACATAAAATTATTCCTCGTTTCAATAATAAACACTATGAATAAGTTCCATGACAAACTAAGAGATACTTTTTTCTTGTTATTGATTTAGGTAGGACAAATAACATCTTGCATTTAACATTATTCTAAAGAAATAAAAATAACTTTATATATTACAGATTAATAATAAATGTTTTATGTGGCCCTTATACAATAAAGCCAATAGAATTAGAAATTCTTTTCAGCGCTAATATAACTCACTAATGTTATTTTTACATGTTGGTTCCACACCTAGAAAAAGTGTACAGAGCGGGTTGGATGTCAACAAGGAAAACTATACAACGTCATTTACAACAAGATGCTAATTATTTAATGCAAGATGCTCAAATAATAGAAGATGCTGAAATATCCAGACATGATCAGCAAGCTTCCATATTCATACCTGAACCACCTCCATTTCCTCAGGTGAACTTGTATCAACCACGAAGAAGGCAACAAGAGACAAAAATAATGCCACAAACCTATAAACGTACAGCTGTAACAACAAGACATTGTATTTCCAGCTTGTGAAAATATGGAGCGCTTGTTAGTACCCAGAGTTTTAAAAGAAGAAGTTTTAAAACCCCATAGAATTTATATCCCTCCTAGTGCTTGGATATGTAACTTTAATTTGTACAATAACTGCTGGGCTTATGAATGCTACACAATTCTATGAATTAATGGACAATATATCACAATTACCTGAAGAAGTACCAGATGCAAGTGTAGCTTTGTCTATTTATTAAATCAAATTAAGAGGTGGTGATATTAATGAGAGGCTAACTGGTTTGTTTAATATACCAAGAAATACTCTTGAACGTAACATGAACAAAGCAAGAGAAATTTTGACAGAACATCTAGTACCTCGCTACCTAGGTCTTTTTATTCTCGACAGAAGATTTAGGGAGGTGGTGGCAGAACTAAAACAGTATGGCTATCAAACACATATGCCAGAAGAAGACTTCCAGGACAATGCAGTCGAGGACGACTTACGTCATATTATTTAGTTTGTGATTTCTTTTAAATTAATATAAACCTGTTTCCTAAATATATATATATATATATTAACTTTAGTATATATTTCAAGTGCAAAGAAATCTTGATTAATAGGCTTCTTCGTGATGATTGTTACATACATTAGCTATCACGCCCCTGTGCTGAGACTTTCAACTCATGCAAAGCCGAATTCATAGCGTGCCACAAGTTGATTAAACGTATAATTCTTGTTTCTAATTATAACATATTTTATATAAAACGAAAATATTAGTCTTTCATTTTATTTATTTAGTATTTTTTTGTAAGAAGTTATTTTTAACGGTGGTAACACTATTACAAAAATAATATCGTAACATCGATTAGGACTAATAACGATTATTATTAATTAATTATTATAAAGTCATAGAATCACTAAATGTATTTTGGTTCTTGTAATTATATTATACTTATAAATACTTTAATAATTGTTGCACCTTTTGAATGTAAGGAACGATAATATTCATACCCCATACTTTATTCAAAAAACGAAAACATATTCTTCGATACCTTTAGATTGAACCGGCTCGTTTAAAAATAAGAACAACGAATTATAATAAAAAAACATTTTGTATAGGACAGTTATGACAACACTGAAATGTAATGTCACTTGTTTGTCTGTGCTTAATGCTTGTTTTGCGCCGGCGCTTATGAAAACAGTTTAAGCTTAATAACAAATAGCTTTTGTTATTTCTCGTGTTGTGTATGATATTGTGGTTACATTACGTGAGTTTGAGATAGAGACTCCATATATATAGTAACAATCAGAAATATTTTGTGAGACAGAGACTCGTACCAATATTGTGACAATTGTGAAGTGTTTGTGAGATAGAGACTCGGATTATATATCACTGCAAAGCCGAATTCATAGCCATAAACTAGTGTTAAACATCTAGTGTAATACATAATGAATACGCAATATCAAAGTTATGTCCTATTTTCAAAATAATGTATATAAATATTTCGATTTTCGAAGTTCATCCATCCATTTCAATTAAACCCGGCAAATAAGGTAAATTATTGTTGTTTTTTCTGGAAGTATATAATAATGTCCACATTAATCAGTAGTTTTCATCTTGGCACAACAAAATTTGTAGTGATACTAAGTTCCATAGTCACTTGAACATTACGTCAAAATTACGTTCTTTCATAAAATCTAAAAAATTTAATAATAAATATAATTAAAAATTAAAAAAAAAACAACATTTTATTATAAATTGGTAATCCGTGTTCCCTAACGTTAAATACCCGCCTGATCAAAAAAGATGGAAACAATATAATGGAATGAATGGAATCAATAATCGTCACGTTCATCGCTCCATACAGACGTGCGCATAATTATTAAAAATAATAAATTGACAATTGCATAAATAGTGACCTAGTTTACCGACTTAGTGTGTTATGCGTGTTTAGTTTTTACTATGAACATTTATTATTAGTGCATTTGGCCTCAAAAATGGAAGGTAGTCCAGGGCCGCCGACGTCACAAAGTGAGAAATTTGAAGTCATATCAACACCTGAGTTACAGCAATGGATGGGATCTATCCAACAATACTTAAATGAAATATGCACTATTTCGGCCGAAGGTAAACTGAACTCGGAACAGAAGTTAAGAGTTTCCAACCTCTGCCGGAAAGTTGGAAGTGGGGTTTCACAATTGGCTGTCCAATATCAGTCAATCAAACATAGAGCAGTCCAATCCCATGTATCTTTGCAAAACCAATCTGCCCTACTAGATCTGGCAAACAATTTATCTGAGATAAAACAGACGATTAAGGAGTCCTGTTCCAAACAAGCATTGCCAAATTCATCTTTTGCTGACATGGTGAAGAAGGGGACGAATAGTTTCGTTCGACCAACGCCCCTGAGTTCCGTGACCATTTACCCTAGTGACAGGTCAAAAACCAGCGAAGAAACCAAAACCTTGGTCCAGAAAATCGTCTGCCCTGAAGATATGAAACTGAAAGTCCGCGGAGTCAGAAACACGAAAAACGGAGGCGTCATTATCAGCACAGAGTCTAAAAATGACCTAGAAAAACTCAAACAATCTGTACAACTTGCCAAGTCAGGTCTTACCGTAGACGAAACCCAAAAACGCAAACCCCGCATTACTATCGTAGGAGTCCCGACACAAATGAGTGATAATGAGGTTTTGACCTCAATTAGACTCAGCCACAAATCTGGGAAGAAAGACGCAGTGACCTGCAATTATATACTGGAAGTATCAGCAGTCATACGTAAAGCCCTGCTAATTCAAGAAAGAGTTTTTATCAATTGGACGTCCTGTCCTGTGCGAGATTTTACACTAGTGACTAGATGCTACAAATGCCAGCAGTACGGACATGCAGCCAAAACATGCAAAACACCTAACTCTACATGTGGACATTGCGGTCAAGATGGTCATTCTATTCAAGAGTGCAAATCAAAATCAGAGGCGCCTAAGTGTGCAACATGCTTGCGTTTCAAAAAGCCGAACAATCACAAGACGGGTGACAATGACTGCCCTGCAAAAAAAGCAGCTGAACTCAGGTACATTAACTCAATTGATTATGAAGGCGCCTAAGAGCGCCACATACTCGCGTGTATTTTAGAACTAAGGGTAGATTTAAGTTACATAAATGGATTTAAATTTAATTAAGCAATTAGATAATAGTTTCCTATCGGAATCAAGATTTTGTGAGGTTGAAGATTGCAGACAATATCTTATCGGATACCAAAAATCACTAACCATACTTACACAGAATATTCGCAGTATACATAAAAATATAGATAGTTTACATGTTTTTCTACATAGGCTTAATGTTCACTGTGATATAATCATTCTAACCGAGTGTTGGTTAATAAACCGGCACGATCGCCTTCCAATAATACCGGGGTACAATGTATACTATACCGCTACAAATCACAATCAAAATGATGGTGTCGTGGTATATGCTAAACAAACATTAAAGGTCACAGTCGAGGAGCCAACTCTTCAAGACTGCAATGGTTTGATCCTTAACAATGGTTCAGATACAGCGATTATTGCTATATATAGATCTCCTTCCTTCAGAAACTCTGACCTCTTTCAAAAATCTCTAGGTGAAACATTGAAATCACTATCCTCATGTAAAAACATAATATTAACAGGTGACTTGAATTTAAACATTAGCTCAGGATCTTGCGATTCAGGAACCCATAACTACCTTAATTTATGTTCATACTATGGTCTTCAGCCCGCTCACACATTATCTACTCATCATAGCGGTTCCTGTCTCGATCATGTAATGATTAAAACCAGCTTGACATACATCACTCTTGTTACTAACTCTACTGTAACTGACCACCACGCTGTCCTACTAACCGTAAATTTAACGCCACCTAAGCAGAGTCGTCCACAGACAAGGTCTAAATTAAACATACACAAACTCGAACATGATTTATGCAACATCGATTTTTGTCCAGTTTACAATAATGCCGACCCTAATATGTCTCTGTCGTATTTAATTAATAATGTCCAACAAGCAATATTATGCAACACGAAAGTAACGACAATAAATAAGAAATTTTATAATATCAAACCCTGGATTACTCCTGGTCTTATACGTTGTATAAGACACAGAGATCGACTCCATCAGCGAACAAGACGGTACCCTGACAACCTAATACTTTTAACTACGTATAAAAGATACAAAAATTTCTGTAACAACCTACTCAAAAAGTTAAAAATTAATTATGACAGAGATGTTTTACAAAGGGCAGGTAATAATAGTAAGCAAATTTGGCGACATGTTAAAAGCATAACTTACTCCTCGAAAAATCATCAATCAAATTCGAGTTTGCTGCATATTAACTCATCACCACTAAATTCAGCTAACCATGTAAATAACTATTTTATAAATGTGGGCAAAAATCTTGCCGAGCGTATTCAAAATCAAAATAATAGCCTTGGATGTACGCAACCCCCCCAATTTGTCCGCAACTTGAGTCTCAAATCTTTCGTTATGCTAGACACTGACGAACACGAGGTAGCTCGAATTATTTCTGACCTGAAGGATAGCTGCGCCACTGGCTCGGACAATATTAGCAATAAAATCCTTAAACTTTTTAAACATATTTTAGTACCTCCTCTAACATATATTTTTCGACTTTGCCTTTCTGGAGGGATTTTTCCTCAATGCCTAAAAAAGGCAGTGGTTATTCCTATCTATAAATCCGGAAATAAAGAACTTGTATCCAATTACCGACCGATCTCCCTACTTCCCTCAATATCGAAAATACTCGAAAAAATTATAAATATTAGATTAATTAATTACCTAGAAAACAACCAGTTTCTATCCCCTACACAATATGGTTTTAGAGCTAAATTGTCTACAGCCGACGCGACTCACACTTTGACTGATTATATTTCACAAGAGCTCAGCAAAGGGAACCAAGTCCTGGGCATCTTCCTTGACCTTGCTAAAGCTTTTGACACAATTTCTGTTCCCATTCTGCTAAACAAGTTGGAGTCTCTGGGCATAAGAGGGAAACAACTAAAACTTTTGGCAGACTATTTAAATGAAAGATACCAATGTATCAAAATAGATAACATTACTAGTGAAGATCAAAAATGTTCCGGTTTTGGTATTCCTCAGGGCAGTATTTTAGGCCCTACTTTATTCCTTATTTACATAAATGACCTTTGCAATATGAATATCGAACATGGTAAGATAATATCCTATGCTGATGACACAGCTATTATATTTACGGCCAAAACCAAGAACGACCTATTTGAAAACGCTCAGCAAGGTTTTAATTTCATAAATAATTGGCTTAGTCATAATTTGCTAACATTAAACGCTGATAAGACAAAATATATCCGCTTTTCTATGCGACAGTCATACCACAGCGACGATGACCCACATTTATTTGCACACTATTGTAATAACACATTAGAAAATACGTGTAACTGTCCTATTATACATAGCACTAGCAACATAAAATATCTCGGCATTAATATAGACAACACACTGTCATTCAAGAAACACATAGAAATTTTAGTGACTAGAGTGCGAAAACTAATATATGTCTTTAAAAAACTGCGTTCTATTGCCGATTCGAAATTAATTATACAAGTATATAAGGCCCTGTGTCAGTCCATCATTCAGTATTGCATCACTTCATGGGGAGGAGCACTAAAAACTGTTATGTTGCCACTTGAAAGAGCACAGAGAGCCGTTCTAAAAGTAGCTACTTTTCGACATTTCCTTTTTCCCACCTTCCTCCTGTATAAATGCTGTAAGGTATTGACTGTCCGTCAGCTTTTTATAGTAAATATAATTTTAAAACAACACGAGCTACTTACTTTTAATACTGGCTTAACTAATAAGAGACGAAAAGATATAGTCTGCACATCTGATTCCACCTCAAGATATATGTTCTCAAACCGATTTTTTAATTTCATAGGCCCTTTTTTGTATAATAGATTAAATCGAATTGTTAATATATACCACCTAAATTATTTTAATTGTAAGAAAGCTGTAAGTTCCCAATTACAAGATATGTCATACGAACAGACGGAGGACTTATTACTTGTACTAAAATAAATAAGACCAATTGTTGTAACATCTCTTATAATTACCTATTTTTTGTAAATGTTAATTTATTAGTCTATGTTTTCTAGTTTAACAGTTCTTGTTTTTTTAGTTATTAAGTATAGTTTTAGTTTCGGAAAGTATTTATTAAAATACTTTTTACTTTCTAGCCTGAAACACAGGTTTCAACCTAGTTCAGGCAAATACTTAACTGTGCTATTTGTTATTATACCTTTATATAAGTTTATTGTACCTTTACTTTCATGAATAAATTATTATATTATTATTATTATTATATTATTATTATTAATATCCCTACAGGAGGCATTAATGAATCTCGATGAACTTAGTAAAGTGCCTCCGACAGCATGAAATTATTTAATTATGTAGGGGATCTTGTTTCCATCTTTTTTTTCTTTTTGTTTCTTTTTTGTGCAGGCGGGTTTTTTATTTTTATAATTTATATTTTTAATTAATTCTTTTTAGTGGTTGTAACCAATGAAATATCCAAAGATATTTATTATGGAGTGATTAACTATGAAGTGCACCAGCTGAGCAATTTCAGAAAGAAAAGTTGGATTCTTCGTCTTCTTTGAAGTATCCAGCAAATGTTTCCCATCACAGGATCAAAAGTTCCTTAAAAATCACTTTATATATTGATTGTATATTGGTTGTGACAGAATCTGACAGTCAGTGTAACTAATATTTAGTATTAAAATAATCAATTATGTTGTAAAATATATTTGGCATTTGTGTATAGTTTAATATTCAATTGCCTATAACATAATTTAATTTAACAAATTTCAAGGAGTTTTATATTGGGATATGATGACAACCCTGGCTAATGTGTCACAGTGACATTTATGGCGGGAGATGTTTGTTTGTATTTTTTCATTATAATATCTAAAAATAATTGTAAAATACTATGCAAACATGCACCATTCTTGAATAAATGATTCAAGAATGGTGCATGTTTGCTTAGTACAAGATTGCAAAAGTGAGTGGGGCCCGGAATGTGGACTCTCTTTTCATTCGTTAGTATAAAAATTTATGTTTGATTCCAAGAATTAAATTTGAACCAGTTGTTAGATGTATTAAAACCTAGTTTTATTTGATACGTGTATAGTTAAAGTATTGTTACGGAATACATTTATTGAAATATTTAAATAATTCAACGAATGGTTATTTCCGAGTCTGGGTGTACTTTGTATCCGAGACTTATATGTTTGTAAAGTCCCCCGCGACACAGGGCTTGTACCCTACTGCGGGAGTGGTCTAACAAAAAAAAAACTACTCTCGTGTTTTAATATTAATACAATTAAAGTTTTAGGTATTTAACTGTAATGAATCTACTACTACTTTATCTTTTCTAACAAAAACATTTTTTAGGTTTCTTACTAACCTTACAACAAGGGAAAAATGCTGCAAAGATATTTTCCCAACATTTTAAAAGTTCCGATTACAAAAGGCCCATTAATAGACTAAAGAAAGGAGTTGTCCCCTTTTTTCTTGGGTTTGGTACCAATAATGTTAGTGAAATTAATATTCCTTACCTACTTATTTTCATATCAAATTTTGTGCTTTTATTAAATTACATATTTATAAAATCACAAAATAAATTGTCTTAGTCGCGTAATGTCTCTTTCGCAAAATGTCGCTTGGACGCAAAATGTCTCTTTCGTAGAATGTCTCTAAGGAATATTATTTTCACTTACTTTGATTTTTAGCTTTTTCTTCCGGAATAGTACGCGTATCTTGTATGTATGTATGTATGTAATATTCTTTATTACCTACCTGATATCTTACAATCCACTGAACGGATTTATACAATTAAGACGTCGATAGATTCGTCTTGATTGCCCAAGTGTTCTTAGTTAAGTGACGTTTGAAAAAAACAAACATGGCAGCTGTGAGATGTCAAAATAAAGAGGTGTGAAAAAAAAAGTTGTTTTGAATACTGCAATATGGATATCAAATTAAAGGCATTTCAAAAAGGTATAAATTGATTATGTAATACTAAAAAAGTTAGTTAGCAACCGTTCTTTTTTCAATCTTCAATACTTGACAATAGCTGTGATAAAAGTTAGTTGTTACATCGGTTACATATTACCACTAAAAAGTATTATATAAAAAATAAATTATAAAAATAAAAAAACCCGCCTGCACAAAAAAGATGGAACGAAGATCCCCTACATATTATATAATTTCATGCAGTCGGAGGCAATAATGAATCTTGATGAACTTAGTAAAGTGCCTCCTACTGCATGAAATTATATAATTATGTAGGGGATCTTGTTTCCATCTTTTTTGTGCAGGCGGGTTTTTTATTTAAAATACCTGTTCAATGATGTATATCACGTTGATGTTTGCTGAAAAAAAAACATCCTCTGTTACATGTATGGAGTGCCCCTCCTAAAAATGTTTATTAAAACACTTGACCTGTACCGGAAGCCTTAGTATGAGAGAGTATGAGAGTGCATATCCGTTTACGTCTATTTCTTACCGAATTTTCGAATATTTATGCAACAATTTCCGGTCCAGTGGCGCCATCTGGCGAGTGGCGAGGTTTCGTTATTGGTAACGCGCCATTTTGTTTCATTGGCGTTACTTTTTCCGTCGGAACAACACGTGCACTGGGCCCGGCCCTGACGTTGCGCGTTGTGATATTAAATTACCATGAGTGACAGTGTTATTCGTGTTAAAAAGTGTTATACTGTGGTTTGTGCTACACAACTGTAAGTACACTACGTTTAATAACTAATTAGGTATCAATTTGTTTTTTTTTTTTTTTAACGGTTTTTGCCGTTCGGATAACCTACTTCAATTTTAATCATGCAACGGTTTTTATCTTCAAATATTGTTGTCATTATTACAACAATGTTAAAGATTGTTAATATTAATATTGTAGATGCAGGGTTTTAATGAAATTGCTTTCAGTATGCAAATACGCATAGGATTGGCTCGAATTTGTGTAGCCCAATTATAGTGTCTCAAAAACATTTTTTTTTTACAGTGTTTTAAACTGTCAAGCTAATTTTCAGGCATTATTCTGAACTCGTTTCGATAAACCGAAGTACGCTCTCGCACCGTCATCGGCAGTAGTAAAATAATAATGATCGAACCCTAGTCATTGTGATATTATGATGTAATTAGTTAACAAGGATGTCCGTAAAATAAATTAAGTATAATAGTAGGTACACTCTGACTTGACCATGTGCAGCCATAGTGCACGCTTTGCCTAGCTTAGGATTCGATGGCCGTATGTGGGTTGTCCCAAGATATTATTATTTTCTATCTCAGTGTATATAGTCTGGTGAACTATGTGAACAGGACAGCATCGCTAAACGGTCTTGTCTAAGCTTAGTCGGAGTATACCTTTATGGTTAAAGACAATTTACCTTCTAGGGCCATAAATACCGATCATTGTGGTAGACAATATGGAAGAGTTATTCGGAAAGGTGTAGTCTAAGGGCACCGTGCTAAAAATATTCAAATAAGCCGCGAGGCATCAACGAGCAAAGCTAGGAATCAATTTACAATAAGGCACTGAACCGAATACCTCCTTCATTAACTTACATTTCGGTTGAGGCCTTTACAGATGCTGTGGGAAAAAAAGTAGAGGTGCTCGCAAGACCCTCTGATGGTTAAGCAAGTAATGTGACAATTTCAATCCAACGTTCCCTTCATAAGGCAAGCACGAAAGCAATTGGTTCATCGCATGGACATATATATGCTTACCATGAATGCTCCTCACAGGACATTCATACCTTTAAGCACAAAAGCAATTGGTTCATGTTCGCATGGACATATGCGGGGTGTGACAGAGGGGTGTGGTCAAATTTCAGCAGCGGATAGGGTATGTTATCAGTATTGCAACAGCCATGGTGCTGTAGCTGGTTGCATTATTATTACATAGTTATAGGGTATTCTTTTTGTCAAAATTCAGTTGTGAAAGGCGTATGGCATAAGCAGTATACCTCTCCTGGTACAAAATTCGATTGGATTATTATGGCATAGAACTTTTTAAGTCATACTTTTTGTAATTAACAACTTTTTAATTCATAAATAAACGAATGAAAAAATAATTATTTTTTTTTTTTTAGGGTACTCCGATTTTGATAAAATTAGATATGTGCACTCAGTATCATGGGCACATACCAACCCTTGAATGTGACCGCACCTTTCTGTTACACCCTGTATATGCTTACCATGAATGCTCCTCACAGGACATTCATACCTTTATGAACCTAGGGTGTATGCAGGCATTAGAATTGGTATCACGTCCAGTACGGCCAACACGATGATAAAAATGACGGTTCATTTCTCGACTGAGGCTTGCGGCCGAACCGAGGAAATAATCAAAGACGTGCAGACTGAAGTTCAAAGTCTTCAAATATTGTGAGAGCCCCAGAAGAAAAGGTATGTACGATAACATAAATACATTTCAAGGAGGTTCAGATTGTACACATGCAAGTTATTTTAAATTTTATTTTCCCTTATCGCATACGATTTAATCAATAACCCTTATTTATTCAAATTTGGTTTTTGGGTGGCCATACAGAATGATAATTAAACTGCATGGTATTTTACAAGTAGCTAAATGTCACTGACTCTATTATACTGGTGCGCAGCTGGCTACCCCGTACAAGGTACAATAGCAATTTCATATGCCGAATAGGATTCACGACTGCATTTTGTATGGTATTAGTATTTTGTCACATAAGTATGATAAATGGCCGTTGTTGCTATCCTTGTTACACAGGTATAGATTCCATTTAATTTTGACAACTTTCCGCCCGTAATATCAGACTGTAATGGAAGGACATACTGAAAGTTACGATGAGGTCGTGACTAAACCCTTTCATTTTTATTAAAGTCCTACGCGTACTGACGTTTCTCCACTGGACTGGATGTACAAAATGCGACTTAACGCATGCCTTCCATTTGAGTATTTATTAATTCCTACATCTTGCGACGTGGGGGGGGGGGGGGGCGAGGTCTAATTCAAGGGCCGTACACCGAATACAGCACTTGTACCAACCAAAAATGTTTATCAAAATTTAAGCCTTCAATTCAGTAATGAGATTCAGACGTTTGCTGTTGTAATTTGACCACGTGTTCTGTTACACGTTGAATATAATCTCTTTGAAAACCTCTCTCTTTACCATCCTGGTTAAACACAACTTCAAAAACTGGAATTATATTTGTATTATATAGACTTGGCCCGCGGCACGTGTTTTGCACGCTTGTTTCAGTTTTAGCCTAAAGTCCTAAATCTAACCATCTGTATGCCAAATTTTAGCGCAATCCGTTAAGTGGTTTGAGTTCTGTGTTAATAGATCAGCCAGTCAGTAGCAGTTGGCTTTTATATATACGTTATGTATTGTGTGTCTGAGTTACAGCGAATGAACGTTTTCATTTCTTTCTTTTTCTTTTATACAGATATAATATTCTGATGTACAAGATACATAACTAAAGTTTCATCAAAATTCGTTCTTTCTTTTTCTTTTATACAGATCATAACTAAAGTTTCATCAAAATTCGTTTAGTAGTTTTTTGTGAGAAAGAGCAACAAACTGCCTTTCAGTACGTAGCATTGTGTAGCTAAATAAATTGCACCATAGTGGTCAGTATCTTAGCCGACCGGGGTTCGATTCCCCAATGAGAGCCACCAGCAGTAACTCTTAAGAATTAGAGATAGGGCTGCTAAATATTTTATTTTCAGGTTTTTTGTTCTACGAGGGAGGCTTCCTCGTCGACAAATGTTGACGTTTTAGTCATTACCCAAGTTTAACGCGGAGTTTATACCGGCTACCGCAAGTAAAACTGTCTTTGTCCAATTAAACAGGCAGCTTCAAAACTGTGAATCGAGAACACCTTGTCAGTGTCTTTTTAAGGGACAGTTGCCTCCTACTAAGGTTGGGGTGTTCAAGTGAACAATATACCTAAGCATCTATGGAAGCTGGCCTCGACAAGAGCGAGCTAGTACCTAGTTGCCATATTATAAACGCTCTTTAGAACAAAGCCCGTATACTGAAGGCCAAACGCAATGTAGTCATATCGAGTTTTTGTCTAAAACCGATTCAGTTATAACCGCTATCTGGTCTTGCTGAGATGTTGTCATAAAATTTCTATCCATTTCATACTATTTCAATGCAACAACAATATGAAAGTCTCTTATAAATGACAGGAAGCAGGGACATACGAAATCGATCCACTTAACGAATCAAATTCTTAAGTTTTTAGATGAACATTAAATACATGACTATGCCGGTCATTTATCCCGTCAACGACGACCTCCAGAATGACGCCGGTTAACGGCTGGTGAGGAAATCGTATTAGAAATTTGGAGAATACCGGTAATATACCTATTCACGTCAATATACGCATGTGAGTCAACATTCTGTGGACCGGAAGCGTGGTGATAAAGATGAACGTGAGTGATTCTCTTAACAGTATTTTTTCAGTGTCCTACACTACTGGGACTACAGATACACTATTCTGTTGTACCTGTTGCCTTGCGAACTTGGCATTGCTTGTACAGGTAGAATAATATTACAAGCATTGTTTTTGCTTTCTCAGTGACTCCGATTGTATTACATAATATATGTTTTCTATGACATAATATCAATGAAGCTAGCATTCCCTAAAGTAAATTTCGAAGTGTGGTAATTTGTAGGTGATCTCAAGCAGTGGAGACACGAAAAATCTCATTACTAAAAGACTTTGGAGAATGTCGTCGTTAAGAACCTACCATGTAGTTCAGAAACGTGACAAAAATGGTTAAGTACCAAACATTTGGTTATTAAAAATCCTGCAGGTTTTTAATTAGCTAAAATTGATCAGATTTGTATTGAAATAGATAAATAAAATATGCATATATAAATACAATATTACTATTACAAGTCTGATGTATTTACGTTCTACAATAGGACATCGTCAAGTACCTTACGTTTGCATGTCCTTATTCCACTTGTTTAGTTAAAGCTCTCGTCTGAGATCAATCGATACAAATCTATCCAAGTGCACGTCATACAACGTTATTATAATTCAGAGAGCTCCTCTCTGTAACTGTCTCTTAACCTCGCGGATAGATCCCAAGAATTGCACCCTATGAAAGTGTTATATTTTGGGCCCAATATGGCTCCAAAAGTGACTGAAAATCGGTGAGGTTGGAAACTGCTGGTAGAAATGATAAACTAATTTCAACCCCGTTTGTCTGGTTAGAAAAACTATTACCTACTACGAGAGACTTATTTTCCAAGTCGTTCAATGAGGTCCAACCAGCATGCTTTACGCACTTTATAGCTATTGTAGTAGATATGTTGTTTAGGACTCTCATTTTAGTGACCTATAGAAACACCAGCTTCTTACGATTCGCTGCAGCTTTTCATAAAGGTACAAGCTTTATCTCAAGTGATAAAATACACACAATTACCTACTTTATGAAATTGATTCACGAAAGTTAATTTTATTTAATTTGACTTAAGTACCTACTATTCTGTTACCTATAGGTAATAATCATTTGATTGTTCCAGAGGTAACAAGGCTTAATACTACATTTCATTATTTAATCTTAAATTGCAGCTATTTAACTAACGGTTACTTAATACGTCACATTGGCGTACATTCTATGTGGCGTCACCAGGCGAAAACAAACAGGTCTCATACTAAGGCTTCCGGTACAGGTCAAGTGTTTTAATAGCCGCGTTTTACCTGAAATAAAACGCATAATAAAATACTTACCTTACCGGAAGCCTCTATTTAATTCCTGCCTGGTGGAATTATGATCCAATGAAACAAAATGGCGCGTTACCAATAACGAAACCTCGCCACTCGCCAGGTGGCGCCACTGGACCGGAAATTGTTGCATAAATATTCGAAAATTCGGTAAGAAATAGACGGAAACGGATATGCATTCTCATACTCTCTCATACTAAGGCTTCCGTTAAGGTAAGTATTTTAATATGCGTTTTATTTCAGGTAAAACGCGGCTATTTATACCCGACTGTAAGAAAGGGTTATGTTTTTCGCGCATGTTAGATATGGAGCTATATGGCTATGTAAATAGCCATATATATAATCAATCCATGTGTTGGATATTGATATCTACTATGTAGACGTGTTTTGGAATATTGATTGTTCCAGTTTATGTGATGTTGTATAAAACCGAACGAAGGTTTGGTGGAACTGTTTTATAAGTTTGAGAGGTGGTCTGGAGTCTGATGACGGTGAACCATCACAATGTATTGACTGGTTATCATAGCGATGATTATAAGATTATCCGTATCTGCAAAACTATGTTTGGTAGTTATACACAGAACAATTCAGCGATCTAATAAATAAATTATTTATATTAAAGATGTACCCACAGATATTTTAGGATGATGTTTGTATTGTGATTAATACTGTGTCAGTTGTTTATGATGCTTATGATATTAGATATGAGAATGCATTGCAGAGGTTGGAATGAATATACTAAATGTAATTGCAACTGATAATATCATTAATGAATTAGACTTGACTCTTTTATCACAGATGTACCTATTAAACAAACTCTAATGTGGGATCCTACCCACATATGTAGGTATTTGATGAAACAATATACATAGTTATTACAGTTAATATTTGTATTATTTGGATTATGTAATCTAGTGTCTATCTCTTTATATAAATTGTTGTATAACGATCTAAATGTAGAATGATGTTAGAAACACTGCATAATATCTATAATGTACCTAAAAAGTAATAACTGCGGCATTCTACCCACACGATAGAATTTGTTAGTAGAAATAAAGTATAAAAGGATGAAACATTCTGACCTAGCTCTCTTTCCCTGGGTGTCATCCAACGACGAAGGTACGATCCTTATTCAAAGTTACTTTATATTGTTTCTATTGTATTGTATAAATAGTGTATTTTCTGTACTGTGTATAATGTTTGTGTATATTAGCTGATTGACTGATGAAACGATATTGCAATGTGTCTAATTGTCTACTGTCCTGTAAGTTATGAATCATCTGCCTTGTAGTAATATAGTAAGACATTGCAGTGGTATATCTAAGTCTCAGTCAATTGGTTACATTGCAGACTCCTTGTGTGAATATCATATTGCAAATGTATATGGCAAACGTTGGTTCTCTATTTTTATTCCTACGATTTTATGTCATAATTTAACATTGCATAATGTTTATACTCCTAATATTAGTTACGCATAATTCTCATGCGTCATAACTTTTTTAATCATAATTTTTTAATCCTAATCACTATAAGCATAATATTTAAAACGCATACTATGCCAAAGCATAACTTTACTTACGCATAACGACGCATAACCATAACTATTATAAGCATACAAACTATATGCCGAAAAATTAACTACAAAAGTTTTAATAACAATATTACACTATTTTATACATTGCTATCGTCAAACATGTAGGCGCATAAAATTGTACTATCTTCGACGGAGCCCCGCTTCGCGGGGCTCCTACTTTTGGGTGGTTTAAAAAAAAAAACCTAACACGAAGACTAAGGCGGGAGCTCCGCTTCGCTTCGCTCCCGCCTTAGTCTTCTAACCTAACCTATCCGAGTCGGATTGCTCTGAGTCGGGGTGTTAAAGATAATTAATTTCGACCTAACAATATTATGTATTATTTTCATAATTATATCAAATTTTGATTATGTCAAGAGTCGATTATGAGACGTGTTACTTATGGAAACTAATTATTATGCTTTACAACTTTATGCATATCAAAGTTATGAATAAATATAATAGGATATATAATATTTATGCTTAATAACACAGTATGCTAAAAACCAGTTATGGCACACTATTTTTATGACAAAGAAAATTATGCCTAATTTATTATGACAATTTTAAATAGGACAAAAATCATTATGAGTAAAAAAGGTATCCCGCAAACGTTTTATTAGGAGACGGCCTAGTTTTCTTATCACTTCTTTTAGGCAATAAGTCCTCTTGGAAGTGTCACTAGCATAACCCCCTACTCCAATTCCTTGATATAACCAGAGTGAATTGTATTTGACAATATAATGCTGATTGCCATTTGTTACTTTGTATTATTCTATATTACCCTGAATAGATACCCCGACAATACTGAACTGAGTGATAGGAACCTTACACAATATACAGACACACACATTACAAACTGACATACAATAAATACATCCTGACATTTCTTGAACAGAACAAGATCTTCTAATTATGATACTCTTCTGTAGAACCATTATCCCTTAGTAAGTACTGGTTACTGGTTCTACAACCTCTACGTTTCCTATAAATCTTCTAACACGCGTATCTTGTAATTTAAGTAATATTCTTTATTACCTGATATCTCACAATCCACTGAACGGATTTTCACAATTAAGACGTTGTTAGATTTGTGTTATTGATAGCCCAAGTGTTCTTTGATAAGTGACGTTTGAAAAAAATAAACATGGCGGCTGTGAGATGTCAAAATATAGATGTGAAAAAAAGGTGTTTTGAATACTGCAATATGGGCATCAAATGAAAGGTCTCATCTTAAGCATTTCAAAAAAGTATAAAATGATTTTGACTATAATACAAAAAAAAAAAAGTTACCAACCATTAATTTTTCAATTTTCAATAGCTGTGATAAAAGATAGTTGTTACATCGGTTACATCCTATAACCACTAAAAAGTATTTAATAAAAAAAACAATCATAAAAATAAAATAAAAACGGTATCTTTGTATGATATCTTTTTTGAGCAGGCGTGTTTTTTTTATTTTATAATTGATTTTTTTATTATTATTTAGCTATTAAACTATGTATTATTAATTGTGTAGTCCTTGAGTGAAATGCCTATGGCATAGGTACGGACGGACAGACAGACAGACAGACGGATATGACGAAACTATAAGGGTTCCGTTTTTACTATTTTGGCTACGGAACCCTAAAAAGGCCTTTTTTTAGCTCAGGCATCAAAGTTTAAAAAAGAAAAGATCGAAATAAAATACAAGTTTATAAAACTATAACCCGACTACGACATAATACCTACCGTTATCTAAAAAGTATGAAAAAAATATTACCGATATTTGCATCCAGCAAGTATTAGATAGTGATATAAAGAAAATAGCCGTGGTCGCATGGCATCTTTGATCTGCTCATCTTTGAGCGATTGCCATGCGACCACGGCTAATCGTAGTCGGGTTATATTTTCATAAACTTTATTTTATTAATCAAAAATAGTTGTTGGGTCAACGGAAATGCTAAGCCGGAGGTCGTGGGTTCGATCCCCACATAGGATAAGACTTTGTGTGATGAGCACAATGGTTTATTCTGCGTCTGCGTGAATTTATCTTTAATATTTAGATATATTTAAGTATATTTATAAATTGTCTGGTTGCCTTCGTACAGACTCTGCCTAGTTTGGGATCAGATGGCGTTGTAAATAGCTGTTAATATGTAATAAAGCTTTGTAAAAAGGAGAGATGACCCGACTATTACTTTTTCCGACCAGTCGGCTAGCCAGGCAACATTTTTAAGCCGAGTAGGCAGTAGGTTTAAAAATGTCGCCGTATAGACCAGTTGGCGACTAGTTGGCGACTAGTCGGCACATCTCTAGTAAAAAGGTATGTGAGCACTCACGGCGGCAACTTCTGAAGAACGTTCTCACTAAGGTCGATGTCCGATAGCGATGATGCTCTAAACAACAGTTCCTGCGGAAGCGTGACCAAGCCGCAATTCTTGAGCGTGAGTACAGCAAGATTGTCGCAGCTCGCGAGCCAGTTGTACGGCAACGTAGTTATCGTCCCATCTTGCACAGACAGTTTTTTAAGCTTCTTGCAAGTCTCCCAGGGACGTGGCGAGGGCTCGGCCCAGCCGAACACCGTCAGGCTCTCGAGCGTATCGGGCAACGCCCGGTCCACGCGTACAAACGGGGCACTTAGGGATACAGTTTGCAGCGGTGCCGTCGCCTGTAAGCTGATGTTTCCATCATCATTCACAATAAGGAGTTCGGTAAGATTTGGGAATCTCTGTAGTTGGACGCGGGTCAGATTCTTTACTTCGGTGTCTGTCAAATGCAGATATTGGAGAGAGGCGGGCAAGCGTTCAGCATGCACCGGTGTGACTGATTCAAGCCGCAACCGAATCAGATCGGTAGAACGATTGAACGCATCGAAAGCGTTAGGCGCGATGCGCAGGTGTTTTAAAACAAGTAACGTAAGTTTAAGTCCGGAGAGATGGGTGGCAGTGATCTCTTCCAGTGCGTTCTCAATGGTGAGGTTCCGGTACATTGTCACATTGTGCATCCGCAGCGCTTGCGCGTACGAGCGCTTCGGCGGCGGACAGTTCTTGAGAGTGACGGCGCCCACGGGATTTGGCACTGGGTAGCGTGGCATCGCAGAATTGTCAAGCGTCTGACTTTCCAAACACTTCATTGAAAAGTCGCCGTTTTTTACGATGTTATTGTGTTCACCTAAGTAAAAGACCAAATGAAATATTTTCATAAGTAGGTAGTAGGTACATCACACACGTAAGCAATAGGTATAATAATAATAATAATAATAACAATAATAATAATATGGGTAACACCGAGCGACAGCTGATATCTGCTTTTGTGAAATTAAAAAATTTAGTAAATCAATTTTTAGAAATATTTCACATAATTAAAATATGGGCATCAAATGAAAGGATCATACATCATATACATCATCAATACAAAAAATAAAATATCTTATTACCCAAATATATGGGTAAAAAGATATTTTATTTTTTGTATATAATAAAAAGAATTAAAACCTCACAAATCGACCAACAACAAAATCTCTGTAAAATACAAAATGATGACACGTGTCAAAATGAAAAACTGCAGTAGCCCGACTGAAAATTATCAACGAGACATTACGAGGAGCAAAGCCCGATAACAATTAGCACAACCTCCACCCCCGGACTCGTCGCCCCGCTCCGCCTCGCAACCACAGGATTCAACACCTACCATTGCTGAGGCGTCGAGCTCGTCGAGCGACGAGTATTTCTCTCCGCCAACGTCACCACCTCCTGTACGTCGGCGAGGGAGAGGCCGGCCGCCGACCAGCTTAGGACCCCGACGAACCGGCCTCAAACAGTCAAACTGGGTCCCCGCTGTCGATGGTGATGTGCACCGCATGCGATGGACGACGTTTATGAACGAGAACGTCATGCCTTACTGTGTACCGTGAACGGATACCGTCAACGTTTCAGCACAACGAAAATCGGACCAAGTGCGGGCCATTCAGCGCTGTCATCTGCTGAATGATGCCGCACTTGAGAGACTACGCTCGGAGTACGCCCAGTCTAGCCGCGAGATCTCTGGCCCGGTACAGGATACCGCGGCTATTTTGGTAAGTACTCAGTGCAATGAGGAGATTAAGGCCGCTTTGAAATTTGCGCTTCGGGAATGTCGGTCCACGAAATTAGGCCACGCCTGCCTCGGTTACCTATGCATAGACGGAACATTGCGCTGGTATGTGCTCTTGATTCGCTATTGCCTACTTACCTAGACAATAGCGAAGACCTCGGCGATACCCACTCAATCCTGTATTGTGCAGCTGTTGCGGTATGTCGTATAGCAGGTGTTAAGCTTTTAGCAGAAACCCCTACTATACGACCAAGGTGCGCCATACCGACGTGGCAATGCAGGATTGAATGCCGTATTGCCGAGGCAAGGGTCCTGCTTCAGGACCACGAACACTAGCCCGAGAGTGATGCGCTTTGTGAAACGGGCATTCTTGGGTACTGACATCAGACCCCAGGAGTATATGTCGCGTGTCACAGAGCGCATCGACTTCCTGAAGCAAAAAATCTATGCATGGGCAAACCGAATACGCAGGTACAAAAAACGCGTGGACAGGTATAACGTGAACTGCATGTTCCAAAGGTACCAAAGGGTGAATAGAGACTGGCAGCGAACGGATTAAGATGTGGATGGCGGTCACTTGCGATTTGCAGATGGCATTGTCATCATGGCGAAAACGCTGCAGGACCTGCAACGAATGCTGAATGACCTGGCTGACTCCTCTGTACGCATCGGCCTACGGATGAACTTGGATAAAACCAAGGTCATGTTCAATGAACATGTACTACCGGAACCGATAGCGGTGCACGGCGCCGTTCTCGAAGTTGTTCAAAAATATGTGTACCTCGGGCAGCCATTGCAGTTAAGTAGAAACAACTTCGAGGACGAGGTGAACAGGAGAATTCGGTTAGGTTGGGCAGCGTTTGGTTAGCTACGTCAAGTCTTCTCATCGTCGATCCCACAATGTCTAAAGACTAAAGTCTTTAATCAGTGCGTCCTACCCGTCATGACATACGGAGCCCAAACGTGGACACTGACGGTACGGCTGGTCCACAAGTTCAAAGTCGCTCTGCGGGCTATGGAAAGGGCTATGCTCGGAGTTTCTCTTAGGGACAAAATCAGAAATGAGGTGATCCGACAGAGAACCAAAGTTATCGACATAGCCCACCGGATTAGCAAGTTGAAGTGGCAGAGGGCTGGCCATATTAGCCGAAGAACCGACAACCGTTGGGGTAAACGAGTTCTTGAGTGGAGACCGCGGTTTGGCAAACGTAGTGTAGGACGCCCTCAGGCCAGGTGGAGTGATGATATACGCAAAACGGCTGGCAGGAGCTGGATGCGAGAAGCCGAAGATAGAACAAAGTGGCGTGCAATTGGAGAGGCCTATGTCCAGCAGTGGACTGCGATAGGCATAATAAATAAAAAGAATAATAATAATAAACGTTTATTTGCGTAAAAACATGGTATAAAATGGTGTTACAAAATTGTAGTAGTACGTACATGTTTTCGCTGTAACAATCAGAGCATGCAAAAATTTCAGTATCAATTTCTTAACTTAGGTACTCGTTACGAAATATATTAAGTTTCTGGCCCCTTCTGGCCCCGGTTTGGCTACGGAAGTCTCGGGTTCGATTCCTGAGTCTGGATTCAAATATTTCTATCTTTCAAAAATCCAATTATTGTATTTATATTAAGTTTGTATTGACATGAATGGCAACAGGGCTTTGATGGTCACTTAGTTTACTATAGGGATTAAGGTTGCATGGCCACGGCTGGTCTTTCAGCTCAAGTTTTGAGCACGAATGCGGGCGTACTTTATCTTACAGAAATGGTTACCTAACTATCAAAGTTTGACTGACTATTGTTAGTTCATTCGTGACCTCAAAAACTGGTTACAATATTTTTGGTATTTAGTAATTTAGTAAGTACTTTAAATATCAAAGTTTTAATCTAGTAATAGATGAAACCGATACTATCAAAACTTTTGCCCTATCGAAAGGTACACGTAATCTACAACTTTAGATAAGTTGAAAACGCCTCTGATCCTATTGGATGCCGCCGCGCGCAAAAATAATCTATCCAGACTACCTACTATTGAAATGGATATTATCAATAGTATTAATAAAAGCAAAAAACAAAACACAAGATTATTTCATTACGATCACAGTGGTATAGGGTTGTCTGCGACAAACCAGTCCTGAATTCCGGTTGTCGAGTTTTGAAAAGTGAAATATTGTTGCGAGGGAATGAATATGTGCGACAGAGAGGTCACAGCGAACCATCCCATGCGATAGAAGAGTAGATACACAGCATTGCAGCTGTGTGTAGTTCGTTTATTGAAAGAAAGAGAGTGCGCACGCTATTTGTCCTTGAAAATGAAAAGGATAGCGATAGACTCGTATATGCTGTTCATTATTTTGAATTAGGTTATTATTAAAATAGAAAACATAGTTTTTAAATAGAGGAATTATTTTTTTTAATTTTATATCTTACCTTAACACCAGGTCCTCTATTAAGGTGTACCTATAATATCATGGCTACCTACATATTTACAGTTTATAAACAAACAAAGATTGTAAACATCGGCAGTTTGAAAAGAGTGGCCGCGAGTTTTTATTGCCTTGTTTCTTTCCGCTGGCTTTAGCTATTGCTTGCGAACAGGCATTATTTTGGCTCCTAAGTGAATAAAGAATTTTCGATTGATGTATTTAACATTATATAAGTATGTTTACGAGTATCCGTTGTCTGGTTGCTATAGCTCATCTTAGTTTGGGATCAAATGATCTTGTGTGGGTTGTCAGTTATAAGTTAAATTTTTCAATATTGTTTCTTTACAGAAATAAAAATGTAAAAATATGCCAATGTTTTGCTAATAAATAACAGGAGTGAAATCTACCTGGAAATCAAATTATACCGGCTCCCGGTACACAGACTAGGGTAATTGCATGTTTTTGAAGTTACACTGACGAGAGGATTGGGAATTCTAAAAATCATGCATAGGTCCTATCATACATGATGTCTGCCCGTGACCATGGCCGTTGCAAAACGGTCGAAACGTCAGACAATAAACAAGGTATTTTACTTAAATTATTTTATTATATTATACTTATTTCACCTTAAATTATTCACGCAATCAAGACCCGTAATATTTAAATGTATATGAACATGACGTATTTCACGTTTTTAAATAATTTGTTATTTGCGACTCAATAGAGAAATTTAGCAACTAAGTTTTTTTAATTTGTTTGTAGTCTGTTTGTTTGTTTGAACGCGATAATATCAGGAACTACTTACTAGTCCGAATTGAAAAATTCTTGGGTAGCCTATTTATCGAGGAAGGCTCTAAGCTATATAACATCACGCTACGACTAAGAGGAGCGGAGCAGCAATAAAAAATGTTTCCAAAACGGGAAAAATTTACGTAGACGAAGTTTTGCGGGTCAGCTAGTCAATCATATTCTGACTGAAATTTTTTAGACAACCCATTTGCAATATATTTTTTGACATATTTAGTAGTAACAATTTTATTTTCATACATACATACAAGATATTTACTACTCTAAATTATAAATATAATAAAATAAAATCAAAACAACCAGTAGTCATAGAATTCCTCCGCATCGCTATCGACCGGCACCGTGCCAAGAAGGCTGGCAGCATTGTCGCGTTGTATAGCAATGCTGATTCGCTGAGCGAAGTACAGGCCCGCCTTCTTTGAATATCAAATACTTTTCATCCATTAACCAGCTGGGTATATAGTGGGATCTTAGACTAGTTCTTTAACTCGCGACTAGATGTCGCAAGCGAGGGCCCTACTAGCGTCCAGAAAAGGATAGTAAAATTTGAGGTCTAGTAACTAAGTCCAGATAGGCGGTTCGATTCCAGTCCCGGTTTGGCATGCGGAAGTCTTGAGTTCGATTCCTGCGTCTGGACTTAAAATCTGTCAAAAACTGCAATTAATGTACTGACATCGATAAGTACTTTTGTTTAGCTACTAATCATTAGTAATGTTTTTTTATATGAAAAATTCAATAGTTTCGTTAACCCTATGATTAAGACTAGTTTTTAAGGTCACGATAATGATACAGTCAACAGGAGGCCTAATCTAATTCAATGAAAACGAAGTTTCAAATAAAAATGAGGTGATCATATTATACAGAGACAGGAACGTCTATTTAATCCTCTCCTTTTAGAAAATCGTCCATGGGTTCGAACTTCTTATGCTTATCCAAAAATTAATTAGTACAGTCGCCGTAAACTTAAGAAATTTTAGTAAATGAAAATTCATGAATTTCAACATCATTAACGCGGCTAGCAGAGCCTGGTCCTAGCGTAGAGCGAGTGGAGCGGTCGCTCCAGGCGCGAGGTGTCAAAAGGCGCCAAACTCGAGAAAGAATCTAGCAGACAATAAAATTCTGACGGCTCCATTTTGAGAGGCATTATATACTTATAACGTCAACTTTAGCGCGCTGAAAAACAATCTCACTCTACGTTGATCCGGGGCTTGAGCCGGTGCTGGCCCGGTTCGTAGGCAACAGTAACTGCTTATCGTCGAACTTTTATGTTTTACGACTACAGCAGTTATAGACTGAGATACGGCTGCAAATTCGCATCGTTCATCGAGTATTGTAATAAAATCGTGTATGAAAACATACACTCATAAAATGGGCAATATGATTATGCTTATCAGGTTTTGCCCGCTAGTATTTTTAATTAAATTAATCTTAATCGGCTTAAAGGAACAAAAAATTTCACTTGTTATTACAATGAAATACGCTCTATTTTATACAAATAGACGTAGAAAACTTGAAAAGCGATAGGTGCCTTTGCGCACTTGCCCGGAACCTCTTCGCAGCCAGATGTAAGCAGGTAATATTTTGTTACGTTTACGTAAAGCTTTTATAAATTATATAAATTTATTTTCGGTACATGATAAACTTCCTCTGCCTATGCAAAACTGCCCGTAGTCATAGTTGCCAGTGATTAAAGTTTGTTTGTGTGTTTTTGTTTGTAGAGTGTGTGTGAGAGAGAGAGAGAGAAAGTTACATCATTCGTTAGACGAGGATGGCGATAACCAGCTCTGCTTTCGTAACGAAGAATGCAGTAATTGACAATAAGCATCATTTTCAGAACTGCCCTGCGAAACAAATAAATACTGCTATGGATACTTTTACTATTCTGCATAGTGACTAGCACACATAACAGGGCCAGCGTTATCTACACCCGTGGTCTCGAGTGGGCAACCTGGAATGAGCCTTGCCGTGGTAAATTCCTCATTAGAGAAGTGAATACACTTCCGTTCATTCTACGGCAACGAACACATTTATGAAAACAGTTGGACCAATTAGTTCGGCAATAGGCCTTTATGTATCTTTAATTGAGGCTAGTTATAGCTATGGGCCCGAGTGCATTAACCTTTTATGCTCATAATCAAAATAATTGTGATGTAAATACGTGAGTAACCACTCACGTAATAAAATCGGGTATCATTTAAAAATCCTAAATATCGAGACGTTCTCCAACACGCATAATATTGTTACCGTTATATTACTTTTTAGGCAGAGTTTTTTTATTAATTAATAAGCTTTACTCACTAAACGATTTGCTTTGACTGTAAATATTTAAAAAACGAATTATAGGACGCACTAGCGTTTTTTACTTTGTTTTTTCTGAGATGTATTTACTATCGACTTTTTCTTTACTACATAACTAGTCGTACGTAGTCAAAAGAACGCACAAGCAGTAAATAATTGATCTATTAAAATTAATAAAAGAATATATATATTCCCATATATATGTATATATATATATATGTATATATGTATATATATATATTCCAATTGATAACAGCGGTTAATGAAAAATATTAGATGGCATTTCAGGCAATGTTTCAAAACTTAAATATTTATGGTGAGAAGGCCAACTATTAATACCTAGTTTTAATAAATCTGGACCCATTCACCACCGATTTGAATTTTGCAAACTATTTATATCGACACCGCACGATATTAAATCTGCTGGGCTCCTGTCGGTAGGGACATGTCGCCATGTGCAATTACCCGCCTTTTCGAAAACCTCAGCAACGCGATTGAGAACGAAGGGCTGGAGATTTGATGGCAAAATTTGTTACCATTCCAACACAATGGTCGAGCCGGTCCAGCAATAAGCACGACTAATACTTGCTCGCAGTGAGCTGTGAACCATTTCATATAGCCTAGTTCCCAATACTGCACCGAACAACTCCTACCTTGGGATCGTCGTGGCTTTGAGTGGTGCTACACGACTCTTGGCCATTAACAGACGAATCATACATCATCTTCATCATTACCGCTTCTAATATAATCGTACGCACCATACGTTCTCTCACAGGCATCTGAGACTTCTAGCTCCTTGTATGATCGATGACAACAATGCGTGGGATACGAAAACCGTTCAACAAGGGAAAAGATTTAACTATATATGGGGATAGTGGTTCATCCCATAACAATTTTAAGAATTTCAATACTCACTGAAAATAATAATTTTAATCAACAAACTATTGGACAACAAAGGAAAATATCCCATCATACAGAAATATACTATGGTTCACCTGGTATAACCCTGAAGCCTGACGATATTATAGCATTAGTCATAGACTCCAATGATAAAGACCCGTTTAATTTAATTACCCACTTATGTAATGTAATTTATAAATTGCGCTGCCATACTGTATATGTGACAAATGTACAATATAATCCCTATCTAAATGTAAACGTAATCAATCACAACTTGGAATATATAATAGCCTCGAACTATAAAAATAGTAAATATCTAAAAATACATAATCACATGTACGATATCTACAACAACATTCCTTTCAGTGGTCATCAGAAATATCTCCTCTTCTTATTTTAGATTCAACGTCAAAATAGTAACATGAAGTATACAAGTGTACACAAGGACTAACTTGAAGTATACACCGCCAAAACACGAAAACTCTTTATGAAAATATGTATATTACGGGTCTTAATCGCGTGAATAATTTAAGGTAAAATACCTTGTTTATTGCCCGACGTTTACACAAGACCTACACTGACTGCAACACGACAGACAAAATTTATCTCTAACTTTGAAAAACAAAAAACACAAATAAAATCACGGACAATACTCTTACAATACCTAAAACCCTTTTTTATAGAAAATAAACGCACAATAACACTAATTCACCAAAATATTGCTGGACTACTGCTTAAACAGGAACTACTTGAGGTGGCCATAGATAACCTCCAAAAAACTCTGGGCGTATATTTGCTTATCAGAAACTTTTATGAAACACGGCACTGAATGTAATGTTAGAATAAATAATTTCAGATTGGTATCTTTTTTTCTCCAGAAACAAGATACGTCGAGGTAGTTTTTGCATTCTTATTAGAAATAACCTACAATTCAAAGAACTAAGCAATCTTAACCTCCCTATCCCTCTACATTTTGAATGCTGTGCCTTGGAAATAATAAAATTCAACCTTAATATAGTTTGTATTTGAAGAACATTCACATCAAATGAACACATCTTCATCTGGAACTTTTAGCCAATAAGCTATGCAAAAAAGGTTATAAAAATGTAATAATGTGCGGAGATTGGAATATAGATGTATTAAAAACAAATAGAACTTCAAATAACTTAATTATATTTAAAAATATAATAATTTAATAAACTACATATATCCACCTACCCGAAAAAATCGTGTAAAGATCTAATAATAAGCAACGCGCCTCATGGAAAGTCAGAACATTATCTTGCACTCTCTGATCATGAATTAGCTCAACCAATTACATGTACCTTTGAAATTGACCGGAAAATCAAGAATATTCCATCGATTTGGTTTTAAAGTCTTAGAAATATTAGTGAAGATAATATTACTGATATCATCACTCTTTTTTACACCTTGTGCTTTCCTTTAATATAAATTAAATGTACTCAAAAACACTTGAAATATTGAGGATTAACGAAATGTATTAAAAATGCTGTTTAAAAAAAACGTATACTGTACCTAAAATATCACCTATGTAAACATAACAAATTTATTTAAAAAAAGTGTGTATGATAACTACAGCCAAATACACACATCAAAAGTGTCTAGGGATCAAGCATTTTTATGCGGATTTCTTGAGATTGAGATGTGGCTTTGTAATAAATTTATGATTTTATAAAGTTATATGGATCCTTTTTGGTGCATTTCATAATTTGAATCAGGAACTGTGAATCAAATTCGAGTAAAAGATGAAAATCAGCTGTCAATATTTTCCCTATAAAAACATACAACGCATTGAAGACATTATTAGTGCTACTGTTTCCCTACTACTGATTAAAACCAACGTTATTATGGAGCGGCGACGTCATTTAAGCAGGGAAGAAATGCTCAGAGCCGTGGGAATGATAGAAGCTGGTTCCCGGCAACGTACTGTGGCTTTAGCTCTGAATACAAGTCAGAGTGTTATCAGTCGACTTTGGACACGTTACCGAAGCACTGGTACCGTGGCTGAGCGCCATGGAGGACGGTATCGCTGCACCACACGGAGACAAGACCGATACATTCAAATCTTAACTCGAAGAGGTCCAACAATAACCGCCATGATGTAAGCCGTGAGGCTTCATCACTCTTCAGGGAACTTAATTAGCGACCAAACAGTCAGAAACCGCTTGCATGAAGTGAACCTTCATTCCCGAAGACCGCTACGGGTACCACCTATAGCAATGCACAATCGTAGGATTCGATATCAATGGGCTCTTGAACACAGAAATTGGGCAGAAGAACAATGGCGTTTCGTGTGCTTTTCTGATGAGTCTCGTTTTGGTATGAGACCGGATACAAGACGTATACGACACTGGAGAACCCCTGGACGCCAACAGCGATTAAAATCCTGCCAGGAAGTCCATCCTTATAGTGGTGGAACCATCATGGTATGGGCGGGTATTTGGATCGGCGGAAGAACTGAGTTGATTTGGATCAGAGGCAACCTCAACGCTCAAATTTATGCTGAGACGATTGTATCAGACGTCATCGTTCCTCTACAAGTGCAAATCGGTCCCTTATTTCAGTTAATGCATGATAATGCACGACCGCACACCGCAAGAGTTGTAAGACAGACTCTCGCCGCAGCTAACATCAATGTCCTGCCCTGGCCTGCTCAGTCGCCAGACTTGAACCCGATTGAGCATGCATGGGATATGCTACAGAGAAGAGCTCTGCCGAATATGGAGGGTATCCAGTCGCAAGAAGACCTTTTTTTGTTGTTGCAACGAACATGGGCGGCCATTCCACAGCGTGATTTGGATGAACTCATTTTGAGTATGCCAAACCGATGTTCTTGTGTTGTTAGTGTTCGCGGTAGAAACACGGATTATTAATTGTTTAAGTTACCCAATAAAATTTTAAAGAAAACTGTTATTTCAGTCTTTTTTTCGAACTTTAATGTTAGTGGTTCAAATGTCAAAAATCCCTTTATTAGGAAAATGGCAAATTTCTTTATTAATGCAAAGGTGACTTGGTTTATCGTTACTGTGACAAACGAAAACACTTTATTTGATGAATCCTTAAAGAAATAAAAAAAAAAAAATCAATCAGGAGAAAAGTTATTGCAAAAATATATGTTGATCCCTAGACACTTTTGATGTGTGTATATAAGAAAAATGTATAAATAAAGCTCACCAAATAAACAGTCTAAATTATGTTAATAGTGCGAAAAATGCAAAATGAATAAGATTCACATGATGGAGTTTGTGTGTATATGTTTGTTTATTTTAGCTCTCAGTATGGATGTAAGAAGTTTATAGATCGATGGTAAACAAGTTATCGGTCTATAATTACTAGGGTCCGAGGTACTACCGGTCTTATGGAGTAAGTGGGTCACGCCTTTAATGATAAAGACTGGGAGCGACGCAGATTCTAAGTTGGACTGGAATTGTGATGTCAAACAAGCGTGCGAACTGCGTAGCCATTTCAGCCAAAAGTTTCCAGAGATTTCCAGTTATACAAAGGACGTACTGCACTGGCTACGTTTGCGCTGTTAATATAGACGTTTTCTCCAGTTTGGACCACCTATCGCTTTAATGTCGTCTTCCCATCGTGTAATAGGTCTACCTTTTGTTCTTTTGCCTTGTGGGCCATTCCAGAAAGTTACTTTTTTGGTCCATCTATGGTCAATTAGCCGGGCAACATGTCCTGCCCACTTCCATTTTAATTTTTTTGCGTAGTTAAAGTGTTTGTTGCTTTGGTTATTTTGCTTATTTTAGTATGACATATTTTATCTAATTTTCTTATCCTTAGCATACTTCTTTCGAGTCCTCTCTGACATACGATTATCTTTTTTCTTGTTTCAGCAGTGAATTTCCACGTTTGGCAACCATATGTCAAACATGGTAAGAGGCTTGAGTTCATGACTTTAGTTTTAATGGCTTGTGGTAGATCCCTTTTGAAAATTTCCTTGAGACCCCAAAATTTGTTCCATGTTAGTTTTATTCTTTTCTCTATTTCTGTATTTTTATTTTTTTTGTCAAAACTTATGGTTTTTCCCAGATAGACATAATCTTCAACGTATTCCAATGATTTTTTATTGATTGTTATTGGTATTTTAGAGCTGTTTGTCATTGTCTTAGTCTTTGTAATATTCATCTCTAGTCCTACCTTTTCACTAGCTTGGTTCAGGGTTTCTACCATGTTCTGTAGTTGGGAAGATGACTCGGATATCAGTGCTAGGTCATCCGCGAATCTCAGGTGGCTCAAGTAAGTATTGTTTATGTGTAGACCTTGTTTTCTCCAATCTAGCTTGCTAATGATCGACTCGAGAACAGCTATGAATATTGTTGGAGACAGCGGGTCGCCTTGTCTCACTCCTCTTTCTATTGAAAAACTGGGGCCTAAGGTTTCAAGCTTAATTTTACCTTTATTGTTTTTATATATGGATTTAATTATTTTTATATATATTTCCTCTACTCCCTGTTCTTTCAGGCTTTCCCAGATGCTGTTATGTCTTACCGTATCAAAGGCTTTTCGGTAGTCAATGAATGCATGAGAGTGTTCTTTGCTTTTCCTGGTACTTTTCCATTATCAACTCAAGGGTATGGATGTCGTCGACCGTTGAAAAGCCCCTTCTGAAGCCTGCTTGCTCCACCGGTTGCTTTTTTTTCCAATGTGTCCCTAATCCTTATGTTTGTAATTGTGGAGAATAGTTTATAAAGACTTCGTAGCAAGCTGATTGGTCGGTAGTTTCCGATGTCCTTCGGGTCACCTTTTTTGTATATTAATATGATGTTGGATTTGGACCATTGGTAAGATGTTTTCGAATTTTGCAGGATCTTTTTAAACAGTTCCTAACGGTAGAGCTAGAGTTTTGTGTCCTTTTTTCAGTGTTTTGTTTGTAATATTATCTGAACCAGGGCTTTTATCTAGTTTCAGTTTCTTTATTGCTTCAATTATTTCTGTTGCGTCTATGGGTTTAACTTTATATCTAGGTGTGGTATCTGCTTCTGTGTCACGATTTATGGATTTCGTGTCTCTGTTGCTGTAAAGATGTCTATAAAATTCTGTTGCGGTAGCTATGATGTCGCCTCTAGTGTACAGTTCTGTATCTTTTTTACTCAGTCCTTCTATCCATGTTGCATTTGTTTTGAGCTTCTTATAGGCCTTCTTTGTACTTCTATTATTGTGTTTTTCCTATAGTTTTTGTAGTCTCCTTTTATATACTTATTGACTACTTTGTATAGTGCGGGCAATTCATTCTTCTGACTTCGTGATTTGTTTTTAGTTTTCTGTAATTCCTTCCTTCTTTTTAGTAGCCTTACTGTACTTGCCGATAGTATTTTGTGTTGTTTCAAGCTAAAAATGATAGCCTTTTCTATCCTGTCGTAGCAGTATTGTACCGTGGTGTTTTCACAAACAGTTGGAGATAGCTGTGATATTAGGCTTTCGTCGAACTTACTTATTTCCTCCTCGCTCTTAAGTTTGCTGATTTAGCAGTTTTAAATTATATATTATATTTAAATTTACCTCTTGATATTTTTTGTTTGTTTAGTGTTATTGTTGATCTGACTATTCTATGATCTGAATTGTAGTTCAGAGTTAGCGTCTCGATGTTTTGGAACATCCCATATTGGTTTGACAAGATAAAATCGATTTCGTTTTTGTATTATCCGTTAGGGCATCGCCAGACAATACAAAAACGAAATCGATTTTATCTTGTCAAAGCAAAAAAAAAAGCAGAGCAAAAGATGCATCTTTGCTCTGCTTTTTTTTTAAAACATGTGTTTATTATCATTAGTATGTGTTGGAGCGCAAACTCTACCAGTCTTTGTCCTCTTTCGTTTCTCTCGCCGTACCCGTGTTTTTTAGTAACAAGATATTCTAGACTGCCTCTGTGGCGCGGTGGGAGTGTGTCCGACTGCTACGCAAGAGGTCGTGGGTTCGATTCCCACACGGGACACCACTTTGTGTGATCCACAAATTGTTGTTCCGGGTCTGGGTGTAATTTGTGTCCGTGACTTGTATGTTTGTAAAGTCCCCCGTGACACAGGGCTTGTACCCTACTGCGGGAGTTGTCTTAAAAAAAAAAAAAAAAAAAAAAGATATTCGTCATCTTTGGGGGATCCAAGCTTGGCATTAAAGTCTCCCATTAATATTGTGGTTTTTTGCGCTGTGCCCAAGGCTTTCTCGACTGTAGTGTAGAAGTTTTCTATATCAAGATCGTTTTGCATAAGCTTGTATAATGGATATCTTATGTCCCTGTATATTTATATTTAGTATTGCCACTCGCTCTGTTATACCATTGAAGCTTGTTATGTGGTTTTTGAGAGACTTATTAATTATGAACCAACTCCATATTTGCCAGGTGTTTGCCTTATGTAGCACATTATAAAATTTTTGTATTCTTTTATTTTATTTCCATACCTTCTCATTTCCGATATTCCGATGACATCGTATTTTATATTTCTTATAGCCTCTTCAAATTCGAGCAAACGGTCATACGATCAGAGAGTTCGGACGTTGTATGTTGCAATCATTAGTTTGTTTTTATGTAAGGTGTTTCTTTGCTCTATTGGTGTGTTCATTGGAGAGTTTTGATCATATTCTTCCACGGTGACCAGCCGGCTTGGAAGAGTTTTTCTAATATGTTGTTTTTTTATTTTTTTGTTCAATTGTGGTGTCTGTTTGGTAGGAGGGGCTCAGGCTTAGTTGCTATATATTCTCTCTGTTACTTTCTTGGTTATTATTAGTTTTGGTTGTACTTTTGTTGGTCAAGAAATTTAGCGTGCTGGGTTTTATGGCTCCTTGCTGGGTTTTATGGCTCCTTATGGAATGCTGTTTGACCTAGTGATTGTTTTGCCAGGCTGCTGTGTCTTGTTTTTTTTAGTAGCCTGAGTATGCTTATCTGTTTTAGTTTGTGAGGTATTTTCAGGTGATGACTGGAACTTTCTTTTTCTTTGGTGCGTTGATACAATCAGTTTGTCGTATTTTAGTATAGCTATATTTCCCTTTGCCCTCTCTAATTTCAGTTGCTCCTGTAACTCCTTCCTTTTTTCAAGCACATATTTAGGGAAGTCTTCTTTCATATGGTATTGCGTATCCTTCAGTGCTCCTTTTTGTTTCAATATTTCTTTTTTTTTTTCTAGTGTAGTGAAGATTACAACAGTTGGACGAGGTCTCTCTCCTTTCATTCCCAGTCTTTTTATCCCCTGGATGTCGTTGAAGCTCAGTTTTATAGAGGAATATTGCTGAATCAACACTGTTACAGTACAATATCTTTGTGCTGTATCTACAATCTACATCACAATCTTATGTTCCTTATCGCACGTTCAGTATCTATTAAATGTTTCCACTATCTGTTATCAACACGAAGTCGTTAGTATATAAGATGCACCTTTAGATAATTATAACCAGACTATACTACATCTTTTGTCTCATTTATACCTAATCATATATTGCCAAGTAGTTTGGCAAATTGGTGACCCCGACGTGAGACGCAGGTCGCAAACTTATCGACAAAGTTACAGAGCTGACAACGCATGTAACTTCGGAAAAAGCGACACAACAAACAATTCGTAATATCGCAGTGGGAACGAATCCACGTATTACGCAACTTTTAAACAAATACGAAGACATCACGAAAGGGTCCTCTCTCCGCAATGCGCCCAAACATAAGATTGAACATCACATTATCACTACAGGACCACCCGTCGCAGCTCGGGCAAGACCATTACCTCCAGAAAAATACGACATAGCCAAAAAGGAATTTCAAAATATGATAGAACTCGGAATTTGCCGACCGTCAGATAGCCCATGGGCAAGCCCATTACATATGGTAAAAAAGAAAAATGGCGAATGGAGACCATGCGGAGACTATCGAATGCTCAATAGCACGACAGTACCGGACAAATACCCACTACCAAGATTAACTGACTTTACATACATATTAGAAAATAAGAAGATACTAAGCAAGATAGATATACGTAAAGCATACCATTGTATTCCTGTTAAAGATATAGAAAAAACAGCCATCATCACACCTTTTGGACTTTTTGAGTACTTAAGAATGCCTTTCGGATTACGCAATGCGGCACAAACATTTCAACGATTCATGGATTCCTTATTTAGAGATTTAAACTACGTATTTATATTTGTAGACGACTGTCTCATTGCATCGGACAACGAAGATTTGCATTATCAGCATTTAGAAACGGTTTTCAAACGTTTACACGAGAATGGAATAACCATTAATCTCGAAAAATGCGAATTTCTCAGAAGGGAAATAGATTTCTTAGGTTATCATATAACGAGCCAAGGAATACTCCCTACCGAAGAAAATTACAAAGCAATCATGGAATTTCCCAAACCGAAAACAATTCAAGAATTAAGAAGATTTTTGGGCATGGTCAATTTCTACAGAAGTAATATTCCATGCGCAGCGGAAAATCAAAGAATTTTAAACGAATATCTACATGGTTCAAAAAAGAACGATAATTCACCTGTTCCTTGGACAACGGAAGCAGACAAAGCTTACGAAAAATGCAAGGAAAGCATGAAAAACGCAGTGTTAACAGCGCATCCTTCCCGCAACGCATCACTAGCGCTCATGACCGACGCTAGTGCTACTTGCGTTGGTGGAGTTTTACAACAAAAATCCGGACGCAATTGGGAACCATTAGGATTTTTTTCACAAAAATTGAGCGAAACTCAACAAAAATATTCTACGTTTGACAGAGAGCTGTTAGGAATATACATGGCCGTCAAACATTTTCACAGATTAATCGAGGGAAGAGAATTTACAATATTTACGGATCACCGACCTTTGACATACGCATTCTCCCAAAAACCATCATCAAACGATACACCGCGACGGGTCCGGCAGTTAGATTTCATTTCACAATACAGTACCAACATTCAACACATAAGCGGACGTGACAATATTACCGCCGATGCCTTATCTCGAATAGAGGAAATATACGTGCCATCACCTATCGATTACGCTGAATTGGAAAAATGTCAATCAACAGATAATGAACTAAGTAAATTACATGACAATAAAAGATTAAAATTCAAAAACATTACGCTTCCGGGTTCCACAATAAACATCACCTGCGACACCTCTACTGGAAAAAGCCGCCCCTACTTACCAAAGCATTTTCGCAAACAAATTTTCGATACCATTCATGGTATGAGCCATCCAGGAAAAAGAACTACGAGAAAAATGATAACCCAAAGGTATTTATGGCCGTATATGAACAAAGATATCAATAACTGGTGTAGATCATGTATAGCCTGCCAAAAATCAAAAATACAACGACATACGATATCACCTCCTGGTACATTTATGACAGCGCAACGTTTTGAACATTTACATATTGACATCGTCGGACCACTTCCGATTTCACAAGGGAAGAGATATTTAATCACAATCATAGATCGTTGTACGTCATGGCCCGAAATATTTCCGGTAGAAGATATAACTGCAGAAACAGTAGCCAAGACACTTTTCGAGGGATGGATTACTCGTTTTGGATGTCCATTGCGCATTACTACGGATCAAGGCCGACAGTTTGAATCAAGAATATTTGAGTCACTCTCACAATTTTTGGGAATACATAAAATTAGGACAACACCTTATCATCCACAATCCAATGGAATGATAGAGAGATTTCATAGAACTTTAAAGGCGGCGTTAATGACAAGAGAATCCAACGAAAATTGGTTAAAAGAAATTCCAACAGTTTTACTCGGGTTGCGGAGTAGCTTGCGAGAAGACACAGGTTATAGTTCAGCAGAGATGACATATGGAACGCCAATACGACTCCCTGGAGGATTTTTTGAGTCATCAGCAGCACAGTTATCAACGTACGAAGAGTTTGTAAAACAAATTCAAAAGGACATCACACAAATGACATCAATTCCGAAAAGAAAAAAACACAATCAAGCTATATTTGTGCATCCCGAACTCAAAGAATGCTCACACATATTTGTTCGGTGTGATAGAATTAAGAAAGCCCTGGCACCGCCGTATGAAGGACCCTACCCAGTAATTAGTAAAACAGATAAAACATTTTGCATTAGAATTAGGGATAAAGAGACAGTGATATCAATTGATAGATTGAAACCAGCTTTCATGATCAATGACGAATCAAACTACGTGCCAGATTCAAAGGATTGCGACAGGCATTCACACACGTACACTACACGATCGGGACGTTAAGTAAAGCCAGTAGTACGTCTATAAAAAATCGCTGATATAAGCAAGCTATTCGTATATATATTAACATAGATCTTAACATATACCATTAATTCACAACTACTCGTAACAACAAGACATCTAAAATGGGAAATCAAAGTTCTAAGGACCAGATAACATACAATACGGACAATTGCCTCAATCAAAACGAAGCGGACCAACTCCGTAACCTGATCCAGGAGGACTTACGGTGGACAAGAAATGTTGCAATGGGACAGATTATTTTAACAATCGGCGTGATCCTAATTTACGGCATAATGAAAACACTGGACAGAAGAATGAAGAGTTTAACGGAAAAAAATAATAAACACTCGTGCAACAGCTAAGTCAAAATTACAGACGTCAGCAAATCACACCACAACAGGCGTCATCAAATTCCACCGCGTACAATAGCATTATTATTTATATACATCAGCAAATAACTAGTAAGGTCTAGGTCAAATTTATATTGTAAACACTATTACCATATTTTTTTTTTTTAAAGGGGGGTGTACTGTTACAGTACAATATCTTTGTGCTGTATCTACAATCTACATCACAATCTTATGTTCCTTATCGCACGTTCAGTATCTATTAAATGTTTCCACTATCTGTTATCAACACGAAGTCGTTAGTATATAAGATGCACCTTTAGATAATTATAACCAGACTATACTACATCTTTTGTCTCATTTATACCTAATCATATATTGCCAAGTAGTTTGGCAAAAACAACAACGTTGTGGAAATGTCTAGCGTGTCGAACAGGGTAGCGTACCTCATTATCAAGCTCACCGAGAGGTATAGCCTCAAGGTAGTGCAAGTGTACGCACCGACCTCGGCACATCCAGACGACGAAGTGGAGGATATGTTCGATGACATATCGAGGGCCCTCCACTCCACCACTAAGACCCACTACAACGTTGTTATGGGGGACTTCAACGCTAAAGTGGGAGTACAAAATTGCAGCGAATTGGTAGTAGGATCCCATGGATTTGGAAGCAGAAATCATAGGGGGCAAATGCTAGTCAACTTCCTCGAACGGGAGGGGCTCTTCTTGATGAACTCCTTTTTCAAGAAACGGCCCCAAAGGAAGTGGACGTGGCAAAGCCCCGACACTATGACGAAAAACGAGATCGACTTCATCATGACGGACAAAAAGCATATATTTAGAGACGTCACCGTGATCAACAGGTTTAATACCGGTAGTGATCACCGACTTGTCCGAGGCTCTCTGAATATCGACTTCAAGGCGGAACGTGCCCGTCTGATGAGGTCCAGGCTCCGACCTACTTTGCTCCAAACCATGATAGGATCCGAAGCGTTCCAGTCAAACCTGGATAACCGATTTGCTGCCATGGAAACCACAACAGACGTAAACCAGAAGCTCGTAAATGTGGTTCGGATACTCAGGGAAGAAGGTACGAGATTTTGTGAAATGCAGCGTAAGGGCAAGAAGTCAAAGCTTTCGGAAAGGACTTTAGGGCTAATGAAGGAACGACGTGAAAACCCACCCGTCACTTCGTCGGAAAAGCGCGCTCTAAACCAAGAGATCAACAAGCTTATACGACACGACCTTCGGTGCTCCAACACTCTTTTGATTAAAAGAGCGATCGAGCAGAACCGGGGGTCAAAAGTGTTTGTACAATCTCTTGGAAGAAGCCACCTGACGAAGTTGACCACAACAAGTGGAGAAGTCGTTTCTTCGAAGCCGGCAGTCCTCTCCGAAGTGGAAGGCTTCTATGGCCGGCTATATGCTTCGCATGCATCTCGACCTGATCCAGAAGATGAGGGTCCTAGAGCCACTCTAACACGCCACTACACCGAAGACCTGCCAGAAGTCAACATTGACGAAATCGTGCTGGCTCTTAGACAGCTAAAAAATGGAAAAGCCCCTGGAGAGGATGGCGTTACAACAGAGCTGTTAAAGGCTGGAGGTAAACCCGTACTGAGGGAGCTCCAAAAGCTCTTTAATGCTGTCCTGTTCGAAGGGAGAACTCCGGAGGCGTGGAGTAGAAGCGTAGTCGTCTTGTTCTTCAAAAAAGGAGATAAGACCCGGCTGAAGAACTACCGACCTATTTCTCTTCTGAGCCACGTCTATAAGCTGTTCTCAAGAGTCATCACGAACCGCCTTGCGCGAAGACTTGACGAATTCCAACCACCGGAACAGGCTGGATTTCGGAGCGGATGGCACCATAGACCACATCCACACAGTGCGGCAGATTATACAAAAGACCCTAGAGTATAATCAGCCCCTGTGTCTAGCATTCGTGGACTATGAGAAGGCCTTTGACTCGATTGAAATCTGGTCCGTCCTGGAGTCTCTGCAGCGATGCCAAGTAGATTGGCGATATATCCAAGTGATGAGATGTCTCTACGAAGCCGCAACAATGTCCGTCCAAGTACAGAATCAGGAAACAAAACCAATACCATTGCATCGAGGAGTGAGGCAAGGGGACGTTATCTCCCCGAAACTGTTCTCAAATGCAATGGAGGATATGTTCAAGACGCTGCACTGGAAAGGGCGGGGCATCAACATCAATGGTGAATACATCTCTCACTTGCGATTTGCAGATGACATTGTCATTATGGCGGAAACGCTGCAGGACCTGCAACTGATGCTGAATGACCTGGCTGACTCCTCTGTACGCATCGGCCTACGGATGAACTTGGATAAAACCAAGGTCATGTTCAATGAACATGTACTACCGGAACCGATAGCGGTGCACGGCGCCGTTCTCGAAGTTGTTCAAAAATATGTGTACCTCGGGCAGTCATTGCAGTTAGGTAGAAACAACTTCGAGGACGAGGTGAACAGGAGAATTCGGTTGGGTTGGGCAGCGTTTGGTAAGCTACGTCAAGTCTTCTCATCGTCGATCCCACAATGTCTAAAGACTAAAGTCTTTAATCAGTGCGTCCTACCCGTCATGACATACGGAGCCGAAACGTGGACACTGACGGTACGGCTAGTCCACAAGTTCAAAGTCGCTCAGCGGGCTATGGAAAGGGCTATGCTCGGAGTTTCTCTTAGGGACAAAATCAGAAATGAGGTGATCCGGCAGAGAACCAAAGTTATCGACATAGCCCACCGGATTAGCAAGCTGAAGTGGCAGTGGGCTGGCCATATTTGCCGAAGAACCGACAACCGTTGGGGTAAACGAGTTCTTGAGTGGAGACCACGGCACGGCAAACGTAGTGTAGGACGCCCTCAGGCCAGGTGGAGTGATGATTTACGCAAAACGGCTGGCAGGAGCTGGATGCGAGAAGCCGAAGATAGAACAAAGTGGCGTGCAATTGGAGAGGCCTATATCCAGCAGTGGACTGCGATAGGCTGATGATGATGATGATGATTGCTGAATCCATTTAATTATGTTTTCTTCGAAAATCTTATAAGATGTTTCTTTTTCTTCGATACCAAAAAATACTAGGTTTCTTATTCTTGCTTGTTTTTCCAAGTTACAAATTCTTTTTTCTTGATTTTCCCCTCTTTCTTTCATTTCTCCAAGTTTTCCCTCCCAGACCAAATTTTTTTCCTCAAAAATGCTAGTAATGTTTTGTGTAACTTGTTCCGTGACATTTTTACCGGTTTCTCTAATTTCAATTCTTTGTTCGTCTAGTTCCTTTTTTATTGATTTTAATGCATTTAAAACTTCTTCCATCATTTGGTTTGTTATGGTTTAAGTGTTGTCCTCTAGCGGTGCGTATGTGAATTATTTATCGATCGACGTCGTAATAATGATCGCCTCCGGATGTTGACGTTTGAAACTCAATGATTTTTTGGCGTGGTTCGCTGCAACAGATGGCGTTGTGTGTGATATGGTACGCTGTAACTGTTGAAGATGATTTGCAAAAAACAGTACCTAATCTTTTAGGTTATGATATTTGCATTAGTTTTATTCTTATTCCTTTATCTGATTTATTTTCACTACTACGCACACACTATTTTTGCTTAAGATTGACGCAAAAAAGAAGACAAATGATCTCAGTAGGCCTTGGATATCAACAATTTGTAGGTGGATTACAAAAAAAACATTTGATTCTAGTTTTTACGATTTTAGTAGTAATGCTTCTACTGTTTTTTTCTCTTCATCAGCTAACTTAGCACTTTAACTCAGTACACAGGTATATAGTATCACTTAAAAGTCACTTTTTCTAATTTTATTTTGTTATTTTTTATCGGAGTTGACGTTTATCGTGCCACGGTAGCGCCCTCACCACCTACATTTATAATCAAAGGTGATAATGAAACGATTCTGGCAAATGAAATCCTCAATATCTGTACTTCGATATTTAACTTTTACAGGTACCTATCACTTTGGAATTATAATTTCTTAGTTGCTTAATTTTTGTTTTTGAAAGATACTTTTAGGTTAACGTAAGATTAATGTCATGCTCAAAATCCTGGTCACTCATATTATTGTTTGAATAATAAAGCAGCGTCGTCGGCATACATAACGCATAAAAACATGATTTTATTCCAATACTCTATGAACGATGCGAATCTGCAGCCGTATGAAACCGTCTCAGTCTATAACAAACGAAATTTGCTACTGAGATATATAACAGAGAATAAATCTTCAATTCAATTTAAAATTCACTTAAGAATTAGGATGCAAAACAACACTTGTGATATTATGTTGGGATTCTACATGTACATGTAATGCCAAGTTCGCAAACAATAGGTAAAGCCGGAGAAAAGAACCCGGCCTGGAACCTAGAACTAGACCTTAGTTCTAAAGAGATAAAAGTAACTCACTGGATCCAAAATATATCTGGACTATGGTTCTACAGAAAATAGTCAGCGTTTGCCCAATAAATTTGACTGCCTCTGTGGCGCGGTGGGAGTGTGTCCGACTGCTACGCAAGAGGTCGTGGGTTCGATTCCCACACGGGACACCACTTTGTGTGATCCACAAATTGTTGTTCCGGGTCTGGGTGTAATTTGTGTCCGTGACTTGTATGTTTGTAAAGTCCTCCGTGACACAAGGCTTGTACCCTACTGCGGGAGTTGTCTTTTGCAAAAAAAAAAAATCCTTTACTTTATTATTAGGTACTATGCATACCTACATTTATCTCATTTTCCTGTTTGGCGCGATTTTGTACTTACCTATTTTAATTTTATTAACAATGTATTTAATGTAATTTCCTTATAATTAGTTTCATGGTAAAATGTTCGTTATTATTTACTAAAAAATATTAATAATCATGCGTAATATTAAAGCTTTTTATATCTTTTTATATGATATGAGCTGTGCCGGCGGACTTAATTTCACCACTTAATTTTACCTTCGTGATTGTTACCTATGTTTTCTGAAAATCGGGCCGGCGAGAAATCCAACAAATCAAAGATTAAGAAAATTGGTTGTTGAGTTTTAAATGGTGTAACTAACCCGACTTTTTTTATAAGTATATATAGATTTAAAAAGCATAATATAAATGGAAAAAGTAGTTGCATTGTTAACCGGGGAGAGGAGCTACACAAACATATCAATCGTGTCTGTATAGACACGATTGATATGTTTGTGTATCTTGCAACTGTTGCACTGTGTATACAGTGCAACAGTTGCAGGATACAGATGGAGTGCGTCCTCGATGACACTTTAGTAAGATGAAAGCTCACCGTGAACCGTGCCAGGGTTCCAGCTGCTCCAGCAACAGGCGAGCACCAATAAGAGGAGGCGCGGCTTCATCGCGCATGTCACGCTTGCTCACACTTGGGAACTACACTGGTCCACTAAACACTGTTAACTAAATTCGCCGAATCACTGGGTTTATCCCAACTTATTACCTACATTTTAGTCATTCAATAGCCGTTTGTAAATATTTTGCACTTGATCCTACGACCGTGCCATGGAGATTACAACATTGTTTTCCTCAACGGAGTGTGTCGGGCAGGCTAGTGGTCGCGTGTTATCGCGATACGTAGGTATATCCTTACTATCGTCGTCTATAGGTGCACGTTACTGTGTCATGAATTTACTTTAATTTAAACTGAACCAGGAGGCCTACTCTAATTCAATGAAAACGAAGTTTCTGTCAAAAATGAGGTGGAGAATACAGAGTAAATTAAAATTTCTGTTACTAGTAAATTGAATTGATATTGCTATCATTTCAATCCACCAGTAACAGAAATAAAAAAGTAGCATTAGGGGTAACTTGGAGAGCAAACTCTAAAATATAACTATAGATAGATAAAATATAACTATAGATAGTTATATTTTAGAGTTTGCACTATGAGTTACCGTATTACTAATTATACTATTTACTAGCTTATGTCGACATTTAACTAGCCGACATCCCGAATATCAATTCTAGGTTTTTTAAATTGGTTAAGCAGTATAAGCGGGAAAACGTAATACCTATACAGACAGGCAGAGCTACTTTTACATGTATATAATATTAGAACGAAGCCCGAATACCTATACGGATTTTTATGAAATATTTATATTAGCGATAGCGTTGAGATATAATATTATTTATCGATAGTATTATTAAAGCCGCAATTTCATTAGGCAAGTTACTGGTATGCAAGCTGCAAATTGCAAAAATTACCTTGCTAGTATATTATAACTAAGTAGCAGCTGTTGGTCGCGACTTCGCTGTTATTACAAAAAAATGCACTACATATGAAAAAATACGATTTGAATAATTACGCCAGTAGAAGAGCGTATGTTCATGGCACTTACGCCCTTTTGTTGAGAAACACAGTTTTTCGGCAATAACCCAATGAATATAAATGCCGAAAAACTGCGTTTATTTAAACTATCTATATTCGATCGTATCGAAAATAAATGTAGTTTAAAGAAAATATTAGTTTAAAGTTTTTATTAACCACTATCCTTTGTTATTTTACACATTTTTTTTGTCACACGGTTCAAAAGACAAGATGGCGCCATAATTTATGCAACTTTCGGAGCTTTTTTAAATATTTACCGAGGTAATCAAAAAAGTTTATACGAAACCTTAAAATGTTTACCATACTTTTATATTTATTTTTTAGCTATCTAACTAAGTAGCGACTACTACCAGACACCTTTTCACCAAATTTCATGAGGTAGTCTTTGAGTGAAGGGGCTTTGGCATTCTGACAGACAGACACACTGACAGACAGGCGGACATGACGGAACTGAAAGGGTTGCGTTTTTGCCATTTTGGCTACAGAACCCTAAAAAAATTAACCAACTGCGTCCACTTGAAAAAAACATGAAGGTTACACGTACTTAATAATATCTTGGGACAATTCACACAACGCTATCTGACCCCAAACTAAGCAGAGCTTGTATTATGGCAACCAGACAACTGATAAACATACTTATATATTTCTAAATACATACATATTATAGATTAATAACACCCAGACACAGAATAAACCATCGTGCTCATCACACAAAGTTTTATCCTGGGTGGGGATCGAACCCACGACCTCTTGCGTAGCAGTCAGATACACTCCCACCGCGCCACAGAGGCAGTCGAACATGACTTACTAGGTTGTCATTATCATTAAGACCCATTTTTTTTCTTGACATATTTGACATTATATTTTACCCATAAATGATTGCTTACGCTTCAACATACTTATGTGATGACAAGGAATTAGACCGGTTCCCTGTCAGTACCGGTCCACGTAGTAGCTACGGATCTTGCAAGGCAAATAAAATCATTATGTTTTTAAATATTTTACTGCTTAAATTGATGCTTGGACGTTTCAATTTTAACTCGTTTGTTTATTGATCGAGCGGTCGAGCCAGCAGAGAGGCTTCGGCCGAAATCTGTAGTGCTGAGCGTACTTAGGCTTAGCTCCAGGTTAGTGGACGACAGTTCTGGCTCTACTAGACGGTCAGCATGTGCTTTGTCAACGAGTTGTAAGTTCTCTGTTAAGTTACATATAATATACTCCGATGGCGGACAACGTGCACAGCACAATAGAGACAGGGTCCCGCTCGGCACTGCCAACACATTGCTTTTAAAGAAGATGCTGAAACTGTTTAAAGTCAGGTTTGTGGAATGAACACATATAAAAAGCAGTTGCAAATATTTGTTTAAGTTTATTATTAGGTATAGTTTTAATCTAGTTACTAATAGAGTAATTTCCCGCGGAAACGTGAACACAAGCCGAACCTGAGTTAATGTCGAGAGTTATTTTTTATCCCACCAACATAGGTTCAGTTCTGTGACTTGCCCACGTTCCCATGATCGTTACACCATACATACATCCAGGTATTATGTATAAAATGTACAAAAGATTGCCTGAAGAATGTTACAAAACAGAGCCAACTAATTTAGTCTGCCTTCGATACACCACAGCGTCGTATAAATCTGATGTCAGTGACACTCGTAGATACTTGACACAATAATACAAAACAATAATAAAATTATTTTCAAACAGAGTTAATGGTTTGAAAAGAAGTTCTCAACAAACATACATGAAAGTGAATATGTATATGAAATAAAACCAGATGCCTGCAAATAATAAGTAATTTCGTGGTGTATGATGGCTAATACAGTATTTCTACTCTCCCTCATTCACACGTTCACGACATTTAACCTACATTCTAGTGAATATTTACAGATGAAATAATTAGTATCGAGCACTTAATTAATCAAAAACTAGTGGTAATTTCATAGCAAAAATATTTATACCTAATTACACAATAGGTACATAATCGTATAATATATTATGGCATCTACATATGTTCAGCAGTATGACATTGAGACAGCGTTACCGTTGACGAACTCGCTCCACGCCACCAACTGTGGTGTTGTTAACGTAGGTATTAGTATAATAGTATTGTAACGCGAGTCGGTAGAGGCACAGAGTTGAAGGCGCATCCTTCAACTCTGTGCCTCTACCGACTCGCGTCGCGTGTGAGGCTCTGGCGTGTGGCGCGGTGGAGCAGTGGCGCAGCGGCGCGGCGGATCAGAGCGAGCTGCTTTGGTATCTCGACAGTCTTAACGATATAGAAATTAAGTAGTCTTTATTTAACAGTAAACTAATTAAATAAATTTTAGATACTTTTATAATTATATTTTGTACTACGTTTAGGTATATCGACGTTGGACTGGAACGAGAATCATCTCTACCGAACTAATAATAACTAACAAATAAATAGAATGCGCCTAATGATCACGTCGCACCTAACATCTACTTATATAATTACATTATGTACATCGTTCATTATACAGGCGTCAACATCGGCTTACATATTCTACAATAATGTATATTACATGTAAATCTTTACTTTAGTAAACATCATTCATGATGAGTTCATGACTCATGATGCACATTATGTTTAATCTCATTGCAAATAATAAATCGTTAGTGAATAGATGCAACGCCAATCGGCTATACAAACAGTTAACATCAGGTCACGAGGCTACGGCTTTCTGTGAAGATCTATCAAGTTCAATTGGCATAAAAAAAACGCGTGCTCTATTGATGCCATTAAACTGTTATTTTTAGTCAGAGGAACAACTTCGTTTTTTATACTGAAAAGTATAAAAAACGAAGTTGTTCCTCCGACTGATCAATACTGTAAAATTTATAAAAACCCAAAAAGTGTTAAAAATGACAATATTTACCTATTATTATCCAGTTGGCGTTGTAAGCGTAATAACAATTGTGACTAACCTATAATAACAATATTTGTTGTTTAACCGTCGTTCGCATTTGCGGCACTCTCAAGAACAGTGGCAGACATTAGTTTATTTGAAAGGTTATTTTATACTGTCCGTAATATTCACCATAGATTTACGTTTAAACACAGCGCACCAAAGCGTATGGCGTTAGTAGATCGCTCATGCGACTCAAAACAAAGTTTAATTAGTTCCGCACACTAACGACCATGTTACGGCCGCGTCCCTGTAGTCACGTGCCCACCCCGGCGCTCGCCCCGGGGGGGGGAGCGGGGCCGCGGGCAGCTCACAGCGGCGGCAGGTCGTTGTCGACGTCGAGCCGCCGGCGCACCCACTGCAGGACGGCCTCCTGCCACATGCAACAATATTATGTGCAGTGTTGTGTGTACAGTGTTTGTTATACTCCACCCAACAATATAAGAGTACGTATAATACGTACGTAAGCGCAGGTCGAGGTTATTAGAAAGTTATAAATATTAGCATCAATTATAGAATTTTATTTTATTTGAAATACCTTTGTTTATTGCCCGACGTTTCCACCGTATTGCAACGGCCGTGATCACGGGTAGACCACCCGTGACCAAGGGCGTTGCAATGCGGTCGAGGCTTAAATAAAATATTTACGCGATTAAGACCCAGATATAAAATTCTATAAATCGCGAAAGTTTACGAACATAATTATATCAGCATCAATTGTGAGATCACTAATTTAAATTACAGAGGAGATAAACCGAAGCGAGGCGTGCAATGAAAAATAATGTTAGTTTAATGAACTTACACACAAAATCTCCGCCGAACCATCACCCATCTCTACTACGGTTAGTTGAGGAGTTAGTGCAGCCGCATGGGGGAAGGAAAGGGACGGGGATGTTATACACCATGACTTTGTAGTCGTTTTAGAGCCGAAAATTATGAACTACCTACATATCGATCACGGTGTATTACTTGCATCTGCTTAGACTATTACATCCTGGTTTAATAGTGCCTAACATGCCTAATAGGAACTACTTTGAGTTCGTAGTTTTAAGTAGAAAATTAACAATTTAAGTTTGAACTAACTGAAACAAATACTACCTACATTTGAAGTTCCAGGATGAAACAAATATTTAACTTCACGTTAAAGTGAGTAGTTTTCTTTTGGTCAAACCTTATGTTGGCCGAGCGAAATAATTAGTGGGATCATATAATAACGAAGTGCATTTTCGGCAGTTGACGTAGGAGGTAGGGAGAGTAGTGATTGTAGGGGAGGAGGCAGTAGCGGGGCTTTAGTGGGGAGGGAGGGAAGCTGCGCGATGCGGTCAGTCGTGGTGGTGGGAGTGGTGCGCGTTGTCGGTGTAGTCGTCGTACGTCGGCGGCGCGTCCAGCTCGTCGCCCGCTTCGTACTCGTCGGCCGCGTCCGCCTCGCCGGAGTCGTCCGCGTCGTCGGGCGCCGGCTCGGCCTCGGCCGGCGCGCCGCGCCCCATCGCCGGCACCGACTCCTGCGCACCACACGCTCACACTACTAGCACTACTGTTAGTGGCCAGTTACGTATGTTAGTAGCTTCCACCATTCCACCGTCACCTCCGCGGGATGTGAGGCGAGCGAGGGACAGTACGCACCTTGGTGGGGCGCCAGCCGCAGCCGGGCAGCGGCAGCCCGTCGGGCCCCAGCGGGCAGGGCGCGTCGAGCCCCGGCACGCCCTGATCGCCCTTGTCGCCCTTGTCGCCCTTGCGGCCGCGCTTGCCCACCGGACCCTGCGGAGTGCGCGCACACTGTCATACCAACACGAAACCCCATCTTGCATGCACGTGCTCGGCTTACAACAGCTCGTATTTATCATAATATAAGTAAGTAAGTAATGTACATTTGTAATATTTATTAGTATTAAGAGTGAATGCAGATTATAATATAATTATATTTTGTCTAGTGGACAATAGTCATAATTTACTTATGGTTTCAACCGAGATGCCGTTTTTATTTTTACTCGTTTTGGACAATGGGCACAATGGTTCACAGTCTGTTTTTGTTAGGACTTGTAGATAATTCTAAAGACAATAAATTTTAAAGACAAGATAAGTATTAAGTAAAGCAGTGTTCTCGTATTGAACTCGCTCAGAGTCAGGGGCGCGTCTCTAATAACACACGAATGACTATAATATAATCCGCCTTCACCCGTAATATAAATAGAAAGATAGCATGACATTGTGGTACAACTTGTTAGTAATGCATGCGTCAGGATGCGGGAGCGTTAGACGAGGCGGTCTCGAGCGCCTCCGCCGTGCGCGGCCGCCTGTGGGTGCGGTCGTGTTCGTGTGGCGCTGGACGCTCCGGCACTTACAGGTTCGCCCTTGTAGCCCTTGTCGCCCTTGGGGCCCTAGCGAGCGAAAACCACCGTTATAATATACAACACATTGAGCTAATGTACCACGTGGAGTTAGACGATAACATAACTTACCTCTTGTCCGGGGATGCCGTCGGTACCCTGAAACGTAGTCGGCGAACATTAGTGCGGTAGTGCGAGCCGACAACACAACATCGTGCAACAGAAAGGTGACTCTGTCCCTGAACAGAGCCCTCACCTGACTTACGATACACGCGACATGACATGGTCGGCTCTCTCAAAGATAAGAGAACGGGACTAACTAATGCGTCGAGAACTTGTACGTATGTCATAGTGTTACGTCCGTCGTCACTCTAGATAACATTGTCTTACTTAAAATAGGTATGTATTATGAACTGCTGAATATATGTAGATCACAACTGCTTTCAGCTCCATTTGTTTTGGATGATGAATTAATTACTAATTGACTTACTTTTATTTCTAAATGGAAGATTGAACTCTCGTTTGTGTAATATATCGTTGTGTACATACCACCTTTCTGTCACACTTAGCTGGTATTGTGTACTTAGTGGTGCAAGTAAGTAGGTGCAACGTACTGGCAGCCCGGGGTCGCCGCGCTCGCCCTTGGAGCCCGGCTCGCCCTGCGCGCCCTGCGCCCGCGCCGGCAACACACATCGTTTGTAGTTAGGAAGAACAAGAGCACCTTAATGATCATTAACGATCAAATGTGTCATTAAGTATCAAGGGTAGACATAATATATCGTATTGTCATCGAAGTGAAATTTAAAGAAAAATGTCTGATGTGGATGAAGAATATAGAGAGTTGTAATAACAGTAAGAAACGGAGACTTGGAAGACAGAGCGTGTTTTGTGAAGTGTACTGACCTTCATGCCGTCGAGTCCGGGCGGGCCCTGCGGAACAACGCACACGTCAGCTCTATGAGAGTAGCACGCTTGGCTCGCCCACGCCAGGCTACATGCGACACTACCGGTCATTCCAGTCGCCGTCGGGCCGGCCCGGTTCGGCTCCAATTACTAATTTAACCGCGTGGCAACATTTGTTTGGCGCTCTTATCTCTATAATCGTAATTTTTTTATATAAAAGACGACTCCCACAGTAAGGGTCAAGCCCCGTATCGCGGAGGACTTTACAAACATACAAGTCACGGATACAAAGTACCTACTCCCAGACTTGGAACAACAATGTCCCGTATGGGAATCGAACTCACAACCTCATTCGTAGCAGTCGGACATACTCCCACTGCGCCACAGAGGCAGTCACAGCAGTTGCCTTATACGACTTTGGTTTTGTGGAATTTACAATATTATCGGCATAAGAAGAGTTTAATTCAAAGAGTTTCAATGAATGTGTAAGCACTCTTCAGAAGATGTGGAATTTTATTGCATTTTTGATTAAAGTTCTTAAGCATACTAAATACGTTAATAACACTTTGTGCCTGTTTTTCATTCTATTTTCAATATAAATTTTAAAAAAATCACTAGTTTATCTTAGTATTTTTATTGCTTTCTCTTTATGTAGTTTGCATGCAATGTACTCCACACAATTCACTTTATTGAATATCATCATAAATTTAAAAATAACAGTAAGTATGCTAAGATGGGTAGCAGGATGCATGAAAATATCTGTAGAGTCCGGATAGAGCGCAGATACAGAGTTAACAAGGAACCAAACGTTAAGCGCACCAGCAGCTACCGCTGAACGGACTACCGTTGAATGTACAACTCTACACCAGTACGATGTAGTGGTAGGTCTGTCACTCCAGTGGCCAAGCGCATAGTTCAGTGGTCGTCGGAGCGAGAGATACGCATGCGGCAGTCGGGCTCCGACCGCGTGTCCCCGCGGACACGTGCGACAGCCGGTCCCTTCTCGTACAGTGGAAAGAAGAAAAACACGACAGTGCACAGCATGCAAATATTTATTTTCTTCAAAATAATTTTTAAACAACAATATTTTATGCTCTCGTGATGTATATGGTACAAATGACAACTTACGATTTTCATAAAAAAACTAAATCCTTAACGTTATGCTTATGAAATATACGAAGATACAGAGATGAGAAATAGTATTAAATATAGCTTAGTGTCGCAGCACAGAGAGTGCGTGGCGCGGCCGGCTGCCGAGCGGCTACTGCTATATGTACATGCGCCAGCGCCGACCGCGCCCGCGGCGGCGGTTACAACAGTACACAGTACATAGTACACAGTACACAGTAGGTACACAGTACAGCTAACGAAACAGTCGAGTAAGCTGCACAGGTTTTGCAGAAAACGAACGAAGTTTACAGTAGGAAATATTTAAATTTGTACATGGTTGGAAGCGGCGCGATGCCAGCTTCACGATTTTGCACACAAAGTAGCGAACAGTAACGACTAAGGTTTATACACTAAGCGAATGTAATAGATACACGAAGGAATATATAAATACGCACGAGTCAACATTAACATGTAATATTAAGTGGTTAAGTTCGGGACGGTAACACACCGGGTGTAGGTTGCGCGCGCCGGACGCGCCGTCGCCACTCGCTCCGGCTGTCAGGCTGTACAGCGTCCTGATGTCCGCTGGCGCTAGGCCGTTACACTTAACAGGGACTGTACCGACTGACGGCGCGCGACGCTGGCGGCCACACGCGCCGGCGCGCCGCTTAATAATTATACAATTATGTTATACTCTATTATAGTACATACGATAAAACGCGATCGTTATATTCACATACTTAGTACCGATGGGCGATAATTTTGTAAACGATTACATTACATTAAATATAGGAAGATATGATAATGTGAGGCGTCTGTACACTGTAAAGTGTACGCGACACGCCCGAACGTATGATACGAACCGAACACGATGGACTACGGCGACCATGCGGCCGAGGGAACTGCCATCAGGACCGAGAAGTTAAACAATGTCAATTAAGAATATTCATTGAATATAATACAAGAAGTATTTAGTAGCTAGAGTGACCCGTATCAGTGCGAGAGGTCCCTCGGGCGGCAGGCTAGCGTTGTGCTCGCGTGCTTACATACTGAGGTAACACTTACATGTACTTGGCACCCGATCTTTTGTCACGTTTTGACGTTCGTCGCCAAATATAGATACATTATAATAATATCATATACATTAAACGTTTTAAAAATATTTACTCTGAGTATCAGTACTAGTATCATTATCATATAAATAATTTTATAACTTACTTACAAAATATGACTGGAATTATGTTTCTGTCGAGGAACGTAATGACTACCATGATACTTGTATTCTATTTTAATATATTATCTGTTACACATGACAAGTTTACATTATATACAATAGATACCGTTGCTTGGCGAGAAACGAGAGTACAAGCTCACAGTGTCAGGGGCAACATGTACACAAGGCGGCGGAACGGAGACAACGGTAGAGATTACGAACGTAAATGATAATCGTCTTTATTGTTGATGTGGCAATGGCGTTGTGGCGAACACTCTCGGATGGGCTGCAGCTACTAGCGGTCAGTACTTACAGTGTGGCTCGAGGCACAAGCGCGGCGCGTCCCGCGCGCGCGCGGCGCCGCGGCGCCCGCTATCACTACGTGAACGCGAAGTCGGGCGGCCAGCGGTTGTCCTGCACCACACCACGCCCCGGGTTAGTACCCACACACACACGCACACAAGCTAGGGCTGCCTGCTCACTACAAACAACTTCAACATAACTGAGATTGGTGTGTCAAGCCGGCAGCTCATGAACGAGATGATTAGTTGGTATTTAATGTTGTACCCATCACTCGAGGGAAGCGAGGAGCAAAGAGGGATTGCTGCGCTGAGCTTAACAATGTAACAAGCAACCACGCATATAGGCAACTAATTTAACAGTAAATGAACAGTTGCCAACTGCACTGCACAGTTCCTAGTTACAAATTGTAAGATTCTGCGCATTAGCTCAGTTAGTAGCGAAATAAGCGGGTAGTTAATTTGAATATAACACTGAAAACAACCAACGGTACAACTCTTAGGCTTGTTTTAAATCAACACTGTTTATTTTATAACAAATTCTGTAAAATATCGAATTATTTTGTTGATTATTTAATTACCTTCAAGAAAGCAGTCTCATTCAGATATAATAATATTTAAACAAACAATAGGTATAGTAATTAACTGCCGAGTCGTAGCCAACTCTATCTCGGGATCGGTAATTTTTAAAAACTCTACCATTACGTTGCTATACCTATACGTGAACACTTCGAAGGCCAGTTTCAAATACTGTTTGAGAAATTGAAGATCGAGATGCAAAACCAAAACGTTGAATTGGAGGAGGAGAAAAACATCACAGGGCAGAGATTTTTGAAATATCTTATTGTAAAAACCTCTATGAAACTAACGATATACAAGATGAAATCGAAGTTAAAAAAAGTATCTGCAGTTCCAATCGTTTTCAACGGTGAAGTCCAAAAAACTATAGATCCCCAAAAGGACGACATGGCACCTGGACCCAATGGCATAACCAACTAAATTCTAAGATAAAGCAAATAAGTATTGATACCTGCCCTCACAGATATATTTAAGGACATATTAAACCCTAACATTATTACGCAGCAATGGACAGAGTCTAATATTATCCTAATATTTTAAAAGATGGTAGACAAACATGATATTGAAAACTACCGTCCTATCGTCGGATCGTTGTTTTATTACCATCTATCATTTTTGGTCCATGCGACTCGGACGTAGGTTATATGTGAGTGCAATATCTACGTTACCAGGCGCTAGTGTGAACAACCCCCTTGCTAAATCCCGCGTCGCGGTTGTGCTTTTGTGCAAAAGTGCACAAGTGTTGCGGCTAATTATGGTGTATTGCCGCCTTTTACCACCACCACCAGAGGGCGCCACTGGTCGGTGTTGCCAGATGACATCAGCGGTTATGAAACCCGCGGTACGAAAGTAAGCGAGAGGGAACCCTGCAATATTCGATCGTGACATATAAGGACATCGGCCAGTGACGTGATTCAGAGAGGTTTGCAGAAATAAAACTGTGAGTAAATTGTTTACCTAAATTAAACTTAGCAGTTTGGCAGTGAATTAAAAAAAACTTTAATGTAGTTTAGTTTTCAGACAAATTGTAGTAAAAGTTGGGTAGTTGTAAAGTAAAATTGATGAAATTTGATCTGATTCAGTAAACGAAAATGTAAAATCCAAAATACACAAAATAAGAAAATTCTTGGCGTAAATTGGAATCGAAAGAATGTTGAGGTTCAATACGCTATCCAACTTCCTATACTGCAAACCTCAGTGACCAAACGAAAGGTGATAACGTATTTTGCCCGTTTTGTCGACCCTCTTGGCTGGCTATCTTGCGTAATCGTAACTGCCAAGGTGTTTATACAACGCCTGTAGCTTTCAGGGATTGGATTGGACGAGGAGCTTCCAGATAATCTACTAAAAGTCTGGCTGCATTACAAAAATGATCTGCGTCACTTAAGTGGTTTCCATTCATCAAGATGGATACATACAAGTCAATATGACATTCATCAACTACAACAATTTAGTGACGCCTCTAACACCTCTTATGCAGCGGTAGTCTATACACGGTGCATGGATTCCAGCGGTCAAGTTCACGTCAGTTTGGTGGCTTCCAATACCAAGGTGGCCCCACTCAAACAGGTTTCGATAACTTGTTTGGAGTGCTGCTTTCAAAACTTCTTTGTGAAGTTTCGGATACCTTGGGAATTTCAAAAGAAGATATTCATGCCTGGACTGACTCATCAGTGGTTCTTGCTTGGTCGAGTAGCCACCCCAGCCGCTGCAAGAGTTTTGTCGCAAATCGGGATGATATACTTACTGTCACAGATAGACATCAGCGATCGCATATCCAACCTAAGGATAATAATTAATTCTTGTGAGTGTTCTAATCTGGAATGATGGTTGGTTAAGCAATGAAATAAGAGAAACATTTAGAGATTGTGAGCGATATAACGTCCCAGGCATTTTAGTAGCCTTCACATGCTTCACGGCTCGAAGAGGCCGTTGTGGAGAGCTTTGGAGTGATAACGGCACTACCTTTATGTGGGCCAACAGAAAGTTAAAGGCTCTTTTCAACCACAAATGATTGACTGTAACTGCCGATATTTGGCCTGGCTACCAACCAATGGCACTTCATTCCACCCCAATTTCCGAATTTAGGAGGGCTTTAGGAGTCTAAAGTGAAGTGTACAAAGCAGCACTCTAACTTTTGAAGAAATGACTACAGTGATCACCCAGATTGAGGTTTGTCTCAATTTGACGCCTATTTTAGCAATTAGTTGTAGTCCAGAAGATGGAAGATGTCCGTTGAACTCGGGTCCTTTTTTTAATTGGAGTACTTCAGCTGCTTGCTCTCGGCGACGTTGGCAAGTTAACTCAGCGTATGGTCCAAGATTTTTGGCGTCGCTGGTCGCGCGAATATTTAATACAATTTCACCAATGGTACAAATGGTCTCATCGCACCGTAGAACTTAAGTTGATGATGTAGTGTTAGTGAATGAAGGCGATTTACCACCTGCTAGATGTCTCTACGGCCTTATAGAAGAAAAGCATACTGGCACACTACGAGGTCACGAGAGTTGTATCCTTGCGTTGCCGAGGTTCTGTCATCAAAATACCTGTTTCGGAACTGATAGGATAGTGCTTGTCATAACTGATTAGGAATTTAGTTAATTTAAGTTTATTGTACACTTTCAACCTAAGAGTTTCTATGGTATCTTTTTGTAGGCCATTTGCAGGTTTCAATAACTTTAAATTTGCTTCAGCCAGACGTCGTCTTACAGTATATTCTTTATATACAGCGATCCATCCGCGGTTTCGTGCACCTTATTCGGCCTGTTCCTGGTCCTCGAAGTTCTTCTTTCAGTTTCATGGAAACGCTGGAGTACTCGCTGAACCGTAGAAAGAGTTACAACAACAGTTCTTGCTGTATTTAGTTCACTGTGCCCATCTTCAAGCATTGTCAGAATCCTGGTACATTATTGAGGGGTTAACGACATGATGACTTCAGAATAATAACATTTATAAGGCAGATACACCATTTTTATAACTTCTTTATTGCAAAACTAAAACAAACGCAAGACAATTGATTTGAATTTTTTAGTACTAAATTAAAAAAACGAGCAATAATTTTCATTTTCAGTTTTTATACAAATATTATTAATAAGGAGAAAGGTTTAATATATTATTTTATGTGGCCTGAAATATTCTATGATTTAGTCTATATTTAATAAAGCTAGGACAAATACTTTTGAAGATATTGAAGATTTTTTTAACCGACCCTTTTTCTTTGCGATGCAGTATAGATTTTTATAAATTATTTTTTTATTATTTATAAAAAGACAACTCCCGCAGTATGGTACAAGCCCTGTGTCACGGGGGACTTTACAAACATAAAAGTCACGGACACAAATGATGGTAGACTAGAGAAGATAAAAGGAAGAGAGGCAGACCCCAGAAAAGGTGATGACATCAAAGTAGTAGCAGAAGTAATGTGGAACAGAGTGACTCATGAAAGAGCAAAATGTAAAAGAAAGATTTGTAGAAAATAAATAAACAACAAATATTGGAATAAGTTCTAAAATCAAAACTTACTATTGTACAAGTAACTAGATGTTGTTATTAATTATTTTTACACAAAGTTGTAGCGTTGGTAATTTACATTGGATGTAATAAAATTCCATATCCACGAATATTACTTAACATAAATTTAGTTCTGCCCACCGTGTTCACTAGACATTGAGTGCAAAACGTTGAGAATGAATCTGTGTACTCGATGTGCGCGTTGTAAAAAACTGTAAGTAATGTTCGTGTATACAATTATTGTGAGTAGAGTGTGAAGGTACTTACCCGGGGCCCCGACTCGCCGGCGCGGCCCGGCTCGCCCGGCAGCCCCACGGGGCCCTGCGCGGCATATTTTTAAAGTCAGTAGGTTCATGTGTGATGATGAGGCTTAATGACCGATTTTATACCAAAACTATTTCCTATCAAAATAAGTACTGACCGGCAGTCCCATAGGGCCAGCGTCACCTTGCTCTCCTTTTTCACCCTGAAACATAAAAAACACAGTTGAATGACACTTTTTGAAACAGATATGTTTTTTTCATAGAGGAGCATGTCAGCCGATTGCTATTAAATTCATTTTTTTTTTAGAACTTTGAGTACCATTCAAGTTCGTGTGATAAAGGAGTTCAAAGTTTTGATCCCGTGATCACCTAGATCTCGTCAAACCCAAAAATTTGAGTACCTACACACAAGATGAGTCTGCGCTCCATAGTTCGTGTGATATAGGCGTTCAAAGTTTTGACCTCGGGGTAACAAAGATCTTAACAAAGTAAGAAGTTTGAGTACAAACAAGGTTGCTTTGCGCCTAAAAATGCCTCGAGTTCTTTCATCTCTTAATACAACTGTCTCTAGTAACCGCGTCGAAGTGACGCGCTACGCCGCGCTGTCCCTTCGTTGTGACGTCTTAATAACGAGTAAGTGTGGCGGTACTGTTGTGTCGCACCCACGCCCGCAGTCTCCTAGTTTAAACCGGCCGAGCCCAAGTCCCTACTGCTAGCGCCATCTAGCGTCCCAATAATATAAGCCCGAAGAGTTGTCCGAGTTATGACGATCGCATTTTATTGTATGGGTTGAGGTATCTGTACTAGTATAGTATTATATTATCTGTGTCTATACTGATATTATAAAGCTGAAGAGTTTGTTTGTTTGAACACGATAATCGGAACTACTGGTTCAAATTGAAAAAATATTTTAGTGTTCTATGTAACATCACGCTATGTTTAATTGGAGCGGAGCAGCAATAAAAACGTTCCCTAAACGAGAAAAACAATTGATTTGTAATTAATCACAAGTAATTTAAATTTTAAACAAAACTGCTCTAACTTAATTCGATTTCAATGAAAAGATGAGATATCATAATTTAAAAATATTACGCAACAAAATCAGGCGCGGATCTAGAACTTTGTTGAGGGGGACAAATATTGGCTCAACTAGCCAAGAGTAAGTTGTTTTCATTACAATCAATCAATCAATAAAATCATTAATACATAATTCTTACAACAATATTAGATCTTTGTATACTACCATTTTAGGTGTGCATATTTTAAAGTTGCTACATAAGTAATTCAATTGTATTTATAAATAATATGTATATAATTCAAGTTCACAATATTCAATGTCTTATTAGACTTCATTCATAATTTTAAGACAATAACATAATTAATCATTCATTTAAATTGTATGTCAAGCAATAAACATTTACAGAATAATAAATTAAGTCAATGAATATTTAATTGACCCTCGCAATTTACATGTAGATGTAGTGGTTGTTTTGTTTGTTCGTTTTCAACTAATTTTGATTTTTTTTTTAATTTTTGATTGTTTTTGTTAAGCTATTCAATAATTTTTTATTTGATCCGTTAATTTCACTTTCATACTTACGAAAGTACAGTCGGCAAAAATAACCATTGGGGTATTTTCATTTTTTGGCAAATCATTTATGTATACGCGAAAAATAAATGGTCCTAACACACTCCTTTGGGGCACACCATATCTCACATGTCTTGCTTTTGTACCGTAAACTACTTCAGTTTTAGATTTTAGGCATATATTAGTAACTTGTGTAGTTTGTTTTCTGTTACTCAGATATGAGCCTATATAATTTCAAGGCATTATTTCTTATCCTATATGCGTTAAGATTCATTAATCAAATGCTAATAACTAAGACACAGGTATTTTCATGTTATATATTATTTTTTGATCAAACCATAAATGGCAATATCAATAAACATATTTTTCCAGAACCCTTTTTACCCGACTGTAAAGAAGGGTTATGTTTTTCGCGCGTACCTTGTATGTATGTATGTAATATTCTTTATTACCTGATATCTCACAATCCACTGAACGGAATTATACAATTCACACATCGTTAGATTCGTCTTAATCGCCCAAATGTTCTTAGATAGGTGACGTTTTTAAAAAACAAATATGGCGGCTATGAGATGTCAAAATAAAGAGATGTGAAAAAAAAAGTTGTTTCGAATATTGCAATATGGGTATCAAATTAAAGAGATCATCATAAGCATTTCAAAAAGGTATAACATGTTATACTAACGTATGTTGTGCTGTAATGTTGTATGTATGTTGTACTAACGTATGTTGTGCTGTAATGTTGTATGTATGTTGTACTAATGTATGTTGTGCTGTAATGTTGTATGTATGTTGTACTAATGTATGTTGTGCTGTAATGTTGTATGTATGTTGTACTAATGTATGTTGTGCTGTAATGTTGTATGTATGTTGTACTAATGTATGTTGTGCTGTAATGTTGTATGTATGTTGTACTAATGTATGTTGTGCTGTAATGTTGTATGTATGTTGTACTAACGTATGTTGTGCTGTAATGTTGTATGTATGTTGTACTAATGTATGTTGTGCTGTAATGTTGTATGTATGTTGTACTAATGTATGTTGTGCTGTAATGTTGTATGTATGTTGTACTAATGTATGTTGTGCTGTAATGTTGTATGTATGTTGTACTAATGTATGTTGTACTGTAATACTAAAAAAGTTAGTTAGCAACCATTGTTATTTCAATTTTCAATACTTGACAACAGCTGTGATAAAAGTAAGTTGCTACATCGGTTACATCCTACAGCAACTAAAAAGTATTAAATAAAAAAAATAAATTATAAGAATAAAAAAACCCGCCTGCACAAAAAAGATGGAAACAAGATCCCCTACATAATTATACAATTTCATGCAGTCGGAGGCATTAATGAATCTCGACAAACTTAGTAAAGTGCCTCCGACTGCATGAAATTGTATAATTATGTAGGCGATCTTGTTTCCATCTTTTTTGTGCTGGCGGGTTTTTTTATTCTTATAATTTTTTGTTTTTATTGTTCTACGGCAAATATTTTTTTTTTCAAAAAGTTGTTTATTTGTGTGTATATTAAAAAAACGGAAACAGAAGTAAGCGCGACAGGTCTAAAGCAGGTCATATTATCTTTTTCACCTATTTTAAATAGTGGTTTTATAATAGATATTTTCAATCATCTCGGCTAAGGACGAGAGATATGATGTACAAAACGGCTTTTACAATAATTGCACTTACACCATCGTGGCACGTGATTTGAGTAGCCTTCAGTGATTTTATAATGATATCGATATCATAAGAAGTTGCTGGCGCAAAGAAAATCGAATATTTTTTATTGCCATTTGTATTAATTGGTTGTACTAGATCAATGTAAAAATTATTAAAAGCTTGTGCAATTGTCCTAAAGTCTACTGATCCTAGGAAAATTGCACAATATATATACCTACAATAATCCCGTCTGTATTCGTATACAGACGGGATTATTATAGGGATATTAGCAAATTTAAATCATGTCAGAAACCACCACTGTAGCATCATTGGTTCGTACCAATGATGCAACAAACGTGGTTTCCTAATAGGTCATACTAATATTGAACTGTACGAGTATGGTCTGGGAGAGCCCAGTCTAAAATATTGTCTATACAAGTACCGATATTTCATCTTGTTCCTTGTCTTATCTCCACTTTTAAATTATAACTAAGAAGTAAAGTTTCTAGTTGGGTAGACCTTGAGGACCTTTGTTACGCTCTGTAATAGCGATAACATCTGTCGGTCTCCCATCGCTAGATAAGTCAAGTATGTGAGCCAATCAGACATCAGACTTACTGAGCCATTTATATTTGGTGGTGTAAAATTATTAACATATTGTTCACGAAAAAATACTTCTGATTGATTTCTACTGGTTCGCTTATCACTTACTTGCTCATTCAACACAGGTCCCAATATACCGATCTTATTAATTGGTACCGAAATACATTCCTGATAAGGAAAGATACACATGTGAACTTAAATTCTTTGCATAATATTTTTATAAGATATTTTAGATATTTTATGATAGTTGAATTCCATTATTGCGTTTATTTGAAAACATATTACATTGAAGATTCTGATTTGTGTCAAAAGGATAATTATGCATAAGCATGGTTATATACATCTAGAAACAGTAAACTATGGAACAATTCTACTTTATGTTAATAAATAGGCGCTTCGAGTATGTACGTGGGTGTACAAATAACGATGTTCGTAAATGTTATATGTTGCAAACATTCCATAATACTATTTACTAATTATAAATCATTGCTTACACGTTTAAAGTCCTTTTCAACAATCATTATAGTTATATTTGTTGAAGTGGCGGTAGCCTAATGGTTAAAGTGGGTATTCTCTCGTTTGCCATAAATTAATTTGCACTAATATTGTTTGCCATAATCGTCCCCGATCATAATATTTACTTGCACTATTATCATTTATACTAATAACGTTTGCCTTAACAACTCAACAGTAATAACTTTTATTTGCCATAAAATGACTTTCCATAGCAACATATATCATAATAATTAGTTTCCATAAGTAACACGTCTCATAATCGACTCTTGACATAATCAAAATTTGATATAATTATGAAAATAATACATAATATTGTTAGGTCGAAATTAATTATCTTTAACACCCCGACTCAGAGCAATCCGACTCGGATAGGTTAGGTTAGAAGACTAAGGCGGGAGCGAAGCGAAGCGGAGCTCCCGCCTTAGTCTTCGTGTTAGGTTTTTTTTTTAAACCACCCAAAAGTAGGAGCCCCGCGAAGCGGGGCTCCGTCGAGTTTAGTAAGTAATATTATCTTTATTTATATTATGGTAAATAAAAGTTATGGAAAATGGTATTATTGAAAACGAAAATTATAGCAAATACATTTATGGATTTAAATTATTATGACACTTGATCGATTATGACCAATGGAATTAGTGAAAGTCATTTTATGTCATTTCACGATTATGGCAACTGAAGCGTTATTTCTAATGAAATTATGGCAAATACCGGTATGGCATGTGAAATTATGGCATTTTAAATTATGACAAACATTAGTAAACCGGTTAAAGTGAGTGCCGAAAATTTGAGCAATGTCTTGCAGTTTGCCCTTTAAACTCCGGTTGGTTACAATGCATAATTTACTTCTCTTACAACATTTGCAACATTTTTGATTGATGCTCCACTTCCATTGGTCATAGCGTGATGTTATATGGCCTATAGCCTTCTTCGATAAACGGCCTATCCAACACTAAAAGATTTTTTTAAATTCGAACCTGCTCTTGAGATTATCGCGTTCAACCAAACAAACAAACTCTTCAGCTTTATAATATTAGTAAAGAAGCATAGATAATTAAATAAATATAATTTAGGTTATGATAGCAGTTAAGGTTTACCTACCGCTTTTCCTCTGACTCCGGGGTCCCCCTTGTCGCCCTTGATGCCGGGGGGCCCCGCGACGCCGGGGGGCCCTGCGGGACCCGGCGCTCCTGGGGGTCCCATCATCTGTGAACACGCACATCACAGGTTAAGTATAATACACAACTGATCAATATGTATGTACGTGCGGAGAACCCTGTCATATTAACATAGCTCAAGTATAATCAAGATGTTATTACATTAGAACTTTATCACATATTGTAGTTTTTAACAAATGTTAGGTACTTTAAACGCTCCCATACATTTGCTATGACATTAGTAAAGCGGTTTTAGCTTCCTTAGTTAGTTATATCTATATCTATCTATATCTTCTTCTTAGGTTTGAATAATTCTACTGTACGTGTGTGTCATTGAACTCCTCCTAAACGGCTAGACCGATTTTGACGATTTTTTTGTGTGTGTATCAGTGAATTCGAGAATGGTTTAGATTCACAATTGATCCGATTCACAAAAAAAATCTAGGCGGTACGAAGTTCGCCGGGACAGTTAGTAAGTATATAATTTTTTTTGTCCCGAGTCCTGACTGACTGTTGGATCAACACAGCACAGCACAGCCTAAACCGCTGATCGTAGTGACATAATTTTTTTTTTTATTTTTTGATTCCTGTTATTTATTGCAATCTATCATTTGAGATATTCAGCAATTGTTGTGTATGTGGATGTCTTGTACGGATTCTGTTTATCAGCTCATCCGTTTCTATTTAGTTCTCAATCATATAAGAGGTCTTGAGGAAGCCTTTTCTTCAGCCTTCTAGTGGTTGCCGGATAAAATTTTGAGGACGCATTTCTTTTCATCCGATAATTTGGACGTTAGATCTGTGAAATTTCGTATTTGGTTTAAAATAAAAATATAAAACACGTTGTATAGCGTTTTTGGAAAACCAACCCAAAAGTGAGTATGGGGATGCAATTTTGTATGAAACTCCATTAGTTTTACATCAGATCTGTAAAAAAAATGATTTGGCTTTGTGATTGTATTAAAGAAACACGTAATTCAGCGATCGCAAGCGAGAATCAACCCTTAAGTGGGCAAAATCATACACGCGGGCAAAAGTGCGGTCGACCATCCTATATATTTACTAATATTATAAACTACCTGACACGTGCAACTTCGTATGTGTCAATTTTCCTTTTTTGCAACATGTTTCATTGTTATTCTGCTCCTATTAATAATAGCGTGATGTTATATAACCTTTCTCGATAAATCGGCAATCTAACACAAAAATATTTATATTATTCAATTCAAACCCGTAGTTCCTGAGATCATCACGTTCAAACAAACAAACTCTTCAGCTTTACTTATTTAATATAAGTACAGGCGTGAAAGTAACTCTGTCTGTCAAAAAAGGTAACCTCACCTCTTAACGCTTAAGCCGGGACGTAGTTTTTATCGCGACAGCGGAGCCGCGGGAAACAGCTATATTTGCTAGCGCTCTAAAACTGCTATTTTAAATAAACCTAATTAAGTAATAAAACTGTATTTTAATTGAAATAATGAAATTTGGGACAAAATCATTTGTAACAGGTCGTCAACGGAGGCAACAACGTGGGTTTCATCGCGTATCGCGCAAGTGTCATCATTTACTCTTTCTTCACTTTCCTACGAACGAGCACCACTAATAGTGCAGATACAAGTAGAGCAGATACTTACAACTTCGTGGCCGTACAGCTCGTACCCGGTGCCGTCTCCCTGTAAGTTCAACAGTGGGCATAAAGATTAACAGTTCACGAACATAACGCGCGTCTCAACCTAACGATCGGATGCGCTCAGGGCTCAGTAGATGAGGAACTTATTGCACAACAAACAACACTAGGTTATTTGCAACAAGGGAAACAGGAGCGATAGTCCTGACCAACTTCTGGATGAACAATGCAATCGATTCCATTTTTCCATTAGTGCGACGAATACTCTTTTATTTCCTGCAGCGACATTCTAACCATATGAGAATTAGCTTTGACTGTTTTATCACAATGCTGAAGACTGTGACAAAGTGATTGCGGCAGTTACCAGACACCGTTTATGTGCGTATGTACGAGTATGAAAGCTAGTAGTAGTGGTAATAGAGAGTAGATAGATACCTGTCTCCTCCTCAGCTTCCTGTACTTCTGATGTAGCCGCCGCCGCAACATGCAACAGAACACAGCGACACGTTACACATCGCTCCTCATTCCTCCTTACTAATCACAGATCTGGTAAGTACGTCTCAGTCAACGTACACTCATTTCGTATGCAGTTTGTACCACTTTGGTACAGCATTTGTAAGTTCTGAGAGAACTTCAGCTGTCTTTAAGATAGGTACACCTAATTTTATGATGAGCAGTAATTTAGTGATTGAGTGAAATTAGCTTTAAAAATGAGAGTGAACAAATTTTCTCACCGAGTCACCCTTGTCGCCCTTGTCCCCCTTGAGGCCGGGGTACCCGGGCGGGCCGGGCAGACCGGGGGCGCCCAGCATGCCGGGCGAGCCCATGTCGCCGTACTCGCCCTTCGCACCCTTCGGACCCATCTCGCCCTGTAACATGCACATCGTTGTCAAGTTTCACTTTTTGTGGGCGTTTGCGTCAAGTATGTGTCTTGTTGACAGTAGGTAGCTACTGTCGTGATGGACAATAGTAATACTGACCGGTTTCCCGGGCGGTCCCTGCACGCCCGGCGTGCCCGGCGCGCCATCCAGGCCGGCGGGCCCGCGCGGACCCACTTCGCCGCTTTTACCTGCGCGCGCATAAATACGTTAGTCGCTTAAGTGATGTCTGGACAAACTTTGTATCAGCAAACTATAATGTGTATTGAATGTACTTATAGCAAATTGTTATTTTTTTATGACCTTAGAGTACACTAAAACACACCGAAAACAAAAACTAAATCGGTTTACCTTGTCGCGTCAGGTCCGGTGCCGCAAAGCGAGGTGTCGGCGGTCGGGTTAGCATCTATTATTCGTTAGTTATCACTTGTACCACAACTACAGAGCGTACGCGAGAGTGTGACTAAGACTAGGCGAGTGTGTCATGCGTCATGCGTCATGCGTCGTGCACTGTGCGTCGTGCGTCGAGCGTGAGCGCTGCGCGTCGCTGAGAGCGTGCACAAGCGTAAGCGTGAAGCGTCGATCGAAGATGTGCGGGTGTTTACCCGCTTGCCGCGCTTGCCGCGCGCGCCCTTGTCGCCAGGGGCGCCGGGGGGCCCCGAGGCGCCGCCCTCGCCGCGCTCGCCGCGCGCGCCCGCCGCGCCTTGCAACAGACGCCGCGTCACACAACACCCACTAACTACCTCTTACTGGCGCGACCGACCGACCGCGCGTCGTGACGGTACCACCACTTGTGAGTACAGATGGTAACTATGCTCGAGCAACGCTCATATAGACTACGTTTACAAACACGGAACTTTACTATAGAACACTTCAGACCATTTTGTTCGGAATGCGTTCCGAGGTGTCATGTCCATGAGCGACATCCATAATTAGGAGCGTTGATCGATAACGCATTGAATGAAGGTTATCTTTTATACTCTCGGTAGGTACCACTCACACACACACACACACACCACTCATCGTCGCCCGCTGTCCGTCGGCCGGTCGCACCTTCTACATACCTACTCAAAAAGCTACTTGTGACAAAGTATGTTATTAGTGTTAAAGTATTACTTTATTAGTGGTGCGAGTATTAGCGTGAGGATCTGGTTATGAGCTTAAGTTGGGCCATTAAAATAGGACGTTTTTCTGGCAAATGGACAATAAATATAATATAATAATAGCTTCAAATTTTGTTGACAAATACCTGCAAAGGTTCAGCGCGCTCATAACCATACACCCATTGTTAAATTAGTGCTATTACTGTGCCTCTCGCTGTCTTGGTCTAGTTAACCAGCTATTCTACTAAATGTACAGGTCTACATTAAAAACGTAGCATTGGCTACGCTGAGTAAGCTACTGTCTACGACAACAACCATGCCTACGCTGCTACGCTAGGAGTAGTTAGCGTGGTCCCTACCGGGCGGGCCGGGCGGCCCGGGGGGGCCCTCGATGATGCCAGTAGGGAACGCGTCGCCCTTCAGCGTTGTTGTGAAGCCGCGCTCGCCCTTGTCGCCTTTGTCACCCTGTCAACATCACACCGAGACCACCAGATAACATTACATACTATAATAGTTAGGTATAACTTATTCAATCATTCAGAGCATTCAGTTTGAACTTAAACATCACAAATATTTTTACACTTAAAAATTAAGAAATAGAAGAAAGAGAAGAAGAGAGAGAGAGAGGTTAAAGATAATGAAACGAAATTTACATAAATGACTTAATATTTTTTAGGTAAATAATTGTATCGCACCCTAAGTCCTGCGGGGCCCATGGAGCCCGATGGTCCGGCTATTCCGGGCGGGCCGACCGGACCAGGAGGTCCAGCCGGGCCAGAGGGGCCCGAGGGGCCAGCTCGGCCCTCGTGGCCCGGCAGCCCCTCGGCGCCCTGCGGTCCCGGCGCGCCAGGCGGCCCCGGCTCCCCAGGTTCACCCTGTTTATACAACTCATTATTATACACTTCGACTTTCGACTTTTAATGAACTGCAACTATTTCGTCACCGACAAAAAAAAAATTGAACTCCTAAGTTCGCTTCGAGCTGGCAAAGCTAGCCGTAAATGCGGTAGTTCACCATATTTTTGACATAACATTGTACGTTATGCATTCTTGAACCGCGTTTGCTATATACAGACATGAGCTGCGTCTGCGTGCAACGGTCCAATGTCGTCACGTAGGCACCAGTCGCTGGACTGCCGTGCTGTGCCGGTGTTACCCCGGTCCGGTGACGTAACAGTATATATAGTGCTTATCAAATTAATGTTCGTTCTTCATAGTGACTATATTTTATTGCCGGTGACGGAACGGTTATATTTATAATGAAATATACTATATTTATGTTTAAATAATTAATTAAATATTGTAGTGGATGGTCGAAAGATGAACATTACAAAATGTATAATTAGATAGAAGATTTAACATAAAAGAATTTTATTAAAATTTTAATAATAGTATTAATACTAAAATAAATTTTATTAATACTAAATTTTGAATGGACCTCGATCCATAATAAGAATCTAACTCTATTCATAACTCAACGGAAAAACATCATGCAGAGAAAATGTCAACATGCGGCATACATAATCAGCACTTAATACAACATTTAAACGAAAATCAACTAAGTAATATTGTGCATTGAAGTCATATTTAGAGCAGTCCATCTGTGATCACAAATTTGTTTAATTAGTTCCGATGAAGTGTCGTAAGAAGAATGTAATGTGTCTTACACACACGTCAGAACGCCGGTGACAACTGGCCGCCGGAATATTTCAATTGTGATTATGAGTCGATTGCCGAAGTTATGTATGTAAGAGCCATAACAAGAAGCATCCACACCGGTGACCGCGCCAGCACGGTGTCAGTGCGCGTGCGACTCACCTTGAGCTGTATGACGGTGTGCGCCGAGATGTTGTGTCCGGCCGCCTGCAGCCCCTGAGTGCAGACACACACACGTACAGCGCCGAGGTCGCGGTCACTCCGCCGATCGGCGACTGACGACCGGCGACCGGGCGCGCATGACGATACCAAACATTCACATCTAACCAGACCAGATACTATGTCTACTTCAAAGCTACGTATCTTCTGTGCTTAGGATGTTTTTCCAGAGGTTAAACACAAGAAGTCTTGCGACGGACGCTTTCACCGAGAGGCTTTTCATTAGACATACTTAAATTTAAAGAGTTATCAATTCTTTTAGTGCATACAGTTTAGTTAATGTTTTCTTCGGCTTTAGTATCTGTTCCAATAATGTGTGTAATGTTTGCCACCGACATAACATTAAAAGCATATATAGCTAAAAAAAAGTACAAAGTATCTAAATACGTGTCTACAACAACGTCAAAAGACAGTCAAAGCGCAAGGTGACGCGACGTCACAAGCTCTAACTACCGAGCACTCGCGAGCCTCGCGGTAGTGAGTCAGTACCTTGACGGCTATGATCTCCGCACTCGTATATGGACTTATCTTAAAACTGTCCACTGATCGCTTCACGCCCTGTAACCACCAACCAAACAGTTTCACAAACGTTCCTATCGAATAATATATCTTAAAAAACACACATTATAAAAATGTGCTGGGATCATTACTGGGAATCACAGTTGAACTTATAGTATGTAGATACTGATACTATCTTTTGAATACTTTGCATTCGTTCATTTCTGCTAAAGAACTTAACCTGTAGCACTAAGGCCTTGTTTACGGAGACTCGGGGCGTTGTGCGTCGCGTTTGGTGTGGCGTCTCCCAACATATGACAATATATGATATTGTTAATAGAGATGCGTGGCGGTGGCCGCTGGCGAATCCTCAAGCGTGTAGCGAAGCAATCTAACTCAGGATCTGATAGGAATTTAAGTTGCTTGCATCAATTTATCAGCAATTCTTCTGTTGCACCGAAACAGTAATAGCGTGTAGCAAAGCACGCGGCGGCTATCGCTGCGTCGCGCGCAGTGGGCATCGCTGTACACGAGGGGTACTAAATAATTGACTTTTTAACATAGAATTTTATTATTATTATCTTTTAAAATAAAGGCGAGTCTGGGTTATGCGATTTCCAAATAAGACTGACGGTTTTGACGCGGGCATCGCTTCATCGAGAATTGCTACTGCTTGTGCCGCCGAGTGCACCACCGCGTGCACCTCCACGATAAACGCCGCGGGCTCCGCCGCAAAAAAACGCTCCATTTCAAACAAACGCGTGTACAATCGCTTTGCCGTGAACGCACTCATACACGCCATATGTTTGAATTATAAAACGCCAAGCGCGTTGACCCGCATCTCCGTAAATGAGACCTAAAAGATTCGTTATGCGAAGTAATTATCTTGAGTTACTACTGACTACATTAGCGTGAAAGTACCTTGACAGCGGAGAAGACGTCGAACCCGGGGCTGCCGTGCTCGCCCTTATGGCCCTTGTCTCCAGGCCGGCCCTGCAATACACATGCGTAATGCAGAGTTCAGTATTGAGTGAAACTTAACATCAAGTATCATTTTTATTTAATAACCAAAGTTGAGTCTATTACTCTATGACATACCTATGTCAGTTCTAAATTTCAAATAGTTCATTGATTATGCTGTTATAAACAACAGTACACTAAATACGAGGGGTCTCATAATACATATGCAACCAGCATACCAGCATTGTTTAGTCAATAATAACAAATGTTAACTTGGAACTTACCGGGTCTCCTTTAGGTCCATCGAGCCCGATCGGTCCCTGGAACCATTTAATATAGATGTTAATTAAATCTTCGCCTACAACATGCCACTGGTCACGAGCTACCTCAATATTATCAGATGTTGACCAAATCAGCCTCCCGCGATAATTACGATGAGCAATACTGACATAAACTAATATTTTGGGGTTATTTGCGTTTTGCACCATCTGCTGAATTTTATATATTAAATAACCATCTTTTTTCAACCGAGTTCAAAAAAAGAGGAGGTTCTCAATTCGACTGTATGTTTTTTTTGTGTTTGTGCACTGATTACGCGAAGACGGCTGGACCAATTTAAAAGACTCTTTTCGTGTTTTATAGGGCTTCCAATTGGTCCCATTGTCATTAGATCAGGATCTGATGATAGAGACATCGAGGGGACTCTTTAAATAGTAAATGCACACTTATACTAATTAAGGTATATTTGATAGTGATGACAAAGTGAAATCGATGATGATGACCACAAATAACAAGCGGCATTATTTAATCAATCAATTACTTTCACATGGTATTGAGTAGCACTTTATTCTCGTCATAGTGTTGTTTATTTATCTATATGTGGTGACGGTAAACAATTATTGTGAACTCCTCAACAATTAACGACCCTGCATCACGAAAAGCAATATTTTGTTAAAGGATTTGAACAGTTGACATAACCAACTTAGGTAATAATTAAAAACTTGTTTACTAATAAATACTACCAACTTCATAACTAAATACAAGGCAATTAAAACCCACACCTGTTAGATACGATAATAGTGAGTAAAGCGTTAATACAAGCGAGCGTGGGTACACGTAAGCCGCACGAGAAACGCGCGCGATCCGTGCGTAGGGAACTAGTTAGAGGGACGCGAGGGCTGCGTTAGTTCAAACGACATCAACGCACTCGACAGTGCGCGCTCGCCGCGTCTCTGACGCAGCTGGCTACTACATAGCAACATGGCAACATGTCTACGGCATCAATATTAGTTTTATTTTAAATATATACAGTATGTTAGAATCTACTTGTAATGTTGTGTTTCGTCGTATGTAGTAAGAGATAAAAGCAAAGATGCATAGTTAAATTGATTGTGATGCAGCGCAGCGAGCGAGCGCACGCTCTACCGTGTGGTAACTAGTAGGGCTATCAGAGAAGGCAGAGTCTCTGCTCCGTTACGGGTAAGTGGGTGCCAGGGCGCGGGGTCAACACCACAATACACCGAGAGTATAGAAGATAACTTTCATATGTACTCCGCTCGAGCAACGCATACATACACATCGTTCAGTGCGGACAACTTGGTTCAGAAGGCGTTACGAAATTCTGTCTCCGTGAACAATGTCTGTGTGTAGGTGCGTCGAGCGCGCGTTGTCTGAAGGTTACCTTCTGTGCTATCGGTTTATTGTGGTTAGAGTTAGTGGAGGCGAGGGCGGGGCGGGACGGCACTACGGGGCAGTATCGCGTCTTACCATGAAGCCTCGCTCGCCCTTCTCGCCCTTGCTACCCTGAAACGTGACAGTCGTGTAGTTCGCTGACAGACAACCTACATCTCATATAATATGACTAATAATAACATTACAGTGGCATGAGTCAAAACAAGTTAAATGGTAGTGCCGACTGCCTGTCCTGCCTTCCTGCCTACATATACATACATATCAACCCATATGATGGCCCACTGCTGGGCACGGGTCTCCCCAGTAGAACCTACTAGTATGTAGATCCTGGGGGTAATTGCCATAATCGCCACGCTTGGCGAGCGGGTTGGCGATCGCAGTAAGGCTTTAAATACGCAGAGGACGCTGCTGCCCGTCCTCCGGGGTGAAATCCCTTAGTCGCCTTGACGACACCCACGGGTAGAGATGGGGTGGTACTATTCTTAAGCCGGCACCACACGGCACTGTCTAAGTTTTTATAACTTTTATATTTACGCGTTGCATCATACTCGTATATACAACTTGACACGGAAATAAACGTGTGTAAACTAGGTAAAGTATTAACCTTATGCTTGACTATCAACCGGGTTACACCGACCGTGGTCACAAGCTGCTAAGGGGGCCGCCCCGCCACCCTGTAACCCGGTCTGTGTAACCCGGTCGAAATGTCAAGCATAAGGTAAATACTTTACCTAGTTTAAATGCATTTATTCCCGTGTTAAATAGTGTATGTACATATGTAGTTTTATTTGATTTAGATATCAGAGGCAAAGAAGTAATATTCTTCTGACGCAACACAATATAAACGTATATCTTGGTGGATGCTGGACACGGATTTTTTTTATCAAATATTCTATAGTATTTAATAATTTCTAATTATTTCAAAGGGAAAAAATAATTTTGTAAAGTACCCTTCGCCACTGATAGCTAAATTCATCATGTATCAACCCCCAACCACGAGTAAAGTCATTACATCCCTACAATGTGTGAACGTGCGACGGTGCCGTGTTGTACTCATCGGTAATGCACCAGTTGGTTGACAAATGCGAAACAGGTTACAAAACAGTGGTTGCATTGTGGTTCAGAAGTCGAGGGAAATACCAGGTGTAGTACTGAGTATAAGATATTTACAAAACAAAGAATTAAAATAAAAGAAGCAAATAAATATAAGTACCGGGAATCCATTCTTTCCTGCCGCTCCCGTCAACCCCTGCAATTGAAATGAAACATAAAATAAAAAAAAGCGAACTAAAGCGGTATGTCATGTGTGCGGTAAGCGCGGTGGGTACTCACCGGCGGTCCGGGCTCGCCGGAGTCGCCCTTCTTGCCTTTCTTGCCGCGCTTGCCCGGGGGCCCCGGCGGTCCTGCAACACACAAATGTAATATTGTTACAAAAGAGCTACTATAGTTAAGTAATGCTTAATTATCTAAGTACCTACACAGTGAAACGAATACCTGAATTTGTCAATCATAACGATTCAGTGGTTTGATTGAACTGTTAAACTTAGGCCGTTACAAAGTAAGGTTACCTGCATGTTAAGATCTTTCTGGAACGATCCGGGGCGCGTACGTTTTTAAAATAAAGTAAGACATATTTAAGGGTCTGGTCCGGGAGGCGGACTATTGGTATCATATTTTGTAGTGCATTGATTGCGGCGCGGCGACAATACCTTTTAAAATTACGTATTGAAACTTTAAATGTTGCTTGATATAAAAGTTTTCAGTATAATAAATCTGAATAACAATACTATGAGTGTAAACCGATAGAACCTATCGCGAGTTAGCGCCTCTACGCAGAAGTGCTACGAACTACGTAGCGCCGTATAGCGAGTAACGCCCTACCACAAACCAATTAGAGTTAGTTCTGATTGTGTAGTGTAGATGGCGGCACTACGAATAGTACTGCGACTCCTGGTTCACCAAGCCTACCAAGCGACCTCCTAGTGTCCAAGTGCAACAGTGAAATATTTCAATTTTGCGTTTTTATTAAAGACCAAAAATTCCGCAAAGTTTGCGAGCAGCCTCAGCGTAACTTTCTCCATTTTTGTAATGAGTTCTCACAATGATAATATATTTTTCTTTTATGTAACGCTTAATTTTTATTAATCAGATGATCATATGTACGATAGGTGACAGCTGTCGAAATTTAGAGTTGCCACATGGAGAAAAAAAAATACACCAAGTGTGTACTTTTATTGAGACACCCTGTATAAGGGTGGCGCCAGGTAATATTACAGCAAAAATACAGGTACACTAAAAGCCGTGTACAAATGCTACATTCCTACCACACCTTATATACCCTAGCGCTACTTGGGCGGTTTGAAGTGTCACCTACAGCTGGACAGCTTTTCCACTTCTATCCCCTGTAAGATCGTCCTCCTGGTACTTCTACACTCTATGAAGTAGCACAAACCACGGCAACATTCCACGTAGTGGATAGACAGTAGTCACTAGTAACAACTATACAGACCTACATGACAACATTTCACCGAGACTGATTTTAATAAGTTATTTATTGTATAGACATGGCACTTGCCAGTCCCTGTGATGTCCCGATTTTCTAAAAAGAAATTAAGAAAGTCATGAAAAGCGTCTCTTGTGACACACCGCATGATATCATAATTCTGGAGAACGCACCTTTGTGTTGGGTACTACAGTATGTCTCGAGACTATAGGTTGGTGAAATAAATAAAAATTACAGAAGTGGAGTAAACAAAGAAGCCGCTGGCTCGTCAGTGACTCATTTAGAGCACAAAATAACGGGCGCTGTAAACTTAGTCAACTTTATTGCCGAGCAGTTTATCGAGGAGATAGCTTTTCTTCGGGGCTCGACGTGGGCTTAACTTTCGATTGGCTCCAATAAAATTTAATTGCAGTCGGGTCGAGGTCGGGGGCGGACGCGGGGATCAGCGGCGGGGTGGAGGGGGGGGGGGGAGAAGGACGATCTGTAGTAAAGGTGGAGATCGCCAAAACGAGGTGCTTTAATTAAATGTCGAACATTCCTAGTGCGTTGGCACTACACACACCGCGCGGGGCGACGCGACGTCGGTCGTACGAATGTTTATTAAATTTTGCCGTTGCTTGTTTATTTTTAATTGTGAGTTTGACCCCCTTGACCTTGGAACAACGGTATTATGCAGTGTGTTCTTAGGTATACCTTGTCGGTCACAAATCAGCAGCACATTACAGCGCTATTACAACCCCGCTCTGAATTTTGGTAATCGAGTTAATCTGCCGGTGAGGGGCAAAAATATGACCCTCAGTGCGCCCTGCGCCCTCCTAGCGATGTGAATTGCGCGCAAATTGAGTTAACGTTGTTTTAAGCGTCATTTCGCTTCAAACTTCAGAATGTAATCTCGTTTTTGGGAGGGTCCTGTTTAAAAGACGTTGTGACAATGTTGAATGTTGGCAATTGAAGTACAAGGTGACTGTCTAGACTGCATTATACATTTAAGTATCAACTGCGCTACAAGTTGAAACCGTTATCCATTACACCATATATATATATATATATATATATATATATATATATATATATATATATATAAAGTAGCTGACACCGCATATTCGTCCGCGTCAATTTTCCCCATTTTTGCAACATTTTTCATTGCTGCTCTCCTCCTATTTTTATTTTTAAACGCTACGTTTGCCTATGTTATATAGCCTATAGCCTTCTTCGATGAATGGCCTGCCAACAGTATTTTTTTTGAATTTAATCCGTTCCTGAAATTATCGCGTGCAGATAAATAAACAAACTCTTTAGCTTTTTAGGGTTATGTAGCCAAAACGGCAAAGTTTCGCCATGTCCCTCCGTCCATCCGCACCTTTGCTCAGAGACTGTTAGTGCTAGGAAGCTGTAATTTTGCATGGATTTTACGCCGACAAAGTGAAAGAATAAACACCTGAAAAAAAAAAAGTTTTGTTAGGGTAAAGTGTAAAGTGGGGGTGTGATTTTTTTTCCTGTCACGGTAGTAGTATATATAGTGAAATTAAAAAGAAATTATCACAGCTAAGTAGGCTTTACAAGTTTACGAGTAACAGCTGATAAAATGAGAAGTAACAAAATTTTCGTACAAATTCCAGAGAAAAATATTATTAAGTTAATATATAACGTTGTAACTATGAAACAAAAACATTAGAAAACCCACTTCTTTAGCCACACACATTATGCGTATGGGGAGGGGGGACTACGGAACCTTACATTGTGCGTGGTTTTATTATTAGTACAGATGAATCCCTGTTTCCCTTGGCACAAGATAACTAGATATTTTTTTTTTGAGTTTTCTAATACTCCGTAGAAGGTTCTTACGAGTAGGTTAAAAAAAAAGAAAATAAGGGGGCGGTACGAAGTGCGTGGGTCAGCTGGTTAATTATATATGTATGTTCATTCATATTGTAGACACGAGGTGACACGTGTAGCACTCGATAGATAACCTCTGTGGGGCTCAGCGCGCCGCCAGAGCTCATGTCGCACAACTAATGGCAGAAGTAGGAAATAAAACATGCTAATGGCGCAACTATTATTGTTGATAAACTGTTGTTTGTCGCGCGGAACAACCAGTTAGTATTCGCGATACGTCCGGTGGCGCGAGGGTGGGGGCTCGTCCGCGCCGTACTTAGTTATGGAGAACGCCTCGATATAATCGTAAGCAGTAAACGAACACATTGACTATTAAATACTAATTATGCGTCACTTAAATTACGTCATAAAAACTCTACACAATTATGATAAAGGCTCCAAATTTCGTTTGTAATTTCCCGCTGTATAAATTAGGGGTAATTTACGTTTTTATACACCTTCGGTCCCTGCGAGCCTCCGTCCGCGCTCGGCCCGCGCGCTGCGCCTGTGTCTGCCGCCGCAGACTGTTTATTAACACTTAAACGTTTACTAGTCAACCGTTTTAAATTTTAAAATAAAAGTTTGTACTCTGCTCCTTAACAGTTCAACTGAATCTTCACAACGTTAAGAATTATCTTAATGCTGTGCTGCACATTCACAAAATGTATTGTAGTCTGTCCATCATTGACCTTAAGTAGAGTCAAATTGTTAGGTCTTGGTATCTACTTCGCGACAAGCTTTTATAGTCATGGTATAATGTAACAAACTGATGGGTTTGTTTTAATTCAAAAAATATTGAATTACTATTCGAGCATTCAAATTAAAGGATGTTTTTAAAAATGTTATTTTTACCTATTTATTTAATTTTAGTTTTTACTGGACATGATTCCGAGTCCGTTCATTTGAATTTAATCTTTTACTCAACCATATTGAATCAGACCGACTGAACTGACTGCTTAGTACAGATAGTATTATTTACTTAGTATAGACTGTGATACAGACCAGACTCATAAAATTTTTAGTCAATAAGAAAGTTAAAATGAAATGTAATAAAGATTATGAAAAATTGTATCCTCTATGTAAAATATTACCGGTAGACTCAAAAGTAACATTATTAATATCTAGTGAACACTATTATACAGACGAATACAAAATTAGAATGCATAATACATACAATACAAGGAGTGTAGTACAAAGAAAGATTATTAAACCTAAACCTAAAAATTATTACGGAGAGAGAATGACTGCATATCTAGTCCCTAAAATATTCAATAACATAGATTTTTTAAGAATGGAACCTAAACTTAGTAAGAATTTGTTAAAAAAGAAACTGAAGGTTCTATTGCTCGGAGATTGCGACCCCACGATCAGTGAGGTCCATTCCCTTGAATAGACCTCATACCTAGATAACTTTAAGACCTATATAGCTTTAAGTTTTATTTTTCTTTTGTTTATATTTTGTTATTTTTGTTTATGTTTTGGAAATTATTAATAAGTTAACGAGCGTATCTCGCCAACAAGCGGTGTAGCTTGGCGAGTAAATTTATTATGTATCATTTTATATTTTATTGAATAAAGAATTAAAAAAAAAAAAAAAAAAAAAGTACCAACCACCATGACCACCAGGCTTATCTCGGCTTATCATCAGACCCTGAATACTGTACCAGTGCAAGAGCATTTCTCAAGTTTATTGAGAAACACAGTTCAGTTTCTAGTATATCCGATCACGTCGAAAATAATTATACTTTTAGTATTTACGAGTATTAAGCGGTAGCTTTATAATTTATTTCATACTAGCTTTCACCCGCAGCTCCGCCCGCGTGGATGTCGGTTATCGCGATAAAAACTATCCTATGTTCTTTCCCGGGACTCAAACTATCTCCATACCAAATTTCATCTAAATCGGTTTAGCTGTTTGAGCGTCAAAGCGTAACAGACAGACAGACAGACAGACAGAGTTACTTTCACATTTATAATATTAAGTATGGATTAATTATTTGGCCACACGGTTAAAAAGATAGGGTGGGGGGGGGGGGGCACCATTTATGTGACTATTGGTGGTTTAAAACCCAGATAAAAACAGATCACTTGCCTTAAGTAGAGTCAGATTGCTAGCAATTTTTATAAGCATTTCTTGCCAAAGACTTTACAAATACAATAATTGCATTTTGAAAGATAGAAAAATTGGAAATTCAGACTCAGGAAACGAACCCGAGACTTCCGTAGCCAAACCGGGGCCAGAAGCGAACCACCTATCTGGACTATGTTACTAGATATCAAATTCTTTCATCTCTTAATGCTTACGGGTTAGGCCCCCGTAGCGCCATCTAGTCGTTAGTTAAAGAACAATCACGGCTTTTGTTATTGCTTCGTTACAGAGAGCATTTTAACAAATTATGATGACGCAGGCCGAATATTGAAGTAATTTTTATAGGCATTTCTTGCCAAAGACTTTTCAAATACAATAATTGCATTTTGAAAGATAGAAAAATTTGAAATCCAGACTTTTCTAATTTTCCTATCTTTCAAAATGCAATTATTGTATTTGTAAAGATTGCTAGCAATTTAACTCTATTTAAGCCCAATGATCGACATCTCACTAGTACTGAGATGTCGTTTACTAAAAGCAGTGTAGTAACACTGCATTTTGTTAATGTGCAGCCCAGCATTAAGATATACGTGCTCGCGACAAGCTATAGGTACCTATATGTTTTTGTATTTATAATTAATTAATATCCTTTTCCAGGTTGCTACAATCTGCACGTACCTACATATTTGTATCTTTACATCACGCAAAGGTAGACTGGCAGAGAATGCTTTTAGCATTAAGTCCGCCTTTGTACACTATTTGTACATTAAGTGTTAAATAAATAAAATTTCCTTAATAATGGTGTAAGAATTTTTAAAATGTACTACATTATTGTATGCACTGTTTTAGTGAGAGTTTGTCATTTTAATTGGTACATATTTTATTCAGCTGTAGTCTCTAACAATGATTCTCACTCGTAATATATGTGTAATGATGTTTTCATCCTAGTAAGGAGCGAAGGCAACATGAGATCAAGTTTTTAGTTTATATATAAAAGAAGCCGAGCGAGTACTGTGCAGTACAGCACGCGCTGTCACTACTTGTGTCGCTTGAGAAGTGACCGAGTGTCGCGACACTGCCGCGCTGTCGTGCCGTCTCGCGTGTGCGGCCCTCGAGCGCTCTCACGGAGGTGGCGAGCCACTCTGTCCGCACTCTGTTTGTAAACATCACGTCACACTCCGCTAAAAATACTACACAATATTCGTATCTTAATACCTACTCTTCAGGAACTTAGATCTGAACGTACTGCATCACTTTGCCTTCGTCAAGAAATACCATCACTATTGCATGTATAGTTAAAATAAAAGCAAACCAGATAACGAGTGCGAGTAGCGCTAAGTGGTGCATTGAGGGAGTGCGGGACAGGTGCGTGCAACGTCTGCGGTCCGCCGCCGTCCTCGGAGGGAGCGCACATTGTAATGCTAATGGACTACACTCCGCCGCCGATAACGTCGCACTCAACGACTTCTACTATTTCATTAAAAAAACTTGTTAGCGACTACAAGCGATTTCTATTCGCTTCACAAATCTACATAGGGATGGGGGAGCGCTCGGCTCTTGGCATACAAGATAAACGAGCCTGTGTAAGCTTCTAGAATATTATGATCACGTGACCACTGCCGTGCCGTGAGTGTCGCAGCTGGCGATGCTCTCCGACAAAAATACGGAAACTTTGAATTCACCGCGCGTGCTCTAACGATAAATTAAAAGTTTAATCCGCACGTTGTGCCCGCTCCGCACCGCATCGCGCGGCAGTAGGTACATAGCGTTGTAGCACTTTACTCGCCTTTTAATGAGAAAGAAAACAAGTTTGGTCTCCGGGCGCAGATAAATAAAATATGAAGTTGATAAAATTCGCAGCGAAGAGTCGCGCAACCGCCGCCCGAAGCAGCCGCTTCGTACGTGAACACTTGCCTTGCCGCGCTTGTACCTTAACCAACGTACCTACATTTTGTATTTGTAATTCAGCGGTAAATGATTTAACAAAGAGTTGATCAATGCACTAAACGAATAAGTGTTTATAACGCCAAGGAAAGCGAAAATATAAATAAAAGAAATACTACAAAATCGAAGGAAGCACGTGTGATGGTGTTATCTACTAAACTTCATTAATTTTGTCGAAACCACTATGAGACATTTTTACTTATATTTATATTAAAAAGTATGCCAATTTTTGTCCCAATTTAAATTTCACATTGATATACCTACTTATAAAAATGTTTACGAGGCAAATACCTAATTTTGTTTAAACTGTGAAACTAAGATCCACGTGCGTGGATTATTAATTGATATTTAATGTGCACGAGAACAAACACGAAAAACTCGTACATTTCGTTCCGAGTTGCAGCTGTGCCGTGACGCACAAACTTGTGGTTTACCTGATTAACGACTGCGAAAAAGGGAAAACAATATGCTAAAATTATGTCCTAACTAGCTGCGCCCCGCGGTTTCATCCGTGTAAGTCTACTTCCCGTGGGGATATCGGGTTAAAAGTAGGCTATGTGTTGAGAGATATATTGTCTCTAGCTGAAAATATGTATGTGTATAGCCATTAATAATCACACCAATATTTAGTACGATTTCACGTTCATATTTAAATATAATATTTTATTAGGACTGATTTGGTTGCTTCCACGTAAGAGATAGACATATGCTGTCGCGGACTTTTTTGTAGGGCTATTTATGATAAACATATCGTTCATACATTATATAAGTGTAACTTCAACGATATTTGCGGCGCACACCAAAACATGTCACCGATTGTAGATTTTTTTCCTACTCACTTGACACTTATCGTTATATTTTGGACAATTTACACAATATCTTTATAAATTATAGCCTATGTGTTATTCTGATGTGTAAGCTAAATTTTTGTTAAGTTTCATTAAAATTCATTTAGTAGTTTTTGCGTGAAAGAGGAACAAACATCCACATATCTACACATCCACACTCTCTCAATATTAGTAGGATTTAAATCAGGGTACAGTAATGGAAATTGTAAGGCGCTTGTTAAAGGGAGCGATGCCATACAGCGCGGTGACGGTGAATCAGTCGTGCTCGTGCCCGACGGTAACTTAGCGATTAAGTTCATTTTAATATCGCCCGTAGAGAAGGAGAGCCAAATGTTTCGAATTAAAAATAACTTTGCGTTTCTACTGCTACTGCTATTGGATTTTTAAGACAAAACGTTATCCGAATTTAATTTGCAACACAACGGCATTCGGTAATTAGGTTTATTTCACCGGGACCGAGACGTTTGTGGAATTTTTATTTTCGTTAGACAATTATTGGCAATACGGAAACTCCGTCGGTACCAGTTTGATAAAACGACTTCAATTTGTGTTTAAGCACTTCGATGTACAACAGGAGTCGCACCGAGCGCGGCCGAACGCAGCTCGTCTTTAGTCGCCTATTTCCGAGCCCACAGCCGCCGCCGACTTCGGCCGCGACACCCCAACATCCGTCACGTTAATCTCCGACATCACTCATAAGAAACGGTCGAATTAACCGACTCATGGACTCGACTACGCTACGGGACTGCTGGCGGCGATTACATTTTTTATATAATCCCTATTTTTTCAGCTAAATAATTGGTATTCTAAATTGGGTAGGTATAGTACTCGAGTGACGTATTACAAGGAAAATAGGTAAATAAATAATCGCAACATTTTACTTCCTCACATCTTAATGTCGGCAAGATATAATCTTATCAAAAGTGTCAGAGAACGACTTATTATTATCCTAGCTCAAATAATGCCAAAATGTTGACGTGTGTGTGTGTGTTCAAAACAGTGTTAAAAATAATAGTGGCATTAAATATGTTGTTGTTGCTTGATGTTTGCGGTCTACGTCCGCGTTAATGAGTGGGCCGGTTGTTGTTGGCAAATGAATGTAAATTGCGCTCATTACAAGTGCACCGGTGTGACGCGCCCGACAATGCGATGGCGTCCACCGCCCACCGGCCGATGACGTCCGCACGTGTCGGTTAAACACACATTTATCATCACTATATTTTGCATAGACACAGCATAGATCACGTGGCTACAAAAAACAGTGGGTACAGAGACGTGTTGGAAGCAAATTACATATTTGCGCCGATAAGCGCAGCTAGGTTATGAATTTATTAACGTCATTTTAGATATAGGTAAGTATTTTGGGACTTAATCGCGTGAATAAAACCTTTAAATAAAAGGTACTAACTAACCTTTTATTTACCCGATGACGTCTCGATCGAATTGCACCGATCGTGGTCACGGGTCGACTGCTGGCAGCTTAGCGATGTCTCCGTGAGGCGCGGGGTTTTTTAACTACCCTCCCCTGGTTTTGATTATGTGATGTCGATACTTCTATACACTACAGTTATAACGTCTTTACCTCGGTGTTAAAGACGTTATAAGTGTAGTGTTTATAAGTCGCCACTATTATTCCAAAATAGTGCGCGAGACGGTTGAGATCAAGAAATACAAGAATTTAAACCGAGAAGATGGATACAGCTTTCACCATCTTGGAACCCTGTTATCAGTAAATGCAATCGTAGCCGTAACGACACCGCGCGCCTCAGTGTAAAGACGTTGTAAGTGTAGTGTGCAGAAGTACCGACAGTACAAACTATCAAAATTATCAAGACTAGGCGAGAGTTGAAAAACCCCGCGGCGTAATGTGAACATTACAGTATTAAAAAAAAAAAACTGCAGGAGACTGCCATCAGTCGACCCTTGACAGGTAAATAAATGGTTACCTTTAAATGTTTCACGCGATGAAATCCTGAAATAATAGGTATATTTCAGGATTTAATCGCGTGAAACATTTAAAGGTATGTATAAAATCGCGAAAGTCAAACAATAATAAAGAAAGAAAGAATAAGAAACAATATTAACGTCATTTATTACTGTTTATGTAGATTGGTACCTAAATATATTGAGGAAATAAATTTATGATAAATACATTCAAATAGTTTATGGTTTGCCTTCTATATCATCCGTTGGTATACCCATACCATTTCTGTTTAGTTTATCCTCCCGTTATTTATAACTCTATGATGTGAGCATCATCATTATAATGACTGCATTACTGGGTATCTATGTTAATTTATTTATGTTATTAGTAAGTTTCCTAGTTTAACTGCTCTTACAAAATTTTATAATTAGTTAAACAACACGCTATTGATACGCCTGATTACCTTTAAATTTGTGCAACGCGTTGCGTATTTTTTAATCGCAACAAAACTGCAGTATTATTGTTTCATCGCGTCCGTCGCTGCTTGAGCGACATCGGTTTTGGTGGTACAGTACTCGTAAGGCATCGCTATTATCGATACCTATCAGTTGTTAGGCCAGCAGGCAGCACACGTCGAGTTGGCAGCGTGAGGCGGGTGGCCGCGCCGTGTTTACTTAACATTTACATATTTATTTTGTATGTCATAAATGTTAATTTTACCTAAGAAAACACCCGCAGTCGCTGTTATTACAGCTGACTGAATAGCGCTACCTAAATGAAGATATAAGTACGGCTATGAATTAATGGACCGGCTACTCTTTAACTGTACTGCTTAATCTGCAGCGTGTAGGTATCTGCGTTCGTACACGTACGATGATTTGACGTCATCTATTTACCAAGAACGTAGTTCATAAATTGATAAACAATGTATGTATTGTTGGTTTTTGTATTACGAGTAGGTACCTAGGTACTCTACGAGAGTTCTCTAATTTTACTACTACATAGTAGCTTATGGCGCTGTGTTTAATTTTCAAGCCAACTAGCTATCGTCCGTGGCTCCGCCCGCGTAAATGTCGATTATCGCGATAAAAACTACTACTGTGCTTTCCCGATACTCATATTATTTCCATACCAAATTTCATGTAAATCGTTTCAGAGATTTTAGCTGGAAACGTAACACACGGACAGATAGGATTACTTTTACATATCATCCGTCTATCCTCACAAACCTTCTGTATATAATATAAGTAGGATTATCTTCAATATATTCGTATATGTACAGATGTTCTGGCCGCGGCAAGTGGACAAGGGTGGCAGATGTATAATTGAACAGAACAGGTAAAACAATAAGGTTCGACAATAACATGTAAACAAGGTGCGGTCCGGTCGCGGCTTCTTTCAGCCCCACATGTAAATGTGCGGGCGCGGCAGCCCGCGGCGTCTACCTCGGGCTGCGGCCAGGGATTACATATGCCCATATTGTCCCACTTTGATTTAATATCGCTCACACGATTGTGTTAGGTACCTTAATATTCGGGTTGTAGAACGCCGACCTGGCTGTGAGGTTACAACGGTTAATATGTTTGCCTTCCTATTTTGGAGGCTTTTAAGATATATCTCCCAAAATAACTACTTTTATTTATAAATAATAACTAAAAATGGTCGCACATTACTAGCAATCTTATTAACGTCTCCGGCGAAGCTCAATTGTGTTATGTGTGAGTTCACATGTATAATACGCCATACGGTGATGTTTGATCCCATTGCCACTCGATTGCAAGAGATCACTTAACTACTTCAAATTATTAATTAATTATGTAGGCATTAAATCCATAATTAATTAATAATTCGCTTATCCAAAATATTATTTTTATCGTAAACTTTCGCGTTTTGTAAACATTATAGAATATATTAAAGGTAAAAACCTTTAAAATTTTACAATGTTTACAAAACGCGAAAGTTAAAGCCTTAAAATATTTAACACCTAATATTGCAATGTTCACATTACAATATTAGTTGGTAAATATTTTGTAACTCTGTCTGTTTCGGTTTCACGCTTAAACCGCTGGACCGATGTAGATAAAATTTGGTATGGAGATAGTTTGAGCTCAGAAAGGACTTAAGAGAGTTTTGATTGAGATAACGGCTACCCAGGCGGGCGAATACGCGAGCGAAAGCTTCTAGTTGATAAATGAAGCGTGGCGTACTGTACGTGCGAAGTGGGGATGTTAGTGAATAGTGCGTTAGTTGCTATGTTGTACCTACGTACGTGCGTAAGACGTGACGTGTCGTCCTCGCTGCGTCGCGAGTGCGTCGCTCCCGCTGTTCCTAACTCACACTAACTAGTCGCTAAATTGTTGGTCTTAACTCAAACTACTGTACGATAATGTTATGTGTTACTAGCTGTTGCCCGTTTGTAGTAAAGTAGTTTGGCTTTGATTGATATTTGGAACGCCGTTTCATCCTTTTAGTAGACTAGTAACTTACATCAAAATAATTGTCTAATATACTCCTAACTAATGGTTCCAATGTGTCTCTTACGGCCGGTCTCAATTACGTAACTACCAATAACTGCCTGTAAAAATAGCTAACTTAGGTAGCGAAACTGTCATTTGTGCGTCTCAATAACCGTCGATGGGTAGAAAATCTTACCTTTGACTTCGAACTATCGTTGGGAGGACTCTCACCTAACTCGGTTAACAATCTTCATAGAAAAATAACAAAGAGCGTTTCAATAACGCTTTTGACAGCTTACTTTAGTTCTTAGAAAAAGTAGCTGTTAAAAAATTATAAACTGCTAAAATCGATCGTTTAACAATCAGTAAACCAATGATACGCACAAAATTGCCGATACAACCTTCAAAAGACATACAAAAATCAAGAAAACGAGGCAAGAAAAATCAAGAACGCATTTATTAGCTAAACGTAATATCACTACTGTCGTTGTAGGTTAGGTATGGCGATGAGATCGTCGTCTCAGTACCCAGAAACTTACATTACACTACCCGAAATCAGGGTCCTAAATCAAAGGTGGCCTTGAAAACTAATTAGATTAATCCTAATATACACCTCTCTTTTTAGGTTTTAGATTTAGTGTAGTTATAATAAGCGCATCATTAGCAAGTTAGAAAAATAAAAACACTGACGTCCTCAAGAACTAAAATGTATTTAACAAATTTCACACATCACATTTTAAAGAAATCAAACACATCACATAATTAACAAATTAAACACACATCAACCTTTGAACTACAGAATAGTTCAGTTCAATTATCACCCATTTCAAGCAGTCTGAATAATTGAAAATCTTGCACACATATTAAAATCTGATGAGAGTCATTATCAATTTATCATACGAGTACATCATTTATATGATAAATCTTTGTATTTGCAGTCGAACAGATAATTCGCGTACATTTGCCAAACCTTCAGGAATCGATTTTCCTTTTTTGTAAGTCATAGCTTATAAACAAATGCTGTAATATTTGAATAAACTTACAACAGTTAAACATGTACTACAATTATTATTTATTATTAAAAATGCGCGACTTGACGATGCGCGGGCATGCGTAAAGAGTAATATGCTTGCGCGCTTAGTTGCTAACTAGCGCGTTTAGTTGTTTTAATTTTTTCAACTATCTATTAAAACTGTATAATATACAGTTTTAATAGATATAATATAATAAATGTAGGTTTTTTAGTATGATTATCTATAATAAAAATAGAGATAATGTAACTAATCTAATACGTTATATTAAAAACAATATTTTTTTAGAATAACTAACATAAGTACAAGATTATTTTTGCTGCGTGAAAAAATAAAACGTCTGGGAGGGAAACGATTCCTAGAGTGAGGAGACTTTAACTATTGTTAGTCTAACTTAACTTTACGTAAACTTTGATATAGAAACGCCGATAACGGTAAAAGTAAATGTTGCATTTAACCTTTGGTAGCTTCTAGAGTTAAACTGTCGGTAAGTTATTGAGATCGGCCGTTAGACAAATTGTCAATACCTATATGTACTATAATAGATGATACTGATCTATGTCAACATCAACCGTAGAAGGAGTTTCTGCCAGCCAGGACGGGTTGACCGGGGGATGAGCAAGTTCTCACTCTGGTCGACCCTGGGTCAAGGACCACGGAATTTAGCTAGCAGTAGCTAGTCTGTAAAATATACCTATTTATAATATACAAAATGTTTAACCTGTGTAAAGCCATACACATATTATTAACATCGTTATGTGAACAGCTAAAGTGTAGAACTCCCTGCCGGCGTCAGTGTTTCCAATCTATACTAATATTATAAAGCTGAAGAGTTTGTTTGTTTGAACGCTGCAATCTCAGGAACTACTGGTCCGAATTGAAAAAATATTTCTTTGTTGGGTAGCCCATTTATCGAGGAAGGCTATAGGCTATATAACATCACGCTACGACCAACAAGAGCGGAACAGTAATGAAAAATGTTACAAAAATGGGGAAAATGTATGAATACGAAGTTGTGCGGGAAAGCTAGTTAATTATAACCCGGACACTTTCTCCATCAGTCATGTTCGAAGCCAAGAGTTAGCCCATTTAATAAAAAAAACGTATAATTTTTGTGACAATAAATGTAACGGAAATAGAATGAAATATTTCAATTATTAACATTTTGTTGAAACATAGAGTGGGAACGTAAAGCGGCTTTGTTCGTATTTATCAACAAATAATAATTTTAATTTTCGTTATGTACCTTTGTTGATCATCATGAAAATCGTTTTCTATTTCATTTGTTTGCTAACGTGCCTTCTCTCTTCAAAGATATAATTACACGAACCGCCCAATCGTATTTAACGATCCATTTTCTGTCATGCTGGTTTTGTCAGCATGCGTATTTAGTTTGCGTGCTCGTCTCCTGCCTCCTTTGCATCTCTTAGACTCCTCGCGACTTGGCTGTGAGTGGCAAATATAATAGTAAAGTAACTATATATTAAAGATTTGCCGCATGCGAATGTAAATCCGCGTGCCAAGAAAATGATCCTGAAACGGGCATACAGTTCACGTAATTGTAAGCAGGTACCGCTACATATACTACCCTACCCTATATAATTTATATACTTATTTTTATTGACCAGGTCTGCGTGGCTTGTAAAAGAATGCAACGACGTAATGGTAACACTTTGCCGTTTGGAACTAATGTAATAACAATAGGCGCAAGATTTTCAATATAATAATAAGTAACAATAATTTACTGATCAGCCTATACTCGTCAAAATTGTCGCAGTACTATGTCATCATTATTATTTATCGTTTACCTCCGAACCCCGTCACCGTCTACAGACGCGGTCCTATTCGCGTCACGCGCGACAACTTATACGTCGCGCCCACACACAAGTTTGTGAACATCATGAGGGAGTTGTCGCTCATGATGTTCACAAACTTGTGGCGATGATGCTCACGTAATACCGACGAGATTATCGATTACGGCTCGCGTTGCTGAGGGTCCAGCTATTACACTTGTTCGAAAGTCGCAGCAGCACTCGAGAGTGTGCGCGGACTCGATAATCGTTGCGTGCCTCTACTTTGTGCACAGATTATGTCACCGGCTTGGGACCAAGGGCAAAGCCATTTGACAGAAACTTTGATATAACCGATTCTTGATTTTATCAAATTATGGTTAAATATTTTTCTGTCGACTTAAAAAAAACAGCGTGCACTTCAGAAGCGGCGGTAGCCTAATGGTCTCGCCTGGTCTCGCAATCGTGAGTGCGCGGGTTTGAATCCTACCCATTATACTACCGACGTGAACATACTCCTAACACAAGCCATTGAGCTTAGCTGGAGAGTCCAACAGGATTGCTAGTAAGTCTCAATTCGACTATATATTTTTTTGTCTGTTTATTCACTGATTGCGCCAAGACGGCTAGACCGATTTGAAAAATTCTTATTGTGTTTGAAAGGCTATACTTCAAAGTCAGTCCCATTGTCATCAAACCACGATCTGATGATGGGACTTTGGAGAAATCGAGGGAACTCATCAAATACTAAAAGCACACCTATAGTGATTTAGCTATATTTCATAGTGCATTTAGTAGTTTATTATTAGTACATTTACTCTCAAAAAGTACTAAGTGAAACTGATGATGAACATCACAAATGACTAGCGGAACTATTCAATATTTCACGGTTTGCGATTCAATTATTTTCATATGTTATTGAGTAGCACTTTATTCTCGTCATACTACTATTACAGCAGTAAAAGAGCTGATAATGAACTATCATCTGAACTCCTCAACAATTAACGGCCCTGCATTGGGGAAAGCAATATTTTGTAAAAGGATTTGAGCAGTTGATATAAGCCTATTGTAATTTAAGTGAATTATTATTTTAATTAAAGCCAACCCACTAAAAAGTGAGAAATAATAAAACTTTTTACAAAAAAATATTACCGACTTCAAAAACAAAAAAACAATTTTGAAGCTAGTGCCGAATAAAATATAAAAACTATTATTTCATGGCACCAACTTTACAATGATTATTTTTTTTGTTATTTTATATTATTTTTTGCTTTCTAGACACCTTGTATTTATTTTTGAAGTCGGTAATAATTTTTTTGTAAAAAAGAAGAAGAATGTAACGTCGCTCGGTTACTTGGTTCCAGCGCGAGTGTGAGTTCCGCGCACTTGATTAAAGGATCGTCTAAGCACTAGGTGTGCGCAAATGTGTACCAGCTTTGTAACAAGAAAATAACATTATATACTGTCCCATAAGATACATAAACAAATTGCATAATTTATGCACGAAAAATAAAAACGTTAAGTTTACTACGTAGTTACACTATGACATCCGGCCTAAGAAGTATATACCCTCAACTGTTATTTGATCCTGACGAAGATTATTTTATTGTCTAGGTTAATAAATGGCAAATGGATTAGCTAGCTAAATCACGAAATAAAGTAGCAACAGTAAATATCTTTTTTGCTATAGATATATAAGAGACGGTGCGTTCAGGTCTATTACACTCATAGCAGTTCAATCATTCAGATCCAATTAACACGTTTAGAGAAGCGTCTACAAACAAGTTCACGGTAAGTGTAGCACAAGCCTCGCACAATATTTGTACAATAAAGCACTCTCACAGACACACATGCTGGCGGTTTGTATGCCAACGATACTTTATATTTGATCGACGTCTTATTTGCCGTGAAACTGGATTTTCGAATGCCTTTCAAGAAAGCCTCGACAACGTTACACGTTTGCGATATTTTCCGAGAGCCACCGCACAATGCCCGCGGGAATCGAATCCACCTGTCAATAGCAGCTAACGCGACTAACGTTAAACTATCTTAATATCTTATTTCTATAAGCACAAGGTAGAGATTCCCTTGGTGTTAAGAAAGTTTAGGTTCACAATGTGTTTGCTGGAGTCTGCATATATTTGCATCTGTGGATGATACGTCGCACTTCATTTCGTAAATTTATTTATTTTAAAAAGCTTTGGCTCGAGTTTCTATCTAATTCTTGGCTTAATACGTACTTGCAGTGTCATGTAGCTTGTTACGACGAGTTGTTGTAAAGCTCTTTTAAACCACCAAGATGCATGGGGGGGGTGGGGTAAACAGGGTTCAAATACAATCATCATATTGTAAAGTGTGTGTCAAGAGTTTTTTGCCGATACCATCGTTAATATATAGTTATACCTACTTAGGTATTTTCTGGTCGTAACAGTTCTATAAAATGTAATGTGTATGTTCGGATACGCCGGCTACGTCATAATATTTCGAAGAGGTTGAAAAATCAGAGGAACCGAGACTGTTGCAAAAATTCCATGAGAATATTCGAAAAGACGAGCTTCTTTAGTTTTTTTTATGACAGTTTCGATTTCTAAAGAGAGAGAAATTGAGTAAAATTTTGAGTTATAACATTGGAAGACTAATCGTAGATGTATTCGTTGTAGTCGATATATTTTTGCACTTGATTAGAGGTAGCCATATTGATAAATGAATATGCGACTCTATGTTTGAAATCTGTTAACTTCAGTAAACACAAACAAGAGACATAAATTAAGTATTGTGAACATAAGCTATGACAGATTTATACAAGGAACAATATATTACGAATGAATATTTTTGTGGTCATAAATCGGTCCGTGTCCGTCCGGTGTACGGTGCACGGTGTGGGCTGGCGCTGCACGTTGTTACAAAGCGCTCGTAAAACCCTAACTGTTCGGTTTCATTAAGGTGTTAACGCGAGTTCTATATCGGTCGCGCCGGCCCTCCTCGCCTCGCTTCATCTCGCTTCGTCTCGCTTCGTCTCACTTCGCCTTACGTCGATCTAACTAATGATCTCCAAGCGGGCTCGGCAACCGGCATACTAACCAAACTGCAATTTCAACAAAACAAACTTTTCTGTGACAATTTCAAATCAACTGATTACTCGTTTATTTTTGCAAGATACATCATTTAATTTTAGCTACAATATTATCATTAGAAAGGGAGTTAATTTCGTTTTGGTACTTTGCTGCTCCCTGCAGGCTTGGTTAAAGCGCAGTCTACGAAATAAGTATTCAGTTTCGTCAAATCTCCTTGTAACGCCTGGGGCAGTCGCAGTCGGGCATCGCAGGGGGATCTCCTTTGGAATACGAGGGGAACGTAGCTTTATTTTCTTTACTATTAAATGAGCGTAAAATTAAATAGTAATTGTGTTTAGTACAAGCGCTGAATTCAACATTCAAAACATATATGTGTACACATATACATAATTACATAATTTCATGCAGTCGGAGGCACTTTACTAAGTTCATCGAGATTCATTAATGCCTCCGACTGCATGAAATTATATAATTATGTAGGGGATCTTGTTTCCATCTTTTTTGTGCAGGCGGGTTTTTTTCTCTTTTAAACTAATAAAAAATTATTTTCTACTGTACTACCTACTTTAGCGTGTTTTTTTAGTTTTTTTAACTATTAGTTTTTAAGTTTTTTCAACTATGATTTATTTTTAAAAATAAACTGGTCTATGTTTTTTAGTCATTTAACGATGTCTTTCGGTTTCGAACTTATGATGGGGAAAATAAATTCACAGACATATGTACAGTATACATATATGAATGAACCTTGAAAACACTACACTTCTTTTTGTAGACGTGTAAAAATAAGTACAAGGTTTGTTTATTTACTTCGTATAGCTAAGCTGAACTGAGGCTTAAGTCCGGCGCGTGTTCGCTGAAAGCACGCCAATGTGTCCGCGCCCCTTACTTACACTCTCGCGGCGTTTAATGAGTTCCACACACCTCACTCCGCTTCATAATCTTAGTTTCAGTGAACAAAATGGTAAGCTTTCAACATTTCAGCGATGCAAGACAGAGTTCAACAGGTGCTTACAAAATATATATTTTAAGATTTGCGAATTATCTACAACGAACGATTGCATGGTGTTTTGAAAATTATTTCGTGCTCAAATTTTAAAATGACTAAAATGAAGCTGATTCAGACGTGAATTTTCATTGAGTGGTTGGACCAAAACTTACATCGCGGTTTAAGGTCCTGGCACAATGTTGAGCCGTGGTGAACGTAACCATCACATACATTTTTATAGTGGTTTTGAATGTTCAAATTCATCTTCTCCTAGGTACTCGGTTATGTACCTAAGAGTTGGAGTAAGGTAAGTTCATAGGTATGTAGAGTGAGACCCGCGTGTGTAGCGCGGTACCCTGCGGAGTGCGGGTTTGAACTGCAAGTAATGCAGAGAAACTTCGAGCAGCGCAGTGCCGTGGCGCGCGGCACGCGTGGCTCGTGCGACCGCCCGGAGCTACAGTTGCCTGCTCCGGTGCGCTGCGGCAGGATTTAGGAATAATATTATAATGAGGAGAACTTACAATCACGAAAAGTAGCTAGCCACTTATATTTATGTAGTTTCAGGAATTCGAGAAAAAACTTTAGTCCACATAGAAAAGGTGATAAGCAACTGTTGGCTTTTTGATAAGTTATAAGTGCATTTTTAACCGATGTCTTGCAAATATAATTAATTTTGATTAAATAAATAAAAACACTATAAATCCATAAGGATGCATCCAGCGCCTGATAAAAGACATACGAGTAGCAACGTTGACTGAGAGAGTTTCACACGACGGACTTTCGTATCAGGCCGAGGGCGGGCCCTGAACTGCACTTGGAAAATGACATGCATTTCCTCCAAGACTAGCGAGAGAAGCGGTACGAGTTTGTTAACTTTTGTGGAAACCAATATTTTATGATGATTAACTGATACAGGTATTTTAGATAATGTGTTCTATTTGTCGCACTCTAGGCAGAGTGGTCGTGGTCGTCTTGTCAGGGTTGGTGACACGCATAACAAGTTGTCGCCATTCCTCTCATACTGCGGTCATTCTTGTACATTTATAAAGTGGACCTAAATGATCTACTTCATAAATGTACAAGAATGTACTGCTTTTATTTGGTCGGTCTAAAGCATAGGTGTTCTACCGCGTGTCCTCATGCCTTCGACTATTACAATATTACCTACCTGACTATAGGCATGAACGGTGTGGATATTTAATAGTAGGTACCTGTACAAAATCAATTAGACGCACTGCTGCTTACAAATATGCTGTGGACGCCAAAGCGGAAGACATATCATAATGATCCCGAGAACACGAAATGTCAAAAACGGATATTCGGCCTGAGACATCATAATTTGGTAAAATGCTTTCTGTAACGGAGAAATAACAAAAGCCGTGATAGTTCCTAAACTAACGGCTAGATGGCGCAAACCAGGGCCATACTCGCGTGCAGGAAAGGATAGAAAAATTTGAGGTTTAGTAACATAGTCCCGATAGATGGTTCTATTCCGACCTTGGTTTGGCATACGGAAGTGCAGGGTTCGATTATTGGTCTGGACTTAAAACAAAACTATTTTTCACAAATGCAAATGTTATTTCTACTATCAAAAAGAGTAAACAAAATAAAATCATAAGCCAACTCCCTAAGTCCACTTTTTTTCTTTTCGTTTTTAAACCACGCGTTGTCTATTAGCGCGGGCGCGGCTCAACGTTTGACCCGACACCGAACGATTTAAAACTCTAATAGATAAGCTTAAAATTGTAACTTGTAAGTAAAGGCTTCGCGGGAAACGACCGGATTGAGCCTCGGAGGTCATTTCAAAACCGGGCAAGTGCATGTCGGGCCACACACAATGTAGGGTTCCGTAGTTCCCCATCCGAATAATGCGGCTTAAGAAGTGGGTTTTCTATTGTTTTTGTTTCATTCTTACAACCTTATACCTACTTAATAATAATTTTCAATGGAATTTATACGAAACTTTTGTTACTTCTCATTTGATCAGCTGTTACTCGTATACTTGTAAAGCCTACTTAGCGGTGATAGTTTTCCTTTTAATTTCACTATTTATATTACTGCCGTGATTGTTTTCACATACATGGTTGACGAATGTTTTCACATACCCAAGTAGGTATGTGAAAACATTCGTCAACCATTTAGCTGGCAAGGGTGGGAGACACTTGGCTCTAACAAAATTTACTTTTACAATAAACATATATTTTACATATAGGTAGGTGGTAGGTACCCTCAAAAAATGTGTTGTTCATGATTTTATTCTTTCACTTTGTCGGCGTAAGTATCTATCGATATCTTTTCTTACAAATGTATGTAAGACTTTGTTAGAGCTACAAGTTTTTGATACTCAAAGATGTTGCAGAAGGACTTGCTATCGATAGGTACCTAACTACCACCTGCCTATTCAGAGAAATTACAAACTGAGTTTTAGAGTCATTTGTGTCAGCACATACGTCAGCGCTTCCTGAACTTGGCGGAATAAATGCACAATTATTAAAAGAAGGACGGGTGAAAATGTATGAACTCTGGCAAAGTAACCAATGAGAATAAGCGATATGTCATTGCAAAGGTCTTTTATTATACTACAACTCAATCAGGCAGGTATTCTCGAATCGCTATGGGAAAAAAGTTATGGATGAATAAAATGAGATATCATGAATATGAGTTGATGAATTCTATTAATAACCATTTGTTACTCTATTGAGTATCTAATCGTATAAAAAATTGTATACGTCATGTATGATAGGAGTTGTGTAGGTACGATTTTTTTAAAGTCGAAAAAAAATATTTTCCAGTTACATACTTTTATATAATTCTAATTAAATACTTTAATATTTCTAAATATAAAACAAAGTCGCCTTAGCTACACCAATTATAAATCAACAAGGGGTGGGCCGATTTTCAAGATTTTTGTTTACCCAGACCCAGATTAAACAATCATAATCATCATATATATATATATATTGCTGAATGAGAATCGAACCCACGACGTTTAGCTTAGAACTCAGGCCCCCTTATTCATAATTAGTAAATCAATTAGCAAACGTTCTAGGAGCATTTTAATTACTGAATGTTTTGTCTACTATTCTGTTTTGTAAATGGTATACAAAACAAACACAAAACATTCGCTAACTAATAAAAAGTCTGCTAATTTATTTCATAATTTAATTTAAAGTACTTTATATAAAGTCAACCTTCTGTGGGAATCGTCACTGTACCTACTCCTTACCTTACCCAGCTAGGAATACACCCAACAAGTTAATGTTGTTTATGTACAGGTGTACATAAACAACAATAACTTGTTGGGTGTAATACTGTAATTATGAATGTAATCAAATTGTACTACAATATTTATAATGAATTATAAACAACTATTATTATTATTATTGTAGGATGCCGCTCAGAATGTGGGGTATTTGAAATAAGATTTAACCACTTTATATTTAAACAAAGATAATTTATTTCCTTCTCCACATGTTTTAATTTTACACATCAGCAAGAAATATAAACAGTACTTACACGTTTACAATTATCCAATCAATCCGTCCGATATTTATAACCTCTCCTTATTTTATCACAGTTATATACCACTCCTTAGTATATCACAACTCCTTAACACTCCACTCACTTTTGGTAGATGTTACTTGCTCGAGAGCTCAACTAGGACTGCCGACCGTTAGCGTTCGTCCGGCGTTCAAACGTTTCTGACAGGTAGATGACAGCTCGAATAAACGACTTAAAGTGGTGTTGCCAGGATAAACCTAACAGCTCGGCCTTCCTGTTTAGAGCGCGTCCTCGCGCTTTTATCTTAACATTTAAGTAGTTCTAAATATAAATATTTACAAGTATAAATATTGAGAGAAAAGATACATTCAAATGCTGATTCACAATTAATTGAACAATTTTATTGAATTTTACCACGGTTGACAAAAATAATGGTATAAAGTCGACCCCTGATAAATTAAAAGTAATACCTACACTACACACACTATATTTCCTCAAAGTAGAAATAACACAATAACGAAAAAATCATTTCAGGAATCTATATAAATCTATAATAAATTACAATAATCTAAATCATTGTTATCGATTACCTACCTTCTAATTTTATTCAATCAATAAATATCTCAATTATTACATAAAAATAAATTTGTAAATACACAATTAGTCCCCAGTATCGACTTCATCATCAGTGTCTAGGTCCCGATTAAACGTTAACCAAGGTTGCATTTTATCAACAGCAATTACGGCTTCGTACCTACGGCCGTTTTTTTTAGTTAGCGGAGTATTTTCGATCACATATCTATCATTAGGAAGCACTTTCATTACGCGATATGGGCCTTGAAATTTAACCACTAATTTTTGCGATTTGCCGTCGTGAGGTACTTGCCTCTCGATACGGACTAAGTCTCCCACATCATATTTTTTTGCTGTTTCCCTTCGACTATTGTATCTCTGAACGTCCCTAAGCTGTTGAGTTTTTATATTTTCACTAGCTGATTGTCTAACGTCGGTTAAGTTTTCTAAGCTAACAGGGTTAGTGGTATCTGATATTATGGGACTTAATATACCCTCAGATCTACCAGTTATGTTGAAGCCGAATAATAACTCTGATGGGCTTTTCCGAGTAGTTTTGTGTACGGTGGTATTTAACCCAATTTGAATATCGTAAATTTGATCATCCCAGCACCTCTCGTCTTTGTCATGCGTGCAAGTCGAGAGAGCTTCCAGGATAGTCCTGTTGAAACGCTCAACCTGACCGTTAGCCCGAGGCGTAGCAACAGCATTTAAGATGTGTTTTATGCCATACGAGGAAGTAAAGTCCTTAAATGTGTTGCTAGTAAAACTAGTACCTTTATCAGTTATGAGTCGGGTAGGGACCCCAAAATAACTAATATGCTCTTTTATCACACGTATACTAGTGAGGGACTTTGTATTCTTGACGGCGGTAATATTGATAAATTTTGTAAAACCGTCAACTACGACTAATATGTAACAATTACCTCTTTTACTCCTAACAAACGGACCCAAATGGTCTGCGTGTACCGTATGAAAGGGAATGCTAACCTTTTCGATGGGATGCAACTCGCCTTCCTTTTTACCGCCATTAGTTTTGTGGTGGGCACATTCTAAGCACGACTGTACATATTTTTTTACTAAACGGCGCATTTTTGGAAACCAATAGTGTTGTTGAATGCGCTGTAGAGTTTTGTCAAAGCCATAGTGTCCTATGTCATCGTGGTTTCTTTTCAAAATCTGCCAGCGGACGCCTTTTGGAACTAACCATCTTATCTCGTCACCGATCATACGATAAACGCGACCGTTTTTTAATTTATAATTTTTGTGAATATCCATAACCATGTCAGCAGTTTTATCTTCTAAAATATTCCTAATCCTTCCTACTTCCTCATCCGCATCCTGTACAGTGGCGATCCAATCCTGATTTGCGTTTTCGATACTCAAAACGTCTAACACATGCGTTTCAGGAACAGGAGCCAAAACTGGTCCTCGACTCAACGCGTCAACATGTGCCATTCTAGAACCGGGACGATATTCTATAGTACAATCGAACTCCTGTATTTGTACCCACCAACGCGCAACTCGCGGAATTAGATCACGTTTTACAAATGTACATCTCAAAGCGTTACAATCGGTATAAATCGTGAATGATATCCCTAACAAATATACCCGGAACCTGCTTAAGGAGGCTACTACCGCCAACGTTTCAAGCTCGTAAGAGTGCAACTTACGCTCATCGGGTGAAGTTTTACGGCTAAAGTATGAGACCGGGTGGAACGCCCCTACCGAGTCGCTTTGTAAGAGTATGCCTGCTAGCCCGTCTTGACATGCGTCAGTATGTAACTGCGTGACCGCTTGTGGGTCATATAGTGCTAATAAAGGCCGTTGCGTGAGCATTATTTTGACCAAGTTAAATGACTCTTCCTGACTATTGCCCCATGTCCATACTACATCCTTTTTTAAGAGGTTGGTCAGTGGCGACGTTATAACAGCATAGTTTTTTATAAAGCGCCTGAAGAAACCAGATAACCCAAGAAATTGCCTCAGTTCATGTATATTACGAGGTGTGCGAAATCCAGATATAGCGTCTGTTTTCCTATTACCCGGCCGGATTCCGGTCGAGCTAACTTCAAAACCGAGGAAATCTATCGTATTTTGGAAAAAGTTACATTTACTAAGCCTAAGCGTCAGACCACCCTCTTTGAGAAGCTGTAAAACTTCTTCAAGTCTTTCTAACCCTTCGGATACGTTTTTGCTGGGTATAAGAATGTCATCCATGTAGACGATCGCGTATTTGATTTTGGCATCATGAAGTATTTTATTGATTGTCCTTTAAAAAACTGACGGTGCGTTAACTAGACCAAATGGCATGCGATTATACTCAAACTGACCATCCGGAGTGACAAAGGCAGTCTTGTGACGCGATTCTTCACTAATCTGAATTTGGTAGTAACCTGAAGCCAGGTCCAACGATGTAAACAACTTATTGCCTGCCAGTTGGTCTAATTGATCATCAATGCGCGGGAGAGGGTAATGATCTTTTTTTGTTTTTCTGTTAAGTGCACGGTAGTCAACACACAATCGCTTTTCACCAGTTTTCTTTTGAACTAGCACGATAGGGCTAGCATACGGTGAAGAGGATTCCCTGACTATACCACTATCTATCATTTCCCGAACCATGTCATTCACAAGTACTCTTTCAGAGTGGGAAAGACGGTACGGCCGGTACACGACAGGTTCTTTATCTTCCAACTCAATAACCATCTCGCTGACATTAGTATAACCAAGGTCCTTCAGACATTTAGAGAAACAAGCTCGATATTTATTTAATAATTTTTGCAACATCAGGCGTTCGTCGCCAGTTATGTCTTCACTACAATTAATTTGCTCATCGGAACTAAGTGAATCAAAAGACATTTGACAACAATCTAAAATATCTCGGTCAATAGAACATCCACTTCTTGTGGATCGAGTTATCAACGCATCTTTACAGATGGTTATATCGCTATCAGACGCGTTAAGAATGAATACCGAGCCAATTCCGTCCATGATGCTGTATTCGCCCGGTAAAAGATAATATTCCCTACCACTTTCTCCTCTGAGTGAACCACGCACAAAGACGTCACCGCTAAAAGATAGATTACTTTGTACACGTATCGGGCGTAAAGAGCATTTCGGAATGCAAATGTCATCATAGCACTTCAAATGCACTTTAGTGGAATCTATCTTATTAAATATCAATTTAGTCGGCGTCTTTGTAATTATTAAATCCGGCATTTCAGTAAAGGAATGCCCTAAAAGGGCTGGATGGCTAAGTACATGGTCCTCGACTGCATAGATATCTATAGTTTTAGAAATCTCTTGGACTTCGACGTTGGCAGTGATTATACCTAAAGGACAAGTCAGATTAGCGCCAATGCCTCTGAGTATCGGGAGATTTGGAATATGCCTAACGTCTAATCCGAGTTCATTAGCTTTACTAATTCTAATTAATGAACACTGACTACCTAAGTCTATATGGCAGGGTACACTGTAACCGTTAATTTTGATATCAAGGATATATTTGTTGATAGCTTTATCTACTGTACTTAGCTCCGACACCTGTTTCTCATTGCTATTCTTTGCTTGGGGCTCATTCGGGAAACTATCATTTTTATTTTTATTTTTATAGCAACTATTCGCTTGATGTCCTAACCTATAACAAAGTGTACATTTGACTAAAGGTTTATCACATCTAAAACTAGGGTGACCCATCTCATTACAATTGAAGCACCGTAGATTTGAGTTTATCACACCGGTCCGAGAGTTTGCGGTACGGTAGGATGTGTTGCCAAGGCCCTTGCGGTCGCTCCTATTCCTAGCACCAATGTCTAATCCCTCTCGATTCTGACCTACCTTTACAGTTCTAAAATATTTTAGAATCTGTTCAGGTTCACTAAATTGGGCCGCCTGTGCGCCTACTCTTATAGCTCGATCGTCTACGCCATACAAGATACAATCAACAGCCTTTTTGCCATAAATTGCACATCTATTCAATAAATTTAACTTCGCGTAATAATAGTGTTCCAAGGACTCCCCGTATTTAACGCGTTTGGTCAACATTTCCGTCAAGAGTTCAGCGTAGTCCTCGCGACAAGGAAAAGATTCAATTAACTTCTTTTTCCATTCACCCCAAGTGTGTAATAAAGTGGGCAATCCCTGATACCAAGTTTTAGCAAGGCCCGTAAGTTTTGGCAAAGCGTAATGAATAATTTCTCTTTCAGACCACCCATATATTTCAGCACATTCCTCAACTTTAGTTAACCATACTAGTATAGTCTGCTCTTTGCTGAGAGGATCACAATCTGGTATCACGTTGTTAATGAATGACAGCCTAGGCTTTTCTGAACTCTTGACAGAACTTAGGATCGACAAAAATTTATCTAGTATAACTTTAGTTTCGGATTTAGATTTCTTACTACTAACAGAAATTCGGGTTGACTCACGTTCGCTCGATGTGTCGCTACCCATTCGTCGCGACCTTGTCCTCCTTCCTCGTGCACGTTTCCAGGATCTTCTAGTAGGAACGTTGCTTGCACCACCTTGCGCCGAACTGTCTGAATCACTGATATTGCTTCGTCTTTTCCGTGTTGTAGTAGTCGACTCCAGTATCCTTGACATCGATCTTGTAGTATTAATTTCCTTGTCCACAGTAATAGTATCCACAATGCCCTCAGACATGGGCCCATCCCTGCCCTCAAACCTGGGCTCGTCCCTGCCCTCAAACCTGGGCTCACTCCTGCCCTCAAACCTGGGCTCACACCTGCCCTCAAACCTGGGCTCATCCCTGCCCTCAAACCTGGGCTCACCCCTGCCCTCAAACCTGGGCTCACCCCTGCCCTCAAACCTGGGCTCACCCCTGCCCTCAAACCTGGGCTCACCCCTGCCCTCAAACCTGGGCTCACCCCTGCCCTCAAACCTGGGCTCACCCCTGCCCTCAAACCTGGGCTCACCCCTGCCCTCAAACCTGGGCTCACCCCTGCCCTCAAACCTGGGCTCACCCCTGCCCTCAAACCTGGGCTCACCCCTGCCCTCAAACCTGGGCTCACCCCTGCCCTCAAACCTGGGCTCACCCCTGCCCTCAAACCTGGGCGCTCCATCTTTATCCATAATGTATCTGAAACTTATAATTCGAATGCTTAGAATATGTCCGCTATCCTTTAATTACAACTTCAGGTTTATGTACAGCAACAAATTTACGTCCAAGATAAGAAGTTAGTTCTATATAATAAAATTCTAAATGTTAGGAGTCTTTCGTTAATAAATACAAAAATTTCAAAACATCACGGACATACAAAAATCTACAGTCTCCGTTCTATACCTAAATACATGAGTTAGCTGATTATATTTATATTTTTTCAATATAATTAGTAAGTAGGTACTTTGTCAATAAATAATATAATGAAGATTTACGCAGCAGGTGGTTCATGATTTCAAATTCACTAAGTTCAGTTGCATAAAAATATTTGAATTTTAAACTCCTCAACCGTTATTGTAAACGGTACCAGTAATTCAAATGTTTAGTATAAGGTTAATTTATTTCAAATCTCGTGGTGGTTATTAAGAGATGAGAAAAAAAAAGAAAAAGAGAGGTTAATGTCTAATACTGTTATCTCAAATTAATTTAAATATGTTGGATGTAAAATCAATAACTATTTACAATTAATATCACTGTTGTAGACGTGGAAAAGAAAATTATTATAATTTTCTAGCGATCGCACTTCTGAACTGTAGGATGCCGCTCAGAATGTGGGGTATTTGAAATAAGATTTAACCACTTTATATTTAAACAAAGATAATTTATTTCCTTCTCCACATGTTTTAATTTTACACATCAGCAAGAAATATAAACAGTACTTACACGTTTACAATTATCCAATCAATCCGTCCGATATTTATAACCTCTCCTTATTTTATCACAGTTATATACCACTCCTTAGTATATCACAACTCCTTAACACTCCACTCACTTTTGGTAGATGTTACTTGCTCGAGAGCTCAACTAGGACTGCCGACCGTTAGCGTTCGTCCGGCGTTCAAAAGTTTCTGACAGGTAGATGACAGCTCGAATAAACGACTTAAAGTGGTGTTGCCAGGATAAACCTAACATTATTTATAACGAATAGCTGACCCGCACAACTTCGTTAGCGTAATTTTTCTCCATTTTTGCAACATTTTTCATTCATGCTCTGCTTCTATTTGTCGTAGTGTGATGTTAAATAGCCTATGGAACTCACAAATAACGTGATTTTCTATCAGCAAAAGATTTTTCAAAATTGGTTTAGTAGATCTATAGATTACTACTTACCCTACAACCTCACAAACTCACTGTCTTACAAAATTCACAAACTTTAACTCTTTATAATCTATAGGTATGTACTAATATATAAATGAAAATGTAAGTTTGTTTGTTACGCTTTCACGCGAAAACTACTCAACCGATCATCATGAAACTTTGTACACATATTCTTGGAGGTTTTAGAAGTAACATAGGATTATAAAAAAAAATGGGAAAATTTACGCCGACGAAGTTGCACGGGACAGCTAGTATTAGTATAAATAAGGGGGTGCGACACTAGGCTTTAGCTAGACCAACACCAAACAGGCTTGGCGATTTACCACATTATCTTCACACCAGTTTCTTTTAAAATTGTAGGCTCAGTCATTTCAAACAGGTGGTTATTTATATAACTTTAAGTCCTATAATTTGAGACCTTACACTAAACCCTTTCATTTGTTTTCATGTTATACCACACCAGTCATTTTTAGATTGGCCCCTCAAATGACCCCCATTTTGAAAATTCAGCGTTCTTATTGCTTTTCCTGCAATCTATAGATTAGGAACTATTAGGCCCAGTAGCTTCGATAAAAGGGTGGTGGAAGTGGTCTATTTTCAGAATTTTTCCTAAATAAATTTAAAAATAAAAGTGCCGCACCGCAGCTTTGGTTTTGGCCACCTTCTGCCAAAAATACAACCTTCGGCGACGCTGCAGGTGCCAAAGGTTTCTAGCAATGTCGAAGTTGAAAAAAATTGAACGAACGCATGAGCGAGAGCGCAACGGTCGGACGTGCGTGGCGTGGGAGTTCGTACACCTACTTTGTTTAGTGTTTTGTATTAGCTCAATTTTATTTTGATAATTATAATTGAAAAGTAGAGAAGACATAGCTAGTGAAAAATATTAAACTGTTCAAACTGTGAATTGAACTGACCAAAGTTTATCAAGAAAGTGATTGTTTATTTGTTTGTTAGTATAGTTTCGCACTATTAGAGAATAACAGAGACCGATTAGTCAATTTGATTGTGTTTATTAAATTACTTTAATAAATAAACGATTTAATTTACATTATTTCGAAATGTATACCTACAATAATTTTGTATTTTTTTTTTATCATCTCTGGATCGACATCTATGTAGAGATTATTTAAATTACCTTTCTATAAATATTATACCTGCAGTCAAGTAGTAGTATAAAGCTTCAATAATAAAGTTTTAAAATTACAAAACTATGCATATGTTTGTTATGTTTTGATATACCGCGTAGAAGTCATGTAACACCGTTTTTTAATGACAACAGCGTATTAAAAATGTCTTATAGACGACCACTAACTCCACCTTGCCACATTACTTTTGGAGTTATATCTGGACAATCTCCTAGATATCTACACTCGCGAGCAAAAGTATGGAATCACTTGATTGAATTTGATTCCGCGCGATCTTGAGTACTTAATAACTAAATAATAATAATAAAAATGATATCATTTTAAAGGTTAAAATGTAGTCTTAAAATTGATACCAAATTCATTCAAATCGCTTCATTATTTGTGGAGCTATCTTGGATTAAGTGAAGGAGGTAGGAATAGGCAAGGATAATGGAAAAATAATGAATGAAGAAAACAACAAAAATTAATTAATAAAAGTTTAATTTCGCTTAAAAACTTAATGTCAATACTTAGTGTTCCCCCCCCTCGCCCTAATGACAGCTCGGAGACGGTTCTTCATGGACTTGATGAACTTCTGTATGGTATCTTGTGGGATACCTTCCCACTCTTCAATCAAAGCCGTTTTGAGCTCATGTGTGTTTGAAGGAGTAGGATTTCTGGATCGAACCCTCCTCTTTAGTTCATCCCACACGTGCTCTATTGGATTCATGTCCGGGCTAAGCGCTGGCCAGTCCAATGTGGCGATACCGACTTCCTCTAGGTATTCGGTTGTGGCACGAGAAGTGTGACAACGAGCGTTATCGTGCATGAGGACGAAGTCATCACCGATATATCCCGCATAGGGAACGACATGTTCCAGCAGAATATCGGTAATGTACCGGTCTGAAGTTAGACCGCCTCCTCGTCCCCCGCCAGGCACGAAAACAAGCTCCGTTTTACCGTCGAAAGAAATGCCGGCCCACATCATACAAGAACCGCCTCCATAAGCCACTGTCTCAGCGAAACAGCACTGCGCAAATCGCTCCCCAGGCCTCCTGTAGACCCGACCTCTTCGATCGTTGCCGTGCAAACACATTCTGGACTCGTCCGAGAACAGTACACGGCTCCATTCCTCAACCTCCCAATCAAGGTGGGAACGAGCGAATCGAAGGCGGGCTTGTCGATGAGCTGCCGTCAGTTTAGGGCCTGTGGCAGGCCTTCTTGGGGTTAAATTAGCTTGCTTGAGTCTCCGACGAACTGTCCACTCGCTAACAGCGACCCCGCGAACATTTCGGAGCTCCTGTTGGACGTCAACACCAGTCAAATGCCGATTTCGGAGAGAAGTTGACACGATAAAGCGGTCATCCCTCTCCGATGTGCACCGGCGTCGTCCAGATCTTGGTCTCGGGACAAAGCCACCAGTCTCCAGAAAGCGTTTGTAGACTTTCGAAACACAAGACTGACTTATGTGGAGCTGACGTCCGACAGCCCGCTGGCTAAGCCCTTCTTGCAATAGGGCGACGATTTGGGCGGCTTCTGTAGGTGTTGTATCCATTGTCTTCGAAGTTCAAGGGTCCAAAGTTGCGGAGATGTGTACCGGTCAACGTGTGAAAGCTAACTGATAAAAAAAACCGATAACACGTGCTTTTATAGGGGATGAAGGGCGCGCAACTCGCGACGGGTCAAACAATTGAAACGTATCTTTTTTCGTACTTCTTCACGTAGCCCGGGATAACTTCTTAAGTACTGGCGTTATTTGAATGATTTTGGTATCAATTTAAAGTTAATTAATGAACCTTTAAAATGGCATCATTTTTATTATTATTATTTAGTTATTAAGTACTCAAGATCGCGCGGAATCAAATTCAAGCAAGTGATTCCATACTTTTGCTCTATATGATAAATTACCATCAACGACTGAACACTATTTATATCCCCTTAGAACATCCGTGCACGTGTTAAGTATAGCCAGATAGCCAGTCACCGAACGTTACATTTCATAGGTAGTTTTAAATATGCTGCTTCAAAATGTTATTGTTTTTCAAACTTTCGCGATTTTTATGCATATTGGATTAAGTCCTAAAATATAATATATGTATAATTAAAATGAAATTTAAACAGAACATACATAATATTCAAAAGAATGTTATTGCTGAATACATAATGAACTATTGTATTATTGTTTTTAATTTTAAAATTGAATTATTGAATATTTTTGACCTTTGAACCTTATTGTATTGTTTTGTTTATTAGAATTCCAATATCCTGTCCTCTTCTAATATTATTGACCTCTTTTTGCATCAGTTCTCTAATATGGTGTATAATATAATGGTGGCAGCACCTTACCTGCATATACAGTTTATAAACAGAGAAACATTGTAAACATTGGCAATTTGAAAAGCGTGGCCACGAGTTTTTATTGCCTGAGCTTTTCTCGGGCTTTACCTATTGTTTGCGAACAGGCATTACAAGTAAATGTAGAATCGACTTTTCACAAGTGTAGTATTTTGCTTCCTAAGGGAATAAATCATTTTTATAATTATTATTATTATATATATCCAAAATTACTCTATTAAATTACAATAATTAATAATTATAATTTAAATTATATTTCTAATTTATCAGAAATCAGCAATTACTATCGACATTATAGTAAGTTGTGTTGGAAGAGGTGTTGCTGAAAATCAGCATTACACCGATCAGCGCTTTAGGCGCACATTGCAGGACTTTGTGGTAGGTTTAAATTATTTGTTATTGCTAATTTCATTATTTGATTGTTATATATTATTATTTGTTTTTATTATTATTACTTAGTTGTAGTGTTTTTTTAATTGTACCTAATATGTGTCAACATTTTGTCAAAATAAATGTTTGTTGAAAAATCAACCCTTAAGGGGGTGGAATAGTAGTTGTAAGATTGTACGAAACTCCGTCAGTTTTGAATTTAGGTCTGCGATAATTTGTATTGGGCTTTTTGAATTTAAATAAAAAAGAAATGTTTCGAAAGTGGGTTAAATAATCGACGAGCGAGCGAAGCCACGAGTAACACCTAGTATTATTACATATTTGTAACCTATAGCCAATCTTGAACAAAATTTCTTAGAGATTTTCAACCTTCACAACAAGCCCTTTCATCTGATAATAAACTTTTTTTATTTTTTTTACTTTGCCCCCCAAAAGTGGCTCTTTAATTCTCGGCTCCGTGTCTGGGTTACAGAAACCACACCGGGTGTGTACCAAATTTAAGCTCAATTGGTCTAGTAGATCACAGTAAATTGGCTGTGACAGATAGTCAAACAAAAACACGAGTGATCCTATAAGGGTTCCATCTTTTTGCCTTTTGGGGTACGGAACCCCAAAAATTATGATTTATACTGTATAATACAAAGTCACCTATCGCTTATTGTCTGTAGTTATTAGTAAGCTGAGTAGCTATACCTAAGCCATAGTTGTATTCTTTGCCAAAGTTAGCCGCGTATGGGGTTTTTAAATAGTGTTCACTTTTATTTCACAAAGTTTTTGAACTGCCCGCCAAAATAATAGTTGTAGAGCATAAAAAAGCTTTCTTATAAAATATCGATATTCGTTATTGATCATTAGGCTGAGAAGCCATACCTCAACTAACCGCTGATGCTGCTTTTTAGTACCGGTAACTTTTTCCCAAAAAGATTTCAGACTTCTCGTCATAGTAAAAGTTGTAGATCATAAAACAAGCATTCTGGTGATATATTACTGGTAGTATTTGGTCAATAGGCTAAAACACACATGTTCTTTTATGGATGTTTGACTAATGATGATTTACTTAAATCAATATATTATAAACAAACACGAACTAGTTAACTATTCACAGACAGTAAAAAAGAAAATAATATTTGCGAAGTACTAACCGAGACGTAAGTCGATCGCAAACGGTCGCACACCGCGAGCGAGTCAGTTCTTACTTACGTACAAACTTGAAAGGAAGTTGCTCACTCAACTCTGCGTATTATTGTATCCGCATCTCGTAGGTGAGTTTTTCAAACTTTGTCTAACACATAAATCTGTCGGCGAGAGTTTTTTCATTACATTGATTGTGTTCTGCTGTCGGTTCGCGGCTCCGCCTGCTCGGAGTCCTCGCAACTGTTATATTTATTGTCTTACGGCGCAGTGAAATGGAGACATTTAAATTTAATTTCATATGAAACACTCATGTACAGAGATGTGCGTCGAGAAATGCACTTATTTACATAGAAGGGAGAGTTTGAATAGTAGTTACATTAAATTGGAGGAATGATAAATTAATATTATCCATTTAGCGAGATGAAGTGAAATAAACGGCGTCTCGCGGAGCTTGCAAAACGTTTTAGGTAGTGTAATGTGATTGTGCGCTCACATCACGAGTGTGCCGGCGGCTAATGACGTCATGCTAATGTCGTGTGACGACGCCTTACCTAGCTTAGAAATACATTTATATACTTAAATGCGTACACTGAATTTGATTATAAAAGCTTTTCTCGCGGGATTGTAATTTAATCAAGGAAAATTTGTTTTTTTTTTCATATTCTTGAACACCATAATCGCAGACGCATTATTTATTTATATATTATGCCAACAAAAATAAGACCTACTACTACCTAGACTACCACTCAGACCGACATTTTGTATACGGAAAGTATGCTCGCATGTAATTACGATGTATACTTTCAATAAATGTCCACAAAGTTTGATTGACAACATAAACAATGTGCCGCTCATTCGAGTGCGAGTGCGGGCCTCACTTGCAGCCGACTGTCTGGGCATATCCTGACAATGACGCGACGAACGGTCTCTTCCTGCTTCTTCCTTCTAGTTAACAGCATGCGCCCAGTTCTAGTCAGTTGAAGGGTACTGATTAGGGCAGAGAATGTTCGCTGCTCGGCGCGCGTTACTACGCGTTATGCAAACGAGCTCCGCTAACTTCACAATTTGTCTGAACAGATTGTTTTCGGAGCAAAATTCAATTCAAATTGATCGTTGACGAGTCTCGGTGCGCGCACATAATAAAAGGGGCTTAATACCGTATCGGTAAACATTAGCATAAAGTATTTGCAAAAATTGCGTTCCGGGGTTATGGCAGCCGGCGTGGAATCTTAATATCGCCCGCACGCTCCGCGCTGCGGTGTCGCTGCGGTCGCGCAGTCACTCGGTCGCGCGGTCGCTCGGTCGCTCGGTGGCAGGGTGAAGCACTCCCGCGGTCTCGATTAGATATGTGCAATTCTGTGAGCGGCTCTTGAGCGCTATGTGACATTTATCACGACGAGCGCCGGTTCATAGCTTTTAACGCTAATGCGTGTGAGGATCGCGGAGTGCCGCCACCGACACGGCACTCCGCTCTGACGTCGCATTTTATATATCACTCAACCATTAGTTTAATGTCTGTAGTAGGTATTATTACATACATACATATTACAATATTATAGTAGTGTAGTGTATATTATAGTGTTTAGAGTATTATCAAAACTTATCATAACGAAACCTAACAATTAAACTTAACAAAATTATTTTGTCCAAGATACAACGCCCACTTTAATCATGCAGTTACTGTGGAATAGTGTACAAATATCCCATTTGAAGCTCAGTTAAAAAGAGTTCAACGTGCGAATAAAGTTTATTAAATAGATAATTCAGTAGGTAAATAACAAGGTACAGTTTTACACTGCCTTCAACCAGCAGGCAGGCGAGGCGAGGCGACGACGCACGCCGGCCGCAGGGCGCCCGCAGCTGAACCGCTGCAGCAACGATGAGCGAGCGGCTTGTCTCGGTACAAACAGATCGGAGCCGCATTACCATACATTTACATTTTCTCAAACTGTTGAAAACAATGTCCTTTCCTTCCCCTCGCCGTTGAACGTTGAGCGTAGATAATTGCGTCGGCGTTATTGTGCGCACACCCTTATTTACGAGTGCCAAGTAGTCAGTGTGGAGAATCACAAACAAGCAGACAGAATATTAAGTAGAGGCGGGATCGGGGAGCGTCTTCACTGCTCACACCCGGCCTCGGCCCCGCTGATAACTAAATAACAACGAAACTGGCATTAATATTGAGAACGTGCCGTTTAATGCGTACATGAGAAGTACTTACCACAGTCAAACCAGTATAACAAAAACAACAACAATTAGTAAGTAAATAGGACTTCGACATTCAACGCGTGTCGGCGCAGTGCAAATGAAGTCGTTCATAACTCTGCATCTGCACTGCGGGACAAAATTGGCCAACATCAATCATAGAAGTATCATATAGGGCGTGAAACAACTACAAGAATTTAGTGCCCTTCATCAGTATCAGAAAACTAGCACATTTCAAAAAAGATTTTTTTATTAAAAAGAAACTGCGCACTGAGGGTTCCGTACTAACTTATAAGTATGTAAATAGTTCGATCATCGGGGGGAATATATCTAGACGCACGGCACTTTATCAATAAAGTTGCAAAAGGGCGACTCACCGACCGTGTTTACACGAAGAATTTTGGGCCACGGTAACTTCAAGAAATCATAAATACTTGGAATTTCACAAAACTTCATTGACCGATAAATTTCACTTATATTTAGCAATACCTTACTTAGCTTATATCAAACAACTCACAAAAGATCCCAAACTATATCTACAGGGTGACAATAATAGGGGGGATAGAGGTCGGTCCGGCGATCCCAAAATCCGGATGACTATTTTTTGTAAAAAAAGGTGTTCTATCTCTAGCTTAGCAATCAGGGTCACTAACCACTAGTGACTAGACCAACAGGTTAGTCAATTTTCCACGGTATTTTCACACTATAGACTTTCTTTCAAAATTGTAGGCTCAGTAATTTCAAAGTCAGAGGTCGTCGATTTTCATGAACTCTTTCTCTTAAATAACTTAAAAAAATATATATTTGAGACCTTTACAAGAAATGCAAGACTGGGTGTCTTGCATACAAAACGGGTTTTCATTTTAATATATAATAGCCCTCATGTTTAAATGTCAAACTTTTATTAGGTTTTCCTGTAATGTATAGATTAACAACTATCTTTTGTATTTTTTTCAAAATATTAGGCTCAGTAACTTCGGAGATAAGGGGAGACGAATGGTCTGTTTTCATGGTTTTTCCTAAATAACTTTTAATCTAATTATTTTAAAATTATTAAAAAATATATATTAGATATCCTTACAACAAGCCCTTTCATTTAATATATATAACAAGATTCAGTTAACGAAATATCTTTTTACTTGATTTTTCTTCATTACTTGACCTCCAAAAATTATCCCAATGTTTAAAACTAAAAGACTTATTACAGGTTTTTTTATCTAATATTAAGTGTTCTCATTTTTTCTCTAAAATAGCAACGAAGCTGCTCAGTAGCTACGAAGATACGGGGGGGGGGTCTATTTTCATGGTTTTCCTTAAATAACTTTAAAAGTAACGATATTTATATATATATTTGACATCCTTACAACAAGCCATTTCATTTGATATGTTACATGATATTACATTATATGAAACTTTTTTAAATTTCCTAGTTTGCCCCCCAAAAATGGCTCTCAAATTCAAAATTCATCTATTACTTATTTGACTGCCTCTGTGGCGCGGTGGAAGTGTATCCGACTGCTACGCATGAGGTCGTGGGTTCGATCCCCACCCAGGATAAAACTTTGTGTGATGAGCACGATGGTTTATTCTGTGTCTGGGTGTTATTTATCTATAATGTGTATGTATTTAGAAATATATAAGTATGTTTATCAGTTGTCTGGTTTCCATAGTACAAGCTCTGCTTAGTTTGGGATCAGATTGCGTTGTGTGAGTTGTCCTAAGACATTATTATTACGTTATACAGTCTAGTAGATTTGGTGCAAATTGGCTGAGACAGACGGACAGACAGAAACATGAGTGATCCTAAAAGGGTTCCGTTTTTTTCTTTTGAGGTACGGAACTCTAAGAAGATTAAATAACACAAAACGACCTGTAGCTGCAACAAACAAGCTCTGTGATCCTTTTGAAGCGATGTAATTAGATAAGAACAAACAGGGTGACAGGCCGGGCTGGGCGGACGGACCGACGGACGGACGGACTGTAGGGGGGCCTCGTTAGCCGCGTAACGCCGCGGGGCAGGCTAGTCGCGGCTCTCTCCATTCTCGCGATAAATAAAGGAAATGGTGAGACGACTCGCTTTATAATAATAGCAACTTTTATGTTTTGTGCTAAGATTTTTCACGTTAATTCTTCGATCCTTAAGCTTCAAATAATACCTACAACGAACCTAGTATTAAGTTTACTTGTAAATTCTACTGAAAACAGAATTCATTTAAGAACGTTTTTGATTTTATTATTAATCACCACTAGCGCAAAACGCTGAGAATACCGAATCTAGTTCTACTCGGTAGGTATTTTGTACTCAAGTGGGAGCAGCACATCGTTGTCATCTCGAAGAACTACAATTGTAACGAAGGTTACAATTTAAGTTTAGTTCCATAAAGGCAACAATATTAAAAGGTAATTAGAGATGAGATAATGAAGGAAGGAGTTCCTTAATTGCGTACAAGTGCCCCTAACGACCACGTTACCTTCGACGCGAGGGTAAGCCGATTGAATCGTTCTATACATACATATACCAACTCGTATATATAAATGCAGAAAATAAGATTAATGTTAATCTACCCCAACGGGACCGAAACATTGAGTGCCGTTCACGGAAGGAATAAGGAAACTAGATAAAATATGTTTTTTAAGTAGGTAAGTCGACTGCCGCAACGAACAGTAAATGCACTACATACGAGTATGAAAAGGTCCGATTTGAATAATTGCACCAGCACAAGAGCGTACGTTCACAGTATTTACGACCTTTTGTTGAGAAACGTAGTTTTTCGGCAATAACTCAATGACGGTATATCCGATCTGTCGAAAATATTTTTAGTCTAAAGTATATACTAAGCCCTCAGGCTGAGAACGACAATTTCATAAAATGACAACTTCCGAAAACGACAACTTCCTAAAACGTCAATTCTAAAAAAGACAACTTCTGAAAACGACATATTCCCAAAAGGACAAATTCCGAAAATGACCACTTCCGAAAACGACCACTTCCGAAAATGACAACTTCCAAAAATGACAACTTACTAAGAAGTGTCATGTTGCTCGTGTTACTATCAATAGTAATGCCGGTAAATTGATTACCGTTCTTCCTACAGCAGTTGGAAGTTGTTACAACATCAGAAAATACGGGTATTTTTACCCGTGTTTTTCGCGCGTATGTTTGTATGTCTGTTCCATTGTTACCTTCTGTAGCCTAAACGGATTGGTTGATTTTGAATTGTGAGGTGTCATTAGAATCGTTCTCCCCCCGAAATATCATTGGCTATGCCATGATACCGAAAAATCAAATTGACAGATTTTCGGCGTTATATTGTATGCTCCAATTTTTTTAATTTTCTTCCAAACCTATCAAGTGGGATATTAAATTATAGGATTTTAAAGGTGATTTTTATTCAAAGGAGTTTATCACTAGCATTTCGAGAAGAAAAGTAAAGTGCACTTCAGTCGAGTATGAATATAATTGTTTGTTAATTTGTAACAGAAAGTAGCCAAGTGCGAGTCGGACTCAACTATTAAGGGTTTCGTAGTAGCAAGTAATATCTGACTGGATGTAAATTTGAATTACTGTATGAATGACAAAGTTGTCATTTTAGGAAGTTGTCATTTTAGGAAGTTGTCATTTTAGGAAGTTGTCATTTTAGGATGTTGTCATTTTAGGAAGTTGTCCTTTTAGGAAGTTATCATTGTAAAATGTTGTCATTTTAGGAAGTTATCGTTTTCGGAAGTTGTCATTTTATGAAGTTGTCGTTCTCAGCCTGAGGGATACTAAGCGCTACCTCTGTCATTTTTATACATATTTTTTGGTTACACAGTTTAAAAGATAAGGAGGGGCGGGGCGACACAACTAAGGCAATTTTCGGAGCGACTAAATCTAAAAGTTTATTAGAAACGTGTCTTGTTAACAATGTTCATGTATGCGCTTAGGTATAGGTAGGTACTACAGTGTGTAAAGGCGGCCGCGTCCGCTGATGACCTTCACACATACTTAAATATTTCCTAAAGCGGTAACACTCTGACGTGATTTGTGTTTGTAATATTTTTTGCGATATATTAGGACTATCGCTACGGGCACGGGCCTAGGTAAATCAACCAATAATGCAGCCTGCGACTCAACCCGCAATACATACCTACTCCGGAGCAGAAACTCGAGTAACGCGCTGAAGACGTGTCAGCGCTGGCTAATATATCAGTTTCATCACCTATACCAGATTTTTGGACGGACCTACAGCGATTGTGGTCGTTCAATTTGAGGCCGTTAGTCAAGAAGAGCTTTCCGATAGACAATCACTGCGCCGGCTAATAAGCAACCTATAATAGGGACAGATTTTTAACCTATTAGTATGTTACTGGTTGACTTAAGCGCGCAGATACTGGTGAGATAGCACCTTAACACTTAAGCAGCACGCCCAATATATCATTAAAGGCGCCCACAAATCATTAATATTAGATCAAGTACCGTGTATCGTACCGCGCTCATAATTAACATCACGGCAGGCGTTATACAAGCAAAAAGCTACAGAAGCCAATATAAAAACTGCTTTAAGCTGATCTGATAAGATATAAATTGCGCTGTGAATAAAATAAATGGTAGCGGACAGCGGTAGGCTGGCGTCGCGCCAGCGCGTGTGCATCGTGGCGTCTTGTGGAGAGTTACGCGCGGTATGTGCATTCGATGTGACACGAAAAATAGCCAAGTATATATGAACTGAACACGCCTAATGCTTACAGCCGAGTAGCACTTTGTAAGGTGACCGATGTAAACATGGTCCAGTCAGTGACAGTATACAAACAATTTGCCCATAGCTCTACCTCATACCTTCGTGGTCGCGTTCAAGTGTATATTCCTCCCCCCAGATGGTATTGGTAGATAGAGGGCTTCCACAGAAAGTTTGCTGTTAATATTCTTATACAAAACTTTCAACTAGATTCAATATTTCTTGTTATAATTATACATTTGATTACAGTAAGTTAAAGAATCACAGTCTACTTCTGTCACATCCACTTAGCTTCGTTTTGTTCGTGTCTAATAAAAATAAAGATGACATCTCGAACGATATGTCTTCCACATTTAGAAGATATTTAATTGGTGACAAATACTCGTGAAGTTACAACCGCGTTGGTTATTAATTAACGTCACTATATTCGTTATATTAATATTATTAACTGAAGCGACAGGCCGGAGAGGTGCGAGACAGATGTCGTTTTCTCAAACGATAAAAAAAATGGAAATGTGTGTGCGATGCGCGCGCGCAGCTGACGTGGCGTTTGATAGATGGCAAGTGGCCGCCGCGACGCTACGCGCACCGCCCTGCTTGTTCAGCAGCAAGAAGCTTTTTGAATCACTTGTTTTAGATCGACTGCGTTCACCGTTTATCTTTAACTAGCTGACCCGCGCAACTTCGTCTGCTTAATTATTCTCCTTTTTTGCAACATTTCTTATTGCTGCTCCGCTCCTTATTTCTCTACTATTTTATGAATGTTATTATACATATAAACTTTACTCTTCAATCACTCTATCTATTAAAAAAACCGCATCAAATCCGTTGCGTAGTTTTCAAGATTTAAGCATACAGGGATATAGGGACATAGAAAGCGACATTGTTTTATACTATGTAGTGATGAGACTGATTTGCGTATTAAGTATTCATCAGCAGTTTTGACAGGTCTTGGTATCGGAAGTTTGCAGGTGAAAGAAATAATATTAGTAAATTAGTTTTAGTTGTTTGTCATTATTTATTTTACGTGCAAACTGTATCTCCTCAGTTGTCGAGCGTGCGAGGGAGGTTCTGGGCTACGAAGAGGCAGCCGCGGGGAGCGCGTACACAGGTCGCAATTTAGCTGAGATATGGAGCAATAATCCGATGCCGCCGATATTAAAAAACTCGCCAATATTTCACAATTCTCTTGCTTGTACAGCCTCTGGAAGATTTTAAGTAAACACGAGTAAGAAGTGGAGAGATTTGAAATGATCGCCAGGTAACATCATGGAACTATACCCGTATTTGTAGCCACACATAACGATGTAAGAAGGAACTTACTAAATATCATTAAGGTACCATTATATTAATATTAAAAATAAAGAAGAAGGAGAGACGAGCTTTTCGGGAACGATAACGGGAAGATTTTTAAAACTTCGTTGAAAATTGTTTCTTCCCAGGCGTTGTACCTATAAGTATGCAGCATCTCTCCAAAACAGAGGTCTACAGTTCCCAAAGAAAAATAAGGTTAACGGTTAACAGTACACCACGGAAAGTTATAAGAAAACATTTATAAAGCAATGGACAATATGACTAATATGTAGGTGTGAAGGAAATAGGTACGTCGTAATGGGTATATCACTGTGTACTTAAAACGTAGACATTAAAAATGTACGACGTAGGCACCAACATAAAATGAAAACGACAGCGACGTGCCACCTCGCAGCATTATTAAAACGGCAGTTTAAATGTTCCAGCTGTCTTAACGCTGTACTGTTTATAAATGAAACAATCTAGCTTTCTTTTCTCATAAAAGATCTACCCATAATGGTTATAGAGATGATTCTGCGAATAGAAAAAATAAAATAAGTCGGCAGTGGGCGTCTCAGCAGGCGGTAACCGCGTCTTGCGACTAATCGCAACTGCGTCGTGTCGCGGGCGCGACTGCTGACAGACGATGTAAATATAAGCGCCACACGAACACGTCTGTAATGTTGATGGCGCTATTAATTTATTTAGATGCGTTACTGCGCGGTGATGACACGCAACAGTCATGCTAAGAACATTTGTGCTGTTCTATCTAAGTGTGATCTGTAGCGACGATATTGGTATATTAGGCATTCAATTTAAATCAAGAGATTGCGAATTCCATTATGACTATAGGAACTAAAACTGTGAATTGAATCAATTCACCTAAACATTCTTATACCTACTTTTTAAACCCCTTAGTTTTGCTTATTGTTTCAAGAGTAGTACAACAAACAAACTGAATTCATTCTTATAGGTTAGCGACTGCTTACTGAGTGCGTACAGATTTATAACAAACAACAAGAGTAACAAGAGCAGGATAACAAGGGCTAACATGGCGTACATCCACGATTCGTGTACTCGCGGTTCGTGACCGAGTTAATACTACAATCATTCCGCGGACAGGCGACAAAGCGGACCCATAGCTGGCTTCCATTCCGAAGCCACGACGCCAACTACTAAAGTAACATGCGCTACTACGGTGGCCCTCAGCTGTCCACTGGGTATGATTCTGTTGCACATTGGCATTTTCTTAGTTAAAGCATGCTATAGTAGGTACTGCATGCTGTAGGTACATCCAAAATTCACTTTCAAATAACCAACTTTACTTAATTTAGACTAGGTAGGTACTTTGTAGCCAACGGAACCGGTACTTCCAACTGACCAGCCATATTATTGTTTGTGGCAACGGTTACACTATAATTTCGAAATTAGAGTGTAACCGTCACTGCATGAGGATTCTGGAGGCAAGATTTAACTAAAAAGTTTTCGAAAATCAACATGAATGTTTCTAATAAGTAGTGTGTACAGAAACGTTGACATCACGATTTCTGGGGTCCTTGTCGTTTACTCCGTCATTAACCAGCGACGAAAGTTATTAATTACGTGGTAAGATAACATTTAATAATCAGTAGTGAAATGTTATTAGGATGAGACAGTGCCACGCTCGCGGGTTTATCTCGCACAGTCGCATTGTGTGCCGCGGGTTAGTGAAAATGAATGCTTCATAATTTCACCGCGATCTTCCGTGCTTGCGTATGTAAATGTTAACATTCGAGCTCCGGGCTCCGGGAGGTTGCGTAACGTCGTGATTATTTGAGCTGGATGGGTTAACAACCATTTTGAACGATTAAAAATAAAGTTGTACAGATAAAAAATAACTTATAATAGCTACTATTATATAATATTGCACCAAGTCTCTTTGTAGTCGCGTCGGGTTCCATCTAATATAGAGACGCTATAAAACTGTCAAACATAGATACCTAATATTTGCGCATACCATTATGAGTGGGGCCACTGTGGCGTCGCCGTCGGCTAGGAGAGTATCATTATTTAATAGTAGGTACGTATACATAGAAACTCGTGCTCTCGGTATGAAAACACAATAGAATACCTAGGAACTATTTCTAACCGCAAACAATATGATTTATCGTAGTAATGTAAAAACCAGTAGTTCGACGTTATGCGGCGCGGCCAGCGTGTCAGCGGTGGCGCGGGCGGTGTGCTCCGCCGCATGGCGCGATGCTTCGTGGTGGCAAAAGGACAAAACGCGATCTGTTTAAGTCGAGACGACAGTTGTTAATGCTAATACAAATATGAGGAATAAATTATTAAAAACGTCCCAAACTGCACCTATTTGTCTCTACATGTTTCACACTATTGACAAATACTAGTTTGTAAAAAAAAATGCGACGAATATTTAGCCATGTCTCACATGGTCGCCGCATAGTGCAGATATAGGTACCTACTCCAACACCGTGATCATTAACAAGCCGACACGTCCGCACTATTAGCAACAAAAACCTTCAATTTAATGACGACTGCGATATTATGAACTGCAATAAAGATCACTTCAGGTACGTACCGGTGCGTGCCTCATACACCTAATTGTGGAGTAATCAAAGGATAATTGACTTCAATTTATGCTTAACCACTGAATACTGAACAGCTTAAGTTTCCTAGATTCTTAGGTGGTTTAGGGTTCATTTACATTCACGGGGTAGACGAAATACAGCGAGAAGGCACACAGAATTTCTTCATTGACGTTATTTAACGGTACCTAATGTGTAAACGATCATACTAAGAAACAAACCCCAGTACAATGAGGCATGTGTTGTTAGTATTTTAATACCTATTATTCGTTTTTAGCTGTTTACAAAACTTGCGACTCTACTGCACACTGCCTTCCATCTTGTCAATGTGCGCCAACAAAACTAAGTACTTAAATAATAAGGGAAGATCGAAACATAAAACAGAGATATTTCCTTATGTCCCTATATCGTCAAGAAGGTATGTGGTACACTCGGTCATCGCTCGCGGTCATTGTCTCCCGAGCCACCGCGCGGCTCCCGCACGACAAATGTCAGCGATCTGTCACGCGCGACCCTCGCGCTCGCATCGTTAGGTCGACGCTCCACATAACTGCTTCGGCTCTTAGTCTTATGTAAGCTTTTAGAGCCGGCAATAAGTAACCGAGTAATGTTCTAAGTGGTCCACAATTGAAAGGATCAAGTCATCTTGAAGAATTGTTTTGTTTCCTAAAAGACTACACGGCTGTTTTGTTTGTTGTTTAATTAATAAAAGTAATCGATATCGCTACTGACACCAATTAAAACAAAATAAATCATCTTCTTATACAATAACGGCAAGTAGTGTAAGATACGTATTTTGCTATGAAAACCTCTCTTGAACCGATTTCAAAAATGAGGAGGTTCTCAATTCGACTGTATTTTTTTTTTGTAATATTTGTTACCTGATTACTCGCAGATGGCTTGACCGATTTGAGAAATTATTTTGTGTTTGAAAGGGTATACTTCCAGATTGGTCTCATTGTCATTAAAGTTTGGATCTGATCATGAGATCTAGGAGAAATCGAGTAAAATAGTAATTTGGGTATATTTTGTTGTAATTCGTGCATTTACTTATAAAAAACACCATTGAGTGAAATGGAACTGATGATGAAGATCACAGATGACCAGCGGAACTATTCAATAATCAATATTGCGGGTTGCGATCTGAGTACCGTGTTTGATATCTGATACTTCGCCTCCACCAAATCATGAAATGGAACTGATAGTCAAGTATAAGATGAACTCCTCAAAAATCAACGGCCTTTTATCACAAAACGCAACACTTTGTAAAAAAAATGAGCAGTTTGGATTATGCTATTGTAACTTATGTCAACTACAAACCAATACACTAAAAAGTATGATTTTTTTTATTTTGTACCTATATTAATTTTTGCTTTTTAGTTACCTCACATTTATTTTTGAAGTCAATATTTAGGTGACACACCATTTTCTCTAGTCTTAATACAAAAATAAACAAAAACGAACAAGGATTTCTAAGAAATTGTGAAAATAGTTTGTCGCTTATGGCTATAAAGCACAAGTTTGTCTTGGGTGAGGTTTTATTGCGTCTCTTGTTGGAGTGAAGTGGACACCACTCACGTAATGAGCAAATTGCTGGTCCCGAGGAATTTAATATAGCCTCAGCTGGTGGGTGCGGGAGCGGGTAGTGTCCCCGCGGCGAGGCGCGAGCCGCGCGTCATCCGCGGCCCGCGTCCCGGGGCCTGTGGCGACTCGCGTGTGTGGACTACGCTTCTATAAATTACTTTTGTTTTAACGAGTAGGATTTAAAAAAAAAAATCTATAGTTAGAAGAGAGAAGTTAAAAGAGATGTGTCTTAAAGACACCCGGTTGGAACGTAGTTCCTTTTGCTATATCTTTTTTGTGTTTGAATTAAATAATGTGTTTTTTTTTTTAATCTGGAGGTAGGTATATAACATTTTAGAGTTATTCTTGTCGGATGTGATACCCTGGGGATCAGTTTTATTTTATAATATTTTCTATTCTGGTGTTATCCACCGCGCAGGATATCACAAATAAATCTAAAATAGAATGCAGGGTTTATTGAAATACCCATGTTCGTAATTGTAATGGAAACGTGTATTTTTACCTGAAAAAATATGCAGCTAGTCTTCTTCTTATAATTTTCCAGATTATTTGGGTTGGCTAACGTAATAAAAGCTCTATGAAACTATGAAAAGAAAACTATCTGCATATATTTGCAGTTAACAAATATTAAAAACCAGGCAAGTGCATGTCCTGCCACGCACAATGGAGGGATCCGTAACTACCCAGCACAATAATGCGGTATAACAAGTGGGTTTTCTGTTCTTTTAGTTTCATACTATTAACAACGTTAAATGTATTTTCAATGGAATTTGTACAAACATTTTATTACTTCTCATTTGGTCTGTTGTTACTCGTAAACTTGTAAAGCCTAGTTTGCCGCAATAGTTTACTTTTAATTTCATTATTAAATATCTACCACATCTCCAAAAACAACCATTTAGCTGACAGGAAGGGGACGCTTTACTCTAACAAAAAAATCGATTTAGGAATCCGTTTGTGAAATGTCAAGCTATAAAGTATAAAGCTTAATATTTCACAAATGGATTCATCAAGTGATATTTACAACCCCTTAATATTTTTAAAAACCTATCCAACAACACCAATAGGTTAGGTAAGAAAAACATTACATCCCAACTTTACACGTAGGGGTTTGCCTGATTTTTTTTTAAATTTTTATTGTAAAACTTTGTCGGTGTAACAAATATGTGTATCCATGCCGCCAAATAACAGCTTTCTCATCATCTTTTTTTGATTAAGGGTCTCTGAGCTAACCTGAGGACAGGCAGGCATACGGACGGACGGACAGAGACAAACTATAAGGGTTCCGTTTTGCCATTTCGGCCACGGAACTTTTATAGTTTCTCTCTTGACCAAGACAAAAATGTAGAATTGTTATTCCTGAATACTAACATACACGTTTCCATTACATTACGTACTACAAACGTGTATATTTCAATATTTATTTGTTTTGTTGCCGACTTTTTTTGTAAATTTTAATTTCTTTAGTTCAAACTAACATTTGATAACCTGCACGGTGGATCAGACTGGAATACAAAATGATATAAAATAAAACTGATCCCCAGGGCATCAGATTTGGAATCCGACCGGAATACCTCACATTTTAAAAATTATTGTCCTATTTTAAATTCAGATTTTTTCATAGATAAAATAAATTTATCTCAATATGGCTAAGGATGTGACAAAACCGTTCAATAACCAAAATAACCGAGTTTTCCTGAAATAGAAAACAAAAGTTACTGATTATTGTTTAGAATACTTTATTTTTGAAAAAATATTTTAAAAGAGGGAATTATAGTTTCATAGAAAAGAAGAAATAAATCCACGGTCGTTGTAATACGGTCGAAACATCGGGCAATAAACAAGGTATTTGTTAACAACCTACCTTAAATTATTCACGCGATTAAGACTCGGAATATATATATTTTCATAATAATTTTCTCATTTCAATTCCTTTTTTATAATAAAATATTAAAACTGGACTGTAATTATCCACATACATGTACGATAATCTAAAATAAGATGTAATAATGTTCATTTTTACATAACCATGTACTTACCTATGCATTTTATATTTGATTTTATTTTCGATTAAAAACTGATTACCGTAGTGTTAATCAGTTTTTTGGTTCAACATTCGAACGTTTTCAGATCGCCCTGTAACTATTATTACTGATTATCATAGAACTGTGTTGTATTTATTCAAACTTAGTATCGCTGTACTGTTTTAAACATTATAAATAATTTATATTATTCAAATAACACTAATTGGTCAGGTCAGGTAGAAAATCAATTCATAAAAAAATACTCGAATTTCCGAAGGCTTGTTTACACCTACATTGTCAACGTGAAGTTGTTAATTGTATACTTAGATCGTGAGGACTCTACAACCTTTTACAAAAATACAAGCAACCTATTTAACGCAACGTCCTTATTCTAGCTTCACATAAACATAAATAGTATTTTTTTAGCGCTACCAAAATGTTACGCTTTTTTCGTCTAGTTTCCCAGCCCGCAAACAAATGATATCGTGCGATAGGAACTACGTTTCAAAAATACACCTCCAACAGTGCCATACCGATAACTTCGATATCTGAAATGAAACGGAATTCATTTAATTCAGCAACAATAGCACATGAAGTGTGGAACTTGATTATACCGATGCGATCGATCAGGTGATCCGCATTAATGGAGCGGACAATTTAAACAAAGGGCGCTTGGAAAAATATCAACATGTCCGGAGTTATCTTTATTCAGAGGCGGATATGTCACACGATCCAATTAAGCGAGTCGCAGTTTGAAATGAAATGTCGCGTTATTGCACTGAACTGGAATCTCGGCGTGAATGCTGCGCGCAGATTTGACGCGCTACATGTGTATGCCGTTATGGAGTACATACACACACTCATTTTTGATAGAGAACTTAGGTAGAGATACTTTTTTCCGTTTTTCGTTTTTTCGTGAGCCGCTAGTCCATAACAATATCAGTGACACCCATATCATTGTTTGGCAAAGATCTGATTGTCACCGCACTGCACTCCTCATTTGAGATATTAGTTTGTAAGTCTCATTTGCCTATTAATTACACATACTATATAATAGTGCCCTTACATAATATAAAAAATAGACATAATAATAAACCTGTTTTAAGGATAACATTCTACTTAAACCTATGGATAGCGATATGCAATATACGCTCGCACAGTGGGCTGATATAATTTGTTAATAATATTAAATTTAAAAAATATAAATACCAGTTAGAACTCTTGATGGACATTTTGGTGTTTACGTGAAATAAGGACGGCGACACATCGCGCTGGTCGCGCGTCGCGCCCCGTCGCACCCTCATCGCGCGACACAAAAACTTTTTCAATTAGGTAGTTGACCAAACCGCGCGGCCTACACTAGCGCCACCGCACGATATGTCCAACTCCATCCACTTTTATACTCCAAATTAAATTAGTTTTCCACATACGAATACCTACACCTACTTTATTGGTTTTGCGCGTAGCTATTTGATCTGTTAAAAGCATTTTAAACTTTACATCGAACCGACATTACCGCGACGCTGGAATAGGGTCGGACTGAATAGTGATACGTGTGGAAATTACAAGTTGTTTATTATATTATGTATTGTCTTGCTACTTTATGATAAATATGGTAAGCTTTGTGAGTAAAACCTAAGAATTTTCTAAGCGAAAATTTATCGTGGCATACGCGAGGAATTAAGCATATTAGATATGGTTATAGGTGAAATAGGTTGTTTATGTCACGAATAGGTACTTCAATTTTGATAACGTAGTACATATGACTAATATACTCGTAGGTAGGTATTAATATGATTGTTCATACTAGCTACAACTAAATTGTCATTTTTATTACAATAATGAATGTAGTAATGTGTATGTTAATATAACAAGTAAAATTAACATTGAACATCGATGGTCGTAGTTTGTTCTCGGTCGCGTACGACTAAACGTACGACTAAGAGATAAATTTTCAATATAGCTTCATTTGAGAAAGCTATTAAGATTATAATCGCGGTCGCGCGCATCTTTAATGCGTCAATTTGTATGCGCGCGTGTGATCACCTCTTAATAGATAAGGGCGCCTACGCGCGACGTAACTTCGGCTATTACGATAATTACAAGCGTTATTTCTTCGTAATTGACATTGGAAGACAAAACAATCAGGGCCGAACGTAAAGTAGTGTGTTTACGCGCGGACGAGGCGGACGCCCCGCGGCGCCGCGCGACAGATTATGTTGTAACTTCCACACAAATTATTGTAAATGTGAACATGAACCAATACCACGCTGACTGTTGACCAATAAAGTCACGCGATATACCTCCTGTGTCTTCTTATATTTACAACTCGACTCCCACGTCTCCACATCTATTGGTTTCGTAGCCTTTAAAACTTTACCAGGCACTTTTTTAAATTTGATGCATTTTCTCTGTCTTTGTTAAATTGAAACGTGCTAGTTGGTCCTGGTTTTGTAGTTATGATTGGGAGGCTCTTAGCTTTGGAAGTGGGTAATAAATTACAATTTTATACCTATGATAATGCTTTTCTATTCCTTAATCGTATTATCTCAATCTTAATACCTAAAGGATTTCATAGTCGCACTTGTATCGCGTGCGTCTCGTGGAGCCGGTCGGAGTATCGCTGGCTATCTTCAGTAAATTATGTTATAGGGAACCAGCTATTAGAGCGAGTCGGTGTCGTGAGCGGGCCATGTTTATAGCTCGCTATGATGTATTATAATTCATTACTGATATAAATGACTGCGCGGCCCGTGTTATTACTGCCTTACATTAATTCGTCAAGTGTGGTCCGGGCCCGCCTACGTGCCAGATTAAATTAAATAATAATTCGGAGCGAGACACATACATAAGATTAAGTACGGCTTGACTGTACTTGAGACTTGAAAGTGTAATGTAGGTACGAACTCTATGGTGCGGTGTTGTTCTGAAGGCTACTTCACTTGATCACTTTTAAAGATGGTGTAGACAGACAGTGGTTACAGATATTTATTAGTTGAAGCGGTGAAGCAACACCTGTGTTTAACTATAACTATATTGTCAATTTCGCGATCAGCGACCATACGAACCTATTAATTACCAATACGCTCTATAATCAACACTGTTAACATTAATACCTACCGCTTTTAGCAAAAACCTCGTGACGGACTTTTCAGAAGATTTTTAATCTTTTAAGATTGGTATCAATGTGGGTCGCACATGCACATTTAATAGCCGCGTCAACTTAATGTATCTGTGGTCAACGATGTTGGTGGCGCAATCATCTTTATCATGTACATATTACTAGCTATAACAACTGTATTGTGTCACTGTTTGTGAACCCAAATAAAGTAAAAAAAAAAAAACTAAGCTACATTGCTCATACTACAATAGGGTTCACATTGGTTGCATAATGGCTGTAATTCGAAACCACTAGTTTATACGTTTAAACTTATAAAATAGATTGCTAATAATATCGACTTGTATTATCAATAAAAGGCAATTGCCTGTAAATGTAGTCACAAATGGTATACACACTAATATGGCACCTAAGTGAATAAAGTATTCAAAGTTTGAATATTTCAATACAATGGCACGTATACATAACATCTATTCCGTGTAAGTAACACTACCAGTAAGTACCACGAAGCCTCGACTTGCGCAACAACAAGTTGAAACTTATCGTATGAGTACCATCCGATATGTGGTGTGTACAGTGTAAGTACCTCTGCTTACAGGTACCTACTACAGTTACAGTAGATGTGGTGAGATCAAGGATCGGATTCAATCTACATAATATAATCAGTTACCTATAGGTCGGCGTTGGATGATACGGTGATACCCGATATTAATATGAGAGTAAGCAATGTACCTACTCGTATATTGGAGCCCCATAGGTAATATGCAATGCAAATTTCTTATTCATAACTAGGTACGTATGCTTATAAATTAGAAAGCTTTCATAAATAAATCAATCGATTGGTAGGCAAATTTACTAGATCAACCGATCGAATGGATATTGTGTACTATTGATATTGTTAGCGCTTTATTTTACCATATCATTTATTTAACTTTCAATTGAGACTTTATTTTTCATGGGTTGGTCTACTCTGAGTTTGAAATGAAACTGACAACTTTTTTAGTTTTAAATTCCTAATGAATGTTGTTTTTTTTATTGTGAACTAAGTTCAAAAGTCGAAAAATTCAACATTCAAGATTCTTTATTCACTTAGGATGCAAAACAACACTTATTATACGTCAGGATTCTACATGTACATGTAATGTCTGAATGATTTACCAAAATTGACAAAACACAAATGTATTTTGTTCGCAGACGATAGCACTATTATTTTTACGGGTAACAAAAGATGTATTTTTAGAACAGGATATTACCAATAATACTCTAACTGTTTTAATTAACTGGTTGACAAGGAGAAACAAAAAAAAAATTGTAAAAAAAAAATGATTTATTGTTTATTCTATTTCTAAATGTCATTAATTTAAAAATAGAATAAATAATAAATCAAATTTTGAAATTAATTATCTAGGACTTCAAATTGAGCAAGTAGACGTGACAAAGTTTTTAGAACTAAATATTAAATTGGGTTCATATATCGAACAGCTGTGTCAAAAATTACATACATTTGCATATGCCCTGTGTACATTATCAAAAACTGTAGATACCTCAGTTGTATTAACAACATATCATGGTCATATTGCACCTCTTCTAAGATACGGTGTTATATTCGGGGGTAACTCCACTGACAAAGAAGCGGCATTTAGGGCGCAAAGAAGATGCATACGGGCTATTTTTAAACTGAAGCGAACTGATAGTTGTAGACCCTATTTGCTCCATTTTAATTTATTGACTTTGCCTCGAGGTAGCGCTATTTGTGAGGAAAAACTTAAATTTATTTAAGAAGCTCAATAGTCGTAGACACAATATAAGAATACACATGCCTGCAAATAGCACAGCATTACAAAATAAAAGTAGGTATATTATGTATGGCCCCTCGCATATGTAGTCATTTACCAAATACAATGTTACAAATTATTAAATCTTAATTTATTTAAATGTAATTTATAAATCATATTACTCTGTCAATGACTATTTGGCGGATAAACTAGTTTAAGAGAGTACTAACCTAATTTAATTTGATTGACCTAATCTAATACCTAATTTAATTTGACATATTCATTATTATTATCACATAAGCTTACTAATATAATTGTAACATTTATTATTTTTCTAATATAATTTCTATCAATAAAAGTTTCATTGATAGAAATATACCTAAATATGTGTACATTTGCATGCTGTTAAGCTGATCATGGTGATACTATTGTTATATTTTTACTGTTATATTTTTCTCGTGTAACCGCATTATTCGCAAATAAATGATTGAATTAAATTGACATGATTAAAAACTAGCTCATGCCCGTGGACGCCAGATTGTTACTTAAATATTTTAACGGCAAAGTTTCATTATAACTTTGCACCCCCATTTTACCCCTTTAGGGGATGAATTTTTAAAAATCCTTTCTTAGTGCCCCCTACTTTATATAAGGAAACCCTGAGTAAAATTTTATGTTTCTAACTGTTTCTTATAGTTTAGGCCTTGCGTTGATATGTCAGTCAGTCAGTTTCTCCTTTTATATACGCAGAAGATAGAATGTTCAAGGTAATTTTCAATTGAATTCATAATGTCTGAATCAATGGAATTAATTTAGGTCGCTGTTGATGACGTGATCAAATTATTCAGAGCTCTCGAAAACACCAGTGCTCACAGTACAAAAATGGCATCGATTTATGACGTCACATATTTCCCAAGGATACTGCGGCAGTATACTGTCAGTCATAACACTCATAACGGAACGAATTTCTTCCCAGTAAAAGCACTGAACAGTGCTCGCAGTGAATATAGCCTAAGTATACACAATTAAATGATAATTTATTGAATACGTTAGAATGTTGAACCAAAGCAACCGATTAACACTAAGTAATCGAAATTCAAATATAAAAAGCGTACATGGTTTTGTAAAAATGATTATTACTGCGTTTTTTAGATTATTAACATGTATCTATATGGTTATTGGAACGAAGTTCCTTATCGCACGTTGTGAAAGGGGGTTAGACGGAAAAAAATCTCACGAAAAGTTGTAACGACACTTTTTGACACACACAAGCCGTGCGGCGTGCGCGTAAGATATATACATCTAATTTGACGAAGAAGTCACCTGTCGAGTTGGTCTAGAGGCATAAATTCGGTACACAGTATTGGTGACAATTGTGTAGTTGTGGGTTCGAGCCTTCGGTATACAATCGTCTTTTTGTAAGTTATTTTCGTTTCGTCGCGAAGTACTTTAAAAAAAAAAAAATAATAATATAAGAACTTCGTTCCATCCGAGGGTCCCTTGACACCTCTCAAGTTTTTTTAAATATTTTGTAATATAAAAAAATCCTTTCTTTTTACATAAAAGATCTAACCAATTTCAATCACGATTGATTTGCTGGCATTTATCGAGGACCTTCGCTGTCTGTCTTCGAAACTCATCGTCAAATCTTTACGAAATTTAAATGAAACCATTTCGAAATAAACCTCTTTCGAATATAAAAAAATGAAATATGTCTATTTATGACGGAGTTATGCCCGAACATACATGAAAAAAAAAATAACATCCAAATTGACCTCCTTCTTTTTGAAGTCAGTTAAAATATCTTGTAACTTTTTGTTGAATTAAGGTAGTACCTACCGGCACTGATGCGGAAACTACGAAGTAGACACATTGTATTATTTTCTATACACGTAGTTATATGTTGCTTACGCTAAACTACAGTTCTCCGTTAAAATCTAGCAATTTGGTCTGGCTGTTTACGTATTCGTTCGTATCAAAGTTGATATTGTCGAATAGGTACCTAACTACTAAGTTATTGTATGTATCTACAGGCTGTATCGTTTGGTTACCGATTTTATTAAACCGAATGTGGTGACAAATTCTATCAGTAAAAAGTGTTGTGGTGTGGTACGAGTACCGGTAGAGCTCGGCTGCCGGCAGATATGTAAACAAGCGAGTCTAGACTAAACACAGACGTGCGGCGCGCGGCGCGTGGCGCGCATCGGAAATGTCGTTATAAATACGTGACGGATTTTTATAACATTAGTGCTAAACGCCGCCCCGCCTCTTAGCGCTCACGTCTATGCTACATACAATAAACATCGAGAGTACAGAAGGTAATCTGAATACAACACGCGCTAGAGCAACGCACATAAAAGACATCAATCACTACCACGCAATCTCTCACAGCTGTGACTCGAAAGTATTCAGAAATTTCGTGCCCTAAGCTATACCTATCTATGTTTGCCTACACGTAACAAAGCCGTGACGACAGAGAAACGCGAGATGCTAAATAGTCATCACAAGTACACACCCACTCTGCTACACACGTTGTGTTTCGGTGGTGCAGTGCAAGCGGAGCATCTTGTGTGTTTAAGATTAAGTAATAAGAAATGGAACTAGCACAGTTTCGCCGGTTAGTCTCTGTGTTCGATGTCCGATAATGCGACGCAAGCTTCTTTCTATCTAGGAATATTTCCGCTGACCTCGCAGACGATATTATTTGCGGTTCAATATTGGTAGAGACGGTTTATTTAGTTTCAATACTGTGAAACGGCAGTCAATTTATTTTCTGATAGATTCCGTATGTAGTCAATTAAATTGTACCTATTTAAAGATAAATTTAATCAATTGGAAAGAAAGTACGCACACGCACATCATTATTCGAAATATTTAATGAAAATATACCTAGATTGTTGTGAGTAGCGGTTTTCTTTGAATTTTTCCATTAATACCCAAATCGTACCAATAAATAAAAAACAACAATAATATGTCGTATCTAGCATCTCGAATGCACATTTAATCACGTGTGTCATGTAGTGCTGAACTGAGATGTGCGCGTGCCGGTTGATTGATGGACCATCTCTAGCTTCTCTTATTGCGTTTACATTTAGAACACACGCACACTTATATACATACCCACACAGGTACACAGGGAGAGTTCTCGCGATGATTACCTGGAAGGATAAGATACAGACATTAGTTCCCCCGCATCAAAACTCAAAATACACGGCACGTGGTTATCTTTGATCGTATGTGATACACGGATACTAGGAAACGAAGATGAAATAAATGTGTCTTACAAACAAATGTGCACAGAGACGTCTTAATCATTTAGTGTTCAACGGGACGTTCTATTGGTTTGATGGTGATCTCCTTAGCGGTTGGACTTTGACATACGCAGTTATTTATGCCCTAGCATATTAGTTAGAGACTATGACTAGTCGGTACATCTCTGAGTTATGTAGATGCACAAAGAGCAGTCAGGTGGCAGCGCAACGGGCTTCATGTCCGCCGGGGCTCTGCATACTCACATAATTGAATTCCGTCGCGCCGACAGCTTACGCTGTGATACAGAAGAAGTTAAATTGTTTATCAAACGAACGTGTTACTGAATCTCGAGACGGATGTTTATTACCTGGACTAGATAAGTTCCAAGAAGGAGATTGAGACTCCATCAAAAGGTGATCTCCGGAAATCGTAAAGCTAATCACCATTAAAATAATAAAGGACAAGCCGTCGGCACAGTAATGAAGGCATTTACACAATATAGCGACTCAGTGACTATCCGCGGGCCGGTCGTGCTCGCGCGCACTGAGACACCGCCGTCGCGCCGCCGCCGCTCTGTCACGCAACTATACAATTATTTACAAGTGCCGTCACTTGCCACTACACCGCGCCACTAATTGTGTCACTTGTAAACTAATAGTAGACCGACGCCACACATAGGGAACACGCGTCTAACATGCGATAGATAACTTACTGCTATATTTTAGAGTGACATGTAATGGGGAACTGACCGGCCTTTAACATTGAGCCGTTTTATATTGCTACCCCCGACACGATATCTTGCATAATAAGCTCTTAGGCCTCATTTACGAAGATGCGGGCCGTCGCGCGTGGTGTTAGGCGGCGCGACCCGGAATGAATTCAAATATACGGCGTTGTATGAGAGTGCGTTCACGGAGAAGCTATTGTAGCACGCGTTTGTTTGAAATGAAGCGTTTTTTGCGGGAGAGCCGGCGGCGTTTATCGCGGCGGTGCATACGGCGGTGCACGCAGCGGCGCACGCGGCGGCACACGCAGCGGCAATTCTTGATGAAGCGAGGGCCGCATCAAAACCTTTTGTCTCATTTGAAAATCGCATAACCCAGACCCGACTTTTTTTTAGGAAAATTGTTTAAAAGTGACTTATTTAACACCACTTCATACCATAATGTAACAATGTTCTATGTTAAAAACTGAATTATTTAGTACCCCGCGTAAGACGCAGCGATAGCCGCCGCGTGCTTGCTACACGCTTGAGGATTAGCCGCGGTCGTCGCGGCGGGCACCGCCACACTACCCGTCACTCATCATCATCATAAACAACATCATATATTGTCATATGTTTGTGTTTACGCGTGAGGTGACAAGTGCCGCTACACGCACCGCCTCTCCGTGAACATAACAAAAATTCGTTTACAAAAAAATCAAAACCGACTTCCAAAATAAATATTATTAAATAAATATTAGTAACTAAAAAGCGGCCTACGGATGAACTTGGATAAAACCAAGGTACCTCGGGCAGTCATTGCAGTTAGGCAGAAACAACTTCGAGGACGAGGTGAACAGGAGAATTTGGTTGGGTTGGGCAGCGTTTGGTAAGCTACGTCAAGTCTTCTCATCGTCGATCCCACAATGTCTAAAGACTAAAGTCTTTAATCAGTGCGTCCTACCTGTCATGACATACGGAGCCGAAACGTGAACACTGATGGTACGGGTGGTCCACAAGTTCAAAGTCGCTCAGCGGGCTATGGAAAGGGCTATGCTCGGAGTTTCTCTTAGGGACAAAATCAGAAATGAGGTGATCCGGCAGAGAACCAAAGTTATCGACATAGCCCACCGGATTAGCAAGCTGAAGTGGCAGTGGGCTGGCCATATTAGCCAAAGAACCGACAACCGTTGGGGTAAACGAGTTCTTGAGTGGAGACCGCGGCTCGGCAAACGTAGTGTAGGACGCCCTCAGGCCAGGTGGTGTGATGATTTACGCAAAGCGGCTGGCAGGAGCTGGAGAAGCCGAAGATAGAACAATGTGGCGTGCAATTGGAGAGGCCTATGTCCAGCAGTGAACTGCGATAGGCTGATGATGATGAACTAAAAAGCATAATATAGGTACAACAATTAAAAATAATTAAACATTTTGAAGTTGGTGCCAAGAAATGTAGTTTTATGTTTTAGGCACCAACTTCAAAATGTTTAATTTCTCACTTTTTAGTGTATTGGTTTGTAGTTGATTTATGTTACAATAGCATAATCCAAACTGCTTATTTCTTTTTCAAAATGTTGCGTTTTGCGACACAAGGCCGTTGGTTTTTGAGGAGTTCACCTGATACTAGGTCATCAGTTCCATTACATGATTTGACGGCGGCGAAGAATCAGGTATCGAAAACGGTACCTACTCAGATCGCAACCCGCAATATTTATTTATTGAATAATTCCGCTGGTCATCTGTGGTCTACCAGCGCCACGCCACTCGCGACGCGCAACGCCGGTGGTTTCCGTAAACAAGGCCTTAGGTAGCATTCTTTTTTATTTTTGCAAAAAAGATAACTAGCAATGTGGGATTAAGTCCCACATTACTAGCAATCTTGTTAACCCTTCAGCTAAGCTCGAAGGCTTGTGTTAGGAGTGGGTTCACGTTAGTAGTATAATGGGTAGGATTCGAACGCGACCGCGACCTCACGATTGCGAGACCAATGCCTTAGCCATTAGGCTACCGCCGCTTATTGTGAGCAGAATTCTAGAAACCGTATACTTGGTCCGCTTGTAGAACACTAGCAGACCACCTTGTCTCCACTATTTACGAGTATACACATAAGGTTATATCCTGAGAAAATGATCTCAATGAGCGTAAAAAACGCAACATTAATAAGTAACTTAATAAGACTTTATTTCATAGAATGTGAAAATGGATAAAGCAGAAAGTGCCACTAACTAACATGCAACTGACAACTCAATCTGTACGCGTCTTCCTGACGGGTACATTACGCCTATAATATCTGTAACGGTTTTAATCCCGCCGGTCATTAATTCATCATTATTATGACTACTGGTCAACCAAGTGCCGCCCGGCTGCCGGCCGGTCCGGTGGCCCGGATGTGTCGCGGCCGGCGACCATTTATCAAGAGGCTCCAATACATCAGGCGTCGCTGAACCACTGACCCAATATTCGGCGGTGGCATTGACAGATGGAACTGAATGGTAATCTACCAGCTCTCCATAATATGTTTAAGTATGAGTAGGTCCTATGTTAAATAAGTACGTGGTGGAAATGTCGTTTTGTTAGATAACTGTTTCTAAAATACGAGTATGTACGGTAGTATGTTATGTAGTATAAAATAAAGGCCGTACGACGTGTCTGAAAGTTTGTGTGTGCGTGTGTGTAAAATCACACAATGCCATCTGATCCAATTTTGGCCGAGGATGCAGATAGACATATATATTGGTATGGTATTTCTTATGAAACATATACATATTACAGAATATTTCCACCTAGATGCAGAGAAACAATCATGTTCATTGCACAAAGATTTTATCCTGAGGCCATAATAGATATACCTAATGTATTTATGGGATTAGATCAATCGAAGAAACTTAAGTATCACTAGAAATCGTATTGGAAGGAAACGTAATGTAAAAGTACGATTATAAGATCAACAAAATATTGAGTATTGCCAGTATGTACTGTATCCAGTTGAGTATCCATACTCAAACTGGCGCTGTTATTGAGTATTCGCACCTCAGCTGCATTATTAAGACGCGCTACATCGCAGTGACCGCACGCGGTTGATAGCGCGCGTCTCGCGAGCCGCGCATACCTGATGTGATATATTCAAGCGCAATGTACTATTTACCTACCTACTATTGATATTTTTATACTGGTATATACGAAAGAGCGCTATGAGTAGGTATTATCTTTGAAACATTTTATGGGTCTGATTATACCATTTAACAGGAAGTTTGTATAATTAAGCTCCGGGCAATCGACATATAGTACGTACAGTAAGGTACCTACTACCTAAGAATAGTTTTTATCCTTGTTTTATTACCTGTCTGCCAACAATTTGTGTAAACATATTTGTTGTAATAGCTTACACACAGTAAATAAAAGTATGTAGTTCTTTAAGAAATACTTACCTACAACTTTAACACGAGGTACTTTGATAACTACCAAATAGGTATAAATTTCCAGTAACATGTCAGATTCCACGTATTATAAACATTATACGGTCAGCTTTAGCCTCGGACAAAATAATCCCACAGCTTAGTGTTAATAAGTTAATAACGACGTGGCGTCAACTGAGGTATAAAATAAAAGCAAGGATGAATATGCATGAGCTGCCGCGAAGTGTACTCGGGCAAGGTCAGCTCGCTGCGTCCATACATACGACTACGTATAACGTGTAGGTATGTACCTACTAGCTACACGCTACATGCGACACGCCGCCGCCGCGCCGCGCCGCGCGCACTCGAGCGGTGTGCAGGTGTGAGCCGACGCGTAATGGTGACAAATTGAACGTCTGCCATTCCACCCCGGGGTAAGGGTATCCGCGCACTGGTCGACAAACTATCACATGTCAACGTACATAACTATAGATACTATCACTATATGTACATATAATCAATAGCAACTATATTCTAACTCGTATTCGAAACTCTTAAAAGTAGCATACTACAAACTTGTTTAAGTTGTCATTCTTCGCTTAAATTTATGGATTGAGTGAGTGACTGATTAGATTTCTATTTGCCAACCATATCTTTTGTATCTATTATATAATAAAAAATTATGATCATAATATGTACCTATATGTAATAGGTACATATTATGATCATAAACTTTTAGACGAATAAATAAGGCATATGATTCATGAGGAATATATCAAACCGAATGGTTCGATATTGCCTTCTTTTGTTCTCTTCAATATTAAAACAATAGACATATTTAGGAAGTTATAGTATCGTTGCTACACCATCGGTAAGTGTGAGGACGCCGTAATGTGACAAATAGTTCGTATGTCACCTCCCGCGCTAATCCCTTCTATACTGACTGCCCCACGGTACACACACACACACACACACACACACATCTGCATACGTATACACCCGAGCTGGTATGTATTAGAGTGGACGGAGGCTGACTGATTACATCTACCTATCAATATTAGCGAGCTAATTGTCTGTCCTCCGGATACAATCCTCTATCCAACGTAGCTATAGAGATGCACCTACGGTTTACTAAGTAGGTATCTTATGGTATATGATATCAATTTATACATTACTATTAAGGTGTATATATATATATGTCTATTAAGGTATATATTCAGTCCCAGTTTGTACAAAGACTTGAGTAACTTATAACGGCCATTCGGTCATCAAGAACATTCAGATCACTGAACAGCTCATGGTCCGTCTAGCATACTAATTAAATAATAATTTAGAAAAACGTGATATATTAGATACATTACCCAGCTGAAATGAAGCGTCTTACACAGTCGACTCACTTAGTAAAGTGAATACTTCTTTAGCACTACACTTAACACTTGTGCACTTTTGGAATGGGTAAAAAATGTTAGGCTCGCGTCACGACACGTCACCTGATCGAAAATTCGTTAGACGGAGGAAGGGCAATGAAAAACTGCTACAATATCATTAGAATACGAAGATAAATTTCACCACCATCTATTTTATTTTAGTTATTATAGCTGAGGTGGGAAATCGGGCGGTCTAGAAACCAGAAGACCCCAGTTCGGGTCCTTCCGGTCCGGGTTTTCCCTTTTTTATTTAATTTTTGATTTTGGTTGTTTGATTTGTGATTACGTCAGTAAGTTCGAAAAATATTATTCAAATTTCATCAGTATGTAATATAATGTTCAAGTTTTCACTTCTTCCGGAGTGCAATCCGTTGTTTTTAAAACTTTAACCGCATAATAGACAGGTAGTCATATTTTTTTTGTAATACAAATAATGTCATAGAAGTATGTATAAGTCCCAACATAGGACTTGTACAACGGAGTCAGCGAGGGACTTTACTATCTTATAGTATACCCAGGCTTAAGACCAACTGTTATGATGAATTTATGAATCTCATAACATTCTGTTCAGCGTGGGTTTCGCCCCCACAGCTTCATGCATACACTCGTGTCTCTGTCGGGTGCAGTGCGCTCAAGTCAGTCACTCACCTAAATCAAGAACACCCAACGGAAATTACGCAGTTGTCAAATAGAGACAGGGGCATTAAACCATTTCTATGGTTCTGATTGCAGCGCTGAACGTTGTCACGTCACACGTATCTATTAGTTACTCGCAGCTCCGCGACGGCCACGGCACGCACCGCACGCACCGTGATAGCTCGCTCTCTGACGTGATGGATTAAACACGTCCCGCTCCCCTTCCCCTCCACTCTGCGGTAGAGCAATACCACGCATTATTAGCGTATCACACTGATACACGGGATCGACTCCTGTATGCATGAACTTGTGATGTATCTAAGTATCTACCCATACAACCACATAAGTATTTAAGTATAACTGTTACAGTAAATTTGACTAATTTAGTGATTATATATAGTCACTACTACTACACACTATTTTTAGGTCTACTCGTAAATTAATCATTTTGCCTAGTTGTAATGTATAATATCTAGCAAGTCTTAGGTAAATCAATAAAAAAGATATATTTCGTTCGAGAGGAGTAGTAGGTAGGTATGTATAAATCAAGTTCAAAACTATGACAAAACCGAATAAGCCCGACATGACTTCACGTGGTAGGTACATGTTTGTGACACCCATGGTGTGAACCGAAGGCGCAGAGAGTAAAGTGCTGGCACCAAGCGATCTGTAGCGGCCGAGACTGGTCACCGAAGACAACCAGCAAACTGAGGTTGCGGAGGCGGGCATAGGTGGTAGCGCTTTGTTACGCAAGGTTGAAGAGGCCGCACTTCCCACAGCGCTGGAGAAGATGCGATTCTTAAGATCGTTTGACTCATACAAACTTGACAGTTTATCATTATCATCATCAATTAACAGTGTTACCATTAATATAATTTATCATCACTATCGTCTTCAATTCATTATTACCAACCATCATCACCAATCATCATCGTCAAGCATCACTATCCGTCATCATATCCCCAAGATCAACTATCTATCATGAATAATAGCTAGTAAAAATAATTACTTTGTCATATTTACCACGTGACTTTGTCATTATTCATGAAGATAGCTTCGATAACCATTTTGAGATATGAAGAAAAATCGACTCGTCCACTAGGGTATAAATTACAAGTTCTGTGTCCTAGGGGACTTTACAAAAATATTAATAATAATATCTTGGGACAACTCACACAACGCTACCTCATCCCAAACTAAGCAGAGCTAGTACCTACTATGGAAACCAAGCAACTGATAAACATACTTATATATGTTGATAAACTTTCGCGATTTGTACACATTATTAAAATATATATAATACGGGTCTTAATCGCGAGACCACGGCCGTTGCAATACGGTCGAAACGTCGGGCAATAAACAAGGTATTTTACCTTAAATTATTCACGCGATTAAGACCCGTAATATATATATTTTAATAATACTTATATATATATTTTTTTTAAAATAACTAGCATTGTATGATTGAGTACCATATTAACCCCTCCAGCTAAGCTCAAAGGCTTCTGTTAGGAGTGGGTTCACGTCGGGAGTATAATGGGTAGGATTCGAACCCGCAACCTCACGATTACGAGAACGATGCCATAGCCATTAGGCTACCGCTGTTTCAAATACATACATATTATGATAAATAACCCCAGACACAGAATAAGCCATCGTACGTCCAGTCGTACTCACTACCACTGCGCCACCGAGGCAGTCGTTCGAAAGAACAGTTGCCATATGTTACCTCTTTACAAAAAATAAAGGTTTCACAAAGTACATAAAAATGAACCTGTTCACATATTACTAAGGCGATGAACAGAGCGGTCCACATTACCGCGAGGTCCGATTGTCCGAATATTTAGAGGCAGGACTTCCGGACCGGACCGGTCTGAACTGTCCGGATACGTGTGGTCGCACTCTACCTACAACAGTTCATTTAAATATTCAAATATTTCATAGATAACTGGTGTATAATTGTTGGTAAAATTTTACATAAACGCTTAAACGAGATAAAATCGTTGGTCGCAGCCGTTTGGTAACATCGCGAGAAAAACATTAAATATAAATAATGGCACAAGTTGTGACAATTTATTTAGTTCATTCTCACAACGATTATCCAGATATTATTTTGTGTTTATTCTGCACTGGTGTGCTATTTAATAGTGAATTTGTATGTTAGTTCTGGTTAAATTACACAATGTGTTATATCTATAGTGTGTGCTCTTACTTACTACGTTTTGTACTAATTTAGCAGTTGATTAGTACCATTACCTATTTGGTTTTGCATTATAGAAAATGCAATTCATATCTTTATAATGGAACTGATCAGTACCAATCAAATAATGAAATGTAATCTCTACTCCCAGCACAAACGTAACATCAGCGGTTTGGCAAATCCAAATAAAGCACGAGATCGTCAATCATATCTTTTAATGCGCCTTCAAAAACGTTCGCAAACGGCGGCAAAACAAACGATCTTGGGTACATTAATCATAAACAAATGAACGAACTCCACTCTCGACTGAAAGTCAATAAAACTATTTGACCCGCGCTCCTAATGCAGTGCAGACCTCGCGCCGCCTCCCTCGATGTAATCTAAATAATATCCGAGTCAATGCCGCGCGAATACCGCCAAACAACAAGGATTATAATGTAAATGTATGCAAATGTTCGGAGGGCGCTGCGCCCGCCCCGCGGCGTGCGACGTGCGACGCGCGGGCGATATCCGCGCGTCGCTCAACGACGCTCAGCTGAAAAAATGGCGCGCACCGCGACCTACAGATAATGACAGCTTACGTCGTGAAAACGTGAGGCTTTGTGCTAAATTGTTGAAACATGACTTGTTTCGACAATTTTCATGGACTGGGCCGGCGAAATGTAAATGATATAATAACAAGAGATGTTTTGATGAGACTCCTAACATTTAAAATTGTACTAGCGTTTTATACGCGCCGGGAAATTTAAACGGAAAACGGAATGAACAACGATAATTCGGGTCGGAATAATTTATGTCCATAAAGGAGTCTGTAGCCGTTGTACAGTCGCCCGTCCGATGGGACGCGGCGCGCGGCGTCTGTTGTTCCCAAACAAAATAGATGTAGATTGTAGAGACGTTCTTTATATCCTCACATAAAGGCGCGGCTTTTCAATGTTCCGATTTAAATGCAGAGTTTACTATCTTGAACACGCTGGTCTTACGAGACAGCAGACAGGGTGCAAACAACACACGAGAATAATATAGACAAAGATAGTCAAATAGAAACTTAGGAGACTTCTCCGTTAATAAATTTGTTGCAAACAAAATATTCAATAAACTAATTTACAATAACATTATCTGAATTAAATATGTTTATTAAAGTCGTAATTGTCACATGCCGCATCCATCGGTAGCGCTCTGCTCGGTCGTTGCGTGACGCGGGTGCGGACTGTGTTAGAATATAAATGTGTGCGAATCTTCGACCATTACGCATAAACCGGCCCAATCCGCAGCTTTTCATACAATTTAAATGGACAATTTGCCGCTTCACTTATTAACGCTTACGCTGTCACCCGGCATTCGTCCACCCCTCTGTTATTTCCTTCCGAAAAAAATCTTCGACTGAATTTTTCGTTTATCATTTGTTAAATGCGTTCTTATAGACAGACGAAATGTCTGCATTTTTAATTTTTCCAAGAAAGTAAATGATGCGGCGTTTTACTCGCTTCAACGGTCTTCTCGTTGTTTAAATGTCAGAGTTCATCGAAGTAACAACAATTTTGCAGAGACGTTCCGACAAGCTCGGAGATCGAAACTTAAAGAGCACAAATGACGAGTTACACTAAAGCTAATAATAATGATAATAACCTGTTGCCGAGTACAATTAATTTAAATCATTCTGCATATTTATGACACTTGCAAGTATAAATTGTTTTGGTTAGAAATGAATGACTTAGCATAAGTTAGTTGGCAAAATGTATGAGAGTAAAGGTTCGGTCGGTACACTCGGTGTATTAGTGAACGTGCGTCCATTGTGGTGCCGCGAGTCGCGACCCGACCGCCCCGGACCGCGGCGCGTGCTCACACGACCAATTAATTATAATAGCCTGCTTAGTTTCAAACAACAAGTCACCATCACCATTGTCGTCCGGCAGAACGCCTACTGCCAAAAAGGAACTTTGAATTTAATGGATAAATCTGTAGGACTTTTCTCCCAGTGGAGAAAAGTCCTATACCTACATATATTAAGCATGTATTATACCTACATACATTCCGGAATAAAAACTGAATTATAGGAACTTATAGAAATTACTTCAAAATCCGTTGCACAGAAGATCTAATCTAACATAGTGACAAACAGCGGAAAGTGAGTTTGTATTACACTGTGTAAATATAAAATGAGGAAATATATATTTTTGAGTCAACAGAGATGTTCGACACAGTGACCTAACTTTTAGAGAGAATGCTTATGATTCTTAAAAGAAAAAAGGTGCCGGCTACAAAGGTTTTGTATAGTATAGTAGTTTGTTAAGTGAAGTATGGAGTGTGCACGCATGGGAGCGACTGTGGAGGCGCGGCGCGATGCAGGCGCGCACTGCGGAGCTCCATGGCGCACTGCGTCCGCCTCCAGCCCGCAGCCACCATGCGTCGGGACCGTCACACAACAACGGATACAAAGAGCGATCCGTGTGTTTAAAATTTATGTTTAATTATCTGGCTGTACTGGCTGTCAACAAGTGCATTCAACCTACTTATTTTATTTCTTTATCAGCAGTTAAAGTACCTGCAGTAGAAGGTGCTATCACAAAGCACAGAGAGTACAAAAGGAGAATTTCGCGCGCTTGAGGAACGCTGACATAGTCTAGTCACCGCCCACGAACCAATTTGTTCCGAAGATGGTAAGAGACAGCAATGTCGTTGTTTGACCAAGTATATACGCGTATGGGGATTTCCTTCTGTACTCTCATGTTTTGTGGTATTATGATGATTTTATTAGTGAGAACACAATTGATACAACCACAGTATGAGTCCTGGTGCAGCACGTACTCTATCTTATTTCTTTATATAGCATAAAACAAATTCTCTCCCCGCTGCTTCTCCCTATGTATGCTTAGATCTTCAAAAGTGCGGAACGGATTTTATAGCGATTTATTTTCTTTCAGAAAATTTCTTCCCGATAGTTTATAGGCATACCTAATACATGCATAGTAGGTACGTGTATTGTAGATAGTAGAAAAAAGACCGTGCGAAACAGAAGCAGAAAGTGCGAGAAGAAACAGCAAGTCACCCTGGCCTTTACACTGGCATTGGCCTAGCCACTAATGAACGAAAATGCACCAAGCAATTTAAACTTTAACGTAAAATTAATAAGAAAGCAATTAAAGTTCCACAATCTGTATTGTTACTAATTTAGGAACGGCCGTGTATTGTTCTCTCCAAAGGAGCGTCCATTTGGGAGGCTACGAGGACGCATTTCAAATGGATTGTACCTATACAAAATGATGGCACCATTGACTATATTTCCATATGTACGTACGTCTTCCTCTTGGACGTAGGCAAGAAGGTTATACTGAAGACTGGTGTCTGGAGTCATCACTATACATTTGTCATTAAAGAAGTGAAGCGAACAAACCTAAATTTATATGACTACTAGCTGTGCCCGCGACTTTTTCCACATGAAGTTGCAGTGCTGCTAATTCTCTATTCACACGTTAGCGTAATGATAAAAGTAACCTAAGTTACTCTTTATTTCATCAGTTGTCTAAAAGTGCGCCAAAATTCGTCAAGCTGCTTCGAAGATCCTCCGGAACAAACAGACAGACTGACAAAAAAAAATTAAAACTGTGCATTCAGTAAAAAACTGTAATTTTGATGTTACAAACAGACAGTTTAGTTTTCGTTATTTGTATACAAGATGATTTATAGGGTTCTGTAGCCAAAATGGTAAAAACGAAATCCTTATAGTTTCGTCATGTCTGTCTGTCTGTCTGTCTGTCCGTATGTCACAGGCATTTTACTCAAAGACTATCAAAAAGAGAAGGAGTCTTGTAGTAGCTACTACTGAGTTTAATAGCTAAATTATAAAAACAAACATTTTTAGACACTCCATACATGTAACAGAAGCTGAAAAATTATTTATTTCAGCAAACTTAAACTTGTACCTACATCATTCGACAGGTCTTCAAAAACATTTTTAAAGTTTCTAATAAACATTTTTGATTGAGTGAATATTTTTGCATAAATTCTGTCCCCCCTTTAACTTTTGAACCGAGCGACTAAAAAATATGAAAAAATTACAAAGGTAGCGCTTAATAAATAATTTATTTTGAACATGATCGGATATACTGTCTTTGAGTTAAGTGCCATGAACATACACTCTTCTGCTGATGCAATTATTCTAGCTGCTACGGAACTCTACATTCCGGGCAAGAGCATGTCGGACACATGCTCTTGCCCTTTTTTTAATATTCTAATAACTTCCCACTTTTGGCTTCTTTACATTACACCAAATAACTTAGTAATATAATTTAAAAAAAAAATACTAATTAACCCTGCACCACCTACCACCTACTTTTGTCACACTACCATTTACCATACATCTGAGAGACCTTGGATTAAAATCGATATTTCTTTATCAGATTAAGGGCCTAAGCCTCACAATAAACAACGATTTTGCTCCAGTAAAATAGTCTGTAGGTGGTTAAGGTCATAAATACAAAAACTAAAATCTTTTCCAAAACTGTTATTACAAAATTATTTGGTGTAATGTAAAGAAGCCTCGAGCGGGAGGTTATTAGTATATTAAAACCGGCAAGAGTGTGTCACAGTATTATTAAAATATATATATTACGTGTCTTAATCGCCTGAATAATTTAAGGTAAAATACCTTGTTTATTGCCCGACGTTTCGACCGTATTGCAACGGCCGTGGTCACGGGAAGACTGTAATATATATTTTAATAATGTGTACAAATCGCGAAAGTTTATCAACATTTGTGTCACCCCACAGTACTTAAGGAGTGGCTTTTCTTTTGTTTTTATCGTTCCGTAGCTAAATTAGAAAAACTGAACCCTTATAGTTTCGCAATGTCGGTCCGTCCGACACTATGCATGAAAAGACAAGGTGGTTCTCTCTAAGAGAGACGAACGTCCATCTGGACTGGACGACATCTGTTTGTAATTACAAAACGAGCAGAAGTCCACTCCATTTGGATTGATGGATGCATCGTCAGTGGGGCCCTTAAGATTTATTTTAATTTTCAGTAGTGGATTGTAATTAATATTTTTTTAACTTTAATTAAGCCAAATACAGATCCACAAAGATCGTTCTGGCGAAGAAGACCAGATACATTTTAGGTGAGTTTCCGAGTAGTCTTCTTGCTGCGTCAGATACTGAGTTGGTCAGCTGTGTAACAGAATGACAAATTAACTAATAGGTAACAGTAACCTTTACAAATGAATGTTGAGTATGACAGTGACCGTGCGAGGTGTGTGCCGCCGCATGCGCCCGCGCGCCGCTTGGCAGCCGGCCAGCGAGCGGCCGGTGCGCGTACATTCACATACATCGGCGCTGGCGCTCGCACCTTGAATCTACAATATACCAAGAGTATAAAGGTATCCTTTTTTATACCACGAAACTAAGAGAAGGTCGTGCGCCTGATGATGAGCGTCACGCTGGGCCATAACGGTGTCAATGCCACCCAAAACCTTGTTTAGCAAACATCTGAATATCACTGCACTTTATTTATTCAGATGACGACGAACTAATGTGTTAAATGAGAACATGTAAATGAGACTAACGAACTTATTTACACAGTAATTACAATTGATACAGTACCCTTCTACCGAAACATGTGATCACTATTACACTGTAGAATAACTAACACTATGTTGATACCAACCAAGACAGCTAATATGGCTTAGACCTCTTTCATAAAATCCGCGTTGCTCGAGTAGCAACGTAACATTGGAACAGACATATGACATCGCTCACGGAATGAAAAAATGGCTTTTGAGCGACGTGGCTCTAACTATATTCCATTACTGTGAACGATGTTTATAATGTGCGATGTTTTTAATGCCCGTGTGAAGGTTACCTTCTGTACTCACGCTATTTTGTGTTGAAACGCTAACATTTTCGATATTGCTCACCACTTTACGAGCCAGAATGATCACTAACATTTATGTCAGTTAAATATGGTTATTTGATTGGCATTAAACCTTCTACATCATTAAGATAAATTAATCTGTTAAACAGTTTTGCAACAGAAAGTTTAGCTCGATTTGGATCTAATTAACAAGTCCAATAAAGATCTGATAATTATTATTTCTTGCTGTATGATTTTCTCGATAGTCTACTGGCCGTTAACTGCGATTGCGATCTTCTTCATAGATAAATAGAGATCAATGGATGAACAGGTTTACGGTAGAAGCTACTACTAAAACTGACTTTGTAGAAATCACAAGAGTATTCGTCGAAAAATAAAGCAATTCAAAGTGCAAATATTTATGATCACATTTGTTCGCGATTTATACAGATTAATTACAAATTAGCCTTTATAAATAAGTTGATGTCACGTCACATATAATCCTCAGTAGTTTACAACCACCCCGCGCTGATTTACGCACTGTAAAGAGAGTAAAGAGTTCACTGCTTTATGTCTGCTACTGCGGCCGCAAATAAACGCGTCCAGCGCCCGACTGCGAGTCGCGCGTAAGTATTATACTACTACGTATGAACAAGCGAAATAACACACAGTTTCACAGAATTAATAATAATAATGTTCTGAGCTTAACGAGTACAAGTCGACGGAACTAATCCAACAACAAATCTACACTCGATTAGGCGCTTTACAGCGGCGCGATTTATCGATATGAGTTATTGCAGCAGTAACAGAACTTATTGCGGCCGTTTACTCAATTGTCGACCGCGAGTTGCGGCAGCTACGAGAGAAAGTTCGGACTGCAGTGACGTCTGAAGGTGACACCGTTATAGATATCTACTTATTATGCTTTTTACTATCTTGTATTCTTGACTTGTTGTCTTTCATTGTGACTTGCATCTTCAGGAGATAAAAAAAACTGGTAACAATATTTTGTCTTGAACCGCCATAAAATTCAATCAATGCATAACTATTAATTGAATTTTGTCTTAAGTATCGTCAGTCCTGACGCAAGAAGAAGACCCTACTGCGATCTTCATAGATTTGAATTATGTCCAACACAATAAAATATGAAACAAACATTTACATAGAATCTAGTCTTGTTATTTATTACACCTATTTATTAGCACTTTCATGTGCGTTCACCAGATATCCTAACATATGCTGTTAGCTACTGTCATCTAACAATATTTTACTTACAAAGCACGAACACTCGGACAGGCCACATACAGAGCTGTATCCTTTGAATTAGTCGGAGTCATTTAAGCCCGTTTAAGTTAGCCTAATGTAGTGGAGACTGCACACATATTGTGTGACACTTGGGATTTGTCAGCGACTCAGTGCTCACATCGGCTAGGGTTGCTATTAACAAATTAAATGAGCCTAACAATAGCCGACGATGATTCACGCGATTAAGTCCCGATCTAAGAATATTTAATAACAATAGAATTACCTACACGACTCTGATGATAAAGGGTGGCCCTAGCGATTTGCTGTACCTACATTGCCCAATGAGAGCTCGACATTTGCCGCTCCTCGTTGCCGGACGCAGTAGACGACTATTTTGCTTAGGAACTAAGTCAACAGAGCTCTTTTGTTGTTGATTTTGTTCACACACAAAAACGGCATAGATAGGTACAATGCCGTTCGCGGCTTAAAAGTATTTCAGGAAAGTGGAGATACAATGATAATATTACAGTCAAATTACTCCATTTGAGAGAACAACAAGACGTGACAACCCTAATCGGAAAGAGCACAAAAATAAAACGCGCCAAAATTAAAATAAGTAAAAGTGTTAGTGAGCGATGTATTCGTTAGCGCGACGTGGTGATATATAAGCGCAGAGAATGCGATCCATTAGTCTCGTTGTCGAGATTGTCGACCCAATTGTTTGATACCAAAATATCTTCGACTTACTCACAAATACGAGTAAGACCTTTAAAACAAAAATACTAATATAACGATTGTTCGATCTTGAGAGTAACAGAATTGTTCACAATTCATAATGATGCAGGAAACTCTTGGGAGATTTGTGAATAGAACAACAATTGTTTATTACTATTATATACCTAATACTTTTATAGTTGTATAATATTACGTTCTGATACACCATAAATATGGATATTGATCTCAAACGACACAAATTTTATAAATATGGTGTTCCGACAGGGAGTTCCGAGGTGATTCTTCAAGCACCGCACCGTCGGTGGGTGGAGTTACCACAGGCCACTAATATATATGTTATCATTTGCTTATACATAGCTTCAATCTTGCTACTGTTAATTTTTTGTGACTAAGAGGTTGAATCCAATTAGAAACTTAATGACCCCCAACAACCCACCCGTAATGAAAGCAACCCGCCCGTCGTTTCAAACGAATTGCAATATCATGAGATGAATTTAAATCTGAGCTAAGCACTATCACTGTATCAATTGAAAATCTTATGAATAGAGAGTATCTTGCCGTGTGCTATACATCGATGGTTTAGTCGGGTGTATGTAGGTCTCGTCTGTAGTGTGGGTGTCGTCGGAAGCGCGCGAGCAATATCGTCGATTGCACATTTCCTCGATGCGGCGGATGGTACACGAGTGCTCATGAATTTAGAAATCAGCAGCTGTAATCGTTTGCACTGCTGCTTCTATTCACTGTTTATCGTATTATCGTATACTTCTTACTTTTTAGTACCATGTACATTTTAATATTGTATTTTGATTTAAGCCTAGTTCTGGCAAGTATATCGTTGACAAAGTAATTTAAAGATACATTGAAGCAAAAAACATTTTTTAAACATATTGGTTAAATTTATGTTTTAGTACTCGCCCTTTGATTTAATACCCCAATCGAGGGTATTAGAAAAAAATTAGGATGTTTTTAAAATTTTATGTAGGTACCTACCCAGTGACACTCGCGTTATCAAGATAAATCTAATGATGTACTTATAATTTGTTCCGATCGGTAGAGCCCTTGAGCTGTTGTGAGCGGACATAGAAACATTAGAAGGATACATACATTCGCATCGAACACATACCCTCCTCCCCAGTCGGGTAAAAATAACTTTGAATGGATGTATAAAAATATTGCAGAAACCAGTTTTATTATTAAGAACATGTAATACACGTCGTTAATAATAAAAATAAATTACAGGGTTTGTTTCGTTTAAGATCCCTAAGTAAAGATGAGTAGCAATAAAAACGTTTTAGAACTACGTTATACGTTATCAAAAGGACTTCCTTTAAAGTAAATTACAGGTACGAGTATGTACGTAGCTACGCTTGTAATTAGTAACAACACACCACGTAGAAATCAATAAAATAGCTTTAATTAGTGAAGTTTAAGTTTGGTTCAGAACTTTTAAACTTTATTTATATACCTACTTGTTCTGTGTATCCTTTTGCGGCTGTAAAGCATTAGCGGGAACGTGCAGGTAACGGGGTCGGGGTACTACAGCAGGCTGTGTGCAGCACTTCACTTACTGACTTATGATAATTATGTGATCTAAACATAACACATAATCATGGCAACACTGTCAGAATGTAAACAATCAATCCATGCAAAATATTTTAATATTAATAGTAAATAACAAAATCAAACTGTGAAACTGTGATAAATCTGTTAATAAACCGACTATAATATAGTGAAACTGTTGGCGACGTTGAACTTTTCATTGTGACCGAGAAAATACAAAAGACGTGTAGTGGTGAACAATTTACAAAATAAACATTAGTTATGTGAGTTTAGAGAATACTTCGTAGTAAAATAACAAAAAGAAGTAATGTTATGAAAATCAAGGTGTTTAATAGACTTTTTATGTGATAAATTTGAAAAGTAAATATTTTGTGTATCATCTTAATCGTTATCTTTCGTAAATTCAAATCGTCCGCCCCACCAAACAAAATTAAACAGGGCGCGTTCCAGGTACTCAAGTGAATTCGGTCATATTTTAAGCATCACAAAGAAAATCCCCTGTTACACGCTCATAGAAATAAACTATTTATGGTGTTGCCAGATAAATTAGTCAACTCCCACTAATAAAAATAGAAAAGTGCATAAAACTCGGAATACTAATAAACAATTAAGTGCAGTGATAATCCAAGTTACATACTATGAGAATAGAAACAAGTAATACTCAGAAGAGTGTAAGTTATATAAAATTTTATTCTAAACTGTAAAACAGTTGCGGTGAAAAAACTCTGTGTTGTGAAGTTAAAAAGGGCCTTGTTCGATTTTGTGTCGCTTCACACTTTTAGTTTTTGTGTCTCCCCCACCGCTCGCCACGGTTGCTGCGAAAGTCATAGCCCTGCGTTCGAACCTCGTGCACACATTTTAGGTTTTTTTTGAGCACATCAGTATAATGGAAGACTCTGAAAACGTAACGCTGAGAAGGCAACAACGATCAAATATAAACAAAACTGAGAGCGAACTTGAATTTGATATATCGTACCACAGTCAACAAAACTGCCAATGTTGTATTGAAGACATTAGCACTTTAACCGATGAGGTGAATAAGTTAAACATGGAATTAACAATTGCTAACACAGAGATCGAAAATTTAATATATAAAAAAAAAATAAGAAAATTTAATATATAATATGGAAAATACGACCCTAAAAAAAGAAATAAAGACTTATCAAAACAAAATAAAGATTTTTAAATCAGTCGGCATATCAGATAACATAGACACAAGAAAATCAAACTCAACACCTATAAAATTTTACTCGCCGCAGTATCAAAGCCGTTTCAATACAAATATGAAAATAAAACTACCGACGTCGATAACGCAGAAAATGACCATTTTTACTGATCAAACCCAAAGTCCTTTTTTGAGCCGCCAATCATTTGAGAACTTGAATCTCAAATTTAATACAACAGCAAAATTAAAGAGTCTAAATTTGCACAGCTCACCGGAGGGAGATCAAAATAGTTGCGATAATGTGGACATGGCTAGCATCTTGGATGACAACGTAGATGTTCCAAGTGTTATACAACATACACAATGTAGTCGCAGCATGGGTGTTTCATATGCTCGGATCGACCACATTAGTGACATAACCGTGGATAGAAAAACGCAACACTCACGTCCATCAAATAAAAGCAGAGTCATGATTTTTGCCGATGAGTCTGGATATGGCCTTGGGAGATCATTGCAAAAACTACTAGGAAAGGATTTTGTAGTTACAGCTATTATTAAGCAGGATGCACCTTTGTCTGAAATATTAAGTTCTAGCGTCTCAATGTGCCAAAATTACACTAATTCTGACTATGTAATTATATTAGGAGGCACACATGATGACAATCCTATGAAGGTGCAGTCATTTTTGTATTATTTCATGAACCACATATGCAAGACGAATATATTAATCGGCAAAATCTATAGAAATAAATACTTAAATGTAAATATGTTTAATAGACTGTTAAAGCTAATATGTAGAAACTGTAATAATACATCATTGTTAGATTTTAATAGTATGTTAAATAGTAACTCTGCACCGCATTATATTAATAAATTAAATATAAGTCAATACCTACATAGAGAAATTTTACGATTGAAATATAAACATGACTATATGAGTTATGCGTCTAAGTCCGTCAATAATGAAAATTTAAAAGTATGTACACTTAAACAATATCGCGATATGAGCATTCAGACGGAGCATACTTCGCTTAACCAACCATCTTTCGCAGTGGCAGCTACACAAACAAATATTGGTATGAATTCAGATAATGATTTGTTTTTTCGTGAGTAACCATTCATCCATTCAACAAATTTCAACAACTATAAGACATGAAATATCTAGCAATACCTTGAACGACAAAATTCCTGTATATATATTTCTTCAAAACTTATGTGGCATAAACAATAAAAAGGATGAATTTGAACTATATCTAAACACGATATTACCTAGGTTGAATTATATTTGTGTTACTGAACATTTTCTTAATAGTATAAATGCACCTCTATTAACCTTTACTGACTATCGCCTGATTGCTTACAACTGCAGAACTAATAAAAAACGAGGAGGTGCTCTTATTCTAGGACAAAGAAATAGGGAATTTATGGAATGTCCTCAAATTAACAAACTTTACAAAATTAATTCTTTTGAAATATGTGGAATAAGAGATGTTGAAACTGGGTTGTTTTTATGTTGCTTTTACCGAACCCCTGATGATAAAAACTTTAGCATATTTCTGGAATCTCTGGAAAAAGCTTTGGAATTTCTTTTTAATAGAAGGTCCATAATTTGTGGAGATTTCAATGTGAACTTACTAGCAGATTCAAAGAAACGCTCAGAGTTTTTAAGTCTATTACGGTGTTATAATTTTAGACCCCTAATAGAAACGTCAACTTTCATACGTAATAACCATTCCTCATGCATAGATAATTTTATTACAAATTTAAATAATCAGCATATACAAAACACTGACGTAGATCATAATGGTCTTGGAGATGGACATGGTGGGCTTCTTTGTGAATTGGTCTTGCAAACTGAGGAAGGTAAAAAATCTAGCAAAACCCAAATTATTACAATTGAAAAAAGAGGATATACTAGAAGAAATAACGAAATGTTCAAAAAGTTAATATTGAATACTGATTGGACTTCAATGGGAATTAATACATTTTTAAATAAGTTTTACCATGCGTTTCAAAAAAGTTTCATACAAAACTATAGAAAAATTAATGTTTCAAAAAACAAAAATAGTATAAAATGGGTAACAAGAGGTATTAAAATATCTAGTAAAATGAAACGATTCTTATGTGTCAATAAGGGAAATATTTTAGAAAAAAGCGTATTGGAGTACAAAAATAATTATATTAGGTTATACAGAAAAGTAATTCTTGTTGCAAAAAAAAAGGCAGTAACTAGACAACTAGAAAATGCAAAGAATGTTAGTAAACAGATATGGCATGTAGTTAATGACTATAGAAACAAAAGTAGATTTTTTTTAACAAATAACTTGAAAATAAAGCACAACAACAGATATATCGACAATCCTAGCGATGTTGCTACCATTTTCTCCGAACATTTTAACTATAAGCAAGCCTCTAACACAGATAAAGCAGATGAGGCAATATATTTCTTGCAAAAGGGCACAAAAAGAGTTGACATAGAAATGATTTTGTCAGCCATTACACCAGAAGAAATCACAAAAATAGTAAAAGGAATGGCTACCAAAAGTTCAAGTGGGTATGATGAACTTCAAATATCGGTGGTGAAGCAACACATAAATATTTTAGACGTACCTCTTGCCTGTTTTTTCAACACTTGTATGAGTAAGTCGCTTTTTCCCGAACAACTAAAAATAGCCAAGATTGTGCCTTTACATAAGAAGGGTTCGCCTTCGGATCCAAAAAATTACAGACCAATATCTGTATTACCGACAATTTCTAAAATTTTTGAGAAACTGTTGAAATCTCGTCTTGTGTCTCATCTTAAAGAACATAAAGTAATAAACTGCAGACAATTCGGATACCAGGAGAAGATGGGAACATCAGACGCAATAAATGCTTTAGTTTCCGACGTAGTTGCAAAAATTAATAATAAAATGAAAGTGGCTGGAATATTTTTAGACTTGAGCTCAGCTTTTGATACTGTTGATCATAATATTCTGCTTAGGAAATTGGAATATTATGGTATTAGAGGAGCTGCGCTAAATCTTTTTCGCTCGTACTTAGCGAATAGACAAATGTACGTAGAATTAAAGACATTTGACGACAATAACTGTCTAAAAATTCAACGATCGCAGATGGTTCATGTAAGCAAGGGCGTACCTCAAGGATCTATTTTGGGCCCTATACTTTTTTTAATTTTTACTAATGATTTAATTAATTATATTGAACAATTTGATTCTGATATTAGCCTAGTTGTTTTTGCAGACGATACCAACGCGATCATTAGTTCTAAACGCATAGAAGATTTGAGCACAAAAATTAACGCAGCTCTCAGCATGTTTCAAACATGGTTTGTGACCAATAACCTAATTATTAATACAAAAAAGACTAATCTTATTTTATTTAAATCAACAGCTCGGCGTAATGATCAATTAGATATAGTTTTGAGGGAGGAAACAATTGAAATGGTTGATTCTGTTAGGTTTTTAGGTGTACGCATTGATGCCATGCTTAACTGGAAAAACGAGCTTGATGCTATAGATGGCTCCATATCATCCGCCTGTTATGCCCTCAGAAGTTTGAGAGATGTTGTCAGTATGAACCATTTAAAAACTGTCTATCATGCTCTGGTTGAGTCTAGGCTGCGATATAGTATACAACTCTGGGGTAATAGCTATAGGTATAATTGTGACAGAGCATTCATACTACAAAAAAGGGCCATACGAACTATTGTAGGTATTTCATAAAGAGAGTCCTGTCGAGACTATTTTAATAAATTGAAAATATTAACAGTACCTAGCCTATATATTCAAGCAGTATTACACCATTTGGCAAAGAATATGAAGAATTTTGAAACTGAAGGTGAAAGGAGGTTAAGAGAAAATACGAGGACAAACAATTTAAAAAATAAACATAATCCAACTTTAAATATAGTTAAACACGGTGTTCAATATCAAGCAGTAAAACTTTATAATAAATTGCCCCATGAATTGAAGAAAGATATATACAATATGCAACTATTTAAGAGGAAACTCAAACTATATTTACTAGGAAAATGTTTTTATTCCATAGAGGAATTCATAGCTATGTAATCTTATTGTAATCGAAATAGAAATTGACATTATTATTGAATCCATGTGTACATATTTTAATTTTTTTTGTTTTTTATTAGTACCTTTTGACTTGTTTAATTTTATAATTACTTACTTGTGATGATATGGGTCATCTTATTATTTGTGACATGTCTTACTTGTTATAACTAATTAATAATCTCTATATTTATTTAAATACAATTTCAATTATTAGTTATACCCATTAGCAATTAAGTAGCGATTAAGAATTGAATGTCAAACACAATTGTTTTATTGTTATTGATAAATAAATAAATAAATAAAATCGATTGATAAACTAATTATGTCTGCTAACGCATGATATACACTGGATTTTTTTAATTTGGTGCAAAGAGAAAATGCCGCAGGCTGTAAATCGTAGTCTCGCTCGACTGATCTGTTGGTCTAGTGGTTAGTGACCTTGATTGCTAAGCCAGAGGTCGTGGGTTCGATTACCTCTCTGGACAAATCTTTGTGTGATGAGCACGATTGTTTACTCTGTGTCTGGATGTAATTAATCTATAACAGGTACCTACTTTTTTAGAAATATATAAGTATGTTTATAAGTTATTTAATTGCCATTCCTCAGCTCTGAGGCTCCGCTTAGTTTTGAGATTAGATGACCGTGTGTGAGTTATCCCAAGATATTTTTTATTTCATCCTAATACAGAAGTCGTCTTTTAAAAAAATTGTAAAGTCCCCCGCGACACAGGGCTTGTAGCCTAGTACAAGCCCTGTGACGCGGGGACTTTACAAACATACAAGTACGGACACAAAGTACACCCAGACTCAGAACAACAATTTGTGGATCACACAAAGTGGTGTCCCTTGTGGGAATCGAACCCACGACCTCTTGCGTAGCAGTCGGACACACTCCCACCGCGCCACTGAGACAACCGACTCGCGATAATTTCGCGCCTTTACAGAAACTCATAATAATATAAATAGTTAATCATTCTCTCACCTGTCCACTTAATGTACCGACGCTAATTAACTAAGTAACTGTTTGACGAGTTCTTTTGATATTAGACTTCATTATTTTGTAGTGAAAAGAGCCACAGCAGACAGTAGTGTCGGGTGTTAATGTACAGGCCGGTTGATCTAGTGGTTGCTGAGCCTGAGGTTGTGAGTCACGAAGAGCACGATCGTTTGACCTGTTTATGCGATATGTTTTTACTAAGAAATATTTGCAATTGTCTGCCTAGTTTGTGGGTGAGATGTCTTAAAAATGTTAGATAATATTAGTATCTAAAGGTGTTAAAAATAAGAAGTTTTCCTCGATTGATTTTCCTCAGGCACTCAATGGAGCGTCGAAACACATTATTGTTTATCTCATGAGTGTCCAAAAGCGTGGGTTGAACAGTTGAAGTTGACTCGCTCCACCGTACATAAATCGTTATCAATATAAGACAAGATAGAGGTAATGAATAGAGAATAATCAGTTTAACTAAAGCTAAAATAATAAATAGATAGTGTTATCCGCAAGAATAGATTCAGTTCATTAAACATTCATAGATTAGAATGTCGCAATCGCTATCACCGCGAGGTATAGTTACAGCGAGTACCGCGGCAAGCGTCGCGCGTCTTGTCGAGAGTCGAGAGTCGAGGCTCCCTCCCACATGCGGGACGTGAGCTTTCTAATCTTAAATACTAGCTGTGAACCCGGTGTTATCGAACGTTCAATATATCTAACTTATACTTTGAAGAGGGGTAATGAAGTTGATGACGTACTACGTTCTGTTGTATACATCGCTATTTTTATGCAGATTATTTTGAATTATACATACATAAAGTACTATAAAATTTAAGTATCTTCAACAAAAAATCTTTAGATATTTTCAAAGGACAAATCCCGTATGAGTTCTGTCTCAAATTTATATCTAAAAGTACAACAATGGACAGACAAATATTCATACTCAAATTCAATGGACCATACAACGTTTTGTTCCGTGTGAGCCAAAAGTTTGAGGTGTTAGGTACACCTCTTGCACGTAAGTCGTAACCACTGCGCTACCGAGGCAACTAAGCAATTAACACAATATGCAAGTGAAAGCTTTGTAACAACAACAAGCTTTTTTGTTGTGTTTTTTTCTTTTCGTCCACGCATATATATAATTTGAGGCGGAGAGCGGTCGTCGTATGACACATGTCTATCATGAGTTATGTGACTGTTCGGCCACCTAGTGAATGATAACGTCTACAACTCACCACCGATGACAACTGTGTAAATGTACCCAAAAAAATATTCAAAGTATCCGCGCGGCGAGGTGCGGGGCGCGCGGTTGCAGGGAGGGGGGTTGAGGCACGTGACCCGACTGTAGACGCCCCCCGATGAAGACGCGTTATTTACTCCACTGACCCCCATAAAAAGAAACGTTCCTTTCAGGATTGTGCCCGCGCCCCAACGTCTCGTCGTTGAATTTTAAACAAACACACAGACGACGCTAGTTTACTGATTTCCGAAACGTGTTTCAGTTCCGAAGGGGACTGTGTAATGCGAGTATGACGCACCTCAGCGAGCAGCTTTATGTCCGCTGATAACACCGCCGCCAACGTCATATACCACCGCTGATACTATCTGCGTCTGGACGAACTGACATTGAATCAAAGTCACAGTACTTTATTCACAAATTATGATCGTCGAATAAAACAAACCAAACAAGACTGATTCCACATAATACCATAGAAAAGAATAAGCAATAAAAAATCTCATGAATACTCTTTTAAAATGTCAATAATTACAATTTAATTGTTTGTATACAATTATGAGTAAGGTGCTGCCACGGTATACAATAAAGCTCACGGAAGGAATAACTTTATGTATGTAAAGCAGACAAAACCAAGTTTGAAATATAATTAACCTTCTATGGTGTGCACGGGAGCGCCAAATTACAAAACAAAACTACTTATGAATCACTACCCGATTAATAACTACACATTTTACTTCAAACCACCTCTTTTCGGAACAAAACATCAACAATAGCTATGCAATTATAAGCGACGTTCAATACTCCCACGTCAATAAACATCTGACCTACATATCGGTGCATTATTATTTGGTATTCTTCTCCACCTCACTCGATCTATCCCCTCGATAGCATGCGGAGATCGTCGGCAATATCCACAGATATCAAAGAGTCGGCATGTCGCGCCTCATGAATGACGATGTGCCCGCACGCTACGAAGCCTCTACGACACTGCTACGTCATCTGTGTGCTACGTTTAATTGGTTTTTATGGAGCGCGTATTGATCCGTGAATGAATCACGAGTGGCAACTAGTCGCTTTGATGTCTATGAGCCAACGTAGATTTGTAGGTGAAAAAGTGAGAATACCAATTTAGTGCTACAAATTGTCTATGACGGTGGTATTGAATCAGAAGCGTTATGGCAAAGCGATGTGTAGGTTCCATCTCTGTCTTTCATTACGAAACCTGCATACATTTACTGTGATATAATATGATATGGATAATATTACTTTTTATTGTATACAATAGAAAAAAATAGCAAATAAATTTTGCACTCATAGATAATAAATTTTGCATGTGAGGTAAATACTCCTCCGTGACACTGTTTGTTTGTATGAAACTTATACACGACTCGTGCGAAAAGGAGTGTGTGTGTTTTTTATTGCACCAAACTTTACAAATTTATTAAAAAAGCAATTAGGCGTAAGCAAACGTGGTTAAAATAACATGGGACTTATTGCTTACGAGTATACATCATAGAGACAACATGAGTATCAAAAATAAAGGTAATTTCAGATTCGGTAAATTTATGTTACCTAAATACGAATGCACTTGGGATTTTTAAATTGTCTGTATCATAAAAAAAACGCAAGTTTTTTTACAGAGTAAACACTGCAACGTATACTACACAAATTGCATTCGTCAGCCGTTCATACGAAGGCTCCCTGAGGGCCGGTTACTTCTAGATCAGAGTTTTATTACAGTTTTTAGGGTTCCGTAGCCGAAATGGCAAAAACGGAACCCTTTTAGTTTCATCTTGTCCGTCTGTATGTCTGTCTGTCTGTCTGTCCATCCGTATGTCACGGGCATTTTACTCAAAGATTACACAAAAAAAATGATTAAATTTAGTGCAAAGGTGTCTTGTAGTAGCCGCTTCTTAGTTTAATAGCTAAATAATAAATATAAATATTTTTGGGGGGCACTCCATACATGTAACAGTAGCGGTTTTTTTTTTGAGTAACAATAATGAGTTGCACAACATTGGACAGGTCTTTCAAAAACATTTTAAGGTATCTTTTTGATTAAGTGAATATTTTTGGAAATAATCGCTCCGAAAATTGCATAAATTGTGTGTCATGAAAAAAATCTAAAAGTTAGCGCTTAAGAAATATTTTAAACTAAAATTATTTCGGACATACCGTCATTGAGTTATTATTAGATAATATGAGTAAAGATTACAAAAGGGCGTAAGTGCCATGAATATACGTTCTTCTGCTGGTGCAATTATTCCAATTGGATTTTACATAGGACAAAGGATCCGGAACCCTATACTGAGCCAAACTGCCAAAACAGAACCCTTATAGTTTTGCCATGTCCGTCCGTCCGTCCGTCCGCAGCTTAGCTCAACGACTGTTAGTGTTTGCATGGATACACATATTACTTATGCCGACACAGTGAAAGAATAAAAAAAAGGGTACTCTATACGTAAAGTAGTGATATGATTTTTTTTTCTCACCTGCCCCATCGTGTGGGGTATCATTAGATAGGTCTTTAAAAACACTTTGGGGTTATAAAGACCTTTTTTTCATTTCAAATACACGTAGTAGTAGGAAAACTACCACAGCTAGGTAGGTCTTACAACTTAACGAGTAACAGAAACCAAGTAAGAAGTAACAAAATTTTTGTACAGATTCCTTTGAAAAATACTTATATAACGTTGTTAGTAGTATGAAACAAAAACAACAGAAAACCCACTTATTCAGCCGCATTCTGCATTCCGCATGGGGGACTACGGAACCCTACATTGTGCGTGGCCCGACATGCACTTGTCCGGATTTTTTGTTCTGTTCTGTGACGTTTCTCATTTCACGGCACGTTTGTTACGACCGACACAATGTTACTTCATCTTGTTTCGCCGCAGAACGTGTCTGTTATACGAGTGGGTACCTTTCATTATGTGCACTACTAATTACACCGATGAATAGTCTAAATAAAAACATTTGTTTAGCTAATCCTACTTTTTTATATAAATCAAATTTCTGTTGTTATTTTTTCAATCATTAGGTATTAGGTAACAAGGTTTATAACAGCTACAGTCAGATCTAATTAAAATCATACTTTCTTTATTTTTTTAATTCTTTTCTATCTGTCAAAAAAAATCGGGCAAGAGCATGTCGGGCCATGCCCAGTGTAGGGTTCCGCAGCCTTAAATAATTGCATCAGCAGAAGAGTTCATGGCACTTACGCCTGTTTGTTGAGAAACGCAGTTTTTCGGCAACAACTCAATGCCGGTATATCCGATCATGTCCAAAATAATTAAAGTTTAAAGTATTTCATTTTCACCTTTGCGATCCTTTTCATATTTTTGTTAACACGGTTCAAAAGTTAAGGGGGGTGGGACCCAATTTATGCAACTTTCGGAGCGATTATTTCCAAAAATATTCACTTAATCAAAAAAGTTTATTAGAAAGGCGATTGTTCAAGTGACTATGGAATTTAATATCGCTACAAATTTTGTTGTGCCAAGATGAAAACTACTGATTTATGTAGACATTAATATATACTTTCAGAAAAACCAACAATGATTTACCTAATTTGCCGGGTTTAATTGATATGGGTGGATGAACTTCGAAAATCGAAATATTTATATACATTTTTTTTTTTTAAATAGGGCATAGCTATGATATTGCGTATTAATTATGTATTACACATGATGTGTAACACTAGTTTATGGCTATGAATTCAGCTTTGCAGTGATATATAATCCGAATCTCTATCTCACAAACACTTCACAATTGTCACAATATTGGTACGAGTCTCTGTCTCACAAAATATTTCTGATTGTCACTATATATATGTAGTCTCTATCTCAAACTCACGTAATGTAACCACAATATCATACACAACACGAGAAATAACAAAAGCTATTTGTTATTAATACTTTCAACTGTTTTCATAATGGACCGGCGCCAACAATCTTTATGCACAGATAAACAAGTGACATGACATTACATTTCAGTGTTGCCATAACTTTTGTCATATCCTATACAAATCGATTTTTTTATTAAAATTCATTACTATGTTCTTATTTTTAATCGAGCCGGGTCCTAATCTAAAGGTATCAAAGAATATGCTTATTAAAAAGTATAGTGTATAAATATTATCGTTCTTTACATTCAAACGGTGCAACAATTAATAGAGTATTTATATTAATTATTTAATTAAAATCGATAATAACCCTAATCGATATTACGATTTTATTTTTGTAATAGTGTTACCACCGTTAAAAATAACTTCATACGAAAAAAAAGGAAATAAATAAACTGAAAGACTAATAATTGCATCTCAATATTCCGGCAAATGTGAGACTCCATATCATTATATAATAACGTTATAATTAGAAACAAGAATTATACATTTCATCAACTTGTGGCACAACGTAAATACTAGCGATACTGCTGGTGGGCATACCCCTTTAATGACGTTAGGCGGCAGTTCCAATTCAAACTCAAACTTGACGGGGGCGAAGCCGCGTGGAAAAGCTAATACACACTAATATTATAAAAATGTGAAAGTAAGTGAAATTTGGTATGGAGATAACTAGCGGGCGAAAGCTAGTAATATTATATTATATCTTTAAACGAGCAATTCTTGTATGTATATATCTTAATACACTGACGGACTTATAAACTGCATCAAAGTAATAGACGACTTTGAAATAAATATTTTAACCAAGTATGCAAACTTTCTATACAGATTTAAATTGAAACCTCTAGATTGGTTCGTGAACTTTAAAACAGCGTAGGATCATATCTTTAAGTTTAAGTTTATGTACTGGAAAGGACCTTAAGACCTTTTTTGAAGAAAAAACAGAAGTTTAAGGAAAAATTGTTTAATTAAAAAATTGGTTTTAACAATAGACACAAACTTTATGCAAGGGTTTATTTGTGTTTTAATAAGGTGTATTACCCCCACGTGCCCTTATTACGGATTCTAATCGGTTCCGCATAGATTTTATAAGGGTTTTTAAAAGATCTTGCGGAATATTGTCCCATTCTTCTGAAAGTGCTGTTCTTAGTGCTGCCACTGTCGTAGGCGAAGGGTTTCTCGCATATACAGCTCTTTTTAAATTGTCCCAAACATGCTCGATGGGATTAAGATCCGGGCTGCGTGCTGGCCAATTCATTGTACGTATCCCAACCTCTTCGCAATAATGTTGAACTTGTGCAGCTGCATGCGGCCGGGCATTATCCTGCATTAAAGTAAAATTTTCGCCTATGAATCCCATGTAAGGCACCACGTGATCTTCTAATATCTCTGTTATGTAGCGATGTGCTGTCAAACCCCCTCTATTACCGTTTTGACGGACCATGTCTATGAACACAAGTTCTGTTCGCCCGTTCATCGATATGCCACCCCAGACCATACATGAACCGCCTCCAAAAGGAACACGCTCCTCAATGCAACTTTGAGCATATCGCTCCCCACGTCGACGATAGACTCTTCTGCGACCATCTGCACCATATAAACATGTCCTACACTCGTCCGTGAACAATACAGAGGCCCACTGCTCTTCTGTCCAATTCAGGTGATGACGCGCAAATCTTAAGCGAGCTTGTCTGTGAGCTGCAGACAACTTTGGACCATTTGCTGGTCTAAAAGGGGTGATAGCCGCTTCCTTTAACCTTCTTCTTATTGTTCGTGCACACACGTTTTTTCCACGCACTTCATTAAGCTCGGTTTTGATGTTAACTGACGTGAGGAAACGATTTCGCAGGGAAGTTGTAACAATAAATCGGTCATCACGACCTGTGGTTGCTCGAGTTCTGCCTGTACCACGTCTCCTCCTGTAAGAACCTGTCTCTACAAACCTTCTGTATATTCTACAAACCGTAGACTGGTTTAAATTTAAATTTCTACCAATCGTTCGTTGATCCAAGCCCTCCCGCACCAATGCTACAATTTGTGCCGCTTGTTCGGACGAAGTATCCATATTATGGTTCAAAAACTCTCGATGTGTTAAAAAACTAACCCAACAATTATGCTGGTAACAATAATTCAATTGACCAAACAAAAAAAATCAATGAGAATTAATTTAAAACTTTGCTATAAATAACACGCAAATCTGATACTACGAGTAAATTTTCTTTTCCCGGCTATATTCATTTGTTTTACCGCAGTTCTATTTTTAAATTTAATTTTTTTTTAAGATTAAGAGCCAGTCTTTCCATATTTATATAATTTAATCTAAAAAGTTTGCATACTTATTATAAAAAATCCTTTTAGAGTAAACCTGAACTTTGATGCAGTTTATGAGTCCGTCAGTGTATATATAAATCTCCTGTCACGATATGTTTGTCCGCGATGGACTCCTAAACCGCTTAACAGATTTCGTTCAAATTTGCACGCAATATGCAGTTTGGTCCAACTTGAGAGATAGGATAGCTTAGATCTTTAATTATAGTCGCAATTACTAAAAAAATTAGGGATCCTGTGCGGGACAGATAATACCCATTAGTTTTTATTTGTGTTTAGTATAATCGATACGAAAATAATAGTTTTAATTTAGTTCTTTAACTTGCAACATTGATTCCTTAACTTGTAACATTGTCCGTCTCATGTCATTAAATAGAACGAACAAAGAACGAAATAATATCCAAAGAGAATTTTTAACTTCGATATAGAATTGTCCTTGACCATAGAGATTACAACGGAAATTGTATCTTTAACTTTTAATTAGTGAAATTGATATATATAGTTTATTATTAGTTATGAATAATGAAATGTAAATTAACAAAGTGATTATGAGACATTTTCACTTATCTTTCGTGCCTAAGATACTAAGTTTGTATTATTCTAAATTCATTGTCGTAATTAGTTCAGCTACTCGACACTAAAAGCTTGTCTCGGAGATCGCGATGTTTTTTGATTATTTCTTAAAATTACGTGTAAAGAGTATTGTCATTACATTTCTCTAAGGTTATACAATATCTCTAGCACAATAGCTCTTAGTAATACTGCATTGTTTAGCCGTAATTTGTAATTGAAATCTGATAGGCACGGTATGTATGTACGCACCTTAGAACATTCCTATTGGTCAGAATTGTATATAATGTAATAGCACTGTTGCCAATTTAGTGGATTTACCCCAAAATTTAGGGAGAAATAAATGGAGTAGCGGTATTTACCCGACTTCGCAAGAAGGAGGGTTATGTGTTTTAGATACTTTTTTTGGGGAAAACCAGAGTTGTTTATATCAGTCAAAGTCCATAGCAACGTCACGCGATCAAATCAATGTCGACTGCTCGCTCATGATTGGTTTTCATTCAGGAATGTTAAAATTAGTGATAATCATTTTATGGGTTTTTTATAATAATTTAGGGAATTTATAAATATAGGGTTGACAACACTGCTAAAATAAATTGACCAATAGCGACAGGTTATTTTCGATTTAGATGGTGTAACCGGACGATACTATAGGAATTAACGGTTTTTCGACGTCTTTATATATAGCTGTAACCGAGTAATGAGCGGATTCGATCAAGATACTTGAGCCTAGCTCGTACTGATGGATCTCTCTCGGTAATTGAATGTACCCATGTTCTTACTGAAATATATACACTAGTCAGTGACTGATATAGTTTTATTACTATTCCTCAAACTGCGTTACCCTCCAACCTTTTTTTTTTTTTTTTTTTTTTTTTTATGGCCGTAAAAAATGCCTGAACGCACACCTCCAGCACCCGGGGCAGACGCTGGAGGTAGTGTGGGACCTGCCCCCACTAAAAAATCGGCCGTGTACCTACTCGCCGCCATCACGGATATGCCGCCAGGACTTGTTATATCTTCGGCGACCCACCCAGCGGCATAGCCCCAACGGGCATTCCTGCTCCTGCGGCGTTCTGGGTACACACAGAACGCCGCCATCGCGAAAGGCCGCGAGCGTGGGAAACTTCCCCGTCCATCACGCCCACAGCCCCACCAAGCGACGCCACGCGCGACTGCGCCTCACGTCGCTCGGTTCGCCGGCGACGGGGCAGACTAGCCCCGCCGCCTCCCCCCACGAGATGAATTTCCCGCAGGAGGGTGCGACCGCGTCCTGGACCCCCTACCGCGCAACGCATCCGGTACCCCTATCACTGACGACAGGGGCGAGGAGCGAGCATGGCTAAGGAGTCCGTTAGGTGGAGGGTGTAGAGGCATGGGAAGGCGCCTCCTCCCCACCCTCCTCCATCCGCACCGGAGCCTGGGTGCAGGGGTCAGCCGCAGCTCGGCCCGTCCCCAAGGGCGGCTTGGCAGCCCTGGGGGGCTTGGCAGCCCTGGGAGGCTTGCAACCCGCCCTTCCCATCATATGGTTGGCGGGCAGGTTGCCCGCTGCGCACACGGGGCAGTGGGGAGCGGCGGAACACGCCGCTGCCGTATGCCCCGGTTGACCGCAGCGGAAACAGAGTCCGCTGCAGTCAAAGCCACTGGTGCATTGCGGGCGAAGATGCCCCGCGCCCATGCACCGATAACACCTCGCGGGTCTCGCCTCGAGGATAGTGATCCTCGCGGCAGAGAAACCCACGAGGAGCCGGCCCGCCTCTGCTAATGTTTTGGCCGCGGCTACCGGGCAACGCGCCCACGCCGCACCAACTCCGCCGGGGCCGGGGCGAATCGCACCGACCCTCACGGTTCCGGGAGAGCACTGAGTCTTTAGCTCAATTGCCTCCCGGACAGCCTCGGACGTGATTGAGTCGTCCAGGCCGGAGACGCGCAACTCCGCGCACTTTGTCGGCCTGGCGACCCTTACACCCTCCTCGCCCCCCGCAAGACGCCTCAGCGTCTCCGCCACTAAGTCGGCCTTCTTCTGGCCCTCCGTCCCCGGAAACTCGAGGAGCCGGGCCCCGGTCTGTGAGCGGCGGAAGCTCACTTCCACGCCCCCAGCTGCCAGAAGAGCGGCCCTCGCCCCGCTGAAAAGGTTGGCGTACGTAACGCCTCGACTTTCCACCTCCGGCGACACCGTCACGAGAACGGCGGCCGTTTTCGGCGGAGATAGTATTGGCTTTCGCCTAACCTTTTCCCTGACCGGAGTAGCCTCCCGCACAGAAGCGGCGGAAGCGGCCTCCTTTTGCTTCCGGCGCCGCGATTTCCTACTCTCCACCGTTCGCCACTCCTCACCAGAGGGGGCAGAGGCGGGGGCAGACGCTGGCGCCGGGGGACAGACCTGGGTGGCTTGAGCCCTTGAGGTGCCCGCTACGGAAGCTCGGGGTGCTCCTCTCAACGTACGCTGCGGCGGGGGATCTTCACCCCGCGGCCGCGCACCTTGCTCTGAGGCAGCCACTGTAGCAAAAGACCCGGCGCGGCCTTCTTTACGGGGTGGCGCCGGGGGTGGCATCTTTGGCCCCCGAGGGGGCTTATGCGCCGCGAGCGGCGGCCGGCAGCTTGGTTCTGGGGGCAGACGCGCCTTAATTCCCTCAAGGCGCGCATCGAAAAACCCCCCGAAAAGTAGTGCGAGCTGCCTCATCTGCGCCTCCGTAAAGGAGTCGTCAGATGGGCGCCCTTCACTAAGAGCCCGAGCAGAATCAGCCGGCACAGCGTTAAAACCGGCTCTGGCCGACGCAAAGTCGGCACGTAATTTAGCTACCTCAACACGTAGCTTGCCCAACTCCTCTTCCATGCGGATGTTGCTCGCCCGCAGCCTTTCCGATTCCGCCTCGGTGGCGGCGGCACGCTCGAACAGGGCATCCACCACTTCTCCCAAAACCTGGGCGGACGTCCGCAGGCCTTTTGCGAATGTGCCCTTAAGATTTTTGCTCTTAGTGGCAACATTCACAATAACCGACAAGGAGGTGGCCGCGGCCTTAACAAGTTCCGATCCGGTTTTCGGGGCACTATCCCCTCCCGTAGATCGGAGTTCCTCCAGGAACCCGTCCACCTGGTTCTCGGCGACCAGTTCTCCTTCCGTCCGGGTGCGGACATAGGCCTCGCGTCTACTAAAAGGTGACGCCGAGCCAGCCAAGGTGTTATCGGCCGGTGTTGACGTCATCGGAGTTTGTGGGCGGGACAACGGTGTCTTAGCACGCGTTCCCGCCGCAGGTCTCCCCCTCTGGGAGGTGCGTACCTTTCGAGGGGCCTTAAATACCACCTCAGGTGGGTCGTTGTCGCTACCCGGAGATGCAACACGCTTCTTTTGAGGAGCGCATCGCTCGCCAACGGTCAGAGTCTCAGAACGGAGACCTTCCCTACCCATCACTTGCTCCAGATCGCTAACCGCCGAGCTTATGGATGAGTCGGAGTCGGCCGACCGCAACAAGCTTTCCAGTGACGCCGATGTCACTGACGTCCTCGATCCGCTAAATTGGCCGAGATCGGCCACCTCAGGAGGCAAACCCTTGCCTCTCACCGACAATGCGCTCGTGGATTGAGAGTGTCTCGCCGGTTGAACCGGCGTCGTCTCTCCACTCCTTCTCTCTGCGTCTTGTCCCTCTCTTTTACTGTCCTTCTCAAGGAGCCTTGTGCTCCCTCCTCTATTAAACATATTTTTTAATTTATTCTTATCCATACTTAGTCCCACGAGTATGGGGGAAATAAAGGTCCACCCGGGCAGTGCCCCCTGTACCCGGGTAAGCGTAAATTTGTATCCCAACTGGGGGGTCCGCAGGTGCCCCAGCTGCTTACCCTCCAACCTACCTCAGGCAGGTACCAGGCTTCAGGGCAAGCCGGCGCGCGGCGCACGAATGTGCAGAGTATCTCTGTACCGTTATTATTCACAAATAATAGTATTTATTTTTTATCAATTCTATGATCACTAATACGAATATGATATAAGTAATAATTTGATATTTAATTAAACTATTCTGCCTTTTTATTAATTAAGGTGTAAATTTTCGATATTATTTTATATTTTTTATTATTATTATTAATTTAATTATTGTTATATTTTTTTTAACCCCCTTTTTGCCAAGCATGACGCGTTAAATGGAATATGTTGATGATAAAGATGATGATGTGAGAAACTTACGAGTGATGCGGCAAGTATTAAGAATAATAGCTTTTTGTAATAGACGTATTGTATGAGAGAGAGAAACGCTTAACCAAAGCATTGGCATAATACACATGCCCCAGTGTATTATGTCAATGCTTTGGTTAAGCGTTTTCGGTACCACACCAGTTGAAAATAAAATAATTGGGACTATGTGTACTGTGTGCGCTTTCCATTGGGTTTTGAGTTCTATTGCAAGGTCTTGATATTTTGATAGCTTTTCTGATATTGTAGATTGAATGATAAGAGTGTTGGGAATAGCTATGTCAATAATATATACGGTATTATAAGTTTTATCATGTATGGTTATGTCAGGTCTAATGTAATGTACTGTTTTATCGCTTATAATAGTTCGGTCCTGTTACAGTACAATATCTTTGTGCTGTATCTACAATCTACATCACAATCTTATGTTCCTTATCGCACGTTCAGTATCTATTAAATGTTTCTACTATCTGTTATCAACACGAAGTCGTTAGTATATAAGATGCACCTTTGGATAATTATAACCAGACTATACTACATCTTTTGTCTCATTTATACCTAATCATATACTGCCAAGAAGTTTGGCAAATTGGTGACCCCGACGAACGAATACGCAGCAAGAAACATGGCACAATCACCGTGCAAGGCGAACATAAATCAGCAAGGAACACTTGAAGTAGCTGCTGGCACCTCGGTTTTATCCCGCATTCCGGAATTTTGGAAAGACCAACCAAGATTATGGTTCACGCAACTAGAAGCCATATTAGCACCACAGAAGCAAGGAGACGAATACAAATACTGTACAGTAATAGCAAAGTTATCCAAGGAAGAAATACTACAAGTTAGTGACCTAATAACTTCACCACCGACTACAGATAAAATTCAAAAACATTACGCTTCCGGGTTCCACAATAAACATCACCTGCGACACATCTACTGGAAAAAGCCGCCCCTACTTACCAAAGCATTTTCGCAAACAAATTTTCGATACCATTCATGGTATGAGCCATCCAGGAAAAAGAACTACGAGAAAAATGATAACCCAAAGGTATTTATGGCCGTATATGAACAAAGATATCAATAATTGGTGTAGATCATGTATAGCCTGCCAAAAATCAAAAATACAACGACATACGATATCACCTCCTGGTACATTTATGACAGCGCAACGTTTTGAACATTTACATATTGACATCGTCGGACCACTTCCGATTTCACAAGGGAAGAGATATTTAATCACAATCATAGATCGTTGTACGTCATGGCCCGAAATATTTCCGGTAGAAGATATAACTGCAGAAACAGTAGCCAAGACACTTTTCGAAGGATGGATTACTCGTTTTGGATGTCCATTGCGCATTACTACGGATCAAGGCCGACAGTTTGAATCAAGAATATTTGAGTCACTCTCACAATTTTTGGGAATACATAAAATTAGGACAACACCTTATCATCCACAATCCAATGGAATGATAGAGAGATTTCATAGAACTTTAAAGGCGGCGTTAATGACAAGAGAATCCAACGAAAATTGGTTAAAAGAAATTCCAACAGTTTTACTCGGGTTGCGGAGTAGCTTGCGAGAAGACACAGGTTATAGTTCAGCAGAGATGACATATGGAACGCCAATACGACTCCCTGGAGGATTTTTTGAGTCATCAGCAGCACAGTTATCAACGTACGAAGAGTTTGTAAAACAAATTCAAAAGGACATCACACAAATGACATCAATTCCGAAAAGAAAAAAACACAATCAAGCTATATTTGTGCATCCCGAACTCAAAGAATGCTCACACGTATTTGTTCGGTGTGATAGAATTAAGAAAGCCCTGACACCGCCGTATGAAGGACCCTACCCAGTAATTAGTAAAACAGATAAAACATTTTGCATTAGAATTAGGGATAAAGAGACAGTGATATCAATTGATAGATTGAAACCAGCTTTCATGATCAATGACGAATCAAACTACGTGCCAGATTCAAAGGATTGCGACAGGCATTCACATACGTACACTACACGATCGGGACGTAAAGTAAAGCCAGTAGTACGTCTATAAAAAAAATCGCTGATATAAGTAAGCTATTCGTATATATATTAACATAGATCTTAACATATACCATTAATTCACAACTACTCGTAACAACAAGACATCTAAAATGGGAAATCAAAGTTCTAAGGACCAGATAACATACAATACGGACAATTGCCTCAATCAAAACGAAGCGGACCAACTCCGTAACCTGATCCAGGAGGACTTACGGTGGACAAGAAATGTTGCAATGGGACAGATTATTTTAACAATCGGCGTGATCCTAATTTACGGCATAATGAAAACACTGGACAGAAGAATGAAGAGTTTAACAAAAAAAAAAATAATAAACACTCGTGCAACAGCTAAGTCAAAATTACAGACGTCAGCAAATCACACCACAACAGGCGTCATCAAATTCCACCGCGTACAATAGCATTATTATTTATATACATCAGCAAATAACTAGTAAGGTCTAGGTCAAATTTATATTGTAAACACTATATATATTGTAAATACTATTACCATATTTTTTTTTTAAAGGGGGGTGTACTGTTACAGTACAATATCTTTGTGCTGTATCTACAATCTACATCACAATCTTATGTTCCTTATCGCACGTTCAGTATCTATTAAATGTTTCTACTATCTGTTATCAACACGAAGTCGTTAGTATATAAGATGCACCTTTGGATAATTATAACCAGACTATACTACATCTTTTGTCTCATTTATACCTAATCATATACTGCCAAGAAGTTTGGCAAAGGTCCCAACCATCATCGGGCTCATCCTGGCTACGCAGCCCCTTTCGATATGTCGGTAGAGTAGCGGTCGTCCAGGTACTATATTATAGTGTAGTATATTAATATATATTATAGATATGTGTGTGACGAGCTTTACAAAAAAGAATGCTGATATATATACATAGATTACAAAGAACAAAACGTTTTTCCAAAAAAACATTACCGACTTCAAAAATAAATACAAGGTAGTACTTTTTATGTTTTGTTCGGCACCAACTTCAAAATGTTTTTATTTATTATTCCGTGAGAATATTTTTTTTTTTGCTTTTTAGTTGTCTTGTATTTATTTTTGAGGTGGGTAATATTTTTTTGTAAAAAAGTTTTTTATTTTTCACTTTTTAGTAGGTTGGTTTATAATTCACATAAGTTACAATAGGCTTAGGTATGCCCACTGCTCAAATCCTTCTCCAAATTTTGCTTTTCCCAATACAAGGCCGTTAATTGTTGAGGAGTTCACATGATAGTTCACCATCAGCTCTATTACATTGTGTAATAGTAGTATAACGAGAATAAAGTGTAGCACTTCAATACCATGTTAAAGTAATTGAATCGCAAACCGAAATATTGAATCGTAGCTCGTCATTTGTGGTCTTCATCATCAGTTCCACTTCACAGTTTGGTGCTTTTTGAGAGATTTACTCTCGCACGAATCACTACCTATGAAATATATCTAAATTACTATAGGTGTGCCTTAAATATTTCAAGAGTTCCCTCGATTTCTCCAGAATCCGATCATCCTGATCTGATGTCAATGGGACATGTAAATAATTGTTCAAATCGGTCCTGCTGTCTTAGCGTAGCCTCCTCCTTCTTTGAAGTCGGTTGAAAACATCGATTGTGAAAAGCTAGGTACTATAAAGAGCACGAGAGGTATGTTTATTACACAAATCCTGTAATTAACTAGCGTACATATTTACGACTCGTGATTTACAACATAATACACCAGCAGCACATTATTAAATAAATATTATGTAAATATGTTCGGGAAGTCGCAGAGGCAGTACCTTTGCATGTTACCGACACATTCATTACCAATTATCGTAAATAATCACATTAACTTAACATATACCTAATAAATAATAACTCAGCATATCGACAGTTAATATTATACATACAAGATTATGTTAAAACTTGTTGGCTTCTTATTTACTTTTGTCGACAGAACATTGTATCGTTCCATCGATGTCTTACCAATACTTTTATTCTGGCCAATACTTCGCTTTTCAGTATTTACCGTTATGGACAGACTAGAAATGATAATAATCCTAAGGCAATATTCATAACTTCACGCTTTCATTCGGTTCAGTTTCTCACTACTACTACTATCAGAGAGTATATGCGCCGTGAGTAAGTTCGGTAGAACGACTTAGTTGACTACTAGCTTTCTGCTTAGCTTACTACTACTAGCTTAGCTGACTAATTAATGAATACTTTTTTATATAAAGGAAACAGCCTTATACAGCTATAAGGCACGGCCCATATCTCTCAGTAAGAAACAGGCGGGCCAACTACGTATAATTACCGGTACGAGACCGAACCCGCGACCGCCGGACGTGGGCGGACATGTGACGGAATGACCCCTTAATTATTAATTGTTCTTATAACTCGGTTGGCGGTTGGAACTCAACGTACACTTGAATGAATGATTTATTGATATGTGAGAGGTTTGAGGGTATTAGACGGCATTGTTACTCGTATCATTAGGTTATTATAGCCTGACAGTGACAACTGATTAAAATCATAAATACCCATATGAGAGGCGAAATTCAATCCTCAGCTATGAAGTCAAACCCATGGTATTTGCGATGGCAATACCATCTGAGTAGGTATACAAAGTTTATTTTATTTATTTATTTTAAAGAAGGCTTAAAGACTAATAACAAACATACATTATTCAAACTCAGTTACGATTTGCTGAAGCTCACACCACTCCGCAATCCACAAGGTCGTGACCTCCAAAGGTCAATGTCCTACGTGGCGCTTTTAGCTACAGGTATCTACGTAACTATACGCGCGAAATAACTAACAGATTTTGTAATATTGTTACTTCGGGGAAATGTTCAACTTTTTCAACGTTTATATAAATAGAAATGATCGCACGGAGCTTTTGAAAATTGTAACATTTCACAATTATGTGTATTTGTGTATAAAATGTTTTTTTTTTTCAGTGAATAAATGAGAAATATGATACGGTTCGACAAGCATTTAGACTTACAAAAATAGTCTTCAGTTACTATATGCTAAAAATAAAGGATACAGCTTAAGGTGTGAGTTCGATATTAAATGAATTCGAGGAAGACCGGAGCGAAGCGGTGCGGTGCGACGCAAACTAAGTAAAGCACATGCAATCTCGTAGATACGTGTAGGTCGGAGTTAATCCGAGCGCGGGTTACTCTCTAACCGCATACAATACAGGTACAGAGGTTACGTTCGCACTCACTTTAATAAATTAACTCGCGGTGCGTCGCCAGTGTGTGTGGAGAGTTCCTAATTATTTTGTGTTATGTGAGTGAAGCGTAGATTAACTATAAAATGAAAATGATACAAATGTTTAATCATATATATTTTTCTGACATTAAACTGTATTTCCAGGAATTTTAAATAAAATAAAAAAATAAATTATAAAAATAAAAAACCCGCCTGCACAAAAAAGATGGAAAGGCGGTAAAAAAGGTTTTTTATTTTTATATTTTTTTTTTATTTAATATTTTTTAGTGAACGTAGGATGTAACCGATGTAACATCTAACTTTTATCACAGCTATTGTCAAGTATTGAAAATTGAAAAAAGAATGGTTGCTAACTAACTTTTTTAGTATTACAGTCATAATCAAGTTATACCTTTTTGAAATGCTTAAGATGAGTTCTTAAATTTGATATCCATATTGCAGTATTCAAAACAACTTTTTTTTTTCACATCTCTTTATTTTGACATCTCACAGCCGCCATGTTTGTTTTTTTTAAACGTCACATATCTAAGAACACTTGGGCGGTCAAGACGAATCTAAGGACGTCTTAATTGCATACATTCGTTTAGTGGTTTGTGAGATATGAGGTAATAAAGAATATTACGTACATACAAAATACGCGCGAAAACACAAAAGAGTTTTATGTCATCAACCTTGTTTCACACAATTATTATGTTCTGGTTAAGTAGATACTTTACAAAATAATCGAAAGTACTTGTACCTAATCAATATTTTATTTAATTGGTTTAATTAAACCTTAAAGACTTGGTCACGACTACAAACGTCCTCGACATTTAAGCACATTGAAAGAGTTTAGTCGTTCGCAGACTCGTAATTAGTTAGTAGATCCATGCGAAGGCGGTATAAGATAGGCACTGTGGCACCGTCGAGCGCTAATCCGCGCGCGGCTCACCGCACTGCTTAATAACTCCTCCCCGTCGGCGTCGCCGCGCGCACCGCGCCGCAGTAACACCCCGAGCGACGTAATCCGCTCAGTTCACTTTCATTTGTGAAAGCCTTTGTTCTTACACCATATACCGCAGAGAACGCAAATCTACTCGCTTCGCCACTCACAAATGTACAGCAATCCAACTGAACTATCTACAACACTCCAAAAACCTTGTATAGGTTTTAAAAAGCCTTAATCTTGAAAAAAAAAATGCCTTAACATTTAATGTCTTGTATCATGCATTGTCTCATAATGCCAAGATCATTGACTTACAAATAAAACGTTATTATCGAGATGCCGACGCGACGCGGCGTCTAGTGAAACGGGCATACGTGCCCAAGTCGAAGACGCAATCCTCGCGACCACCGCCAGGCACAATTGCACCAATTATTGACACTCGCCTATTCCTCGCAGATAATGCGAAACATCCTCCGCCCACTGAGTTAGGTCACAGGCCGTTACCTATGAACCTAGAATTGCCTAATTGAGAATGCAGACACCTAACCGGCGCCGGTATCTTCGTCTCTGCTACAACTCCGTACATGTTTAGTATCCATTACTCGCAAAGTGCACGTAGCTATCTCCAATTACCTTTCACGGGCGGCTAGGTACGTGGATTGAACGTAGTATCGTTGTCTGAAGCGTGCCGGTGTAGAGGCGGCAGTAATTGAAATAGCGCGAGTGAGGCGGCGCGCTGAATTCATTAGGAGGGATATGATCGGGCGACGCTCGCAGTCGACGGCGGCGCTCGGCAGTGGACCGGTAATCAGCTCGTGTTGTCGTCTAGTTAGCATTAGCATTGTTTACGAGCCACGCGAGTTGTACCTACCGTGGGCACGCGCCACGTGGCCAGTTACTGCACAATCGGTTAGAAAGGGCTAGGGGCGACCACTAACGAGAGAAATCGCGGTGCAACATGCCTGTGGTCGTGTAATACATTTGCAAGGTTCAAATTAACGAGAAATCGCAAGAAGTAGTCGCAGTTATGTTTTATTCCAATTTGGTAGGTAAGGAATCTACAGCGAAACGTGTGACCAGGACAAAATCATTTTTCTATATTTTTCCTTACCTATAAAACACAGCATTTACGCTTTTAAGTACTAAAAAGCCACACATAGGTTGCCTACCGTAACCATTTTATAAATAATAGAAATACATCAAAAATAACTCCGCTAGTTAATAGTTTAATATCTTGATGGTATAAGTATAATGAAGGCGGCGCCAGGTGTGAAACATAATTATAATGAGCTACTATTAGGTATATTAACAACATATATGAGAATTACTTCACAAATTATGAAAAACCGGGCAAGAACATGTCGGACCGTGCTCAGTGTAAGGTTCCGGAAGCGTTGCCATATGAAAAAATCCGATTTCAATAATTGCACCAGCAGAAGAGCGTATGTTCATAGTACTTTTGTTGAGAAAAGTAATTTTTCGGTAATAACACAATTACGGTATATCCGATTATGGCCGAAATAATTTTAGTTTAAAGTAGGTATTTGTTAAACCTTTCTGATTTTTTTTTCATATTTGGTCAGAGTCTTAGAACAAAGGGAACACTGCTCGTCGTCGGATATCCAGAAGGCGTTTGACAAGGTCTGGCACAAATGGCTACTATGTAAGATCTAGCAAAATATTGCCCACTTATATTTTCTGATATTCAAATTTTACCTCGAGAATCGCATATTTTATGTGAAATAATATGATGCCACTTCCGTCCGTAGAGATTGATGCCCCCCGCATCAATCTCTCATTCACACACTCTCTTCATTGCCACAAGGATCTGTTCTCGGCCCCATGCTCTACATGTTGTATACTGCGGACCTGCCACTAACGCCAGGGATAACCACAGCTATATTTGCAGATGACACCGCCAAATTAGCAAGTAATAAAGATCCAAAATTGGCATCAGAGAACTTGCAAAGGATCTTGACAAAGTAAACGAAACGGCTCCATGAATAGAAAATAAAAGCTAGTGCTGCAAAGTCAGTACAGGTGACATTCATTCTTAGAAAAGAGACCGCCCTCATGTTAAGTTGGGCCAATGTACCCTACTCAACAGTGACCATGTAAGATATCTGGGCTTACACTTTGATCGCAGACTAACCTGGAGTCACCACATCAAATCTAAAAAAGAGGACCTTAGCTAAAGTACAACAGTTTATAATACTGGATGCTTGGAAGAAACTCGAGACTCCCTGCTGACAACAAACTGCTTATCTATAAAGTCATCATAAAGCCTATTTGGACATATGATCTGCAACTATGGGGCAGTGCAAGCGATTTCAACATAAATATACTCCAGCGCCAACAGAACAAGATCTTAAGAACAATTCCAAAAGTACCCTGGTACATACCTAACAATAAAATACACAAGCATATTGAAATAAGAACAATCAAAGAGGAAATTCATGGGGAGGAGTTTGGCAGCCAAATACACAGAGCGGTTAATCCGTCACCCTAACGAACTCGTTCGCTTACTCACCATGAACCAGTATGAGAGACGACTAAAACGTCATCATATCCTAGAGCTAAAAGACCGGCAGTAGCTTTGGGCAGCAGATGAGTAGATGCTTCCAATGGGAAGCCACTCGTTGATGTTTGCTAATAATAATAATAAATATTTATTTTCCTTATTTAGCTATCAAACTAAATAGCGGCTACTACAAGACACCTCTTCACTACCGTTTTTGTCATTTTGGCTACTGAACCCTAAAAAAAAGTTATAAAAACAGTTTAAATTGTGTTCTAATGCGTATAATAAGTGAGTGCGATGGCGCACATATAAAACGTAATCAAATATGGATTAGGGGGCTCACACGGCGCGGGCGGTGGTGCCAGCGGCTTATAGGTAACCACGAAACACGGAGAGTACAGAAATGAATCTTTTTAAAACACGCTCGAGCAGCATGGCTCACGGACAAGGAATCTCGTCTCGAACTATTTTGTTTCGAAGGTGTACCAAGATTCCGTGTCCGTTGTCAAAGATGTCATTTCATTATGAACAGCTCCCGCAATAGTGTGCACGCCTCTTGTCGCGGGGGACTTCACAAATATACAACTAATGTACACAAAATACACCCGACTAAAAACAATTAAGTAGTGGACCACTCATAGTGGCGTCCGGTGCTGCAATGAACGTCACGGTTTCATGCGCAGCAGTCGTGCGCACTTTCATCAAGAAGTAGCTACGTATGAATGAAGCTTATCTTCTGTACTCTCTATATTTTGTGACATTACGGCTCATGGGGAAGTTCCACGGATTAAGATTAAGTATGAACTTGCACAAGTTCTAATACTTCGCGTAGTTGCGTAGTAGCGTACTGGCGTACTGCGAGCTCCCACCGAGCCACCGATCGTATTCACTTAACCATTCTAAGAGTTGCCGGTTAAGTTTCCTGAATTATTATCGTGAGCCGCGTATTTACCTCCGCGCGTGTGCGGCTACACATTATCATCTTGAGGTTCATGATATTATTAAGTATACTTAGCGAAACTGGCGACTATCGCAAATCTAATAAGCTAATCGGTTAGCGAACTTAAATGGTGCCGCGGTCAATCACGACACATCTTATTAGGCAAATGAAACTTTACCAAGTAGGTAGTAAGGATTCAAAAGAGTATTTCAGCTCGTGCGAAGCGAAGCGTGCGTGTCCTTGTGGTGACCGAGCAGATTCAATGATCTGTGAGGTTAGGCAACGTTACCACGTGCCCCACGTGTTTTCCGAAAAACGTCATATCCCTCCGTGTCTAGGAGAGAACGTTCTCTGATGACCCGCTCGGAGAGACATTAAGCGCCGGACCGACGACGGCTTAACGCACCTGCGTTCCGGCGCCTAATGTCTCTCCGAGCGGGTCGTACATCCATCGAGATATGAGATAATAGAGAGTGCATATGTGTCTGCCCACACACTTGTGTACTTCTGCGTAGTGAGCTTGTCGCTGATCAGATCAGCCACCGGGACCACATTCTGTTAACCATTATTATCAGTATCATTAATCTGTAGCTGCTATTACAAAATCGTCTACCTATAGCGCTTTTTACATTAAACTCAATTTAGACAGGCTAAATCAATGTACATTGCTGGCTTGGTGTTACTTCCGTCCAATACCTTTACTCCAACCAGGAATGTATATCGAATTAGTATAGTTAGACTTTCTTAATTCGGTGTAATGTAATAAGCGCTTATCTCCAAATGCACTATACCACGCTGCCTATTGCTGTCCTATACTATCATGATTTATGATATTATTTCAGCAAGACGCTCTCTTCCTTAAATCAGGCGCTGATGCGTCGTGAGTCGTATGACGCGGCGTGACGCGTCACGCGTGTAATCGCGTCGTCAATCATCTCGCACACAACACGTTATATTAAAATCCTTCACCGCGACATATTACATGCGCATCTACATATCATTTGACGGCGTCAGGAAATCTGAACATGACAACGAGAGGGGTGTTACGTCATTATGTGACGATTATGTCTCACTATTTAAATACTTTAATAAAATTTTAAAAGACGACTCGCGCAGTAAGTTACAAGCCCTGTGTCACGGGGGACTTTACAAACATACAAGTCACGGACACAAAGTACACCTAGACCCGGAATAACAATTTGTGGTTCACACAAAGTGCTGTCCCGTGTGGGAATCGAATCCACGTAGCACCTCTTGCGTAGCAGTCGGATACACTCCCACCGCGCCACAGAGCTAATAAATAATTATGGAAAAAAAACGTGAATCATGAATTGTTCAAAGTCAAATAGTCAACAGTTCCAGTGATACAGTCTCTGGTTTAAATATGAGTTTAAGTTAGACGGTATGGGTACCTGCGATAATGCCTTGAAGGCCTCAAAAGCTTTGGGCATACGTACCACAAATATGCAAGAGGTTGTGGGTTCGATTCTTACACGGGACCATTAATTGTTCACAATCGTTAGAGCCGTTTTTGAAAAGTTTTATCTATACAGAAAATAACTGTACGTTGAAATATATTAAATAGACGAGAAAATGATGCCATTATCTAAGAACCATGCTTTTAATTGCATATTTGTTGAATGCGATGAATAACCATCGAGATAAGATTGTATTACTAATTACCTCATTGTGTATAATGACGTGTTGCATTAAAGCGACCTACGCGACTTGCTCTTAATAACTGAATTCCTCTTTAAGCTAATAAAGAGCATTCCAGTACATTAATTAATAACTCGTTGCTACTGATCAAATGTACCAAATAAACAGGAAACTGCTTCGTTAACGATATTATAGCTAGTTCGCTCTGTATTAAAGAGAGACAAGTCACAGTAGAGAGAAGAGAGTTTCCAAAATGTGTCCTCTTGTACTTTGCTAGTTGTGTCGTTGCATCTGCGTAGCATAGGTGTGTGGTAGGTAGTGAATGAGAGGTAAGTACGTTTATCGTGTCAGCTTGAAACTAGTCAGCATTACGGAAGAATTTTCATAATATTTGTTATAACTCAAGTTAAGATCGTATATGTAAGTATATGAGAGTTACGTAGCCATCTGCCAAGAATGGAATATTAAAAATTCTATGTCTAACGACCGTTTTCAATATTTGAATCTACCTATTGATGACTTTGGCTACTAGGGATGGAATTTTGATATATTTTGTATGGAGCTTATGTCAAATATATATCTCTAGTAGCTAAATCGATATATAGATAGAATTTTGAAAACATGTGTAAATGGATAAAACGGGGTTTCCAAATTTAGCGGATGAAGTCGTGAGGATAAGCTAGTCGTAGTATAGAGGTAAATACATATCTAACAAAGAGTTGCACCGTCAGTAAGCTAAACTCGTTGTGCGTCATAACTCCTCATCGGCGTCACTCCCACGCGCGCGCGGCCAACGTCGTAAATCGCGAGGTCGCGCGGCGGCGCGGCTCGTCAGTATTCATTACACGCGCGTGTTACGACCCGCGGTAATTGAAATATCTGTAAACGTGACGCTCATGTGCACTACGCTTATATTGATAGCTATATCACCGGCACAGCGCAACTGAATACTGACCGCTAATATCTACGTAGGTATATGACGTCATACATTCAATAAGCGGTTAGTGGGTTCTGTGGTTGTTTTGTCAATTGTTGATCTAGCTACATTTTATTCTTAGACGAGCTTTGTAATATCGGAGATCTTGTTACAAAAAAATACCACCTATCTCCTTGTTCGGTTTGCTGCTTCGTGATAAAAAAAATCGTCAAGATTTGAGCTGTTATTAGTCGTGAAAAGGTAACATAATTTATAAGTGTTTTATAACCAATTTCGGTTCCACACGATTTCGGATCGCCGCGGCGGTCAATCTCATCGGAGACTAGCTAACTACGTAAGAGATATCGTAGTGCACAAGTGAACTCTGTACCTACCTACTCTCACAGCCTGATCTCACAACTGGACAGAGATTAGACGCAGGACCAATGTTAAACGTTCAAAACAAAAGGCTTCATGTTCTCCGAGACATGGAGAGTGGTGATGTTTTTGGACCGACCTTGGTGAGTGCTAGTTTATCATAATAGTAGTTTTATCACAAAACTGAAATCGTCTGCTTAAACAAAATCCAAGGAAATGTGTAAGTTCATTAAACGTTGTAACAATTAAATATAAAACATTCTTTGGCACAGTACTCAGAGTTGCCCCTACACAAGGACAGCCGGTGACACTACACTTACGTGTTTGCTACTCTTGACTGCGTCATATTACGGTAACGGTTTCAGTTCAGTTTAGGTATTTTATGCAAATTTTCTGTCAAAATAAATCCTTCTAATTATGAATAAACTACTAAACGAATCTTGATGTCATCCCAGTAATATAGTTTAAACATCAGAATAGTACCTACATCAATAGGTATAAATAAAACTATTTGCCCTGACTAACTGACCAACGGATGACTGACCGATATTACCACGAATCCAACCAATGCATCAATACATTGATTGGATCCGTGGTAATATCAGTCAGCTTATGCTTTAAAAATCAAGCATAATGCAGACGAAACCGCAGGAAAAAGTTAGTAGAATCTAAAGTGAAACATTGTGCATCTCGTTCACAAGTACGCCAAACGACAGAGTCAGGAATGTTCATGCCATGTTTTGAATCGTAATAAGTTGATGCCTGAAATTTTTACGGCACGGATATACTTATCCTTCGTGTTTTCTCACAGTTAACCGGCTTATTCTAATTGTCTTGTAGACTTTAGGGGCAACTTTATTCTACTTCTACCTAAACATGGATACCCTAAAAGCACGTTGTTGTGCAATTCAACACTTCAATCTCAGTTAATATAACAAGTAGGTTAAAGTGTGAACATGTAAATCAGCAAAAACTCACGTCCATTATTTATAACATTGCACAGAATTAACCGGGCTTAGAACATATCTTGCATTAGTTACGTATGCAAGATGTGTTCTGTGGAGGCTGTGGAGTGCGCACGTCGGCTATCTGCACACCTTCATTACGGCGAAGGGCAATTATAGCCACTTCACACTGCACCTGCTGGATTTAGGACTCGCACTCTGCCAGCAAACAGTGTGCAGCAAATTGTACATTATTAATAGATAACCATGTTAATAATAATGTAACATTAGGTACAATTTGATACAAAAGCGTGTGAAGTTTTACTATAAGCGCGTCTTGTAAATAAAATATGAGTGGATATTTATTATGTTTTAGGAGCATGTTATCAGGTAAGTAAACTTTTGATGTAAGATAATTTTGTCAACTGCGCTTTTTCGAAAAAGCGAGTAACGCATATTGAGAATGCGAGTGCCTGCTTTGCCTTAGAAACACCCATATAACTGGATTTATCATAAGCCTGTAGTACCCTCACTGTTCTACGTAATTACCTATGACAAATATCCATACTAATGTTATAAATGTGAAACTAACTCTGTCTGTCTGTCTGTTACGCTTTCACGCTCAAACAGCTAAACCGATTTAGATGAAATTTGGTATGGAGATAGTTTCAGTCCCGGGGAAGGACATAGGACAGTTTTTATCGCGATAATCGACATCCACGCGGGCGGAGCCGCGGGTGAAAACTAGTGCTAAATATTTTTGGTTTATTTTGTTTTACAAAGTAGTTAATACTCAACATCATGGCATACTCAGCTGGCATACAGTTCGCTTAGTCTCTATCATTATGCCAAGTGGTCTCTACCACGCCTCCAAAAGTGGTACATAGAGATTTAGCGATGATAAAGACCACGTAGAGTTTATTAAGACCAAGTAATGACTGATCTCATATCACCAAGGAATCTGTTAATTGAAGTTTTGATCAAATTATTATTCAAAGCTAATGCAGGCTTCAGTAAGAAGATAAAATACGTGTTAAGCTCATGATATGCATTTGTGTGTGTTTATAAAGGTTAATTTCCGTGCATGTTCATGGCACTTACGCCCTTTTGTTGAGAAAAGCAGGTTTTCGGCTATAACTCAATGACGGTATATCCGATCATGGCCGAAATCATTCTAGTTTAAAGTATTTGTTAAGCGTTTGTGATTTTTCATATTTTTTGGTCACACAGTTCAAAAGTTAAGGGGGGGAGGGACACAATTTATGCAACTTTCGGAGTGATTATTTCCAATAGCATTTACTCAATCAAAAAAAAAATGTCAGAAACCTTTAAATATTTTTGATATGACCAGTCCACATCATAATCATAATGTGCTACACGTTAATGTTTGCCGAAAAAAAAATTAGCTTCTGTTACATACCTATTTGGAGTGCCCCCCAATAAAAATATTTACTTTTATTATTTAACTACCAAACTAAGTTGCGGCCACTATAAGACACCTTTTCATAAAATTTCATCATTATTCATTGAGAAGTCTCAAAAACTGATATCATTTTATGAACTTAAATATATTTTTTTAATTAATCAAACCATAACGGGGCGTTATGTTTATTTATATGCTAATGGTGTTATATAGCATCGATCTGTATAATTCTCATTAGTCACGTTCTAGTGCTAAGGTTAGAGCTACTACTTGCCAAAGAGAAAAAAGTCAAGTTAATCGCTGTTAAATACACACAGTGTGCTGTCCGAACATACACGGATGTCGCCACGCCAGTAGAGAGACGCGTCGCGGTTAAACTTGCTAGATCAACAACACATGTTCGATGAGATTGAATTTAATAAAGCCCATAACTTTACATATATTCATACATATTCATAAATATGTTCCATACTCCCATAGCGGCTAAAGACACGACGCGACCCGTGCCACAACGATGGATCATCAGTTGGTACCGCGTTCCTGGACGGTAAGGACAAGCCAAACAAAATCAAAGAGCCTTTCGCAGTCAAAGCACGCGCCAGCGGGCGTCCTCAGAACGTCTACGAGTGACCGCAGCGATTACGGAATTGCACATTTTAGAAATTCAATAGTTGAATCCTTTGAACTGTTTAAATATATTTACACAGGCTGTTGATTTAGTTATGTATGTAAAGAGAGAGACAGAGAGGAATAAGCTTGTATCTCTGTAAATATACATCTTCTGTTTTTGTTTTCCAAGGATGCTACCATACCGCGAGCATTCGCCTGTTATGTAACATTATAGATCCGAGCATTACATCGGTGAAGGAGGAGAACCGAGCATTACAATGCGCAACGTGTAATGATACAATCTGTAATATTTTAATACAACTTGTAATATCAATGAAAAAAATAAATAAACGAAAATAATATAATAATATCTTGGGACAATCTGATTCCAAACTTAGCACAGCTTGTACTATGGAAACTAGGTGTAATTTATTTATGATAGTCTAGCCGACCCTAAATAAAATGAGAAAAGGCCAGGCAAAGAAGAAGTACCTATGTATTAGAAATATATAAGTATGATTATCAGTTGACTGGTTGCCAGATTGTAGTACAGTCAAGCTCTGCTTAGTTTAGGATGATGCTGTACAATTCAATTCAATTCAATTCAATTCGTTTATTAGCAGTTAACAGAGATCCATATTGTTAGTAAAATGCTTATATCTAATGTTAGTAAATAATTCAAATAATGTTAGTAATAAGCGACGTTATAAAAGAAGAGTTGATACTCTCCGCTATAGTTTGTAGAATGCTGTTGTCACTGACCCGCGTTCTGTGCACTAATGAGGCAATTTTCCGTCAGTTTGGTACTGCGTAAACATTTCGGAAGCACTACAAAAACGGGGTAGTCCCAACAGCATTCTAAATATATTATTATATTGAATACAGTACAGGTGTACAGTGTCCCAAGATTTTATTATTTGTTATTTTATTTATTATTACTACATTAAAGGAGCATGCTCGCGGTGTGGGAGGGCCTTTTAAGTATTTGTCAGGTAAGGGTATGGTTCCGTAACTGGAATGATCTTTATGAATGCGCTATGTCTGTGAAAATTGGTTTGTGCTCGACAACGAGAAGCGAAAGAAAAGTGTACCGTATGTAATATAGACAAAGTATTAAAATGTCTATCAATTCTAGAGTTTGCGCTGAAATACAGTGACGATTACTTTGTTGGAATAACTTATCCTCTTACTTACTTGATAATATGAGTATTATTGTAGAGTAACAGGCTGAGTGCGTTACAGTCGGCAGACAAAGTGTAGTGCGTCTGCGACAGTTACGAGTATACAAGTAGTTGGTGAGCGGGAACTTAGTTGCAGCTATCGGCGAGATGTGCCTATTGTTACCACACGACGAGTTGGCCTGTTGTTATATACGGGTATAAACTAACTAAGTACAAGTTTCAGGTTTCCTACGAGGTATGCGGGGAGTGGATTTGGCAAAGAAACAGCTCTAGGTATTGCACATCCATCGACTCTCGAATCATAGTTAACTATTTTGAGTTCGTACTTGGGATTTTAACCTTATAGAGGTACCTAAACATACATGTGTATAATTTAGGTACCTTTCCTGTTACAATGTTATGTTTGAATTGCTGCAGATACCTACTGTTAGGCGTAATTGAAAAAAAAATAGGTGCCTACCTAATATTGTTTTTTAGATATCTATGTCGGATTGTTTATTCATTACTAGCAATCCTATTAACCCCTTCAGCTAAGCTCAATGGCTTGTTCACGTTGGTAGTATAATGAGTAGAAGTGGGTTCACGTTGGTAGTATAATGAGCAGAATTTCAACCCGCGACCGATGCTTTAGCCATTAGATTGCCGCCGCTTAAATGGGCTACCTACTAAATTTGATTTATTACTAAAATTAGATTACAAGTTCGCAAAACTTCAATTAACATGAATTATGATTCTCATGAAATCCTAACAAAATAACTACCTCAATTCTTATTATACTTTTTTCCATACTTCTTCTACGAGTTACGATCACTATTTATGTGGACTGAAGATCAGTACTACTTACTATCTGGTTTAGCGTACCACTGGTCAGTTTCCTTACTTGTCAATTTCACAAATTTATACCAACGTGATCATATAAACTATACGGTCAGCAGAACAAAGCAAGTTGCAGGCACTAGTTACAACCCAGTCACAACCCTCGCAGATGACTGCGACGCGCGACGCGTACCAAATTACAAATCAGTACGCACCCTTTGCGTTAGGTTCGACGTTCGACCGACTCGCGATGGGCAGGCGGCAGGAGACACTCGGTCCCTACAGGCAAGGAACCCTTATTGATGGCTCGAATCGCTCGTACCAACGTGGTTACCTGATTATCTGCTCACCCTCATGGGCTGTGGGTGACATGTCTAATAAGATATCGGCAAAACGTGTCGGTTCTAATCCTGCACGTAAGTTCGTCGTTCGAAGTGTTGATAGCTACTTACAATGACATGTAATCATTTATTAATTGAGAAACAGAATGGTTAAAAGAAAGCTCTCGAAATAGTAGATACTCTTTGATGAAGTTGTAAAGTATCAGTAAAGTGGGAAGAGTTAGAAGACAATAATGTGGACGATTCCTAAACAAGAGTGATTTGTAATAAACATAAAACTTGCTATGCTTAACAACCTATTTAATTGAATAAAGTATTTTATTAAAAACTATGCTTTTCGATGTCATTATCACGTGTGTGATGCAGCTTCTGTATGGAAACAGAATGCTTCAAAGCTAGGAAGCCATATGAAACAGATGGAAAAAAAGGAAGAAATAATCCTCTTAGAGTCTCGAATTGACAAGAGGTACATATTTTGTTCTGAAGTATGAATGAGTGCTCCGTATGTGAATGGGAACTAATACGCACGTAAGTCGGCGTCGCGGGGCGCGCGTGATGGATCGCCTCGCTGACGACTGCACCCGCCTCGCCCCCGCCTCGCCCGCGTGTGTACCAACCATTTTATTAAAAAAGTAAATAAATGGCCGCCATTCGACGCTACACGATCGAGTGGAAGTTCTTCGTAAATGAAATTGCAATTCGCATATCTGATTTTCTCGCTTTCCCGTTTAAAAGGATCAATATGGGGAGGAAACGTGGTGTTATTTGTTATTAATCATGGCGTGTCAATAATAAGGGTTGTTCTGTGTAAACATTGAACCGACATCGATCATAATTCGTCGGACCGCGATAAAATATATCTAGACTGCGATCTCATCCCTGTAAATAATGCCGTTAGGATCCAGAGGAGATAACCAGCTTTCACAGTTGCCAAACCCAAGCTGAGTCTTTGGTTGCCATTGCTTCGCACCTACTTTTCGTTATAACGATATTATTTTAAATTAACTAGTTTAAGAACGTTATGATATCTCCAACGCTAAGCCGCCCCAGATGCGCACGTGTAGGTGGTGGCCCCAATAAAGGTCGGCTCGTATCTCAGAGGACGTCGTTTGTCTCGTCCTCTCGGTCCCCGGCACCGGCCGCAGGTACGAGTACCTCTGCCGGGCTGTGTGTGCACTCTTAAATAGGATTAACTAATAAAAACTCCTATTACTTACGGACGGTGTAATGCAGACAAATGCGTATAAATATTTTGTGAGCGTACCTGCAACAAACATATAATTTATTAGATTTAATATTAGATACGCTTAGGAGAGGCCTATGTCTAGCAGTCGACCGATACAGGCTGCTGGTGAGATGTGATGATGAATAAGTATTAGATACGGCTATCTGTTTAATTGCCTATTAGAAATGGTTAAGGGCCATATTTATGATAATCATAGTGGATGGGATATAAACTAGAGCACCATCAGAAATAGAGGTTCACTAATTGTAATTTGTAAGTGGCCCTTTAGTAAATAAATTAACTACGAATATCGAATAGAAAATGTAAACGTTCTTAACGTTCACGTCGAGGTAGGACGAGGTATTCATTATATCCCAACGGTATATAATGAATACCTCGTCGAATATGTTTACAATTGGTCAAAAGAATAAGTTACGTAAAAAATGTCACTAAATACAGAATGATTTGTAATAAACTAATAACCTTTCGCTTGTGGCTTTTTTACATTACACCAAATAACTTTGTAATGTATATAATGTATAGATCTGAAAAAAAAAAAAAAAAAAACCCTTTACCATCTACCACTTGTTTCTGGAGTTATGACCTTAACCACCTACAGACTATTTTACTGGAGCAAAATCGTTGTTTGATGCCCCTTGAGCTTACACTTAACTTTTATTGTCAAAATAGACATTTATTTAATTTTACACAATAATGACATTTGAGTTCCTAGTACGTCTAGTACTACCTTATAATTAACATTGCAGAAACCATGAAAACCATAGTTTAATCCTCATTGTTCTACAAGTAACAAGACATCCCCTGACATTCCAATAAAACCCGCAGCAGTGGGGTAGGTGCACCTGTTAATGGCACTGTTAGCTTGAGGTGCAATAATGTAGCGGCGAGGCGGGCGCGGCCGGCAACAAGTGCAGCTACCCGCTCATTACACGCTCGCTTGCAGCGCGCCCGTCGCTCTCAGGCGCCTTATTTCAATCTAACTTGAACCACATAATACCCAGAGTACAGGCGGTAACCTTCATACGTAAGTCCCTCGGGCAACGCATACATAGATGTTGGTTTAGTGGTGTAGTGGCCAGTTGGTCTAGTGGTTAGTGACCATGCCTGTAAGCCAGATGTTGTGGGTTCGATCCCCACTCATGATAAATCTGTTACATTGTGTGATGAGCACGATGGTATATATAATATATATCAGTTGTTTGTTTGCCATAGTACAGGCTCTGCTTAGTGAACAGAATCGGCTTTTCACAAGTTTAGTGTTTTACTTCCTAAGTGAATAAATATTCCTTATTATTTAAACACCCGGAATCTCAGACCACTTGAGACCACTTTCTTTGTTTGTGAGCGATGTTTATATGTGCGTTGCTTAAGCGCGTTTGTATGAAGCTTAAAGAAGCTTACTTTCTGTACTCTCTGTATTTTGTGCACCTTATTTCAATCTACCCTCAACTCTTGATTAGTGGAAATGTGAAAGTAAATTAGCACGGTGCACATAACTATTGTATCTTTATTGTTTCTTAGTTTGTGTAAGAGCGTTTGTTAAGAGCCGAGTGATATATGTTATCTCATGTAAAATAAAAATAGAGTTGACTCATTGACTGTATGAGTGTGTACTCATACAGTCAATGAGTCAACACTAATTAAATCATCATAATTCTAGGATTTATAATCATGAAAACAAATACTAAAAGTAAATGATTTCATACCAGAACATAATGATGTCATAATGATAAATTGCATGCAAATCTCTACAGTGCGAATCGTTTTTATTCATAACAAGATACTGATTTGCCTTGATTTTCAAATACCCAATTGGATTTGTTTCATAATGAATGGGCTAACTCTTGGAAATGAAAAAATGGAAAGCATTGATGAGACCTAAGACAGAACGAGCGCACCCAGAAGATGTCCAATCACTTTTGTCTTAAAAGTTCGGGTTATCTTTAATTGGAAACACTGACGCCGGCAGGGAGTTTCACAACATTAGCTGTTCGCATAACAAATGTAAAAGCGTACCGCTTAGTGCGACTGCAGCGGGTATGGGTGGCTAGGTGGGTATAGCCACAACGTGTGGATGGTAGCCTGCAGTGCGCCTAGATGTCCAATGATGGAAAGGAGATGGCGGAATCAGTGCATGGAGTTCTTGTGAACACTCTCCGTGGTACAATCTATAGAACAAGCAGGACATATCACGCCGATGTTGCAAGCTGTGGAGCTTTTTTTCGATCAACGCTTCGTCGTTTATAAGCCTAATGGTTCTGCGTTGAACTGCGTCTAGTGAGGCCAGTTGGTACTTAGCCTAGCCAACCCACAGCTGATAACAGCACTCCATGCAAGAGCGGACTTGTGCTTTATATAAAGTAAGAAGCTGTTCTGGAGAGAGAATCTTGGTAGATTTAAAATGATTATAATGTTTACTGAGGCGCGGGACTTGCGATCTGATGAGTTTACAAAGCCTTCAGCCCCAATCAAACGCCCTAACCCAGGCCACGTGAACCTCATTATAACCAAGCTGTACTTAAGGACTAATTGATTACTTCACCTAAATGCCCCACAAGAAGTCCGTTGAAGGATATTACTTCTGGTCGGACAGAACTCTATGTAATGGAAACATTTAATCCTTTAAAATCTCTTTGGGCGCTTTGTCGCGGGCTCCTAATTGCGCCTGGCAAAAAGTACCACCAAGTCTAGATTAAAATGTGCATCCTCTGTGCACATTGTACGATCAAACATAAACTCTAATCACTAAGTAGTAAAGCTCGTTTTCGCTCAACGACGGTAATAACAGACAGCGCGCTTCTTAATGTGCGGAGCTTCTAGGAGCAATTAAACGTAGAGGGAGGTCATATTCCGCCGGAGATATTAAAAATATACGGAATGAGAGCTTACAGAGTTAGGTCGGTTTTTATACTATTATTTTGTAAGGGGGATTCATTAAATGCACTGTTTATATACGATGCAGAAAGGGTTTGCGAAAATTGCATGTCAATGGTTATTCTATACCTAGCATTGGAAAGGAGAAGCCTCATGTTTGGTGGTGACTGTTTAGGCCGTATTCTACAGGATTGATTTATTGTTTTATTATATGTAAGTCCATTTATTATACGGGAATTAACGCGCATTATTTACCTTAAAATTGCTTTATGTTTCGACCAGGTTGCACCGGCCGTAAATAACTGTGGTCACAGTTGTTTAGTTAAAATCATGCAACGTGAAAGTTTAAATATTAGTAATGTAAGTCTGTGAGTTCCTTTATTGAACCATAACTTTTAAAAGGCTCAACGGATTTAAATGATCGGTTTATTGGTTTATTTATTTTCTTTTATTGAAGGTTCTGTAAATAAGGCTAATTTAAAAAAAATCAATACTTTACATAGGAATTCGACGAGATTAAAGACATACTAGATTTAAAGGCCCCATCAAGACGATTTCAAATACTTGTACATAACATTTAGAGGGTTTGTATTACTTAGTACGACAAGTGGTTATTTTAATTGTTCTCTCTATTTTGACTCAGTAATATTGAGTGCACTACCTGTAATTCATCATTGACTCTGAATATGGAGAACCAAAGTGCAATAACAAATTACCGATGCAGGTGAATGATCGCAGAAACGAGAATAATGACCGCAAACACGATAAAACTTCACAAAAATATGCTGAACATTGATGTATGGACGATCAACGATCCACGTTCAGGGTAGAGTGGAATAAATAAACAATAGCTTTGGAATACCACACTATGGTTTGTCAAATTGACTTGATATGTGTGTCAAGTCTCTTGCGGATAATAATAGCATTATGTATTAGATATATGGTATTCGTGTGCACACACTAAAGTGTAGGTATACTTGATAGATGATCACAAACAAAATATACAAACTATCTCAGGATTGAGGAATATAGCTGATGAGAATTAGTTATTGGTGAAGTAGTAAAGCTCCTAATACTTTAATATAGATATAGGAAAGCTTGTGTATAGGTACAACTTTTATATTATTTCTTTCTTTATTTTTTAAATAATCTATTAATTAAAATTTAAAACGGTCAAAAATGACGAGTGTATAATAATTTCATCTGATAAAATGTCACATTATGCCAGCTGCCTCTAATTAACCGAAATCTCTTATTTTTCTATAGGTACTTAAAATGTATTTCCCAAATCTTATATATATGTACCTAATTGGGAAAAGCATATCGTTTAAGATTACACATTAATCACTTTATCAAGCAGTGATTTACATTTGAAGTTCCCCGTACTGTGTTACAAAATAATGATCATATGTTTTCAGGAGTATGCTTTACGATACCACTTGTGCGGTGCTAAATACCTACATGTTAACGGAAATAATATTAATAATATTATGAAGCCTTTTTATTTTCATGCAAAATTTACCAAAAATAAAATAAAACCTTAATTAAAAAAAAGGGAATGCCCATAAGCAGTATCATATGTATCTAAGTTGTGCCACAAGTTGATTAAACGTTTAATTCTTGTTTCTAATTATAACATTTTTATTTAATGATATGAAGTCTCACATTTGCCGGATTAATGAAAAGAAAATATTAGTCTTTCATTTTATTTATTTAGTATTTTTTCGTATGAAGTTATTTTTAACGGTGGTATCACTATTACAAACATAATATCGATTAGGATTAATAACGATTATTATTAATTAATTATTAGAAAGTCATTTTGGTTCTTGTAATAATATTATAATTATAAATACTTTAATAACGGTTGCACCGTTTGAATGTAAGGAACGATAACATTCATACACCATACTTTAATTAAAAAACGAATACATATTCTTTAATACCTTTACATTGAACCGGCTCGTTTAAAAATAAGAACTTATTAATGAATTATAATAAAAAAAACGATTTGTATAGGATAGTTGACCGCGATAAAATATATCTAGACTGCGATCTCATCCCTGTAAATAATGCCGTTAGGATCCAGAGGAGATAACCAGCTTTCACAGTTGCCAAACCCAAGCTGAGTCTTTGGTTGCCATTGCTTCGCACCTACTTTTCGTTATAACGATATTATTTTAAATTAACTAGTTTAAGAACGTTATGATATCTCCAACGCTAAGCCGCCCCAGATGCGCACGTGTAGGTGGTGGCCCCAATAAAGGTCGGCTCGTATCTCAGAGGACGTCGTTTGTCTCGTCCTCTCGGTCCCCGGCACCGGCCGCAGGTACGAGTACCTCTGCCGGGCTGTGTGTGCACTCTTAAATAGGATTAACTAATAAAAACTCCTATTACTTACGGACGGTGTAATGCAGACAAATGCGTATAAATATTTTGTGAGCGTACCTGCAACAAACATATAATTTATTAGATTTAATATTAGATACGCTTAGGAGAGGCCTATGTCTAGCAGTCGACCGATACAGGCTGCTGGTGAGATGTGATGATGAATAAGTATTAGATACGGCTATCTGTTTAATTGCCTATTAGAAATGGTTAAGGGCCATATTTATGATAATCATAGTGGATGGGATATAAACTAGAGCACCATCAGAAATAGAGGTTCACTAATTGTAATTTGTAAGTGGCCCTTTAGTAAATAAATTAACTACGAATATCGAATAGAAAATGTAAACGTTCTTAACGTTCACGTCGAGGTAGGACGAGGTATTCATTATATCCCAACGGTATATAATGAATACCTCGTCGAATATGTTTACAATTGGTCAAAAGAATAAGTTACGTAAAAAATGTCACTAAATACAGAATGATTTGTAATAAACTAATAACCTTTCGCTTGTGGCTTTTTTACATTACACCAAATAACTTTGTAATGTATATAATGTATAGATCTGAAAAAAAAAAAAAAAAAAACCCTTTACCATCTACCACTTGTTTCTGGAGTTATGACCTTAACCACCTACAGACTATTTTACTGGAGCAAAATCGTTGTTTGATGCCCCTTGAGCTTACACTTAACTTTTATTGTCAAAATAGACATTTATTTAATTTTACACAATAATGACATTTGAGTTCCTAGTACGTCTAGTACTACCTTATAATTAACATTGCAGAAACCATGAAAACCATAGTTTAATCCTCATTGTTCTACAAGTAACAAGACATCCCCTGACATTCCAATAAAACCCGCAGCAGTGGGGTAGGTGCACCTGTTAATGGCACTGTTAGCTTGAGGTGCAATAATGTAGCGGCGAGGCGGGCGCGGCCGGCAACAAGTGCAGCTACCCGCTCATTACACGCTCGCTTGCAGCGCGCCCGTCGCTCTCAGGCGCCTTATTTCAATCTAACTTGAACCACATAATACCCAGAGTACAGGCGGTAACCTTCATACGTAAGTCCCTCGGGCAACGCATACATAGATGTTGGTTTAGTGGTGTAGTGGCCAGTTGGTCTAGTGGTTAGTGACCATGCCTGTAAGCCAGATGTTGTGGGTTCGATCCCCACTCATGATAAATCTGTTACATTGTGTGATGAGCACGATGGTATATATAATATATATCAGTTGTTTGTTTGCCATAGTACAGGCTCTGCTTAGTGAACAGAATCGGCTTTTCACAAGTTTAGTGTTTTACTTCCTAAGTGAATAAATATTCCTTATTATTTAAACACCCGGAATCTCAGACCACTTGAGACCACTTTCTTTGTTTGTGAGCGATGTTTATATGTGCGTTGCTTAAGCGCGTTTGTATGAAGCTTAAAGAAGCTTACTTTCTGTACTCTCTGTATTTTGTGCACCTTATTTCAATCTACCCTCAACTCTTGATTAGTGGAAATGTGAAAGTAAATTAGCACGGTGCACATAACTATTGTATCTTTATTGTTTCTTAGTTTGTGTAAGAGCGTTTGTTAAGAGCCGAGTGATATATGTTATCTCATGTAAAATAAAAATAGAGTTGACTCATTGACTGTATGAGTGTGTACTCATACAGTCAATGAGTCAACACTAATTAAATCATCATAATTCTAGGATTTATAATCATGAAAACAAATACTAAAAGTAAATGATTTCATACCAGAACATAATGATGTCATAATGATAAATTGCATGCAAATCTCTACAGTGCGAATCGTTTTTATTCATAACAAGATACTGATTTGCCTTGATTTTCAAATACCCAATTGGATTTGTTTCATAATGAATGGGCTAACTCTTGGAAATGAAAAAATGGAAAGCATTGATGAGACCTAAGACAGAACGAGCGCACCCAGAAGATGTCCAATCACTTTTGTCTTAAAAGTTCGGGTTATCTTTAATTGGAAACACTGACGCCGGCAGGGAGTTTCACAACATTAGCTGTTCGCATAACAAATGTAAAAGCGTACCGCTTAGTGCGACTGCAGCGGGTATGGGTGGCTAGGTGGGTATAGCCACAACGTGTGGATGGTAGCCTGCAGTGCGCCTAGATGTCCAATGATGGAAAGGAGATGGCGGAATCAGTGCATGGAGTTCTTGTGAACACTCTCCGTGGTACAATCTATAGAACAAGCAGGACATATCACGCCGATGTTGCAAGCTGTGGAGCTTTTTTTCGATCAACGCTTCGTCGTTTATAAGCCTAATGGTTCTGCGTTGAACTGCGTCTAGTGAGGCCAGTTGGTACTTAGCCTAGCCAACCCACAGCTGATAACAGCACTCCATGCAAGAGCGGACTTGTGCTTTATATAAAGTAAGAAGCTGTTCTGGAGAGAGAATCTTGGTAGATTTAAAATGATTATAATGTTTACTGAGGCGCGGGACTTGCGATCTGATGAGTTTACAAAGCCTTCAGCCCCAATCAAACGCCCTAACCCAGGCCACGTGAACCTCATTATAACCAAGCTGTACTTAAGGACTAATTGATTACTTCACCTAAATGCCCCACAAGAAGTCCGTTGAAGGATATTACTTCTGGTCGGACAGAACTCTATGTAATGGAAACATTTAATCCTTTAAAATCTCTTTGGGCGCTTTGTCGCGGGCTCCTAATTGCGCCTGGCAAAAAGTACCACCAAGTCTAGATTAAAATGTGCATCCTCTGTGCACATTGTACGATCAAACATAAACTCTAATCACTAAGTAGTAAAGCTCGTTTTCGCTCAACGACGGTAATAACAGACAGCGCGCTTCTTAATGTGCGGAGCTTCTAGGAGCAATTAAACGTAGAGGGAGGTCATATTCCGCCGGAGATATTAAAAATATACGGAATGAGAGCTTACAGAGTTAGGTCGGTTTTTATACTATTATTTTGTAAGGGGGATTCATTAAATGCACTGTTTATATACGATGCAGAAAGGGTTTGCGAAAATTGCATGTCAATGGTTATTCTATACCTAGCATTGGAAAGGAGAAGCCTCATGTTTGGTGGTGACTGTTTAGGCCGTATTCTACAGGATTGATTTATTGTTTTATTATATGTAAGTCCATTTATTATACGGGAATTAACGCGCATTATTTACCTTAAAATTGCTTTATGTTTCGACCAGGTTGCACCGGCCGTAAATAACTGTGGTCACAGTTGTTTAGTTAAAATCATGCAACGTGAAAGTTTAAATATTAGTAATGTAAGTCTGTGAGTTCCTTTATTGAACCATAACTTTTAAAAGGCTCAACGGATTTAAATGATCGGTTTATTGGTTTATTTATTTTCTTTTATTGAAGGTTCTGTAAATAAGGCTAATTTAAAAAAAATCAATACTTTACATAGGAATTCGACGAGATTAAAGACATACTAGATTTAAAGGCCCCATCAAGACGATTTCAAATACTTGTACATAACATTTAGAGGGTTTGTATTACTTAGTACGACAAGTGGTTATTTTAATTGTTCTCTCTATTTTGACTCAGTAATATTGAGTGCACTACCTGTAATTCATCATTGACTCTGAATATGGAGAACCAAAGTGCAATAACAAATTACCGATGCAGGTGAATGATCGCAGAAACGAGAATAATGACCGCAAACACGATAAAACTTCACAAAAATATGCTGAACATTGATGTATGGACGATCAACGATCCACGTTCAGGGTAGAGTGGAATAAATAAACAATAGCTTTGGAATACCACACTATGGTTTGTCAAATTGACTTGATATGTGTGTCAAGTCTCTTGCGGATAATAATAGCATTATGTATTAGATATATGGTATTCGTGTGCACACACTAAAGTGTAGGTATACTTGATAGATGATCACAAACAAAATATACAAACTATCTCAGGATTGAGGAATATAGCTGATGAGAATTAGTTATTGGTGAAGTAGTAAAGCTCCTAATACTTTAATATAGATATAGGAAAGCTTGTGTATAGGTACAACTTTTATATTATTTCTTTCTTTATTTTTTAAATAATCTATTAATTAAAATTTAAAACGGTCAAAAATGACGAGTGTATAATAATTTCATCTGATAAAATGTCACATTATGCCAGCTGCCTCTAATTAACCGAAATCTCTTATTTTTCTATAGGTACTTAAAATGTATTTCCCAAATCTTATATATATGTACCTAATTGGGAAAAGCATATCGTTTAAGATTACACATTAATCACTTTATCAAGCAGTGATTTACATTGTGATAGAAATGTAATGTCACTTTATTTAAAGGTACGAACCTTTTATTTACCCGACGTTTCGATCAAATTGCACCGATCGTGGTCACGGGTCGACTGATGATTAAGTCCCAAAATAAAACTAATATGTATAAAAATCGCGAAAGTTTAAAAACAGCAATATCACTTGTTTGTCTATGCTTGTTTGGCGCCGGCGCATGAAAACAGTTTAAAGCTTAATAACAAATAGCCTTTGTTATTTCTCGTGTTGTGTATGATATAGTGGTTACATTACGTGAGTTTGAGATAGAGACTCCAACAAAATATTTCTGATTGTTACTATGTATACATAGTAACAATCAGAAATATTTTGTTAGACAGAGACTCGTACCAATTCTGCCAATTGTGAAGTGATTGTGAGATGGAGACTCGGATTATATATTATTATATATCATGAACTAGTGTAACACATGTGTAATACATAATAAATATGCAATATCATAGTTATGTCCTATTTAAAAAAATATATATATAAATATTTCGATTTTCGAAGTTCATCCACCCATTACAATTAAACCCGGCAAATTAGGTAAATCATTGTTGTTTTTTCTGAAAGTATATATTAACGTCCACATAAATCAGTAGTTTTCATCTTGGCACAACAAAATTTGTAGTGATCCTAAGTTCCATAGTCACTTGAACATTACCCTTTGGTTAATATCATGTTTTTGGCATGGCCTCGCTCCTGGTATAAGACTCCTCCAGCGGTTTCCCTTCCCTTGTCTTTGTCTGCTATCTTTTTTATTTCATCCGTCCAACGGTTTTTAGGTCTCCCTTTACTCCTTTATTTTCCGCTTAGACCGGTCCATTCTGTGACAAGTTTCGTCCATATTCGGCCGGTAATCTTTGCAATATTCCCTGCCCATTCAAGTGTTTGTGCGTGTTGTCCTGTGTCTATTAGTTTTGTTTGCTTGCGGGTATCTTCACTTTGCGCCTATCAATGAGCTTTATTCCTAGTATACTTATTTCCATAGCGCGCTGGCATAAACGTATTTTATTTTTGTTTTTTTTTTTTAAATCCCATGTTTGCGCACTATATGACAGACATGGCAGCAAGCCCAAATCTGAATTACCTATTTGTTAAGGTTTAGAGGAAGTTTGGCTTTTAAAATTTCTTTCCAGGTAACGCTAATGCGTCGCTCTAGTTGCTCTCCGTGACTTGATTTCTCGAATGAGATTTTTTCCCGAGATACACATAACTATCCACACACTCACTCTGTCATATCCACATGCTATATCATGTAACTACTTAGGTACTAAATATGTTAGGTATATTTCCTCGCATCCAAACAAAATGATTACAGTTGCAAATCAAAAGTAAACAATGATTCGACAGTACGTTCAGTAAACATTGCAGTCCGGTGTGATTCACAGGTTCCAACACGGTTTAATGTGTGGCGCGACCGCGTGCGTAAATAACGCAAATCATTTTATTGTCGGTGGCTGAAAAGTTGACGTCGTAAAGTTTAATGGTCGCTGAAATATATTCCGCGATAGATGCCGGCCGGGGCGGCGCCGGGCGCGCGGGGTGCGGGCGCTATAAAACGAAGCCCAGTTGATCCGCACTGTCTGCCCGGCCCGATAATGTGGGGAAATACTGCACTTATTGTACTAAGTTGCTAACTTACCGAACTACTATTGAAGAATTAGTATCCTTTGACATCATAAAGGACTAGGGACGAGATTTATATAGATAGGCACAAAAATACTACGTTCGAAGCGGACACGAGATAGATAGATACTAGGTATGAAACTTATATCATAATATATTTGTCTCGGAAGATTGTGTACCTATGTGTTTGCTTGAAGATTTCATGTTCGGCACGGCACAATCTGAGCTGCGAAAGGTCATAGAATGGCTAAATATAAATTTACTTTCCCTCAACATCTCAAAAACAAACTATATAACATTCTCACTTAGAAATACACACCAACCTGACTCCAGCTTAAAATTAATAGCCCATTTCTGCTGTACAAATTCAAATATCTGCAATTGCACTACCTTAAATAAAATAACTCACACCAAATATCTTGGAGTGGTGGTAGACCAAAATCTGTCATGGTACCCACAATTGGAACTTATCTCTAATCGAGCACGTAAAATGGTTTGGATTTTTAAATACCTTAGAAATATTGCTGATAGACACCTACTAACTTATGTTTATATTACACTAGTCCAATCAATACTTCTCTACTGCATACCGGTTTGGGGAGGTACCTATAAAACCAAATTTGTTAGCATTGAGCGTACACAGAGATATATACTAAAAACAATGCTACACAAAAAAGACGTTATAATACCTACGCACAATCTATATCGCGAAGCAAATGTTCTAACTGTTAGACACATATACATATTAAAATGTATTCTCAGGACACATAATAAGATCAACATCGACCCAAAATTACCTAAAAAACGAACACCACGATCAGTCATAACATACCCTGTTACTAGAACCGTATCTTCATCCAAACAATTTCACATAAACTCATTAAAAATGTACAACAGCATAAACAAAAAGCTCAATATCTGTAACACTACCAACACACAATGCAAAAGAAAAGTAACAGATTGGTTAAAATCACTTACGTATCAAGAAACGGAACAACTACTCATTTAAAGTCAACCACATCATAACACACACAAACACTCTCTCACACACACACACACACACACACACACATAAATACACACACACACGCGCGCGCGCACACACACACACACACACACACACACACACACACTCATACACACACACACACACACACATTCATACACACACACACACACGCACGCACGCACACACAATCATACACACACACACACACACACACCCCCATACACACACACATACACCCACACTCATATACACACACACACACACAAATGTACTTAATTACCTATAAGATAACTGTTAACTATTACTATGTCATAACATAAGCCACGGACAAAAGGGGACTCTTCTAACACAGGTTTTCTCAAACTTAACAGAAGAGCTCCCAAACCATATTTATAAAAAACATGTAATAGTTGAAAATAAAGATTTTTATTTATTTTTATTTATTTATTTATGTTCCTGTAAAAGGTCGTTTTAGCTTAGGTCAAAAATTATATGACGCCGGCTGATAACTGAAGGTAACATAATGTACATCCAAGATGTTCTGGGCTACTTATATGTGTAAATAAGATAAAATCGTGACTGATACGTTAAAAATACTTTTAGTCTAAACAAATAACTTTCAACTTGACAACTCTAAACCATTTCAGAAATTAAGTTACATCGAAATCAAATTAGCTTAAGCACTAACGAAGGAGAACTAAGTACACGAAATATATTCGAACCATTAGACATTAAACGTACAATATATCTTGGGTAGGTGTACAATGGTAAACATTTACACCAAAATTATTTAGAATTAGTAGAGAGGGCAACCACTAATCAAAGTTACTTGGAACAGGAAAACGAGAAATAGACTAGATATACATTGTATTGTAAATGAGTTCGTATTAATACATTCAGATAACAGCGTCAAGTGTAAAGTTACAGCGAAGTTTCCGACGAGATTGCTTCATTAATATTTATAATTATTATTCAACAAACAAGATGATTTTAGAGATTTCAAAATAATGGATTCTAACTTTAATTCAAAACGTGGTGATTGTTGCTATGTCAAACTAAGTAAATACTTGAATAAAGGTTAACCAACAGGAAAGTAGTAATAAGTACATACTTTAATTCTTATTATTTTAATACTGACATGGCCTCAAAAAATGTAATCCAAAAAAGGTAGGTAGGTAGTCTGCTTAGCCGATCTACGACGGTTTCAAAAAGTTGGGCAGATGGCTACATGGCCAAAATCATAGTAGGATTAACCTTTAGTGCTAATTCTCTATTAGAACAATGTTATGGAGTCTGTTGTACCGGTCTTTGGTGGAAGGGAAGCCTGTATGTTCGGCAGTGGACGTCTCTCGGCTGAAACTACGACAACGAAGAAGTCTGTTTGTCTTGTTTAATCTAGAAAAATACTGAAAATAAATTCTAATGGAAGGACTTAGGCATACTTTTTATTGCGATAACTAACTTCCTTCCTATCTTCGTTCTTTATAAAACATGACTTGACAGAGCTATTTAAGTGACCAGCGCTATTGATCAAACATAATACCTTCAAACAATGAGTGTTTGCAACAATCATAGATAACTTGTTCGTCGAGGCGTACGCACTAGCTAATTAATTTCACGCGGCTCTGCCTGCAGCGCCGCGCAGTAAGCCGATGAGATCATCCTTATTTATAGTCTGTGTTCCGCAGTTAGCGTCAATTGTGCCGCCCCGTCACAAAACATTCTACTGATGCCTTGGAGCGACAACTTGTTAAAAAAACTTGGATAACTAACCAATGAACTACGAGAATAAAATAAACTCTATAAATACCCTACTATTTCAATCCGTTCAAGCTAAAAGAAGAAAAGTAATAAAGAAACTCAATATAAAGTACTGTTTACTATTCGTGTAAAAATATTTACATTACGAGTAATGTAAATATTTTTATTCATTATGTTACGGTATCATAAACAAAAAAAACTCATTATATAATATAAAATGGATATTCCTCTTTCCCTCTGTTTTTCAGAAATTGTATATACATAACATTACACTAGGTACTACTACCACTACCTTACATCTCCCTAAAATATACCTTGCATTATATATAAGTGGCGGTAGATAATGGCTACACCACTGGTCTCGCTATCGTGAGATCGCGGGTTCGAATCCTACCCATTATACTACCGATGTGAACACTCCTAACACATGGCTCCTAACACAAGGCTCAATGGTTTGCCATTGAGCCTAGCTGGAGGGGTTAACGGGATTGCTAGTAATGTGACCTATAATTCCACGTTGTTAGTTATCTATATATAAAAATATATAAAAGCACTACTTACTCTCGAAATAGTCAATGGTCTTCAGAAACGTACGAAGCCTATTATTGTTTGCTTCGACTCTCTCGGACTAGCTTTCTTACGTAAACACATTCATGATGCAACGCAAGGTTTGTTCCTCCGTATCGTGTTAACGTGGCTTTTGGCGACAGACTGGTTGTTATCCAACTAAATAGGTAATATTGTTAATGATGAAAGTAACTAAAAATGAACAGTAACAGCGTCCTTACTCATTACATAGAGTCTGTACAGTGGTATTGCGGTTTGGTTTCAACACTGAATCTAAATATATTGCATTTATTTTATTAGATTTGCATTTAATTGTTTCGTTAAGTAAGTTTTAAAATAGATTTGTATCATTCATAGTGTAGTACCTAGTTTAGTAGTCTAGTTTAGTTTTCTAAAAATGATAATTAGCTAGAACGATTTATCGCCCCCGAAATCCCCTGCTTACTAAATTTCATAAAAACCGTTGAAGCCGTTGCCGAGATTCAGATTACTTAAATGTATATATTAATAAATATACAAGAATTGCTCGTTTAAAGCAATACCTTTAAACGAGCAATAATAAATAGTTTTATACCTTTGATAAATGGGGTAACTTTTTCATTTTACATCTATGTAATCTAATAATAAAAATACATCTTATACCTTTAAACGAGCAATTCTTGTATATATATACCTATATATATAATCTGAATCTCGGCAATGGCTCCAACGATTTTCATGAAATTTAGTATGCAGGGGCTTTCGGGGGAGATAAATCGATCTAGCTAGGTTTCATTTTTGGAAAACATCGTTTAAAAAAAATAACGAGCGAAGCTCGGTCATCCAGGTACTAGATGTAAAATGAAAAAGTTGCCCCAAAATTATTTCTAAAGATTTACACAATGAAACTCAGTAAAAGTAGGGACTTCTGTTACATAAAATATAGATTTGACAATTAGGTAAAACAAAACGCATAATGTGTTTGTTCCCCCCACTTCCTTTGCCCACACCCTGCGTCGCGTCAGTGGCGCGGACCCTGCACTTAATTGCTGTGAAAAGCGCCACTTGATAATAAGCAGCGACGGACAAAAGACGCGGTTTCCACTCGATTATGACGCGACGAGTCCTGCCTCAAGTCATTGAAGGTAGCGATCTATTTACTACTTGTCTCTCTAGCCTTCGTCCTGTCGAGCGACCTCGCGACAAGCTTTTTTGTCATATAAATGGTATTTGTTATAATAAAAAAAAATGATGGGTTTGTTTCAATTTAAAAAAAAAAAATTGGACATTTTTCTGAGTGTATTTAATATTTTATTTAACCACATTGAATTAAACTCACTGACATTACTACTGAGCCCTAATTACCAGGTTCGGGCTTATCATGAGACCCTGAACATTGTTACTCAAGTATAAGAGCACTTGTCAAGACAAATCTAACGAGCTCAAACATGGAGGGGGGGGGGGCGGTAAATTCACAAGTGCATTACCTATATAACTGTTGAGTACCACCTTCCAGCTCCATCATCAGACCCCGCAAATTATCTAGGATCGGAGTACTTGTCAAGACGAATCAAATGGTATCGATCGGGACAAGCTTTTACGTCGTATAAATGATAAAATGTAACATATTGATGGGTTTGTTTTAATTTAAAAATTATTTTCTTCCTTTTAGAGCATTTAAATAAAAGATTGTTTTTAAAAATGTTTTTTATTATTATTTATTGAATAAGTTTAGGATTCCTAGCCACCTTCCAACTCCATCATCAGATCAGATTCTTGGTACCATAAAATTGCATTTTCATGAAACGTACACTTGTGTACCAAATTTGCTCGGCCCAGTCGAACGCCAGGAAGTGGTACTAATTTAGCTTCCAAGATTTGACCCACACTAATACATACTATAAATACACAAAAACTAACTAACATATACACAGGGCAAATAAAAAAAATTGTAAAAAGATCGGTCTCTAAATTTCGTAGAAGTTATAATCAAATCACTTCTAAATCTTTATTTTGAGTTAGACAAAGTAAAACACAAACCTGATATTTATGAAATGGATTCGTGTATAGGTTAGACAAATATGTTTATTGGCGCCGACCACCCTGATACGCGTCCTGTGTGTCGCCCTCGCGTCGCGCCCACCGGAACTTTAACGTTTGAATTAGTTGCCATTGACTAATAAATTATATTTCTTACTAATTAGTCTTATTTATTGATGCTTTGAAGTAATAGTTTGACTTATTTATAGATTTTTGACAGTATTTTTCTACGTAACTGGAAGCAAATTTACGATAGATAGAAATCGTAGAGGTAATATCGATAATCTCGATGAAGTCCTACATCTTACACGTAAATGCGTTGCTTAGACTGCTGAGGAAGTTTACACTGGACTTCCCATCATGACGTATTTTCCCACGAAGTGTACCTTTGTCACACATTCTTTGTGTTGTTATATTGTGTAAAGTATCCTGGATATGACAAACAGCTGTTCTCTGTTGCTCTTCTCGCAAATGTTCTTAACTTGCGTCACAGTCGCATCGACTTACGTCAGACATCGTTCTCATCCCATTGTAAGGTGATGCTAGCAGAGGCAAGGATTTAATTATAAAATTATTCAGTGTATATCAAAAATAATGTACAAAGGCGGACTTAATGCTAAAAGCATTCTCTACCAACCAACCTTTGGGTGATGTAACATAAAATTATATAGGTGCAGATTGTTGACAGCCAATGCTGGAAAGATAAATTCAATCGATTATAAAAAAAAATAAACACATACGTATGCTTGAAAACATAACACACATACAAATATACATAACTATACTTAAATACATTACATGCATACAAATAAACATGTACTTTTTTTTTTTTTTTTTTTTTGATAACACACTTATATACATATTTCTAAATACATATACTTAAATTCAGTCACATTATTTTTTGTTTTTTTAATGGCAGTGCATAGGCTACGTAGTAAAACGATATCTGAGGGAACTCTACGTAGCTCCAGGTAAAAACCTATATACCAAATAAATGATTTACCTTATAAACAACTTATTTTCAAATATTTTTTCGAATACAATTATTCAAAAGCAATTCAAAGCGGTACCGACATAAGCCCTCGCTAAGAATATTGATTCGGAAACACGTTTGAAGTGAAATCCCTATTCGATCTTCAACGACTTCAACATAAATAAAAGTGTCACGGAAGGAAGACGGTTCGGGAAAGTCTCCGGGGTCCCGCGTCACCGTGTAGCCATGTATCGTATCGCACGGCGCGTCCTCGCGATCTCGCGACTCGCGAAACAATTCATATCGTGTGAGGCGTCGCGTTCGCACGTGATCGACTCCACTCGGCGTGATTCACCGCACACGTCACACAGAACGATATATTCGGGAATCCGCTCCACAAATAAAACCTCTAACTTGTGGTCTCTCGTGAGAATACGATTTATATGTTCATTCGCAGTTCGGATGCAGAGTATATCTTGGCAGTGCGCGGCGGACGACAGAGGCGCGTCGTAAAAACCAATTAAGATAAAATGGACGAAGCAATTGCAGCGGTGAGGCGGTGCTTTATTAGACGCTGTGCCTTTAGAACATTATTTCAATACACGTTGAAGCTTCGGTAAGATAATGTTGGATGCGGCGCCAAGTATCCATTCTGTTACCAGTATTAACGTGTACTCGATGCAGATAAATCTATGTTTATAAATTGGCTGCTGTGTAAATATATGGTTTTAATTAAGAGTTATCTCATCCCTTTGAACAGAGTTGCAGGAGAAAGTTACGGTTCGATGGCTATATTGTAAACATGTGTAGGATACATTTTTCATATGTGTTTGTTAGTTTGTTAATTATCATATTAAAAAGAATCTGGGGATCAATACATAAACTTACTGCTCGATATTGTCAAGGGATCAAGAGCATTTTTAATTATAAAAATATAATCTAATTAATATTTACCAAATGTGGTATTTTAGACCTATGTTCAAGTTAACAACTTTTCCCTATATTTTGTAAAAATTAAAAATAAAATTAAAATTTTTGCAACTTGTTTTTAACAACAATTAAATGGCAAAAAAGGCAAAATTAGGATTTTTATTACCCGATTGTAAGGAAGGGTTATATTTTCCGCGTGTATCTTGTATGTATGGACGTAATATTCTTTATAACCTCATATCTCATGAACCAATAAACGGATTTATACAATTAAGACGTCCTTAGATTTGTCTTGACCGCCCAAGTGTCTTAGATAGATGACTTTTGAAAAAAGCAAAGCAAGCGGCTGTGAATAATGTAATATGGGTATCAAATTAAAGGGCTCGACTTAAGCATTTCAAAAGGTATAACTTGATTATGACTGTAATATTAAATAAGTTACTCAGCAACCATTTTTTTTTCAATTTGCAATACTTGACAATAGCTTCCTTAAATAAATAAATAATTTCATGCAGTCGGAGGCAATTTACTAAGTTCACCGAGATTCACTAATGCCTCCGACTGCATGAAATTATATAATTATGTAGGGGATCTTATTTCCATCTTTTTTGTGCAGGCGGGTTTTTATATTTTTTTTTCGTGAAGTTAAAAAATAAATGATCTGTGTTTCCACTATTGACACAAATCACACAATCACAGGGATTTGGCATGTTTAAAATCAGTTAATCGAAGTCACTATAATATTGGCGATTAAGCAGGCTATAGCAGAACGTAGATGCGAGCATCGGCAAGAGTGCGTGTTACGACTCTAGTCGTGTGTGAACGTGCATTGTCCTGTATTAGTCCAAACGAATCACCAACCGGCTTCGCAAAGGAATTATCACGTCTGAAACAATCCTGTCTGTATAAATCCGAGCATTGAGATTGCCTCTGGCCCAATTCGTTATAGTTCCCCTTCCCCCTCCATATGAATAAACTTTCTGAAAAAACTCAAGCATTCTTGACATCCAGAGGTCTTGTCTTGTATCTTGTTTTCGGCCTCATATACACACAACGCCAGTCTTCTTCGTAAGTCCATTGTAAACGGGCCCTACGATTGTGGGCTTCGGGAACGCAAACTCACTTCACGTAAACGATGTCGGATGGTTTGGTCGCTTATCAGCAAGCCTGAAGACCTGTGGAACCTCATAGCTAACATCGTCATGGTACGATTTCGTCGAACCGTATTTTGGATGTACCGGTCTTGTCTGCAAGACCGTCCTCCATGTCGCTCGGCTCCGCGGCTGTGATATGAAAACGTGCCCAGGGACGGCTTATGATGCTCTGTGTAGAGCCAAGAGTGACAGCCACAGTCCGTTGCCTGGAACCAGCTTGCAACCTTCCGAAGGCTCTCATCGTCTCTGTCGTGTCAAATGGTATCGTTGCTCCATATCAATGCATTTTTTTTTCAGTTCCGATGCAAAAATTGTAATGTTTTGTTTAAACGCTATTACACACTTTTGTAAGAATCCTGATTGAAAGATTATTTACTTTTCCTGATCAAAATTTATAGAATATTCTTTATTCATATTATGAAATTCACTAAAAAAAAAAAAATAATGACGGCATTATTTATTTTTTTCGAAATACTATCCTTCATTCTCTATGCAAAGTTCCATTCGCCTGAACAAACTATTAAAACGCTATTGCTAGTCTTGATTCGAAAGTTACAAAATTGGCCTCTTCGGCAAAAAAAATCTCTTGATTATCGGAAACAAAAAGAAAACACTGGGAGCTAAATCAGACCTGTACGGTAGATAGGGCAATATTTCAACACCAGATTCTTCAAGAAACGCCTTTATTCTGAGGGACATATGTGACGAAGCAATGTCATGCAGCATGATATCTTCGAAGCACAGTCTTTGGTCCTCCTTTCTCGCAGAGGTTGAAAAACTTTAGGCAATGCTACTGTTTTAGACCATTCTGAGTTAACAGCTTTTAAAGCGGCGGTAGCCTAATGGCTTATGAATCGGTCGCGGGTTCGAATCCTGCCCATTATACCTCCCCAAAACACAAGCTATTTATTGAAAGTAGCTGAAGGGGTTAACAGGGTTGCTAGTAATGTAGGACCCACAATTCCACTTTGTAAGTTATCTTTTTTTTAAATAGATATGTGTATCAAAAAACTAGCCCCCATTTTTTTAACCAACGTTACGAGGTCATTGCAGTTTTGTCGGCAACTTTCCTCCTGAAAAGACTCATACTGACGACTGTTTCTTATTGTCCAGATCATATTGATAAATTCACGTTTCGTCACCTGTGATGATTTCCGAAACAAGTCTCCACCTTCCGTTTTCAAATCGTAGACGCATTTCACGACACCAATTCACACGGGCCTGTTTTCAGCAAACGCGGGATCTAACGACAACATAGCTTTAACACTCCAAGATGCTGATGAAAAATAATGTTAACGCTCCCCGAACTAACGCCAAGAATCTTCTCGATGTCCAAGTGAGTAATTCGTGGGTCTTCTCGCACCATCATTTCAGTAGCCCACATGTTCGACTCTGGTCATCTTTGAGGTTGGTTTTACCCCTTTTAAATTCAATGAACCATCTTAAAACTGTTGCTCGAGATGGGGCAGACTCCTCTTACGCTTATTGTAATCATTGGGTTAAGTTTTTCAGTTAAACCAAATTTAAAATATGATAGCGCGCAAAAGTTCGCAGTTAAACTCGATCAATCCAAAGAGAAACGCAGGAACCGTCGTAGTAAAATGACAGGAACATTTTGTTTTACAACTTGCGACCTTTTAAAAAAATAACCTAGTTTTGTTAAAGTTCGTAATTTAAAAATGGAACGCATCTGTATTATATCAGATGCGGTTTTTTTAATTACGAACATCTCAAAACTTATAGAGTGACTTACGTATTTTAAAAAAAAAAAAAAAATTGTATTTACTTTTATCGTAAATGTGAGTGAGTATGTTAAAGTTAAGTACTGGGCATAAAGTTCATATAAACTAACACGTAACGTTTGCCTCGTATATTTCTCTAGTTTCATAGTTTAGTTCGCTCACGTCGTTGCGACTAATATTTTTAAAGAAAACAACTTCATATATATTTTCCAGGCATTACGTATTCATAGAATTTTAAAATTTGAATTCAAAATACGTAATAATAAAGGATGTATGACGGCAAATGCATGCCAACTCGAGCGGTGCGTTAGTGGCCGCGGCACGAAAGTGGATTAACATCAATATTGCAACGAATATCGAACTGATGCCATGCATGGACTGTTTGCTGCGGATTACCATGCATCAGCATTAAGTTAAGTTCAAATTTTATTTGTTTATCTAACCCTAGCAGTAAGTCAATATAGGCATGTCATGACCAGCTTTCATTTCAGTCTATTCTCTACTGCGACTGGACATAATTAGTGCTAATACTTAAGTATAATATAAATTCATTTCAACCAAAACTCGTATTTGTTCTCTGGCCTTTAATTTTGGCGATTTAATCTACAAATACTAGTTGACACGAAAGAAAGGCTATTTAGATGTTTGAATTTACATAAAAGTTATAATATATTTGGACAACTCACACAACACCATCTGATCCCAAACTAGGCAGAGCCTATACTGTAAACTAGACAATTTATTTATAAAACGTGGTCATCAAAGTTTTACCCTAGCTGGGGATCGAACACTAGACCTGAGGGCCAGTCAAACAATGAATCATACTACTTAGCAAGTTTCGTCAAATAAATCGAAGTCTAAATTCCTTTGTGTACTTATCTATTATAAAATATCGTTGTTCAGTACATGATTGTGACTGAATTATACCAGTCAGTTATGCACGACTCCGCACTATAATGTAGAGTTTATCTGTTATTCTAATGGTATGTTTAATTGACGTTTGCGATAGAAGGACAAGCTCAATGAGAGCGATTCCAATTACGATCGACTGTTACAAGATTACACAGATTTATGTCTACCGCGGTGCTTACTTCGAATGCGTACTAACGCTGAATTCCTTCGTTCATGGACTATCTGATCGTTTGATCAAATATTGAGGAGATTCAATCTCTTTCTACTGCCTAAGTGCCTGTAGATAGAGGTGATATGGTTCATTTAGATTTAAGTATTTGTGAGAACGTTTGCTTGTACTCGTAGGGTAAGGGTGTCTGTTAAGCAAGACTTTTAGCCTAACGAGAGATCATTTAACAATTTATAGAATTAACACGAAAAACATCATACTTCTTTAGAGCAGTCAGGTTAAAAGCAAGGAATCAGAAATGTAATAATCCGGTTCAGGCCATAATTCAGCCATTGTCGATTGTCGCAGTGACCGGCCGGCTATGAATGAACGAGCGGACGAGTAGGTGCACATCAATGCGCACGCCGCGCCGCGCCCCTCGGTGCCGCTCGCGATTTATTACCGAATTATAATACATACATCGCACGGCGGCATATGCCTGGGAAGTAGTAAAAGTTGAGGTGATTTGTCAGCGCCTGCGAGCGACAACTACGCGATAAAAATACGATATTTATGCCGAAATCTGCGAGTGAGCGAGATCTTGGCGAAATTAAACATTATAAAAAGAGCTTGAGAGGAAAATGATCGAACTTTCGAAGGAATTTCTCACATCTATTTGCTATCGGTATGATGTGGATGCCGACGGGTCTACGTCGTCTAAAGCGTCTTGACTTCTGCAATGTTCGACAGTGATACATACATAAATAAAACTTGCTGTAGAATATTGGAAGCCAAGATTTTGCTAAATAGAACAACCTTTCTTACTCTTAGTTCCGTAGAAATCTAAATTTACTAATCCAATCAGTAAATAGGTAAATACATTAGACATTTGTTTCTGCTCTACACTGGCTCCACACATTGGCCCTAACGTCGGTCCCAACGCCACTCGTTTAACGTTTAGATCTAGGAAATAGCATTGGCGCCAACGTTGGGACCAGCGTTTCTATAGACCCACACATTGGCGCCAACGTGTGGAGGCAGTGTTACACATCTAAAACCAGACTGTTGGCTCTTAGGTGTTAAAGCAAAACACTTCGCTTGTGTCATAGACCACATACCTTTGTATTTCGTAACCAAACTGGCAAGTGACCGATAAATTAACCATAGTACGGTATTTCCAATCAATCAATAGTAACAATTATGTATCTTGTCTCGTTCCTATTAAACATTTAACCGCTACAACGTCTGTGGGCGTCCGGCGCTGGTCCGTGAGACTGGCGAGCGTGGCCCGCCGCCGCCAGCCGTGGGAGGGACAAACAACAGACAAACATTTGTAACATCACTGAATAAATAAACTAGGTTAAGTGATGACGTCACATGTACGGGAATGTAAGAACATCACGTCCTGTGAAGTAACAGCTGAAAACATTTACTTGAAAACCCAATTCAAAACGTATTACAAAAAGGATTAATACATTAAGGTCGTCTGTTTGCGAGTCAGAAAGTTTTTTATTAAGTAGGTAACTAGAGTTTTCTTCGAGCATCGAAATGTTCATACAAACTTTTACTCCTGTTTGCCTCCCTTAGGAATACAATTTTCTAAAATCCGTTCTTAGCTGTAAAAGCTAAAAGGCTGAAATTGAGCTCATAAACACAATTTCAGCCTCTTAAATTAAGTAGACATGTTATAGGACACGTTAAGTCAGTGAGTGAATTAGTGGATGATTTTTCACTTTTATTATTGATTTAAATTTAATCAATAATAAAAGTGAAAAATCATCCACTAAAACTTGAAAATATACCTAAGCCTAAGTAATCACAAAATACCTTCTACAAACTTTTTGAATGTATATATAAAGAGGTGCAGTTATTGGAGGTAAGTCCCAGTGAGGCGCGAGGTAGCAAAGCGCATCTAAGTTCATAAATAGTCGGCGTGAACTTCGCTAATCCGAGTAACTAGTGGCGACGCTGCCCGGCTCCGGCACGACCGCTGCACTCGCCGGACACGCTCCCAGCGGAACATCTAGGGCTGCCACGACATTGTTTACATCAACCAATTATAACTACGAACTCGGCTCCAAACTTCTGATAAAATCTTAATATTATTTCAATGAGATGGTGATCAACATAAATAAGAATGAGACATTCGATTCTTTTACAGATGACAGTAGCAGTTATACAAAATATTTTCATAATGCTTTAACAAATCTAACTTTTTAGAAAATAATCCTCTAAATTTCCAAGTAAAACTAAACTTGCACATAATTGTGATGGGCACTTGCACAACTTCATGCTCAAACTATATTCCAGCACTATAGGCGCAGTATCGGTGTGGCTTGTGGCAGCCCCGGCCGGCGGCTCGCGGCCGCGGCGGCGCGGCTATCTTGATCAATGGTACTCGCTGCCACCGACGACGCGTCCGCACGCCTCATTTAATGTCTTATTCACATAGAATATACTTTTCAAAGGAATTTCAAAATGTGAAATGTTTGTCTTTGATATCTCTCAGCTTGTTCTTCGTCTATTTTTGATATCTGGTACGGATTTAGCTTGATCAAACTGTAATTAATACAAGGAATTTATATGCTTACGAAAAATAAGTGATCATTATTCAGAAATGAAATAAATACTTTACCTAACATTTATGTTTTATTACTTACAAAAATATTAGACCTATTAGGTACTATGATTAACAGGATTTTATTCTAAAAGCTTAAAAAACATATGTTTAAGGATTATAATAAAGTGTTTTCTACAGTACTCGTATGTGGCAATAGAAAACGCACCCTTTAATTCAACAAAATAGCCGGCTCTTTAAACCGAATAATTATGAAAGGCACAATGGCATTCTGTAACAAATTGTTATCACTTAGGATTCCTTACAACTAATGAACACTTGGGTGCAGAGCCTCCGAGATGAGTTTAACGTCATTTGCAAGTAAAACTGTTGTGACAAGCCACATTATAATGTTAAATAACTGGCGAGTGCGTCTATTAATTGTGTCGGGCGGCGCTGGGTCTTAGGGGGACGCCTCACTAAGCGCTACGTGACCCGGAATCAAACTACCACCGCGTCACATAAATAACCCACGAGCAGATATGATAATTCCCGAACACCCTCAGCTTTTAATAAATTAAAAATCTATGGAGAATTTAATAAAAGTTGTCGTCTGGCCGGAGCGAACGACGCGACGCGCTCGAAGCGAGACCGCACAGCGTCGGAAAATATCGATGTGGAAAATGTAACCGCTAGCGAATTTATTTTATTTCGAACCGAATAAGAGAATCTGGCGGAATCTTCACATTTATCCGGATAAATTATAGATATATTCCTACGTTTCAACACTTTTATACTTTTTATTTTGATGTCGGCGAAGTTTAACTTGTATGTAACAGCAAGTGTTTTAAATTTTAATAGGGTTCTGTTTCTTCACACCTCTAGTGTAGCCATCACGCGCCACGTTCTATTGTACGTATGTCAGTGTGTTAGGTAGTTTCTCATAGGCTGACTATTTGCTCAGGACTTGCTAAATAATATGAATGTAGAGTCAAATAAATTCTGTCAACGACATCATAAGTGTTGCATTTCCTTCAAGTGTAAGCAAGAAAAAAATCTAAGTTAAGCCAAAGTTCGAGTTAACCGTTCTGTGTTTCATTTGTGCTATTGGCATAGCTATTTGGGATCTAGCAATGATAGAAATCTGAGCGGTAAATAGTTACAAAACTCTCAGCGCGTAGGTACAACTCGGACTCGACTGGTTTTAGTATCAGTAACGTAGGGAACTGCAATCAAGGGTGGCGGTAAATTATTAGTATTTTTGACGCCCTCAGAAATTTAAACTAATAGAAGGTGGTCGAATTTATCTGCCAATTAAAAAAAATCGTGCACCATTTTCCAATAAACGAAAAATAGTCGGATGAATGTACCTATTGCAGTGATACGGGCGGTGGCACTGCATGCAGATTCAGTCGCGTCAGTGGCGGGCAGCCGGCGCGCTCGGCGCTCGGCGCTCGGCGAGCCGCGGCCGCATCACGCGTCACACCAAATCAAGATTTAATGTCAATAAAGTTTTACGCGACCCGTCCGCCATCCGCCTGTCGGTCGCGTCGCTGCCGCCCGTAAAAATTATATTCATTCGGACATCGGACGTCGGCGGCACACCGGATCATTGCGATTACACGATTAAGTTACAATCAAGCTACCATTTCGTAACAATTAGCGGGCTATGACGGTAGTATATTGTTCCTAACGGGGTATCGAATGTTTTGTTTCAATTCAATTCAATTCAATTCAATTTATTTATTCCATATACAGAAGATAACAAGATATTACAATTATTACAAATGTTTACTTAAATATCTAGCTTAATACTTATGCCTGAACTAGGAAAACCTGTGTTTCAGGCGATTAGTGCCTAAAAACAACTATAATCACATTTTAAAACATTTAAAAGTAAAAATTAACTATGAGTGAGTTTTAAAGAATAAAGATATAATATTTAGACAACACTATATGTACATATAAATCAATGAAACGAAAGCTGTAAATAATTAGTTTCTTAATTAAATTAATTAATATTAATATAATAAAAACTATATTTATTTGAGTACAATTAATAATTTCTCTGTATCTTCGTAAGACATATTTTGGAGGACTTCCTTAAGCTTCTTCTTACAATTTCCTAGGGTCATGGAATAAATATTTGCAATCGCATTTAGCCTATTATAAAGAAGCGGTCCTAGGAAGATGAAGAACTTGGCAGTGAAAGCATGTTTTATTGCTATTTCTCTATTGCAAACTATATCTTTTCTTCGTTTATTAATGTATGCAGTGCTGAAGGGGAGACAAGTGTGCTGCTTTGTTACTATGTCCATAATAAATAATTGTCGAACTGTTAGTACTTCACAAGATTGGTAGAGTAGGTTAGTGGGATAAAGAAAAGGGCGGAACGTAGAAACTTTGAGGATAGCTCTCTGTGCTCTCTCAATTGTTAATAACAATGTTTTACCAGCGCCACCCCATGTGGTAATACAGTAAGTTAATAGTGACTGGCATAGGGCAAAATAAACTTGTTTAGTTAGTTGAGAATCTGCAATATAACGCAACTTTTTAAAAACAAATATTAACTTACGGATTCTGTTATTTAAAGCTTCTATGTGGTATTTAAATATAAGGGTTTCATCTAAAATAACACCCAGGTATTTTATTTTATTTGTACTTTTAATGGCGGGACAAGTGCATTCAGTCTCAGTGGTGATTCTGCAATAATGAGCAAATAATGTTGGGGTAGTTTGTGTTTTCGGGACTTTGCGCATTGAAAAACAGATAAAATTTGTTTTTTCCGCATTTAGTGTTAGTAAATTGTGCTGAAGCCATTCGTTAACTCTGTTAAACCCATATTGCGCATGCATGTAAGCTTTGTTTTCAGAGCTAGCTGAAAAAAGAAGAGCTGTGTCGTCAGCATACGATACGATTATGCCATGTTCTAACTTCAGGTTACACAAGTCATTTATATAAATTAAGAAAAGGCTAGGGCCTAAAATACTTCCTTGGGGAACTCCAAAAGCCGTATTATTCTCATCATTACTCAATATATTACCAATCCTCACGCATTGAGTCCGCTCTTTTAAATAACTAGTAAAAAGTTTAAGTTGAACGCCTCTTATACCTATACTTTCAAGCATAGATGTAGCAAAAATAAGTGTAATAATATTAGATAGGCACCTATGTAGAGCAGAACGGTGCGGGAAAACGTACTTATTCGCATAAGCACTTTCTATTTCGTCATCATAACAGAAGCACTTAAGGATACTTTCATATATAATTAGAAACCACTAAAAAGAGTTCCAGAGAATAACTTTATGAAGGTAACAAACCTTGTTACTCCACAGTAACCCCTAAATAAAATATTTGTAATATTATAAAGTCTAGGCATTTGATATATATGCGTTAGATACATAAGTAGCTATACTTTTGAGTACAATAGAACTTAATTTATTTCACAAATGTTCGACATAGCTCAGTTGTATTGCTTGCTAAATTGCTTTCAACCGTTTCCAGTAAATACGATTAGATAAATTTGATCGTTTTATCTTCAGTTCAATTAGAAATAAACAGAAGTGCGTAATAGTTACGCAGCTGAATTAATGTTGGCGACGACGCTCGGTGCCCCGGACTTGCAGCGTCGACTTCGTCGGGCCCCGGGGGTATGGCAGTCGGGAACTGATGTGTTTCTAACTGGACTTATTTATTTTTATATATTCCTTTAGTCTATCTTATTACTCCGAAGCGCTTCTTGTAATCTAAATAACTGCTAAATTGTCTAAGGCTTAGAATGAAGACAGTAAACCGGCGAACAAGATGTAATAAACCTTTCTGAGAAGAAAGCTTTGTGTGAAATGAAAGTGCGTAGGAAATAAGAAGGTTTTATACAAACAATCTCCTTCATGATCCAAATGTTATTTTTTCCGAGTTTATTAACTTAGTTCACAGATGGAACACATTTGGAGGTAATTTACTGAAATGGAAAATTTAATGCCAGAGTCACTATGCCGAAGATAGAGAAAATAAAACAACCAAGAGCTTGTCAGACCATGCTCCAATATAATTGCACCCATAGAAGAGCGTATGTTCATGTCACTTACGATTTTTAGTTGAGAAACACAGTTTTTTTCGGCAATAACTCAATGACGGTACCCGTATCCGAAATAATCTTGTTTTAAAATATTTTTTTTATTTTATATTTTTTCATCTTTTTGATCACACAGTTCAAAAGATAAGGGGTGACATAATTTATGCTACTTTCGGAGCGTTTATATTCAAAGCTAATCACTTAATAAAGAAACCATAATTAGAAACCTGAAAATGTTTTTAAAATACCTGGCGAATGATGTTGATGTTTGCTCAAAAAATTTTTTTTAGCTTCTTAAACCTATAAATAATATACGTTTTTATTAATTAGCTATTCAACTAAGTAGCGGCTACTACGGCGATACAGACACGTTTAACCAAATTTCATCAATATTCATTGTGTAATCTTTGAGTAAAATGCCTGGTTCCTATGGACGGACTGACACACAGATGACTTGACGAAACTATTACGGTTCAGTTTTTTACGATTTTGGCTGCGGAACGCTAATAAATAAAAAAAGAGAAAATAAGACGATATGCCTCCATGCTACACTTAGAGCTAAGCTGCTAAACGATTTGAGAGAAATTGGGCATCGAAATGTATGATATTATAGTACTGGGAATGGGTTTTGGGAATTGAAACCTGGGCTGGTAAGGGCTACATTTGGAACTAGTTTGTGCTCGGTGTGCCTGTGTCGGTGCACGGGGCGCAGCGGCGCTCGAGCTCGCTGTATAACCATCCATCACTTCATTCCCCGTAACATATAGTGCCCATCCGACCTCGTCCGCTCCACACTCGTAATGTCCCATAAAACTTATTCGTTTATGAATATGAGTGACTGAGTCAGTACAGCATTGTGCAGTGCCGACACAATCGCAGAGTTATAAAAAGCCCGTATTCGCAAAATGAGGTCCTTTCACGACACGAGCTAGAACGATTCCTATACTTATTGCTCTACGGTGAAAAGAATAAACGCATTTTAATAATAAAAAAGTTATGAGATTTTTTATGTTATCGTGTGGAGTGCGGAGCTTTTGTTTAGTTATGAATTTCTTCATAAACTAAAAACTGTACACAGCAATTTATACGCAATTAATTAAAAACAGAAGAAAAAACAAACTGGGCAAGTGCATGTCGGGCCACGCACAAAGTAGGGTTCCGTAGTCCCCCATCCGAATAATGCGGCTGTAGAAGTGGATTTTCTGTTGTTTTTGCTTCATACTTACAACGTTATACTTACCTACTTAATAATAATTTTCAATGGAAATTGTACGAAAATTTATTGGTTAGCTGTTACTCGTAAACTTGTAAAGCCTACTTAGCTGTGATAGTTTTCATCATAATTCATACTCCATACCAATATTATAAACGTGAAAGTAACTCTGTCTGTAATGCTTTCACGCTCAAACAGCTAAAGCGATTTAGATGAAATTTGGTATGGAGATAGTTTTAGTCTCGGGGAAGGACATAGTAGTTTTCATCGCGATAACCGACATCCACGCAGGCGGAACCGCGGGCGAAAGCTAGTTTAACTATAAATATTACTACCTTGAATTTTGTTACATACCCAACATCGACCTTTTAGGGTTGACATTTGACTCTAACAAAAATTTGCACTTTAAAGCTTAATATTTCAAAACGGATCCCTAAATCTAAAAAAACTCCATAAGAGAAAAAAAAATCGCATCCCCACTTTACATTTAAGGGAGTTACCCTCAAAAAGATTTTTTTCTTTCACTTTGTCGGCGTTCCGTTTTGCCATTTTGATTATGGAACCCTAAGAACGAGTTTGTTTTTATACTGCACTACTTCGCCTGGAGAAGGAATGGACAGGTAGGCGATTATCTGATTACCTGGTTACCTGATTACCTACCTAGATTATAAGTTTTCTAGCATACGGCCATGACGTTGCTCAAGTTAAGTTCCTACATCCTCGTAAAGCTCGAATTCTCTGAAATTGTTCATAATTCTTTTATAGGTACGTCACTTAACGAAAATTTCTGCTAAATTTCAAATTTCTAGGTCTTAGGAATTAGACTGGACACTGATGAGTGACGAATAAGTCAGTACTTTCTTTTTTTATGAAAATAATAAGATTAGCATAAACTTAAGCCAGCGCAATAAAATGACGGTAATGGTATAATTATTGTCATTTATCGTACGCATTGGGTATTAGGTATTATAATGGAGCTCAGCTTAGTCGATATCACAGCACCTGCGATCTAATTCCCCACTAGCTTCAAATGCATTTTCATCACGTGCATGACGTGATGCCTCCATTGTACTCTCGGAGATAAATCAAATGCTACTGTTATACATATCCAGTATAGAAATGCACCGAGCGCTAGTGACACAGATCGACGCGATCAAAGCTGCTAAACGGAAGCTATCAGCTCAGTACGAGGCACTAGCGACGAGCGATACATCGCTGACATTTTGATGAAATTATGCGATGATGTGCCCAAACTAATTTTATTTATAGGCTAATTGCAATTTACTGCGGACATCGGTGCTTGCCCAGGTAGTACCCAGTAGTCATTTAGGCTGTGTTATTGCTGTAAACACAAAAGCCACGGTTTATTTTCCTACGTAAGAAATTTGAAGATAACAGTTGCAATAATGTTTAATGAGTTTCAATTCACTCATAGTAGCATATCAAAGTGATTGAAAATATCAACAATTAAAACGCACAGGTGCAGTAGGTGGGCAAGCTTCATAGCTCAAATTGAACAGCTCACTTAAAGAAGCATTTCTCGTTAGAAGTGATATAACATAGATGCTTTATTTATTTGGAGACTAAAATGCTGACACTTGAGCAAGGACGTAAAGCGATTCATTTAATTTGTAATGTTTATGTTTGTGTGTGCCTTCGCAGTAATAGCAGTCCCATAACTCGACCTTATCGGGTGTAAGTAGTGATATATAGCGACTGCTCGGCTAATTACGGTGTCTTATCTCGCGAAAAAAACCGGCCAAGTGCAAGTTCCGTACTAACTTATAAGAAGTATGTAAATAGTTCGAGCATCGCGGGGTATCTAGACACACGGCATTTTATCAATCAAGTTGCATTTTACGCGATTACAACGATTTAAGATTTTGGACCCCGGTAATTAAAAAACTTAGTTACCAAATTGCTTCATTAAGTAGCAAAATTAACAAATCATTTAAAAAAAAATGATTAAGTTACAGCGAGGAAATGCTGCCAGTATTTGTGGAACCATGCCCAGAGGTCCCAATTTTTTGGATATATTTTAGTTTTAGTCTTAATTTCTAGTTTAAATATAGTATTTAATAGTTTAATCATATATCTTGTAAACTTTTATTGCATAAGTTTAAAAAAATGAAATACGTCATGTATGATTTTTATAATTTCATTTAGACCTTAATTTCCAGTTAGATCTCACTTCTGTTATTAATGAAACCTTGGCATATTTTCACATTTTTTTTGCGGGATCTCTGTAATGAAACAATATAGAAAGATTTACTTAAATCAGATAACTCACATCCCAAACTGACGAGAGCACCTACTATGCCAACCAGACAACTGATCCTAGTAAACATACTTATGTAATTATATTTGAAATAATTATATAAGTATGTATCAAAGGCAAGATATAAAATAGTAAAAATAAAAATATTATATCTTGGGACAACTTACACAACGCTATCTGATTCCAAACTAAGCAGAGCTTGTACTATGGAAACTAGACAACTGATAAACATGCTTCCTCCTTCGGCTTAGCAGTGATGGTCACTAACCACTAGACCAACAGGCCAGTCAAAGAACACTTGATATTCAATATATCAACCATGGGCGTACCCATTGGGGATTTGTGTTAGTACAAAGTATCTATGTCGGCTACAATGTAACTGAATGTCAGACGAAAATACGGAAGAACTTAGCGAAACTATAAGGGTTCCTTGTTTACTACGGAACCCTAAAAAGCCGGTTTCCTTACTTCAGCCACTTATAACTCCAAGATGGCTGGCTAGCACTCACTATCACATTTTAGTGCTCGTTAACTATCTGTATTATGTTAGTATAGCGAAATATCTCACGTCACAGGAAACTTAAGAAATCTTTAGTTGTCTATGTGTTTCGAGATGGGCGAGGATGCTTCATTTCAAAACATCATATCAGATCTTAAGACAGGATCCTAGATCTAAGTTTCGTTCCCTACTGTTCATTATTAACGTTAATTTCTTTCGCAGAAGTCAATTTTTGAACAATACATTTTCACTAAACTTAATAACTATGACGTACCTTTTGCCTCTTCATGATTTTTTGCAGTTTCCCTCACAAACAACACCTATGAAGGATCAATTGTTCATTATTGACATTTCGCGATACTGCTGATTAAAACCCAAATTTTTGCTTAATCTTTACGGCCATACCTTGGTGTCGTCATTGCAGTCAGCAAGATTTAGACAGACTCTATAAATGGTGGACTCATAATCCTATTGAGTTAAATTGACAAAAGTGTAGTCACATTTAGTTTAGTGGAAAACTCCACAATATCAACATCACATGCACCATAAACGGAATTGAGCTTTGGCTGAGGTATAGAATATTCGTGACTTGGGCGTCACTATGGACTACAATTATACCTTCGTATCACACGTGGATAGTATTATCAAAAAGACCTTGCGCACATATGACTCGTTATTGGAATAGCAAACAATTTCATAATTCACGCATAAAAATAATACTTTATTATAGTTTGATCCGCAGTGTTCTAGAATATTGTTCGTAAAACAAAAAACCTTTTGTGTGACCTACAACGTCACATGAAGTACCAAATTCGCACACAGTGTACAAATACATCTTTATATATATTTCTTGTGTGCGTGTGTATTTCACTGAACTCCTCCTAGACGGCTGGACCGACTTTGATGAATTTTTTTGTGTGAGTTCAAGGGGATTCGAGGATGGTTTAGATTCACAATTGAAACCGATTCAATAAAAAAACTACGCGATACGAAGTTCGCCGGGACAGCTAGTTTATATATATAAGCACAATATCAGCGTCCTGCTACGAACCAAAACATTAATCTATCAAAAGTGGTTGACAAGTGACGACCGTTTTAAATTTTAATTCAAGGGTTATATTGTAGCAGATATATAAACTTTACGATGAGATTCGATTTGTTGATTTCGAATACCAGACGTTAGATGGCGGGGGACACCTCAGTTTAGCTAACGTGGAGTGCCGAATAGGTGGCGGAGTAGGAGCTTTTACCCTTAATTACTAAATTGACTGTGACAGACAGACAGAAACACGAGTGATTCTATAAGGGTTTCGTTTTTATTTTCTAGACGAGGAGCTTAATTTTAAACGGATAATGATTTATTCTAATTAAATAATATCTTTGATTTCCAATTGCATCTTCCGTGGCATCCTGTACATATATGGGAGAAGTTTTGACCAGAGCGTATTTTTTTTATTATTCATTACCAGTAATAGTCAATAATATGAAAATGTGTTCTAACATTTTCATATTATCGACTCGAATCGTGAGCATAGGTAATCTATGATAATATTATAAATTAGAAGAGTTTGTTTGTTTGGTTGGTTGAAGGCAATAATCTCAGGAACGACTACTTCGAATTGAAAAATTATTTTAGTGTTAGATCATTACATCACGCTACGACCAATAAGAGCGGAGCATCAATGAAAAATATTGAAAAAATGGGAATAATTGACGCAGACGAAGTTGCGCGGGTCAGCTTGTAAATAGTATGAAGATAGGCTCAATGACCATTGGCATATTTTATATTGTTATTCGCATACGCTAAAATGATTTTTATTATTTAATTATTGAAGTTATTTAATATAACACGAGTCGGCACTTTCAAAAAACAACTATGTTTGTTTAATACCGTAACAACTTAACCGATTCATATATCATCATGAATTAGCCGCTGGCTACCGGCTACAATGTATATGTGAAGTAAATGGTGCCCGTCGGCGGGCGCGCGTCTCTATTCCACGTTTGTTGTGTCTATTCACTACATAACATCTTAACTAGTAGCCAGAGTACTTCGTACGAAAGTAGTTCCACAGGTCTCGTGTGCGGGACCATTAGGAATGTGTTTTCTAATAACACTGTTGCATATTCATACAGAGCACGATGTGAGCTCAAATTGGATAAAACCGGAGTGCAAAACAATTGCTTGTATAAGTACTGCCGGAACATACCCCTGTATGTGGAATCCGAGTAAGGTGGAACATATTCTTCTTGATTTAAAGCAACTAACACATAACATGGCTCATGATCGCTCCTGGGATAACTAGAGTATTAATACCATATCATACACAGAAGATAGTGCACAAATGACTGCAGACACAAGTGTAGGTACTCTCTATTCCGCACGAAGGACCGTCAGTCTTAACTAAACGTGCTTTCTGAGGCAGGGGTGGAAAATACATTTTTCGAAAGCGGTACTCCATTTATGAACCGTCAGTAACGGTAACGTTGCTTAAATTCGCTGATCTCTCAATCGGTTCGGTTCCCACTGTGTCACACACCCTGTCTGTGTAAGTATCTATAAACATTGATACTCTATAGAGCTATTTAGTAGACTATACTGTGTTACAAACGTAACCCGATGTAGTCTACTAGATCTACACACCGACAGCACAAACTAGATACATAGAGATAACTGGCTCTCTACATCGAGCGGAGGCTCACGAACATACACGCACTTCGGTCGAATCGTGAACCGAGACACGCTTCGTAGTACGGAGCTCTCAACGTACGAAGCCCGTATTTTCTATGAAGCTGTAAACCACCTTTCTGTACGTACCTATTCTGTGCCGGCAGTGGAGTGTAGAGTATGGAGGGCGCCGGTCACCTCCATCACGGCTAATAGCATTACCGGAGCGATCGTGTTACCTGCTCGAGTGCAAACACCGGTGACTGCACGGCACCGTCGTCGCACCACCGCACCACGATACGCACCCCAAACGTTTGCTTGTTTTATAATTAGCTGAGTGTACTTTGTGACATTCACCAGAGAGGGGTTGACGGTGACGGTGCAATATGATAATGGCAGTGTTCATAATATTTACCTTTTTTACCTAACAGAGGGGCAAAGTATATGAGCAGGTACATTTAAGTACCTTTTTAACCAACTGCGCGAGAATGAGCTACGTATGCCAGTGCGATATGTCTATTATTTCGACACGATCTACAGGCCAAACGATTTATCGGGTTTTGGAAGCAGTCTTTTTTGTTTACCTACACGATTTTAAGACAACGCTTGTACCAATGTCTAGGTATACAATGTCGGTATCACGAAAGATAAGAACTAGCTGCCTACTCCGGCTTCGCTCGGGTATCATATTGTAGTTTTATATACCTTCAGTTACATATTGTAATTTCCGTAGGGATCCCAATTTTTTTTGACAGTAAAATATAGCCTGTGTTACCCCCCGATAATATAGCTTTTTAATGGGGATTTTTTGAAATCCGTGCAGAAGTTTTTAAGTTTATTCGTTGCATAAAAAAAATACTAATCTTTCCCTTTTAAAATATTAGTATAGATAAAGATGAATGCATTAACGGACATAAAATACAACACTAATAAACTTAAGATGTCAAAAAAAACTGTCTAGTGCGAAAATCAAATCCTTGCATAGCAGTCGAACACACTTCCACTGCGCCATTAAGGTAGTAGAAGTATATTTGCGTTTGTTTTTGTACTCGATTTGGCCCAAAGTGTAATATTAAATTAATATCCATATCCTAACGATGCTTGGTTCGTCGCATAGGACACTTACCTTAGTAAATATTATTTTGGTAACACTTCAAACTATGCAAAGTGCTAGTACTTATAGAATAACTAATTTAATCAAAATTGAAAGACAAATAAAGTAAAAGTTTACGACCACAGGTAATGTAAAGTTCTAATTGTAGTATAGACTTTAGTTTATAACTAGAGCGACGGCGGCGTTAAGTAAACACTAGTACAACTTTACACTTAGCCCTCTTGCAATTACACTGTTCCAATTATATTCAATCAGACGCTTTCAACTTAAGCATGAAGGACTAACTCGTTAAAACTGACATATATGTTGGTGTCGCGGGCCGTTACCAACTAAAGATCAATTTGAAAGCTTGTCACTTTATAGAATAGAAAAAAGAGCCGTTAAGTTTCTTCCCTCATATATTGCTACGAATGTGTCCACTTCTATCTTTTCAACCAATTCGAAGAGGTGCTAGACGCATAAGTCACTCAATCTCAGCAGCCCATTGCTGCAATCTTTCGTTCTGGATCCGCTCCTTTAGCTTCGCTCGATATACTTGCTCCAGATGTTTGTCACCGTAGCGAGCTTCGAAGGCTTTAAAAAGTGATTCCAGACAACGGCGGTCGGCAGGTAGATGTTCGAAAACTAATAGGTCGTCGGAACGTAGAGCCAACGTAAGAGCCGTAAGGCCGTAGCCGTCCTTTCCATTACCCTTGGACACTACTTCAAACTGATGCGGAAACGTTATCCATGAGGTAGTGCAGTCAAACAGCTATGGCTGTACTGCCATAGAAGACTTAACCCCAGTTCTAACTAATATCTTAATAATCGGCCAGATCTCAAAGCAATGGGCAAAATCTCATGTTATTCTTCTCCACAAAAAAGGTGACAAGGAGAACAAAGAAATCTAATGACCGATAAGTCTGATGTCAAACATATAGAGCCTTTGCCTTAGCAAAGGCTATATATGGTTGACATCAGACTTACCTTAGTAATACTAGATAGAATTAGCAAATTGCTAGACGAACAACAACCAGTCGAACAAGCAGGCTTTAGAAAAGGCTTTTCAACAATCGACCATATTCATACGATCAAACAGGTACTTGAAAATACAATGAATATATAAAGCTTTTATTGACTACGCCAAAGCCTTCGATAGCCTAAATCACGAACATATATGGAAAACTCTAGATCTGCAAGGACTACTAGGCATATATACCAAATCATAATAACATCTACGCTAGTACGAGTGCCTCTGTGGCGCGGTGGTAGTGTGTCCGACTGCTATGTAAGAGGTCGTAGGTTCGATTCCCACACGGAACACCACTTTGTGTGATCCGCAAATTATTGTTCCGAGTCTGGGTGTACTTTGTGGCCGTGACTTGTATGTTTGTAAAGTTCCCCGCGATACAGGGCTTGTATCCTACTGCGGGAGTCGTCTTTAAATAAAAGTGCAATTGGTAACTTATGAAAATGAATTTTCTATACAAAGAGGGAAAAGGCAGGGACACCCATTATCTCCAAAATTGTTCTCTGCAGTACAGTATTAGAAAATATCTTCCGCAACCTAGATTGGCACTAGCATGGCATTAATTTAAACGGGTCAAAACTACACCACTTACGATTCACCGATGACCTTGTACTACTCGAAGAAAATCCTGAAAATCTTGAACATTTTGATAAATAACTTAAATGAAGAGAGCACAAAAGTCGGCCTTAAAATGAACACCAGCAAGACCAAATTAATGACAAACACTACAAAAACCGAAATGAAAATTAAAAACAATCCTCTAGAATATGTAGAAGACTAAATAAGAGTTAAGTCTCTGAAAGACCAAATGCTGAAAAAGATTAATCTCAGAATTGCAACTACTTAGAAGAAATACTGGGCGCTAAAAGAGACAATGAAGTCCAATGATTTAAACATGTCAATAAAAACAAAAACATTCAACACTTGTATATTGCCTTGCCAGACTTTTATGGCTGTGAAACCTGGACTCTCACAAAAACTTTAAAAGGAAAAGTAACTATAGCACAGACAGCAATGGAGAGGAGTATGACCCGACTTAAAGGCCAAGACAAAATTAGAAACACTGACAACGAAACTCACAAACGTACTCACTCGAATCGATTAACAGAAGTGGAGGTGGTCAGGACATATGATGCGTGATAATACGGGAAAGTACGGCCAAAGAAGTCGACGGTAGGAACAAACTGGAGAAGGGTCACTCAAGATACGCAGCAATGTAAATTGTTGGTTATGCGATTTCCAAATAGGACTGATAGAAGATTTTGACATCGCTTCATCGAGAATTGCCGCTGCGTGTGCGGCTGCGTGCGCCGCAGCGTGCACCGCCACGTGCAACCGCCACGTGCACCGCCGCGATAAACGCCGAGAGTATTATGATCAGCTGTATTTCGTTTGTGTCTGCATTTTTCTTTTAAGCGGTTATTATATAAAGTTCTTAATGTCATTTGTAGATACATATTATAAATAGTTCAGGAATGGAGTCTCGCAGTTTTTAAAGACTTTTTTTTTTAATAAAAACAGATAACTAGCAACGTGGGATTGTGATCCCACATTACTAGCAATCCTGTTAACCCCTCCAGCTAAGCTTTGTGGCTTGTGTTAGGAGTGGGTTCACGTCATCGGAGGAGGCCGTCGACGGTGGAGGAGTAATGTTGGCGATATCGCTCGATATCGCCAACGCCTTCGGGTCTCTGCCATTCAGCTGCATCAACGAGGCGCTCCGGTATCATGGAGTGCCCGCGTACCTGAGGCAGCTAGTGGCAGACTACCTCGAAGGCAGGAGGATCCTGTACGAGGACCGAGAGGGTGAGGTAATCCGCAGGGACGTCTCGTGCGGTGTTCCACAGGGCTCTGTCTTAGGGCCCCTCTTGTGGAACATTGGCTACGACTGGGCCCTGCGGTGTGGCTTCCCCCCCGGGATAGGGGTCATCTGCTATGCGGATGACACCCTCATCACGGCCTGGGGTGGGAATTTTGAGGAGGCGGCGCGCCTGGCCAACCTAGGGATTTCCCGAATGGTCGGGCGCATCGAGGCGCTGGGGCTTAGGGTGGCCCTTTCTAAGACGGAGGCCCTATTATTCCATGGGCCCCGTCGCGGTCCACCTGCTGGCGCCTCGATAGCCGTCGGCTCGGTCCTCGTACAGGTCCGGGCCCAGATGAAGTATCTGGGCCTGGTAGTAGACGGGCGGTGGCTCTTCGACTAGCACTTTCGCATTTTGGCGCTAAAACTCGAGGCTGCGGCGTCCGCACTGGGGAGGCTGTTGCCGAACCTGGGCGGACCCAGTGCCTCGAGTAGACGGTTGTACACGGGGGTGGTGCGGTCAATGGCTTTGTACGGCGCACCCGTGTGGGCGGCGTCCCTGACCGCCCAGAATAGGGTCCACTTAGGGAGACCCCAGCGGACCATGGCGGTCAGGGCCATACGCGGATACCGCACGGTGTCTGCAGAGGCGGCGTGCGCATTGGCCGGCACACCCCCGTGGGATTTGGATGCGGAAGTGCTCGCCGAAGTGCATCGGCGGGCGGCGGCTGTTCGGGCAGGGGGTTCGGTGCCCCTGCCCGAGGAGCTACGCGCTTGGCGCGGTGAGGCCCACCGGGCAATCATGGCCCGGTGGCAGGGCCGGCTGGAGGCTCCACGGGCAGGTGTTCGAACCGTGGAGGCGCTCCGGCCGGTCCTGGAGGAGTGGGCGGGGCGGCAGCACGGGACCCTTTCCTTCCGGCTGGTGCAGGTCCTTTCCGGGCACGGGTGCTTCGGGAAGTACCTGCACACGGTCGCTAGGAGGGAACCGAGTCCCGCCTGCCACCACTGCGACTGCGGTGAGGACTCGGCGCAGCACACCCTCCAGCATTGTCCAGCTTGGGAGGGGCAACGTCGAGTTCTCACCGCAGTGGTCGGAAGTGACCTCTCGTTGCCGGCCGTGGTTCTGTCCATGGTCCGGGGCGAGGGGTCGTGGAATGCGGTCGTATCCTTCTGCGAGGACGTCATCTCGCAGAAGGAGGCGGCGGAGCGCGTCAGGGAAGAGAGTTCCCTGGCAGACTCGCTCCGTCGCCGGCGAACCGGGCGGCGTCGGCGCGCATATCTGCGCTTGATGCCGCCTTAGGTGGGGCTGCGGGCGGGCGTACGGGGTAATCTGCCCCGCCCGCGGCCTTCCGTAGGTGGGAAATGCCCGGAACGCAACAACATCGCGTCCGGGCATTGCCACTGGGCGGGCCGCCGACGGTATAACGAATTCCGGCGGCCCGTTCGCAAAGGTGGCGAGCGATACACGGCGGGTTTTTTAGTGGGTGCAAACCCCACACTACCTCACACAAAGGAGTGGGTTCACGTCGGTAGTATAATGGCCAGGATTTGAACCCACAACCTCACGATTGCGAGACCGATGCCTTAGCTACTAGGCTATATTTTTTATGATCTCAAAACTTACAAATGTATAGTTTTTATACTTTTCCTTATACTTGTAGAAGTTAATTTACAGCTGTAAGGAACTGAAGACCCGAATATATGGTTTCAATTTTAACTCGATACCTCCACGCGTTCTTCGGATTAAGGGTCTTGACAGACAGACGTACGGACGGATGGACAACAAAGTGATCCTATAAGGGTTCCATTTTTGAAGTAATATTTATAGGCATTTCTTGCCAAAGATTTTCCATAGGTTATATAAGGTTCCATTTTTTCCTATTGAGGTACGGAACCCAAAAAGTGGTTGTTAAGTGCTGCGGTAAGCTTCTTAAAAACATGTTACTTAACTTAAAACCTCAAAATGATGCTATCGACTAACAACCAATATTTGTACCTAATTACGAATTACAAAAGAAATACTAAAGTATAGTTACAAAAGAATTACTTAATGCAATCTTCTAAAAAAAAACAAATTTCAAAAGCTTTTCATTTAGTCAAGAAATAGCTGAGTTAGTTTGGAAGCACTCGTATATTGAGACAATTCAATTAGCCGGGTACATAATGCTGGTACACAATGTAACAAAGTCAGCGCAACAAACCGCGGCCACTCCGACGCGATTGTTTGTTCCGACCGTCTCGACTGTGCACACATACAACACATGCTTTACTTACACACTAGCTACGAGTAGGTGTACGAGCTACGTCAATGTCTGCCCCAAATAATGACTACACCAATCATAAGTATTTTTGATTAATTGGGAAAAGGTCTTCGTAATTAATAAATGTCTGTTCAATTTGTAAAATCTTGCCTGAACTTCTGTTAAGCTAGTCCTTTAAATTTTCTCACACTCGTCGATCATCTCCAAAACATCAAAAAGGAATTCACAAATGTAGGTACTTCCGAATGCATCAGATTCTATTAAATACTTAAAATTAAAACTACTTTTGTGGCCGGAGGAAATACGTGAAATCATAAACGCACTAGTAATTTAATTGAAAACTTAACGATGACGAAAAGCTCCATAGCAAAGTACAGCAGTAATATTTCAAAAGTACGACCACACGATACGATAAATACAAGATTACTGTTTGCTTAAATTACGTGTAATTAGTGTAATCATACCTTAATTTTCTGCTCAACATGGCTCTTTAATGAGTTGTCATTACACTAAAGCAAAGTGATTCTGTAGTTACTGGTACCTAATAAATAAATTAGGCATCTATCGGTATTAAAGTTGATTTATAGTCGGCGACGAGTTTCGTAAGCTCGTCGGCGATTAGTCGCGCGGCTCTGCGACAGACATAAATAAGATACAGTTGTACAACTTGAAATGTAAATTACGAATTTCGTTTGTAAATTTAGCTGTATTTGTTAATTAATCAAGCGTTTCTTGCTTATGCGAGATTTCTCCATAGTTTTGGAACGAAGGTACTATAAAATTAGAAATTTATTATCACAATGATTCGCGTGTGTAAATGGAAAGCTGTGGGCTATAAAATGTTGATAGGGTACTGATTAAGTATGAGCAGGTAGAGAATCTTACTAATTATAGTATAAATACATATGTGTTTTCTACGTTATCACATCCAAATCAACGAAGTACTCTAGATTAAACCCAGTTCCACTGGGTGTAAAATCTAGTGCATATATAAAACCGGTATTCCTGCTCTATTACGCTCACATCAATGGCCACCTTCATCCTATACGACCGAGGAAAGTACAACTTTTTTACAGAATTTAAGGCTTTTACGGGAGCTTAAAACTAAAACGAACCAGGTAAGCTAGGCTTCACTAGTCGAACTGAAAGTGTTAAAAGGATCGTCGTGCGAGGCTTCATTACGACATGTACCTGTATGTATCTACCTAGATAGTCTAAGTTTACGTTCAGAGTCAACTAGTGAGTGCTTTGACAGTTAATGTCACTCTACTTGTATTGTTTAAGGTAAGAAAGTTCACTCTGTCCAGCACTGTCTCGTTACATATCATTAGAAAGTTATGTAAGTTTTAACGAAGCAATTAACAGCTTTCTTGATTGTCGTCATTCTTTATATACTGACAAACAACTGATAAACCTATGTGTGATACTGTTAGTTTTTTAAGTGAAATCATGAAATATGTTCATGATTTCACTAAGTAAAGTAAACGTTCTAACCCACAGTAAAAATCTCTACATAAAGTTATGACCAGTTTCTCAAAAACAGTTAGGGAGAGGCGCGCAGGTGGTGGGAGAATGTGCATCACTTCATGAAATTTTAGTCACTCACAGGAGAACAACGCGTGTTCTGTGTAAAGGAATTTTGCAAAAATGATTACACTCACTGTTCGCCGCCTAGAATTACTAATTATACGATATTAATAAGTGCCCAATTGTTAATTTAATTATATCATGGGTTTTAACTATCAATAACAATGAAACAGGCCATGGGCACGGAGTAGGAGGAGCGCAGAGATCGTCGCGCAAGTAAACGAGTTTTTGCGGGTTCGAGGAATCTGGCATTCGGCGAGATAGCGGCCACAAATTTAACAAATAAAATAACCATTTATTATCTTTATTTTTATTAATAAAATATTTGAAAACAATTTTTCGTTTTTATTGCAAGGAATTTCAAAAGCGCAAAAGTTATGGCCCATCCTGTAGATACATGAGTATGAATTACTGGATTTGACTTTACCCCATGTAAGGTCGAGTCACATACCAGTTATTATTTGTACTGCATACGCCAGCGCTTGCAGGAGGCTGTGCCTCGATGACGCACGTAATCAACGGGTCACGAGGTTCCTCCGACGTCTTTATATAATTGCGAGACAGGGCTACCACTTTGCAGTATATATTGCAAGAAACGCGTCTGCCAAAATGCTAGTCTAAGGTAAAGGCATGCAAGTGGAAATTAGTAACCTAGTACAAATATAACTATTTGAAGCTTATTCGTTGCTACGGCATATGATTCTGGATTACACTAGCAAAATTTGTACTAGATGTAACATTTCATGTGCGGTGTAGGAACTTCGTCAAACGAGTATTTACTGAACAAAGTATATTTTTTAGGTTATCTGACGTATTTTATGGCCGGCTAACGTTTGTTTTTAATTTATTTGAAAAACGCGTTTGCTTTAACTACCAGCGCCTGAGATTTAGACAAATACTGGACTGTTCCCTATCTAACCAAACTACTAAAAACCAATCAAAAGAAATTATCTGAATGATAGTGAAAACTGTAGTTTAGAAGATCTAAGCGAAAGGGACAGACAAAGCGAAGTACATATTAAATACTTTGTATATATAAGTAGAACATATCCTATAAATAGATGTATGTATATGTACTCTACAGTTCACTCTCTTCTCTACTGTACGCTGCGGGCTAAGACGGGATTGTACGTAGAATCGCGGACGCGACACTCACTATCTTCCAACATACGACTTAGTAATTATTGCTTCCGGCGCTAACTCATAGCGCAGTATTGCACACGTACTGCAATATTTATGGGACTAATTAATGCACAGTTATGCGTGCCATCAATTATTTATGTAATTGAATAATTTGATAAAAAATGAAATATGAATAGGCCGTGTTGTTAGGCGGCCACCTTGTCACCATGTGATGTCATACGTGCGACTCACACTAGGCTGTTGTCGGGTGAAACTAAATACACACACCATCATGCTTACGGGGGGGGGGGGTAAAGCATGGTGTTAGATCCGGCTCTAGCCTCTTGTGCACCCCTCCCCCGGATCAGGCCATATTTGCAAGTATGAGGCAATATATACTGTCCAGTGCTGAATGTTTCTAACTCAATAACGAATAACCCCATGACAATTAGTTGAATGAAGCACTGAAAGACCAGAATGTTATGCTAAATCAGAGACATACGGGACCGAAATCAAACGAGATCATTATGTACCAAGGGTAATCAAAATGGGTGTGGTAACACTAATTTTGCTCCTCCAATACTCTTTTGCTCCCAGAGGATTTTTCAAAAAAAAAAACAATCCTTAAAGAATTTTAAAAATGTTTTTTTAATTGTCATTTCCTACCTATAAACTAACTCCTCTCCTTTTATTATACTTCCTTTTATTAGCCAAAATGGCAAAACGGAACCCTTATAGTTTCGCCATATCCATCCGTCCGTCCGAACTAACAGTCTCTGAGCAAAGTTGCAGACGGACGTCCGCAACTTTGCTCAGAGACTGTTAGTGCTAGAAGGCTGTAATTTTGCATGGTTTTTTTTTAAGGTGTGTGTGTGGAACTAGAGATGTGATTTTTTTATCACCTACCCCATCGTGTGGTATATCATTATATATAGGTATTTTTAAAACGTTTAGGTTGTTAAGATCATTTTTAGATTTCAGGATCTGTTTGTGAAATATTAAGCTTTTAAGTACATTTTTTTATTAGAGTCAAGTGGTTTTTTTTAAACTTTATACATAGATTGAAACTTCATATATAACAGGCCAAAGTTACAATAGACTCAGTTGAGTGTCGATAGAAACGGTACGTGTGCCAACCCTACATTTGCAAGGAAATGATTAATATGTGGTGGTCAGGAGGGGTGTGTTCTGTGTCCGAAATCCGCGAACCCTGCGATCAGATATCATTACACGGTGATCTACTGCTCCACGAGACTATCATTACCGCTTGTTTACATTTCTTACACACAGCCAGAAGCAGCCTACACCTGCGAAACAGCAGCTTGGCTATGTCAAGTGTACGGCGCGCATCCAGCAGATTATTCGGGTGGAGGAAAGAGGGAATATTAAGTATAATATATTATTAATCATGATTATGTTCTTATAATCATTTGCCCCACAACATTAAGTGCAACATAGACTACAATTTAGCCTAAAGTAAACCCAATAAAATAACTAATAAACAAGACCATTGAAATGTACTTCCTAAATCACAGTCATCTTCTGCAGTTTATAGTAGCAGTTTATACGTAAAATAGTACGCATAAACTGCTCTGCAGAAGATTACTGATACACAATGAATGATGAATGATAGATGATACACAATATCTACTCTTCACGACTATCTCTTGAACGACTCAGGTATCCTTTAGGTACGTTTCGTTGCTGATTGCGAAGAGTATACTTTTGATACAACAGAATAATAAATAGTCCCGAAGCCGTTGTCTATTTATTCGAACTTTAACATGTAGATAATGTACAAAAAGCAGTAACACAATTATAATGTGATGGTTGATGCCAATAGAGCCACACCTTCACGCTGTACGCAGCCTACGCACTGATTAGGTACTAACATTACTGTAATGACGTTTACAGAATATGACTGGTTGCACAGCTTGTAATAACGCAAATTATAGACGTAGCCATTGAGCTTTCGACATTAGTATTAGTAGGACTTTGTGATTGACAGAAATGAGTCTGTAAAGAATAATGGCTAACCACACAAATAAATATATATTTGTATGTAGGTATTTGTTTGATATCTTAAATTGTTTAAGGACTTTCAGCTATCAGCTAACAGGGTCACAAAGACTTCGGGACTATTTATTATTCTGTTGTATCAAAGGTATACTCTTCGCAATCAGCAACGAAACGTACCTAAAGGATATCTGAGTCGTTCAAGAGATAGTCTCCATTGAAGAGTAGATATTGTGTATAGTATGTTTAAACTGCTCTGTAGAAGATTACTGTGATAGTACTTTTCAATGGTCTTGTTTATTAGTTATTTTATTGGGTTTACTTTAGGCTAAATTTTATTTTTAATAATATATTATACACTAGCTGTGCCCGCGACTTCGTTCGCGTGAAAGTCGGGTTTAAACTAAGGTAGTTTATGTTACGAAATAACTTCTGTGTAAATATATTAGAAACAGTTTTGTCGGGTGAGCCGCGATATGATTCAGCAGCGGAGAATCGTCATATACTCATCTATTGATAGTTTTAACACCCAAAAGCGTTGTGAAAATAAATAAGTACCAAATACAGACTCTAGGTATTCGTTAATTGTGTTTTTCTGTTATTAATTTGTGTTATTTGTGTCTGTTTTCTTTTTGTCTATTGTTATTTTTATTATTTTACTATTTATTTATTGTTTTTTTTATCTTCTGCATGACTTTTTCTGTTAAATTATAATAATGTCTATACATGTGTCTTCTGTGTACTAAATAAAAATCGTTCTGTTCTATTCTTTTAGATAGTTAGTTTGGTGTGCGGCTTAAAAAGTGGGTTTTCTGTTGTTTTTGTTTCATTCTTTCAACGTTATACCTACATAGTACCTACCTAATAATTTTCAATAGAATTTGTACAAACATTTTGTTACTTCCCATGTGATCGTAAAATTGTAAAGCCTAAGTACTTAACTGGGATAGTTTTCCTTATAATTTTAGTATTTATACTACTACCGTGATTTTTTTCACATACCCAACATCAACCATTTAGCTGGCAGGGGGACACTTGACTCTAACAAAAATGTTCACTATAAAGCCTAATATTACACAAAGGAATCCTTATATCAAAAAATAGTCTTCACAAACCCTAAGCGCTTTTTAAAAGACGTAGCTAATGATTCCCCACACGATGGGGTAGGTGAGAAAAAAAATCACATCTCCACTTTACATATAGGAACCGAAAAAAAAAAATATTTTCAAGAATTTAATCTTTCACTTTATCGGCGTAAATAATATGTGTATTCATGCAAAGTTGCAACCTTCTAGCACTAAAAGTCTCTGAGCTAAGCTGCGGACGGACGGATGGATAAGGGTTCCGTTTTGCCATTTTGGCTAAAAATGGGGTGTATTTTATATAGTGTTACAACGCAATACTTATAAAATCTTTTTTCAGGATTTTCCTTTGTCTGCAAAAAAATACAACTAAAATGCATATAAAACTGCTGTAACACTTTAGTAAACAAACACAGAGCGTGTCATGTGTGGCATGCCCGCGAATATGTCAAATATCTCTTATGGTACATACTAATTTAAGGGTAGCGACCAAATAGGTCCAACATTAGCGATGTTTTCAATGGGTTTTTAATAATTAATTTATACTCTGTGGAGTGTTTTTATATATCTTCTTACGTTACAATGATGCAAGTAAGAAAAAAAAGACATGCACCCCCAGGCTCATGAATTTTCAAGCCTTCGCCATAGATTTGGTCCGCGTTGACAGACAATGACACCCCCACCCGTCCTCCCGTCACCCGAACTACTCACACTTGGCCGATGTTGAGTCATTCATTATCGTTGAATTGATGAACACATAACCCCAAAACATGATCCTCGATGCACCTATGTGATGCGTGGTCAAACAAACGGACAGACAGACAAACATTTCTAAAAATGATAGCAATGTGTTTCTTTTTAATACTATTTTAAAACTTCTTTTACTAAGTATAGAACATTATTGAATACAACGCCATCTACTTTCAAAACTAGTGAAGTTTCTTCTAATACTTAATGTTTTTTTATTAATTTATGCTATTTAATTAAATAAATAGGAGAATGTTGCCACTCAGCAAGAAACGAATCCGTCATCGCAAGCACCTATACCCTAATAAATGTTTTCACAAATATGAAATTATTTGATCACGGTGAACAATTTGATTTCACAGATGGCACTACATGTTTTTTTACGTGTGTAACGTCTTTTTTAGCAACGAACACATTAATTCTGGAAAATGTCGAATACTTTTTAATTGTAATGTAATATTGTTTTTCATTTCTACTACGATTAATTCATTACTCTCAGCAGTGCATGCAATACCTATAAATATCTTACGTAGGTGCATATTTCACTTGATTTCTAATATAAAAAAATAATAACCAAAGTAAATAAGTTACCTACGGTCGAAAAAATAACTATCACATTGAGAAAAATATTAAAAAAGAATAAAGACAATTTTAAAAAATTACAAAAAGAACATAATCAGATATCAGATTCGAGCCTGAGACTTCGTCGCCAAAGACCGCTAGCATAGCTTTGAAGGTATACTGTTCGTTACTCTGCACGTCAAAATAACTGTTTTTATGAAACTTAAAAATGTTGTGTTTAGCTCCTTATACTTTTAGCGTGAAGTTATGTATTCCATGGGTTATAATTATAGATAATGTCTAATTGTGAAAAAAATTGTGATAAACCATTATGGTGCGAGAAAAAATACGTTGCTTCTCGTTCCTCATAGACGTTAGCGGAATGATTCATAGTGTAAATAATGTCCTGTAGTATTTACTATAAAACTGCAAATTTTCATAAAGATCCGTCAAGTAGTTACTGTTTTATAATGAAAAATAGCTACAGATATTATCCCTTCCTGCTTAGCTCCTTTGGGAAAAAGCGTAATAATTTATAACCTAAATGTTAATCTGCATCTATAAGATTGCACGTGCAAAATTTCAACCGAATCTGTCCAGTAGTTTTTGCGTGACGCGTGTTCAAACAAACAGACAGACAGACAGACAGACATTTCTAAAAATGCAGCAAAGTGTTTAAATACTCTTTTCGAACATTTCCTAATTTTTTTTTTCACTAAGTTCGGCCATGTACAGACACGTGAAATTTTCAATTTTATTATATGTATAGATAATGATCTTTCATTGATTCGTATTAATTGAATCCCTTGATCAATACTAAACTGACTTATATTTACTTTAGTCTTACAGTAGGTTATATTACATTTGAGATATTAGTTAATCAAGTAACTGCTTTATTATATTCTGACAAAGCAGTTCTACAATTAGCTGTAGCTGTTCTACTCTAAAAGCTTCTTATATTCTGCCACAACTTGCTACAAACCCTAGTAATCTAACACGTGCATTCTTATATTCTCTATAGATGAGACGCCAGACCGTTAGTTAATCGCGTTATTCGCGTCACCAAAACCATGCAAGTACATGTCGGGCCATGCACAATGTAGGAACCCTCGTAGTCCCTCTTCCCGCCACTCTAATAATTTGGCTTAAGAAGTGGATTGTCGATTTTGTTTCATACTTACAACGTGGAACCTACCTAATAATAATTTTCAATGGTATTTGTACGAAAATTTTGTAACTTCTCATTTGATCAGCTCTTACTCGTAAAGTCATTTAGCTGTGATAGTTTTGTTTTTAATTTCACTATATATACTACTACCGTGATTTTTTTTACATACCCAACGGGGACACTTGACTCTAACAAAAAATTGCACTTTAAAGCTTAATATTTCTCAAACAGATCCCTAAATCTAAAAGTCTTCCCAACCCCTAAACGTTTTTAAAATACCTATCTAATGATATACAATAGAACAGGTGAAAAATTACATCCCTGTTTCACATATAGGCTCAAAATGTTTATCAAGATTTTATTCTTTCACTTTGTCGGCGGAAATAGTATGCCATGCAAAATTACAGCCTTCTAGCACTAACAGTCTATGTGCTAAGCTGCGGACGGACGGACAGACATTACAAAACTATAAGGGTTCCATTTTGCCATTTTGGCTACGGAACCCGACCGTAAAGAACATGTCTTCACCCAACAGCAACCTACTACCGTATCTACATTGTACAACAACAGAGCAAGCTTTTTAGATTTAATGCTAATTTATAGTACTTACCTAATTAGATTACTTGAAACCTAAGAACTTGGCCTAGCCATATAATTAATATATTTTGTGTAACATTTGAATGTGAGTTTGACACTCACGAAGACATCTTAATATAAATCGCTATTTACATAACCACGTCGTAATTTCGCACAACATGTTGTTGATGTTAAGTACTTACTAGGCTTACAAGAGATCTGTAATAAATCTCAAGGAATATATTGTATGTTTTGGCTCATGTATACTAACATACATCATTATCGCTTTGTTAATGGTCATTTTATTCAAAGATTGAACATGAGCCGAATGTTGGATGATGACATTACATTATCGTGTTTAGACGAAACTTACTTAACTTTAGGCGCACTAGATATTTAACACACTTAAATAAAAACTAGCTGTCCCGCGCAACTTCGTCCGCGTAATATTTCCACGTTTTAGCAACATTTCTCATTGCTGCTCCGTCCGTCTCCTTTTGGTCGTAGCGTTTTGTTATAGCCTATAGCCTTCCTCGATAAATGGTCTATCCAACAGTAAAATATTTTTTCAATTTGGATCAGTAGTTCCTGAGATTACCGGGTTCAAACAAACAAACTAATTATGCCTAATCTTTCTCTGTACGCCATTCTAAAAATTAGCGAATGTTTTTCACCATTTTGGGCATTATAAAAATACATTGTATAATTGCATACTATATTAATAACATAACACAGCTGTACATTCCTAAAACGTTGGAAACACCCAATCTTTGAGTGGTAGGTTTAAGACACGTGGAACTTAGGGTTTCACTATTTAATAATCGAATGTATAGGAAGTGACATTTACGCTCTATTGATACAGCGGTACCTAACCGACACGGAATTCTCGAGTTTGACCCAGAGAAAGCAAACTCACAGTTATGTTTTTTTATGTTGTGATTAATTTACCCTTAATTTAAAATATATTGAGAAAGAATTTTACCTCATAATGTAACATAACTGTCGCCGTCAAAGGTGATATACAACTCAATCTGCGACTCTTGTACCAATCAACGCTTTAACATATATTAACGTAGAGCAGCAGTTTCCCTGCGATTAGTCGCTTAGTCGTTTGTACAATATTAATAGTTTAAGAGCGATGAAAGAAACAGTCGGTGTAGCCGACGTGCTGGTTTTGTTTTTTGCAGCAGTCTGTGTCAAGCGATAATAGCGATTTGCGGTTTAGACGTGATACTGTGCGGGTTGGTGTCTACGTGTTTTTTTTTAATGTGGATGAGTTATACTGGTAATTTTTTGGGTTACTCCTTTTATTTTGAGTGGCCTGTTGGGCTAGTGGTTAGTGACCCTGACTGCTAAGCCAGAGGCCGTGGGTTCGATCCCCACCCAGGTTAAAACTTTGTGTGATGAGCACGATAATTTATTCTGTGTCTGTGTGTAATTTATCTACAATATTAATGTATTTAGAAATATTTATGTATGTTTATCAGTTGTCTTTCCATAGTTCTAGCTCTGCCTAGTTTGGAATCAGATGGCGTTGTGTAAGTTGTCCCAAGATATTATATTTTATAGATAGCTTTTCTTGACTGACTTGTTGTTAAAACATAATAGTAACAAGTGAAACATAGCATCCGCGTACTATTCGTCTCATAATAGTCGTATTATGTACCAATGGCATAAAACAATTCTGCTCTGTTGACAACGTTTTTCATAGATCATTGTTGTCTTACTTTTCACATCACATAAATCAAGCCTTTCAAAAATATTGATATTGAAATGCAAACAAGTGTCATAAATAATTTTAAACTTTATTGGTGATTCAATAATGGTTTGCGCCAACATCGTGTTGTATCGCAGTAACCTGTCGGAGCTGGCGTTGGACGGATTTATAGAATTATATTAACATGTATTTAATTTGTCTGATTTACATAATGAGGCTACATCGTACAATTAAATCGAGTCAATTGAATCGGTTCCATTTATAGCACCAACACTATTAAATTCGTTGATTGCTGGTTTATTTGCCTTAAGAGTTAAGAGAGTTTACTTTGTAGCGTTTGAAATTGTAATCAATTGTATTGAAATACCTTGAAAAGCTGGTCACTACTGGCAACAAGAGAACTTGTTGCCGGGCGTCAACATGCAGGTCTGGTCAAATTAAATAAGTCATGGATAGATTTAATTAGTATCTGTCTGAAGTTTTCAGTGACCACGACTTTCAGCAATAAGTGACCAATTGGAGAGAAAGAGTATTAATACCTATGAATAATTATAGCATCGTTGATAGATGGTCAAATCAGATGTCAACCTCCAAAATTCAATTAAATTACAACTTTGATACATCCGCGTCCGCTTTTGTCATATACTCGTAGCTGGAACGGAGCGAGCTTCGATAGAGCGGGGCGTGGTGCAACAGGAATGTCTTCATATCGCCGATGCCATTACAACTATATACTACAGATAGGTACCGACGATTAATAAATGTTCAAGCCGTGGACCGCCCCGCTCGAGGGAAACCAACACAAGCACACTTTTATTAAATTGAATTTAAGAGTCAGTATTTGACGGCAATGACTTGAACGATTCTCGTGCAATTTTTATAGAAATTTGTACTTAGTAATTTGCTGACAAGGTTGTTAAATCATTTGCGTTTACAGTCATCTGCCGAGAGTGAAAATGTAGAGAACGTGTATGAGGAATAATTACTCCATTAACGGCTAATGGCATCTCTGGTGTCGCATCGAAATAAATGCAGACTCAGAAGGTTGTATTGCGGATGGCCAAGCCTCAAGTATCAACATTCCTTAGCCACGTGGTCTGGATGACAGTGTCCTTTACTAAATAGTAACTTCCTTCCAAACTATTGTAATAGACTGCTAAAATTAGATCAATAGACAAAAAAAGGTTTTATCGGTCTTATTGCAGCAGTCATAGCCTCAAAAAACCATCGAAATTTATCCGATAATTTTACCAGCGGCTGTATTTAACATTGCAGATAAAACTGCGGATGTCATCATAGGGAATTTACAAAATAATTAATAAAAATGCGCAGGCTGCGAGCAAAGTATTTAATTTGTAGATTTAAATGCATCGTTAATTCGTTGGTTGTTATTTTCTGCCCAATAATTATCTTAACGATGTATCTGAAAGAGCTCTGGACACTTGACACTCGTGATTAAATACTGCGATAACCTGTAACATTCGACTAATACGTTTCTAGAGATAAACAAAACTTCAATTTACAAATTATGTAGATAACACAGCTCTTCAAGTTATTAGGTTTATAATGATGAACATACATAATGAGCTGCTAGTTATAAACTACCAAAAACAAGATTTTGTAGGTACTAGAACGGCAATTGAACACTTAACGACTCTTCTCAAGAATAAGAAGTAATAATGCATGATATATATTATTGTTGATGTATTATTTTTGTCTTGTGCCAAGTCAGTGAGGTATGCCGTGTGCCAAGATGGATTATTTATGACCATAAGTAAATTAAACCATTGAATTAACAACGGTACTAACAAATTTTAAGTAGTTATTAATCTAATTTAAATATAACGCGAAGTAGTACCTAGACTTGGCAAAAATGTTTGAACATGGTACCTAATTACGTAGTTTCAAACGATACAACGTAAGTGTAGTATACTTTCTAGACAGCGTACGGTAAGAAGTAATGACAGTTCGCAAGCCACATAATTATGACTCTCGTCCGAAGCAGAATACTTAAATAAGTCAGAACTGCAAACAAATGTGCGAAATAGCACCTTGTCAACATAAATGTATAGGTATACTTCCAATCCAGACTGTGAGCTAGGGTCTGTGTAAACTAGTGAATATTTTTGTATAGCAAACGTGTAAATATTTAGGTACTCAATGAGTTTTTAATTGACACTTCATAATTAGGTAGAACGAGGAGTTTTAAAATATAACAGTATTTTAGAAATCTGCAACAGATTCTCAATATTTTTATGTTAGGTATTTTATTGATTAACAGCACTTTAGATTTTAGTCTCAAAATTGAGCTAAAAAGCTCGATATGTTCTACATTTCATAACAAAATTTAATATGGAGCATAATACCTAAAAATGTAGTTCAACAATAAAATATTTTACAAAATAAAAATATTATTTGTTTAAATTTTAGATTTGTTTTTTGAACTTTCATAGACAAAAAAGTAAGGTCGGATTCGTCATCCATGAGCTAGTGGCAATTAAACAAAAAAGTATCTTAAACCTAAAATTTCTAGTCTAGTCTCTATCATGTTGTATTCTCAATAAATCGAGCCCTAATCTATAACGGTTAGGACAAGTCACAGCAGTTATCCCTCATGCCAGATACCATCTACGTCTGTCCTATATACTATGTCTATCACAAACTAATACCTGGTATTGGTGCTGAGACGGTTACTATAAGTTGTAGAACTTCGATGGCCTCGGTAATATTTCTGTCCTTTATTCAGGATACATGAAGATTAAACCGTTATTTTTTACATATTATTTCAGCTTTAAAAATGTTTAAATAAAAATGTTCTATATTACCTAGATTTCATTTTCAAAATGTAACTGTAAACAGTCTTTAGTAAGCCTGCTCAGTGGGTAGGCCCCTTTATATACCGTTTGGATGACGTATCTATGATGTTCTCAGATTTTGGTTGCAGCGTGGGTGGAAGCCACAGCCGATTCAACTGATAAGATCTCAGTGGACACTTACTGTTGCTGCACTAAGCGAGAGTACCACTCACCAGGGTGGTCTAAGAGATTTCACTGTAATAACTTTTAAACTTACGCGTTGCATTATAAATACAATTTGACACGGGAATAAACGCGTTTAATCTAGGTAAAGTTATTTACCTTATGCTTAACGTTTCGACCGGGTTACACCGACCGTGGTCACAAGCTGAGTCAGCTTGTGACCACGGTCGGTGTAACCCGGTCGAAACGTCAAGCATAAGGTAGATTTCACTGTAACCTAATATTTTTCTATCTTTCAAAATTGGCAATAAATGCCTATGAAAAATTACTTAAATCTGATGTAATACGTTTAAATGAGCAATTCTTGATATATCTCGGCAACGGCTACAACTATTTTCATTAAATTTAGTATGCAGGGGCTTTCGGGAGCGATAAATCGATCGAAGCTCGGTCATCCAGGTACTGTCTTTCTTATGCTTTCATTCTTTTAGTCAAAAGTCTTTTAGCTAAGATACTCGGGCAGGTATATGAGCTCTAGATTAAGTAATCCTAACTTAGTTTAGGCCCCGAGAAAGTTCAGTCAGCAAAACGCCTAAACTGTCAGTAAAAGATTTAGGTCACAAGAAGTTGAACAAATTCGTGAACCATTTGCGCTAGATTTTCATCTTACTTAATAGTGAAGGAGACAAAACAATTGTTCCATAATAACTTGGAGTAAACAGGTTTATGAAACAAACATGTCATCAATCTTAATAACATTAAGGAATGGAACAAAGCAGTATTGTGTTACAGTGATAAGTGGCAGACGTAGATTCAGAGCAATGTTAATAGCTAAATACACAAAGCTCGGTGACGATTAAGAGGGACGACAAAAAGACGGTCAATAATAACATACAGTAATACCCATTCATTACTGATGAACGAACGAACGAGACATAGATACATGCTGAAATAGCGAGTGAGACAGGGAGGGAGTTAATTGTTATATAATAAAAGAGAGGTTTAGCGGGGAAGCAGTCGGTATTGAGTAATGAAGTCGCTACTTCGGGGGAGATAAGAGATGTTTCTGCACAAAGTTCGTTACTCTCGGCAGTTCAACGGGACCGGTACTATTCAACTTCCAGATATGTGGGTTTTAAATGAATCGATCACATTTGTCATATCGCCGGTGTTACGCTCTATATAATTTTAGTTCTGATGTGATATTGTATTCAGAATTTCCACGCCCACTAATACAAAGCAAGCGTATTATATTATTGTTGTATTCAACAGTACCTACTCTATTTTAAATGTCAGGTTTAAATTATTACGCACAAAATTATACATCGTCTACATCTTGTTCGGTAATTATATTATTACGGTATTAGGTATAAAATGGCTATTTTCTTTTGTTATATAGACGCGTCTTGAACCAATTCGTGGAATTTTACACAATTTTCGGTCAATATTATTTTAAATAAAATTGATAGTCTATATTCAAATTACAGATTTATGCTACTGAAAATGGTTGAAGTAAACTTAAGAACCTCCGACGCAAAATGAATCGTGTTATAAATTTGACGGTTTTTGTATTACAAATCTAGTTTTACTACAATGGTTATTAGCTTTGTATGATAAAAATCCGTTCAGCTATTTTGAAAGTAACTAGCTTTTAATATTTTTTTTAAATCTTGTAACAGTCATCACGACAAAATCTGGCAAAGTATCTTGAAGATTATTATATATTTATGTTTACCGTTTCCTCTAGAGAATATTTAATTACATTGTCTGCAAACAACAGTACCTCCATCGTGTTCATCTTTCAGCGAGGCTCATTATACGTTGCGTTGTCGATACGTTCTCGTAAATCAATTTGATAAATGTCCCGTACTGGTGTTTTATTATTTATGAAATCAGACGATCCCATTCTAAAGCTTTGTAGGCTTTGTTATGTTCATATACTGCTATATTAATATGATCATCAACATTGTTATTAATAAATGAAGCAGATTAATACATTTGGCTTCCTCTTCAATTTGAGTTCGCTAGTAGTTTTTTGTCTGCAGTCAATGATAATAATAGCTTTTCATACAGTCGAACTGAATGTCATAAATGATGACATAATGATAACTATTTGAACGTCTATTTTATTATCATTTATTTCTTTGCTGTTGCCTTACAAATATCATTAGCCACGGTAGTGCCCCCGCCAAGACGAGACTGCGAAAGCGTAAGGCCCTACCTACTTTTTCTCGAAGTGTTTTGTCGTACCCCTATAGATTTGGCCTTAACAGGGCTAGAAAGTACAAGTTCTCAGGATATGGTGTCATCATACAATACTTATTAAACATGTCAAGTTTCAAAGGTATGGCAATTATACTTTATAAATTATTTACATCCAAAATACCCAGATTTCGTCCCTGACTCACTGACCGGTAATAAGCAAAACCGTTAGGCTACTTCCAGAAGTCATAGAAAGCTGAAATTTGGTGTTAAAGCTAGGATTAGCATACATATAACAAAATAATTAAGACATTTGTACACTTACTCCCTATTCTTTAAAATTAAAAATTAAAGTTTGTATGGAAATATTATACAACCGCTGCATTAAATAATTCTGGATTTATACTGAAAACACAATTATTCTCAAAGGCACCGATATTATTAATGTATTTAAAAGATAGTTTAATACTGTGCAATACCCGGTACAATCCAATAATGTGAAGACGAATATTTCACAGCAATTGTTTCTTGAAAATAGCCAAGCCATACCTTTTGGCTACCTTGTAGGGTTAGTAGAGAACTTATGACTAATATTCACGCGTTCGCGCTATACGTTAAGATGATAATTAGAAAGTATTAGGTAGTGCGTGTAGAGTAATGAGCTTGGCTTTCCATAAGATCTGATAACTTTATTTCTAATTCTAACTTGTCTTGGCGTCAATTTACCTGAAAATGTTTTGGCGGGATATTTTTGAGTCTACACAACATACATACAACAATAGATATATTGCGGTTCTCATCTGACAGAAGGGCGATAGCAAAGTTCGTAGTATAATATAATGTAGCATTTATTTTGTAATATTCTGGATGCGTGGGAAGTAACACCTGATACGTTATGTTGTTCTTATCCCGTAATACCATAATGGCGGTAAAGTGATACGTATTATTATGTACAGCTGTAATGGTAAAGACCAAAGTTTTATTTGTTGTGAGCTGATATTATTGAGGAATGGAGAAAATTATTCGGCAGTCACAAATTCAGATTTATTGAGTTTACGAATTGTGTCTTAAGGATTATGATTCATGTTCCAACATTCGGACTAGATAATGGATGTGTTTGTGTTTTCTTGTGGATTACATTGATGCTCTTGTGTATTTAGTTTCGTAATCTTAATATGAAGTACCTAACCGCTACAAATCAATGTAAATCACGAGATGAAATTACATTAATTAATATGTGCTCCTAAACACTTATATTATACATAATAGTATACATACATAATTACAGCTTTATTCCTTCGTATCGGGTTTCTGCGTGGATTTTATTACGAGCGTTGTAAAGGAAATACATTAATGGAGAGGAGTCTATTGAACCATGAGGTTTAATCCCTTTCATAGGGTCCTCCGTCTGCACATGAATCTGTTGGTTCATAACTTTAATTCTTATGAAAAGTACTACCTGTGGTGCTACACGTGGTAACCAGAACTGTGTGAATAGGTCATTATGACTTTTTTTTCATACTATTTATTATTGTAACATTTTGATTTTATATTGGGTATATAATCCGAGATTGCGTCCGTAATCCAGATAGAATACGCCACATGCAACCACACACAATGCGTAATGCAACCGAGTGTCACATTCGCAACAACGATCCGAGCACAATTGTTGCAATAGCACAAAGCGAGCGTCGCCGAATGGCCGCGTCGAGGCACCGACCACGTGCGGTCACCACGCTCCGAGTAGGTATTACCCTGGTAATCTGTGCCTAGCATCACACCAACGTGGTAATATAATAAATACGGATTGAGTCTTGTATGCACATGTTGCCTATCTCATGTCACTTTGGTTTTAAGCGTAAAATATCATGAAGCTTTTATTTATATTTTGTCGTCATAAACAAGACATTTGAGGGACATACCGTAGTTTACCTTAAAACTTAGTTCCGAACGGAAATTAAATACTCTACTCGTATCTCTAGCTACCTATATTGCATCGAGTTTTGCTAACAAACAGCTGAGGCCCGAGAAAAAAAGGTTATCTGTAAAGTCGGTGTACGGACGATAATTTTCAACCGACCAAAAAGGAGGAGGTTCTCAATTTGACTACAACAGTCAAATTGAGAACCGCCTCCTTTTTGGTGTTTTTTTTTGTATGTTTGTTCCCCTATTACGCAAAACGCCCGATTGCTACTTCCAAGTTGGTATCATTTTCAACAGAGCACGATCTGATGATAGGGTCCTGGAGAAATCGAGGGAACTCTTAAAATATTAAAGGCACACCTACAGTGATTTAGGTAAATTTCATGGTCATTCGTGCATTTACTCTGAAAAAACACCAATTGGTGAAGTGGAACTAATGATGACAACCGCAAATGACGAGCGGATGTATTCAATATTTCACGGTTTACGATTCAATTACTTTAATATGATATTGAGTAGCACTTTATTCTCATTATTCACTAAAAAGTAAGAAATAAAAATATTTATTACAAAAAAATATGTCATTTTGAAGTTGGTGCCGAATAAAACATAAAAACTAATATTTTATGGCATCAACTTCATAATATTTATTTTTTTGTTATTCTATATTATTTTATTGTCTTATGAAAACATTGATGACATATCGCCATTCGCGTTGCTTAGTCAACCAGTCAACAGGCGGCACGTGACACTTTTTCGTGAGTGCAGCCGGTCATCGATTTATAAGACGTTGTCACGTCTTCTCAGTAGAACCTACTTATACGGTTTGCGAAGCGAACGCAGCGCTGCACAATAATTATATAAGTGGCCAAAACGATACGAATTAAACAATGAGTTTTAATAGTGCGCCAGAGACGATGTAATGTGATATAACTTTATATCATTTTATAGACGAGAGTGTGTACGTGTACGGCCTTACACTCACGTAACGAACGACATCCAAGTGTCACATTACCGACAATATCCGTATTGTAGTGAGACAATGAGCCGCGTGGTCGGACGTTCGTCGGTCGGATTGTCACACCATACGACGTACACTGTCCATGCATTAGGGACGAAATCCACGCGCGCTGTCACAACACTGCCGTCATTATGCCCATGTTTAACACTACACTGATATTAACAGACTTCTCCGAAGCTTTTGTTATTTCAAGCCCGGTTGCCGTGGGCTCTTTGTATTGGAATTACATTAATTCTGCTTCGGACGATCTTTAAGACTGTTTCTCATTCTATTGTAGTTATTTGGCAGAACAAAGATGTTTATGAATATATATGTTGCGGTATAGGTACATTGTAGATCAAAAGCATCTTGCTTTAGTTTAGGTTGTACTTACCGAAAAAAAAACATTATAGTAATCAATACGTATAGTAATCTATTCAAAAGTTCCTACTCGCCATGCTTCTTTTACATTAACGTAATTATTCTACTCTTTTGTTATTGGTACAGTCAGCTACATAAGTCGCTTAACATTTGCAAATATCTAAACCATCATAATTCCAAAATAATGTGACTATCCATGATGACTTTAGGTTGTTTATAGGGCGGCTATTTTGTTCTTGTCTAAATTTTCGTGAATATGCGGTATGACATAATTAAGCTGAGATGCTTTGGAAATTTTCAAATGTTAAGCGACTTATGTAGCTGACTGTAACTCACCCAAATTGTTGTTCCAAATTTCACCAATATAAAGAAGGCTTACCTGCAACAAAGGAATAAAAATACATTAGTCTGTTTTTACTTTCAATCTGAAACAGGTATCAGCAATAGAGGCAACTTCGTGAACTAGTGAATGACTTTGTTCGATACACGTGTCTACTGTTAGCAGTACTGACTACACAACGTATACCTAGTAGTATAAACAATATTGAGCACTAACAAGGTACAACGTAGTCGTAGACATTTTGACCCAACTTACAACGGTGACCCAGTATTGTTATAATGTTTTGGTATCTCCGGCTTCTAACATCGACCACTAAATAATACCATCCAAAATGATAAGTGAACCCTGTTGGTCGACAAAACATTCGATTACACTAAACCGAATAATCTATTAGGTACATGACGAATAACTGGATAATATTGCGTTCTATAGTATATGTGTACACTCGTACGTACGTATTGTAAAAGTACAACTTCTTACACTTATAATAAGTAATACTTTTACAAGAAAGTTTACTTCTGAACTTGTCAAAACACATCGAATGAAGTTGTAGACACAAAGTGAGTTTGTCGTGGCGGTGGACAAAGCCGCTGGTGACACAGTGATAATACAATGACGCAGGGTGACGGCGGTGGCGTGCTTTTATCAGTCCTCCACAAAGGCGCGCGGCCAAATCTTGGAGACGCCTCCCACGTATACTGATGACTTGGACAATATAGATGCTACAGCTGTGATTCCAGCTTGTAGTAACAGTCCTACTAATAAAAGCCCAATTAAATGCAGTGCACCAATAGATAAGATAAAGTTTGGACTAACACCATCTACAAAAGATAAAATCATCAGTCTGTTTGCAAAAATTGTGAGTATCAATTGGAGCATATAAGAAAATTAATTCAATTCAATAAATATGAAGGACTGAATCACTCGGAAAGTTACCCTTATTCATAGGAAAATGTGACTCATAATTGCCATCGTTTTAAACATGAAGGTTTTGCCGATGTGTTCATAAAAATGTTTTCAATAGCTACATTAAATTATAACGTTGAGTACAACGTATATTTTAATGTACTTGTTCAAAATAAATTGGACTGGAGCTTCTGGAATGTGAATATTTCTAAAATTAAATATCATTGTTTATACTTTAAAAATTACTACTACTAACATAGTTTTGTTTTTCTTCTTTGTTGTTTTTTAGTTATCTGCCTGCAATAGACATGTTATTTTTGCCACATTTGGATGTATGACAGTTTTTTTTGTGTTATTTCTTTCAAACATTTGGGACGTGAAAAATCTTTAGAATTAAAGACTAGGTACTCATTTTGATTATCATATGCAATGTATATTTATATTTATGTTGTGTTTTGGTCAGGTGGACTTAAATCACCTAGCCTTTTGTAGCTTAGTTAATTAAAGCTACAAAATGCCTAACCTACTCGTACTCACCCAGGTGATTTAGCTAGGTGAATTAAGTGCATCAGACCTAATCTTCAAATTATCTGTTTAAGAATCGTTATGTTTTTATACATTGAATTTAAATTTAAATACGTTGCCTGCATACACAATACAGATAGGATTACTTAACTCAATTTTTGTCCCGAATAGTTTCAAATAGGACTCGTAACGGATTCCTCTCGTAAGCAATTTTTATTAAAGTAGGTTATGAGAAGCGGAGGAAACAGTTTGATATTATTGCAACGGCAAAGTCGCAAGTGAGCATAAAAATGCACAGACAGAGGCAATCCCAGTTCTAGAAGTGTAACAACCATACCGTAGAAGTTTTACTGTGCGGAGGTAACAGTCGCGGAGAGGGCAAGTTCGCAGCATCAGTGGCTCAGTTATATCCTTACAATAAAGGAGCAGCGGGTCGGATTACCCTGACTTAGCCCCGAGTGGCCCGCAATATGTTTAGTTACACCCCCGCCCCACTTTCCCCTACACACACCCCGCTCTGCAAATTGTCTACGTCTTGAGCCCATAATTGAATTTATAATAGGTTAGTTTAAGAGGTATTTAGTGTTTTGCGCAAGATGTACGAGGATTCTGTTAGGTGCGAGTATAAACGGTTTGTGCCGTCGACTTAACGTCTGGGGAAGAGGAACCCTGACTTCAGAAACAAACTTCCCCGTTTTCGTAAAGCTCCGTAACCCTGGTTTAGCAGAAACATTCAACAATAGAGTTTAACTGTTTACTATCTGTTTACACTACATATTAAAGTGTCATAAATATATTAAAATAGCAGAGGATTTTTAAACAAAACATTAATTTACTTAACAAAACATTGTTCGCAAGAGTTTTTAAACGGAATTTATTTATGTGAAAATGGCGAGATTAATTTTATCCAGGATTTGATTGATAGTCATTTATAGCTTTACGTTTATTCTTTGTTTATATCTAGGTTAACTGTAGATTGTTGTGTATTTACCTACCTTTTAATTTATATGTATAGAACGTATTGCATAAAATATTGGCTGTATTTCCTGGTATGTTTGTTTGTACATAAACAGAGCGAGGGCGGGCGGGTCATTCCGACGGATCTTTGTTTTGTTCGGCAGTGGGACACGAGTACGGCGCTAAAGCTGAATAAACTCTCCGTAATGAAGTTTTGTTAATTAGTTTTCTTCCGTGAGTAGCGGAGAGCCGAATACAAAACATTCCGACGGATTGAAGTCGGATCTACGAAATAACCCGACGTTGATACGTTTGAAGCTTGAAGCTTGGCCATTTGTTCTACCGTCTATGTTTTTCTCAGGATTCTGTGCTTCATTGTTCATGAGTGCAACTCTACTTTTTATTCAAATGTAAGAAAACACTCCTAAGAAAGCTGAACAACTAAGTATTTTTGAAAATTTTGCTGTATGAACGAATTGAAAATTCTTAAAAATTCCACATCCAAAACTCTTTCGATGTGATTTTTTTTAATATGTACTTACATAAACATCACATACGGATAAACAGCGCATTGTTGATGCTAAAATTTCTAAACTTGTGCTGTGCTGTGCATTTCTCTGTGCACAAGTAGGTAATTAAAGACGCCGATGCTATGCACTTTGCGTTGCAATAAGAATGGGGCAGCAAATGTTCTCAGCTTGCCCATAATTATATAACAGTATTAGCAAATGGCAATATGCTAAGATATTCATCAGTGCGAGGAGCCCGGAGCGGAGCGAGGCAGACCCGCGCCGCATAATTGCGTTATGGAACAAGGCGCTGGGCGCTGCTGCCATTAGCTTTATTACTGATCATCTAGTTCGTGTATTAGTTTTCAACTTGGAATGTTTGTCTTTGTGTCTACGCTACGAGGTGTAGCACTTTGTGTTTATGAAGGGAATTTTCTTTATAAGTAAATCAGCATTTTCACTATTAGTAGCAAGTAAATTAAGTTGTATGTATACAAATCTAGTGGTGGCATTCGTGACACGTTGCGGCTCTCATTGAAACGTGCTATCACCCTAATGGCGTACGCGCTCTGAGCGGCGACAAGAGGCACAGCGATGCGATATCGACAGTGCGGGAGCATCACTTCACAGATCACATGCGAGAGTGACGCGCGATACTACGCTCGACGTGAACGCAATCTTGCGCAATGCGCTCACAACATCACTTCTCTGTCATATATAAAGTGATCGTATCATGGAGCGCAGTAGTTGGTTCAAAACTTTGTATGTAGGTACAAAGGTGCAATAGGTGAGGTACGCAATTCAACTAAGCAAAGTTTTATAATTTCACTAACAGCTTACAAGAGACATAAAAATTGTCGCAGTGCTTTATAAAACATTCATCGCACCAGCTCAAGTCGAGTTGTGCAACGTTCGCAGCTCGTCGCTATCATCCACGCCTGCCGGTGCGAACAACGGCGAAACTTTAGCATTAACTGTTGTATTCAGAAACACTCCAAGATCAGCTACTTCTCACTTAACGAAGTAATATTCCATGTTTCCTAAATTATATTTGCAACAAAATGCAAATCAGAGCATCACGAGTCGGAAACGAATGCTATTAAGTGAACAAAAGGCTACAAACTCGTGGAGTCTGTATCCCCAGCGAGTTTGTTGCTCAACCTGGCGCGCGGTGCGACGTCGCACAGCTGAATAATTTAGCGGACTTTACAAGGATTAATACATCTTGGGAGCGTTAAAATATCATCCTGGGGGATATCCGATAAATGAATCGCTCGGCTCGCCAGATCAAAGAGCGGCGGGTATCGTATCGCATATCATGTCCGGACTCATTAAGCACGTGCTACATTTGAGTGGATTCGCCGGTGAAGGGGTGCTCTTTGGTGTTCCCGGACGTCGAACGAAGGAGCTACTTTGACGTGTAGTTAATCTGGTGTTTAACTGTTCGTTTTAGTGATCGTAAATTAATAATGAAGGCAAATGGGTGCTTGGCTGATGTAGCTAATGGTTTAAATAGATTGATTATGCGTATTTTGTAGGTATATTTGAGAGTGAGAAAAATCTAGATTTACCTAATACATTAATAACATTTATTGTTTCAAATTCTACTTAGTCGTTTTGATATTCACTGCATCTTTATTTTCTTCTTCGTATTTATAAGCAGAATAAATTATAATAAATGCACTGACATTGGTTCAATTTATTACACGTACGAATAAAGTTTATTTTGATTTATTTTTATACTTACGAGCAAACAGTCAATAAAATTTAGTACCTAGTTTCATTACTTTTTATTGCCTGTATAAATAACTTTATATGGGCATATTTATATGTCTTAAAGTTTTGTGTGATTTAAAGTACAGGTATTGAATACAAATGCACGTACTAATATTTGCTTAACAAATATACATATGCATGAATACACAAATTTTCGTTTGAATAACTGAATGGTCAGTTTAAATTCCACAAGTTTTATGTTACATGAAGCAGAAAGGAAGATTATAAAATAAAATCTTGCAAAATTTCAGTTTCCGTTCGATTTAAAATCGTTTCCAAGCTGAAATGTCCAAGCGTGAAAAATCCGTTGGTGGAGGACATCACGGTGCGGTGCGGTGCGGTGCGGTGGTATATAGGCAGGCTTCGACATGACGTTATCAGTATCCGGTGCACGAGTCTCAAACCTAGACCTCTGTGACGCATCCGCACGGAAATGTTGCGCTAAAATACTTTATATTTTACCAAAAATATGCCGAAAGCGAATACTTTTCTGACGTGCGATGGAGTTATATATTGCTGAATGGGCCGTCGTATTTGATGTATACGGATCTAAAGATAATGTTTGATGGTAGGCCCCTGCAAGGAATATATGTGAGACTTATATCAAATTTCCTAGTCGGAATACCAGATAACTACCACAAATATTATGTTAACAAACGACCAGTAGCTGTTACTCAATCAATAGATACGTCTATTGAATATAACATGTTCTCCACTTGAATACTTGAGAAGTTGTTTATTTTATCTGATACTCACGAGCGTCGCGTACACTCCTAAACTAGCAGGAATAAAAACCTGTCCAAATAAAAACTACACTAGTGAATTCCAATTTGAACTTTGCGTCCTTATTCGTAGGGGAAGAAAGATTACAATCTCGAACGACGGGTGACATCGTATAAGGTTTTATAAGTAGGTACATGTGTCAAGTGGCATTCTCGTACGTTCTGTGCGTTTTTGCATTGAGCGTCGAGTCCCGTGATCGGTTGGTGTCGGTGTAACGCGACCCGTGTCATTGTGCCCATGTTTGTCCATCAAACGTTTGTTTGAGAGATATGAACGCGGACACGTGGAAGTTTTATTGTCTGTTTATGTTTGCATGCCGCGCGGTGTCGCTTAGCGTTGTGGGACTTTAGATTATTCAAATATTTGACGCGTGTCGCCACCTATGAATGGAATACTTTGAATAAGTTATAAAAAACTTGAAACAAGCTGTCGGAGTAAATATTGGCACAAATGTTTAAATCCGACAACCTTTTAACATACAAGACATAATAAACAATACGGTTAGAATATTTTATACGTATAAAAATACAGATTTTTGTCTGTTTTACCAAATAGTATCTACTTAGTAGATAGTCGTCTTATCAAAAAATTGCTTTTATTATTTTTAATTATATTTTAGTTATTAATAAATAATTTAAAGAAACACGATCCATAAAGCGAAGTGGACAACGGTCAAACGCGCTGGATGTCGGGTCCGGCGCAGGCGGGCGCTCAGCGGTGCTAGCAAATAGTCGCGGGGCCGCGCGGTAACGAGCGACGCAGATGTGTGGAGAGGCGCGATAAAATTTAACGGCGACGCGCCGATGCTGACTAAGCGACAAATAGAAGGTAGGTACCCAGCCTTATATTAACCACTCATACCAAAATCTCGAACATAAAATAGATTTTTGCGCAGTAAAATATCTGATTAGTTACGTTTTTAATAGCAAATAAAAAAAACCGTCAATAGTGTATGGTTTCAAACGACAAAATCGGTATAAAATTATTTTATTACGCGGATATGGCGCTATAAAATATGTCTATGAAACGCCTATTGAAGAAAAAATGTGCAAGTTTTAAACGTGCCTGGTAAAATTTTAAGACTTACTTACATGTATGCACTTTCTTAGTCGTAGTCGTAGTATACAGTAGGTATACATACAGTATAATTTAATGCCGTAAGTTTATCTACAGAAAGCAATTCTTTTTTTTTAACCGAGAAGGAGGATCTCTTTTAAAATAGAAGGAGGTTCTCAATTCGAATGTATGTTATTTTTGGGTGTTTGTTCATTGATTACGCTAAGACTGATGGACCGATTTGAAAAAAATATTTTTGTGTTTTATAGGGTATACTTTCAAGTTGGTCCAGTGGTTAGCAGGTTAGGATTCTGGAGAAATCGAGAGAACTCTTCAAATTTTAAAAGCACATCTACAGTGTTTGTGTCTTTCGCAAATACATCATGTTTGCAGAATAGTACTAACAGTGAGTCTGATTGTGACTGTGGATTGTTGTTGAGTATTTACTCAACAACCTTTAGCCAATCCTGTTACAGAGAAACGAGATGTAATTTTTTCCGACCAGTTAGGAATAGATTTTGGAAAGTTAGTAGTGTGTGTTCGGTAGTTAGTAAATTAAATAGCATTAGTTTAGATGATCAATCAACAGTTTTAGTATTATATGGTGACAGCTTCTCAGTCACCAAGAGATTATATAGAGAGATATATATATTTCATTTAAGAGAGTCTATGATATCCATTATTGAGAGAGTAGGTTGTAAATTTACTGTAGAACTCTCTTATGTAGAATTAAAGGAGCATATTGTTGTTTGTGTCTACCGTCCACCAAAGAGTGACTTTAATTTATTCGAGACTATTATGGAAGATATATTAAAAGTTTTTAGCTATGGTAAAAAGCATGTAGTAGTATGTGGCGATTTCAACGTTAACATACTTGAACAGCCACCTATGTGTATTAAATTATATGTCCGAACTACCTTTACGCGTCTTTGCTTAACAAAGTCACTATTTCTTTTTACAAAAAGAAATCATGAAGGTTTTGCAAAGTTAATTTTCCTGACCTATGTTGTACGATAAGTTGATATACATCCTTGAACATGCGGTGTTGTAAATATAGCAATAAGTTAACCTTTCGTGTACGTGTTGAAACAACTATACCCATCTCTATCTTCATTAAGATACTAAATCTGTCAGTGGCATCAATCAAGACAATTTATGAGAGCCAGTCGCGCGAGTCGAGTGGCGACTGGCGAGGCGTGTCGTTCGAACGAGGCACAAGACTCTGCTTGGCAGTCAAGTGGCCGTAAAGATTTTAGGGCTAATTCATACAAAGTTATTACTTCCAGTGTCATATTTTGTGAGACGTAAACTTTTGTGTATAGCTTAGCATATTGCCTGGCGAGCGATGTTCGAGGGTGCTAGAATGTACTGCTTTTGTGAGCTTCAACGAAATTGTTTACGAGTCACTTAAGTGGTTTCTATGAGCACTTAACTCCGTATTTGTGCAAATATATTTTACATGCGTTCAAACTACTTGCATGGTCTTTCCGTGTTTGACAATGAAGGCAACTGTAATTTTCGCGCGGAAACGTAACTGTAGTTGTATCCATACCGGCTGAGTGAGCAATAATATGTTAGGTTAAGTGCCGCTTTATCAGAAACAGTCGATGTTGCAGCAACACTGGGCCCGCTGGGCCGTGTGCGCGGCGAGGCGGGCAGGTGTCAGTCCGCGACACAGCGCGTCTCAATGTCTCGCACTGTGTGGGACGCGCCGGACCGTGTAAGTGACTCTCCTGAAAATATGTCACGAAAAATCACACTACATTTTTACGTATACGAAAGCGGTGTTCTAGAAATAAAAGAACCTAGTACTTGTACCTTTAATATATCTGAGATTGTGTTGTGTATGTACGTGTTGCATACAGAAGTTGTCAAACATAAATCGAGGCGCCCCACATTTCAATCAATGCATCACTTCGGTTCCATTTATGTTATGAATCGAGTTTATAAAGTTATATTAAAATGGGGTCGAAACGCGGCATTATTTATTTTCCTCGCACGTTTGGGGAACATCAATTTCTAGTAGACAATTTCAATCAAATTGTGTATGTGTAGGCATATTTTACGATGTACGAATATTTTCTTTGCTCTTGTCGACAAAATATTGTAGTTTTCTGCTTTTGTTTTTTGTTGTAATATTGTGCGTAGATATATGTACCGCATACCGTATATCGTGTTATTTCGTAACACAATAACGTGCCAACTTTATTTCTTTAAAAGCTTGGCTACCAGTGGCGAAGGGTTAAAATCATCCTGAGGTAACTGTATACGGTTCTTCATACGTATACTATGTAGGTATCTAGAATTCAAAGGTAAGATGAAAAGAATGGTGTTCTAAGGACTCCACGCCACTGTTGGCTACAATTATTTTCATGAGAATAGTATTTAGGCTACTTAATTGAATTTAACGTTGCGCATGTAGGTAAGCTTTGTTACTGTAATCCTATCCAAAAGTTTCATTCTATTTTCTTTGACTTGTAATTCACTACATAACAAAGAAAGCTTATAACTGTCACGAGGGACCGTCAACAAAAACCAAAACATCCCGTTAGTAACCGATAGGGGTGATCAGAACAGTCGCTTTCTCGAAATACTCGCGAAGCGACGAGTCGTAAATTAGCGCGACAGATTGACGCGCTGCGGCACCGCGACACCGCCTGTCGAGCGCTGACAAACTTTATTTTTGTCACACTCCGCCGTGCGCCGCGAGTAATCACATTGTGTTGTACGCGACGAGGAGGAAATGCTGGTCGTGCGATGGCGCGACCAAGACGGTAAGTATACCTACAGTGTATTTACATTAAGTGAGTACTTGTGACTAAGTAGTATCATAACTTTCCAATCGTAAAGATTATTTAGATGTTGTAGAAAATTTATAATGTAAGTAAATACGTCAACTGCATCGATACTAAGACAAGAACTGGCTTGTTAATAGTTTCCAACGTAAATGTTCGCGAAAGCGTCTCTAACGAAGTCAGACAGGAAAACGCGCCGTCGTGTGTGGCGTGACCCTTACTCTTAAGTGCACAAACATTAAGATTAAGTAAAAAAAGTTTTTCACGCATTTTTTGTGCATTAACATTGGCACATTAGGAGCCATCTGCTGCTGAGAATAGCTCGGTGTTACACAAACACGTGGGGTGCAAACAGGAATGCTTTTAAACGCCCCATTGAATGCGTTGACGTATGTAATTTCAGATTCTTTACAAAAAGTAAGTGTAAGGCATCGACAACGACGAGCCGCCGCGCCGCGTCACAGTCGAAGCGATTGTTCGAGCGCGCGTGTTGCCTAACACTTTAGAACGAGATGTTATCGACGGAACACTATTGATAAAGTTTAGGAAGGTAATAATACCCCAAAAGAGGCATGGAATTTGAAGTGGATTTAATCAAAACTACCAGCTGCTCCCTAACGAAGTGATTTATTTACACTTGAAAAGTTTCAAACTGAGTTTAGCTTGTCGAGGAACGCCGCTATTTGGGTGGACGATGGGCTTATAAAGGTGGGTAATAGTTTGAGATAGGCTTTTTGTTTTGTTACTAAGTCAGGTAGGTCTGTAGTTGTATCGAAGTATAAAAAAATGAACATTGATTATTTCTCTGCCGAACCAATATCGATATCACAAACTACCTGGTCCTGGTACAGCTACTGGTACACTTTACAACTACCGGTACCTGGTAAAAATCATGTTTCAATCGCGTTTGTCAGATGAGGATACCTGAAGTCATAAAAAGACTTCGAGATTCCTCATCTGACAAATCAATTTAGTACACAATCACTTTACAACCTACAACCAAAATACTATATTTTGGTTGTAGGTTGTAAAGTGATTGTGTTAGATGAAAGACCGAAGGTGTCGCGCTCCCTGCGGTTACAATCGTCGCAACAATCGTGTTCACACCGGCTTCTTTGCGTTTGATCTCAAGAGTCGCAGCCCCTTCTTCATGCTGACGTTTATTTGTTTGTCCTCCTTCCGATTTGAGTTATTTTATAGCATCGCCTTTCAAACTGCCATCTTTTAACCTTTTATATTTAAACTTCCTCGTGATTCTTCTCATGATTTACGGCGCCTGCTGATGACCCACATTATTGTATATTAAATATGCCCAATTTTAGAAGTTGTAGTGTAATAAAATTTGATTTGTCGCGCTGTCGCTTCCACTAAACACGTGGATATACGAGCGTTATTGGCGCGAGATCATTGGACGTAGGAGGATCAGTTGTGGGATGTTTTGGTGACTCGTCCATCTGACAAAATATAACGCAACACATATGTAATAAAAAGTGATGTAAATACATGGAGATATAAACCATTGACCATTCGTTTTAAAGATAACCTAGTGAGAATTGAAATCTTCATGAGTAGACTACCTACTTTTCTTGGTTGTTAATTCTAAAGTAACTAAAATAAGTAATAATAAGTAAGTAGAACTAATAATATCGTTCTAATAAAACACTCAAATAGAGACCTAAATTATCTACGAAATCAAATCTAGTTTGGCGCAGACTTCGCAATATTCAAAGCTAGAGTCAGCAGTCTGTAGTCAAATCAACTGTTCATAATATAATAAGTGATTTCCATTTAGATGAAGCGGCAAAACACCTCACTGAGGGAAACCTCAGACCTCATCGTACTCATATACATGCAAATTCACCTTCATTTGATATTTGTGCAAATACAAGTAACAGTATTATACCGCCGTACCCTCAAGCAGTAATTAATATCGCTTGATTGAAAGCTACAACTCGCGAGAATTTGCTTGTAAATATAGTTGTTACTCGCTACAAAACTGACTTAAGTGAACGAGCTTTACTTGGAAACCGGCTAAAACTTGATACGAACGTAGAAAGTAGTAAAATATTATTTCTCTTATACGTGAAGGGCCGTTGAATAGGTACAGTAGAATATGCGATATTGAATCATAAATTTACGTTGTTGTAGTTATTTCTGAGAATACAATGAAAGCCAAGCTGTTTCTCGAGATAATGTTATCCTTGAACTTAAGACTCAATTTACAGTGTACTGAACTCGAACATAGTAATTTAATTAAACTGCAACGTAAAAGTAAGCACACGATAAAAGTTTAATAAACGAACCAATAATTCTCAGGTTATTGACATGACCTTATCTTTATTTAGCATGAACGTATTCACATAGCATAACATTTTGGGTACTAAGCTTTACAATTCTACAAGGACGAAACTACTATACATAATATTGCTTAGGATTAGTAGGTGAATAAAGTACAAGTACCTTCGGGGTCAACAATTACATTTTTTGTAGCAGATCGTAGTTATATTAGATTGAAACACTTCTCTAAAAACGAAATAGGTATGCAAGTCGCTGAGAGCTTAGTAAACGTCAAACGCTTTCAGCTTTTTATTACAAAGCAAAACCTTCCATCAAATCCTGCAATTTCTACACAAACTGTTGACAAAAAAATCGGTCAAGTGCGAATGAGACTCGTGCACTAAGGGTTCCATACTAACTTGTAAGTATGTAAATAGTTCAATCATCACGGAGAATCTATCCTACACGACACTTTATCAATCAAGTAACAAAAGGGCGACTCACCGACCCAGGTTACATTAAGGATTGACCCAAACTAAGGAAACCGTCTATGGCAAGCAGACAACTAATACTCGTAATTCTTATAATTGAATTCTATCAAATCAATCAAAAATCGTTTTTTCACTTAGGAAGCTAAATACTACACCTGTGAAAAGTAACTATTCACATTAACATGTAATGCCTGCTTGCAAGTAATAGGTAAAGCCGGTGAAAGGAACAAGGCACTGTTTTTAAACAGCCAATATTTATAGTGTTTGTTTGTTTATAAAATGTATATATGTAGGTAAGATGCTGCCACCATTATGTTCCACACCATACTAGAGGACTTATAAATGATAGGCTCAGTAATTTCAAAGTAGGAGGGGTCGATTTTTACGAACTTTTTTAAATAACTTAAAAAAATACATATTTGAGAGCAAGCCATTCATTTGTTTTCAAGTTACAGTATACCGTTTTCAAAACAGGTTTTCAATTTATTATTTTGCCTACTTTAAAAATAATATTTTCCTAGTTTGCTCTCCAAAAATGACTCTCAAGTTCCAAAATTCTTCTATTTGCGTCCGTGTTCATAGAAATACTTAAGTGTACATAAATTTAAACCTAATCGGTCCAGTAGATTCGGTGCAAATTGGCTGTGACAGACGATCAGACAGAAACACGAGTGATCCTTATAGGATCACTCGCGATTTCCGTTTCTTTCTTTTGATGTAGGGAACCCTAAAAACGGTGTCAATTATAGCACACAGTTGTTAGTTAATACTAAAACATGCGATGCAAATAATAATTTTCTACTATGTAGCCTTTATCGTCAGTATGACCTATCAGATGACATTGTGCAGATTGTGTCGTTTAACGATGCGTTTTACGGCAGCCCAGTCCGCCGCGACACTGTTTACTATTGTGCCACTATTTAACACTTGTCTGTTTGTTGTTATTGTAATGTAAACAATAGACTTAATCATTCTCTAACCGGATTCTGAGGTATCTAACTGTACCTTACGTTCATAATCAGCTTTTTAATAACAAGCAGTAAAAATATTCTAAACCTCGTACTCTCTCTATAACCCCAGATGCCAGGCTGGTGGATGTCACATTTTTCCTAGAGTTGCGCCTTCGCCGCTGGGCCACAGTTATCCATTCTGGGCCATTGCCCATATGCAAGGAATACTAGACAAGACTATTTACAGAGAGCTATATTTTCGTTCGTAGTTCGGGAAGAAGTTTCAGTCAAATAAAAGGTTTACAATCTGGTCAGGTGTCATAAACGAATAAGACATAATATATTGGTCATACATTACCATCGTGTTTATTCGAAAATGAAATGTGTTCGTGTGAATGAGATGGCTGCTTGATATTCATGGAAGACGTTAATGCTGCCAGTTTATTGCGATATTTAATGGTTAACTCATAATGGTGAAGCGCCATATCAATAATGGTATGCTCTTTCACATTAAACGCAAACACATAATATGGACACATAATATATTTCATTTTACTGTCGTACTCGTACATGCTGGGGACGTATATTTGGATGTATTTTTAGAGCACCACTTTATTATCATGGATTTTATTATGCTTTGAGAATCAGACTTTGAGGCCTGTTGGTTTAGTTCAGACAGTCGGTAACTGCTAAGACAGAGGTATCGGGTTCGATTCCCACCTAGGATAAATCTTTGTGTAATTGGCACGATTGTTAATCCTATGTCTATGTGTAATTTATCTATGCATGTGTATGTATTTAGAAAATTTAAATATGTTATTGTCCCGCTGAAAGTTTACTTTTTTGAGAATTCCTCATCAATGCTGAAGGAGGAGGTTCTCAATTCGGCTGTATGCTTTTTTTGGTGTTTGTTACCCGATTACGCAGAGGCGGCGGAAATATGAAATATTCTTTTTGTGTTTCAAAGGGCATACTTCCAAATTAGTCCCACTGTCATCAGATCAGGATCTGATGATGGAGAAATCGAGGGAACTCTTCAAATATTAAACTCACACCTATAGTGATTTAGATATATTTCATAGTGATTGGTGCATTTACTCTCAAAAATAACGGCCCTGCATCGGAAAAAACAATATTTTCTCAATAGAGTTTCACCTGTTCACATTAGGCTATTGAAACTTACAAATCAACCATTAAAAAGTGAAAAATAATTTTTTTTTACGAAAAATAAAATTCAATGACACTAAAAAGGATAAAATAATATAGAGCAACAAAAAATTAATAAAATTTTGAAGTTGGTGGCAAATGAAACAAAAACTACTATTTCATAGCACTAAATTCAAAATGTTTATTTATTTTTAGTTGTTCTATAATATTTTATCCTTTGTTGCCTTGTATTTTACTTTGAAGTCGGTTATATTTTCTGTAATTATATTTTAATTTCATTTCGATTACTTAGTGTTAATCAATTTCTTTGGTTCCACATTCGAACTTTTTCAAATTGCCCCGTAACAGTTACTGGTTGTCATAGTAACTCTTGTATTTATGCAAACTTGTAGTAACGTTGTACTGGATTGTTTTTTCAGATTTTAAATAAACTATTCTATTTAAATTACATTAATTGGTCGGGGTTGAGAAAATATTTTATATATAAGTAATTTAAAAATACTTAATATTCCGAAGGCTTGTTTATACATTGTTAACGTGAGTTGTCAATTGTGTATACTTAGATCGTGAGGACTATACTAGTTGTTTGGTTCCCATAGTAGGTATATACTCTGCTTAGTTTTTAATCAGATGGCCGTAAATAAAAACCAAGATGGGTGACATGAACGTGACTGATTTTAACATACACAATATTCAAAGATCAAGTTATACACGCATACTAATTGTTGAACTGTTATAACTAATAGAATGTCTCAACCAATAATATCCAGATCTTTAGCTCTTATGATAATACCTGCATTAAAACACTTCCAAGAACTAACAACAAAACAGCATCGAACGACAGCTCTCAGTTAGAACAATAACAAAACAGTTATAACTGACGCGCTATCTAAAGATAGGCGCAGAGCCAGACATAGGCTGAATTACAGGTTAGATGCTAACTCACTGTTGAAACGGTGTTCAATTACAGACCGAGTGCCTATTGACAACAATTTCATCGACCCTTTTAACTGGGGTAACTAGGCAATCGGAATCTCCAAGATGGTCCTGGTTTCGAATTATAGTATGGTAAGTGTCCAAATAACATTTATAGTAGATCACCGAGCAAAACGATCGAAATATTGATAAAGTAGTGATAGTTCAATAACAATTAGTGTACTGTACTTTTATTATGTTAGAGTTATGATTATTCAATTAGTTATTTTTTTCGATAAGACAAAAACGCTTGGGATAGAACTGCTTTCTCTCACAGACAATTTAAATGTATTTCAAGATTATAATATACATACTATGAAAGAAATGAACTACTATGTATGCTAAATATGTTTATATTTACCTATTTCATAGTTACTTATAGTATAATTATTTAGTTGTCCTAGTTATATAAACGTTTACATTCACCAAACACACTGATTCGTTCAATAAAATTATTTCTGTAGAGAAAAACTTGATGGTTTTAAAAGAATGGCCCATGAGTTTCTTGGCAGCTTATTCTCACTTGAAACTGCCGCCTTACTTGATTTGGTTTTATTTAAACATTATTCTTTAAGTAGGTATAGTACTAGCTGTCGTCCGCGGTTTCGCCCGCGTAATAGATTTTAACCCCTGAAGGGTTTTAAACTAAAAAGCCAAATACAACATTTCACAGATCTAACTTCAAAACTGACGAAGTTCTATATAAACATGCAACCACTAATATACCCCTTTAGGGGTCGATTTAAAAAAATAATATTTAAAACCAAAAAGCCAAAATCCAAAATTTTATAGATATAACTTCATAACTAAGGGAATTTCTTACAAAGTTGCATCCCCCTAAAAAAAACCCTTAGGAGTAGATTTTCCAAAAAACACTGAAACCGTGTTTTTGTTTTAAGCAAAAAGCCAAATATAAAATTTCACATATTTTATTCAATCTTGAGACGGAGTTTTACATAAACCTGCAATCCCTATTTTACCCCGTTAGGGGTTTATTTACCAAAAATGCTGAAATACGTATTTCTTTATTCTATGTCGAAAAGACGAAAACGAAATTTCACAGATCTAACTTCAAACTATCGGAGTTCCATACAAACTTGCAAACACTATAATTATTGTATTCAAAAAGCTAAATACGAAATTTCACCAAAACTGACGGAGTTTCATTCAAACTTGCAACTCCTTAGGAGACGATTTTTTAAAAATCCTCTCTTAGTGATTGCCTACAACATAGAAAGGCATTAACTGTCAAAATTTCAGGTTTGTAACCCTAGTGGTTTAGGCGTTGATGAATCAGTCAGTAGTCAGTCAGGACAAGTGATTATAAATGTATAGATTAATTTTCAAACAATCATTATTTTGATGTTACGAAATAAAGACATTTGAATTTGATGAATTCTGACTACTAGATACTAGACCTACTTTGGTGTTGCGTTTTCATGTGAAGATTTCGTAAGAAGACAACATGAAAATTACAACATGTTTCAGTCAAAATAGGTACAGGTTTTATTTAGATAATTAAATTTAGTTTTAAGTTAGGTAATGCAGCCGAATGTGGCTCTAGGCAGCTTGTAAACCTACCATTATCTTGCGGCATTGGGTTTCAGGAAGTTTATGGTCACCTCACTTCTCACTGAAAAAGGCATCACATCGTGTGAACGCGGCAATGACATAGGCGTGGTACGTGGCTGTGTGTACCCGCGTCATAAGTATTGCTTTGTTGAACATATCCGACGATTTAGATAGATGCGCCTATTTCACTGTTAACATTTTATTAACTTATGTAAACATTAATCATAATCAACTTACTTTAAGTTAGGTATTAGATGTCTTCAAATGTTATCTATAATATTTACTTTGTAGTATATAAAATACAAATAAAAAAGTAAATTATAAAAATAAAAAAAACCCGCCTGCACATAAAAGATAGAAACAAGATCCCCTACATAATCTCGATGAGCTTAGTAAAGAAAAGCCTCCAACTGCATGAAATTATATAATTATGTAGGGGATCTTGTTTCTATATTTTATGTGCAGGCGGGTTTTTTATTTTTATAATTTATTTTTTTATTTAATACTTTTTAATCGTTATAGGATGTAACCGATGTACCAACTAACTTTTATCACAGCTATTGTCAAGTATTGAAAATTGAAAAAAAAATGGTTGCTAACTAACTTTTTTAGTATTACAGTCATAATCATGTTATACCTTTTTGAAATGCTTAAGATGAGCCCTTTAATTTGATCCCCATATTGCAGTATTCAAAACAACTTTTTTTTCACATATTTATATATTATATACATACAAGATACGTGCGAAAAACATAACCCTTCTTTACTTTAAAATTTTGAACTATAAAGACAATCAATCTTAAAACAAGCTTTTCTTTTAACAAGAAACAAAAACCAAGTCACACCCGAAACGGCTGAGATTCGACATGACAATTTGACGAAGCTGTTGAAAAATTCATCAGCTCGGCTCTTGTCCGACAACGACGCACTAAAAAACACGTTTTTTAAACGTTATAACACGTCAGCGTTGAATCTTTCATGTGAATAATAATGCAAGCCCTCGAAGGTCTTTACACGTACCTACTTGAAAATGTTGAATAGACTTATTCTTTAGTAGTAAATATAATAAAAAACCGCTTGGACGAGGTGCATTGGGACTAGCGTTGAATAAAAGCAGGAAAAATCCCGTTTCTTTCAAACTGCGTTTTTTTAGGTTTTGATCGAAAGCTTTAAGGAAATGTTCAATGTTTCAACTTTTTTATTCTTTCGGAATTTTCAACGCTAATTGGGACCAACTAGAAGACAACAAAGAAGTTGTGGTAGTAGACCAACTATTACTTATTGGAAAACACCTAATTCTTAGTAATCATACAATTTATAAAAAATATTTTACAAAAATATTAAAACCGACTTAAAAAAATAAATATATTATAAGCAAAAAATAATATATGTACAACAACGAAAAATAATTAAACATTTTGAAGTTGGTGCCAGGAAATGTAGATTTAATGTTTTAGGCACCAACTTCAAAATGTTTAATTATTTTTTATTTCTCATTTCTCTCTACAATAGCATAATCCGTGCCGTGTGGTACCGGCTTAAGAATAGTACCACCCCATCTCTTCCCGTGGGTGTCGTCAAGGCGACTAAGGGATTTCACACTGGAGGACGGGCAGCAGCGTCCTCTGTGTACTTAAAGTCTTACTGCGATCGCCAACCCGTTCGCCAAGCGTGGCGATTATGGCAATTACCCCCAAGATCTACATACTAGTAGGTTCTACTGGGGAGACCCGTGCCCAGCAGTGGGCCATCATATGGGTTGATATGTATGTATGTATAGCATAATCCAAACTGATCATTCCTTTCTACAAAATGCTGCGATTTGCGATACAAGGTGTTCACCTGATACTAGACTCCATTACATAATTTGATGTTCGCCTCCATCAAATTATGTAATGGAGTATCAGGTATCGAACACGGTACTCAGATCGCAACCCGCAGTATTTATTATTGAATAGTTTCACTGGTCATCTGTGGTCTTCATCATCAGTTCTATATCGCTCAATGGTGCTTTTTAGGATTCCGTAGCCAAAATGACAAAACGGAACCGTTATAGTTTCGCCATGTTCGACCGTCCGTCCGTACCTTTGCTCAGATACTATTAGTGCTAGGAGGCTGTAATTTTACATAGATGCACATATTACTTACGCCAACAGAGTGAAAGAAAAACTTTCAAAAAAAATGTAGGGTACCTTCCCTATATTTAAGTGGGGGTGTGATGTTTTTCTCACCTACCCCATCGTATAGGGTATCATTAAATAGGTATTTTAAAAACGTTTAGGGGTTGGAATGACGATTTTTAGATTTAGGGATCCGTTTGTAAAATATTAAGCTTTAAAGTGCAAATTTTTGTTAGAATCAAGTGTCCCCACCCCCTGCCAGCAAAATGGTTGATGTTGGGTATGTGAAAAAAATGTCAGTAGTAGTATATATGGTGAAATTAAAAGGAAAAACACAGCTAAGTAGGCTTGACAAGTTTACGAGTAACAGCTGATCAAATGAGAAGAAACAAAATTTTCGTACAAATTCCATTGAAAAATATTATTCTGTTCGGTCTAAGGAACCCTACATTGTGCGTGGCCCGACATGCACTTGCCCGGTTTTAAGAGTAAATTTACACGAAATTTGCACGAATTACAACAAAATATACCCAAATTACCTTTAATATTTGAAGAATTCCCTCGATTTCTCTAAGATCTTATTATCTAATCTGAAGTTTGAAGACAATGGGACCAATCTGTAAGTATTCAAACACAAAAAGATTTTTTCAAACCGGTCCCGATTAGCCGTCTGCGAGAGAGTTTATTTAGATTAAACTTTGTCTGTTTATAATAGAAAACGCATCTACTCACTACGGACTGGTTATAATTGTTCACAAGTTAAGTGGTGCAACCAACGATTTACAACCGGAGGGTGGAACTTTAATATTGTTTGACAAAGGGAACTCTTCCAGTGTTGTGAAGGGTTAAAAGTTGATGTTTCGAATTGATAGTTGTATGTAAATGCGTGGCGCTAGAATCACGTAAGGCGAGCGGTGCGGGACCGGGGGAAGAGAAACGGTTGCGAAGTACACGTCCTTTGGGATCTCCTCACTCTCGCAATCGTGACCAATATTTTACTGCCTGTTCTCAATTCTGTACAATCGAGGATGAAGTTATATCTATCTACATCGCAGTTTATCAAATTCACGTGTCAAACACAAATGTCACTGACATTTATAAATTAGATAACTGTAAAGTGCACACAGAAATAAAATTGAATAGGGGAATCAAAGTATACATTTATAATATAATATAGTCTACTATTTATTAGCAACCAAACTTACATCAATCGGCAGTAGTCAGAAATGAATGTCAGAATCTAGATTTGTGACCAGGTCCACGATTTATTGGAATGCCTACGAGAAGAAGCTTATTGTGAAACTCTGAGTCCGATGAATGCCAGGCGTTCATATTATAAATTTAACATCTTCCGTTCATATTATAAATTTAACAATATCAACAATGTGTATAATTATAAAGTAAGTAAATTCTAAAAATAGAATCAAAGAGCTTAAACCTAAAAGCACCATAATGACTTAAAAAAGCATATATTTGGCAAATCCCTTTCTTCATATTCAACCGGAACTCTGGATAACGGCAATTCAGTCTGTTATAAAAAGTTTTCTTTGTTTCAGTCCCGCGGGGTTCGTTCTTTTGTAGCGGGTAGCGTCTGGACTCCCAAATCGTTTTCCGATACTATTTTGTATGTAATGGACAATAACACATGCTCCAGGGCCTATTGTTACTGGAAAGTTTACATTGACGATATGCTTAAGTTGGCAAAGTGCCGAGACCTTGTACCTTGTACGGATTTTTCGGACCAACCAATATATTGGTGGTCCGTAAATTGATCCCTTATTTTAAATGATAAGCAAGGATTTGGCCCGACCAAAGTAATAGAGATAGGGTTGCGAATTATGTTGTTACTGATTGTTTGGGGAAACGAATACGTTCGCAATTTTCTAAATATATAAAACGAAATTTCAGCGAGAGCGTCCCACAGTTTAGGGATCGGGCGCCGGTGACGTTACACAATCGTAAATCAAATTCTAGATTTCAGAGCTCACGTCGTGAAATGTGTCCTACAAATTTCTGGTGTCATGACTACTAAAACCAAAAACGAAAATTGCATTATAATACATAATTTTACTTAAAAAGGGTTAAAAATATACTTCAGTATCTGAAGCCTAGTTCTGGTCTCCGGTTATGCGTTATGTACCTATCATGATATCAGAAGTATAGTAGGTATTTTTGTTTTCTAAGACAATAAAAAATTATAAAGGTTGTATGAAAAAGAGTAACCCATAATAATAATAATAATAATAAAAATCATTTATTCACTTAGGAAGCAAAATACTACACTTGTGAAAAGTCGATTCTACATTTACTGGTAATGCCTGTTCGCAAACAATAGGTAAAGCCCGAGAAAAGAACAGGCAATAAAAACTCGTGGCCACTCTTTTCAAATTGCCAATGTTTACAATGTTTCTCTGTTTATAAACTGTATATGCAGGTAAGGTGCTGCCACCATTATATTATACACCATATATTAGAGGACTGATGCAAAAAAAGAGGTCATTAATATTAGAAGAGTACACGAGATCGGATACATCAGCCTCAATGGGCACAACATAGTAGGAGCATCCACTTACGATGTAAAAACTTTATGTGCTTAAATATTGGCCAATTTACTGCTACTTAATGAATAAGTATACATGTTTTTCAAAGGAAAGAAAAGAATGGCCGTAATTTATCACGCAGAATCTTTACTTACAAAAGTAAATCGTTTTCTTAACTAGTACCTAAGTAACATTATCAAACTGTGACAACAATATTCACCTAGTAAAATGCAATAAACTATACAACCCAATACATTAATAGGGAGCAACGAACTACATCCATTTATCTTTATCAGTTAAATAATCATCGATTGAATAGTAAGCTCTTTGTATAAGATGTCTCTTGACTACATTCTTAAATTTATTTACTGGTAGACTCGATATGCTGACTGGGATTTTATTGAAAAATTTAACACCTAGTCCCATGAATGAGTTATGAGTTTTATGAAGCCTATGATATCGACCTACCAGACCAGACCTACAGAGTGAATATCACTATTTTTGTTATATAAATGTAAGTTTTGCTTTACAAACATTACGTTTGCATATATATATTGTGATGCAACTGTCAAAATGCCTATCTCTTTAAACTTTTCTCTAAGGGAAACTCGTGCTCCTAGCTGATATATCGCACGCACTGCACGTTTTTGAAGAATAAAAATAGTTTGTATATCAGCCGCCTTGCCCCAAAGCAATATGCCGTAGGACATGACGCTGTGAAAATAACCAAAATATACTAGTCGAGCTGTTTCTACGTTCGTAAGCTGTCTAACTTTGCTGACAGCATACGCTGCAGAACCGAGTTTTCCTGCGAGACATGATATTTGGGTGCCCCACTGTAACCTATTGTCTAATGTAATTCCCAAAAAAACTGTCGAGTCGACAAAGCTAATCACCTCATTATTTAAAATTATACTCGTATTAGTACTTTTCACATTTGGCAAACTAAACTTAATACATTTAGTTTTTTTGGGATTTAGAAGTAGGTTGTTCGTTGTAAACCAATCTTGAACTAGTGCGAGTGTTCTATTTATTTTCTTAAAATTTTCTAGTTTACGATCGATTTTAAAAATTAGAGAAGTGTCATCAGCAAATAGAATGATGTCACAAAAGTTATTAACATAAAATGGTAAATCATTAATATATACCAGAAATAAGAAGGGACCGAGTATTGATCCCTGAGGCACGCCCATACTAATTGGAGATCCAGACGACCTTACTCCTCCTATATCAACATATTGAATTCTTTCACTTAGGTAAGAGGCAAGTAGATCCAGCGCTGTACCTTTAATACCGTAATGCCTAAGTTTCAGGAGAAGTGTCCTATGCGCCACACAATCAAAAGCTTTAGAAAGATCACAGAACACTCCAATGGCATCCTGTGAATCTTCCCAGGCACTAAAAATATGTTTCAGTAGCTTAGTACCTGCATCAATTGTAGAGCGACCCTTTGTAAAACCATATTGATCGGGATGCAGTAGATTATTAAAATTAAAGTGTGATTCTAACTGCATAAGTATAGCCTTTTCAAAAATTTTACTAATAGCTGGCAAGATGGATATTGGTCTAAAATTACTAGGGTCATTCTTTGATCCGGATTTAAATAATGGTATTACTTTACTATGTTTCATCAGATCAGGAAACATTCCGGTATCAACACATTGATTAAAAATTATAGATAACTGTGGCGCTATGCCAGTAATTATACTGTGAATTAATTTTACTGAAATACCCCATAAATCAGCAGTTTTTTTTAAATTGAGTGACTTGAATATTTTAATTATTTCACTGGGGTATATATATTTAAAAGCAAATGGTACATTGCATTGATCCACATTATCTCTCAAGAGTGATTCGGCTTTATCTGGGCTAGCGTTCAAGGAGCTGGTTGTGGTTAGTGGTATGTCAGCAAAGAAATCATTGAAAGTTTGTGCTAGGTCTAAATTATCAGTAACAGTCTTATTGTTAATTAATAATTCAAAGCTTTTATCCCGAGGCTTTGCCCGTCCGCTTTCCGAATTAATAATATTCCAAGTGGCTTTTATTTTATTATCAGATTTTTTAATATTTCTACTAATAAGTAAAGCTTTGGCACATGCACAAGCTTTTTTAAAAGTTTTTGAATAGTTTCTCACATACTGAATAAAGTTTTGATCAAAATTAAATTGTTTCATACCATATAACTCGTATAACTTAGCTCTACTTTTATAAATGCCGGTAGTTGCCCAATCACAAAAGCTAAGTTTAGAATTCTTATAAAAAGTTTTTGATTTAAATATATTATTGTATTCACTTTTGATTATATTAAACACTGAGGAGTAAAGATAGTTCGGATCAGAGTGGCTGAAATCTATACTGATAATATTAGCAGAAACGTTAGAATTGAATTTTTCTAAGCGAGCTGTACTCATTGGCCTACATGTGATCTTATCTATTTTGGCCACTGTGTGTGAGGGAAAAGTGACTTTCTGCCCACAGTGATCTGATGTCAAATCACTCAATATTACCTCATTAAAATAACTACAGTTGCAGAATATATTATCTAAGCAAGTAGCAGAATGTGATGTAATTCTTGTTGGTTCATTAAATAAGTACACTAAATTAAATGATTTAAATAGGTTAACTAATCTGGTAGACAAAGATGATTGTTCAAGTAAATTTACATTGAAGTCGCCACACACTACTATATGCTTAATACCGTAACTTACCCTTTTAAGCACATCTTCCATTACAGATTCAAATAAGTTAAAATCACTCAGTGGTGGTCGATATGCACAAACTATAATATATCTCTCCAGCTCCACACATGATAATTCTATAGTACGCTCAACAGACAGATGTACTATATCCTTGCGTTCCTTACATTTAACATTGTTGCATACAAATATCATAGACCCACCATGTATAGCCCTTTCTCTTATAAATGCACTAACCATACAATAATAACTATTATTAAATATCAGTTCATTAGTTTTCAACCAATGTTCAGTTAAGCAACAAATATCAACACTGTGCATTTTAAGGAACAATTCGAGTTCCTCTATTTTGCTGGATAAGCCTTGAATATTTTGGTGAACTACAGTTAGACCACCTGTGGGCTTGTCCATTGTCTGACTTACTAGTTTAAACTAGGAGTCTTAATAACATTCAAAGTAGAACTGCTAACACTAAATGAATCCTGCAAAGTACTGTTTGTACCTAGGTCAGGGTGTAAATTAAATGCTAATAACTTAGCAAGTTGTCTTTTGTAGAATGTGGAAAGATACATTCTATCTTTCGTTAAAATAAAATTACGAATAAATTTATTCGTGTCAAAAAACAAAATATACTTACTATGTAAGTAAGTACTGTTATATAATAAAAGATTCAAGCTCTGTACATGCTTGTTTTGTAAATCAGATACTGACTGCGAATAAGGTAGACTACATAAAATAAACTTACAACCTACTTTTTCATGCATGTATGTAATAGTTTCTGTTAATTTAATTATGTCTCTCTTTGTGACTGAGAAGCTGTCACCATATAATACTATAACTGTTGACCTATTATCTAAGGTGGTATTATTTAATTTACTAATTAAATTACAAAAATTTGATCCTGTTGAACAATAATTTATGACCCTATACTTTGTGTGACCTATAATAAACCTGCTAAAATCTATACCTAATTGGTCAGAAAAAATCACAACTTTATTTTCTGTAAAATTCAGAGTATGCTGGTCAGATAACAATCTGCAGTCAGAGTCAGACTTACTGCATTTACTGCTCTGTAATTGCCGTGTATTGGTGTGAGTGTTGTGTTGACCGACAAACGGTGGTAGTGAGCAATTGTAGCATAGGTTGTTTTTAATCTGAGAGGATAATTGTTCTGTTTCCTCTCTAGCTACTCTGGCTACCTCCTCATACTTGTTAATGAATACTTGAGTTTCTGTTTGGTGTTCAAGCATGAGAGTTGTTAGACGGGAGTGCAAGTTCGTTATTTGTGTGTTAAGCTCCTGTGTATGGCGGTCATACATTAACCTGCTGGCAATCATTTGATCTTTGCAGTTGTCCAAGTCTGACTGCAGTCTTTTATGTTCCTTTGTCAATTTAGAATTAATTTTAGATAAAGTTTTAACTTTTCCTAACTTATCACTTTGTTTTTTAATATTGCTTATTAATTTATTTAATTTTGAGTATTTTCTCTGTTTCTTGCGGCTAAGTAACTTAAGTTTTAAGTGCGACACCCACTTTACACCTAAGAGCTCACTATAGAGGTTCTGAGTCACGTTACTGTGTGTTGCCTGTATTGTGTGATTAAGGGAAACTATAGTCCTATGAGCTTCGTTCAGATCACGTTGTAATTCAGTATTGTGACTCAGAGACTCTGAAAACACTTCACTACAGTCACTAAAAGAGTTTATTTCCTGTTGAAGACGGCCACATTGTTCTTGAAGATCCATATTTTGTAAGTCCAGTTCTGTAAGTTGTTTCTTCAGTGCAGCTACCTTCTCATTTAGTCTCACAATTTCTACTTCACAGTCGCTGCGCTCTGACAGCAGTTGGGTGTTGTCCTCTTTGTATTTCTTCAATTCAAGTAGCGCTAATTTTAATTTATTTTCCATGTCCTTTGCTGTTGCCCTGCGAGTCATCATGTGTGTGCTCATTGTCAGATTAGTCCACTAGACTCCTGTAACACAATAAACAAAGCTAAGTACAAGAAAGAAAAAAGTTTAAACAATAAAAATGAGAAGAGGGTAGGTAGAATTTATATAAGATTACAGAATAAATGCAAAGAAAACTTGAAATACAAATTAATTCAACTATAGAATATAAGCAAGATATTAAAATGATAAAAATATAATATAAAGACTAAAAGAAACACAATAGTGGATTCACAATTCTAGTGGATTTTTAAGATTTTGGGTATGAGGTAGGTATGTACCTAATTCAAAACTTAGTACCTAAACTATTGAAGACTAACATACAAAGTTTTATATCTAAATACACTGACGGACTCATAAACTGCATCAAAGTTCAGGTTTACTCTAAAAGGATTTTTTTATAATAAGTATGCAAACTTTTTAGATTAAATTATATAAATATGGAAAGACTGGCTCTTAATCTTAAAAAAAAATTAAATTTAAAAATAGAACTGCGGTAAAACAAATGAATATAGCCGGGAAAAGAAAATTTACTCGTAGTATCAGATTTGCGTGTTATTTATAGCAAAGTTTTAAATTAATTCTCATTGATTTTTTTTGTTTGGTCAATTGAATTATTGTTACCAGCATAATTGTTGGGTTAGTTTTTTAACACATCGAGAGTTTTTGAACCATAATATGGATACTTCGTCCGAACAAGCGGCACAAATTGTAGCATTGGTGCGGGAGGGCTTGGATCAACGAACGATTGGTAGAAATTTAAATTTAAACCAGTCTACGGTTTGTAGAATATACAGAAGGTTTGTAGAGACAGGTTCTTACAGGAGGAGACGTGGTACAGGCAGAACTCGAGCAACCACAGGTCTTGATGACCGATTTATTGTTACAACTTCCCTGCGAAATCGTTTCCTCACGTCAGTTAACATCAAAACCGAGCTTAATGAAGTGCGTGGAAAAAACGTGTGTGCACGAACAATAAGAAGAAGGTTAAAGGAAGCGGCTATCACCCCTTTTAGACCAGCAAATGGTCCAAAGTTGTCTGCAGCTCACAGACAAGCTCGCTTAAGATTTGCGCGTCATCACCTGAATTGGACAGAAGAGCAGTGGGCCTCTGTATTGTTCACGGACGAGTGTAGGACATGTTTATATGGTGCAGATGGTCGCAGAAGAGTCTATCGTCGACGTGGGGAGCGATATGCTCAAAGTTGCATTGAGGAGCGTGTTCCTTTTGGAGGCGGTTCATGTATGGTCTGGGGTGGCATATCGATGAACGGGCGAACAGAACTTGTGTTCATAGACATGGTCCGTCAAAACGGTAATAGAGGGGGTTTGACAGCACATCGCTACATAACAGAGATATTAGAAGATCACGTGGTGCCTTACATGGGATTCATAGGCGAAAATTTTACTTTAATGCAGGATAATGCCCGGCCGCATGCAGCTGCACAAGTTCAACATTATTGCGAAGAGGTTGGGATACGTACAATGAATTGGCCAGCACGCAGCCCGGATCTTAATCCCATCGAGCATGTTTGGGACAATTTAAAAAGAGCTGTATATGCGAGAAACCCTTCGCCTACGACAGTGGCAGCACTAAGAACAGCACTTTCAGAAGAATGGGACAATATTCCGCAAGATCTTTTAAAAACCCTTATAAAATCTATGCGGAACCGATTAGAATCCGTAATAAGGGCACGTGGGGGTAATACACCTTATTAAAACACAAATAAACCCTTGCATAAAGTTTGTGTCTATTGTTAAAACCAATTTTTTAATTAAACAATTTTTCCTTAAACTTCTGTTTTTTCTTCAAAAAAGGTCTTAAGGTCCTTTCCAGTACATAAACTTAAACTTAAAGATATGATCCTACGCTGTTTTAAAGTTCACGAACCAATCTAGAGGTTTCAATTTAAATCTGTATAGAAAGTTTGCATACTTGGTTAAAATATTTATTTCAAAGTCGTCTATTACTTTGATGCAGTTTATAAGTCCGTCAGTGTAGTATTACTATAGTGTTAGTTGTCTAATTGTACAGTAATTTTGTGTGTAAACGAGTGTGTGGGGCCAATTGTTTAGGTCTTCAATTCAGCTTCCACAATTTGTCAAGCGGAAAGAGATAAAAACTGGTGCCAGTGAGAGAATGACGAAGGTCATGCACAGATGAGACATGTATTTATGTGCTTGTGGAGTATTAGTTAATATCAAATAAGTCAAATACTCCCCAGGTTTTAAGATGAGCTTTTGAAAATTCATCCGTTGGCGGCAGTGATGATCGGCAAGTTTGTGCGTTCTCCAGGGACGACTCACTTTATACACTGATTAAGGCAATTCTTAATTTTTTTTTTTTTTTTTTTTTTTTTTTTTAAAGACGACTCCCGCAGTAGGGTACAAGCCCTGTGTCGCGGGGGACTTTACAAACATACAATTCACGGACACAAATTACACCCAGACTCAGAACAACAATTTGTGGATCACACAAAGTGGTGTCCCGTGTGGGAATCGAACCCACGACCTCTTGCGTAGCAGTCGGACACACTCCCACCGCGCCACAGAGGCAGTCAAATACTTAATAATACTAGTCACTACTTTAAATATTAATAACTAATTAATTACAAAATAAAAGTTAATTTAATTTAAAGAAATACAAAATTTTTACAATATTTTGTAACAGAGTTGGGCGTAATGAACTACATCGTGTAAGTAATCTAATTACGTATGCAACTACAGTAGTTAAGATTACTTGATAACTACATTTAATCTAACTAGAAAAAGTAATCAGTAATCTGATTACTGTAGATAGATAGCTATAACTACTTAACTATTTATATGCTAAGAGTATCTTGTTAGTTAAAATAAAGTTGTAAAAGATAGTTGCGGAGGTGGAACGATGTTGGATGCGTGGGCAAGATTGAGGGGATTTGGGGGTTGAATCCCCTCTCCGAAATTGCAAAAGGTAGGTACATAGTACACATTATTATTATAGATATTATTATTATGTACCACCCAACCCCATCCTCACCCCCGTAATTACGACCCCCCCCCCCAAAATGGTCATGGGTATGACGCAAAAGTGACTCACCCAGTCTTTTGGTGTAGATCTAATACACTCACCCCACGCACGCCTCCCTCCAGCAGACCTTCAGCAACCCCCTCTAGCCCCCGTAATTACAAACCCCTCCCCTTCGAAAAATAATCATGGGTACGGCGCAAGAGTAACTCACCCGGTATTTTGATGTTGACCCATACATTTCCAATCAAAAATAGTAGAAGCTCTGCTTAGTTTGGTATCAGATGACATTGTGTGAGTAGTCCCAATAAGGAAAAAGCAAAAGAAAAAAACATTAATAGAAAAGTTTTTTTTTCATTGTTCCAAAAAAACAGTTAAGAAATTACTTTCTTAACTACTTTTTTGGAAAATCATGATTACTTTACAATGATTGCATGATTACTCAAGCAATTATTGTAAAAAAATCATGATTATAAGTAATCAGATTACTAACATTTTGTAGTTGCAATCACAAAATGTAAAACGAAACGAAAAAAAATAACTATATGTTATGATTATTTTTTGTAATCATAGGCTGTGATTACTAATTACAAAAAGTAATTGTCGTTAGTAGTTAGAGTATAAACGAATAAAAATACCAAAAAACTGTAATCACAGACTACATGCAATGATATGCGTGCAGTCAATGACAAAGTTCTACGGTGTCAGTAAAAGTGTTTGCAATATTTCCTCTATTGAACCAAATGCAAACATGTAATTCATTTTCAATAGGTATACAAACACGACTATTATTGATAAACAGTAAGTACCTACAGAACAAGTACGGGCACGGGGGTGTGCTCCACACATTCGTAAACATGTTATTATGATTGTTCGTGAACTATTATTTCCTGGGCCTTCACCGTGGCATCGTCTCCCTATAAATAGTTCCGACTCGGCGCCACACACTCGCTCCTACTGACTGACAGACGGTAATTTCCCCACAGTCAGACGTTATATAACATTCATAATGGACTTCGGAAGGATTTTAAAATATACGTCGAGGAAATGCACTTCGTCAATTTACGATCTCCTCTGACAACAAGCTTTATAGAAATCGTGTTTTATACTTCATTCATAGTTCTCCGTTGTTTTAAGCTTTTAACATAAAACCCGGTGCCCCAAATTGAGAAATAGAAAAAATAACGTTCTCAAAGGAAATTCGTTTTGAAAAATTCCAACTCACATTTTAGCCGGCCTTCACACCGCGCTAACAGCCAACTAACTTTTACGTATACGTCTATAATCTACGCTTTACCTTCCTTCCCTGGTATATTGGCTTTAGATATTCAAGGTACATCACAAAGTCAGAACAAAGTTGGGTACTCGTAGTTTACTGCGAATCTCGCGGTACGACGTTGTGATGGTTGATGGTCTGGTAATTTCATTTTTAGCGTTCCGTTACCAAAATGGCAAAACGGAACCTTTATAGTTTCGATATGTCCGTCCGTGCGTCCGCAGCTTTGCTCAGAGACGGTTAGTGCTAGAAAGCTGTAATTTTGCATGGATACACGTATTACTTACGCCGACAAAGTGAAATAAAATCTTGAAAACATTTTTTTAAGTTACTTCCCATATATGTAAAGTGGGATTTTTTTTCTCATCTACCCCATCGTGTATCGTTAAATAGGTCTTTTAAAAGGGTTGGGGACAAATGGTCTTCCAAGAGAAGAAGACCATTTTTCCCCAAACATTTTTATAACGTTGTAAGTATGAAACAAAAACAACAGAAAACAACCCCCTGCGAATGCGGCTGAAGAGGTTCAGCCGCATTATTGGGATCGGGGGGGGGGGGGGGGGAGGACTACGAAACCCTACATTGTGCGTTGCCCGATATACACTTGCCTGGTTGTTATATTTAAAAATGTAAACTTTCACGTCTATATTGCGCACTAATTTTAGTTACGTTTATGAATGCGGTAATAATAACCTTCAAGAGCGCGTAGACATAGCACGCAAACGTTAACCCCGCCGGAGCACGGAGTGCAGTTCTGACGTTAACTGCATTAGAAAATTGATAGCGGTGAAGGGTTATGGCGGTTTTATTGTCTGTAAAGCGCAGCTAGTGTTGGTCTGCCTTGTTCCTAGTTCTGAATGTTTCGTACATGTTCTGTGCTTCGTTGTGCCGCAGTTCGGTAGACTTAGTTTTGGAATTGTTTTGTTCGTGTGGAGCTTATTCCGTATTCTACATTTGCAACAGAACTTCTCAAATTATACTCCACACCTAGTATCTAACCAATCTTCTACCTCTTATTAAACTAAAACATGTAGGGCACAGTAATGGTGATGCTAAAGCGTGATTCTAATTATGTCCACAAAATTTAACGCATTGTCACGATACTTCATTTTTCAAGGCTAAATTTCACTAAACTTACTTATCATAATCATCAATCACTCTTTTACCGCTGACAAGTATGAAAACAGAGTTTTCGAGGCCGAAAAAGCTTCGTAACACTCAATACAATACCGGGAAACCTGCAAACTTTAACATCACTATGAAGTACCAAAAAGTTGTAGCCAAGAATATCCAATCACACGTCGATTGACGTTTATCGCCGTTCGCCATAAACATTAGTAGTTTTATGTCTTGCTTTATTTGTTTCTGCTACTACTGGGACTATAATCACTGTGTTACTCGGTACCGTTGGGAGTAGGGCTATTTCCATCTGAGGTATTCCACGGCTGCTCATAGCATCATAGCAGCCCATATGATGTCGCACTGCTGGGCATGGGTCTCCACAGTAGAACCTACTTATTATTTATAAGTATTAGTTCGAAGCGAGTTCGAGGTCCTCCGGTGTGAAATCTTTTAGTCGCTTTGACGAAACCCGCGGGAAAAAGAGATGGAGTGACATTATTCTTAGGTCGGTACCACACGGCTGCTCAAACGTCAATTAGTTTAAATGATTAATTACATTCAACGGCTATAAAACACCGTCGTCGCTAATTTGATGTTTCGGTTCGTTCGTACACAGGCCACCATCTGATTATGTCTGCATCTCAAGGAATTTGTTCCAGCCTTATTAAGAACTTTACTTAACAGTGAACCATAAATGTTACATATAAATTGTTAGAGAATGCACTCCTGAGATTGTTTGCGTGGGATCCGCAAATACCATCGTAATGGGCGTTTTAACGACATCCCATTTGAGAATAAAGCAGTGCTAATTAGGACCCCAACGTAAACGGTTGGTTCCCAGCGCAGCGCTGCTAAAGAGGGGTAGTAGCCGATAACGGGACCGATGGATCGATCGATGAAGGGTCGCTCGGACCTGTGTCCTCCCTTACACCAACATTGCACACGTCCCTATTACTTAAGCTGGCCACTTGGGACATAAAAACGTAATATATTGTCATTAACAGAGATTAGAATTTTACGGTCAAACGACTTGCGGGGAAACAATGATTTTGATGATAGCTTTTATTTTATGGAACCAGTTTTAAAGAAAATAAAGTACGTTCCTATTCTTTATCCTACAAAATGATTAAAACTCCATGAGAATGAAGCAAAAGCTACACTACGAGTAAATGATAGTGTTCTCAAAAAGATTAATTTCTCTCATTCTGACATTTTCAGGTCAGTCTCATCAAGACTGCTGCATTTTTCTGTTTTATATAAAATTTATTTATTTATTTATTTATTTATTTATTTATTTATTTATTTGCATTCCACAATGTAAATTAGGTGTTACAGAATAAATTTGGATCATTATGGACCCTGTTTGGGCACAGCAAAATTTCACAATAATATTGATTGAACTTATTAACTAATTTTCTTACATATTAAACACACTCACATTCTTCATATTTTCTTTTCCTTGTTATCTATAATTATTTTATTTTTATATTGTGTAATCAATTTTTTATGTATCTGTATTTTTATTATTATTTATCAGCTAGAAATTCATTCAAGCTATAATAACATTTTTCAATTAGGTACTTACGGAGTTCTGTGATAAATTTATTTTCATATTCTATATTCTTAATTAAGTTCGGAATTTTGTTATAAATTTTGACACACATTGCAAAGGGTCCTGACCGGAATTTAGATAGAGTAGAGCTTGGTATTGCTAGTTTATTTTTGTGCCTTAGATTACGCTGTTGTGGGCGTTGCTCACTTGCTAACGGAAATAGTGATGGGTGTTTTCTGACAAATTTGCTAATTTCTAAAATGTACATGCTGGTCAGTGTGAGGATTTTAAATTTAATAAAGTATTGTTTAGTACTTTCTTTATTACTTACATTAGCTATTATTCTGATGCACCTTTTTTGTAGGATAAAGATTTTGTCTGCATCTACACTGTTTCCCCATAAAATAAGGCCATAATTGAGCCAGGCATACGCGTAAGCATAGTATGCTGTCGTAGCTGTTTTTAAATCTGTCGCTTTTTTAAGTTCATACAATGCATATGTAAACCTTGCAAGCTTGTTTGAAATATTTTGTATGTGTGCCTTCCAATTTATAAATGTATCTACAGTCAATCCCAGTAACGAAAACTCATCAACGCATTGTATATTTATATTGTTATAAGAGTAATTAATGTTTAATTCTTGTTTTTGATATGGTCTATATTGCATTAATTTGGTTTTATTAAAATTTAATTCTAAATTATGGTCAGTCATCCAGCTTACTATTTTCGAGAGGTTTTTATCTAAAGTTGTATTTAGATTTACACTGGTTTTGCATGGAAATATTACTGATATGTCGTCAGCAAACAGGACTGTTTGGGCGTTGATTTCTTTTGGTAAATCATTGATATATATTAAAAATAAAATACAACCTAATACGCTACCTTGTGGTATGGACATTGTAATATTCGCTTTTTGAGATCTAGTATATGTAATTTGTCCAGTTTGTGAGTAATGTTCTATTTCTACAAATTGAATTCGGTCTTTTAAATAAGATATAAACCAGTCGTGTACTATTCCTCTTACACCTATAGAATATAATTTATCTAATAATATTTTGTATGAAACTCTATCATATGCTTTGCTCATATCTAATAGAATTCCAATAGCATATTCTTTTTTATTTAATATATTTAAAACTTCCTGTATGTATTTGTACACAGCTAATGTTGTTGACCTATTTTTCCTGAATCCATTTTGACTCTCATTAAATATTTTATATTTTTCGCAAAAGTTATACAGCTGTTTTGATACAACAGTCTCATATATTTTTGAGAAGGTGGGTAACAGTGCTATTGGTCGATAGTTGACAGTGCTTGATTTAACTCGGTTTTTAAAGATCGGTTTAATTAATCGGTTTACTTTAGATTCCGCTTTTCAATTTGATTACATTTAGATTAAACACGAAAGCTCACACCGGACAGATAACTATTTTGTTTACTGTTCCATCGCGACTTACCTATACGATCGCAGATCAGAGTGAGGATCAAGAAATTCAGTTACAGATCTATTTATCTATATCTGCTTGCAGTTTAACGCTGCCTGCATTTTGATGGATTGACTTCGTTTCTAATGTTATATGTTATTTCACTGTTACTTTACTTTTTTAAAGACAACTTCCGCTGTAGTGTAGCCCTGTGTCGCGGGGGACTTAACAATCATACATAACACGGACACAAAGTACACCCAGACTCGTAACAATAATCTGTGGATATCACAAAGTGCAATCGAACCCACGACCTCTTGCGCAGTAGTCGTACACACTCCCACCGCGCCACCGAGGTAGTCGAAGTCGTTTAACATATAGTTTGTCTGAATAGCTCTATGTCATAAATTAACGGCAGTTATTTTCCCATTGTAACCTCAACAACCACGTTTATTATTATTTCGGCTTTGTTAACTGCCGTAGCGATTATTTGTGTTGCTCCTACTAACAGTGGTTCTGTGACTGATGTGTGATCTTAGCATTGGCTGAAACAATAACCGTTTTGTAAATAATTGCATTTATTAGGGTACGAATTCAATCATGAGTCATAATTCAAAGTCATAAGCTTTACTTTTGCGTTCCGAGTCCAATCTATCCTTCTGTAAAGGCTTATTTGTTTGGAATAATTAATATTTACACACCAGAAAAACAAAAAAACAATTTAAAAAATTATTCAAAACAGGTGTGCAAGTAAGGAAATAAATAAAAATTAATAGTATACTAACATTGAACTGAAATAAATACCTTGTTAGCAAATCCGTTACATACCATAATAATTTAGTTATATTTGTAACACTATTTTGCATGAGTAACTTCATTTCTAAAAAGCAGCTTACTTTATTCTACGATGAAGGGGTTAACATTATTCTGTAACTTATCAATACTGCTTTGGTTGTTGGCACTGTAGGTAATTACAATAAACTCGCGCTAGCCTAGGGGAGCCCTAGGCTTATTAAGTTCCCTACGCCAAGGCGGCAGGACGCGAAACGCGTTTCATAGCTCTCCGGGGACGCACTGTTTAGTGATTTCTGCGGGATCTAATCAATACAGACTTACAGCTGTTTGACTATTCAAGAGAGATAACTCAATGTTACGTTGCTGCTTAGAAAATTACAAAAAAATATTGTTTTGAAATTATTTGACCATTAAATTTGTTAGTAAAAATCTATAAAATCAATAGACCAATGCAATCTCAACGTTTGGTATTAGATCCATAAAACGCATCTAATGCCATAATATTTAAATGAAGATTACGTAAGGAATTATTAGATGTAATATCCAAAATTGCCTTCACATACAGGGTGACTCGAGTCACAACTGTAACGTTCAAATCCATACTTCCATATCCATACTAATATTATAAATGTGAAAGTAACTCTGTCTGTCTGTCTGTTACGCTTTCATGCTCAAACAGCTAAACCGACTTAGATGAAATTTGGTATGGAGATAGTTTGAGTCCCGGGAAAGGACATAGGATAGTTTTTGTCGCGATAACTGACATCCACGCGGGCAGAGCCGCGGGCGAAAGCTAGTTAGTCATAAATTCATTTAACTAGAACTGATCTTATAGCTCACAAGTCAGACTATTGCCAAGTATTGAACATTGAAAAGTTATGGTTGCTTATTGACTTTTTTAGTATAACAGTCATAATATTTTTTTTTTAAAAGCTTCCGATGAGCTTATGATGACGAATTTGATATCCATATTGCAGTATTCGAAACAACTTTTTTTCACACCTGTTTATTTTGACATCTCACATCCGCTATGTTTATTTTTTTTCAAATGTCACTTATTTAAGAACACTCGGGCGGTCAAGACGAATCTAACGACGTCTTAATTATATAAATCCGTTCAGTGGTTTGAAAGATATGAGGTAATAAAGAATATTACATACACACATACATACCAGATACGCGCGAAAAACATAACCCTTCCTTACAGTCGGGTAAAAAGAAAACGCAAAAGCTCTATTATGTATGAACTTTTTAGTTGGAATGAACTCTTCCTCTTAAAATCTAAAGAAATATTAAAACATGCTCGTACTTATAGACAACTTCGTTAAACAAAATAAGTAACCACATGAGACTATAAAGACGAAGTTCGTAGATAAAATGTTTTTAAGTAGTTTGAATTTGCCGAAGACGAAGCTGGAAAGTATAAAGTGGCCAGCGGGAAGTGACCACAGAACTGTTGTTATGCAAGCGTTCGATACGAGTTCACTGTTGAAGTTCTGACCAAGTTTATGGCTGTGGAGAATATTACCACGTTTTACTTCAGAGTCCCATCAACACCGAGTTAGCGCACTCGAACAAAAGTTTATAAGCTGTATAAAATATATAAAAAACCTTCTCGCGATAAACGCCACTCACCATAGAAATCAGGCTCGGTGGAAAGTTGATAACACAAAGCATACCGTACCTTCGCTCACTGCGAATTCACGTTAAGTCTAATGTGAATAAACGTACGAATTCATCGCAATGCTTGAGGAAGGAGCTCAGAACCTAAAACTATTACGCTGATAAAGGCAGCGTAACTTCCTTTAATGCCAGTCGCATATTTGGGAAGTCAGCTCTTACTATTACATGCTTTATCTTCATTTATTTTTTTCAGAGACTTTAAGAATAATTGGTGGAAGCATTTTAAGTATCAGTAGAAACATTACTACAATTATTTATGATATTTATACTTTTTATATTAAAAGGTATCTTATCATTAACGAGCAGATATTATAGCGGGTGAACAATACTTTCGAAAAGTTTTTAATGATACATAAACGTGTAAAAAGATTGTTCATAGAAGAAGTATATTCCGCAGGTAGTCCCTGCGGAATATACTTCTTCTATGAACAATCTTTTGAGAGACACACGCACTGGGAACACAAAAGATACCGACTACACACGAACAAGATACGAAATTATAAACAACTAACTAGTTTACTAAACTTTTTGGAGACAAAAAGGAAAGTGCCGGTTTAGACATAGTTATATATATTAAAGTCAGTGAGGTAAGGTACCTCACTGACTTTAATATAAAATAATAAAATAATTGATACGTACAACTAAGAGTTATCTTAGTTAAAATATTGATGTACGTATCAATTATTTTAATAGTAATTTATTTACAATTTTTTTCCATTCGCTTACTTTTGTCTATATTTTTTTCAAGTGGGTCCTTATTCACGTTCTTTTTTCAGTTTTCGCAGCAAACCCATGAGAACTGTCAAAATCTTATCAAAACGGTAAATAGAGAGCCGCATGCGCGGCGGACATCCTCGAGCGCACCGCGCATGCGCCAGTTCGCACGGGCTGCCGCGAAAACGGAAAAAGCAACATGTTTAATTTGTTTGCTTACGTTCAGTGTGGCTATAATTACAACGATTTCAACAAAACATTTATAAAAATACAAAATGGCTAAAACGGTCTAAAAGTTACAAAGACATCAAAAGACGAATACACAAATAAATACAAGCTAAATTCTTGTAGCTTTTAAATGATCGCCTTTGAACATTTAATATTGGTATAAGCAAAAATGTTATGTCCTTTTGTAACTTGATACTGGCGTTTTGAATGTGGAAAAATGTAATGTTATTCCTGATTTTACTGCGTCGTTCGTCATGGGATTAAACGATTTAAAAGGTAACTGGATCCGCATCCTGTAGTCCGAACTCGGGGTTATTTACAATGTGTTGCGGCTCCGCGGTTTCGTCAACAAATATTGATTCGTAGCACCCGCCATTCGACCGTTATGCTGACAATGTCCCGCCACAATGGACACACACACAGAGAAACAGGAACATACAATCCACCTTTATCTAAGACATTCCATTACAAAACAGCATCGTACCCACAAACATTTATTTTGGAAACTCGTTTGATTTGCTCAGATAACATCAATGGAACTTTGAGCTTTAGGTATTACAATACAATACTAATTCTTTACTCAAATACTGGTATTAAATACACATTCGTAGTATGCAATATTGATATAAGTTTAGAGTAAGTACACTTCAAGTTCCGAATAATTCGTCGAGTGGGACTTGCGAGTGCCGGAATCGAGTTAATGTAAGCAAAGGTGTTGATGGCGATTAACGGCTCAAGACGAGATGCAAAACTTTGTTGGAAAGTACTTATGTGTAGCAGAAGCGCTTTACAATAAAACTTATTTAGATTTCAGTTGCTTTTCTGGTTTACTACTAATAGGTACATCTTAAGACAGTGATGATGTGATTTTTGTAAAGTGTGTCAGCCACAAATGTTTTTGTAAATGATTGCGTTCATTAGTGCTCTTTTTTTCTTTTTCTAATGGCACTAAGACTTTACAAACAAACATTTAACAGACAAAACTCACCTATACTCGAAAATCACAAAAATGTTGTCCTGTGTGGGAATCAAACCCACGATCGTGATCTAACCTTGCACAGCGGTTATATGCACTGCACCACAGAGGCCGTATATCTTATCACTCTCATTCTTACTGGGTTATTATTAGGAGTTATTAGGAGAGATCTTAGTTTTCCTCTCAGATTGACAGTAAGACAGTGCTATCTCTAGGTAATTATCAAATTGGACGAATAGCTGTAACCTAGCCTGTAACTAAATATAAACTGTAATAGCGGTAGGTACAGAAACAGGAGCTGTAGATTACTTTAGTTACGTATGGTTATTTGAAGTTATTTGTTCGCGTGCTAGGTACGTCAGTGGTGGGGGGAATGAACAGCTCGCGTGTTCGCACCTCTTTACCGACGGTAAACTGTAATTGAATTAGGTTTTTGTAATATACGCCGACGGTGTGTTGCGGCTCTGCAAAGTGTTTACCGTTTAAATATAAAGGACTACTTCTGATGTGTACGGTTAGCAAACAAATTTAAACATCAACAGCCTTCATTATTTAAAAAAAACGAGGAACTTAAAAAACGATTTTTTTTTTCACATAATCATATAATCATCTTTCCAGAAAAAAGCTTTGAATTATATGTATGGAGAGACAGATGTTGTTAGATCAAGTAAACGAATTAAGAGACAAACGATGAAGGCTGCTTCAATTTAAATTAGGCTATCAATATCAACTGACGATATTTTTTTAGAAAACGTCAATCGTTTCAAAAATGGAGATAGAACTAAAGTAAAAATAATAATAATATCTTGGGACAACCCACACAACGCTATCTGATCCCAAACTAAGCAGAGCTTGTACTATGGAAACCAGACAACTGATAAACATACTTATATATTTCTAAATACATACATATTATAGATAAATAACACCCAGACACAGAATAAACCATCGTGCTCATCACACAAAGTTTTATCCTGGGTGGGGATCGAACCCACGACCTCTTGCGTAGCAGTCGGATACACTCCCACCGCGCCACAGAGGCTGTCGAATGTGATGTATATGCTACAATAATCAAAGCGGGTTCATAAAACTTGACGCCTGTGGTAAATCCGTACAACGCACAAAATAAAAAACGAAGTGGCAAAATAAATTACAAACCGAAATACGGAAGCAGGTATTGATTACGTCATTTCCCTACGCCGTATTGTATTGCTGCAATTTCCTCAAAAGCGTGCTACAAGTATTACGTACACAAGATTTTCTTACAAAGCATTGTTTCGTACGCCTTCCAAAACAGGGTGGTAACTGTTAACTTATTCATGGTGTAGAGAATCATCGATGCGTACAAACTGTTCCATACTATCCGATTCTCAGTACATTCAGCCACGATATTGCACACAATTGTAACCCATATAACAACTGCAATAAAGACCACAAAAGCTTCGATACAGCCGTGAATACATTTGCAAGACTACATGAGGAAAAACCTCCACCTGCGTTGTGTACATCAATGTAAAATATACATAGATTTAAAAGAAGAACTTAAACGTGACGCGCCAGGAAAGTACCTATATACTCGTACAAGGTGTTATTTTTATAGCGGTTCGTATAACATCGCGCGAGCATGAAGCGGAAAGGATAGAACAAGGAAAAGGAAGATATTGTAACTCGATCACTTTTCAGTAGACATCTGCATGCGTTTGTTCGTTCGAATATTTTTATTGCAACACACGAATATAGTACAAAGAAAAAAATCAATTAAAAAATATACACGTTTGGGTAGTTTGGTAGAGGCTACGGCACCCGCCACGAACCGACAATACTCTAAACTTTCACGTCCCCTAAACATTTCGTCATTGGTTAAAATATGGAAAATATAAAAAAGGGACGCAAGCAAAATCGGTTTATTAATACATATATTTTAACCAAGTGTATTTTGAGAGGCTTCTCAAAAAACCCTTACTTTCTTGTCAATATTACAAGTAAATTGAACGCCCAAAATCTACAAAGAAAGCAATGTGTAAGCTAAAACTTTAATATGAGTCGTTTTTAGGGTATCATATTATGAGATGGGAGCGAGCCCCATGCGCCGAGACCCGTGGCAACGACGCTCATATGAAGGTTTTTATATCGCATATGATGTACTAAAATATATTGCACACATATGCACGAGGTGCGCGCACAATTTAAAGCACATATAAAGGTTCTACGTGACTTGTGCTCGTATCTAGGTAGATATTACCTGCGTTTTGTGATCTTGGCTCTCATTAACACTTAACATATGTACAACAAACAACACGAAATTATGTCAGTAAAGACACGGACGCAATTCAAACCCCTTTCTATGGTTGGATAAATTCTGAATTATGCACCAAAAATATACGATGATGAAATGGATATGGCTAATAAAACAAGAAGTCTGTTTTCTTTCGCCTCCCTGGTACAGGGTGAAATAAATAATCGTTCCTAAGGATATTTCTTTTCCATATCACCATCGGTATGATGTCGGAATGAAACAAAAACATGGGGTGCGTCAGCTGCGCATTCTCACGCGACTAGTCCACAGACGACTAATTTATGGGATAAACGTGGAATCTTTGATTTTAAAAATGCAAAACATATTGAAAAAATAGTAGTCATTTTTCCCTTTATGGAAACATTTGTACCAGTATTATTTATAGGTAATAAGGCAAGTAATGTCTCAGGAATTCTATTTATATGATCACTTCTGTATCTCGTTTCTACAATTCACCGCACAATAACTTACTTCATTAAAACTTTACAACTTCAATTAGAATTAAAGAGTAAACACGTTCGTTTAATGTTTACTTTATAGTTAAACATAAAGTTTCACAGCGTAATTTAACATATTTTAATTTTTGACAATACTATACGTTACCAACTAATTTTGTGCTCACACAATAAAGAGGAGAGTTTTGTTACGTATACACAACAAGAAAACTAGTTTATTTTAAAAATCTTTCATTTATGTAATTCAGCGGCGTTTTGAACTTATTAGTATCATTTAAAAATTAGAAAGGATATTCAAGTTATTCTTTATAGAGTGCCTTTACCAAAACTTTTGTCTGGAGAGTGGATTCTATCATAGTGTTACGCCCCAAGTACAACACAGGACCAAGCTTTATAGCCTGTTACTCCAATGAACTCTTTAATGTCGTGACTTTGGGCTAAGCTCTCTTTTTACTGCACTTTTATATTTATAAGAGAGTTAATAACGGTCTGGTTTACTGTGTAATTGACACTTACGACCATTTTTAGAGTTTTACCCGATACTTTAGTTTAAGTATAGTTATCAGGAATGTTGCTGCAACGCGGCTGTTCTCAAACATAAATATGCTCTATTGTATAAATTATATTATAAAACGCGGTATCCCTTAAACTGTATACACAATTCTCTACATCACTTATGTGTCCAATATAATAACGGCTTCAGTTGAATATTGGCGGTCTCGTTTCTGCTGTAACGCAATGAAAGAAAGAAAGAAATAAATTTATTTTGTCCTCAAAAGAAAAGAATACATACAGTAAATAGTACAAATTCAATTAATAATAGTATTGAGAGACAAAAATGGTCCTAGCTCAGCTAGATTGCAACTCCGCTTATTGAGGAGCTGCGCTGGTATTCTGCTAAGACCAAAGTGACGACACGAACATTAACCGTCATTAAATAATAGGAAAGTATACAATAAATATAAACAGAAAAATAAAGTTTATATAAGTAAGACTATATTTAAAAATAGTAAAAAATAATAATAATAATAATAAAAAAGCATACTTTATGGGTAATTTAATTTTGTAATATTATTTTGTTAAGGTTAGTTATTATTTTGTAAAGTGTAATTAGTATTGAACGCAGCCAAATCACGCGGGAAACGTTTGACAGATTTGACCATAGATTTTAAACTTGCATTTGACGTTAGAACTTAGAGTTTTTCGGTTTCGACTGAATTTAAAGTTTTTACCAAGTACCCATTAAAATGCCTAAACTGTATTAAAAAGTGCGTACCTATGAAAACTGCAGATGAGCAATAAAATTTATAAAATTTACATGATTTATCAATGAGGATGATGCCTATGTAGATGGCTTTTATGCTATGTTGCGCAAGAGAATTGAATCCCTAGTCCGTCGGGTGCGGCAAAGCACCAATAGTCTACAGTATATAAATACATAAAGTAGCATATGGATAGATACTTAGGCTGAATGCTCAAGAGTCAGTAACCCGCAAATTATCCGCATTATATATTTATTGTTTTTTTTTTTAGGAAATGGTTTTATATTATATGTTCCTGATTGAAATTAAATAAACGTTTATTATTTTGAACAAAAGTATCAAACATGACAATATTTCTAAACAGGTTAAAATTTCAATCAATCATAATCAAAGCCCACAGTCCAGTGATTAGTCAGTTTCCCTCTAGTCTTGAGGCTGCGTCGCCGTCGCATCGCCCACGCAGTTCGTGCAGTGCGCATGCGTGGGCGAGACCATGGCATGGCACAGTCGCGAACTCAGCTGCATGCAATTAACTTCGACTCATGTCTAACCTTTTTTGGGTGGCAGGCTTTCAAGCATGCCTATGTCTATTGCTTGTTTGGTTTGTTACTCTCAGTACAAGTAGAGAACAACGCGGTGTTCTGTGGTACAAGCACTTGAAAATGACAAATATATTGCGTTTTAAATTCATCTAGTAATCTAATAACGTTGGTAACTACATAAAGTTTATTCTTTATTAGTCATTGATATACAAATAGTGTTCTATTTCGTTGCGTATGTTTATCTTAGAGGGTGGTATGTGAAACGTCTTGCGGTACTTAATATACATATGTTATAGGTAGGGTAGGTTGTCGATACTATTATTCTGATGTACACATACAATTCAAAGCAGTTAAAAAGCTTACTATACAAGCCTACATTTTTTTACGTCTTTTCCTCAACAATAAATATTTGATTCTTTGAAAATAAATGGTTGCAAAGTTATTTTAACGTCTCCGAAGTGTAATACGAATAATACGTTTGAAGTAGCTAATAACATGTACCCTCTCTTGAATATGAACTCGTGTATGTGAAACAACTTAACGTCCGTAAACTCTTGAGCACACTGCTAAGTATTAAACAAATAGAATTCTATTCACTGTCCCTTTTCGACTAAACTTTTACAAAGTTTGACGACAGAAATTGTAGAGAAAAACTCTCGAATGTTTTAGAGAGCTCCACAAATAACATTTGGTCGGAATGTGCGACGAAGACAATTTTTTCCATGTAAAAGGATGTTACGGACAACACTCGACGTAAGTCTACAAAGACGATAGTCATCCTAGTAGATATAGGACAAGAGGATACTTCAGATGTTGCTTTAGTTACATGCATACGTATAACTTAATTTAGAAATGAAAAATACAACAAGCTTCGACCAGACAGCAATATAATTGTCAAACTGTTATTTGTTTCAAAGTATGCTACATACTCGTACATTCACACAAAAGTATTTTCCCGTAATTGTTACGAGTATCAAAATGTTGTACTGAGTAATGAAATGACGCGAGAAGCCAGACAATAAACTGCTTAAATTTAGTGTGTAAAGTTGGCAATTGAGTTGCAGTGACACAACAAACATCATAGTAGGAATATTTTTTACAACAAGTTGTTGCTGGCTTAATGCCGCTTTGTGCGGTTTTACGGAGACGCACGTCGAAAGGAACGCATTAAACCAAAAAATATCAGTTTAGTTTAAGCGACAAAGAACAAAGATGAAATGTTACTCAAGCTAATCAGGGGCCCATAACGTTGAAATTTTCCCAATTTGTAAGGTAATAAACTTTTCTTAAGCTTTAACGGGAAAAAATGACTTAAACGAGGGACATAAAATAAGGTTAATTATCAAAAAAGTCTGACAGTAAAATGTGAAATATTCGGCGCCGGTGACCGGATTACGTACATTTTGCCCGTTGATTAGAGTGCCTGGTACTCCAACAAGGTCTTAATATATATGCACAACTATAAGTTGTGCATATATATTAAGACAACAACAAATATATCATATAAATAATATGCGTATTCACCGGAGCAATTAAGAATTGCTAGTCATAACATTTTAAATCTTTAAACAGATACAATTTATTCATAGTACCTAATCTCGGTCTTGACCTTTACAAGTACAAGTTTAGGTTTAGTGATTTTTATGGACATGTAAATAACTTCACCATTCCAAATTATAGAACTTAAAGTAAATCCGCATTTAGCATATAGCATGGGAAAAACTGCATTTTTAAGTAGCAGAGTTAGATTTCCCAAGCCATATCTATATTCTCAATTTGTAATACGACTTCAATAACAAACATTACTAATAAGGACAGACAAGTTAATATATTTGCTTGTGTTGCATTTGACATGATATACCATAAAGTGAACATAATTTGTACCTAAAAATGGTAAAGAAAAAATTTATGTGTGTAACTTATTACGGCAAGTGGGAAGTGATAAATAGGTGGAGAGAAAAACGAGACGACAAGTGGCCGACCGCGGCGCGTTACGACCGGTGTTCCCCAGGGCAATGTTCTCGGTCCATTCCTATTTCTCTTTTCTATCTAAATCAATTGTGTACTATGTTATTATTTGTTTCTAACCTTTTCACACGATAAGATGAAGCGATTTACCGGTAAAGGAGCTTATGAAAATAGAGAGAGCATGTGAAACTAAAGGCTCTATCAATAGTACCTCTATAATTTACATTTAACATCAACGATAGAACGTTTATTTGTCGGACATGTCATTGTTCGTAGGTCTTATTATGTTGTTTCGATGTAAACGTCGACAGTCATTTTCACAGCAATAAACATACCGATATTCATAAACAAGATAAAGTCAAATTGGTTGTTTGAGTTGAAATATTTGGACGTAATAAACATGTCCGAGTCTTCTAACGTTGTTCGACAAGTTCCAACCCACGATTGTCTTTTTGTTAAACACGATAGTAATCAAATAACAAAAGCTGTTACAAACTAAACATGTTTCTATACACGTCTAACACCTAAATAAAAAAATACAACCTAGTGATGAAATTTGACTAAATTATTGTCCTTATTACTTATGCATTAGTTTACTATTCATTATTTGAAACAACTTCTTGAATTGTATTAATACATTGTAGTTCGCTGTCTTATATAAATATACTCTCGTTTTTTTCTTAATCAAAATAAATTTGTTAACCATATAATATCATAATAAAAAAAATCTTTACAATACCGTTAATGATGACAAAAGGGTGTAGAATCGGCACATACCTAAAAGTAGAAAAGAAACATTATTATTAACTTGTTCAACATCTCAAAAAATAAGTGTTACTTTTTAAATGATAGCTGAAAAAAAGTAGACTAGATTCAGGTATAATATTGACCGAAACAAAATAGTAGTTGTACTTTTCTTGATGTCATCTAACTGCTATGCCAACATCACATTCAACGGTATTAACGTTAAGTGCTCACCAAATGCCCCGTGTGACTGTCAATCTGGGATCAGAGCGTATCACAAGAACACAGGCAGTCGTACATCGATTCATTAATACTGTCAAGTGTCGGACACCTATCACGACACCCATAGATTGACGCGCGTCTTCTCACTCTCGTGAATAATTCACGTGAAACGGTTTATCTGGGTCTCGAATGTCGGCAGTGTTCAGAGTGTCCGAGAGTCGCTCGCTCACGACGTGGATCGGAAGTGATAGCAACCGTAATGGAAATAATGGAACACTATCGTAATGTCATGAAAGTGACTAATCTTGTGGATGTTGATTAACTGCTTGTATCGCGGTTATCGCTTAAAGTATTTGATTTAGTGTTGTTACAGAAGATATTAAAATTTTTAATGTAAACGTGACACAAAGAATGAAATAAATAAAAATCCTTATACATGTAGATTACTAAAAATCTTGTCTTTATATAGACAGGTACTTTTAGTGGTTAGTCGAAGTAACGTACTAAGTATATTTTTAATGCATATTTTTTCAAATCAAATTCAAAGTCATTTATCTCACAGTGCAAACATCGAAAACATCGTTAACGAGACGTTTAACACCGTACGTATTCACTAACGTGTCACGTCTACCACTAATCTTGAGGGACCTTTTTAAAAAGCTTCGCATTCAGAAGATTGATGTGGTTGGTGTACGAAAATTATTTGACGACATCCCCCGTCCTTATCACTTCAAATACATCGGACAAAGGCGGTTTTAAATTATTTTAAATTTCTATGGTATTCTTCAATTCAGTTCCAACTCTGAATGAATGGATTTTATTACAATTCTTTGAAATAGTTTTATGGACTTAATCATCTATTCTTCAATGATAAAAACTACTCTAAATTACATCTATAATAATACAATATATACAAGATATTTACAAAAAAAAAAAAATATATAGTAAAGTGAGGACACAAAACCGTTTAGGCGTCAAAGAATTCCTCCCCATCGATGTCAACTGGTAACGTTCCCAGAAGGCTGGCAGCATTGCCACGTTGGATGGCAATGCTAATTCTTTGTGCAAAGAATAGGCCAGCCTTCTGGTCCCGGGAAGCACTAATGAGGCGTCTAGAGATTTCCTTAAAAAGGTGGCGCGCACTTGGGCCCCACGGCCCCAGCGTCTCAACTCCAAACGGCTCAAATATATAATCTCCAATCAGATTACTATATTTGCGCCGTTTGAGATTCTCCGCAGATGCAGCAGCAGCGCAAGCACAGCTCGCCGTGCTTGGAAGGTGGGTAGGTGCTAAGGTATCAACGCAAGTTGCATCCCATACCAAAGGCCTACCCACCCTCCACGGCAACAATGACATACCGTCCGGTCTCTTGCCGTCGCCGCGCGTCAAACCGTTGGGTTCAACAACAGCTGGCACACCAGCGGAGACAAGTGCCCGACGGATGATGTCATTGATGCTTGCATGGCGGGGTATACGACCCGCGCTCCTGCCGCATGACAGGCCATGGTGTCCAAGACTGCACACGGCTTCTCCACAGTGACATCGATGCGGAGAAACACACCGAGCACCCAAACGAAGGCAGGCAGCGATTCGGAATGTGGTATCGTCCAACATAGTGCCTACATTAGACGATGGAAGAGCCTGCAACCAGATGCCCGATTCCCATTCGCCCACAGCCAGTAGGCGGGCTCGCTCTGCAGCATTTGAAGATGTGTCTATAAGGTGTTGTCTTATCTTGCTGCATAGCGGCCGATCCCACTGCCTCTGAGAGGACAGGTTGGAGGGCATAACAATACTTGGGCAAGTCATTTTCCAAGCGTTCAAGGCCTCAGACTTGCACCTCACTTCGGAATCAACCAGTGTAGGATTTAAAATTTTCCTGGTTAACTCTTCAGTGCTGTGAAGTGAAGACAAGAACGCCGGTAAGCTTACGTCTGAAATTTTGCGAACGCCAAGGCCGCCCATGCGAACAGGTAAGGACGCCTGTAGCCACGCTCGATCGTCTAAATCAATGTTTAAAATTTTGCACAATGTGTTTTGAATAATTTTGTCCATTTTATCTAAAAGTGCCAAATGTTTAAAAAGTTGCGTGGATCTTAACGCGTGTGTTAATTTTGGGACGAAAAGGCAATATCGAATTATAGTAAAGGCCGAGTGTATATTAATTTGGAGTAATCTGTCTGAAACTTCACAAAAATTTTGTATTTTCTCCTCTATGAAAGAGTCATAGGCATTTTCTAGAACCGGGGACCCAAGCAGGCGAAAAGAATCATTTTCAAGAAGTTTTAAATTTGGTACCAAAGAATCAAATTTAGAAAACGCCGAAAGTTTATTAATGTTGTCATTTAGGTAAATTTCACATTTACTGCAATTTAGTTCTAAACCAACACCTTGAAATTTATCTTTTAGAATAGTCAAATCATTATATACGGTGTCCACATCTCCCCCTAGAGTCCCATCGTCTAGGTACCAAATGTTAAATTTTGAATTTAGCTGCCGAATAATAGGATGGATTGCTAAACTGAAAATGACTGGCCCAAGGGGGTCACCTTGTTGGCATCCTACTGCTGAATCTAAAAGATTGTCCTTATAGATTAATTTAGACGGGTGTCTGTAACACTGCCAAAGGTAACTATAAATTTTGGGTGTTTCTAATTTTGCCTGTGCCAACAAAGTATCCCTGTTGACTGAGTTGAAGGCATTCTTTACGTCAACCTTAAGGATAACGTCTGCTTTACCCGAGCCAAGATACGTGGACAGAGCATGTATGGCAGCCTCACAGCCCCCTCTTGAACCGAAACCAAGTTGTTGGGGCTGGAATTTATAAGCTAGTTCGTCGCGATAATAGTGGCAGCACATTTTGGCTGCCATACGCCGGTAGGTGCTTCCTACGGCAATGGGACGAATGCCACCATCGCTCTTGCGAAGGGCACATAAATTGGCCCCATACAAGATGTCGATGATGCCATCATTAACATTGCCGGAGAGCATGAGGTTAATTAAAGCCGTCAACTCCTTCAAGAGTGTGCCGCCAGCTTCCCCAGCACTGGAACTTAAAAGGTCTTTTAGATGCTGTGGGGTCAAGCCATCGATTCCGCCGGCAGAACCACTTCGAAAGGAGTTAACGGCGGTCAACACGTCGTTGGCAGTGACACTAAGGCAATCTTTATCAGTGTCAGGTGGGTCGGGGAAGGCAAGGTCATCCCTTGGCGCTGGATGTTTGCTCTGCAGGCCCGCAAGCGTGTCAGTAGAGCAAGGCGCCACCACGTCACTACTAAACAAAAGTCTAGCTGCTCCCCTAATGTCGCCTTCCCTTAATTTAGATTCTATGTAATGAAATTTGGAATTATTATGGAAAGTAACAAACTGGGGCTCAAAAGATGGAGATGAAATATGGCAATTTTCCTTGATTTGTGAGGTGAGTGATTTTTTGGTGGTATGATCATTATATCTGGCATGTAAAATTCGGTAAGGGAAGGTTAACAATTGTTCCCAAGCTCTCTGAGAGTTCTCCCGTAGTACAAGACCTATGCCGTGGGACAGATTTTGTGCCACTGCAGGTCTTGCACCACGGGGGATCCTCTTTAAAACGGGAACAGAATTTTTGAATTTGGATAACATTTGCCAAAACGTAGTATTTTGAGTAGAGGTACTTTGGCTAGATGGACCTGGGCTCGAAAGTACATTTTGGGATTTGTGCACTTTACCAAAATGTACTTTCAAGCCCCGTTTGCCTTTAAAATATCGAGCTTGGGGACAATTAGGGCAACGCACTAGCGACGTGGTAGGTTGACTCACATCCGCATCACAACCGCTCACTTTTTGCGACATAAAAAATACACTTACACTTTATATACACGTACAGGAACACTATTTTAAGTAAATTATAAAAAACGGTACATTAAAAACAACACTTCAAATTATATTTAAAAATGTCAGAATATGACGGCAAAGCCGCGCCGCCGCATCGCTGAAAGGGGCTCCGCGCATGTCCCGCATAGACACGTAGAAAGTATGTATGCCATCGAAGTTATGTAAACAGCAAAACATTGTCATCCCATACCATAGTTTTAAATTAAATTCACATTAGGTTTTCGCCAACTTCTTTAACATTTGAATTTTCTGGTCATGCCTTTCCTGTTCAAATCGATTCTTTAAATTATTCTTTTGTTGATAAAAGCGCTTTAGGACAGATTTGCTTTATGATTATTCTTTTATATCTCAATTTATAATTTTGTATTTTTACTGTCTTTTAAACAATCTTAGCTTGTTAATTCTTTGACATATTATAATTGATATTATTTTTGTGTTTTGGGTACACATGGATCCTCTCTGATTTGGACAATTCAAATTAAATTCTATTCTATTCTATCTATTCTAAAATATGTTTGACCGTTTGTTCAATACTGAATTGTATTTATTTTGCTGAACTATATCAATTTATAAAGTTATCTATAAAATAGACTCATTAATACAGTTACCTACATAACACAATATGTGTATACCTAATAAAGTGTATAAAATTGCTTTTAAAATAATATTGATGATCATACACGGCTTTTCTCGATATGTATATAAGAAAACTATATAGACAACATTAATACTATAATTACATAAAATGCACATACAAATACCGATGATACAATAATGTTTAACTGTAAGAGTAGAGCAACAGAGTACATTTTATCTTTAATCAGCACGTAACGTTACGCCAGCAAGCAATATAATTCAATTTAGTGTATCGCCCGCGGAACTCTCGACTCGACGGAATAAAAATAAATAAATATGGAGCAGATCCGGATGATCCTCCGTGATTGATGTTTTGTCTAAAGTCGGTAGGCATTTTGCCCGAGCACCGAGCACCGGGTACCAACCGAGTCACTCTCCACTTAACCTTGCACCAAACAGACAAGTTCCATCAACGCTCGCGGGATTTTCCACGAAGATCAGCTACCAGGAAGTTCCTGTTTCTAGTTTAATTTTATTTACTTCAGGTGTCTCGGTGAATGGTTTCCTTGAATGATGTTAAAAGCTAATTTGTCCTTTTTATAACATTTTGACATCTGTTTTCGTCATAAATAATCCTAAAATTACATTGTAATAGCGGTAGACAATATTATTAATAGTTGATTTAGTATTGATAGGCGGACGACCGGCGGCGGCGCTGACTTTGACAAAGGTCAGACAGGATACTTAGGAAGATCACATTCTACGGGATTTACTCCAACGTAGTATATATGTATCACAATCAAAACCTTTGCAAACACATGGAAAATGTAGTTTCAGCATTTACATCAAAATAGTTTCTCGGTATTTTGTTTTTGTGCAACATTTATTACAATACTCTCTTAGATTAATATTTTTATAGTTTGCTGGCACAGTTGCAAAGTCTGTAAATGCAATATTGCAATTATTCTGAGCTTGTCGTATTGCTTTTAATCTCAGCTGCGCTGACCCAAAAGCGTTTTAATTAAAATTTGTTATTTTTGGGTCAGATCATTTACATAAAGGACGGTATTGAAGAGAAGCCGATTGGTTAAATATCAGATTGTCGTAGGCCGTATAAGTTTCATCGGACCAAATAGTCCGCAGTGGATCAATAAAATCGTATAACCCATGTCCTTTGCAGAGGAAACTTTGGCAGAACTTATAAAAACTAGAAACGAACTGTAGGAAAGAGAAAAACAAACAGATAATCATGTCCATGAGGGTTGTCACGCACGAGCGTCGGCCGTGCTGCCGTGCAGCGTGCGGGCAGAAAACATCGAGAGTGCAAAACAAAAGCTTCTTAGGTAGGTACCTACTTTGCTCGATAACATACACGCACACATAGACACAATTCACAGACACGGAATTTCGGAACACCTTTAAAACAAAGTGGTCCGAAATTCCGTGTCCGTCAGTTACTTCTATGTGTACGTTGGTCAAGCGTGTTTGTTATGAAGCTTTTCTTCTGTACTCTTGGTATTTTGTACTGCGGGTGCCCGGACTGGGGGAGACAATTAACTAATTGTGTGTATAACCGGCAAGTTATATTATAACTGCGCGGTAATTGCACTCGAAGCGCTGATAACCTATTGGACGTAATTACTCAGAGCGCCCCGGCCTCGTTAGTCAGCGGATAAATGTGGGAGCCCCATGGCGACACGTCGCGCGTCGACCATGAGGGCACTCCGGCTGACGGAGTGACGGCTGACAACTCGATTGGATTAGTACTTACATTTTATGATCATTAAATCGAATTTAATATTTGATTGAAAGCTTCGCTCGTGACTGAATAGGACCGATTAGAAGTGGCTTTGATATCGACAATATTAGGATATTCATTTGAATTCATGTCAGGAAATAAGGTATATTGACAGTATTTCACACAAATAAGACCAATGTTATTGTTGCGTTAATCAATATCGGAAATACTGTTTAAAGCTTATAATTTAACTGTAAGTAAAATAAAATCTAATTTACCATAAAGATTAATCGGATGTATTCGACAAAGTATTGTTAACACTAAAATTACTTTATTATAACTTAAAAATAATTATATCGATTATCTGTTATGCATTTAACTAATACAAGGCTAATATAATATGGATGTGTAATTAATACCATATTATCAGTAGTGTGAATAATTAACAGTGTAGTAGCTAATGAAGTAATTACTCTCTGGAACAACGTGTCATTGTGCACATCGACAGTGACGCTAACGAACGACACTCTCTCTCTCTCTCTCTCTCTCTCTCTCTCTCTCATTAAATACTTGTGGAGTAACGTCACGCAATGATTCATCATCAGCATTAGCGGTCACAGGTCACTGAATTATTAATTGAATATTTAAATGATGACATCAATTACATTTTCACTTAACTGTAGGTACCTATAGGTATCTTCCTATCTACCTCTATTGAATGAGGCGGTAATCCGCAAAAAAGTTAGCCCTCAACAATTGTTGCTCAACAAATACATATTAATGAATCTGGCAGCGATGATGGATGAGTCCTAAACCTAAATAGAATAAAAACCCCGATGACATATGATAGGTACCTAAAAATTAGATGAAAAGTTCGACGAATCGATGCGGTAAAGCCATTTGTTACAGAATTAAAGCCGAATGTCCGGTTTGGTTTCCAATAAGGATTGTCTCATATGTTTTTTTGCTAATAGCGATCGCGTACACGTATAAAAGTCGCGAGTGGATGCATCGCTTCGTGATATATGTGTGGGGCTCGGGCGCCCCCCGCCGGCGCGAGGACCACCGGAGTGGACCTCTCGCTGAGCGCACCGGACCACGAATCGCGTTAGCCTATCAAATAATCTTTATTTTTTCTTTTTTCCCCTCTATTAGAACAAAGAGACGATAAAGAAAATCGAATCGAGATATGATTGAAAAATTGGTCTTTCTACCTTGATTTGTTGTTATCGTATTCGTGAATGGGCCCAATCATCTGTATAATTGAGATATTTATTTAACTGCGTGGGTCGAGAAGGTAAATAACTATTACGATAAAAATATATAAAATAACAAAACGATATGAATTATTTTTTACTGCGACACAAAAATAAAGAGTTTTCAATTTTTTATGTTTTTATAACGGTTAATAACTTTGTAGCTTCTATATACTGTAGTTATATTTTTGTCTCTTTCAATAAACATTTGATATAATGCTGATAGTTTTGTAAGCTGTACAATTCAGTACAAGGCGCTCTACGACCAGCTGCGCGCTTCATCCGGACAAATTTAAGGATTATACTTTTGACACATGCTCATTACACTACTCAAATATCGTACCCCATAATTTGGCTTCAATTACGTCCACGTCAGAATTCTTAAACATAAGTGCGATAGTATCTAGACATTGTGCACCTCGATGGTGCGATACAATACTGGCACACCCGCGGGGAGCCCTATAGAGCCCTTCATAACGACTTAAAAAAAATTGTTCACGGAGCGTGTTTCCTTTGCCTCGTGATTTATAATGTTTTGTTCAGTTCCGGGAGTCAATGGCGTTTTTATTAGCTGCGACGTTATTGTGACAGCTACAAAAGTGACACATTGAACATTGTGTCAAAAGTTCGATGTATTGTGAGGGTTCAAAAGTTATACAGCAATGAGTGATATGGGAACGGAAATAAATGTATTATGATGAATATGATTTTGAATATATGTAACTAATGATGCGATTGAAGAGGATCATATAGTAACTAGCTTTTATTTATATGTAACGTAACATTGTGCTCGGAGAGTTATTGATGTAATACCTTCCACCCAGGATAGGTTATTACGACAGTCAACGTTTATAACTATAAGAATAGTAGATAAAGTTTCAATGCGTAATGTGTAACCCCTAGCATATATTCTCTTAACGAAACTTATCAAAATATGAGACGCAACAAACATTGCATTTTACCACCTACTTACTCAAATGGTTTTGTTAGCATAGATTTCATCGAGCTAAACTGTCCATACTATTGTTGATAATTTAACTTTTTATTGTAACAAAAAACCTACAAAATGGAATGTTCCTATATCGTCGGATAATCTCATTTTATCTGAGTTTTATATCTATAGGCTTATATCTGTATCGGGAATCAAAAAGCGAAACTGTGTTTATACCGCAGTTTTCGATAACGGCCGGGACCGACGCACAAAAACAAAGTGATTTGTTGTCCCGATGAAGACCTCAGTTTGTTTTTATTTACAACAGCTATAAGGACTCGGTGTTGTTTTTATTACCACTCATATTTGTGTAGCGGCGACATTCTGAGAAGAATTAAATTGTTTGTTTGGTATCATTGGCTACTCAATAGAGGTCCAATGAAAATATTATAATATGCTACTCGGACCTGAAGGGTTTGTAAACAATAACAAAGAAATGATAGGACCACACATCTCGCGTGTGGTCCTGATGTTTTGGAGAGCGGGACATAAAATAAAATAAAATAGGATATTGTTTCCGAAACTATGGTAAGTTGATTTCTTTCTCGTTAACATCATTGAAGTGATAATTCAGAGGCATCTTGTAAGCTTTTGGAATTTTAATCAGAGCTTAATAACAATGTAGGTACAGTAGATGTAATTCCTCAGGCAAAAGGTTAGTATCAAACATTATGTCAATTATAATTTTCCAGTTGGTTGCTAATTTCCGTCAACGTCCGTTACACACGCGGTCCTAATATTTGAATGTTCAATATAATGTGTAACTGGTTTATACTATAAATTCATGAGTATATGAATATTAGATATAGGTAGGTGCACATACTTACTTATTAAATTCCTAGTTTTAATACCTCTAGTATTTCCTCCCGCAGTTTCGTCGAGATAATTTCTCTCGAGACTACGTAAAAAGAGGCAAGTATAAGCTGTTCATATATTATGACAGAATACGAACTACCTACACATCAAATTTTTCGGTAGATACTATTTACGAGCACAAATATAGACATAAGTTGATATTTATAGAAATAAAGAGTATTAGAATAGAAACCGAAATGACAAACCCACCTACGTTTCGGATTTAGACAACATTTATTATAGCACTAGCTTTCGCCGTGATGTCGGGAACCGCTAGATGGCGTTGAAGAAGCTAGATTTTGAGATTTTTTGAGAAACAATTTTTTAATTTTTCGTAAAAAATATTTTTTTTTAATAAAAAGTATCCTATGTTACTTCTAATACCTCCAAGAGTATGTGCACAAAGTTTCATGATGATCGGTTGAGTAGTTTTCGCGTGAAAGCGTAACAAACAAACTTACATTCACATTTATATATTAGTAGGGATTTCATACTTATGCAGACATAAGTCAATAAAAAATATAAAAGTGATAGAAAATATTGGAATACTATTTAAAGTCGGAAAAAATAATAGGGCAATAACTCTTTTCAAATTGCCAATGTTTACAATGAAACAGAGAGACATTGGATACCTGTAGGTAAAACTTCAATTACAGACAATTGTAATCTTCGCAATAACTACAACTCAATGAAGATATCAACATAAACAAGCCAGTATTTCTAGCATTAGCAGTTCATTTTGCACAGTTAAAGTTATTAGTTGAAGCAACGTTGCAAAGCACTGGCTGCCGGCCTCGTGTCGGTGTAGTTCGGTGGCGTACAAATTAAGATTAATTTGCTCTGTATCGGCGACTGGATCTACGTGGTAATTAACGCTAATACAATTTCATAGCACCACAGGCCGATACGATCGCTGGATACGGTAGCGAGTGGCTTTTGAGAACTGTGCCAAATTTGAAGCAATTTTTTTATTTGAAAGACGTCATATACTACACACAAACTTTGTGTGACTTGTGTGAAAAGGACTTTACAAAAGTGTAGGATTAAATTAAATTTAAATAGATATCTGCCTAGAGTACCTATTTGCTGAGTTTAACAAAATGAATAACGCCATTAAAATTCAATGCAAGTGCTAATCGTGCTAGATATGTTTTAACAAAAAGGTGCCGATTGGGATTGCATTTTGCAGGTAGCCGTTAGTATTGCAATAATTATAACAATTTTTATTTATGTAAATAACCTTTTAGTAATAATCATAAAACTAAATTAAAGGTGATACCGATATAGGGTAAACTCCAATAAACATTATGGAATCCATTCGTGTGTGTATATTAGCGCGCGCGCGCGCGCGCGTGTGTGTGTGTGTGTGTGTGTGTGTGTGTGTGTGTGTGTGTGTATGTGTTTTAAAGCTGCGGAACCCTACACTGAGCATGGTCCAACATGCTATTGCCCGGTTTTTTTAATTCATGGTTACTAGTAGGTATTGTGCCAAAATATTGGCTAAATAACTTTTATCAATGCTATTTTACCAATGATAAGTTCTTTACAGTGTTGTTTACATTACATATTATGTACTTCAAAAAGCATTTTATTTAATGCCAAAAGTCCACAAGTTGAATCAGAGACAGCAGGACCTTATAATTAAACTCGCTATTTCTGTAACGATCGCGCGCTGTCGCCAGTATTGCATCAAGCTGTGATCGTGTCGTGACGGCTAGCAGTAGCACTGTACGCCGCCGCGTGTGGTCTAACCCCGCCACAGCCTGCCCCAGCCTGCCACGCCGAGCCACGCCGCGGTCGAAACCTAGTTTTACTTCGTGGGAACCGACTGGTCGTCGCCCCACACCGCATATACGGTAAAGTCACCAAACATTCTTGTATTTTCTAGGATTCAAACTTGACTATTAATATTAAACATATTTCACTTTTACTGGTGCTTATAAATGGCCAACCAATACCCTACTCGAACACAGCTAAATATCTCGGTATGACGCTTGACGCAAAGCTACGCTGGAAAGCACATGTCAAGAAAAAAAGAGAAGAGCTATCCCTACGCTACCAGAAGATGTACTGGCTACTGGGAAGACACTCTTCCCTCTCAGTATACAACAAAGTCCTGCTATATAAACAGGTGTTAATGCCAGTATGGACTTATGGTATACAGCTTTGGGGCTGTACCGCTCAGAGCAATCGTCAAATAATACAAAGATTCCAGAACAAAGTGCTCAAGGATATTGTCAACGCCCCTTGGTACATAAGAAACTGTGATCTCCACCGGGACCTTAAAATGGATGACATAGAGACAGTTATACAAAAAATAGCTGAAGCACATCAAAGCAGGCTTCAACAACACGTGAACGTCGAGGCAATCCAGCTCCTTGATACCACTAAGTTAAAAAGAAGATTGAAACGGCTGAAGCCGTTTGAATTAGTGTAGTGTAACAGTGACATATTAAATGTAGTGTAAGTGCAACTTAAAAGAACACATGAACAAAGTGACTTCACATATGTAATAGAGACAATAAGATAAGTGTTATTGGACACATTCTTAGATTTAAGTCCTTATAGCAATTTAGGTCATAATTAAATTACTCATTAGTCTTTAGGCTAGATTGTAATCTATATAAAGTATTGTAATAGATACTTTATTATAAAAAAAAAAAAAAAAAAAAAAAAAAAAAAAAAAAAAAAAAAACTTTTACTGGTTTAATTGATGCTGAAGTTTGTATGATACATTGCAAGTGACGACGTTGTCCGTTTGAAAGCATTAGTAGAGTATCCAGTTATATGCACTATAATAACAATTTTGAAGTTCAACAATATTCATTGATGACTCCGAGTGCACGATATTAAATGTGAACGGTATCTTATTTCCATCTTTTTGCCGGCGGGTTATTTTATTTTTTTTATTATTTTTTGTCTAGATAGGTGTTATCATTTCCCAAGCCAACGGGCAACAAACACACACAATTCATCATCAACAATGCATAATTAAAGCCCTTATCACGAATATATTATTCGTGGGACAAACACATGGCGACCCTACAGCGTACATGTTGAACATTCGCGGACAGGTGAATATTTGATATTGATAACTAATGGCCACTAGTGTCTAGTTACGATACTGGTTCCGGACAATTTATGCGGTATATTATCGTTGATATGACAGAAATTACCGTTGATATGACAACCTCAGATGTGTACAGTAGTGCTAGACGTGGTTGCCTAAACAGGAGGCTGAGTGGTTTAATCTCGGAGATAGGAGCTCGTTTACTTTATAAGGTGTCGACGGGATTTTTTATTTTTACTCTTCTAATATTATTGACCTTACTCTTCTATTATTATTGACCTCTTTTTTTGCATCAGTCCTCTAAAAAGGTGTATAATATAATGGTGGTAGCATCTCGCCTGCATATACAGTTTATAAACAGAGAAACATTGTAAACATTGGCAATGGCCACGAGTTTTTATTGCCTGTTCTTTTCTCGGGCTTTACCTATTGTTTGCGAACAGGCATCACAAGTAAATGTAGAATCGACTTTTCACAAGTGTAGTATTTTGCTTCCTAAGTGAATAAATCATTTTTATTATTGTCATTAACGCTGATTATATAATACACAGGCTAATCATCACTACATAGTATAAAACAAAGTCGCTTCCCGCTGTCTGTCTGTCCCTATGTATGCTTAGATCTTTAAAACTACGCAACGGATTTTGATGCAGTTTCTTTTAATAGATAGAGTGATTCCAGAGGAAGGTTTATATGTATAAAACATGCATGTTATTTTAGATAAACATTGATAATTTTAGAGGTTTCTAATGCGATGTGGTAAATAAACACATTTTTTTGAGTATACGTTGCAAACGCTGACTGAACCCTACGATAGATCAAAATAATGTACTACAGAATTGTACACCTTAAAAGGTCTACAAATAAGGTCCGCGATGGTATATTTATAATTTTTATCCTTTACTTTTTACGAGAAATAATGGCTTATTTACGAAGCGATTTTAAGCAATACAGCATTATTAAAATATGTTACTTAAAGCTGCATTATCGGGAAGCAACATAGGCTTTATTTTATTCTCAAAAAACAAATTAGATCCTCACGAAAACAGCATTTATTTATAGTGGAGAAATGTTCGTGCGAAGCCGGAGCGGGCCGCTAGTAAAATATAATTGTATTAAAATACCCTGTAGTAGTTGGTAACACTTACAACAGTTTAATGGAGACACTGACCAACCAAAAGCTCGGTGGATACTCTCCATATAGCGACATTTGTACTGGTTTTTGCAATTGTTTGAAATTAACGTTTTTTCTATTAATATTTATCTTAATTTATTTACCTTAACCCTAGATTTTTAAATACATATTGAAAAAATTACATTTAGAAACGTAAACAATATTATGTAATTTAATATTAATAAACCCACTTATATAATCTATAAATTGAAACCACCTTATCTCATATTGGGTTAAATAAACCTCATATTACAAATATTTAAGCAGGTCGGTTAAATATAAAAATCCTCTAAAACTTCTAAGGCCGTATTATCTCTAGTGACAATAAAAAATATCGAGACTTAAAATCCCAATCCAAGCTAAAATATGCAGAGTATAATTTAGATTTTCTATTAAAATGTATAACTACTTACTTGAAACAAAGCACTTGAACAAGGTACTTTTAAAGTTTTCCTTTTATACAAAGTAAATGACAAAACTAATAAGTTTCGCTGAGTGAGCAATATCTTATAAAAATATTTTTGTGTAAATTTCACAACAAAATTTTCATTATTTTGTAAAGGCGGAAAGTATTTTTTGTTTGGTTAATTTACTTATTAAACTAACAAGAAATATTTAAATACTTTTAAAAACTATAACGAAAAAAGGTGATTTAAAATTGGCATTTTTTTTGTAATTGTTATGAATAAAAAGTATGTTTAGAATATAAAGTGGTATACTCGTTTAAGTAAGAAAAGCTTTAAATAAACATTGACTACCTATATATATACCGGTCTATTATTATTTATAACAATTGTAATTTGGCGAAATAATAAAGAATGTGTTCAAGATCACGGATAACATCTATTAGACTTGAATATTAAACAACCTAATCGAATTCAAGACCCACACAGCAAAATGAATATTGATAAAAATAAACGTCGTATCATCTAGCTTATAGGGGAACTTGTAACGTCTAAGATATTAATACCGGTATATTTTAATTAAAGATAAAGGGATATTGAGGAGATCATTATTTATGAAGCAACTAAGCATGAACGTTTTAATCAACCAATGTAGTTATTAAAATATATATATTACGGGTCTTAATCGCGTGAATAATTTAAGGTAAAATACCTTGTTTATTGCCCGACGTTTCGACCGTATTGCAACGGCCGTGGTCACGGGAAGACTAGTTGAGCTCAGCGTCGCCTCCGTGAAGCGCGGGTTTCGGAAACTACCCTCGCTTGATTTTTATCACTCACTATTACGGAACCGTCGGTACTTCGACACACAACACTAAGGACATCTGCACACTGGCGTGTAATGTTTGTTCGGCGGTGTATACACTTGCCGATCACGGGATTCCACGATGTTGACAAACGGTATCCGTCTTCTCGGTTGAAATTGACATGTTTTTTGATTTCAACCGCTTCCCTCGCCATCCTGGAGTAATAGTGATGGTCGGTGGAGAGGACCTGTGGTTTGTGTAGTTCAATCCAGTGATTGGTTCCCGCATCCAGCAAGTGTTCCGCTATTGCTGACTTGTTTGTCTGTCGGTTTTTCACAGCCGCGATATGTTCCTTAACCCTTTCCGCTATGGTTCGCTTGGTTTGTCCGATGTAGGAACTGCCACAGCTGCAATCCACTTTGTAGACGCCAGGTGTCTGTAGAGGAATTACATCCTTAGGAGTACGTAGGTGCTTAGCTACCTTGGAGTGCGGACTATATACAGTCTTAATGGAGTATTTCTGCAGTACTGTTCCAACTTTGTCCGTCACTCCTTTCACATACGGTAGAAAAGCTGGAGCCCTGTCAACCCCCGGTCGGGAGTCTCCCCTCTTCGTACGTCGTGTGCTTCCTCTGTATCCGTTTCGCTTTAGTACCTCCTGAACATGTGTGAGCTCACTTTCTAAATGTTCAGGGTCACAAATGTCATATGCTCTATTTGTCAGCGATGATACCACGGATTGCAGATGTCTTGGATGGTGATGCGAGTCAGCATGTAAGTATCTGTCTGTGTGGGTCGGTTTTCTGTACACAGTGTGTGCTAGGGTACCATTGTCTCTAACCATTATTTTAACATCGAGAAAAGCTAGCGATCTGTTTATCTCCATTTCAAAAGTGAACCTGATCTTAGGGTGTATGGAGTTCAAGTCTTTAGCAAATTGTTCTACTTCCTGCCTACCGCCCTTCATAATGCAGAACACGTCATCGACGTACCTCTTCCACAGTTTGACCTGGGACAATTGTAGCTCAATTGTTTCCTCAAAATGTTCCATCCAGATGTTGGCCATCACCGGCGCCACTGGGCTGCCCATGGCCACTCCGTCGATCTGGAGGTAGTGTTGTCCCTGGTAGATGAAGAAGTTGCCTTCCAGACAGTTTTTAAGTAAAACAATGTACTCATTGGACAGATCGTTTGCTCTCAGCTTTCTCTCGATGACCTCAAGGCAGTCCTGAATGGGAACGTTGGTGAATAGTGACTCCACATCAAAACTCACCATCACCTCGTCTGGTTCCACTTTCATGCTCTTGATGATGTCCACGAAATGGCGAGAATCCTTTACGAACGATGTCGTTTTACCCACTAAAGGTTGCAGTATTGAAGAAAGGTATTTCGCTAGATCGTAAGTAGGCGAGTTAATTTGGCTTACGATTGGGCGTAGTGGGACGTTACCTTTATGAACCTTTGGCAACCCATATAACTTGGGCGGCTGTACGCTCTTGGGTCGAAAGAGTCGGTCATAGACATCATTCGCGAACAGATCTTCATGGTCCCTAATCAGTGCTCGTATACGTTTCGTGACTCTGGCTGTAGGGTTGTATGACACTGACTTGTATATAGAAGTGTCACTTAAAAGACTCCGTATTTTGTCATCATAGTCACTCGAATTCATCACTACATGACGTGTTCTGCATTATGAAGGGCGGTAGGCAGGAAGTAAAACAATTTGCTAAAGACTTGAACTCCATACACCCTAAGATCAGGTTCACTTTTGAAATGGAGATAAACAGATCGCTAGCTTTTCTCGATGTTAAAATAATGGTTAGAGACAATGGTACCCTAGCACACACTATCTACAGAAAACCGACCCACACAGACAGATACTTACATGCTGACTCGCATCACCATCCAAGACATCTGCAATCCGTGGTATCATCGCTGACAAATAGAGCATATGACATTTGTGACCCTGAACATTTAGAAAGTGAGCTCACACATGTTCAGGAGGTACTAAAGCGAAACGGATACAGAGGAAGCACACGACGTACGAAGAGGAGAGACTCCCGACCGGGGGTTGACAGGGCTCCAGCTTTTCTACCGTATGTGAAAGGAGTGACGGACAAAGTTGGAACAGTACTGCAGAAATACTCCATTAAGACTGTATATAGTCCGCACTCCAAGGTAGCTAAGCACCTACGTACTCCTAAGGATGTAATTCCTCTACAGACACCTGGCGTCTACAAAGTGGATTGCAGCTGTGGCAGTTCCTACATCGGACAAACCAAGCGAACCATAGCGGAAAGGGTTAAGGAACATATCGCGGCTGTGAAAAATCGACAGACAAACAAGTCAGCAATAGCGGAACACTTGCTGGATGCGGGAACCAATCACTGGATTGAACTACACAAACCACAGGTCCTCTCCACCGACCGTCACTATTACTCCAGGATGGCGAGGGAAGCGGTTGAAATCAAAAAACATGTCAATTTCAACCGAGAAGACGGATACCGTTTGTCAACATCGTGGAATCCCGTGATCGGCAAGTGTATACACCGCCGAACAAACATTACACGCCAGTGTGCAGATGTCCTTAGTGTTGTGTGTCGAAGTACCGACGGTTCCGTAATAGTGAGTGATAAAAATCAAGCGAGGGTAGTTTCCGAAACCCGCGCTTCACGGAGGCGACGCTGAGCTCAACTAGTCTTCCCGTGACCACGGCCGTTGCAATACGGTCGAAACGTCGGGCAATAAACAAGGTATTTTACCTTAAATTATTCACGCGATTAAGACCCGTAATATATATATTTTAATAATGTGTACAAATCGCGAAAGTTTATCAACATTCAACCAATGTAGGACGAAGACATATTTTCTGATAACTTGTAAGCAAAGTGAGTAGTGGTCGTGTATTAAACAGGGGTTTCATCCTTCTGATGCCAATGACACATATGGTTAACCGATCAGAAAATTACATTTTCTTTTCAATTTCTTACGTTGCCCCCCAAAAATGGCTGTAAAATTCCAAATGCTTCTATTTACTTCTTTGTTTGGCTCACAGAAGCACATATGTGTACCAAATTTGAACTTAATCGGCCAAGTACAGATATACAGAAACACGACTGACTCTATAAGGGTTCCGTTTTTTCCATTTCAGGTACGGAACCTTAAAAAGAACGAAATGTTAGCAAAATATTTAAATGAAACCGAATCTGAAAAGGCATACAAAATCAAAAACCTGTCACGAGTTACGACTACATCAAAAGTCTTACTAAAGTCCATCTTCAGATGTGAGAACTAGATAAATGAGAACAACAACTTAAATAATGTGGAACTAATCTTAACAGACGGTTAATAATTTGCTACTGCGCAAATGAAATGATTTGCGCGGTCAAGCTCTGAATGAGGCTGTCAGTGGTTTGAATAATAAAACCTTTCGCCACTTTGCGGAACATTCAATTATGAGCTGTCGGACTTGCTTGTCTTGAGGGCATTTTGCTCATTTCATTCTGGTATTTAGGAGGAGGCTAGACCTACTTAAGTACCTATTGCTAGTTTTGTGTAAAATCACTGTCTGATAGTCAAATTTACAGATTATTTACGCAGGTTAAATAATTTAGTATTAATAAATGTTTCCCTATTAAACTCTACTCGATCATCGGCCTCAGCAGCAAGGAAGATCGCCGGTGTTTAGGACGGCTAACACAGGTGCGTGTCTGCCATGCAGAGAATTAGATGGAAGCGCATTGATTTGTTTCGCAACCTCTCATGTAATGTTTCTAATGTTACATGAGTCATCAAATCTCACAAAAGCTTTCAAAAATAATACAAGAAAATCTTATAGTCATCCAACGAAACTACGAGTACGTCTTTAACATCATCGACTTTACATCAAATTTTATTTTGTATAATAAACCTGTACCTACAGCGTTTGAATATCAATAAGCTTTTACTTACTTCCATTTCGAAGACATTCTGAATCGATTCCTATAAAATTGATACAAGAAGTTAAATTGATTTCTGTTATATCATGTTCAACTAAAACGAGTATTTAAATAAACGACATTGAATACGCCTACTGATTCAATCAGTTATAAAAATGGAACTATGCAAACTGCTATATTATTCATTGACTAATAATATTTTATAAATAGTCAATTTCGATGCAGTTTACATTTATACAGCATCTTATTGTCAGAACCAGTCAGAACACGTTCAGTGACTTACTGAGTTATATCTCACAGGTCTTTATTTACACACCATGCTCATAAATTCACACAAATTTACAATAAACCGTCACTATTTATAACCAAACCGAGCTCTTCGCTGTCATTTATTTAAAATTCAATAGTACACGCAAGTGCGTTTAGACGCACACAGAACGCGGGCGAGTCACAGGGTGTCAATGGAGGTGTTCCCAGCACCAGCTCCCATAGTGCTCCGTTCAATACGTTTATTATTAATAAATTTGTTCACGTGATTTATAGATTTCTGGAAATTCTTTTTCCATTGTTGTGTGATAACCATAGCGAGGATATATTATAGGGGAAAGAGGAAAGCTGATAAGTTATTTATGTTGTTATGTTTTTATTCAAAAATGTTATGAACTAAAATAAGTTCTAAAATTCAAAATCATAAAAAAATGTAACTTAGAATTGGAATGAGTATTTACACATTTTCATTTCATTGTCAACATGAAAATAAATGCCAATATTTATATTCTCAATCTAAACAAATCTCAGTTTAAATCATAATTTCGATACACAACCTACTCGATCCAATCAATCGGCCGGATCTAAATCAGTATCTAAGCGAAGCACCACAGACGTGCGAACATCTTGGCTCAAACGTGGGCGCTCGTCTGCGCCGCGTCTGACGACGTTGGCACTTCGCCAGGACTCGCCTGTGCCGCCTGCACTCGCTTCTCTCAGGCCGGAAGGAAAAGATCTCCTCGCCTTATTGTGCAGACAGTTATGATAATGGAATGGCCTCCTCACACTCTGCGTCCGATCAAACCTAAGCTTTTGATAATGTCTAACTGTGCTCGCGCTTCGTGTTTGCTTTCGTAGGTAACAACGTTAGAATAATAGCTGCTGTTGTCTTTGAGATTAGGTGTGATAGTCTAGTTAACTCGCACTGGATAAAATTTAAAACAAAGCATAAAGCACAAACATAAGAAACAAGTTTTAAATAAAGAAAGCCTTTTGTTTTATTTTATTATGCAGCGTATGTTGTACCTATTAAGTTTCGTACTAGGTAACACGGATACGTTTTATGAATATGGTTTCAAGAAAAACTGCAAAGTTTTTAAGAAAAACCGGGCAAGAGCATGTCGGACCATGCTCAGTGTAGGGTTCGGCCGCCTTAAATAATTGCATCAGCAGAAGAGCGTATAGCTTATCTTTGTGATTTTTTTCATATTTTTTGGTCACAGGTTTCAAAAGATTAGGGGGGTGGGGGGCACAATTATGCCACTTTGTTACTGAAGAAAAATATTCAATTAATCAAAAAAGTTTATTATAAATCATATTTTTCTTTCAAAGGCCTTTCGAATGATGATACGTTGATGTTTGCTGAATTTTTTTTTTTTTCAGTTTCCGTTACTTTTATGGAGTGAACTCCAAAAAATATTTATTTTTCTTATTTAGCTTTGGCTTCTACAAGACACCTGTTCACCAAATTTCAACAATATTCATTGAGTAGTTTTTGAGTAAAATGCCTGTGACATATTAAGGACAGACAGACGGACATGATGAAACTATAAGGGTTCCGTTTTTGCCATTTTGGCTACAAAACCCTTATATAATTAAGTCTATAAATGTCAATAGATTTAAATTATATAACATTTTTGCAGTCCTTCAACTGGCCTGTTGGCCTAGTGGTTAGTGAGTTGTCCCAAATTATTATTATTATTATAATATTCCTTAAAATTTATACTTCATTATAATTCTGCTTGTATACTTGATAAACTAGCTAGTAACTATAACATAAGTCATCATATCAACTTTGCTGGCCTTCAGCCAGGCAAACCATGACGTACAGTAGATGTATTTTTACAACATTGTCATCATTCAGTCGATATAAATTATGGTGATTTCTGAATTTACATTTTAAAAAACTATCTTCCTAGAGTTTGCGCCACCTAAGTTTGCATGTCTGATGTTCGCGCGTAAGCTGCACACAAATTAAATTTAGGTATTAGGTAGCAGGATGAAGGAGACGGGCGGGGAACGACGTCCCTGCGCAGACTGCAGAACGACATTCGAATACAACTTCACAAACGTAAACTTAGGTGGCGCGAACTGTACTTGTATTTAAATCATTTTGCTCGGTGCAATGCGTTTAGTCTTACAGTTGTCTACATAACTATCTGTCTAAAGTGTAACTGATATTGAATTTGACATTGTTCAACAACGCGTATTTTATTGCTTAACTAGCTGTCCCGCGCAACTTCGTATGCGTCAATTTTCCCCGTTTTGCAACATTTTTCATTGCTGCTCCGCTCCTATTGATCGTAGCGTGATTTTATATAGCCTATAGCCTTCCTCGATAAATGGGCTACCCAACAGAAAAATATAATTTCAATTCGGACCAGTAGTTCCTGAGATTACCGCGTTCAAACAAACAAACTCTTCAGCTTTATAATATTAGTGTAGATTAGTATAGATAAATACCAAATCAAATATGAAAAGCCGAAACTCATAACGTGTCTCGTTTTCGAAAGATTGGTTTTCCCCGTAACCTGAGTATGTTAAGTAAAATATAGCTTGGTAGTTGTGAACAACGGATATTTTTGATCCAGTGGGGTATCCAGGAAGAATGTCTTAAAGGCTATATTTGGGAGACTTACATAATTATTTTCTGCCTAGTTTAGGATCAGACTTCGTTGTGTGAGTTGTCCCAAGATATTATATCATTGTTGTATTTACATACCAATATTACAAACGTATCATCGTCTCTCTTCTCTAATTCTAATTTGTCTGTCAGTTTGCTTGTTAAGACCAATCTGTGTGGCCGATTTCGATGATATTTGGAACGGAAATAGCGTTGGCGAACTGGAGTGACATAATATAATATATAGATCGCAATTACTGATATCCACACGATCGGTGCCGCGGGCAAAAGCAAGTCGTTTATAAAATATGTTTCTATATTTCTGTAGGCAGAACATTACAATACGACGTGTTAATGTTTTGCCTGTAGTTAAATAGAAACTAAATGAAGATATAACCGCTCTCTTACAAGACAAGATACTATAATATAAAATGAACAGCAATCATTTTCTTCCGAGTAATTAATACAGAAATGTAAAGGACGTAAATCTTTGGTTCGGACCCCATCAATATCTAATGGAATTTTAATATTTCACTTTTAGTGTAAGCGGTTCTCACCGAAGCTTGTCACCGATAAATTATTCTGTTACACAACTCGGTTCAATTAGTCCCAAGTATAAAAGCGAGTAGGTGATTACAGTCGTATGTTGAACATATTGGGGGATTGGGGAACAACATCACAAAACACTGATAGTACAGAAGGAAAGATTTATACTCTCTGAATCTCTGAACACCTTTGGAATAAAGTGTTTCAAGATTCTGTGTCTGTAAGCGATGTCTTTAATGTGCGTTGCTCGTTTATATAAAGTTTATCTTCCGTTCTCTTGGTGTTTTGTGACAAGACATTGTGTGGTGCTTCACTGTTTTCTTGTGAGTGCTGGTTAATTAAAAATAATAATGATATATCGTGTACCGTCTTTAATTGAGGGCATAAAACTGTTAATAACTTTACGATGTTTCACACACAACATCCGTGTGTCGGCGTCAGAGTGAAATGTGTGTAGTTCTTACAATGAAATAGTTCATTTAAACGCAAACGTGAATATCTTTGTTTCGTAAAACCAAATTCATGATTGTTTAAAAAAGTCAAATTAATACACGCTAAAAGAAAAATTCTGTTATGTTAGAAAACAAAAACATAATGAAGTTAGGCGGCAGTTCCAATTGTAAAACTCATGAGAAGAAGCTGCTAAGAAACTCATGGGCCAAGTGCAAAAAATATTTTATTAAATGAGCCAGTGTTTTTGGTAAATGTAGTCAAGGATAACTAAATAATAATACTATACGTAACTCTAAAATAAGTAAATATAAACTAAACATTCAGCAAACACAATAGTTCACTTCTTACATAGTATAATATAATCCTAAGGTAGATTTATATAGCCTGTGAGACAAAGCAGTTCAATCTCAAGCGGTTTTGTCCTCCATATAATCAAATATTGAGTATTATTAAATAAAAAAAAAAAAACATTTGCCACATGTGATAGAATACATAAATCTAGTCTGTTTTCTCCTGTCATGTCTATCCTCCTATTCCCGACCGAATTTCATTCCCAATGATTCCAATTCCATATCCACACTTCATGCGTCAATACTAGTGCATTCTGTTGTCTTATAGAACAGCAATCCAGTACAACGAAAAATAATCCAAACGCATGTTCTACGACTAAAAATATGTTCTCAGACGAATCGATCGATTCAGCAGCAGTGAAAAGAAGATCTTGAGTGAATTATTCGTTATGATTATTCTAAACAAAAGATCTGTATAGAATATAAAATAGATCTTTAAAGAATTAAATATTATTATTTAGTCGACTAGAATGAATTGAAGATCGATACTAAATGGAACCGTAGAATCTAATGCCAAAATAACACAATAGAATAGAGTATTGAACAATAAAGTTTTGCCGAATCTAAAACGGCGTTTAAACAATAATATAAGGCGAATAATAGCAATTCACTCTCTGTAGGTGGACAAATTATGTTAGATGTTTAGTGAAACAATTCGCATTCTACGTAGGTGGGTAAGCGTTATGGTCTGTGTTCTGGCTTTAAGTGAGGATCATTTAACATGTCCTAGGAAATGCGTTGAAAGCTCATATCGTATAGCAGTCATGTGAAACTAGGGACTGATTTAGATTAGGTCTACATTTGTTGTGCGTGGGATTCTATCTGTATCTGTACCTATGTGAGGTTAGAATTTTTCAGATAAATTATGCTCTTGCTAAGAATTCGCAATTATTAGATGCATGACATTTTATAACTCATCCGACATAGTGAGTTTCATCCGTATACTATCTAGTAGCCGCGATTTACTTGACACTGTACTGAGACAGTATGTCATTGATTAGTTGTTGTTAGCGCAAAATGTAATACAGAAGTACCTATAGAAAACTTTGTCAGTTTGTCGTGTGTGTTTAAATTAGATCCATACGTACAATTTTTCCTTGTAACGTTTATTACTTGCAACTTTAAGGTACGTATGTACATATTGTTGATTTGTCGAGCCCGCATCGCTGTTGCAAATTGGATGTAAGTGAACAGACATGGAGACGTACTACTGCATACCAGCGACTAGTGATGGGCAGAAAGAACATTCTTCGAGAATGTCCTGAAACTTCTCTTAAGTTTCTTAAGTTCCCGAAACACTGGGAACTTAAAATTAAATGGTACGATTTCATCAAGATAAAACTATTTTACTTTAACACTTGATTGAGTTAGACACAATTTGACTTTTTTATGTTATAGACATTGTCCATATATTACACTTCAACTTAGAATACATATAGTTTTTGTTCTGCAGTTAGGTACTTTGTTCATACATAGCCATAAACAGGTCTGCTACTACCAGCCCCCGCACGTCTCCGCCCTCGTGTAAAATTATGACCTCGCTGTATTTGACCGTGACGATTTTAAGGATAATTTTGTTCCTAAGCTTGAAGCTTAGGAAGTTGGGCGCCATAATTACAGTCATACAATGTACCTGCCCTGCCCTGCTAAATGGTTGATGTTGGGTATGTAAATCAACTTAACGAGTAACATCAAACCAAATGAGAAGTAATAAAATTTTTCGTACCGATTCCATTGAAAAATACTTAGATATTTAACAGTGTTAGTAGTATGAAACAAAAACAGTCAACAATCATTTGGAACAGAGACAGATTACTTTGTTCTTAATATATCTTATGTCTGGAATAGCACATATTTTTATGCTAGAAAAATGTACCCGTGGGATAAATTTGCGTTTCAAAATTTTCCCGCGAACGAAGTTGCTACTACTCGTTTTTTAAATTAATTTACGATAATCGCTGGCCGTAATTACTACTACAAAAAGTAATCATAGTTATAGTAGTTGTTAGTTAAATGAGAATCTCGAAAAGGAAACAACTCTGATAAGCATTATTAAAATATATATATTACGGGTCTTAATCGCGTGAACCGTATTGCAACGGCCGTGGTCACGGGAAGACTTCCCGTGACCACGGCCGTTGCAATACGGTCGAAACGTCGGGCAATAAACAAGGTATTTTACCTTAAATTATTCACGCGATTAAGACCCGTAATATATATATTTTAATAATGTGTACAAATCGCGAAAGTTTATCTGATAAGCATGTTATATTAAAAATGTTACGTTTTAATTGTTTCTATAAAGATCTTATTACAATTATTTTTTTTGGTATTCATTAGCAAAAATCCGATTACTTGTTTTATTTAAATCACTTGAATTAAAATTCAAGGGAAATACAAGAAAGTTTATCTGGAAAAAATCTCGATTAACCACTTTGAAAGTTCTCCCAAAGAACTTAGAAATTTATGTTAGGTATAGACAGTGTAGAAATTTATGTTATAGTGTCTTTGTTGTGTAATGTTTTTGTTTCATACTACTTACAACGTTAAGTTTATATTTTTTCAATGAAATCTGTACCAAAATTTGTTACCTCTCACTTGGTCTGCTGTTACTCGTTAAGTTGTAAAGCCTACTTAGCTGTGACAGTTCCCCTTTTAATTTCATTATATATAGGTACTACAACCACGATTTTTTTTTGCAAACCCAACATCAGCAATTTGGATTGACGTTGGCCAGACAGACTGGCGCCGTACTGCGACACGTAACGAAGCGGTTTACCCCTCCATAAGAAGTTATCACTTCAAAACCGGGCAAGTGCATGTCGGGCCACGCACAATGTAGGGTTCCAAAACCCCACCACAACCAAAAAAAAAATGTTATAACTACTTAATAATAATTGTCAATAGAATTTGTATAGTTTTCCTTGATATTGCTGTGATAATTTATATTTAATTTCACAATGGTACCTAGTCCGGCCATAAGTTCTGTTACAAATGAAAATGCGTTTTTTTTAATGAAGTAATGTAATATTACTAAAACTTAGGATTAAGGTGTCAGCAAAAAATTAAATCATTATTCTATTAAAAACGTCAACAATTTCATACAGGCCTATAATCTGTCTGGCCAGGAATCAATGGATTTACGCACTATTTCCATGGGAAATTTCGCCACTGCTTGCTCCAGAGATTTTTTAAGGGACTCTATGTCTAAGCAAGCCATGTCCTTTAAAACTAACCATAATTTGTAGTCTAAAGGGTTGAGGTCTGTGCAAGATGAGGGCCAGTCTTCTTCTAAATCTACTTCTCTTATAAAGTCTGGAACGTTGGTTTAAAGCCAGGCTTGGGTAGTTCGTGCCTTGTGACCTGGTGCAAAGCCCACGGTGCAATTTTAAAAAGTGTATTGCTAAGAGGTTTCACAACACGATCCAAGACTTAATACATTTTGGCTAAAGTTTTCACTCCTTTTTCACAAAAATGTAGTTTTGTGACACCTTGATAAGACACGCCCCACCAAACCATCACTGACACAGGATGATGACCACGCTGTACCTTTCTTTTTTTATTGTTTTTTTTTTTAAAGATAACTAGCATAGCATAAGATTTCTCAGCTTCTTTAGAACTGTCAGCGTACACTTTATCATTTTGCTTATTGTAGTGCTGTTCAATCGTAAAAATGTTCTCATCGGTAAAGAGGATATTTCTGTGCCGTTCACATGCGTATCGCGACAGAAGGCGTTATGGTCGATCCACACTCTTTAATTGTAAAGATTGATTTAGGGCATGTCCGGTATATCGACGATAAGCACCGAGTTTCAGAGCGACAGAGTCCTAGCGGGAATCTTCATTTCTCGCGATGAGATTTTTTGCTTCCTAATGGGATTTCCACGAATTCTGGCGTTAACAGCATTAACAGCCTTAGTAGTTCAAATAGCACGTGGCCGCCCCGATCTTTTATGGTCTTCGACAGAGGAAGTGTTGTTGTATCTGTTGATAGTACGATATACGATCATACGGCTGATATTCAGCTTATGAAGTGTCTAGAATATGACCGATGGCTACATACCCACTTTGTGCAAGGCGATCACCGCAATCCTATTTTCTTTAACACCTCAATCCATATTGTAATTTGATAATAAACACGAAAAAATATGTGAAATGGCGCGAAATCTAAAGAACTTTTAAAAATAATAAACGCGTTCCATATCCAAAGTAGTTAAAAAGTTGAAAAATAGAAAAGTTTTTATGTAACAGTATTTATGGCCGGACTTCTAAATACTACTAACCTGATTTTTATCACATACATCACTATCTTTACATATAGGAGAGGTACCCTAAATTTGACGGACGGACGGACACGGACATAATGAAACTATAAGGGTTCCGTTTTGCCATTTTGGCTACGGAACCCTAACGCAAAAACGTCATGTCCTTTAGGAGTGTAGTGATCGAAATCAGTAATATATTCACTCAGTTTTTAAATTCTCATAAATCTCCCTCGTAGATAATGTTTCCGATAAACTTAACAGCAAAGTTTCCGATGCGGAAATGTTCTCCCAAATTTACCGGCAATGGTCATAACTAAATGTATTTTTGTACATGTAGTTTTAATATGTCATAAGATTACTCAATGTACTTAATTAGGCTGAACTCGGATGCTTAAGATCAAAATTATTCTTAAAGTCGTTATGTTTAAAACATAGCGTGTAACTGGGCACAATCTTTACGCAATGGCGGAGACGGGGGGAGGGGGGTATGCAGTAGCAGACCGGGATATGGCCACGTATGAACAAGGTAACTGCAATAGCTACATTTTCAAAATTAAGGGTAAAAATGTGATATATATATAGTGATAAGTAATATCCAAAACAAAATAGTCAAATTGACTATTTGATTGAGTTCAAATGTTATAGTAAAATTAGTTTTCTCTTGATTTTAAAAGAAAATGTAAGTTCTCTTAAAGTCCCAATGTTTCGGGAACTTAAGAAACTAAAAAGAATATTTCAGAACATTTTCGATCCGAGAATGTTCTCTTATACCTGCGACCGAAACGTAAAATATAATAATAATAATAGTATATACTTTATTGTACACCAATATAAAAAACAAAGTATACATCGTATAATAAAAATGTACAATGGGCGGCCTTATCGCTAAGAGCGATCTCTTCCAGGCAACCTTTGGATGGACAGAGACATAAATACACGAATTAGGTAGGGGTAGTGTACAACGTGATATTAATTTATAGTTATCAAGAACTACAACGACAAGAAAATATAGAACGAAGAGAAAATATAGGTAATTATTAAAAAAATTAAGTTTACTCAGAGAGATAGTGGTCCTTCATCAATGCGCTGGAATTTCTAACCTCAAATCCTCCGATGACCTAAGGAATCTGGAATGTGTGTCATGAAGGAACTTGAAACGTTCTTTAAGATACGAGGGAGTAAAAGGATTAAAGAGTATACTATACAGTAATGAGACAATGTGAGTATTCCGACGAAGGCGTATTGGGAGCCACTTGAGCACTTTGCGGAATTCGGAAACATGATCATATTTACGCAAACCAAATATAAATCTAATAAAGAAATTTTGAAGGCGCTCAAGTTTAATAAGTTGCTCCTTAGTGAGGTCGAGATAGCTGGCGTCAGCATAGTCAAGTACAGGTAGAAGAAGAGACTGCGCCAGCGCAATTTTAGTGGTAATCGGCAAAAAGTTTCGGAGTCTACGTAAGGACCCTGCAGATGCAAATAATTTGCGACTAACTTCCTGCAGCTGGGGACCCTTAATCAAGGATCAATCGAATCAAAGGAAATATTAAGCTTTCACATTGCATGATATTACTTAAGATTGATTGTTGCAATCTTCTATAATAATTGACCATACAATAGCTACGTTATAAATTACAGTTAAAATATTATACGATTTTAACCAAAATTTTCTATCTTCAAAAAAGTGCAATGGGGCGTCGTACAGGAACCTGGTTAACACATCCTTCAAGAATGGTTTTACATCGGTTATACAATGAGTGCAATTCACACACGCGACCTCTACATTGTGACTCCGATATTATCTTAACGGCTACGGCTTAACCATTTTTTAACGAACATTATTGAACCTCAGAAAACTCCATCCCGTGTACGGCTTTTTTTTCTATTTATACCGTGTTTTAATCTTTTGTACTGTCGTATTTCGTCGAAATAAACAATTTCATTCTTTTTTTTACGATTTCACCCTACAACCTTATGCATAGCAGTCATATACGAAACTGAGCCAGTTTTGGTATCTAGTTAGTGTTAGTTAATGGAAGTCTTCTCATTAAGGCTTACTCAGTATGTCTAGTCTAGTATGTGCCAATAGCCGCGTGTTAGCATACGCTAAATAAATTACGTGCGAGTCAGAGGGATGCATAGTGATGTGTTTACAGCCGAATGCCTGTATCAGCTACGGCTTAAGTGATTGCGGTTTGTACACGAGACATGCGTCTTCAATGTTTGAGGTAAAGGAAATTAAATATGAAATGAAGTTGATTATTATGTCTATATTGGTTTGCTTTTGAAGGACTAAAGTTTATAAAGTTCCCAGTGACAAAAAGATGAGTTAGTGCCTTTGGTTTAATGTAATGTATTTATTTAGAAGCTGGACAAGTTAACATAAGATTGATTCCTTAACTATTTGTACCTTCATTTTTTCTTTGGTTATTACTACAAATTCTGGGAGCATTCCTAATAGTTTAATAGATAGTATTTTTAAGTTCAACTAAAGGCATATCAGACATACAGACAAACAACGTAGACTTTAAACCCAAAAATCTAGTTTTTTTTTTGCGTAGCAAGACACGCGCAGCACATAAAAATAAATATTCATGTTAGATACTGGCGAAATAGCGATAAAAGCGTCAGTCAGTTAGATCCATGAGCGTCATTGTCTTTGCGGGACCATTCCCGCCCGCCCCACCACTGTGCCGCTTGAACAGGCATTCATAATCTCCTTAATACTTATTACTATGCACCCCTTGACCTAATTAAAAGATAAAGCAGCTACCTTCAAAAAAGAATTATAGTACGCCATAAAATATTTCCTCTTGGGACTTTCTGTCCAGAAGGGCAAAGGCAGATTCTAAGCTTATAATATGAATACGAATAAAACGAGTATTTTAGAAATATCATGTCTTCACAGATATAATACAGATCTAAAATCTTCGTTAAGTTACTCTAACCAACTTAGTACAAAAACGTGGTATCTTCAGAACTGAAGTGAAAAAATAAAGATATTTATTCAGAGAACGGAACGTTGGTGTAACAGTCGAGCGGCTACAACATCTGTTGCTCAGATCCAGCTCCGCTGCTGAAACATCACAAATGGTAATATTGAAAAGTTTCTGCATTCGATCAACTTCATTACTTTCTAAGTTTTGAAAGAAAGAAGCATTGTGTTCTTAATTAAAAACACGCTGGACGTTCATTATACATGTACATATATTCCTGAACAGTGTGCTGAATGCAATCAGGATAAAAGTGACTTCCTCCTTATGTATTTCCATGTAAATTATATAAGGGAACAGTGTGCTGAATGCAATCGGGATAAAAATGGCTTCCAATAAGAAGTTGTCAACATTCAACAAGACGTTTTAGAAGGTGGACATCTTATGTTATAATACAGTACACATACTGTTTTTATTAACTTCAAATCCACAAAGACTGGAAGACAGGATGATTTATTTGTATTATGAATACAGTTCATGCAAAAGAGTAGCTGAAGCTTTACAATTTGCTTCATAAGCGTAGAGGTCTAAAATCCTAAGTTCAACATGTCTTGACTGTACGTAGTAATTGTAGTATTCTTTGGCCTTGGTGTCTCGATGGGAGTGTATACGACTACTGTGCAAGATTGTGGGTTCGATTTTCCACTTTACGTGATCCGAAAAATGTTTTATGTTTGTGTTTAAAAGTTTTTATAACCACACATGAAGTTAATATTAAGTACATTTTAAAACTAGATTATCGATAGGTATATATTGTAATAACACTAACCCAGCCAAGTTAGTTAACCAATCAAAAAGACATATAAAGAAATTGCTTGGCTATAAATATTCTGTTTACCGTAGTATATTATTAACAACTCTATTAACATCGTATTGATAAATTGTTTTATTCAATTATCTCGTTCGGATCTAAAATAAAGCCTGAAATACCAAGTACAGATATTTATTATCGTACAATGAGATCTTTGTAATTATACACTAGTTAACAAGAGTTACTACTATGCAATTATATTTATGAACTAGTTTGCAATAGGTACCTAAGGAGGAAGAATGATGGAAAAATAAATTGATACTTATTAGATAGGCATACAAGATTAAATCGTGTAAATACTTAAAGACATGTTGCCTATTAAATTGCATTGACGGTCGATGCAATTTGATCGGAACGTCGGAATGATAGGGTTAAATTATTCCCGATTTAGTCACGATGCTATATATATCTCAATATAACTAACATAAATAAGTTTAAAAACTTTAAAACAATAAGTTGCCTGATTAATATTGCCCTTCATGTAATGATTTCAATGTAGTCAGCAGGACGTATTCCTGCTATAAGTGATTGCAGACAAATATATACTTAGTTTATCAACAAAACATGCTCAATGACAAACGTATGAACCTAATTGCGCCTAAGCGCCTCTGTGGCGCGGTGGGAGTTGGGTTCGATTCCCACACGGGCCACCACTTTGTGTGATCCACAAATTGTTGTTCCGAGTCTGGGACTTGTATGTTTGTAAAGTCCCCCGCGACACAGGGCTAGCACCCTAATGCGGGAGTCGTCTTAAAAAAAGGGACATTCCAGGGTCTTGTTCTATTAATTAACTATTCAATCAATTACAATCCACTGCTAGAGTTAGTCCTCTCACAACAGCTATAGAAAACCCACAAGTAAGCCAGCTCATTGCCAGCACATAACCAACCAATAACTGCTTGCCTAATGAGAACAAAGCAACACAATTGACCTTGTAACGTTGTAATATCGTAACGCAAAATCAGCACCGGGTGGTGACGTAATTAATTGTCAGCGCAAAGTCCGGGGTTCCACTTCCGGGTGGAAATGGTTAATTTAGGGTTCACGATAAGGGCTCGTTAATTTCCGTTGCAAGTCACTCGTCATACGAGCGTGCAGTGCGGCGGGCGACCTGCCGTCATGTCGCCCTGTCGGGGTGGGATGACGTTATTTTATCATCATACATTTCCGCAGCGGATGGGCTGAAAATTTGAACATGTCATTTATATTGAAGCTGAAATGTTCTGCTTACTTTGATGTGAAGTAAATGTAGCCAAACTATAATAATATCTTGGGACAACTCACACAGTGCTATTTGATCAAAAACTAAGTAGAGCTTGTAATATGGAAGTTCTCTGGTTAGTTATATATTTCTAAATACATACATATTATAGATAAATAACACCCAGACACAGAATAAACTATCCTGCTTATTACACAAAGTATTAACCTGGGTGAGGATCAAACCCACGACCTCTGGCTTAGCAATCAGGGTCACTAACCACTAGACCAATAGGCCAGTCTGGCTGACGATAAATACCTAACGGAGGTGCTGCTCATTACCCGACTGCGGAGGAGGGTTTTTTGTAAATCAGTTTGATTTTTGCCTGAAAACATATTCTTAATTAAATGGATTAAATGGATAAATATTATCTTAACGAATACAATATTGTTTATAATCACGGTGAAATATACGAGACAATATATTTTTTCGTCGTCTTCCCTAACAGAATTTCTTTTAAAATCACAACCATGATAATCGCTACAATTCAATCAACCTATTTGTTCACAGAACGAGCCGCATTCACAATCACAAAAGCGCTGGTGCCAAAATAAAGTAAAAATGCTATAAATCCAACAAAGACCGGATTGCTCTATAATGAAAGTATAATTTCGTCAATCTTTGACAAACTCGTAACAATTTACATTTATTTTCTTAAAATGTCGCGTCTCAAGGGACTTTAGGCTCTCATTCGGGCGTCTTCGGCAGTTGTCGGCGTCGAGTCCTCGCTCGTTACGCGTCAATTGTTGATGGTTATCATCACGCCAACTCATTTGGGGACGATCGCTCCAACATCCCGACTAACTCAATAACAGGCGACAAATTCAGTTGAGATTAAACGCGACGCCGACCGAACGGATATTGAAATTTTACGATCATCTACGATCCTCGCCCTTCCAAAGTTTATTTTTAAACATCACGTAGGGTTACCAAACAACATAAATCAGATCAAAATTTGAATTACTAATGTAGTTTAGCTTTTAACCAACAAATAGTTTTAAATACAATCAAAACTTTTTATTACAATCAATCGCGATTCTACCTGTTCATTTATCTTATCAGCCCACTTGAACATCATTTGGAATACAGGTTTACTTTTTGAGAGGTCCACGAAAGTTGTTGGATATTATTATTATTATGACATATCTTAAATGAGTCTGTTTAGAACATGCCTTAACTTCATAACTTTAGCCGTAAATTAAGTAACGTATTAGTCAGCCCTGGCACAGTAGCGGGTTTCCTAGACCCATATCAATAGTCCATTATGTATTGATCACCAAATTCTCTTTTCACCAGTTCAAAATTAAAATCAGTCCTAGGTAGGTATACCATGGGCACATGTGGTGACCCTGGCAGCACGTAGCTTTTGTTTGACAGATAACGCTGGGAGTTATATCGGGGTGACAGTTATAAGTAAACAGAGTCCCTTTGTTACTTTCCTCAAAGCGTTGCGTTGATGAAAAAGTTTGGATGTTTAATTAATTATGTGGAGTTGACGTGTCGGAGTTGTGTCGTAGTGTCAAGTTTATTTGTTATGTCGTGTTGAGTTCGAGTAGTAATAGATTGTGTGACGTTACGTACATTCTGTGGAGGCTTTTATGATTAAGATAAAAAAATATTAACTGGCTACTAGAGGTAAATTTGTAATGGAAGAAATGAATGTGAAATGACAACAGTTTATGAAGGATAATACATTTAAATGACTATTTCATTGTAGCAATAGAATCGCGGTTGTGTTTTCACGTATTATAATGTTTAGATGTAGACAAGTCTAGTAGTATTTAAATACGCGATATTCGCTACAAGGATTAAAGCACATAACAAAGAGTGAAAATGTTAACCCTCGACGTAAGAAGGGATGCAGTATCTGTTATGTAATGTAAAAAAAACGACGATACCTGCGTGTACCCTAAGGCAGTACCCTCATATCTATCTTTAACATTCACCATCTATTACATTTATGAATACATAACCGAGCACATAAATAACCTGAGATAAGCAGATTTTAATTCAGTAGATAAGTGCGATCTTAAAGCCCGCGGCGTGCGGCGAGCGGTGGCCCCGTATCTCACTACTACGTTTATTGCAATTGCCTGCGGAACCCCACCGGGTCTCGGCGACCCCAAAGCCTTCTCTCCTAACACTCTGTTTGTTTAACACAAGATTGAGCTATAATTTAAAAGAATATTGTTGGAAGAATTTGGTCGATCTCTCCCTCGTGTTGATTTACAAGAATATGTTTGTGCATTTTTTATGAACAATATAACGGATGATGTTGTTTCTTGTTTGAGTTAATTTGTATTTACCTTTCCTCGAGGGGCTTTGACTGGTGAACTTAGGTGAACAAAATTGATTAAATTACCTGTAAGAAAGAAAAAAACGTTTAGTAAAATTGTAGTTAAAATCATTTTGGAATCATTTAAAAACCAATTATAACAAACAGTTCGAGCGCAATTTGAACCACCAATCTACTTTTAGTAATGCGAAAGTTTTCAAAGACATTTTATATCCCTTATGTTAGATTTAAACTGTAATGAAAACATCTATAAATGATATACCGTACCTGGATCACCGAGCTTTACTCGTTTTTTTATAAACGATGTTTTCTAAAAATAAAACCTAGCTAGATCAATTTATCGCCCCCGAAACCCCTCATCAAAGGTATAAGATATAATACCATTACAGAGTGTTATATAAGTAACACAGCTAAAGACAGCCGGGCCACTGCCGCTGTTGTGAAACATAACGGATTGCAAAAAGAAATAACAAAATATACTATGAGAGCAACATAGTAGAGATAAGCAAACGGAAAGGAAGAAAGAAAAGAAAGACGCAGTATTGAAAAAAAACATCTGTTGGGAACGCGACAAATTAGAACCTACAGGTGTACCAAATTCAATTCAAATTAAAACGTTTTATCTGCAACTAGGTGGTTATTATTTGGTCTTTAAATTAGTAAATACAAGACTTACTTAGTATCTTTTTGAGGCGTTGCCAACTTGTTCATTATTATTTAGTACTTGTATTTCCGTGTACAGCAAATGTCTTAATATGATAAATTTTAGAACACCTATCTAATATATGTCTTCTTTTATCTTACTAGAAGCTTGCGAAAAAGAAGATTTACTGGGTCTACAATTTAAAATCATTAGAACCCTTCCAAATTTAGTATGGACAATTAAATATAATCAAAGGTTACGTAAAAGTTATTGGAAATAGAAACGAGTGCTCGTCATCGTCATTAATGAAACTGTCGCCAGTTCGCCACACGCTATTAAATGTTGATTGACACTACGGATACACCGAACGTTTCTTATTGCTACTTATTGGCTGAAGTGCTTGACGTCCGTACCAGCCACTTCATTAAACGAACGCGTTTATTTTATGACAGTACTATGCAGCATAAGAATTTAAAACCGAGCAAGAGCATGTCGGACCATGCTCAGTGTAGGTTCCGCAGCCTTGAATTATTGCATCAGCAGAAGGGCGTATGTTCATGGCACTTACGCCTTATTGTTGAGAAACGCAGTTTTTTGGCAATAATTCAATGACGGTATATCCGATCACGTCCAAAATAATTTTAGTTTCATTTATATTTTTGGTCACACGGTTCAAAACACAATTTATGCACCTTTCGGAGCGAATTTTTTGCAAAAATATTCTCTGAATTAAAAAAGTTTATTATAAAACCACTAAAAATATTTTATTAGCAAACAAAACACATTGATGTTTGCTAAAAAAATATTTTTTCAGTTTCTGTTCCATGTATGGAGTGCCCCCCCCCCCCCTAAAAATATTTATTATTATTATTTAGCTATCAAACTAAGTATCAGCTACAACAAGACACCTTTTTACCAATTTTCGTAAATTTTCATTAAGTAGTCTTTGAGTTAAATGCCTGTTACATACGGACGGACAGACAGACAGATAGATAGACGGATATGACGAATCTATAAGGGTACCGTTTTTGCCCTTCTGGCCACGGAACCCTAAAAATAGTCGGTGTATTAAGAAATATAAATCGATTTGACTTCGGTCTAACAAATACAAGAATATTATGGTTTTTCCTTCATTTTGGATTTACGATAAACTTTGTTACCCTAATCTTACAAAAGTTAACCCATTATTTACACATAAAATAAATGTTGATGTATTAAAGCAATAAAAACAGGACAGCGAGTTATCTCGCGACAGCAGCACTGCGGATATGAGAGGAACCAGTTATGAACTGTTTCTAATTGCCACCAGATAACTGCTGGCCGCTTTCAGGCATAAACTATTACGGCTACTACTTTGAACATTGTTCTAAATAACCGTCAGAGTTTTGAATACTTAGATACCATTTTTTGCGTTCTAACGTAACACTCACTACTTTTTTTTATCACGAGTCATAATTAGATGTATTGTGCTATTGAAAAAATAAATACGACTATAATTTCAACTTTACTAGTACAATTATAGAGTGCGAACATTATCGAATTACGGCCAGAATTTAGAACCTAATAATCGTTCGGTAACCCTACTCGAGTGTCCCAAATTGTAACATAATTTCGCTCTCATTTGCCCTGCTATGACCATCGATAATGAACCTTGTGCAATAATCCAAGGGTGGCTGAAGGACTGAGCTGGGCACGTTAATGTGCCGTCGGGTTCGAGTCCCCTGCCTCTCCGCTTTGAGATTACAACACTATTAAATTTAGGGACGAAAAATTAGAAGAGTATTTGATTTTGATTTAGGCACAAATTGAACTATTTATTCTGAGATTAAAAGGGTTTGTGCGGAGTTGAAACTCTTATTTGTTTTTGATTGTAATGAAATTTCGGAGTGCTCTGGTCTCTCTCTAGCTAATTAATGTGACTGACAAATGGAGATTCTTTAAAAACATTTTTTTCTTGAGACGTTGTTTTTAAATTAGGTAGGTTCTATGTATTTTATCTCAGAAAGTATCGTTTTTACTTTAAAGATGGACATTTAATCGCTTTATTATTGCTTGCAATTAGATACAGCTTGTATATTCCTGACAAAATTTCATCAAAACAAATACTTCAAATTAAGATCCGATTTACTCACCTATACGAGTACATTTTCTTAAGCCCTTCTTAATTGAGAAGGAAGTCATATCCACTAGGAACTAATACTATAATGAAGAGCCATTGTAGCACTTGTAGCACCAAAAGGACTTGTAGCAGCAATAATAAACTAATCAACGTCACGCACAATTACTCCACAAACTAAACAACAAGCAACATTTCATCACATCCCTTTTTATTAAACCCGTCACAGTGAACTGCACGTGGTGACATTCGGACTAAGCTCTGTAGGCGCAAATAATTCTAACAAGCAACATTACTCATGTACAATGAGGCCTGGTATTAACATGTGACGTGAATGTGAATAAAAATGTCAGTTTAAAAACAAAACCGACACAAAGGGACGAAAACAAAGGTGTTATAAATTAACTGGAGCCTTTTAAAGACAACTCATCGTTAATCATTTGGAGACAAAGAATTTTTGTGATGTGCTCGTGTGAAAAGGCGAATAGGACTCGCTTTGAAGCATCTGAAGTGTGTTAGATAATAACGTAAATTCGATAATGTTTTACGTTCTACTCGTCAAATGAAAATGGGTATCTTGGGACAACTCACACAACGGCATCTGATCACAAAACTAGGCGGAGCCCGTACTATGGCAACCGAATTTCGGTATTTCTAATTACATACATATCATAGATAAATTACACCCAGATATAGCACTAATCATCACGCTCTTATGAGCAGATGAGAAAGTTTTATCCTGGGTGGGGATTGTAAAGATAACTAGTAATGTGGGATTGTGGGTCCCACATTACAAGCAATCCTGTAGACCTCTCCAGCTAAGCTCAATGGCTTGAGTTAGGAATGGGTTCACGTAGGTAGTGTATTGGATTTGAACCTGCGACCTCACGATTGTGAGTACGATGCCTTAGCCACTAGGCGACCGCCGCTACTATTTATGGAAGGTTAGGTTAGGTTAGTAACAAAAACATCCTGTTTTAGAATCCGTTCGCTTATGACCTTGAATAAGGAATCCGCTACAGGAAAGCAAAAAAGTGTCAAAGACGAAAATGTTATGTCTACGAAATGGTTCAATAAAATGGTAACAAACACATTAAATTTTAACATAAAATTTCAGCCAGCACATTCAAACCCTCGTAATGGGCCGTTATAATACCACTTTCAGAAAACAAGTAACAAATTCCTAACAAGAAACATTAGGCATGCCCTAAGGATCAAAGCGAGGCCTAACAATTACACCTCAAGTAAACTAACTTTATATCTCAAATTCCAGCTTACGACTACCCATTGTACTCGAAGATCCTTCACAAAGGCTGTAGGTAATAAAAAAGAGACAGCGAGGCTAAGAGGTTTTAGTGGCAAGCGTCAAGAAGCTCGCAGCATTGCCTACATTGTGCGGCAACAATGACGCGGTAATGTAAGCCAGCCTAATGTCGCCGCGACAATACCCGGCCCTCGCACTAGAACACAGCTTTAGGATTAAACAGTCGTTAGGATTTATTTGTTGGAGTCACTGAGGTTTAATGTACTTGTGATTTAAGACGGTTTAGATATAATTCGAAACGCATTCGGTACTGGCGACCTCGTAAAAATGCCTTTTACATATCATTAGATTAGACAATGTTTATGAGAACACGGATGGTGCAGCGACTGGGAATAAAGTGTAGCGAATTCAGAGTTTGGGTTAGTACTTCTTACGTAAGTCTTAAGTGGGTAGAGTCACTACGGCACAGTACGCACCTAATTATTGAACTGTTTTTTTTTTTAAATATTATGCACCTACAAGAATAAGTCATTGGTTTCCGCCTTAAATTTTTAAAAGGGTGACGAATTTAATTCGTGTAAGAACTTTAAAATAAAACAAAGCAACGAGTCATAAAGTTTCAATAAGTGTGACGAACGTGAGTGTTGACGAGGTGCGGTGCATTAATGGGGACATAAAATTACGTTTATTACATTGCCGCTTCGCAGAGCACCGGCGATGGACGCCGCGGATCGTGTCATGCGACGTACGACGCACGGGTTATTGAATACGGTCGCGGAACGAATCGCGTTTTGTTATGCGGTTCTTGAATGTAGCAGACGACAGTTCGAGGTTCGAATAATGTGATAAGTAAGACTCATGTGTTTCATACGATAAAAGGATCATTTTGTTTTGTAATACATATTTTTGTGCTATTTTTGTTTAAGGTCAAAAAACGGCCGCCAATTGAACGTTATGGAACGTCGAATTTTGTATACGTAACAAGTTGCGTCACGTCGTGTATCTTGTATTGTTCAGGCCGAAAATGCTCTAAAGCTTCCATTGAATATTCTAAATATGAAGGCAACCGCTTTAGGGTATCTAACATGCTCCTAAAAAGTGCTGTTATGTATTTTTTGATATCTCCTGCCTGAAATTAAATGTTTAAGGACTCTTGCAGGTGATCTTTTTATTGTCTTGTGCAAGTTAGCTTTCGTTCGTAGGTATCAAACAGCGTCCAGACTTACCTACATGTGATCTGTACCTACCTCGAAACTACTTCAAAGTAAATAAGTACCATAACTACCATATCGATAACTCAAATCTACTTATATAAATCGTTTCCCAACTCTACATACATTTAAATAACATAGCGCGTACTCAATGGACAATAACCATTCAATAGCAAATTACTTGCACCTAATAAACAGTTTGTCAAGTTTAACAATGTTGGTGACAACAGAGAATATTATTCAGAACTAGGTCCAACGACATAAACGATTAAGGGTTTTACTCAAGTGCCTTTTCAAATCATTTCGGAACGCTCCCTGTAAACGCAGATTAAATGCGTTAAGTACAACTTAGTTTATATCCAAACGGTCTATTTGCTTAAAGTAATAATAATAATAAGGTTTATTGATCATTGTAAATATTGTAGTACATTGGTTGGTTACATAGTTTAAAGTTGGAGATATTTATTATTCTACAAAGTGATTCTACTACTTATATAAAATTGTTAAAGAGACATTTAGGATATTTAAAAAAACTAACCCAGATCGACTAATAAGGGTATGTGAATCCAAAACCATGGTTAGTGTTTTCCTGTTTGTTTGTTTGTTTGTTCGGGATTGGCGCACAAAACTACTGAACAGTAGGCCTACTCTGTTTAAAACGAAATTCACGAATTATCGTTTACTTCGAACTATTCTTATTAACTTTTGGATAAGTGGAACACTAACAAAACAACAACATAACACTGTTGCGATGAAGTGTGTATGATAAATTCAAATGTATTAATGTAAAGCAAGTTTAAATGTGTGTGACACATGCAAATGTTTAAGACACAATCATGTGAGTGAGTGCAAGCAATGTGCAGCTGCGTCGCTGCGTCGGCACACGCGCCATGATGTATGGAGCGATGAAGCGAGACCAATCGTACACCTTGTCTTTGGTTACTATTTATTACTTGATGCAGGTACTGATGAATGAATAGTAGGAAATATGTATGTTAATGTCGCAAGAAAACACAGCTTTCAGTCTGTCCGTCTGTTGCTTAGTTTGAAATTAATTTTATGTACATAAATATATTTTAAAGCTCTTTCATAATTTTATTCTTCGTACAACTTCGGCAATCAGTGTTATCAAACTCCTAAAGTTAATTACTGAATGTAATTGAAACCTTTTCAATTTCATGTTTGACTATTTAAATTACACCAAAGAAAGCAATGCGTTAAAAATACTACCCTAAAAGCTATTTAAAAATAAATTGCAGCAACAGATACCCATCAAACCAAACAAACATTTGAAAACACAATCATTTGAAATCGCACGCAACTATTGACACAACGCATGAACAAAACAAAACATCCCTATTGAAGGGTTTAAATATCCGAAAGATCCCCTGCAGCTCTTTTTTAAAACGGGCGTGATTCGAGGTCATTGTGCCCATTGTTATGGGGCAGGGGGCGCTAGTTGCTACGGGGCAGTTGCCAAACATTGGCAATAAGGACAATGTGTGCCAAACCAGTTGGCAGAATAATGTTGGTGCGTGAGATGCGGTTTTATTGTTGTAGCCCATTTTAAGTTTACTCTATGTGTTGTTGTTGAGTTATTAGTTTATAAACTAATGGATACTTGCAACTTATGAAGCCTTTTGCCAAAAAGGTAGAGACAATGTATTGATTAAATTAAAAAGAATTAAAAACAAGAGACACAATATCAAACAAACGACAATAATAATTTATAGCCACTCTTTCAAATAGACTTCTCCAATCTGTTTAAGAGAAATGTGTCGATTTTCCGATAGCAGATTTTTTAGAAAAACAGTGGTGGCCCTGTATTAGTGGTCTTAACTTACAAGTCCTAGGGTTCAAATCCAAATAGGTGAACGAGCACTTTGTGTATTATAAAACAAAAAATCTAAAATATGATTACGATCATTACACTGCCTCTGTGGCGCGGTGGGAGTGTATCCGACTGCTACGCAAGAGGTCGTGGGTTCGATCCCCACCCAGGATAAAACTTTGTGTGATGAGCACGATGGTTTATTCTGTGTCTGGGTGTTATTTATCTATAATATGTATGTATTTAGAAATATATAAGTATGTTTATCAGTAATTGTCTGGTTTCCATAGTACAAGCTCTGCTTAGTTTGGGATCAGATAGCGTTGTGTGAGTTGTCCCAAGATATTATTATTAGTATTATTATGTATGTCGTTTCCATATCACGGGACTATGGAGTCCCGGTCATTTGGGAGGCGTGCGTGGGGCCGAAGCCAACACGTAGAGGCCCGTTAGACACTTTAATCTAAAGGCTATGTGACACAAACCGGCGAATATCGTTGTATACACTATATAAATGTACCCAACGACATTCCCCGGTTAGTGTAAAAACTATTGTCAAAAAGTGGTAACTAAGAAACTGGGTTATAGAGGTGATGTGTTAGTGGAATGGTTAACTGGTACTATTGAAGGACTATGGCGCCTGCCCTGCAAACACATGGTAAAAACACACGGACAAATGGGCAGGCGGTGACTCGCCACTCACTATTTATTTATTTATTTATTTATTTAAATCAACTGCTTATTGCACTTACAGATACCCAAAACATGCAATAAGCCATTACAGTAAAAATGACTTAATAACTACTCAAAAATAACATGCAAAAATGTACAAATTGCCCTAACTTAATATAATAAATGTCAACTTCTGGGTATTGAGCAACCAGTGAGTTGATTAATGTCATGGCATGATTCGTAGGCGCAAATTTCGCTGAGTAGGTGCGCACCATGGGCACCGCCAGCAGACGACACGAGCGCAGCCGAGCATACCGGTCCGGTACCGACAGGGCACAGCGGCACAACGCAGTGGGGTTGTCAATTGAATTGTTTAACAGCATGTAGTAGTGGACCATGAGAGCGCACCTACGTCTTAGTTGAAGCGTATCTATACTTACCATCCCAGATACGAAAAGAGATGGGTACAAATAGGGGTAGTAGCCATACAGCTTGTAGTACAGATATCTAGCGAACTTCCTCTGAACACGTTCCAACATTAAACTGTACTTCGCCTCGTGAGGGTCCCAGACTATACAGTTAAATTCTAAGATACTGCGGACAAACGAAAAATACAGCACAATCACAGCACTCCTGTCCTGAAATCCAGCAGTTTGTCTTACGACGAATCCAAGAGACTTAAAGCCTCTGTTGCATATGGTTGTAATATGCGTGTTAAACGTCAGGCCAGGATCCATAATTAAACCTAGATCGCGTATTTGTGTTACTCGCTCGAGAGGCTCGTCTACTAATTTATAATCAAAAGAATATGGTGATCTAGAACGGGTATAAGTGACTATTTTGCATTTGGATGAATTAAAGTCAAGTTGATTGCGTTCACCCCAGTCAACTACGTTATCGATGTCCTGTTGGAGTGCTTTGCAATCTTGAGTGCACCCGATACCCAAAAAAAGCTTTAAGTCGTCAGCAAACATGAGACACTGAGCAGTTCTGACGACGTAAGGCAAGTCATTGACCATGATGAGAAACAAAGTTGGACCTAACACACTGCCTTGACTCACACCTGAGCGAGTGTCATACTGGTCGGAACGATAGTGTGATAGTTGGACATACTGTTTACGGTTTGCTAAATAACTGGCAAATAATTTTAGAAGATTAGGTGTAAATCCTGTAAGAGAGCACTTTTTTAACAAAACGTCGCTGTGAACGCGATCGAAGGCTTTTTTGAAGTCAAAATAAGCGACATCTACTTGCTTTTTTGCTTCTAACTCAGCTGCTGTATAGTCAACAAAGTTTATCAAATTAGTGGTCGTAGATCTACCAGCTCGAAACCCGTGCTGACACTCGCTCAACTGTGGGTTAATCTGTCTAATTATGTAACGATTCAGAATGGATTCAAATACCTTGCCAAACGCCGACAGTACAGCTATGGGTCTGTAGTTAGTGACCCGGGACTTCGACCCTTCCCTGGGCACAGGTGTAACTCGCGAGATCTTCCATAAAGTGGGATAGGTGGCTGTTTTCAGAGCTAAATTTAAAATATGTAAGAGAGGTTCCTGAAATATCGTCATGCAGTCCTTTACGATGTAAGCTGGCACCCCGTCTGGACCAGCGGATGATTGAGATTTAAGTTTTTTAACTGCATGTGAAAGGTCTGATGGGCTAATACTATCGATAGAAACACGGTAAGAACTTAAGGAGCTATGGTCTTCATTATTAATTGTACTAGTAGATAAAGTCGGTTGATTTAACAAGAAAACGGATTTAAAATAGGTGGCAAAAGCATTTGCAGCCTCCGACCCTGTCACGACCTTACCATCGTATTCGAATTCAGAACAGGAGCGCCGCGAACATTGCTGATCCTTTACAAACTTCCAAAATGTCTTTGGGTCCTTTTTTATACTCATCTCATTTCTCTTAATAAAATCGGTGTGGGCTAGTTTAATTAGTTCTTTCGTACGTTGTCTATAAAATTTAAACATTTCGTAGTTAAATTCCAAATTAAATGCTCTAAACTTTTTTAAGTGATAGTGTTTGTTTTTTATATTATTAATTATTTCTGGACTGTACCATGTGGGATAAATATACTTGGGATTATTGACAGATGTTATGGTTGGAACATTTGAGTGGAAGCAAGATTGAAGTTTGGCATAAAATAAATCAAGAGCATGATTGACATTAGTGGAACTAATTACTTCTGACCAATCAGACGATTGGATAGAATCATAAAGAGAAAAAAAGTTGGCTTTTTTAAAACTAGATGGGCCCCCTTCTGGCCGCCACAGGCATACAGCCAAACAGGCGACAGGGAGCAACATGGGTGTGAGCAGCTTGGGGTGTCGAGCGGTGCGGCGCCGGTTTCACCATCACGAAGAAGGCCCGTGAGCGGGTTTCCCCGTAGTTATGCCCTTGAAAATGACACTTCCACCCCCGAGCATACAAGCTCTGGCGACCTCCCTCTGGCCGGCCGGTTAAGGCAAGCCAGAGTTGAGAGTCCTGCGGGCGCTCTTGGTGTTCCACTCCCGCCGGCCAGTGAAGGCAAGCGGGAGACGAGGCCCTGACCGACTCTCTGAGGCATCGGGACCGCAGTGTCGCCACGCACATTCAGCTCGCCACAAAGCTGCCCTGCGGTTTGTGTACTCTTATTTCACCCTCATGAGACATTTTTTATTGGTGTCATAAGGATTTCAAGAGCTGCTACTATGCCCTCAGAGTGTTGCGTTAATCTCATATAGGGAGACAACGACTAGCCCTGAGGGGTTTATTATTATTAGGATAACAAGTACCTTAATTATCTCAATAACTACAGTACGGTACTGTAGTCACAATGGCCTGATTAAGTAATTGTTATGCATAAATATATGTTTAAATGTTTACAAGAATAAAACCAAACCACTTTGTAAATTGTTATTACCTATCATGACTGTAGCTTGAGTTAGATCAGCTTGGCTAGATCCTGCACAACTTAAGTGAAGCCTTTAGAAAAAACCAAAATCATGTTTAATGAACATGTCATGCCGAGACCAATTTATGTCGAAAGGTCAAAGTTGTTCAAATATATATCTACATAGGACAGGTTATTCAGCTTGGTAGACACAACTTTGAGAAATAAGTCGACAAGATTCGATTGGGTTGGACAGCATTTTGCAATCTTTGTCGAGTCTTCTCTTCGCTTCTACCGCAATGCGTGAATACCAAGGTATTTAACCAGTGCGTCCTACCTGTTATGACTTACAGTGCTGCGACGTGGCCGCTTAAGGTTGTGCTAATCCACAAATTCAATGTCGCGCAGCAGACTATGGAGCCAGCTATGCTTGGAGTCTCTTTGAAGGATAAATCCACAACAAGGTCATCCGACAAAGAACAAAAGTTACTGATATAGCACACAGATTAAGCACGCATTACTGGCAATGGGCTGGCCACATTTGCCGAAGGACCGATGGCCGATGGAGCAAACGAGTCCTAGAGTGGAGATCGCGACTTGGTAAACGTAAGGTAGAACGACCCCCAGCCAGATGAACCGACAACCTAAGGAAGGTCGCTGGAATTATTACATGTGAAAGGCGGAGGGACCGGATATTGTGGCGTAAGTTAGAAGAGGTCTAAGTCCAGTAGTGGACCAATGCAGGATGATTTATTGATTCAATAATTAATCGACATGACTACTACTTCGTGTAGGATGTAGGTACATGAGAGAGGTCGATAGGTCGGCAATCCTGGATTAAGTGAGACGCAAAACAATAGAAGTATTATTACTCGTCTGCATTATGTAGGTAGTCGTTAACTTTGAATTAAGTCGCAGACATCTATCTTCATTACTTTGCGATTTCACCGCCGACATACGAGAGCTGAGCAGTGATAATCTAGTTCTGTTTGTCGAAAGAAAAACAAAACATCAAATATACGTCACAACATCGTTTAGGCAAGTTTTTGTTCACCACGCGGTATTTCTGCACAGTATACTAGGAATAACAGCCTAATCAGGAGTTTTTATGTCCCTGGTAATTATTATTTAACTATACCTACTAGGAACGAAGTTATACATTATATAATTATTATGAAAACTAGTGATTTCTCGCAGATTTAGTAGGGTTTTTACCTACTAACTACTAAAAAAGATATTACACCCTTTTTTCCTGCCTTATGAGCGGAATATCTGAAATGAGTTTTAGCTGACGTCTCAATATTTCTGCAGGTGTGTGCCAATTATTTTAAACGAGTAGTTCTAGTATTTAATATACTAAGGGTTTGTAATTTCTGAATAAAATACTGTTACGAAATGTCATAGAGGTTAAACTATGAAATTGCCGTTTTATAAATATGAATTGACATTAAACCTTCTTTTTTGTATTAACTATCTGGTTTTTCTTTTAGATAATGCGCAACATTCGATTTTCAAATTTTAATTGTTTTTTTATTCAGCTTAGACGGGAAAGATAAATCCCACCAAAAACATTTACATGTAAATTGACCGCTGACCGCGAAATACTATAGTAACATAAAAATAACAATAGGTTAAATCGTTTTTTTTAACAAAACAAAAAATTAGAGGTTTTGACCCATTTGGTACTTTATTATAAATTCATATTTCCAAACAAAATAAGTTTTTACTATGTAGTGCTGTACGTTGACTGTATTTATTGGGATGTCTCCCTTCTTTGTTGATATTTTGTTTTACAAAGAGATTATAAATATTTACTTAGCTCAATTACAGCTTTTTAATACGACAAATTGATCTGACTACTAGTAATCTGTGACCATTGCGTAGTTACATTGAAATCGTTAGTAAAAGAGCTGTGCAAACAAGCAATCAGCGCGCAAAAATAAAACAAACACATGTGGTCGAGCGTGTCGCGCCTATCAATGTTTCACTCGCAACCTTCATTAGGGTTATCATCTAGGACATTTAGAAAACTAGGTGAAAACTAAAACTAAATACGAGTACGTCCGTAGACACGTTTCACAAAGTAAGAGAAGTTTCATGGTCAATAAAATATTATACACATAGCTGTGAATATCATATATAAAAAATATAAAATTAATATAATATATTTTATATTTTTAATTTTATATAAAAAATATAAAATTAAAAATATAAAATTAATATATTAATATAATATAAATATTATACAAATAGCTGTGAATATCGTTCTCGAAGTTGTTCAAAAATATGTGTACCTCGGGCAGTCATTGCAGTTAGGTAGCAACAACTTCGAGGACGAGGTGAACAGGAGAATTCGGTTGGGTTGGGCAGCGTTTGGTAAGCTACGTCAAGTCTTCTCATCGTCGATCCCACAATGTCTAAAGACTAAAGTCTTTAATCAGTGCGTCCTACCCGTCATGACATACGGAGCCGAAACGTGGACACTGACGGTACGGCTAGTCCACAAGTTCAAAGTCGCTCAGCGGGCTATGGAAAGGGCTATGCTCGGAGTTTCTCTTAGGGACAAAATCAGAAATGAGGTGATCCGGCAGAGAACCAAAGTTATCGACATAGCCCACCGGATTAGCAAGCTGAAGTGGCAGTGGGCTGGCCATATTTGCCGAAGAACCGACAACCGTTGGGGTAAACGAGTTCTTGAGTGGAGACCACGGCACGGCAAACGTAGTGTAGGACGCCCTCAGGCCAGGTGGAGTGATGATTTACGCAAAACGGCTGGCAGGAGCTGGATGCGAGAAGCCGAAGATAGAACAAAGTGGCGTGCAATTGGAGAGGCCTATGTCCAGCAGTGGACTGCGATAGGCTGATGATGATAATGATGATGATCATATATAAGGTTTTCCGTTTCCGTCGGTTTAACTTGATTCGCCATTACCGTTACTGCTTATTTCGTATGTTAATTTATGTAACAAAATATCCTATAACTTGCCAAGAAAAATGGACCGATTTTTACGTGAAATTATAATGTAAGTTACATACGGCGTACAGTTTCATAATTGAGACTGGACCACGACGCAGACGATTTTATAGTGCACAAGTGCAGTCAGTCACAACTGAACTCTCTATTGCCTCAATCTCATAGTCCGATAAAATTCGACGCAATCGGAGAGAAGTTAGGCTAAGGACTGACAGCAAAACGTGCACAATTTTGTCAACCCTGTAGCTGATGGCGTATGGTGTGTTTTATTTTATGATCTTTTTACTGCGCTGGAAGGATTGGTGGCTCGTGATAAATGTACCACGGGGATTGAATATTGTTTGGTCTGAGTAACACCACATCACATCCCGGTCATGGCCGAGTGCATGTGCTCATGATAATTGTACCAGTAATATATTATGATACCTATAGAACATTTTGATGGACAATGATAGTGCTGGACAATTACATCCAATTTCGTAGGCGGGGAGATGATCTCCTACAAATTGACAAACTTTACTTTTTAGGTTACCGTAGGTACCTCAAAAGTTAAAAACGGAATCCTTATAGGATCACTTTGTTTTTCGTCCGTCCATCCGTCTGTCAAGACAATTTATCTCAGAAACGCGTGGAGGTATCGAGTTAAAAATAAAACCATATACTCAGGTCTACAGTCCCTTGAAGCTATGAAATGATACGGTCGTTTATGCCGGAAAAAGTGTATATGTCGATACCTCGCTACTTTTCGTTGACCTAGAACTATGAAATTTGGCAAGTAATACCGTCTTATACTAAGCTTACGCTCAAGTTTATATATAGGGAAATAAAATGGGAAACGTCTGTAATTAAACCATAAAAATATAACATTTAATAAATTATTTGTAAAAAAATATTTTAAAACCAAACTTTTAAGTGTAGATTTGGTGTTATAAAAGTATACTTCAAGATGAACCAATCGAGCCCAAACTCGAAGGGTCTATCTTGTTTAATTTAGAAGCTCTTGTGGCTACACTCCGACTTCATCATCAGCACTTAAGTCTTCATTAAGACAAAACAAATGAGCGCAAACTCGATGGTTTATCTTATATTTAATAATATTTATAAATATTATATATATATATATATTAGTTAAGAAGTTCCGGTGGTCATTTTTCGGTTCATCAGCTCCATGGTACCATATTATTGCATTATCATCAAATTTAAGCCCAATCGAACGTCGGTAAGTGGTTTTAATTTAGCTTTCAAGATTCGTGCCGAACACACAAACATCGCAAGTTAAATAAAACTTTGCAAAAAACTGCTAAATTCGATTCCTGAACTATTTATAATATGTAGGTACCTACAAACTTAGACGAGACTCCTTGATAGGCGAGTCCGACTCTTATTTGTCCGGTTTTTATCATAATTATATGTATAGACTATGTATAGACTAGCGGTGCGCCCCGGCTTCGCACGTGGTTTATCTCAAATCAAATCTCAAAAAATATTATACTAATATTATAAGGCGGAGTGTGTTTGTTCGTTTGTTTTTTTGTTTAAACGCGCTAATCTCAGGAACTACTGGTCCGATTTGAAAAAATATTTTTTTTGTTGGATAGCCCATTTATCGAGGAAGGCTATAGGCTATATAACATCGCGCTACGACTAATAGGAGCGGAGCAGCGACGAGAAATGTTGCAAAAACGGCGAAAATTTACGGCTACGAAGTTGCGCGGGACAGCTAGTTTCTAAAAAAACTTAGGGTTAATGAAGAACTTTCATTGAAGGTACAAATAGAGAACACTACTCTGTATCCTGTGTAGAAATAAAGAAAACTTTTGAAATAAATATTTTTATTTGTTGAATTGAGATAGCATACTCAAACTGTAGCGATGAATATTTTTGCTGTCGTAAAAGACGACAAATATACTTACTGATTCTTAAAAGCAATAAATAATTGTGGTAAGTTAACATTTATCTAAAAAGGGTTGAGTACAGCAACTAGAAGCAATAGTTTCAACACAACAATGCACGCACGTGTTAATACCGGTACCATTCAGACAACGTGCAACCCTTGCAGACCTCAGATGAAAAGATAACACTATCACCAAACAAGCCGTAAATTAATTAATTAAATCTAACGCTAGACTGTTATCAGCGGGTTATTTAGGGCTTTCAATATTAATTTGGTAGTGCCATTAATTTCCAGTGGCAAGGTGACATAGTTTGGTCTACCCGGTAGCTGGTATCGACAACTTGTTTTAGCCATCGGCGTTTAGCGCATAAACTAGTCGTGACTAACATGTGATATAGTGTACTAGGTGATACATAGAGACATTACCATTAAGAGATTAATTATAATTTAGTCCCATTGAATTGTTTGCTCCATCGGCCGTCCGCCTTCGGCAAATGTGTATTGGTGCGTCGGAGCCCCCGTCGCATCGCATTTTTCCATTCCTGATCTTCAGGTTTATTGCTGTTCTATCTAATGATATACTTGCATGTCCCGTCTTTGCCTCTTAAGTTCGAGAGTCTCGAGTGTGAGTTTCGACTCCCTAATTTTGTAGCGTTCTAACCACTGTGTCGGTTTTCTCATCAACTATGCTATTACTTTCCAACGAAGCGAATTTTTCGGAATTTAAGGCTATCTGCGGCGACGTAGGTCGGAGAATAGGCTTCATCATCCGCAGTCTTTTGGTCTTCAAATTGATATTTAAAGAACCTCTGATGAGTCTGTGATCGCTGCCAGAATTAAACCTGTTGATAACCGAGACGTCTCTAAATATGTGCCGCTATTATCATCATATCTTGCTAATTTAATGACGATGTCACACAGAAGTTACATTTCTATGCCTAAACCGCGGAACCAATTATCATCGTGATAAGCCTTAAAATGCTCACTTAATTATGTTGAACATAGGCACTCTTCAATTCCTACAACTTTTATCAAATTGTCAGTCCTGGACTGCGTTTTTCAGCTCTTGGTCGCCACTCAAGAACCTTCTGCGAGCGATGTGCGAACTAATACCTATGTACCTACAACTCAAATATTCGTTTAACAAATAAATCCATCAAGATTATTTACGCACAGTGCGGCGTCGTGTTATGGATAACAATATTTTATTAAGTAGATAAGATACACGTTACTGTAATACGCAGGATATTGAAGGTTCCTTTTTAGGTATTGCGTATAAAATAAATCCATATAACAATAATGTTCTATTGAATTTATCGAATACAATAACGACAAAGACGGGCATCCTTCATCTTTCCTTCGACTCCGCTCTTCTAGTGAGTATTGACCATCTAAACAGTGGAGTAAATATTGTAATTACGTTGTTGATACAGCTTAGTACTCAATACATTGCGTGATGTGTATGAAGAACACATTAGTGTTAATTAAGGGACCGCGCGTTGGGTGGTGCATCGTTCGATATAGTCGTTAGGGTTAGAATGTTGATATAAACGATTAGAAGCTAGTATTTATGAATTAGAAGGGAAAGCTGCTAATGTCTGTAGTGAGATTATACTTGTATACCTGTAAGCATACTTATTGTAATTGAGTACCTAAACAGTTTTTAGTAGCTAGGTTTTCAGGCTTTTTTACTAATTGTATGAGGATTACGTCTAAGTTTCTACTATATTTTTTTATTACAGCCAAAATTACAAAAATGGAACCCATAAAGTTTTTTGTTAGTTAGGTTGTTAAAGTTGAACCCATAGAGGCCGCTACTTAGTTAAAAGTTAAATAATAAAAATAAATATTTTTAGGGAGGGGACTCCGTACATGAAACGGAACCTGACATTTTATTTCAGTAAATAACAACGTCTGGCATCATTCGACTTCCGAAGTCTTCTTTTTAAGTGAATATTTTACAAATAATCGCTCCAAAAGTTGCATAAATTGTGCCCCCCCCCCCCCACCACCTTCTTCCTTATCTTATAAACCGTGTAGGTAACCAAAAATATGACATAAGTAACACATAAAAAATACTTTAAACTGAAATTATTTTGGACTTGATCGAATGTAGGTAGGTACTATCATTTAGTTATTGTCCAAAAAGTGCGATTCTCAACAAAAGGGCGTAAGTGCCCTGAATATACGCGCTTCTACTGGTACAATTATTCAAATCGTTTTTTTTTAATGTGTTGGGCATAAATAAATGCAATACAAGTAAATGCCCTCCACTTAATTAACACTAATTTGTTCTACACACATATCAAGCAATATATCGAGTATTAAGCTGTATCAACAACGTAATTACAATATTTGTAATACAAATAAATGCCTTACACATAAAAAAACTACGGCTGCGGAACCCTACACTGAACACGGTCCGTCGTGCTCTTGCTTAATCATTAAATACATTTTTGTTAATTACATGCTTAACCCTACAATAAAAATAAACAAAGCCACGGATACACCAAAATCCTTTTTGATTACCAATTTAAAATACAGAATTAAGCAGTAACATTCATTACCATACTTACACAAACCACTCGCTACAATTAAATTAGAGTATATCCAAACTGAATTCAAAAACAATATTAACAAAGTCAAAAAGTAAGAGTACAAAACAGCGAGAGTACAGAAGGCAAGTTTAATACATACTTCTTCTCACGACTCGCGAATACGGAATCTCAGAACAACTTTGGAACAAAGTTTAAAAATAAATATCTGATATTTCATGTACGTGAGCTATCTTTGCGTGCGTTGCTCTAGAGCGCCTTGTATAAAGCTTTCACATTCTAAATTCTTTATTCACTTAAGGAGCAAATTAGAATTCTTCATGTACATGTAATACCAAGTTGGCAATATACATATTATTAAGACCGAGAAAAGAACAAGGCAATATAAACTAGGGGCCAATCTTTTAAATTGTCAATGTTTACAATATTTATTTGTTTGTTTATAAACTGTAAATGCCAGATCAGTTCCTCAGAGAACTGATGCAAGTTATAGGTACTGCATGATAACAATTTTGCAACTTGAAATTAAATATACAACCTTGACGGGTATAACATTCTTTCGTTTTCTTCCGTACTATCGGCTCCTGTGGAGCAAATTCAAACTTGAATCAAAAACAATATCTAAATAACAAAGTCAACAGTAAGAATATAAAGTAAAGAAACATAACACATTAATTAGGTACAGAGTGACGAGCGCGAGTGGAGCACTCAATTATAACAACAAAGTTGTTCCATACAAGATGTGTTGTTTAAAACTTGATAAAGTCAACAAACGTTGGTCAATTTCATCGCCCCTTTCATTAACGCTGTCATAATCGTGTTTGATTAATTTGATTATAACGTGGGTTTTTTATTTATTATTATTAGACGTCATTAGAATGTATAAATAATCAATAAAATAATTGACTAACTGATCTCAGTCACACGCATGATCATTCTAAATAAGCGCAGGCCCTAGGCCGACCTTACATTTATGAAGGGTACTCAACATTCTTAGGGTTCCAGGGTCCGTTCGTCCTTCCTTCCGCAGCTTAGTTCAGAGCTGTAAGTGCTAGAAGGCTGTAATTTTGCATGGTTAGTTACGCCGACAAAGTGAAAGAATAAAATCTTTTTTTTAGGGGTATTTAAAAGTGTGTGACTATTTTTAGATATAGGGATCCGTTTGTGAAATATTACAATTTTTTTTAGAGTCAGGGGTCCCCCCCGCTGCCAGTCACATACCTACCCAACATCAACCACTTGGTTGATGTTGGGTAGGTATGTGAAAAAATTCTAGGTAGTGGTATATATATGTAGTAAAATTAAAAGAAAAAAACTATCACAGCTAAGTAGGCTATACAAGTTTACGAATTACAAAATTTTCAATATATATGTTCGTAAACTTTCGCGATTTGTACCACGGCCGTTGCAACACGGTCGAAAAGTCGGGCAATAAACAAAGGTGTTTAGCCTTAAAATAAAGTAGTAGCTTATAAAATTCTATGTGTACAAAATTTTCGTACAAGGTCATTGAAAATTTTGTTATTATTAAGTAGATATAACGTTAAAAGTATGAAACAAAAAAAAACAGAAAACCCACTTCTTAAGCCGCATTATTCGGATGGGTGGGGGGGGGACTACGGAATTTTAGATAAGAACTAAACCTGGTTTATTAGAATTCTAAAACATTTATTTTTCTAGTTGGGAATATAAGCGGTTCAAAAAAATACACAGGTGGTGACATGGTTAAACGAACACTTAGAAAAACACAAAAATGGCAAAAACGGAACCTTTATAATTTCATCATATCCTACGGTCTCCCGTCCGTATATCACAGGCATTTTACTCAAAGACTACACATTAAATATGGATAGAATTTGGTGAAAAGCTATATTGTAGTAGCCGCTACTTAGTTTAATAGGTAATAAAAATAAATATATTGTAAGGGGGGGGGGGGGGGGCACTCCATACATATAGAAGAATCTGTTTTTTTTCACCAGTGGCACATCTTTTGACAGGTCTTTTAAAAATTACTTTAAGGTTACTAATAAAATTTTTTGAGTATAAAAATATTTTTGAAAAAAATCGCTCCGAAAATTGCATAAATGAAAAAAAAAGCATAAAGGTAGGTTTTAAACAAGAAGAGATTTACATGATCGGATATACCGTCACTGAGTTATTGCTGAAATACTGCGTTTCTCAACAAAAGGGCGTAACTGCCATGAACGTAAGCTCTTCTGCTGGTGCAATTATTCAAATCGGATTTTTTATAAGTCATGCATTTATTTGTAATAACGGCTGCGGAACCCTACACTGAAGCATGGTCCGACACGCTTTTGCCAGTTTTATTCTATATTGTTGTTAATTCCAAAACTAAGATAGATTATGTTAGAATAAGTTTACAAAATATATTCATGTCAAGTCAAAGCTTTCATCTCATAAACATGGTTCAAGAAAGCTTAAGCCAGTCTATATTTCATCGTTTAGGTTATCCTACACATCATAATGTATTCTTCACACGTCGACGCCTTAAAATCTCAAAATTGCGTTTAAATGTTTAACTTTAACACGTCAAAGCAAAGTCTTAGTAATAATAATATCTAGTGAATGTTACATTCATTATGGAATTTTCATTACACTACTATACAGTCATAGTTGTTATCTTCACAACGAAGTTTACTTAAACAATGTGGCTTTAATGACACATGTATGTTTAAATTATAATGTGTTGTATGATCAGTACAACTTAATACAAGAATTCTATTTATAAATACGTTTTTAGATATAATTTATAGAAGCTAAGGTATATTAGTTAATATTATTAACTAATGTTACCTATTATATCTCTTAGAATGATTTGGAGACAATTAGATACGTTGCAAATAATAATTTTCTTATTTAAATATTATCATAATTTGATTGTTCGTCAATTGACTAATCACAGTTATTTCCTGATTACTTAAATCATCAAGTTAAGGTAAAATATGTGTCCGACAGTCTTTATGGCCCTCCGGAGGACTTTGAAAAAATAACGTGTAAACCGAAACAACGGTTAATACTTTTCACGATGGCTTGAAAACAGACTACCTTTGGACAGTGGCAGAGCCGCTAATCCCAAAGAGGGATGGCGGATCTGCATCTTTAAAAAAATAACCTCTCGACCATATTGCAACGGCCGTGGTGCAATACGGTCGAAACGTCGGGAAATAAACAAGGTATTTTACCTTAAATTATTCATGCGATTAAGACTCGTAATATGGCCCCATTCTATTCTTTCTTTTGATCAAATAATCAATAATAATAATAATCAATCCGTTACCAGTAATTTGAATAATATTTAGGCACGTTTACCTTTGTTGTAAGTGATGTTCCTACTATGTTGTACTCACTGACGCTGATTTTATTTTATCTCGTGTTTCAGATTTATTTCTAAATAGGTACCTACCTATGTAAAATAATTGGCCTTTGTCCTCTAGCATGGTGTATAATATATTTGTGGCAGCACCTTACCAACCTATCAAGTTTATAAACATACAAACATTGTAAACATTGGTGATTTGAAAAGAGTGGTCGCCAGTTATTATTGCCTTGTTCTTTTCTCCGGCCTCACCTATTGTTTGCAAACTTAGCATTACATGTTGATGTAGAATCCCGTCATATTGCAAGGGTTGTTTTGCATTCTAATTGAATAAAGAATTTTGATTTGATTTGATTACCCCAAAGACCAAAACGATGCGCGTGAAGTGTTGTTAAATATGATTAACTGATTTCATGATTATTTGACCACTTCATAAAGCTTCTAAATGAAATCTTCGCGTGCGCCTGCGCTGTTGAATCAATTAGCCAACTTACGCTGTTACTTACACTTTCCCCAACCATTTAATGTGATACTTAAAACAATTTATAGTATTATCTTACGGTTATAGGATAATAAAGTGAGAAGGAGAGTTAGTGTTATCTCGCTTAGATCAGCTGTAATAGTTTGTAAAAGGTTGAAGTGAAAACGCCGGTAAATACTGTTGGACAACGATAGTAGGTAATGAGGACGTCTATTTACCTAGGGGTGTTAAATGGTGCAAGTATTAAATAGGATTTTGTGGGACTATGACATTGAGGGATACATATGAATTTCAGGATACCTCGTAGTACACTGTATGTATACTTTGCCCTAGTGAGGAGTATAGGGAATGGAGTATTGCTAGTCGTATGTGGTCACCGAACTACAGGCTTCACATTAATGAAATCGAATGTATACAAAAATTAATGCTCAGGATACTTAGTCCCGGTCGCTTTAATTTAGATATCCCAGTAGGCTCTGCAAAATTTGATATCCAAACGCTTGAATCAAGACGGATATATTTCGATTTCGTTTATTTGTCATCAAAGATATACATTCCATCATCAATACACCCGCTTTACTTTCTCAAATAAGTTTTTTTTAAATTCAGTGCCCGCAGATCTGAACCTATCTGCCTTACAAGTTTACAAAAACAATATTTCCTACTTCAATCCATTATCGAGAATGGCTCGGCAATATAACAATATAGATAAAATTAACGTGTTACGTTGCGATCTAGATCAGATTTATAAAAACTTTGTATTTTATTTAAAATATGATTGTAATGTGTTTTGTGTATCTAAACAAAATAAGGAATATTTCGTTTGCCAATTTATTGAAATAAGAAATCAGGAAAAACCCTGGCAAGTGCATGTCGGGCCACGCACAATATAGGAATAATGTCAGAAGTGCGTTTTCTGTTGTTTTTGTTTCATACTTATGACGTTATATTAACCTAATAATATTTTTCAATGGAATTTGTAAGAAAATGTTGTACTTCTCATTTGATCAGGACTGCCTCTGTGGCGCGGTGGGAGTGTATCCGACTGCTACGCAAGAGGTCGTGGGTTCGATCCCCACCCAGGATAAAACTTTGTGTGATGAGCACGATGGTTTATTCTGTGTCTGGGTGTTATTTATCTATAATATGTATGTATTTAAAAATATATAAGTATGTTTATCAGTTGTCTGGTTTCCATAGTACAAGCTCTGCTTAGTTTGGGATCAGATAACGTTGTGTGAGCTGTCCCAAGATATTATTATTATTATTATCAGCTGTTACTCGTAAACTTGTAAAACCTACTTAGCTGTAATAGTTTTCCTTTTCAATTTCACTATATGTATATACCTACCACTACCGTGATTTTTTTCACATTATCAACCATTTTTTGGCAGGGGGGGGGGGACACTTGACTCTAATAAAAATTTGCACTTTAAAGCTTAATATTTTACAAATGGATCTCTAAATCTAAAAATGCACAAACAGTCTCTGAGCAAAAGTGCGAACGGACGGACATGGCGAAATTATAAGGATTCCGTTTTGCCATTTTGGCTACGGAACCATTAAAAAACAACGGGTTGCACTCCGGGAGTGCTGGCAGAAGAACTAAAAACTTAAACATTAACGATGTGCATTTTTGAATATTTTGGAATAAATAGTTAGGGACTAATTCCGCACGAATTGCTTTATTTATCAGTATAAAAGTACTATCATTCATGTGGTCAAATACTATGATTGTAATTAATTTGTACCTACTACAATGTTTATTATGATAAATAAAGAATTATTATTATTATATTATTATATAAATACAATATTTAGTAATTGCGCTATCGTACAAAAACATGACAATTTATATTACATAAAAAAAATAACACTCCAGAACTATATTACGCTGTAGTACAAACACACACCGCTGAAACTGAAACTGATAAAAAGAGAGGAGGATATTACTTCCTCTTCTACGCCTAATCTCTCTCCGTCTTACGAATTTTCGATCAGGTCATGTGTCCTGACGTGACTCTAACATACCCATCCCAATAACTGCACGACGCCGTTAAAGAAGTTTTCACTTCAAAAATAGTTCGGTAGAAAGTAGAAAGTACCCGACATACTGAACATAATTGTTATTATAAGTGTTATTATTTAAAAAATCTTCGGTAAATAATAACCAAAGGTCTGTTAAAAGCATGCCAGCGACTTGGTATGATGACAGATTACACACGTACACGATATAAAGATTCATACGAAACTCTCTTGATGCACGCACTCATAGATGTCTAAGAGTATGTGCTCACAAGTGATACTATGAATACGCAGACGGATCCAGTATACGACGGAACTAGATTTACCAGTTACCATCGTCAAGTGGGTAACCAATTTCACTGATGAGTAACACTACAAGTACTACGAATACTTCTATGGAGGGAATCATGACCACGCAAGACTAAGTCATGGCTGCCATGATTACTCTTCGTACTAACTTCAAAAAAGTTGGCCCGAAGCGCAAGATTCCGGCCTATAAGGAGAAGCATGTCATAGCATTAGATGCCCATTGGAGTGAAATCCAAATGAAGCATATCAGATTATATCTCATACTCGACGATCCTAACCATACATATTTCATTAAAAAATATTTGCAAAAGGCTCTTCATTTCTATAGTGAAATAAAAACACTCTTTATACAATCTTTAACCACTGTAACAATCAAACCATAATTAAAACCAGCAACACCATTATCGAAAAGCGCCGATTGACAGGAAACTCCTACCATTACGGTTACCCCAACCATTTCTTGCATCCAAATTAACCACTCAGCGCATTACTATTAGGGGGTTCATTGTCCAAAAACGTTAAAACGCATAGTTTCTTAATTCGAAGCAAAAATTGAATACTGATTTTCAAAATCGGTGCATTTTCAAACAACTTCTAACTCTACTATTACTACTATTTTGTTAGGTGCGAAATTACAGGAAATATTCTGTCTGTGCTAGCAATGTCACAAATGGAACCTGTTGTCTTCATTTTTTTTTTCAACCGACTTCAAAAAGGGTTTTCAATACGACAGTTTTTTTTATGCTTGTTGCCTGATTACTTGCAGGCTGGACAGATTTGAAAAAAAAAAATTGTGTTTGAAAGGGTATATTTCCAGATTGGTCCAATTGTCATTACAGCTCGGATCTGATAATGAAATCTTGGAGAAATTGAAAGAACTCTTCAAATATCAAAGGGGTAATTTGGGTATATTTTGTTGTAATTAGTTTATTTACTCCTAAAAAACACCATTGAGTGAAATGGAACTGATGATGAAGACCATAGATGACCAGCGGAACTATTCAATAATAAATATTGTGGGTTGCGATCGGAGTACCGTTTTCGATACCTGATTCTTCGCCTCCATCAAATCATGTTATGGAACTAATAGCCTACTATCAGGTGAACTCCTCAAAAATCAACGGCCTTGTATCGCAAAACGCAACATTTTGTAAAAAAAAATAAGCAGATAGGATCATGCTATTGTAACATAAATTACAAACCAATACACTAGAAAATGAAAAAAAATAACATTTTGAAGTTGGTGCCTAAAACATAAATCTACATTTCCTGGCACCAACTTCAGAACTTTTTAATTCTTTTTTGTAGTTATACACATATTATTTTTTGGTTTTTAGTTACCTTATATTTATTTTAGAAGTCGGTTTTATTTTTTTTGCAAAAAAAAATGTATAGCTTGTGTAGTTTAGGTAATATAAATAATCCACTAGTCAGTCAGAATATGCCTTTTTATTATATGTAGGTATATTAAAAGCCACAGCGAGTCACACCGTAAGATATAGCCCTGCGATAAAGCTGTAGATACATGCTTCAATCCATTAGCGGTAACCTCACGGTGGAATCAATTAGGTTCCGACACCGCTATCTGAAACTAATATAACTTTATAAATTAATATAATTAACGGCTTATTATCTCGGGAGCAGAGTAAGAGAAGCTCTCTGTATTAGTGTGAGGGTATCACAGCGGAGATACTTTAGTTTCTTAGGCTGGCGCCCCATTTACTCAGTGTTAACGACAATAATACAATACAGTTGATAAATTAAATATTATCAACCCGGTTGCTTTAATTTTTCGACAACCCCCGCACTAAAATAGGTAGGTTCTAAAATAAGTACTTAACAACGATAACTCATCGTCTTGCATCAACAGATGTGACTGGTCTAAGGGTATAGTAGATAGGTAAAAGAAGACTATCAAACTACTTTGAACGATCGTCTAAATTAGGAGAGAATGCGGTAGCATCTTTATATCCCAGGCACGGTAAAGCGCGGCTTGCCGGTGTGCCGGCGTGCCGGTGAGCGCGGACGAATCAATTAGTTCGACACCACGGCACCATTAACGTCGCCTCGAGATTCCGTGTGCATATGACCCAAACCACGAAAGATGAGCGGCTTTACAAAATTATATTGTATTCAAATACGGTCGATCGTTAGTTCCGACGCCTTAAGGCGGTGCTGGCTGGGAAATAGTGCACAACTTGATAGGAGATATTTAGTGCTTGTACGAACTGCAGTGTGTGGGCAGTTGAAAATCTCTGCCGATACGTACAGTAACTTCTGTGAAGTCTTCATTTACTCGCAGGAACACAATATCAAGTCCAGTCTAGTGTTACATGCATTCCCTCCCTCAGTACGATAACAATATTTTACCAGCGCATGTTTTGTATTATTCATTTTTTTAAGTTATGTAGCGTAACTAGACAATCATATTTTATAATATAGCTTCTTTTAGTGTGACAAATGTCTTGATAATGAATGTCTAACAAAAAGTCGTACATATTCAGATGCAACTAACCTGTTAACTTTGTATTCAGTCTCACTTTTGTCGAACAATAACTCAACTCATTACTTCAGTGAATGAAGGAAAAGATGAGTTAGTAAATAATAGTTACTCATTTGTTACGTTTGAAACAATTACAATACACTCAGTGCAAGCAACTGGTAGTACTCGTATATTGTATGATGGAACAGGGCATACACTGTATATATCTCGGTACAGTTAACCTGTCGTTCGGGATAAAATTTATGATTTCCTTTCTTTTTTCTAACGGGTAGACTTTATATTTCAGACTTCTATTGTATGTTTAAAATATCGTAAAGTATGACAGACCTGGTGGTCTAGTGGTTAGTGACTCTAACAGCTAAGCTGTGTGATCTACAAAGTGTGAGTCTGGGTCCCAGTGATTTGTATGTTTGTAAAGTCCCCCGTGACACAGGGCTTTGTACCCTGGTGCGGGAGTTGCGTAAAAACATCTCGATAGCATGTTTCTTTTGGTAATACTCTCAAATTATGTTATAAAAAATCTTGGAATTATTATAAATTATTATTATAAAAATCCATTTAAAATCGTTTCCGCCGAATAACATACAGCCGCGTGTAACTCACACCGCACGGTTCATGGAGCTCTCTCCGCCGGGAATCGCGGTTCGATTCCCACTCGCTGCCAGTGCGAACTAAATTCGTTGCACGTGTAATCAACGGGCGGGACTTATTAATCACTACAGTTCACACACGTGGGTTAATACACTATGGGATCGAACTAAATTCATTTATAAAAATTTGAAGCAACTTACAAAACTTGAGTTAGTAGATTAATTAGGATGGCACCCAATCGCCTTAATTTTAAATGGAAGGTACGCACTTTATTCCTTGATGGATCAGCTGAATCATCACAACATTAGTAACATAAATATTAGTCTGTATGTATGTATTTATTTATGTATGAATGTATTGCTGTATGTATACTATTGTATAGTTATGTATGTAGGTATATATGTATATATGTATTTTTGTAAGTATGTATAGTATTGTATAGTTATATTGTTTTATTTGTGTATTTTGTAAGAATAATAAGGAAGTTCTTACAATTAGGTTACTGCACCTTTCACACATTCCATTTCTACACCACCCTAAGGTAGACTGGCAGAGAATGCTTTTAGCATTAAGTCCACCTTTGTACAACTTTGTGCATAAAGTTTTTAAATAAATAAATAAATAAATTAATTAATCACTTGGGAGTCAATTTTGGAATTGTATACTGCGACATCTGAACTGATCTTCAAGGTTTTTTTTTTTACTGGGATATTAATCACACTTTGCCGCACTGACTTGGAGAACTGTGAAAAATAAATGGGTAAAATAGGTTTTTCATTGTAAAACCTTTAAAATTGTTTTCTTGCCTATCTAATTCTGATAATGAAATATTACTTTTATATGTAGGTAGCATAGGAGTCAAGGTACAGCTACATAACTCTGTAGGTTGATGGGTACTTTGATAGCGATTTATTTAACTTTTTACATATCCCGACATTGAAGCTGGCCACGTTTTATGGGCGCGCGGGGACACTCAGCGTCAAAACAACGTTCACGTAAATGCTACAAACCATTATGGTTCTGTCCTTTTGGAAACGCCTCGATATGTCGCTACGGGATTGTATAACGTGAAGATTTCATGATACGATTTTAGCAACAGAGTATTCAAGCGAGTAATATCTAACAACCAGTATTATTCTCGTCAACAACATAAAAAATGCAAAAATAGTTATGTGTTATCTGCACCTACCTAAGTCAATACCCAGGAAAGTGGTTTAAGTTAAGGGCTAATGATGGAAGTAGCGCTTGGTCGGTGGCGCTGTCGCGATAAATGAGAAATTATAAATGTTCAACTCTTTCTATTAGTTATTGCTGATTTTCGACAATTCACTATTATAAATATAATATACAAGCAGGCCCTATAATAAAACTATAAAAAATATGAAAAATGGTTCTCGCGTGAAACAAACATACATAAAAAGAAAAACAAATATTATGTCTCAATATTGCATCTAAAACTCAGGGGTATTTCTTAAAAAAAAATGGGTTTGAAGTAGACTTTTGAAATTACTCGCAGCTTGTTAAAATAATTGTAGGTATGTATAGTTTCACTTGTCAGTAAAATAAAGGGAGTGAGACAGATAAGTGGCCATAAAGATAATTATGTGGTATATATTTGTGCCCGTATTTGAACAATTCGTCTCGCTTTGTTACCTCCTCTCCAGCGGGTGATTAGAGGTTAACTGTCGACGTCTCTTTTGTTGCTTTATCAGCATGCTACCGAATCAAAAATTGTATGATTTCAACCGGGTTTTAAACAGTTGCTTGAAGTCTTCTCCTCATACAAAATACAATTGAATATATCTTAGTCTGTACATAAATATGGAAGGCTTTAAATGTAGAGGACGACCCAAGAAAATATGGATGGATTGTGTGAAAGAAGATATATATGGCAAGAAAAAGACTGAGTACAGAGATGATATATACGACGTTCGATGACATATCGAGGGCCCTCCACTCCACCACTAAGACCCACTACAACGTTGTTATGGGGGACTTCAACGCTAAAGTGGGAGTACAAAATTGCAGCGAATTGGTAGTAGGATCCCATGGATTTGGAAGCAGAAATCATAGGGGGCAAATGCTAGTCAACTTCCTCGAACGGGAGGGGCTCTTCTTGATGAACTCCTTTTTTAAGAAACGGCCCCAAAGGAAGTGGACGTGGCAAAGCCCCGACACTATGACGAAAAACGAGATCGACTTCATCATGACGGACAAAAAGCATATATTCAGAGACGTCACCGTGATCAACAGGTTTAATACCGGTAGTGATCACCGACTTGTCCGAGGCTCTCTGAATATCGACTTCAAGGCGGAACGTGCCCGTCTGATGAGGTCCAGGCTCCGACCTACTTTGCTCCAAACCATGATAGGATCCGAAGCGTTCCAGTCAAACCTGGATAACCGATTTGCTGCCATGGAAACCACAACAGACGTAAACCAGAAGCTCGTAAATGTGGTTCGGATACTCAGGGAAGAAGGTACGAGATTTTGTGAAATGCAGCGTAAGGGCAAGAAGTCAAAGCTTTCGGAAAAGACTTTAGGGCTAATGAAGGAACGACGTGAAAACCCACCCGTCACTTCGTCGGAAAAGCGCGCTCTAAACCAAGAGATCAACAGGCTTATACGACACGACCTTCGGTGCTCCAACACTCTTTTGATTAAAAGAGCGATCGAGCAGAACCGGGGGTCAAAAGTGTTCGTACAATCTCTTGGAAGAAGCCACCTGACGAAGTTGACCACAGCAAGTGGAGAAGTCGTTTCCTCGAAGCCGGCAGTCCTCTCCGAAGTGGAAGGCTTCTATGGCCGGTTATACGCTTCGCATGCATCTCGACCTGATCCTGAAAATGAGGGTCCTAGAGCCACTCTAACACGCCACTACACCGAAGACCTGCCAGAAGTCAACATTGACGAAATCGTGCTGGCTCTTAAACAGCTGAAAAATGGAAAAGCCCCTGGAGAGGATGGCGTTACAACAGAGCTGTTAAAAGCTGGAGGTAAACCCGTACTGAGGGAGCTCCAAAAGCTTTTTAATGCTGTCCTGTTTGAAGGGAGAACTCCGGAGGCGTGGAGTAGAAGTGTAGTCGTCTTGTTCTTCAAAAAAGGAGATAAGACCCGGCTGAAGAACTACCGACCTATTTCTCTTCTAAGCCACGTCTATAAGCTGTTTTCAAGAGTCATCACGAACCGCCTTGCGCGAAGACTTGACGAATTCCAACCACCGGAACAGGCTGGATTTCGGAGCGGATATGGCACCATAGACCACATCCACACAGTGCGGCAGATTATACAAAAGACCCAGGAGTATAATCAGCCCCTGTGTCTAGCATTCGTGGACTATGAGAAAGCCTTTGACTCGATTGAAATCTGGTCCGTTCTGGAGTCTCTGCAGCGATGCCAAGTAGATTGGCGATATATCGAAGTGATGAGATGTCTCTACGAAGCCGCCACCATGTCCGTCCAAGTACAGAATCAGCAAACAAAACCTATACCATTGCATCGAGGAGTGAGGCAAGGGGACGTTATTTCCCCGAAACTGTTCACAAATGCAATGGAGGATATGTTCAAGACGCTGCACTGGAAAGGGCGGGGCATCAACGTCAATGGTGAATACATTTCTCACTTGCGATTTGCAGATGACATTGTCATCATGGCGGAAACGCTGCAGGACCTACAACGGATGCTGAATGACCTGGCTGACTCCTCTGTACGCATCGGCCTACGGATGAACTTGGATAAAACCAAGGTCATGTTCAATGAACATGTACTACCGGAACCGATAGCGGTGCACGGCGCCGTTCTCGAAGTTGTTCAAAAATATGTGTACCTAGGGCAGTCATTGCAGTTAGGTAGAAACAACTTCGAGGACGAGGTGAACAGGAGAATTCGGTTGGGTTGGGCAGCGTTTGGTAAGCTACGTCAAGTCTTCTCATCGTCGATCCCACAATGTCTAAAGACTAAAGTCTTTAATCAGTGCGTCCTACCCATCATGACATACGGAGCCGAAACGTGGACACTGACGGTACGGCTGGTCCACAAGTTCAAAGTCGCTCAGCGGGCTATGGAACGGGCTATGCTCGGAGTTTCTCTTAGGGACAAAATCAGAAATGAGGTGATCCGGCAGAGAACCAATGTTATCGACATAGCCCACCGGATTAGCAAGTTGAAGTGGCAGTGGGCTGGCCATATTAGCCGAAGAACCGACAACCGTTGGGGTAAACGAGTTCTTGAGTGGAGACCGCGGCTTGGCAAACGTAGTGTAGGACGCCCTCAAGCCAGGTGGAGTGATGATATACGCAAAACGGCTGGCAGGAGCTGGATGCGAGAAGCCGAAGATAGAACAAAGTGGCGTGCAATTGGAGAGGCCTATGTCCAGCAGTGGACTGCGATAGGCTGATGATGATGATGATTGTGATATTTTTAATTAATATTTTTTGGTCACACGGTTCAAAAGTTAAATATATTTTTCAACTTTCGTGGCGATTATTTTCGAAAATATAATAAAAAAAAAAACTTAGAAACCCCAAAGTGTTTTAAAATACCTGTCGAATAATGTACCACATGTTGATCTTTGAATGCCCCCCTAGAAGTGTTTATTTTTGTTATCTAACAATCGAACTAAGTAGCGGCTTATACAAGACATCAATACTTACAATTTTATTCATATACATACATTGTGTAGCTTTTGTGTAAAAACGTCTGTGACATACGGACAGATAGACAGTCGGACGGACATGACAACACTATAAGGGTTTCGTTTTTGCCTGTCTACGGAACATAAAAATATAATATAATAGTTGAAGAAACGTAGAGATGACTGCCATGTTGTAATTGCCATTAAAATTTAATGAATCGAAATTGATTACTGGTTTTGTATTGGATTATAATAAATAGGAATAGAGTAGGCATGTTTCTTATAAAAAATAAAAATACTTCAATGTTATTTTTTAACCGCTTTAAATGGAAAAAATGTCAAACAAAATATTAAATTTGTTTAGAATGAAACAAGTGTAAGTACCGATCCCCATAAGAGTGATTAAAATCCCACAACACACAATCAACATTACACATTTATACCGCTGACATTTACGAAAGCACTAAATCATGTAATATTTACGGAGGAAATCAAATAGAAATCGAGTTGATTAGAGCTCAAACATTTTGTACACGTGAGGGTGTATCTGTTGGTGCTTCGGGGTAATTTCCTTGATGTCGTGTAATGGTATCGTGTAGCTGCGTAAATATTCAATTAGATGCGTCTGAACCGTACGTTGAACGAGCGAAGCGGCGGGGGCTGACGCTGACGAACTCAATCATTTTTGTACTGCGGATCATTACATATTATGATTATGTAGCTGATGTGGTTAATGTTTTTGAATTGCTTATATTTACATTTACCTGAAAACAGGTAGTCGTACAATGTAATTAATACCTACTTTCAGAGAAACACATCAAATACCTAAACAAGTTCAGAGAGAGTTCGTGAGAATATAGATAGTGGAGAATTAAGTAGTATAGACATTAATATAGAATCGAATATTGGTAACAAAGAAGATCGAAACCGCTGGAGACCGGTAGCGGACTTCATTACTGTTACACTAATGAGACAACAGAACAAAATGATAACAGAAACAATTCCTCGTTGCAATGTTACAGAGAAAAAGACCAGACGAAACAAATAAAAAAAGATTCAGGGATGTCAAGATTGTTCAGCATTTGCAGCAATTTTGTTAGAAACGTGTCATCCACTATTCTAGAAGGATTTTATCTAAACATAGTGCTATGAAACACTGCTTTAATTAAATTAACATATCCATGTATAAAATCACCATTAACTTGGGCATAAAAATGTTATTACTATACGTGGAGTAGTAATTATTCCGCGGTCCACCAACAATTGCGACTGCTACCATTTGAGACAATTAAACTTTTACTAGTCTTCTAAATAAGTTAATTTCAAGCTAACTCTGCCAATGCACATCTAGACTTATTTGATCAAAATCTTTTACCTAGGACTATTTGTAACGACATTTATTTCTCAAATCCCACGAAATGTCGTACCCAAATCAATCTGGAACGAGCCTACTTAGAATAAGCATTTGAAGCTTATGTTGTAGCTTAAGTTGTAGGAGAAAATGGGCAAATATTTTTTTGTCTTAGTCTATGATAAAAAAAAATACATTAACAATCAATTGCAATGAAATTGGAGGGGAATCAAAACTGACAGCTGGAAACGCTCCGTTTCCGACGGACTTGCCACTAAGGATTTTGTAATTTAATTTTGGATGTCATACCATGTCAAGTGTAAGAGTGCGGGACAAAATCTGTAGGAACAAATTGCTTGTGTGGCGAATGTGGCGATTCTTTCCATTTTGAAAAAACCTGAGAACTTGATGCCTGCCGGATATAATTTTATCACTATTCATTTAAATACAAATGACTTTGCATGCGTAAAAAATATAATTTATAACCAGTGCATTGCATTGCCCAGCTGCCAAGTAATATTGCAACGATTATTAAAAAATAAAAAGCTTGTAGGACCACCGGCTGCGAGCCCAATTTACCGTTTCCTCGGTGGATTTTTACGCAACTATAATCAATCATTACTTTTGTTTATTTTTCTCCACTAAGTTAGGAGAGAATCAAGTACCTATTTAAGATCTATATCATTGAGGTTGGTTAACATGCATGTATGTTAAACGCTTGTAGCTAGCGATATCCATTACAACTATCAACCGGTTGTTAAATGCGTCCAGTTGCCGCCCGCCAAGATGCTACGATAACACAGTAATTGCACGATTACAGTTAATTTCAATTATCTAATAACATAACTACTAACTTCTGAGAAACAGTAACTGCTTTATTTTTTAATTTTATTTACGAGTGGTTTAGTTCAGATCTTGACCTTTATATATAACAAAGTCGCTTTCGACTGTCTGTCCTTCTGAATGCTTTTATTGTTTAAAATACACAACGAATTTAAATGTAGTTTTAACTATAATTCAGATAATTTCTTCCTTATGGTGTATATATTAATGGTATAACACAAACTGCATATTGTGTGTAAAGATAGTAAAGTAAAGCCAATGCGAACCCGGAGCGGGATTCTATTCACGATCTTTATTCCGTATCTAAGTTAATATTAAATCTGAAGAGTTTGTTTGTCTGTTTGAACGCGGTCTCAGGAACTACTGGTCCGACAAAAAATCACCGTTAGATAGCCTATTTATCGAGGAAGGCTATAGGCTAAATAACATCACGGTACGACCCATAGGAGCGAAGCAGCAATGAGAAATGTTGTAAAAATGGGGAAAATGTACGCATACGAAGTTGCGCCGAACAGCTAGTCTCTAATATGATGTAATGGTGGCAGCACATTACTTAGATATACAATTTATAAACAAAGAGCACACAACATTGTAAAATGTTCTTATTTAAATGCCAAAAATACTCTTTAGTAGTAAAAAAGGAACCGTTTTATTTAATTAAATTATATTTACAAAAAAATAATTCTAAAAACTAACAAAATACTAAAAAGTTATCAATTAAATAGACTTTCTCGAATTAAACAAAAGATAAAGGGCAAGCTACGAGTATTATATATGGCTATTACAACATATTAATATGTTTATATCTTGTGTAACCGCCTATGACATTTTTTTTTCATTTGCGTCTATGACAGCTTGAAGACGGTCTCTCATTGAACTCACAAGGTTTGAGCAAATATCAGTTCCGCGGGTTTCTTCCCATGCCTCGTTACTGGTCCGTTCCAGAGCTTCGCGTGATCTTACATTGCGGTTTGACCATCTAGTATTCATAAGAGCCCAAAGGTGTTCTATTAGGTTGAGATCCGGTGATTTTGCAGGCCAAGGTATTAACCTTATATTTTGATGCGCATGAAACCAGGCACGTGTCACCCTCACTGTATGTGATGAACAGTTGTCTTTTAAGTAGCTTATTTGCGGCATTTCACTTTCTGGATAAAAAATACGGACGGCGGGGAACATTGCGTTTATACAACATCTATATGTCGACTGCACCTCAATACCAACAGCAGATATCCAACCATACATATTTAAGGAAATTCTACCGAATTATCTGTTGGATACAGTCTTGTGTGTAACGCGTTATATCGCCAGGGATGTAAGTGGCCATGCTGACAGGACTTAAGACTTTTTTTCGTCTCAAAACACAGTGCTATACCAATTAAAATTCAAATAGTATCAGACAAAATTCAGTCCAGCAGTTTTGTGAGCGTCCGTCATATATATTTTCTTTGCGTAATGCCTATAATGCAATCCCATATCCCCTCTGTAACTCATATGTAAGTGGTTTCTGATTGTCTGAGCAGACACTTCAAATAATTCTGCAAATGTTTCGTGGGCGTCTTAAATTAATTTTTAACTATCTGAGACATAAGGCCGTGTATCCATATGTTTAGTATTACAATACACTGATAAGATATACCTAGCTTACTATTCTGGGATAATAACATCATCAGACATAACTAAGGGCGTCTGTAATACACTGTGAAACAATGACAATGTTCGCAGACCTAACCACTTCGTAAGAGCATTCATAGCTCAATGCATTCAGCCCTGTTGGGCTGTTAGCACAATGGAGTCCCACAGTTAAACGGATTAGTCGTGCGATTGCGACTGTGGCTCTTAAGAAAAACAGCGATAATTGCACCATGCGGACACTCAGCTAACTAGTGAGCGCTATGCTAACTAGACCACGGTATTTGATCAGTTCTAAAGCATGTGTAGTTAATTGTTTGTATAATATTATATTATTTTGTTGTTTCATTTAAAGGCAATGATTGAGCGCAGTTAAAAACTATGATCGAATATTCGAAGCCTCTTCTCATAATATTCTTTTACTTTAAAATGAAATAGGGAAAAACTATAAGTGGAAATCAAACTAATAATGTAGGTTTGGCAACTAAGTCAAAGTTTAAAATATTGTGCTATTATTAGGTGTAAATTTCAATTTGAATATCAAAATAAAATTGAGTAGGTACATTACTTTAATTAATACTACGTTGTGAAATTATAATATGATTTGAGATCGTAAAGATCTCGTCTGTATATAGTACAAAATATTTTTGAATAACCTTTAACTTTCTAATTTTTTCTTAATTTAACCTCTAAGCTCAAAAGCCGTTAAACCCAACTGCGCATAAATATAGTTCTATCGAACCAATTCACAAGTTAAAGTCCACTTCACAGTAAATATCGTCCAAAGCCTTCATTATTACAGTCGGCGGAGTATTTATGTGGCACCTTATAAATCGGCGTGTGGATTAAACTTTACAATATAATGTTGACACGAGCTCCACTAAACACCCCCGGTTTATTTAGGATTTAGTGAATAAGCATCCGTAATCTGGCCGTTCCAACTTTATCAGCCACCCGCCATAGCATTGCCTGAGGCTAAAATAATAATATTGTGAATTATTTTAGGGTTAAGAGCAGTTTGTAGTAATAACTGATAATATCGTTTATAATTTTGCTAAGAGTGCTATTTTGTTTAGTGTGATAGTGGTTACTTCGCGTTTCGCATTCGTTTCACCTACATCACACGCAAACGTTACAAAGTACCTCATGCTTGTGCATTGTAGGTACCTACTATGACTGCATAAATTGGAATAGATCCAGATCTGTTTTTCGATTTTTATTCCGTATCGATCGATTTAGTCTCTAAATACTTTTTAACTGTTTCAGATTCATAAATCGACCCGAAAGTTTAAAAGTTAAAGGTACAGGTACAGGTGTCCTGTTAACAAACCATTTTGTTTTAAGTGTATAATTTTTGTGTGTAATAATATGTATTGGGCTATTTAAATATATTGGGGTGCGGGACAAACAGCGTGACACGTCACGGTGGGTTCACAAACGAAGTGTGGGTATAGAACTACAATGTAGAGCTGTGTGGTCGGACTTCATTTTATGCTTTGACGACTCACCCCGGACTCGTAGCAATTTTTCTCCGTAATTATATATTAAAAAAAAAATATACATATATACGAGTATATATAAAATGCACCTAAAACCGTGTAGCTTGATATCGTTGAGTAGTTTAAATGAATTGCAGTAACTGCAGATGACGACTTCACTTTATAGATACTATGTAGGTAATGATAACAAATTAATGTACATCGTAAGTTTTATACAGAAAAAAAACATATGGTCTGATACAACTTGTAGGTTTTAAAAGTTGTCAATCCAACATGCAAGCAATGTGTAATATGTATCTATATTTACGTTGATTGTAAAACTTTTCAGAAGAGTACCATGAAGGCGAGGCTTACACACAATAGTATTTAAGGTCGGTAGACCAATCATAAGCTTCTCGTGATATGGGTACAACGAAATGAATACGCTTGACGTGAGCCAACCTTATTTTAATGATGTACAATCTCGCTAGTTTGCTCTGCTGCTTATAGAAATTTTCAGGGGTGTCTTGTTTAATGTAAAATATAAAAACATAATATCTTTAAACAATAAAGTTCAACTCTTTGCCAAACCATAAATTATATCGACAGAAATTACAAACTTCCCGTAGAGTATTGTGTAGGTACATAACACGGGTTCAGTAGCCTACACCAGCGAGCTCTTTGTGTGAAGTAAGTAAACCATTAACAATATTTCCAATTTTCCAACCATTGCACATATTTAAACGAGTCCAATCGAATCAATTACGTATATCAAGCTGCGAACAACAAAGCCATGATCACAATGCTGGTACCTCTAGCTACAAACAGCGTTGGTCCTACGAGCCGGACCATTGGACCGTCAATGACCGTCCACTCGACACCACCCAATAATCCAAATAAACACGGAGCTAGCTGTCACAGGCACGCGACACTTTTATCGCTCTACTCCACTCCGCTCCGCCACCCCTGGCTACGTTTTATTGATTAGACCATTGGTCGTTGGTCCCCATATTACAGCGCCAACTTACGAAAATTATGGGTTCCGACGCGTAAACACAAATATTGTTCATACGCCACATTGCTCTTTATTATAAAACACACCGTGTCCACACGTATTGTGCTCCATAATATTTATCTAATTATAAAGGTTCCCAACGTTCCAGCACTAACAAAATATTTGCACAAGAATCGAAATTTTCTCAATACAAATTATGAGATATAAAAACCAAAAACAAGATATTTGTAATCATCAAAATAAACTGGCGGACCGGAGCCAGAATACTAACGACATCATTCAAATTCAACAGCAATATCGGGCCAAACAACAACTTGTAATAAAAGCTCAACTCCTTTATTATCCGAGTTTCGGGGCCCCTTAGCCTGAGCTGTCACCCCGGACACGTATTCGCGCCATCCGGCGCTTATCATTTTTTCCATCTCGAGCGCCGCAGAGCTTGATAACCATGGGGTTAGTGACAGCTTTCAACTCCGGATTAACTTCGTATTGCGGGCGAGAGAAAAAATTTAATAGCTTCGAGAAGATTGCCTCGTCCCCTCTTATAAAGTGTTAGTTACAGCGAACGGACCCTCCGTCCCTACGACTTAAAAACTATACGTCTATTTGACCGTGCAGTTAAATACGATACATTTTGAAATAGTAATAACTAAATTGTATCTAACAGGTAACATATTTATTGTATAATTAGGTTAAATTGACGTTAATCAAATTCAAATTCACTTACCAAATAACACAGGTAATGTGTACCACATTACCTGTGTTATTTGGTAAGTGAATTTGCTTAGTATTTCAATGTAGAAAGTATTAAAAATATATAAACATTTATTAAAGATTAAGATGAGCGAGGTGTTGCAGATGTTGCCAAAGTGAATAACATATAAGAAATGTATTCAAACTGAATAATAAAATGTTTAAAATAACTCATATAAATTAATATAGATGAAGTTGATCAGTTTGATGTTGACAGTGGTAGAGATAAAGTAAATATAGCGGGATGCTTGGCAAACAATCCAACTTGTTATAAATGTTTGTCTAATATTCCAACTCAGACTGAAGTTTTAGAGGATGCCTTCGAATATTATTACGGATAATACTACGCTATGTGGATGTAATTCTACTTTCATTACAAAAATATTGACATTATTGTTTGAATTGAGGAACTTGATTTGGAGATTAAATTTGGATTGGAATTATGTGTACATATACTCTTACGAGTACGAACTAACAGTTCGATGTTTAAAATGTACCTATAATTTACACATTATTTATCTAAAAGTTATTAATTTTACATAAAAAACATATTTTGACACTTGCTAGTATTTCTGTTTACAAATGTGCAGTTAGTAAACTTGCCTGGTGGACAACCACAGTCTCCATAATCCCGGATGCTCCTCCTTGGCCTCCAGTACATGGGCGGCCTGGCGAGCACCTCGCGCCGCAGCCTCTCGACCAGCGGCTGTTGCGGCTCCAGCACCGCGCTGCGCAGCGCCAGGTGCTGTTCCTCGAGCAACGACAGCCGGTCCTGCAGCCCCTGCTGCCTGTACAAACTGTACCCGCTCGAGATCAGGCTCATGGCACAAGCACACCATAACACCACACAGTACGCCCAAGGATCTCCAGGACATCTCTCCTCACATTTTTCCCATTTCTTTTTGAAGTCCTTCTTCTCTTCCTTTTTTGGTTCCTGGTTCAGGGTTTTCTCTGTTTGTTTTGTGCCCGGAGGCGACTTGCCTCCCATTTTTAGTATCATTTTTTTAGCTATATATCTCATGAATCGCATTTATCTTCTAAATAGAATGTCAGCGCCGACATCTTCGATATTCCCATCGTTAACGTTCAACCCGATCGGCGTTAAAACGATACATTGTACTCACAATAGATCGTCCGGCCTCAAGCTTTTCTTAGTAACAACCTTCTCTATTCTTAACAAAATCGAATAGAAGACATCATAAATACAAAAACACAAACAAATAAAAACCACACCAAAAAAAAAAGTTGAAAATCAAAGATACACGGAAAATATAAAATCGTAATATAGCAAACGTAGTTGTCGACGTTGCGATCGTGTTTAATTTCGTTTCGAGAACACGCGCGGGGCGTAGAGACGTGCCGTCGCGTCGGCAGGCGGAACGCCACTGACTCCGCTGACTGGTAAATCAGAGGATCAACTCGCTGCGGCTCCGCGAGACAACGCGGCGTGCGCCGCGACGCGTCCCGATCCTGCCACACCAGCCGCGTTTGGGAATTCTTCCTGGATATGTCATTAGACTCATTAGTCTATTTCTGCTTATTCTTGTGAATTACCAATTTTTAAAATCATTTCTTAATTTTACCACCGGGTATACGAAGATGTTCCTATTTGAACCACCGGTCGTGTTTGGTAGAGTATGAACAAGGAAAAAAAAAGCCAAATAAAAATAGAACGGCACCTACCTTAAGGACAACTATACAAAAGTAGATCATTAACCTTTCCCATGGTCCAAACGATTTCGAGAATCGAACTGCCGCTTTTATTGGCGAAGTTTTTTCATCGCAATCAAGTTACACGGAGCGGCGTGCCGAGGCATGTTTTATAGTTAGGAGTTCGTCGGAAGGTCCATATTAAGGGGATGCGTGCAAAAACGTGCAGGACCGAGCGAGTCGTAGAGCCGCCAAATTGGGCGCCAGCTCGCGCGGAAGAACCGAGGGGGGGCGCCAATCCAGTTAGTCGCTCACCCCCGTACTCAGATACTGAATCGTCGAGTAACACCGGTTTAACTTCAACTTACGCTGTCTCATCTTTTAATACGATAGAAGCTCCAACTAACGATGAATTTACATTCCTAGTCCGGAGACAAAGTATTGTACTGCGTAATTCAAACTAAACAAATGTAAATTGATGCGAGAGAGCTTTCAATTTGTAGACGTGATACTGTTTGTTAATGTAATTTTGATAAAACACTGAGCGATGTTAATGATGAGAGATGACTGTTAAGCATTCTGTAACGATAACGATTTTAAGCGTTTGGGTTCGGTGAATCTCTGTATACCTATGTTTTCGGTAATAAAAATCGACATTGTCTAGTTTATATTATAATCCAGTAGAAAATATTACAAGAAAGCTATATCTATAGCTATATCCCATAAACAAAAATGATTTATAAGAATCAATGTACCAAAATCTATCTATAAAATTCCGAGCGGGATAATTACAAATCCGAATCAAATATTCATATCGACATTAATTTAATTTGTAAGAAATGAAAAAAGAGCGGATGTTTTTTAAACGATAGACGCTATTAATCTCTTTAATAGAGTCATTAAAAACCGAGTGGCGGCCGCAAGCGCCGACTGCCACAAAAAACGCCACGCCACTTGAGCCCTGACATGTATTACGATCCTTTGTAATAAAGCACTCATAATAACATTAAAAGATAATCCAGATAACGACTCATCCGTGCATACCGATCTAATAAGGCACTGCGCCACTAATGTCCAGTCTTATCAATACCCGACACATCTAAATGGTCATTTAACAATTTTTATTATTGTTATTTACGACGACATTACAATTCGGTTTAAAGTTACGACTCCATAATTGGATTTCAAAAAATTTAATACAATATTTACAGGATTGAAAAGGCGTTTTTAAATTTAATGACAGCATTATATTTGATGCGACGTTCGAGTGCTTTAAATGCTCAATCTCGACTTGTCTTTGTGAATATTTGAACACTGATCACAGAGGTGCAAGCGACGTGATGATGTTATAAATTTCAAGATTGAGTCGATCATTTAAAAATTCCGAGCCGAATCGTTTACTTTTCGTAAGTGCTGTAATTAATACGTTAAGAGCATGCAAAACTGTTCCATCGGCGACGCAATCTGCAACATCGGAGCGGAGACAAATAGCTGCAATTAAAACTAGATTGTCGTTATTTAGCAGGCACGTAGTAGCGTTGTTCGGGTGTATACGTCGCGCGCTCACTGAGGGCCGACGCGCGTGGTGCACAGCGCGATCCATCTCACAGCTCCCGACACTATAAATTTAATTTAAACTTTTGTACTTCGTCAAACGTTGAGTTTAAGACACCCTCCTGCGCTGACAGTTTATATTTTTTTAATTTAATCTCGTACTCTTTTGAATAATTGAGCAGTGCGATGGTTCCCTCGCAGTTAACTCAAGTTTGTACAACATTCTTAGCGAAGTAAAAGTTTCTGTAATGATTATAAGAGGTCGACGAGTGTCAAGGGAAATCTTCAGAGGTGAATAAGTACGTTTTGGACTTGCCTCGGAAATTGTCAAAGTTTAACTCTTTCATAATATTTATAGAAAAGTTATAAATAGGTAACGACATTGCCATGGAACAACTTTGAGGGCTCAACCCAAACTGAGTTTACGTTAAGTTGGCCAACTTGACTTTACTAACAACTGATTTTACACTTCTGCCGAAAACAAACTTTGCGGTGGTTTTTTGCATTTCAGTTTCTTGTTTCACATATTTCTTTAACTTATATTTTTGTTTTACTGTTCCAAGGGTTATCTAGCATTTTCTTTATTTTAATAATTGGGAATGAACCTCTGCAGCACCAAACTGTGAGGTGAAATAAAACGTTATATTTGTTAATAATTTGAACCATGTTTCATTTTAAGTGTACGTTCTCGTCCTTGTGAAAAACAGAACTAACAATACAGTTATTATATATTTACACATTTATGGATATTTAAATAATATAAGCAGTAGTTTTATTAAAAACTTATACCGACTAGAATAGAATATAAAAGAATATTTCTTTATTTGCTAAAATATGGTGGTACATTGGTGTTACAGTAAGATTGAGTTCGAACATATATTCTGCCATAAAATGGCGTGCAAATATATTTAGTGATTTAATAATTGTACATTCAGTTATTCATTACTCATTCATGCATATTATATTATATTAATTGTATTGTTGTTCATGTCAAATAATCATAAAATAATCTAAAAATTCATCATTCAAGTCGTATAAATTCATTCCATTGAATTCTATCCAGAATTAATCTGTAAATTTATCATTTAAATAATCTTTTACATTATAATAGCTTCTATTAAGTAATAATTTAATTAAAATCTTCTTGAATTATGTTATTGGTAACTTTCTAATATTTGCAGGTAAATGGTTATATATTTGTAGACACATGCAAAACGCATTTCTTTTAAACATTTCTAATTTTATTCGAGGTAGACATGGTTTTTCCTTATGCCGTGTTCGACTTTTTTCTTTATCACTAAATTTTACAAAGAAGTGTTTATATTTTTTTAACAAACATGCATAGTTGTAATAAATACATGCTTGGTAATGTCAAAATATTTAGTTTTATAAATAGTGGCTTACGGCACGAACACATTTTTTTGTGCTTTAAATACTTGGCCAACTTTCACAGAGTTACCCCAGATTATGAGGCCGTACCTAAGCACGGATGCGACATACCCGCAGTGAGCTATCATTGCAGCATTGAGATTCACTGATAATCTAATTTTCTTCAATGCAAAAATAAAACGGTCTATTTTGTTGAGGATTTTTTCTATATGTGGTTTCCAGCTACAAAATTTATCAACTGTTACACCTAGGAATACACATTCATTTAAAATAGCGATTTAATTATTTTCATAATATATGTCAAGATTACTCACATTAGTATTGTATGTCTGGAATTGGATGATATTTGTTTTTGTCATATTTATCTTTAAATTATTTTGGTTCAACCAAGTTATAGCCTCATGTGTTGAATCGTCAGCAAACATTATACAATTTTCGTTAATAGCATCTGGGAGGTCATTAATATAGAGCAGAAAAAGCAATGGAGCTAATATCGAGCCTCGTGGGGTGCCGTAAAGTTTTTTTTTACTACGACAATCTCTTCAGTTTAGACCGCTTCGCAGCCCATTCAAATCATTGGACCAGGTCAGAATCCTTAGTCACGTACTTTTTTCCGTTATCGAGGCATGCCCGTGCGAACTGAAGATGAGACACAATACATATTTTTTTATTTTTGCTTGAAACTTTCGCGATTTTTATACAAATTAGATATATTTAGGGACTAACGAATAGCGTGAATTTAAAAAAAGTTGTTTGTGTCAAAATCTTATCATAATGGTAAATAGAAGGTGGGTTGCGCTTAGAAATGCATCATCGCGCATGCGCGGTGGACATCACTGAGCGCACCGCGTATGCGCTAATTCGGACGGGCTTGCCGCGAAAACAGAAAAAAGAACGTGAATAAGGAGCCAGGTTGCTATAGTAAACTCTATAATGTTCTCTAAATTGTATTAATAATACTCGTTATAGTAGGTATTCATTTATTTTATAGAGAAATATAAATTAAAATATTTTTACTAAGTCATACCGATTGCCTGGGTTTTATCATCTAAAACTATCTGAATTTGCGATGACTTGTTTACCAAGTGTGGAGATTTCAGATTTTAGATACATTCATCAACTAATGAGGGGTCCCTGACTCAGTGGCGACCGATCAGATCGAAATATCTGCTTGGCTAAGCAACGTTACCACTATCGGTCCATAGATGGGTGACCGTTTTCGAATATTGTGACAACCCCTCCGTGCCCCGGATAGCATTTTAAGCCGTCGCCGTCGGTCCTGCACCAAATTTCCTTTGAGACCGATTACAGCTCATTTACAAACTAAAAACTGAATACCCTATTAACGAGTACATGCTTACCATATGTTATCATGTAAAATGCAAAAAAATATATATTTTGTGACCCGAACTATGAATCACAAAGCGATTGATACCTCATTCATCGAAATCGGATGAGTAGTTTTGGCACTACATACTAACATACGTTAATACAAATATTCTGATACACTGCTAAAACATAACCCTATCTTTTTGGCAACGGCGATGTCGGGTAAGAACAATTATCTGGTATGAAATTCAAATTTTATAATGCACTGACTGAAATTTTAAAGGTCCTAACTCAGATTTTATCGTTTATTGCTGACAGATTGCGAAATCAATTCGAGCCAATTAATCACTGTAGCGGATAATCTCAGAGGGCCTTATAATTGTTTGTAGGAACATTCAATTTCCTTCAACCAATCAGAATCGGCGTGACCTTGTTAAATCCATTCCAATTTTAAACGAAGGCGTAAATATTACAAGTTGTGGTGCGAAATAGCTTAGTATCACCGAAACGAAAGTGAAATATCCCTTCGTCCGTACACCAAATTGAGGCAGCCACGTTATCGGATCGTTTGCTTTATTTACAGTTTGTGGTGGAATTGGGAAAAGTTGTGAAGGGGCGAGGAGTGCGAGGGGGCGAGGGGTGTGAAACCAACCACTTCCTCCACATTATGAATTGTCGAGCGGTCACCTACTTGCGAGTTGGCGACACCAATACCGAGTCCCGATGTTTCGCGCTCGTAAATAATGAACTTGGAAAAATCGCACCCCGCACTGCGGTTGCGAATATTTACTGTTATTACTTGTTTGTTCTGTACCACTGATTAAAACTCTCGTTTATGTTTATTTCAAAGTCAAAGTACTTTATTCACTTAGATTACAATTTGCAACGCTTATGAACGTCAGACAAAATTTAGAATAGAATGATTCTACATTTAATGCCAAGTTCACAAGAGTAAAGCCGTGAGAAAAGAACTTGGCGATAAAAACTCATAGCCACTTTTTTTTAAAAGCCAATTTTTACAAATAATAAAAAAGTATAAAATATACAGTTATGCCAGATATGTGCTGCTAACTATTCACGCCAGCAGTAATTAAAGTACATAAAGTACATATTATAAAGTTGTAAATGAATTAGCCTATATTGTGGATGGGAGTATCAACTTACAAAAGTTACAGAAGAGGGTAAAGGTAACGATTATTGTACGAAAAACTACATAATATACAAATATTTGTGAACCATTATTTAAAAATAAACCTACAAGATGATAATGACAAGATTGGACCAGTCACTCCAAGTAGTAGCGAGTTACACCAGAAAGCTCATCAAATTTATCTACCTGATAAGTTCAATCTTCTTGATGTAGGTGTCTATATTCATAAATGGGAGAAGTCGACAAAACTACAATAGTGTATGGAGAGTGGCCAACCACAGCCACAGATTAGTATGCGAAGAGCTGAACCGAAAGCAATTAGACGTTTCGATTCCATCTGAATTTCAATGGGTTTCGATTGAGGCAAATAGTTTGGACCCTTCAAATTGGTGTCTAGGTGACGCGTGATGTTCTAATGTAATCACTCCGGCTCCGGCCAGAGGTTTGGACTAATGTCAAGTTATGGTCAAACTTCCATTTGCGAATTGTAATGGTGAAATATAGAGGCCACCTACTCGTGAACTTTGAAACTAACTATTATTTTAACCCTCGCGCATTGAATTATGATATAAATATCGTTATTTTTAAACAACAATCCTTTCTCGGCTTACAGACAACGCGGGGAGAACGAAAGTGTTGCTTAAATAACATAATTGTTAATCAAAGTATCAGGTAGTATCGTAGGGACCTGATTAACATACTTTATATCGTTTGTAGTCACGAACCGTCGTATCGTATTGTAGAATTATTTTCCTTACTCAACTGATTCTGGAACTGCTATTAAACTTTAAAAGCTGCCATAAAGTTGAGATTTATCAAGAAAACTTGATATTTATGAGAACGTTATAAAAGGGGGTGTGCTATCTGAGCAATTTACAATTTTAAAATGGTACAATAGTTTGTAAACAGTAGAAGATTAGAACAATAAAGATATGAGGCAGTCGAGGGCCGCGAACGAACGTTCATAAATCACACAACGCACTACGACTGAGCAATGAAGTTTCAATTCAACTCTTTTGGATACACAGTTTAATTTGTGAAGCAAGCATATTCTCAGAATTTCTTGTTTATCTATGTTGTTGTTTATATAATATGTTGTTATAACCCCAAAAATGTCAGTCGGAACTGGGGTACGGAAAAATATCCACAAAATGAAAATACAGTCGCGTCATTCTTAAAGTAGAAAGGGACTACAAATTGCGCAAGTTTTGGTGTCCTTGCGTACTTTGTCAGTTAATTACTAAAAAGACCCTACTTTACATAAAGTTAAAGTTCTTGTCCGGCACACACAGAAAACTTTTCATAGAACGTGTAAATTCACAACAGTTTACCAACTATAGGCAAAATAGCTATAACTATGCGTTGTTAACAAGTAACGTAATAAAATAATTCAGCTCCCAGGATCTGGGGATATAAACGGAATAAATTCGTCCTCGTGTCAATTCCCACCAAAATAGTGCGGCGGGCATAGTTCCCGTAGTCAGTCCGGATCGTGACCGCTTCTTGGTGATACACAACTCCTCAGCGCAGTACAAGTGTTTATTACAGCTTTTATTGACGCGCCAATGAACTGGCTTTCTAATGGCCCGCTCGTGATACGACAACCGAATACCTTTGTTTCTTTTTAGTGATCACTGTATACGGCTTGAATGGTTTATTTTACTTTATAAAATTCTTAATCAGATTTTTTTGATGTTCAAAATAAAGCAATAACAAGTCCTTTTTGGGAATTAACTTATATTTATGCCCTTTTGTGGGACATAACATGTCCGTGATAAATGTAGCGTAGGATGTCGCTTGAGATACGAACCTTCTCCCCCCTCCCCTAAGGCTCTGTAGTGATTAAAGTAACCGTACCGTAAAGCTTTCAATAACAATAGAAATCGTAGCAAACAATAACAGTGAGCCGACCAGCCCTCGGCTCGTCAACAACTAAACTCGGCCTGTGATATAAACTGATAAAGAAACTATGCAAGCGGAAACTTTAACACCGTCAAAGTTTGGACAAATTATCTGTCCGCAACGAAGGGTGTGTGTGCTTAGGACGAGGCGTGTGGCAACAACTCGGCTGTTAAGAAAATTTACCTCAACCAATCTGAAATGGTCCTCGGCCGTTCATTAAACATATCCGCTAATAGCTGACGTTGTTGAAACATGTAAATGTGTGAGGGATCAACTTAGAGCGGTCCCGTCAACACTTGCACGCGACATTTGTGGGCCGGCCTTTAATTTTCCTGAGTCGCTTGTTGTCGTTTGTGAATGTGGAATTTATACACGCATATGTTTTGATGATTTTGTGTTTTAAGATTGCGTCAGCTTTATTGTGGTAACAGATTCCAAAAAGGCCTATCTGCGTCCCATATAATGACAGCCAATTTAAACCATACTTTGCAAGCATATTACGGTTAAGGAATAATCTCTACGTGCTGTGCAATTCTCCCATAGTAATTTACTCGTACATTTATGTAGCCTGGTACCGTATTTTTAATATTGTAAAAAGGTATAATATGTTTGTATAATATAGGTGAGTTCTTGCCACAGAGAGATCTTTATAGCGTAATTAATTTTTGGTGTTTCTGATTTCAGAGAACTTGATGACTATCACTTTCTACAGATGTTGTAAAAATATAAAATAACATCTAACAGGTGAGAGCAGTTTGTTTACAATTTGTGCAATGTTACATCTCATTGCTAATTCATAACATGTAGGTACGGAGTTTAATACGAGCTACCATAGACAGAAAAATGTAATTTATATTGGACTTTGACCCTCTAAACATTTATCATTTCCAATTAAATCACAATGTATATCAAAACCAACTTATTGTGTACATTATTGTATTTGATGTTATCATTTTAAACTTAAAATTCCAACTGAGTATTCAAAGATTTATCTCAAAGCCCGCCTTCATCAGAACTAACAATCTATCTAACATGAATTATTTTATCAATTGTCAATCTTGATTCAGGTTTGATTGAAACGAAATCCCAAAATTCTCGAAGTTGAGAAGTTAAAGCCCACGCTTCGTTGACTCATTTAGTTAAATTTATCATCGAGTCGGTTATTGCTGATTTGTTGCGCGTCGCGTTCATAAACCGTCTCCCTTACAAGTCGTGATATAATTTTGAGTTAATCTTATTTACTTTCATTGCTTTGAGAATTTATTGCGCTTAGATGTTGCGAATATTTAAATATCTATATATAAACAATATCGGAGCCATTTAGATCCGAGATAATTTTATTGTGATATATCTGTGAGTTTCAAATGAGTAGCCATTTTAATAGTTATCGGAGTTGAATCTTTATGGTGATTATGGTAATGAATATTACATTTTCTCAAATTCCTTCATTAATTCTTCTTCGTTGTGTAACATTCACGTGACTTTTTATAAGAAAATCAGCTAACAACGTCTTTTCATTAATTATAAAGTTCACAAAGCGCGTATAGAGAATCTTTGTAAGAAAACCTGTTCACTGAAAATGTGTGCAACCAATCACGGATTACGATTTAAGTGTGTAGCGGTTAAAGCGTGTACCGCTTGTGCGGGCTGCGCAGTTCATACAATTACATGGATAGGAATGTTTAGTCATCCATAACAGACCTTACTAGTAGACCTTAATAAAAAAAAGTGAAATCAGAAGAAAGCTTGATTTCAATAAAATTATACATATAACCCATAATGTATTTAAATAGATTGGCTAATGAGTTACAAAGTTATATCTATAGCTTTCAACATTGGCGGTTCAAAACGCCTCGTAAACATTTAGTCGTGCTACGTTTTATTTATTGGTATTTGAAATCAGATATAAACAAAACAAGGCATCACAAAAAGCTAGTTGATCTTATACACAGCGATAACAATTATGATTCCACGCGTACAGTTTCGTAATGGACTACGATAGACATTGTATCAAAAGATATGTCCATACAATCAAATTTATATGTATCATCCCGCGGTAAATAGTACACAGCAGAGCAATAAATATTAGCAGCGAAAATGAATCAAGATAAGGAAGCAAAGGGGACGGACAACGCGCCGGCTGGTGGCTCGGTGGATGGCGCGCGGTCCGGCCGGCTTCGCGCATATCACCGCACTTTGTTCGCACTCATTGAGCTGTGTAAAAAGATACAGGCTCCCCTATTCCATTTATACTAGCCTGTTTATGTAGCTAAATAAATTGCTTTCATTTGGCTAGCAATCTTCTTTTTTCGCTTTGATCTCAGCTTGTTCATTTATTTTTAAAAATTCAATTTGTTTAAGTCGTTAGTTGTTTCTAACACTTGCGTTAAAACTCGTCTGATTTATCAATTAACAAAAGCTAAGGCGAGGTTATGTCATTCTCTCGTTTAAAAATAAATTAGGATTCTCGTGTTTCATCAATAGTAATAAAATAACTCGGTTAGTTATCTCGATTACAACTATTTTGATATCGTCTTAGTGATTAGAAAAAAGTAATTAAAGTCATTTAGATTGTTATTTAAATCTTTCGAGTTCCTTTAATAAAGAACCAAACCACAAAAGAAAATGTGTGCCTATAAAGGTTTTTACGTCGCAGTTCTGTCGCGTCGATCAAATTGTAACATAAATCCAACTAGTATCCTTCTGTCTCGAGCTATACAAGTAAAGCAAATCTCAAAGCTAGCTAAAAAAACTGATATAAAATACAGTAATAAAAAGCGTGGAAGCCGATACTGCTTCGTTCGCGGTGACAATGACAAATAAAGTAGCGACGGCAGTGGTAACAAATGTCATCGTAGAGCGACAAATCCGTGGACCGATCCGATTTAGCGAACGATTCCTTGTTCCCGCCACCCGACCACATTTATTTCCCGCCGTTTGATCTCTACAGGTATTTCCCTTTATCAGGTAGACTCATTCACGATAGCCAGACCCCTCAGACCATTCTTTAAACGACCGATGTTGGATCAGCAATCAATACTTATAATAAAACTTTACGCGACATTTTCTCTGTGATTTCTTAGGATTCAGACAATACGATCGAATCATCAGCTGGAATTAAACGTATTAAGTAATACTGAGCAAGATTAAAGCGTCTCTAAACACATTTGGTGGACAAACTTCCCTACATAATTCTATCAACACTGCATGGGCTTGTCCTAAATTACAGTCATCAACGGGTCCTATGACAAATTACGAGACGAGGGACAAACTAATAAACATGAGAACATCTAAATAGCATCTGGTGTAAAACCGGGATGTCTCAATAATTCAGCGAAGGCTGGGGTGTATCGTGAAGGTATAGCCGGGTAATGTTTGGGCAAATGTTTGCGTATGACCCATCCCTGCCTCTAATACAGGGAAAATTGTATGCGAATCGAGAGCACCCCGTTCATACCGCTCTGGTCACAGTTTAAAATATTGTATAACTAAACTAAAATGCGAAATCCAGTATGTATAATTTAAATAACAATTTATTTTAGTCTATGTGTACTTTAATTTCTAGTCACCGATAAAGTTTGGTATCAAAAATACGGGGATTACTTGATGCGGCAAATATAACTGCGGACTTAACTTCTTTCAGCACATTCGATCTTTTGTTAGTATTGCGGCGGCGTGGCACTAAATTGTAGGCTCAACGCTCGGTCCTTGTAATTTGTGGAATGTTCCCGCTGAATTGATGTTACTACATTGAACTTTAAATATATAAGCTTTCTGTTGTTTATGAGCTCTATGATAAATTTAGTGCTCACCTAGAGTATAATTTCAGCGTATTGATTTTTCTAAGACCTTTGAACCTTCGAAGGACCACCATTTTTTTTTTTTTTTAAGACGACCCCGCTGTAGGTACTGGAACTCGGAACAACAATTTAAGGATCACACAAAGTGGTGTCCCGTGTGGGAATCGAACCCACAACCTCTTGCGTAGCAGTCGGACACACTCCCACTGCGCCACAGAGGCAGTTTAGCACCAATAATCTGTAACTTTCAATTACAATTTTTTGACAAATGGTTTTAGAAAATAGCGTATATTTATATTCAGGCAGAGAAGTGGCAGCTGGATATAATCTTCTATTAGGCGAACACATAGGTGCCCGATGATCAGACAAAGTTAAAAGCGTGGTTAGCTGGACGACTCATCCCTAGGATTATCCCTTTGGCAGACGCCCACAGCGCAAACAAAAAATGAATTGTATCTATTTTTAGGCTTTGGACACCAAAAGTATAGTATAATACGGACAAGATGTATATCAAAGACGGCTTTTTATTCGGGATATCCCTGGTCTACTTTAGTAACACTATGAGTAATAGTGCAGTATATGAATTTTAAAGTCGATTCGTTATTGCTGTCCAAAGCTGGATTGGTATCCAGCTCAATTCGTGACCGAAATACATACGCGACTTGCGACATGATAAATTTTCTTGTCTGCTTTAGGATAGACAGAAATATATTTAGTATATATTTTGAAACTAACCTCTTGCGATTCAGTTTATGGCTTGAACAAATAAGTCAAATTTCTGCCATACTATATTTCAAACTTGTCTTTGTTTTGTGTCACTACTATAAAACGTATAATGTACCGAATATGAGTTGTCTCTGCACAAAATTACAAATAAATTAAAGTAACAAGCTTAATGTACTTTGTGTTATAGAGTCCCCGAGGCTTTGTACTCTTGTATTCAAGACGAATAATGTCTTTGTTTTTTTTCAAAATAGAATAGAAGAAGCATTCGTTAGTTACTAATATTAAGATATTAAGAATAGGGGATTAGTGGCTAACTAACAACACAAAACCAGATATCAATTAATCGAATGTCAATATACGTAAAGGATTAATAAAATTAATAGATCCATTCACAAACTTACAACAAAAACAATCTTAGATGTTGACTATGCAAACATAATAACGTTGATACCCGATGGCGACACAGCGGTACATACATCCTTCGTCACACAACCGAAACAATGGGATAGCAACGGAAACAACTGGATATTGAGACGTTTGTCTTCGAATCTACATTATTTACTACAAACACGATACAACCCCTCAAGTTAAATAGGGTGAGTTATAGTTGTCTTATGGATACGTTTTAATAGTACGACACGATTCGTATACGACACCGACATTGTTAAATAATTTTGTGTCGTTTTTAACGACACAAAGTTATTTATTGGTATCCGTGATTTTGTAATATTTCTCTCTTAGAAATCAGCTTAAGCCAACCTCGGTAATGGGCCAACTTGACGTGATAAAATTTATAAGAAATATTTTAAATAATCGTCTAGGAAAAAATCGTCTGAACTGAAAAGATAAGGTTATTGATTACCCAATTCAATTGCGCAATGCTGTTGTTGAAAAAAGAAGATAGACAAATAAACCTTGATGAAATTATGCATAAAATAAAAGACAAAGAAAAATTCTGTAATAATAACATCACTGGATTTGTGCAAAAAAAACCAAGCTCCTTAAAATGAAATGACAGTTGAACGATCTTTGCGAAAACCATTATAGTTATCAATATTAACAAAATATCATCAATATCAATGTGGGCCTCAATCCCACATTGCTAGTTAACTTTATTTAAAAAAATAAAAAAATATCGTATCGGATTCGCGTCGTCTCCATCATTCGTCCACCATCCAACTATAGTTACAACTTACATGTAGAGGTTATCCCTTCATTTCCTTTTACCCGAGGATACCTAATATGTAAACCTCACGCACAGTTTGATTGATTTTCACTCGATTAGTTCCTGTAGTTGTGTTGACGATTGAAAACGTTGAATGCATTTAAATAGTTGGTTATCAAGGAACAATAAATCAGTGTATTGATGGATAGGTTTTATCTAAATGATACTTTGATTATCAAATTTATTGTTCCATACCTATAGGCTGCTTTAATGGCGAATGATTCATAATCTGCCCTTGTTTGCAATAGTTATATTTTTGACGTGATAACGTCTCATAAATCGATGACCGGTTGCACTCACGAAAAACTGTGACGTTCTGATAGGATGAAGTATTATACCTCTCAGGCGTATGTGCGCGCAAATAGCGTCTTATAAAGATGACCGGCTGCACTCACGAAAAAGTGTGACATTCCGCTCACGGTCCTGTCACATCTGTTCCGCCTGCTGATAGCTAAAAAATTGTGGACGTGGGGCGCATGTGGGCGCAATCGCGTACATGCGCCCCACGTCCACTAAGGTATGGTTGTTGATTCAATGTCATCAATGTTTTCATAAGACGTTATCATGTGAAATTAACGTCCGTAAACAGAGTTTACAGACAACCATTTTTTATTAGTTTATCAATATCCAGAATACATTTTGGAGTCAAGGGTTTTACTTGCTTTTCCATTTTCAAATCTAGACTTCAGACTCTTGATCACTTTGGAATCAAAAGTTAACAGTGATATTTTAAATATTTTATTGATATATTTATTAACTGTGTCTATTCACCTTTACCAAAGTAGTTAATAGGTTGATAGACGAGACGAAAATAAATTTTGAGATCGCGGTCCAATTTAAAACATTACATCCTAATCTTTTTATAGGACAGCAAGATTTCCTCAGCTTTATTAAGATTATTAATAATAATTTTCTGATATTGAAAACGTCGGGCAAAACAATTAAATGATAAACGATATAATCTCCTAAGCTGGATTCCTACAACTTTTCCTTTTCCACAGTTTTAATTATTTCTAATGGTTTGTATATTTTTTAATGTTAGAGATAAATATATAGGTATATTATCCATTTTGTACATAGGTGTTCGGCTATTGTTAAATAGGCTTGGTTTCTATTTCTCAGCAGGAAGCGTGGTCGAACAGCGCGGACCATGTTTTGCAAGTGGCGTATTTATTGCTCGGCTGATCTTATCTACCGTTTATCTATCCGGTCGTAAATCATAAATCTGTACTATGCTGCAAATAGTCATACTATGTGACATTGCCGTACATACTCAGGATCACTTGCCGGCGGAGTGAAAGGTTCCTAATTTCGGCATCACTGATCAAATATATCTCCCTTTATTTTCGCCCGTTACGTGATTATTATACGAATATTGGAAACTTGATAACTTCAAAATGTATGTTTTTATTTTACCGTGGCAGCAATTAAATAAATATTAATTGGTTGCTGGAACCATCAACAGTACTTCTAGTTGTTTGAGCTATTTCAGACAAAAAAAAACAAAAGCCGTGATAGTTCGTGATTAGTAAAATGTTGATATCAATTTCTATGTTACTATGTGCTTTTTGAAATAAATATATTATTATTATTATTATTATTAGTTCTTTAACTACCGACTAGATGTCGCTGCGAAGGCCTAAATTCGCGAGCAACAAGAGATATCTAATAACATATAGTCCAGATAGGTGGTTCGCTTCTGGCCCCGGTTTGGCTACGGAAGTCTCGGGTTCGATTCCTAAGACTGGATTTCAAATTTTTCTGTCTTTCAAAAATGCATTTATTGTATTTGTAAAGTTATTGGCAAGAAATGCCTATAAAAATTACTTCAAAAAAAAAATGTGCCTACTTATGATTTGTGTAACGGCACAGAGTAATTAATAGTACTACGGTAGTTACGGGTATTTACGGGCAGTAAAAATAATATAATTACAACCTCAAATATTGAATTTCAAAAAACAACTGACAAACAAAATCTAATATCAAGAATTAGCAATATGACATAAGCAAATATGTGCGTAGTTCATAAAATGGAATTTCTCGAAGCGAGCAATCTAAGGCTGAGATCAGACGCGCGATTGTCGGCGACGATAGGGCACGCAGTGCGACTGCTCCCACCGCGAGTCGCCCGTCTGTTGACGCACCCGATTGGAGATAAATGGTTGTTCCATGTTCCCTACCGATTGTTAAAATTGCTACATAATTGTAGATACTCAAGATGTCCTGAGACGAATATTTATTAATCTAAAGTGAATCATTGTCAGGTCTTTGTTGTGAGCGGTGGTGACCTGGTGACTGCTTTGTTTGCAGCTGCAAGAATGCGAACAATGCTTGATGATTATCTGACAAATAGATTTTGTATTTTATTTAACCGTTAAAGAGTGATTGATTTTATTGATTTAAACGTTGTGTCACGTCTGCTTGAGGAATAAAATAATATATGTATATATATTTTTAAAGTTAACTAGCGATGTGGGATTGTGGAGCGCACATTACTAGTAATCCTGTTAACCCCTCCAGCTAAGCTCAATGGCTTGTGTTAGGATTGGGCTCACGTCGATAGTATAATGGGTGGAATTCGAACCCGCGACCTCACGATTGCGAGTCCAATGCCTTAGCCATTAGGCTACCGCCGCTTTTTACACCGTAGGTTGTCTGCTGCAAGATTTGATTGAACACTTATATTTAAACCTACTTTTAAGAGTGGTCCTATTTATAATTGTGAGATTTTACCTTTGAAATTGATATGTAAATTTAGGTTAAAATAAAGTCTTAGAGATTTTGACTGTTTTTGCTACGATTCCCGTTTCAATTATAAAATATTATAAGATTAATAACAAACAGACATGTTGAATTTTATAATAAGGTTTCAGGGGCCAACGGCTAGCCGAGGATTTCATTAGACTTAACCAAACAGTAAAAAGCTACATACGTTCACTTAATTCCACGAGTGAGTTAGCAGCGAAGGGAGCTTTGTGCTAACAAATAAGTACGAGCTAAAAGGTCGTGAACGTCGCGCGTAAGCCTCCGTCTAACTGTATACATTGCGATTAAATTGGACGAAGCATTACACCGCGAGGTACACGGATTGAAAAGATTTAAATGTTAGAAGCCTTATGGTAATGCCCATTACTTGCTATAGCGTTAAAACCATCATATAGCATTGCTTCTTTTGCTCAAAAGGACTTTATGTTAGTACCTTAACAGTACGATTAGTTTCATTTAGAACCACTCTCGTAATAGCAAATAGTTTAATGTTTATTCAGTCTGTGAGTGTACCCGCCACTATCTCCCGATCTCACAACATAGAGCTAATCAATTGTAAAACCGCACTATTGTCAATCAATTAGTCGTGTTGTGAAGCGGAGGCCAATTAACTGCCAACTGCGGCCAGATGAAAAGATTAATACCAACGGCTGCAGATTACAATTGTAACCAAATTATTATCGACAACGAATTGGTGTAACATGACGAATTGTCACAGCCGAACGTGAATACAGTCATACAACTGTATATATTTATTTTTTCTACTCCATTATAAATTCTAAGCGCACGATAGAACTTTGAACATTTAACCTCATTATTTTTACTAAGCATTTATTATTTAGTTTACAATGTTTACATAGGGGTCAAAAAAGATCTGTAGTTACATAAAAATAAAGTTTCATCAACGTTACTCGCAGGCACTTACACTTTAAATATGTAAAATTGAAACCTCTTTGCATAAGTGATGTCGCTAACACTTCCGAACTACGTCGCGTCGCGCTGAATAGTGTACTAGAAACTTCGTAATGTGACAAACTTTAGGGATTATTTCATGCTTGTTGTTCAACACACTTACCCTGATTTATACCACTTCAAATAACGCTCAAGCGCAATAAAAATGAAACAATTCATCTCTTTCAATCGTTTCATGTCAAGAAAATAAACAAGGATATTTTTCACATGGTTGCCTGCGTCTTGCGAATTTATAGCGTCGCAGCGCGTCGGGGGTTTTCAAAGACAAACAAGACTTGATTCACTGTCCATCACTTACACTGGGCACCACATTTTGAATCGAAATAGCCATAAATAAATTCTTGTGTAGATAAGTGCCGTGACACCCGCATCCAATCGAGATGTTGCACGATCAGTGCTTGATCGTTATCAATTGATTGTCACTCGAATAGATTATAATTCGAATTTTCGAGTACAATGGAATAGATATTTATGTTATAACGAGTAGTGTTGTATCCCGAATACATAATTGGAGGTGATTGGCTGAATCGAAATTGTGGTCAATTTATTATGACGTTTTTTGGTTTCTATTCATAAAAAGATGATTGATGTTATCCTTGATAGATAGTTATGATTAAATTATAGTGTAGTAATTGTTAAGTTAACAGATGGTTTATAGAAGTAATTTTTATAGGCATTTCTTGCCAATTACTTTACAAAACCAAAAATGCAATTATTGTAGATGGTTTATAGTTCCATGCTCATTAAAAGTATCTTAGTCCCGGCCTCTGAATAGCCCCTCGTAGATGCGCAGAGTTTATAATTTAGGTACCTCTAGAAATACTTGTATTTATAATTGATAGTTATAAATATATGAAGTCAAAAATAAATCAATGAGTTTAGATAGTCGGTTTTGGAAACTTTTTACCCACATGATTTTTTTGTTTTTTAGCTCTAATATAGGGACAGCACAAACTAACTGGTGACACAAAATTTTCTATTTTTAAAATGTTGTTGTGGGAATTACCACTTCAATAACAATCAATTTTAAGTAAGAGTAGTACCTACTTAGCAGATACGAAGTTCACCAGTTCATCTAATCATAAGATCGATTTGCGTTATTTTTATTAGCAAACTTGTTCATAAATGTCCTGCATATCTTCAAACACCAATTAACACGAAGAGTACCTACACACTACGCCAACCGCCCACTGTGTTCAATGGTCACAAGCCGGACCGCTGCCGATAGCCAAATTGTCGTGATAATTGCGGCGACATAAACAACCGGTCATTAATGGAGTGTTATCCGCGGCGCTGCAGCATCGGACACTATTGCGACGTTTGGCACCGCGCCGACATTACTGATACCACCTACCAACTACTGCTACAAACGGATAGGAGATTTGTAGACGAGATACTTTTTGTTGCGTGCCAATCGACAAAATTGAAAATATGGTTGGGAAACCTGGTTAGAAGGACAAAAATTGAGTTCGTTGGATGCAAACAACACAAAAACGATTTACAAGGTGTCTATCTATGACGACATTATACGTTCAAGTTACAAAGTTTAACATACACATATATAACGCCCGTAAAATAATGGGTAATTAAATTACAGAATATCGTTAATACAGATACCGCTAGAGAAGCCAAGTAGCCATTCACGAACCAAACAAAACATTAAACTAAAGAAGAGCAGAATACCTCTCAATAAACGTGTGCAACTAAATTATGGCCAGTCTGTAACTCATAACCAGGCTTTGTCTTTATTTACGCAGTAAACGTACGCTGCTTTATTGTACACTAGCGTGGTTGCTGGTTGTATTTTTTATCTGTATTCTTGTTTTTTGTCCTTATGGAACAGAATGAAATAGTTTGTGGGTTCTAGAAATGGGTTTGCTAAGGAAATAATCATGTGAAATGAGTTGTGACATTTTCATTATTTTATTAAACATTATGTTAGGATTCTTAAATTTTAATCAATTAAAGTAGTAGCAACGAAAATACACTACCTATATGTTGTTTTGCAGATAAATGGGTAAGACAAAAAGGAAATTATTTGTTTGTTCGTTATGGATAATCACTGAAACTATTCTATTGTTTTTGGTAAAGTGGGAATAAAGCTTCAGGAAAGATATAGACTACGTTGTCGCGATAATCAACACGGAGGTATAATAGTGTGAAACGTTAGGAGGTGTGCGCGGGGAACAGCTAGTCCGCCATAAATATGAAAACCAAATTATGGTTTTGTAATAAGTTAGACTTTTCAAATAAACGTCGACTACATCATTGTTTCTTTGAATTGTTCTGACAATTGAGAAATGGAAACTATTACAATAATGACTGAGTCGATCAATTTTCCCTTCACATTACAGTAACTGTGAGCCATTCAACCGAGACGCGTCAAGCAAATAGCCGACGTCGACTGAAAAACGGCCCATTTCAACCCACTATCTAAACTGTCAATCTCATTTCGTTCATGTACCACTTTAAGCCAATATGGCGTCTATTTCAAACAAACCGATAGTACTACAAAGCCAGCTATTAACTTAATACTCATATAAATAGTGTGATTTCCGGCAAACTGTGTATCGTTCCTCCTTAAACCAGGGATCGTCGGTGATGGGATCAATTTGTATAGCTTCCCGTGTAAACCTCCAATAGAACAAATTACGACCTTAATGGCTCTACTTAAGGCAAAGTTTGGCTTATAGAGCTGCTGATAGCGGTCTCGACTCACAATAAACTGGATGGGTTTGAAAACGACCATTACAGTTTGATCCTTAATTCGTTGAGGAGCACTGTGGGGTCAGTTTTCATGTGGAATAGACAATACCGGGTAAAATGAGCGAGGAAGATTTGAACCCGTTATGTGTAATTAAATTACACATGAGATATAAGGGAAACTTTAGACATATAGTTATATTGTAGCAACACGGTACAATTACAAGTCTCTAACTTATTCAAAGTAGTAAACGTAAACGTAAATAGGGCAATTGAAATTCTCACGAGGCTTACAAAATTATTCTTAGACATCGTGCTGCTAAATGGCCATCGTTGTGATTTTAATAAAATAAATCAGAATTACCTTGAAATATGAGTAGTGAGTTAGAATTTGCAAAACAAACCTTTACATAAGCTTGTAGGCAATTGCCGTAATGTACCTACGTTATTCTGGTTTAATGGGTAGGGAAAATGACGGAGTTTGTAAAGGTCCCCCGCGACACAGGGTACAAGACCCTAATGTGAATGAGGTCTTATAAAAAGTAAGAAAACTGCGTGTTTGTACGTAAAGAAATAAGTGGACAAAAATCTATTTCTGTGATCTAAAATTATTGTCCTGTATTATGTATTCATAATTTGATGTCGCCCGCTGCTTCGCCTATAAAACTATTCTATGTCCTTTTCCGGGACTCAAACTATCTACATACCAAATTTCATTTGGGTATGTTCCATATGAGGGTATTAAATAAGTCAGTGTTCTTTTTTTACCATAATATATTTCATTGATACGAACACTGTCACTGCATCGCACATTGTAGTCCGATCAAATTAGCGACCAATCTCGGAATGAGAGATAATAAGCGAAATTTTTGTATATGCCTTCGTTTTGGCGTACTAAGCGTTTGTTTAAAATTCTCATAGAATCTCATGTCAGCGTTGTAAGTTATTCAAGGTCAAAGATAAGAAACAGTTTTTTGCGATTATCTCAATTTTTAAATTGTAATTAATCAAATTATATTTATTAAAATTTTACGGTATAATGCTGTTTCATTGCAAAGTGACTGCGGGGAAGAGAGTTCATCTGACCATGAAATGTATATCTATACACCTGCTGAATCAAAATGAAAGTAAGATGTATTAAGTCCTTTTACCTGCTTAAAATTTACTTTTAATAAATGAATATAATTTTAAGTTATATAATAATAGGTCTAATATCTAAAAACTTACCCATTTAAAAATATGAAGAGTTTTTTTTTATTTATTATGTAATTTATTGACAACATTTTGTATTACAAGTACGTAATATAACTACTTATATAATATATATCCAAAAAATTGGGACTCCTGGGCATGGTTCCACAGATACTGGCAGCATTTCCTCGCTGTATAGCAATGCTGATGAGTTGTGCGAGGAAGCTGCCTGCTCTACGGTCACTAGCGGAGTTGACCAATTTTTAGGGAAGTTCTTTAAAATAAATGTTGTGGACTGGGATCCCACGGGCCAAGGGTCTCGACGCCGAATGGTACAAATATATATTGGTTGCTCAGACCCCTGTATTTATGGGTTTTGAGATTTTCGCCGCTTTTCCGTCAGGTCTCTTGCCATATATCGTCCCGAGATAAGCCGATAGGTTCCAGAAGAGCTGGTACGTTTATCGCGGCAAGAGCCCAATGGATTATGCCATTCAGGGTGGCGTGTCTAGAAAAGCGACTGGCACTCTTTTGGCAAGATAGCCCGTGGTATCCCAATTGGTCCACTTCACTGCCACAGGGGCAGCGGTACGGAGTGTATCAGTCGGATGGTAACAGGCTCCAGAAATTTACCAGTGTTTGGCGACAAGTAAACACGAAGCTATTCACTGGATTTCTTAGAGCAGGATGCCAACAGTCTAGCGCGCTCAAGACCAGAGCTATCACCAAGTTGAGTTTTTAATTACACAAAGTAAAATTAAAAACTCGACTAGACTAATAATAATAATACATCAAAGGTAATAAATCTAGTAAAGACGTTGAAGAAATATTCAAAAGAAATAAAATTCACACCAGAAATGAAAGCGATAACGACACACCGTAAGAACATCTCAATACGCTTAAACGAAAGTACCACATAGACTGACTAGATATAACAAATCACACCAAAGAAAACAAGAAAATAAGTTATTCACAACTAATGAAATGATATTTTATAAACAAATAAAGTTAATTAAAGAAAATATCAAAGGCAATGATGCACAGACAGCAAATAAAGAACAATTGGAAGATTTTTGGGCTAACATTTGGGTAAAAGAAAATGTACATAATAAAGAAGCTATATGAAGATGAAATGAATGAACAGAAGATGATATCAAAAATGTCACTGCTAGAAATCACAATTGGAAATCGCCTGGTATTGACAATATTAACAATTTCTGGTACAAACAATTATATTGCCTCCATAAGTCATTAGTTAAATGCTTTATCGATATAATATTTAAAAAGCAAACCGTTCCTTCATTTATAGCTAAAGGCATCACGTATATGATTCTTGAAACCAAGAACTCTAATGACCCATCTTCATACCGACTGATTACAATTTATAAAATTCTAACGTTATCACCAATAAAATTAGTACACATATGGACAATATAATCACGGAGGAACAAAAAGGATGCATTTAACTAAATAAACACAAGATAGGATATAAACTTAAAAACAAAACACCCCTATCGCACATCTGATTAACATGGATTATATAAAACTGTATACAAGTACGAAAAGGGCTATGAAAAAACTGATAGACACTTACGGCAACTTTCAGTAAAGATACGAGTATAAATATGCAATTTGGACTAAAGAAATGGAGATCACTCAACATAAAAATAGGATAAGTAGAATGCGGCGACTTTACATTGCAAGAAGGAGAAATTGTATAAGCTATGGGATTGGGTGAATTTAATAAATACTTAGGATACCGACAATCAAAACAGTTAGACAAAAGCTGTTACCGATACTGATTTGTATCTCACGCCCCTCAATTTAGCAAGCACACCTACCATTTTAAATACAATTGATCGTCGAACTAATTCACGAATAGTTAAAGTAGATCAATGGAAAAGGAAGACACATGAATTATCGCAAATACATATTCCAATAGATGGCTTAGTAGTGGATACCTATTCCCTGAAACCGAAGGTTTTATTTTCGCTATTTATTTATTTTCATTTAAAATTATTTATTTAAGTGACGAAGACTCATTAGGTTATACTTAAGAACTATGTTAGTAAATTATAAAATTTAAATCACGGCCGCACCATCCCATGAGAGATAGCACTGCAGCGATTAATATATAAGCAATCTAACCTGCTGCCAAACATGCTCAGAATGCTGTTACCACTGCCCCGCACCCTGCTTGCCAGAGATGCACATCGCTTTCGCTTGATGGTGTAAAAACAATCGACAGTAGCGTCCGCGAAAATCCCGGAAGCGCTACAGTAACGGGGCAGTCCCACCAGCACTGCACCTCTCTCAACTGAACTCGAAGGGCGTCATTAGCTTTTCGAGTATATCTAGCCCATAGGCTGCATCTGTAAAAAGTAGTACAGTATGCACGAAAAAGCGTGATCTTCACGGCAAGAGAGCAGCGTGCAAACCTACGGGCTAGCATGTTCGCTCTCACGCACAACGCCCTTCGATCTCGCTCAATATCGGCATCGTCGTTGAGGTCGGGTGTCAATATGTGACCAAGGTACTTAAATTTAAATACTCGCTGCAATTCATTGCCATTTAGTATTACCCGCGAAATATTCTCTATCTTATCTCCTCCCTCAAAGACCATGATCTCCAATTTTTTACGACTGACATTGAGAAACCAACTTTCTTAACCCACAGATCGACGCACTCAGCAGCACTATGTCGTCCGCATAAGTGATATTACTGACGGCTATACCATCTATGTAACAACCGACCCTGGTGCTGCAAAGCTCCTCGATTAGTTCGTTGATGTAAAGGTTAAAGAGCGTTGGTGAGCTCAATCCCCTCTGCCATACTCCGCACTCTAATACATAGGGATGTGACAAAGCCCCAGCCCATCGTACATTATTGACTTGGTTTCCGTACCAGAACTTGAATATATTAATAAGTCCAGTGGGTATATTAATCTTGTCTAGTTTTCTCCACAATACATCATACGAAACCAAGTCAAAACCTATTGAATAGCTAAAATAAAACCAAAACTCACAAAAAATATATCATCAAAGACGCAAATACTACAAAAGACAGATGCCGTAAATACTAGAGACAGCCAGAGACTATACAACACATAACAGGAGCATGTATCATACTCACACAAACAGACTCTGTGTGTGTACACAGACTCAAATAAATTGTAAATATAATTCATCAAAAATTAGCTATTAAACAAAAACCTATTACTGATGACACACCATACTACAAATATCCACCTAGCCCGGTCCTAGTCCCGACTAATAGTTACAAGATGTATTATGACCGAGCGAGGCTCACCGATAAAATTATTCACTGCAATAGACCTGACATTACAATCCACGACACACTGCCTCTGTGGCGCGGTGGGAATGTATCCGACTGCTACGCATGAGGTCGTGGGTTCGATTCCCACACGGGACACCACTTTGTGTGAACCACAAATTGTTGTTCCGAGTGGGGTTCTGGTGTACTTTGTGTCCGTGACTTGTATGTTTGTAAAGTCCCCCGCGACACAGGGCTTGTACCCTACAGCGGGAGTCATTTTTTAAAAAAAGAAAAAAAAAAGAAAAAGAAGACGACAAAACAGAAAAAGTAATATACATAGTAGAAATACCCGTACCGAATACCCACAACATACAGAAAACAATTCAAATTTTCTATCTTTCAAACATGCAATTATTGTATTTGTAAAAGTAATTGGCAAGAAATGCCTATAAAAATTACTTCAATATTAACATGCTCTCTGTAATGAAGCAATAACAAAAGCCGTGATAGTTCTTTAACTACCGACTAGATGCGAGGGCCCAAACTCGCGAGCATCAAGGGATAGAGAAATTTGAGGTCTAGTAACATAGTCCAGATAGGTGGTTCGCTTCTGGCCCCGGTTTGGCTACGGAAGTCTCGGGTTCGATTCCTGGGTCTGGACTTCAAATTTTCTATCTTTCAAAAATGCAATTATTGTATTTGTACAAAAAACAATTCCAGAGAAAATACAAATAAATACACCGAACTCAAAGAAGAAATAATAAGAATATGGAAAGCCAATAAAGATTATATAGTGCCCATAGTTATATCTACCACAGGAGTCATACCAGAACACTTACATCACAGCTTAAAACTACTCAACTTATCACCAAATACATTTATCAACATACAAAAGACAGCCATTTTGAACACGTGCTGAATAGTTAGGAAATTCATGACTTTTTTTTAAGATAACTAGCAATGCGGGATTGTGGTCCCACATTACTAGCAATCCTGTTAACCCCTCCAGCTAAGCTCTATGGCTTGTGTTAGGAGTGGGTTCACGTCGGTAGTATAATGGCCAGGATTCGAACCCACGACCTCACGATTGCGAGTCCGATGCCTATGCCATTCGGCTACCGACGCACACACGCACGACTTATTCCTCTTTATTCAAAGACAAAATTACGAATCATCACCAGACTGAACAGTCTGATTTGTAAAAACAATGGCAGTTATTTGGTTCCAACTGTATCTCTCATTTTAAAAACCGGCTAACAAGTTGAGAAAAATAAAAGACAGAAAATAATAATAATGAATAGACCGATAACTTGTTTACCCCTTTGGTTCTCTACCTTACTAGTGGGTTCAGGGTTAGGTTGCAGGTTGCGACGTGGTGGTTAGGTAGTATTATTAATTTAAATTACTTGCTATATATGGATGACTAGAAGCTCTTTGCTCCCACCAGCTCACAGCTGATAGCGTTACTGAAGGAAACTGAAAGTTTCGGTAATTCTATAGAATGGAGTTTGGTGTGGATAAATGTGCATTCGTTTATATAGAGCGAGGGCGGATAGTGGAATCCGAAGGGACTCAACTCTCGGATTCCATTCACCTAAGAACACTACTTGCAACTAAGACCTATAAGTACTTGGATATGTCGTAGGCGCTGTGCACAAATGAGTTTCATATGCAACAGCTGCTGCAGGAGCGTTTCTTCGGTCGCCTGAAAAAAGTGCTTAATAGTCTTTGGAGCAACAAGATCCGGGCCTGCAGCGGTTGGATCATGCCACTTTTTATGTACGTCTCAGCATATTAAAGTGGACTCAGACTGAATTAGACACCCTGGATCGAAAAGTCCGTACTGATGCCGTCATACCAAATGCATCACCCACGTTCATCTCTAATGAGATTGTATATCCCGCGAAAGTGTGAGGCCGGGGTTTGTTAAACCTTAAGTCTTAACTGCGAGGTATACAATCTTAGAGAAAAATTTCTCCATGTGGATGCGGGTGTGGACACCGGGCTAACCTGTAGTATTTGGTGTCAGCAAGCGCAGGGAGGTATGGCTGAGCAAGGAGCTTCATGGTAGTTTCTTTCGGGCTCTTCTTGGACCCGATTTGGACCTGCTATCGTCTTTGGCATGATTATGGTTAAGTGACCTCTTCGGAGAGACCGCAGGTTTTTTCAGTGCAATTACTGACGAAGTTACTCGTATCATGACGAATAACTATCGGAAATATAATCTGAGGGTTGGCACTGCATCTGTCGTACCTGTCACCAACCCGGTGAGTCCCTCAGAAATATTGTTTCCGTCTGTTTGTGTCTTGCAAACGGCGAGTACTTGCACAGACACAATCAAATAGCCAAGATAATCCACCAGCAACTTGCCCTAAATACCACCTTGTGGACGTTGAAATACCGTACTATAATATTCAAAAAAATCAAAATTCTTTATTCACTTAGGATGCAAGACAACTCTTGTAATATGTCAAAAAACTCGCGGCTAGGGCTTCCATTACGTAATTACGTAATTACGCAATTACGTAATTACGAACTTATTTTAAAGTATTTTTAATTCCGTAACTAAAGATGTCAATTCCGTACTTACGTAATTATTGGTATAATAAATTAATCAAAATAGTCAACCAATAAAAAAAGGATTATACATACCAGTTATAATGTGGCAACACTACGTTATAACTACTTCGAAACTATACAAACAGGGGATTCCCCGCAGTTTATTTTATCGTTTGTTAAATCTTTCAAAAAATTGTTCTAAGACGTACAGAATAGAGTTCAAATATATTAACTTGGCGAGTCGGTAGGGCCGGGGAGTCCCTGGCGAAAAGCCCCTACGACCACGGGGAACTACTATGCTCTTCACTTTCTTAGCTAAAATGAAAGTGTAGTTTCATTGCTCAATTGTCGGTTATTCAGTTCACATCGCTAGATTCTCACAGTTGAAATTTAATCAAATTACCTAATTAAAAGTTGGTGCTAAATGCGTGCAAATATTAACAATTTATAGCAGTTGTATCTTTATCGTGAGTGACTTTGAAGGTGTGGATTATCTCTTGAAAGATGTAAGTACTTAAACCAAAGCCTTAATAAGTCTATTTAGTATTAAAAGGGCATTAAAAACCCCGTAGAGCATGCATAGTTCATACAAAATAATTTGTAAATCAAACATTTTCTTAAGGTGTATTTATTCCGATTAGATTATAGAATATCTAGGTTCCCAAATACATATTAATTAAGAACACTGATTAAAACATAAAATACCTATAAGAAAAATAAGTTATTTATCAAAAAAATTAAATGATATAGCTCGTCTTTAAATCAGGAATGAATGAACTAAGCATGCTCTGTCGTTTGGCTATAAAATACGTAATACGTTTGACGACACGGTTGGCGTAATGGCTGAGTGATCGACTGTTGCGCAGCGTATCGCGGGTTTGATCCCCGCACGAAACAAATACATATTTGTATGATCTGGAAGTAGTTGTTCCGGATCTGGGTGTTTGTGTGTTTCTGTGTTTGTAAACGTAATTATAAAAATAAAAATAAAGTATATTTGTAATGAGTGGGCAACTATGTTTAACAATATCATGATTATTAACCTAACTTCCTTTTATTTTTTTTCAGGTCTTCTTCAAATAAGACTGTATATAAAGAGTTTTTGAACAAACGCACACAAAGCTCTATCTGGGAACATTTCTTGAGAGCTGATAATGGACAGAGTGTTGAATGTAAACATTGCAAAAAAATATTGAAAACTCCTGGTGGCGCAACTGGAGCGTTACACACTCACATGCGTGCCAAGCATATCGGAGAGATGCCGCAAGAACAGGAGTCGCAAAGGCCGAGTACATCAACGTCTAATAGTGGTCTAATTCAAACACGAAAACGTACGAATGAACCTTCACAAAAGAAAATTAAACTCACTGATTATTTTTCAAATATGGAAGTTCGAGTGACCAGAATGGCTGCATTGGATGGGATACCATTGAGCACATTTTGTACTTCAGAAGATCTGAGATACCTTTTTAAAAACTCTGGCTACGATGTGCCAAAATCTTCTACAACTATAACACAGATAATTCTAAAACAGAGTTATAACACAAAAAACAAATTGAAAAATGAATTGAAAATTATGAAGTCTGTAAATAAAAGATTTACAATCACTTTTGATGAGTGGACGTCTACCCGTAATAAAAGGTATATGAATATAAATATCCACAATAAAGACTTTGATATGGCCAAATATAAAAATTTGGGACTTGTACGGATACAGGGATCAATGCCAGCTGAAGTAGGCACTCAATTATTACAGCAGCATTTGAGTGACTTCGGTTTAAGTCTGGAAGACGACATAATTGCTTTCACAACAGATGGAGCAAGTGTAATGGTCAAAATGGGCAGAAATTTTGACGGCCACCACCAATTGTGTTTGGCTCATGGAATACAATTAGCAGTCCTGGAAGTTTTATATAAAACACAAAAATCTCCAGTACCTGAAGTGCAGGAGGATGTCTCAAATACCGGCGCTGAAGAAGCAGAGGAAATTGAAGAAGATGAGGGTGCGTTTATTGTAGAATCTGCCAGAGTTCCAGAATCGGAGTTTTTATACAAAGGTACTATAAAAAAATTAAGAGATCTAATAAAATCTTTTAAAAACTCCCCATTGAAAAACGACTTGTTGCAAAAGTACATTTTAGAAGAACATGGTAAAAATATTGACCTGATACTAGACTGTAAAACGCGCTGGAATAGTTTGTCGGATATGGTAGGCCGATTTCTCAAATTAAAATCATGCGTTTTTAAGGCGTTATTAGATTTGAAATCAAATGTACAATTTACAGACGAAGAGATCCAAGACTTTCACGACATTCATTACAGCTTGGATGTAATAAAAACTACAGTTTTGTCATTATGTCGCCGTGATTCAAACTTATTGACGGCCGACGCTGCGCTTCGATTTATGCTAGAGAAACTTGATCTTCAGCCCAACGATCTCAGTGGAAAACTAGCCACATCTCTTAGAAAGAGAATAAAGGAAAGGCGAACTAACGTATTCGGTGTTTTGCAATATTTGCATAACAATGAGGATTTTTTTAAAACTGCTGCCACAGAATATTTCACGAAACCTTCGGCGGATGATATACGAATGTATATAGTGGAACTGTTCGAACGGTTGAAATATAATTCTACAGAAAAATGTACAAATTCACAACCACAACCGAGTGCATCGGACGCAATAGCCACCAGTGACGATGATGACGAGGAGTTGACAATCGCACAACAGTTAGAGAAAGAAATAAACAAAGTTACTATAAATAAACCAATTTCAACAGTAAACACAGATCTCCATTCCATTATTAGGGTGGAAATGTGCATTTACGACAGCGCTGGCGGCGGTCGCGAAGTTTTTTTGACTGCAGCGTATAATTATTTGCTTTCGATAACGCCTACAAGTGTTGAAGCCGAGCGAGCCTTTTCATCCGCCGGATATTTTTGTAGTAAATTAAGAAGTTCCTTGAGTGACAAAACCTTAAATGCCTTGTCATTTATGAGAGCACACTTCCAGGAAGAAAAATTATATTCGGGACGAAACAAAATGGTTTAACTTAAACGATGTACATACGAATACGATGGTAAGTTCTTGAATAAATATTTTTTGTTTAAATATTGTGTTCATTTTGATAATTCCTTGAATTTGAGATAGTAAAAGATAATTGTAAAAATTGTAGATCTACAATATTTACAAAAATTCATAGTCGATTAAAAAAAAATAGGAAAAATTACGTAATTACGTAATTACGGAATTGGAGAAAAAAGTTGCGTAATTAGTTACGTAATTGACATTTCCGTAATTTTGGAAGCCCTACTCGCGGCCACTCTTTTCAAAATGCAAATCTTACAATGTTTGAATGTTAATAAACTTGATATGGGGGTAAGGAGCTGCGACTAATATAAAATATTCCATGTTAAAGGACTGATGCAAATTCTTTTATAGCCAAGTTAAAAAATTAGATAAAGTAAAAAAAATACAGTCGAATTGAGAACCTCCTCCTTTTTGAAGTCGATTGAAAAGAAATCAGCCTTAGTGGGTACAATATCGTAGGAGCATCTACTTACAAGATAAAAACTATATTTGCAATATTGGCCAAAGTACTTGTCACGAATGATTAAATATAAAATATTAATTCTGATATTAAAAGAAAGAAAAGAATGGCCTTTATTCGTCACGCAGTGTGCGTGCGTGTGTTAGTGTGAGTGTGTGTGTACGTGTGTTTGTGTGTGTGTGTGTGTGTGTGTGTGTGTGTGTGTGTGTGTGTGTGTATGTGGTTGTATTTGTGTTTGTGCGCCCGCGTTTATTGTAGTTGTATAAGATTACATTTTCCCAATCATCGTATTCAAAATTATTACATATATAATTTGTGGCAAATTTTATGCTCCACAATTTAAATTTTAGATGATACATCATTTCAGCAATGGAAAACGCGATCGCGAAAACCTATTTTTTTTAGTTTTTAACTTGAATAGCTTATGTATAGACAGAGACACGAGATTTTATTAGACTTTCGAGACAACTTTTAGAACGCCAAAATGAAAGTATTTACGAGCATTCAGCTTATTAGCTCTTATTCCGAAGTTAACCCCTTTTTGATACTAAAATTACTGGGCCACTGGTCTCTATATATAAATAAACACGTAAACAAGTAAACGTTAACGAAGCCATTCATGAAATATAAGTATTATTGTAGCTACAGCATGTTACTACATGCTGTAGCTACAATAATACTTGCACAAGAGGTTAGGTAGGACAATTTAATATATTCAATGGGGCATGTTATCAAAATAAATATTTAAGAGAGCGCACAGCTTCGTACGTAAGGTTCTTCGTAGTAACTTCACAGTCGACCACTTGGCCGACTGTGAAGTAGCCAATAAACACCATTACCTATTTTGCGAACTTGGCATTACATGTATACATGTAGAATCCTGCCGTATCACAAGAGTAGTTTTGCATCTTACGTGAATATAAAAAAAAATGATTTTGATTTTTGACAAAAACAATGTGTTTCATCATTTCTTCAGAGACTAGCGAACTACACAGGAGACATTACATTGCACAAGTACACGAGAAGAAAATTGATGAGAAGACATAAGTGCACTCTCTATATCAGCTTCGCCGCATAATGTCTCTCTTGTAGAATGTCTCTTTTGCAAATTTGTCTCTCTGTAACTTAGAATAAACTGCAATAATTTAAAGAAAAATCATTCAATTTGAAAATTAAAGATTATTTTTATTAGATTTGTGACCAGGCGACATTCCGCGAACGTGACATTATGCGACTCTATTTCCTCACTTTCATTGTCCGGAAAAGATATACAACGTGGAGCTTAATAGCGACATTAAATTGAAACACAGCTATAATTACATATTTAAATGTTGTTCGCAATATGATTTGAAAAAAAATCATAAAAAAATTAAAAATACATTTCGAACAAAATAAATATCTAAATGTTAGTCAAAAAATGTAACACCATTTGTAAAATTTAGACACTAACCTCAACGACGAGCGGCAACGTCGTGTTACGCCTCAATATTGATAATTGTAAACAAACTCTTATTATTATTGATTACTTTAACACTGTTGTCATGTAAGGATCGACACTTTTTAATTTATTCTTAAGCGTTAATAGCACATTAGCACAATGATAAGGTGCACATTGCGGAGTAAGGGTTCATTTTGCAACGCGGCGCCGTGTGCATCGTTGACGTGTGACGTCGCGGGCTTCACCGAGGTCAAAATTTTTGAAACATAATTATCGATGGAATACAATACGGAATGCCTTTATTTAACAAGCCAAAGTGCTATTTCTGGTAAATGTCCTTGTAATTGCAGCCTTGGTGTCTTAGAAAGATAATATAAGTTGATACCTTGATTTAATACAAATATTTTGTAACAATTGCCTTGAAAAATGCTCTATTAGGCTACCTGATTCATTAATCACGAAGTATCTAATTTGCTATGGTTATTCTGAAAAACCCATTAAACTACGCTGTGGGATATCAAACAGTTAAGTCAGCACTATTAACTCCAGTTTATCAATATTTATTTTTATTAATAAATTTACCCTTAGATAGACATCTGATAAAAAATAATTGCTTACATTATAGTCGATGATTAATTTTATCGATAAATAGAAATTAGACGACAGGTACGTCTCGCTCTGGATCAAGCAGCTTTGTTTAAACAAAGTGTTAAATTCCAGGCTTCGCCATTTGACACTCTTTGACTACGCCGCCAACACAATTCGTTGGTATAGTTTTTTACGTCATCTAAATTTAATTTCATAAATTTCTGAATGAATGATGGCGGAATGGCAACCTCGCATAATTATGATGTGTAGGTACTGAGGTCTTTGACTTAACAAAGTGGCCGCTGTGTATTTACATCATGTACAAGTAAACTACTGGACCGATTTGATTGATTTTTGGTATATGACCGAGAAGCGTGATGATACACCCGGGGTTTCAGTAAATGTCGCTATGTTGTCGCCACTCTGTATACCAATTTTTGCAGAGCAAAAAGCGTGAGTTGGTTTGAAGGGAAAAATAGTTACTATTTTTAAATCCGATAATATTAATGTCTCACAAGACTTTCAACTGACAACTTCAATCATATATACAAAATGGGTTTAAATTTCAAATTTTTTGAATTCGTTTAATGCGCTAAGCTCAGAGATTATAAGTATTTTACCTTATATTATGTTAAGATTTTCTTTGAAGCCTTTGATATAGCAGACTCTTACCTGAAAATAAGAAAAACACGTATTAATAAAATACTAACCCAGTTATGATTTTAGAGACATCAACCAATGTCTTTGCTTTTTTTTTTATAAATAAGTTTAATTAATTTAATTTTTATACTGTTCTATAAGTAAGTAGGAGTTCTATAAGTATAATACATACAAAATCGCTGGACGAATCGCGAATTTCTATTCTTTATAGGAACTTGACTTCCCCTCACTGCTACAGCGCTAGGCTTCTTCTCTTCTGTTATGTAACCATACATCCATATATAATAGCACTCCATTTATTACTTATTTTAGTGCTACTGTAGTATCTATATCTATATTAATATTATAAAAAGGAAAAGTTTAGATTTTGGTATGTAACGAATAAAATAAAAAACTACTGGACCGATTTCAAAATTTCTTTCACCGTTGGGAAGCTACACTATTCCGGGTGATAAAGGCTACTTTTTTTCTCTTTATCCATGTATTCCCACGGGAACGGGAACTACGCGGGTGAAACCGCGAGGCGTCCGCTAGTATATTATATATCACTTAATTTAAAGTCCTCAATCTAATGAAGGCGACAATCCCAAGAAATAATGACGTCGACAATCATTACATTATATATATTTTGAAATCTCACAAACTAACAAACGATTTGAATAAAATTATCCCGGTATTTAAAAACATCGTTAATGAGCGAATCGATCACTGCCTGATAGTTAGCAAACTTCTATTAGCCGGAGGACTCAATAGACTATGAAGTTCGTGACTTTTGCAAATTGCTCTCATTACACCAACCTCACTTATCAACCTCCACTGCATTCTTCAACAAGTTACTTCAACTTATTTCCTAGTCGAGAAACGAACAATACAAACTTTTGCAAAGGATATTAATTGAAAAGAAAATTATGTGTAACTGATACCTTGTTTAACAAAACGCTGTTTAAAAAATAAGCCCCTTGAGGTATTTTATAGATCACTAGCGGCCCTCTCCGGCATAGTACGGACTTTTCTCGCCCACGGGCAACAAGGGAACATATCCACATAAGCGCAGTTTATGTAAGAATCTCTAATTTTTTTGAGAACAAAATATAGCCTATGTTACTTGCCGATAATGCTTTCTATACGTGAAAGAATTTTTGAAATTGGTCGAGTAATTTTTGAGTTTATTGGTTACATACAAAAATACAAATCTTTCCTCTTTTTAATATTAGTATAGATTGTTATATGCCTCGCTAGAGAGGCCCGATAATCGCGTGCGATCGTTAGTAATTATGAACTGCTATCCGCTGCAACCGCTATGTACCTGCATTTTAAAACTGTAATATCTTCTAAAATATTAATTTAAATTACATACTGTAGAGCCATATTGATCTTTGTTAAATATATAATGTATTTAGGCAATACACTATTAATCCTTATCCAATTAAGTATAATTGGATAAGGATTATTGGTGTATTGCTTAAAATTGCTTATGTTTAAAATTTTATTATTTTGTATGGTTTAAAATCTAGAAATTTAGATTTTTTGCCCTTAATTGTAATGAATTTTATCATAATTTACACTTTTATTGTACTTTTCATCACTTGTACAAATTTCAATTTTGGGTAACAATATTATATCTTAAATACCATCACATAAACATGTATTAAACAATAAAGTACGCTATATTTTTTCCCAATCGCTACTTTCTTCCGCCTTTGAAAGCTATCTTTTTCTTGCGTACGACGTTCCGACTGTATGTCGGGGATAACAACCTTCAATAAAACCTCCGATATAATATGACAAGCTGTCAGCTAGTTGCGTAAATAATTGACAACACGATCATCGGGGCTGAAGTCAGACGAAACATAAAATATACGCAGATCCTTCATAAATCTCTGGGAACGAACGACGGGACGCAAGGGTATCGCAGAACTCCACATAAATACGAAGTTAAGGATTGTAAAACTAAACTACTTTTACAGTTCTTAAGAAGTAGTTTTTTTTATAATAAAGTATGACCTTGCTCTTGGATTTGATCATGTCTGCTGAAAAACATTGATGAGGCCTACGATGGAACGTACGCGCACAGAACATACCTATGCACTCTAGTCTTAAAAGTGTCCGGGTTATAATTAATTTGAAACACTGACGCTGACGCCACTAGGGAGTTCCACATTTTACCTGTTCGCATAACAAATGTAGAAGCATACCGCTATGTGCGACAGGTGGATTTAGCCATAACGTGTGGATGGAAACCTACAGTACGCATAGATGTCCAATCATTGAAAGGAGATGGCGGTGTCAGTGCATGGAGTTCTTGTGAAGACTCTTCGTGGTACAATCTGTAGAACACCGACAAGCAAGCCACGTTACGTCGACGTTGCCAGCTGTGGAGATTTTTTTCAAACAATTCTTCGTCGTTTATAAGCCTAATGGCTATGTATTGAACTGCGTCTAGTGATGCTAGTTGGTACTTAGCCAAGCCATTCCACAGGTGACCACAGTACTCCAAGGATGGACTTGTGCTTTATATAAACTAAGAAGCTGTCCTGGAGAGCAGTACCTCTTAAGGATGCCCAGTTTCTTGGCAGCAACTTGTGCAGAGGGCTCAATATTATTGCCAAAGTTTAGACTAGACGTTAACATTAAAAAATCTCAGGAGATCAAGGTTGTCGGTAACTGAGTCTGATGCACTACGGAAAGTGGGAATCAGGTCAAATTGACTCTTCCTCACACTGAACAGACACACCTGCCGTTTGGCGGCATTGAATTCGGCCAGATTGCCCAAACGAGGTTTAAGGTCGAACTCGTACATTCTACTATGGCTACTCTATGGGAAAAGACATCATACCTTCCGGCTTCCGCACTAGAAAGATACCTCTGACACTGTGCTATCGTCTGTATATCTAAAGATACCGGGCATTAGCAAATCGTTGATGTGGAGCAAAAACACAGTCGAAGCAAGGGGGTAAAACCCGGAAGAACACCGGCGTCGATAGGTTTGGGGTCCGATGAGCAGCCGTTTACAACTACTCTGATCGACCGCTCACTCAGAAAGTCCGCTATCCAGGTGCAAAAGTAGACCCTGTTAAATTCTATGCCTTTACACTATAAGTTTAGTTTAACAGTTGCTTATGGTGATCGTTGCTTTTTCAAAAAATGTTAAACTCGCTACAGGACACGCGACCCGATCGAAAATTCATAAGACGGAAGGAGAGCAATGAAAAAATGCTACAATATCATTAGAATACGAAGGTAAATTTTGCCACCATCTACAATGTTATTACAGCATAGGTGGGAAATCCAGGGTCCAGAAACCAGAAGATCTCAGTTCAAGTCTGAGTAACGATTATTTTTTCCCCTTTTTTATTTTAAATTTGATTTCTGGTTTTTTTATTTACGATTTATTATTTCTTATGTTTTTAAGACTTCCGCTTCCGGTTCTAAAGTAACTAAACATATTGTCAATTGCTCGTAAAATAAAATTCAGTTTTACCTTAATACTAAAGCATATCCAGTGTTAAAAGTCATCAGTGCTAAAATAAAGACGCTTCAAACGAAAATAACTCAAGAACATTCATAACAGTGCAAAAGTGTGACTTTTTAAACAAGGAAGATAACCTCAAAGTAAACAAAGTGAAGTTAGCTCTCAATCAAACCACAGACAATTTACTTCCAAGTTAGGCAACTGCACAAAATCATTTTGACAGAGAGTGTTGCCCCAACAAGAATTCTAAAAAGCTACGAATTTGCCAGTGCTACCATACCAAAATTAAAATTACCCCAAAATTACGAGTATTAATATAAATAAATCATAAAAGTAAAAGAAAATTAATAATAAAATAATATAAACATAAAATTTTGATTTTTTATAGTTTTTGTAGGGCGCAGTGGTGTGAACATTGTTTATGTAAGCGCTCGTCGATTTAAAAGCTCTGAATTGTCAACACGAAAGAAACGGACAAATTTTGTGTTAAAACCAAACGAAACCAAACAGTGAAAAACTAAAAGTAACTAAATACTGTTATACAACTCAAAGTGAGGTGAAGTGCTGAATGACATGGACATATTTGTGTAGGAACATTTACCGAAAAACCTTTGAAAATAGCACTATTAACAAAGAAATAGTCTTTCCGTTCAACTTTCTTAACCTACAAAGCAATTTATTCAAGCAACACAACGACAGAGGACACCACAAGTTGTAACTAATTAGTACGGTGTCAGATCGAGAATAGAGGGCTCCATCATGTCAGAAATAGAAAAACTGCTGAAAGAACTACGATTAGATATCAAACGAGATACAGAAAACTCACTGCTGAACTTAGAAACAAGCCTCACGACCAAAATCAATGATAAGATAGACCAAAATTTCAACTTATTACAAGGGGAGCTCGAACAAGTTAGAGAGACTAACTCCAAACACGACAAGAGAATTAGCGCCATAGAAAAACACATAAGGGAAAGAAACGTCATATTTTTCGGGGTAAAAGAAGGCGAAAAAACATACCAGGAGTTGGAAGAAACCATATTATTCATAATTAAAGACGAGCTGAAACTAGAATGTGACAGAAAAGAACTAGAGATGGTTCGCAGAATGGGAAAATACCTCAAAGACAAAATGAGACCTATTGTCGTAACTTTCACAACGTTTGGAAGGAAGATCACAATTTTGAAAAACAAGAAATTTATGCAATCTAAAACTATTTACTTAAAAGAGGATTACCCACCTGAAATTCTAGAAACGCGTAGAAAATTACAAGAACAGTTAAAAGAAGAGAAGAGAGCTGGAAAAATAGCGTACCTGCGATACGATAAACTAATAGTCCGAGAACCATCCAAGGAATTTAGCAGAGAAACAGAAGAAGAAAGATCAAAGAAAGTGGAAACAGACAACACAAGGAAAAAACGGGGACTAGAATTAACCCCACCAAATCAGAAAAAAAATGCGAATAAGAACTCCGCACAACATCAAGCAGAGAATAAGAATAAAACCCAAATATGCAAAACCCAAAGGTCATCTAGTCTCTCGGAAGGAGTATTGAAAACCGGAATGCTGAATTTTCTGATAAACAACAACACCAACACCACACTGAATGCTAAAGATAATAAGGACGATAACATTTAGCAACGAACACCAAGGCCTCCCTCAAACAACTCGAACAATTTAACCAACGCACTAAATATAACCACTCATCTTCCAACCCGGCTGGTCACCGTGGAAGATTATGACCAAAACCCTCCAAAGAAAATCCATCTTTCACTAGATGGCGCTGTCTAGTGTTGTCGTGCAAGAAAGAGCTCTGTGTTATTTTATTAACTAAAAGCAAATAATAGTGATAAAAATTACTTCCATTGGCCTTAACTTGTGTATAACGGCCTAAACATTACGTAAAAGTGTTATTATAACAATGTGTAAAAGTGACTAGACAAATATTTAAAAGAAAGGATATTGTGAATTACTAACTTTAAATCATAGTTTAAAAAGTGGAGACCGTATCAAAGGTGTTAATTAAAGTCATTAATCGGTAAATAAACCTGTGGAAACTACATAATTTATTGATTTGATGTGCAAATTGGATAAACAAAAGTGAATGACAAGTGGAAAAATTCCAAAATAATGACTCACTAATAACCGATAAACAGATTTGAATTTATGTTCCGCTTAGATACTGATCGCTTAAATTGACGACGTTGTCACACAGCACTGTGGCTCAGTGGTTGAACGTTTTCGCTGTATAGTATCAATGAAAGCTGAGAAAGGTCGGGGTATCGAGACCTAGCTGTACCGAGAAAGCTCTTTTTGTGATTTTTAAAAAATCATATTGATATTCCAACGGCATCAACTGAGTACTAGTTCACAATACTACCGTATGATGGCAAACAAGTCGCAGATTAATAATCTGAGAGAAGAAAAAAGTACAAGTCCTAAGATAACCACTTTAATTGATACCTTCCGAATTACGCCTAGTCAAATAAACATAACTCACAGAAAGAAAGTACAACAAATTAATAACTCCTTCAATGAGACTTTGTCAGAAAATTCAGAAAGTGAAGGATTAGAATACTCGTCGTTATCATCCACACCCAATAGACATAACATAAATAGAAGTTTTCCAAGCTTATTGAGAAGTACGAATTTAGACATCGACGAATTGAAATTGAAATTAAGTGCAGTGGAAGAAAAGTTACAAATTGCAGAGAATGAGATTCAAAATTTGGTACAAGAAAACAGCAAACAAGCCAAAGAGATAAATACTCTTCGACTGAAAAACGAACAACTGTCACTCATTTGCAGAAATACTTCTACAAAAAAGAGCAAAAAATCGCTGCAGAAGAGCCTAATTAAAGTACCTACAATAGATTTTTCATTCAACTCACTAAATCAGTCTCAAGAATTATTTGATTACAATGTAAGCTCAACGCCATCTATGAAGCAAATTAAAAAGGATATTGTCAAAAATAGATCAGAGTATGACAGGACCTCATCAATTAATCCGTCTACTACATGTCAGTTAAACAACAAAAGTTGTACACTAGCGCCGACAGATGGAGCTACAGGTATGGTAAAGGAGCCAACTGGGACAAAACAAGAGAAGTGCAAGCTTTGCATCCTGACCAACTCGAGAGGCATACACAAAAATATAGGAACTACTTTTGGTGATTGTTTCAGTTACTGCAGGTATGTTTTGACAAATTGTAAGGTAACACAACTAATGGACAACATTGAGAAAAAGTTGGTAAATTTTACTCTATATGATTATTGTATCATCCAGTTTGGAGATAGAGACTTGCTTGACTCATGTGACTATAATAGTATGATTGAGCTTATTAAGACTTCTTTAGAACCTGTGAATTATACAAATGTTGTACTGTGCACTCCTACTTATGTTTGTGGGAAGCCGATATTCAATTATAAAGTTGAAACTTTCAACAATCTTCTATGTCAGCATTTTCAAGATAGCTCCAATGTATTTGTATTTGACAGTAATAGCTATTTAAATTTTGACATGTTTTCAATGAAAACGGGGGTAATAAACAAAATGGGTATAAGAACTATTTACAAGACAATTAGGGATAAAATATTGATTGACTTAAGTAATTATAATAGTTGCAGCAAAATAGTGACGGACGTAAATGTTTGCAAGGCTGAGGAAAATTTACAGTTTTTTCGTTAATTCTGTGCAAACATCTCTATCTAATTTAGATAATTTGGATTGGCAAGTAGGGAATAAAAATAGCGTAAAGAAAATTCAACTTAATATTTTTCATCAAAATTTATGCGGTTTATCAAATAAAATTGATGAGTTGGAAGTCTATGTAGATAACTTACAAATGCATTACCTATGTATAAGTGAGCATTTTCTAAAAACAGAACAAGTACCGACACGTCTTACGAATTATAGAGTAGCGTCATTCAACAGTAGAGTGAATAAATCTAGAGGAGGTACGATCATCTTATCTCGTAATGATAGACTATTTGCGGATTTACCTATAGTTAAAAAACTGTACAGAATGGATAGTTTTGAGATTTGTGGTGTTAGAGACTTATCGACAGGGGTTTATGTATGTTGTTGCTATCGCAGTCCTTATGACAAGAATATAGATAGTTTTATGGATAGGTTTGAAAAACTGTTGGATAGGTTTCTCAATGAGAAGTGTTATATTTGTGGTGACTTTAATATTGACCTCTTGACTCACAATAAAAAACAAAATGACTTGATAAATTTGTTGACTTGTTATAACTTTCGACCACTCATAAATTGTCCGACATTTATTCGTAATAATTCATCATCGTGCATTGACAATATATTTACTAATATTCAAGATGATTGTATTTTGAACTGTAAAGCAGATCATAACGGTTTAGCGGATGGTCATGCCGGATTGCTATGTAACACAGTGGCAACAAAATACGACAGAAATTGTGCCCATGTAATACATTTAAAAAAAAGAATATTTAATAAAAATAATAAGTCTGTATATAGGAAAAAACTGATAGAAAAAGGCTGGAGTAATTGTATAGGTATAAATGCTTTCGTTACCCAGTTCAATCTTTTATTCAAGCAAACTTTTAAAGTACATAACAAGCAAATACGGAAAAATCCCTTGGTAAGATTGAAATGGGCAACAAAAGGTGTAAAAATAGCCAGTATAATGAAACGTTTTCTAGTCAGTGGAAAAAATAATAACATCGACCCTAGCATTAAAAACTATAGACAAAAATATTTAACTATTTATAAGAGGGTCCTAAAAATGGCAAAGAGAATGGCAGTACAAAAGGAAATTAGTACATCTGATAATTTATCAATGAATATATGGAAAGTTATAAATAGACGTAGAAATAACGAACTAGCCTTAAAAGACAATTGGATAATTAAGTCAGGGGATAAAATGATAACAGATCCATCTATAGTAGTTGACGTATTTGCGGATCATTTTGCTAATAAATGCAAACAATCGTCTTTATACTCACCAGCTGCATTAGACATTCTAGTTAACCACACCGAAAGAGTAAAAAATGATATGAAGTGGGACCCTATCACACCCAATGAAATTACCAAACTAATAAAGGGCATGAAAAATAAATCCTCTTGTGGGTACGATGACTTACCGGTTACTATTATAAAACAGAATATTGACATATTAGCTCAGCCTCTATGCAATCTATATAATTTATGTTTCGATCAAGGCATATTCCCTGACCAGTTTAAAATCGCAAAAGTAATACCAGTTTTTAAAAAAGGATCAAAAACAAATCCCGCTATGTACAGGCCAATATCGCTTCTACCGACTCTAGCAAAGATTCTAGAAAAATTGATTAAGGTTAGGATCACTTCACATCTAAATTTGAATAAAATATTAAACCTCAGACAGTTTGGATACCAAAACAATGTAGGCACTCAAGATGCCATACAAATGCTGATTAAAGATATAGTGGATAGAATCAACGAGAAGAAGAAAGTAGCAGGGCTCTTCCTAGATTTAAGTTCTGCATTCGACATGGTTAATAATAAACTACTTCTAAAAAAACTAGAACACTACGGTATCAGAGGTAGGGAATTAGATTTGCTTAAATCATACCTAAAAAACCGGAAAATGTTTGTAGAAATAAAAGTTGAGAAATTATGTAGTGAAAAGGGCATACTAATTGAAGAATCAATCAAATCTAGGCTAGTCGACATAAACACTGGAGTTCCACAAGGCTCAGTACTTGGTCCGACGTTTTTCATCATATTTATAAATGATCTGTTACCCTATATCGAAGAAGTTTTGACAAAAGATGACACTCAGTTGGTTATGTTCGCCGATGACACAAATGCCATCATTTCAGCAGACAACACAAGTAGTCTTAACACCAAATTAAATGATGCATTAGAATTTTTTCAAAACTGGTTCACAATCAACTCTTTAAAAATGAATCCAACAAAGACCAATGTAGTGTTATTCAAATCAACCGCCAAAAACACGGACAAGCTAAACTGTGCTGTAAATGGAGAGAAAGTAGTTAGTGTAGAGACCGTTAAATTTCTTGGAGTACACTTAGACGAGCTGCTAAACTGGAAACATGAACTTACCCATCTAGAAAATATTATAAGCTCAGCTTGTTATGTTATTAGGAGTCTCCGCAATGAAGTCAGCTTACAACATCTAAAAATAGTATATTTCGCATTAATAGAGTCAAAGCTAAGATACAGCATACTGTTATGGGGAGGTAGCTATCAATACAATATTCAAAAAGCATTCATTTTACAAAAAAGAGCAATTAGAACCATGGTTGGAATAAAACAAGATGTGTCTTGCAAACCATTTTTCATAGAACTCAAAATACTGACAGTTCCCAGTTTATACATTTTCGTAACTCTGATTAATTTTGCGAGAAATATACACTTGTTCGAAACTGTGGAAGACAAACAAAAAAGGGAAAATACGCGTAGGAAAGACTTTCAGAGCAGCATTATTCCAAAACTGAATGTAACTAAACACAGCTGGCATCACAACTCAATCAAACTATTTAATAAACTGCCTATTGACATTAAAATTTATCTATACAAACATGAATTTAAATCCAAATTAAAAATGTTTCTACTAGAGAGTTGTCTTTACTCTATTGAAGATTTACAAAATGCATAAATTAGTTAATATATATAATGGCACTATAGTATAATAATATTATATTGGATTATAAAGATTATTTAGAATAATTATTGACCTACCTACTTAATTCACAAACCTACTTTAATGATATTATTATTTGACATGTATTAAGTGAACTAGTTATTGATGTATTAAATAATTTGACTTCGTAAAATTGAGATAAATTGTGTATGTTTTTATTGTATGTTGTTGTATTGTATGTTTTGTATGTTTGTATAGTCGCCTAATTTATATAAATTTTATTGTGAAAGTATTATAATTCAATAATTTAAAGTATTAGATAATAAATAATTGTAGTGGTATATAATAATGTAATTCAGACACAATGTAAAAATTGTTATTGAATAAAGAATAATAATAAAGAAAAATAATTACACAAAAACATCAAAACTGGAGTACAAAACAGACATTAAGCTCTACGTTGCAACCTACAATGTAAGAACATTGTCAACATATAGTCGTCTGCTAGAGCTGGTAGAAGCATTAAACAACATAAAATATGACATTCTCGGACTGTCGGAAACAAGACGAATGGGAACAAAAATTGAAGAATACGAAGAATGTATACTCTGCCATGTAGGTCTCACAAAAGGAAAGTATGGCGTAGGTTTTCTAATAAATATAGCTCATAAAGGAAACATTGAAAGCTTCACGGGTATCTGTGACAGAATTGCAATATTAAACATGAACATACAGGGCAACCAAATATCCTTCATACAAGTTTACGCACCCACAGAAGTAGCAAGCGATGAAGAGATCAACAACTTCTACGCAGATTTATATAAAGCTATGGACCTGACGCACAAAATATATGTCATTATGGGCGACTTAAATGCCAAAATAGGCCAACCAAGAACAAACGAATATCTTATAATGAAAACGAACGGGTACGGCGAAAGAAACCAAAGAGGTCAAACACTAATTGACTTCGCCCTCAAAAATAAAATTGCGATCCTGAATACTTACTTTAAAAAGAAACCAAAAAGAAGATGGACATGGCGCTCGCCTGGCGGAGATTACAAAAACGAAATAGATTACATTTTGTCAAACAGACCTAACATGGTACAAAACATAGATGTGCTGAACCTCAACTTCTCTTCAGATCACAGACCAGTCAGGGCAACATTAACACTAACTAAACAAAAAAATAGCCGAATTAAATACAAAACTTACCAAAACTCTATGCTGAAGAGCGAAGAAGAAAAAACACTATTTAAAGAGTGCATGCTATCCCAGTTACGAGATATAGGCTTAGAAGAGGTGAATTCAGTACAAAAATATCATGATGAAATAATAAAAGCTATCACTCAAAGTCTTCAATTTGCTCAAGTACTAAATAAGAACACAAAAGGAAGCCATAAGGTCTTATCTGATAACACACTTAAACTTATGAAGAGAAGACAAGAACTACAAAAAACTAAGCCCAAAACCAGGTCAATGAAAAACGAAACTTCGGCGTTATATAAATTAATTAGTAAGCTGATAAAGCACGACTATTCAAGATATAGAACAAATACTATTGAAAAACATCTACTGCAAACGGGTAGCACCAAAAAAGCATTCAAGGAATTACAAACAAATAAGATATGGATAGACTCACTAAAGAGCGATGGGAAAAGATTATACAATCGTGCAGACATTATAAATATAGCCACAGACTTCTATAAAACCCTATTTAGCGGACAGAATTGCGAGAACACCATCTTTAACAACACAACTGCCACGGACGTGAACACAAAGGGCTGCAGAGAACCATTAGAAGTGATAGAGGTTATTGATGCAATAAAAAGATTAAAAGATTACAAAAGCCCAGGCTCAGACTGTATTACTAATGAAGCCATAAAAACAGCTCATACCCTACTAGCCAGACCACTGACTAAATTGTTCAACCATATATTAGAGTCATATAAGACACCGACGCAATGGTCAGAATCAAAAATTATACTAATTTACAAAAAAGGAGACCCGTGCGACATTGCAAACTACAGACCAATAAGCATACTGCCCTGTTTGTATAAGTTATTTTCATCTATTATAAACCGGAGAATAAGTATCACACTGGAGGCTGAACAGCCCATAGAACAGGCAGGATTTAGAAAGAGCTTTTCCACAATAGATCATATTCACACTCTAGAACTTGTGATCGAAAAATACTCAGAAAAACAAAGACCTTTATACATTGGATACATAGACTATAAAAAAGCCTTCGATACAATATCCCATGAGAGTATCTTCATCATCAGCCTATCGCAGTCCACTGCTGGACATAGTATGTGAGAGTATCTGGTATACACTAAAAGAACAGGGAGTAAAAAGCGAATACATAGAAGTAATCAAAAGTATATATACGAATAACACAGGAAGAGTTAAGCTAGAACAAACCGGCCCTACATTTCCCATCAAAAGGGGAGTCCGGCAAGGTGATCCAACTTCACCTACACTGTTCATCGCTCTACTGGAGTCAACAATAAGGAAGCTAAATTGGAAAGGTTTGGGCCTGAACATCGATGGAAGACACCTGAGCCATCTCCGTTTTGCCGACGACTTAGTACTCCTTTCGGAATCGAGCACAGAACTCCAACTAATGATTCAATCACTGAATATGGCTAGTAGAGAAGTAGGTTTAGAGATGAACCTGGCAAAAACAATGTTAATGACAAACAGCACGAAAAAAAACTATAACAGTTGATAATGAAAAACTAAATTATACGGAGAACTACGTTTATCTAGGAAAACAAATTAGCTTGGATAGAAAAAGTAACGAACTGGAAATTGAAAGGCGAATACAACTCACCTGGAACAAATATTGGAGCCTCAAGGAGATCTTTAAAAGCAATATGTCAACCAAAATTAAAAGCAGAGTCATGAATTCCTGTCTGCTGCCGTGCCTTACATATGCATGTCAAACCTGGAGATATACTTCCAAAACAAAAAATAAAATAATTACATGCCAACGCGGACTAGAGCGCAGTATGCTAAAAATTAGAAAAATTCAAAAAATTCGACACACAAAAATCAGAAGCATATCAAAAGTCACGGACGCTCTAAATTATGCAAAAAAGCTCAAATGGAAATGGGCGGGACACGTAGCGAGACTAAAAGATGACAGATGGACCATAAGAGTCACATCATGGAATGGCCCAGCAGGTAAACGCCTAAAAGGTAGACCGCACACAAGATGGGAAGACGATCTAAAAGAAACGGCCGGTCCACATTGGATGCAGAAAGCACAAGACAGAGCCAAATGGAATTCTTTGGAGGAGGCCTTCACCTGAAGAGGGGTTCTTGCAATTAGCAACATTTTAACACTTATAGTACTTTTTTTTAGAAAAATTTAAGTAGTAATAAAAACAAAAAAGAAAAAATAAAAAAAAGTAAGCAAAATATCATTTGTGAAATGCAAGAAATAAAAAGCTTTTTTATTTTTTATTTTATTATGTTTTTAATATTATGTCAGTAAGATCAAAAAAATATTATTCAAATTTCATCAATATGTAATATAAGGAGTGCAACCCGGTGTTCTATTCTTAGAATAAATTTATGTGGTTTTGAATTCTGACAAATACCTAAGTACTAGGTTTATGTAAACAAAAGTAATATTTCGGGGTTATTTTATTAGAGTGCAGTAGTCATTCTGCTGCCATGATGTTTACCTTTGACCCGTCACAGGTAGTCAGTTTTATAGTTAGTGGTCATTACAACCTGCACTCCAATTCGGAACTAAGCCAAATGGATGACGATGCGGGCAGGTACTCGGTACCATTCGGCTTTAGAATTGTGGGACCTAAAATTTATTGGATACTGAAGTGGCTGTAAAAGTTTAGGTACATACAAATGGCGTCATCACTCTTGTTTTGTTCTTAAAGATTTGTGATTGGCCTGTTGGTCTAGTGGTTAGTGACCCTGACTGCTAAGCCAAAGACCGTAGGTTCGATCCCCACCCAGGATAAAACTTTGTGTGATGAGCACGATGGTTTATTCTGTGTCTGGTGGTTTTAAGTATGTATTTAGAAACATGTAAGTATGTTTCTCAGTTGTCTGGTTGCCAGTACAAGCGCTACTTAGTTTGAGATAAGATGACGTTCTGTGAGTTGTCCCAAGATATTAATAATAATATCTGTTTAGTGTCATAGTTTTGACAATTTGACTTCTGATCCATAGTTAGTTAAAATAATCTAATAATAATATTAGATTATTTTAACTAACTATGGATCAGAAGTCAAATTGTCAAAACTCAAACTACTGCTACTCATCATAACTTTATAAAACCAAATGATCTAAAATCAATCATTGATTGGGAAAGGAAGAGGCGTAATATCTAAATGTAATCTACATCTAAATGTAACTCAAAGTGCCACGCTTTTGAAGCTATCAAGTTATTTTAAAATAATTGCTTTTGAATATGATGCAGTGTGCTTGGTAAATTAGTCTAAATTACAATAAAAGGATAACTCAAGAAAATAACATACCTTGGAACAGGTACACACAATGTACAAATTTAATCACATATCTACACCTCGTGGCTCAAATGGCGTAAAGGACAAAACACTACTTTTCAGGAAGGCATAAAAACGAACAAAAAAAAATACAATTGCTTATAATTATTTTATTTTGTGATGCTACGTGCCTTTTTTTTAAGGTTGTGAAGCTAAAAATTGAAGGTAGCGTAGCAGTTTCTACTTATTCAACTACTTCTACTATTCGCTTCAACTCACGGCTAAAATTATCTTGAGATTTTGCCTCGATTTCTCTAGGACACCATTATTAGATCCTGTCCTGGTGACTATGAGACTATTTCGCGGCTATAGGTTTTTAGATAACAAAAAGATATTATTATTATTTATCTTTATTTATTTATTTTCTCACTTTAAACGTTTTGGATCGTCCTCTACATTTTAAAACCTTCCACTATGTACTTAGTACCCTTTTTCCAATATATAATACTATATTTCATTCGTTATAATGACTTGTCCATATGTATGTACGATTAAAATTTTAAAATTTTGAATTTTCATCTAGCACTCACTCGCTTAAAAAGTAGTTATGAAATTAAGTCCATCTCAAAAACTCATAAAACAATAATTACATACAGTAATACATCTCATCACACACAATATCGTCATTCAACTTAAGTCATTATACTTAAAGCTATAAATTAAAGTTTATTATTAGTATCGCGTCAAGTGGTCTGCGGGTACAATACATTACAGTTTAGATTTTATGTTGCGATGTTATTACCATGATGAGATATTCTTATGACATGGTTCAATATCTCGTTAGTGTATAGTACTAGTTATGTCCTACGGTTCTTTACACTCATTTTCGTTTTTAAGCGTTCGAATTTTGAAGAGGAGTCATCACGTGGTCACGTAACTAATTAACTAAATTAACTTGTACCAGTTTGAATCAGAAATAAGAAATTAGCTTAAGTGCACTATCGACAAAGCAATTTCTTATTTCTGTTTCAGATCTGACACTTTTTCTACAATTGTACTGGAAAATGGTCATTTTATAGTGCAATTGTACAAAAAGTTCGAAATAAGTACATACTTAAATTTAAAAATAGTGATTTATTCTCGCAGTTTTATTTATTTCTGATCAATAAATAAAATATCGAATGGTTTATTAAATAAATATACATATCGATTAAAATAGTAAATAAAAATTATAATTGCGGTTAAAAAAAATACCCAACTCATGTCAAACCAACTAAAACTATAATAATTTACTTAAAATAAAAATATATAAATATGTACTCTGGCGACCGGCTGGTGGCGGTATAACCATCCCAATTTAAGGCGTAGCTAAAGTAACAGGTCAGTGACGGGCAGCAGCGTCACTGATGCGAGAGCTACGCCCTGCGATCGCCAACCCGCCTGCCCAGCGTGGCGATTATGGGCATTACCTCCATATGCACCAAGCACAAAAGCCACGGCCCCCAGTTCCCGGCAGTCACGCTATTCCTGGACATGGTGGCGTCCACGGTAACGGCGTGGCGGGGGGTGCTAAGAATCTCCGGGCTACGGAAGGCCACCACAACCGACTGACCCTGGCGACGTATAACGGACGCACGCTACGGCTAGACTCGCATCTGGCACAACTTGAGGTGGAACTTGGGAAGATTAGGTGGCATATCCTCGGGTTAAGTGAAGTCCGAAGAGAGGGAGAGGACACCATAACCCTCGAGTCAGGCCACCTTATGTACTTCCGCGAGGGAGACCAACAATCCCAAGGTGGTGTTGGGTTTCTGGTAAATAAGTCCCTTTCTGACAACGTTGTGGAAATGTCTAGCGTGTCGAACAGGGTAGCGTACCTCATTATCAAGCTCACCGAGAGGTATAGCCTCAAGGTAGTGCAAGTGTACGCACCGACCTCGGCACATCCAGACGACGAAGTGGAGGATATGTTCGATGACATATCGAGGGCCCTCCACTCCACCACTAAGACCCACTACAACGTTGTTATGGGGGACTTCAACGCTAAAGTGGGAGTACAAAATTGCAGCAAATTGGTAGTAGGATCCCATGGATTTGGAAGCAGAAATCATAGGGGGCAAATGCTAGTCAACTTCCTCGAACGGGAGGGGCTCTTCTTGATGAACTCCTTTTTCAAGAAACAGCCCCAAAGGAAGTGGACGTGGCAAAGCCCCGACACTATGACGAAAAACGAGATCGACTTCATCATGACGGACAAAAAGCATATATTTAGAGACGTCACCGTGATCAACAGGTTTAATACCGGTAGTGATCACCGACTTGTCCGAGGCTCTCTGAATATCGACTTCAAGGCGGAACGTGCCCGTCTGATGAGGTCCAGGCTCCGACCTACTTTGCTCCAAACCATGATAGGATCCGAAGCGTTCCAGTCAAACCTGGATAACCGATTTGCTGCCATGGAAACCACAACAGACGTAAACCAGAAGCTCGTAAATGTGGTTCGGATACTCAGGGAAGAAGGTACGAGATTTTGTGAAATGCAGCGTAAGGGCATGAAGTCAAAGCTTTCGGAAAGGACTTTAGGGCTAATGAAGGAACGACGTGAAAACCCACCCGTCACTTCGTCGGAAAAGCGCGCTCTAAACCAAGAGATCAACAAGCTTATACGACACGACCTTCGGTGCTCCAACACTCTTTTGATTAAAAGAGCGATCGAGCAGAACCGGGGGTCAAAAGTGTTCGTACAATCTCTTGGAAGAAGCCACCTGACGAAGTTGACCACAACAAGTGGAGAAGTCGTTGCTTCGAAGCCGGCAGTCCTCTACGAAGTGGAAGGCTTCTATGGCCGGCTATACGCTTCGCATGCATCTCGACCTGATCCAGAAGATGAGGGTCCTAGAGCCACTCTAACACGCCACTACACCGAAGACCTGCCAGAAGTCAACATTGACGAAATCGTGCTGGCTCTTAGACAGCTAAAAAATGGAAAAGCCCCTGGGGAGGATGGCGTTACAACAGAGCTGTTAAAGGCTGGAGGTAAACCCGTACTGAGGGAGCTCCAAAAGCTCTTTAATGCTGTCCTGTTCGAAGGGAGAACTCCGGAGGCGTGGAGTAGAAGCGTAGTCGTCTTGTTCTTCAAAAAAGGAGATAAGACCCGGCTGAAGAACTACCGACCTATTTCTCTTCTGAGCCACGTCTATAAGCTGTTCTCAAGAGTCATCACGAACCGCCTTGCGCGAAGACTTGACGAATTCCAACCACCGGAACAGGCTGGATTTCGGAGCGGATATGGCACCATAGACCACATCCACACAGTGCGGCAGATTATACAAAAGACCCAAGAGTATAATCAGCCCCTGTGTCTAGCATTCGTGGACTATGAGAAGGCCTTTGACTCGATTGAAATCTGGTCCGTTCTGGAGTCTCTGCAGCGATGCCAAGTAGATTGGCGATATATCCAAGTGATGAGATGTCTCTACGAAGCCGCAACAATGTCCGTCCAAGTACAGAATCAGGAAACAAAACCTATACCATTGCATCGAGGAGTGAGGCAAGGGGACGTTATCTCCCCGAAACTGTTCACAAATGCAATGGAGGATATGTTCAAGACGCTGCACTGGAAAGGGCGGGGCATCAACATCAATGGTGAATACATCTCTCACTTGCGATTTGCAGATGACATTGTCATTATGGCGGAAACGCTGCAGGACCTTCAACTGATGCTGAATGACCTGGCTGACTCCTCTGTACGCATCGGCCTACGGATGAACTTGGATAAAACCAAGGTCATGTTCAATGAACATGTACTACCGGAACCGATAGCGGTGCACGGCGCCGTTCTCGAAGTTGTTCAAAAATATGTGTACCTCGGGCAGTCATTGCAGTTAGGTAGAAACAACTTCGAGGACGAGGTGAACAGGAGAATTCGGTTGGGTTGGGCAGCGTTTGGTAAGCTACGTCAAGTCTTCTCATCGTCGATCCCACAATGTCTAAAGACTAAAGTCTTTAATCAGTGCGTCCTACCCGTCATGACATACGGAGCCGAAACGTGGACACTGACGGTACGGCTAGTCCACAAGTTCAAAGTCGCTCAGCGGGCTATGGAAAGGGCTATGCTCGGAGTTTCTCTTAGGGACAAAATCAGAAATGAGGTGATCCGGCAGAGAACCAAAGTTATCGACATAGCCCACCGGATTAGCAAGCTGAAGTGGCAGTGGGCTGGCCATATTTGCCGAAGAACCGACAACCGTTGGGGTAAACGAGTTCTTGAGTGGAGACCACGGCACGGCAAACGTAGTGTAGGACGCCCTCAGGCCAGGTGGAGTGATGATTTACGCAAAACGGCTGGCAGGAGCTGGATGCGAGAAGCCGAAGATAGAACAAAGTGGCGTGCAATTGGAGAGGCCTATGTCCAGCAGTGGACTGCGATAGGCTGATGATGATGATGATGATGAAATATGTACTTCCAATAAAAAGTTGTTTTCGTTGTCTAAGGTACGTAGAGGTTTTATATTAAATTTAAATAAGTCTTCAAAATGGCTGAACCAATAAAGCTTCCAGCTATTCCGATTAAACTTGCCTTCCAATAAAAAAAAATCATCATCAGCTCGTATCGGTTCACTGCTGGACATAGGCCACTCCGAATATTTGCCACAACATCCGGTCCTCCACCTTCTGCATCCAGTCCATCCCAGCGACCTTCTTTAGTTCGTCGGTCCATCTAGCTGAGGGCCGTCCTACCTTACGTTTACCAAGTCACGGTCTCTAATCTAGGACTCGTAACTGCAGCGGCCATCGGTCTTTCGGCACATAAAAAAAATACCATACCCAATTCTTTATCTCTTAGGACGTTACGATGCCATAGGCAGGCACACAAATAAAAAAAACTTTTAACACCCTTAAAAAACTTTTAACACTCAAGTTAAAATTAAATACAGATACAAGATAGGTGCCACGCAATTATGAATCGAATCTAGTTCATCATTTTACCACGCAGACACTGGTTATTTATTAGGATAGATGCTTTGTTTACTAAAGTAAACTCCACTTAAGAACAGAAGATCGATAAATATACACCATTTAAGTCCCACACTTACGTAGTAGGTATGTATCAAGATTTGTAAGTAGTATTTTGCTATATATATTCTCTTTATAATATTGACATCGTAAATAATTATCATCGCAACCAATAAATTTTATGACATGCCGATTACACTTAAACTTCACGAAACGGTCAAAAATCTGAACCCTGAGACTTCATAGCCCGCGTCCATGTCGCTATAAAATATTAAAACCTGACGTCATTAAACTGTAATATTTTTGACAGCTATTTCTTCGACGCAGGGAACATTGTCACCACAAAAGCCGCCATCGTATAATCATCATAAGTATTATAATCATGTAAATTAACCGCAATATTACAAACGTAGAGGGAGCCGACATATCATTACTTACAATTTAACTACTTGGTACTTCATTACAAGCTTCCCTCACTGCATTTTATCGCTTTATTATATTTTATCTAACATTAAAACATAGTTTTAACTTGCTTTTAATTTGTTTCCGTCCGATAAAGTGACGCTTTAAGTGGAGTCTCGGCCGTTAATAATATGAGTTTATGACGTCATCGGCGCCTGCGCACTATTGTTTATTACTTGAAGAAAGTTCTTATTTATTATCCAATTTGAGATTTCTTTTATATTACAGTAGAAAATGTTTCTGTATTCACAGGTTATTAGGGTCATATAAATTAAATTAAAGAAATGTGTGACCAATTAATTTATTGGATCATGTCGGAGTGTCGTGGTACTGTATCTATTGTATAAATGTCGGTGATTTTAATTAATTTATTTCAGTAATATATTTAAGCAAGATAACCTTATAACAGTGGCAGCTTTTTTATAGTATTTAGTACTATTTTTACTTTAAAACAGGTGCCTATAAGAAATGGTAAGAAATACCACCACAGTATCCACACCAGGTACCAAATAATAACAAGGATAAACGGGAATTCGATCATATGCGTCGTGAAAGTGTGTTGTAAGTTTAGTGTATTATGTATCAACTCCTTTCTACTTCATACTGACGGCAGAATGATAAAAAATCATCTAAATTAAAATAAAGTCCGTTACAGATTGACATGATAATATATATATGAGATTAGATGGGAAGACTAAAGGACGCGTTCTATAGCCGCGCAGCGCAGCTTACATTACCAGTCCCTGTCGACTGCATTTATTAATGTTAATTTGGTTTACATTTCCTCGATTTGATGTTATGTGGACCTGTCGCGTATTATATGGGCCTAACAACTAATTATTTATTGGTTGGACCAGGTAATAAATCTATAAATTAGAAAGGCATTGAAGTATAGACAAATTATCATAACGCATAATTCAGTAATAAAGGCAAGGGTGCCCTTACAAACACAATAACACTTTGAAATACTTGTATTCTCACCGTTCGATACCTGATCGGAGTCATAATTTATAACGAAGTCCTAAATCAAGTATTTAATATAATCTAGGCACAAAACGTCTAGAGTACAGAAGGTTAGCTTTCTAAATAGCTACGCGTTGGAAAAACTCACGAAATCTAGGATCACTTATTTACAAAAGTGTTCCGAGTGTGTATTACTGGAGCAATGTAGGTATTCATGGAGCATACATTCTGCATATTATAAGTGGAACACTGGACACACAACATGGACTTTTACCCATCCGATAACCAGATGAGAAATATTTTTTATTAAATTTTATTGATTTATAAACACAGCTATGATAGCTTGCCTATCGAAAAGTGTTCGTTAAGTGGCGTGTTGTATTGATAAATCAATAAAATTTGAAGGGTTATCAGATGGATGAAGGTCGATGTTGAGCGTCTTTTAGACAAGGACGTTGTACACTCCGGTGACTTGAGATCCATGAACAATGTTTATGTTGTGTGTGTTGCCTGAGGTCGGTACGTATGGGTTATGCCTTCTACACTCTCAGTGTGTTGTGCTTCAGGCGACTTGAATCTCGCCCTACTAATTGATAATTTCGTCTATAAAACATTTACATAATAGAGACATAATCTTGTAATTTATAATGGGTTTAAACGTTTTCTTCTCGCTAATTAATATAACTGTAATTGTAATTTATGTGTTTTAATTTATTGAAATTATATTCGCTTAGTTATTTTGAGCCGTAGGTACGTTGTTGTTTCATAAAATATAAGATATATCGCCTTGAAAAATGTTTATCATTTATATTTGACCTACTTTCTTTTAAGACATTTTAGTAATCTTCAGATATCACATATCACTGTGTTAACGATATACGCTGCTATCATTGATTGGAAAGAAACGTTGGCATGCAGTTAACTCTTTAATACGTCAGTTAACACTTTAATATGCAACTCACTAAATCACATACTCAGTGTATCTTTTTAATAAAATATATTTTCAAGATAATCTACATCCACGTCCATCAGTAAAAATAGCACGTCATAAATACTTTAATAAAATATAGACATGTTACATGTGTAAACGATGTATTATTAACTGAAACGGCGATTTTCATTGAAGAAAACCTTCCCTTATCAGCATCAAAATTTATATAATTATTTTGGAGCTAATTACGTTAACTGGAGCCGGAGGTTGCAGAGAAAGTCTATACATCTTAAATAAATTTAATTATAAATTACATTAAACTAAAATCTAAAACTAGTGATAAATGGTCGATGTATGTACCAAGAATGAATCGTTCTTTATTAAAATCTAAAACTACAACTATGGAAAGACGGTTGCGAAATCGAAGTGGCGAGATGTGGAAATCACGTAGCGCTGACTCGACGCCTCGTGCCGGTCCGCAACTGCACTGCTTCGATAAATGGTGTCAACGGTCCGCCTCTTACACCAAAGCGTAGATAAATGGTGTCGACGGTCCGTCTATAACACCGACGCGTAACACCTCCCCCCGAAGAACAGCAACTATTTGTCAAGCGGAGTGGCAAATATTGCTGCCAGACCACTGGTGTTCATCTTACTTCTTCTGGTCGGATGTTCCGTCTGGGTTCAATAAGTGTATAGTTGGCCCCTCTGCAGTATCGATGTCTGGATACGCCTCTGGCTTCAGCTTCCGAAGATCCGGATATTCGTTGAAGGTGCTTGGAAACCACCCGGGTGACTCGCGAACGCGGATATCGATTTGAGATATTCCTAATTATCGCGAACCGGCCCGCGAATATCCTACCGACTGCGCCAATTACGTTAACTGGAGCCGGAGGTTGCAGAGAAAGTCTATACATCTTAAATAAATTTAATTATAAATTACATTAAACTAAAATCTAAAACTAGTGATAAATGGTCGATGTATGTACCAAGAATGAATCGTTCTTTATTAAAATCTAAAACTACAACTATGGAAAGACGGTTGCGAAATCGAAGTGGCGAGATGTGGAAATCACGTAGCGCTGACTCGACGCCTCGTGCCGGTCCGCAACTGCACTGCTTCGATAAATGGTGTCAACGGTCCGCCTCTTACACCAAAGCGTAGATAAATGGTGTCGACGGTCCGTCTATAACACCGACGCGTAACAAGCTAAGATAGCTAAACACTTTCGCATCGGTTTAAAAACAAAAGAAGAACAACATAACACAACCAATTCCAGCTCAAACATTAAGCTATAAAACCCAACTGGGTACAAAGAGAGCATATCCGGCAAATCTTTTTATCTATCATAACTTGGCACTCAAAGCCTTAGCAGGCAGCACATAATAGACACATGGCTGTTCTCGAAAGCCATTCATTGTGGGACCCTTAGCTTCCACGGTTGCGCCTCTATGGGTGTTGGCGCAAGTGCATTAATCATCTGAAGGCGGATACGGATGCTGAGTTTTTATTACCAGTGGAGGGCCCCGGGGATCAATGAGGATGATAGTATAAAGAACGTTGCAGAAGGATAACTTTAATAGTTGTTGTAATAATACGTCAAATAAAATTAATGAATAATTGAATGGAACGCCATATTAATCACTTTGTACAAAGATTTCATACTCGTTCTTTTCTCCGGCTTTACATAATGTTTGTGAACAGGCATTACATGTAAATGTAGAATCTACTTTTCACTAGTGTACTATGTGTATTTTGCTTCATTTGTGAATAAAGAAGTTTTATTATTATCATTATAGGAATATAATAAGAAAACATAATAAGAATTCGAATAAAACGAAATATTCAATTGAATGCAAAACAACTATCGCGAAACTGGTCTACATTCTTAGTTATAACATAACATGAGTTTTTGCTGTCGTCCTGCGGCTAATCTTTCTCTGATTGGTCAGAATCTTTTCCACGCAAGCGTGTGTAATATCCTAAGTAAGTTGCCAGTATCAGTATAATTAGTACCAACAAATCACGGGTTTATTATAAACACAAAAGTTGATCATAACCTTAATCGGTTTTAACCGCAATGACTGCTTCAGCGGTGCAATGGTAGTTGTTGGTTCGATTCCCAGACTACAGTCTGGTATATATAAAAGGCGATTGTTCAAGTGACTATGGAATTTAATATCGCTACAAATTTTGTTGTGCCAAGATGATCACTACTGATTTATGTAGACATTAATATATACTTTCAGAAAAACCAACAATGATTTACCTAATTTGCCGGGTTTAATTGATATGGGTGGATGAACTTCGAAAATCGAAATATTTATATACTTTTTTTTTTAAATAGGGCATAACTATGATATTGCGTATTAATTATGTATTACACATGATGTGTAACACTAGTTTATGGCTATGAATTCGGCTTTGCAGTGATATATAATCCGAATCTCTATCTCACAAACACTTCACAATTGTCACAATATTGGTACGAGTCTCTGTCTCACAAAATATTTTTGATTGTTACTATGTATATGGAGTCTCTATCTCAAACTCACGTAATGTAACCACAATATCATACACAACACGAGAAATAACAAAAGCTATTTGTTATTAATACTTTAAACTGTTTTCTTATTGGACCGGCGCCAACAATCTATAAGCACAGATAAACAAGTGACATGACATTCATCACATTTCAGTGTTGCCATAACTTTTGTCATATCCTATACAAATCGATTTTTTTATTAAAATTCATTACTATGTTCTTATTTTTAATCGAGCCGGGTCCTAATCTAAAGGTATCAAAATATGCTTATTAAAAAGTATAGTGTATAAATATTATCGTTCTTTACATTCAAACGGTGCAACAATTAATAGAGTATTTATATTAATTATTTAATAAAAATCGATAATAACCCTAATCGATATTATGATTTTATTTTTGTAATAGTGTTACCACCGTTAAAAATAACTTCATACGAAAAAAAGGAAATAAATAAACTAAAAGACTAATAATTGCATCTCAATATTCCGGCAAATGTGAGACTCCATATCATTATATAATAACGTTATAATTAGAAACAAGAATTATACATTTCATCAACTTGTGACACAACGTAAATACTAGCGATACTGCTGGTGGGCATACCCCTTTGTTGATCAGGTAACGTGTTACCCGATCAACAAATTTTAATTGTTGTGCCTAACCTGGAAGTTTTTTTTTGTGACCGTTAACTGGATGTCTGTTAGCTTGTATCCTAATTAACTAAAACTCTTTTTGCGTCGGGGGTGGAACATTACAAGAAACAGGCCTTGTAACAAGTGAAGATAAAACGAACATCCCGATTTATTCTTCTGTACATTGTGTGGCGTACGTCGGGAGCTAAGGGGTGTTATTCGGTCGAGTGAAGATAGCCTCCGGGCGCGGATGATTTAGTGTTCTCCTGACGTGTGATGAAACCACCGTGATCTGCAGCCTACACACAAAACATACAAAAACTTAGATAACAAGTATGAAAGAGCCGAAGAGATTCCCTTCAAATACATTGTGTGTGATTGATGATCCTGAATTATGTGAATTATAGTAATAGTCTGAATACTGAATGCCTTTGAATAGGTTGAACAAAAATAGTGCCTTTTAATACCGGACGTCATATTTTATCTTCGGAGAAAGAAGCAGCAAGAAAGTGATACTGTGACAGGAACTTCATGAGAATTTACAGATTGGGATTATGGGTACCATCACAGACACGGCATATCACAAAAACACGTATTATATCCAACCAATGTACACATTGGTGTACATTGGTTGGATGCCTACCAATCTACCTCGTCAGTATTAACGTCAGTTTCTGACAGACTATCACGACATTAAAATTGTAAGATAAATATACTGTCTCCTAGACTACTCGACAGTCGAATGGTTACTCTTCTATTTTCACTCACGTTATTTACTTACACATTATGTTATTTATTGTTTAGTTTTTAGATATTTCAAAATTTTAATATATAAATTAAAATCAAATACTAAAAATTAACAAGGGGGGTCTGAACTTTTAAAAGTAGTGACCAACGACTTATGATAATGTGGATGATAATAGCCATAAGAGTCTACCACAACGGAACAAGAAGAAAGAAGTTGGGTCAAGACTATTGCAGAGGGTTAATATGGCATGGCCGATTAGTAAGCCAAATACTTTTCTCACGTTCCGGTTTCAGTCCGGTTTTAAAATTGAAGTATTTTAAGGTTCTAGGTTATTTTGGTGGTTAACTACAAATAAAGAGTTCCTGTCCCCAATTTTCAATTAATGATGCATTAGGACTTTTCATTATGATATGTTAATAACCGGGCAGGTGCATGACGGGCCACGCACAATGTAGGGTTCCGTAGTCACCCTCCATCCGAATAATGCGGCTTAAAAAGTTGTTTTTAATACGATTTATTTTCAATCATCTTAAGTTAATCAAAGAATTAGGAAGAAATTAACCACCAAAAGGGTTATTTTTTTCCTAATTCTTTACATTTTTAGCCAAATATATAATCATTGCCTGCCTCTGTGGCGCGGTGGGAGTGTATCCGACTGCTACACAAGAGGTTGTGGGTTCGATCCCCACCCAGGATAAAACTTTGTGTGATGAGCACGATGGTTTATTCTGTGTCTGGGTGTTATTTATCTATAATATGTATGTATTTAGAAATATATAAGTATGTTTATCAGTTGTCTGGTTTCCATAGTACAAGCTCTGCTTAGTTTGGGATCAGGTAGCGTTGTGTGAGTTGTCCCAAGATATTATTATTATTATTATTATTATTGATAAATATCGCCGACTGCAGCCCAGCAGTTAGGTCAGCAAATCACTACTACTAATTATGTATATTGTTTACTACTGGGGTATTTTTGTTGAGCTATTTTATAAAGGTTGCAACATAGCTTGTTCAAACAATCAAAATATTAGATATGTACTTTATGTTTGTTAAAATAATGTGGGAGCCGAGTTTGTTATTGGCACAAAAGTCCATAATTCAGTTGACTTAATTTTTATTTGTTTTTCTTTTTTATCAGATTTATTGTTACAGTTCAAATAAGAACTTTCTTCTTCTGGTGCTATATTTTCCTTTTTACAGAACGAATCCTATCAATTTCGTATCATTGACAAAATACAAAATGTCCTAATGCAGAAGGTGATTGAAATTACAAAACGTATCCATTAAAAAAACTGTTTTTCACTGTACTTCTGCGGCGACACTATCCTGCCAAATACTGAAATATATTGAAATAAACGCTAAAAGTGTTTGAAACAAGAATTAAAGAGGTTGGTGATTTTCATTATCAGACACGAAAACCGACATCACATAGTACTACGAAATAAAGTGTATAGCCATTCAACATGCCCTTAGGCTGAGATAAGACACTGTACAAGGAGGACTAATGCGAATTAGTGAAAGTTCGGTTAGTACCCAATTCAATCGTCAGAGCTACCGAACCACAAAACTAACCTTCAATGGGTTTAAGTATGTTTTGTAGAAGTAAGTAGCCTCAATATAATATCCTTTACTATAAGAAAATGTAAATAAAAATAATACATTAATACACATTTTTCTATCGTCCGTGGTACTATTGCTAATCTTACTGATCCATCAGTTGTATCTACTGCCCGCTTCTCGCAATATAAGGAAGTATTATCACAACATACCTACCTGTTCATTTTTATGATCCACTGTAAAAACAAAAAACAGATAAGCAATCTTCAATATAGCTGAGTCGTAGCCACTTGGCGGGCAGTGGTCAGGAAGGGCACTCGACTCTTATCTCCACAAGCGCAGTGGCCGTTAACCCTTTCTTTGTACCCTTTCGCTTACAGTTTTTCCTTCTATCATTTTCTTATAAGCTATCTTTCAAAACAGAGGTTACCTATGGCTTACTGAATTTATATTCAACATATATGATTTTTAGTAAGTAAACTCTTAAATGCGTGTACAGTTTATTTATGTTCTTCTCCTATTTGTACATACACTCGGCTCCCACATAAATTTAATATAAACAATTATTAAAAAATCCCACTGGTTTGGTTGTATATCAATGAGTCTATAAAATACCCACTATTCACGACCTCACGGCGGAAAAATCAACTAGAACTAGCAGATTCTAGTAATAATAAATATGTCTTGAGACAACTCACACGTCGTCATCTGATCCCAAAATAAGTAGAGCTTGTACTATGGTAACCCAGACAACTGATAAACATATTTAAATATTTTGAAATCCATTCGTAATATAGATAATTTACACCCAGACACATAATAAACCAACCTAGATGGGGATCGAACAAACCACCTCTGGCATAGCAGTCAGGGCTACTAACCACTAGACCAACAGGCCAGTCCATAATCTATCTGATACCTAAATGAAACACATAAACCGGTATTAACCAGATTTAGCGTACCGCGTGCAGGGTCATACATCAGCCTGTAGGTATGAGTTGAGTCGATAAGAGAATCCTCAAGGGATGAGAGGGATATAAATCGCCCTTACTCCGCCCCTCTAACCCTCCTCTGTTGACCGCGAGGCACTTTTTGTGGGAAATCGGCGAAAAAGTCTAATGTACATTTTTAGCCAACCGTTGGCAAGAAATCAAGGTAATTAGCGGGTTAGGCCTTGAGGGTATAACGACTAATGTAATCCAAGAGATTGATGGCACGTTTGTGAGAGTCAGATTTGCAAAAAATCTTCTGGTTTCTTTAACAGATTTTATCTCACGTGTATCCGAATCAAGAAAATATATACTGACTTGTAAAATGACGAAAATAGAACAAAAATGTAGTACCTAGTAGTACAGTAATTTTATTGGCTTAATTTAAAATTATGATTGGGTATTAGATATATTTCGTGACTTAATCGCGTGAATTATTTAAAGGTACGAACCTTTTATTTACCCGACGTTTCGATCGAATTGCACCGATCGTGGTCACGGGTCGTTGCAATTCGATCAAAACGTCAAGTAAATAAAAGGTTCGTACATTTAAATAATTCACGCGATTAAGTCTCGAAATATATCTAATATGTATAAAAATCACGAAAGTTTAAAAACTACAATTGGGTAGTTGACTACAATAAAAGTAAATTATTTTATACTAATCAGGTAATAGTAGATCTTAAAATGCTCTGAAAATAACTGTTCTTTTACATTTTACCAGATTTTGACTGTCAACATTCCAATTATTAAATTTGTATTTAAATATTTTATTTAATAAAAACTTCATCTCACATTCTTTCTCTCTACATTTCTTAAATTTCAAAAATCCCAAACGTACCAGCAGATATAATCTTAATTAACCTTTCATAAGCACCGCAGTCTAACACTGAAACATTTACAAAGCAAGTTTCTTTGAACAAGAAAAACTTTAATGAAAGTAGTAGCAAGGCAGATAAGAAAAGCTAACGGGTATTATAGACAGGAGAACATATTACACTAAGCTCGCTAGCTTGTTGGATAAAGTTTTTGCCCCCGGTACTGTAGTAGCGGTTACACGAGTTGACTGCTACAATTTTCTGGCGATGTAAAAAGGATGTTATAACGTTGGACGCTTTGTCTGCTTGTGGCTTCGTAATTATAGAACTAATAAAGGAAACTTTTAGGTCTGTACAGAGAGAAAATAGTCTAGTTTAGTTTGTTAAAACATTTGTTAAAAATGTTTCAGGGAGCGTAGTAATGTGGCGCGTACAGTTTTCATATTTAGTTAAGTTAGGTTGATTTTCTGTGTTGAGAACTAAATAACTGAAATATTTTGATTCCATAGTGAAAAGTAGGCACTATTGAATTGAAATGTCATAAGGTAAATAAAACATATCACACCTTTAAATATTTCATGCGATTCACTCCCACTCTCCATCTAATATGTAAAAATTGCGAAATTATAAAATACACATACAATAATTACTAATATAAGTACTCAAGGTGAAAGAATAACGGAGACATTCTTCACTTACATGTATTATTAGTGTGTTTCTGTTACCTTTTTGTTATTCTGTACCAATAGGTACAGAATAACAAAAAATGCGTAGATACGCGTTACTAAACATTTTCCTGTACAACAAATAGACTTATCCTTTATCCTCTTTCCTTCGTTTCCATCACCAAGTAAGTAAGTAGTTGATGTTTTTGCCTTTCACTTTCCAATCTACTTAGCTTAAAATAATTAAGGCGCGTCAATGGAACAGCAGTTTTCATAAATATACGGTGTTTTTCCACGTTGCTGCTTCACAAACGGCGTGCTAAGAGTTTTCGCTTAAGCCAAATTGCGCGGCCTACGACACGCCTCCATTTGCAAATTAGACATTTGCGAACTTCTAAAATGCACTTTTCTAAGACAATTTGTACCCTAAGCTCTACATTATAAGATCTAGATTGGTGTTTAAGGGTACAGAAAACTTTTTGGTGAACTCGCAAATGATATTAACGGACACTCAAGTTTTTTATTTGAGCGCTAAAGGAGTTATGAGTTTAAGTAATTAAATTATTGAGGCGAAGATCTCTTTGCTGTTAAATGTGAAGTTGATTTTATCAGTTTTTACCCGAATGTAAAGAAGGGTTATGTTTTTCGCGCGTATCTTGTATGTATGTATGTAATATTCTTTATTGCCTGATATCTCACAATCCACTGAACGGATTTATACAATTAAGACGTTGTTAGATTCGTCTTGATTGCCCAAGTGTTCTTAGATAGATTAGATTTTGAAAAAAAAACAAACATGGCGGCTGTGAGATGTCAAAATAAAGAGGTGTGAAAAAAAAAGTTGGTTTGAATACTGCAATATGGGTATCAAATTAAAGGGCTCATTTTAAGCATTTCAAAAAGTTACAATTTGATTATGACTGTAATACTAAAAAAGTTAGTTAGCAACCTTTCTTTAAAAAAACCCGCCTGCACAAAAAAGATGGAAACAAGATCCCCTACATAATTATATAATTTCATGCAGTCGCAGGCACTTAACTAAGAACATCGAGATTCATTAACGCCTCCGACTGTATGAAATTATATAAATATGTAGGGGATCTTGTTTCCATCTTTTTTGTGCAGGCGGGTTTTTTTATTTTATAATTTATTTTTTCAGCACTGATGTTATGTGTAAAAAGGTGTTTTTTAACTAAAAATGTGTAGATAGGTTATAGGACCTACTTAAACAACACTCGATCTTTAAAAATGGCAAATTAATGCACACATAGATAACCTATATATTGTAATGTCGCACTATTATAATAAGTCGTAAAATTAGGAAAGCATGATTTAATTATCACGAGCGAAAAAGAGAAAAATGTAATCAGGTGCTTTCATCTGTTGACGTCGGTGATGCGACACGTACATATAAAAATTTGGGTAAATGTCTAGATTGTAAGGTGCTGCTTGCTGAGCGCTTCTAACTTATCTACGTCTTTATACTTAAAAAAACATTGGTTTTCAGGTAAATATTAGAGAAAATGAAATGTTTGTAGGCGAATAGTTTGGGAATCATCACTTTGTCAATAAGTCAATATAGGTAAAAGTCATTTTTGCTCCAACAAACGTTTTAAAGATATCAGCATCTCTAATAGGAATATTTTTTTTAAAAGAAAAAATCGTTAGATCTTATATACGTCGAAAAAAAGAGTTAGACCTTATCAACCGAGCGAATTAATAATGCAAAACATTCACAAATGCAGCAATGTTTGTAAAAGAAAGTCAGCCGAGACGTCTCAGTTGAAACTGAGCGCAAATATTTATTTAGCCAATGCAAATGCTGTAAGGTTGCAGCCAGGCTAGAAGGCAATAAATTCTAAAGACAAGATTAAACTTGTCATGGGACCCCATTTACTTAACGCAAATTTATGCAAATACCGACTCGTCTTGTTAAGACCTCTGCAAATCGCTGAGATGTTTTTGTTTCGGTGTGATAAGGGCCCCTGAATAGTTCTGTAAATAGTTGATATATTGTACCATCGATCACTGTAGTGGCTCGCTTTGTCAATGCGCTTGTCGCAAGTGTAATTTATTGTCGTGTTTGTGGTGCTCATTGTGCACATAAAATCGTTTCACTAGGTACCACGTTACGCTTTGATATCAAAGGAAACGCGGCTAAGGTTTTGTAAACAAATCTTACAATGTATGGAGGCGTTTGTTTATATGGACTGTAACGAGTTCTTGATGTTGTATGTTTAGATTCGCGCTGAAGATGTATTCGAGAGGAAGTAAATAGTGGCTTTTGGTTACGACAAAGAAATCCTTGGAATAATGAACTCAAAATATTACTAGAATGTTTACAGGTTCTGTTACTGCCTTCATAATAAGGAAAAAATATATCATTCTAACTGACTATTATTTGCTATACAAAAACACAATTTACCGCCTGAACACTTGCAAAAACCTTCTAGACATACTCGACAAAATATTTAAACAGGAAAAGAAAATAATTTGAGCAAAGTGTCTGGATATCGCCGCTTACTTTACACGTAAAAACAAAATACCCACAACAGGATTACTGCGAGGGAACATTTGTTTCTAATGAGCATTACTTCTTATAACTGAGAGCTTTATTTCTCATTTGTTTTATCTTTAGGCATCTGCCTTCCCGCATTGTCTCACATAGATTTATAGCCTTTTCCATCTTCTATAAAGATTAAGACGTTTCCTTTTCTTTGTAATTCTTCATTACTGAGACATTACCTAATTCATCAATGTACCGATTAAACACCTCTTCATGTAAATTGAGATCTGTTTCATTAATCACGTCATTATGGTAATGCATATTCATTGATCGTTTACTCGTAATATATTCTTTATCGGTAGGATCATAGAGCTCATAATGACTTGTCATTGCAGGATCTCATGGTGCAGTACGTGGTGTTTAGCGGGATCAAGTTGATTGATTGGCATCGGTCAGGTCAGAGATCATTGCGCCTACACTAATACGTTTATGTCCATTATTATGATTGATAGTAGTTTGACTACTTTTGATGTCATATGACTATCAGAGAGCGGCCCAAACTCGACTCTCAACCGATTCAAAGCAAGTATTTAGAAGCAAATTCCAATAAGTAAATATTGCTTTTTGTTCAGGCAAACTAAAGAAAATACGCAAAGTTTAAATTAGCCGAAACTTATAGCAAACTCCTAGGTCTTAATGGAATTTACTGTAAGTAGGAAGTCTTTAAAATCCACTGACCGCTAAGTTAAAACGCTTAACAAGTTCAAGTTATAGGCGGTTGTTTATTCATTTAACAAATGTAAACAATATTTCTTGTTTTACGACGCATCAGTAATAATTCTAATAAATGTTCTTTAATAAAACGATAAATGATTTGCTAGTTATAGTGCAAATAATAACAACTATCTAATTGGTTGCTATTATTCTACAATATGTGTTTTGGGACTGGATAACGCCCCGCACGAATTTATAAGTTTATAAGTGTACCAAGTATTTAGATCAGTATCTGACGTAGGTACGTATTTGTTGTCTCAAATAAAATAAGTCTTCAGTGTCTTGTACCACTCGCGTTCGGTACAATCTCAATTGTATCCAAGCTTAACCCCGCGATCTCTAAACTGAAAACTAACAATGTCTAGCGAACTCCAGCAGCCGTATCTTTGAAATGTGAAAAGTTCAAACCAACCATTTATTTTCAGCAGACAATTGCTTAAACGATTCTGTGGGAATTTTAACAATAACCTTTTTGATCTGAGGTCAAGTAAAGTCTACTGGCATAAATTAAGTGATGTCTACTTCAAAAGATTAATTGAAACAGCTAATTTTGGTACTAACAATTTTCCTAAAAGAATTTGTAAATTGTGAAAGTATGTGTATTTTTTCCTGACTTCCTCTAAATAAATATTAAATGTATGCAAGATTTTTTTATCAAGGTTGGTATTCGAACCGACGACCATCTTGGTAAATAATGAGGGTATATAATATCGGTTTAAAAAACAATATCTTTATCGAAAAATATGTTATTCTATATCAACATTACACCTGACAACTACTTATATGTCATTTTTGGTCTTCACGGGCGAGAGAATCGCAGCGATATTGTCGTGGTGTCACGTATTTCTACAGGTAGATCAAACCAATACCCCCTGAAGGGAAAGTACCCTAATTATTTGAGTTACCAAATATTACTCAACGGAAACATTCTTTATTTTAAGAATTCAAAGATTTATTTAAAAGTCACTTGTAAAAGCCAGGCATCGAACCCGTTAAATGTAAAAAACAAACATTCTATATACACCCATCATATATACACTCTCTTAGAAAGTGTTTCCACACGAGAAACGTCATTGTATCGCCGCGCGCTCATCACGGAACGTGGCATTTCTAGCAGAATCACGGCGATTCCACTACGTGTGGTCGCGGATACGCGGCGATTTTGTTACGAGTCGCGACGATACGCTAGCGGAATAATTGCTCGTTCGTAGAGCCTACCTGACGATCGAAGAGTGGAATTGTCGCGAATCTCTCATCCATGGGGACGACCCCTAAAATGTATAGGTAATTTTTTATGACAAGAAGTTCGTAAAATAGGGTTTTTTTTGCTTGCTCTTTTAATTTAAATATTCTAACAAAATATAAAACTAACATAAAAATATTACGAATAAAAATGATACAGTAAACACATAATTCTAATAATTACGATGATTTATAAATAGACAATTCATATTTATTCAGTAAAAATGAAACGTATAAATGACATTATTGAATTATTTCGGGTATTGCAGACTACTCGTATTAAACTACGAGAATAATCGTGTTTTCAGAACAAATCCAGAATTATTTAATGCAACTATTGTATCGCCACTTTTCTTCTCTAGGATAGGAGGGGAAATGTACAGATTTCTTAATTATTATGTTACTAGTGTGCTAATACTAGCCTTCACACGAAATTTTAGTTTTCTCTGATTTCTGGAAGTTCCCTAGAGTTTGTTTATATATCAGTGGGTCAGGGACGAAGTGTAGCTTCTTCACTGAACGTATCGTATTATAGATATTAGTAATTTATAAAGTATAACAGCTATACCTTTGAAACTTGGAATGTTTAATAACTACTGTATTAACATCATATCCTAAGAAATTGGACTTTCTAGCACTCGCCAGACAAAATCTATAAGAGTACAAAAATACGAAGAAATGCTTCGAGGGACGAAGAAAAGGTAGGTAGTACCAGTGTTTTTGCAGTCTCGTCTTGGCGGGGGCACTGGAGTGCCACCGGATTGAGTACTAGAGTAAAAAAATCATAAATTCCGTCATCCCACGCTAAACATACGACGGAACTTTGCACCTTAAATATCACAATAACTCGATAAACGTCCGTCACTAAAATGACGGTTGCTAAAACTTCAACTTGTATTAGTTGTAAAGGTCATGGGCTATGTGGGCAGATGTAGTTCATCGCGTGAAATGTGTGAGAGACTCGCTCTCCCAGGTCAATCAGCTGCTAAGTGGCTAACGAAATAAACTGTCACTTCCACATTCGTTCACGTTTCGATAGGGCTGCTACTATTTACGAGATATTAAATTCGGAGCATCTTGTAAAGTGATCGGTATTATATGCCACGTCTGTATATTTAGTATTTCCCTGAGTAAAATTCTAGAAGAGATACTCTATAATCATCTTAGAAGGTACATCTAAAGCCAGACCAAATACCAGGTAATCCCTTTATCAAAGAAAAATGTCACTTGCACTTACAGCCCATGAACACTTACAACCAAATGAAGCAGAAAGTGAGTCTTTTTAAATACAAGCAATAAATGCTAAAAGCATGATATCAACATCTTTTGTCGATAACAAGTCAATGTTTTCCAATTAATTTTCCTATATCGTTTATTGTTGACGCGAATTTAAATGACGAAAAAAGAATGCCGCTCAGAATAAAAACACTTTATTTCATTTATCACAGGCATTGAAATTATAGCTAATAATATGAAGTCTTATTTATCTCCACTTTTAGTTAATTGTGAAAACTTAAAAATTATAGTCACGCCTAACGTGACTACAAACTATTCTGAAGATTTCCTTTCTCAATGAGTTTTTCAACCTGTCGTTAGTCTGTGTCTGGGTTTTTTCATAATGGCATCGTTGTTCTAAGTATAATGCTCATTAAAAAAATAACCGCTTCTTTCTCACTCCGGATTAAGATAGCAAATGCAAAGTGTAGCTGCATTTGGTGCAGTGAAATAAAAACGGTACTTCCACCACGTAGGTACATTTAAACGTCTACTGAGTTTATCTTCATTTTGCTTCATAATCTCTTACAGATTAAGATTATAGGACTAGCAGACCCGCGCAAATTCGTCTGCGTATTTTTTCCCCGTTTTTGCAACATTTTTCATTGCTACTGCGCTCCTACTTCTAGTCGCCGTGTCAAGTTATATATGGGCTATCCAATAAAAGAATAATAAAAGAACTTTTTAATTCGGACCAGTAGTTCCCGAGAACAAACAAACAAAGTCTTCTGCTATATAATATAGTATAGATTCATCAGAATAATAATGTAGGTCTATTAATTAACAAGTAAACACTAATTTTCTTAAGCATTAAGGTTAATGGAACATGACTAGTCGTGTGTTCGGCTAGGAGAGATTTCTTATGTATAACTTCAACGAAAAGTCAATAATACATAACAATCAGTCTACTTAATTTCTAATGTGGTTAACTGATACTTATATAAAGTTTTGATACATAATTCAACGAAGAAAGAACAGCCGCAGTCGAATTTAAGGGCCTTCCAAGGTGCAATAATACTGTTACAAACACTGTTCCTTGCTTCCCCGTACCTGTCTGTTAAATATCAGTGGCATATACATAGTTCATATGCCTAATCGAAAAACTTTTTTAAAATTCTACCTTCAAAATATCCAAGGATAATTCTTTAATTAAACGCCTCAAAGAGCTCACGAATAATATCCTTAGCTCCACCTGGTGAAATAATAAAATTATTTGAGATCTATTGGATCAATCTAGATAATAGGTTTCAAAGTTGAAGAATTTATTCATGACCGGGATTGGGACTGCGAATAGTTCGTAGTTGGGATCTATGCAGAACTATAATTAAGAATCAATTTCAAATCTTGTTTTGAAATTTATTCTTATAGAATATTTATCATTTATTTATTATTACATATTAAATAGAACGGCAAAACCAATTACTTACATTATTTAACTAAAAAAAATTATCATCAGTGAAAGTACTAACGTTAAATAGTAGCGTTGGTTATATAAATTCTTTATCAAGATATAAAGCAGTTCATTGGTATACGTTTTGATTGTACAAAATAATATAAGAAGTACTAAAATTAGAACTAGAATTGAACCTAATAAAACATCGTATCACCAGCCAGTCGAGAGCGGGGCCCCTGGGAACCAAAAACAAAAAAAACAGGGGGCCCAACATTTACAAATGAATTAATATTATTTTAATGACACTTCCTTACTCATAATATCATGACTCATTCTTATCTTAGCAAATTAAAAAAAAAGATATATTTTATATGAATTTTCAGGGCAAGTTTAGCTAGAAAATTATATACATATGAATAATGTACATCGTGTGCGATTTATCGGCGTATAAATTTATTTTTATAGCGTAAAAAGGTTTTTATCTGGTGGGAATAAATCTTGGCGCATTGTTAATAAGATTCAAAAGATATTATCTCCTTACATCATAACGTTACTTATCTCGCGCAGTATTCTTTATTACTTACTTAAAACTCGCTCTTTCATCTTTAACAAAAGATACAGCTTATTTCCTGTAATAACTTTGCTTATTTAATTCCTTGGTTTTAAAGTGCTCCGTATTTGTAACAGTTAATTACTATTTTTATTAAAATACAATGTATATTTCTTTTGGTTTCACCCACATGGATGTGAGGTGTTTACCAAATATGCTCCTATCAGTGCCACTCAAATCTTTGTTCCGCAAAGATCCCAACGCATTGCATCGCGCTCTTCGTTCTGAGTCATTAGTTCGTAAGTATAAGTTGCGCACTAATTACACTTGCCATGCTCTTTAACCGAAACACGATAATGTCTATTACACACGATAATCACTATTTTCGGAACAATAACTGAAGCGGCGATGGTACGGCGGTCTTTGGCAAATCATCATCATCATCATCAGCCTATCGCAGTCCACTGCTGGACATAGGCCTCTCCAATTGCACGCCACTTTGTTCTAACTTCGGCTTCTCGCATCCAGCTCCTGCCAGCCGTTTTGCGTAAATCATCACTCCACCTGGCCTGAGGGTGTCCTACACTACGTTTGCCGTAGTCTTTGGCAAATATATATACGAATATTAAAATTTCAGAATCGTAGCATTAAATTTACCAAGAAGAGAATTTACTTATTAGAATTTTTTTTTCGGCGTACGCCGTCTACGCCGAAACACTTCCCGTTCGGTAAGAGGCACGGGGTAATGGGTCGCCAGTTGCTTCCCAGATCTATCCAGTTGCACTCTGACCTGCCTAACATATCACCCTTGGTTCTAATTAGACTGGTGATTAATTTAATCCGTCCGCGGTCCGTGTTAATTTTATATGCAGAAATGTAGATATAACATATACCTACATATAACCTAATTATAGCACATATTACTGTATTTTAGAAGTTTCTGGAATAAACATTTTCTTTTACAGAGGCTGCCTAGGCATACCTGAAGAAAATTTGTTATTATTGATTAATTATAAGTACTCAAACTTATTTGTTTGCCTATAACAATTAATAAAAATATAAATTAAAAAGAACATATTACTCAATCGCCAAAATGATAATGCACAATTGTAGATGCCTATAGTCAAAGTAGTGCTAAACATAATTCCGTGAATAAAAGAACTCGAATATTATCGCTTTAAATAAAACTACAATCAACACCGCAACAGTTTACCTCTAAAATAAAATCCTAAGAATTCACGAAGCAAACATTAAACGTTTCTTTGATGAATCAGCAAGGAAATAAAGTCGTCAAATGTTATTATTTTATTCAGTTGAGTTGCGTTAATGCGTGGAGCGGCGCGGTGCGACCGCGTGGCTTCATTAGCGATCGCTTTGATCCTGCCTACCACCGTAATGCACTACTTGTGTTTTCGTTCAAAACATACATACAGTTCAGTCATCTTCATAAGTCGCTTAACATATATAATACCAATTTAGTAAAACTATCAAACTGCTTTCGGAAAATATTGGTTACAGATGATAGTTTTTTTTTGTTTATAACTAAAATAAAATATAAATAAAACTAAAATTAAAATAAGTTAATGAATAACAATTGTACGATATCCACCAACCGGACAATTTTTTACATTCAATTGTCGCATATATTTTAAAAAGGCATGACTGTACACTCAAAACCACACCCATATTCACACTCACGGTTACTCATACTTATATTACAAAAATGTGTGCAACAACTTAATGTGGTTCTGTGTGCATAATTGCAGTTTACGAGATGTGTATGGTAATGTGAAGCCCGCAAATTAAGTTATGTGGTGGCTTTTAACTTTCCGTTTGCTGCTCGTGTTTGTACAACAAATTTGTTAAAGATTATGTTATACATTATGATTATAACTTACTTGTTGACTCTAGGTTTATGAACGATTACATAATGACAAGGCTGGCGGTATCTGTGTGTTCGATGGGTGATCGCACACTTCACACAATCGGGGTCCATATTTTGTAAAAAATCAGTCGACAAAATCGAATCCACAACATACAATAACAAATCCGTCTTAAAACGGTCCGTAAATCAGTAGACAAAAAGTCGTTCGTGTACGTAGTCGGAACGACCAACATAAAACAGTACTACTTTTAACACAGAAACAGCCAGGAAAATAACAAACAGAAAAATATACCTCTTAATTAATGAAATAATGCAATAAAAAAAGCATTGCATCAAAAATGAGTTTACTATCGCAGTCGCAATGTTATGTCAGGGAGCGTAAAGTCTCATTGATCGAGCCCGACGCGGTAATGTCACGGCAAATATTTGTGGAACCGACAACCACGAGCGAGGGATCACATACGATATAGTTCAATCCAGTAACATAGGTCTGCTTTGTCTCCGAAATGAAGCAGTCAGTGATATAATTTTTCAAATTTAAATATTTAAATGCTGTTAATAAAATTAGATTTCTTCCTTAAATGATTCGTGATATATGCATTCAAGTTCTGGTGTAGAGAAATGGCGTTCCAACTTGGTACTTTTCTACACAATGGTCTGTGTATAGAGAAGTACCAAATTGGAACGCCAACTTGGTATTTACGACCGATAAATAGTTCGTCATAATTTGAAGATATAGAAGAAAGCAGCTCAGCTTATGCTACAGCGGACTGCAGCGCTGCTTTTCAGCTGAAGCCATCGGTGACTTCACGGGCGTCTGTACAGTTTTTTCGGAAACATTACATACTACTTACAGCATTCCATACATGCAAAGACCACAACATACATAACATAAAAAAGTACTTAAAATAAATACAGAATAAAATAATATACATAATAGTGCAATTGCATATTTAGAAATAAAGATTTTAATTTTTGCTTAAACCCGGTAAGACTATGTAGATTGCGCAATGGAGGTATATAGGATCGCTTTTAGTCACTTAAAAATTGAAACATAGCAAAAGCAAAATCATTAGTATTAACATGCAGATTATTTTGAATTTTATAGTTTAAAATACTGATATGGTTACATTGTGTTGCGCAGTGGTTTTACTGTGTTCTGCTTTGCTATGGGTGCAGGCATTTGGCGGGCCGGCCCGTCTGTCTGCGTCTATTAGAGAGAAGCGCCTACTCTACCTACATTATGTAGCTTTTTTGACGTCCCGTATCCTGTCGGCCAATATTTTAATATATTTTACCTTCTCTCTTCACTATAGGCAACACAGTAACCTCAAACGTGCAAGTTTTATTCACAAGAATTTGTAGTATTCCCGTGTTCAACATACATTAATTCGAATCAAACTAAAGTTCCGGATTCGAATCTCATCCTACCGAATACAAACGCAAATATTTCCTCTTTAACATACCTAGCTAAACTAGAAATCAACTCACAGGTAACGTTAAAATTTTCTCACACACACAACTTGTCAATTGAACGAGTACAAACAAGTCTTGATCCAGCGAGCATTCCGCAAACTCACGCGCCCCCGTCAATTGCGTCACCCCCTAATTAACGAGACAACCCCCCAGGGGTACCCCCTCTATAGATCATTAACGATCCGTATATTTACACAATGTGGAGCATGCTGTACACCTATCATAGTCAATGTAGAACCGAAATGTCGCATGTGATGGTAATTAGGTGGCAGAACTTAGATCTTATGATAATGATGCTGGTATAAATTTAGACAGTGTGCGTAAAGCAGATGTTAATAAAGCATTTGTTGTAAGAAAATGATTAGAATATCAACGAGATGCTATATTGGGTAAAGTAAATGTTGCAAACACTGACAATCGGACACAAGGCAACATTTGCAAGCTCTGTTAATTCCGCATCGCATTGTTGACATAAAGCATCAGTATTACATTTGATGAATGGGCAGAAGCTTACACCTGTGTACAAGTTAACTATCAGAAATCAGTTAGTAAACATTATAACGAATTTAATATTGCTATATTTTCTCTTTAGCTTACTGATTATGGCAAACTTAAGTGAGAAGTACCTGGTAAAGTAAATATGGCACTGACATATTTAATCTTAGCCTAAAGACTCTTGGAAATAAAAATAAAAGAAAAAACAGCTTAAAACACATAAAATACTAGTTCATACAATGTTAAGTTAGATAGGCTACTACAATGTTCCTACTTCACATATTAAGCATTGTTTCTTGATTGTCAGTGTTTGTAGGTCGCACTCCAATTACGAGGCTAAGTTCTAAACTATTATACTTATTTGTCATTATTACAGCCCAAGTACTAATTGTATTGTTTGGAGTAACTTTGGCCCATTTAAAGTAATAAATGGTTCACTTACATAGTACAAACTTCTTTACTCTGTTATTAATCTGAAAGATTATTTTCTAAGTATTCACATAATTTAAATCTCGACGAAAATGTTATACCTAAATAACATTAAGTATCGAGCCTTCCAATGTCATTCAAACACTTTAAAATGTGTCTAAAAGTAATCGTAAATAATTTAGGACGATTTCGGACGGCATTTATCCTCCCACGTCCCGCGATCGTCCAAAGAAGTTGAAAGTAGTTGAAAGCTCTCTATTTCTGTCCTGTCGTTATTTACACGGTTAGATTAACAAGATTGATGGAATAGTTTAAAGAAACGTTTAATCTTTGGCTTTTTTCCTTCATTCTTGAAGATTTTTCGGTTTCGGTTGTCGCTTTGATTTAGTTTCAAGGGACTACTCCGACATAGTCATGTTTTGGGGTGGTGTAATCAAGTCAAGATTAAATTTGTAATTAAATATATAGACGGAATAATAGATAGAAGAAATATATAAATACATTTTAACGCCGTATCGGAGGAGTTCGACCACAAACCCTTGACACGAAATTTTTATGTATTAGAATTATCTACCCAACTTGGAGATAATGGTTATACATTTAGTATAAATATGTATTCATTGTAGTAGTTAAACACAATAAATTATGAAGATACTAAACTATCTATACTTTTTACTTTTTTTTAAAGATAACTTCCGCAGTAGGGTTCAAGTTCTGTATCGCGGGGGACTTTACAAACATACAAGTCACGGACACAAAGTACACCCAGACGCGGGACAACAATTTGTGGATTACACATAGTGGTGTCCCGTGTGGGAATCGAACCCACGGCCTCTTGCGTAGCAGTCGGACACACTCCCACCGCGCCACAGAGGCAGTCAACTTTACTAACTAACTTTATTAAATATGATTTAAAACAAACCTAAAATTAACGAATTATTTACAACTTACCTAGTAAACTACAAAAAAAAGGAATATATAAAAAGGGAGTCACAACTAGTTTCGGCGTCGAAAAATTCTACCTAACTTAATTTTGAACTATGTAGTTAATTGTAATTACACAGACTTCCAAATTTGAGACTTTCTACGAGTGTAATGTAATGAATTGTGTTAGTTCAATAAGACAACATTACATTAGCTTGTTTTAAATTAGATTGTCAATTATTTGAAGTTCGTGTTATCTAGTGCGTAATAATCTGAACTGAAAATGAAAAACACTATATTGTAAGGTGTAAGATATTGAAATCATTAATAAAGATGTCCACGGAAATAGAAAACCAATAAATAACTTTAATGTAAATGAAATAGCCAGAAATAAAGTAGTTGTTTAATTGAGCTCCGGTTTCGCGGCACCGGACGCGCGACAATGAGCGACGGTGTAGGTTGCACGATTCCAATAATTCGGTGTGTGCCGTTAACGGTGTACTGCCGGCCAGTCCGGAACTTCCCGCCCGGACGACCGGAGAGCATCCTGGCTTAGCACAGATGTGAAATACCTAGATGAGCATCTCTTAACAAGCTTAAGTCATATTCTGATGTTTTTTTTTTAAGTGAAAACGTCTTTAGCGGCGTTGAGCACTTTTTGGGATGGGTAAAAAATGTTAAACTCGCGTTATGACACCTGACCTGTTTGAAAGTTCGTAAGACGAAGGGAGAGCGATAAAAAACTGCTACAATATCATCACAATACGAAGGTGAATTTCGCCACCTATATGTTATTATAGCTCAGGTGGGAAATCGGGCGGTCCAGAAACCAGAACGCCCCAGTTCCAGTCCGAGTAACTAATTATTTTTCCCCATCTTAATTTAATTTTTGAATTTTGGTTTATTGATTTGTGATTTATTTCATATTTTTTTATTATTATGTCAGTAAGATCGAAAAATTTATTTATTCAAATTTTATCAGTATCTATACTAATATTATAAAGAGTTTGTTTGTTTGAACGCAGTAATCTCAGGAACTACTGATCCGAATTAAAAAAAAATATTGCCATTGGATGGATAGCCATGGATAGCCCATTTATTGAGGAAGACTATATAACATCACGCTACGACCAATAGAAGCGGAGCAACAATGAAAAGTGTTGCAAATACGGGGAAATTTTACGCAGACGAAGTTGCGCGGGACAGCTAGTGTAATATAATGTTCAAGTTTTCACTTCTGCCGGTACTCCCGGAGTGCACTCGTTGTTTTGACCTTTTTTTATGCCATTGAGTTCGCAAACAAGCTTACAGCCCGCCTGATTGGTAAGCAGTTAGTGCAACCTATGTACGATTGCAACACCATAGATGTCACTCGCACGTTGCTGACCCTGTAAGAATATTTTAATTCCATTTTTGAAGAACCCATGCTGTTAATCTTTTGGGAGAACCTTAGCAGGTAGCCCATTCCACAACCTGATTGTCCATGGGATAAAGTTCCTTTGAAACCGTACAGTATGCAATGATATTGGTTCTAAGTCAGAATTAATTTGTGAGGATGAATTCGCTGCCCATGGCGAGAGGTCGGATGATAAAATGTGACCGTAGGCACCGTATTGAACTATTCTTCAGAACACAGTCCGATGTACAGGCGCTAAGACACACACAGAGAGGCGGTCTCTTCTCAAGCTTAAAATATCACCTGTGTGTGTGTCATTACGTTATAAACACAATTTGATAGAAGAATAAACGCAATTATGCCAAATTAAAATAACTATTTACTGAATGGATTAATGTGTTGACAAGGTTGCAACAGCCGTAGCCACAAGCTGATTTAAAAAAATAGTTTAGCGTTTAGCCTAACTGGTAGAAAAGTACGTGAATCTACCTATAAAATAGCAGTTTGATAAATCTTACAATAAGTACGTTTCAGAGACAGTGTCAGTACCAGAAGTTTTCAGAAAGGAATCATAAATAACTTATGGCATAAGGTTTGTAAATGACTGTCATAGGAATGACTATTTATGATATTAAATGTTTTTGAGTTCCCTAAAAGCTCGTCTACAGCCACTTCCAGCTCGCAATCATCTTTGTCTTCCGGTGGCGTACGCGAGAATATCTGACAAAAGGGCACGAATTACCGGAGGATTAAATTATCGTGAAAGGGTGTTGAGTTATGACCGGCTCGACGGAAACTCGTTTAGAGGGCGCACCCGTCGCGTAGGTACAGCACTTGTTTTATGTACTGTCACGTTTGATGAACGATAATTATGTTGTTGATATCGATTATGACAAAAACGTAAGTAATAGTTAGAAAACTCTCTCGGTATTATTAGTTTATATATACGATAAGCGTCTTTGTGAAAAAAAAAACGTTTTTCTCTTTCCAATCTAATCTGCAAGAGTATTTACCAATATGCAAGCCATGGAAGATGATACAAGATTCAATAAAGTAAAAAATACAATAAAACTTTGCACAAACCTACCTATTATTTTTTGTTTAAGACTATAAATTGTAATACTCATTGTATTAAATACAGGTAGGTACTACTATGTCGTACGTAGGTACCTACTATGTCGATTGAACATTGGGAAAAAGATCAATTTTCCGAGATATCAATACCATATTCATAGGTAAAAGGTAAGGTAAAATTAAATCCAATCTTGTTACAGTAGAATTTTTCGTTCCCGGAATTCCGCCATCCTGACCAAGCTATGCTTAATAAATTAATTTAGACCTTTTCTTATTTAGACATAACACTATTATAATGAAAATCGAAAGGAATCAAACGAAATATGTATGTTTTTTTAAATATATTTTGTTGAATTATAATAATTATAATTTATGTTACTTTATTCACGTTAAAGATACGTCGTCCCGTGTAACTATTGCAGACAGCAATTTTGTTGCATTGTCTACATACACAACTTCAGTAACTTGCAAAGAAGATAAGCTAAAAGTTTTTCTTCTTTCACCAGATTGTATATAGACAGGACAAAGAGCAGTAACTATAGTTGTTCTCTACTATTGTCGTAGTACTATATTGTGCTTTATATATTTTGTTAGCTTGGGGTATTGGCAATACAGGTATGTTTCTATTAAAGATAACTGTGCATGTATGTGCGATTATATTTGTAATCGCAATAACCATGAATCAATTTAATTCCCATAGCAGTCAATGGATCAACGTGACCGCAATTCAGTTTATTTAGTGACTACTAATACTTTACAGTAAAATTATCACCATTACTGGTGACAAGGTAAGGTGACTTTATCTTTGATACGATACATAGTTACCAATAAGTGTTTAAAACTATTACTGTAAATATTTCTTTGACATATGTGTAAGCTGGTTTAAACCGAACATAACAGACCACGGTATCACAAACGGCTTAATAAAACCGACATAATTTTTGTACTTGATGTCAAGACTGATGATACGGAAATATACCCATCCTCATATAACACTCGCCCACTCTCAGAATAATCTTGCTTCATACCAAACGAATTTCATCACAAACATGAAGAATAAGTAGATGAAGTAGTTTAACCCAATTGTAGCAGCCATTAAGCTAGTAGGTATGGCAGACGCACGCAATGGTGGACTTCCTCCCTGGATTGGTCCCGGAAACCCCAGGACAGTTTACTCCACTATTTTTGTAATGGACTCTGTCCATTAGCAATAAATCGTCGACCGCGAGTGTGTGGGTGCGTCTAGACGTATGTACACCATCCTTTGTTTGAAACTGTCTTTAACGTCGCGTCCGCGTCGTAGCATCTCTTACTCTACCATGTTTTTGTATTCCTTACTACTGTAGTTACCAAAATTAATTTTTGAAATATGTTAATGGAATTCTTCTTGTACAAGATTAAGGCCCTCTTTATGAAAAGGTTATGCTATACAATTATATAGCATAACTTTTTTAAAGGCTATATTTATTGTGTACCAAGGAGGTTATATTTGTAGTACAATTTAAATATCTTTAAATTAATGTAAATCAATAAATTATCAAGCATTTTTACCAGTTTATTTTTACTTTTTCTGTTGCTTTATGTTAATACTACCTATGTTTTGATTTATTTTGGAAATATTATGTTAATTTGATATTGTGTGTGAGTATATATTTTTGACGACTGAACTAAAATTAAACGGTTAAGCTCCAAAGCGTTTGGCGGACATACGTTTATCCGCCCTAAATGCGGGCCCAACTGTCGGCGCGACATACGGGTGTCCGATCGACAGCGGCGCGGCGATTGGTCGTGAATTTGTTCGCCAGACGCAAGATGGACTAACTGAAGACTTTATGAAAAATATTTTAACAGTACTAAATCTGTACTATATCTGTACTATATCAGTAAGCTTAAGGTAGAAGTACGAGCTCCAAGGGGAATAGGTAAAAAAATCGTTATGCAAATGTACGGTTATATCGAGTTATTTCCCGCTGTCGTTCACTTTTTACTGTTGAATGGAAGTGGAATGGGCGTTATTTATCTGCCGTGTGATATATTGATAATGTCGACAATTTGTTGCGAAAAACAAAACCTTTAGTAAAGCTCCAGTGGTTTTGGTATATTTACGAAAAATAATGATACAAGCCATTGATTAATTTGATAATAAAATGTGCCCACAAGAAGAAAATATTCCGTATAATGCGTCGTCAAGTAAAAAAAAGGAAACACGTCTAGATTTTATTATTTTGGTCAAGAAATTATACCCAAGAACTTCAAAAAATCGTACTCAATAAATCAATTCTTTTATGTAACGTTACGAATCATTTGGCTCATTTATAATATCACCTGAATTATGGTTCGTACGTAGACCTGTCATGTTGATATGTGTTCTATCACTATCATTAGCGTCTTCATTAAGATCTTTGTTTAGTTCCAATGACGTGTTTCATCAATCATTACGATCTGGCAATCAGTTATCTTATTACGAGTACAATCTATATCATCTTACATTATTTTTGTCTGTACATATTTTGATAGGTATATTAATAGCTGGATATATATAGCCTGGATGACCGAGCTTAGCTCAGTATTTTTTTTTAAACGACGGTATCTAAAAATAAAACCTAGCTAGATCAATTTATTGCCCCCGAAACCCCCTGCATACTAAATTTCATGTAAATCGCTGGAGCCGTTGCCGAGATTCTGATTATGCATATAGGTACATAATATAAATACAAGAATTGCTCGTTTATAGCCATATGATTAGATAGATATATTAATTTGTGGTTGGTCGCTTTTGAATAAATATGCACTTTTTGAGTATTGAGATCATGACATACTGTAGCACCAATAATGTTGGCTGTACAGGGAATTTTGTTGGGTTGGTTAGGAAAGTTAGGTATAAAACTCCCAATATAGCCATGTTGGGAATTTTGTTCATAACTAAAAATACTGTTGAATGTGTCATGCATGGATTGTAGTAATCTTCAATTTTAAGATAGGTCGTCTTAAATTACAGAAAGATTAAGTTTCGTGGAAACCTATATGTCATCGTTTACTGGCAAAGGTCCTGCCACCCACGTTTGAAGAATGCAGAAGTAATAAGGGGATATTATTTCAGCACACACTTCGGCGATCATCGGGTCTCGTCGTGACTCGTTCGGCTTTCCACTCACACGATCGACACGAATCGGAAATTAACTGTTGCTAGTTTTCTAATTATTGGTTTTGGAAGTGTGAAATTCTCTGTTATTAAGGTGTACTTATAAAATTAACGAGTGTTGAAGAAGGCATTATTTATCTCCATTTTGTTTATGTAGTAATGTGTCTTGTATCGCTGTCGTTACGTTAACACTTTTGTATAATGGGATTATAGCTCATGGTGGTTGAAAGTATGAACGGTAACTGCTGCGGCCTTTATAAATAACAGCCTTAAAAAATGGCGAATGTACTTTCCCATCGTTCAACAAAATCTTCGATCTTTATATCACGACTAGCTGACGCGCGCAACTTTGTCTGCGTCATTTTCCTCTGTGATGCAACATTTTTCAATGATGCTCTGCTGTTATTGGTCGTAGCATGGTGTTATTTAATAGCTATCAAGCTATCCAACATTTAAATAATTTTTAAATTCGAACCAATACTTTCTGAGATTATTGCCTTCAACAAAAAAACCGGGCAAGAGCATGGTCCAATACTCAGTATAGGGCTTCTCAGCTTTGAATAATTGGATCAGCAGAAGAGAGTATGTTTTTTATATATGTTTTGTTGAGAAAAGAGATTTATAATACATTAAGACCAGAATTTTTTGCATATTTTTTGGTCACACAGTTCTTCTTCTTTTTCGTTCTTCATACATACAAGGGAGGTGGGATACAATATGCAATCGAATGATGTGCTATACCTTGTTGTATGCTAAAAAAAATTGCATCAATATTCATTGTGTAGTTTTTGAGTAAAATTCCTGTAACATACGGATGGACAGATAGAGAGACAGACAGACGGACATGACGAAACTAAAAAGGTTCCATTTTTACCATTTTGAACCCTAAAAACAGCTTTTATAAGCTCGTTCCGTTGGTCACTGCTCAGAAAAATTAACGGTTAGCTACTAATTGTATGTATAAGAAATTATTTACACGTCATTTATTTGATTGTACAAAAAGTTTGATTATTATATGATATTTTGCAGTTGTTAGATTAAAAGAACTAAAATTTTAATAAAGATGATTAAATTATTAATGATATTTAATTAATGAACAAGACGATTGCTTACTAAATTTTATATTTTTGTAGTTATCTGTTTTTTCTCAATGAAAGATCTTTTTACATGCAGATGCATGTAAAAAGATCTTTCATCAGCATTCAAAGCATTTTTACTGATAACTGACTGTACCTAATATCTTTGAACTTGTTTTGGTATTCGTTTAAACAGTATTATCCTTTCGGAATAGTATATTTTTATAAGGTAAAACAAATACCAGTGGTATTAGTTTTTGATAAGTAATGTAGTAAGGAATACCAAACTTCATCATCATTATCATCTCAGCCGACACTCTACCACAGTTGCTTCTCTCATTCTTAGATATCACACAACTAACGCACTTTGACAAGCCTATGAAATCCGTCAATATACACATTGTACTGTCATATATAACAGTCGCACAGTCGCATAGCTCTCACGCGACACTTCAAAAGCCAAGCCATAAACAACACAAATATTCCCAACAACACAGCAGCACAGGTATTAGCTACACTTGCAACAATTCTGTGATACGATCGTGGGCTCACATACAATCGAGCTCAAACAAAGGCCGGCTACATGCGACGCTGTGGTGCACTTGCGGCGGTGTTAGGTACATTGTGCCTGTACCAGATACTCGTATGCGGAGACTGCGGGGTGATATATGCGTAGTTTGATTGGCTATGAATGCTATTGTGTGTAGCAAAAATAGAATGAAAATTAGCTATTGTGTAGTGGTTTGTATGAGCAGGGAACTGTGTTCGTATACTTTAGGTAGACATAAAATGCAGTGAGCAATCGTGCTAAAATTTAATGTTGGTAAGAAATAGGTGGGAATCAATGGCGTAAAACCTAATTGGTGGGAATCATTCGAACAAAGAAAATTGCTGCTGTATTGTCACAAGGTAAAATTTTGTTTAAAACTTCTAATAACTACTCGTAGATCATAAAATAAACTTTCAAGACATCAATCATGGTTGATGTGATGGTATGAATTGTGAAGTTTCGTTGTCTGTTCTGTTTGTTCTGGTTTCATTTTTTCCAATTGAGTTACGGAACCCTAAAAAATACAGACATCCGAATTGAGAACATCCTCCTTTTTGAAGTCGGTTAACAAAACTTCTAACATTACCCAAAACTTCCAATAGAAATAGAACTCAAACAGAATATACCTAAGTATATCAGTATCGTTATGTATTACCGACCAATAAGCTTAATACATCGTTGTTAAAACAGTTTATTGCAAGTAACAATATAAAATGGAAATCTCCAATGACATAACGAACGCCTGCAAAATTACCTTTATACCTTTGACACTATCAACTTCACAACAAATTAACATGCACATTCAACAGCACATTAAAATGTAAGTACAAATTAATAGTGTGCATTGTCAGTACATTAATGTACACGATAGCAATCTGTGTCCAACACGGACGTAGTACATCGGTCGGTACACTCCGGTGTACATTGGAGTTCGGTGTACATTCAATAATACGTTACAACGGACACGGACAGTGCGAATCGCCGTTTCAACACGATACTGGGTAGTTAATACTCGCTTTATTACTTAGCTGACGGCCTAAGCTATGAACTTAGTAAATTACAAATTGTCTATTGAACGATTTCGGTAACGGCCCTCAATCTCAGAAAATATTATACAAGTGTATGCGTAGACTAAAGTACACTTTCTATAGAGAATAAAGAGTGCACTTGTGTCTCACACGCATACCTACAATCTGTAGTCGGATGGGACGGAAATCCAAAACAACCGGGAGATTAGACGCAGGGCCGACGGCTGAAAATGCTTTCCGAGCTACGGAAACATGTGACATTAATCGAAAAAGGTCACCTATCTTTGGAACGACAACGGTCAATATTTTTGATTTGCATTCGCTTATCACTTATGCCTTGCTCAACTCGTGTAATTCAAGTAGGAACTAAGTTATCAAATATCGGAGTACATTAAGTTTTATTGCTTGTTACTTATTGGGTCACTACTCATTAGATCTGCAACGATTACTGATTGCCTTGTTCGCTATTCATTCAGTTTATCAATTCGAATTAAAATATCCAGTAATGAATTGGATTTGCCTTTTAGTTTCGCATATCTGAATAAAAGACGTAATGATTGATATTTTTACTTATATGTACGTATAAGTAAAAAGATCAATCTTAATGTATTTTCTTTAGAAATCACGTGTACATAAACTAGCTTTCGCCTGTGGCTCCGTCCGCGTTTGCCAGTTATCCCAAACACGTGTTTTACCATTTTAAACTATAGAGCCTAAAATTTCGCAGATCTTTTAGAACTTCAAATTAAACTTGCAATTTTACCCCTTTATACGTTTATTTTCAAAAAACGTTTACTTAAGTATTTCTTTATTTTAAACGAAAAAGCTAAATATATAAAATTTCACAGACCTAACTTTAAAACTAATGGAGCTGAAACATGTGTTTCTTTATTTTAACCAATAAAGCTAAATACAAATTTTCTTCAAAACTGACGGAGTTTCATACAAACTACAAACCCTATTTTAACGCCAGGGCGAATTTCTAAAAAAACCTTTCTAAAGGCATCAACTGCTAAAATTTTAGGTAACCGTAGCGGTTTAGGCTATGCGTTGCGTATCAATTAGTCAGTCAGAACAAGTGATTATTTAAGTATAGATTAATTGGCATACCATAATTTCTGACTCCAATTTAATCATCGGCTAGCACCCAAATTGGAGTCAGAAATTATGGTGTGCCAATTAATCAAAGTAACGAAATTGCCCTTTGCAATAGGTAAGCCATTCAATGGCTTCCCGAGGGTATCATAAAAGTTGACTAAGGGAGGACAGTAGCAAGATAAATAACAGTTCTTACATAACGTTCTTCTAAAGAGTAGGAATATAATTATTCTATGTTGTCGTATGTATGGTTGGTCTTTCTGTACATAATATATTTTGTATAGTTTATAGACTACGGATCTTAATTGCAAATCATTTGTCGATGTCACGATTTATTATTTGTATAATGAGTACCTACAAATCACGAAATAATAACAATTGTATATGTACAAGGCTATTTTTGGTTTAGTGCAAAGCTCAGACACCGAGACAAGTTATTTGCTTGAAGAAATGATATATTATAAAAAAAAGAAAATTAAAAATATTGGAAACTTGCATAGTTATAAGCCTCTCAAGTTGTCATGTGTTCTTCGCTCTATCGTGCTCATTGCGTCCCGTAGTACGTAATCCATGGTTATTATTGAAAAATAAGTGATGATTACATTTCACGTCACATTGTGAACAGGATTTGGACTGTTAGAATGAATAATGAATTAATTAATGATTGATTAATTAATTAATTGAAAAATATAACATGTTAGATATATTTCGGGACTCAATCACGTGAATTATTTAAAGGTACGAACCTTTTATTTACCCGACGTTTCGATCGAATTGCACCGATCGTGGTCACGGGTCAAAAGATCACATGATCGGTGCAATTCGATCGAAACGTCATAAAGTGAAAAATAATAATAATAAAGTTAAGTTAAAAATTATACATTAAACGCAATTAAAATTTATCATTAAGGTATTCATAGATAGTGTAGTATATTTTTTCTTGTAACAATTTTATATAATTATGAAAGTGGATTTTGTTTCCATCTTTTTTGTGGAGGTGGGTTCTTTTATTTGTACAATTAATTTTTTTGTTTAATACTTTTTAGTAGACGTGACAACTAACTTGTATCACAGCTATTACTCTTCTTAACTCTTGAAAATGTATGGTGGCTAACCAACTTTTTTAGTATTACAGTCATTATCATGTTTTACCATTTTAAAATGCTTAAAACGAGCCCTTTAAATTGATACCATATTGCAGTATTCAAAACATTTTTTTTCACACATCTTTAATTTGACATCTCTCAGCCGCAATGTTTGTTTTTTTTCAAACGTCACATATCTAAGAACACTCACGAAATCCTTTCAGTGGATTGTCAGGTAATAAAGAATATTACCTATATATACATACATATAAGATACGCGCCAAAAACATAACCTTTCCTTACAGTCAGATAATAAGTAAATGCTTTTAGTATCTATAGCTACCACTATAGTAAAAGCAGTTACTTATTTCAATTTAATAAATACATACTTTGGTAAATATATTGAATAATGTTATTACACCAGTAAAAATAACAATTTTACTCTATACCTTCCTTGCAATAGAGACATCCAGTATTGCCACTTATAGTCTAGGTCGCATACGCATAAAAATAGAGAAATACTCTTAAATAGTTGTACAGAAGTATCACAAACAAGGTGAATATAAAGGAAGTGGCTTGTATAATACAATCAAACTGACAGGTTATTGTTGAGTGGGGGCACGAGAATACATTACATTATGTCTTTATATCTACAGAGGGAGAAATATTTTAATATTTGCATATGAGAGACTACGACTGACTGAAGAGGCGAGCGCGTAAGAAATAGAAACGTTTTGGGTAGTAAATGCAGTAGGTACCTTTTGATATTGCCATTTAAATATTGGTAGGGTATCTTAAACGATGAACGACAAATCGCGGTTTTATTAGGTACTAGCTTTCGCCCGCGGCTCCGCCCGCGTGGATGTCGGTTATCGCGATAAAAACTATCCTATGTCCTTCCCCGGGACTCAAACTATCTCCATACCAAATTTCATCTAAATCGGTTTAGCTGTTTGAGCGTGAAAGCGTAACAGACAGACAGATATGGATTTACCTCCCGGATTGCATAAAATTTCGATCGTGTGGCACCGGTCATGGTCACAATCTGTCGAAGCGTCAAGAATTTAATCTGATATTGTACTATCTAAATTTGTTATTATCAACCGACTTCAAAAAAGAGGACGTTCTCAATTCTACTCTATTTGTTTTGTGTTTGTTACCTGATTACTTGCAGACGGCGGGATTGATTTAAAAAAACTTTTTGTGTTTGAAAGGAATTCTATTTGTCATAAAAGTTCAGATCTGATGATGAGATCTTGAAGAAATCGACGGAACTCTTCAAATATCTCTTCAAGACTGCCTCTGTGGCGCGGTGGGTGTGGGTCCGATTACTACGCTAGAGGCCGTGGGTTTGATTACCACACGGGAGGGACACCACTTTGTGTGATCCACAAATTGTTGTTCCGAGTCTGGGTGTACTTTGTGTCCGTGACTTGTATGTTTGTAAAGTCCCCCGCGACACAGGCTTGTGGGTACAAGACCTGTGCCGCGGGGGAATTACTACTAAATACAGCGGGAGTCGTCTTTAAAAAAAAAATTAAAGGCACACCTATAGTAATTTGGGTATATTTTATTGTAATTCGTGCATTTACTCTTAAAAAGCACCATTGAGTGAAACTGAACTGATGATGAAGACCACAGATGACCAGCGGAACTATTCAATAATAAATATTGTGGGTTGCGATCAGTACCCCGTACTGATACTTCGCCTCCACCAAATCATCAGGTGAACTCCTCAAAAATCAACGACTTTGTATCGCAAAACGCAACATTTAGTATAAAGAAATGAGCAGTTTATATCATCTACAAATCAATACACTAAAAATGTGAAGTAAAAATGTTTTTACAAAAAAATAAAAACCGACTTCAAAAATAAATATAAGAAAATAGAAGAGAGAGAAGAAGAGAGAAAAGAAAAAGAATAAATAATAAACACCAAAAACTATTATAGGTACAACAACACAAAATAATCAAACATGAAGTTGGTGCCTAAAATATAAAACTACCTACTACACCAACTTCAAAATGTTTAATTATTTTTTGTAGGTATACCTATATTATTTTTTGCTTTTTAGTAACCTTATATTTACCCGTATTTTTGAAATCGGTTTTTATTTTTTTGTAAAGAAGTTTTTATTCCAACGCAACTGTTGTTCATCAACTGCTTAATATACCGAAGCGAGAACAGTTTGTATTTCTATGCCGAGTTAAGCTTAATTTAAATGCACCACTCATGAAAATTAAAGCAGCACAAATCAATGCAACAGAAGCGACAAACATGTTAAATTATTCACCGAAAAAAACCAAGATCGACCATTTGCATACGAATACGAATACTTCATGAACTCGTCCGTTCCACCCACGCGTTGCACCCAAAAGGACTATTAACGTTATATAAACACGACTTATAATCCTTTGACAGGCACCTAAAGTAAACTTGTGAGAGAGGAACTCAAAAATACAAATATAAACGTTCAATTTTGATCATATCGTTTAATCTAAATTGTGTTATATTCCATTGAGATAAGAGACAATGACTGGTGTTATTTGGGGTTATGGCTGCAGTTGTATGTTTGTAATTGTGTATGGGTGAAATAGTTAGTGTTGCCGAGTGCAGTGTAAATTTGGCGATCTCCTTATGTGGCTGGCTCGTTTATTTCGTTGGGTAGCTTTGTGATTTGTTTTATTGATATTGCTTTATGTTTGGATCGTTTGTTGAATCAAGGCGATGATGGTAGCCTACATATTTGTAGGCTTATTGCGCAAGAAACATATGCAGTGCTTGTTACCTCAATCGTTAATATCGTTCAACTAAACATGTGATATGACTTTTTAGGGTTTCGTAGCCAAAATAGCAAAAATGGATCTACCTAAAGTAGGTACCTAAAATTTCGTCATGTTCGTCTGTATGTCTGTCCGTCCGTGTGTCACAGGCATTTTACTCTATAGATTATTATTTTATCTACAGAGCGTACCTTGGCTTAGCTCAAGCTTAACGTAAGTCAAACTTGAAAAAAGTTTTAACAAAGCATTTGTTGACCGTTGAAATTGTTGGTCATAGCGTAATCTTGGAAAATGATATCCACAACGTCAAAGGTCAGCGCGTGCTTTGTCAAGTTTTTTGTAATGTTTAACCTAAGCTAACTCAGCTCTATACATAGATCTCAGCCTAAGACTACCCAATGAATATTGATAAAATTTTAGCCGCTACTAAGTTTAACAGTAAAATAATAAAAATAAATATTTCTAAGTGGATTCCTTACATTAACAGAAGCCGAAAAAACGTTTTTTATTAAGTGAATATTATTGAAAATGTTCGCTCTGAAAATTGCATAAATTGTGTCATCACCCCTCCCTTATCTTTTTAAATCGTGTGATAGAAAAATATGACAAAAATCACAAAGGTATGTAGGTACCGCTTAATAAATCGGTACTTTAAACTAAAATAATTTTCGACACGATCGGATATATCATACTTTAGTTATTGCTGAAAAATGGCATAAGTGCCATGATCATGCGGTATTCTGCTGGTGTAATTTTTCAAATCGGATTTGTACGGTTCCGTAGCCAAATTGTCAAATGGATCCATATTATTTTCGTCATGTCCGTCTGTCCGTGCGAATGTCAGAGGCCTATTACTCAAAAACTACACAATGTATATTGATGAAATTAAGAATATAGGTGTCTTCTAAGCCGCTACTTAGTTCGATAAATAGATTTTTGTGTTTTTAGTCACTAAAACATATTTCTCATAACTATGTACTATTTGACAAAGATTTTGAGATGTTTTTCCTTTGAAAATTCTGAAAAATAAATATATAGAGGAAACCTTCGTTTTAGGTGGGAGTTGAACCGGCGACCTTAAGGGTACCGGCCCTAAGCCATTACTAACTCTGGCACCAAGACATGTCCATCTGAGTTGAATTTTGCCTCCACGTGACACGATTTTCAGCGATCGTCGCGCCAACCGTGTCTCCGAGGAATTTGTAAAAAATACAAAAGTTTTCGTTCATATCTTCTAAACTTAAGTAGTTAAGAAGATATAAACGAAAACTTTTTTACCGAAACCGATTTTGATAAAACTTGAACTGTTCCGTAAATCAGAATAAATATAAATTAATTAGGAATGGTCACAATGCGATCTCTAGTTTCGGAGAAATGATTGGACAAACATACAATCCTTTATTTATTATTTCGTAAATCTATTAAGAATCCTGAATCGATCATCAAAATGTGGAAATCATCCAATAATATTTTATATCCACGTATTGAGTACGTAACATACTTCTTTGAAATCTGTTAAAAGAAGGATCGATTAGAATTGTATTGAAAGATTTCATACGAAATAAGAATTTATTAGATGAAACACCTGTTTTCTGTCTAACCTACTTATTTTATTTAAAATATTTTATTCAAATCTTACTCATAGTAGTTCTTTGCGAACGGCATAAGTTCCTCGAGACTGTAATTTTATCTGTAACATCTTCAGCCCAGGAGAGCTATATTAATTAGGATTTCGGTTTCCAAGAAACTTTAATTTTTGAGGTAAGAGAACGCCTTCATCAATTATGTAAGAGTCGACGATCTCAACTCCTACACAATCTTTTATTTTACTTTAACTTATTTTCTTTTCATTACGAACTATATTTTATTCATTTTGTTCACAGTGTTTGAATGTCACCACGCAACACAGAAATATGTGAATTAAATAAAGACTTATACACACCGATTTTTTTGTAATTCTCAAATCTCAAGTAAAAAGTAACTACAGGAATACAACGTAAATATCTCTAGTGGATTTGAACTAAGTGAATATGCTGTTTTTAGTAATTTAGTAATGGGGAAAGTTTGTGTACATAGAGCAAATAATTTCATTAATTTTTGCTTAATAGATAGTAGTAGTAGCGTAACATTTTTTAAAAATGCTCACCTATCTATTGACAATTTTCTTACATAAATATAACACAACAAGGTTTGGCATTGAATCAAAAGTATTAGCCTATGTTCTTACAGACAATAATGTCAACTAATATTAAAGGCAACAGAACATTTCTGAGATTATAAGTTGATAAATACATGGTCCAAACCTAAATACATCACAATTACAGTTTATATTGTGCCTATTTGTCGCAGTAAATGTGTTAGGACTGAGCATAGACATAGACAATGGACTGAGCGTTCCCTATACAGATAAGAAATAAATACAGTCAACAAAGCGTAAGAGAGACAAAACAATCCTGTGGCCAGTAATTGTCTCTTTCTATAAATCTGATTAGTTTACGTGAATTGTTGTCTGTCAATGAATAAAATAGACATAAATTGTCATTACAGGCCTACTGAAAAGAGACAGGTATTGACAGCACAGTGGCGTTGACTCTTATTAGAGAGTGATCAATTTTGTGGGGCCATTGCTCAGTCCATGCTCTATATCTATGGTTCTAAGCCCAATCAGTCTGTAGTCGAAGTTCATCGGCACCGTGCGGACCACTCCTAGTTCACAATAACATTCGGTATTCATTTAAAGGGCACACTGTACATAAAACAGTCAGGTGTCTTATCCGCTAATATCAATGCCCTGCCCAAGTTACTGGCACTTCATTTGACAATAAACTAAAGTGGATACAGTCATTAAGCTTGTCATACCAGATCTTCAAAAACTGTGGAAGCAGAATGAGAAATGATTTATTTGCTTAAAGTAAACTTTGTTTATTCCAATATATTTGAGCAATAAATGCAAGCAATGAATTTAAGGCTCGTTCACACGATGCCTATCGTGTTGTTAAGACCATGTAACTTTTCATTGCTTCAATTTATTAGTATGCAAAACAAATCATAATAGTCGGGTTTAGCAGAAGATAATAATGGGACACATCGAGAGTTAAATTACAATCACTACATAGTATAAAACAAAGTCGCTTACCGTCTGTCTGTCCCTATGTATACTTAGATCTCAACTATGCAACTATTTTTACGCAGTTTTTTTTAATAGATAGAGTGATTCAAGAGATAGGTTTATATGTATAGAAAATGTTTAATATATTAGAGAAACAGTGATAATTTTAGAGGTTTCTAATGTGATGTTGTAATTAAACACATTTTTTTACGCTTATATTGCTCACGCTTTCTAAACCGTTGTCTATCTCTCCGAGATAGATCAAAATAATGTACTACAGTATTGTACATCTTAAAAGGGCTACAAAAAGTTTGCGATCGTATATGTCTATCTCTTAGGTAAACCCACAATAACCATTTCTTATCTTTTACTTTTTACGAGAAATAATGGCTTTATTACGAAACGATTTTAAGCAATACAGCATTAATCCTTATCCAATTAAGTACCTGAAATACAGTTTGCATGTATAATATAGATCAATATGGCTCTTTACAGTATGTAATTTAAATGAATATTTTCGAAGATATTACAGATTTAAAATGCAGTGACATAGCGGTAGCGGCGGTATCGGCTATTTTATTCTCAAAAAAATAGAGATCATTGCGAAAACTATATTTATATATAGTGGAGAAAAGTCCGAGCGAAGCCGGAGCAGTCCCCTAGTAATGATTTAAAGTAAATTTTGCGAACAAAACATTTTGATTTTAAATTTGAGGCGAAAAATATAGCTAATAATCATACAGATAAAACCAAATATCAAAGCTACAATTTCTTCACACCAAATAACCAAAAGTAGCAAAAATATACAGACTTCGATATTTGTAAGCTTATTTTGTAAAAATGTTTATCAAGTTTCAAAATGATTACCTACACAAACAACTTACACTTTATTAACTATACAAAGTTTGTTTACAACCTAATCAAATTTACCCCAAAAATATTGTTCCCAAAACTTTCAAAATTACTTTTCGTTAACAGCTAACCGGCAAACAGTTTTAAAAACAAACTCCCTTACCAATATCAGTGAAAACAAGTTACAAACTGTCGACGTATTTCAGAAAGTAATTGTGTTCGACCTTGAAAGTAGAGGGGAACTCGTACGGAATGGTGTAGGATACAGGCCCTTTTTTACTTACAGTACGTAAGTTACCTAATTACAGCGGTATTTATGTGATCAAGCCATAGGGATCAAGCCGAGGGTAAACCAAAGGTTATCAATGTAGATTCCACGGTCCATCTACAAAGGTAGTGGAAGCTTTAAATGTAGACGAAGACCCAGGAAAAGATGGATGTACTGTTTTAAAGATGACATGGTAAGATGAGAGAAATGTGTGGATTCAAATATGTTTTGCGCCGACTTTCAATGATTGAATAGACAGGTAAATGATGATCCACCTACACAAAAGGTTACAAAAGGTACAATCACGTATAGGTAGACCAAACAAACACCATGTAAGCAAGGCGAAAAAAAACTTAAATCACTGACAATAAACACAAACAATGACCAAAATCCAGTAAATATGTTCCACCACAAATGCTCAATGTGTCCGAAGCCGAATAAAACCTTGAAAATAATATAGAAAACAGGTTACAAATAACTTCTCACGACTGGAATGAAATTTTCTAAGCTAATGTTAGTTTCGGGTCGTTGTGAATAAAAAGAATAACGAAGTGGTTGTTTTGTTTGCATAATATTTAACTTATTCGATAGTTCTTGGAAATAATGAAAATTACAGCAAAACTTTTAGAGAAAGCTTAATATTATGTTTGTTCTGTTAATATTCATGACAGAGTATACGAAAATCTGTGAACAGCCAGTTTTGTTAAAGATTTTTCATTTGATAACAAATTATAATAAGACATCTTAAACCCAACACCTATTTCATCAAATAGAAGTAGAACTGGTAGTAACAAAGCAACACAAAATCTTATGAAGCTGTTTGTCACTTTAAAGTGTTCTCGACAAATAAGGTAGCAGTGAGGAAGAAAATGATAATCGGAAGAAGTTTAGTTTGAAAAGTTATTTAGATTGCGAAAGTTTATTACTAGCTGAACCCAGCCACGTTTTGCTATGGCTTTTTGTGCCGGAAACCCTCGTGGGTGCCTCTAGAACACCCTACCAATGTTTCATCACATTCTAATCAATAGTTTCGAAATGCAAAGAGGACATACAGACAAACATTCATTTTCATATATACATATTATAGATAAAGAAGACTCTGTATTTTACAGTTTAAATTACAGAGGCGCACTTTAGCCATGCACCCTAATGCAATTGCTTAGGTAAAAAAGAGCATATCTACCTAATTATTGTTTTATAAGGAAGGGTAGTCTGCTAAATGCAAGTTGTTTAAAATAAACTATTGATTCAAGAAACAAAGTGAACACTAAGTGGCATTTATATAGCCGGTGTTTAGTTTCCCACGCATCGAAAAGTAAAATACAAAGTGCTGATCAAATTTATGTAAAGCTTTAAAACTTTACAATTTTTATCGATGTTATTACAGGCATTTCTAATAAAATTGTTTTTTTTTATAGAATAACAACAAATTGAAAACCAATTAAACCAATGGCCAAATATAATTAGACATTATTTTTATATTATATTTGGCCATTTCACAAAGAAATGCCAAGATACGTACTTAAAGAGTGCAGCGGTGAGCCGAATCAACGGGCCCAGTTTTTGTCGCTATGATCCCAACTGAAGCTTTTTTTTTGTAAAAAATTCTAACGAACACCTCCACCGTCCGGGGAAGACGATGAAGGTAGTGTGGGGTTTGCACACACAAATAAATGTAAATAGTATTGCTCGCCCCTTCGCGAATGAGCCGCCGGAGTTTATTATACTAACTGAAGCCTACAGCAATCTGAGCAGAATTCTGGACTTTTGAAAGCACCTAGGCTTGCTAGCGTAACAGACGCATAATGGTCCAATCATGAAACTAAGTGCAGTTGACAGCCCCGCCAACCTAATTTGACACATTCCATAATCATTTATTTAGTATGAACAACAACTGCTACTATAAGTAACACCAAGAACAGCCGGCAGAGAATGAGAATTTGAGAATTCGGGCTTCGCCTCAATACATATACCTCATTCAATCTACAAGATTCAATACAGAACATAAAGATCTAAATAATCAACCAAAATAAGCAGGTGGTAGTATAGCACTATAAGCACATTCGTATTGTAATTAGACAATTGTATCGGAATTCACAGACAATAGCGTTTAAAAGGCATAAATGGCTTTAAGTGAATTCAGCTCGCAGTCTGTAACAAATCGAACAAAATGCAATATGTAGCACCAAAATTGTTAACAAAGCGGCACAAATCATGTCAAGTAAGAACGCATTGTCCACAGTGCGTGGGCGCACCCCATGTCAACAACGTCACCGCCCAACCTGCCTTTACTAATGACACGGTATCATTAATTTAACTGAACATATCATCGGTATTAAAATAGAAGATACTCGTTTGTAGTTTATTGTATTATTTCACCTCATGCCTCGTCTCTAATCTCTCAATCTCAGATCAGCGACATTAGGCAACGATATGACTAATAATACATATTGTTGTTTGTGTTTACCGTCCACCACAGAGTGACTTTGATTTATTCGAGACTATAATGGAAGATGTGCTAAAAAATCTAAGTTATGGTTAAAAGCATGTAGTAGTATGTGGCAATTTCAACGTTATTATACTTGAACAGTCACCAATGTGTATTAGATTATGTACTTATTTAACTCATTTAGTTTAAAGCATTTGTTTAGCGCACCAACAAGGATCACATCACATTCAGCCACATTTTTTGCAACTGTAGCTATTGTGATTTAACTTCCGATCACTGTGGACAAAAAGTCACTTTTCCTATTCATACAGTGGCTAAAGTGAACAAAATCACCTGTTAACCAATGAGTACAGCCCGCCTAAACAAAACTAAAACTATAATTAAAACATTTAACTACAATATTTTTTAATCGACGTGTTGATACCAACGTGTTTCTTGATTTATTGAAACAGTAAAGTAATCCCTTTGTTTAAAGGTTCAAAAAGCGACTCTAGTAATTTAAGATCTATTTCTATTTTACAAGCTAGAAGAAAAAAATGGCTTCTGGATCAACAGTGGGTCACAAGGGTCAATTCTGGGTCCTTTTCTATTTCTGGTGTATATAAACGATCTGCGATTTTTACTAGTAACATATGCGATATTGTTCTATTTTTTAATGTATTAAGTTTAGTTTGCCAAATGTAAGAAATGTCAGTATGAATCCTAAACGGTCCAAAAGACGGCGACACACTGGCCGCAGTTACACGAAGCATTTCGGACGACGGTAATGTGCGAGTCTAGTTGCCAAATTGCTTTATTGAGTAGCAAATAACATTTCATTTATAGAAAATATATGTCATGTATGATAGGAGCTATGTATGATTTTAAGAACTTCAAAAAAACTTGATGAAACCATGTACGAAGACATAGCCAAAGCATTACATGGTACAAGGAAAATCGACTACAACGTTGTTATGGGGAATTTCAATTCTAAAGTGGGAGTACAAGAACATAACGATACGAAAATGGGACCTAACGGTGGGGGGTGCAGAAACCACAGTCGCTAAATGCTCGTTAATTTTGTAGAGTCGTAGGGGCTTTTCTTAATGAATTATTTAATTAAGAAGAAACCCCACAGAAAGTGGGCATGGTAAAGACCTGATGATGTAACAAGGAACGTGATAGATTTCATTATTACGGATACGCGGCATATATTTAAAGATGTCTCAGTGATTAACAGATTCAATACATTACAGTCACAGACTAGTTTTAGGCTCCCTAAATATCAGTTTTAAGGCTTCGTTGTTGATCGGAGAATAGTAGACGATAAAACCAACACAGTGGTCGAAACGACATATATTATCTCGAAAATTGTTTTCCGGAGAACGTGAAAATAGAGAATCTAAACTTACTCGAGACTCTCGAGCGAATGAGGGAAATTAGAGACACGCAGATGTCTTTGTCAGACAAGATGATAAACCTGAAAATCAGAAAGCTGACGCGACGTGACCTTCGACGCTACAACACTCGCACTATTGAGACTGCGATCGAGTGAAATAGAGGCACCAAAGTTTTCGCACAGCAGCTAGGCAGACTCTGTCTGAAAAAACTAAACACAGTGGATGGCAAAGCTCAAGGTTCGAGGAAGTCGACAGTTTTTATGGATATCTGAAAACTGTTCACCAACAATTTCGAAGACGTCTTCAAGACACATGACTGAACTGGACAAGGCATAAACATAAACGATCAGTACATCTCGCACCTTCGGGGTGCCGAGGATATCGTCATAGTAGCGAAGTCGCTGGAGCAGCTTAAAAAGATGCTGCACAGCCTAAATGGAGCCTCTAGATGTGTAGGTCTCGGCATAAATTTAAAAAAAACCAAAGTCATGTTAAATGAACATGTTATGTCGAGACTAATTTATGTCGAATGGTCGATACTCGAAGTTGTCCAAAATACCTACCTTGGGCAAGTAATCCAGCAGGCAGGCAGCGCTTAGAAAACTTTGTCGAGTTTTCACTTCGCCTCTACGGCTATGCCTGAAGACCAAGGTATTTAATCAGTGCGTGTATATAACCTGTTGTGACTTACGGTGCTGAGTCGTGAACACTTACGGTTAGGCTAGTCCACAAATTTAAAGTTGTGCAGCGTGCTATGGAGCGAGCTATGTTTTGGGTTTCTTTTAAGGATAAAATTCGCAATGAGGTCATCCTTCCATACCAATATAGCTCGCAGGTTCAGCACGCTGAAATGGCAAAGGGCTGGCCATACTTGCCGAAGGACCGATGGCTGATGGAGCAAACGAGTCCTACGAACGAAAGGTAGGATGGCCCCAGCCAGATGGACCGGACATTGTGGCGGAAATTAGGAGAGGTTTATGTCCAGTAGCGGACCGATATAGGCTAATGATGATGATGATATCTAGTGCGCATTCGATATAAAAGTCAAAATCATGTTTGTAAGTTTATCTTGACTACACACGGTCGGCAGTCGACAAACAACCCTGGAAGTTTGTCGACTGAATTAAAAGTCACCCTGTACCTACATATTATACTGCTAATAACAACACATGTATATTTTTAATGCAAATTAAATTGATGGCCCGAGTAGTTAATAAAACACCTCGGGGTGGTGACGCGCTTGACACATACGCCTACACAGATCACACGCGCGGACAATGTTACACGCATGCGTATGTCATATGTCGTTGTCTGTACCACTTTTGTTCTTATTTTGTTACATGTTCTTATACATTGTTTTACTCGTTTGGTAGTGTAACTTAAAAATAGTGATGAAGATTTGACAGATTGACTCCAAAATAATGTCTTTATTCATTTTTTTCTCTTTATTTATAAAAATACACAACTTCCGCTTTAGGGTACAAACCTGTGTCGCGGGGGACTTTACAAACTTACAAATCACGAACACAAAGTACTCCCAGACTCAGAAAATCAATTTTGTGGATCACACAAAATGGTGTCATACAGTAGAACATAGAAATACATACGATGAACATATAGCTTCCCTTCTTTTACTACTTGGGTTAAAAAAGTAAAAGAAAAATCCAGGAAACATCGAACATTTAAACGGAACATCGATATCAAGATCCTAAGCGGAAATAAAGTTAGTGTAAAGAGCCTATTTTGAATAAAGAGCAGCGGAGCGATCCTTAAATCACCTTAATGTTTGCTGACCTTTGACTAACAGGGAAATAAGTTTCGTAAAGAGAACCACCCCTTACATTTCAAGAAACAGTTGAAAATATAATTTGTTTAAGAATGAAATGACTTATTCTTATAGGAAAACACATGTATTAAGCGATTTAAATAAATTGTATTCTAAGGCCATGCAAAGCTTGATTGCCATTCATTAGATAGACAGGTTAAAAACGTAACGTTAAATCGCGGACTTTTTATCACATTATATCGTGTCCGAAAAAAGTTCTAATTTATGAGTCTAATACGTTGAATGTTATCGGTTTATAGTAAGATTAGCGCATACAGAGCAGCAGCATCGTGTTCACAGTGACCCGAAAGCACGAATTAAAGTAATTGTAGCCTGCGCTTATTTTTAACATTATATACTAGTAGAAGAATTACATGTTAAAAAAGAAACATCATAAGTCGCTTTTCGTCACTATTATATACCGGCTACAAAAAGTGCTATTAAAAGTTCTCAATGCATAGGCATAATAACGCGGAAAATGAATTTGTTAAAACTAAATTATATTATAAATATGAAAGTAACTCTGTCCAGAGATAGGACAAAAAAATGTTTTTATCGCGATAGCCGAACTCCAAGGGGGCACTGCCGCGAAAAAAACCAGAACCATACTTATATAGATTTACACGATTAATATCTCACACCTATGGTAAGAGTGATGGTAATCTTCAAAAGGTTAAACGTAGTAGCACCAATAAATCCGAACCTGTTTCATACACTCATGTAGCAATAACGGGATAATTGTGTGCCATGAAAGTACAAAAGGTCAGTAGACACAACGTAATATACACCTTCTGATAATACCAGATACACGATCGATCAATCAACCTTTCAATAGCTGCTTTACAACAGTCGGTTTAAACTCTAAGATGAGATAAACTTTCCAGACAGTTTTCTTGTACTTTAAATCAAAGGAAAAGATTTTAAATTCGTTATTGACGGGTTGGTTCGGGAAAGAAAATAAATATTCTTCTTCAGATTATGACTAACTTTAGTTAGAAAACAGTTTCAGTTTAAATTTACTATCTCTCTGAAGCAATGTATCTTAAAATGTTGATAAACTTTCGCGATTTGTACACATTATTAAAATATATATATATATTACGGGTCTTAATCGCGTGAATAATTTAAGGTAAAATACCTTGTTTATTGCCCGACGTTTCGACCGTATTGCAACGGCCGTGGTCACAGGAAGACTGTATCTTGTCATTTGTGATAGTAGCAATGACAATTGAAAATGTTTAGATTATAAAAAAACAGTAGGACATCTCTATGACGACGCTAAATTTACTTCGTATGATTTTCTGCATTACCACTATAAGTTCAATTCGCCATAAAATTGGCTCTCTCGCAGACTGACCACGACGAACATTGTTCCTCATAGATCAGACAATGTAAGACGCAGTCAACCCATCATGTTTCATTGAAGGTGCCTTTTATATTGTGATAGATTTTCATAGAAGCTGACACACAATATTCTCGGCGCACTGCGTCCAATCCCGATAACTGGCACATAGCGCCTGCAGCAATACATCAACGCCTTCGTAAATCACAGCCTCTCTCGACAATTACTGAAATAGACAGTTTCAATAAACTGCTGACTTATTATTAGTAGTAACTTGTTTTGTGTTGCCTTCGGGTACGATCTATCTGTAAAGTATGGCTTGTGTTCTTTACCAGATTTCAAATTTTCTTACCTAGTATTTTTTACATAAGTCGTGCGTTACGGCTCTCTGATAATTTTGAAAATACCTGGTTTATACCCACGTCAAAACTATTAGACTTAAACGTAGATATATAATTAAAGAACTGAAATATAAATGGCTATACATTATACAAGATCTTTCTTTGTTTTTTGCGTGTGAATTTAACCCGTAGATATTTGCCATCCATTGAAGCTGTTTTTATGTTAATTCCAAGTGTGGATTTTGAAAATATAAATTGAAAAATGTAGCATTCATTTAAATCTAATCGGACTATTTGTTTGGTAGTCCACTAATTTGTACTATTTTTAACAATTGCCTTACAAGTGAAACTAGCTCGATTGAGTAATAACTCAAACTTACTCAAACTAACTAAGCAATAGGTTAACCTACAAGTTTCACTAAAGACCACTGAACAGCGATATTCACTCCGCATTAAATCTTAATACCCAGCCCAATGCAGGCCACGGTGGCGAGCAATACATCACCGCCTTCGAGCACCCACTGCGTTTTAATTACTAACAGTTAGGTAGGACACGAACACAGCAGATTCAATCATTACTTTAAATCTAAGGCTAAGCAATTATTATTCGATTCTGACTCCTACATGTTTGATAGACGCTTTCGGATTAGAGACAAAATACACAAATTAGGTAGGTAAACTGTAATTCCTAATGAAACGAATTTCTCCTCAGTAAAAGCACTGAACAGTGCGCGCAGTGTATATCGGGACATACCGTATTAACAACATATAATATATTATATGTAATTACATTATTTAATTGTTACGGAATAGTAGAGTATTAAACTATCTTTTAAATACATGATAATATCGGTGCCTTTGAGAATAACTTTGTTTTTAGTAAAAATCCAGAATTATTTAATGCAGCTGTTGTATAATCGCCACTTTCCTGTTGGAGGTTGAGACGTAGCCCTCAAGCTACTTTCCACGGAACATTGATCTATCCATACAAACTTTCATACATACATTACAAATTTTAACGGAAAGAGGGGAAATGTACAGATTTCACAGCTAATTTCAGCTTTCTATGACTGCTGGAAGTAGCTTAACGGTTTTGCTTTTATTATCAGTCAGTGAGCAAAATCAGGCACAAAATCTGGGTATTTTATACACAAAAGTGTAATAGAATTTGAAATTATAAATTTGAATCTTAGCATGTTTATTATGTACTGTCTACATAATTTACTTAGAATTTGGACATTCTAGCACTGATCAGGCAAAATCTATAGGGTAACGAAAATACGACGAAATGCTTCGAGATAAGGTAGGATGCGCCTTGTGCTTTCCCTGTTTTGGGGGGCACTCCCGGGCCCCTTGATATTTTTAGGGGGGGGGGGGCTTCGTACATACCAATAATAACGAAGCTGAATTATTATTTTTGAGCAAGCATCAACGTGTGGCACATAATTCGACAGGCCTTTAAAAAAAAATGTTGATATAGTGAATATTTTTGGAAAAATCGCTCCTAAAGTTGCATAAATTGCCACCCCCCCTCTTATCTTTTGAATCATGTGACCAAAAAATATGAAAAAAATCCTAACGGTAGCGCTTAACAAATACTTTTAACTTTATTTTCGACATGATCGGATATACCGACATTGAGTTATTGCCGAAAAACTGCGTTTGTCAACAAAAAGACGTAAATGCCTTGAACATACGCTCTTGTGCCTGTGCAACTACTCGAATTTGTATTTTTCATACGGCAATGGCTCCTATTAATGTCGGACCATACTCAGTGTAGGGTTCCTACACTGAGCATGGTCCGACATGCTCTTGCCATGTTTTTCTTATGGTAACTGCCGGGGGCGACAACAGGGCAGATGCAATTGATATTTTATTTACGAATATTTTATAATTAAAATAGGGAAAGAGGATAAAAAAGAGCCATTGTAATGTTTTTTTTTTTTTAACGGCAAATTAAAGTAACTTGAATAGGAACGTATTTTAAAACACCAATTAGCGCCCAGTAACGTCACAAATGATCTACGTAATTTTTTTTAATAATAAAATTATATGATAACCCTGTCTCCTGCACACTGTAATACACGAGACAATGATTATGACTGTAATACTAAAAAACTTAGTCAGCAATGATTTTTTTTAATTTTTTAATACTTGAAAATAGCTGTGATAAAAGTTAGTTGTTACAACCTACAACAACTCAAAAGTATTAAATAAAAAAATAAATGCAAAAAATAAATAACCCGCCTGTACAAAAAAGATGAAAACAAGATCCCCTACATTTGTTTATTATTGTAACATTATGCAGATGCTGTAGTATCGTACGCTTGCAAAGAAAGGAAAACTTGGGTTTTATAACCATTACTACAATATTTTTCTAAATACTTTTTAATTAAATGACAAACAGTTACAACTTTTGTTCCACCTGATAGCAGGCAACATTTTGTTTCCGCTTCAAATAGAAATCTCCAAATTAATTAGAATAAAATGAGTACAATTGAAACTAATAGTGAAGTAAAGGCAGACGATAGAAATACCTCATCAGACGTTCAAACTGTTTTAGCTAGATTGCCGAGCGTTTTGATGGGATCAGCTGTTTACTTTAGCCTGCCGAGTACGTTTTGTAACTATTGCAAGGGGTTTAATTTCATTAGGGTAACAGCTCATCGTAGTTTACTGAGAACGAATAGATGTCGATCGTCTATAGCTCAGGCATTAGATTAACCGTCTAGATCTGCAGTTTCTAGTCCACCCACTTACATTAGCATCTTTATTTACTTTAAGTGCGAGAACTAACTACGCCAGAAAGAAATACAACTATTTTATTTTATTTATAATTTTCCTGCAAATACATTGCAAAAGGCGGACTTAATGCCATAAGCATTATCAGCTAGTCAACCTTTGGGTGGTGTACCTAGAGAAAAGAGTGGTAGGCACTTATTCTTAGATTTTAAAAGGAAATAAATAAATACGTATACAAGCTTTTCCAGTAATAGCTTTTTTTAATTACTGTATTTTTTTAAATTTCCTATTGTATAATATTTCACTGCAATCGCCAAAACATTGATGACATTGTAACAAACTACCATGCCAGTGAAAGCTTTAATAGACACGGGCGCATGCGCCCCAGCGACGGTCACAATGCTTCAGCCTATCAGCAGGCGGAACGTAACGGACCATGACGGACCGTGACTCTTTTATGTGCGTGCACCCGGTCATCGATTTATTAGACGTTATCACGTTAAAAAAAAAACAATCTATACTAATATTATAAAGCGGAAGAGTTTGTTTGTTTGTTTGCTTTGTTTGTTTGTTTGTTTGTTTAAACGCGCTAATCTCAGGAACTACTGGTCCGATTTGAAAAATTCTTTTTTTGTTGGATAGCCCATTTATCGAGGAAGGCTATAGGCTATATAACATTGCGCTACGACTAATAGGAGCGGAGTAGCGACGTGAAATGTTGCAAAAACGGGCAAAATTTACGCATACGAAGTTGCGCGGGACAGCTAGTAATGTAATAAATGTAATATATACACACTATATTATACTTATCAATCTATATCTCAAATATATCAAAAGATATTTATCCACTTAGGAAGCAAAATACTACAGTTGAAAAAGTGGATTCTATATGTACTATATGTAGAAAATAGCAAACTATAGATAAAGCCGGAGAGACGAACGAGGCAATAAAAAATCGCACCTACTCTTTTCAAATTGACAATGTTTCTTTGTTTATAAACTGTATAAGGTGCTGCCACCATTACGATAAACACCATATTAAAGGACTGATTAAATATATCAACCTTAAAGGATACAACATACATTCACATATCATAGCATTCACTTACAATGTAAAAAATATATGTGCTTAAATACTGGCCAGTATTTTTAAAGTACTGCTAATTAATGTCTTGCAAAAGGAAAAAAAGAATGGCCTTAATTTACCTCACAGAATCTTTACTTACAAAAGTAGGTAAATCGTTTTCTTAGTTTCTTAGGTATTAGGCACCTGTCCGACCAACGGCGAGAAAAAGAGTAGCGAGTAGCGATTTAATCGCTCAATATGCGTACGTACTTATGTAGATCCTGTGTAAACAAAAGAGATACAGATATTAATAGTTGATCGCTAAGTGTTCACACTGCTGGCCGGCGAGTACTCGCTCTATACTGCATCTCTTTTATTTACACGGACAGGATCTACAAAATACCACTATTGTACGTTTCTTGAGCGATAAATCGCTACTCGCTTCTCGCTCATCGTCGTTGTTGGGACGGGTGCCTTAACCTAAGTAAAATTATCAATCGACAACAGTAATATTCTCCTAAGTAAAATACCATAAACTGTACAATAAAATACAATATCTATATATTACATAACAATGTCAAATGATTACTTTGCTGAATCTTTCAGATAACTTCTATATGGTTTACGTACTTCACTTATAAATCAGAAACGACTTGTTTACAATCTGATATTTTTATATTTGTTGCGTTTAATTTTTTTTAGTAACTTAATAAACTTTGCCATTGACCTAACATTACGCAATGCACCTGTTTTCGCGATTATTCTAGGATAAAATTACCTTGATTAAACAGCAGCTATGAACTCATGCTGTCGTTCGCTGTCACGTTAAGTTGAATTATAATGACGGAAATAATTGTGAAAAACTGTTTGAGTATTCGGGAGTTTATATTTTATTTTTCATGAGCGTGTATTAAAATAATCGATTGAGATCTTGAAGTACTTGACTATTAGTTGACAAGTAAGTTAACTGTAGCCACGCGAGTAACGAGACGGCTTGAGGATCACTTCAGAGCGGGCCAACAAAACTGCGGTTTCTCAACCATTATTTTTTATAATCATTTGGGCATCGTTCCAAAGAGTTGAGGTAAAAAATACCGAGTGGTTGAGTTCTTGTTGTTGAGTTGCTTCTAAATAGTTGTGTCGTCAAACTTTCTTCATTTGTACATAATAAATTAAACACTACGGGTATCAATTCCGTAGTTAATTTAAGGTTATATAAGTCTTCTATCTTTCGGGTTGATTCCTAATAAAGGGAGTAGGCAAGTAAGAAGGGGATATGTCTTCTATCTCTCGTTAATTTTAGACGTATTGACCATTTTGCACTTTATCACGATCAGCACCAAATTAATACAAATGTACGTAAATGAGTTAGTTGATTTAAATTTATGAATGTATACTCGTCAAATTGGTCTGTTGTGGTAAGAAAAAAATAATTTGTTTCACTATTCCGTTAGACGGTGAAGTGATGTTAAGTAGCTATTTTTCTAATACGGCTGAGAATCTTATAATTTAAAATCTAACCTTTCATTAATTGGTTTACCTTCGAATAAAATTAATTGAGTGAAATCTTATCCGAAACCGTCAAGAACAAGTTTTTTTCCATGATTAAAACCGACAGTCTTTCAAACATTTTCATAAATAATTAGAATTATTAAATAAGTACCTACCGGACTCACTCAGTAAATAAATTAGTCGTTTTTAATCGTTAATAAAGGTAAGTTGATACTTACTTTCTTATTTGTATTTTTGTTTAAAACCTTTTTGCAGAACTTGATGAAAGTAACGAACAGAGTTGTTTCTTGAATTATTTAAGCGGCGGTAGCCTAAAGGCTAAGGCATCGGTTTCGCAATCGTGAGGTTCGAATCCTGGCCATTAAACTACCGACGTGAACCCACTCCTAACAATAGCCATAGAGGGGTTAAGAGGATTGCTAGCAATGTGGTACCACAATCCCACATTGCTAGTTATCTTTTTAACAAAAATATATGTTTCATTTCTAAAATTATTCATATGCCAAACCGGGGCCGGAATCGAATAAATTTTATTGTATTTATAAAGTAATTGGCAGGAAATGCCTATAAAAATTACTATAATATTCGGCCTGCGACATCATAATTTGGTAAAATGCTCTCTGTAACGAAGCAATAACAAAAGCCGTGATAGTTCTTTAACTACCGGCTAGATGGCGCATGTGAGGGCCCAACTCACTAGCACAAAAGGATAGAGAAATTTGAGGTCTAGTAACATAGTCCAGATAGGTGATTCGATTTCGGCCCCGGTTTGGCATACGGAAGTCTCGGGTTCGATTCCTGGGTCTGGACTTCAAATTGTTCTATCTTTCAAAAATGCAATTATTGTATTTATAAAGTTATTTACATGCATACAGGGCAAGTTTATTAAAAGCTTGTCGTGAAGCCAATCATTAATAGTTTTTTTTTTTCCATTAGCTTCAATCAAAACTTGTAAACATCAGCACGTGCCCTGATCACCAAACCCTTTAAGAACATCTTCATTTACCGAACCATTTCCCCGCGTTCTTCGAGGCCACTTGAACAGCCGGGTCGCTTCTCGCGGTAAGCAAATATTTGATCTGCACACAACGATTGGAAATAAACTGTGTCTATACGGCTTCGGTGGTAGTACCTACTGTAACTTCAGCCCTCTGGTTCTCGTATCGATCAGGGAAATAGTTTTGTAACGTGAGTGCTTACAGTCTTGAGAGTAAGTGACAAGTTGTAGGATCTGAGAATAAAGGGATGTTATTGCAATGCCTTATGTTCTCAAAATGAGAGTGGGGAGGGGGGATCTTACAACCTGTAGACAAATAACTGAAACACTTATGTCATTTCTAGCAATGTTATACCGAAATGTGAAGTGGTCAGATATAAAATCCATTTATAATAATAATACTTATAAATGATAAACAATAGTGATTAAAATTTTGTAAAATTTTAGGTGTTCCATTGTAATTGTTCTATTTGTAATAATATGTCTGCGATATCGGAATGAGTCTAAAGATTATCGAGTGACAATTATTTTAGGATTAATGTCTTACAGCCTTTGAGTCGGGTTTTGGGGTCTGATTAAAATTGTATTATAATTGCATAAGTGTTGGAGGCAAATATTATCTTTCCCCCTTTTTAGCTTATTTGCTAGATAATCAAAATTCAATAAAAACAAGAACTACGATTGCTTATGAATGACTGAGACATAACAAAGTCTAACATATGAGCTCAATCATTCGTTTGATAGGTATCTGTCGATAAGATTACCATGCAGGCGACCCCAATTATGAAAATGAACTACCACCTCTCTAGATACTACAAGCTACAGTAGCAGCATTGTAAATCTTGAACAGTTAGTATACAGCACATAAAACTAATCCATTGAATGCCATCAACCTTTTAACAGGAGATTTTCTCACATCACAATCGTTGATAGACTACTCTATTTTAAACTGCAGATGATTTAATTACAAAGTCAGTCACTGAAGCTATTCACCAAACGACACAAGACACATTGCTATCCATAATAATGTCAGATTTAAGTCTCAAGGGATTACATCCACAAAACGCCCACAAGACAGAAGGTAATAAAGAGCTCACTCGAGCAATTTATCTGTATTTTAAGGACATCGAATCTCGGGACGTCTTCCGAACAAAATGGAACACGGAATAAGAGACCACCTTAGAGGTGGTCTCTTATTCCGTGTCCGTGAACAATGTGAAGAGAGGTTTAGAGATTACCTTCTGTACAAGTCTCAGTGTTTGTATCACAACTGTACAATCAATGATGCCGTTCGTCACTCAGCGTGCCATTTTTTCAGCCACGGTGTTGACATAAAGATTGGTTGAATGTCGTATTTGATAAATAGTGTACGCAGTCCCAATGGTCTTATACATGTACACTTGAAATAAAGGGTGATTTAATATTATTATTATTATTATCTTGGTACAACTCACACAAAGCTATCTGATCCCAAACTAAGCAGAGCTTGTACTATGGAAACCAGACAACCGATAAATATATTTATATATTTCTAAATACATATTTATTATAGATAAATAATACCCAGACACAGAATAAACCATCATGTTCATCACACAAAGTTTTGTCCTGGGTGGGGATTGAGCCCATGACCTCTTGCGTAGCAGTCGGATACACTCCTAGCGCGCTACAGAGGCTGTCGCCACAGAGAGTTGAAATAACCTATCCACGGTAGCTTAGTGGATAAGTTTGGAATACCTAAAATGAATGATTTCTTGGGAGTGTATTGCGATGAGGGCTGGAGGGTCAGGCCTGTGCTGAGGCCAGCTTGGCTAATAATATATTTAGCAATTTAGCAATACGCTATTCAAATTATTAGTATTCCTTTTTTTTTTAAACATATTATATCATCATCAAGAAGAAACTCGACTACATATCAATGGCATTAATTTTAACCTAATCATCGTCAAAGTTGTACTCATTAATATGCAAATTGTATATTATTTAAACAAAACTGCAGTTTCACCCTCACGGACATACTCTGCTGATAAATGTTACGAGCAGGCAATTAGGCACGACGTGAAAATAACAGGACACCCGGATACCATTGTCTCGACAATTATTTATGTGTGCGCAGATAACATTAGAAACGTTTAGGGTCTGTTCATATAAGGCAGGTATTTTGTGACCGATTATCGTCGTGGAACGGCCAATACATGTTTTTTATCTTTCATGGTACCTTAAAATAGGAATTGTGACATACTGTTCTGCTTATAATAACATTGAATCAGGGTTGTTTTTTGCGGCTTGAGTAATCAATCAGTTAGAATACTGTATAGAATTACTGAAATAAATTTGCCTACTCATTTGAATGTGTCTTTTCGATACTATTGTCTCTGGATTTAAAATTATTAATATTAGCAACAGTAGATACACAAGGTTTTTTAAACTTTTGCGGCGATAAGGTGCAAGTGTCATTTATTGTAATTGGAAACTTTGATGCCGCAAAACTGGTTAATTATTTAAAGTTTCGTGCAAAATAACTGTCAATTCGTCTTATAATGTTAGCCAAAGTAGGATCAAGCCTTCATAAAGAACAACAATACATTTTCTGAATAAGTAAGTGAAGATAGCAGACAATTCTCTGTAAGGAGATGATTAACTTGTATCTGGTTGGCGACAGTGCACAGATGTTAGTTTACTTCAATTGAGTGGTTTAAGCAATTCATTTTCTTTCTTAGGAGATGTTCTCTGCCGTGCTTATGAAAAACGCATTAACTAGGATTTGGACACTTTCGAGAAAACCGCGCCTAAAGTTTTTATTTTTATTTTTGCTGTAACTTCAAAACTATTTGTCCGATAAGCATATGATCTATGTACCAAATAAAGAACAAATTGTCAAAAATGTGTTTATGGAAACATATATTCAAATTATAGTAAGGTTTAGCATATAATTTGAAAAAGGTACTTATCGTTAGCAGCCTCTAATTCGAAGAACATACGTCGACTAGTCAAAAACGCATTAACTAGCATACTTGATGCATATATGCTTAGTAAAACAATATAATGCGATTTTGTGTAGTCATTGTTACTCCAACCCTTTATAATTACACCCTATAAGTGCATCAACATCATCACTTGATGCGTTTATGTTATGCGGAATTTTAGAATTAGAGTAATAATAAAAAACAATTAATTTTATTACCAATTAATTTTTTTCTGGGGCAAAAAATAGCATTTTTGTACTGATCCATTCGCGGAAGCATAATGACTTTTTGCAGATCAGCAGAGAAATAAATGGAATCTTTATCAGTTGCAGATTCAACTGCATCCCTTTGATATTCTGCCCTAGAGGTGGTGTATCGTTCTTTATGCAATTTATATCGAATGCATATTTCGCAGGATCCCTCTAGGTTGCATTCGGTATTTTTTGCATGCAACTCGTATATAGCGCATGCTTCGCACTCTTCATGGCCCAGGTGAGCAAATGAAATGTTCATACCTCTCAGTGTTTTGCGATACGTTTCAAACGATACGGTCATGGTAGGATTTTTAGACATGAAGTTTTGATACATTATTGTAATATTAATATCACTGGGCAGATAATACTTTTTCGGCGCATGCTCTCTACGATAGTGGGAAATCATTGGTCTATAACTTTGGATATGGGCTTTGATGACGTCTTTGTCTATGAGATCTGTACGCACGTAACTCCCTCGTCTGTCTTTCTGTTCATGTAGTTCTTTGTGTAGCGCAGTATAAATTCGCCTATTATTGGTAGCGTTATAGCCGAGTGTCGTTAAAAAATATTTTTTACATACCTCAATTTTAACATCGTTGGCAGTAAAATAGTATCTGTAAGATAACCCTCTTTTAGAATTTCCATCCTCAGATGAAACTGTCTTTGTTTTTGGCTTATAAGACTCTACCGTGCTTTTTATATAAACCCCTCTTGTTTCATAGCTTAATTTTATGTACTAATTATGAATAATTTGTCTTTCTAGGTCGGTTATTTTAGACGTACACTTTCTTCGACATTTATCATCACATGGAGGCTTGAGCGATAGTTTTTCGTCATCATTTTCTTTTTTAAGTTTTACACGTTCTGAAAAGGGGAGCTCAAACTTGCGCCTTTTAGAGGGTAAACCTAATTTAGTTAATCCTTTGTCATTTACAGACGTTGTCGCAGATGGTGTAGACGTTGCCTCTTTATTAGAAGTAACAGCCGCCTCCGGCTCTTGGATTTCCATTAAAAGTGGAGAGTTCAATACGCTTATTTCATCGGTAGGCTGAGGTCTTACAAGCATACTAGAACTAGTCTGATCGCAGGCAAGTGTTGACGTACTTGTAACATTATGAATTTCCGCGTGCACCACAATTTGTTCTGTAATCGGACTACAAGTCACTTGTTCTATGTCGAAGATGGCAAAGGTATCTTTGGTCTTTTTTATCACGCTTTCAGGCACATAATCTTTGTCCATGACGCTATCATCGCTGTCATAGTCCATAAAGCTTGCATCCAAGTCCGGTTCTTCAGGCATACTTTCGTAGCATTTCAAAGAAGGACGCGTACGAGGTGGTGTTATTTCTTGCGCTCGCATATCAAATAACTGTGTAGTGTTGATTTCTTGCACAGTTGATATGAAGCTACCATATTCATTCTTAAAATCAAATATGCTCTGGAAGTCATTGAAATCTAGTGAACGCGACCATAATCTGTCTACATCTGTTATAATAGAGACTGGTTCTTTTTGTGTTGTCTTGCAAGTCGGACTCTTGGAATTCACAGTTTGTAACTTTTTAGTAGTTGATAAATCAGGCTCGTTCTCCTTATAGCTTGTGATAGCCATAGCTATTATTTTATCTTTTCTACTCATGTTTACCTGAAATAAGAATATTCTATATTTATTTTCTAAATAAATAAACAGTTTTTATAGGGATATTATTAATTGCACATCAAATAAATAATTACATATCAATATATTTTCATCATTTATATGCTTTTTTAAATCAAATAAATTACTTTACTACAAATAAACTGAATGTTTAACAAAACTAGTACTGCAGGAAAAAATAATAAATACATCAGCATGACATTACTATAATTATCCTCATAATGCGATACAAATAAATTTATTTAAGTACAAAAATTTAAAAATGTTTATCAAAAATACTAACTGCACAGCAAATTAACTAGTGCGCATGTGAAAAATAAAGAAGTTAGTACAATAATTAAATTTTAATCTTAAATACGCTACATAAATATACACTCACACAAAAAAAAACGAATGCGCGTGTACGCTCATACTTATACGCACTAACAACAATATTATCAATGATTTACATAAATAAGTAACAATAATATTAACATACATAAAACAATCAGGTTAGCAAAGTACTAAATTATAGATATTTTAAATAACTTACCGCGTATTTTTTTGAATGCGCAAACGTGGGTCCAGCTTGGTGGTAGCGCCGCGACTGCGGGTCGAAACCCGAACTGTCCTTACCCTTCCCCGCTAACACCCGTGCACGGCAACAAGCCGTTAAAATAAACGCATTAACACCCGACGCGACGTACGTGATACTTAGTATAAACGCACTATCTTGTAAAATTAGTGCGCTTTATTATGTACGGGAATTAAATCTAGTCGTGTAATTCTAATAATAAATGCATTATCTCAAATTAATGCAATTATTATAAGTATGCCGCCAATATTGATCCCTTCGATTGCTAACAATAAACGCATCAACTTAGAGATAATGCATTTATGACTAGTCAACCTATCACTATTAGTATAAAAGCTTGTTCTATCTATAGTTAATGCATTATTCAGTAGTAAAACTGTTATAAAAGTTTTAGATAATGCGTTTTTAAAATCTTAAAAACCGGGATACTATTAATTTAACAAAAAGTTACTTAAGCAAAGTTGTAGATCTCGTTTTCCTGATTTCAAATATGTATAGAACTCATTTTACTCAAAAATCGAGTTGATGCGTTTTTCATAAGCACGGCAGTTCTGTTGTTTGTTTTGGTAATGTAAGTGTTTATTAGTGATATCATAAGTTTTATGAAAGTCTTCACAAAACTTATGACATCACTAATACTTCATTGGTCTAGAATGGTATGGCACTATTTTGAATGATAAACTTGGTCATTTATGAAAATGATGATAATGTAACAAAAGAAAAATTTAATACAGCATTTAGATATAATGTTAGGATAACGAAGAGCCATATTTTAGGGTGTAAAGTAGTTTTGTTTATGTATAGTAAGTATTCATCTAATTGATTGTGTTCTTATAAAAACCTGCGAGTATGTCATACTTCCAACTATGCCAATTCACTTGTGTTTGCCAAATTTATCTACACCAATTAAGATTATAATTTGAAAGACATACTATTATTATATCAATTTATATATCAAAAGGTATAATAAATACAATCTTAACGATAATGTTACAATATCTCAAAACCAGTCAATAACTCTTGGTATAGGTGGCTAGAACAAAGCTTCGATAACTAGCGGTGCCCCCAGGATCTGCCCATAAATCGGTGATATCACGCCCCCGGCCACGATTTCACCAAAATGGCTGCGCCACACCCCTCGTCCCGAAACCCACCGATTGCTAGCAAATGGTTGGCACTTTCAAAAGAGCTGAATAGCCTGGTCCGTTTGCGAGGACAGCTCTATCATAAAACGTTTTAACAATTGAAGTTAATGTTTGAAGTGCTCATCTATTTGGGTTATATTTTCTTTTCGAATTCGGTCGTTGTTGGTCGGAAACCTACTCAAATACGAATTTTCAGTCTTCTTTCTTAAGCGAATAAAATGTGGCGGCAACACTGCTTTTGGCACCAACAACATGACACACGACGCTCATAAACGAAAATTCTCAATCTTAATTCATCTCATCAATTCTTAATTATGACTTTACATACCTACTTTATAATATGGAACTACATGCTTTTTATTTCAAACTTCAAGACATAACAGTTTCTGCTTTGTTAGTGTGAGTTAAATCAGTCACTCAATTAATTTCTTTCTAATTTTGAAAGGATCTACATATTAGAAGAATGAAACTGTATAATAGACAGGAAAGGAGAATCGCATACTATTGATAACCCTAATATAAACATTGCAAAGTCAGAATAACAAACATGAAACAAGGTTCAGGTTAATCAAAACCGCCATCCCGCCAATAGAACACAATGGGCCATGTCTCGAGAAATCGATGTTACATAGAGGGCGCGGAAACGATATCATGCGTCATAAATCTACGCCGCGCCATCGCGCCAGAGCGAGCGTCGAGTGGCCAATGAATAAATTGTACAACGTTATAGCGCATTGTAAACTCACTCCGGTGCGTCTGTGTGAAGAATGATGTTTGTTAATATGACGCTGATGGGGAAAAGTCTTTATTTTCGATGAGTTACAGCGGAGGCTTTTGTAATATATTAGTTAGCGTTAATGTATAAGCACTGTACTCTAATTGTAATACGTGGAAACGCTGTGGATCGTACATAGATTTAATTTGAAAGATAGAATTAGAATTAAGGCTAAATGTACAAATTGTTTGTTTTCCCAAATGAAAAAAATAGCCCTCACCCATTCTATTTTTTATTTTTTTGGTGGATGTGCTGCCGCTAATTGTTAGAGGACTGATGCAAATTATTTTACATATTAGTAATAAAAATTGGAACATGAGATAAAATAAAGTAGTGGGTACAACAAGGGTAAAAACTATATTATGTGCAATATAGACCAAAGTACTGGTGACGAATGACTAAAGTGATTTAAAATATTAATTCTAATACCAAAAAAAAATAAAAAAAGGAGCATTATTTGTTACGCAGAGTTTTTACTCATACTTACAAAAACCATGCCCTTATGCAATGTGACAATTAAAACAAAGTGACATCAAAAATTATTTAAAAAAATAAAATAACTTGTAGCACGCAATTAGATCCATTATTTTTTATCATTTAAATATTCATCAACTGCATAAAAACCTCTACGTATAAGATAATTTTTGACCATTTTTTTTATTTTTTTCTGAAAGACTTATGGTACTAGCTGGTATTTTGTTAAAAAAACGCACAGAAAGACCTTTGTTTTATAAACATAATATTACACCTGTGGAGGCTTGGTATTACTTAATAATGTTTAGTTAGAAATTGTCTGTGAGCTTTCCTAAAAATAAAGAAATAAAGTTTGAAAATTTATACTTAGATGCAATTGTCATACTGCTTATCTCTTTAAACTTCATGCATCTAGTTTGTATATCGCACGTACTGCACGTTTTTTGGAGATTGAACATTGTTAGAATATCAACTGCCTTTCCCCAAAGCAGTATGTCATACGACTTGACACTGTGGAAATAACCCAAATAAACTGGCCTTGCTGTTTCCACATCCATAAGCTGTCTGAAAGAATACGCTGCAAAACTGAATTTCCCTGCGATTAATACAAAATTGTGTATGTTGTCTAAGCCATTGTCTTTCTTTCACACATCCAAGACTGATTACGGCTACCTTAATACCACATGAAACTGCACGAGTTTTATTTAATAGCTACTGACCGCGGCTAATACATGAATCAATAACATTGATCTCAAGAAAATTCCGGACATAATTCCTTTCCATTTTTACCTAAATTGAAATCAAGTTATATAAACTTTACAAAATTTTACTCAAATCTTTCCATATAGGCACTCAAATCACAATAATCCATTTAATATGCAGTACCTTGCCCCTGAGACTGAAAAAGAATAACATATGATTGCAGGGAAGCATTTCAGCTAATGCACTTGGCAAACGGCGCGTATATTTGAAAGGCACGGATATTTGAACGGCGCAAGTATTTGAACGACGCGCATATTTAATCGACTCCACGTCTGGATGTTTGTAAAGAAAATATAGAACGCTTATTTAAAAATACACTGTGTTACTTATGAGTAACTTTGAACGAGGTAAGATATTGCAGAAGTTTATAGCCTGTTTGGAAAACATTGAGTACCTTCTATAAAGTATTTTAAAGGTTACTTGCAATGTGGGATTAGGTCTCACACTACTAACAATTCAAAGATTACTTTGACTGCCTCTATGGCGCGGTGAGAGTGTGTCCGACTGCTACGCAAGAGCGCACCACTATGTGGGATCCACAAATTGTTGTTCTTAGTCTGGTTGTAGGTACTTTGTGTCCCTGACTTATACGTTTATAAAGTCCCCCGCGACACAGGGTTTGTACTCTATTACGGGAGTCGTCTTTTTAAAGAAAAAAAAAAAGTATTAGAAGTGGGTTCACGTCGGTAATATAATGGGTAGGATTCGAACCTGCGACCTTACGATTGCTAGACCGATGCCTTGGCCATTAGGCTACCGCCGATTTAATTTTTTTTTAAAGTACGAGTATTTTTTTTAAAAAAGTGCAATAATTAACGGGCGAGCCGCTGTACGCTCACGCTCATTTACATAGTTCTCATTCTCATATGTATTTTGGTAACTTTTTGAAAAAAATGAAAAAATGACATCCTAATTCATAAAAAAATATATATAACATAAGCTACTTTCGAATTTTCTGGTGGCATAGTGCTTAGTAGGATTTGAACCCGCGATAAATATTTGTATTGAGCATGAACGTTCATTCTGTAAAGTTTTTATATAAATTAATTTGTTTACTGTATTTGTATTTACTTTAAAATAATAATAATAAATCGTTATTGTAGTAAAATATTACAGTTGTTTCTGTTACCACAATTGTCTGGTTATCAGAGCACAGGTTCTGTCTAGTTTGTTGTAATTTAAAACAACCCATTTCTCGTGACGTTACTCTCGTTAAAAATACTTACAAACTTATTGTTACGTTACTTGATAATTATTAGTCATGGTAAGCCAATCAACTTCAAAGTATTCCCTCACAATGAGTGCTAACTCGAAATTTATTACTTTCTGAACTCTGTAATCAACTGACGCTTTGAGAGCGATCGTTTATTAAAAAAGGCCTCTGCTTCGTTGGGGTTTGACACTTCCTTGTCGCATAGATTTCAATTAAATCCCTAGTCTAATGATGATGTTCACTAAAGCGATTTCAGTCTAGTCTCGCTGGATTATAGTGCTGTGGATTCGCAGGCACATTGCACCCTCTATTCCCGCACTTTCATTGAGTGGTGGTCACTCGCCGTCGAAGCAGATAAAGTCCAGATAAAGTTGGCATGACGATCTGGTTGCTTCCCAAAACAAATTGGAGTAAAAGAGACCATTTCCCAGAAATGACAACCTGCCAAAAACATTTTCATGTAAATTGACGCCAACACGAGTAGGTAACATAATGCTACAAGTTTAAAAAAGTAATCAGATCTTATGGAAAGCCAAGCTAGTGAGGCAAACATAGTGAGTGCGCTATGAAATAATTAAGTACTAATCTGTAAGAAATAATAACCTAAAAAACTAGGCAAGTGCTTGTCGGGCCACACACAATGTTGGGTTCCGTACCTGCCCAGTAATGTGGGTTTTCTGTTGTTTTAATTTCATACTACTTACAAAGTTTTTTAAATAGTTTTCAATGGAATTTGTACTAAAATTTTGTTACTTCTCACTTGGTCGGCTGTTACTCGTAACTCTGTAAAGCCCCCCCCCTCTCGTCAGCTAAATGGTTGTTTTTGGACAATTGATTTTAACAAAAATTTGCTTTTTAAGATCCTAAATCTGAAAATGATCTTGACAGCCCCTCAACATTTTTGAGAGACCTATCAATGATACCTCGCACAACGGGGTAGGCAAAAAAAAAACATATCGGAGAGGTAAAAAATGTATTTAAGATTTTATTCTTTCCCTTTGTTGGCGTAAGTAACATGTGTATTCATTCAAAATGAAAGCCTTGTAGCCCTAACGGTCTCTGAGCTAAGCTGCCGACGGAGGGACGGACGGAAATGGCGAAACAATAAGGGTTCCGTTTCGCCATTTTGGCTACGGAACCCTAAAAATCACATCCCCATTTTACATCTATGGGAGATTTTTTTTCAAGATTTTAATGCAATGAGTAATATACAAAATTACACCTTTCTAGTACTAACGTTGAAACTATATGAGTTCATGATTATCTACGATTTTATATGTGAACTGATAAGACATTTGATCGACTTCAAATGGCTTTTATCAAGGATCTTCAAAAGTAACCATCTACCGGTCACATAGCGAGTTCAGGCGCGGTCGTCTTACTTTGGGGGATGAACAAAGGAGTAGTCGTCCTACGACGACTGTCACGGAAGAAAGTGTGCTGACAGTAAAAAAAATAATTCAAGAAAACAGGCAAATTACATACGAAAAGATTCAGCACATACAAATTTACACTTTCGTATGAGGAAGATAGTTTCGCGCTGGGTGCCGCACAACCTCACCGAAGCTCAGAAGGGGGCCCGTGTGGTGCTGTGATATGTATCAAAAATTTGAAGCAGGCTCTTGGATTATCTTGGATTTATCAATACGATCCAAAAACAAAGCGTCAGACAACAGTTTGGCTGTTTCAAAACGAAACAATGAATACGAAAGTGAAGCGATCGAGAAGCGCAGGGAACATTTTGCTCGTTAGTTTCTTCAGCTTGACGGGAAACGAAATTAGAATTAAAACCAGATACTGGTTTCAATTTTATGACAAAACCAAAGAATCATCAACGCCGAAAGGTATACTACAAAATACCTGCTAGAAGTTTTGTCTGCAATGAGCAACAAGCAACCGAACACCGGGCCTAGGGGGGTACTGCTTCATCATGACAACGCGTCCGCGTACTCGGCGCTCAAAACGAGGGACTTCCTGAACACCATACCGGTCAGAGTCTTGGGTTGAAATGTAGAGATTATAGAATTTTAGTAGAATGTCTACCCGTGACTACGGCAATTGCAACACCGGTCGAAACTTCGGGCAAAAAACAATTTCGTCTAAAATATTTACGCGAATTTTATAAACTATGGGTCTTAGTTTATAAAATTGTATAATGTGTACAAATCGCGAAAGTTTACGAACATATATTGATTTCTTAATTATTATGTTATCTGTGTGCGTATCCTAGCTTTCACACCAAATTTCAGCTTTCTATGATTTCTGAAAGTAGTACACAGCAACAGTTTTGCTTTATATCAGTCAGTAAATCAGGGACAACATCTGGGTATTTTAGATATAAATAATTCATAAAGTATAATAGCTCTACCTGCCTTTGGGACTTGGCAAGTTTAATAAGTACTGTAATAAATACTGTATTTACATCATATCCTGAGAATTTGGCCTTTCTAGCACAGTACAGACAAAAACTAGGGAGTACATAGATACTACAAAACGCTTAGAGAAAAGGTAGGTAGTGCTTTGCACTTTCGCTGTCTCGTCTTGGCGCGGGACTGCCGATGCCGAGCCTCTTGATAGTGGGTCAGTACAGGTTACAATAAGTCAAGCAAGAGCATGTTGGACTATGCTCAGTCTAGGGTTCCGCAGGCTCCGCAGCTCTTATTACTAATAAATGCACTACATATGAAAAAATCCGATTTTTTCTTACGAATTTTCCTTCGTACACTTTAAATTTATGAGTATAAAATTAGCATAAAAATGCTTTAAAATTACATAAAGTAAGTATTTATTAAGCGCTTTGACAAACCTTTGTAATTTTTTAATCATACGGTTCTAAAGATAATGGAGACACAATTTATGCAATTTTCGAAGCGATTACTTCCAAAAATATTCACATAATCAAAAAGTTCATTAGAATGTTTTTAAAAGACCTGTCTAATGATGTGCCACACGTTGGAGTTTACTGAAAAAAAAACACAAACAGCTTCTGTTACCTGTATGTAGTGTAAAAGACTACACAATGATTAATATTCATTGTGTAGTCTTAGAGTAAAATTCCTGTAATATACGAACGGACAGACAGACAGATGGATATGACGAAACTATAAGTGTTCCGTTTTTGCCATTTTGGCTACGGAATCCTAAAAATGGGTTATTCCAAATGCTTCTTGTTATTACCATCATGCCTACGAACCAAGCTTTTATTTGCTTTCATTTGATATTTCCATGTTTTGCAATAAAGATGTTTGTATTTACAAATCACGTACCATCTTACGACGAAGTTATTTTGATTTGATTTTAAATGGATTCGAAATAAGTTCTACACAAAAACATTGGTAAAGTGGGAGTCGAACTTGCGCAGCAAGGGTTACGTACCGTATTTTTAGTAACATAGACATTGACATTTTTCTTATCTATTTATTGTTGTACTAGCTTATGTAATAAATGTGAAATCTTTATAGAGCAAAATACATACATAAACTAATACTATACATACACGTCACTAAATTATTTACCTTTGCTAGAAGACATCGGGTCTTGCCAAACTGATTTATAAGGTTTATATTTTACAATTTAAGAAACCGTAGACCTAAGAAACTGGATATAAGAAGAATTCCTTTCTAATTTTTGAAGTAGGTACGGAACCCTAAAAATACCGATACCTACGGACGACTGCCGCATACCAATAAATAAGCATTGGAATACTTGAAATAACTGTGTTAGTTATTTGCGATGTAAAAATCAATGATTATCTCAAAAATTGATAATAGTCGATAAGGTTGTCCGAAAGAGACCACGTGGACGTGTCCCTTACCAGCACCGGTTGTGAATGCCACGAGAACGGCAGCAAATAGGTGAAATGTAACATGGAAAGAGATAATTGACGACTGAGTGAGGAACACGTCTAAGAAGTATAAATCAAAGCATAAATCCTAACAAATCTGCATTTATGAAAAAATGCCTTACTACCTTCGTATTTTATTCAAAGAATCTGCAACTACATGGTAATAAACCGCTCAATTAGTTTAATTCCCAAAGCTGGATAGTTTGCATCAATTCAGTAAATGTATCTATAACGAACATGAATCGAGTCAGTTAATCTACATGGTTACTTCATTGGCGCTTTTGTATGTAGAGGGGATGTATCGTACAATGGAGAGCGAGTAATGGATCGCGGTCCTGGAGTATTGCCGTCATGATTTATGACTCCAGACGGGATCCGATAGAGGTTCATCTTCTAATATAGAAAGTATGGGAATTCCTCGAACTTAAATATTAAATAGGATAAATGCATTTGCTAGAAATGATAATATATCCGTAATTAAAAGCTGCCCTACGTGAATTAAAGCTTGTTTTTTTTAATTTATAATTCTGTTGTGAAAAAGATTTGAAATCTGAATGCCAATTGTGTGCCGGTATAGATAGATAGTTTGCCTAGTTAAACTGGATTGAACCAAAAAATATTATTTTGCTGACAGACAACTTACCGATATGCACTTACACGCAGAAACCAAACAGAGAATAGGTACAGTCGCAAAAAGACAAATTACAAGTCTTAGAAAAAAAAACAACGGGTTGCATTCCGGGAGTGCCGATGAGAGTGAAAACTTTAACATTAAATTACATACTAATAAATTTTAATATTTTGAATGAATAATATTTTTCGATCTTACCTACATAATAATAAAAAAAAATTATAAAATAATAAATCACAAACCAAAAACCAAAATATAAATTAAAATAAAATGGAATAACCACCTGAGCTATAATAACATTGTAGATGGAGGTGAAATTTACCTTCGTATTCTAATGATATTGTAGTAGTTTTTCATTGCTCTCCCTCCGTCTTACTAATTTTTGATCAGGTCACGTGTCCTGACGCAAATTTAACATATTTTACCCAGTCCAAAAAGTGCACGACGCCGCTAAAGAAGTTTTCACTTAAAAATGTGGGTTTCACAAAATACAGTCCTATTGAGGGATCAAACCCGTAACAATTTTCTGCCATTGATTCGACCCCTGTAAAGCCGGTTATACAATCATGTTGGTTGAACCTTGCCTAGTGAAGGCCAAAGTATGGGCAGTTAATTTGCCTTGGCTTGCTATCGCTTGGTGTCGCTCATCTAGCTGAAATGTGTTTACTGCCTATAACAGCCGTACAGTCAAGGTGTTTGTTCCTAACGTCTTTTGAAAGGTGATGATATTTTCCAATCAAATAACTTAATTTGAACACCCTCCTAACTCTTTCCCTTCTTTACCCCTACTTTTCTCTATCTACCAAAACTACTTAAACAAAATATTTACAAAATACAAGCAGCAGTAAGTAGTAAGGAATCTTGAATCGTATTATTTCCGTCTATATACCCGACATTCAAATATGAGATCAACATAATTCCACATAAAACTATGTTTGAGTAAATTGAACGACAAAATATATGATACGGTTACAGTAATATAAAAGCACAATTCATTGTATATATGTGAGTGTATTGTTGTATATATTGGAATATTTGACATTATTACGACCAAGTCGCTGCAGTGTGACCGCGGATTGTATGAAATAGGAAGAAAGACATGGAAAGTCTGTAGAGTTTTAGACGTAAATATACCTAGAATTATATTTTGGGGGAGGGGGATTGCATAGGTCTAAAAAAAGGAACAGGTGAGAGTTGAATGCCCAAATCTCCCCGGTTTCAGACTTTCCCAAAGTGATAGGTTTTGCTGTTGGGACTTACGGGCTTATTCACGTATTTAAAGCAGTACAATTTCAAATAAGTTTCGATTAAAACGGTTATTTTCGTATTCTTATAACTTTGGGATCAATCTGAAATACGCTTACATCAAGTATACGTCTCAAGAGTGCAATAGCGGCATTTTAGTACGGTCTGACAGTTGCGTAAGCGTATTTGAGATCGATCTTAAAGTTACAAAAATGGCTGTTTTAATCGAAATTTAACTGCAACTGCACTGCTTTAAATACGTGGTTGGCCTCCTTGTCTCCACTCTTAGGAAAGGCACGGTACGTTTTCTATCACTGGACCCAAAACTGAAAATTGGACTGGATACAAAATTACAATTAGTGCCAAAATGCTTTTTGTAGATTGCATTTATAAGATAAATGTTTCCATTAAAAATACTCTTATCGTCCTACATTTTAGAAATTCATGAAAGCGTAATAAGTTTTTCAGGTAATTAAAAACTTGAAATGCCTCGCACTAAATAATTTCCTGCAAACCGTATAATTACGTAGCACCTAAATACACCAAGAAATGTAATTTAGGTATTTGTAGCTTATTGTACCTATTTGTTATTTAAATTACTATAAATATTATTCCATAGACAATACCCAAACATAGTAGGTATCAGAAGCCGTAGTGTTTCGTAAACACCAATTGTTCCATTTCTATGATCTGTTTACGTTGTGCCCCGCGGGATATTATGGCAGATAACATTGCCTCGCGTTCAAAGCGCCGGATATTGCCAACGACGCGGTGACACCAGACGGTTTAATAAAAAAAATATTTACTCTACGCTAGAAATATGGGTTAATATCTTTTTGATGAATAGTTCTCGGGTAAAAGATCAATTTACCACTTTAAGTAAAGGATTTCACAATCGGGCTTCTCCAATTGAGGAATATAAAAATTTTCATTGTCACAATTATGATGTGCTAATCCGTTTGACCTATCTTTGTTGTCTTTGTTTTTTAATAAAGCAAGTTTACATACTTAAAATGTTTTCAAAACATCAAAGTAAACAAATAAGTTTCTACAATAGCAACAGACAGCTTGTGGGTTCAAATCCCACTTATTATACTACCGACAAAGTAACCTAATAATTTAGTATATAATTATATAGAAATATTTTGAGACATGTTTCTTTATCCTGAAAACCATTTATAAATACCTGAAGGTCATGAAAATTTACAAAGAATACTATTAATAAATAAAGATCCAATTTCCTCTTGTGTTGTAATTACGAATCGTATTTTCTGAAGATAAATAAAACCGGGCAAGAGCATTTCGGACCATGACAAGTATAGCAGCCGTTATTAAAAATAAAATGCACTATAAAAGAAAAAATGCGATGTGAAAAATTGCACCAGCAAAAGAGCGCATATTCATGGCACTTACGCTCTTTTTTTTTGAGAAGCAAAGTTTTTTTGGCAAAAGTGATGGATAATTCATCGATTTTTTGTGAGGATAAGGGAGTGCCACATTTTGTTTAGCGGGGGGCTCGCGAGGGAACCGCCCTCATTTGAGATGAGGAATCGCTCAGCGCCTAACGTCATATCACATAACGTCCAAATTGCTGTAAACATCATTTCTAAATGGTCTATTGAATGGCGGATAAAGCAGAATGAATCGAAATCATTCAGTTTGATCCGCCATATTTATAACCGCACATAGATTTAACCAACAAAAAGGCTATCATCCGGTATTTATAAATGACTTGATTGTACCCTTTGTAAACACAGGAAAATATTTGGGCATTAGACGCAAGGCTTCGCTGGAAGCCCATGTGAAAAAAAAAAAAGCGCGATGAGTTAGAGCTTCGCTATAAAAAGATGTACTGGCTACTGGGTAAACATTCAGTATTGTCAGTACCTAACAAAGTCTTACTATACAAACAAATCCTTATGCCAGTATGGACTTTTGGTTTACAGTTGTGGGGATGTACCAAACAAAGCAACTCTCAGATGATACAACGCTTCCAAAATAAAGTACTCAGGGGAATTGTTAATGCACCCTGGCACATTAGAATGGACGACCTCCATCGGGACCTTAAAGTGGACCTCGTCGCCAATATTATAAAAAAGAATGCTGAAGCTCATGAACATGGACTACATACACCATGTGAATATTGAGGCCATCCAGCTCCTCGACAACACAGATATAGTTCGAAGGCTGAAAAGGACCAAACCTTTTGAGTTAGTTTAGTGACAGTTATAGTGTAACAGTGCAGTGTAACTAAAGGACACAAGAACATAGTGCCTTCATATAATAAGAGAAACTATAAGAATAGTGTTATTGGACACGAACTTAGTTTAGTATATTATGAGTCTAAGTGAACTTTAAATTACTCATTAGTCTCCATAGACTAGATTGTAAGCATAATGGTGAACTTTATAGTGCATCATATTATAAAAAAATATATATTCGCCTAATGCAAGAGAGGATTATTTATTTCCCTAGGTGGCGAGTCCCAAAACTGCTCCTCGTGATGTACCGAGTACAAATCTTTAACATCACTTTTTCGAGTAACTAGGAATGACACGTACCTATTACTAATATAAGAAAAAAACAGGAAAGTTAACTTAATTGTTTTTTATCGACCAGCACCTTATTTTTAAAAATGATTACAATACTAAAAAAATTTTTTTGGCAAATACAATAATTGCATTTTTTGAACCCGAGACTTCCGTAGCCAAACCGGGGCCAGAAGCGAACCACCTATCTGGACTATGTTACTAGATATCAAATCTGTCTGTGTGTGTAATACGGACAGACAGACAGACATACAGACAGACAGACGTACGGACGAACGGACGGACATACCGAAATTATAAGGGTTATGGTTTTAGCCATTTTGGTCACGGAACCTTAAAATCGAAACTGGTCTTCTTTTAGACTACTTTTCTGCCTTGACTTAAAAAAACTTTAATTATGCAAGTTGAACAGTTAATACGTATTTATCATAGTCGTCTGGACTTCAGCCAAACAATACTAACTATTATTCTTCAGCGGTGTTAAGTGTATAAATTAAATGAAAAAATCTTGAAGGTGTGAAGTTCTTTGAGCTAAAAATAAAGTCACCCCAGTCGGATGACATAAGCGTTATGTTCACAAACTAATCAGTCGTTCACAGCTGCCCCGCTATAAGTCAAGCCTACAATTTCTCAACCGCCAGGTACTGTCACCACACCTGGTCGAAGGATCCTAGTTCTTAAAAATATCAACATAATGATTGAAAGCTTCTAAGTAAACTTTACCCTTATTTTAAGTCATGCAAAATACATAGATGCCAAACTTTACTGTAAGTTAATACTGGCTCGTTAAGCTCGTTATAACTTTCTTTGACCAACTCAGACCAGACATAAAGTTTGGTTCTACATTACGATTTTATCGTTACTGGTAACAGTAAAACAGTGAAAGTATCAAAAATGCATCTTATTATTTGCGATTTCTACCACTACTGATATAAAAAAGAGCACATAAAGTAAACTAGCCTGCGTGCGGCGAAAGAGATTTTTAACCTTTGGGTTTGTAGAGAAAAGTAGTATAAGCTGAATGCTGCTGAAAGATCAGCTGTTAATATTCAATCTCAATTTAATTACAAGATGTCGTTAATCCTTATGCTGTCTCTTTCAATTTCAGGTGAATTATAGCGAAAGAATATGAGTATAGTTGTAATTGAGTGGTGTAAGTATTGGGGGGATAGAACGCTGTCAATATCAGATTCCACCAAGAGGAAAGGTGTACGAGGTGTACGTGAGGTGTATGACGTCCTGTTGCGCATTATTTTTATTATTTTTAATTAAGAAAACTTACAGCTAGCACATACATAATGTAATCCAGTGGAAAACAAATTGAAGGCCATTAAAAATTTTTCACTAACACTGTATGTTCCTTCTATGAGCTATATCTAATAGCCGAACATCAGTTGGCCGGTTACCGGTTCTGATAAGCCTTTTTCCAATCATTTTTTCTCGTCAACTTATTTCAAAGTTAAATTGATCGTACTCTATGTAAATTACTTTTAGATTCGTTTGAAGATTTTCGTTGACAATTTTTCATCGTTTTGAGATATATTTTTAATCACTTTTTTTCCTCGCCTTAAAATTATAAGCCAGCTGCATTTACCTTTTAATAACAAAATAGGCCGCCACCAAAATTCATAAATTCCGACTGGATCACAACGGGAAAGTTCCCAAATGTCAGGATTTATGTGAAAAATATAATTTGAATTTCAAATTTTATGAATGTGTAATTTCAAATTACGTCGATGTCTGAAATCATAATGAAAATCACTGACGGACTTTTATTAAAATAAGATTATGGACAGATTGATGGCTTGGTTTCTTGGCCCATAAGATTGAACTAGAGTAGGTATCGGACAAACTCATCCATATTTGGTCATCCTCATTGACGAGAATATTTGAAAGCTGGTGACGATCAGCTGGCAACTAAAAAAATCAGGATTTTATATAATGTGTAACTACCCCACTCTTAGAATTTTTCTTAAAAATAAAAATTTTGTACGAAGGATACTATTGTAGACCCAGAGAAAAGCGCCAAAAAATGCAAGCATTTTATAAAAGCTGACTTTATGATACTCCGTCACATATGGACTAAGGAATCTCCTTCCGTCAGTCAGATGAAATCCTTAACGTTTGGCGTACAGGACTTTCATTGGCTACTGACAGGATCTGTTACTGAATTATACGGACTGTCTAATTGTTAGGTGATTCTGTTAATATTCTTCACCGGATATACACAATTTCAGATCACGCATTCGAAGGCACGCGCAAATCGACCACTATTATAACTTAAACACATTACTAAGGCGCCTTGTTACAAAATTTTGCATGATTGACAAACGTAAAATTTATTTTGAAATAAAATACCAACTGTTATAAAACTATTTTTTAAGTTTTAGAAATCAGTTTCACGATATATTAAGTATTTTCGAAAAAAATTAACATGCCCCTGGGCCAAACGCTAAGGAATCCAGCTGACTGACGAAAGGGTATTTCTTTACTCCACTAATGTGACGTACTATAAAAAAATCACCCTTTTTTTAACGATAAGTTGCTTGCATTTTTGGCACTCCCCTCTTGGACTATGGTGACTTATAAAGACAAACGAAGCAATTTATGATGAAAGATCCCCGACCGTCTTATCTTAACCCTCAAAAGCTCATATGGACATAAACGTACTCATGACATAATATGCAATACAACGGTCCATAAGCGAAGCACTTACATATACTCTCGGAGCTGTCCGGGTTGACTCCACGTCAGAATTTTAATACCGTTCATGTGAGTGACGTCAGGCGGCAGTCATTTATCATAACCCTCTTATTATTCTGTTAAAAAAATACCCTAGCAGAAAGGAAATATAAACAAAAGTCTACTGAGTGAGCTTATAAAATATATCTGTGCTTAGTATATATATATATATATATATCTGTGCGTGAATACTTTGCTAAAACATTGGTGTTATTTAAGCTTAAAAAATATCTAATACTGTCGTAATTTAATGATGACTCATTAAGTCTTTTTACTTAGTCAGTACTATATTTTGGCGAGATTTGCCCTGGGATTAAAGAGCGAAAACGTAATAGATATGTCAAATTTGAGGGGACAGTGACTCAATGGCGACCAATGATATCGAGAGATCCGAACTAATCTCTGAACACCTCTACTATCGTCTTTGTCTTGCCTTGCGAATCGGGCTGAGCTGTTTTTCCTTCACAAATTTGGTTAAGATACAGTCAAGATTGTTCATGGATGTTTGTCTGCTATTCTCCCAGAGAGACTAGAGAAAGTGGAGCACATGCAGATAATGGGATTTTACATGCGAGCGAGCATTGTTCACAATTACTCCGCAGGGAGTTGTAACGCTGTGAAAATAATTTGACAATGAATGTGGAACGTTTTATTTTGATGTGATGTTGTTTAACAACTGTGAATGTAGACAAACGAACAGCTGGGCTCATTTTAGGTTAGAATATTGAAGTTTTATAGCATATACTTTATGGATTGAAAAATCTTCGCATTTTTAACACAAATACCGCAATCTGAGTACACAAACACTGTGTATCACGGATATAGTCAGTGTATATATATAGAAACACGCAGTTAGCGTAGGTTACTCATAACTTCTTGAACAGCACTTCTAATGCACTAAACTATAAAAAACCAAAGAGCTATGAAAAACCAGGCAAGTGCATGTCGGGCCACGCATAATGTAGGGCTCCGTATTTTATGTGTTATCTAGCCTGAAATCTGAAATTATTGCAAATACTTTATTTAAATATCTCTAATTTATTGATAAACGGGTTAAATACTGAGACACATTCAAACAAACCTTCAAAATAGCCCTGTGTTTGTCGGACAGATCATATGCTGATATAATCTATTACGATAGCGGCTATTGTATGCTGAAATGACTTTGTAATATTAGTTATCTCTTTGAACATAAACCTAGAAGCAGTATATCAAGCTCGGGGACAAATTACTGTAATTACTAGATCAGTAATCTTGAAGGATTGCCGACTTACTGCCGATCTTGATACCGCTAATCTTGTGTAAGTAAGATAGATCCTGTACCTATCCTTACAGTGCAAACCTGAGGCCTGAGTAGGTAAACGATTTACGCCATATTTATGTTATACGTGGGGTTCGTGATTCAGTGGCGTTGTTAGTAGTGCGTAGTTGTTACTGACGACTCATAGATGGGTGACTATTTTAAACGAAAAATGTACATGGATGTATGGACATTTTATTGTCCTCCGGGCTTAACTATTTAACTTTAACACGGTTTAACATGCTCTTCGAAGAGTATGTTAACCGTGTTGGATTTCTGTTCTATCGGACTACGGGTATGCATTAGTACCTTGTATATATTTCAATATCTCCTACGTAGTTGGTTAGTCTCTGATTAGAATGGCCGCCGTAACAGCAATCGACTTATAATATGTATTTATCTTTATATTGTAAATATCGTATCGTAAATTTGTGTAATTTATAAATAATTGCAGCTCGGTTTATTTTATAGGAAACCTTGCATTATAATAGCTTTAATCTTAGCAATATTCTTGCTATTACTTGATAACTGTAATTTATCCTTACGACGATGATGACTTAGAATTTAATTTAATTTAGTTTAAACTAAAGAATAGTGGTTAAGGCATCAATTCGATAACGAGAGGTCACGGGTTCAAATACCACCCATGTTTTTGCCTATGCTATCTACTAGAACTTATTTCTAACACAAGCAATTTAGCTTGGATGGAGAGGTTCACAAGATTGCTAGCAATATTCGGCCCCATCGCTAGGTTTAAAAAACAAATGATTGACGCGTGCAAAAATAAACGATGAAGCTCAAGAGCCAAGTTACCATACTGTCCAGTTACGAAATTAATTAATAATAATATCTTGATAGTAATAATAATATCTTGGGACAACTCACATAACGCTATCTGATCCCAAACTAAGCAGAGCTTGTACTATGGAAACCAGACAACTGATAAACATACTTATATATTTTTAAATACATACATATTATAGATAAATAACATCCAGACACATAATAAACCATCGTGTTTATCACACAAAGTTTTATCCTGGTTGGGGATCGAACCCACGACCTCCGGCCTAGCAGTCAGGGTCAATAACCAATAGACCAACAGGCCAGTCATTGAAGAAGAAAATGAAACCATCAATATTTTAGTAAAATCTATTCAGGAATACACCCGTGAAGTCCCCCCGAGCTACAGAAATATATCCATATAAAACACGAGTGAATCAGTTTACGAACAATTTGAGTCGCTTTTGAGGCAAATCGTCGAGGCGACGCAGCCGATGGCGCGGCAAATAACATAAATATTGTGTCTCGAATATAACCACTGACTTGAAACTTCAATTACCCTCCTAAAACGAGAACGTATTTTCTATCCAAACAGTTTTTATGGTATTCTATGAAAGGCATTTTGGTATACATTTTAATCTAGGTTCTATTGATGTCGATGGTTTTAGAGATTTTCATATTTACCAATGGTTTAAACCCCTCTATAATGATCATGCTGGTATATATTATTTTTTTGCATTCATAAAAAAGCTAGTAGGTACATACTTTAAAATATTTAGCATGTTTTCTTAGTAAAGCCATAAATATGTCAAATATCGGGGCTCTCTGAAATATATGGCCTGGAATTTACATATGAATAATTTTGGGTTGTCACAGCATATAACCAACGAATGTTAATTGAAAGGAACATGGGTATTTTGGCCTATTGACCAATAATTACAAACACACAAAATAGTTATCGCTAGATAGGCAGCGCAAACGCCTAGATTAAGTTAGGTACGGCATCTTAGACATGTCACCAATAATGACAAATGATTATGTCATTACATTTTTGCATAAAAATACACATAACTTTTACACCGTACGGCCTAAAAGGATGTCATCAATATTACACAGAACGCGGACTAGCTCTAATAGCATTCTGAGTCCACCCAATGTTTCAGGATGGGTCTATCCATTTTTGCAATAGCTTGTTGCAAAAATGGATAGTCCTATATATGACCCAAATATTTGAAAATATTATTGATATTCATTCATTTATTTTAAAATTACTTTTATTTTTATTCATCCATTTGTTTATTTTAACATTATTTTTATTGTTAATAATTCATTTATTTATTTTAAAATTATAATTATTGTTATTGTTATAAATTAATATGATTATGAATTAAATTTACTAACGTGGGTTAAAAATTAAATTGTTAGTAACAAAATGGATTTTAATTGTCTGAATAAAATAAATTATTATATTATTAAGTTTATTAATAATATATTAATATTATTATTAATAAGTTATTAATATTATTATTACAAAACTTTTCCATGTTTTACAACTTTTATTACTCTCAGTCTCGAGTCTGAAATCTCTATGGAAGAACCGTTATGGCTACTTAAAGAAAGCGTGAGCGGCTAGTTAAGGTAGCAGTTAAGTAGCATCTCAGCTATGTCATCAATAACGACAAGTTATTACGCGACAATTATTATTAACGCGAAAACCCTTAGTGATAACAATACATATCGTATTGTTATCACTAAGGGTTTTCGCGTTGTACAACTTGTAATATGACGAGTAGTCTGAAATTGGTGTGGGAAAAAAAGTTATCGCTACATGTGGGCTGTGTGAGCGATTAGTTTAGGTACGGCTTTTCAGCCTAATAACCAATAACGGCAAGTAACATCATCAGAAAGCTATTTTTTATGATCTGCAACTTTTTCTATTGCGAGGATTTCGAAATCACTGTGGGAAAAAGTTATCGCTACATGTTATATATCATCAGAAAGTTTTTTAATTATCTGTTATTTTTTCTACAGGGGAAAGTAAAAATTCACTGTGAGAAAAAAAATATCGCTACTTATAGGCAGTGCGAACGGTTGGGTTAAGTTAGGTAGGGGGTCTTAGTCTTATGACTGATAACGACAATTGATATGTCATTAGAAAGCTAGTTACGGTGACACGTAGTCTGTAATCGCTATGGGGAAATAAGTTACCGGTACTAAAAAGCAGCATAAGCGGTTAGTTGAGGTATGGCTTCTCAGCCTAATCATCTGTAAAGACAATCGATATTTAATTATCAAGCTTCTATGATGCTATTTAACTATTATTTTGACGAGCAGTTCGAAATCTTTGTGAAATAAAAGTTAACACTGCTTAAAAGCCCCATACGTGGCTTCTCAGCTTAATGACTAATAACTACAGGCAATATGCGATAGGTGACTTTGTATTTAACAATAAAATCACATTTTAGTTTTATCTCACAATCTCTAAAACCACCATAATCTTTCATTTACATAGGTAGCCATGACCTAAACTTATTCATGTAATCTTATTTTATTCAGCCATAACTTTTTTCTCATAGTGATTCGAGAAGGCCTGTCATATATTAAGCTGTAGTATATTAAAATACTTTTAACAGGTCTTTTTATATTCACTTATTCATACTGCTTACTAGGTCATACATTTTTGCCCGTTCTCTTTTCCTCAATATTTTTACAATGATAGAGGCAAAACTAAAGTTGATTTACAACTTACCTAACCAACGTAACAATATTTATTCAACACGAGATTATAGTATAAAAATAAATAATATAATGCTACAATAAAAACAAATGAACAGAAAAATTGTAAGTTTAACAAGAAATATTCTAAGGTGGCATAAAAACCTAACAGCTTTGTCACATTCATCAATTCCTTCCACACGACGAATTTGATATGTAAAATTAAAAATATCAACATTTTAGTTTAAAATCCGATGCGTTCCGGCACCGAGTGCAACCGTGCACTCGTGTCGGATATAGCCGCTGAAACGTGCTCGAACGATATAACAATTCGTTTGTAAACTGATGCTTTGTTTCTACCCAACAAAGCAATAGCTGATAGATAATGAAGTGTGCTAGCGCTGATAATAACAAAAGGCCCCATCAATAATAATCCAATACAGTGGGTTGTTACACTGATTTGATTTCAACCGGTGGGTACAATATAATCCTACACTTTTCGCAAATAGTAATGTAAATGTAAATACATTCACTATTTATTCTTAGTATAATGTTCTATGCACAAAGCACTATTCCCTTAAAATCTCCACAAATAAGACACAATCGTTTAATAATTTAGCACAATGCTCTCAGAGTAAATCGTAATAAAGCGTGAGTAATGTAATGTTGAATAAAAATGGTCACCTATCTATAGAAAGGTGATCTGCAAATTAGGGACCGTCTCCACGGGCGCGAGAATCGTAGCGATTCTGCTCTACTAGCGTCAGGTAGTCTCCACGGACGAGCGATTATTCGTATAGTCGCGACGTCGCCAGCGTATCGTCGCGACTCGTAACGAAACCGCCGCGTGTCCGCGACGATTATCGTCAAGACGAGACGCCTGCGTTTGTCCGCTGACGTTTCTTTCAGCCACTCGTCCCAACGCCGCGATAACATCGCCGTATGGAGACACGTTCTAAAAGAGTGTATAGAAATAGGTTGCACGACGACAATACCACCGTGATTCTTTGGCCGTGGAGACGGTCCCTTATGCAACGTTACTACTATCTATAAACTCTAGTAGTATGTAGTAATGTTACTAACAGATATAATATCTCAAATTGTGTCGATCTACCTGAGATTAATAATATTTGCTCAGAATATCTGTGAATACTGTCGATGTGAAGTATAATATAAAATAAAAACTATATATAATTATTATAAAATAATAGCTCATTCTAACACAGATATATAAAATTATGGTTAGGAGCACTTCTTGGAATAGTAAAACGATGGATTCGATTAATATCCACTAAGCTAAGAGCCACTTGTACCGTGTACATAAACTTAAGTATGCTTTCAGCGTTACTAGGTGCTATTTTATATATACTTACCAACTACATCTCAGTCAATAGTCAATATAGTTCCGATATTATAATGTAATAAAGAAAACGATTGCAAGGAAGGTTTTTGTTTCTTGTTCGTAGTTCTACAGAAACAACGTAAAAGAAAGATTACACGATGACGCATTACACTGTTATACAAGTCGGTAAAGCTACGCAGTGTTTTCGGATCATGCTTGCGTGCTTTTAGATCATGATTCACAATCCCGGTGTTTCGATCAAAACCATAACATTCCAAATGATCCATTAGAACAAACTGTTTACCTGTCAAAAAAGTGAAGTAACAATATACTCAATGGTGCTGACAAAAATAATATTACCTTGTTCGTTTTTGACGGTGGGTGCAAATGGTACGTACCTGAAACAAAGAATTATGGATTCTTTTAGTCATTTTTTTATTCGTTCAAATTACTAGTACTACTAGCATTTCGGTCAAACCATACAACATACTTGACCCTTTTCAACTTGAATATCTGTCCTGACGTTTCGTTTAAATGATTTAAACTTTAAATTCTTTCGGTAATAGCTCTACGAGGTACTAACTAATTTTAGTTAAACTTTACGGCTTCCCAACGTTTCATATAAACTAAACTTTTTTATGCTTACTGAGTAGGCATTTTTCTCTTCTTTTACATATAATACTCATAGCATAATAACTTTGATACGCTGCGTCCGACCATACCAAACTATACACAATTGGGTATTTGACTACTATCTTAATACATTAATATATTACTAACATGCAATAATATCTCATAAAGTATTTCTGATAAAATATGATCGTTTAAAAAATTAGCTTGTCTATTATTTTTTATTCATCAAAAGAAAAACAAAAGTAAATGATTTGATTAATAAAATATGACGTCATATGCTATTTCGTACAAACTTATTAAGAGCGTATCCGATCGTCCTTTCTTAAAAAGATACTGATTTGACTTTAGGCAAATACTTCTAGTACTAATAAGTTTTTTTTTTCGTGTTTTTAATTAACCAATATTTTGCATATATAAAAAAAAACTGTTTACTGATGAAATAATAACGTACCTACCTATTAATTTATTTTATAATATCACAACACTTTGTATGAAAACATATTGTAAAGCCGGAGTAGTTCGCATTAGAAGAATTTTTCTGCACAAAAAGTACATACAAGTAAAAAGTTTCACCCAGTTTCCACAATTTTTAGCTGTAGTATCATAACATATTTCTTTTGCGTTTAAGCTACGTAACGCAAGCAGACTTTTGTATTATCTTATATCGTAGTTATGTTGAGTATCCTCTTGTGTCTTGATCTTTATCCACTTTAAAGATAAAGAGAATTGGTAGTACACGATGAAGAATTCAAAATTAGAATTTAAGAGTATTTGTGCCCTAATATATCCCGTTGATCTTTCCATGCAGATATTATTTAAGCCTAACTTGTCATTTGCAATTTTGTAACGCAAAATTCCAGATAACTCACTTAAAACGTTATGAAACTGAATTAGTCTGAAATGCATTTTGTATCTTTAATTTGTGCATCTGTTTTTCTTCCTAGTCGTTCACTCAATGCTGAGTATCGTGACTCCTACTGACTTTGTCAAATAGTTGTCTCCATCGACTACGTTTCTTGGCTAGATATAGCGAGGCGCTGACGAGAATTTTTAGTTCTTCGGAGATCTAATCCGACCACGACTCGGTCTTTTGGCTTAATTTTTTCCTGTCACCATCAGGAATTCCTGATTATATCCATCTCTCTGGGAAATGTGTTTAGAGTATTGCATTACGCGTTGCGAGCGGTTCATAGACAGCCACTGAGCATTTTCTGTTTTTATCTGTTTTTAGTTGCTCCGTGGTATTCACAGCATGCAGCGCCAATACCACATCTCAAAGGCGTTAATTCTCTGCTTCTCAGCGGCCTTGAATGTCCCTGAGCCAAATAAAGCAATGGAGAAGACAAGTGTGCGCACGATATGTATTTTAATACGATTACTTATATTTATGTCTTTCCAAATCTTGTTCTATTGAGTCATCGCTGTTTGAGCATGCCTATCTGTCTTTTAAGCTCTTAATATTTACTCTTTGTCTTTTGTATTACCATATAACAGTAAACCAATGGTTTTTGGCTACGGCAACACATAGTAGCTAAGGGCGGTCCCAAATTTAATATCTGAGATCTAAATTATGACATAAATAACAAAGAACAATGTTTAAAAGCATAACCACGCGATCTTATTCTTGTCTGTTCTACGTATTCCACGGGGATTCATAAATTGTGTAAAATTGTGTAGAATTTTTCAGAAGACTCAAGAGGGTTTATTTGAAGCGAAACTGTGGTTGTGCTACATTAACATAAATAATAATTTTAAGAGGAGCAGTGATTGCGCTGTGGTAAGGACAGCGACTTTCTATCCATAGGTAAAGGGTTCACTCCAGACTAGAAAGCGTGCACTTTATATGATTTGTTAAAATGCTTTTTAGAACCGAAAATCTAATAAGGCTTGCGTGGTGGCTCACGATCTATACCACCGGTGCACTGCTAAAAAGGCCTCAAGTTTGTTGTTTATTGTTTAAAAAATAATTCATATTAATTTTGCTTCACGTAGCTTAGTTTTTTTTTTATTATGCGCACGACAGTTCCGTAATAATGAGTAAATCAAGCAAGTGTAGTATTCGAAACCGGCGCGTCACGGAGGTGACGCTGAACTGAACCAGTCTGTAGGTATATGTGACTACGGCCGTTACAATACGAATACCTTAAAATATTCGCGCGATTAAGATCTGTGGTATATACCTGTATATACCGATTTAGTCAGTCAAATCAGACCATGATACTGAAACGATTTTTTTTAAAATTGTTTCAGTATCTTGGTCTGATCACTTCGACCTTTTTAAAAAAAAAACTTTGAAAGATGGTTTTAGCAGGACTGAAAAACAACTTACTTAATAGGTATTTATCTCAAACTCATATCAACACCAATAAACTGTCATGGAGCGATTGTTCTGCGATTGCTTCGGTGGCGCAGTGGGAGTGGACACACTTCCACTGCGCTACCGAGGCAATAAATAGTTTAAGAAAAAATAAGGACCTTTTTTACAAAAAAATGTTCTGTAAATTCGATTTATGGACGATAATTTTATATGATATGATACGTCATAAGAAAACGTTGATGACATATCACCACTTGCGTTATATTGCCATTCGCGATCCTTAGCAACCAGTCAATAACGTGATTCACGTTGCTTAACAACCAGTCAACAGACGGAGCCTGAGCGGATCGTGACACTTTTTCTTGAGTGCAGCCAGTCATCGACTTTTAAGACGTTGTCACGTCAAAAAAAGTTAGTTAAGTTTAGTATCTTATCACCTCATGGTCTGATCACCCCTCTGCATGGATTGGACTGACTAAATCGATACCGTGTATAATTTTATAAATCTACAAAGACTTTAAAACTGATGCAAAATAAATACAGTGAAGACGGATGGTCTGGATCATGTTACAGAACTAATGCATTGTGGACAGGAGCCAATGAGTGGACTTGTGACAGAATTGTCAAATGAGGATGCATCGATCATTACGTCACCGGACTTTAACTTGGGGTGCGATGAGGGGAGAGTTATTGGGGATCGTTTTTTGTCCAAGGAATTAATACTATTAGATAGATAGATGATCTAAGGAAGGGAAGAATTCATTGATCCCCGTATATTGTTGATGAGGACATAAAGTTTTAATGTATTAGGGATGTGTACTTCTACTGTTATCAGTTCCTGCTGAGGGCAAAAAATAACGGTCCATAAAACACGTCTCAATTTGAAATAATTTCTATTTTGATTTCTAATTGAGTTGTGTAGTTTTTGACGTGTTAACGTCTTATAAATTGATGACCGGCTGCACTCAGAAAAACCCGGCCAAGTGCGAGTTGGACTCGCGCACGGAGGGTTCCGTACCATTATCTATAAAAACCGGTTAAGTGCATGGCCGGACAAGTAGGGCCAGGCACAATGTAGGTTTCCGTAGTACCCCCATCCGGCTTAATGCGGCTTAAGAAGTGGGTTTTCTGTTGGTTTTGTTTCATACTTACAACGTTATACCTGGTTATACCTACTTAATAAATCTCTAATAAATTTAAAAATCTAATATGTTCAATGGAATCTATACGAAATCGTTTTAACTTCTCATTTGATCAGCTGTTACTCGTAAGCTTGCAAGGCCTACTTAGCTGTAATAGTTTTCCTTTTAATTTCACTTGACTCTAACATAAATGCACTTTAAGGCTTCATATTTCAAAAACGGATCTCTAAATCTAAAAATGGTATTCACAACCCATTTACATTTTACAAGACCTATTTTATGATCCACTATCTATGTCAATGTTTTGGCGATTACAGCGACATGCGATACAATTCAAAATTATAAAAAAGGTGCAAAGGCATGGTTGTATGTTCAATGTGATCAATGTTTTCTTTAGACGACGTTAGAAGTCGACGACGTTCTTTTGAAGACGTTATCACGTAAAATTATCGTCCGTAAACCGACTTCACAGACAACCATTTTTTTTTAAGAGCAATTTATTGATGTAAAATATTAATTAGATATATAGTATTCAGATCTCAGATCAAGTACTATTCATTAATCGTTTAAAATAATCATGTTTGAGTATTTAAATCAAATTATATTGAAAGCCCAAGTGAAACTTGTACCTATCTAATCAGAATTACAATCTCGTCGGCAGGATCTTTAATAGCCCATATTAGCCAAGTTTCTTCTTGCAGATTCAGCTTTTTGTAATCAAAGTGAGCAATCTCAAGTAAATCTCTATTCGTTGGACGAGATTTTTGTACCAAATATGTCAATTTATACCAGACAAAGGTTTGATACAATCTTAATCGATTTTTCCATACATTTAAGGGCAAGGTTCTTTATTACAGAGTATTAATTCCTCCCATTTCGGTAATACGATCGCGATTGCGGCTTGAGCCCAAATTGGCTGTAAGCGGCTTAGTGCAACTAATTCTGACGCGATCTGCCTCGCCCCAATTATTAGTAATGAGATTATCAGTTTAATGTCAGTCTACGATGCGCTTGCCAACTTGTTAATCAATGAGGATGACATTGACATTGGAGAAGTTAATGTTCTTGTATAATGGTGCAATTTAATCTCGATAATTTTCGCACCCAGTTGCCAGAAAGTACTTAAATACAATGACTTCATCACATCGCATCCCTACTTTAAATCTTAATTTGATTTATATGAATCTCTTGGTCTTAGATTTATTATAATTCAGAGCGTTGTGTTCTTAAATCCGTTTTATTACGGTTTTCTTTTATCTTAATTAAAAAGGGAATATGTTATGAAGATGAAATGGAGTTGGGGTTCTTTGCAGAGAATAATTTAGTGTTTGTAAGTAAAGGCGTGCACACAATATCAAACTAGCTGCGCCGCGCGACGCCGTCTGCCTCAATTTTCCCCGTTTTTGCAACATTTTTCATTGATGCTCCGCTCCTATTGGTGGTAGCGCGATGTTATATAGCCTATAGCCTTCCTGGATAAATGGGCTATCTAATACTATAATGTTTTTTCTATTCAAACTAGTAGTTCCTGAGATTTGTTCCAGCTTTTCAGTTTAATAATATTAATTGATAAGGAGTGACATGTTTTTTTATAAGAGAACAATAATAGAACGACGAGAATATTCAAGTAATGTTTAATAACAAGACTGAAGGGAATCCTAAAAGAACTACTTTCGGGGTGCATTAATGTCAATATTTTATGTGAAACTACTTATGAACTACGTAAAATCTGAATATGTGCATAGTTTGACCTATCAATTAGTGTTGCCCAAATTCAGTCTTGGTCTTGCAGTCTTGGTCTTGTTCTTGCGTTTTTGCAAGACCAAGACCAAGAACAAGACCGCGTATTTTTAGCAAGACCAAGACCAAGACTGACCGTGCAAGACTTGAGCAAGAACAAGACATAGCCTGCAAGACTCTTGCGTCTTGCAGCTAGGACTTAGCGCTATTTCACTGAGTAGTTAGGTGTAACAGTTCGGTGTATAGGTAGGTACGCTTAGGAATTCTATGAGACGCAAAAAACTGTATCAAAGAATATGAAAAACTGGACCTATGCGCATTACGACTAATACCATAAACATAGCGAATAAAAAAATATCTATTAAAATCAAACTGAGTGCATGCATAGTTATGTTTTAACCATCGGCACTTTGATAATGCGGCATCAAAGGTTTTGTACTTACTTCTCAAAGAAATTTGCCGCTTTTCGGAAGTACATGGTTATGATACACGCGCCGGCGGCTTCTTTTGAAATCTAAAACAATCGTTGCCGCCACGCCGAAATCATAACATTTGACACTATTTGATTGCCGCCATAGGGCGAAGGTATACTCATGCAAAATAATTTCCTAGTAGAGTACCTACAGGTGTTCCAAAGAATAAATAAGTTTCAGAGTGCTTAGAATGAAAATGAATACATTATACTGATCACGCAAGTAGTATTATGATTAGGATAAAATGGTAAGGATAGGTAGTAGATGTCATATTAATTCATTCTAGTAAGTATATATTATAATATTGATTACTTATATGGTTTTAAACTAATTACTTAGGTACTATTATTGTACATTTAGTCATTATATTTCTTAAGTTTTTACAAGAAAAAATAGCAAAAAAGTGTTCAAATATCACCCGTTTAATAAATATTGTAGCCACTTTTAAATATACTTGAAACGTGTAAAAAAATTCTACAAAACTAATAAAATAATATAAAAAGCGTAGGTACTTACCTACTAATAAAATAAAAAGCCTGCGATAAGAGTTTTGTATTACTTACCAGCCCGAATATCTCTGAGAGAGATGATGAGAGTAAGTATTTACTAGCTGTGCCCGCGACTTCGTCCACGAGGAATAGTAACTTTGGAGGTATAGTGACGTTCAGGACTTATTTATTTATTTTAAAACTTCTGTCATCAAACATACAAACGAACTCTTCAGCTTTATAATATTAGTATAGATGTACGCCAAAACATTCACTTATATGTAAAGAATAGTGATTGGCACTAATTCTATTTTATTCACGCGTCGCGTCTGTACAAGTAGGTAATATTTAGTGTGTGTTTGTACGCCGCACGCGGCATTGTTTGATTTGCGGCGGCATCCTTTTCATAGAGCCGGCACGTGGCGAGGCGGCGCGGTAAAGCAAGGAAACGTACTATAAATAAAGGAATTATTTTAATTCCAGTCATTTCCAATTGAGCTGTGCTTCGAGTCTAACTTGATAATTGTTTTTACTAATTCTCGTTGTTTTCTAAAAACGTATCACGTGTACAATTTAATATGAGTGACGAAGATTCAAATTATTCTAGTCCGAGTAACGAGAGTTTGAGTCACAGATCTAAAAGACCCAAAAGCAAATTTGAGGAGTTTTTCGAAATAATTCATGCATCCCAAACTGCCTTCTGTAAATTGTGCCAACATAAAAAGATTGAAATAAAAATGAAAAACAGAAACACTTCAGGCTTAAGGAAACATCTAATATCTTTCCACAAAAAGGAATCAGAAATATTTCTTCCTGTTAAACCAAAATTAAGTGGAGATATCACAAGCTTTTTAGTAACCGCTGGAAGTGGACAGGTAAGAATATTTTTTTAACAGTTAAAAGAATTTTAACTCCGCGTAGCTATTCATGCGATACTTTCAAAAACGCCATTAACTTACGTAAGTATTTTTGAGTTAGTGGTGTTTTCACAGTTTTCATCTAGGGGTGCGACATATTAAGTATGTAATTATCGTCTTAAATATTTTTTATAAACACCCATATTTTCAGTTAATCGGCCAGTAACAACTAAGTACTTTATTTTGGTAAATTACAGTACAGTGCAACCTTAATATAACAAATATCAATTTAACGATTTTCTCGATTTAACAACAACAAACCTCCTCCTCTTATACGCTCAAACCTAATAACACAAGATTTATTGTTTTGTTTCAGTCGGAAAACAGCAGTGACAACATCACGACAGCTACAGTTGATTGGGTGGTGAAAAAATATCTTCCCTTCTCATTTTTCGATGACGAAGCTACACAAGTATATTTTCGACGTATTTGCCCTAATATGGTGTTTCCTAAAAGGTCTACACTTAGAAGGAAAGTCAAAGAGCGATTTGAAGAGCTCCAATTGAATCTCAAGGAACGACTTCAACAATTATCATCTAAAATGTCTTTTACCATTGATGGGTGGACGTCAATTGCTGGTAGGAGTTACTACGGGGTTACTATTCATTATATAGACAACGCATGGAAGTATCAATCTGTAGTTCTTGATTTTATACCATCACGCGGTCGACATACTGGGGAAGATAATGCAACGATTTTCCATGAATGTTTATTGGAATATGGCATAATTGATAAAATACAAGGTATCACGGTCGACAACGCAACTGCAAATACCAAATTCATGTATGAACTGGGCAAACAGCTGCCGCCACACTTTGATTCAGACAATCAACATTTCCGGTGCTTTGCTCACATTTTAAACCTTGGTGTACAAGATTTATTAAAGACCTTAGCATTACACTGTGAGTCTGACACTAACGCGCAAGATCAGCAGTACGAAGACTATGCAGACGAAACTGAGGATGAGGAAGATGAAGAATCTGCACCAAATATTGCTGACTCGCGTACATCTGTAACAAAGTTACGCAGTATTTCCAGTAAAATAAAAAGAAGTGAGATAGTGAAGAAGAAGTTTCAGTCTGCTTGTGAAGCAGCTGGCGTGCCATCAAATCTAAATGCCATTCTTGACTGTCCAACGAGATGGAATTCCACACATGATATGATTGGATTTGGTTTAAAAGTGAGAGCGGGCATTGACATATTGTGCAGTTCTGTCACCGAATTAAATGATTTTCAAATCACAGCTAATGAATGGCAGGTACTCGAAAAATTACATAAATTTCTAATAAACTTTAAACTTTTAAGTACAAAACTTGGTGGAGACAAATATGTTACATTACCGCTAGTCATTGTATCATTCAATCTCTTGCTAGATAAAATTGAATCCATGGTAAAACAGTTAGATGAGAAACCTAATCGATCTGAAGTGGATGAAAGGCTCATTCTAGCTTTCCAAGCAGCTCGAGACAAAATGCTTAAACATTACAAGAAGAGCAACTGGATTTATTGTACTTCTTTAATTTTAGACCCAAGGCATAAGGCTCAGACTTTTGACCTGACAATGTGGGGGAAGCAACTTAAAACAGAAAGTCTGCGCAAGTTCAATGAACTTTATGAAGAATATAAAAGTCTACACTCACTGAACAAATCTCTGGAATTACCAGAAAAAGAAAATAAAGTATGTGATGAAGATGAAGACGTAATAGACTTTGATAAACTCTATGAATGTCCCTCGACGTCATCTGGATCTTGTCTTCAAGGCTTAGTGATAGACGAGTTGGAGGAGTACCTGAGAAAACCAAGAACTGCCAGCTCGGAAGACATTTTAGATTGGTGGAGGACGCATGAGACAGAGTATCCGATTTTATCGAAAATGGCCCGTGATTTTCTCTCAATACCTGCAACTTCAGTACCTGCTGAGAGGTTATTTTCTAAAGCATCATTAGTAATTAGAAAACATAGAAATAGGTTAAGTGATGAGTCAGCCAGATGGTTACTTTGTATTAATTCTTGGTCAAAAAAAATTATATAAAGTATCATAACCTAATGATAAAGCTGTTGATTTGTGTTGTATTTTATTTTTTATTCAAATAAATGATAAATCGTAAACTCTTTTATTAAATTTCTTATAAGTTGAGGGTTCAATCTCTTTCTAGACAGATAAGTATTGTTCTTTAAAATACAGTCAAGTTATTGTAATTAATTTGTTTTTTTACATGTTTTAGCAAATGTAAGCTTATAAATCATAAATGTTTATTAAGAAACAGTTACTTCCATGGAAAACGACATATAGGTCAGTTGATTTTTCGAATTTCTTATCAAATCTTCAGTTACTTATTAATCTGCTTGATCTTTACTATGGCTATGTTAATTCAAGCTCACAATGTTCCAATTCTAATACGTTTTTCTAAGATTTAAAGTAAACTTTAATAAATAGTAATAGACTAATAGGTAATTGCAAGACTTGCAAGACTCTTGCTGCAAGACCAAGACCAAGACCAAGACTGGGAGCGCAAGACCAAGACCAAGACCAAGACCAGGTGTATTGGCGCAAGACCAAGACCAAGACTGGCTAAGTCTCGTCTTGTTCTTGCATTTGGGCAACACTACTATCAATCACTTCATTTTATAAAGTTTCCTAATCATTAAAATAAATACACTACCTTATATGGGTAGATAGTGGTGTATCCAAGGACAATATACTAATTCTTCTAGAGGTGTTGGTTTTTATTTTGAGATGAAGGTGTATTACAAATAAAAGAAACAATCATCTTCATGCATGATTGAAAATTAATAAAATTTCACATTATTTACTTTTTTGTAAACCACCAACGGAATTTTGCTTTAAGTACTACTTACGTCTTTCAAACATGTCATTACTTGATACCATGCACCAAAAATTGCTTCTAATAATAGTTGCAGGTCTAGGAACTTCTTTAATATAAATGAGAACTTTTTCCTTAACTAAAACGTGCAGTACGTGTCAAATATTTAGCGTATAAACGTATAAAATATTCAGACAGCGGGGGAGAGGTTACAAAATAAGCCAATGACAAGGGGACAGATACCCGCCATTTCTTAGACCTGTTTACTCTTTGTGTGCCATGTATTATAAGGTCAGTAGTCCCGGCATATTCATGTTTCGTCAAGATATTTTTCTCGGAGTCTACTCACTCTGTAAGAATACTGAATGAGAGTGGTGTGTAAACTATATCTGTATGCTATTGAGACCACGTTTTTATTTTGAAAGGAGGACAGGTTTTTAATATAAATTGTAATGTTTTGGCTGCGTCTGTTATTGTTCTCTTCTCGTTTAATAATTGTAAAGGTACATTAAGAATTATTTGAATATAAAACTAAGTGCAATAATAATTTGGTCGTAGAATATGTGAACTGCCACAGCGGATAACATCAATTTTATTGTACATAACAATTTATACAATTTTTCAACTACTTTAGAAAATAAAATATCAAGTTATAAATCAGAGTACATTCACAAATAAATAGTAGAGACTACGGAAAAATACACGAGCAATTCAACGACAACAATTCTTGTAAATAAACGCCAACACTAGGGTCGTCAGACGAATTCCGGTCTGTCCGGGCTCAGTCACGTTGTTCTCAACAACATATTACCGAGTTTTTTCCCAAAAACCCACCGAATATTTTGCGCGTGCTTACAACAATGCGTGTTACATAGTAGCCTCGCGTTATCATTCCCCTTTACAAGATCCCGGGAAATTTAATAAAAATCCTAGGGACCTAACGGAGCAAGAAAATTTTCGCTGAATCGCAGCCCTTTAAGACGAAATCGAGGTATTTGTCGGATCGGCGGGTGTAAGCCGGCGAGGGCGCGGGGCGGGGGGATATTCGTCGCGAAACGAATTCAATTTGGATCATTCTTCTATACTATTATCCCGATTGAAGGTCTTTCCTCGCTGTCCCCCGCTCGAAATTGGATCGTCTTTTGCATAAAATGAAAATCGAATCGGAACTAACGAAATATCCTCCGAAAGGTTTCGTCACCCCGCGTTTTGATGGACGAGACCTTTTACAGAATTATGAACTGGAGCCGGCAGCGAGCAGCTAAATCTGGGACACAACGTTTATATTGTTATGTGGACTGCGGACGTGCGTGGACAGTCTACCGGCTACCCTCATTTGTTACGTAATCAAACAAAATTTATCAACTTTTTGGGGACCTTGTTCAGTTATTCAAAAGCTACGTAATTTATTATGTTTTAGTTAGTATGCGACTACAAATTAAAGTATTCTTTTAGAAATCAAATTATTATTTTTATTACATTTCTCAATAGACTAATTGTATACTTGTAGGCAGGTAGTCACATTCAAACTTCATTTACAATTACAAAATAAGAGATTACTTTCTTGTGTTAACGTTAATAAACTCGTAATCTGAATAAAATCAATTCTGTGGCAAACCATTAAATTATTTGTTAGATTACGATCGAAAACATTCTGCTTTATTTTGGAAATATTATTTTCGAAAATTGTTAGGGCCTTGGGGTCCAAGCGCTCGCCTATTATTGAAAGAAATTTCACAGCGGCTGTGCGTCTCGTGAAAAGGGCTAGCCTTTTCTTCGCACATTGATTATGCATTGCCATACAACGTGGCAATGTTGCCAGCCTTCTGGGCACTAAACCGGTTGTCGTCGATGGGGAGGAATTCTTCGACGCCCAAACTGGTTCTGCCTTCCTTTTTTATTTAAGCTTTTCTATAGTGCAGTGGTTTAGATAAGTTAGTTGTAAATAGTTCGTTAGTTTTAGTTTTTTCAAATTGTATATTTTTTATTAAAGAGTTGTTACATCGGTTACATCCTGCAACTACTAAAAAGTATTTTTTTGTAAGTCAATGTTGGAATAAGGCGACCTGTTTAGACGTTCTAGTATAGTAATTAACAAGTACCAGTATAATGTTATTAACCGTGCAAATTACGGGCATGTTTCAAAACTGGTCAAGTTTTATTATGTTGATACAAGTTTGGATGGGCATGCACGGAGAAGCTCGGGCTGTGAGTGAGGCTGATTTTGCAGTTGAAAACGACCGACTGCTTTAACAGTTGACAGACTTCGACTGCTATTATATATTGTAAGTGGTTCAATAACTGCCTGCCGGTGCATGCTCGCTTATGTGTAAACTCCACAACTGCAACAAAGCCCAAACTCCCTACACCCCTAAGCTAAAATGTTTTGCTTCAACGTTATTATTAAAGCATATATTATTCCAAAACATTGCTCTGAGTTCCTCAGTATCAAGTTTTTCGCTCAATAAATTAATCCATACATAGAAGGTTTCCGATTCAGTGAGCAATATACAGCCTCTACGAGCATTGGGATGAAGGTCGTAAAATGTAAAGACGATTCCAATGAACGATACAAAGGAGTAAGAACTTTATCGTAAAAAGCACACTGATTGCGGCAGACTTGTTTACATTTACTTTTTAATTTATGTCATTTTAATTTCGAGCTAGTGATCTAATAACTTTTTAGCTCTTAACACCTTTAAAATTTGTTTCAATAAAGTAATTGAAAATCACGGCCAGTTCGTGTCTCATGCTCTAAAATATTACTTTGAAGACTGTATAATAATAGATCTATAGTAATAATTAATGAATGGAATACCAGAAAGTCGTTTACACATACTTGAAGATCAACCTGCAAACTATCAGCTAGTAAGTAATCTGCGACAAATAGAATGCCTACCTCAAACTAAACCTGAAGTTTCTTTCAGATGAAGCAACAGTTCGTATGTAAAGCTTCAATGAGGTGGGGAACTGGATAACATGCGCTGTTTGTTCCACAAACACGAGGCTCGCGATCTCATAATGTTAAACAAAAGACGCGTCCTGAGGCTGCTCGGTGAGAGCCGAAACGATACACAATGTAAATTGATTTACTTGAAAGCATCGGTGAATATTCTTGTAAAACATAAGCGAAAATGTCAGTTTAAATCTAGTAATGTATCTTAGGGTATTAATTCAATCTGTCTACTGTCACATTACTAGTTGTGGGCGTATCTTTTGTTATTATTATTTTAACCCTACGTGTGTTTTCTAATAAATTATAAACATGAGTTTAATGTTATTGGTAGATAAATAATATTAATAACAATAGTAAGGCCTTGCATGGAAAGTCTTGCTTGCTCATCCTCCATTTTTTCACAAACGTAGAGTGAATTTACTTTTTTCATTAAGTATGCAGGGGATTTCAGCGTCATATGTTCGAAACGAATCATGTGAGCAGTAACCAAAGTTTTACGTTGTTTGTTACACAATTATTGAACTAAAGGGTAGGTACGAGAAAACTTTATTTGGTTAATTTCACAATTTCGTTTCGATTTTGACTTTTTATTGAAATATTTATACAGTTTTTTTGTGGCACTTTACAATTGTTAGTTGTAGTTTACAAAATTGTACTTTTAATAAAAATGTGGTGTATGTAGAGTGAGAAAGTAACTTTTCTTTTATTTGTTGTAGCTAGTGCCAGGCTCCGTATTTTATATCGTAAGTTATTTTAACAAAATGATATTAGATGTAAAGTTAAAAGAGGTGCTTCCAAAATACGTATTTTTTACTGTTTGTTCAATACAAAGTATGGAATGAGCGAATTATTAATTATTGTTTATAACATAGCGTAATCAGCTTATAACCTCCCCTCCCCATCACTGGGATAGTAGCCCCCTCTCTGATAGAGGGTTCCGGCTGTAATCCGCCCCTAAGATACACTGCGGATTGTCGATTAACGACTGGCCTCATTAGCTTACCTACAGTTAACAGTCTGTCGAAATTTACATTTGTTTCATGCGTTTTGATAACCGTCGCTAGATAGAAAACTCGAAAAGTTTTATATTTGTCGACAGCACAGATGTAAATTTCGCTACATAGTTAGGTAGTATAGTATAGTATTTTAACAGACAGTTAACGATAGATACGTTATTGAAACCGGCCGTAAGATATGTCTACACCATGCGCGTTACACGTTACTTTCCTTCATTGATAGTGAGCAATAGCATGAAACAAATCAAATGATGAATATCTGCCTGGGTTTTAATCCTACCTATGGCGCCTACAGCTTATATGTCAGAGCTATTACATTATAATACGAGAGTATAATGTGATGATCAATCAATTTTCCGATCTTCATCTAATTGAGATTATCCAACTATTAGAAGATAATTTAATGCACTACTAAAACGAAAACCGACTCAACTGGAGAGAACTTTGCTGAGAGGTGTGATAATTTTCGAAAACGGTGACCCACCTATGAACCGACATTGATCTGTCATTCTGCTCGGCCACCACTGAGGTAGAGGCGGAGTGTACGTACCATAATGATGAAAACATCAAACAACAACCTCAGTAATAAACCCAAAACCGCCCCTATTACAAAGCCTTTAAGACCGAAGCCTGTCAAAAGTCCATAAAACAAAACCATATCAATCCCACAATGACACTTAATTAGCCCATTTTATTTTCTCGATTGCTTCCGTTTTCGTAACATAAAACAAGAATAAAAGAACAAAATAAAAATATTTATTGCATTGTGTTTAATTTACGAACCTTTATAGCGACATCAGAGGAGTATTCTGTTCTAATTTCCTCAGCAACCGCCTCCAGCGAGAAATGAAACCGTTGTATTGTATTAGAACATAGGGCTGGGAGTAAGGTATGAATACTCGTGTCGAATAGGTAACTGTTATTTTTATATCAGACTTTAAAGTAGAATGTTCTAAATTTGGTTTTATTTGTATGTATGTTTTAAATGTTGTGCAAGTTTATTTTATTATGTATGCGGAATAGACAAAATTGATTAGGTATTTATATTGCCACAGGAATTAATATTCTTACGACACATTTATTTATTATGTAAAGGCTAAAAATAAAATCAAATGTTAATATTTCACTAGCACTCAGTATTGAACTTTCAATCCACGCACGGGAGAAAATCCAGAAAATTTCGCAACACAAAGACGATCCCGTTTATTCGTTTTAAGATAACAATAAATTGTTAGCATCAGTCATTGAAATAAAGAGCATACAACATATAATACGAGTAGTACAGTAACAGTGCTCAAATAAATAACAACTCAAGTAACACGAAATCGCCCCGTCTCTACAAACGATCATCTAAAGTAATCCCGTATAACAAAACGCATAATTACGTTATGTTGTGTGTTTTCCCCATTCTCCTGATTCGTTCATTCGCACCACACATCGTACAGCCCCGCTGCGTGCTCCCTGCGGCTTTATTCGATCACAAAACGTTAGCTCATCATTTACGATTGTGCGGAAAATTCGTTTTATAACTCCGGATATTTCGATGATGTGGGTTAAAATAAATTCCTTTTATCTTAGCCGTGTTAATATTTGTAAGTAGTCTTAACAAATTTAGCTGGATGCTAATGAAAAAATAAATACTTGTAGTGGCTTTATGATAAAATAAAAGGTTATATATTCGTAAACTTTCAAGAGATTCAGATTTGTACGCATTATAGAATTTTATAAGTTACGGGTCTGGTCACGGGTAGACGAGTCTACCCGTGGCCACGGCCGTTGCAATACGGTTGAAACGTCGGGCAATAAACAAAGGTATTTAGCCTTAAAATATTTACGCGATTAAGACCCGTAGCTTATAAAATTCTATAAAATAAAAGGTTGTAAGTAAGATATTTAAATTAATAAATTAAGCACAACTTTAATTGTATCTGACGTTAGTCATAATAATTACTTTAATATAAATCTAGCCTATGTTACCCGAAGTCATTTAACGATTGTGATACCAGATTCGTCTAAAACATTTCAGACATTTAGAAGCTGTGGCGGAATAAAGAAACTCACAGAGATACATACATAAACCCTGAAAACATAGCACTTCTTTTTTGGGGCAATCGTGTAAACAGTATCAAATGTGGTAGATTCCATATTATTCAAGGTTTAAAAAAGATCAACAAGTATCGAAAGTGGTAGTTTCGATACTGTTTTTTTTTTCTATAATTTCCTTTTCATAGGTTCATTTGCTTGAAAACAGTATCGAATGTGATATATTCGATCATGTTTGGCGCTTAAACTGATCAGTGTAAATTTTATTCGATTGAAACACGGGTTCCGTGGCCAAAATGCCAAAACAGAACCCTTAAAGTTTCACCATGTCCGTCCGTTGGGACGGAAATCTAAAACTAAGATTTGCACATTGAATGCAGTTGGTATTATAAATGTATAAATTTTATTTTCAGAGTTTATGTCATAAAAAATATTCCAACAAAACGCCTGTTATTTTCTTCTTTTGTGAAAAGCAGTTTATAAACAATATCTGCATACAAAAACACACGTAACACGATCGCCCAGAGACATCATTACAGGCCATTAACGAGCCCCATGGGATCAGTATAAACGAATCTGATATAAACTGCCATAACAAAAAGTGCTTAATAAGTCATAATAAATATAATGATATCAACTTTTTTGCATGTAATGGGCGCGGGGCCTTAAAAAGGACTTTATATCGGTGATCAACTTCGTTTAAATGGTGTTTTAGCTCGATCAAGTCGATACTTTACATTAGTATTATGTTGATCGAAAAGTTATAGCTAAACAATACGATATTCTAATTAATTCTAAGAACTGCTTTTTTTTCTTAACACTGATTTAGTCGCGTCTACTTCACCGTAGCAAACACACTTTTAAACCTAAAACTTACCTTAAAATATTCACGCTATTAAGACCCGTAGTATATATAATTTTATCTCTCTATATTTGACAAAGCTTCTCTATGACCGTATTTAACAAAGCTTCTGGTTAACATTTTCATCTTGCCAGTGACAATGTAAACGTCTTCCTTCCATAGCCAACTGTAGTAAACTGACGACAGCATAGTAACTAATAAAGATTAAAATTCTCATCTTTATATTTTAATTTGCCGTGTGGTACTGGCTTAAGACTAGGACCACCCCATCTCTCCTTCCGTGTCGACTAAGGGATTTCATACTGGAAAATGGGCAGCAACGTCCTCGAAATACTTTAAAGTCTTAATGCGATCGCCAACCCGCTCGCCAAGCGTGGCGATTATGGCAATAACCCCCCAGGACCTATAATAAATAGGTTCTATTGGGGAGACCCGTGCCTAGCAGTGGGACATCATATAGGTTGTTTTGTATTATGTTATGTAATTTAAAATATATGCACAAAAAGTCCTAGTTTTTATGTACCATAGCCATAATACATTAAATAAATGATTAATATAACTAGGATAAATTTTCAGAGCTTTATAATTGAGGTAAGCCTGAAAACATAAAGTACCTCTTCTTTAAAGAGCTGCATGACGCCTTTGTTTTCATTTAACATTAATTTAAAAGTCAGTAGATATGTGTCATTCTGACTTAATGTTGTGAACTTTTAGCAGATACGTGGTGTGGTGAGTGACAAGAGGCTAATGACCCGTGAACGTCGCGATACTGGCCGTCGTCATACAATTTTGTTACCGTGTCTTATAGACGACGGCGACGGTAAAGATTTATACTGTTTGGTGTCAGCGATTTTTACGATGAGTGTCTAAAGTTTAGAACCGTGTCCTGGATAACCGTCAGTGGATCGATATAGGTACATTGTAAATGTATAATGCGGTTGTTTGGAATAAAAACTGGGTTTGATCAATTAGATTAGACCTCGGTTGAACTACAGGCATTTTGGAAACCATTTAGGGTACCTAGTAATATACTAAATGGTTTCCAAAATAATGTTCGTTCACAAATTAATATGTTTTTGTATTTATAATCCAATTTAATCTGGTGACAGTTTACCATCCAGAAACCATAGTCGTTTATTATTATCATCATGCTATTAATAAAGAAACCAGTATTACAGATTCGAAGAGATCTGAAACCAATCTACTGATTTAGCCAAAGTATTTTAAGAAGCCCAAACTTTTTACTATAATAAAACTATGGAAACCAGTTCAATCTACGATAATAGGCTAAATTATGTTCGCGTCTATCTTTAAATAATAATGAACAGTTCTAATAAAACCCTTTTCGTCGTTTAATATTATGAATAATATAGACGTCGTTCCAGCTCCGCCTCGGCTAACGTGAAACTGCATGCAAACTTCTTAAACTTCCCACCAAACAAGTTGTCCCATAAAATATTCCCACGGTCTCTTCCCACCTCGGTAAAGTTACCCCATTAAATAACAGAACACCTGTTAATAATCTGCAACTTCCCTATTTCGATACAATGCAGATTTCATAACACAACTATAGAGGTCAAATGACCGTCCCTGCATAGCTTCATAACGATGCTATCTTTCCATAACCATCTTTATTTTACCACCGTGCCAAGTTATTTTCGCCCTTATTGTTGAAGCAACAAATTAAAAATTAAATATAAAAGATACCGCTGTGGAATGCACAGCTTATCTGGTTTAGGGTTCAAGCGTTCTCGCTAATTATGGAGTAGAAACACTTGGGACGTCAATGATAAGTTGCCAGATGTGAATGTAGGTAGATTGCCAAAATTCTCTTTAAGTCATTTCAGGAACGTTCACCTTAAAGTGAAAGAAAGAAAAGAAAGGTTGAAAGAAAAATTTAAAATTTTGCTTTCAACCTTTCTAAAATTTTATAAATAGTCATAATAACCTATATCGTAACTGAAAATACTTAATAAAAGCTTCGTTCTATTCCAATACGAGTACAAGTATTAGAACCTCACACAGTGCTTAGAATAACATTAATTAATTCACCTACATATTATTATTACACATATACTTATGAATCAGTACTACCTACATTCATCGTTATTTTAGTCAGCAGACTGTTCCACCATTTACTCTTTGCCCGATGTAATGCAATCTTTGTCGTTATCCGTGCTAACGAAGCGACGCGGGTGCCAGCGGGGGTGAAGTGGCTATCTCTGGCGGGGAGGGGAAGTGTGCAGGGAAGAGAGGAGAATCGTGGAACAGAGGTAATTAAAGGCGTTTATCTGCTTCAGGTGGGGCTAATTCTCGCGCAGATATGAATCTGAATGTAAAAACAATTTTACTTGTTCAGGAATTTTTCTGGGGAAATTTTAAGCAGAGTTTATAGTTGCTTATGTGGTCGTGTTTGCTAATCTAAGGATGTTTCTTATGCCGTGTAATGAAACTAAAGTTTTTGTTAAAATGCTGAATTCAAGTTGGGGTAGGATTTAGTTCTTGTGAAGAAAATGTGTTTCGCTTTAGATTTACTTTTTGTTCGGTGTGGCTACCGAGCAAAAAGCACTTTTTGAAAGTGGTGATTTACGTGCATAAATAGTTAGCAACATACATTTTATGACAAGCTGATTATAATCCCTCTGACACGTGAGATACAAGTTGATTATCAGACGTACTCAATATTCTATCTATTTGGCTACTAGAGATATATATTTGACATAAGCTGCATACAAAATATGTGAAAATTATATCTCTTGTAGCCAAATCCATCGATTAGTAGGTCATTGAAAACGGCCGTAAGTATCTTTCAAACGGCTGATCCGATTTATTTAATTTTATTTAAAGACTTTATGCACAAAGAATGTACAGAGGCGGACTTAATGCTAAAAGCGTTCTCTACCAGTCAACCTTTATTTTAGTCAGATTATTATTGTGTAGATGGAATCTACATCTACACAATTATAATCTCTACCTCACCCAAAGATCAAATAAAATAAAATAAATACACTTCATTAGTTATATGAAAATTCATAAAACAATCATACATAAAACAATACTTGTACATATTAACATATAACTGTGTGGATGTGCTGGACGTTATTTTACGTCCGTTTTAGCTGCTTTTGTGCCGACGGATAAATTAAATTAAATTATGTGTATTCGTTAAATTTAGTGGTGAGCATTTAAGTTGAATATTTATACTGTGTAGTTATGAATGAAATTAAATTAAATTTAAATGCACGAAATATGGTTTACAAGATTTGGAAAATTTGATTTAGGTACAATCGGCCTACTCGGCGGTCGTACACCCCTAAGGCTATAATGGCTTGCGAGAAACGTTCGCTCTCTACGTAAGCGCACTCACACAGGCACATCTGCGCCTTATCGGATGCAAGGGGCGGGGTCCTTGTTTTTTTTAGTGCGTTGCATTGTTGTTGGGCATATTTCGAACCGATTAGAAGATTGTAAATACTATTAAAGGATTGTGATTTATGTTGTAGGCGCGCTTTTTGCAGTTGCGCGAAATAACAATGAATTATTCTATTGTAATACATACAAATCTACATTAATGTTATAAATAGTTTATATTGTATATTTATTCGTTTGTGTTGTTGAAATAGTAAAGAAGTAGTTTAAAGCTTGGAGAGGAATATAGTATGCCTCAATACCATTAAACATGTGAAATTGTGGACGAAGGTGCGGGAAACAGTTAGATTTTAATATTTTTTTAAATTACTTTTTGATCTGTAATCTATCTTTTCTATAAATATGAGTTAGTAGAAGAGTTTAAAACTAGTGCCTGTAATTTATGACCTATTTCCGTTGTTTTATATTGTGCGTATGTTTTAGTATGATTCTGTTAAGTAGGTTCATCGAAAATATTTAATTTAATTTTTGTAAAATTATTTTGCATTTTTGAAACCTATCCATACTAATATTATACGTGTGAAAGTAACTCTGTCTGTCTGTCTGTCTGTAACGCTTTCACGCTCAAACAGCTAAACCGATTTAGATGAAATTTGGTATGGAGATAGTTTGAGACCGGGGAAAGGACATAGGATAGTTTTTATCGCGATAACCTGTATCCACGCGGGCGGAGCCGCGGGCTAAAGCTAGTAATATATGTTTCAAAAATGCGAAATGATCGTTTTGTAACATATATGTTACAAAACGATCATAAATATTTTTCAAATATTTAAGTCTTTATTTTGGCTTGCCCTCCGTAGGTATTTAAGAGGTAGTTCAACTCATCAGCAACTATGAGTTCAATGATTAATCTACACTTAAATATAGTAATATAATATAGTTATGCGAATAGAATGCGATAATCTCAGGAAGTACTGAGTCAAATTAAAAAAATCTATGACTGTTAGCTAGCCTATTTATCGAGGAAGGCTATATACATCACGCTACAACCAATAGGAGCAGAGCAGCAATGAAAAATGTTGCAAAAACGAGGATAATTGCAGCAGACGAAGTTTACGGGTCTTCGTCTGCTTCAGTCAGCTAGTATGCTATATATATACTTGTTCCCAGTGACTCCGCTTGCGTATATCTTGATTCGAGTGATAAGAATCCTACGTCCTTCGCCTATGCTTTGAAACCTATATCATTTTGTAAGTTCTTTGTTTTAGGTGTTTTATCTAAATTAAATTTCAAATAAATCCATTGGATTGATTTAACGAAATAAAGATATTTGAAATTTAAAATTTAAATCGTGCTAGTAGCTTCAGGGTAAACATCTACATACAACTTTAACTCTTTAATAATAATAGTATAAGTATGGTTTTAATTCAGCAAGTTATATTTAATATTTAACTACAGATTATTTTAGTAGAAATAAATGTATTACCTGGAATGAGGGCAAGAAATAAAGAAAAGAGTCAATTGTTTTATTAATTTTATGGATCAGTCTAACAATTTCATAACACATTTGTGCATATATAAATCATTTAATACTTTAAAATTGTGGATAAGGGTATGCAAACTAAAACAATAGGCCAAAATCATATTAGTTAACAATAACGATATATTTTTAATATTATTAAATTATTATTTTATCATGCTATATAGTCATCAAAGTGCTTAATTACCAATTACTTCATCAACAAATATTATATTAATAACGTCTTAGTTAATGAAAATAGTCAGTTTCATTAAATTAAGTAACAATGTATAAAAAATATTAATTATCTCAGATGCTAGCTTATATTTATTACAGTAAAATAACCAATAAGTATAATTTAGATTACAATTTAAAATAATTACAAACATTTAATTTCAATACAATCCATTAGCTCTACCGTCAATACATATTAACTGTGCTGTTTCGTCTTCACATTCAGACTTCCGGCTTCACATTTCTGGGCTTGTATCTAGTATTATTTACAAGCCATAAGTTCTGACGAATGTGTGCACTTGATTTTTTAAAAAATTGTCTGAAAATTTAGCGTGTGATAAATCAAAACCTCTGTACTCGCAAGCGTAACGCACTCTTGCTTCTTGTAGTTTTTGTCCTAATTTTTGTAGCGGAATAATGCACACATTTTCATAAAGCCTGCATGCCGCAGTCAAATATTCTAGCGAACGTCGACGTCTTGGTAAATGGCTGCACTTCGTTTGTGCTCACCATTTGCGTTACGTGATCCGACGTTAAGACAGTCCTCCTTAGCATCCCACTATAGCCAACGGCACGCTGTAGCTCTCTGAAAAAAAAATACGAAGTTATAATAAATGTATAAAAGATCTTCGATACCCACTCATTAAAAGTTTGAATGAATAGAACAGTAAGACAAGCACATTTTTAAAATAGGTGTTATTTTATTATACCTAATATTATTTCTTAACAAATCAACAGACAATGAACGAGTTGTCACTGATAAAATTAGATAATAGTTCTTAAATAGTTGAAATATGATTGAAAATAGAATAAACGTTAATATGATAAGCTACCGACTGCGAAAACAAATTCGCATGCATACTATTTTCAATTCTATTTAATTGATTTTAAAGATGATAATTGCCTTAATCGATATGATATGATTTCTAAAATTTACTAAAGCGTGTGAACGAAAACAATTTATTTTGTCAAAAGTAGTTTTAATGAATTAGGATTTTCAATACTTCATAAAATTTTACATAATTTATTTTGTTTAAATATAAATATTTTAAAAAGAGTTAGGTATGCATAACATCTTTAATGTGACAAAAATAAAAATGAAACACCATGATTTATTAAGGGTGGATTTAAGTATGAATCATAGAAAAAAATATATAAGTGTATAAAGCACGAAATTCCTACTCTTCACATTTCAGTAGAGACAGCCTTTTATATGTTGCCACTCGTTATACAAAATAGTTTTTGTTCCGATTAGTACTACGTTTCGTTATTATATTTCAGATTAATTGCACGAGTGAAAGTCTAGTTCTACGAATTAGCAAGTGACTCAGAGCACTATGTTTAAAGTAAACTAAATGTAAATATTATTGGACATCAAAAAATGTAAATGAACTTTCACTTTACATTGATTTATGAAAAAGACATTAACGGCATATGAATTTATAATAAATCATTTAAAATATTATTTATTTGTTGAAAATCATAAGTAGTCCTATACTTATGTATGATAATATGTATGTATATATATATATATATATATATATATATATAAATATATTAATTATTTATATATTTATTTATAAAATTCATTATTTTCTTATAATTTCGGTAGTAAATTAGTAGAATGATTTTTCGACAATCTTCGTCATATTTGAATATATTTCATAAAATTTTAATAAACTAAGCACTTAAATCTTTCTCACCCATTGCACCGTCTATTAACAAAAACCATTTAGTAGTTATTGTTTTTTTTTTAATTATATACGAAATAAATACATTTCACTACACTACATAGTAAAATTAAAATAATAAGTTTATATAAAATATTAAGATTAAATAACTGCGAATGATGAAACAACTAATCCTAATGTCTGCCATCATCATTGAGAATATTATTATATTATAACAATGAAACAAACCTTAGGTATGAAATTAACCATAGTCTTCAGAAATATTGATTATATTATTATTTGGTCTCCCCCAATGACTTTTTAACCAATAGCCAATTCTATTGTTAAACATAATTAATAATTATATTGTAATAAAATATAATTTGAATTTGACTTACTGTAACATTTAACTCCCGCGATATTTGGTAAAGGTTTGTCCTGTATCCTTGGCCATGAAGATCCAAAATTTGATTCCCGGTTTAAATTTCGGTTAATTGTGAAGACACGCAGAGGTCAGCAAGAAAGCACCCAACAGTCCAATAAAACACAGCCACCATAGGTAAACAGATGAAGAAGAAACTGTCCACTAATTCACACCACAAGTCAACGAGAGTTCAATCAGTAGTTTTGGGGTCAACAAAATGGCAAGATATCGGAATCCGTAAACAGATCAAGTCGTGAGCAAAATACAGTAAACACGCGCGTGTCATCGTACAAGGAAGTGCAAATTGCAACTAAGTTAACAAAAATGTTTTATGTTCCCGTTCCCACACCTTAGCCCCGTCCTAATTGGTTGGAAGTAAAATGTGGGAGTGGTTTTTGCGTTTGTGTGTGTGGCCGAACCGTTGTGAACCGTTCATAGTAAAATATTTTCAGGTGGTCGAGCATCAAGTGGGCCGATTGTACATACATATTTTGCCGTGGTAAGGCATGCAAACATTTTTATTTTTTAATCTTATAACTAATAATTTTTAAATAAATTCTTGCTAATAAAGACACTACCATGCATTACAAATAACATAATTAATTTTCATTTTAATAGGATTTAATTAATATTAAATCTCATTACCTAATTTATTATATGAAATAGCAAAATGTCAAAATAATCAGCACAATAATAATTAAGTTAAATTAAAATGTATGATTTTTTTACTTAAAAAATCCTTTACCGAATAAACACATTGTTCCGCAAGCCATAAATATAATCTTTTTTGGAATATTGTCATTTGTTGACTCCTTATAGTTTCAGGTATTTTATTATAAATTCTTATGGTTGGAAAACAATTTGTACTGTAATAGTGCGCTTTCATACTTGGCAAAAGTTGTCTATCTGGATATCTGATATTAAAGTTACAGTTATCTCTATATGTTTTTTACAGGTGTAAATGTTTTTTGACAAACGGACAGCATTCGAATATATACATTGATGGTACAGTTAATAGCTTAAGTTGGCGGAAGAAAGGCTTACATTGATGTTGTGACTTTAACATTATAAAGAGCTCGGATTCATTGTTTCTGTGAGATGAACACTTTATTTATATTAACTGCATTCCCCCATAGATGCAGACAATACCCGATTTTTATAATTCCTCTGAACATTGTTTTTCATGAAAATTTTTAACATGACCACCAACAGATTCAGTGAGGGGTTGTCAGAGTAGTCAATGTGGGATCCATCGAGGGGTCCACCGTACGTGTCAACTGCGGAGTCAACTGTGAGGGTCTACCATGGGGTCTAATACAGTATCGCTGGTTTAGCGATAATGATACCGTCAGTTAAACGGACGTGTTTCAGAATCGTTGATTAAACAGTACGAATCTGTCACTAGTTATGTGATAGGTTGAGTAGCACTGGTTAAGTGCTGTTGTAACATTGTGATTGCTGGTTGGGCAGTACTGTAGAACAAGGTAGAACACAGTAGAATACTGTAGAACACTGTTAAGTACTATTTTTGTGTTAAAGTCACAGGGATGACTGTGTTTGATTGAGAGTCACAGCAATGATTGTTTGTTTGTGGTCACAGGGATAACTATGATTATGTGTAGTGGTCACGGGGATGACTATCAATTACCAATTTTTTAATTTTTTGTAATAGTTCTATTTGGGTTAGGATAGCTGAGCGGACATGTATTTTGTTTCACGAGAATAAGGTACCTGAGAGGATAAAGAAAAAACTGGTGTGCTGTAAATTCAATATCGAATCACTCGCTCATATGATTAAACCTTATGACAGCTTTAAGACTTTAATTGGTTCGATAAGAGTATATCGCGGTATGTTAAAAAGTTTGTCGTAATTGCGTTCGTAATTACAATAAACAGTATGACGTTACACCCATGAGATATGATAGGAGACAGTCAGATAACAATAAATTAAGCTATGTAGTAGTTAGGTTAGATAGGTAGTTATAAACTAAGTGAGAACCAAAGTATAGAGACCTATTTCAGATTATAGAAGGACTAGCGGGTGGTCGCAAAATATTAAAAACCTGGCATTTTTTATTTAAAGATAACTAGCGATGTGGGAGTTTTGGGTCCACATTACTATACTAAAAATGTGATATATAATCAGAGTATCATTGATGAAATCAAAGTTGATCAAACTGAGAGTCTAACAATTTTTTTTTTTTTTTTTTGATGCGTTCATATTATGATGGGACGGTGCTTGAGTTGATTTAATAAAGTTGGGAAAGATTTGGTGATCCAGTTGGGATGTGCATTTTAATAGTTGAGTAACTGGAGGTACTAGTACTGGAGTGCTGGAGGTACTAGTTTACAAGTAAATCACACGCCAAACAGATCAAATTATTGATTCAGTTTGCGATTTGGTGATTTGAATTAAGTAATCGGCGATGCTCTGATTACTCTGACTTGGCTTAAAATTTAATTAAAAGTGTTCACGACAGTTTTGTTCTAATTAAATCAGATTTGATTCTAAGTATGAATTAATTTCTATGTTAAGCCTTTTATGTTACAGATATACCACCCGAAGACGGGTTCAGAATGATCAAATCGCTTATTGACTTCCATTGACCTAATATCTGTTTTGATTAAATAGCAAGTATATTGATTATAAACATGACCGCCACAAGATGGCGTGACTTTAGGTTGACGTTTATGTTTGAAGTCCCGGTAGTGGGGCAGTTGGTCTTATCCGAGCGGTCGTAGTGATAACACGTCTTCCGATAGACGTCGCTATTGTTATAGTCGTATGTGCAAAGTGTTAGTGTGGTTATAGTGGTAGTGATGCAGTGGCATTTGTGTAATCGAAATAATACTTCTAACACTTTCTATTCATTACCAAAATGTTAATTCGAACATTGAGGCACTAATAGCTCATAAGGCCACCCCGGCGCTTATATTATATATTCCTATACGATATAATTTGCACTTGCTAGTTAAGGTTAGCGTCAATTAAAATACCAAGATCCCTGACCGAAGAACTTAGGGGAATAATGGACCCGTTAAAAATAACTCGTCGGCTTAAGATACGTTTACTCTCATTAAACAAAGCTAAAAACTCTCGATCCAACTAGATTTTAAAATAAATCCGCATCAATATCGATCCATTTATTTAGGAGCTATGATATCACATGCAGCCACACGATAAACTATTAAACTCACATATGTCATGGGTTAAAATTGTATTTTATGCAGCTGATTAATTAATTAAAACCGGGCAAGTGCATGTCGGGCCAAGCACAATGTAGAGTTCCGTACTCGTACGGAACTCCACTCTCTAAAACAACAGTACGTACGTACTGTTGTTTTTGTTTCATACTAATAACAATGTTATATAAGTATTTTTCAATGGGATTAGTATAAAAATGTTGTTCCTCCTCGCTTGGCCAGCTGTTACTGGCAGTTGGCAGGGGCACTTGACTATTACAAAAATTTGCACTTTAAGGCTAATATTTCACAAATAGACTCCTCCATCGATAAGTGATATTTACAACCCCTAAATATTTTTAAAAGACCTATCTTAAGATACCCCACATGATGGGTTAATTAAGAAATAAAAATCACATGACCACTTTACCTGTAGGCGAGATATAATTTTTTTTTTTCAGTATTTTAACCTACTACTTCGTCGGCGTATCTGATTTCTTTGTTAAATAAAACAATATTAAAACAAACAATAGGTATACAAAACTGAATACTTGCACAGTTTTACTTTTAAACAAGAATATTGCAAAGATTCACACGATAAGCCCACTATTTTTAACAAAAAGGTCTAGACACTTTAAACCAAATAAATGTCGTAAAAACCATCCTCGTTGGGCTCACAAAACTGCTAGGTAACAAATGTAATTAACGGCATTTATCTACCAGCAGCGCTTTCTACGAGTACACCCAGACCCAGGTGTTGAACTAATTCTATGGCACTCTTCCAGCGAGCAAACATATTGTCTACAACACTCGTTTTAAATTAAAACTAGATACTTTATAAGGTATTTTTTTCATTTAGAAAGAATTATGGAGGTTGGTTTTAATACTTATCTCTGGTTAAACGCAGAAATTGCTTTGTAAAACAAGAGCCAGCCAGACATAAGTTAGTCACTAGCGGAAAGCGGATTGCGTTTTTTTAAATACATTAAATAGACAATAACTATGATTGTAAAACTTTCAGGGTTGATAGATAATAACATGAACATACTGACGATATAGTCGACCGAGAGAGCATTTTTTGTAGACATGTTGGATTAAGTAAAGGAAATGCTTAAAGGAACAACCTAAAAATCGAAAAAACTGTAACCGGTAATTATGTATGGGGATAACCTCATCAGATGAAGTGCGTTTTAAGTGGTACGAAGTTCACCGGGTCTGCAAACCAAGAATTTATTTTTTCAAGATCTTTATTTACTTAACATAATGTTACAAAGTATTTACAAACTATCTTAGTGTAAATACAAGTACTGTGAGTTGGTTGTTTATGATATTTTGACACCTTTACAAACATTAGTATATATAGCGTATTGCTATATTTGTTGTGAGTATATTTTTAACAAAGTTGTGATACATGAAAATACACGAAATGTATGTAGAAAAATAAAATAATGTGTTGGTCTTAGCAGGGACCCCATTAAAAAATAAATGGACTTACCTAAGCATTTTGAGTACCAGTTATTTAGTATTCATTACCTAGGCGAAACTCAACAATTGACAAAAAGACACTCCGTCACAATTAAAACTATAGAAAGAACATAAAGCAATACACTAAATTTAAAACGCAGACATAATACACTTAGTGATTTTTTGGTAGGCGGGTAGTACCGCATAAGTTGTCACAGAGTCACCGGCTGACCGGCAGCACCAGGTAAGCGAGCTAACGTCATGATTCACGCAGAAAACAGTGATGGGGAGTCGATATCGATTGTACGTTCGGGAGTAAGGTTATGTGATTAGTCTAGTTTTACTTATATTGGAAATAAGAATATTTTGATGTGTGGGGTTTTTATAAAAGTAGAATTTACGCGATTTTTTTAATATGTAATTTTTTAAAAGCGGATATTTGATGTAATTGTGTAGCAATGTTAGGTTAGTTCGGAGTGGGGTATTATAGGCCGTTTTGAGTGCTCTATTTTGGACGGTTAGAAATTTGTTATAACTCGTTAATGTTAAATAGTTGTTATAACTCGTTAATGTTAAATAGTATTATATGAATTAACATAGGAAGCTCAAAATTACAAGAGGGTAATGACTTATTTGTATCTCAAAGTCGCAAACCAGTGTGCTGTCCGCCTAACGGTTTTAAACAATTGCACCAGGATTGGACTCGAACAACAATGGGTTTATAGCCGACTCTAAAGTCTCACTACGGCGCTAACAGTCGTTTAATATTATACTTGAATCATTCCTTTTTCATTTTTTTCCATACAAAATCTTTACTAATGAATGATTAAATTAATATGCTTTAAATGACTCTGAGTGCTGCAGTAAGAGTACCTGCTAATATACGAGTATAATAAATTAAATTGAATAATTTGATACAAGAGAGCTAATTTTCTTCCAAAGGCTGCCATTACCCTAACATACTTGAATGGGCTAATCAAAATCAGATCATTAGCTTTTATGTGGCAGGCTGAAAGTAATATTAAAATGAATTTTGCTCGTAGTCTGCCTAAACCCCAATTTCACCTTTTGACCTATGATCCAGTTATCTTTTAAGTACATCATTTTGTTATTACGTAAAAAAAATAAACCTTAACGACATTAAGTATGTCATGAATATTAACTTGACAATATTTCAGATACAACAAAAATCAGAAACTATTTTAAAAAATTGTAGGCAACCCACGCAATTTTTGTTGGCAACCCACGTTTGTAATTAAATAATTTATCTTTTGTATCGTGTTAGATAATGAGGTACTACTATCGTTTTTCTTATGTAGTTTAATAATTCGTATCTATTATAAGTTACCCTATAATTATTTTTTTAGTCATACAACGCATTTCACACAACGTCCTAAGTGATACTCATTCAAGCTCTGCCCGTCTCTTTACTTCCTATTTTCCTACCACACCCATATTCCTCGTCGGGGATAAAGTCGTGGGGAGAAGAGATAAGAAGCACAATAATAATTATCCTCAATTAATTTTTACAGCTCGCAGTTGGGGAAGATTATAAGCGGTCGTTAGGGCCTCATTCTTTACAAAATTGCGTTATTAAACTTGTTTTGGCCAATGCCGTACAACTACGTTTATGCATAGTTCACTTCTCAATTTAATAACATAAATTAAAGTTAGCACACTGTATACACTCGTACATTACTTAAGTAGTCTTTACATCTAAATTATGGCTTTGAAATAAAAAAAAAATAACTTTAAGAACAAACTATTTTTAGAAAAAACCTCAGAAGATTTTCTAGTTACGTAGCTTCCATTTACCATTTTTAATATATTTTTGAATACTGCATAATATATGATAAGAGTTTTGGAACAGCTTATTACGCAAAATGCAATACAAAATTTAAACGTTAGTTGTACATACATATAAATATAATCCATCCATTTCAACACCCCGTCACGTACATTACGGGCCGTTATCCTTCGCTCTAGGAGAACCAAAAAATCATTTTCAGCTTATGTGATACATAAACCTAATTTTATGGTAATTACTGTCATCAAAAAGCGATATCTATGTGTCGTGTGCGGCATATAGAAACCGAATATGTTATTATTTGAATACAAATGATGTTCAGCTTAAGTAGGTGAGCCATGTTTACTAATAAATTCGGACGATTACGTTTGATTCTTTACAGAAAAGTAAGTACCTATGACCACATAACGAGGCAAAGATTTTGAAAGACCAAGCAAATCTAAACTACTTTAGATACATTATCTACATTAGAGTCTGATGAGTGATGGCAAGTTTTTATTTTGATTATTTCTGCGATTTAATTGTTGAAGCTCACTTCATGACTAATTAATGTAGGTATTAGAAGTATCCTTTGATGAGTACAAAGGTATTTTATTTTTAGAAAACAAGAGCCACCAGCCGTACCAAACCATAGTGCTGTTTTTTTGAACATTTTGGGCAATGTATCAAGAAGTATATTACGAGTATAATATCTCTGATACAGCATATACAAAATATGCTGCATTCACTATCATTTCGGACTTATAATATGTAAATTAATTAAAACTACCTGTACTCTTTGGTACGTCTCGATTATTTTCAATAGATGGTCACAGCAAGTGCGAGAAGTATTTAGTATTCAGTGTAAGCTCGGGCCTCGGAGTGAAAGGGATTTGGATCATATTCTCAACGCGCCCTCGTCTCTGTTCCGCGTTATAACTGTTTTATTGGTCATATTAATCACTAAGATATTCGACATTTTGCGCCACCAGTGAAGGTTACAGATATTATTGTTTGAATAAATGTAATATTGAAACTGATAGTAGGTAGTGTGGAACCACTTTATAACTGACCCTAAGATATAACAGTTCTAACGCACGCTTAGCTTATAGAAGTATTCATTTATATTTTCATAATAAATGTTATCATATCATCATCCCGATAAAAAGCGTTTGAGTTTACGTTGGAACAAATTTGTTTTTCCAGGCAGCAGTTTTTTTATCCAGACTGTTATAAACGTATTCTTTGAAAACTGATAATGTTTACAAATATGAAAACTTAAAATTGGAAATATAATCAATCAATTCTGACAATAATAAAATTATGACGTATCAGAATCCAAAAAAGAGTCGAATTAATTAGGTATAACTGATTAATATATTCAAAATATTATGAAAGATGAACTAGATGACAATAATTAATTCTGGCGGCTTACAAAGACTTGCCTGTCTCATTATCTGTCTTATAGTTTTTATAGAAACTCTGTATTGAACTGATCTAGTTAATGTTACTTTGGACATTCATTAGTATTTCTTTGAAACTAACTGTAGGTATAAATAATACGGATTTAATCAAAGCAAAAACTTATCCCACCCTTATATACCTGGCTATATTATGTAAGTCAAGATTTTTTCAGGTAGGTTGATCAAAGGAAAAACTGAGGTTTCTTTACAAAGTACGCTCACGTAATTACATTACAAGCAACAACCCATCCTGTAACATCAAATATCAAATTACGGCCACACGTCGTCGGTCCTACTGCTCATAGTTTATTCATTGGAAGCTAAATAGCGATGCTTTACTACGAAATAGGTTAATTTATAACCTCTTAATATTAGAGTAGTTTACGTTGCGACAGAGGTTACATTATGGTTGATGGATTATTTAATTAATTCAGTTTGTGGAGTTTATTGAGTGGTTTAAGCTGCTTTTGGGATTAGGCATCAAGCATGTTTGCTGGAGTTTGCATCAATATTTGTCCTCAAAATCATGGTTTGTTCTCTAAATTTCAAGACAGGACTTTATTTTTGAACAGCTTAAAAGCTGAAACCTCTCTTTTTACCCGCGACGGCCACGGAGACGGTGTATGCGTTTATGTTAGGAGTGTTTGTTTGCGTGTTTTACCATTTTTCTTGGAAATGGCTGGGCCGATTTGAATTTTTTTTTTGCGTTATAAGATCTAATTACCAGGCATGTTCATAGCTTAGTTGTAGTATTCTAGACTGCCAGGGGGTGCAACAGTGCTCATGTTTCTCCAAAACAGTTTTTTTTCTCAGAGATGGCTAGAACGATATGAAATTGGTTTTTTGCTCTGTTTAAGTTAATTTCTAAGCATGTTCTAGTTAAGTTTTAAAGTTACAAACTGCCAAAAGGCGTTACAGTTTTTTATTATTGGAACGGAATAGTTATATACAAGTTCCTTTGCAATGAAATGTTTGCTCTCAACACCAGCAAGTGCCTATTTGCTAAAAAAAATTAAATAAAAACAAAATTAAAAATGTTTATAAACCTACGACGGGCGTAAAAAAGAATCAAATATCCATTCGCTAAAAAATATTTGAGTTCAATTCGGGGCAGTAAATGGTACGAGTAGATCCCAACGGATTTTCTTAGGTTATTTATACACTGTTAGTCAAGGTAAAAATGAATCAATAAAATTTAAATCCCCCCCCCCCCCCGGGGTTAAATTTTATTGATTCATTTTTACACACGTCGCAGGTTTTTTCAAAATGTTTAATTTTGTTTTTCATTTGTTGTGTTTATGATAGTTCCACTTTTAACATATAAATTTTACAGGTACAGTTAATTTAAATATTATCGTGTGCACAAGTCACACAAGAAGTGCACTCTTTATTTGTCCGGCACGGAAAGTGGTTACGATCGAAGACAAATTAGGCGCACAACCGATGGCTTAAATTAGTCTACGAGGAATGTCACTCATCTATAGACCGATAGTGGGTTACCACTAAACGTTAGTGGTAACCCACTATCGGTCCTTTGCCCCTCCTATCTCTCGACATGCTTGTTTGCCACCGAGCCACGCGCCCCAGCAATGAAGTAGTATTATAATAAAAGCGGACTCTTTCTTCTCTTCCCTTACTCTCGACTAGTTCATCTAATATATACAACAACAGGATTTAGCTACGAGCTCTTCAAGGCAACACTGTAAAGACCTATGTCGTGTCCGACACGCCCACCTCAGCACTATCATTAAATGCGTCGTGAAATATTAGATACTGTGTTACAAATCGAGACAACTCGGTACGGTCAGTTGTACTCATGCATATCTAACGAGGAGATATTTGTCAGCCTGTTATCTATAAGATTTCTCAATCATATCTGTAATAGAGTCACCAAAATACACTTGAGGAAAATGAGGAAAGGAGGTAAAATGTTTCTCTTTGCAATCAGTTCTTCATTACAGTGAATTGTGGTTATAATAAACAGTATAATTATGTTGTTTGGAACTTTGTGGTTGCTATTTATAGGGCAAAATTAAGGCGAGATTCATCTGTGTAATTAAATATTGTTGTAGAATACGATGAATCCAATGTATGTTTGTTACGCTTTCACGCTTAAACCTTTGAACCGATTTAGATGACGTGTAGTAAAACCCACATTGAATTTATGTGTGTTCCTTTGTGTCACTATATAAACCAAACGCATGGGGCCATTTTGATCAATAATACATGAATCGATTAGTATTAATCTTACGAGTATCACTAAAGATATGACAGCAATCAAAATTCAAAATGGCGACATGATGAGGTTTCTTAGATCATTTTTTATTTAAAATGACCGCCTAGAATATATAGCGAATTAAAGTTTGTTACCAACCATTTTCATTCAAATTTTCGGTGTTACAGTCAATACATCTTACAACTAAGCACTAAAAAAATATAAATAAAAAATAAATTTAAAAATAAAAAACCCGCCTGCTTAACAAAAATGGAAACTAGATAACCTCAAATCATGCAGTCGGAATTTTAATAAGTTTAATGGAATTCATGAAAGCCTCTACGACTGCATGATTTAAGTCTTATTTTTATCCTTAGAAATGATTACCTGCACGAATCAAGTAAATCATAAAACCACAAGGGTGAGTTCTTTACTTTAACCCTCTTTATATTTATTGAAATCATAGACCTTACAGATGAAATTTGGACAGAAGATAGTTGAAGTCAAGGAAAAGTACTTATGGCAGTTTTTATAACGATAACCGACAGCATGCAGGCAGAGCCGCGGAAGCAATCTATTAAATATAATCTATTAAAATATAAGATAAGTACAAGTGTGTCGTTTTTTCAAAATGTTAACAGATTATTAGTGTTACAATTTTGACAGACGCTGGACTGACTGGATGTATATTCAAAATTAAAAGTAATGACCCTGAAAATAGGAATGAGTCTGTTTTTGATTCTTGCTACGGTTAGTTTCAAGAGTCAGAAAATCCTAAAGTCCTGCAAAAGTCCAGAACTTTGGTGACACTATCAGTAAAATATAAATGATTTATTTTCACATGAAATTATACGTTTAGTTTATGACTAGATTATTTACGACACTAATGTATTTCTGTATAAATAGAATATTATTGTGATTGTTAACCCAGATTGTTGGACCATTATCTTCCGATATTATAATATCGGTTCAGTTAATATCGTATGATTGGTATAAATGTGAAGGACTGATTGGCTGTGTTGCGTTTTCTTGATTGTGATTAACTATAGAAAATTGTATTGAATAAGTATTTATCGGGTCATACAACCTCGGGCAATTTTAATACTGGATTAAGTAATTTAATTCGTGATTGATATGTTTGGTAGATTAAAATAATATATGAAATTAATTTTAACTCGAGTGTCGGTTGATTCATTTAACGCCACTCAGACTTAAGTCGCCGATAACTCTCAAGCTGCCTCCATCACTTAATAAAAATAGTAGCGGCAGCAGCAGCTCAAATTAAGTATAATAATAATAATAATAAATATTATTCATAAAAACTTTACATTATGTACGCAGTGATCGAAGTAACCTAGTAAGCATAAAGTATTGTTTACGTGTTCCCGGGCTAGCTTGATACAGACAACACACACAGGCTGGTTCACAGCAGCACTGTAGAAGTTTTAAGCGCTATAGTAGTATAGTATTTGTATTTTAGGCGAAACTGAAGTTCTATGACAGAACTTCAGTTTAGCCTAAAATACAAATTTATCGCGTAATATTATGAATATATTAAAATTAAATTTCTATTAGAAATGAATACGTAAGCACGATCTGTCTGAATTACTCATTCCATTTAACTAAACGGAGATAATTTGGTTGGTTCTATCAGTTTTAATCCCTCCTTACTGCCAAACCTTGAAACTAAGGGATCCTAATAAAGCGTGGATTAAGTAAACTTATGCGAAACGATGTATGTATATTATGTTGTGAGTTGCTTTAAATTGCTAAGCATTTTAAAGCCAGCTATAATGGTTGTGCTGTTGTGCTCTTGTGAGGGCCTGAAAATGTATAAACCTTTAGGGACTATGCGGTAAGGTAGGTAGCGAGTTACAAGCGGGATTGATGGATTTATATTTGCACGTTTACTTATGGGTAGGTACTAGTAACTATGAAATTTTGTTGAAAATAGGTAGCTAGTTAACAAAGGAAATATTTTAAGTAGCTATAGTTGATTGTAAAAACGCTTATCGTAATTAAATGACAAACTGTTAACCTAAATTAAGGTTTCATATAATAGTTAAAATTCCAATTCGAATGAAATCTAATTAAATAATCGACTGCCACCAATTACCGCTTAAATACAAAGTCATACATAGAGTCTGTTAGGTCGAGTAAAGTGATGCAAGAGGCTCCATCGCTAATACTGCCAACCCACCGGCGACCACCGTCGGAATCACGGTAGTCATTAGGGCCAATCAAATAAAGTGGTCAACGTCCCTCGAGCCCACCCTGTCCCACGGAAGCCAATTGTTACTTACATGTTTTTGGTATATCGGCCGGAACTAACTTAGTTGAGTGTCCAGGCTACTTTTAACATTGACCTATGTTTTAACGTAAGCTTAATAATTTAGAAAGAAATCGCCAAAGTGCAACTAACTTGTAAGTATGTAAATAGTTCGATCATCAGGGGGAATTTATCTAGACGCACGGCCCTTTATTAATCAAGTTGCAAAAGGGCGACTCACCGTCCGTGGTTACCTGGTTACATGAAGGATTTTGGAAAAATTTAGTTAATTATCTTAGTAATGATTAGCAAATAATAAATCATTTTAAATAAAAAATCATACCAACATTATACCAAATCAAGGTTTTATTTTTAAATTCAAAAACATCATACCTATAGATTTTTTGAATTTTAAAAATACTTGATTTCCAGTTTAATCTCACTTTTGTTATATGTACCTTGGCATATTTTCACATTTTTTTTACCGGGATCTCTATAACAAAACAATATAGAGAGATTTAACTCATATCAGACAACTCACACAAGACCATCTCTGATCTCAAAGTGACGAGACCGTCAACTATGGCAACCAGACAACTGATACTGGTAAACATACTAATATAATTTTATCAAATCAATCAAACATCATTTAATCACTTAGGCTTAGGAAGCAAAATTGTACATTTGTACCAGGCTATAGGTTATACAATACAACATCACGCTTGACCAATAAGAGCTTAGCATCAATGCAAAATGTTGCGAAAACGTGAACGACATGAACTTTCTTAAATAACTTTAAAAAAAATACTTATTTGAGACCCTTACACCAAGCCTTTTATTGGTTTTAAAGTTTATACTATACCGTTTTCAAAACGGGTTTTCCTTTTATTGTTTTGTCCTTAAAATAGCCAAATGTGCAAATGTCAAACTTTTAATAGGTTTTCCTGTAACCTAATAGATTAAGAACTATTTTTTGTATTTTATCTCAAATTTAGACTCACTATTTTCGTAAGTAAGGGAAATGGACTATTTTCATGGTTTTTCCTTAAGAACTTTATTAATAACAAAATTAAAATTATAAAGGAAAATATATTTGATATCCTTACAAAAGACCTTTAATTTAATATGTTACACGATATAGTATGCCAAACATTTTTTTTTAATTTCCTCAAAAACGTCTCTCAAGTGCCAAGGTCTTTTATATACGTTATGCGTCTGTGTTTAGGTCATAGAAATACATTTGTGCACCAAATTTGAATTTAATCGGTCCAGTAGATTCGGTGGAAATTGGCTGTGACAGACGGACAGACAGAAAGACGAGTGATCCTTTAAGTGTTTTTTTTTCCTTTTGAGGTACGGGCCATAAAAAAACAATGAAATATGAATCGGAACTCGCGTATGGACAACTTCGGCGCAGGACTTTCTTGTTTGTATATTATAATATGCTCGTAAATACCCCGGGTGGGACACAAGGGTTGAACCTTAATGCGAATTTTGATTAGGTTAGTAATCATTTTTTAGAAATGCATTATTTCAAACCTCGTAGACGTAAACAGCACGACCCAGCTAATAATTTTAGTCATTGGAAATATCCAACCTAAAATACAAGAAAATTCACAGTACAGTAGTAATTACTTTATTTATACACGTTTTATTTATTCAATAGACAAGGTGTGTCAAACTGGAGGTTGAGTAAAGGTCTCTGTGGACGTCGTCTGTGCGGGTCGCGATAACGCTAGTTCACCATTCAAAAATATATATTATTGACTAGCTGTCCCGCGCAACTTCGTATGCGTAATTTTTCCCCGTTTTTAAAACATTTCTCGTCGCTTCTCCGCTCCTATTAGTCGTAGCGCGATGTTATATAGCCTATAGCCTTCCTCGATAAATGGGCTATCCAACAAAAAAATATTTTTTCAATTCGGACCAGTAGATCTTGAGATTAGCGCGTTTAAACAAACAAACAAACAAACTCTTTCGCTTTATAATATTAGTATAGATTAAAAAAAGAATTTGATGGCAAAGTCAAGAGTCCTCAAATATGTATCAATAATGCGGGAAAAATCCCGGAGAGAGCATGTCGGACCATGCTCAGTGCAGGGTTCCGCAGCCATTATTAAAAATAAATGCATTACAATAGATAAAAATCCGATTTAAGCAACATTTGGAGAGATTATTTTCAAAAATTTTACAAAATCAAAAACTTTTTTTAAATACTGTCGAACGATGATTATGTCGCATTATTCACGCGATTAAGACCCGTAATATATATATTTTAATAACACTCTTTAGTATTTGCTGAAAAAAAAATTATATGTTTAAAAAGCTTCAGATATATGTTTGGAGTGCCCCACCTCCTAAAAATGTTTATTTTTATCTTTATTTATCTCTCAAATTAAGTAGCGGCTACTACGAGACACCTTTTTGCCAAATTTCATCAATATTCAATAAGTACTTTTTGAGTACAATACCTATGACATACGGATGGACAGACAGACAAGCGGACATGACGAAACTATAAGGGGTTCCATTTTTGCCATTTTGGCTACAATACCCTAAAAACATGGAAAGATGCTGCTGCTTAGAGCTTCATCAAAACTTCATCAAATACATAGTTAACACATTCACCATTGATTTGCAAGCTCAAGTCCAAAATATTTGCACCTGTGTCACGCATTGTGTTTGTAACCGGCTTAACTAAACCTACATTTAAGAATTCATATAAATATTTATTATAGCTACAAATCATCTGACGCGGTCCAACATACTGTTGATCTCTTTTTTTACAATAAATGTATCGTAAATAATGTTTGTGTGGACAGCACACATTACACAGGTCCATTCACATTTCTCGCACCGCTTATTTTATTAGCCTCGCTCGGTGGACAGTGACCCTAAGCGCAGATACGCCCCGCGACCGCACCTGAAACGCCCCCGTCCCGCACATCTCATGCTTCGTTACCAAATTACTTTTACCGCGTTATATTTTACGTTAATTTTAATGCTAACGGTATTCTTTTATCTTTTGTTTGTAAAAATATTAAAAAGTATTCTTTGCTTTTATTTCTGTTTTTTGCTCATTCGCAAAATGTTGCGTCCGCAATAACATACGTTGAAAAATTTAATTTTATATAACGTTGTACCCTCTCTAATTATACAAAGGTATTAATTAACGCTAGCCTTTAAAATAGGATTAAATTTCAAGATAAAAATTAGATTTTGTCCACTGGGTACTACAGTGATATTCCCAAAACACACAGCCTCGATCACAGCGTTGTCACAAACACATTTAAGTATTCTGCTAAGTCAAACTAGCGTTCTGGGGCTGCGCTAGCGTTATAGGCTGTGCGGGAGGGTGCAGAAAATAAGGATATTGCATTTAAACATATAAAATTTAATAAATACATCAATTTGAAATGAAATCTTGAATATAATATGATTATATTATCTTTTTAGGGTAAAACATAGTAACAATATTTACTTACAATAGGTAGGTGCCTATTATTGAAAAAAAAAAAATTCAGTCTGTAATAATACATGACTAATATGTATATAAACCGGTTAGCCACACATTCACTTACCACAAGAAAGACACGGTTATTCTTCGTACAAACCGGAAAGTAATTTACTCAGAATCAGTAGCACATTCCAATGGGATGCTGTTTGGACACTGTTACCTATATTTTACAGCCAAATAATTAATCGTAGACTTTTAATATATTTTTAAAACCTTCAAATCTCTTATTCGAGATTAATATGTAGACTATGTTGTGTGAAAAATTGTGTGGATACCTAGCTAGTCTCAGCAACAGCCAAGAGAGAAACGATCGTCGTCGAACACATGCAACAGTGCCGGGCTCTAGGTCGATATCTAGGCTGTCTCATCGACGACTCAAACGTTACGTACAGCCTAGAAATTGCGTTTACGGAATCATCATTAATTTAAAAAACCAATTAATTAATGAAGTGATTGTGCGTACGATTGTTAAAATAACAAAATAATCCGTCCATTTTTCTGGACATAAAAACAAAGTTTATGATAAACGGTAGATAATCTTATACACTTACCTAGGGATTCGTTTATATTATAGCATTTTTCAAAAATAATTAGCTGTCATTAAACTGTTATTCAGATAAGAAACTGCACTTCAAATAACGACATTAGCCTCCAGGCAGCATTAGACCAATCTAATAGAAACTTAATCTACCCACACATTCATAAGCACAAATAGGAAACGGATATAAATTTCACTCACGCTTAATACTTTATGAAAATGAAGATTGCGCTCCCACGGGCAGATTCCCGGTTAATTTAATGTCACAAATTGGGTTTCCCGTTACGATCAAGCTGAAGGATTTATATAAACCGCACGCGATATTTTTACGAGGACTGACGGTCTACGAGACAAAATACGTTTGCGAGTAATATTATGTCAAGAAGATGAGTATGGATGGTGGAAGCAGTCCCCGGCCGTCCCGTGCCGGGTGCCCATGCCGTCGTGGTTTTGTTATAGTGTGAGACTGATTTAGAACACAATACTGATACTATTTGAACGCTTAGGTCTGTTACAGGTCTTTCTCTTGTTCAGCAGGAACGGGTATATGACGACTTAAAACAATCAATAATGTGACCTTTTCCTACTCATGGGCTAGACCAGTTAGGTACATAATAATTTGACTTGCCTGTCTGTATAACATTAATATACTTTCGTAACTAGATTCTGAAAAAGGTTCCCACACATATACACAAAACCAGAACAATTTAGATATACATTTGATAAGTTTAAATTATTTAGAATTTGCTTGCCATTTTTTTAAGGAATAATGCAATGGGGAAGAAATGTAAAATTTGGCATACTAAAAATGTATATAGAGAAGGAAGAAAACCAAATATTTTTTTATAAAAATAATGATTTAGATCACTAGGTAACCTTACTAGGTTACCTAGTGTCTACACGCAAACTATTATTAAAACGTTAAGAAGAAGACGCCTAGCAACCATACTTCGTGTCGTTGTCATTGAAGATATTCTCACAGATTTCTCACATAAATCTTTAGTTATTATCTATAATTCTAGTGTAATGCGACAGTCAGCGTTCCCTGTCCGTGTTCACATTGCATACGATTTCTCACCCGGCCTTGTAAATGTGACACCTTGGCATCGGGTTACTATAGTCAGGGATTTATTACTACCTAGGTTAGGACTTGGCTTAAGATCTCGAATTCCAACTCTATTGCAACTTATTGTGGACTTACATAGCCATACGTCTTTAAAAACGTTTTCATAAGTAGTCAGGCAAGCCGGTCTTTCACGTTTATACACACGTGTCTGACTGTGGTGCCTCTGATTGGATATCAAAATTCGGTTTCGTTTCTAAAGAATAAAACGGGACCCTATTGTTAAGACTCTGCTGACCGTCCATCTGTCACCAGGTATATATATAGGTACCTGTATCTCATGAACCGTGATAGCTAGACAGTTGATTTATTTACAGGTGATGTATTTTTGTTGCCGCTATAATTACAAATACTAAAAAAAACAGAAAAAAATAAATATTTAAGTGGGGCTCCCATACAACAAACGTTATTTTTTATGCCGTTTTTTTTTGCTCGCAATTATAATGTAGTGTCTAATGTTGTATAAGGTAATGGTACGGAACCCGGCAAGTCCGACTCGCACTTGACTGGTTTTTTACCAATATAATTCAAAAGTATAGTTTTCATTGAGAATAAAATATTTTGAAGTTCGTTGCTAAATTATTTATATTGTTTTATCAGTACTATGTAATTTTCAAAATATAAGAATTCTTGGCCTGCAATTTACGAATATTAAAATAGATTCTTGTCAGAATAGTTATTAGTTGGCTGTCATTAGTGATTTTATTTAACTCCGACAATAAGTACAATAAGTAAGTAATATATCAGTTTAATCTGTGTATCTGTCTGTGCTATTATAGCGCCTTAACAGATAAATGAATTTTCACGATAGTTTTCTTACTAGAAAGCTAGTTTTATTGAAACAGTTCTTAGCTTGGTTGGAGTTCTTAGCTTACTGTTTTCTTTGTTTCTGAATGTATTGATAGAAAGTATGCCTATTTACAACATAGGTAAATACTGAAGCTGCGCAAAACGAACAATCGAAACAATTTATATGAATATATTTATTATCAGAGAGCATAGAGCTTGCTATGATGTCTTGGGAAGGAACCATTATTTGTTAGATACCATTTATTCTTACTAAAAACAAGGTTCATGACAATTTTCAATATAATTATCAAAGCTAAGTTACCAGTGCTAGTAGTAGTAGTACATAATAGATAAAATATATAGACATTTGGCATCAAAATATGTAATGTTAAAAAAAATGAAAAAATCTGTTAGTTTAAACTATGTTTGAAGAGGATTATTGAGTCGGTATCCCTTATTTCCTGTGGCAACGTAATAAATAGCTGAGCTCCTTTAAACATTATATTTATTTTACCATATGCAGCTCTTGGTTTCTAGTGAAAAGTAAACACATGGTTACTTTTACCAACTTAATTTTAAATTATAGTGAGTTAATAATAATATATTAAATACGCCGATAATTTAATAAACAAATAAGATCGTACCTCATTCAAAAATCAATTTCAGAATACCTAACTAATACCTAAACCCCGTTATACCTACCTACCTACTTTTAGTTCTTACTGACCTATCGCTATAATTATACTAACGTTTATATAATATTGTAATTGTTTGAAGCGGCGGTAGCCTAATGGCTAAGGCATCGGTCTCGCGATCGTGAGGTCGCGGGTTCGAATCCTACTCATTATACTACCGACGTGAACCCACTCCTAACACAAGCCTTTGAGCTTAGCTGGAGGGGTTTACAAGATTGCCAGTAATGTGGGACTCAATCCCACATTGCTAGTTATCCTTAAAAAAAAATGTGATTTTTTTAATACTAGCTTTCGCCCGCGGTTCCGCCCGCGTGTATGTCGGTTATCGTGATAAAAACTCCTATGTCCTTCCCCGGGACTCAAACTATCTCCATACCAAATTTCATCTAAATCGGTTTAGCTGTTTGAGCGTGAAAGCGTAACAGACAGACAGACAGAGTTACTTTTACATTTATAATACTAGTATGGATCTAACACACAAAGTCTCATACACCTAAGTATTAATAAAGTGTGTTGAAGTTCATTAGTAAGTTTTAGGTAAGTAATTTTATCTTAATGATGTTTTAATCACTTTGTTTTGTGCATTTTGTGTATATTCAAAATATGGATCAAAGATGGTCATTGATTAAGCGATGAACCTCGTTTTGTTGTAAAGTTTTTCGTAGATCCTTCGGTTAAAACTATGATTTTAGTCAATGCAGGTTAAGTCTAGTTTTAGTAATAAGGGGGTTCTAGCTTTAGGAAATTCGTAGTAACAGCTGCGGAACCCTGCACTGATCTTGTTGCTGCTCCTCCCTGTTTTACTAAATTAGATGTGTTTTTCACGCTTTAAAGTATTTATTTATTTATCGTTCAGTTATTGTCATAGCTTGATGCCAATAACAAAATATGTATCAAATCAAATGCCTAAACCGTTCCAACACAGTCCACCATTTTATGAATCAACATGTTTCATAATTTGCGTCCAGCCCGCGTGTTATTTATTGCGACAAATATTGTTCGTTAATGTCCAATTAATTGCGACCCCTGACTCAAAATATTACACGAACGTACAGCAAATGTACGCAAAAATATTACACGAACGCACTGGGGATTGGAATGTAAAGCGTATTTTTGTTATGATTAATAATTATTGTACTTTATGGTTGTTACACTTCGCCGTTATTGTAAAATGGGCAGTTAACATTGTTAAATGAAATGGGAAACACTGTTCTGTGCTGCTAATTCGATCATAAATATTTCATTCAAAAGTTAACTGTAGTTATGCATCACATTCCTCCTATTGACCAACAAGATATGACTGCCCTCTGAAAATCTCCCTACGATCTGAATAACGGTAACGAATACGGTAACACAATTCTAGATGCAGAGGAAATTGACAAAGATCAAGGTAGTAGAGGGTTATGTAGAGGAAAAATGACCGTCCTTTCCTAAAAAAAATTATGATAATTCTACTTTATTTATCATTTACTCACTCACATACGCAGCACGCCCAGCCTAAACCCTTTGACCTACAAGGCGTTTGTAAAGCGATTTAATTTGTTATAAAAGCAATGCATATGAAAATATTTCAGGTTAGTAAAAGGTTTATGTGAATAGAACCGTGGTAAAAGATAATTACACCTTTATATTATTCCTACTTTATAGATAACACAAATGTTTACTAAATGCTATATATTCCAAGAAGTACCTAAATGTTTTATACGAAAACAAATAGAGCAAAAAATCTCTTTTTATAAAGTATCTCATAAAGGGTACACCATTTATTTTAGACTTGTTAAGACACCAACTTGCTTTTAGGGTTCCGTACCTCAAAAGGAAAAAACGGAGCCCTTATATCCTATAACTACACTCGTGTTTCTGTCTGTCCGTCTGTCACAGCCAATTAGCTCTGAATGTACTGGACCGATTGAGTACAAATTTGGTACATATATGAATTTTAGTGACACACACACGGATAAATAATGTAAATAAAAAAAAGTTGAACCTCTGAGCCAACGGGGGTAACCTTAAAAATTTAAAAAAAAGTTTCGCTAACTGTGTCATTTAACATATAAAATTTAAGGGCTTATTGTAAGAATGTGAAATGTATTTTTTTTATCATTTTAAAGTTATTTGTATAAAAGTTATTCAGATAAAACCTTGAAAACAGATTCCCTTCCCCCCCATAATCTCCAACGTTACTAAGCCCTATAATTTGGAAAAAAATGCAAAAGATAACTCTTAACCTATAGATTACAGGAACACCTATGAGTTGTCTGACTTTTGAACTTAAGGGTTAATTTAGGGGCAAAACTTTTGAAAACGGTAAGATGTATTCATTTATACATACATATTTTTTAAAGTTATTGTTACGAAAGTTCATAAAAATACCCCTCACACTTTGAAATCACTGAGCCTACGATTTTGAAAGAAAGTCTATGAACATAACAGAGTAAATCGACTACACTGTTAGTCTAGTGGATAGTGACTCTGACTACTAAGCTAGAAGTCGTGGGTTCGAATCCTATCAGTCCAGGATAAATATTTGTGTGATGGTCACGATTATTTATTCTGTATCTAGGTGTCATTCATCTTTAATATTATTGTCTTTAGAATTATGTAAGTATCTATGTTTACGTATCAGTTGTCTGGTTGCCATACTAATGTCTCTCCCCAGTTTTGGAACAGATGGCCTTGTGTGAGTTGTCTGATATTAGATAAATCTTTTAACATTGTTTAATTACCGAGCTCCCATTAAAAAAAAAAAATGTGAAAGTATGCCAAGTTAGTTATATGTTTCGCTAATAACCGAAGTGAGATCTGGAAATCAAGTTTTTTAAGTTTTACATCAAGTTCTTAAAATCTAACATGACATATATATATTTAATTATATGTTATTTGCTACTCAATAAGGCAATTTAGCAACTAGAGTCGCATATTATCCTGGTCCGAAATGCTTCGTGTAACCACGGCCGGTGTGTCACCGTCTTTCAATCTGGTTGTGTTTATATAGATCCATAAGATGGTCGAACTATTTACATACCTATAAGTTGGTACGAAATACTCAGTGCGCGAGTCCCGCTCGTACTTTGACGGTTTTATTTACAAAAAAAAAACTAAATTCGATTTACAAAAATTGCTAAGAAACGGAACGTTCCGAACATTTTGCCAAGATGGACTAATAAAAAGGTCAGTGTATACTGCACTTCATTGACTACACTCTTTCTCCCGCAGCTTCATTCTTGTTAAGTTTTATTTTTAAAGTCTATGTTCTATTGTTAAGCAACACCTAACATTGTAAAGTTTTATCAAAACCTGTCTACTACATAGGTAACTCGATAAGTTTTGAGACAAGAAAAACTATACAAGATATTAACAACAATTTTTATTAATCATTTTATCGAAATACTCTCTTTAATTTTCCATGCAAAGTTCTAAATCTATCTATTAAAACACCTTGGCCAGTGTTGATCTGAGAAGCCTAAAATTACGACTTTATAGGCGGCCACGGCCTCTTTGGTATACGAAAAAATAAACCCTTTGATTATCGGGTACAACAATAAATCACATGGAGCTAAATCAGGACTAGACGTTGGATGGGGCAAGGTTTCAACACCGGATTCCATAAGAAACGCTTTTGTACTGAGGGACGTATGTGCCAAAGCTCATTCCAAGATGTGATGCAAAAAAAAAACGCGTGGCACTCCGGGAATGCCGGCAGAAGTGAAAATTTCAACAGTAACGTTGTGCATTTTTGAATATTTTTTTATTATTATAAAAGTAATACCTATCATTTAAGCGGTTAAATACAATATTCATCTATTGCGCTATTGTACACAAACATGACAATTAAAAAAAAAACAATGACTACGGCAAGACAATTAAAAAGATTATCTCTCAGAAAAAATACATACTGATAAAAACTTAATAATATTTTTCGATCTTACTGACATAATCATAAAAAAATTAAATAATCAATCACAAATCAAAAAACCAAAACAAAAATTAAAATAAAAAAGGGAAAAAATAGTCGTTACTCGGACTCGAACCGGGGTCTCGATCTTCTGGTATCTGGACGGCCCGATTTCCCACCCGATTTACCCAATAACATTGTAGATAGTAGCGAAATTTACCTACGTATTCTAATGATATTGTAGTAGCTTTTCATTGCTCTCCCTTCATTACGAATTTTAGATCAGGGCTACGTGATCGACGAATTTCCAAACAGGATCACGTGATCCTGACGCGATTTTAACATTTTTTACCCATACCAAAAAAATGCGCAACGCCGCTAAAGAAGTTTTAAGTTCAATAATGTTAACGCTTCCTGAACTGACGCCAAGAGTAATTAATTATAATAAGTAATTCGTATTTCTTCTCGCACCATAATTATTTCAGTACCTAGTCCACACATTTTCTGTAGTTAATGTCGTTTGTGTGCGACCACTTTATGGTTATCTTCGAGGTTTGTTTTACCCCTTTTAAATTCACTGAACCATCTAAAAACTATTGCTTGAGATAAGGCAGACTCTCCTAATGCGGATTATAATCAATGAAGTTACAATATCATAGCACGCAGTTTTAGAGTTCCCTACCTAAAAGGAAAAAATAACGGAACCCTTATAGGATCACTTTGTTTTTCGTCTGTCCGTCCGTCTGTCTGTCAAGACCTTTTACCTCGGGAACGCGTGGAGGTATCGAGGTGAAATTATAATAAAATATACTTAGGTCTCCAGTTCCTTGAAGTTGTGAAAAATTAAATATAATAATCAAGCAAATGAGATTTAAGGTCTCGAATGAGGAGTGCGGTGTGATGACATTCAGATTCTTGCGATCTATTCTCAGATCCTACTGATACTGTTATGTGCGTCGCATGACGCACGACCATTAGGTGCGCGACCTGCGACTGCGACGCACTTCATTTCATTGCATAAAAAGGGAAAGCTTTAAATGACGCGCGCTTAAACAACTCATACAGCAGCACTCGTGTGCTGCATGTAAGTTGTATGCATAAGTTGTTTAAGCGGTCTGGAGCGGAAACAAAGTGGTCTGAGCTACGATGTCTGATGGAGACATCGTAGCTCAGACCACTTGGTTTTCTTCTTTACCTACTCTCTGTGTTTTGTAATTATTACAGCAAGGTGATAGGAATTAAATCATAGAAGCCTTTTCATACTGAAATAAAGACAGACTAAGTTCCGAAGAAATATATTTTTGTAATTTTTGGCAAAGGCCTAAGAAAAACAAGTGGGCTGTTCATTAAAAAATAACTAAACATATTTTCAAAGCTCGGAAAATGACAAAAAGTACTTTTAGGTTGGGGAAAGGTTACATAAACTCGCTACAGTTAAATAGCAAAAAAGTTATTACAAGAAGAAAAGTGTTTCGTTTTCTCTTTTTCTGAATATACATTTCATTATCATGTTATTTATTTCAGAAAAAATTATCTAAAGCCAAAATTCATACATGTACAAAGTAATCTGATAGTATATTGAAAGTTCTACCATATTTCCAGACGGAATATAAGTCATGTATAAAATATGAGCAAGGAAGTTTCTATCCCGATTTTCATGTACTGAGTTTTCAAACGACTCCATCAAATCACATCGTATGAATATCTCGATTGCAGAAACAGTTTTTCTTTCCCTATATTCGTAGATTTGTCCGAATCAATGGTTCGGCCGACGGAGTCCATACAAGCGATATCGCTCGGGCACACCGCAACTCGTATAATCCACACTATTTACTTGCGAATCGAGAAAAGGCGGGCCAGAAACAAATTTCCGCGGGGTCCTAACGACCCCCGACCGTCATTTAATCAGACTCAAGTGTTGATGCGATAGCCGCAACCAACGTTTTTCGACGTATCGAAATCTATCATGAAATAACCATTAGCTATCTCACTCTAACGCTTGAGAGACTGAACTCGGAGTGTGACGGCAAGATAGGGTCGGCCATCTTAATCTAAAGACAGGAAATAACCAGTTCCGAGCGGCTCGAGCCGGACGGATCTGGATTTTTCCGGATTCAGCCGGTTTAGTGAGCTCCGGTTAATGTAAAGTGGGCCAGATGCGATGTTCTGCGTCGAGAGACTGGCTGTAGTGTTATTTAAGCTTATGTAGTGGAAAAGTCCCTAATTGTGATGGTTTGTCGGAATCATCTCTTTGTGTTATTTTCGTTGAGGCCGTAGTCACGTTTGTTCATGGTTATCCGAACTTTCATTGCGTTACAGTTTCACGAGTTTCTGACACGACTTATAGGAATATTCGAACCTATTATTACAGAGGCTTGCTCAATGCAGTACGTTCATAGTGCAAGGTGCTCATATTGAGCAAGGTGACTTTTATTCACTCACGAACCACCAGTAATTAAATATTTAAATGAGTGCCGAATGAGTTTTAATTAGACGCTGCAGTGCTGCACGTTAGCACAGAGACACACACAACATGGACTGGGCATAGGTAGGTACCTACTTGGACACATTTTGATTGAATTAAACTATCACTGATTTTCTAGTGCCAAATTTTTCAAGCCATTTGTTCATAATGATCACATTATGAACTCTTTCCACGTCGTAGCCATTCATGAGAAATATGTTTTGAAAAGGGGATCGTTTTGCAGAACTTTTGTGGTGACTCGCTACATCTCAAACAATGATACGGTCAAGATAAAAAATGTGACCTCAATTACAAAAGGCACTATTATTCAAACTAATTTCAACCCCTGAGGGTGACGAAAACATTTGCGTTTATAAATGACTATAATTCTAGTTTTTAAAGATTAATAAATTACAAGTTGTTTAAAACGTATTAATGTCCTCTATGATTAGGGAAGTTAATATCTTTTGTAAAGTGAATTTAGACAAAGCAAAATGAATTAAGTTTGCGTATACAACCTATCCATATCAGGCAGGTATTATAGTTGTATAATAACTATAACTTTTTTGTGCCCGAGGTAGAACTGGAAAATGCTACTTATATATAGACACTAAGTCCTTAATTTCAAATTGCTGTCCTAGTACTTAAGAATATATATATTTTAAATAGAAATGTAATATCCTAAATATTTCAAGCGCTCTCGGTACGTCCCACACTCGCTCGTTAGGCCGTATGCAGCGGTCACTGGATTAATCACTCTACTCGATGTTTTTGCACCGCAATTCGCAAGAAACTCGAACTGAGTCAGGCTAGCACACATCGTACCAGCCAGCAAATATTTCTAAAAATAAAATATTTATTTTATTGTGTAGGTACCCGACGTGGTCTTTATACAATAAAGCGTAGGTATAAAATATTTGTAGGTAGATGGGAGTGGGTTTTATTGATTTGCTAAAAGCCTCTTCTGATTAGAAATTTTTTGTAGTATATAGGGCTCATTATTTATCTTAAATAATGAGCCCTATATCACAAATTCCAAACCCGGGTAGGTGACAAGCAAGGGCACACGGTGTGATTTCTGTCATTGTTGGTGGAAGTAAATATCATAGTGATATTGTCCAAGACCCAAAAAGACCAAATCGTGACCATTTAACTTACACCAATTGACTCTGGCACAAAAAACTATCTTATAATAGGTTTTGAAGTGCTAAGAATGGATGAATTTATTATTTGTGACAAATTATTCATTTAAAGATTCGCCGAGGCGTTGTGCATCTAGGCTTACTCTGTCGTAACATTGTTCACGACAGCCACCGACGCAAGTAACATTCTCTTTTTTGTCTAATTTATAAGTCTTGGTGCCAGAATGTTGGCCATTGTCAGTTTAATTTTTGCTAAACGTCTGGAGAAGTGTTAAAAATACTTTAGTAAAGTGGTGTGTTTATTTGGTCGAGCAATAAACAAGACATTATACCTACCTACCCACTACCTACCTAATCAAATTGATCAGAAATATTTTTCATAGTAAAATATTAATATGCATACGAATAGTCGACTCAATCGACCGACTTCTAAAATACAAGGCAACTAAAAAACAATAAATAATATACCTAGAATAACAAAAACAAATTAAACATTTTGAAGTTGGTGCCATGAAATAGTAGTCTTTATGTTTTATTCGGCACCAACTTAAGTTACAATAGCCTTATGTCAACTGCTGAAATCCTTTTACAAAATATTGCTTACCCCGATGCAGGGCCGTTAATTGTTGAGGAGTTCACTATCAGCTCTATTACATTGTGGAGTAGTAGTATAACAAGAATAAAGTGCTACTCAATACCATATTAAAGTAACTGAATCGCAAACTGTGAAATATTTAATTGGTCTGCTCGTTTGTGGTCTTCATCATCAGTTCCACTTCACCAATTGGAATATCATCAGAATCACAATGAAATATACCTAAATCACTGTAGGTGTGCCTTTAATATTTTAAGAGTTCCCTCGATTTCTCCAGGATCCCATCATCAGATCGTGATCTGATGACAATGGGACCAACTTGGAAGTATGTAGTACCCTTTCAAACACAAAAACAATTTTTCAAATTGTTCCAGCCGTCTTTGCGTAATCGGTGAACAAACATATAAAAAAAAAAAAACATACAGAAGAATTGAGAACCTCCTCCTTTTTGAAGTCTGGTGAATAGCGAATTTATAAATCAACGCTTTCTTTTAACTTGGTGTAGTAAATATAATCAGATTCGAAACCCGACTAGTCGGATAAAATGACGTAACCCATATAATTATTTAAATTACTTTCAATAAAATTGGCCTAGGCAGCATTTTTTTCACTTTGGTCGATATTTTCTTTTGATGCTTTAAATTTTTGTAACATAAATTGAAACGGGAGTTTCCTATATTTTATATTGCAATCTTTTTTCAATTAAAAATAAAACCATATGGAAATAAAACAACGCGTGCTCAAACCATTTTATGTAGACGAGTCCCCGTGGACCGCGAGTGCTACGACCACCGCGGGCGATTGGGAAAACACATCGCTGTTAACAACCGCTGACAAACAGACAGACGATGTGTTTACAACGAGTAATTGAGTCGACTTAGTTACGTGCGAACCAAACAGGTGTCAGATGAAGTTAATGAAGTTACGAAGGTATAAGGAAGTCATCCTCTAACGAGAGAAAAGTAAAAATCAACAATTTCAAAACACAAAATTATTCAATTGTATGAAAGAAGTCAGTTAACTACATACACAAACGCTTCTGGTAATTATCAGTAAGTGTAAGTCCGTACTAGTGTTTATTGTGAAATCAATATCATACCGTTTAAATGACGGATATTGGTAAACAAATAATACTTGTTTGGCACATCAACATAGAAACAAATTTTGTTGGCTAATGCGCCGTATTTTGTAGTGGCGACAAATTGTCACAACACATGTGAGACAAGTTACGGGCAGCACTCGCAGTAAGGACGCCGGGCTTGCACTCAAATTGCCACGATGAAAATCTTGAATTTATTACATATTACACAACAGATCAATTGAAAAGTTGTGAGTTCAATTTTTATACTAAACACCACGTTGAGTAATCCACAATATTTTGCTGTTTCAAAATCTCCCGCGTCGTAGGACTTGTTTTTAAGTGCATAAGCAATGAGCAGTTGTCTTTTCAAAACAAACGCTTGAAATTGTAGCGTATATTAACTAAGATGATGATGGCGTCATGTAGTATTCAGTATACTCACTCTTTGCGCATCTCATCACATTTTGTTGGCTAATGCGCCTCCAAACAAAGAACGAATATTTGATTTTGAATAAATAAATTAATCAATTTCGATGTTGTGTTCCCGGAATTTTTTGGCCAGATTATGTAGGAGAAATACTCAAAGCATGCACTCAACCTCTTATACAATCATCTAAAAATTAATAAGCAACATTCCAAATATCAGTAGTGAACTCGTCCACCGCACCGCGCCCTGGTCGCAAAGATTGGGGGAAAAACTTGCGTTATATGAAAGTTGCGCCAACCCGACGATGCGACCGCACGTGCACTTTATGGACGGGACGAGACTACCATTTTTTCTCTTGAATACCTTCATGAATATGGCGACAACGTCTTCAAGTCACGCCGCATACTTACAAAGTTAAAATGTCTAAACGTGATTTTTTAAAACTTTGTGAATGTTCTTGGAAGTTTATGACGTTGCTGTAACAGTGTTGTTATGAAATATCTGGTGATCTTGTTACAAATCTTTGAATGTTCGAAAAAAATAAACTCCTTTATTTGGATCACGATTTAAAACTTATGCTTTTCGTGTAAGTCTAATCTTTATCTGTTTTAGAAGTACCTATACTACGCACACAAGCATCCTTTCCAAATGAGGGTACGGGCCGCATTGCACCACGAAGATAGTACCTACGGGTTCGAACTTTCGGTTCTGAGATATACCGGTATCCTAACTATATTTTCCTTAGATGTTTTCTATAATTTTTCCAATAATTATTAATTTAGTTTTAGGAAATAAAGACATTTGAAATTTAAAAGCTGGAAAAAACAAATAACAAACATATTAAAAAAAAAAGAATGATATAAAATGCTTGAACGCCCCGACTAACAGGAGGAAGTAACCGAGGAAAATCCGTCTAGGTCTGCCATTAACTGCCTAGAGTTGAACTCAGAGAGTAGTAAATGGCAGACCTTGCACTGTACTCTCTAAGGTGGTTACTGTGAGTTTTTCAATTTTTTTATTTTTTTTTATTTTTTAGAGATATCTTACTACTCGTACTTACGTTTTTACGTTACTACTCGAACTAATATATAATCCGTTTTAATAATAAAAATATGAACATGACCGTTTTCGAGAAAAAAACACGTGTACTGGAGCGCCCCCCGACGATCTATAATTATTAAAACTAAAATAAGAACATGCTCAGAAATGAGACCTGTACAGAGCAGAAAACTGTTTCCAAGTCGTCCTAGCCATCACCGAGAAAAAACAAATAGCCGTTATAAAGAAATATGAGCACCGTAGGGCCCTCTGGCGGTCTATAACATTAAAACTTTGCTAAGAACATGTCCGGGAATTAGATTAATACCATCCAAAAACCGTTTCAAAATCGGCCTAGCCGTTTCCGATAAAACAGATACATACCTCCTCAAACGCATATACCGTCTGTGTTGCCGTCGCGGGTAAAAAAGCGCTCATCGGCTACTATTTAGAGCCATTAAGCTTAGGTATCATTGCTATGATTAACGTTCGTCTGAAAAAAAATGAACAAGTATGATAAGTTGGAATAGTTGATGTTTTTTTATTTTAACAGATCCATTATTCCAAAATTAATAAATTAATATGTAGTAGATGCAGGTATGTATGTACCTGCGTACACCTATATTTATTTAATTAACAAGCTATTTGAGTAACTATCGCTTGTATTAATAACTTAAAGGGCCGCTGCCAGTAGAAAGTGTGAGTGATAACCTGGCTCTATAGATTTTACACAGATATCAAGCAAGTTTTGTAATAAAATTTCTAATCGATTTATTGCCTCGTCTATTTGCGATGCCAAAGGCAAACAATTCCGAACTTCATATAAACTCGGCCCGAACTTTACCGAACTTTGCCGACACCTATTTAAAAGTTTTTTTTTCTGAATATAGAGCTGTGTACACGTGTTGGAGACAAGTTCACTGATGACACTTTGATGGATTTCTGAACTGTTTTTGTGCGCAATAAAGGCGTTGAACGCGCCTACCGCGAAAGGAGTACAGATTGTTGTGATTGGTTTCTTGCAATTTTATTTTCGTAGCTTGTTAGACCTACTCATCCATGGATGGTGTTTGATATATTTTAAAATATTTTATCTATCGTAATTTTACTAACATTTAAACTTTCGCGTTGCATGATTATAACTATTTATTATACGGGAATTAACGCGCATTGTTTACCTTAAAACAAGGGTGCAACCTGGTCGAAACGTCAAGCAATTTTAAGGTAAACAATGCGCGTTAATTCCCGTATAATAAATAGTTATATCGTAATTTTTGTGCTTTTCGATGAAGGAATTTTTCTTTATCTATTTAGATAGCTATAGTACAAAAAAGGAGAAAACATTGCCGACACCTATTTAAAAGCTCCATAAAACAGAAGTAGAAACGCACAGTAGTAGAAAGAATAATCACATAAAAACAAATGAAGATGAAGCACGTACAAAAAAAAACGGATAAAATTAAAAAGCTGTTATAATCAATCGGTGTACTAAATGAATAGGAGAGAATAGGTATTTTATAGGGGTTGTGAATACCATTTTTCAATTTAGGGATTCGTTTGTGAAGTATGAAGCTTTAAAGTGTAATTTTTTGTAAGAGTCAAGTGTCCTCCCCCCTGTCAGCTAAATGGTTGGTGTTGGGTATGTGAAAAAAATACGGCGCTAGTATCTATAGTGCAATTAAAAGGAAAACTATCACAGCTATGTTGGCTTTACAACTTAACTAGTAACAGCAGACCAAGTGAGAAGTAACAAAATTTTCGTATAGATTCCATTGAAAAAAAACACTCATATAACGTTGTTAGAAGTATGAAACAAAAACAACAGAAAACACACTTCTTAAGCGGCATTATTCGGATGGGGGACTACGGAACCCTATATTGTGCGTAGCTCGGCATGCACTTGCCCGGTTTTGTCAAACTAACGCAGACCTCTGCCGGAAAAACTTAGTTAAATATTCATTTCGATGTTCACATGTCTCTGGATTGCCTATTTACACCGCCAAATTAACAGGGACTTGTACTCTAATATGTACTTATGCTACGGTAACTTTTAGATTTTTATCTCAAAATAAACAAAAAAGGTAAGGACAAGCTTTAAATTTAAAACAATAACGGTAAAAGAGAATAAACAACTCAATTTAACAGTTTACACAAGAACTTTTAAGAGAACACGAAGGAAAAAAGTTAAAGCGCCTCCCTAAATATTCATATCCCAAAAGTACTAAAACAACACGAATTTATGAAAAAATAACGAAGGGCTTACACCACTTTAAATAAGCAGAGGTCTGTTGAAAAAATCCTTTAAATACTATAAGTAACCCTTTCTCCGCTCACGATAAAAAGATTCCCGGTTAAAAAGTATAACGGAGTCGAGTTGGGGCTCCGCCACGGCTGTCTGTTTAGAATGGAAACAGTGGAATGGTGCAGATTCAACCCTATTTGCAGCTAAAAAGATTGGATTGCATTTACCAGACGCTAACATTTATGTAATGATCTTTGTGCTCGGCTTTTATACTAACTTGTTTAGTTATTGAAATATTAAAGGGATTGAGGTGTTAATGTATGTTAAGCGTTATTTTTTAATATCGAATGGAACTCCCAGCTTTCGACTGAATTGTCAGTCAAACAACTCTCATAAGGGTTAAACAGCAAAATATTCCTTCTTTATGATTTTTACGATCTACTAAGAACTCACAACTAGCGGTGTCTTAATGTAATGTAGGTGTGAGTAAATTAATCCTCGTTCGATCCAAAAAGATATCTAACAAATATTTCTTCGTTTATTTTAAATGATATTTTTATTGTTTGTTATGTGGCAAATTGTCAAGATATTTTTATCACCATTGCTTGTCTAAGTGCTCTTTATAATCAAAGTAATATTTGTCAGTTCAGTAAAAAGATACATACCTACAGGGTGTAACAGAAAAGTGTGGTCTTTCAGTAGTGAAAGGCGTATGGCATAAGAATTATACCTCCCCTGGTACAAAATTCGAAATGCCGTTTAAGATAACGTTCTTGTTACATTGTTTGTCCTATGTTGTGAATAATTTCATTACAAATATTAAACTGATTTGAAATATCATTCCTACATGAAGCATGACCACACCCCACTAATATGACTCAACACACAAGAAAACGATGTACTTACATTCTAAACGTGAAATCGTATCAACAATGAAATCGTGGTATTAACAGTACATAATTTGGAGTAAAGCCGACAGCGTGTCTAATATGTGACAGTATCGGGGAGATCGGAGACGCAGTACCGCCCAAACCGTGTCGGGATGAACCAGGGACCCCCAGCGCCCCGGACGGCCGACCGGTCGCGACGGGGGGTTACACAAATTAAATTACGAAAAACGGTCGAATCAATGTCTGCCATTTACGTTGGGCACCGACACACTGACAACAAATACGGAATGTGTAAAGAATTAAATTGTTGTGAATTGCGTCATTTAAAAGCGACTGCTTTTATTTTTAGTTCAATGTCCTGAATGAACATTTGAAATTAAAAGACATTTTGTGATAAGATTTGTAGACTTTGTATACTTAACGTAATTAATCTTTTTACAGGATTGGATAATACCTATGTATTTATAACAGAATGAATGAATGCAACTTCGTTGTAAGTTAATTTAGAAGCAAGTATTAACGACGGAAACTTGGTGGTAGTACCTGTTCACAAACTTAAATAGAACATTTAACTTTTAAATATATATTATGGTACAAACAACTACATTTTAATTCAGAATTCCCACTACACAAAATAAACACAGTAAACACAACACTACACGTTTCTAAAACGAAAAAACAGACTGTTGAATCGTCACAGACTAACACTTCAGTGACTGCTTAATCACTAAATCATAAACATGATCACAAGGAAATAACTCATCACTTTGCCGTATGCGAAATTTCCACTCGACAAGCGCGGGCCCCGTCCCATCTTACAAGGTTGTATAAAATATAGGGTGCAAGCGCCCCGGGCCGTGGTATAAAATAATATCCGATATGAAGGGAAAATGGCTGATAAAGCTGCGATCGGTTGATGGTATCGGGACCTGACGATGTAGTCCAGGAGCTTTGAGCTTAAAATTGTGTTGATTAAACAAAACAAAACCTTTTGTTGAGAAGCGCAGGTTTTTGCCAATAACTCAAATTAGAAATATGTATTTTTATTATTTAACTATCGAACTTAGAAGCGCCTTATATAAGACACCAATACTCCAAATTTCATTTTTGAGTTAAATGCCTGTGTCATACGGACGGACAGACAGACCGATGGGCATGACGAAACTATTAGGGGAACCCTTAGTTTGGTCATTTTGCTACTAAAAATAGTGTTAAGAATAAACTTTATCAATTTTACGAAATAAGTACTATTTTTTTATTAATTTCGATAAAGCGTCGTGGTGTGAACCTCTCTCGCGGGGATAAGACTAACTAAATCGGCATCCAGTATAACAAGAAGGATTATACTTAAATATAATACATGCTAAAGAGGGTTGTCTTTTCTCATATATAATATTACGTTAGCAGTAAATATTTGGATATAATTAAATAGTGTAGGACTTGATATTAAAAAACACCGACAAGTGAAATATAAAGCTAGCTCTGTTTTTGAAAACGCAACTATACCCGTGTATGCATGCGATGTATATCATATGATGACACAGAAACACACAGATTTAATTTTAATTTACCCTACAGGGGTCAAAACTTATATTTAAGCAGTGATAACTTAAATTTAATGGAATTTACTTTCAGCTTAGCGAAAGTAAATTCCTTTACATTTAAGTTACGAAGCTGAATTGTAAAGTCTTTTAGTTGAATTATAGCTGGCTTTGTATTATTAGATTTTAATAATGCAAACCTATTGAGCGAACTTTCGACAAATCTGTTTAACTAATAGTTATAAGCTTAGCACGGAATTTTCTCGACTCGCAAAATATTTTCCGAACCGGTGTACGTGTTAAATTTCTAAAATAAATTCAACGTCGAGATTTAACCACGCGTTCAAAACTTATATAATATATTAAAAAGTTTGTCGAATAAATCTAAGTTTCTGTTAAAATCTAGAAACGAAAAATCTTAAATAAGCAAAAAATGTTTTTAAGAAAGCCATTGCGAGTGAATTTAATTTTAAAACGGTGCTTTGGCTCCCAGCCTAAAACTGTGTTACGTATCAGTAAGTTTTGTTCAAAACAAGGGGCGGTGTCGGGCGGCGAGCTATATCGCGACGGGCACATTCACTATATGCCCCATTTATTTCGTTAAGATACAATAATTCTGCTCTCCTTTCTTATCTTTTGTCTGGAGAAATACTTTTGTTAGTACTTTTCATTGCAATAAAGACGAACTATTAGCAAGGAGGAACAATATTGGTCTGGATTGTTTTATGTACGTACGGAGGAAATATGGCTTTGTTTTACGATTTTATTTAGATACTAGCTTTTGCTCGAGTTTATGTACATTTATTTATAACTCGAAAGTTGGAAGTACCTATTTTAAAAGCTTTTATTTCATTTGCAACGTGTATTCGGAACTAATCTTAAAAGGTAAATTAAAACCACTTCCCACTTTCACTGTGCGATTGGACTTATATTTGGTGACAATACTACTTAAGTATCTTTGGTGACAATATAATAATATGCTACCAAGAAGCTGTTCTGATGATGAAGCCGGAAGACGGCCAAAGGAACTTTTTAACTAATTAAGATAACCTATCGAGTTTGGGCTCATATATCGGTTTTGGGCTCGATTGGTTTGTCTTGAGGAGTACTATTTTTTATCACCAAATCTTCAGAAGTAAAAAGCTTGTTTTAAAAATATTTTTTACACTAACTTATTATTAATTACATTTTACCTATTCCCATTTACGAGTATGTACGCCTGACAACGTGTATTTTAAAATTACAGTTGCAAATTTGTCAAATATAACGATTTTTTAAATATGTATTTTATAAATTCGCAACTATCAATACATATAGCATTTGAATTTAAAATTTTAAAATCAGGTAATAAAACCTGACTATTTTTACTAACTCATAAAATTCAAGTATCCCATTGTGACGTCATATTTAAGGGGAAGACATATTTTTATTGTTGCCAAGATGTTGCTATAAAAGAACAACAATGTATTTGAGATGTTTTTATTTCAGACTTTTGCGGTTTTTACGATGTCTTACAATACAGTGTAATAAATTTGTAGTCAGTCGTTTTAATGCTAGAAATAGTTTAACAATAAGATTACTACAACCTTGATTTCTATATTGTTTTTAGAGTGAAGGAATGGTAAGTATTTTGATTTACATATCATATCAACCCTTATGATGGCCCACTGCTGGGCACGGGTCTCCCCAGTAGAACCTACTGGTATGTAGATCCTGGGGGTAATTGCCATAATCGCCACGCTTGGCGAGCGGGTTGGCGATCGCAGTAAGGCTTTAAGTACGCAGAGGACGCTGCTGCCCGTCCTCCGGTGTGAAATCCCTTAGTCGCCTTGACGACACCCACGGGAAGAGATGGGGTGGTACTATTCTTAAGCAGGTACCACACGGCAAGTATTTTGATTTGTTTTATCTAAAATAAACAATTAATGTTCATAGATATATTTTTATTAAAACATTTTTTAAACGTTTTTGAGATGATCAATGTTGAGACTACGTGAAGGTTCACGGTTTTTATGACATAAAACTGACATCGCTTACAGTCAAAATCTTTCTAATTTATTTGTGAATCCCGTCCAATACTTGTACGTTCACGTATACAAAAATTAAGTATACTCTCTACCTCGGTATTACACTTTATAACAAGCCAACCATTTGACCAGCCACTTCGTTGGACCCCGACATAAATATCGAAGAAACGTTACATAATACACAACTATTAAAGAACGTTAGGGGTGAACTCTTCCTGCCGACCCCCTACGCAATTTGGCGTGAAGTTGGCTATGGTGGCTCCTGGACATTTATGGCTCGCCCTGCTTTATTGGACCATATATCTGAGCCCAAGCCTCTCGATTTTCACCATATATAAAAAACATGTGTGATATTGGTTTAGTGCCGTTTACCGGTCGAAGATATTTTTAGATACCTATATTTTTTTGTAATAAGGAAAGGATATTGTTAAACATTGTGATAATATTTTATATGTTATGATTATGTTATGTTAATATGTTTATTTTACTGACTACTCTTACTTGCTACAAGTAAGAGTACTCAGACAGATGCCTTTTAGTACTCAATTACCGTAGCGTAGGAACACTAGCTTCGCCACGGGCGTATTAGTAAAGGTACTATTTTAGGAGTCATTACTGTACCGTCAATTCAATGCCGAGTCTACAGTAGCAGGTCCCTTTATTATTAATGACAATAGTAACCTTTGGGATCAGTGAACGCGAAGATAAAATAAATTAGAAACTAGAAGGAGTTACAGTCAAGAGATGAAAAAAATACAGGGGTAACCTTAAGATTATTTAAAAATAATTACAATCGAATTAAAAACGAGAATTAACAGTTGCTAATAAAAAAGGGGAGAATTTTGAAAACTTATTAAGTGAAAATAATACAGCAGCCAGCTAGAAATAGGTAAAATAGTAAAAACTTTTTCAACAGACCTCCATGCTAACTTGTCAGTGTAACGAGAAAATATTGAATGCTGTCAGAACGACAATTAAATTTATAAACAAAGATTTTATAATTATTTGCAATCTTAAAAGAATAAACATAAAGATAAAAAAGCGAAATATAAAACAAATGGTAGGATACATACAAGGTAAGAATTGGCCATAGACTTAGAAGAGAGAGAGAGAAGAGAAGTCTATCGAATTAACACTACAAGGTAAGCTGTTGCCTGCGGCTTCTCGCTTGAATGTCAGTTATCGCGATATAAACTATCCTATCCTTTCCCGGAGCTTAAACTGTCTTCATACAAGATCAGCATCATCTAAATCGGTCTAGCGGTTTAAGCTAAAAACGTAACAGACAGAGACAGACAGAGTTACTCAGACATAAATATAAAAAGCAACTCCATATCCTTAAAAAAAATTAAACCATCTAAAGATAGTCGTAAATCATAATCCGAAACTAAAATAATGACCCTTATAAGACCCTTCCTTAAAAATAGTGTTGGGGCAAATAGGCTATAGAAAATAGGCTATTTTACAGGATGGATGTTTATAGGCAATGTTATGTGATTTATGAACTATCCACCCGGGTTATTTAAACGGTAAATGATGTTCTTTAGTGCGAGTACTTATCTGTTCATAAAATTCTTTAAAAACATTTTTCTTCTCAGTTTTCATATATATTAATATTACAAAGCTGGAGAGTTTGTTTGTTTGAATGCGATAATCTCTGGAACTGCGGGTCCAAATTCTAAAAAAATATTATTTTACCGTTGAATTTATCGAGTAAGCCTATAGGCTATACAACATCACGCTACGACCAATAGGAGCGGAGCAGCAATGAAAAACGTTGCAAAAACGGGGAAAATTAACGCATACGAAGTTGTGCGCGTCAGCTAGTCTTTAATAAGCGTGTGATTTACAAACAGAGTATAGTGCACGAGTTCCCCTTAGATAAAAGTTTAAAGAGATAGGCATTATGGCAGTAGGGATGTTGATATTTTTATATGATTAGTATAAAATAATTTATTTTTATTGTAGTCAACTACCCAGTTGCATCAGAGAGCACAAATTAGTAGGTTGATATCATAGGCTAAATAAAGCTAATAATTAATTTATGGGTCTTTCTGTGAGAGTGTTTGATAGACTCATAATACTAGCTGATTAACAAAAATGGATCTAGTTGCTTGCTTCTTGTTACTTTAAGCTAGTGTGTACATATAGCTTTTACCTTTGTTGTAAATAGATGCTCCTACTATACTATACTATGTACCCACTGAGGCTGTTTTAATTTTATCTCATAATCCAACTTTTTAATAATATAACTTGCATCAGTCCTCTAACATGGTGTATAGTATAATAGTGGCAGCACCTTACCATATCTTAGCCTATCAAGTTTTATAAACATTGAAAAAAGTGGCCGCGAGTTTTACATGTTGAATCCCAATGTATTACAAGAGTTGTTTTGCATCCTTAGTGAATAGAAAAAAAGATTTTAATTTAATAGCGTAGAAGATTAGTTGGGATTAACGCGAGAATTTTACGTAGGGTAGTGAGTCTTTCGATAATAGTTTTGGCATTAAACCAAACAACAGTTGAGCACAGGTAAGAGAGCGAGCATGTTGTAATTTGTTTTAACACAACTGCTCATTGATCCTTCATCATCATAACCACGTGAAGAAACCAAAAATTTGAAGATATTAAAATCCCTCAAACGGCCCTCATCATTTCTCAGACAAAAGGGTATAGAAGCGATGTAAACGTTAAAGGTCTATTAAAAAAATATAAAGAATACACATATACTTAAATATTACTTATAAATATATAAATGCTGAAATTATTTTCGTACTTATATGTTATATAGCCAAACAAAAATACTTTTACTTTTGCGTTTACAATCATAGAAGATATGGTCAATTGGCATCAAAGCACCTAATTTGCGAGCAAGCAATACACAGTTTACAAAATGTTCCTTTCCAAAGAGACCCTCAAAAATCAGACCTTCGGAATAAGGCTTAAATAAACAGAACGACGGGGTCGTTCGATCGTGAGGGTAGGTATAAAAATTCAGAAAGGGTTCTGTAGAGGTATCGACCCACGACACGTGCCGACGTCGTGACGGAAATGTAAACTGTTGTATTGTGCCACAGGAAAGGTACAGCAGTGCGGTTTTGATTTTTAGAGTGTACCCTTCCCGGAAGGGTTCCATCCCGTATTTCTGGAGTGCGCCATTTTTTTGTGAACTATTTATGAATTGTTCCACCTGTTAAGAACTAGTGAAACTATTTTTGATAGGCACTGTAAATTACTCTTGAAATATATACAAGGGATGGATTTTGACACAAAACAATTACATCTCTAAAAAATCCTATCATAGACTTTAAACGATGACTTTGATCATTATCTATATTTCAATATCCTAAGCTCCGGTAGTACTTATAGCGGTTTAATATTATACAGTAATGCAACCTCTTTTTATGACTATCTGAATGTGGGTTGCTAAATACCTAACTCTGGAACTAAATATCTACTAATCTATTGAATTAGTACAATTCCTTTTACACTTATTAAGGTATTTCATATACTTCGTGAAGGTAATTTGGTTGTTCATAATATCTTCGAAAAAAAATCGCGTGTATTTGACATACTGTTCTGATTACACATTGGCACCCAGCCTGCCATAACCGTTAGTGTTCCGCTACAAGTGCACCCGAGATACGAGGTAGAAGGAACTTTTTAATTACTTCATTCGTTTCCTAACTGCTGTTATGTCTCCCCCGTTTGTATGAGGACATCTCTCTCCCTGCCGACATCTGGTAACGTTAGATAAACATGTGGGGATGAATCGAGGCCGTTTATGTGAGTTTTAATAGGTGTGTTAAAGAAGTCATTAGCTCTGAAGGTAACCCTCGATTAATAGTTGTAACAGCCAACGTGGCATATACTAGTTTATTTGGCATTGGAATTACAATGCCAAAAAAATCCTTTTATTAATTAATGAAAGGATTTTAATAAATTATATTTGATGGCGATGAAATTAATAAAATCTGATTTATTTTGATTGATAACAATCGTTCTCATTCTTTTGTGAATCGGTTTTAACCTCATTTAGAATTAAGTTGAATGTTAGATAAATAAAGTAAGGCAAAGATGGCGCTCGCGCGCTCGTGCAACACACTTCTTGACGTAGGTAGTCGTCTTAGCACATGCGTACCTTCATATAGTGAAAAGATTACATGGTATGTGCTTTGTGATGCACCGCATAATTTGCAGAGCATGCATTCACCATTACGCGGATTAACTTGCCTTATAAAACAATTCCGGAACTCGAGGACAATCCATGTGGCGCAGGGACTTTACAAACTCAATATACTATCACATAAACAAATATAACACACAAAGTGATATCACGTGTGGGAATCGAACCAAATACCTCTTGCACAACTGACGCATGCACTCCTACTACCTGTTCATCTGAGGCAGTCAATGCAAGACATTGATTTAATACATTCCAAGATATTTTTATCACTATCACTAAACTCATCTAACCTTGAATTTAGATCAAAGTTGTCTAAACCAACAAACATTAATACCATCTAATAAACTAGGGACAAGTCAGTTAGGTAATCTCTTAAATTGAGGGACCAGGTTTAATAAAGTTATTAAGTCACCTGCCCAATATGATATTATTAAGATATTAATGCAGGGTGACCGCAAATCGGCTGTGTTCTTAATAAAATATTTATACCTTACAATAGGTAGTACAGTAAGTTACAGTGTTAAAGTTTATGAGCACTTATGTGAAGCAGTGGTAGACGTTAAGGCGTTGGACTTGCAAACCTGAGGTCTGGGGTTCGATTCCTACCTATTATACTACCGACGTGAACCCACTCACAACGCAAGCAATTTAACTCAGCTGGAGGTGTTAACAGGGTAGCTAGAGATGGGGGGCTCAAAATTCTGCCCAAATTCTCGCTTTATTGTAAGTAAAAGTAATAATAATAATAATATCTTGGGACAACTCACACACCGCTATCTGATCCCAAACTAAGCAGAGCTTGTATTATGGAAACCAAACCACTGATAAACATACTTATATATTTCTAAATACATACATATTATAGATAAAAACTTAGGCACTTATTTCACATACCTAAAGTTTTCATTCAATGTCATTGAACTTGAGTAGGTACCTAATTAAGTTCAATGAAGACAGGGAGTACTTATACTTTTTAGATGTTGTAAACAAAAACTGGATAAACAAATATCAAATAGTGTGAAAATAGGTACAGTAAATCAATGTTATTAATTGACTGTTGAATGCCGTCATTGCTGTCGTAAACTAAACTAAAGGATTTAATTAAAATAAAATGTTTGATGCAAATTTACATAAATAAACATAGGTAGACTTGGTTATTAGCGGTGACCAAACTATATAATTTATTTGCTTTAACGGATCATTTAATATAAGTTATGAATATTGTGGTTTGACTTATAGATAATCAATTATACTGTTTATTAGCTGAACTCGGACACAAAGTACAGATTGTACAGAATGCAGGGTTTATACTAACGCGCTCGAAAAAGGCCCACTGATCTTTGGCAGCACATTGAGATAGCTTACATTGAACTTACGATTTCCGAACAGAAACACAAAGTTGTTGTTCCAAATCTGAGTGTACTGATAATGTACACACAGTGTAATATTCTCTAATACGGGAGAACTAGACATGTTGCATCACGAATGTTTAATAAAAAAGTATAATCTCAATGCCTTCATAGGCTACGGATGGAGAAAGATTAGGTAGGCAAAAGACCAACGCGTTAACGTCCTTTCAGTCGCAAGTCTGATGTTTTTTTGAAAGCGAAACTAAATCCCATCTGAAGCTGACAGTAAGAGACACTTATCCCATTGCCGGGCAGTAGCGAGCAACTATCAACTATTTTATCGCTCAAGGAAAAAACAATAGTATGTAAACAAAAGAGATACAGTACAGCGCCGGACAGTGTGAACAATCAGCGATCAATTATTAATACAAGGGACCTACATACGTACCTATAGGGTGTCCCAGTGAAAGTGCACCTTTAAAATTTGGGGTATTTTTTTCCTACGTGTTAGCATTAGCAACTCTGATTAATCTGATTAATGAAAATGAAGTGTCTCAAAAGAAAAATGTCACACTGTACATAAAACAAACAATTGATTTATTGTAGCAACTATTTCCAGACCAAATAATCACACAAAATCCTAATGACAGTTGGCCACAAAGATCATGCGATATTTAACAGCGTGTGATTATTTGCTTATCTTTCGTCTTGACGTTTCGTTTTCAAATTGTAGACTCATTTTGCAGCAAGTCTGTTTTTGAGTGTCTGAGAGCTAACGCGGGATCGAACTAGACAAAGCTTGCTTACTCCAAGATGCTGATGCTAAATAATATTAACACGCCCCAAACTAACGCCAAGAATCTTCTCGATGACCGAGTAAGTAATTCGTGGGTCTTCTCGCACCATCGTTTCAGTAGCCTTTAATTTTTTTGCAGTTACTGCCGTTTCTGGGCGACCAATTCTATGGTAATCTTCGAGGTTTGATTTACCTCTTTAAAATGCAATGAACCATCTAAAAACTGTTGCTAGAGATAAGGCAGACTCCTCTAATGCTGATTGTATTCGTTGAAGGCTAAATTTTTCAGTTAAATTGTATAATATGTATAATAATATATATATATAAAATAATATGTATAATAAACAAAGGTATTTAGCCTAAAATAAAATATTTACGCGATTGAGACCCGTAGCTTATAAAATTCTATAACATATAATCGTTGTAAGGGAAAACGCGGGAACTGTTGTAGTAAAATGACTGGAATATCATTTTTTTTTTAAACCAGCAACCGGGTACTACTTTCTTTAAATTTTAAATAATTTGGCTGCCATTTTTAAATTACAAACATCTCATAACTTATCAAATGACCTACGTTTACTACAAAATTAATCACCTATCTGATGTCCTAGACTTTAGATTTTGAAATTGAAATAAATTATTAAAACTATTGGATTTTACCGGCTGTCAATGGAGTATCGAATAGTCTGTTAGTCATTAAAACACAAAATTATGTCATCCACAAATCGTGCAAAACTCTGGAGGGTAATAAAAAATCCAAAAAAACTAAAATCACTTAACATATACACAAAGTAAAACATATTCCAGTATTACAATGAAGTTATTGTTCTTGCACAACAATAAGATAGGAATGAAGGTAAGATTACGATTGGTACAGACAATTTATACTTAAACATATACATACATACTAACGTACATACTTACGTCTGTTTTATCGCGACACCACAATGGTGCAACAATATAACACTCCGATTTCGGATAGTGCTCCACCTAAAGCTGGATTTATATTTGTCCGAGGTGATGACACATGTAGTGACGTGATGGCTAGCTTACGATCCTTTTAAGCGATATTTTAATTCAAAACCGAGGGTCTAACACTTCTAAGGCGTTACAGTACGACACTGGCTCTTGTACGTAGGTCTGACGTATAGGCCGTTTCTCCACCCTTCCAACTTCACTGCTATGACGCAAATCGAGTTCACTTCTGATGTGACACGATACAACACGTTAGATAAAAGTGAATCCGGCTCAAGATTGATGCTTTGCCATGAAACACAAACTGACCTCTCGTCATTTTCGTAGTTTCGCTGAACCAATTTTCATCAAACATAGCTAGGAATTTTCGTATTGGGTATTTCACATTAATAAAGCTTTCTAATAAGGCCTCATTCGAACGAGCGTAATTTTATAGCGCGATACAAATGCGCTCAAATAGAGCAAATGTACTCTTAAGTGCACGTTCACACGGCAGCGATTTTAAAACGCAACGCAATTTTATCATCCAGTGTTGTATTTTCAACGCCGGGCGTTAGACATAGGTCGTATATAACTTCTTATTATTATTCACACGAGCGTTAAAAACCGCTGGTATTGCATTCAGTGCGCCGTGGGTTCTCACAGCAGTCGGACGTGCTGATATAGCTAAGTGTCATTATACCCCGGATCCATTGCACCCAGTTGATATAAATATGACTCGAATAGTGCTTGGCCACTGTATTTTGGTACTGGTGCCTATTTAGACTAGAATGTGGATGAATAAAGTCCACAAGAATATTCAAAAAAGTCGCGTCAATAAGTTTTAAGACAAGAAAAAATTATATTATATATTAGTAATACCTTTTGTACATTTCTTCTAAATACTCTCCTTGATTATCTATACAAAGTTCCATTCTTATTAACTACTAGCTGTCCCGCGCAAATTCGTCCCCGTTTTTGCAACTTTTCTCATTGCTGCTTCGCTTCTGTTGGTCGTAGCGTGATGTTATATAGCCTTTCTCGATAAATGAGCTATCTAACAGTGAATATATAACAGAGAATTTTTCAATTTAGTCAGTAGTTCCTGAGATTTCCGCGTTCAAACAAACAAACAAACTCTTTAGATTTATAATATTAGTATAGATTAAACCACTTTTGCCAGTCTAGATCCGATATAATAGTTTAAGTTATAAATGATTAGAACAGTGGGCGGACTTTACCTAACTCGAGGTATCTGCGTTCATATGATCGATTACCTTAATGTTAGTTCGAATATTGAGCCGCTAATGGCTCATAAAGCCACCCTGGCGCTTCGACATATAAATTTATTTTTGTAAAATGGTAATTTTATTCTATACCACAGCTTAACGCAGTATTTTTTTCGTAGTAAAACAAAAAAATATAGCAACAGTTAGCGTATCTGCACATACAGCTCGCTCGTTCAAATTAACTTGCAACTAAAAACAGCATAACTTGAATAAATTAGTATGCATTGTGAGAGCTTATCTTAGTACAATGCTCTTATAGTTGTTAATGTAATAGTTGGTTAAGCTCGTTGGGTTTGCTTGCAATAGGTTTGAATAAAGGAACTTTTTGTTTTGCAAGTTTACTATCCATTTCGTTGAATTCGTGACTTATATATACAAATTTAACACGTGCACGACATTAAACATGTCTTCAAGGGTCTTTCATATTACACAGTAGTCTTTTAACCGGCAGAACAATAGTACCTACATTTGTTCGCCACTACTGTTCGCAGTTGTTACAATTAGAAATCTTTGGTTCATACTTAACAAAAATTTAATAACATTAGTACTATAAGTACTACCATACTTAAGCTACATTCACATGTATTTCTTCTGTGTATTATAAATTGCCTATTCTTCGTACCACGATCATAAAAAGTACCAAGACTCACGACTCACTTCCTTTCGAAGCTAAAATTTAAACATATTCAGATTTTTACCATTCATGTATCACAAGCTTTACTACCGAAACTCAGAATAGCGCAAAACTAAGCAACCTCTTAGAAACACCCCCTTACTAATTTCAAACTTAATTTTCTTCAGCATAGAGTATATTTTCGTATATATTCTGGAAATTTAATTTAAAACTGCGGTGTGCACTTATATCTCCAGGGATTTAGCGTCAAATTGGATTGCTTTTCTACAAGTTGTGCATTTGCATAAGGACAAAAGATGTTACCGCGACTGCGATGTGTTTGTGCAGCGCAGCGAACTTGCAGACAATGCTGGATAATGTATGATTGCACGGATGGTACATTGGCTTATGTGGCCATGGCACTGGTCTGCTCCTCGAACTGTTAGATTAGGTTGCAAAAAAACAGTTCGTCTTTTTACGGCTACACAACTTTCAATAGCCTTCGCTAGGCTACTAGTATAGTATTATATTATCTGTGGCTAGGCTAATAAAATACGAATATATAGAAGGATAAATCCGACAGTGAGTGAGATTTCATGATATTAAGCTATTGCCCCCCTCCTATACGCTGGATCCACCACACTGCTCCATTATAATATATACGTACCTATGTAAATAAATTTTTACATGTAATTTTGTTAAGAATTAGTTAGCATTTTAGATATTAACAATTATGTATAAATAATAAATGCAAACCCATTCACAGTACAAATTTATCAAAGAAAAAAATCTGCATGTCAAAAATATTCTTGTTTCAAAATTTCAAACGTTCTAACAATTTAAAAGAATATAATTTACAAGCTATGCTTTAAACATCTAGCGATCATCCTGCTCTATACACTATAGTATTTAACTCCTTACATTTTGTACATTTTTACGTGAAAATTAAATTTAAAAGCAAACCAATGCATGTACATGGACTGAATCAAATATTGAAATTCCGCGGAACGCGTGTGCAAAACCACAAGTTTTCCTTTACAACAACTTTGAATTATTTGGTCTAGAATATAAGGATCATTTTTGCTTGAGCCTGAGTTTGTTGAAGTATGTTTAGTTTGTGTTTCCTGGGACTGACTTTGACACTTGTCGCGATCTTATTCAGTCTTTGCTGTTAAGAACCTTTCAGATACCATTGCAGATTTCGTTTAACCAAAACAAAAGTTGCACAATGTAGCTCTACTGCAGTGTTGTTTAAAGTGACATTCAAATAGCTTGTTATAGACTTGCTTGTTGCCCTTTTGCATGGCCTGTTGGTCTAGTGGTTAGATCCTGATATGAGCATGATGGTTTATTCTGTGTCTGGGTGTAATAATTTATCTACATTAAGTATTTAAAATATTTGAGTATGTTTATCAGTTGTCTGGTTGCCATAGTACAGGCTCTGCCTAGTTTGTAGTGTTGTGTTTATTTATTTATAGAATGAACGATTAAAAGGTTTATCGCTCGCGTAGATTTAGATTGCTCGTTTATAGATATTAATATATAATTAGATTAATATCTTGGGACTACTCATACATGGCCATCTGATCCCAAACTAGGTGGCACCTATACTATACTATATACCTAGTCTAGCCATAAATATTGTTACGAAGAAAAAACATTTTTTTTTATTGCAAATAATATTTATTACTTTTACAGTGTGTTAGTTTAATACATAAATAAAAAACAATTCAAAATATAAAAAGCTTATTCGAAGTGGTCTCCATTGGCTGCAACACAGTCCTTTAAACGTTGAGGCCAGTTATCAATAGAAGCACGCACTCTTTCCATGGGAAAATTCTTCACTGCCAATCGTATGGATTGTTTTAGGGACTCCAAATTATCATGGCGTTTAGAGCAAGCCATACTCTCTAAAACTGACCATAAATCATAATCAGTGGATTAAGATCGGGACTAGACGACGGCCAGTCTTCAGCTCTGATGAAGTCCGAAACGTTCACTTCCAACCAAGACTGCGTGGACCGAGCTTTATGACCCGGCGCTGAGTCTTGTTGGAAGGACCATACTTGGTTATTGAACATGGTGTTGTTAAGGGGTTTAACTACCTTCTCAAGAATGGTATCTTGATACACTTGTGCCGATGTTTTGATACCTTTTTCACAAAAATATGGCTCAGTCACTCCTTCATAGCTAACACCCCACCAAACCATCACTGAAGTCGGATAATGCCCACGTTGCACTCTGTCGACTAATTGGGAAGCTTCCTTAGAGCTTTGAGCATAAATACGGTCATTTTGTTTGTTAAAATGTTGCTCAACTGTAAAGATTTTCTCATCCGTAAACAAAATTTTTCTGTGACCTCCCTTTGCGTACCGCTTCAGTAGTTGCTTCGATTTTACCACCCTATTCTTTTTTAAATTATCAGTTAAAAAATGACCAGTGCGTCTCTTATAGGCTGCAAGTCCTAAGTCATCTTTTAAAATGCGTGACATGGTTCTGGGTGCTATCTTTATCTCCCGAGATAAAATCTTTTGCTTTTGGACAGGATTTCTTCGAATTCTTTCCCTTACTGCTTTGACCACCATTTTCGTACGAACACTACGTGGACGGCCAGATCTTTTTCTGTCACAAACAGAGAAGGTCTCATTGTACCTATTAATAGCCCGGTACACAAACATTTGACTAATACCAAGCGTATGGAGAGTTTTAAAAATTACATTCGGCTCCATACCAACTTTGTGTAATGCAATCACAGCGATTCGGTTTTCTTTATCACCCCACTCCATTTTAATATAGCAAAATATTGTACAATGTATTGGCGCCAAAATTAGAAAATACAATGAACAATCGTATAAAAATGACAGATTCCAAATTCAAATGTAATATCTTTCTTATTTTTAATTGTAACAGTATTTATGGCCAGACTAGGTATACTATCACGACAACTGGTTCCAAAAGGGTAGTCGTTAGTTTTTGTATCCTTTTGGGTGAGTCGAATGACGCTTATTCTTTTGGAATACGCGAAAAGGACACAAAAAATATATTGTGTGAAAACGCTCTAATATTGAAAAATATGAATACGACACTCGTATTACTTGCGTACGTCAGTAACCATAGACAAATTGCTTGGGTGCTGTGATTTGTGAGCGTCACGCCATACGTCGCTGCATTTTGTTGATATATTACATTACGCCGCGTTATTAATGCGACATGTATTTCGAGATGCATATTTGTCACCGATTTGATAGTTTGGTATGTTTGTGATTTCATTTACAAGTTTGGTTATGTAACTTTGGAGCTCACTCACAACAGTTATTGGTTGTGGCTGAGTTGATATTGGAAGTTTGGTATACCAAAGTGTTATAACCTAGGAATTACAGTCTAACCTAGGAGGCACCAGTTCTGCAGTATACCTACTCTCGCAACGTTTGAAGTTGTATTCCAGTAATTCTCAAAGTTTTGTTCTTACACAAAAAAACAGCAATGGAGACATTAAATTATGGAGAATGTAACGAATCGGTGTCGGACGGTGCCAATTGCACTATTTGCAACAAAAAATTACATTTCTACTGCACAGGCATTACAGACGGCGGATATAGAAGACTTGGAGACCTGAAACTAACATGGCGTCGTACCAAATGTAAAATACCATCACCGCCCCTGACTGAACCGGAATCTCATAACTTAAAAGAGATTCGCGCTCTCTCGGATAAACTAGCTCCATTAGAGCGTGAAATCTGTAAGCTTAGGTCGGTCCAACTTTGCTGACATTAAGTCATCGCTAAGTGAAACTACCAAAGAGCTTAAAGAATTCAACACCAAGGTTAAAGAGATGGAAGCGCGTGTTAGAAATGTGACTTTAAATATCCACCCGCATAGTTGATTTGACTCCCTGAAGGGATAATTTATCGCTTTCGATCAAAACGCTCAAACATATGTTTCTTTATTATAAACGAACAAGTCAAATACGAAATTTCATAGATCTAACTTCAACACTGAGGAAGTTTTATACAAACTTGCAACCCCTATTTTACCCCCGAAAAAAAAACCCTATTTCCATTGGTGACGAGATAACTAGAAAAGAACTATACCGATTTCATTCATTACTTTTTTTAGTTTTCTAATAGTCTGTAGTACAAAAAAGAACTATGCGGTACGAAGTTTACCCGGACAGCTAGTATCTATGTATAGATGAAAAAAATCTGATAACGGTATAAGTATTACAGTGTATTGACTGGTTATCAAAGCGATGATTATAAGATCATCCGTATCTGCCAAACGATATTTGGTAGTTATTTTGTTCTGTTTGAAATACTTATGGCACAGAACAAATCATAAATATAATAAATCGATTATTTATATTATACACATCATCCTAAAATATATGCGGGTATGTATATTTTAGGATGATGTTTGTATTGTAATTAATACTATGTCAATTGTTTAGGATGCATATATTGCATTTCAGAGGTTATAATGAATGTGCTATAAATGTATTTAAAGTTGATAATGAATTTTATTTTATCACAAATGTTCATATAGGACTACAGGTATTTGATGAAACAATATTGTTATTACAGTTATTATTGTATTATGTAATCTAACTAGTCCGGCCATACTGTTACATAAAAACTTTTCTTTTTTTCAACTTTTTAATTACTATAAATTTGGAACGCACATACAACAATACATATGAGTTTTAGTAATATTGCATTACTTCATTTAAAAAAAAAGCATTTTCATTTGTAACAGAACTTATGGCCGGGCTAGGTATAAAGGGGCGTCTAAACGGGCCATTTTTTACGAAAATTTGTGGCGGCACTATTGGCATCTAATTGCTCGACCATCACAAAAATGTAACTGATGGCCAAGCAATCTATGGCTAGGCAATGTATGGCAATATGTCGACAACAGTATGGCGCATGATCCAGACTCATAAGCTGGCAACACAACCCAGCAACAATGGCTAAACTCTGTGACATATAATTTGGTTAAACTGTCAATAATGACATCTGAACATTTTTGATATTGATTTTGACAGAAATTTAAATAACTTTCTGTTGTTCTCTTGTTTCATCCAAGTCAAGTTTACAATTAAGGTGTTAATAAAAAACTGGGAAGTAAATAAGAAATTATGTATATAGTGTTTGATGAGATATCAACCAAATGTTAGAAACCCATATTTAACACATATCGAAGCAAGGGACACCATCAATGGCTTTTTGGAGTTGGGTCAAAATGAAAGGTCGCAAAAATATTGTGCCAATACTCTGAAAGTCATGATTAGAGGGATATTTCTCCTTGGCGACAGTGCTAGGCTTATTACTTTAATAAAAGTACAAGCAGTAGAGCTTGTAGAAATAATAAAAGATATTGTATTGGAAGCAAAAGAAGCAAGATTGACGCCATTGGCTCATGTTTGTGACCAAGGTCTCACCTTTCGAACTGGTCTTGGTAATTGAAAAAGCAGGGCAGAACTTATATTTGGCAGGGCAGACCTGTAGCGAACCGTATGTATTCGTTACTGGGTAACGGGTACATAAGCAGGTTCGAAGTACCGAATCGTGACTCTCGAATCCATATCGTTACTCGAGTCAGTCATTCCCTCATAGTAACATTTCGCATTTATGATACGAATTGACTCGAAGGACGCTAAAGAAACTTGAATATACCTGATACTGACCTAAGATACCTCGAATTAACAACAACATACAACGACGTAATCATTGAGATCTTAATAGGAGAGATCATAGGATGGCAGTACGCATACACATAGTTAATCGGATGTTGTTGACTATATTTGTATTATTAATTTACAAATAATACTAATAAATTCAACATCCGATTAAAGAAACATGTTTGGAAAATAATAGGTTCATTATTTTTCTTGAATTTGGCATCTATACTTAAATAACATTTAACGAGTGTAAATTAATACTTAATTTATCTAATAACAAAATAAAATCATGAGATGAGAATCGAAACACAAATTCAAAATCTTTATTATGTTATGATATGACTGGCAACACCGAAGCTTACAATATAACAACAAATATCTGTCAAAATTAAATATTATGATTTTTACTATAATTCATAGAATAGAAGTACTCTCTACCGAGAATGGTTCGATAAGACTTACGCACCAGCGCCGGCGCTTGTTGTGAGATGCAACTGAAGCCATGGTGAATGTTCTTTGTGCCTGGATATCACCAACGACGGTTAGTATCTACTTATATAACTAAATCTGCTGTGCTGACCTACACACACAATTCATGATTTTGAAACTTTCAATTCGTCTCTTGGACTTGATAATACAATAAGTAGTACATATTTCATAAAACTTGAAGCATACACCATTCACTGTGTATCGTTTTATCAAGCTTTCAATTCTCAAACTTCCTAATGTTTCTTTAAATACCTATTATATGTAACAAATATTTTTATTACAGATCATAAACACGTTTGCGCAACATGTTGGATGACTGCTAAGAGAAATGTGCAAAGGTAAATTCAGCAAGATGTTAATAGACATGTTAACAATTTGAATTTGGAATATATCATATTGTCTTGTCTTCGAAATGTATCTCTTACCCTGTGCCACCTCCAGCACTAGGGACATTAATGGGAAGATTAGATGATGAAGTACCTTCTGCAAATGTAGCATTAAGTATTTACTTGGAGAAATTGCATAGAAATAGTCTGTGTCATATACCCCAAAGCCCATTGGAACGTTATATGTCTAAGGCAAGAGAGTGAATGAGCCTGCAGATGGCACCTGGCGATGGTTGTTTGAAGTTGATTTGAGGAGCAGAATAATACCTGAGAGCTTATTTGGAAATCCTGATTTGCTCAATGAAATCGATCCTGCTATTATCATTTGTGATGCAACATAATATGTTTATCTGCAAACTAGTAGCAACTATTTTTTTTAAAAGACAGTTTACTTATATATCAGAATTTAGTAAAGCCATTTATGGTATGTTATGATAGGAAAATATATTTAAATTAAATAATATAATCTTCTTCATATTTATTTTATTATCTCATTACAAAGGTTCGTTAATTGTAAATGTTATCATTGATTGCAATGATTGACGATGGGTTAACTCACTTTATCGACTGGGTGTCCAGCAGTACACGACAACAATTATATTGCTTGAGTGCGATATGATTTGGACTCGCCGCGCTCCTCTGTTGTGTGTAGTTGTGGAGACATTGTTTGACCTTGAGGGTGCCACACACTCCTATGAATAAGCCACCAAGTAATAAAATTGCATACATGGTGTACCTAATGATGGCTTTCGTGGGATTCTGCTCTCACATTTAACGCCTCTTGTTGGGTTTTTACAATTTCCAGGCAGTGCTTGATGTGATTCAGTTGTTTAGAATTTGCGCTTCGTGTAGGTACTGGTATCAGTCGGTTGTCGGTTCAGTTCATAGGTACTGCTCATTGGAGACCATTGGCAGTTCACTTTAAATATTATGACTATAGAGGTCAGTGTTCTTAGTTGATTTCATTTTTCAGTACGTATCAAAGACGACTAAAACCTTTTATAAATAACCTAAAACAACATGACACCTGACAACACAGAATTTAGCAATAAGTCACAGCAAACTTCATGTCGCGTAGACAAGGATAAACCATGCCATAATGCGGAAAATCTATCGCTCAGCGATCGCCCGGCAACCTATCAAATCAATATTGACCAATAGGTGGCCATACAAAGCATTTATTGCCTTAAGGTCGAAACATTACGGCATTATTACAGTATTGCCAGTATTGCTAGCAATGTTGCCGGCCACAGCATTGCCGCCACAAATTGCCGTGAAAAATGGCCCGTTTAGACGCCTCTTAATATAATCGTGAGCGAAACATTAACGATAGGCTACCCGATCTTATGTTCTCGAATAACTCAATAATAGTTAGGGAGTGTGAGCCACTTACGGTACCTATCGATGCTCATCATAGACCTTTACAAATTACTGCTAACTTCATCTATATGCATAAATTGTTATTTCTGAAAACCGAATGTAAAGTATTTATTTCATAGTGGGTACTATCAGGCAATATCCTCCGCACTTGCTCTCGTAGACTGGGTACCATATTTAAATAATATATATTAAGACCAAGCAGTTGATATGTTCTATAATAATTTAAACGAACTGAGAGATGCAAGCATTCCTATCAATACATGAATACCTCTAAAATTGAATCATCGATTGCTAGTAACGCTAAAGTGTTTTGGTCATACGTTAAAAGTTAAAACTATAGTAAGGGGAAAGGATTCACGTTCTCTTTTTTCGTTTTCGCGGCAAGCCCGTGTGAAATATCAAAATCTTGTCATAATGGTAAATAAAGAGCTGCGCTTAGAAATGCATAAAAGCGTATGTGCGGCGAACATCTTTGAGCGCACCGCGCATGCACCAGTTCGAGCGGGCTTACCGCGAAAACGACATAAAAGAACGTGAATAAGGACCTAGCTCTTTTCCAAAAGTCATGAATTACTTAAATGCAAGCGCGGACTAAGCCGAAGGAATCACTAAACTATTTGCGACATATTTTCAATCCACCTACTAGGATACGCAAAACGCCATCCCTCAAACATATATTGAGTCTTATTAGTCAAGGTTGCCTTAATAGTGTCACCGTATGTCCCAGTAAACAAAACCCTCAAAAAGTGGAGAACCAAGTATGATCCCACCTACATTCATGTTATGTGTGCACAGAAAGTCTGGTATTACCTGTTAGTACATATTTTGTTTAACAGATCGGTGAGAGAAGGTATTGTTCCCACGTTATGGAAATCCGTCTCGTATATCTCCTATTATAAAAAAGATGACAAATCCAACGTTGAGAACTACCCTACCTCTAAGTTATGCCATGTCTTCTTGCGAAAGTTCTTAAGGGCTTGATGCACACTGAAGTCTATTCCATTTTAAAATGCTACTTTTCCAAAGAACAACATGGATTCCTTAGACAAAGGTCTACTGTAACTAACTTGGCACTTAAAATGAGATCATAACCTATGGGATGGAACAAAAGTGTCAAGTGGATGTAATATACACAGATTACAAAAAAATGTTTTGATCGTATAAATCACCTAGTACTCATAAGGAAGCTGTTGTATGCTGGTATACACGCTGACCTGTTCCGAATGATTATCATCCTACATAGACAATCGAACACAGGCAGTAAGTAGTATAGAGTGGTTACATCTCTCGGTGGCGTTCAGTTCCGTCAGGTATATCTATTGGCTCTATTATTGGAACACTTCTATTTACTTTATATATAACTTGCTGTCCCGCGCAACTTTGTCTGCGTAAATTTCCCCCCTTTTTTTATAATCCTATGTTACTTCTATATTCTTGGAGGTATTCCAAGTTGAGTAGTTTTCGCGTGAAAGCGTAACAAACAAACTTACATTCACATTTATATATTAGTAGGGATAGATAAATTGACATTAAATGCTGTTTTAAGTTTTACGAAAACTTGCTATATGCTGATGATATGACGATATTAAAGCCAGTTTGTAATCAATCGGATGTCATTAATCTTCAATCAGACCTTGATAATTTGTATTACACTGCGCTATCAACAAACTGGAGTTGAATGTTTCAAAATTTTTAACTTATTTTAGACAAAACCGTTTGCTCCAGTCTAAATACTCACTACAAGGACAAGAAATTATTACAGTGAATAGCACAAGAGATTTAGGTGTAATCTATGATATTAAACTCTTATTTGATAAACATGCGGTTAGCATTGTAAAACGATCGACCAAAGCACTTGGTTTTATTATCAGGCCCTGCTGTGATTATACATTTTATGGTAGTTAAAGATCCCCCTTACTATTCATCGTGCTAAAATATTTAATCAAAATATTTGACGTTACTTTTGCCGTAACGCACTCACAGTCTTCTTATACCTACTTCTATGACGGAACCCTTACCCTTTGCAAATTATTTCTCGAAAAATCTAATCAAATAACATTATTAAACTATAAATCTTAACATTTTGCTCAACTTTGCAGCGGAAAAATTCCAAGCGAATATTTTCAAAGACTTCTTTCGAGTTGGTCGGTTTAAACGGAGTCAATTTATATTGCAAATAAAACTTTACACATGTGAATTTACTGCTGTATATCGACTTAAGTTACCTTAACTTACGTAGTTGTACATAAAAACGCTGGTTTAGTTTTTAGAAGCAGTGTGTTAACACAGGAAAATTTTCATAATTCAAAAACCGACTTATCATCAGCATACTTCTATAAAAACTATCTACAATTTTATTATTTTGGTTAAAACTAAATGGAAAACGGAAATAAACGACTTAGTTTTGTGAAATATAGTCATCGTCAAGAGCTCTGATAAAATTAATCCTTATTTTGACGTAAGACAAAACGTAAAGTCGTTGGTGGGACAGATGCCTAAAGCCTCAAGTCTAGTTTACGAGTAAAATATTGTAGAGCATCTTTTGACAACGGTTTTAATAGTTATAAAAATTTTCTTTAAGATATTCACAGTGTTACAGTAAAAGGGCTCACTTATTCTGTAACACTGTGAATTTCTTAAAGAAAAACTGGAGACACAAAGTAAGGTTCTAGCTTAAATCTAACATAAACCTGACTTGGTTTTAATTACAAAGAGATTGTAAAATGTACTTTATTAATAAAATATATAGTTACCCCTGATTATTATTATTACTTTATTACATGTCTTTTTTAAGATAAACTACGTAGTCACCAACTCTCTTCTCTTGTCTCTTCTGTCAATATGAAAATTCTTCCATTAAATGCCACTCACACAGCTCCTCACTGTACTCCTTGACTTTTAAAAGGCTATTGCACTACCCTGAATCAGGGCCCTAAATCGAGGTGGCCTTGAAAATTCGTTAGAGAATTAGGGCCCTAACTCTTATTACACCGCTCTTTTTAAGGAGTTAGGGTCCCTGATTTAGTGTAGTGTAATAAGCGCATTAGATCTTATTCTTGTTTCTAACCCCAGTATAGCTACGTATGGATAGTTCCCTGCTTCTTTCTCTTATCATGACCTTGTATATATCTCGTATTAGATCCGTCCTCCCTAGCGAAAGAGCAAATTTCTCCTGCTTCGCAACCATAACAGCTTGGATCGGGAACATTTGAGGGTTGATGTAAATAACATTGACTGGACTCCTATCTATAACTGCGACGACCTTGATGATAAAGTACGTATTTTTACTAATGTCATAACGACCATTTACGAAAAGTATGCACCAAAAAGTCTAGAAAGTCTAGTTACACACTTACTAACTCCATGTCTCATAAAGCATTTATGGCAAAAAAGGATAAAGCCAAACGTAAATATAAAAAGTTCCCAACGAAAGTTCCCAAGACGAGGCTACTTTATAAGCTGCGTAGCCAGTGCGGTCGTATGTATAAAGATACAAAGATACGCCTTTGGCATCCTTTAAACCACATCCAATAGTGGGAGCTATATAGACTTTAATGCACTTAATTCTCAATTTTCTAGTTCTCCTATTTCAATTCCAAATAATCAAAATTATAAATACTCTAAATACTTTATTATATCTCTTCACTCTTCAATGGCCGACAAACAACGCCCCTTTCTTTGATATGCTGGCCAGTTTTGACTGTAAGAATATCCATGCAATTATTATATCTGAGTCACGGCTCAAACTGTGTCTTCCATCCAGCTCTTATTTTATACTTGGCTATCATCTAATTAGAAATCACGCTGCGAGTGAGACATATTCCTTTTCAGCACAACCACTTCCACAAAATGCAGGCGAGCATCTTTTTCTAGAAGTTAAACTTTATCATAAAAAAGTTTTCTAGGAGTTTATTATTGCCCTTCACTACGTATTAACTTTTTCTCTTCTTTCGGCTCTTGGAAAATCTAAAATCTCTTCTTAAAGTCATACAGTCACTATGGGAGAATTAAATACGTGTCTTTTAAAAAAACGACTCTCGATCCTCCTTTCTTTACAATACTATACAATTTTTTAGTCTTACTATTCTCCGTCTGAATGCTACACATAACTTTTCCAATTCTACGCCTTCTCTTCTCGATCTCATCTACATTTCTTCATCTGTTGTCTCTAAATACGGCCAATGCTAGGCTGATGCCTTCTCCTATCATGGTTTAATTTTACGTTATTTTTTAAATTATCTATGACAGTTCATGAAAATCGACCCACTCCCCCTTTAAAATTACTGTGCTTACAATTTGGGTCTTGTGGTTAGTGACCCTGATTGCTAAGCTAGAGGTTTTCTGTTCGATTCCCATCTAGGATAAGTATATCTTTTGAGGTTGATACATTGAATATCAAGTCTTCTTTTTTAAATATAATTTAACTCTTGCCTTTGCACCAGTCCTAAATATGGTGTTTATTTTAATGGTAGCAGCACCTTACCTACGTGTATACAGTTTTTAAACAAACAAACATTGACAGTAAACATCGAGAATTTGAAACGAGTGGTTGCGAGTTTTTATTGCCTTGTTCCTTTCGCTGGCCTTACCTATTGCTTACATGTGGAATCATGACTATTCACAGGTGTAGTTTGTGGCTTGCTAAGTGAATAAAGAATTTTTGATTGTATTGATTTTGATAGTTTGGGATCATATGGTCTGTGATTCGTTACAGATATCCCGTTAAAAACAAAATGGGAAAATGATGTTTTTATTTAACTTAATGCAATTAAATTTTTACAATGTGGACTTAATGCCTTAGGCATTATCTACCAGAGATTACCAATAACTTAGTATAGAGATGACGTACTATGAACTTAAAGGTGTCACGAGTTGTAAACATTCTAATTTTATGAGGGAGCGCATTCCAAAGGAGAAAAGATTGAATAGAGAAAGAAGAATGCTTAAGAGTGGAGCTGTGAGAAGAACAGAGAAGCAAAAATGTATTAGAGGAGCGTAGATTCCGATCATGGCTAAAGCAGAAAATGAGAGGCGTGAGGTTCTGTTGTAAGGGCACGAGGAGAAAATAGGATTGAATATAGCGTTGTAAATGTATGCAAACAACGTCGCTGCCGAATAATAATAATAATATAATATCTTGGGACAACCCACACAGCACTGTCTGATTCCAAACTAAGCAGAGCTTGTACTATGGAAACCAGACAACTAATAAACATACTTATATATTTCTAAATACATACATATTATAGATAAATAACACCCAGACACAGAATAAACCATCGTGCTCATCACACAAAGTTTTATCCTGGGTCGGGATCGAACCCACGACCTCTTGCGTAGCAGTTGGATACACTCTCACCGCGCCATAAAGGCACAGAGCAGATAATAGGGAGCCAATTAAGCTGAGAGTGATAGTAAAACGAAACATGATCATACTTGCAAAGGTTAAAGATGAATCGAATGCAATTGTTGTGAAGCCGGTCAAGTTTATTTAACAGATCAGTATTCAGGTCAAAAAAACATACCTACATCACCAAAGTCAATGATAGAGTATATTAAAGTCTGCACAAGCGTCATTTTTGTATTAACTGGGAGGAAGTTTTTAAGATGATAAAGACACAGAGGCAAAGTACTAGTGAACTTCTGACTGACGTTAGCAATTTGAGTCCACTAGCTAAGAGTAGTATCAATATGCAAATCGAGATCGTTGACATCGTGGCTAACAGAAATAGCAGTACCGTGCCGGGTAATGAATAAAAATCTATTCTGCTAACCATGTGAGGACTGCCAACAACGATTGTTTGACATTTTTCGGGATTAACCGAAAGTTCACACTCGTTTGACCAGTTCTTTATTGCCATCAAATCTCGATTCACATTATCGATAGCTGCATTCAAACTGACCAATTTATCTGAGCGTTTAGCTGAAAGTTGTTGGCATACAAATGATACATTTATCGAAGTTCATGAGTTAAAAGACCGATAAATAAGGGATAATACCGCCTTGAGGAACGCGATGCGACGACTAGAGAATGTTTCATCGAAGCGAACCGACTGCTGAAGCCCCTATAGACACGAAAAATAACATTCCAGTGCACCTGATGATATTTTATAATAGGAGAAGATTGATAAGAGTATATTGTGACTTAATGTATTAAAGGCGTTTGAGAAGTCCACTAACACTATGATAAATACTTTTAGTCCAACTTATGCCAAGGTTACGCTTAAACGTGAAATTGATTTCAAGTTAGATTTCATTATTTATAGTAATGATTTTTATAATTTCACCTTTAAGAATTTAATTTTGAACTATAGTACAGTATTAACAGTGTTTTAATAATGAATACTTTACCTTTGTTTTTTTATTCTATTTCTAAAATAGAACAAATGTGAAAAAAATCTATTATTAACGCATTACGTTTATGGGAGATAGACTATAATACCCGCCTATTTGTGTACACTAGAAGTGCTTGTGTGCAATGTTTATAAGCATAAAAAAACCCTTCGGAAATGTGTCACATTTCCACATTTCTCACTTCACGGCGATTTGTGCTCCTTAAGTAACGCTTACGCCAACCTAGTTATAAAAAAACTACTGGAACATAACGCTCAGCTGCATACCTATAACTTGGAACTAGTTTCAGTAATATCTCCTGTGTCGGCAGTAAAACTTACAGACATAGTAAAAAAGCGGTGTGCCAAGTGTCAATTTGTCACTAAATTATGTAAGTTTACGAGCTTTAACTTTCTGCCCGTTTCTTGAAATCTCTTTCTTTATAAGGAGAGAAATATTCGGAGTAAATGAGAACTCGTATGTGTTCTTTAAGCCAAAGATTAAGGTGAAATACTTTTGAAGCGCTTATCAGACGAGAGAAAACTTTTTGTAGGTGTTTATGACTTTTCGGCTAACATTAGACTTCCAAAGTTTCGCAGTGGGCACACATTGTGGTTACGTATCTTCGCTCAGAGAGGAGATCTGTGTCCCTAGAGTGTATAGTAAACGATAAAATATTTATGTAACTGTCAATTCTCGCACTAGATTACAAACCTAGTGTTGGTAGGGAGTTTCCCAGCGACATGCTAATAAGAGTCTTGCCGGCTTCTTCTTAAACGGAACTGCCGCCTAACTTCACTATGTATTTTTTCTGAACAATAGTCAACAAAAATAAATTAAGAAGGCAAAGGTAGAGTGTACACTCACATTACTGAGTCACAAATACAAAACAAACCAAAACCCGAGTACAAAAACATACTTACTGAATCGAGCCGTAAAAAGACTTGGCCTAATGATTACCCACCGATTCATTACTCGAGTTGACAGATATATTTATATGAACGTGCAGAGCGCACCTCATTTGTCACAGAGGTTGTAAATCTGTCCTTGTGCAGTGGGGGGAGGGGAGGGGGGTTTGAGACTGTGCCAAGCTTACAAAGTATGATTGTTTACTTATAAGACCATGTTGATCTGTGTGTATCATAACAACATTTCTGTCACTTTCCAAAAGTATAAATGATAAAAATAATTTATGGGATCGTTTATTTATTTAACTACTATATCTGAAATTTAATGACGTCTCAGTTTAGATTTGCAGATAATTATTATAGAAAACGAAACAAAGCAATTTGATCGTGACAGGTCGATATGACATGGGAATTAGGGCGATAATAGGAATGGTAGGGGAGTCATGGAACATCGACTTTCACCCATCTGATAACTAGATGACACATATTTTTTATTAAATTTTATTGATTTATAAACACGACTATGATAGCTTGCCAATTGATGAATGTTCATGGCTATATTTTTTTTCGATTTTAAAACTTCACGGCATGGCGATATTAATCCATTAAAACGGATTTTGCAGGCAAGCCAATACGACTATATTCGTAACTAGCTGACCTGTGCCGTGACGTTGGATCTGTGACACTCACAAATAACGTGACTTTCTACTGGTAAGATAATTTTCAAAATCGGTTGAGTAGAATAGTGATGAAATTTGGTGAAAAGGTGTCTTATAGTAGCCGCTACTTAGTTTAATAGCTAATTAATAAAATAAATATTTTTAGGGGGGTACATACATGTAACAGAAGCTGATTTTTTTTGGCTAACATCAACGTGTGGCACATCATTCGACAGGTGTTTTAAAAACATTTTAAGGTTTCTAATAAACTTTTTTGATTGAGTAAATATTTTTGGAAATAATCGCTCCAAAAGTTGCATCCCCTCTTAACTTTTGAACCGTGTAAGCAAAAAATATGAAATCACAAAGGTAGCGCTTACATCCGACATGCCCTTGCATGGTTTTTTACTGAATGCGTATGAAAGTACGAGTATATTATGATACTAACTATAACAAAAACACAATTTTTATTTTTTTTGTCTGTCTATTAGCCTGTTTGTTGCGGCTAATCTTCGAAACGGCTATACGGATTTTGACGGGATTTTCACAGTCAGATAACGAGAAAGAGTAACTAAGGCTACTTTTTATCATCACGCTAACGTTTATAAGGAGAGCAGCACTGCAACTTCACACGGACGAAGTCGCGGGCACAGCTAGTAAATAAAAATATTTATATCAGATGGGTGAAGGTCGATGTTCAACGCCTCTTAACCTACAGATGGTACGCGTGTTTCACCCGTACAGTCACTTGTGTCACTACTTAGTGCACTCTGCACGTTTTTCAATCACTCACAACTCACTTTTTGCCTTATGTATACTAATGTTACAAAGATGCAGAGTTTATTTGTTTGCTTGAACGTGGTAATCTCAGGTCAGAATTGAAAAATATGGCCCATTTATCGAGGAAGACTATTGGCTGTATAACATCACGCTGAGACCAATAGCAATAGCGGAGCAGCGATTAAAAATGTTGCAAAATCGGGGAAAATTGACGCATACGAAGTTGCGCGGGTCAGCTAGTTTTCAATAAAATACAAACTTATTTACATAACAATAAGTATTAAAATACTAATTGATGTTTTTGTTACTTTATTTACAATATTACACGGAAAAGTGGACAACATTTACATGGAATCTACATTTTAATATTCTTTATATATCACCCATATTAACTATATACCGGCCTTAATTGAACACACATGTTGGCATTTTAATCCCGAATACCATCGACAAACAGAAATTAACATATTTTTAAACGAAATCAAACGGCGAGTTTAAATAAATTACATGGTCGTTTACTTCACAACTTTCATCTGTACAAATAGCCTGGACATGACCGTTTCGGCCGGGTTTGACCGACCCAGTCACACCCGACCGAAATCGGACCTTCGACCGGGACATTGTTTTCACAAATTTATCGAGCGGATCATTTTCTACACAAACCGGTTTTTATACATACCTACTCATAAGTAAAAATAATAATTAATATAAAAAATATGTGATGTATAATTGTAATGTCGGAGAAGGCAGGAAACATTAGGAACCTTAAGAAAGTCATAAATGGTATACCATTGCCATCATACATTGGGAACAGCTTAAACCTCAAAATGGCTAAACCTAAAATCACGACAGGAATCTCGAAAAATCTGAAAAAAGCTGGACCTATGAATTTAAAAGTGCATCAATGGAACAAAATTATCTTTAGTAACAAATAAAAAAAAAAAAATAGTTATAACTTACTTCTATTTTTCAAGAAACATGCGGCTCTTTCTAAGAATCAAACATAGGATAGAATTTTTGGAAAAGAAAATGGCTATTTACAATATTCCTTAATATATTTTTCCTGTTTTAAGAACTAATAGATAAAGTTTTTATTTTAATATACCTTTTTGTTACGAGTTTACTTTTATCAGTTTTCAAATAATATTTTCTAAAACGTGTTTTGTTTTGAGACGTCCCAAATTTCAAAGATTACAAAATAAATTTAACTCAAAACTGCCAATAGCACAGAGTTCCGTAGGAAATCGGCTATTAAAAGAACAAAATAAATGCGAAATACCAATAATGTTTCGAAAAGTTAAGGAGATTGTAGCAAAAGAAACAAACGCTTAACTAATATTGCAAAAGTAAAGCAATAAAGGGGCGCATAACGCTTCATGTAACAATTATGGATCTCCCAGTTGTGTTGTATTAGAAGGAATAACAGTTATAGAGTTGAACTGTGTGGGCCAAGTGTTCCGTCGAGTGTGCTTTGGTGAGACTAGACCATATTGATGAGAGAGCGCGGGTAACGTTGACTGCCTGTCAAAAAGAAATATATAGTAATTTTGGTGTCATAAGGACTCCATTCAGTTAAAGGATATATTAAACTATCGTTATCTATATTCCTCCAGTCATTTCAAGTTAGTTGTTCCAGGTCAGTTTATCTAGTAGATGATGAAAAGAAATTTAAGGATATGTCTTAATATTATCCCATAAAAATGAAATAACGAGGATTTTTGTGTTGTCATAATTATGGCTTTTGTAATCTAACATATGTATTTACGAACGAATATTCGACTTTATATTGTAGTGCGTTCCTGCGCACTGTGAAAAAAATGGATGTATGCGGTAGAGCGAGGTGGGTGGCAGTTTAGTTGTGTGCTTAACGTTAAATGAATGATTCGCTCGGCGTAATGGCCCTTAAACATATACTATCACCATTATATAAAAATAATATAAATTAAATGGAATCAGCTAAATTACGTTCAACAGAAGCATTTGATACCCTCAGTCAGAAATTCAGTTGTTTATTTTACATCTTGCCTATTTTGTACAATGTACTGAAAGTAATGTATCCTTATTCTAAAGCAATCCCTTTGCAAATGAAGATACTTTTATGAAATGTAAAAGTTATTATAATTTATCTAAATAACCTCATACCGCTCCACTGCACTTCTTGAAGTCACAGTTCAACCTTCGATCCCAAGAACTCTGCAAAGGCTTCTTTAATTCCAGTCCATGGCGCCTTAGATAAGAAGCGAATCAAAGTAACTTTTCGATGCGAGAATTTCAAACAATTAAGCCTTTATTTCGCGCTTCCAACAATGAGAAGTAATTAGCGGAGCGCTTGACGTTTCCAGAATTTTTTCTAATGAACTTTTGGAAAATCCCGTCCTCGCTCTATTGTTCGTGAATTCTCATCAAACTCAAACGTCTCGTGGAATCTTATTAACGGACGCTCCAATGTTTTATTGAACCTATTGAATTATTTTCGTAAAGAAGGCTGGGCGGAAACAACCAATACGCCGTAGATAACAAATCTTTGAAGCAATTTAAAGGGCCATTTTTAATATCCGCTCGAGGTCAATATCCTTCTCTTCGCACGGCCCTTCCCTGCAGCTCTATGTATCATATTAAATTGAATAAAGGTTGATTTGTAGGCCTGAAAGAACGTTTTCAATACTCCTTATTGAACCATTATGTCTAATGGCTGTGACAATAGAGCATTACAAATTTGTCTCGTCGAGCTAAACTCTAGTATTGTACTAGCGCAAGAAGAGGATCTATGAAAGAAGACAATGTGGATCTTATCTTTAGCGCGAAAAGGTTGTTTTTTGGATGGATGCGGGAGATGTCCCAATTGAGTTTATCACCGGATATTGTAAAATGGTCGTAGTTACTCGGCACAATGTGTCGGTAGGCATTGACGGCCCTGCGGCACGCTTGCGGGCTTCGATTGTGTTCGGGACTATACTGAAATTAATTTGATGGGTACACTCCACAGCTTATGGTATTATGTTGGAAACGATTCAGCCGTAATTAAATTTCCTTAAAATGAAGCAACCCGGACATTCCAGCAAGAAAGTTAACTAAACACAGACGCTCGGAGACAAATTTTGCTTGTGTAATAAGATCATGATATTTTGACGCAGTTTCTGTAATTGGATTGTACGCAAGAATTTTGACAAAAATGATTGTTTTGTTTTAAATAAATGTAAGATGTACAAATAAAGTAAAACTTCACTTACCTGGTGGACATATACAATCACCTACATCTCGTTCCTTCCGCGAAAGCTCCGGCCCCTGCGCACTGTGCACCGGCTTCACATCCTGCACTCCTCTGCTCAATTCCAGGAACTGCCGCTCCAACACTATCACCCGCTGCTCCAAACAATGCTGTCGATATAACCCGTAACCACAAATGATAAAAAAAAATCCACAGCAACACCACAGCACTACCGTATTCAGGACATTTTTATCACCATCTTGTCTGAAATTTGGGTTCGCCATTTTTGTATCCACTTTCAGAATCTCATTGTCAAGACCAATATTAGCGGTAAGGTCATATGCACTAAAGGCACAGCCAGTATTACGGTGTGGTCTGGTTGGTCGGCAGACTGCCACTGGGGCCTGGTCGGGCTCAGCGCTCCCTCGGGAAAGGAAGCGGCTTGTCCACCGTTAACTGCCCTTCTAGTTGTGTCGATTACCGTTTGAGTACCCTACCAAACTTTGATGGACGTGGTACATTGTTGTGTGCTCCGGATGCTATCGGTTTGAGATTGTTGGTCATATCTCGGATTTATTTATAGAGAGTTTTGAATGGATTCAAAGTTTAGGTTCAGATAAATCCATAGCGTGTATTAGTCTTTTTAATATTTCTTTGTCTATAATGTGGTCAACCTACGTATTTTTATCCTAATCATCATTTTCAACTAAATTTTAAATTCAATACAACAATAGTAAATTAGTCGACCACTGATATTTCAACAGTGCGACTATTTGTTAGAGAATTAGGTAAATTGCCGTTTTAAATAGCATACGAGTAATGTGTCAATAAATATCAAAAGTTTTGCGGCACATTTAGCATATATAGCGAATAATGAAGAAGTACAAGACAGTGTATATCTGTTGTTAACATGGCATGCATTTTGGTACTTAAATTATTCGAGTTGTATTTCAAATTGTCATCAGACTCAGCAGAGGGGATATTTATCTTAATTGAGAATGGTAATTTACTTATTGATATTTATTTTATTATAAAACTTCACAAAGTAAATTTGGTTCAACAGCGAAAGAGAGACTGGTTGGTTCAACAGCGAAACTATCAAGCAGTGACATTCATACAAAAATAAATACCAAAAGTAACACTGGATTTATAACATTTCATTTGTACTTACAAAGATTGTCTTATTTAAATTGTTTTTCACTAGTAATTAAGGAAATTTTTACGCTTGTTTTACATGAATATTGTCGTCCTAGGTAGGCTCGAATAAAAATGTAAATTTTAAGTTAACCTACGGCGCGTATTAGCCGTACCTACCGTCAGGGGACTTGGAATTTTTCATTCCCCCTGCTGGGAAAGGAATAAATCTCTCGGATCAAGACAACAGGGGCGTTGTTACTTGGCAAACAGTTTACGACTGAATGTTAGCTGTAGTGTACAATGATATCATTGTCAGAGATAAGGATAAGATGCTTGCTAAATATGGTCATATACATAAGTATATGACCATAGCAATGAATGATCCGATTAATAAAATGGATTGTTGTTATAATATAAATTATATTAATCATCCATTTCACTAATTTAATCATAATGTACCTACTAATGTTTACAATTTCTAACAGGATAGTTATGGCAAACAAGAGTTTCCAATTAGGGCACTCCCTCACTCGCTGGCAGGACTCGGACCCACGATGATGGTGGTACCGCATCTATGCTGTTAAACACTTCGGCAACAAGCCACGCTAATGATTGTCCAATTACACTGCCACGCCATCTAACGTGTCTCTTAAGGAACATTTTCAAGGTTCTCTAAATTTAAAAGTCACAAAAAGTTTATATGAAATATTTGTTTCAAATTATTACCTTAAATAAGTTGCACACTCTTTGCCTACTGTATCCATGGCCAAAAGCCCCTTCAGTCCCGATAGCGTTTGTGAATAGGGAAGTGATAAATGCTCCGGCGACAGGTGAATCTCTGTGCGTTTAGGACGGTCCAATCTTGGATCGCGGATTTAGATGTAAAATATAGACGTCCAGATGATAAAGTGGTTTTGCAAACGAATGTCTGTCGTCTGTACTTCTGGATTTACCTAGCTTTTTGTTTTGTTAAGCAGACTTTTGTGTGAGGAAATTGGTGTTAAATATTGTTAAAAATGTTTCTTCTAAATCTAAATAATTTTAAATTAATATATTTCTTTCATAGTTACTAGATTGTAAAATATTAAAATATTACCTTTTTCCGTGTGTATTACAAACGTGGTATTTTAAAAATATGTATAATGCACTTATTATAAATTATCAGCAGTTTGCATGCCTCTGTCACTAACTAAAAGGGCTTAAAGAATTACAGCCACTCGACATTTAAGCGAAACAAACTTGAAGAATTCCTCAGATTCCTTAAAACGAACCGTCGACGATCCGGACATTATTGTAGCACATTATACCGGTATACTCGTATATACCGGTAACTCGACACACAGGGTGTCGCCAAACATGTCTCTAACAAGGGTAAATTAAAATTCCTTCCCCGTTTTATACGCAGTGGGGTCACCCTTGTTTTGAGGCAAATATCTGCACTGAAAATTCCACTACCTCAACATATTCACTTTTCGTAATATACAATGCTTGCTTTGTTAGTAGTGATTCTTTATACGAGAGTACAAATGCATCTATGTATAGTGAAATATTCGATATGGTTGTTATTAAAAGTCGCTCGTGTTGACAAAGTGTGAGGTGTACATGTAATTTATTGGTTACCTGGGACGGTCGGAAAACAAGATTTTATTACACACTTGCTTAATTTCCTAAACATCTCAGAAGGTTTATGTTTATAATTAAGTGTGATGTAGGTGGAACACCTCATAACAAGTTGGAAAATACCGTGAACTTTGATTGTTCACCGTTTTTACAGCCAAAATAATTTGGTGAAAGATTCTAATCTGACACATTTTCTCATCAAGTAGAATGTTGACACTTTTTTCAAGAAACCTATTTTGATATTATTGATTACAATTTGTACCTATTGTATGAAAGATGGCATGCTGAGAAAGGAAGTCAGTACAGCGATGACGTAAAAACTCAAGGAACTCATGGACGGTTTAAAACTCAGACACAGTTAAAAAGAAGATTGCAATATATTCATGACAACATAATCAATTTACCCCATCTACGTCACTTAAAATCTAACCTAATAAAATTCAGTAGCTTGTTTGAAAATTCAATTACTGACTTTTAGTACAAGGTTCACAGAAGATGAGGGATAATGAGTAACAAACACCCGAGAGCAAAGCTCAAACCGATCCGATTAAAAACGAGAATGGGCAAAAGGATAAAAAAGGGACAAAAATGGGCAAAAAAGTCTCGGTTAATCGGCATTAGCCGGTCTGGTGGACAGTGCCAGACACCTGTAGTGGCTATACGTAGTACTATGTTGGGAAGGTAGCCATCACAATGGTGATTTTGAGTGCTTGTTTTGAGTGGAGAGTGAAAAGGTAGGATTTCAGAGTGCTGTGATGTAAGTATCACCTGTTATTGCGTTGCGGTTAAATTAGGATAGATAAATAAACGTAAATATTCTGTTTTAGGTAGGTACCTATTTTTATTTAAATACAAATTTACAATGCTACATACATTAAGCTAGATTACCCTACGAACTAACTACCTATATTGAATATTAATTAGAATAAACCTAAAATTAACGAATCACAACTTCTTACCTAGTAAACTATATTAAACGGTTTTAGAATAGAATAGAATAGAATAGAATAGAATAATTTTTATTTGTATAACATGTGTACATTACATTTTTGTGTTAAAAGGATATTATACATTTTTGTTTCAACATGTCATTACCATGATATGGCGTACAAAAATCATTTAGGCAGTTAGGTTTACCATTGTTAAATTAGTGTACATAATAATAACAAATTCTGCATCAAAAACAAAAAACTAAGTAGTAATAATAAGATATAAGAATAATAGTATGTCAAATCATCAGATCAAAAATTGCCATAAAAATTAATGTAAAATGTCAAGTTGTTATATAGTAGTAGAATCATGCAGTTATATATGTAATAGAATAAAAAATGTCATACGTAAAATTAATTTTATGTCAAAAATATTTACAATCACAGTCCTCTATAATATTATTATCACCCATAAAGTCATTAATATTATAGTAGCATTTGTCAGTTAATTTGTTTTTTAACATGCTCTTAAATGTATTAATATCCAGATGTTTAAAACATTTTGGTAATTTATTAAAAATTTTTGGAGCCATGCAAAAAACGCTTTTTCCCATTAGCGCTGTATGGGCGTGTTGCATACGTAATCTAGTGGTATCTCGTTGACTGCGTGTAGACCCATCTGATAGTTTAGGGAACAGTTCTGGATTCATTTTCACGAATAAGGCTATTTCGTATATGTATAAGGACGGAAGTGTTAGAATCTTATGCTTCATAAAGTATGGCTTGCAGGTGTCTGTAGGTTTTAAATTGAACATAGCCCTGACACAACGTTTTTGAATTTTAAATATTATATCCTTATCAGTCGAATTGCCCCAAAAAATAATTCCGTATCGCAAAATTGATGCGACCAATCCATGATAGGCAGTTAGAAGGGCATCTTGATTTACTATCGTGGAGAGTTTATAAAGTGCGTAAGCTGAACTACTAACTTTTTTGCTAATTTCTTCAATGTGTACTTTCCAGTTCAGTTTGTTATCAATAGTAAGCCCCAAAAATTTAGCTGTGTTTGTTTCAGATATAAGTTGATTTTTGTAAGATAGTTTTTTATTCTGGGTGTCTAAATTACGTTGAGCAAAGTGCATTATTACCGTTTTATTTAAATTAATTTTTAGGTTATTGTTATCAAGCCAAGATATAATAGATGTCAGAGTTTTATTAATGTCAATTTCATACATGTCAGAGTTTATAGATGGTATTATTACGGTGCTATCATCTGCAAAAAGGGTCATAGGATGATTAGTTATTTTTGGTAGGTCATTAATATAGATAATAAACAAAAGTGGTCCCAAAACACTGCCTTGGGGAACACCGAATTTAATTATACGTTCCTCCGATTGGTAATTGACTTCAGTGTAATTTTTATTATTATTATTATTCATATTATTATTATTTTTATTATTATTATCTTTATAATCATTACTATTACTTATTCTTGCAATTGTCGTAATTTGTTTTCTGTTATGTAAAAAAGATTTTATTAAATTCAATATATTGCCTCTTATACCATAGGCCTCTAGTTTATTAGCTAGGGTTTTATGATCGATATAATCGAATGCTTGCGTCATATCGCAATATATAGCGCAAACTGATGTAGTTTTATCGACGTTTATCATTACAGAACGTAAAAAATCATGTACAGCCATATTTATTGTTTTGTTCTGTCTGAATCCCTTTTGTTCTTTACATAAAATGTTTTTTTTCTCCAAATATTGGTATAATTGATCATATATATATTTTTCAAAAATTTTGGATATTATTGGGAGTAACGCTATGGGTCTGTAGTTTTCCACTTCATCTTTATTTTGTTTTTTATGTAGTGGTTTTACAATAGATGTTTTTAGGCTATCTGGAAAAATTCCTGCACTTATGGATAGATTTATTAAATGACTCAGGTGAGTACATATTATATCACTAACAGATTTGATTATTTTTGTGGACAGATCATCGTTACCCACGCTATGGGTGTTTTTTAAACATTTTATGATACGTAGTATGTCTGTCGAACTACTTGGAGCCATGAACATTGAGTCTTTGGTTCCTGTTATTAATGTTGTGATCTTCCGGCCTGACTCGGGTATCGGGACAACTTTGTCAATAAAATAATTATTAAATATGTTTGCTATTATTCTTGGATTTGTAATAATGTCGTTATCTTTTTTAATATTAAATATGTAATCCTTAGGTGTAGCACTTTTTTTATCATTTATAATTTGCCATGTTGATTTAGATTTATTGTTCGCGGTTTTAATTTTATGATTATTTTGAGCTCTTTGTGTTTGTCTTATTATTTTCTTCAGTCTTTTGCTATAATTTATGTATTTTTGTTTATTAATATTATTAGGATGTTTTCTATATGTCCATAATAGTGATCTCTTTTTTTTGCTACACAGTTTTATTCCACGTGATATCCACTTTAGTTTTTTACAGTTTTTTATGGTAACGAACTGAAGTGGAAAACAAAGATTATAAAATAACTTAAAATAGTCCAAAAATATGTTGTATGCTATGTTAGGGTCATCTGTGTCATAAATCTCAGAAAAGGTAAGACTGCCAATACATGATCGAAACTTTAGAATATTTTCCTGCGAAAATACTCGTTGCTTTCTACGCCAGTATTTAAGAATATATTTATAATTCACAGGACAGTGTAATAGCTGTGCCGTGTGGTCTGACAGAGCCAATTCCAACACTTCAGTTTTACATTTAGTTTTAAAATTATGCGCAAAGTTGTCTATACAAGTTTGGCTTTTAAATCGAGTCGGTTGTCTTAAAGCTAGTTTTAAATTAAAATTTAAAATTTAAAAGTAAACAGTTTAAATCTAAAGTTACATTATTATTTTTCATTGTGTCAATGTTAAAGTCACCGGTAATTACGATATTATTATACTTTTTCTTATTTATATACAACAATAATTGTTCAAATTTATTAAAAAAGGTTTTAGGTTACATTTTATTTTAATTTCACAGCACTACGGGTTGTGATTGGCAAGGACAAAAATAAAGGTATGTTTTTATACACATTGGCTTTAATAATCATTCTAACATACTACGCCTTTTGTTTACAACCGATAATCTTGTTATTTCTATAATGTTGTTAATTTCTTTACGACTATAATACAGGATGTTTCGAAAGGTAAATACCTTAAATATTGTAGATAGAAGAAGACTTGATTTGATTTTAAAAATAATAGAAAGTGCATTCAAAGATTTTTAGGTAATCGGCTCGGGAATGGAACCAGTAAAATATGAAAAAAGAAACATCCTGTATGTTTATGTAGCAATCGAAATTATTTATCATTAGTATTATTTTTATTGAAATAACATGCTTACACCAACTTACACCAAATTCAACTTAACAAATGGTCAAAGCGTGTCCTATTCTGTTATATGCAAATTAGTATACTTATGAAATCACTATTTGTCGGTTTACTCAAATTTGCGTGACGAATCTTTGAAATAATACGTTTAAGTTTTGTTGAAACACTATTAAAAATGCAATAGTTGGTCGTCGTGATTACTATACAAATTGAAGTAATTTTTATAGGCATTTCCTGCCAAAGACTTTACAAATACAATAATTGCATTTTTGAAAGATAGAATTTTTTTTTTATCTTTTAAAAATGCAATTATTGTATTTGTAAAGTCTTTGGCAAGAAATGCCTATAAAAATTACTTGAATATTCGGTCTGCGTCATCATAATTTGTTAAAATGCTCTCTGTAACGAAGCAATAACAAAAGCCGTGATAGTTCTTTAACTTCCGACTAGATGGCGCTACGGGGGCCTAACCCGTAAGCATTAAGAGATAGAAGAATTTGATATCTAGTAACATAGTCCAGATAGGTGGTTCGCTTCTGGCCCCGGTTTGGCTACGGAAGTCTCGGGTTCGATTCCTGAGTCTGGATTCAAATTTTTCTATCTTTTAAAAATGCAACTATACAAATTGTATTTTATTAAATGGAAAATTTCATAGCCATCCCTTTATATAAGATACATCATTTAAATAAAAATAACCGATTGAATCAGGCGTAATATGGTGGAAATCCATCTTAAGTAGATTATAAGGGAGGGATCCCACCACCCACCTTTAATCTGTGAATCACCACGATTGAAGTAGTAAGGAAATGCCCTTAATACATAAAACAATCGTGATATATTGACAGACCACACTCAAAAAGAGAGACCTGCAACAAAGAAAATTAGTGACAAAATTTCGATTGTTGTATTAAGGGCATTTCCTTACTTCTTGAATCGTGGTGATTCACAGATCGAGGGTGGGTGGTGGGATCCCTCCCTTATAATCTACTTTAGATAAAAATAGTTGATATGAATTGGTGTCATAAAAATACAGGATAGTGATTTTTCACATTAGATGAGTTCGATTCCCAAAACAGACAGGCGATTATTTAAAAAAACTTTGAATGCCGTTCGATTTATTACTTGAAACAAAATGAAGTCTTCTCTTAGTCAAATAAGAAGATACAACATCTACAATATTTAAGGTACTTTCTCTCGTGGGCATAGTTTTGGAACGCCCTGTATTAGTTTAGTTTATGAAAGTTAGAAAGTTATTTCTATGATACCTGTCACAGTTCTGTTATCCACATGTATGTTACGCAGAAACTACTTCACAAAACACGGCAAACTCGAGCAACGCACAGTTATACATCTTTGACGGACACAGAATTTCGGAACATCTTTGGAACAAAGTGGTGCGAGATTTCGTGTCCGTGAGCGAGATCTACGTGTCCGTAGGTCGAGTTTTCATCTATAGTTTGCATTTTGTGACTAATATCAACAAACTACTTACTATCATCCTAACTATCATGAATACCGTGATAGTTATTGCTTAATTGAGATACAAAGCATAATCCACTCAAAGGTCTACATAAAGCTGTTCTACAAATTGAAAAATAGTGCCGTACGAACTGGTTAGCGCAATTATGAGCACGACTGCCGGCCGGTGCTAATAACTCACAATTCATGTAGATTCATGTACCTACAGACACTCAGTGTCACCATTAACTCGATATAAATCTATATTAAAACAACGCTGAACTCTAATTTACATTAGCCATTCACTTCCACGAACATACATGATTAAAAAAACCCAACCTATAACATTTTTACTTATTGCATTTTTTTTCCAATGAGCAACACTGCTCTATATTGGTATTATGCTGGAGCTGCATTAGCGGACGAAGATTCGTGTCGCGTTGTAGCGCTAAAAACATTGTGTATGTCACGTTGCGCGTACATCGTGCTGGGTGCTCCAAAGTCTGGACTGCACTGAAGTGACGCAGATATAGCAACGGAAGCAAATATTCTTTTTTTTCTTTTCTTTTTAAAAAGACAACTCCCGCATTAGGGTACAAGCCCTGTGTCGCGGGGGACTTTACAAACATACAAATCACGGACACAAAGTACACCCAGACTCGGAACAACAATTTGTGGATCACACAAAGCGGTGTCTCGTGTGGGAATCGAACCCATGACCTCTTGCGTAGCAGTCGGACACACTCCCACTGCGCCACAGAGGCAGTCAAAATTTGTCTCGACAAAACCCTTTGCGCGCTAGTTTTCACAGTGCCCCGATAAGCATTCATCATCGTCCGATTACTACGCGAAGCAACGATCTACCCGGCCATACTTATCGCGATACTGTGAATATTCGCCACAGTATAGTAGTAATGGGCTACATTAGCGGACAACGGGAAGGGAAATTTGGGGTATGACATTTTTCGAAATCGTTCACCCATAATATGGACCGACGGTGGTAATAATAATAAACCCGATGCCGGTGAGACACTTCTTTTTTATATTTTTAAATATATTTGTTACTAGCTGTCCCGCGCAACTTCGTATGCGTAAATTTTCCCCGTCTTTGCAACATTTCTCGTCGCTGCTCCGCTCCTATAAGTCGTAGCGCGATGTTATATAGCCTATAGCCTTCCTCGATAAATGGGCTATCCAACAAAAAAATAATTTTTCAAATCGGACCAGTAGTTCCTGAGATTAGTGCGTTTAAACAAACAAACACAAACAAACAAACAAACTCTTCCGCTTTATAATATTAGTATAGATTTTTAGGGTTCCGTACTTCAAGCGGAAGAAACGGAAGCCTTAAAGGATCACTTGTGTTTCTGTCTGTAACAGCCAATTTGTACCGAATCTACGGGATCGATTAAGTTCAAATTGAATACACATATGTGTTTTAATCATTCAGCCTATATCGGTCCACTGCTGGACAAAGGCCTTTCCTAACTTACGCCACAACATCCGGTCCTCCGTCTTCCGCATACAATTCATTCGCCGCCGGTTCATCTGGCTGGAGGTCATCCAACCTTACGTTTACCGAGTCGTGGTCTCCAAAAAATAAATCACCAACTGCATACATGCTAATAGTATAGAAACACTGATAATTTTAGAGGTTTCTAATGTAATCTCGTAAAGAAATACCTTTTTGCACTTACATTGTAAACGCTGGCTGAACCCTACGACATAGATCAAAATAATGTACTACAGTATTGTACACCTTAAAAAGGTCTACAAAAAGTCCACGATGGTATATGTCTATCTCTTAGGGATAACCCACAATAACCATTTTTTATCTTTTAATTTTTACGAGAAATATTGGCTTTCTTATGAAGCGATTTTAAGCAATACCCACAGCATTAATCCTTATCCAATTGAGTACCTTAAATACATTTTGCGTTTAATATACGATGGAAGGTCCAAAAGTTTGTGAAATGAAAGGGTTTTAAATTCCTTCCCTTTTCAATATAACCACCCTTAAGCAAAATACATTTATTAGATCAATGAATTAATTTTTCTAAACCATCATAAAAATATTTTTTATCTTTTGCCTCAAAATGAGCCAAAATTGCCTTCTTACCTCATTGTCGTTGGAAAATTTCTTTCCCCTTAAATCTTTTTTTAAATCACTTGGGACCAGATCTGGACTGTAGAGTGGATGGACTAGTGGTTCGAAGCCATGTTTGTGCAGAGCAGCCATTGCAACTCTGCTTTTGTAAACCAATCAATTTTCCTCGACGTTTTTCCTTTATTGCCTCCTTTAATTTTTCTAGTATCGTTGCGTAGTATTTTCCGGTTATGGTCCTTCCCTTTTCCTTATAATCAATCAGTATTATCCCCTCACAATCCCAAAAAACAGTAGCCATCAACTTTTCCGCCGACTCCGACACTTTGAATTCCTTTGACGGTGGTGTCCCCTTGTTTGTGCCATTGCATGTACTCTTGATCGGACTCAGGCTCAAAGTTATGAACCTATGTTTCATCTCCGGTAACAGCCCGCTTCAAAATCTGTGCAGGTTTGTCTCCACACAACTCCAAAAATTAGTTTGACGCATCGACGCGTTGCCGTTTCTGAAGCGGCGTAAGCATTCTCGGTACGCATCTTGCACTAACTTTTGTCATACATACAAAATAGTAGTATCTCATACTCCAACTAAGGCAGATAACTCGCTGCTTTAATTTGATAGCGACATATCACAAAATCTGTAATTTTTTTGGTAATGTTACTGTTGGGGGTTAGTCCAACACAATTTGCTAATGCGAGGTGAATAGATACAGTAAGAGGGGAATGGAGTTTGATTGATACGACTGTTACGATTGACGGCGTTTATTGGACTGAATATAAAATATAATTATAAAATATGATTATTTACTAAGTATAGTTTTGAGCGCGTCAGCAATTACTCTGTTACTACCTAATACATATTACGAAATGTGCAACTTGCTTGTACATATTCGCCACAGAACTGTTAAGAACAATAAAACTGATTTCATCTTAATTATTTACTATCTACTCGTAACAATGCAAATTACGACGTTCGATACTAATAGGTGAGCATGCTTTATTTATTTTAGAGTGGCTTAGATTTGGTTATGGTTTATCTTCGCTCCTACAATCTTCTGGCTGCCCCCTTCGGTTCCGTTTTATCGAATTCCGCCATGTATTGTTGCTTGCTATCGACTGTAGCTCAACATCTGGGGTGATTACGCGCTCTATTTTTCGACGTCAACATCCCTTCTTCCACAGGAATACTCCGCCCACGACCAATGCACCGGCTAGTAAGAGTGAGATCCCGGTATATTGGTGGATATCGTGTGGTGATAGTTCGTAGTTTGTGTTAGTGCTGCTAGCCTTCATATCTTTTATTTCTTGCTTCAATTGGTCTATCATTGAGCTCAACTCTTTGGAATCAGTGTTATTGACCTCCTCTTCTGCTGGAGTAATATTAATTAAGTGGTTAACGTGGTCAATTTTAGGTATGAACACGGCAGAACTGATATTCAGTTGATTTTGATAAATTTTGTGGGGAGCCAAAGTGAAATCTTTTCCTTTCAAGATACAATTTGGCGCAATCGAGATGATTCCTCCTTTGTTGAGTTCTTGGATTTTCAGATCTTCCCCACAAACGATGCTGACTGTGTATACGTCACAACAAAAAAAAAGAAACTGAGTCGGTGTATTTAACGACTCCCATTTGTTTTGGCACACTGCTCGTTGAACTGCGCGTAATAATAATCAAAATCTTTGCAAATCAGATTTTGAGACGAAAAAGTCGTCTCAAAATCTGATTTGCAAAGATTTTGATTATTATTAAGATGATAGACCGGTTTCTGCTGCGGACAAAAGTATGTTTCATCGTTTAATGTGCACATAGCTAATTCTTCGTGACTCATTGGTACGTAAGTATCTTCCCCAATGTTTACCGCAATGTAATTTGATATCGGGATTACGGTTACCATACTTTTATGCATTTGCTGTGGGACCGGTATTATTTTACGAGTATATAGTTTAAAATTATCTCTGCTTACTAGCGGAAACATGATTTCAAAAAGTAAATAATTTTCCGTCATTCTGGCCTTAACTTTAATAAGTTTGTATATTTTCCTCACATCATTTTATACATTACTGATAGGTAAACTAACTTCTTCTGAGACTTGTCCAGCTATAATATTTAACTCATGGAGCAACTGTTCCGGCGTTAATAAATGCAATTGAAATTGTCCATGATATATATCCGTTAGCGCATCTAGTAAGTTATCTTGGGTCGCTTTCAAACTGTGCACTAAGTTGCTTGCTGATAAGGATAATAATGTGAAATCTTGCATTGCCGCTAAGTTGTCTATTTCTGATTGCAATACCTTGTTCATTTGCTTGATTGATATTAATTGTTTATTTATATATTTATGATGTGTTTGCATGATTTCTATGGTTCTTTGTAATAAGTTCAATTGTGCTTCAACTACAGAAGTTTGTTTTTTCCATAAATCTGCTAGATGTGCTTGGTTTCGTCTCACCAGCGCTATGTCTTTGGAATACTGTTCGGCGAATCGCTCGTCCAACACACCGAACAAGCTGTTAGCTATATATCCGACCCCGTCTATAAGACCGCGACGTCGTCTGGCGCGCGGGGATTGCCCACTAAACTGCTGCGTCAATAAAAGATTATTATGATATTGGAGCTCGTTATACTCGTGCCGTAATTGTATAACTATCATGTTACAGTCATTGTTTCCCGATGTACTACAAGTGCTATTTAAATGATTAATTAATTTGTTGTATGCATTTACTCCTTCCCAGTATGGCGACATATCATAGTATGCGATAAGCTTCCATTGATCTCGTACTAGTTTCATATTAGCAATTTTATCAACATATAATCCTTGGGAAGTTTTTAGTTGCGTTATATTATATGAAGCTAAAGAATTGCTGATCAAAGACATAAATAAAATAAAGGGAATCGCCATAGATAAAAAGTTGTTAGTAAGAGATGACCTCTTCTTCGAATTTTTGTTTTCTGCTTTCTCTTTTATCTGTTTTGGTCTATCCTCAGTACTTTCTGCTATTAGTAAGATAGACAGCTTTACAATTGGTCTCTTTAAGATCCCGCCTTTTGTCTTCAGTGACAGTACTCTGACTAAACCGTCTGATCCTGGATGTAGCTCTATTACCCGTCCCATCATCCATTTACCGGTAGGTAAATTTTCATCTTGTATCGTTACCAAATCTCCAACCTTCATGTTATCCTGCTGTTTACTCCATTTGTTCCTAACTGATAATTGCGTAAGATATTCTGTTTTAAACCGCTTCCAAATATCTTTAATTTTAATTTATTTTACTCTTTTTATATCTCGAGCTAGCTTGTCTGTTAAATACCATCTGCTTCTAGCATCCTGTTCTGTTTCAATGACGGTTGATCCTGCCCTTCCAGACAAGAAATGTGCCGGAGTTAAGACATCCAAATCTTCTACATCTTCTGATAATGGACACAATGGTCGTGAATTTAAGCAAGCTTCGAGCTGTGCTAGCATTGTGCTAAACTCTTCAAAGGTTAGCTTCTGCTCACCTACGACTCGTTTTAGGTGATGCTTAAGGCTACGTATCGCTCTTTCCCACAAACCCCCTGCATTTGGCCAAGATGGTGCGTTGAAGTGCCATTCGATATTTAGCTCTGCTATTTCTTTAAAAAATCTGTCATCAAGTCTGTTTTTGAGATCGTAGAATTCTTCCTGCAACACACGATTCGCTCCCACAAAATTTGTCCCGTTGTCGCTGTATATATGACGGGGAGCTCCCCGTCTCGTGCGGACATTCTTCTGAGAGCTGCTAAAAATGCTGTACTACTGAGGTCTGAGACAAGTTCTAAGTGGACGGCTTTCGTTACCATACAAATGAATAATTCCACATAGCCCTTACATGTCTTAATTCCCCGTCCTTTACTGGTCTTAACCTCCACATAGCCAGTGTAGTCAACACCTGTGTGATAGAACGGAGATGCTGGATTAACTCTTTCTGCTGGTAAGTTCCCCATTAACTGGTATTGCTGTTTCGGATCATGTTTTCTACATGTTACACATTTTCTAAGTGCCTGTTTAACCGCTTGAATACCCGATATGATCCAATACTTCTGTCTCAAGTTCGCTAAAGTTAAGCGAGGGCCACCGTGATAGGTTAATTGGTGTGCTTGCTCGATCATTAACTTTGTTAAAACACCACTGTGAGGTATTACGATTGGAAACTTCATATTGTTATTTAGTTGAGCGTTTTTCAAACGCCCACCTACTCTTAGGATTCCATCTATATCCAAAAAAGGATTTAATTTTAACAATCTGCTCTTATTGCCCCAACTGCTATGTTTTCTATAATATTCGATGTCTTCTGCAAATTCACAGCGCTGTACATATTTTATTATAAATAATTTGGCTTGTTTCAATTCATGTAACGTGATATATGGCTGATTCTGCTTATATTCGTCTTTGTTCCATTTGATCGACCTTATTTCGCGTAAAATCCATGCTAATATTCTTGTAATTTTTATAATTGAACTATGTTTGTTCAATAATAAGGAGATAATGCTTTCTTCACTGCTTTTTTGTATAAAGTTCACCTCATTATTTTTGCGCTCTTCACTAGTAGAGTATATCGCTTTTTCTTCCATACTACTAGATAGTAGTATGGAAGAAAAAGCGATATACTCTACTAGTGAAGTCTATGTTTTACTTTCAATGCCTTCCAATATTTTTGGTTCATTCGATACCCATTTCCGCAACGTAAATCCGCCTAATCTTAAAACCTGATTGATATCTGCTATGAGCTGCTTGCTGCTTTCCAGTTCATGGCACGAATGGATCAAATCGTCCATATACATAGACTCTTCTATAACTTTAGCTGCTTCTGGATACTTTCTGCTTTCGTCGGCTGCCAATTTTTTCAATGTCGTCATAGCTAGGAACGGCGCCGCTTTTAATCCATAACTGACGGTGGTCAGCTGATACGATTTAATATGTTGCGCTTTTGTTTCTCTCCATACTATCTGTTGGTACTGTTGATCTTCCTCGTCAACTGCAATTTGGCGATACATCTTTTCTATATCGGCTGTGAAAGCGTATCGATATTGTCGCCACTTTATAATCAACGCTTGTAAGTCTTTCTGTAAATTAGGTCCTTTGTACATAATGTCGTTTAGACTATACCCAGTCGATGTCTTAGCTGAGGCATTGAACACCACTCTGAGTTTCGTGGTTGATGACTCAGCTCGCTGCACTGCATGATGAGGCAGAAAACATGACAACTTTTGCTCACTGCTGTAAAACTGATTACCCTGATTCACCTTAGACGGTATCATATGAGATAGCTCTAAATATTCGCTGATAAAAGCTTTATACTGCTCCGCTAAATCTGTTTGCTTGTCAAATTTCTTTTCTAAATTTCGAAACTGCGCTACGGCCATGCCTTTTGACGATCCTAATTTGTTCTGCATATTCTGTTTAATTGGTAATTTTACTACATATCGCCCATCTTGACGACGTTCGGTAGTAGCGAGATAAAAGTCTATGCACCCCTGATCTTCTGCTGATAATGTTGATTGTTCTTCAATGTCCTCCACCTCCCAAAACTGCTGAATATTATCTATGTTGTTTAACACCACATTGCAATGATATGACTGCATTCTGCCGAAAAGAATCCAAGCTAACTGAGTTTGCTCTGCTAATGGTTGATATGGTTCCTCCCCTCTGCTAATGCCTCCCATTTTGATTAAGGCATAAATATCTGACCCCAGAAGTACATCGACTGGTCGGCTTAAGTAGAATTCTGGGTCCGCTAAGTTGATGTTACGAATAAATGACCAAGACGGTTTATCAAAGGTTGCATTAGGCAGTCTTTTCAATAAGTTGTTCATAATTAGTACATCTGTACTAAACGTGAAATCAACGACATCAATGACATCGCTTTGTAGAAATGCATTGTTTGCCATTATGATCAAATAAACAATTAAGACATAATTTTAGCTCTTTCGCTTTTTTCAACTTTATTTCACTAGGCAAAGAGTTGAAATTTTTACAATGGAAAAGGCTATGTTCTTCGCTGCATAATGGACATTTTATAGAGGTCACCGGAAACGATTTGTTAATAGTTTTATTATGTGAATAATTATACGGTTTCTTTATGAATTCATGCGATTTATTTTGATTGCTCTGCGCTGGTTTTATGGATATTTGGTCTTGTTTTTTACGAGCTGATTCCAAACTGGTAAATTTGCTTTCTAAATAAGATAGAAAGTCGTTCAAAACGGGTAGATCCCGTGGATTTTTAGGGACTCTAAGTAATCGCTATATGTGTCACTGTCCAGTTTCTGTGATAATATATGGACCAAAAATGGATCCCATGTCGACACGTCAACTTCTAAATTCTCAATAGCATGAAGTGTTTCCAGTGTAACGTCATGCATCTTTTTTATTTGCGCTGACGACTGCTGCGTTACGTTAGATAACCCCAATAACGTATTCAAGTGTGCTGTAAATATAAGCTTTTTATTGTTATAACGGTTTGTGAGAATCTCCCAACAGGCCTTGTAATTATCAGAGCTTATATGCAGATGCTGAATAAGCCTCTCGGGCTTCCCACGTAGTTTCCCTTTTAGAAATTGCATTTTCTGCGCTAGTGATAGTGAGGGATTGCTATGGACTGCCTCGTTGAATAGATCTTTGAACGACGTCCACTGCTGATAGTTCCCAGAGAAAATCGGTATTTCTATTTTGGGAACTGATTTTTCTCTGTGGGATACCGACCACAACTTCTTATTTACTGCTTTTTTAAGGTCGTTGAATATTTTTTCATGTCTGCTGAATTGACCTTCGTATTCCTCTTCATCTCCGTTCGATTCCATATAGATTTCCCAATGAAGAGTATCTATCGCTGTCCAACGAGACTGCAACTCTTTCAATACGTCTTCGAACTCCCATTTCTCGCTAATGTTCTCTATCTTAATGCTGTTTGCTGTTCTCGTAAACGCCTTAAAATTTACCGACTGCTTTCGTAATAACTCATCCAATTTGCTCAAGGAACCTCGAGATTCCATTCGCCGGGATGTACTTGCTTCCGGTTCCCTAACCTTTAATATTTCCCCTTGCGGGGGTTCCTCCAGAACCAATTCCTTACTTCTCCCTACGGTAGACACCGACGGCCTACCTTCCGCTGCTGCTTGTTCTCGTCTCTGCTTATTGATCAACTCTAGAGTTGCTAAATACGTTGCCTTTGTCTGCTCATACATCTTATTCGTAAAATAAGGATGTTCTTCAACACCAAGCTCATATATGTTCATATGATTGCTCTCAAACTCCTCCCAGTAACTCTGTACTATTTCTAAACGCCTCTTAAAATACTCCTCTGTTCTCCTGTCTATCACAGCTTTTTGTAGGTTCGTTATAAACTTATTGATAGCGTCTGCAATCTGCTGCTGATTCATGTATAAATCCTCCATCTTTAATGTTTGGTAAAAAATATGGAAAGATCTTACTTGAAAACTTCAATGCTGCTCTTACACTGTACCCGTCGTTCCTGCTGCTTGCTTTCTGCTGCTCCCTGATAGCTCGAAACCACCAAATCACTGCACGTGTACTTTTTGCTTAGTCAAGACCACGTTGTCAGTCACTAAATGATTTTTAAACTGTTATAGTCCACAACACGCGAGGTCCAAACCGATAGACCGGTTATTACCGATAACCGAAGTTCCAACGCGCGCGAGGTCCAAATTTCTCGAAGGACCAATATGTTGGGGGTTAGTCCAACACAATTTGCTAATGCGAGGTGAATAGATACAGTAAGAGGGGAATGGAGTTTGATTGATACGACTGTTACGATTGACGGCGTTTATTGGACTGAATATAAAATATAATTATAAAATATGATTATTTACTAAGTATAGTTTTGAGCGCGTCAGCAATTACTCTGTTACTACCTAATACATATTACGAAATGTGCAACTTGCTTGTACAGTTACCATTCAAAACAAACTAATCTGTAATTTCATATAAATAATAATAAAACATGTGTGGCACTCGGGGACTGCCGCGGTAAAGCTATTGCATAGCATTTTTATCAATTTAAACAATTAAAAAAAAAAATTAAATAAGTTTTTTTTAATTATAAAAAAACAATGTTTTTAATTTTTATTTTCTTAATTTTTTTTTTTTTAATTTATAAAAAAGTCATTAAAATGTCTGCTTAAGAACAAACAACATCAGAGACAGAACATAAAATAGTATACCTACTTATAATAATACAATAACACAACACAATGGGGTGGAAAATGAACCAACACCTAAACCAAAACATAACCACAACTCCTGTGTGGCCCTTTGCTGTGGCCTTTATAATAGAAACAACAAGAAAGGGGAAGACTAAAATGACAATAGGTAACATAATGTCAATAGATGGCGCTGTATTTAATTTTGTTACTATTCAATACAAAATGTACTACGGTCTGAATCGCGCTATTATGATTTTTGCAGCCAGAATCATAAGTACAAAATGAAACGACGTTAGACGATGCATGGCCTTCAAGCCACACCTCCGTGCCCGTCGGAGTGGGGAGCGTGAGGTTTTTTCGTTACGGAATTTCTGGATTCGGTCCCCGCGCTCAAGGCCCGCGATAGAAGCTATGCAATAGCTTAAAACTCATATGATTGACCACACCTACTCACTGATTAAATTTGGCTAGGTGGCGTGAATGAATGACTTTATCTGATAGGTCATAATTGACCGCCATTTTGTCGTTACATCGACACAACGACAGTTGCTTTGAATTCTCGCAAGGTGATACACGTTAAATTTACGTAGAGGGTGATTTATGCTGTTGTGCATGGTTTTGTCAAAAGCTCCTTCTATGTAAGGGCAGCTAGTGTTGATGCCTTGTTTGTAATAGCTTTTTCTATCTTGTGAACTACGTGGTGCACTGCTGACTCCGTAGATCTGCCTTTTCTGTAGGCATGTTGTGTGGGGTCGCGTGGTCTTACTATCAGTGCTCCATCCCTTATGTGTCTATCCAATAGTCTCTTGAGTGTTTTTAACAGGAAGGAGGTTAGATTTATGAGCCCGAAGGTTTTGGCTTCTGTGTAGTCTTCTTTGCCTGGTTTTGGCAATAAGACCTGATTTTTGCCGTGTGGTGCCGGCTTAAGAATAGTACCACCCCATCTCTACCCGTGGGTGTCGTCAAGGCGACTATGGGATTTCACCCCGGAGGACGGGCAGCAGCGTCCTCTGCGTACTTAAAGCCCTACTGCGATCGCCAACCCGCTCGCCAAGCGTGGCGATTATGGCAATTACCCCCAGGATCTACATACTAGTAGGTTCTACTGGGGAGACCCGTGCCCAGCAGTGGGCCATCTTATGGGTTGATATGTATGTATGACAATAAGACTACTTATGCTTCCCTTCACTGTTTTGGTATGTATTTGTAGGCGATGCATACTATGTAGATTGGTAAAAGAATTTGAAGAAGAGAAGGCTCCAGGTCTTAAAAAAACGATAAAGACAAGCCGCAAGCTGTGGCGGCTTTATGTAAAAAAAAAAAAAAAAAACAACATTCGTCAGATTATGAAACTCCTTCCATATAATTGTTGAAATATTAGATCAGCGTGTCAAAGTATCAAGGATATCAAGCTGAACTATCAGTATCTCTATTGACTAATTTTTGGTCACTAAATATTTTGATCGGCTGCCCAAGGCGAGCGTCACTATATCAAGACCTAATATTCAGTAGAGGTACTCAACAGGGTACGAGGTATCTCTTAAATCCAAGTTAGCTACTTGGGATCCCTATCTATTTTATAGTATGTTCCTCAGTTTAGGATAAGATGATCTTGGGTGAGTTGTCTGATATAAGATAAATCTTTCAATATTGTTTCATTATGGAGAACCCGTTAAAAACAAAAATGTTATAAAACTTTTTACAAAAATATCACCGCCTTAAAAAAATAATTAATACAAAGTAACTAAAAAACCGGGAAAGAGCATTTCGGACCATGCTCAGTGTAGGGTACTGCAGCTTTAAATATTGCATCAGCAGAAGAGCGTATGTTCATGGCACTTACGCCCTTTCATTGAGAAACGCAGTTTTTCGAGTGTAGTATGACGAGCAGAAAAAAATATTAAAGTAATCCACTCGCAAACTGGGAAAAGGATATTAAATGGTTCCGTGGGTCATTTATTCTGCCGTAGTGAAATATAGGAAGAAAGCTCGATTTAAGTACATTAAAAAAAAAAAATAGCCACATTTGATTAACTGCGCTCGTAATTACCACGGCAGTGTAATTTTCATCATTAGTTTTACTTCACCAATTAGTGCTTTTTGAGATTAATTGCACGAATGACTATGAAATATACCTAAATCATTAAGCCTTTGATATTTAAATGGTGGAACCTGGAAATCGAGGGAACCCTCGGTTTCATCAGGATCCCATAATCAGATCCTTATCTGATGACAATGGCACCAACTTGGAAGTATGCCCTTTCAAACACCGAAATATTTTTCCTAATCGGTTCAGCCGCCTCAGCGTCATTGTTGAACATACATAAAGCACATACAGATGAACATAGAACCTCCTCCAATGTTTCGCTAATAACAAAAGTGAGATCTAACTGGAAATTTAGTGAAACTTTAAAACTCATACAGAGTTTCTATCATATAATAATAATAATAATAATAATAAGACATCAGACCTCAGGATTATATGTCGCGTGTCACAGAGCGCATCGACTTCCTGAAGCAAAAAATCTATGCATGGGCAAACCGAATACGCAGGTACAAAAAACGCGTGGACAGGTATAACGTGAACTGCATGTTCCAAAGGGACCAAAGGTGGGTGTATAGAGACTGGCAGCGAACGGATCAAGGTGTGGATGGCGGGCATCTACCAAATGCTGAAGCGACAAGCTCGTTTTGGCGTAACATTTGGGCGGTGCCTGTCACCCACACAGAGGGGGAATGGATGCGTGACGTTGAACGAGCGTGCGAACTTATTCCGGAAATGGAAAATATTAACATTAACAGCACAGACGTAGCCAGTGCAGTCCGTCCTTTTTCTAATTGGAAATCTCCAGGCCCAGACGGACTGCACAACTTTTGGCTGAAATGGCTACGCAGTTCGCACGCTTGTTTGGCATCGCAATTCCAGTCCGCCCTAGAATCTGCGTCGCTGCCAGCCTTTATGACTAAAGGAGTGACCCACCTGCTCTATAAGACCGGTAGTACCTCGGACCCTAGAAATTATAGACCGATAACTTGTTTACCATCGATCTATAAACTTCTTACATCCATTCTGAGAGCTAAAATAAATAAACATATACACACAAACTCCATCATGTGTACCTCTCAGAATGGATGTAGAAGTGGGGCCCGCGGTACTAAAGAGCTTCTCCTCATTGATATGACTATTAGCCAGCAGGTTCGCCGCAACCGAAAGGATCTATCGGCATGTTGGATAGATTATAAGAAGGCGTATGACTCCGTGCCACATACATGGCTTCTGAGGGTGCTGAAGTTGTATAAAGTTAATACAACTTTATGCACCTTCTTGAAGTCGTGTATGGGACAATGGAATACGGTTCTTACCTATCCAGGGTGCCGAGGGATCCAAGAAAGTGGCGGCGTACCTATAAGGATTGAGCGGGGTATATTCCAGGGTGACACTCTGAGTCCCCTTTGGTTCTGCCTAGCACTGAACCCACTTAGTACCTTACTAGAGAGTTCAGGGCTAGGTTGCAGGTTGCGACGTGGTGGTCAGGTCATATCCCACTTGCTGTATATGGATGACTTGAAGCTCTTTGCCCCCACCAGCTCACAGCTAATAGCGTTACTGAAGGTGACTGAAACCTTTAGTAATTCTATTAGAATGGAGTTTGGTGTTGACAAATGTGCAGTCGTTCATATAAAGCGAGGGCGGGTAGTGGAATCCGAAGGGACTCAACTCTCGGATTCCATTCACTTAAGATCACTTCTCGCAACCGAGACCTATAAGTATTTGGGTATATCGCAGGCACTGTGCATTAATGAGGCTGACATGAAACAGCTGTTGCAAGAACGTTTCTTCGGTCGCCTGAAAAAAGTGCTTAATAGCCTTTTGTCAGGTGGCAATAAGATCCGGGCTTGCAACAGTTGGGTCATGCCACTTCTAATGTACAATCGGCCCACTTGATGCTCGACCACCTGAAAATATTTTACTATGAACGGTTCCCAACGGTTCGGTCACACACACAAATGCAAAAACCACTCCCACATTTTACTTCCAACCAATTAGGACGGGGCTAAGGTGTGGGAACGGGAACATAAAACATTTTTGTTAACTTAGTTGCAATTTGCACTTCCTTGTATGATGACGCACGCGTGTTTATTGTATTTCGCTCACGACTTGTTCTGTTTACGGATTCCGATATCTTGCCATTTTGTTGAACTACTGATTGAACTCTCGTTGACTTGTGGTGTGAGTTAGTGGACCGTTTCTTCTTGATCTGTTTACCTATGGTGGCTGTGTTTTATTGGACTGTTTGGTGCTTTCTTGCTGACCTCTGCGAGTCTTCACAATTAACCAAAATTTAAACCGGGAATCAAATTTTGGATCTTCATGGCCAAGGATACAGGACAAACCTTGACCAAATATCGCGGGAGTTAAATGTTACGGTAAGTCAAATTCAAATTATATTTTATTACAATAATTATTAATTATGTTTAACAATAGAATTGACTATTGGTTAAAAAGTAATTGCGGGAGACCAAATAATAATATAATCAATATTTCTGAAGACTATGGTTAATTTTATAGCTAAGGTTTGTTTCGTTGATATAATATAATAATATTCTCAATGATGATGGCAGACATTAGGATTAGTTGTTTCATCATTCGCAGTTATTTATTCCTAATATTTTATATAAACTTATTATTTTAATTTTACAATGTAGTGTAGTGAAATGTATTTATTTCGTATATAATTAAAAAAACCTATAACTACTAAATGGTTTTTGTTAATAGACGGTGCAATGGGTGAGAAAGATTTAAGTGCTTAGTTTATTAAAATTTTATGAAATAAATTCAAATATGACGATGATTGTCGAAAAATCATTCTACTAATTTACTACTGAAATTATAAGAATATAAGTTATTTTATATATAAATAATTAATATATATATACATATTATCATACATAGGTATAGGACTACTTATGATTTTCAACAAATAAATAATATTAAAAATGATTTATTATAAATTCATATGCCGTTAATGTCTTTTTCATAAATCAATGTAAAGTGAAAGTTCATTTACATTTTTTGATGTCCAATAATATTTACATTTAGTTTACTTTAAACATGGTGTTCTGAGTCACTTGGTAATTCGTATATTTTCTAAAGGTGAGTTCACCTAAGAAGTTTCTTGGAACTAGACTTTCACTCGTTCAATTAATCTGAAATATAATACCGAAACGTAGTACTAATCGGAACAAAAACTATTTTGTATAACGAGTGGCAACATATAAAAGGCTGTCTCTACTGAAATGTGAAGAGTAGGAATTTCGTGCTTTTATACACTTTTTTTTTCTATGATTCATACTTACATCCACCATTATTAAATCATGTTGTTTCATTTTTATTTTTCTCACATTAAAGATGTTATGCATAACTCTTTTTAAAATATTTATGTTTAAACAAAATAAATTATGTAAAATTTTTTAAAGTATTGAAAATCCTAATTCATTTAAACTACTTTTGACAAAATAAATTGTTTTCTTTCACACGCTTGAGTAAATTTTAGAAATCATAAAGCGTATATTGTGTTGATAAAACAATAGTTAAATGATCCCCATAGTAAAAGTTGTAAAACTGAGAATCCTTTAATCAATTATCGTCTTTAAATCGTTACACAAGAACTGAAAATAGTTTGCATACAATAAGTTTTTGCTTTCCCACGGTTCGGTAATTCCAGGTGCCATAAATATGTTTGCCGAAAAAATAGGTTCATGATACCTACGCACAATAAATGTCCTAAAACTGGAAACGATTAAGGCAATTATCATCTTTAAAATCAATTACATAGAATTGAAAATAGTTTGCATGCGAATTTGTTTTCGCAGTCGGTAGCTTCTCATATTAACGCTTATTCTATTTTCAATCATATGTCAACTATTTAAGAACTAGTATCTAATTTTATCAGTGACAACTCGTTCATTGTCTGTTGATTTGTAAAGAAATACTATTAGGTATAATAAAATAACACCTTTTTTAAAAAATGTGCTTGTCTTACTGTTCTATTCATTCAACCTTTATATGAGTGGATCGAAGATATTTTATACATTTATTTTAAATTCGTATTTTTTTTCAGAGAGCTACATCGTGCCGTTGGCTATAGTGGGATGCTGAGGAGGACTGTCTTAACGTCGGATCACGTAACGCAAATGGTCAGCACATACGAAGTGCAGCCATTTACCAAGACGTCGACGTTCGCTAGACTATTTGACTGCGGCATGCAGGCTATAAGAAATATGTGCATTATTCCGCTACAAAAATTAGGACAAGAACTTCAAGAAGCAAGAGTGCGTTTCGCTCGCGAGTACAGAGGTTTTGATTGATCACACGCTAAATTTTCAGACATTTTTTTTAAAATCAAGTGCACACATTCGTCAGAACTTATGGCTTGTAAATAATATTAGATACAAGCCCAGAAATGTGAAGCCGGAAGTCTGAATGTGAGGACGAATTATTGTTAACAGCACAGTAGTAGTAGTGGTAGAGCCAATGGATTATATTAAAATTAAATGTTTGTAATTATTTTAAATTGTAATCTAAATTAAACTTTTTGGTTATTTTACTGTAATAAATATAAGCTAGCATCTGAGATAATTAATAATTTATACATTGTTACTTAATTTAATGAAACTGACTATTTTCATTAACTAAGACGTTATTAATATAATATTTATTGATGAAGTAATTGGTAATTAAGCACTTTGATGACTATATAGCATGATAAAATAATAATATTAAAAATATATCGTTATTGTTAACTAATATGATTTTGGCCTATTGTTTTAGTTTGCATACCTCATCCACAATTTTAAATTATAATTAAGTATTAAATGATTTATACATGCACAAATGTGTTATGAAATTGTTTGACTGATCCATTAAATTAATAAAACAATTGACCCTTTTCTTTATTTCTTTCCCGCATTCCAGGTAATACATTAATTTCTATTAAAATAATCTGTGGTTAAAAATTAAATATAACTTGCTCAATTAAAACCATACTTATACTATTAATATTAAAGAGTTAAAGTTGTATGTAGAGGTTTACCCAGAAGCTACTAGCCCGATTTAAATTTTAAATTTCAAATATCTTTATTTCGTTAAATCAATCCAATGGTTATTTGAAATTAAATTTAGATACAACACCTAAAACAAAGACAAAATGATATAGGTTTTAAAGCATAGGTGAAGGACGTAGGATTCTTATCACTCGAATCAAGATATACGCAAGCGGAGTCACTGGGAACAACTATATACAGCATACTAGCTGACTGAAGCAGACGAAGACCCGTAAACTTCGTCTGCTTCAATTATCCACGTTTTTGCAACATTTTTCATTGCTGCTCTGCTCCTATTGGTTGTAGCGTGATGTTATAGCCTTCCTCGATAAATAGGCTATCCAACAGTAATAGATTTTTTTAATTTAACCCAGTATTTCCTGAGATTATCGCGTTCAAACAAACATACTATATTATATTACTATATTTAAGTATAGATTAATCATTGAACTCATAGTTGCTGATGAGTTGAACTACCTCTTAAATACCTACGCAGGGCAAGCCGAAATAAAAACTTAAATAACTTAAATATTTGAAAAATATTTATGATCGTTTTGTAACATATATGTTATAAAACGATCATTTCGCATTTTTGAAACATATATTACTAGCTTTAGCCCGCGGCTCCGCCCGCGTGGATAAAGGTTATCGCGATAAAAACTATTCTATGTCCTTTCCCAGGTCTCAAACTATCTCCATACCAAATTTCATTTAAATCGATTTAGCTGTTTGAGCTTGAAAGCGTAACAGACCAACAGACAGAGTTACTTTCACACGTATAACATTATATAGTATGGATATGTTTCAAAAATGCAAAATAATTTTACAAAATTAAATTAAATATTTTCGATGAACCTACTTAACAGATAATAATTATACTAAAACATACGCACAATATAAAACAACGAAAATAGGTCATAAATTACAGGCACTAGTTTTAAACTCCTCTACTAACTCATATTTATAGTAAAGATAGACTACAGATCAAAAAGTAAATTAAAAAAATATTAAAATCTAACGGTTTCCCGCACATCCGTCCACAATTTCACATGTATAATGGTATTGAGGCAAAATATACTATAGTCCTCTCCAAGCTTTAAACTACTTCTCTACTATTTCAACAACACAAACGAATAAATATGCAATATAAACTATTTATAACATTATTGTAGATTGTATGTATTACAATAAAATAATTCATTGCTATTTCGCGCAACTGCAAAAAGCGCGCTTACAACAAAAGACACAATCCTATAATAGTATTTACAATCTTCTAATCGGCTCGAAATATGCCCAACAACAACGCAACGCACCAAAAAAAAACAAGGACCCCGCCCGCTTGCATCCGATAAGGCGTAGATGTTCCTGTGTGAGTGCGCTTACGTAGAGAGCTGACGTTTCTCGCAAGCCATTATAGCCTTAGAGGTGTACGACCGCCGAGTAGGCCGATTGTACTCCTTCGGTGTACTCAAGTGGACTCAGACAGAATTAGACACCCTGGATCGAAAAGTCCGTACACTCATGACGTCATACCGAATGCATCACCCGCGTTCATCTGTGATGAGATTGTATATCCCGCGGAAGTGTGGGGGCCGGGGTTTGTTGAACCTCAAGTCCCTTCATAACCGCGAGATATACAATCTCAGAGAATATTTTCTCCATATGGACGTGGGTGTGCATCGGGATGTTGTCGCGGTGGACACCGGGCTTACCCCGCTCTCCTTGGCTAAAGAGAACTGGCGCAGGCCTGTAGTACTTGGAGTCAACGAACGCAGGGAGGTATGGCAGAGCAAGGAGCTTCACGGTAGGTTCTTTCGGGCTCTTCATGGGCCCGATGTGGACCTACTAGCATCTGTGGCCTGGCTACGGTTCGGTGACCTCTTCGGGGAAACCGAGGGTTTTGTCTGTGCAATTGCTGACGAAGTTATCATGACGAATAACTACCGGAAATATATACTGAGGGATGGCACTGTTGACATCTGTCGTGCATGTCACCGACCTGGTGAGTCCCTCAGACATATCGTTTCCGGCTGTTCACGTCTTGCTAACGGCGAGTACTTGCACAGACACAATCAAGTAGCCAGGATAATCCACCAGCAACTTGCTATGAAATACCACCTTGTGGACGTTGAAGTCCCGTACTACAGGTACGTTGCTGAGCCAGTTCTTGAAAATAGTCGTATCACGTTGTACTGGGATCGCTCTATCATCACAGACAGGACTGTTGTCGCTAACAAGCCTGATATTGTGCTGATAGACCGATCTGAGCGCCGTGCAATGATTGTCGACATCACCATCCCCCATGACGAAAATCTCGTGAAAGCCGAAAAGGATAAACAAATAAAATATCTGGATCTGGCGCACGAGATTGTCGACATGTGGGATGTTGATTCGGCAATCATTGTACCGATAGTCGTCTCCGTTAATGGTTTGATTGCCAAGAGCCTCGACCAACACCTTGAGAGGCTCGCGTTAGACAGTTGGATCAAGCGCTTGATGCAGAAGGCAGTACTTCTGGACACGGCTCGCATTGTGAGGAGGTTCCTTTCTCTGGGGCCGTAACCACCGGTAGCTTGGTCCCTGTACCCGATGCCGGTGGGACACTATTTTTTATATTTTTAAATGTATTTTTTATATATATATTTAAAAATGTAATTTATAAGAAAAAAACGAAATAAAGAGAATAATAATAATAATATCTTGGAACAACTCACACAACGCCATCTGATTCCAAACTAAGCAGAGCTTGTACTATGGAAACCAGACAACTGATAAACATACTTATATATTTCTAAATACAAATGGTACTTATGAGGGAGTGAAGCGTATCTACTGATATAGTTTTAATATATAGAGGTTTTAAGTTGTATATATGATGTATTTATTTTTTTAAATGATTTGTTATTTGTTACTGATGATTTGTTACTCGTCTAACATTTAAACTTTCGCGTTGCATGATTATAACTATTTATTATACGGGCCGTGGTCACAAGCGGACTGTCCGCTTGTGACCACGGCCGGTGCAACCTGGTCGAAACGTCAAGCAATTTTAAGGTAAACAATGCGCGTTAATTCCCGTATAATAAATAGTTGTTACTCGTCTGTCTAGATAGTTTGCCGTGTTGATCAAACTATTTACATACCTACTTATAAGTTAGTACGTAACCTAGTGCGCAAGTCCCACTCGCACTTGGCCGTTTTTTTTTATATTTAAAATTTAAATTAACATGGTTTTAATTTAATACAGTAACATAGACAGAGTTACTTTCAGATTTATCTAATAATAATATCTTGGGACAACTCACACAACCCCTACTAAGCAGACTAACACCCGTATTTATAAACGAGTCATTACTTATTATTTAGCAATTACTTCATTGAGACATGGCTAGTTCTTAAAATAATTACTTAGAAAAATCTATTTTATAGACAAGAAATATTCTTTACTTCCTTGAGCAAACTAACCAAGTATTATAGACTTATTACTTAGCCGATGAGCCGCAAAAAACGTTCCATTACATAAACAAGATTTTATTAAATTTGCAAAACAGAGAGCCAAAAATATATTACGACAAACTAAAATAGCTACAATATTAAAACTTTAAAAATTAATAATACAGAAATTAATCAGACCATATTTTGATTTAATCGATATTCTTCCATTTTAGTTTTCTGAATGTAACGAAATGCAACATAATTGAATAGTAATGCTACCAAATGAAATAGCCCGTCACACGTATTTAAAGTATTTTTGAAGAACTTATTTTTAATTTAGCGTCATAAAACTCGCTTGATGTCACCCAAGAAATGTCACTGAAGATATCACCTATGTTTTACTGTTATAGATAAATGAAGTTTTGCTGGTTAAATACGGGCACAAGTTACTATAATTTCTGTAGCAAGGGTATAATTTTTAATGGTTGTAAGCCCGCAAGCCTGCGACCGCGGTCAGCCTCCCCGTTGTGTCGACTGCATTGCTTGTCCCGGTTAAATCTCAAGTACCACAATCAATAGATTTTGTCAGTGTAGCCAGAAGCCCCTATCAAGCATTACCCGGATAGGACAACGAACAGAAATAAAGAAGGTACAGAAGATGGTTTTGTGACGGTGCAAGGAAAGAAGCGCCGACAGCCAACCATAAAGAACCGCTGCGGCAAAGCTAAGTTAAGAGGACTCTGCGCGCGCGTACGTGCGTCAGAAGTTCCGCTACAAGACGGGGTTGCAGATTCTGGGTCGCGACGCATGGTACTTATGAGGGAGTGAAGCGTACCTACTGATATAGTTTTAATATATAGAGGTTTTAAGTAGTATTTACTTTTACTAGCACTTTACATAATGTATTATTGTAAATATGTTAGACGGTAAGTTATAGATTTCTGTGGGCCATTGATGACTAAAATAAATGGTATATTGTTATTATTATTGTATTATTTATCGACTGGCTGGCATAGCGCCAAATAAATTGTTTTATTTTCCAAACCTTCCATATTTTTAAAATATCTGTTAAGAAAAATAACTCTACATAAAATTCTTAATTAAAGCTATTACTCAAGTAACGATATCGGTGACTATTGCTTGGCTAAGTATTCTAACGTTTGACGTTTCTTACTTCACTCATTTTCTTAACTATAAAATAGAAACTGTTACTTATGTAATTACTTTTACTTAAGTAACTGCTATTACTCGTTTATAAATACGGGGGTAAGACTCACGATCCCTAACTAAGCAGAGCTTGTATTATGGAAATCAGACAACTGATAAACATACTTATAAGTTTCTATAGACATACATATTACAGATAAATATCACCCAGACACAGAATGAACCATCGTGCACAAAGTTTTATCCTGGGTGGGGATCGAACCCACGACCTCTGGCTTAGCAGTCAGGGTCACTAACCACTAGACCAACAGGCCAGTCGACAGTAAATAAAACAATAAATGCTGCTTAACCTTGATTATCTTTTGTGTTTCCTCAGTCGTCCCTGAGTCCATAAGTGTATGCGTAATATGGTATTCGGTAATGCGATTCCCGGTTCTAGGAGTTATGTAACAGCACAGTTTTTAGTTTTGCAACCTTTACGTGGGAGTCAGTTTATATAGCTTATATTGTTTATGATTTATGAGACAGCTTATTGCTGTTGTAATTTGTAGATAATCTTAATGAATTTGTATTTGGTTGATTGTAGTATAAATCAAGCTTATAACATACAAACAATAAACTAAAAGCTTGCTTATATTGACAGTATTATTTGACTCTCGTGTTGGTGGTGGCTTAAGAGATATGTGGAACACAACACCCTTATATTAATTAATAGCGGATGCCTCGCGGTTTCACCCGCGTAGATACCGTTCCCGTAGGAATTTTTGACATAGGACCAGTAGTTTTTAAGTATATGCGTTACATACAAAAATACAAATCTTTCCTCTTTATAACATTAATATAAGAGATAAATAAACTGAAATTTATCCTATCCTACGGGTCAATTGACGTATTTAAAGCAGTTCAGTTGCAGTTCAGTTGCTGTTAAGTTTGGATTAAAACAGCCATTTTCGTATTCTTGTAACTTTGGAATCGATCTTAAAAAAAATATTACCGACTTCTAAAATAAAAACAAGGCAACTAAGCAATAAATAATATACCTTTTTTTTTTTTTTTTTTATAGATGGGAAATCATCAAATGACTTCTCCCGCTGTGGGCACGAGCGGGAGGGCGTGTCAGACTCTTACTGACTAAAACCCATCTGTGTTCCTTCTTTCGCCCTGGTGTTCCGGGAGCACGGTAACTCTTTCGAACGATCCCGCACTCCAGGTGGGCGCCGGCCCAATGGGGCCCCGTCACTTGCTGACACCTGACACCTCTTTGAGGCGCGCGTGGAACACTAGCGCGCCGTCGACCCGGGCCTGGTCCTAAGCTGGACGGCAAGCTACCCACTGCTCGTCGTCCGCAGGCCTGCGCCTAGGGTGGCCGGATGTCGTCCCTTGGCACCCGTGCCGCGCGGCGGCCGGGGCGTGAGGACCGTCTGTCTCTCACGCGTTCCGCCGTCTCCTTCTGCAGCATCACCTCCTCGCAGAAGGAGACGACTGCCTCCCATTCCCTCTCGCTTCGCAGCATGGCTCGAATGAGGCCCGGACGCGAGAGGTCGAGGCCGCCGATCGCTGCCACGAGGGCAAGCCGCTGCTCGGCCCAAGCGGGGCATACCTCCACCGTGTGTTCTACTGTGTCTTCCGGCCGGTCACCACAATGGTGACACCCAGGCGTTTCCTCCCGCTTGATGCGATGCAGGTACCTCCCGAAACACCCGTGTCCGGTGAGTACCTGCGTCAGGCGGTAGGTGAGGACGCCATGGCGCCTCTCCAGCCACTCCTCAAAAAGGGGGCTTACTGCTGCTATCGCGACGTGCCCTGCTCGTGGTTGCGACAGACGGTCCCTCCACGACGCCATGAGATCGAGCCGGAGCTCCCTCCGCCACACAGCAATTTGTCGCGGCAGCGGAGTTTCGTCCCGGCTCATCGCCTCCTCTCGCCACTCGTATGCGAGTGCTAGGGCTATCGCCTCCAGATCCCACGGCGCCATTCCGGCGAAGAGGCAAGCTGCCTCGCGGGAGACCGTCCGGTATCCCCGGATGACCCTGATAGCTGTCACCTTTTGGGGCGAGTTCAGGAAATGGGCGGCTCGTCGCCCCAAGGACCGCGCCCATACCGGGGCCCCATATAGGGCCATCGACCGCACAATCCCCGCGTATAGCCTTCGGCAGGGGGCGTTTGGACCCCTCAAATTGGGAAGGAGCTGCTTTAACGCGGCCCCAGCCCGTTCCAATTTGGGAGCCAAACGTCGGAAGTGCTCTACGAAGTTCCACCGGCTGTCAAGGACGAGTCCCAGGTACTTCATCGTCGACTCGACGCCGATGTGAACCCCCCCTACTGCCACCTGGAATCCCGGGGGTGGTCCGTTCCGCCGGCCATAAAAACACATAGCCTCGGACTTGTGCAGAGCCACCTCGAGACCCAGTCGCCGGATTCGGTTAACAACCGTTGCAACCCCACATTCCATCGCTGCGGCCGCCCCTGAGTACGACCTCCCTTGTGCCAGGACCAGCGTGTCGTCGGCGTAGCACACTACGCCGACACAGCTGGGGACGTCAGCGCGCAACACCCAGTCGTAGCCGATGTTCCACAGTAGCGGCCCCAAAACCGAACCCTGTGGAACACCGCACGATATCTCTCGCCGGTTCCAGTCCCCGTTAGGACCGGGGTAGATGACGGCCCTGTCCGTTAGATAGGCCCTGATCACGCGACGGAGGTAGGTCGGCACCCGGTAATACCGGAGCGCCTCCCCAATGCAACTCCAGGGCAAGGTGTTGAAGGCATTGGCAATGTCTAAAGACACCGCCAAGACGACCCTACCCCGGGACACCGCGTCCCCCGTCGTAAGAGCACGGACTCGCATAATGGCGTCCACCGTGGAGCGTCGCCTGCGGAAACCGAACTGCATCTCAGATAGGTTCGGTCCAGCCCCTGACAGGTGCGCGACAAGGCGGTCTGCAATTACTCTTTCAAAAAGCTTGCCCACCTCGTCAAGCAGCACTATGGGCCGGTATGCCGACGGAGAGTCCGCAGGGCGTCCTGGCTTCCGTATCAGGACCAGCTTCCCCGTCTTCCAAAGAAGCGGGAACTGGCCCCTCTCCAGGTAGGCGCTCATAAGCCCCCTCAGTCGAGGCCCAAGAGCCTCTAAGGCCAGGACCAAGGCTTTCCCCGGAATGCCATCGGGTCCTGGGGCGGTATTCTTCGCTTTTAACCTACCTACCGCCGCTCCTAAGTCTGCCCCAGTCACTTCAGGGACGTCGGCGTCGTTGGAGTGGTCCGCTTCGGGCATCGCAGTACGCGGGACCATGCGCGGAGGATTATGGTCACCGCGCGCAGGGAACAAAGCGCTCACCACGCCTTCCACCAGCTCGGGCCGGAGACTTTGCGTCAGCGGGGGAGCCCAGGGACGGATCTTGTCGCGCACCATCTTGTACGGGCGCCCCCACGGGTCCCTGTCGAGAGTCTCCAGCATTTCCTGGCGGGCAAGGTTCTTGGCCCGACAAATTGCCTCCTTAAGGGTGGTCTTTGCTGCTCTGTATTCCTCGTATAGATCCACCTCCCTAGCCTCTGCATTCGGGGGACGGATGCGAAGCCTGCGATGTCTAGTGTACCGGCGGCGCGCAGTGACGCACGCCTCGCGCAGCGAGGCCAGCTCCCGCGACCACCAATGCACCTGGTGCCGAGCGCGACCTGGCCGGACTCGAGGCATTGCCACGTCGCAAACCTCCGACATGGCCTCCTGGAACCACTGAGCCTCTCCGTTGACGTCGGCAGGCCTATCTGGTGATGACACCCAGGCCTGCACGATTGAGGCTACCAGGAGCAGCTCTTTGTCCAGCCGCTTCAGTGCCCACCGTGGACCACTCGGGGCCTGTGGCAACGGCGCCCTTGAGGTCTGGGCGGAGACGTCGAACCTGATGTACCGGTGGTCAGAATAGGTCTCCACCTCCTCCACCACGCGCCAATCCACCACGCGCGGTGACAGTGCGGGGCTGGCAAACGAAATATCCACCACCGATTCGCCCCGCATCCGCACTAGCGTGGGGACAGAACCCTGGTTTAAGACTACCAAACCTGTCTCCAAAGCCCAACCCTCTACCATCCTGCCTCGCGCATCCGTGTACCGGGAACCCCAGGCCAAGTTCTTGGCGTTGAAGTCCCCGAGCACCAGCATTGGCAAGGAGTGGTACCTGGCAACGACCACGCTCAACTCTCTGAGGGAGTTCTGGAAGTCGGCGAGAGGTCGGTTTGGAGAGAAGTAAACTCCCACTACCAAGATCTCCCCGAACCTGGCTGCGACACAGCCCTGTCCCTTACTAACACTTTCAAGAGACGGGGTACCGGCGGCGGCCGACGACATGATGACCACCGAGCCGCTAAGGTCCTCCACCCAGTCATCCCTAGGTGGGACAAAGTACGGCTCGGAGACGACGGCGATGTTTACTGACCACTGCGCCATACTCTGGATTAAGAGATCCTGTGCGCAGGCACAGTGGTTGATATTCGCCTGGAGAATGCGTAATGAGGCCATTATTAGCACTCCATTACTTCCTCCTCCCTAGCCCCCAGTGATGATACCACCGCAGGGTTTGCGGCGGAGAGGGTGGCGGCAGCAGTGTTTGTGGCAGACTTGGTGGCGACAGCAGCAGCGGCGGCGCCGTCTGCGGCGGGGACGACGGAGATGACAGGGCGTCTCCCCCTGCCCCTGGCTTTGGCCGAAGAGGCTGAAGAGGCGCAGGCCTTGCTTCCTGCCCGGTGTTCGGCTGGCTTGCCAGCCGCTGCACAGGCAACACAGTGTGGCGCGGCGTTACACGAGCCGGCCTTGTGCCCGGGCTGACCACAGCGGAAACATAAGTCGCTGCGGTCCACCCCCTCGGTACACCGAACACCCACGTGGTGCCCCACGTGACACCGGAAGCACCTCAAGGGTCTGGGCTCGAGCAGTTGGACTTGCGCCGATATCCAGCCCACCAGGAGCCTACCGCGCTCTACTACGGCTTTGGCCGCAGTGACGGGGCAACTCACCGTCACGGTTCGCATGCCCGTGAAGTGAGAACGGATGGTGCCCACTTTAACCTGCTCGGCAGGGCACCCACTTGCCTTGGCGACAGCGGCTGCAACCTCCACAACCGTGACGGAGTCGTCCAGGCCCAGAATTCGTATGTCTGCGCGTTTCGTGGGCCTTGACACTCGGGCTTCTTCCGTATTAATGGAAGCCCTGAGCTTTTCGGCCAAAGCGTCAGCAATGGGGCCGCTATCAGCTCCGTGAATCTCCAGCATTTGCGCCCCCGTTGCGGTGAAATTTAGCCGGAGACCCTCGGTAATCCCGAGTTCCCGGAGGTCCACCTCCTGCCGCGCCTTGGAGATCACGTCGGCATATGTCACGCCCCGTTTTTCTGCTTCTGGCTGTAGTGTGATCACTACAGCCGCAGATCTCGGGGCGCGAAGCTGAGCCGCGACGCGCCTCTCCTTGCGGCGCTGTTGTTGCCGCCGCTTTCTGGCCGTTTTGCGCCCTCTCTTCTTCTCCCCGACTACTTGCCATTCGGCGTCGGTTGCGGGAGGCTTCTGAGTCGAAGGGAGGCAGCTCGCCGTCTGGCCCGTCGTTTGGCTTTGCCGGTTCCGCTTAGTTGACGCCGCGGGAATTGGGTTGGCTGTGGCAGGCTGAGGTCTGCGGGTAGTCTGGACAGATTGCCCAGAGCGGGCTGCCACAACTGAGGTGTATGACCTTCCTCCCAGCCCCAGCTCCTGTCGGAAGGCATTCAGTTCACGCCGGACCAGTTCCAAAATTTGGTCCTGGGGAGCAGGTGCCGGCTGACCTTGTTGCTGCCGCCACTGCTGTTGCCGCCGTTGCTGCTGCTGCTGCTGCTGTTGCTGCTGCTGTTGTTGCTGCTGCTGCTGCTGCTGCCGCTGTCGCTGTTGTTGGTGCAAACGTGACTCCGGTGGAGGTTGACTTTGTGAGCCAACACCTGGCAAACTAGCTAGTTCTTCTCGGAGCTTCTTGTTGTCCACCTTGAGGAGCTCCATTGCAGCCGACAGGCGGGCGACTTCCTCCCGAAGTCGCACCGTTTCGCCTGATATTCCCGCGATGTGATCGTCGGCCGCCGCCATTATAGAGACCATGGCTGCGTCTATGGCCTTGGCCTTAGATGCCGTTTTCGTCTTGGGGCCCACGCTCTTTAGACCGGCAGACACGGCCTCGGCGAATCGGGCCTTGGGGTCCGTGTTGGACCCATCACTGCGATCTGGCTCGCCACTGTCCGTCAGTACATCCGACTCTGCCTCACTGCAGGAGGGAGCGGGTGTGCCGGATCGTCCGGACGCCTTTAGTCGGGTTCTCGCGCAGCGCTGCAATTTTAAGGCAGGAGGTATAGCCGTGGCGCGGCCCCTTCTGCCTGCTGCATCCCTTGGAATTTTGGGAGCAGGTAGACCCTCCTCGCACGAGGAGGGCGGGCGTTTAAAGGACGCCTGGTCCTGGTCGGACATCGAGTCTCCGACGTCCGACTGTGAGCCACCTTGGCTCAATGCGCTCGTCTGAGCGGTGAATAGGCATATGTTGCCCCCCCCAGATACGGCGGGACTGACAGAGCCCGAAGGCTCTGTGGTGGATTCTCCGGCTGCGGAGCAGCCGGTACCACCCTGGGGAATAGTTTTATCATCTGCCTTTTTCATTGTTGTCCTTTAAAGGGTGAGGTCCCTGTCTCCCATCTAAACTCCTATTTTTTTGTTTTTGTTTTTTTTTTTTTTTATTTTTTTTTTTTTTTTAATCCCCCCGTGTTTTTCCACCTCACGCAGTCACGTCTGGCAACCAGACGCGTACCGGAGAGTGGGCCCGTCTTCGTTATCCGGCAAGAGCGCTAGACAACACTAAAACCGCCTCGTGGTTCGTCGCCCGATGGCACGCTCCGTGAGCCATCGTGCGCCGAACCACGGAAATTCCCCCTTCACGTGCCAGCCAAGGGCTGGCACGCCCTCCGCGGCAGTCTCTGAAGACTCCGCCCTGTGTCCCGCTTGGTCTGGTCTCTCCCCTTGGACCTGTCCGGCATGAGAAGCTCTACCGGCATAGCTCCAAGGATCGTCGAGACACGCAAGCCCCACCACGGCGACAACGTGGGGACACAGGTGGGGAAATAATATACCTGGAATAACAAAAACAAATTAAACATTTTGAAGTTGGTGCCATGAAATAGTAGTTTTATTCGGCACAAACTTCAAAAAGTTTAATTTGTGTTTGTTATTCTAGGTAACAAAAACAAATTAAACTTTTATGGCTTTTTAGTTGCCTTGTATTTATTTTAGAAGCCGGTTATATTTTTTTGTAAAAACGTTTTTTATTTCTCACTTTTTAGTGGGTTGGTTTGCAATTCACTTAAGTTACAAAAGGCTTATGTCAACTACTGAAATCCTTTTACAAAATATTGCTTACCCCGATGCAGGGCCGTTAATTTATAATATTATATTAAGCTCTATTACATTGTGTAATAGTAGTATAACGAGAGTAAAGTGCTACTCAATACCATAATATGGTATTGAGTTTGCAATTCAGTTACTTTAATATTATTAAAGTAACTGAATTGCAAACTGTGAAATATTGAATAGGTTGCTCGTCATTTGTGGTCTTCGTCATCAGTTCCACTTCACCAATTGGTGTTTTTAAGAGTGAATGCACGAATCACTATGAAATATACCTAAATCACTGTAGGTGTGCCTTTAATATTTTAAGAGTTCCCTCGATTTCTCCAGGTTCCCATCATCAGATCGTGATCTAATGACAATGGGACCAACTTGGAAGTATACCCTTTCAAACACAAAACAATTATTTAAATCGGTCCAGCCGTCTTTGCTTAATAGGTGAACAAACATACAAAAAAAAAAACGAAAAAAATACATACAGGCGAATTGAGAACCTCTTCCTTTTTGAAATCGGTTGAAAACGCTTACGCATCGTACTAGAATGTCGTTATTGCGCTCTCGAGACGCATACTGTCTTGACGCAAGCGTATTTGAGAACGATCCCAAAGTTACAAGAAAACAAAAATGGCAAAAAAATCAAATGAGATCTGGCAACACTTGCAGGGTAAACATTAGCCGCTTAATTAAAACTTGAAAAATAAATAAATTTTTAGCTTAAAAAGTGTTTTTGCAGTTAATACTATTGGAACTATTCATCTCTCGAAGTGACAGTGTGAGTGACTTAAAATAGTGAATCGTAAATGTTTTACAAGCAGTGATAATAAACATTACAAAACATTAATAATAAACAATTTGTGATGACTGTGGACAATAAACTAGCTAATACAAACTTATCGAAGGAATTGTCTTGACCTAGCTGCATTCGACAGTTTAATTTTACGGTAAAAACAATAAAAAAATGTTAACGAAAACCGTTTGCAAAAATGTTGTTTTGAAGTGTGAACTTTGTACCAGGTATTCCAAATAAACAAAACCAGTAACGCCATCTAGTATCGCATAGTCAAACACAATTCGACACTTTTTGACACTAACTTCAATGTTGCCACTAGTAAAAAACTAAATAAAACATGGTAATGTACTATAACTAGCGCCATCTGTAAGCAAGTAGCTGAACAACAATTGACATTAACATTAGTGTTACCACTAAGACAAACAATTGAGAATATACCACACTAAAAAAATTACCCTGTATTGGTAGATTTAATAATTATAATGGAGATTGAAAATATTACACTTAGGAAAAAGCCGGCTCAAACGCAATCAGCAATATCGGAATCATCCATGTTTGAAGTCACTATGAGAAGTTTACCAGATGAATCATTGGATGACGAAAGAATAGTTGCACTCACTGAACAAATTGCCAAATTAACTATTGATTTGCAGAGTGCCAACCAAGAGATAGACAATTTAATTTGTGAAAACATAGAATTAAAAAATGATCTTGAAAAATCGAAAAGGGTCGTAGAAATTTATAAAAAAAAACAAATCGGGAGATTTAGAGTGTCACACTCCAAGACCTAAGCGTAAATCAAAAATATGCAGTTTAACTTCAACCCCTTTGAGACAATTTTCAAAGATTCCATCACTATCTTCTTCCCCAACGTGTGACATACTGAAGGAAAATGTTGATAAAAAGGTTGGAGAAAAATACACAACGCCTTTATTAAAGAATAAACGAAAAATTAAGAATGTGCCTCCAATCCAGAAAAAATCTCAACTTTATGATGCAGTCAAGGGCACGGAAATAAAGCAAAGTCAGGAAAATGCAATTCCTAAGGAGCCATCTGCAAATGATAGAAGGAAAATTGTTATACTGGCAGATGAAACAGGTTACAATTTACGAGTAATGCTGCAGAAACTGGTGGGCGAGAAATTTCTGGTAAAGTGTATTTGGAAATCAGGAGCATCCTTAAGCCAACTGCTGCCGTCTTTTATCTCAGAAGTAAATAGATTATCGAAGAGCGACTTTATAATCATTCTAGGAGGCATGAATGATAAACAACCAATTGAAACACTGTTCTGCATACGTAAATTTCTTCATAGTATAAGTAATTGTAATATATTAATTTCTGAAGTCCCCTATAATAGATATTTAAGTGAGCGTAAACTAAATTATGAGCTTAGACTTATCTGCTCTAAATACGAACATTCTTTTTTTGTAGATATGAACTATTGTGTCTTTCGACCTCGACGTCACTCTATTGTCTCATATAACTGTCAATTATTATTAAAGGAAATCTTGCGTGTTGACTATAAGCTAAAATTTGGCATGTACATGAACAAATGTAACAATGAGAACCCAGAACAAAAACCACATACTCGTACCTACATGGACAGGGGTACACAAACAGAAGATCTACAACATAATCAGGATGTAAATGACCATGGGCCAAATCCATCTTCACTGAAATCAGATCAGTTTTTTCTATTACAAACATGTTAACGTTCTTCACCAAAATATAAACGGTCTTCTTTCAAAATCAGACTGACTGTTAACTTTAACCATAGGATCACTTTGCGATGATTTGAAAAATGTAGATGTACTGTGCATTATTGAACACAATATGTTAATTAGTGATACTAATCATTTAAAAATACCTAATTACATACTTGGTTCGGCTTTTTTTAGAAAGAACCGTCGTGGCGGTTCATGTATTTTGGTACACACCTCTCATGAGTTTAGGCAAATGAACGAGATAAATAAATTTAGTCTTGAAAACATCCTAGAGTGCTCAGGCATAGAATTAAGCGACCATAATCTAAACATTATTTGTATCTACAGACCTCCAAAATCAAATAATGAGGATATTAACAAATTTTTCAGTAGTTTCAACTTATTACTCAGTTGTTTCTGCTACACTAAAAAGAAAATCATACTGTGCGGTGACTTTAATATTAATCTTTTAAATAAATGTAGCGTAACAAATGAATTTCTTAATATCTTAGAGTCATATAACCTGAAAATAGGCATCAAAGAACCCACACGTCCTGCGAGTGGGACTTGCATCGATAATTTTCTATATAATATAAGAGGTTGTATAGCGAATACTTACGAATTTGCTTTGTCTGATCACACAACTCAGCTACTAACTTGTCCAGTAAAAACTAGCTGCTCTTTGAAATTTTGGCACATCGATCAACGAGACTACAGTGCAGAAAATATAAGTAAAGGAGGATGCAAATGTTGGGCCCACCTTCCAATAGCTATGTGTGTTACATCGTTTGATAGGTATTTTTGAGCTGAATAAAAGTTTCTATGGCGCCAAGTTCCTAATCTTAGTCCGTTCAGAGTTATTCTTTATTAAACATGGTAGTTTTAGCACTCAAGTAATTCTATATAAATACTAACATACAGTTATCATTTGCGTCATTGAGTCACAAATCTTTTTATCGGTCTGTCTCACTCGCACTCATTATGTATGATCAGGACTAGGACGAGGAAACTGGTTAGCGGCGCGGACAGGACGGGCGACGATGCGCTCAAGCGCAGGTAGTCGTTCGTATGTAATACGTGTGTGACTACGTCCTGTCTCTTTGTTTACTTCGCCGGCTTTCTCTTGGAATTTTTCGGTAATTGACGTTCGGCTTGAAATAAGGATTATTGAACTGCTTTTCGATTGGACTATTGTTTATTACTATGGAAGTTTTACGGAATTGTGTCATGTGTCGTAGAGGATTGTATCGCGGAAGATACCAGCGACATCTTTTGACTAATGAACTAACAAGAATGCGACCAGAGTTTGTAACATACATTCAAGAAAATGCATTGTTAGAGGTAAGTACTTTAAGAGATATTACGCTATGATGTATCTATGAAAAGAAAAATGTTTATTAAGTATACTTTTTTACAGGTTGTATTTGACAACACCCGGAGTGTGTGCCATCGGTGTTGGCAAAGGGTTGAGAGTGCAGTCAGACCGCCTCCTCCGCAAGAAGCAAACGACGAGCCACAAGCACAAATCGCAACTGTAATTCACGTGCCCGAGTATTCACGAGCACCAAACACTGCTAGGCATTGTATTTTCCTCAATTGTCGTAATATCACTCGTCATAGAATACCAGAAGTCATAAAAATACACACTTTCTGTGAACACAAGCTGTATATTCCCGATAGCGCCAGAGTGTGTCAAGAACACCTAAACAGTAACATCTGGGACGAATTACCACAACATTGCAATGTTACCCATGACTTCAGTGCAGCACAATTCAGTGATATTAGTGACATTATGAGAAAAGCTGTACAAAGAGGTACAAATAGATTAGATTTTAATACGAGAGGTGCTGTTACAAATGAAGAAATGCATTTTTGGACCGGCCGTAGTTTTGAGCAATTCGAAGAGATATTGGAACAAACTACATCATTGAGTCAGAGATGTAAAAATTCTAGAACCGCTTTAGCTGTCTTTCTAACAAAGCTGCGAACCGGTGACTCCAATGAGAGGCTTGCGACTTTATTTAATATGTCGAGACAAAACCTTGAACGATTGATGACCATAGCTCGTGAATGTCTCGTCAATGAGTACGTTGATCATCACTTAGGACTCGACCATATAAATAAATATGATATTTTGCGTCGAAACCTGATGATACCAAAAGCTTTATTTGGAAACAATGAAAATACGAAAGCCATCTTAATATGCGACGGGACATATGTATATATACATAAAAGTGCTAACTTCCTGTTCCAACGACAGTCGTACAGCTTACACAAGTTTCAAAATCTTTTAAAACCGTTTCTTTTAGTCACAACAGATGGCTATATAATTGAAGTGACAGGGCCTCATGCTGCTACAAAAACAGACGCAAACATAATGAGCGATATTATGAACAATGGTGAACATCCGATTCACTGTCTCCTTGAAACTAATGACGTGTTTATTTTGGATCGAGGATTTAGGGACAGCTTGGACGATGTAGAAGCCTGTGGTTACGAATACCATGTTCCGCCTTCAAAGAATAGGCACGAATCCCAACTTACCACTGACCAGGCTAACGAATCTCGATTGGTCACTATTTGCCGCTGGGTAGTGGAAGTGGTTAACGGCAGATTCAAACGCGATTTTAAACTGTTTCGCCAAAGATATTTTAACAATGCGTTGGCGCATATGTTTTCTGATTTTAGGATAGCTGCTGCAATCACAAACCACTTTCATATACCCATCGAAGATAGTCAATATGCAGAAGCTTTTGTCACCGAAATAAGGCAGAGGTTACATACACCTAATATTTTATATGAATATGTGGAACGGAAACGTTTAAACAGCAGAAGAGCTGATTTTACAAGAGTAGAAGCAAGTGATATTGATTTTCCGAGATTCAGCGAAGAACAAATCATTTTATTAGCTTTGGGAACCTACCAAATGAAGTTAGCGAAATCTTACTGCAGCGAGCATCTGCAAAATGGAATATATTCAATAGAAATATATCGTGAAGCTGCACTAGAGGATTTACCTGATTTTGGCATTGACGATGATGCTTGGCTCTTACGTGGTCGTATACAGTCGCGACACGTGAGAGCTAGAAGGTACTACTGTTACTTATTAGTTCACAATAATAATATTCTCCAAAGATATTGTACCTGCATGACGGGGCGACGTACTGTAGGGACCTGTGCGCATATTGTTTCTATCGTTTGGTACCTAGGGTACGCCAGACATGAGGGATTTGTAGGCCCAGCCTTATTTTTAAATGACGTCATTGTAGACTCGGATGATTAAATAAATGTTTATTTTTAAAATATGTTATCGTTATTTTATTTATAAAAAAGCATTTTTTAACGTTAACATCTGTTTAACATTAAATAAACATTTCTTAACATTGTTTTTGGATCTTGTTAAACTACTATGTTTAATGAAGAATAACTCTGAACGGACTAAGATTAGGAACTTGGCGTCATAGAAACTTTTAATCAGCTCAAAAATACCTATCTAACGATGTAACACACATAGCTATTGGAAGGTGGGACCAGGTTTCATAGAAACTCTGGCATCGTCCTTTAAAGATTGCATAAATGCCCTTAACTTTACCGAAGCTTTACTGTAATAACTGAAGTAATGATCCAAACATAGCATTCAATAATTTTTACGACTTATTTCGCTTATTTTACGACTTATGTTTTCCTAACAAACGTATACGAGTATCACCTAAGGCTACAGTGAAATGGATCACTAAAAATGGAGTTAGACATTGCTGTAAACGAAAAAGAAAGTTAGTGTGGGAATACCGTAAAAAGAGGACACTTATAAATAAAAACCGCTTTATGGATCTATCATCTAGGTTAAATAAAATTATTAAATTATCGCAAATGGCACGCAATGCTGAGTATATTAATAATGCCCCAAATAAATATAAAGCTACATGGAATGTTATTAACGATAGTAAATTTAATAAGCCCAGGAATGATGTTCATCATGTATGTATAGATGGTAATGTCATAGTTGATTCAAATGAAATTGCTAAATCATTTAATGAATTTTTCATCAACCAACCTACTATACCAAACAAAACTAATAATAGAACTAATATTCCAAATAGTAATAAATCAATTTTCATGCAGCTTACTATTCCTAGCGATATTAATAGGATCATTCTAACCTAAAAAATACTAATAGGACTGGGTACGATGGTATATCAGTTAGAATTTTAAAGACAGTATCAGGTAAAATATCGTATGTACTCAGTCATATAATAAATGAATGCATACTACATGGTGTTTTCCCTGAAATGCTAAAGTACACTATAATTAAACCCATATTTAAGAAAAATGACATGCATAATATGAATTGCTACCGGCCAATCGCGCTTGTGCCTATCATTTCTAAAATTATAGAGAAAGTAATTCACATGAATATATACAATTTTTTTGACAGTAACAATTTATTTTCCAATGAACAAGTAGGCTTTAGAAAAAATAAATGTATTAACATAGCTATCTACAATTTCCTGCATACCGTGTTATCAAACATAGATAAAGGCAAACAATCATGCGCGCTCTATATGGATCTAACCAAGGCATTTGACTATGTAGATCACAAAATTTTATTGGATAAATTATATTCGTACGGAATTCGGGGAAATTTACTGGACTTAATAAAATCTTACCTTGATAATAGAATGCAATGCACGCAAATTAGTAATATATGTCATGTAACAAGAAAAGTTACCACATACTCTTCAAATTATTGCAAGGTTATGTCTGGTGTCCCACAAGGCAGTGTATTAGGGCCACTGTTATTCATCATTTATATAAATGATTTGCCTAAATTGACACAACATAAAACAGTATTATTTGCCGACGATAGTACAATTATAGTTTCTGGTAATGATAATTTCCAAATGCAACAAGAATTAAATAAAACGTTATCCAATGTAATTGAATGGTTGACATCTAATAATTTGAAAATTAATCTTGATAAAACGTATTATATGACATTTAGAAATAGAACTAATAGGCTAATAAACATGGACATTCATTATTTTGACCACAAAATTGAAAATGTGGAAACAACTAGAGTTTTAGGTATTAATTTAGATTCTAGCTTGAATTGGTCGTTACATATTGAGTTACTATGCATAAGACTCTATCAATTCTCATACGCACTCTATGTATTGTCTAAAACGGCAAACATTTCAACTATTTTAACTGCATACCATGGTTATGTTACACCAATCTTGAGGTATGGGATTCTATTCTGGGGCAATTGTACAAAGAAGGAAGCAGTACTTATAGCACAAAAAAAAATGCGTGAAAGTGATCTGTAAGTTAAAGCAGACCGATAGCTGTAGACCCTACTACATAAAATTAGATCTCCTGACTGTTCCATGCATCTACATACTGGAAGTTGTACTTTTTGCGAGGAAGAATATTAACATGTTTGAGACATATTGAAAGATCAAACCACACTTAGACAGTCAAATCACTTTTATTGTTCCATGCACAACGCTTTCCAACTTAATTTTACACTCGAATGTTGCTCAAGACAACCTTTGACGTCTGTAGCTCCGAACGGACTGATTTGAAAATTATCTGATCAAATTTAAATTAACGTTGTGTTGCTACCCTCAACAAGTAAAAATATGTTTAAATCAGTGTTGCTAATGAAATATATATCGCTCAATTATTGTGTATGCTAACATTCGGCTAATCCTGACGTCAAACGCGGCCTCGCGTTTACAAAATATAAATAAACACAGAACATGATTAGAGAAAAAAAAAATGCAGATAACAATTATTTTTACGGTTCAAGACCATACGACATCGACTGCAGACACTCTTGCCCATAGCGACACATTCTTAAAACTAACATCGACTACGGACACTCTCGCCCGTAGCGACTCACTCTTAAAATTAACATCGACTACGGACACTCTCGCCCATAGCGACACAATCCTAAGACAAACATCGACTACGGGCACTCTCGCCCGTAGCGACTCACTCTTAAAACTAACATCGACTACGGGCACTCTCGCCCGTAGCGACTCACTCTTAAAACTAACATCGACTACGGGCACTCTCGCCCGTAGCGACTCACTCTTAAAACTAACATCGACTACGGATATCACCCGTAGCGACTCACTAATCGTCACTGTTCATCATTGACTTATCATCACTCATAATTCGCTAAGTTTTATTAATCTCATAATCATTTCACTTTTACAATCCCTTTAAATATCTTATCAAATTCATCTCTTTTACTTTCAGAACATTGTTTATCTCTTAACAATTCACTATTTTTACACTTTATATATTTACTTTCGCTTGATTATATAACATATTTTATCAAATTCATCTCTGTTACTTTCAGAACATTATTTATCCTCCTAATTCACAAAATTTTCACTTTATATATTCAGTTTTGTTACATTTTAAAATATATCATATCATATTTTATCAAATTCACCTTTGTTACTTTCATAACATTATCTTTTATTAACTCACTAAAGGACTGGTCCATTTGTCCATACATTTTAGGCCTGGAAAGGACTTACACGAAACCATGTTTGTTTTGAAGATAAATTAATACTCTATTACCCTGTATGATTCTTTTTCCCTTAAAACTTGGTGGAATTGAGATAAGAGATATTTAAAACGGAAATGATTTCTTAACAGAAAACGCACTAGCAATCTTGTTAACCCCTCCAGCTAAGCTCAATGGCTTGTGTTACTTGCACAAAGTCTAATTCTTACCCAATTATCACGTATTCAATTCATTTTTTACACGTTATACTCGTTAAACTCAAAACTGTAAAAATAATGGCAGGTCAGATTGCCGCCATTGTTACAACACCAAATAATAAAATCAATGAATGAAATGAAAAACAACACGAATGACATGACAGATGAAAAAAGTGTTGCAAATGCTTTGAAAAATGATTTATACTATCGATTTATAAATAAAAATCGATTGCGACCAAATAATTATAAAATACAATTATATTAAATTACTTTTTTACCGAATATATTTCTAAAATAATTGAAAAACATTGTTTTATAATAAAGTAATAATGTTAATTTAACTTTACTAACAATTTCCACCTTTCAAACGTCATTTTATTTTTGAAGCTGGCAACATAAAACAATCATCCGCCATTGCCGTAACCTAAGACTCAAAAACAATAATCTTTGAAACTAAAATCTTTCCCCCAAGTTTTATCAAATAATGAAAACCACATACAGATTTCAAAAAATATTTGTTTAATTTTAACGTTTCACAACTTTCTGTCCGCTATGGGCCGTATTTGGTACATGTCCTTTACACATTATTTTATTATCAAACCCATCTATTACTTTTAAAACTATTATTTATCTCTAAATAATTCACTAAATTAACACTTTATATAATTACTTTTCTTTGATTTTAGAATATATATATTTTTTTAATTCATCTCTAATAATTTCCTAAATTTATTTATACGATTACTTTTGATTGATTTTAGAATATATTTTATCAAATTTGTTTCCGTTACTTTTAAATTATATTATCTCTTATTAATTCACTAAATATACACTTTATTTTATAGCTTTCGTTTGACTTTAGGATCTTGATACACATAATTTCTTCAATATGTAATATATGATACATCAATCACAAGCCATGTATACGAATGACGTAAACCATCACAATAATACATTGCAGACTGTTTTTTTCTATTCTGAATCACTCAAGAACGCATCATTATTACAAAATAAGGTCCTTTTCCAGTAGGTAATTGGGAAATTTTCTAAATCATAGCGGTGTCTATCCACGCACTTTGGTAATAATTAATAATTTACCACTCTGCCCAAGGTCTGTACGTATCCCTTTCGACGTGAACCAGATCTCTTACTTTATACTGATGTGGTTTCTTATGGTTTCATATCAAAGCTCCCATATGCACATATCAAAGTTACTCTTAATTAAATTAAGCGTTTTTATTTAATTTTGTCAAGATCTAGTTTGGTACAAGATTCTGAAACTAGTTGTTTGAACGCCAATGAGCATTCCAGAAGGAGTATGACACGTTGATTTGTTTACGGTATTCAATGAACCATTATACAAATCCTACTCATTTTCTGGTTTGTCATGATTGGTTGCTGTTATCGCATCAACTATCTATATGTTTCTGGTTGTACCTCTCAAATTGGTCATTGGACCTAATAGAACTCTTTATTAGTATCCAAAACTAACACCACGGCCAGATATCAAACGACGTGGCACTCCAAGTGACGACATATACTCTGTAAATACCCGAATGCTAGTGCTACTTTTGATATTTTCAACTGGTTATATAATTACGTAAATGCGTCGATAATTACTCGAGACGGTATTTTGAGTATCAAATGGTTTCTTTATAATTAGCTCCCACTTTTTAATGTAGCTTGAACAAGATTTACCTAATTTATAAATTAATTCAACTCATGCCAACTAAAATAATAATAATTTCTTGGTACAACTCACACAAAGCAAACAAAACAGAAAGCAAACCCAAAGCAAACAGAGCCTATACCATGGAAACCAGACAACCGATAAACACACCTACACATTTCCAAATACATACATATTACAGATAAATAACACCTAGACACAATAAATCATACAGTTTTATCCTGGGTGGGGATCGAACCCATGACCTCTTGCGTAGCAGCTGGATACACCCCCACCGTGCCACAGAGGCACCATGACTTGAAGCCTTTTCATTTTCAACCGACTTCAAAAAGGAGGAGGTTCTCAATTCGTCTGTATGGTTTTTTTTTTTTTTTTTTTTTTTTTTTTTTTTTTTTTTTTTTTTTTTTTTTTTTTTTTTTTTTTTTTTGTATGTTTGTTCACCGATTACGCAAAGACGGCTGGACCGATTTGAAAAATTGTTTTTGTGTTTGAAAGGGTATACTTCCAAGTTGGTCCCATTTCCATCAGATCACGATCTGATGATGGGATCCTGGAGAAATCGAGGGAACTCTTAAAATATTAAAAGCACACGTACAGTGATTTAGGTATATTTCATAGTGATTCGTGTATTTACTCTTAAAAAACACCAATTGGTGAAGTGGAACTGATGATGAAGACCAAAAATTACGAGCAGACCTATTCAATATTTCACAGTTTGCGATTCAATTAAGTACTTTAATATGATATTGAGTAGCACTTTAATCTCGATATACTACTATTATAAGAACGATTAGGTACATTATTTTAAAAAACTTTTTAACAAAAAATATTACAGACTTCAAAAATAAATACAAGGCAACTAAAAAGCAAAAAATAATATACCTAGAATAACAAAAACAAATTAAACATTTTGAAGTTGGTGCCGAATAAAACATAAAGACTACTATTTCATGGCACCAACTTCAAAATGTTTAATTTGTTTTTGTTATTCTAGATATATTATTTTTTGCTTTTTAGTTGCCTTGTATTTATTTTTGAAGTCGGTAATATTTTTTGTTAAAAAGTTTTTTAAAATAATGTACCTAATCGTTCTTAACTTGAATTATTCTGTGCAATCGGCCATTTTTAACAGTGAAACTGTTGAATTGCGTAATGCAATAATTATTCTTTGAATTCTGAATCTTGTTCCTAAACTGTGAGCAACTACACAACGTCATCACTACTGCTAAAATATCAACCAATTTTCTTTAGTCTTGGGATTCATAGGGACCGGAATTACGTGACTGCATCATCATGACTCATTTCAGTATGATTTTGATGTTCTACAACGAAGTCATATTTTTGCACCAGAATATACTAACTTGTAGTGAGTTAGTACCTATCTTGGAATTAATTAGAAAATAAGTCTTTGTTTTTGGTCATCATTCCATATGGCAGCACAGTCAAAGATAATTCTAAATAATTTACCCAATATATATATACCTAAACTGAAAAATTGTTACCGGCAAAGTTCATAAGAGTGTAATTTACTTTAATTACCTGTCGTTTGTAGACTATAATACGCTATAGGATGAAATACGAAATTGGATCTCGCACGCTGCAGCCAGATTGCTTATAAACATATTTTACTAGTGTCAGTGTGAATCTCTTACTAGCTTCACTCATGAGCACTTGATAATAGCCAAAAGCAGTCTTCAGTCTATGGAGTAATGGATTTTTATTCTATTTTGGGACTCGCGTAGTCTGATGCGCTTTCGCAAACAAGACGGTTTGCTAGTAATTTTTTTTGGACATTTTCTTTAAAAGGTCACGCTACCTTTGTGATATCTGTTACCAGTTAGCGTAATATTCACCTCTGATAGAGTAGTTTTACCTAATTCCGATAAATTCATTGCAACGCTTTTCCTTTACCTACTGTTTTAATAAATCATTTATACTTTTGTTGCTCTGTCAGCGCAGTAAGTAGGTTCTAATTATTTATTATATCTACTTATAAAAACATAACCCTTCCTTGGAGTAGGGTAAAAAGGTTCACACTCTTTAGTTTCCGTTGTCAAACCTATGTATTCACATTTCTTGTTATATTTGTCCACGAGCAAAGAAGATCCGATATCAATCAATTATATATTCATTACCATCTTAAAATGTAAAAAGTCTAGATAAAACAGTATACCTTCCTATTCATTAAAAGGTAAAATAGATTAACGGTAAAATATTAGGTAACAGTAGGTAACGCAGATCGTATAGTACCTTACTAGTAATCCACCACTATTTTTATTTTCGGCTCTAACATCAACTAGCATGTTTAATAACTGTACCAAAATCTGCGAAAACTTTTTATTCTCAAGATTATTATTTTATAAGTCTGCCGTATACAAAAAAAAACAGTTTATCTACCGTCTAAGAAATATAAAGTTTTGATTTTCTGTATAATATTGCTATACTAAGACTGGTGTTGACAAATAATGATCGTCTGCGGTAAGCGCTTCAGTTTCAGCTTTAATTAACTAAAGGATTTTCTAAAGTAATCATAAACATCTCTAATAGTTTGACGGCAGAATTTCCGTACCTCATTAAACGACTGTTTCCTATGTTCTGAGCTAATAATATAGGTAAATAGTTTGTGTAAATACTTCCACAAATACTGTTTGACTCCCGTTTAAGGAACATATCCTGTCAGAATTACATTGTTAATTTTTACATCTCAAATTACCGGACTCACTATTAGTAAAGCACATATCAGCTTTTATTTCATTTTACCTATACTTAATATTTTATTGTTTTACTTAAAACATTCTTTGGTACCACGTCCCAAATTACAGCAAAAGTTACCTACATCTTTTAATTGGTCACTTTATTTTAGACTTATGTGACCAATTTTCATTACAATTAAAACATCGGCTGGTATCGCTTGATTCGTTATTTACATATATATTCATACATACATACACACACACATACATATACATACACATATCTAAACATACATCTACATACACATATATATATCAATATACTTTTTTTTTAATACTATGCTACTTTGTTCTCGAAGGTTAGTTATAGACGTACGTAGTGTTTTTATGTTGGGTAAGTGTACGCTAACAATTGAGCACTTGTTCGGTTTGCCAAACCTACATCGAAGCTATTACATCAACATTAATAGATCCATATAATTTCATTTCAAAGGAAACCAGGTTTTGTATTTTGTAGCCACTCCTCCCAACTAGGTAACTAGGTATATAAGTACTTTTAGGCTAAACCACTTAATTTTGGGGAGCGTAGTGACATATCCAGCGCTAGTCCCAGGAATGAATATGTGCACATTCACTCACTTTGTTTATCTAGTCTTCGATTTTTTGACTATTATCACTTGGTTTATTCATCAGGCACAAAACTATAGGTAGGTACCTAATATATTGAACGACGTTATAGAAGAATGATTGAAATGAATATTCGCTCAATCTTTATTTCTTAATTTAGTTAGACGCAATCAATTGTATCGAAAGTTCTATTAGACAGGTCCTAGTAAGTTTGCAGATTGCACTTTTCTAAAAGTTATTAGAGGTTCGTTTGCTATATGCTGTGTGTAATTGTGCTTTGTATCACTACGATTTTTACAGTGCCACGACCTACTGCATGATCAGCGATATCATGCGGTATTGTAGACTACATTACTCAAATCACGTTGTCTTCGCTTACCTCTTATCGTCAATTAACACAAACTATTCAGAGTGATTCAAAATACAATAAAAACTGTATAAAAATAACATGGAAAATAAATTCAAAATATTCAAACAAACATTCAGCAATAATCACATTTTTTTTTTGTGGATACCGTCAAATTATTAATACAATCACCAATTTCAATTGTATATAATCGCAAATTAAGAAATAACAGCTAATTATTCCAAACGGTATGTAGGTAGAAGTTTGTAATAAACACATTTTGATTAAAAATAGCTACTACACTTCAATTCAAATATTAATTCGTTAAATTAAAATCCACACAGATATGACGACGCATCATATGAAAATATCGCATCACATGCTTTACACAAATCAGTCCAATACGAAAAATGTTCCAACGGCAGCAGTTAAAGTAAATGTGAAGTAAAATCTCCGGCAGAAGGTATTATGCAATAAATTCTGACCTTTAATCGTCGCTGGTTCAGGAAATAACCGCATCAGGCACGTAGATAATTATCCACCACTTCTGACTTGAAAGATCAAACCACACTTAGACAATCAAATCACTTTTATTGTTCCATGCACAGCGCTTTCCAACTTAATTTTACACTCGAATGTTGCTCAAGACAACCTTTGACGTCTGTAGCTCCGAACGGACTGATTTGAAAATTATCTGATCAAATTTAAATTAACGTTGTGTTGCTACCCTCAACAAGTAAAAATATGTTTAAATCAGTGTTGCCAATGAAATATATATCGCTCAATTATTGTGTATGCTAACAATATGGTAGTCGAAGACATAATTTCAAAATAAAGTTTCCGTCTAATAGAATAAACTTATTTAATAGCAGTATATTTTGTTTGATGCCTCGAATATATAACAAGTTACCTACTTCAATACTTGAAACATCGTATATTTACTTATTTAAACAAAAAGTAAAACAACTGTTACTCAATAAAGGATATTACTCTAATAAGGAATACCTACTTGATAATATATGACATTAATTGGTGACATTATTCGTTAAAGTACAGTACTCCCAAATTAATAATGCACATGCAGATCTTCGCTAATTGTCGTATTCCCGGAAACACTCGAATCATGGAATCGTAAGAGCCCTAAACAAGGCATTTGCATTTTGCACCTTGTTTAAAAGAGATAGGAGTCAATATCATGTGTGCACAATCGAAAACAAATCGGGCGTTCGGCAGCTGTCGCCGGTCAGCGAAATGTCTGTCAGTCGTCTTTATATATTGGTAGTGACTGCACGTGTTCTCTATTTGTGGAAATATATAGAGCTGCTATTACACACCCTTCTTGGTAAATATAATTTCAACATTAATTAGCTTATTCAGATTTAAATAGTATATTTTGAAAAAAGGAAAATAAATAACATATTTCACGTTTTTTTAATATTAAAAAAATAAAATACCTACATTAAATACATATTAAGTACTAGAAAAACATTTAAAAAATGAGATTTATTTAAATTAAATAAATAGATAAACATGCATAAAAAATATATACCTAACTCTGCCCATGCCATTTTCTTTCAGACGAATTCTTCCAAAATGGATAAATTTAAACGTGGAAAACCGCTTAATTCACAAGCACGGCAAATGGTATTTAATGTGTACCTTTATTTCTTAAATGAAGCCAATGTTTTCAACAGAGACCATGATGGTTATTTTAAAAAAATTCAAGACCGTGTTACAAAAGCTACAGGAATTTCGCGACGAACTTTGAGTAATATCTTAAACGAAAAAAAACATAATCAATCAAAGAAATTTTCTACACCGAAAAAAGGAAGACCTAAAAGTAGATTTCGGCTGGTACTTGATGATTTCGACTACTGTGTTATTCGTAATATGATATACAATTTTCAATTGACGCTGAAAGAACTCCCAACTGTAAATAATTTAAGAATAAAGTTGATCGAAGCTATTAATTTCAAAGGCTGTGCCGAGACTTTAAGGTTGATCTTGAAAGACATGGGGTTTAGGTTTCTGAAAACTGATAATAACAGACAATTACTTATGGAAAAACATGATATACGCCTAAAAAGGATCAAATATCTCAGAGAAATACAACAGCTGAGGAGTTCTGGTAGAAACATAGTATTTATGGACGAGTCGTATGTGCACACATCACATACTAAGGGTAAAACTTGGCAAGATAGCAACAAAAAAGGTATCAAACAACCCATTTCCAAAGGAGAGCGAATAATTATTGTACACGCAGGCAATGAAAAAGGCTTCGTCCCAGGGGCTCTAATGTTACATAAATGTGTCGACTCAGAAGGTGACTATCATAAAGAAATAAACGCGGAACGTTATCAAACTTGGCTACGCAATCAATTGATTCCCAACTTGCCTCCTAATAGTGTGTTGGTAATAGACAACGCCCCATATCATAATAAGCTGTCTGTGAAACCACCAAACTCAAACACATCTAAACCACAAATGACAGCTTGGTTACAACAACACAACATTCCGCATGACCCAAAGAAACTGAAACCCGATTTGTATAAAATTATACAAAGATACAAAGAAAATTACACAGAATTTGCCATTGACCGTATAATGGAGGAACATGGGCATAAAATTATACGATTGCCACCATATCATCCCGATTTTAACCCTATTGAAAATATTTGGTCCCAAATAAAGCAACACGTGGCCAAGAGAAATATTGCAATGACTGTGACGTCAGTTAAAGATGCTATATTAGAAAAAATCAATAAAATAGGACCAGAAGAATGGAAAAAAGTTTCTGATCATGCGGTTCAATGCGAAGATGAATATAGAAAATTTGAGCCAAGAATCGATAGTTATTCCGATAAACTGATTATTTACACAGGTGATAGCAGTGAGGAAGTGTAAATGAACAAGAGCATAATGAAACTTCTGATGAATCTGCGATGTCGGGAATAGAGGTCTTCCTCGATTCTGATTAATTTTTTTATAATTGTATTATTTTTCTGGAATGATTAGTGCTGTAAACAAATTTGAACTGAGATTTTGATTATATTTTATGTAAACCTCTATTTGAAAACGTTTTTTTCTCCTTCTAATAAAACCTTATGTTATTTAAACCTTTTCCTCCATAATTACACCAACTTCGGTAAGACACTTGAAAACTAATCACTCCAACAATGATTGTAGCGTTTTCGCTATTTACTTACATGGAATTATCGAATCAAATTTCGTTACAGGTAAATCAAATCTGTTTTAGCACAAAACACATAATATATAAAATTAGGCATAGAGAAATTGCTCTTAACCACTCTATATAAATATCGTCTTTCGACGCTCGGGTAATACGACCGTTGCCGAACAATGACGAAGATTTCCGAAGATTTCTATGCGCATTATTACTTTTGGAGTACTGTACTGTATTTATTTTAGTGGAAATGATTATGAACTTATTAGACATTATATACTTACAAATTTAAAATTATAATTTCTACACTTGACATATTCTGAAATCTCGACATGTATGCTGTATTTAATTGATTCTCACTTTGTTTTGATTTCTTAGATTATAAAATAATATTAATTAATTTGCATGCTCAAAGCTGTTTATGGTGATTCTTTGTATTACTATTATTGTTACATCATTTGTACCCATATTACGCAAATAAATGGATTTGAATTGAATTGAATTGAATTGAACTGCACTGCTTTAAATACCTACGTGAATTGACCCCATCATGGTCATCCAAATTTTTGCATTTTTCAGACAATAGCCATGTTGGCTTAACAAAAATTTATAGAACAGATAGGGCACAATTCTTCGATAATGTTATACGTTAGTTGTAACAATGATTGTAACTAAACTTATTAATTTGCATTTTTAATGCAATTTATTTCTAATTTAACCATCTAATTTGAGCGGCGAAATGGCTAAGGCATCGGTCTCGCTCTCATTAGGTCGCGGGTTCGAATCATACCCATAATACCTACTACCGACCATTAATTAATAAAATTGAATTTAATCCATTAATTTTTTTTTTTTTTATATTAAATATTAAGAAAATCTATAATGTTTCTATCAACATATTAATGTAGTGTAATGTTATTAGAGATACACTAATGTAATTATATTGTCAATATTTTTTTCAATTTTATATTTCACTGCCAATACAATTTATTTGTATTTGTTTTTGTATTTGACGTGAACCCACTCCTAACACAAGCCATTGAGCTTAACAGGAGGGGTTAACAGGATTGCTAGTAATATAGGACGAAAATCCCACATTGCTAGTTATCTTAAAAAAGGCCCATTGTACATAATTTAAGTTGTACAATGTAAACTTTGTTTTTTTTTTGCATTGATGTACAATAAAGAATATTATTATTATTATTATATTATGTATGAATGTTTGTATGTATATACCTATGTAATATTTTTACTAGGTATCTCATATCTTTCAAACCACTCAATTATGACGTCGTTAGATTTGTCTCGACCGCCCCAGTGTTCTTAGACAAGTGACGTTTGAAAAAAAGAAAAAAACAAACATGGCGGCTGTGAGATGTCAAACACAAAAAGTGTGAAAAACAGTTTTTTCGAATACTTCAATTGAAGGGCTAATCGTAATCATTTTAAAAAGTATAACATGAATATGACTGTAATACTAAAAAAGTCAATTACCAATCATTATTTTTTCAATTTTCCATACTTGGCAATAGCAGTGATAAAAGTTACTTGTTATATCAGTTACATCCTACAACCACTAAAATATTAAATAAAAAATAAATTGTGCTCTCGGAGACACAACTAAATTCATTCAGATTCACTAATGCCTCAAAAACAACTCTAAAACAGCATGATATTCTATAAGCAGGGGATCTTGTTTGCATCTTTTATGAATAAGCTTTTTATATTTTATCTCTTGTTTTTGAATGGTATGTATGGTGTTTAATATAGGTAGCAGCACTCCATCTGCATATACAGTTTAGAAATAAATAAACATTGTAAACATTTGCAAAACAGGCAGGTAGAATCGACTTTTCACAAGGGTAGTATTTTGCTTCGTAAGTGAATAAATAATTTTTATTATTATTACTAATCGATTTTTAAAGCGGGTTTCAGTTTAAGTGCTTCCGTTACATTATGATAATTAGATATATTTCGGGACTTAATCGCGTGAAGTATTTAAAGGTACAAACCTTTTATTTACCCGACGTGACCACGATTGGTACAGTTCGATCGAAACATTGGGTAAATAAAACATTCGTACCTTTAAATAATTCACGCGATTAAGTCCCGAAATATATCTAATATGTATGAAAATCGCGAAAATTAAAAAAAAAAATTCTTCCTCTTAAAAAAAGCCGCGACAACAAATGCCTATTTATATATTTTTAAGGTAGACCCACTATTAACTTTTTTATGGGAATCAAATTTGTTCTACAATAATGCATTTATTTGCAAAAGTGTTCTAATAATCATTGTATCAACCCTTATCTAAATAAATATACGTTATTCATCACAAATATTTAATTTTGAACAAAACTGTTCTCACTTCATTTGATTTCAATAAATACCTTAGGTAATATTAGTCCTATAGCTCCTTTATTATTCGTGTTTCACTCTTACCGATCATAGCGCAGCGTACCCTAAAATAGCCTAAGTTATACTTTTAAAGGTAATAAAAAAGTATTACCCATTACAGACATACAAACAATGTTTCCCCTAGTTTCTTCCACGTGATTTTAAATTAAAATTGTTGATACCAAATTTTGTTCTATAGAACAATTATTTCTTGCGAACAAATAAAATTGTTCTCAAGTGGTTCGTGGATAAAACACAATGCACTACAAAGCAAATCTTTAAAGGGCTGAAATGGGAGGCCAAACTTAAAGCGGGCGAAGCCGTGGGTGGAAGCTAGTATTAGAGAGATATATATAGATACTAGCTGACCCGCGCAACTTCGTCTGCGTAAATTTTCCCTTTTTTCTTTTTTTTCCTTTTTTTTTACAACATTTTTCATTGCTGCTCTGCTCCTATTGGTCGTAGCGTGATGTTATAACCTATAGCCTTTCTCGATAAATGAGCTTTCCAACAATAAAATATTTTTTCAATGCGGCCCAGTAGTTCCTGAGATTATCGCGTTCAAACAAACAAACAAACTCTAAGGGGTATGAAAAATAGATGTTGGCCGATTCTCATAGATACCGGATAAGCACAAAAAATTTCATCAAAATCGGTCAAGCAGTTTCGGAGGAGTATGGCAACGAAAACTGTGACACGAGAATTTTATATATTAGATATATCGGGACTTAATCATGTGAAATATTTAAAGGTACGAACTTATTTGTATTTTTGCCTACTGTTCTGTATCTGTACTATCATTGTAGTTGTGTAGTCTGTGCCCAAATCGCAACAAAATAAACGTTTATTTTCTTTTTTCTTAGTTACTCGACGCGACGTCTCGATCGAATTGCACCGATCGTGGTCACGGGTCGACCGATGGCAGCTTAGCGATGTCTCCGTGAGGCGCGGGGTTTTTCAACTACTCTTGCCTGGTCTTGATCATTTTGATTATTTGTACTGCCTGTACCACACACTACACTTTCTACGTCTTTACTCTGAGACGCGATTTCTTTACTGCGATGATTGCATTTGTTGATAAAGGAGTTTCAAGATGGAGACAGTCGGTTTCAATCTTATCAGTTTAAATTCTTGTACTTTTTGATCGCAACCGCCTCACGAACTATCCTAGAATAATAGTGGCGATCGGTGGAAAGTACCTATGACTTATACAATTCTGTTCAGTGGTTTTGTCCCCATTCCAACAAATGCTCAGCGATATAAGACTTGTACACTTGACGGTTTTGTACAGCCGCGATAGATATGTTCCTTAACTCTGTCTGCGATAGTTCTTTTGGTCTGTTCGATATAGGAAATACTACAACTGCTATCCCAAGTACCCTGTTTACGCCAAGTGTTCGGAGAGGCATAAAATTTTTTGCCGTTCGCAAAAGCTTTTAGACCCTAAAGTGCGGACTATAGATTACTTCTCATTTGATCAGCTGTTACTCGTAAACTTGTAAAGCCTACTTAGCAGTGATAGTTTTCCTTTTAATTTCATTATATATAATACTACCGTGATTTTTTTCACATACCCAACATCAACCGTTTAGCCGGCAGGGGGGGGGGGGGGCACAGGACTCTAACAAAAAAATTTTTAAAACTTTATTTTACAAACGGATCCCTAAATCTAAAAATCGTCTTCCCAACCCCTAAACGTTTTTAAAAGACCTATCCAATGATACCCCACACAATAGGGTAGGTAAGAAAAAAATTCTCACTCCCACTATACATAGGGAAAAAAAGTTTCTTTTTTCAAGATTTAATTCTTTCACTCTATCGGCGTAAGTAATAAGCGTATTCATGCTAAATTACAGCTCTCTAGCAGTTACTGTATCTGAACAAAGGTGCGGACAGACGGACGGACGAATATGGCGAAACTATAAGGGTTCCGTTTTGCCATTTTGGCTACGGAACCCTAAAAAAAGAATAGTCACAATGCGATATTAACTAATAACGGCGAAACGATTGAACAAATATACACATATTTTTTTATTTCATAAATTTGTATAAAAGCCGCAGAGGCAACCGCCGTGAATATCACGCAATTCCGATAATCTAGACATATGAAATCACTTGTCCTGACTGAAACACGTGTGTCAGCGATTTTTGAAAATCATCCCCTATGGAGTAAAATAGGGGTTGCAAGTTTGTATGAAACTACGTCAGTATTGAAGTTAGATCTCACATTTGGCTTGGTCATCTATCTATAAAGTTGAAGAGTTTGTTTGTATGTTTGTTTGTTTGAACACGATAATCTCAGGAACTACTCGTCCGTTTTGATTTTTTTTTTATTGTTAGATAGCCAACTTATCGAGGAAGGCTATAGACTCTATAACATCGCCCTGCGACCAATAGGAGCGGAGCAGCAATGCGTTTTTGTAGAATCAACACCTTAGGGAGTAAAAGAGGGGTTGCAACATTGTATGAAACTCTGTGAATCTTGAAGTCGAATCTGTTAAATTTTTATTTAACTTTTTACTTAAAAATAAAGAAACACGTGTTTCAGCGTTTTCAGAAAATCAATCCACAAAAAGATAAAATAGTTGCAAGTTTTGTAAAACTCCATCCCAAGATTGCGTAAAACTCCGTCTGTTTTGAAGTTAGATCTGTGAAATTTCGTATTTGGCTTTTATTAGTATAGTGTTTTTGGGTGGGGGTAAAATAGTGGTTAGAAGTTTATGTAAAACTCCGTCAGTTTGTTAATAGATCAGTTAACATTGGTATTTGGCTGGATTGAAAATTTGTTTTTCGGTGTAAATAAAAAATCACGTAATTTAGCGTTTTGATCGAAAGCGAAATCAACCCTTAACGGGGTAGAGTGTGTAAACGCAGGCGAAACCGCGGTCGACAGCTCGTATTATATATATACGTCTCGAATACATATTTTTTTAAAGTCTTTATTTCTGACTTTTTATTGAGTTAGTTTAGTTTGTAATTCTTCTATGTTACAATAGCATAATGTCAACAGCTCATTTCCTTCTACAAAATATTTATTTTCCGGATGCAGAGCGTTATGTAGATGAAGTATCATTATGTAGATGTAGGCAATAAGCCTGCTCAGGTTGTGGTGAATAGTTCAATCAATTTTAAAATTGTATACCAGTAACACATTGTTAAAACACTAGCTGACCCGCGCAACTTAGTTTGCGTCATTTTTCCCCGTTGTTACAACATGTCGTAGCGTGACGTTTTAATATAGCCTATGATACTCACAAATAACGTGGCATTCTATTGGTAAAAGATTTTTTTTTAATCGGTTTAGTATATTCAGAGATAGCTACAACATAACAAACCCAGAAACTTTACCTGTTTATAATATTAGTATAGCTTTGTGTATCTTCTCAGGATACTCGGACTTGGATTCGGCTTGCGTCATCATAATTTGTTAAAATGCTCTCTGTAACGAAGCAATAACAAAAGCCGTGATAGTTCTTTAACTACCGACTAGATGGCGCTGCGGGGGCCTAACCCGCAAGCATTAAGAGATAGAAAGATTTAATATCTAGTAACATAGTCCAGATAGGTGGTTCGCTTCTGGCCCCGGTTTGGCTACGGAAGTGTCGGGATTTTTCTATCTTTCAAAAATGCAATTATTGTATTCTCAGGATACGCCATAAACTTAGCTTTCTTGGGGGAGAAACTGTAGATAATAGATTAGTATACATTTATAGCTACATATAAATACATTCAAACTATGGCTACAACGGCGGCGTGGAAGGCGCTCAGGAAAATGACATCACATTAGTTAGACTGCAAAAGCCTTTAACTATTTCTGCAACAATTCAACTAGTAAAATTGCCGAAGAATGGAACGTTCCCTAGAATCACTTACCTACTATTCGTGCATTTGCAATAAAGTATGACTTTCTTATGTACTGCTTTAAACCATCAACGTTGATGATATATTTTACGAAGTTTAATGTGTTAAAGCGTTTGTAGATAGCGTCGCGCTGTAATAAAATATTTTGAATTTTGACTTTGTATATGATGTGCTGTACTAAAACTTGTGAAAACATTAAGAGTAAGAATTCAAACATTGGATATTACACTAACGTTGTTTCTTATATGTCCTGGATCCTGTATGTTGGTAATCGTCGAATCAACAATTATAACGTTGTAGTAAAGAAATTTATTGTAGAAATTCTAATTTGTATTTAGCTGTGTGGCTTTTATTCATTATTCTGCCACTCCTAATACAAGCCATTGAGCTTAGCTAAAGGGGTTAACAGGATAGCTAGTAATGTAGGACTATAATTTTTCATTGCTAGTTATTTTATTAAAAAAAGTACTTTATAATACAATAAGAATCTGTAACGGGATTTTTTGAATGTTGGGTAACATAAAATTTCTTGATTTGGATTTTCTAAAGTAGTTTAATTTCTAATTTTTCACTAACATTTCGCCTCTCAAATTGTTTGTGAAAATGTAGTAACAAAATTACATCAAATTTTATCTGAAACGTACTTGCACTTATTTACTTACTTCATATATAAACCACTCTCCACGACACATCCCCGAGCCATCTTCGTCACCTCAGCGTAATCCGGAGCACTCAACAAAATGGATCTTATTATGGAGAGCCCGTTACTGCCTAATACCCGTCGCCTTCTCAATTAATAGCCTAATTAGGCGATTGAGAGGAACAGCAACGGCATTTTGCTTTAAGATCACATTATCTTAACTCACTTATACTTCAACTTTGATAAGCCAATCAATGTGTTAGGGATGAAGCATAAAATGAAAATTAGGTACGTATTTTAAATCTTTCTTAAATCCAAATCTTTTATCTACATGAGCCTGTAAAAGGTAAAATTGACACGGAGCGAAAATAAAATTAATTATCATGTAATCAGTCTTTTTACGCACTAAATAATGACTGTATTTTTCTCGGATCTCTCTCTTTCTTTCAATCCGGCAAGTTTGAGAGAATTACGAATATATCTGATTCATGGATCGGATCTTTTTCCAAAATGTCAAAGCTACCTGCAGCACAGTCTCCGATCGTAGCTGATTCTCTTTATATCGGACTGTGTTAATGAATTATACAACCTGTCAACGCGTTTTTGTACATGAATACTCTTTATCAATTACTTCATCATGGAGACCAGTATGTAGGTAGAGGTAAATATAAATAGGAATTGATGCAAACTAAGATTGGACGCAGAACGGGTGTAGGACGCATATCATAATGTGAATAATTATTGATGTCGACCTGTCATATACGCCTGGATTAATAATGCATGAGATTTTTGTAAAGCTAATATCGGTTCATTTGTGAAAACTTACATACATTCTTGAAGTAACTAACTTAGTTCTAAACTACAATCTGTGAGTTCATTTTACGTTCATTTGCTGACTTTATTGCTTCCTTCGCTGAAGTGACATCCATTTGCTAGAGTGCCCTGGATTATGCACAAGTACCACTTCGCGGTTTCACATTTATTTTATATTGTACGAGAGAAAGGAGAGGATATAAAAACAGTTAGGTATCTGCAAACATACTTATAGGTGTGTCTGAAAACTAATTTTTCTTTAAGATCCTTTCCTAAGAAACTACTTAAGACACTGCTAAGGCGATTTTGACGCTTGATTTTATTATCTGAATTCATATAGTAACAATTTACGGTCCATTAATGTTATAAATATGGGGCCTGTAACTCTGATTCATCAACTATTTAAAAGTTGTGTTGTTGGTTTAGAACTAACTGAGCTCTTACCAATCGTATCAGCTGAAGGAATGTCTTAATATGATAGCAAAAAACTACGACATTCGACACAATATTTATGCAAAGCGCCTTGAGGAACATGAGTCTTAAAAAATATTGAAGCTAAAAATAGTATAATTATTAAACAAAAATAAAGCAGCGATAGACTGATGTTCGAACCTTCATTAAGTTGTTAAAAATATTAAAAAACCCCATAATAATTATTAAAATCAAACCGTCGAAGACTCCCAAAATTATGTACAGCCAAATATTTACGAGGAGAAAAAGCCCAAATAAGAAAGTATTAGCGTTAAATTTGAATTTTATGAGGGAAGTTATCCTACCCTCTCAGAGGTCCGGAGGGCGCCCTCTCTAAATAATAAACCAGGCTAATGAGTAATGATACAAAAAAAAAACCTAATGAAAAATCTCCATTGAATATTTATGGGGTAAATATTAATTCGGCTTTTTAAATGTAAAACGCAAATACCTACAAGAGATTACGAGTGTAACGAAGAAATTGAGGCTTTGAATAAAATAATCGTGGAATATTTTGTTAAGTAGGTACCTATTATGTTTTGTTGTTCTTTGAGCTTACAGTCTCATTGTTTAAATATCTAAATGTACATTTCCGAATTGATGGTTGTGTATTATGATTATTATATATATATATATATATATATATATATATATATATATATATATCAATAATATTTTATTTAAGACTAACTTTTATATGTTCTAAAACTGAATTTTCAAAATCAATGGCCCGAATTCGATAAATAATACAAATGTTTGAAGCCTAACGGCCCGTTCACGACCTTGCCGCTGTGAGCGGTAGCTAGGCGCGGGGCGGCGAGCGGTTAGATCAAAAGTATAAAAATGTTTGAAACACGCCACGAGACGCCGCTCATAGTGAAAACGGGCGCGGTTTTACCCGAGCGAATCACTGCGGCGGGCGGTGCGGTGAGCGGCAGGAACAAAAGTACAAGCTAATGCTCAGAACACACATCTATTATCTTTGAGCTAATGAGTGCGACGCCACGAAACAGAGCGGCGCGGACAGCGGTGTAGGAGTGACGTACTCAGCGGCGTAGCTACAAACAAAAAAGTTTAGACGATTTTGTGGCGGTAATGGATACCGAGGCATTTATCACCGAAATTTTAAATCGACCGCCTTTAAGGATGTTAAAATACATTCTCAACATAAAGATAAAGACATTATAAAAAGGTTGTGGAAATAAATTAAACAATGTTTTCCGGAATATGATAGTTTTTTTTAATTGATTGTTTAGTTTAAATTGACAACACAGAGACATAGTAGGTAGCTACAGGTACGAAACGAAGCTACTAATTATGTTGACGAAACTAATGGTAAGTTTAAGTCATGTAAGTAGATAGTTGGAAGATATAATTTTGATAATGTCATGATTCTGAGCACGTTTTGACTACCTAAATACGTCCACCGCTGCCGCTGCAACTAATCGCTACTGAGGGTTCGTGGCGTGCAAAACGCACCGCTTACCGACGCCGCCCCGCTCGCCGCGCCGCGCATCGCTAAGACCGAAGTCGTGAACAGGCCGAAGGCTTACTTTATAAATTTATAGACGTTGAAATTTCCTCTGATTGATTATGGTCATGATCTGAATGCAAACCTCATCATTAAATACGACCGAGTTCTAAATAATTGCATTTGTTAGATTTTACATAGGGGTCGTATCGATTTGTAATAAAATACTAAAGCTTTTATTGTAGAACTACGTAGAAGTCCTACGACTCCTTCTCGTAGAAGTCCTACGACTCATCGTAGTAGTACTACGACTCATTGGAGACCACTACGACTCATCGTAGAACTACACTTACTACTATGTCAGGATATTTGTATCATATACCCAATCAGTTGCAATCTAACCTTATTAATCAGTATAGTATCAATAGGGAATAGAATAAATCAGGGAGGTAAATAATACAAAGGAATAAATGGCAAGTATCATATATTTTCAACCTTGTTTGGTCTAGTTGTATCAAAGGTTTCATAATAGCCAGTCTCCTAATAAACATTTGCCGTACTACATTTCATACATCATATATACAATATACCACAGATACTTTCTAACATAACCAATTCATAACATTATTGCAATGTACGACCATATCGCTGTAGAACAGCTGATAAGTATCACACCAGACAATATTCATCAAATCATACCACATTGCAATATATTGTTATTAGTCATTAACTATACATAATACACAATAATAGGGTATCAGCACAAAAGAACCAGCAATAAGTAAAATCTGAATCGGATCGTACCTGTATCCACAAATGTTGCAATCAGACTGAGCCTCGATCACAATCTGTCAGTCCCTTTATAGAACAAATACACTGAATATTAAAGAACATGTGGGTACTTCGCAAATATTCTTAATTATTATACTTTAACCCATAAAATAATTGAATACACCGAATTATGTTATTTCAATAAATGAATAATAGTAAAACTATTACACAGATAAAACACACTACCTTTTAGTTTTCAATAAAAGATATGAAATATCACAACAACAATATTTGACGTTTCAAGCAGTTCCTACATTTGTGACCAGTAGATATTTGTTGTTTTAATTCATTTATAATACTGTGTGGTGCTTTTATAATGTGTTATAATCATCTTAAGTAATTTACATGTTAATTACAACATAAACTGTAAGTACTTGTACTTTGTCATAACCTATTCCGTGATACGAATTATTGTTCAGGTTACTAAAAACACAATTGTCATATAGACATGGCTACTTGCATATTCATGGCTATTGTTATAATATAAATAAGCTGTACCTACTTCTATAATGTCAATTTACTTTGCCATAACGTATTCTGTTATTCTAATGTACAAATACTGTCACATATTCTACAATTAATAACATTACAGTGGTATTTAAGATTCCTTATTAAAGTGGTCATTATGTCTACGATTTATTGACAGGCTAAACATATTCATCAAACATATTTATCCCTTAGTACACAGGTATAATATTTATGTATAATATAATATATGTTAGTAAATAGCCATCAATATACCCCTTATCTATCACATTCGATTCATTTCTAATCTTTATGTATGTGTTCTTATCGTTCCGAACTGAAATGTTTCCATATTCGTCAGGGCCGTAGTTTGGGCGTTCTCACTACTCTCTATTCTATTTTTAATTCTCCTACTAGGGGCTAGTAGGTTAAAAATAGAATAGAGAGGCTCTCTTACTTATCTTCTAACTCTCAATACTTGTGCTCCAGCCATCTTCGTACTTCCAACAATATGCTTCTTTTATGTCTTGCTCATTCTTCTGGATTCGTCGCATCCTCCTTCCTTGTACAGTCTGTGTCACTCTGGAATACGTTGCTCCCCGAATCAGAATGGCTTCTAATCGCTTCAATTTCAAGTTGAAAGTTCGTGCACAGTTACTCGATGGATTAGCTGAATCTCAACGTTAGCCACATACATTACTATGACGTATGTCTGTATGATGTTATGAAGTTAAGTATATGTTCAATTGTAATATATTAATATATGTATATTTATTTTGTATATATGTTATGTTTTGAAGTATACGTAGGTATGTGTGTACGTATATTATTTTTTATAATAGAGTGTGTTTATCATATACTGGCTGTCGCTCACGGCTTCGCCCGCTGTTACACACTCTAGCCCCTCTAAGGGTTGATTTTCACTTTTGTTCAAAACCCAAAATCATTGTTTTACTTCAAACTGACAGAGTTTCAAATGAACTTCCAACCACTATTTTACCCCCTTAAGAGTTGATTACCCAAAAACACTGAAACGCGTGTTTTAAACCAAATACGAAATTTCACAGATCTAACTTCAAAATAGACGGAGTTTTACAATAATTTTATCCCTTTGTAGGTTGATTTTCTAAAAATGCGGAAGCACGTGTTTCGTGTTCGTGTTTATTTAAAAGTGAAAAGTAAAAATTTAACAGATCGAACTTCAAAATTCACAGAGTGTCATACAAACTTACAACCCCTATTTTACTCCCAAAGGTGTTGATTTTACAAAAAACGCTGAAACACGTGTTTTTTAGGGTTCCGCAAGCAAAAGGCAAAACGAAACCCTAAAAGTTTCGCCATGTCAGTCCGTCCGTCCGTCCGCAGCTTTGCTCAGAGACTGTTAGAGCTTATGAGAATTTTGCATGGATATTACTTACGCCGACAAAGTGAAAGAATAAAATAGTGCACGAATTTTTTTTGGAGTATCTACCTCCCCTTTATGTAAACAGGGGATGTGATTTCTTTTCACCTACCCCATCGTGTGGGGTATCATTAGATAGGTCTTAAAAAAACATTTAGGGGTTGATACTTTTGACTTTTTTAGATTTAGGAATCCGTTTGTGAAATATTTTCGTATTTATTCCTTTGAAAATTATTACTATGAAGATATAACGTTGTAATTATTAAACAAAAACAAAAGAAAACCCACTCTTGTTAAGCCGCATTATTTGAATGGGGTGGGGGGGCACAACGGAATCCTATATCGTACGTGGCCTGACAGGCACTTGCCCGGTATTTTTTATTTTTAACTAGCTGACCAGCGCAATTTCGTATGCGTTGATTTTCCAAGTTTTTAAACATTTTTCATTGCTGCTCCGGTCCTATTGGTCGTAGCGTGGTGTTATGTAGCCTTCCTCGATAAATATACTATCTATAGTAAAATATTTTTTCAATTCGGCCCATCGGTTCCTGAGATTATCGCGTTCAAACAAACAAACAAACTCTTCAGCTTTGTATTATGAAGTATAGATGAAAAAGCCAAATACGAAATTTCATAGATCTAACTTCAATACTGACGGAGTATCATACAAATTTGTAACCCCTATTTTACCCTCATAAGGGATCGCTGACACACGTGTTATTTTTATTTTGTATCCAATATCCAAGTGCGAAATTTCCCAAACCTAACTTTAAATCGGACGGAGTTTCATACTATCTTGCAACGGAGTTGCACACAACTCGCAACCCTAAGGGTAGTATAAAGGTTACAAACTTGTAACCTTTATTCTACCCTTTAGGGGACGAATTTTTAAAAATCCTTTCTTAGTGGATGCCTGCAACATAAAAGGCATCAATTGCCAAAATTTCACGTTTGTAACCCAAACCCAAACATTTTCAACTGCAACCCTTAGTTCTTGTACAGTATTATAACACGTTTTTTACATGACCCCATAAAAAGTACTTAGATCTGGACTTCTCGCAGGCCTTCTAATCGTCCCGTTTGTGTACTTATCCAGACATTTTCATAAAGGTATGTTCTGGAAATTCTGCTATCGTAGGCACTTGACCGTCTTGTTGGAATTCATGTTTTTTTTTAAATATATTTTGGGACAACTCACACAGCGTCATCTGATCCCATACTAAGCAGTGCTTGTACTATGGCAACCAGACAACTGATAAACATACTTATATATTTCTAAATACATACATATTACAGATAAATAACACCCAGACACAGAATAAACCATCGTGCTTAACACAAAGTTGTATCCTGGGTGGGGATCGAACCCACGACCTCTTGCGTAGCAGTCGGATACACTACCATCGCGCCACAGAGGCAGTCAATGTTGTTTGAAAAGTAAGCATCTAATAAATCGAATTATTCTTGGTACGCATTATTCGCGATTATTACACAATGAGATCACGAAATGAAAGCAAAACAAAACAAAATTTGAAATTTGAACGAACATTTTTATCGATTTTAAAAATATTGTTATAGTTCGAATTTTAAATTAGTTGCCCCGCGTTGCAAAAAAAAATGTTTTCTTTTTTAAAATTTCTACTTTTAATTGGTTAGATTCCCGCGTAAGACAAGCGAGAAGATCTTTGAATGATGTTTTGTTTCTTTATAAAAATAAAGGAATATAAGGGAATATATCATTTCTGTAAAATGAGCTACCCAAAGGATTTAAGGTAGTTCTCCTCCAAGGCCCATAAACTTTTTTCACCATGTAGATCATTTAATATACACTGACGGACTCATAAACTGCATCAAAGTTCAGGTTTACTCTAAAAGGATTTTTTTATAATAAGTATGCAAACTTTTTAGATTAAATTATATAAATATGGAAAGACTGGCTCTTAATCTTAAAAAAAAATTAAATTTAAAAATAGAACTGCGGTAAAACAAATGAATATAGCCGGGAAAAGAAAATTTACTCGTAGTATCAGATTTGCGTGTTATTTATAGCAAAGTTTTAAATTAATTCTCATTGATTTTTTTTGTTTGGTCAATTGAATTATTGTTACCAGCATAATTGTTGGGTTAGTTTTTTAACACATCGAGAGTTTTTGAACCATAATATGGATACTTCGTCCGAACAAGCGGCACAAATTGTAGCATTGGTGCGGGAGGGCTTGGATCAACGAACGATTGGTAGAAATTTAAATTTAAACCAGTCTACGGTTTGTAGAATATACAGAAGGTTTGTAGAGACAGGTTCTTACAGGAGGAGACGTGGTACAGGCAGAACTCGAGCAACCACAGGTCGTGATGACCGATTTATTGTTACAACTTCCCTGCGAAATCGTTTCCTCACGTCAGTTAACATCAAAACCGAGCTTAATGAAGTGCGTGGAAAAAACGTGTGTGCACGAACAATAAGAAGAAGGTTAAAGGAAGCGGCTATCACCCCTTTTAGACCAGCAAATGGTCCAAAGTTGTCTGCAGCTCACAGACAAGCTCGCTTAAGATTTGCGCGTCATCACCTGAATTGGACAGAAGAGCAGTGGGCCTCTGTATTGTTCACGGACGAGTGTAGGACATGTTTATATGGTGCAGATGGTCGCAGAAGAGTCTATCGTCGACGTGGGGAGCGATATGCTCAAAGTTGCATTGAGGAGCGTGTTCCTTTTGGAGGCGGTTCATGTATGGTCTGGGGTGGCATATCGATGAACGGGCGAACAGAACTTGTGTTCATAGACATGGTCCGTCAAAACGGTAATAGAGGGGGTTTGACAGCACATCGCTACATAACAGAGATATTAGAAGATCACGTGGTGCCTTACATGGGATTCATAGGCGAAAATTTTACTTTAATGCAGGATAATGCCCGGCCGCATGCAGCTGCACAAGTTCAACATTATTGCGAAGAGGTTGGGATACGTACAATGAATTGGCCAGCACGCAGCCCGGATCTTAATCCCATCGAGCATGTTTGGGACAATTTAAAAAGAGCTGTATATGCGAGAAACCCTTCGCCTACGACAGTGGCAGCACTAAGAACAGCACTTTCAGAAGAATGGGACAATATTCCGCAAGATCTTTTAAAAACCCTTATAAAATCTATGCGGAACCGATTAGAATCCGTAATAAGGGCACGTGGGGGTAATACACCTTATTAAAACACAAATAAACCCTAGCATAAAGTTTGTGTCTATTGTTAAAACCAATTTTTTAATTAAACAATTTTTCCTTAAACTTCTGTTTTTTCTTCAAAAAAGGTCTTAAGGTCCTTTCCAGTACATAAACTTAAACTTAAAGATATGATCCTACGCTGTTTTAAAGTTCACGAACCAATCTAGAGGTTTCAATTTAAATCTGTATAGAAAGTTTGCATACTTGGTTAAAATATTTATTTCAAAGTCGTCTATTACTTTGATGCAGTTTATAAGTCCGTCAGTGTATATAGTACGGCCGTAAATACTGTTACATAAAAACTTTTTTTTTCAACTTTTGAATAACTTTGAATTTGGAACGCGTTTATTATTTTTAAAAGTTCTTTCGGTTTCGCGCCATTTTACATATTTTTTCGTGTTTATTATTATATCAAATTACAATATGGATTAAGATGTTAAAGAAAATAGGATTGCGGTGATCGCCTTGCAGAAACTAGGTAACTAGGTATAAAGCCATGGTCATATTCGAGACACTTCAAAAGCTTGGTATCAGCCGTATGTTCGTATATCGTACTATCAACAGTTACAACAATACTTCCTCTGTCGAAGACATAAAAGATCGGGGCGGCCGCGTGATTTTAGAACTACAAAGGTTGTTAATGCTGTTAAAGCCAGACTTCATCGAAATCCCATCAGGAAGCAAAAAATCTTATCGCGAGAAATGAAGATTCCCGCTAGGACTCTGTCGCTCTGAAGCTCGGTGCTTATCGTCGAGGACATGCCCTTAATCAATCTTTACAATTAAAGAGAATAGATTGGTTAAAAACGCAGGTGAAGGGCACAGAAATATCCTCTTTACCGATGAAAAAAAATTCACGATTGAAGAGCACTATCATAAGTAAAATGATAAAGTGTACGCTCACAGTTCTAAAGAAGCTGCTCAAGTAGTCGGAAAGGTACAGCGTGGTCATCATCCTGCGTCAGTGATGATTTGGTGAGGCGTGTCTTATCAAGGCGTCACAAAGCTAAATTTTTGTGAAAAAGGAGTGAAAAAGTGTATCAAGTGTATCAAGAGACAGTGATACACTTTGGCTGATACACTTTAGTTCTATCGTGTTGTGAAACCAATGCAAGATTCACCTTTCTATTTTTTTCTATAATAACATGCTGCTAAACTATAGTTTGTTATTGGTAGACAAATCTCATCACCTTTTTTAATATTGTGTTCAGTAACACAGATTACAAACCGACTTGCCTGACTCTTGCAATTCCGATATATGAACAATCAATGAATCTAACTTGTTAATGAGGCCTACAATATTTTGGTGCATAATGTGTCTAAATACGAAAAAAAACCGTTATCATTGAACTCGACACTCTTTTGACTGGTTGTCTCTATACTATTATATAATAGAGATTGCTAAATGTTATCCTTCAGATTATTTTTATTTTTAACTACATTAGCCACTAGGAAGTAATCTAGAATAGGTCTTTTATTTTTCGCCCTAACGTTATTAATCGGATTGCCATTCGCTTTACTATTCTGATGTGCCTGTGGAAAATAGTAAGGGATAGTGCCTTTTGGGTATTGTTGGATTCGGTACATCTTAGAATTAACATGTGGTAATAAATCTATAAATGTGCTAATTGCTTCATATACATATTTTCCTTTATAAATACACAGTTCAAGAAAATGACAATCTTTATGTAACGATTGCTTTGGGATAAATTTCAACATTTAATTTAATTTACCTTCATTAATATATTTATTTTCGGATACGTTTAATACAACAACTGTAGGAATATGTAATACATTTAAAGTTAAATATAGTTCGTGTGATAGTCTAATTGGGTCTTTTTCTGCTACACCTATATATATATATATCTAATATATAAAATTCTCGTGTCACAGTTGAAACGGCTTGACCGATTTTGATGAAATTTTGTGTGCATATTGGGTAGGTCTGAGAATCGGACAACATCTAAGAGTTTGTTTGTTTGTTTGAACGCGATAATCTCAAGAACTACTGGGCCGCATTGAAAAAATATTTTATTGTTGGATCGCCCATTTATCGAGGAAGGCTATAGGTTATAACATCACGCTACGACCAATAGGAGCGGAGCAGCAATGAAAAATGTTGTAAAAAAAAAGGTAAAATTTACGCAGACGAAGTTGCGCGGGTCAGCTAGTATATATATATATATATATATATATATATATATATATATATATATATATATATTTATAGAATTTGCTGCCACCAATGTGCACCTACATTTTAATTTACATCGCCCAAAGGTTGGCTGGTAGAGAATGCTTTTAGCATTAAGTCCGCCTGTGTACATTATTTTGTGCATGAAGTCAATAAATAAATTTACAAGCAATTAGCGTAATTTTGCTACACCGAATTCTGTCAACTTAACTCTACGTAACCATAATCTTGCCAACTTACCTAATACAAGAATTATGTACTGAATCCCTCATAATGTGGATAAAGTATGTACTAGCATTCTGTCTTCTCAAACATAAAGTTCTGGAAAGTTGAATACGTTGTGAACATTCATGCAAGTAAGTATTCAGTGCACGTAACTAACATCCGCGAACTAGTACCATTTGTCATATGTAATGTAAGGCATTTATATGATGTATCGTATTAAACGACTGAATGATGTGATATTATGTCTGTATAATTTGGAAGCAAGCTTAGTGCTTAATTATTTGTATTTTTAAAAACTTCGGCCTATTCACGTTCGTCAAATTGAGCACTGCGTCGTCGCCCGTAATTAAAGTGCAAATCTTACCACAAGCGCGATACACAATATGTCTGTCTTACTTATTTGTCTGCTATTATAATACACGATATTTTCATTCTGAATAATTATGTAAAGTGGCGTAACGGTAAGTTTTGACTTCGTCAAAATTGGGAAACTTATATATCGATTCATCTTTTTAAAAAAACATTGTCTAAAGGCCTCTCCATGTTAAACTCCTAAAGGACTTTCTGATAAGAGAAATAACCATGAGAGGCATTATTAATTTTATTGTCATTAATTCTTAATCATCTAAATGTCTATGACTCCGTAATAAATATAATTAATGACTGCCTAGCCGCAATCAGTGATAGTGCTTATGACATTCGTATTTAGAAGAAGTTGTGGCAGTCTTTCGCAAATCTCAGTATTGATTCTGGCTTCTAAGAGCACTTCTTAGTTAGTCGAAGTATAAACGATTCATCAGGCTCATTAAAGTCGGTAAACCAAGTTCGCCGCAAAATAAAAAGAAGTAAATCTCAAGTTTTCACATCGGGAAAAGCAATAAGTTTGTTATTGGGGTTCAAGTTAAGAGATACTATGGTTATTAGAGAATAAGTGGTTAAAATGAAGCACACTTCAATCAAAAATTATGTTTTTGTTTTACATTAGGGCGAGTATACTCTTGAACATTTGCTAAGAGCGTTACAATGTGATGTACCATTCATACAAATGGTAAAATACAGGCAAATACTCAGTTTGCCAAAGTATTTTCAGGTAATGAAACGTTTTTGCGAATGCTTGACGCTGTGTTCGACGTAATTATAGGTAAATGCTGTAAGGTGAACATTTACCTGTAATATTTCTTTCTGTTTTGCATTCACCCCCGGTCACCCGCGCTCTTGCCTCTGCTCGATTAAACATTACACCTAAACGCTCGTTGGTTTTTAAAATCAGGTTGTAACTAAACATCGAGCGTTATGTTTGAAGTGTGGTTCGGGTAAACTTAGCAAAAATAACAACAACATAAATGATCGAGGTTAAACGAGTGTTATGTGTATACTCCTTCTGACAATACCTTTTAATTCTAATACCTTCATAGCTACCGTTATTCATAATAACATTATATATATATATATATATAGGCTCAATCATAATGTTTTCAAAATTAATGTTCTTTGTGTAGATATACAAAATGCAACCCTCTTAGAACCTACTAATAAAAACTGTTTTTTGTTTGGCGAGGTACCTACAGAAAAAAACCTCAATCATCAATTAAAGAACCAAATCATAATCTTCACATAATATTCCTTAGCATATTTGGATCAGACTTTGCAAAATCGATCGTATTTACTTAAGAGCGGTTGTAATATGAAACATCGATATTAGGTCAGACAATACGACATTTGAAAATGCTATTAAAATTTATTTTCCTAGTCTCCAACAAAACAGTTCGTATCTTGTGCCGCACAATACGTTCACAGAACAAAGTGTGTCCGGTCCCGCTCGAGTTTTATCAGTAGTTTATTGAGAATGGGCGCGTTTCCAACGTGAGCTAATGAATAAACCACTACGGGACCGTCTCCACGGGCGAGAGAATCGCGACGGTTCCACTCTACTATCGTCGGGAAGTCTCCACGAACGAGCGATTATTCCGCCAGTGTATTGCAGCGACTTGTAACGGAATCGTCGCGTGTTGCGACGGAATCGTCACGTTTTCGAGGGTGGGTGCGGGCTGCGTTTGACAGCGTGCTCGCGCTCTCCCAGCGAGAGTGCGGCGATACGATGACGTTTCTTTTGCACTCACCTACTCGATGCAACGCCGCGATAAGATTCCCGTGTAGAGTCACATTCTAAAAGAGTATATACGATAATATCGCTATGGAGACAGTCCCGACGTTTTACAGTCAGTCACTTTATAATTTGACCAATGTTTTTTTTAAATTTTAGCGTCATCGATTGCATTTTGAATAGAAGACATGCTATGTTTAAAATTGGTTACCATTGTAGACGCTTTGTCGACACAGTTTGCCGCCTTCATGAGTAAAATGGTCACCAAAAATGTACGAATGGGATTAAAAGGCAACATACTAGCCTTCCCCCATGGTCTTGCCCCCGTCATGGTTTATTTTTATAGCCATTACTGTAAAGTTTGACTAAAATCCGTTCAGTAATTATTGCGTAAAAGATTAACACACATTTATCTACTTATCCTCAAAAAACAAATATATAGTAGCTGACCCGCACAACTTCGTTTACGTAAATTTTCCCCGTTTTTTAAACATTTTTATTGCAGCTCCGCTCCTATTTGTCGTAGCGTGATGTTATGTAGCCCGCTAACAAGTTTCGCAATAGTTTAAGTCAATTAAATAACAGTTGAGCTGTTAATTAATTGAATTTAATATTTAAAACATTTACTTATATATATATTAGAATTATATATTACTAGATGTCCCGTGCAACTTCATATGCGTACATTTTCCCAGTTTTTGCAACATTTTTCATTACTGCTCCGCTTCTATTGGTCGTAGCGTAATATTATATAGCCTTTAGCCTTTCTCGATAAATGGGCTACTCAACATAAAAAAAAATGTTCAATTCAGCTTTATAATATTATAAAGATTAGTTTATTTAAATTTAATTGCTAAATAAACAGTTGATTATCCTAATCAATTGTTTATTTAGTCATTAATAAGCACAAGTGTTGCATTTGCTTTCTTCTGATTGGCGCTGTTGGCAGTAAATGAATGATAATGCATATCATATTTACATTACATTAAGTTCTGTCAAAGCTATATTTAAACAATTCTATAAAATTGATTAAATATAGCAATGTTATGACTTTATATAGTCAGCTCAATCAAAGCTAAGAGGAAGTGGTGCCAATATTCAAACGAACAATAGCAGTCATGTTCAACGCATAACTCTTGAATATTCGAATATTGCTGTACCTCGAGTTAGCAAATAGAGATGCTGGATGTACTCCAAGATAATAAAGTATTGGACAAGAAGATTTGTGCTAGCATGCATGCAAAGGACGCCAAGGTATTTTGTATTACGTAAATAAGCAGGTATACTTTGGCATACAGATATATATAGCTGTGGTCAGAGCGACTTCACTTGTCACACGTCAACAACGACGACGAACCGACTGGACGTCGGCCATGGCTATAAACAAATATATTTTTAAAAAACGCTGAAACACGCTTAGTCTTTATTTAAAAAAAAAAAGCTGAATAAAAAATGTCATCAATCTATCATCAAAACTGACGGAGTTTTGTACAAATTTGCTAACCCTATTTTACCCTCGTAGGGCTTGATTTTTTTAATTTTGTACCAAAAATCTAAATAGGAAATTTCATAGACCTACCATTTAAACTGATGGAGTTTCATACTATCTTGCGACGGAGTTTCACACGAACTCGTAACCTCTAGTTTACCTCTATAGGGGTTTACCCCTTTAGGGGTTTACTTTCCGAAAACACTGAGATACGTGTTTCTTTATTTTAAACGAAAAAGCTAAGTATTCCACCGATCTGACTTTAAAACTGACGGAGTTTCATACAAACTTGCAATCCCTATTTTAGATATATTATATATCCCTTAGAGGATGATTTTTAAAAAACCTAACCTAACCCTAGCGAGTTAGGCTCTGCGTTGATAAATCAGTCAGTCAGCACAAGTGATTATAACAATATAGTTTTAAGTATAGATTTGTCTGGGAGGAATGTTCCGTGCTTGCGGTATTCAATATACATTCACGTAAACATTGGGTAGATGTGACATCATTCAATTTTATGCGAAATTATTTTTTCTTATACCAAATTTAAAATGAAATTTATACTAATTTTCTTAGCAAGTAACTGCATATTAAAGATTATCAAGCTTAGTTTTGAGTTTTAACAAAATACAAAATGTTTCGGAACTGTGACATTTAACTACCGACATATTACATTAAAATAATAATGTTATGCAAAAATCAATGTAAATGTTTCACATTCTTTGAAACATTTAATAACTACATATTTTATTACATTAAGATAACAAAAATAACGTTCATTATAAAAGCAATTCATATGTTTTACATTCTTTACAAATATGTTACATAACTTTGAAAAGAAAATTCACCACATATTAACATAATGTGGTTTTTAGACTTCAAAACATTAATATTTTGAAGAATCAGTCTAAATGTTTTAGGTCCTATACCATAGGTAGATTGATGCCGTTAGCACAAAGACACGTTATTACTTATCAGGACTAGTTATGCCTTTCACTGGTTATTACCTTTCTCTTACCAATATGTTACCTTTATTATAGTAATTTTTATAGGCATTTTTTGCCAATCACTTCATTGATACAATCATTTCTTTCTTTCAAAAATGCAATTGTTGTATTAATAAACTATGTTACCTTATTTATAATAATAAAAACAACGGGTAGAAACAACACTTTGGGAATGCAATAAACTTTAATGCTACACTAGTTACTGTAATAGATCAAGGAATTTAAATATAACGAGATGATAATTGTAGGCATCCTAAGACAATAGAGGGTAAATGTCCTGATATACCTAGTTGCGGTCCAGAAATTGAATAACATATATTAGATATTAATTATATAATCATATTTAGCATTGTTATACTAATATGTGACCGTAAGTATAATATATTGATTTTGATTATATATTATGTTGTATCATTAGCAAGTTACACTGTATGTTTCCCGAAGGAAATAAAATTGTTATTATGAATAATAAGTTCTTTATTCACTTTATTCACGTGTTATAAATTGCTACAAGTTTATGTACCTATTGACTAAATAAACTGTCAGCGCCCAATTGTTATTGTCTGCATAAATAAATATAATATGATTCTTGGAAATATTGCATACATATACGAGTATAAAGTACGAGATGTGGCATACAGATATAAATAAATATATGGCTGTGGACGTTGTTATAGAACGTCCACAGCTTGAGCGACTGCACTTGTCATGTGTCACCCAAATTGACTGGACGTCATCGGTCATAGCTATACTCAAATATCTGTTATTATTTCATTCCAATGTTGAGTACCTACTTACCCCAGTGACTAGTGTCAAATAGCGAACACTACATATATTTCTGAATACTGAATATATTGTATTGAAACAAGATGGCAGTTTATAGTCCACATTCAAATTGTCAAATATATTGATTGATACATTATTCAGCCAATAATTATTACCAGATAATTATTGGCTAAATAATTTTACCAAGCAGATTATGGTCCAGTTTTACATCCCTCTATTCGTGGGTTTTTTTATCTAAATTAATCAAAATAGTAGTTACATACGGTTTTGAATATCCGCATCTTTAACATTATATATTCCTAAGTATGATTGAAAACATTTCTTCGTACATATGATACTGATAAATGAATATCAAAAACTATTTCATAGTGTTTTTCACGTAAGAATTTATCTGATATATTTACGATTTATCTAAGAACCTTCAAGTAAGGCTTCGAGGCGTGAAACATGTTTAACTGAGTGTATGAGTCCTGATTGCGATCGACATGTTGATGAGCGCTTGTTCCGTTTTCCTTGTATATGTATATCTTCAGTACCAATGTTAGAATTTGTTATCTAATTACAACTAACATTTATTTAAGTTTGTGATCTCCATTTTTATCTCTAGCACAAATGAAAGGGTTAAAAGAGGTATCAATGTTTTTACCCGGCTACAAGGAACGGTTATGTTTTTCGCGCGTATCTTGTATGTCTATATGTATGTAATATTCTTTATTACCTTATAGCTTTTAATCCACAACATGGATTTTAACAATTAATGCGTCGTTAGACTTGTCTTGACCGCCCAAGTGTTCTTAGATAAGTGACGTTTGAAAAAAAAAAACATCAAAAACAAGAGGTGTGAAAAAAAAGTTTTTTAGATTACCGCAATATGGGTATCAAATAAAGGGCTTATTGTTATAATTTTAAAAAGGCATAAAATGATTATGACTGTCATATTAAAAGGGTCAAATTAAACCATTAAAAAAAAAATCATACTTGGCAATAGCTGTGAGAAAAGTCAGTTTGTAACAACTGACTTTTCTCAGGTACATCCTATAACCACTAAAAAGTATTAAATTAAAAAATAAATTTTAAAAATAAAAAAAAACCGTCTGTCCAAAAAAGCTGCAAACAAGATCCCATACAATATGTGTAATAACGTGCTGTCGGAGGCACAATGCAGACGAGTTTTTTTTATTTTAACGATTAAATGAAGAGACAAACAGATTGTGCCAAAACCAAAACAGTGTCAGTGCCACCCAAATCTTGTTCGGCAAATATTTGAATGTCACAGTTACAATTAGTTCGTGATTTACCTCGTAAGTCTCATTTGCCCAGTAAATATTACATTTACAGTGCCGTTTACATCTTCAGATAATTATTTCACGGGAGAACAATTTATTGACACTGTGGTGGTACCCACCAAGACTGCCCCTTGGGTTTTGAAACAGTTTCATAAACGTTAAAGGTAACTTTAATAGTGTATTAATTAACATGTAGAGTACTTTATGGGCACCAGCCCGTAAAGTACTCTACATGTTAAATAAACTAACAGCAGACATAAAAGGTTTTTATAATAATAAAGTTGTAATTCTCTGTTTTTAGGTACTTAGCTCTTTACGCTGTTTTATCATAGCTATTATTTTAGCGAAAATGCGAAAGTATTTATTTTATTTCATGCTTTAAATGAACTCTTTTATAGAGTTTCTGCTACTAAATTTACATAGAAGTACTGTAATTCCACTAAATTCAACTTAAAATGAATGTGAATTGGCTGTCTCGGAATTGTAGAATTCTTTACTGTGGGTACCAAAATTTGTTGATAAATGTATTCTCAGAGTAGTTTAAAGTTTTATAAACTTGTTATATAAGATATTTACTGGGTTTCTTACTCAAAATAAGTACTAAATGTGCAATAAATAACAATAATATTTTTTTTTTTTTTTTTTTTTTTTTTTTTTAATATTTATAATTCTGTCGTGCGATCGGTCTGTCGACCATGAGCAGATATTTTATAAGAAGTGGGTATTTTGTTAGGCACACACAACCAGTGTTGAGCCACCTTCATCTTTGATTTCTTTGATAGACATTAGTCCCATATGTGCTGTCGTTTTAGCCGACGCTGATGCAGTGGATCATTCAAGATCTTTGCAAGCCTGTTTTCATGGGTCGAAATTCTTTGCTTGTAGGGCTTGATCATGTGTTCAGCTTCCTCTTTAACCGTAGGCATTTCCAGGTACTCATGCAATTCTGTGCTTTTAGTGAACCATGGGGCACTAGTGATTGTTTTGAATACATTGTTCTGGAATCTTTGTAGGATTTCTAAGTTACTGTTTTTAGCGGAGCCCCAGAGCTGAATCCCATAGGTCCACACTGGCTTGAGGATAACTTTGTATATTATTAGTTTGTTGGTTAGTGATAGTTTTGATTTTCTACCCAGTAACCATTGGAGTGACCGTAATCTGTGGTTTAATACATCCCGTTTCTTCTGGATATGGTATTTCCATGTTTGTCGGCGGTCAAGGTGAAACCCAAGGTATTTTACAACCGTGTTATGAGGCAGTGTGTCTTCGCCTAGTTTGACTGGGGGACAATCTCCTTTTCTTAATGCAAAAGTGATGTGATTTGATTTTGTTGCACTGGCTTTTATACGCCATATACACATCCATTTGTAAATTTTATTTAAGTGGATTTGCAGAGCTTTTGACGCATCTTCAGGTTTGTTGTTTGACGAGAGGACTGCAGTGTCATCAGCAAATGTAGCTGTCATCACATTTTCTGATTGCGGTACATCAGCAGTGAAAATGAGGTACAAGATTGGCCCGAGTACTGATCCTTGTGGAACTCCTGCGCTGATATTATGCAGTGGTGAGGTGGCGTCATTTACTTTGACAAAGAACATTCGATCTTCCAGGTAGGATTTAAGTATTGTGTAGATGTTGTGAGGTGAGTAACAATAATATAGCAGTTTTTAGTTTAAGGATTACAATCGGCACGCGGCAGGTACAAAAGAAAAGAAAATTTGATAGTGTACATTTTTTTCCTGTTTCAGATAAAGATAAAGATTTTTCTGTTTTTAGATTATGTTTATAAGTCACTCAGTTAATAAATCCTAAATGAAATAACAGGTTTTCAACATTAAAAAAAAAACATTGTCACAAAATCCACATATATAAAATGCGGGCACGGTCATAAAGTAGAACAAAGCATAAGCTTAATGTACCCAACACTAAGTTCACAAACAAACCAAAATTAACAAGATTTAGAGTATCAGAAATAAAATCCGGGTACGTTTAACGAGTAAAAAACGTCCAAAAGATATTCGAAAAGCGACGCAAACTGGCTCCCGTACAATAGCAACTTTTCACTCCTAGCTATGAAACTGTCACGGCTGCGGCCGTTGGAACGACTCCAAGCGATGTGCCAACTTCAATTCTATCCTACAATCCAATTACAAACTTAATACCTAAAACATAAAGTACATATTTTTTGTAGAATATATTGCAAGTTGACGCAGCTGATTAATTTCGTTATTTATAATTTTAAGCATTTTTAGGGATCCGATCCTTGTGGTACGGAACCCTAAAAATGCCCAAACGAAACCCTTATAGGATCACTTTGTTGTCCGTTCGTCTGTCTGTCAAGAGCTTTTATCTCGGGAACGCGTGGAGGTATCGGATATGGGTCGCATTATTGTGGGTACTGTCTGTGTGTCTTAATTAATTTAACACATACACATTAAACTGAAATGAAAGATAATCAATCTGAAAGCAAACAATAAAATCAGTAGACATGCCTAAAGTTATCGATAAGAACAATAAACTCAAAGAACGCTCAGATCGTAACGAAAAAATTACGAAGGACTGAGTGTGACGCTGTGATGATACCGACGGTGGAAAGGCAAAATGTATTAACCACCATTTAGTAAAATGTTCAGGAGAAACGATTAAAGTGTAAATAATGTCATAACTTCTATGAAAATTTCCAAAATCACGGTGTGATAACGACCACAAAAGTCATCAAATCGAGCTGAAAGTGAGACCGTTCGAAAGAGCTCGTTCTCCCGATTCCAAAGATATATATAACTCAATATCGCCATAAGTGGCAGTTAAAACATTTTGCCTTTCCACCATCGATACTATGTTTTTTAGAAAAAAAAAACAATCTTAATGATTCATTGACTCTTTTGATTTGTATCGCTACAGTTGACTTGTTTGCATATTTGTGAATTCGTCTTCTTTCAGTAAAATGAAAAAAAAACACTTTACAAAAGTATGGTAATAATAGTAACCCACGTAAAAAGTACCAATTAGGTGCTTTTTGAAATGTACGAACTACTACAAAATATACCCAAATTACCACACTTGTTATTAATAAAATGTTAAATCAACATTTTATTAATCACAAGTATAGTAATTTGGGTATATTTTGTAGTAGTAATAATACATTATGCTAGTTTAATTTACATTTAATAATAGGTATTAGTAAAATCAGTATTATCCGGATTTATTTGGATAGTTTTTAGACTGTATCCGAATTACTGGATAGTGAAATTGGATGGATTGCTCTAGCCGCTGAGCGATACTATATATGTAGTATATAATAAGTAAAAGGTATTGTGTAAGGATATCTTGAACAAAAACATTGATTTTCCATTAATAGCTTATATTTTACAACACACAATTTAAAAAAATATGTTCAGAAAATGAAAAGTGGGTGGTTATTTCACGGAATGTTTCCATAGCCGGGTCATATTTTGCCCAATGATCTTTCTAGTTCTAAATTGGGTATTATTTGATTTTGGACGATTCAGCAAGACAAGCCGATCAGCGTTGTGCACACAACAATTCGGTGAAAGTACCAATTGTGGAACAAAACCAAACATTTTTTCATCAACATAACGAATTGGTTGCACCGCTTTAATATATATATGTATATATAAATAAGATAATCATAAAATTGCCATCAATATTGAATTCGAATTGGTATAAACAATAAAAAAAATATTTAAAAAAGTGTTTATTATTCTAATGCTTTATGATATGTTACGCCGATGTAAAACAATATCTCGGTTTTCTAAATTTTCACATACGACGACAATACAATTGTTGGCTCATTAAAACGTCTCGCGTGTTGTCCTGCAGTAGTTAGGTATTTATAAATTTTATAATTTTCTGCGCAATTTTATTATTTTTTTCTTTCATAAGAACCTTCTCCTGACAATAAAAAACACAAGAAAAAAATAATTAGTGAAATCGGCGTGATGACGTGACCAAGGGAAATAGGGATTCATTTTTATATATGTAAGATTAAGATTATGTGGTACCAGATTATATCCCTAAACAGACGAATGATACCAATATTGCGTTCAATTTGTGACCTTTCTTGAGAATTCTAATGATCTAATTAAGTACTTACTTTATTGCTTTACCGCTACAAAGTGACAAGCTTTTCTGTCACAATATTTTTTAACAGTAGTACAGTATGTTTTGAAGGGTTAAAGTAATGTCACAATAAATCCACATAGTATAAAATCTATTTGTTTACCAACTTTCAAACTTCAAACTAATATTAACATAAAGATCATACAATTCCAACAAAACCATAAATCATAATAATGCATAGCATGCGAACAAAATTATCCCAACCCAAACAGAAAATTAACAAACTCTAAATTTAATTCAAACAATAATAGAAACGTAGCAAATATAACAAACTATCCCTAATTCCATGAATCTGTGTCGGAGAAAATTTTGTACAAACCAAACGGTCTGTTGTTATGAATGTTGTTAGAAGCCAGATAGCCGTACAAATTATTATAATTTGATTTGATCCCGTACAAACTTGGCAAATATATCCCATAGTTGGATAGAAAAACAGCGAGGAGCGGATCGACGGCCAAATGATTCAAATTGTTATACCTGTACGGCCTCCAAGCTGTAGGAAGGCTTGTTACTGAAGTTTGAGTTCTAATGCGACGTGATAAGTCATAGTTTGGAAGCTTATCGTCAGTATTGATATTATATTTAGACAAAATGCTGAGTAAAGTAGAGGTCAAGTTTTGTGTTTCTGGATTAGGTGGTGTATAATCATATCCAACCTCCTCTTTGGAATCGATTTGTTTTGTATTGTGGAAGTTATAAGTGTGTTCAGTTACTTCGTAGGTATTTGATCTGTCAAGAGCACTAATTTGATTACCAATTTCTTCAGTGATTAAGTCTTTAGTATTCTCAAAATTAGTGTCATCAGTAACATTATTTTTTTCAATAGTTTCATAGATCAATCGATCAATTTTCTTTGGTTTTCTTTGACTATCTGTTGTTTTAGTTACATATAAATCATTTTTGTTCTTCATATGTTCATGGATTTTCGCTTGATTGTCAAGGTTTGAGTCCCCGATAATTTTATAGTCTTCGGTTATTCCTTTTTCTTTTTCCTGGTATTCTTTTTTATTTATTAGTTTTATTTCATTGCTGGTAACAGTAAGAGATTTATGGGGGAAGATAACATTTTGGATCCATTTTCTTTGCATTTGATTATATACTTGGTCACGTGTTATGGGTACCCAGCCATAAGAAGAAATCGTATGCTCTGTAGAAATATAATTGACATAGATCTGAAAACATATAATACTACATATAATACTAAAACATAAAAACATATACAGCTTTAATACTATTTCGATATCGGAATTTGACCTATTAGATCGCGATCTTAATCATAACTAATATAACTTGACTTAAGCCTTAATCTATACTAATATTACAAAGCTGATGAGTTTTTTTATTTGTTTGTTTGAACGCGATAATCTTAGGAAGTACTGGTCCGATTTGATAAATTTATTTAACTGTTGGATAGCCCAGGAAGGCTATATAGGCTATTTAACATAATGCTACAATCAATAGGAGCGGAACAGCAATGAAAAATGTTACAAAAACGAGGAATATTTACGCAGACGTAATTGCGAGGGTCAGCTAGTATTATAATAAAACGGTTTATAAATTATTTAAAGCCTTCTATTAAACCTTTCTGCTTTTCATAACATTTTGATGAATAGGTTTGGGACGATTTCCTAATATCCAATGAAAAGGAACGTAGAAATATAATTAGCTGACCGAAACGATAAACTCAAATTAGCCTTTTAAAACTCAAAGAGGAAGTAGGTACTTAGGTTACAAATTGCTACTTCTCTAAGTCAATAGAACCATATAAAAGTAAGACCTTATTGTCCATGAAAATAACACGGCAGGAAAGTAATAGAACATTTTAGATGTATTATCCAAATAATTGCTCATATAGTAAATTAATATAAGCTAAAACAATGTTTTAGTTAACCGCGGTCCATCTTTGTACGAATATTTGTGCGCACCGTTTGACGTTTTTCAGATAATCGACAATGTGTGAGCGACTACGCGAAAGTTCGCTCATTTTCAGGTGTACTTGGCTAACACACACATTTATTCACGAATACCGTCCTTCACTACTTGTAGGTTTGCATATTCGAGCGAACAAGGAGCACAGGCATAGGGGTAAATAGCAAAGGTTAAACTGATCAAGAATATGACAGAAAATCTCAAAAGGCATTATAGATATCAGTCCAGACAAAAATAATGCTTGGATAGTACAATGCAACACTCTTCTAAAGCAGTAAATCTACTTACAGTAAGGAAGACGAGGCTCCTATTGTCTCGCATGTCACCACTTAGGACGAGTGCTCACGAGCGACTTCTGCTCAGGTGTGACATCGTGCATCCACCACGCACCGTAAAGGTTATGTTACACTTGAAAGTGCAGGGTTTTATGTGCTCCTGTTGGGTTTCGGATGGTTAAGTGCACTACACGTGGTGACGATTAGTTTAATGGGTAATTGTTTCTTAGGATGTACACATACACTATGATATAAAAACGAAAACACAAAAATCTTGTAAATAAACAATATTATAATAAAGTACAAATAAGGCCTGTACCTGGACTCGGAAAACTATTTATAGATCAGTAACTCTTGAACCTGCAGTCGTACAATAGACACACTTCCACTGAGCACTGAAAATGTGTTTACTTTCATTCTTTACAATGGCATTGCTATTATAGTGAACAATAATAGTCATTATTATTGATAGTAACAAACTTTATTTTAATTTAAACAAGGTTAGTTTTGGTATAGTGCAAAGCTCGGACACCCGAAAAAGATTTTTACTTCAAGATGTCATATTAAAAAAAGATAATGAAAACATTGAAAACTTACAGAGCTGTAAGTTATACGCCATTTAAGATGTATTGTGTTCTTCGCGCTATGGGTGCTCATTGCATCCCGCAGTACGTAATCCAGAGTTAATAAGTGATGATAACATTTTACATCACATTGTGAACAGGATTTGGACTGTTAAAATGATTAATGAATTAATTAATGATTGATTAATTAATTAATTGAAATATATAACATGGTCCAAAATCTACCCCATTGAAACTGATTCTGAGGAAACTACTTTCAGGTTTGCACTATACCAAGAATATCGTTGTATGAGTACATAATTTAAAACGCGAACGCAACAACACTGATTGAGTACCTTCAATTTTAGTAAGTGATAAAAGATCACTAATTATCTCATTATTTTCACAGTAATTCTATTAAGCAACATTTATTATATCACAAGTATGGATAATTCCGTGTGCGACAATTCAACATGAACGCAGCTTAACCTGTTTACAAACGCTCTCGGTGTACAAGCGTTTTCTCATCTTAATTGCTTCTTTGCACCACTCAGTGGGACAAGGAATTGCTTTCAACCGCTCGCCGCAATCGCACCTACGTTTACATTCCCGCTTTGTTTGCTTTTGTACTATTAAGTTTTGTGTTTTCTGCATTCTTAATAATAAAATCTTTGGTTTTATGATCAAGGAGGTTATCGTTGATAACCTGTAGATTTTCAGATCGATGATTCTGACTTTAATGACAAAATAAATATATGATAATGTATTCAACATGTTAATTTAATATTCAAATAAATTCAAAGAGATGTTTACATTTACATATGAATTTCTATTGTCTTTACCTATCATATTTACGTAAAGATAGTCATTGTATATTTAACCCTCGAATTTAGCTTTATTTATTCATTGCGTTCGTTTCTATTTTTCTATGATTTGCTTATTTTCATTAAGGAACTAACGAAGGTGTTACCTTTATCACTATCATCATCATACAGGTCCCTTCCAACTTACACTACTACATGCGATCTTCCTGTTCGTCAAAAGGAATGTGTTACTCTCTTGTAAATGTTAACAGCAATAAGTTAAACCTTTAATAAAAGTAAGTCGAAGTGCTTTTACCGCACCAAGTAACATTACGATTTCACTAATTACGTACCCTACTAATTTACTTAAATCCATACACGAATTTTCGTAACATGCAATAAAAGCTGTTCAAAATTTTTGTTCGCTGCGGCCTCTAGAGCCGTGCCGTTGCACAAATTTATCTAATTAAGCGCCGTTAAAACTCTCTGCCGACTTCAATTATATCTACGTTCAACAGATCTGAGCGAAATCTCTTAATTTGCAGAAGTTATTAGTACCTGTTTTAAGTGAAGATGGAGGCTTTTGAAGTTGCCTGTCGTGTGTCTTGTTAAAGCGAATCATTCTTTTGCTACCTATACTTTTATGGAAATCGTGTTATCATCATTAAAATTTTGCATTGCAGCAAATATGTATCGGTATTGAATAAAATGGAAAAGAAAGAAAGAGAATATTATTTATTTTTCTCTCAACTGAAATATACATGGGATCATGTTTAGATGAACGAACAAAATTCATGAAATTAATGTAGTAATAACGATGGTTTTAGCTCGGATATATGGCAACCATACCACTGGTTACCATACCACCGGTAGACAGGTGGCTATAATAATTTACTAAATTAACTAGCTTATCTAATTTGATTTAATGCAACTATGAATAGCTTAGATTAGCTACGCTATTTCGTTCACGTGGGTTGTAAGACCCTAATAAATACTGGTTACTCACTTGCCTACGCAAGTAAATGACCAGAACTTATGTAAGTACCTACTGTTAGGTATTTCATTGAAAATGTAAGTTCGGTTAATGCCTATCGTTTCAGAGCCATGAAGGGTTACTATAGTATGAGCCATATCTGCATTACGACACTGTAGTTCATTTTCGCCACTTTTCGACTAAATCGCATCGACCGTCGTCACCATGACTCGAGTCTCTATGTTTGTATAATGTAATGCGTGAGGTCAAAATAGAAACACAACAAAACCTACAGTTATTTTTGATAGTAGGTAGCAACAGCAAGATTATACTTAAAGAAGTAAAATATTAAATAGATCTGTTGCTTCTTTTAAGCAACAAAACTCTGACATTAATTACAACTTAGCCAACAATTTGGTTATAACTCCTAACATTGTAAATTATGAAAACTGTGACATAAAATATGTATGTATTGATATAAATTACAACTATATGGACATGTAGAATATTACAAAAAAATATAACTGACTTCAAAAATAAATACCCACAAGGCAACTAAAAAGCAAAAAATAATATACCTAGAATAACAAAAACAAATAAAACATTTTAAAGTTGGTGCCATGAAATAGTAGTCTTTATGTTTTATTTGGCACCAACTTCAAAATGTTTAATTACAAAAAGAATTTTTGAAATCGGTCCAGCCGTCTTTGCGTAATAAAAAAACATACAGTCGAATTGAGAACCTCCTCCTTTTTGAAGTCGGTTGAAAATTTAAATTGAATCATAAGACAAAACAGACTACTTCTTGCACATTTACAGTACCACATGATAATGGGTATGTTATGTCTAAACAGAGTAATAGTAACAGTAATAAAATTAACCTGGTGCATCAGAATACAAGAAAGGATTTAGAATTAGAATGGTTCATAAATGCTGAAGCTATAACCACCGATATTTTATTTATAACTGAACACTTGTTAAAGAGCAATCAGTTTTTGTTCAATTTTAACAATCACCTTCAGTAAAATATGAAGTTTTTAAAATGTTATGGATGAAGTCTTGCTTAAGGTAACAAATCTTATTAAAAATGTAAGCAACTTCAATGTTAATTAATTAGATAATTCGAACAAACATTTTTGGCCCTTTTTAAATAATTTAATATGTTTAACTTATTTTTAGAGCCTACCCGCATAAATTTAACTACAGCTACATGTTTAGATGATATATTTATATATATATTAATATAGATAGCAAAAAAGTAATTGATCTAATAGATTCTGTCCACTATGATCAATTATTTCTTTTAAGAGTAGAAAAAAAAATCGTGTAAAACAGTAAGTCGATCCGAGAGTTTCAAAAGCCGACTCATTTGTAACTCTCTACTGTTGAATGATGATAGTGATCCTTATATTTTATATAAAACATTCTTTAATAAATTTTGTTATAATTTAGATTTGGTCTTCACTCCCAAAACGGTTATGGTAAAGGGGAATATAACTTTTAGTGATTGGGCTACTGTTGGTCTACATAAAAGTAGCAAAAGGTTAAGTTATATGATTAACTAAATTTTTGCTGTTGTAAAAAGTTCTGAGCTTATGTACGAAATTAAGCAAAAACGTTTAAGCAGCAAAATCCCCTAATCTTAAAATAAACCTTAGCTCACAAATTAAAAACCCGGTCAAGTGCGAGTGGGACTCGCGCACTGAGGGTTCGGTGCTAACTTATAAGTACCTATGTACCTATAAACAGTTCGATCATCACGGTAATCTATCTAGACACAAGGTTTTGTATCAACCAAGTTGCAAAAGGGCGACGTAGAAGCTATTTATGTTTAGAATTTCAAAAGAACTTGATATACTCTTAGATCTCACTTTTGTTATTATCAAAACCTTGGCATATTATTTTTTTACATTTTTATTTTTAACGAGATCTCTGTAACGAAACAATATTGCAAGATTACATCAGACAACTCTCACAAAATCATCTGATCCTAAAATGAAGATAGCCTCTACTACGGCAACCAGACAACTGATTTTCGTAAACATACTTATATAATTCTAAATACATATATCAAATCAATCAAAAATTCTATATTCACTTAAAAAGCAAAATACTATACTTGTGAAACGTTATAATAATTCTACATGTACATGTACGGTTTTACCTATTGCTTTCGAACATGCATATGTTCGAAAGCAATAGGTAAAACCGGCGAAGGAAATGTTTACAATGTTTGCATGTTGCCACCTTTATAATAAACACCATATGGTGGATTGGTGCAAAGGCAAGAAATAAAATTATATAAAAAAAATAAGACTTGAGATTAACTATATAATATCAAACTCAATGGGTCAAATAGTAAGATATGCCTATCCTAGATGGGAATCGAACCCACAACATCTAGCTCAGCAGTCGGTAATAATTTATTTAAAAATCCACCTCTCGCTCTTTGAAATGACTAAGCTTACAATTTTGAAAGAAGGTCTATAGTGTGAAAAAAGCGTGTTAATCGACTGGCTTATTGAACCAGGTTCAAAAAGCCAGTCGATTAACACGCTTTTTTTAGAGATACAGATTTTACTTTAAAATGGACGAAGTTACATAATAACTAGCAACTCCCTTAGGGAATGATTTTCCAAAAACACGCTGATACAATTTTTTTTTTTTTTTTTTTTTATTGAATATTAATAAACATGCATCATAAATACATACAATATCATTGTCCCACAAAACTGTTTACACAGTTTGTCTGTGGGATCTAATGAGTCTTAAAAAGTTTTTACTTATCTCATTTTATATGAGTAGGTAGGTACATAGAAAAGTTTATATAACAATAGTTGAAAGTAAGTACTTTTTAAGTTTAGATTTAAAGTTATTTTTAAATTTTTCTCGTCGAATGTCCTCAGGCAGGCTGTTTAGAAAATAGGGTAATCGTTTTTTAAGCGTTCTATCTCCAAAATAATTATTCACCTTAGGTACTTCAAATTTGCCTTCGGACATAGAGCGAGTGCCAACACTATGATTAATTAAAGTTATGTTAGGCGCCTGTGTATCATAGTTATTGATGGCTAACAAATATTTATGTTTTAATCTTACTGGCAGAACTTTACAAATTTTAAATAATTTTGAATAGTCACCTTTACATTTAGATATAATGTTCTTATTAACTAACAGTTTTAAAAATCTAATCTGGAGAGTTTCTAATTTATCAATATAAGTTTTAAATGTTAAACCATAACTGTCAAGGGCGTAATCTAAAATGGATTCCACTAATGAAAAATACAAACATTTTAATGTAGTTTTTGGGACTTTAAAACTTAAGTGATAGAATTGACTTAGAATTAATCTTAACATAATACATATAAAATCTATATGGGACGACCAGGAGAAGCTCTCGTCAATTTTTACACCAAGATATGTGACACAATCTTTTCTAACTATAGGTTTACACTTACAACTAACAAATTTATTATGAAGACATGAGAAACTATGCGCATATAAGGAGGGAGGTGAATCGGCCGGACGTAAATAAGGCGTATGAATAATAATAAATTGAGTCTTGTCCAAATTTAAGATGATTCCGTTATCATGGGACCATTTTACCACTGAGTCTATATCACGTTGCATTAGGTAACATGTATCTGCAAGATCAGTACCAGCTCGGAGGGTACATAGGTCATCTGCGAACATATATGCTGAGCAGTTTTTAATTATTCCACTTAGACTGTTTACATGCAGGAGATAGCAGGTCGGCCCACATCCTGAACCTTGAGCCACCCCCCACCTAACATCCGTCGTCTCACTGAGCGCCCCGCCAATGCTTACGCGAGATGTGCGTGACGTGAGATAGTCGCGAAACCATTGGTTAAGCGGCTGTCCCACACCACATTCGTCCATTCCATTTAAAAGCGTGTCTGATTCTAAGGTGTCAAATGCTTTTTTGAAATCATAAAAAATCGCTACGACAAATTTCTTATCTCCTAAATAAGTGTTCACTTCGTTTGTAAATTTTGATAATAACGTTTTAGTGCTTTTTCCTTTTTGAAACCCGTGTTGACATTTATTTATTATTTTATTTTTGCTTAAAAAATTACCAAGTTGCTTTGTAATGCATTTCTCAATTATTTTGTCAACACTGGATAAAATAGATATAGGCCGGTAGTTACAAAAATCCTTACGATCACCTTTTTTATGGATTGGCCGATTTATCGCTTCTTTTTATTTATTTGGAAATTTATTATGACTAACAGATAAATTACCAAATCAGTTATATATTTTAAACCAAAACGACAAAAATAAATTTACAGACCTAATAGTCCAGGATCCCTGGCTGTTTTTGCACTTGATTACTATCAAGCTGATTTTCCGTGAGTAGCTTGGTTTCGATGAGACGCCCAACTTTTTCCTGTACGATAATTTTCGATTGCGGTAGGTAACAGAGGTAGCAGAGATAAAATATGTTCATATGATAATTCTAAAAAAATTATTACTAACTGAACTTTTTTATGTTAAATCTTATGATAAATATCTAAATTATAAGAAAAAAATGTTGTCCTACAAAATGTATGGTTTGGTCAAAGAGTCCCCCTCCTTCCAACATGTATCGATAACGAGGTCATCAAAAATGATTATTAACCAGTTGATTTTTTTTTATTCACTCCGTTAATATATATATATAATTTAACAGTAACATTGTCCTACAAATTATGTGGTACGTTATCCCGGTCCTACGCTCAGGGGCCGTACCATGAACATTTAGATTATTTGCCAAGTACAGGGTAGTTCAACATCGTGTTTGAACCTGGCAGGTTTTTAATTTGTACCATGAACTTTTAAAAATGCTGTCCTGCAGCAACGTTCTAAAACACGTTTTAATTTTACTAATTTTATAAAGCTGAATAACAAAAACAAACTCAATAAAAGCTTGATTAAGCAAAATAAACGATTAAACTTCTGTGCGTCTTTTAAAAATCATAATATCTACTTTAAATAAGACACTAGAATGAAGTTATAAATTCCCTTAGGGAGGATACGTTTTCGAACGAGCTTAGCTACATGTCAAAGATAGTGCTGTCAGTCTATGTTTATATTCTATGTAGGGTGCTAAGACTATCGACTACTCGGAAAATATTTAAATTTTATCGCTCTCAATCAAATTGCATTTTGTCTTGATACTATTGCATTTTTTTCTTCGAAGTAATACATAATGATGATAAGCAAAATTATCAATAGTTGTACTTACTTACCTACTACTTAAGTGATTTTATACATGGTATCTCAATACTACATGTAGATACCTATTCCATTGCTACAATATTGTTAAAATTTTAAAAACAAAATCTTAACTAGCACAAATAACGAGACCATTATAAAAATCCATTAGTATGGACAGCCCTATAGGTAGTATGTTTAGCTAGGACATTGGTGACCGTAGATTGTCACACCCTAATCTGTGGTCACACCCCTCGGTCCTGTGCCTAATCTCAGTCCGGTCGTGTCGGATTTATATCCAATCTGACTATGAGAGTGAGAGAATAAAGAATGCACTTGTATCTTCGCATACCAAATACTTGTGCACTATAATATCTCTAAATTAAAATACTTTTAGTAATTGACTTGTGGGTAGTTAGAAATAAAAGTACTTACAGTTCAGTTGATTTTATACTTTTAATCAACTTTACACAGAACACTAAACACTTACACAACAGTCAAGAGTAGAAATAAAGAAAGAAGGAGAAACGACAGTGTTTACAATAGGATTATGAAGAAAGTTGAATGTTCGAAGATTTAGTTCCGATAACAGTTCACAAAACACGACCCGGCACAATACACACGAACACAATACGGCGATATACAAAATATGATAATTAGACGTTATTTCACAATTAATTTGCGGTTAAATGCACCCGATAACATGTGCGTGAGATGATCGTCAGAATGTACTTCAGGTCGGTGGTGTCGACGCGAGCGCCACCAATTAACCGTAACTAAAATTTAAGGTGTGATTCTCGCGCGGTCTCGGTCAACCGGTACGACATTAAGCGTGATGTGTTTATAAATATGTAAACATAGTATTTTAGATATTTGTATGTGTTTTAGATGTATATTGATAATATATATAATATATTAGTATGTAAATAATTTACACAATAATAAAAGTATTAGGTATTGTGTTTATATGAAATATTAATGTAAATATTGTGTAAGTAAATATATGTAAATAGTATATAATGAATTTATGTAGTGTTTTGTTGTGTTTGATTAACAAATATATAAATGTAAATTCATTTTGCTAATTGCGCCTTATAAATTACGCATGTTTATTGTTACAATAATAATTGCAAGTAACAAAACCTATAGGAGCTTAACATAAACTGTAGGTAGCCTACATCACCCCCCTCCAGAGACCGTCAAGGGCGATAAAAATCTGGAAATCTGACACGACGACCAGAACGAGTCTGATAACCCTCATTGTTACCAGGTGGAACTTCATCGCTCGGGCTAACTTTGTCAGTCAAAATGTACGCAGGCTTCAGACGATCAATGGAAACAGTAACTTCCTTACCCTTAAACAAAATTTTAAAATATTTGTCATCCTTATGCAAAACTTTATGTGGGCCTGTGTATGCTGGTTGTAACGATCCACGTAATGCGTCTTCACGGAGGAAAACGTGATCAGTGGTCGCAAGATCTTTAAAAACAAAAATTTTGTCGTTGCTATGGCGTGATGCTGGTACAGGCTGTAATTTACTAGCAAATGAACGGATCCGGGTAGTAAATTCAACGGGGTCAGTTGAACCACATTCGGTAGGAGCAAAAAATTCTCCCGGCAAACGAAGTGGCTCGCCATAAAGCAATTCAGCAGAAGATGATTGCAGATCCTGCTTAAAAGCACTTCTAACACCTAGTAAAACCCACGGCAATATTTCCGTCCATTTTTCACTGGCATGACACATAATAGACGCCTTTAACTGTCTGTGAAAGCGTTCGACGAGGCCGTTGCACGCAGGATGGTAAGCAGTTGTCCGCTTATGCTCAAAACCAGCTATTTTAGACAACTGTCCGAATAAAGCAGATTCGAATTGACGCCCTCTGTCAGTAACAATACTGACCGGACTACCGAACCTAGAGAACCATCCTGAAACTAATGCTTTGGCTACTGTCTCAGCAGTAATGTCAACGATGGGAATGACTTCGGGCCAACGGGTGAATCGGTCAACAGCTGTTAGGCAGTACTTGAAACCCTGAGACAACGGTAACGGACCTACAAGATCGATATGGATCTGAGTAAACCTAGCCCGTGGTAAATTAAATGATCCTAGTGGAGCGGAAACATGACGGCTAATTTTGGCACGTTGACAAGAGAGACAGGCTCGTGCACATTCCCGACAGTCTTTCCTAATACCTGGCCAAACAAAACGTTCTGCTACTAACTTGGCAGTTGCTGAAACACCAGGATGACTGAGGAAATGTAAGGTGTCATAAACTTGCTTCCTAAGAATCTTAGGTACATATGGCCTGGGAGACGTGGTACTGACGTCACAGTACAAAGACGTAACGGATCCAGGGATTTGTACCTTCTCCAGCTGTAACGAAGAACCCTCTCGAAGCAGTTTTTGTAGCTCTGAGTCAGACTGTTGAGATTCGGCTAGATGGTCAAGGCTAACTGGAGTTTGCAGTTCTTCCACACGAGATAAGGTGTCGGCCACAACATTATCTTTGCCAGAGATATGCCTTATGTCGGTGGTGAACTGGGCTATAAAATCTAAATGACGGAATTGCCTAGGCGAACAGTTTCTTTTCCGATCGTGGAATGCGAAAGTGATCGGCTTGTGATCCGTATAAATTATAAAGTGTCTCGCCTCCAACATATGGCGAAAATACTTAATTGCCTCGTATATTGCCAAAAGTTCTCTATCATACGGTGAATATTTCGTTTGCGAGGGACTAAGTTTTCGAGAAAAGAAAGCTAACGGCTGCCAACCCTTTTCATCAAACTGCTGTAAAACCGCGCCGATTGCTAAGTCCGATGCATCGGTAACTAACGCGAGTTTGGAGTTAAAGTCGGGATGAGCTAAAAGAGCAGCATTAGCTAAGCTCTCCTTGCAATCCTCAAACGCTTTAAGAGTGTCACCGCTGAGGTTAATGGGATGGGAACCTTTAACATTGCCAACTAAAAGGTTATGGAGTGGCGCTTGAATTTGGGCTGCACGGGGTAAAAATCGACGATAAAAATTTATCATGCCCAGGAAACGCCTGAGCTGACGGACGTCTTTAGGAGGAGAAAAGTTCTTGATGGCTTCAACTTTAGAGTCTAAAGGTTTGGTGCCTTTCGCAGAAATGCTGTAACCTAAAAAACTTACTTCTGAGACACCAAAAACACACTTTGACGTGTTTACAACCATGCCATAGTCTCGCATCCTACCAAATAAGGTACGCAGGTGCGCCTCATGCTCGAATGTTGAGTGCGAATAAATCAGAAAATCATCCAAAAACGAATAACAGAAATCGAGTCCCCTGGTCATTTCATCGACAAAACGCTGAAAAGTTTGACCAGCATTGCGTAGTCCGAAGGTCATATACGGAAACTCGTATAATCCGAAGGGTGTAGTGATAGCGGTCTTAGGAATAACCTCCGCACTAACCGCTATCTGATTAAACGCTTTAACGAGGTCAATGGTGCTAAAAACACTGCAACCTGAAATGCTATGAGCAAAATCGTGGATATGTTTAATCGGATAGCAATCAGGTACGGTTCTTGCATTGAGCATACGGTAGTCTCCGCAAGGTCGCCAGCCACTGTCCTTTTTAGGAGCTAAATGAAGAGGAGATGACCAAGGGCTGTCGGAAGGTCTGGCAGTACCGTTGGCCAGCATCAGCTGAAACTCCTGTCGGGCAATTTTTAACTTGTCTGGGGCTAGACGACGAGGGGAACAAGATACTGGAGGGCCTGGTGTCGTGCGTATGTGGTGAACAGTTGAATGCGGTGTAGTGCGTTGCGTACCGGCTGGTCGAGTTATTTCAGGAAAATCCTTAAGTATCTTATGGTACCTAGAATCACCAGTAGGAACTTTTACAGAAGATATAAAAGAGTCTGATTGATTTAAGGAAATAGTAGATACATTAGTGTTACTATCTATTAATCGTTGATTACGACAGTCTACGATTAAAGAGTAAAAAGATAGGAAGTCTACACCTATTATAGGTTTACTCACGTCAGCCACTACAAAACGCCACTTAAAGTCTCTACGTAAGCCAAGGTTGAGGCTTAAGTCCACAACGCCATAGGTGTTTATGGCAGTACCGTTCGCTGCACAAAGCTGGTAGTTGGTAGGCGCACGACGATCGCTCAGCAGACTGCGGGGAAAGACACAGAGGTCGCTTCCGGTGTCGACCAGATACTGCGTCTTCGTTGATCTGTCTGTGACGAACAGGCGACCAGTAGAAGTAGGGCAATCGTCAGTCGCCATTATCGACTGCCCGCGGCATTTCCCGCCTTGTAGTCACACGGTTTCACACAGCAATGGGCTTTCGTACCGAACTTGTTGTGGTACCAACATACGGGAAATTTGCGGTAACTTGAATTGGAACGGGTCGATGATCGGCTGCGTCCTGGACTCCTGCTCTGCTGACGTTGCCTTGGTCGACCTTCTCTCAAATGCGACGTAAGGTCCTTCATCGCACGCTTGAGCTCAGCAATTTCGCACGATAATTCGCTGACTGTTGGTCCCGCAGATGAAGCAGTAGCAACATGCACGGCTGGTGTTGCTATATCCTGGACGCGGTCTGCAAGCTCAGCTAAGGCCTCCAGGTTAGTCTGAGACTGCGATGCTAGAAGTGGTTGCATGTTGGGCGGTAGTCTACTGCTCCATATAGTGCGCAAGAAATCTTCAGGCACGCTCGGACCTGCTAACCCTTGTAGATGGCGTAGAAACTGCGAGGGTTTACGGTCTCCGAGCTCTTCGTGCATCAGCAACTGTTTCACCTTGCGCTCACGCGAATCTGACAACCGCCTGACGAGCTCACTTTTCAATTTATCGTAGCGGTTTTGCGACGGAGGTTTCATGATGATGTCTTTAACTTCCTTAGAAATATGCGGCTCTAAGTGTCCCACGACATAATTATATTTTGTTACGTCAGAGACGATGTTCGCATTGCAGAATTGTGCCTCTATTTGAACAAACCAAAGGTCCGGTTCCTCAGGCCAGAACGGTGGCAATTTCACGGAAACGCGAAATATTTCCTGTGAAATTTCTTTCACAGGAGCAGGAGCTTCCTGAGTTTCACCACTGTCACTCATTGTGTCTTTAGGGGTCACCAGTTTAGTAATTGACTTGTGGGTAGTTAGAAATAAAAGTACTTACAGTTCAGTTGATTTTATACTTTTAATCAACTTTACACAGAACACTAAACACTTACACAACAGTCAAGAGTAGAAATAAAGAAAGAAGGAGAAACGACAGTGTTTACAATAGGATTATGAAGAAAGTTGAAAGTTCGAAGATTTAGTTCCGATAACAGTTCACAAAACACGACCCGGCACAATACACACGAACACAATACGGCGATATACAAAATATGATAATTAGACGTTATTTCACAATTAATTTGCGGTTAAATGCACCCGATAACATGTGCGTGAGATGATCGTCAGAATGTACTTCAGGTCGGTGGTGTCGACGCGAGCGCCACCAATTAACCGTAACTAAAATTTAAGGTGTGATTCTCGCGCGGTCTCGGTCAACCGGTACGACATTAAGCGTGATGTGTTTATAAATATGTAAACATAGTATTTTAGATATTTGTATGTGTTTTAGATGTATATTGATAATATATATAATATATTAGTATGTAAATAATTTACACAATAATAAAAGTATTAGGCATTGTGTTTATATGAAATATTAATGTAAATATTGTGTAAGTAAATATATGTAAATAGTATATAATGAATTTATGTAGTGTTTTGTTGTGTTTGATTAACAAATATATAAATGTAAATTCATTTTGCTAATTGCGCCTTATAAATTACGCATGTTTATTGTTACAATAATAATTGCAAGTAACAAAACCTATAGGAGCTTAACATAAACTGTAGGTAGCCTACATACTCTTTGCTAGTAGGTCAACTATTTATACATCAACTGCATGCTTATACATAGCTTGGCAAAGATAAGGATATTAAGAGACCGTTTTGAAATTCAATTGCATAGACAGTATAGGAATACTGTCTACCAACTAATAAAACTTTATTGAATAGGTAGTGTAAAAGTAAAAAAATATTATAATAGTGAAATATGTAGTCTGACTAAATGAAACATCACAAATGAAAAAAAGTACCTAAATAGTAATAACTTTTTTCTTTGTATACTGTCATAAATACACAATCATTTATTAAAACAAGTAAGTATAGTAGGTTGTAATACATATGTGATACACAGTGATAAATAGCTCAAAATCTAATTCAATGTTATTTACTATTATTTTACTTCGCAATATATTGTTGTTCTAATTTAATATGTAGGTAAATAAAAAAGGAGCATTACTTACAATATTTTGACTGATGACAAAAAGACTTATAGTATTATGTAGCTCCCATATAAAAATGTACAGAGATTCCTAGTCATATTCACAAAAATAAATTGATTTGATTTGTTTTCAAATTTACTTTTGTTTAGCAAAACTTTGTCTTTGGAATCCTTATCGATAGGAATTGATAGTAATAAAACACACTAGGTACTTAAGTAGTGTGTTGTATTACTATCAATAGGAATTGATAGTAATAAAACACACTAGGTACTTAAGTTTGTTGAAGCTTTTATTAAGTATGGGCATTAACATAATTATTTTGTAGACTAAACATTCCTGCCAAATTTGGAATTTACTACAAAGTTTATTACAATGGCTACAATTTCTTTACTGAGTTGATAACACTTAACAAATTTATCTGAGAAAGACAAAGTTTTGCTAAACAAAAGTAAATTTGAAAACAAATCAAATCAATTTATTTTTGTGAATATGACTAGGAACCTCTGTACATTTTTATATGGGAGCTACATAATACTATAAGTCTTTTTGTCATCAGTCAAAATATTGTAAGTAATGCTCCTTTTTTATTTACCTACATATTAAATTAGAACAACAATATATTGCGAAGTAAAATAATAGTAAATAACATTGAATTAGATTTTGAGCTATTTATCACTGTGTATCACATATGTATTACAACCTACTACACTTACTTGTTTTAATAAATGATTGTGTATTTATGACAGTATACAAAGAAAAAAGTTATTACTATTTAGGTACTTTTTTTCATTTGTGATGTTTCATTTAGTCAGACTACATATTTCACTATTATAATATTTTTTTACTTTTACACTACCTATTCAATAAAGTTTTATTAGTTGGTAGGAATGTGTATGTATGCACTTAATAGCAAAATAAATTGCTTACATGAATCAGTAGGTAAACTTAATTCTACAGTTTGCATAGATACATTTCTTTAGAGCTTTAAAGCCAATTTCTATTGAGTTGCTCTAAAAGATGACATCATATCTTAAAAAGGACACATGTATGGTATATAGTGATTACACTAAATTGGTTATCCACTCTTTGAGCATTTAAAATGCATAGGAATATTGTTTCAATTTGCTTCCTAAAACTCATCTTTAAGTTTATTTTCCAGTTAATGTAATAGACAAAATGAATACCTAAGAATTTTATAGTCTCTTTCTCTTGATTATCAGAAAATTCAAGAGGTTGTTATTTCAATATTAAAATTTAAGTATTTTTTTTCTATTTCTACATTTTATCACAGTTTGTACATTCAACAAATTTCATGTAAGTACATATACTAGTAAATCATGTTAGGCATTCAAATTAATGTATTTATTGTCACATTTCTTTCATTTTCTAACTAGGCATGATTTACTACTATAATAGGTGGTATCATGAGCAAATAAAACATCTTTTGTTCGATAGCTTTAAGTAGGTCGTTGATACACGTAGTAATAAAGTTACTTATTTCACTGAATTCTGTTAATTACTTAAACGTAAGTCTTATGAGTTTTGTTCACAGAAACACAACACTTTTTACATGGAATATACATCTCCATTAACACTGCTATCGTAAAAATATGTCAATAATTACTTTTATATTACGTATTGTATTGATAATACGATAAACATTTCAATTAAAGTTAGTTTACAATAGCTGCAAAATTTGATAGCACGGCAGTTCAATTTACGAGTTTCAAGTGTCAAAAGGTCTAGAATAGGCGCATGTCAGTTTCTAACCTGCTGTCAAATTCAAAGAATTGACAAATAAACAATAGGCCGCTCGCCGGCTTTAGTGACGTCATCGCTGACTCGCCTGCTTTTTGGCAGATTATTGTTCGAAATTAGCAGGACAGTTCAATTTTCGTCTAAAATTGACCTGTTATAAGAGCTCATGGTACGGCCCCAGAAATGGTTAATACCAGAAGATCATTTTTCTCATTACTAACTGTAGGACGAAAATATGACGTAATAGGTTAGTGTGTTCTTTGCTGAAATGAAACAATGTCCTACAAAAAAACAGGTATATATCACTAGTCCGACAAGAATTGTGATTTTCTCGTTTTTCTATTTTAACATAAAATACAATGTAAACATCTTTTTTTTAAAAGTTTATATAGCTTTATTTTTAGCAAAACGGGTAGAAAAATTTGTATATTTACATAAAAAAAAAATCTTCATTAGATTCATCTGATAAATCTTCGCTGCTTATATCGCTGTCATCTTCATTCATTTCATTGTCCTCATTTGTGATATCTGACTCTGTAATAACATGAAAAAATTTAGAAAATTATATAATAATGCGTAATGAATCAATAAATAACAATAGTATTAATAGAGTACCTTGTATTTCAGAAGATAATTCCTCAAAAGATGGACTTTGGGGACCATCAAACCAATAATATTCATAATTGCCATCAATTATTGTCCATCCAAAATTTTCTGGCAATTTTTCTGTGGGATCTGTGGGATTTTTCCGCATAATTATGTGCATTGCACCATACACTGCAGATGAATGCAGTTCTTTTAATTTGTTGCAACAATTCTTGTTTTGTTGGTAGCAAACTCGAAGGATTATATCCTACAATTTTTTGTTTTAAAATTTCTTCATTTTCTTTTTTCGATTTATACCCTTTTTCAAATAACTCATACCGTCCTTTATTGATATCATTTTTTGTTTTTAATGAATACATTCTACATACATACCTACTCTTCAATAGTTTGAACTACCTTATTTGAAGTTGTTAATGCTGTATTTTCAATTCGTAAGAGTTGAATAAAAGCCTCTTGAAAATTAATATATTTTTTTTAAATACTGAAAGGTCTCTTCTTTCCTTTACGAAAGAAAGCAGAATTATAATAATTTCCTGTAAAAATATGGCATATGGCGAGTGAACAAGCTAATTGATCTCCAAGCTTGACATAAATTTCATTTATGTTTAAGTACATTTTTTTTACTCGTGCTTATATTAATAATTATTTGAATTTTATCTTTTAAATATTTAAAATTAGCCAACATTATTATTGGTTTATCAGAATCTGTACAATGTATCTGCACACGATAGTTATTATTAAGTTGACAAATGTGGTATACAATTTTGTTGTAATCAACTGGTTAGTAATCATTTTTGATGACCTCGTTATCGATACATGTTGAAAGGAGGGGGACTCTTTAACCAAACCATACATTTTGTAGGACAACTTTTTTTTCTTATAATTTAGATATTTATCATAACATTTAACATAAAAAAGTTCAGTTAGTAATAATTTTTTTAGAATGATCAAATCAACATATTTTATCTCTGCTACCTCTGTTACCTACCACAATCGAGAATCATCGCACAGGAAAAAGTTGGGCGTCTCATAGAAACGAACCTATTCACGAAGATTCGGCTTGATAGTAATTATTTTTATATCAAGAATCTGTATTCCTACTTTTAAGCGTAGGCCCGGGATAACGTACCACATAATTTGTAGGACAATGTTACTGTTAAATTATTTATATAATAACGGAGTGAATAAAAAAAAATCAATTGGTTAGTAATCATTTTTGATGACCTCGTTATCGATACATGTTGGGAGGAGGGGGGCTCTTTGACCAAACCATACATTTTGTAGGACATTTTTTTTTTCTTATAATTTAGATATTTATCATAAGATTTAACATAAAAAAGTTCAGTTAGTAATATTTTTTTTAGAATTATCAAATCAACATATTTTATCTCTGCTACCTCTGTTACCTACCGCAATCGAAAATTATCGTACAGGAAAAAGTTGGGCGTCTCATCGAAACCAAGCTACTCACGGAAAATCAGCTTGATAGTAATCAAGTGCAAAAAACAGCCAGGGATCCTGGACTATAATTTTAAAACTGACGAAGTGTCATACATATTATCACTCCTATTTTACCATAGGAAACGCTGAATCACGTGTTGCTTTATTTTAAACCAAAAAGCCGAATACGAAATTTGAAAGATTTAAAACTTTAAAAGTTTTATACAAACTTACAAACACAATTGTACCCCCTTAGGACGCCCTAATTTTTTAAAAGTCCCTTACAGCATACAGTAGATGCCTACATTGTTTAAGAAATATGTAAAATTACGGATTTTAAAGATATCGGTCGATGTAATTGTGTTTTAGCATATTATGCACTGTCAGATACAGCTAAATTAATATATAAAATTGTAGAAGTAGACATGCGGCGACGTGCACAGTGATCAATTTAAGGACTTTTATCTTTATTATATGCTATTGATGTAATTAGACTGGTCCAATGGAGCGACATAGTCTGCCTTTGACTAAGCTCCTTAAATAAAGAGATAAAAAAATAATAATAAGAAATATGTCTTCGAAATTTGATGTGTCTCCGATCAGCAGTTGAGGCTGTGCGTTGATCCATCAGTAAGTCAGGACAAAGGATTTTATAAACTTAAATAGATTATCAGCTTCTTGACAGCTTCTTCTCATGATCTTTACACTTAGAACTGCCGGCTAACTTCATTTTGTTTTTTTAAACATATCATAATTTTATTATTCTTTTAGTATGTATTAATTTGACGTTTTCAAATAATCATAAGTTTAGTTTTACGAAATAAAGATATTTGCATTTGGTCCTTTCTCAGTTATTTTATAAATGAATTGAAGTCCCTGTCTAACATGACACCTGGATATCTTGATGTCACGTAATCACCCCTCATTTCATCACTTTCCACTGCGTCATCATCATCAATCTCTCACGACAATGATTGATGACTCTAATAATATTTACTTTCATATTTTTTCCACAATTGTACTTGAATTTTGACAACATGCGATTGTGACAAAGTGTTTTCTGAAATTTCTACAAATGGTAGTTATATTTTTCACAAGTTTTGTAAGTAACTAGCTGACCCGCGCAACTTCGTATGCGTCAACTTCCCCCGTTTTTGCAACATTTTTATTGCTGCTCTGCTCCTATACGGCCTAGCGTGGTGTTATATAGCCTAAAGCCTTCCTCGATAAATGGGCTATCCAGCAGTAAAATCATTTATCAATTGCTGAGATTATCGCGTTTAAACAAACAAACAAAAAAATAAACAAACTCTTCAGCTTTATAATAGTAGTATAAAAATTTTCGGCAAGTAGGTACCTACTTACCGAGAATATTACTTATTAACTTTGATTTTTTTCTGCGACTGCAAACCTACAGTCAGTTACTTATCACGCAAATTCAGAGTAGAAATAAAAGTGAGTCAGTAATAGGTAAAAAAAATAAAGTTAAGAAGAAGTTGAAGTTGCGCGGGTTAGCTAGTATTAAATAACTGAATGCCATTAGATTTATATATAAAAGAGAAACAAATTTTAGCAACACGAGTTTTAGGACTACTGTGTGTAAAATCTAATAAAACGATTTTATTGTAAGGGAAGATGGACCAAAATCAAAGGATATTTTTAATTGGAGGTTCCAATTAAAAATATCCTTTGATTTTGGTCCATCTTCGATATGGATTTTTTTTTATGGCAGTATCTTATCATTCTTTGCAACATTTTTCCCAAAGATACATAGTGCCACTTTTGTGCACTATTTGAGATATTAAATAAAATAAGTGAAATCGAATAAAACCGTTTTAATGTATGAAAATAAATCTATATATTGTAATTTTGGCCCATTTACGGCCTGGACTTTTATGGCGGTATTTTATCAATAAATGCAAAATTTTTCAAAGACACAAAGTGCCACTTTTGTGCACTTTTTTATTTATTTAATTTATTTCTTTCACCTCTTGCATGACCTTATGGTAACTACCGGTAACTAACGAGTTCTTTAGTGGAGACCGCGTCTCGGCAAACGTAGAAAAATGCACAATGGCTGGGTTCTGAATCAAAGAGGTCCGAGTGCATTAAAGAAAACATGGTAAACGTTTCATTTGAAACTATTGAAACTAAGAGCCCTGTCTCAATCAGATGCATCAACATCTACTGCAAAATCTCCCCGTTAAACCTTTAAGGCCCTATCGATGGAAACACTTCGCGCCGGGTACTCGGGTGTATGGCGATGTACGGTAGCTTTGACGTTATTCTGGCGTCAGTCCGCTCCGGTCGCCACATAGACTTATGGGGTCACCATATTTTTTTTTTATAATGTGGGATTGGGCCTACATCACTAGCAATCTTGTTAACCCCTCCAGCTAAGCTCTAAGGTTTGTGTTAGGGGTAGGTTCACGATGGAAGTATAATGGCGACCTTACGATTGCGAGTTTGATGCCTTTGCTACCGCGCCGCTTCATATTCGCTGCCAGGAAATCGGCGATCGGGTACCCGGCGCCGAATTGAAACCGGAACGTGAGAATAAGGTGTAACAAGACAAGTACCTAGTTAACTACAAATATGTGTTTTTCTATCTTTCAAAAAATGCAATTATTGTATTTGTAAAGTCTTTGGCAAGAAATGCCTATAAAAATTATTTCCCTAAAACTATTTTTTTTTAATGGGAGACAGTTAATCGTTCTAAGATTCTACTTTCTCATCTTCACACTTCAGTTAGGTATTAAGAGTAATTTGTAAAGGCACTCCGTAAAGATGGTCCCAGTTACAAGTATCTATTTCAACAAATTAGAGACTTTTCGTATGCAAAGTTAAAAGAAGACAGTTTTGTTAGCCCCGTGATACGAAAGTTAATACAAGACGCTAAAAAAAAAACTAAATAATGCCTGGATTTCATATGCATAAATAGGTAGTGAGACATTTTTAAAACAATCAAAGACCAAATCATGAAATATAGTCAATATTTAGGTCACAAATTAATATAAACGTGGTTTCAATACGAGTATAAAATGAAATTCTTATTATGACTTATTTCTTGGGAAATTTGGTGCAGTAAGTGAAAGATAAGGTGAGGACTTTCGCGAAGATATGAAGATTACGGAAAGCCAAGGGACGTAGGAATCAAACAAAAAAGCTGGTTGTAGAAGATAAACGAAGTTTTAAAAGAATTCGAAAAGGTACCAAAAGGGTTTTTGATTTCGATAGTCTCTTAAGCATTCTTGTTGTTTAAGTAAAAAATATATATAAATAAATATTTTTTTAAAAATCTTAAATATATCTTAGACATCAATAAAAAAAATCTGAGCGTGCTAGAAAAAATAAAGCTGTATTTTTCTTTAACATATTTATACATATATAACTAAAATATTGTAATTTGTTAAATCAATAAGATTTAATAAATTTATTTAATTATATCTAAACAGCAATTCTAAGTATATATACCAGTTATTGGTTGCCGTACTTAGTCCTTAATGTCATTGAACGTGGTGTCAATTCCGTTATCATAGGCTTATTAGATTGAATATTGATTCCGTATATTAGACGGCAACATAAACTGTTTATAGTCTGGTAAAAATACATAAACTAATTTCATAACTAAAATGTATTTGAGAATATCGCCATCTATCTTGTAGAGATGAAACTAAGTAGGCCGCTACGGGCTTAAAGTTACAGTAGCACGAATGTAACGATAGTTTCTAAATGTAAATATAGATGTCGTTACTTACCTTGTAAAAAAATACACTACAACTTACGTAAAATTCAGTTTTATTCAAAGTATCAATAAACAAGAAAATAATAAATAAACAATTATGAAACCGGTCAAGTGCGAGTCGGACTTCTGGTTCGAAAAGGTTTTGTACAAATTAGGTTATTTTGTTGCAACTTTACAGCTTTCAGATCTTTTAATCTTAACGGAAAGTATTTACAGAATGGACCAAACCAATGCCTGCTTGAGGAAACGTATTTAAGATAGAAAATTTTACCTAAAGGAAACACCCTTTTATTTTCCGAATTAAAATAAACTGCATTTAAAGATTTCCTAGAACTTTTTTTGCTACCGAGCTGGGAATCGAACCCGCCAAATATGGAAAAAATAAACACCCTATATTTTTATGATATCGATCGATAGGGTTAATCAAAAGGAACAAATCGGTGTAATAAATAGTGCGCTTAAAATTTAAAAACCGGGCAAGTGCATGTCGCCACGCACAATGTAGGGTTCCGTAGTCAACATTTTGCAGTTTAAAGCTTAATATTATACAAACGAATGCCGAAATCTGAAAATCGTCTTCTCAACCCCTAAACGTTTTTAAAAGACCTATCTAATGATGCCCCACACGATAGGGTAGGTAAAAAAAAAATCACACAATGAATTTAGATTAGTAGATAACAAAACAACACACTTTTGAAACGAACAAATGTATTCAGTTTGGTCTACTCTGTATACCTAAGTATATAAACATTAATTTCCTTATCTTAAAAGGCAGCCACACAACGAAGTAATCCTGTATGAGATCAGTTTGTTTTATCGAAGTACGGAACCCAAGTAATTTTTATTTTCTTGTCACTATCTGACATTTGACTTAACTTAAAAGCATAATTATAGGCCGTAAAAACGTCATTTAGTCAAGATAATTGCAGTAATAAATTACTTGACTCATGTTGAACTATGTCTTAAAAACATAACTGCTATTTAAGTTTCTAATGAGTTAATGGTCAATTAATAGTCGGTTTTTAATACTGCCTACTTAGTAAATACGCTACTGTCTGGGGTTTGGATACTTCTGTTTGACTACCTCTGTGGCGCGGTGGGAGTGTGTCCGACTGCTATGCACGAGGTTGTAGGTTCGATCCCCACACTGGATAAAACTTTGTGTGATATACATGATGGTTTATTCTGTGTCTGGGTGTAATTTATCTATAATATTTATGTATTTAAAAATATATAAGTATATTTATCAGTTATCTGGTTGCCATAGTACAAGCTCTGCTTAGTTTGGAATCAGATGACGTTGTGTGAGTTGTCCCAAGATATTATTATTATACCTACTTGAGACAGTTAGATGGTAAGTATTAAAAATATGTGGCTTATAAAGAGAAACACCGCAAGGGGACATTTAATAACTTCGACACAATAAATGTGATAGAGCCAGATGAAGCCATGACTTACAAAAGGTCGCTGGGATGGAAGGGATGCGGAAAACGGAGGACCTTTTGCTGTGTGTCTTTTGTTTTTAACTTTTTGTTGATAACTTTATAAATCGGTTATCAAAAACAATATTTAAAATATTGTTATCTCAGAGCCAAACTATTTAAAGTTATAGTAAATACTAGATATATTGTATTATATCCTAGTATAGCGACTTATTCTGAAGGTAAGATGAATGAGCAACGGTACTACGGTATAAGGTAACGTGAACTGGACCGGTTTGTTAGTTCGTATGCACGTGCTGTGCGGTTAGAGCGTTCAAGCCTCTTTACTTTCACTAGTTTTGGAGACAGATTGTTGGTGGATGCGGTAGTTGAAATAAAATATAGGTACTTAACTGATTTTACTGCATGTAGTTCAAATGTTCTGTAATTGAAATATGAAAATTAATAATATTTAGGTTAGGCCCACTTAAAAAGAATATCTTATAAAAAATATGATATATGTATAGGTAAGTGAGCGATATTTGTAGAAGAAGAAGAAGAAGAAGAATGCATTTATTTGTTCAAACATGAGTGTACAATGTTGCATTACTTATTAGATGGTAGTTATATTTTACCATTAAATGGTGTACAAATATTGTTCTTTATTTCTGTTGCCAAAGTCGGCATCATGCTTTGAATTATTAATTACCACATCCAAACAAAATCACCACGTAGCTCTATCGTCCACATAATTCACAGGTATTTGACGTTTGATATTAAAATTCACCCATTAACCATTCATATAAAATCACTTTCACTCATTGTTACACAGAATCATTAACGAATATTTCACCACGGATATGGAAATGGGGTTTCTAAAATATGGAGTTCTTTGACCTTCTGAACTTACGTCCTTGTGTATCGTGTTACACGAACTTGTAAGTTATTAATTAAGTTACATAACGAAATACAAAATACTTCTTCAAACAAGTCAATAAAAATCAAAAATTGACGCTTCAACTATTCTATGAATAAAGGTGTTAAGCTAGGGAGCTTTACACTTTCATTTGTTTATGTATGGATGGGGTTCAAATTTGTGTGATCTTGATTATTGCTTTTGTAAAAATACATTTTGTTAGAAATAAACTTTATGTGTTCGGAGATAGCTGTAGATTTCCCGTAGTCTGACATAGTCTGTCGTGAACCAGAATGCGGAGGAATTGGATTTTATATAATACTAATATATCATCCTTTGTGCGAACTCCTGCTGTTATATACCACACAAGCCAACTACAATATTCAAAGTATACCTAAGCAATCAACCACTTATAAAGTACAGTTCACTGCCTAAACTATAAATAATATTGTATTCAAGGATCATGTTGAAATTTCTGTAAACACATGTTTCTCGCATCGGCGACATTTACGCAAGTACAATACTATTAGTTATGAGTTAAGTCTGCAATTTCTATCTCAAATTACTATTTAAATGCATGTAGTTGCGGTTGCGTTACGCTTCCTGACCTTCCACTTTAGGTAGGTTTAGAGATCCGTACCTAAAGAATAAAGTTAAACAGAAAACCTTAAATCAATAATTATCAAAGTGACTCACTGACTAAAACAATTGTATTGTTGAGTCCCGGAAACTGAATGTTTGGTCATCTGTTTATTTTTTAGACAGAAACAAAAGCCGACTTTTTAAATGTGACCTTTCTGTTATATTATCATTCATTCATTAAAAAAAAACCGGGCAAGAGCATGTCGTCCATGCTCAGTGTAGGATTCCGCAGCTGTTATTACAAATAAACAGCGTCTGTTTTACTTTAGAATGCGCTGCTCCTCGAAATCAGAATGGCTTCTAATCGCTGCAATTTCAAGTTAAAAGTTAGTGCACTGCTACTCGATGGATTAGCTAATCTCAATGTTAGCCACATAAATTACTATTTATTTATTTATTTATTCTTCACAATACAAGCTAACAGTACAGATCAAATATGTTATGAAGCTTACATGTTACGTCAGTAGAGCATGCATTACATTTAGCATAAACAAGGCGCTTGAAATAATATCAGTTGTTGAATTTATGGAAAACAATAAGTCAGAATAAGATAAAATTATTAGGAATACAATGTCAAAGTACATTAAGAATTGCTGATATTCATACAGTAATAGTTACATTAAGTTAATAAATCGGATTAGAATAATAATAATAATCTAGATAAATATTATTACCGTCACTTATTTAAATATTGCATTACATATATATGTCAGCATCAGGACAGGTTTGTAAAAACTTATTTATTAAATCAACTGCACGAGCTGTAGGTATACATTCTTTGAGTGTGTCGAGCGCCAGGAATATGTCCGTATGTCATGGATTTAAGTATATGTTTATTTGTATTAATGTAATGTATTTAAGTAAACGTATGTTTGTTTATTTTATTTTTTATAATGTCAACAATCTGCACCTACATAATTTTATTTTACATTACGCACTACACAGAAAAGCACCAGCAAAAGAACGTGTGTTCATAGCACTTACACCCTTTTGTTGAGTAACGCAGTTTTTCGGTAATAACTCGATGACTCGATATCGGATTATGTCTAAAATAATTTTAGTTTGAATTGTTTATTAAGCGCTACCTGTGTGATTGCTTTATATTTTTTTAGTCACACGGTTCAAGCGATAAGAGGGGGCGGGGGAGAATATTTTGCAACTTTCGGAGCGATTATTTATTATTTGTACCAACGTAATCAAAAAAGTTTATGAGAAACCCTAAAATGTTTTCAAAAGATCTGTCGAATTATGTGTCTTAATATGTTGATGTTTTGCTGAAAAAAAAATCAGCATCTGTTACATGTACCCCCCTAAAAATATGTATATCTATTATTTTGCTATTAAACTAAATAGCGCCTACTACAAACCACCAATGTACCAAATTTTATGAATATTCATTGTGTAGTCTTTGAAAATGCCTGTGACATACGGACGGATAGACAGACAGAACATGATGAACTTAGAGTAATTATTATTTTCGTATCATTTAGGTATTGTTTAGAATTTTCACACGTTACATCAATTAAAAGATAATCTTACAATGGAAAAACACGGGAAAGCGCCAGTATTAAATATTCCAAAGAAACTTAGCTAGCACGGAACCACATGTAATTGCTACAAAATTCTTATTACATCTTTTTAACTATCTCGGGAAGTGAGCGCTGACGCCCGCTCCGGTTTGCAAACTATGGAAATGGATATGACGGCATATCCGGGAAAACGTTGATAACACGCCGGAAACACAGAATATTGACAGTACAGAACACAAGTTTCATACGTCTCATATAAAATATTATACTTCGTACCTATAGTGCAAACTTGAAAGTATGAGTAACACATTCCAATGGGGTAGTTTTTGGACCATGCTATTTTTTACAATGAATTTACAAAGCATGAATTAATTAATAAATTTAACGTCTAAACCCTGTTCACGGAGCGATGGGAAATGTAATCATCACATATTAATAAATAACCATGTATTGCATAGGTACTGTGCGACGCCGCGTTGTGGGACGGCACTGCAAAGAAGACAACTCTAATGCCTTCTAAATAGGCCGGAGTTTTCAAGACCTCAAACAAACCTTCATGATTTCTAGAAGTAAAAATTTTGTTGGGGTGTCTGAGCTTTGCGCTATACGAAAAATAATGGTAAGAAATGCCTTAAAAAATTACTTTAATATTTGGCCAGCGACATCATAATTTGTTAAAAATAACAAATAACGAAGCAATAACAATAGTCGTAATAGTTCTTCAGAATACGATTAGATGGCGCTTGCGAGGGCTTAACTAGCATGCAACTAGGGAAAATATTTTCAAGTTAAGTGACATAGTTCAGTTTAGATGGTTTGGATTTTGCACTCTGCTAAAGCGATCAGAAGTCTCGGGTTCGATTCTTGGGTCTGAACTTCAAATTTTTCTTCCAGACACAATGAGTGTATGAAAAACTACGTTGTATGAACAAATAATGATGTAACAAAAAAGAAACTGTCTTGCTCTTAAGTTTCAAAACAATTTTATGTAACTGAAATAGGGAAGAAACTGAATCTCACAACACAGGAAATCCTAGTGTGAGGTTCAGTAACATTGCATTTTAGCATGTAAGATTTTTTCATGTTACTCAATGATATGTACCTAATGTAACCACTGTATATGAAACACAAAAAAAATATTATTATTATATGTAGGTGCTTCACTCGAGTCAGAGACACAGATAAACATCCTATTCCGCGTGTGTGCGATGTCTACGTGTGCGTGTGTCTACAGCTTTGTCTACGTATGTTGTCTTCTGCATGCTTGGTATTCTGTGCCGGAACGGACAGTTGCCTTGCCTCGTATTAGGTTCTACTAGATTGGCCGAGGGCTATGGAAATAATCATAGAAATGAAAGTACCTTTGAGTAATTTGTATTAAAGAATTAATAATGTCGCGATTGAGCTATGGATTAATTTTTAGAATGTACTTCAGTTGTGTATATTGTTGTACTTAGTTGGGGGTTTTTTTTGTAATAAGTAACTATTTATAATAGGTAGATCTTAGAAATTAAACTGCTCATGGTAAGGTATCTAACAGAAAGGCATCATTAAGTTGTAAATTTATAAGTAAGTTAATATACGAGTAGAGTAGTTTACACATTACTAAATTTTGTATCTATCTGTAGTAGCTAATGTATTTAAACAGTTGTAAGGTATTCTATTACTGTCTTGTGAAGTAAAAAACTATATACCTAAAATAATCATCTGTTTTGGTGGTGTGTGCTGCTGCACCAAATAGCCAAATTTGTAAGCAAATGACAGTGAGGAAATACAACAAAGTTCCCGTATATTTGTCCTCATAACCACTCAAAGTGTTCCAACGACAATTATGTGATTGGTTATGTGACGAATGTTTTTATAGTATAAAAGAATTTCTCGATACACAATTTTGAAATTAAAATGATTTCATTAACATCTTATAATTTATGAATGTATTGTATTTAATTAATTTGAAATCATCATTATTATTATTTTATTATTATGAATTTTTATTTAGGGTAAACCACCCAATTATTGGCACTTTAAGCAGCTACTTCATAAAACCGGTAAAATTTTCATGTTAAAATTTGTTTTAACGAAGAAAAAACCATTAATGTTGGCCTTCTAACTTTTGGAGAACATTTTAAAGTACTCATCATTAATAAATTATATCGTTTTAGATAAGATATTGTACCTTTTCAAAAAATACCCAAAATACCAGTTACCGGCATAGCCAAACCTTATATTGGCAGTGATTATTACCTATTATTGTCACTATTCTTGCAAAGCTGAAAAATATTTGTTAAGTCTTATTTAGGGCTTTTAAAGTGCATTCTATGAACCTATTTAAAGGAATTTGTATAATTAATAATCTGAATTAACGAAAATAAAAGCATTTGAAAAAAAAGTTACATTATATTTGTATTTGCATAAGAAGTAAACATAAATGAGTTGTAACGCTTATTATTAAAAGTGGTTATAAACTTAAAAGAAAACTATAAAAACCTTTTATGCAAGTAAAAAATAAACAAATCTTATCTTACGACTATTTAACCTCCATAAGGTACTTAAGGTATTAAATTAAATCACAGCTCTAATCGAATGAGATCACAAGTAATTCTTAAATCACGTTAGTCATCTGAATCAGTCTCAGTTAACATTTTTTCTATCTCAGCTGCACTGTAATTTTTGCTAGTCCCTGCTTTTTGGTTTTCTTTGTTCATCTCTTCAAGTGCAGCCTCCAATTTACCATTGTCAAGTTTATAGAAGTCTTCGGAAAATAACATTTTGGTCACGTTGTCTTTAGCTTTAGTGTTTTTTTTGTTTTTCTTCACTACTTTCTTCTCTTTTTCCAATTTCTTTTGTTCTCTTTCTTCTTTTCTCTTTTTAACACCTTCTGCTTTCTCTTCTTTAATTTTAATTTTTTCATTTTCCTGAGCTTTCCATTCGGCTGATGTTAGTACAAAAGGCGTCTTCTTTGTATTTTTTATCCCTTTCCTTTGTGGCGTTTTAGGTAATACCAAAATATCTTGTAGTTTAATCACTTTATTGTCTTTCTTACCCAATTGTGCTTTCAGTTGCATACAATTATTTTGATCTGCACCTATTTTGACATCTCCAGTTACTCTGATAGACGGTTTTTGGGGAGTTGTGTATATCGATAATTGCTGTTGATTGCTCACGGACGTTTGGTAGATAGAGGTTTCGGTAGACAGATGCGGTGTGGTTGGTTGTTCGGTGCTTGGTACGTAAGTGAATGATGGCTGTGAGATCGAAGGATGCTGTAAAGAAGTACAGGCTTTTGGGGAAGATATGTGTTCCATAGATTCTAGCTGATTGAATGGTTGTTGAGCCGATATGTCTTCTGTAAAATCATTTACTTCTGAGCATTGGACTATTTCCTCAAAAACAACTTCTTGTGTAATTAAATCAAAACTTTGTTCAGCAACATTTTGGTTTGGAGAGTTATTGAAAATGATCTCCATATTTTCAATATCAAATTTACCGATATTTCCATTCTGATTTACTGTCTCTAAACTTGAGCTAACTTGCAAATCATTCGGAGATGTGGTAAAGAAATTCCAAATTTTCAATAAATAATCACTTGACTCCTCTGGCCTTAATTCTTTTTTATCAATTTTATGTATTGCGCTTTCTCCCAACAACTTTATAAAGTCATCTTTGGTGAGCATCCGATCGTCTGTTACATGCCTGGGTTGCGTTAAGGCATTGTTATTTTTATTTGCAGTTCCTAGGCATTTACTATAATCTACTGCATCTGCATTAAAAGGACAAAGTCCAGTTGCTCTAAAACCATTTATAATTGTTGACGCTTTAACACTTTTGTCTATAGTATCTTTAAGTAATGGAACAAATTGAATTTTCGTTAACGCTTGAGATGGATTATTTCTTCGCCATTCTAGGACAGTTTTCTGCCATTGTGTTTTTAATGGTTTAAACGCAGCAACGTCTGCAGGTTGAAGGAGTCTAGTGCAGTTAGGATATAACGCTATAAGAATTATACTTAAACTAGTGCATAATTCACTGATAGCAAACGTCAAATGCGATTTAACTTCTTTATGAGTTGTATAATTTTGCATGTCTGTGATGACTAAATGTCTGAGTCTCAATAATAATGTAACCATCTATATTATACGACATTTGTAGCCTATAAATAAATCTGAAATCTGTGAAACATTTTATAACTAAGGTAATTAGACAAGTGTATGCGTGTCTCGTACATTACTAACAATGACAAACAGTTATCTTTATCTTTGATTTGAAAAAAAAAAAAATGTTAGTCCGTTTTTTGACCCTTCTTCACCTGGTACCTGTAAATCAGCCGTCTAAACAACTTAGCTGGTATTTGTTTACAATAAGAACCAAAAAACTTTAAAATACAGTATATCTGGGACGTCTGGGATCTTACTAGATCTCGTATTGCATTAATTAACGCAACCCAAAAGTTTATGACGATTTAACTACCTATCCATGTACATTCGACCTACATCAAACTGCTAAACGTATAGTTCCAACAATTTCACAACACTGTAATTACTTTGTGCCTTTTCAAGTGATATACTATTGAAAATAGGAGATTGTACAACAGTAGCCAATGGCGATTACATAAGATCAAATATTCACGGCTGTAACTCTGTAATGGTGTAATATACCGGGTATAATTATAACATTGGTACATAATTGATGGAACTGGGCAGAGGACCGTGGAAATTGTAAAAATAATGAGATCAGTGTACAGGTGCAGTGGCTGGCTTTGGTCCTCTTTAATCTGTTGCAGTTGTTACCATAGATATGCGACGCACTCATGTATCGCATCGGTAGAGTCACTAACCCCTAACAAGTTTTCTGTAAGGCGCTGTCAAAAATTTTGCTGCAATGCGCGATTGATGTCCATTTGTGTATCCGTAGTGTTTCTACGACAATTGAGCTTACTATTGGACAGGCCATAACAAAAACGTTGACAATTCACCAATAGCCGTATGTTACCTGCACTACACATGGGCCATAAAAGATATTTATAATTATATTCTAACGGGAAACATTATGACATTTATGTTCCGGGTGTCATTTCCTTGGGCGTCACTGCAGAGACTTGCATGCTTAAGGAAACGACTTGAATAGTGCTTTTTATACAGTTTACACTCTACGAATAATTTCTCAAGTATTTGACAAATTCATTATCGTTCCCTACGACGACTCATTTCCGTTAGAGTATTTACTAGCCGTACTTATGGCTCCCCCTGCAGAAACGACGCATATCTCGACAAGTAAAAAAGTTATATATCTAGGTCTGATCACAAGATTCATACAACTTTTAATCAAAATTTAATTAAAATCCACCCTGGTGTTCAAAACTAATCAAACAGAAAGAGTTACACTTGAATTTATTAAAGGTACATTATGGTATAAGTATAATGCAGCTGAAATTAGCCAATTCATTTATACAACCAATTTCAATCTTCTGAATAGTACAGCTTCCCAAAGTCATAGTTCAATGGCGAGTTCCGCGTTCCTCTATACCTCGGAACATTGGGTGCTAGAAAGCATCGCTAATCTTTACCTAACAGCCAATAGTGTAGAAGATTACCTGCTAAATTGACTAGTTATGGCCATTATCTATAGCAAAGCCCTTAAATTGCGTAAAACTATTAAAGAGGATAGATGAAATTTACGGATGTACAGTCGGGGAATGAAAATGTTTGTCAGTTTTCAAATACACTCATTTAACGATGTGTAAGCACACGTTACCTTTACAAACTATGTATCACACAATAATCACACCGGACAGTTGTATACCCGTATGCTGTAAATTGTGCGTAACTGTTTGACAATAGTATATAAATTTACTCAGACCAATATTCCTTGACTATGAGTAATTAAACAAAAACCCTTTGGATTAATGAAATATAAGAATAGATGACTCATTCTCTCTGCCACTGATTGCCATACATAAAAATAATGTGTTAAAATATGGCAGATACAGGTAGCAGTGGTGGTTTCTGTTTGGTTCATCATATTCTCTTTACGCAAATCGAGAAATAGTCGTTTAATGTTATTAATTCCCATTGTGGGTGTAACATTATTTAAAAAAATAGCCATAACCCTGCTATCATTCTTGTCTATCAAGAAACTGTCAATTAACATGTGGTTTATGTCTACTTTCTTAACGAAAAAGTATTTTATTTCAAGGTTCGATCTATTTTGTTTTTAACCTTTATTTGATTAATGGAGTTATTGTTTCTTGATTCGATTCAAGCAAAATTGGAGTGTGTGCTACTTTGTGACGAACATTTTCATTCCGCGACTGTACAACGTGTTAAATTTAAGACTAGATTTGTAACTTTATTTTTTAGTTGGAATGAAGGACTAAAACCAGCTTATTCGTCAGTCAAAGATTGTATTTTGTAATCTATCTTATTCAGAAACCATTGAGGATCATTGAGAAAATATTCTAATTTGTCAACCTAGAATGTTCTCAATGATCCTGTTTTCGCAAATAACCTTTATCGGTTTGTCGAAAAATGCTACTGATGCATGCATATCGCATCGAAATTCTTAAAAATAATCATATGCAGATTAGTAGTATGCATGCATCTTCACAAAATTATGTAATTGCTTTAAATATCTTTTCTAGATTAGGATTAGTAGTCAAATGTTATAGCAGATACTTAGCACTTTGTGTCGAAATAAAGTCACAAATACATAATATTCATGTAATATTGTACGACAGACCTGGTGAACTTTTGTTTAGAAAGTGAACAAAACGAGCTTCAACAACAATATGCAGATGAGAATGCATCTCATTATTGTTGCAAATTAGCGAACCGATCGGCTAAGCTTGTAATATGTAGGATTGTGGTGTTTGTTGTTGTGTTGTTTGGATTTAACGATGACTGGTGGTTAGGTTGAGACGCCTTTCTACAAAGCAAGCAAATCGGAATGTCAAACATAATCAGCCTTAAGGTTAGATTACGCGAAACAGGGTTCGGGTCTCTCAAAAATGTATATAGAAAACCTAAATATTGGAACACGAAAAAAATGTGTCGCTGGTCAAAAAGTTTTTCTAGTAGATAAAATAAAGAAATTTAAGAATATGTCTTAATATGATCCCGCAAATAAATCTTTAAGTTGCGGAAAAATAAAATAAAAAACGAGCATTTTCGTATTGTCATAGTCATGGCGTTCGTAATCTAACATATATACAAACGAATATTCTACTTTATTTTGACTTGCACTCCTGCGCACTGTGAAGTAATGGTTGTGTGCGGAAAAGCAAGGCCGGCGATCGTGTCGCTGTGTACGTAGCGCTAAATAAATAATTATCTCAGTGTAATGTCCCCTTAACGTCTCCACTACTAGGACCAAGTCTTTCCTACTGAGACAGGGTGCTGGCCGTAAGTTTTAGGATTACTTCATAAAAATATCATAATGTCCAACCCATATGATATCCCACTGTGACTGCTGGACATAGGGGTGGATTATTTACTATGTTTTAATTTGGCGACTTATGCACTGATGATGAAACAAATCGCATAAATTGCGAATTTTCCGGTCTCGGTTTGGAATCAGTAACCTGCGTCTCGTAAGACTAAATCACGACCACTGTTGCGTAAGTAGATTTAGAAGTCAAATTTAGAAAAAAAATATTATCTCAAACAAAATCAAAGTAAAATTTGTATGTAAATGGAACTAGACCGATTGGACCGTATTAATATTAAAAATGCAAAATTGTGTCTGCCTCTCCGTTTGTTATTTACCGTTATTTACGACTTAACTGTTTAACGAGACTTATAGAATTTGATAGTCAAATTGCTGATATCAGCGGATCAGATTTTGCTCGCTGCTCCGCAGATACCTTAAATTTGACAATCAAATTGATGGCATCTTCGGAACAGCGAGCAATAGTTGATAGACTATAAAAGAAGGTTCAAGCTAGGGCAAGGACACATGATACACTTCTTACAAGACTACCTAAAAAAGGAGTGTTCATGTGTTTCAGGGTTCATGTAACGGATTTAAATGATTAGGGTATTGCTAGAGTACCGTTAATAGAGCAATATGGCTGTTGTCATATTACATGTACATAAAGGCCACATTATGACGATTTCAAATATAAAGATATAATACTTAGCGGGTTTGTGTCAGTTACAAGACCAGGACTATTTTTTCATTTTCTAATTAATCACGATTTATTATGACAGTACTAACCACGCACCGACCGAGCAATGGGAAACGATAACTATTGTAAGTCTTGTATGTAACTCATCTACATGTTATGTAAATGAATTCGGTACCAACTTGCGCACTCCTGATAAAGATCTCAATCAATTTCACACGGAGGTAGGAACCGTCCGGTTTGCTTTGTGCAATAAAACACACAAGCTAGTAAATCAAAAACGTCGATTTTTAGAAGCCAGCAATATTTTATCTGACACCGTGAAATATGTATTGGGAAACATCATTTGCTGTAGAATTTTGTAAGTTTGTAAACGCGCCATAGACTTAGGGTTGGCTAAAATCGTCTGAAAAACGTTTTACAAAAAATAGCCCCTGATTTTGATCTCATAGTAAACATTAATAATTTTCACAATTAGAAAACAATTAGGTATATACTTGCAAAATATAATCTATACTAATATTATAAAGCTGAAGAATTTGTTTGTTTGTTTGAACGCGGTAATCTCAGGAACTACTGGTCTGAATCGAAAAATTATTTCACTTTTGGATAAGCCAGATGGCTATTTAACATCACGGTACGACCAATAAGAGCGGAGCAGCAATGAGAAATGTTGCAAAAACGACGAAAATTTACGCAGATGAAGTTGCGCGGTACAGCTAGTTAAATATACACATAAAACATCAGTGCAACTCGTATTATATCTGTAAAAACATACTATTATACCAAAATACAGAGTAAAGCTCGAGCAACACACACACAGACATAATTTAGTTCAAAGTGTTCCGAAGTGCGTTGCTCGAGCATATTATTTATAATAGAGCTATTCTCCTGTACTATTGGTATTGTGTTCCAAAATAACGAGACCATTATAACAAGACCTAGTTAGGTATTATAAATATAAAGTGTTACTTCGTTAAGTATTTCCTCTTAAATTTGTAAAGTGCTTATTAACTTTATGTGCATTATTCATTACACATTTTACTGCTAATGTTCAAAAAATGCATAAAACGCGTGACTAATGTAAATAAACGTAAATAATTGCGAATCGTGATGTTACAACTAGATGTCAAGAACTATGTCATCATAAATTTATGATCAGGTCGTCACACCCTAATAACTGAGACGTGCCGCTCCCGTACTACACTTACTACCGCAATCTTTTATACCCATTGGCTTCATGAGGTACTAGTACGCTGGACTGGCTACTCCGTACAAAGTGACAGCGTTTTTTTGTGCCGAATCGAATGAGCGTCCTGTGAACATTTTTAACCCGTATTCCAAATGACCGTTGTTACACAACTACAGACGTCCAAATGTCAAAATAATCATTGCCAATACAATGGTAGCCTATCCAACGTACTTTATACTACTGTAAAGTACCAGCGTAATTTATTTTATTTATGGAAGTCCCTCGGACCTCCATCATAAATTAGAAAAGTTAAAGTGTGTGTAAGTTAAAGTGAAAAATTGAAGTGACCTGCTTATTTTATTCCTATGAAGAAATTGTTGCCAAAGGCAACCCGTGTTATTAGTCTGTAAGCCTTCGAATATTGTAAATAAAATATCCCAAAAAAACATTTGTATGTAAGTTGACGCCAAGATGAGTAAGTTCATTTGCTACCACTCTAAAATAGTTATCAGATCTTATGGAAAGCCAAACTCTTAACTCTCCACGCCCTACGTAATATTAACGTAAATAAACTTAAAACTAAAACTTATAACTAAGATAGAACTCAATGAAACTGTCTAGTATAGCTTAAATATTTTGCAATCACTGTTCAAAAAACTGTTTTTCCTTTTGGAACTTTTAAATCAGAAAGAAAAAAAATGTTAAATATTCTTTAATTCTCATCATGGCGTATAGCGTTCTGCGTGAATCCTAAGTTGAGTTCTTGAGTGCTATTCTAAGTTGACTTGAGTTCTCTACAAACCTTACACCATAGTCAAAATCTTAAAAAAAGAACACGTCTATCTAATGCCGGCCACACAAGCTATATAGGGTTTGTATGACGGTTGTAATCTTCATGCAAACCCTACGGTAACTCGGTTATGCACGTCGGTTATGCTTGTAAAAGCATAACCGAAATGCATAACCAAGTTAAAATGTACAAATAACTGTATAGTTTTATGCCACACATGCAAGGGTTTGCCTGCAGGCAAAGCTTATAACTGTCATGCAAACTCTAGCGTGTGTGGACGGCATAACAATAAAAAAAACAGTAGTACCAAGGTACTATCAGCTTGTTTAATATTAATTTACGTACTGCATTACATATTATAAACAAGTTATACGTACCTATTTGAAGCACAAACAAATATTTTGTGAGGCAATGCGAACGATTTAAAATCATAGTTCATAAATACCTTAAAAAGATCTGTGAAAAATATCGTTTTAGAAAAAAGCATATTTAACGGAATATATATTATTCTTATCAACATTACATCTGACAATTATATTAAATGTCATTTTCATAGATGTATACCTGGGGGGGGGGGGCGACTCTTCAATTACGGATCTGTGATTTATATGACAGTGCGTCATATAAATCACAGAGCTATTGTATAATCGCCACTTTTCTCTTGGTAGGTGAGACGTATCTTTCCATTACATTATTTTTGTTAGAATTTAGTGTCCCCCCTACGAGCTAAATGGTTGTTTTTGGAGATAATTCAGGGTAGTAGTATATATAATAAAATTAAAAGGAAAGCTATCACAGCTAAGTAAGCTTTACAAATTGACGAGTAACAGCAGACGAAGCCAAAAGTAACAACATTTTAGTACAAATTCTATTGAAAATTATTTATATATTTATCGTTGATTATGAAACAAAAGCAACAGAAAACCCACTTCTTATTCGCATTATAAGCAGCTACGGAACCCTACATTGTGCATGGCCCAATATGCATTTGCCCTGTTTTTTATTTTGGATATAGTTTAGTTGGTAGTGTAGGTACTTAACGTCTCTTTTAAACCTAAGCTATTTTATGAGTTCCTTAGAGACAATGACTCGTACATCGTATACGTTCAGCCAACGTTACAAAAATCACACACAAACAATACAGAATGTTGTTCCGACGAAATTGCAAATGCATGTGTGTGTTTGAGCACATGGTTGATTCAACAAGTTTTAGCACACGATTAATATAACAAGTTTTTCTTAATATTTCTAGTGTGACAGCCCTGAGTTAGCTATAGCCTGAGTTAGCATAAAAATATTATAGATGCTAAATATGTATCATTCAAAATCTAATTACTAATATTTGATCCCGCGATACTGTTACTTTTATTGATTATAATTTTTGACGATATTTATTAACATTTTAATTATTATTTATAAGCAAGTCATTAGGTACATGATGGCTTGCCAACTTAACGATTGTTGTAATTAATCTTTTGAAAGAAGAAACGCCAAATTTTATGTTAAATGATAGCGTTTTATATTATTGTGAAAGTTCTTTAGTTTGGTCATTTTCTGTTTAAGTTTTTGCCTCGTCGATCACATTAAGCCGGTGGAATTTTGATCTCTCTGCTGTTGTATCAGACCTCGGATTAGTCAATCGGACTGTGAGAGTTAGGAAACGAGAGTGTACTCATATGAATGTAAGCAATTAAATACAAAAGTATTGTTTTTAAACAGGTTATGTATGCATTTCTAGAAATATAGATTCATGTAATAGTATCGGCAAAAGTTTTAGCTAAATATTTATTAATTTCAATAATGATGAATGTCTATTAAAGGAATGAAAGTAGCTTGCAACTACAACTTTCGTATTACTCTCGTGTTGAAATATCACCTTCGACAAATTATGAACTACGCTAGGTACTGACCCAGCATAGTTCGTAGAAATGCACCAATTAACCTATTGAACTAACCAATTAGCACACATTTAGGACAATGACAGATAGAAATAAGTGCTTCTAATATTTATAACTTTAATAGCGTCATCATCTAAGATCATCATAAACCAAACCGTAAGTTTTTAACATTATATAATGGCTCATCAGCCTAACATTTGAAACTTCATTTTATTTCAAGCTTGACGTTTTCTAACAATCATGGATTTGGTTTTACTAAATAAATAAAATTGAGTTTGAATTTAAGTAGACATATTTGTGTGTACTGCGGACATACGTATCGTTTGAATGAAAGCAAGTGATGCCAATAATACCAAAATATAGTCTCAGTATAGAAACAAATTGTCCAAATACAGTGCGACATTAGCAATCTAGGTGGTTCATCGCCTCTACTGCCTTAACTACGAGGCGATAGAATATTATCCCTGCAGGCTTACACATATCACAAGTAAGGAGATCATTAAGTACTATGGCTACCATTTCCTGCTAATTCATTCAAGCCCGCGTCTAGTTGCCTAGGGTAGCTATTACAGCATTTCGTAAGAAAGACTATTGAGATTACAAGAAGTGTACAGACCAATAACAGGGAATATCCCAATAATTTGATTTTATGAAAACCTAATTTATTGTTCAGAGTAATTTTATAATGTAGTTAATAACATTTATTTAGAATCAAACATATTTTTGTTAAAGTTGATACACATCGATGTATTATCAGTAGGTACGTAATAGTTAAAAAAAACAAAAATTGTGAGATTCCTTGTTCTTTGTCTGTACCCAGTAGGTACTAACGTAGTAATTATCTCAATGGTAAAGATTGTAGACTATAATTACTAAGATTTTTTCTGCGTAGAAGCGTGGAGTATATTACTAATTCACGACAGATGTCAAATATAAGATAGTAATAGCAGATGAAAGAATCTGATAACGCAATGTAAATTGTGGGAATCGTACTAGTTGGTAGGATGATAGCGACTCACGTCAAGATTAAACCTGTACGTATATGTAATTTATTAGAAACAGCAAGCCTTGTATTATCTTTACCTATATCTTATTTCTACCTATAGCTCTTTACGGGATATGCATGAGAAAAAAAACAGCTTTATCTCACTTAGCTACGTATGGAATGCAAACTGCAGCCAGTTTTTTTTTATCAAGACGACTCCCGCATTAGGGTACGAGCCCTGTATCGCGGGGGACTTTACAAACATACAAGTCACGGACACAAAGTACACCCAGACTCGAAACAACAATTTGTGAATCACACAACGTGGTGTCCCGTGTGGGAATCGAACCCACGACCTTTTGCGTAGCTGTCGGACACACTCCTACCACGCCACAGAGGCAGTCAATATATTCAGAAACATAATCTGATCACATCCCTTAATATTATATGCTAAAAACTGGGTTTCCGACAAATCGAACTAATGGCGGTCTAAGTTATATAGCGTCTTGGTGGGTACTACCACAGTGCCAGTTATTCATCATTGAAACAGTGATGCAAACACATTACTTTGTGTCAGTTGGTAGTAAGTGTACGAATAGTACGGAAAATGAGACTTACGAACGAATGTCTCATACTTTTTTAAGCAAGCGTGACGCGCACCTACCAGGCTCCCAACCTGCGACGCTCTCCATTTAGTCATATAAAAGAAAAAAAATGGTGCTATCTGTTAATATCGGTTGCGCCAATTTTGGTGTTTCAGCAACTCAATTTTTTTACGTGTGTCGGTTTAAAAGAAAATTACGGCTTTGGTGTGACAGTGGAACTACTACAGCTATGCTATAAGAGACTGGTTTCAATTCCCACCTGGAACATCACTTTGTGTGATATCAAATTTGAGTTCAGAGTTTTTACTTTGTGTCCGTAATAGTAAGTTTTTTAAAGTTCCCTGCAACACAGGGAGAAATCCCTAACGCGGCCATTGTCTTTATAACAAGAACTAGAATTGTAATGTTGAAGTAAAGACAGAATTGAAAGATTGTTTAGCAGTGTTTGTGCTATTAATCCTTCCCCGTTTAAAGTACGTGAATGAAGCAATTGATGAAGATTACAAGCTCCAGTAAACCAGTAATTGTTCAGAAACAAAGGCAATATCTCACTGAGCCTGTTCCCGTTAGTCCCTGCAGCGCTAGCACACTCTCACGTACTTGTGTAATCACTCGGCGTCGCCTGCGGTCGCGGTTGCCCACTGAACGGTCCAACGGGGGTTTTAACGGATCATTTTGTTACTAAGTATTGATTATTGAGAGAAGGGAAAATTGAAAGGTATATAGAAGATCGATGAAGCGACAAATCTTGGTTTTTTCATTCATAGATGTCAAATGTGCATACAAATTGTATATTAAAAACATTGATATACAACATATAAATATAAACATTGATACTTGTAGAGAAGACACCGTAAATCACGGTTGTGAAATAAAGTTTAGAGCGTCTAGAAAATGCCGGCATTGGCAGATATTTTTTTAGAAAAATCCAATGACATATTGGTACAGTTATTATAATACTATTCGTGTGCTAAAGAATTATCCGTGTGTCGAAAGTTCGTTACGGATTACAAAACCAAAGCACTCTGGATATCTCCGCTATCTATCTATCTATCTTCTTTACTATTATAAAATTGTAAAGTAGATGTGTCTGTACATTGGTGTTATTTAAAAAAAAACGAACCAAGATCGACTAATTCAGGGTTTCTCAGCTCAAATCTATGCTTTGTTTTTTTCATGTCTGTTTGTTTGTTTGTATATTTGTTCGGGGTTGATGCAAAAACTATTAGACAGATTCTAAAAAAAAAATTGTAAGTATAATCACTAACGCCCGGATTCAATTAAAGGATTCATATCATCACGCCATTTTATTTAAGAACTGAGCAATAATGTATAATGTTTATCTTCACAATATTTTGCAAATAACACGACTACCATTGGGCGGACCTTTGTAAAAACTTGCACTTCGGTAGGTCATATAAAGGGCCACTACTTGACTAAGACTCATCGCGCTTTTTTCTATTGAGCAGTAGTGCAGTTTTTGTCGGACCATTAGGTACATATCATTACGAAAACTCTTTGGTAACATTATTAAATACAATTATAATCACAGGAAGCCATATCTTTACGCTATGATTAAAAGGAGCAAAACACAACTTTTCAAAAGTTTTATTAGGACGGATATTTCAACGAATGGTCTGCATCTTCCGTGGTCCAGTTGGTATCGGCTGGTCGAGGGCTCGAACCTGCTGAGGTTTTTTTTCTCTTTTTGTAACTTTTTATATTTTTCGCTATTTTTATATATAACTAGCTTATGCCCGCGGCTTTGCCCGCGTGGATGCCAGATTGTTACCAAGCAGTAAGTTTTATAATGTATGGCGCAGCTCACAATCATTCGCCGTTCGTTTTATGGTGCATGTCTCGCAATTTCTGTATCCACCCTTAGATCAACATTAGATTGGTGGAAACCATTAAACTTTCTTTGACGGGAACGTCATGAGAATGGTGAGAATGGAAAAAAAATATGGTATTAACGTATATAAGTCACAGTGTAGACTTGAGACTCCTATGTGAGGGAACGGTACAGCGTTGAGCTGTAAATTATATTAAGACTCGTGTGTATAGGCTCGTCTTAATTGCTGATTTCTTCGTGCTAAGTCTGCCCGAGACACTCGCTAGTAAACTGAGCCTCATAGATTGATGTGATTTTGAGCGATCCAGCTAATCATTATTTCTTGTAATATTTTGATATTTAAATGGGTATAGATTCGTTTTTAAAATCCCTGTGACACATTTATACATATAGAATCACTTGTCCTAACTGACTGACTAATTCGTCAACGTTGAGCCTTAGCTGCTGGTCTTAAATATTGATCTTTTGGCAGTGACACCTTTTATATAGTAGTCATTCTTTAAGAAAGAATGTCTGGAAATTTATACCTTAAAGGAGTAAAATAAGGGTTGCGAATTTGTATGTAACTCCGTCATTTTTGAAGTTAGATCTGTAAAAAATTGTATTTAGATTTCTGGTTTTAAATAAAGACGCACGTGTTTTAGCGTTTCAGGCAAATCAACCCTAAGAGCACCAGCTTCGAATCACACACATTTATAAGGATTCCAGAAAAGCACTCAAAATCACTGAGAAAGTTACAATGAGCAGCCTAGCCTGAGTGATGGCACTGCGGTGACAATGATCGGTCTATCGATAGAAAACCGGCAGAGCTTTGTATGTTCAGGAGTGAAATTGTTAATTTGAAGACGATGACAGGTAAGCTTAGCGCGTGCAGAACCTTAGTGGCGTCTTGCTTTAATCAATGGATTACTGATTAATGGACGGAAAACAGTTCTGTTCCCCGCGGTGATAACTACACACACAATATGGTATTCCTATTTCTTCTCAGATAAAAAAATCTCTAAAGGCCTTCACACATATTCCTCTTGGTAATTTTAGCTCCCTAATATATCTTGGTTTCTATGAATTTAAGTTGAGGTTTCCACCATGATTTAAGGGTGGATACAAAAATTGCGAGACATGCACCATAAAACGTACGACGAATGATTGTGAGCTGCGCCATACATTAGAAAACTTAAGTGCTTGGTAACAATCTGGCATACACGCGGGCGAAGCCGCAGGCATAAGCTAGTACTGTATAAATCACATAAAGTGACTGCCTCTGTGGCGCGGTGGGAGTGTATCCGACTGCTACGCTAGAGGTCATGGGTTCGATCCCCACCCAGATTAAAACTTTGTGTGATGAGCACGATGGTTTATTCTGTGTCTGGGTGTTATTTATCTATAATATGTATGTATTTAGAAATATATAAGTATGTTTATCAGTTGTCTGGTTTCCATAGTACAAGCTCTGCTTAGTTTGGGATCAGATAGCGTTGTGTGAGTTGTCCCAAAATATTATTATTATTATTATCACATAAAGTTCAAAAACAATCAAAGCTTTACTCGATTTCCTTAAAACTCAATTATTAAGAGGCATTCTAACAGACACTACGCGGTACAAAATTTGTACCGCGTAGTGTCTGTTAGAATGCAAGATGCTTGATATTTAATATCAAGCATCTTGCAACCTCATCGAGTGATGAATAGTCACAACATCAACAAATCTTACAAACGATCAGTATGAAAAATGGCCCGCCTTTGTGCAAACACAAATGTAGAAAAGATTTACCTGTACGTAATATTGTTGGTTCAGCGCAATGCGTGTTACGCGCATGCGTAAGAGTTGTTATATCTGTATTGAGGTGTCATCGTGCGCGTACGCAAATATTTGTTAGTAAATACTTGGCGTAATTTGAAGAGACCGATTTGGTAATTATGAATGCATGAGTATGTACTTCTTGGTTGAATTTGTTGACTTTTTGTGTTGGGAATTACACAAATAGAACAAATATTGTTAAAATTTGAAGCGGCGGTAGCCTAATGGCTAAGGCATCGGATTCGCAATCCTGAAATATCATGTCTCGCAGGAAAACTCAGTTCTGCAGCGTATGCTGTCAGCAAAGTTAGACAGCTTACGAACGTAGAAACAGCTCGACTAGTATAATATTTTGGTTATTTTCACAGCGTCATGTCCTACGGCATATTGCTTTGGGGCAAGGCGGCTGATATACAAACTATTTTTATTCTTCAAAAACGTGCAGTGCGTGCGATATATCAACTAGGAGCACGAGTTTCCCTTAGAGAAAAGTTTAAAGAGATAGGCATTTTGACAGTTGCATCACAATATATATATGCAAACGTTATGTTTGTAAAACAAAACTTACATTTATATAACAAAAATAGTGATATTCACTCTGTGAATACAAGAAATAAGCACAAATTGGTAGGTCAATATCATAGACTTCATAAAACTTATAACTCATTCATGGGACTAGGTGTTAAATTTTTCAATAAAATCCCAGTCAGCATATCGAGTCTACCGGTAAATAAATTTAAGAATGTAGTCAAGAGACATCTTATACAAAGAGCTTACTATTCAATCGATGATTATTTAACTGACAAAGATAAATGGATGTAGTTCGTTGCTCCCTATTAATGTATTGTGTTGTATAGTTTATTGCATTTTACTAGGTGAATATTGCTGTCACAGTTTGATAATGTTACTTAGGTACTAGTTAAGAAAACGATTTACTTTTGTAAGTAAAGATTCTGCGTGATAAATTACGGCCATTATTTTCTTTCCTTTGAAAAACATGTATACTTATTCATTAAGTAGCAGTAAATTGGCCAATATTTAAGCACATAAAGTTTTTACATCGTAAGTGGATGCTCCTACTATGTTGTGCCCATTGAGGCTGATGTATCCGATCTCGTGTACTCTTCTAATATTATTGACCTCTTTTTTTTGCATCAGTCCTCTAATATGGTGTATAATATAATGGTGGCAGCACCTTACCTGCATATACAGTTTATAAACAAAGAAACATTGTAAACATTTGCAATTTGAAAAGAGTGGCCACGAGTTTTTATTGCCTGTTCTTTTCTCGGGCTTTACCTATTGTTTGCGAACAGGCATTACCAGTAAATGTAGAATCGACTTTTCACAAGTGTAGTATTTTGCTTCCTAAGTGAATAAATGATTTTTATTATTATTATTATTATTGAAGTCGCGGGTTCGTATCCTACCTATTATACCTCTTAACACAAGCCGTTTAGCTTGGCTGGAGGGGTTAATAGAAGTGCTAGTAATGTGTGATCCACAATCACACATTACTAGTTTTCTTCATTTAACAAAAATGTGTAAATGCTCTGTTATTCAAAATACTATTTAAAAAGGTGGACATCACATACATAAAGACATCTATTTCGGTTAGATACAAAAAACTATTTTTGTTAGCTTTTTATACAGAAAATTACAGGAAAACAAATACAGTAAACTTAGATAAGCCTTCGCCTAGTACAATGTTTCTCTCTACTTCTTTATGCAATTTATAAAATAATTTTGTGATTAATAAAATTATTTTGTGCATACTTATTGTACAGCTCTGTATAAATACAAAGTGGGCAGAATACACAATAAAGCCATATCGTTCAAGAATATGTTGCAACGTAGGTACTATTACTATGAGGGATGTCGTCGACGCATGAAATTGTACACCGCACATTTCCTACCTCTTATTGTACCAGAAGTGTACTTGAATAGCGGATTGGTGTATGATAATAACTCGTAAGAAACAAGGTATTATTTATTTTACATCAAAATAAATGTGTTTGTGATTAAAATATGTAACTTTATCATTAGGTACAATTTTCTAGGTTTTTGCAATTTATAGAAAAATACTAAAATCGCGATTAAAATATATATTTTATGACCTATCCTCGTAATTAAAATCGGTCGAGCCGTTTCGGAAGAGTTCGACTACGAACACCGTGTTTTGTATATTAGAAAGATATACTTATCGAATAAATAAGTGGCAATGGTAAGCCACATCGCCCACATAACCGACTATAGAAGACGATAAAATGAACCGATGGCCTGATTAAGGGGTCCTTTGGATGCAGACCGCCCAAAATCAGTCGTTGTGAAAGTCTATGTTCAGCAGTGGACGTCTTCAGGCTGAAGATGATGCTAGTGAAGAGTTACTATGTAGGAAATTACGTAATTTACCTTAAACTATTCACGCGACTAAGACCCGTAGTATATATAATTTTATAATGTGAACAAATCGCAAAAGTTTATCACTTATTACTAACTAGGTGACCCGCGCAACTTCGTTCGCGTCAATTTTTCCCGTTTTTTGCAAAAATGTTTCTCCGCTCCTATGTGTTGTAGCGTGATGTTATAGGTAAGGGCGATAAAATGGCTATCCAACACTAAAATAATTTTTCATTTCGAATTTCCTGTAGTTACTGAGATTATCGCTTTCAACCAAAACAACAAACAATCTCTTCAGCTTTATAATATTAGTATAGATGTATTGATATGTGAATTACAAATTACTATGGCGAAAGGACAAATAAGTTTATTATACCAAAGGTATTTAACAGCCTAGATATTCTAAGACAGAACCCTAAAGTAACATATGGTGTATTGAAGAAAGGGTTGAGGGATGCATTGTTAGAACATATTTAAATTTTGTATATTTTGTATTATAATTTGTGTTTGTAATTTATATATTTGTATTGTATCGTGTAGTGTAGTATTATATTGATTGTTTTAAGAGCGTATCTCGCCGTTAAAAGGTTACGTTTGGCGAGGATTTATGTATTAGAATAAGATTGTAAAAATTAATAACGAATAAAAAAAAAAAAAAAGTGTAGGACGTTGGAACACAGTCATTTACCATACAGGTACAATTGAATAGGCAAATGAGGATACAGGAACACAATTAATTTCGACTACACTAATAACGTTAACGTGACACCCTGTATAGCAGCTTTTGGAGGTACAGCCATAGTATAGATATACATAATTTTACGGTGGTGCAGCCACAGGCGTCGCCCGGCTGGATGGAGCGCTCCGCTTCCGGTGACCGCACCTCATCGTGCTAATAGTTACATAAATGACAGTAGTGTATGGCGACGAACGAACGTGGTAAGTCGAAACCAAATGATATGGAATAAGGCTAGGCAAATAGAGAGAGCGACAGTGACATCCTTCCTTATGGTTGGCACCTAAACTGAGGGCCGTTTGATAGTCAGTCATCAAACGACCCACAGTTTAGTTTAGGACTATATATTTATACTAGCTGTCCCGCGCAACTTCGTCTGCGTAAATTTTCCGCGTTATTGCAACATTTCTCATTGCTGCTCGCTCCTATTGGTCGTAGCAAGATATAACCTATAGCCTTTCTCGATAAATGGGCTATCTAACAGTGAAATAATTTTCCAATATTCCGAGATTACCGCGTTCAGCCAAAAAAACTCTTTATCTATAATATTAGTATAGGTTTGTCTTGACTCAGGTCAAAACAAATATTATATAGTCAATATTACACAATGTAACAAAAACATACGGATATAACACGTATCCAAACAAATTAATACATCTAAACATTTCGTAAGTGTATGCTAATTTGAAACATACATACATATATTGGATGCAGCTTGAAAATAACATGTAAATATTTTAATATATGCATATGGATCAATATGACAATATTCAAAATTGAGAATTAAGTATCAATATCATTTATTTATACTGTAAACAACGTTTAAAGTCAAACTCACTGCATACCTACATATTTTAATTATTTTTTAGCACTTTCATGGAACTCGACTTCGCCTCGAGGTTCACCTAGCTTCGCAGAGCACATACAATGGTCCCGATCAATCCAACTGAAAACTTTAATTAATAGCTAACAAGTGGATGACTAGAAGGAATTTATATGTGATTCGTCATATAAAAATTGGGTCACATAAAATGAAATGTAGATAATTATGATCCACTTTCCGCGTGCTGATTAAGGAGAAGATAGCATTTGACTATTAGTCAGCTAGTCTTTTAGTTTTTCATTCACAATGGTGTTTTGTAGTACAATTGAGAAACATTATCGTATTGTTTAGCTGGTAGCAGGACGTATCTATGCAAGCATACTTAATTGTTAGCTCCTGCGTTTTGTTTAGATAATTTATTGCTGATTTTATTATCTAGAATGCAAGGTCTCTTGAATAAGCTTTGCAATAGTTTTAGTTTTAAAAACGTATAAAGAGCTGATTGCGGCAATAAGTACGATACCTATTTTCTTTTTCGTTGTTGTTGGCTGATGTGTGCTTGTCGGGTAGCAGCAAAGAATGTTAACTATTACTACGCTAACAAACTCCCCTAGCTGACGTTACCATCCAGGAGCTATCATTGACCTAGTCCCTTGATTTTGGTAAAATGTGATAGATATATAGGTGTTATATTGGGAGAATATATAGTTTACCATTTATTGCCGTACGAGGGGATGGTGGAGCCGAGGAGAACAACTTGTTTCTCTATATGTAAAAGTCGCAAAAGTTTAAAACAATAATCATGTTTTTTAATATCATAGATACATCTTCTGATTAATGATGATATATTTAAAAAAAAAGAATTACGTTTTTAATGAATTTGTATTGTAATGTAGATTATGTGAAAGTAAAATCTTTTGAATTGCTTTGTGATTAAACTGCATGGATTTTGAAAAGTTGCATAATATCCGTTGGGTATATAAGAAAGTTTTTGAAAGGTATAAACATTTAGGAATTTACATGTGTAGATATTAATAAAATAATGCGTAAGATCCTGAACATCTATCATATACGTAATTATATAAATATGTCTAAAATATTTAATCATTAACACTGGCGAATTTAGGAGGTAATTTCATAGCTAAACTGATAATGAATATGAATTTAAAATAAATATTTATTATTAAATGATGTTGACATTAGAATTATTTATTACTTTTGTCACAAATGTCACCAATGTTTCGTAAAAGATTATTTTTGTAAAAACATAAATATTGAAACGTAGTCGATTAGAATTATTTTCTTTTCTACAAGATACAAGCATAAACGTAAACGAAATTAAATGATATACATAAATTCTACTTAACCAAGGATTGAACTGAACGATAAGTGACGACTACAACCAAAGTATTTGGGTTTCTTATTTTGTAATTACGCAAATTTAGAAATACGCATAAGAAAGAAAGAATGAAATATCCTCTCTCTCTGATTAAATTCTCTATGAGGTCTACTCAGATAAAGCTACTAGCAATAGCTAGTCTACTATAAAGTAAATACTAGTATAGGAGTACTGTAAAGTTCGCCTGAACTATTCCGACAAAAAGAGAAATTACAGAGAAAAAATTGTATGAAGGCTAACACTTAGAAAAAGATACGCAGAACCAACATAACGCGAGTAGAGTAGCAAGGAAGAGCTGGTATGTATCCGTTTGTACACACATTCAACATCACAGATGAAAAGTTTTGATACGAACGATACAAGCACGAACGCGTATATACGTACTAGTAATAAAACACATTACGCTTACGTCAAGTCGTGAGTTTTGTGTAAATATGGATCATTGAGCGCACGATGCCGATGGGCCCGTACTTTCTATTGAGAACAACTCAGGATGGGTGAAAGTTCCATTCAATTGTTTAATTTAAAAAAGAAAATTCTAAATTAGTCTATTATTTTAAATAGTTGCAGATTTTCTAGTGAACGCATAATGCTAACACGGATATCTTATGAACATCACTATTAAGTTGAAATATTAAGCAAGGGAGACCAGGGATGGTTGACTAAGTTTCAGCTTATTGGCTTATATGTTTATTGTTTTTAAATATATTATCATAAAAATGTAGTATATCAGGCAGATACATTATTAAACTTTGGAAAAATAATAGAAAAACATAATTATGTCTCGAAACATAGCGTACAGCGGCGATTTTATAGCACAAGAAAGACTCAACTTAACCCATGCCTGGTAAGTTCGGTAATGATATAATAAAAGTAAAAATAATATTGTAAGTACTTGCAATAATCATTTTTCTTTATTGAAAAATATTTATATATAAAACATATAGGTTTTAATAAAGAAAAATGTCGATATGCCTTATCCGATACGTCCTTGGGGTACTTTCTTAATCTGTCTTTCTTTTGTAAGTGTTCATGGCCCTGGAATAGCCAAATATATGCACAATTACGCTACCATATATAGAAAATGTATACAAAAGAATAAATATGTTTTTTTTAAAGTATATCTAGAATAACATTTGTCATCTAGTCCTGAATCATTAAAGTCTACCAACCCCTAGTTTACTATTAGTATTTATAAGAAGGAATGTTTTATCTTCTTCTATCTTATTTTAAAAATATAATGATCAACAAAAACAAAATTAGCTAGTTAAAATGCTGTTATTAACTTAAGCTGATAAAAGATTTAGTTGAAATCATTAACTCTTAATAATTGAGGAAGATAATAATTAAATAATATATAATAATGTTCTTTGCAGTTTTCTGAGGTAATTACAAGGTATTACTTCGATTCAAAAATATTTAATTTATGAATTGAAATAATTGCATTTTTTTGGCAAGATATAATTAACAATATGCAATTAAGAGCAAAAACCAAATTAACCGATACCCTGGATAAAATAGACCTCTAAAATTGGAGATAGACCGGCCCTTGATTGAGATCTACACAAGTAAAGTGAATCCAAATTAAAACGAATTGGTATCCAAGAGATGGCAAAAGACGTTGAGGACGACAATTAATGCGCTGGGAAGATGAGCTTAAACTTACTGCGGAACCCAAATGGAGGAGAGTTGCTCAAGACAGGAAGCAATGGAAACTACTGGAGGAGGCCTTTACCAAAAGGGGCACTGAGTTGAGAGACATCTTATAGCCAAACGAACCATACGATACAGCCATAAACATTAAATCTCTCACCTAGATTAACGGGCTAAATAAATAAATAAATAAATAATTAGTGATACTTACAGAGAGACTTATAATGGCAAATCGATCAAAAAAAATATCAAAATCGGGCCACACGCGCGGTCGTTCAAATTTGTGTACATACTCGTATTTGTAGCTAACAATTTGTATATATTTGGTGCAACTTTGCTGTTGACATGTTAGTGCAAATCTTACCATAAAACAAAAAAAATCTTAATTAAAGCGTTGTTAGGATTTGTACACAAGTTTGTGGTTCAGAATTTATATATATTTAATGAAACTATTTGGTGCAACTATTAACATGTTAGTAAAAATCTTACCATCAAAACACAAAAATCATATTTTTAAGCGTTGTCAGTTTTTGTATATAATAATAATAATAATAATATATAGGGACAACTCATATATATATTTGTGGTTTAAGAAATTGTGATCCATGTTTAAGGAAATCGTACCGTTAAAACACAAACATTAGATGTTTATGTTTTACTATCGTAAGTAATGTTATTTTGTACTATGATATGTCCTTACACATTATTGCATATACGTATACAGCTAAATCGATTGTTTTAGAATATATTATTAACAAAATATTTTTTTTTTTTTTTAAAGACGACTCCCGCACTAGGGTACAAGCCCTGTGTCGCGGGGAACTTTACAAACATACAAGTCACGGACACAAAGTACACCCAGACTCGGGACAACAATTTGTGGATCACACAAAGTGGTGTCCCGTGTGGGAATCGAACCCACGACCTCTTGCGTAGCAGTCGGACACACTCCCACCGCGCCACACAAAAAATACTTTTTTATTAATAATAATAATAAAAAAGTATTTTTTCCGTATCTCTTGTTTTTAACATTTCAAATGATAATAGTGTCGTTAGGAGCTTATTAAGCTAGTGATTTGGTATCAGTAAGGTTAGTTGTTGGTGATTCTAGAGCTACAAAACTCGAATGTGTAAAGGCCTCCTCCAATTCTTCCACAATGCTCTGTTTCTGTTTGTTCTTGCAATGTTCGTTAGGTTCAGCAGTTCACCGTTTAATTGGTCTTCTAACTTTTCTTTTGGCTAGAGATCCCTTGCGTCTTCTAGTTAATATTGTCCATCTATGGTCTGTATGTCGTGAGATATGTTCTGCCAGTGTACTTGAACTTCTAGGCTTGAGTGAGTGTATCTGATATTTTTGATTCCTGTCTTATTCTGGGGTTTTAAACTTCGTCTTTTATTTGTTTTTAAGGTGCTTCTTTGCATTACACTTATACAAACAAAGTGCAACAGAGAATAAATACAACGCAGTGGGCGTTCTATTTATAGATATAGTTTTTTACATACTCAATATTGTTTTCTTTTACGCTAATGGGTATTTAAGGGCTGTCATTATTTTAGTCTTACTTCTATGCATTTGTAATACATATTTTTCGCTTTCTTGGTCTAGCGTTGATAGCATGCCTTGTAATTGATTGGCTGATTCAGAAAATATTACTAAAATGATACGTCAGCAAATCTGAGATGATTTAATCGACGTCCCTCGATATCAATTTCAAGTTTAACTCTGCTAGTGCTATTTTAGTAGATGTATTTTATGGTGTTTATGTATTTATCTTCTACATTATATGTTTTCAATGCATTCCAGATTGCGCTGTGGCTAATGCAGTCGTAAGTTTTGCTGTAGTGGATGAAGACTATAAATAATGGATTGTTGTATTCGTTAAACTTTTCTATCAGTTGTTCGTTTGTATATGGTCCAACGTACTGAACCAGAGCGGAAGCCTGCTAGTTCTACTGGCTGCGAAGAGTCATTTTTTTCACCAATTATTTTCAGTATGATAGATGTAAAATTTGTATTCACTTGCCAGTAGGCTGATGCGTCTGTAACTTCCGATTTTTAAAGGGTTCCCTTTTTTATATATTAATGTCATGTTAGATGAACACGATTGTTTTGGTACTATTTCTGTGTCCAGTACAATATTAAAGAGTGGTGTTAAATGTTTAAGTAAGACAGGAACTCGTGACTCGTTAGTTCCCTTCTGTTCTTGGCCTCTTTAGCAAGTTCTTTTAATTTTTTAGTGTCTTTAGGTGTGAGTGTACTTCATCTTCTTCTATAGGTAATTTTTTTACCAATTCTGCGTAATTAATAGACTAATTTAGTATAAACTATCAACGCGAAGTTTTCCTTTTTTTCTAGCATTTTGTCTCTTAATTATTTTCCTTTTTTTTGTACTTTCTTGGGATAGTCTTCCGAAACTGAAATGTTGCCATTTTTTTTATTTATTGTAATTATTTCTTCTTTTTTCGAAGTATTTACTGAATAAATAAGTAAGCCACTGTTCCTGTGAAGTATTTACTAAATAAATAAGTCAGCCAAGTTCAATATTGCTAGTTTTTTACCAATTCTGCGTAATTAATTAATATTTCTAACTTTGAAATTAATTTTCAAATCAGTACTGATCTTTTTTGTCGGCCGTTCCAAAAAACCACAATGGATATCTCCATTGTAGTTTTTTCAAATTCTTGTATACCACACAAAATATATTTTTGTTTCTTTTGATTTCCTCCATCATAGTAATCTTCTTCTTGAGTTCTTGATTTTTCAACTTTAGTTGTTCAATTTTGCATGTAGGTGGGGCCAATTTTTCGTCCATTTTCGGAATTATATCTTCAGTTTGTTTAGACATTCATATTTTCATACTTTAATAAAGTTTTTCATGTTATCCATTATTGTAAGTTATAATTTTGAGTTGGTAACACTAGTTATTGATTCGCAAGTTTTTCAGTGAAACCAAATTTATAATCATAAAATATATAGTACATAGTACGCAAATACTCTATCGTTGCAAAAAAAACCGCTCAAACAAGTGTTTCCTTATTTTAAATCAAAAAGCTAAATAACGGACGCATAATTATTATACGGGAGTTAACGCGCATTATTTATCTTAATCATGCAATGCAAAAGCTTAAATTTTAGTATATATGCATAGATACAACTGCATTGAGAACGAGTCCGAAATTATTGTTTCATTGCAACTGATTTATATCAGTGAAGGAAGATATTAAGCATATCGGCAGACATCCACCAAACCGTACTAGGAGGAGACAATTTCCTTGCGAAGGGAACGTTATACCTATTTCTGGTTTTGAAATAAATAATGACACCAAGATTAATTTAGAAATACTTTTAGACTGGTATAACTACCGGTATTTCAGTGCTCTAACAAACTAGTTGTCCTTACGTTAATTGAAACTAGCCAGAGCTGGCAATCAAAGATTCGCAAATAGTTTTAACGATCATCGGCAAACGGTAGCATGTGGCATAGTGTTATGCGGACCTTACTCGAACAATATTATTGAAACAATACTTTTGACTTGTTTCTTCTCTCGATTGTGAAGAAAATAAAACAGTTGCTCCGTACCAAACTGCAAGCTTTAATCCTTCGAGATACAATTTTTTGAATTAAATTAACTTGTTCAGTGTAGGTTGGGTGCGTTTTTCGTCGCGCGCTGTCGCTTCTGTTCTCCTCCAGGCGGCGCTCGCGTACTCGGCGCCAACTTCATCTCGCTTCTCATTGGTCCGTTTGAATCGGTTCTAAACTAGTGGAGGGACGGTTCCGAACATCCTCCCCCTCCTTGAAATAGTGATTTTCAAGAGTGTAATTGGGATCTCCAATGTCCAGAGTACAGACTTTGGTAAGAGCTCGTCTAATGATACCCTTTGTGGTAAGAATATCGACGACTCGTGATACTCCATCTTCTCTTGGATATAATTTTTGAATGCGCCCCATCAGCCATTTCATCGGTGGTAAGTTGTCGTCTTTGACGATCACCAGTTCTCCCAGCTTCACTGCCCTTCCTTGCGTTCGCCATTTTGTCCTTTGCTGCAGGTCAGACAGGTACTCCTTGGTCCAACGTTGCCAGAAGTGATGACGTAGACGCTCAATCAATTGGTATCGGTTGACATTGATCGTTTCCGTTGAGGGTGATGGTAATGCCGTTAGCGGCCTACCAATCAGAAAGTGGCCAGGAGTTAAAGGTCTCAGATCAGAAGGATCTACAGACAGTACTGTCAACGGGCGTGAATTTAATATTGCTTCTATTTGTGTGAATAAAGTAGCTAATTCTTCGAACGTTAAACTACTATTACCAGCGACGCGTTTTAAATGAAATTTAGCGGCCTTAACGCCCGCCTCCCAAACTCCACCAAAATTCGGTGAATATGCCGGTGAAAACTTAAACGTTACGCCTTCATAACACGCGAAATCATTTACAGCCGTTTGACAGGATTTGAGTAATCTACCAAGTTCGTTATTTGCTCCTACGAAATTTCGACCATTGTCACAATATATAGTCTGCGGTTTACCTCTGCGAGATATAAACCGTCGCAAACAGGATAAAAATGCGTTGGTGCTTAGTTCACTTACTAGTTCTAGGTGTACTGCTCTCGTACACAAGCAAACAAAGATACACAAGTAACATTTGGTGGTTCTTGCTCCACGACCCTTGCGACTAGAAATTAAAAACGGTCCTGCGAAATCGGTACCACAGGTTTCAAACGGCGGAGAAGGGGTTACTCGAGGTCGAGGTAAGTTTCCCATTATGGGTTGAAAGGTTTGAGCTTTTAACCTTCTACATTTTACACATTTGTTGACTATCCTGGCGCTTAAAGAACGACCACCGATAGCCCAAAAGTTATCTCTAATAGAGCTCAATAATTGTTGAGGTCCACAATGCAATAGACGAACATGCTCAGCCTCAAATAATAGTTTGGTGAATAAGTGTTTGGAATCTATCAAAACTGGGTGAATCTTTTCATATGGACAATGGGAAGCATTTTGGATGCGACCCCCAACACGTAAAACATTGTCATTGTCAAGAAAGGGATTCAACGGTAAGATATTTGATTTAGAATGTAACGATTTTAAATTTATAAGAGACCCAATGTCATTGGTGAAAGAATCGATTTGTGACTGTTTGGCTAGAAATAATAATGATTTTCGTAGTTCAGCAGCCGTAAGTTGACCTTTAAGTTGAATATTAGTGCGCTTACTATTATTTATAAATCTCAAAACATATGCAAAGATTCTTTGCAGTTTAGAAAGTTTTGAATATTTTTCATATGGTACAAAATTGTCAACACATTTTATACTTGTTAAACATTTTATTTCAGGAAGTTCGTGGCAACCTAAATCAAGAATTGGCCACTCCGATTCCGACTGCATTAAAAACGTAGGGCCATGCCACCATAATGAATTATTAATTAATTGCTGAGGAGAGACCCCTCGAGATGCTAAATCAGCAGGATTACAATGAGTTGGTACATGGCGCCAAAGTGATTGGTCAGTTAATTTACGTATTTCTTCTATTCGGTTACTAACGTACGTTTTCAAAGTTTTAGGTTGAGTTTTCAACCAACCTAGGACAATGGTGGAATCACACCAATAGACACATTTTGAAATAGGAATTCTACTTGACTCCTTAAATTTAGCATAAAGGCGAGCACCTAGAAGGGCGGCCATCAATTCAAGCCTAGGTATCGTTAAGTCTGGTTTGATGGGTGCTACCCTCGCCTTTGCAGTCAGTAAATTAACCTGAACTGTGTTAGTATTATCTTTGATAGATTTTATATAAATGCAGGCTCCATAAGCCTTTTCAGAAGCATCAGTGAAACAATGTAGCTCTATTTGATCTGGATGATCACATAAAACATACCGAGGTATTTTTAAGTGAGCTAGACAGGTGACATTGTTAACAAATTGTTCCCATTTAGATCTAATGTCATCAGGCACCAAATCATCCCAATCAATTTTTATTCGCCATAATTGTTGCAGTAGCGTCTTTGGAATGATTGTACACGCTGACAACAGACCCAAAGGATCAAAGATTTTACAAGACATTGAAAGAATATTACGTTTCGTAACTATGTGTTTGATTTCGAGTGGTGTTGAGAAGTGCAAAGTATCAGGTGTCGGTGACCATTTCAAACCTAGAACATTTGAATCCTTGCTAAAATCTTGAGACTGATCTACAATCGACATGTTATCAAAGATTTCAGGAACATTAGTCCGAAGTTTTCGTAATGGAAGACATGCTTTTGATAACGTTTCGATAAAACCTTTTGTTATTTCTTTGAGTGCATTTTTACAAGATGTTCCCGTATTCATGTCGTCTACATAAAAATCTTCTTTGATTACCCTGGCAACAGCTTCATTAGAACATTCATTAGCAAGTTGAAATAAACATCTTGTACTCAAAAAGGGAGCTGCGGCTGTCCCATAGGTAACCGTATTTAATTGATAGGTTTTTATTGGTGAATTTGGGTCTGGTCTCCAAAGAAGAAATTGAAAATGACGTTGTGACTCATCAATCATTATTTGACGGTACATCATAGCGATGTCACCCGTGACTACGTACGCATTTTGACGGAACCTTAATAAAATTGATAACAAGTCATCTTGAACAACCGGTCCAACTAACATAAGATCATTTAAAGATTTGCCGGAAAAGGTTTTTTGAGAGGCGTTAAAAACGACTCTTAATTTAGTAGTTTCACTGTGCTCACGTAGAATAGCATGATGTGGCATATAATATCCAAATTGAGGTCGCGAAATTTCAGATAAATGACCTAAGTTTTCGTATTCCTTTAAGAATTCTCTATATTGATCTTTGAGTCCGTTTTTATTAATTCTTTTTTCAAGACTGACCAGTAGTTTTTGAGCTATAGGATAAGAATCAGCTAAAGCCTCTTCGGGAGCCTCCCGAAAAGGTAGCTTTACACAAAACCTACCATCATTAAGGCGTTTTGTATGTTTTTTAAAATGAGATTCACAATATTCTTCTTCTTTAGTTAATAATTTGGAACTAGAAGGAAGTTCTTCAACCTCCCAGAATTTAGCTAAAGCTTCGCGTACTTCAGACGAAAAATTACACTGAATAGCATTTACAGCAGAATAATCTGGTGCTGACGTCCCTACGGACCCGGCAACCAACCATCCCAATGAATCTTGTAGTGTTGGTAGATTAGGTCCTAATTTAATTTGATTGGCTACTACAATATCCCAAAATACATCAGCACCTAACAAAATGTGAATTTCTGACGGTGAATAAAAACTCGTATCTGCTAGCGTTATGTGGGTAGGCAAATTTAATTTATTAACATCGACCGGTACCCTTGGTAGGTTGCTAGTAATTTAAGGAATAAGTAGAAAGGAGACATTAATACTGAAGTCGTTTAAACGAGACTTTATTTGTAAATTACAAAATTTTACTGAATTTGTTACTACAGTATTATTAACTCTATATACAGATACTGGTCTGCTAGTAGAACATGAAATGTTCATTAAATTTTTAATCTTTTCAGATAAAAATGACGACTGGCTTCCACTGTCAAGAAGAGCCTTAGCTCGGTAACATTTATTTGTAGCAGGATCCACAATAACAATTTCTGCTGTACATAATAATACCTGTACAGGAACAACAGCTGACAATGATACACTAGGAACTGCTAATGGTGACTCATCTAAGTTGGATTGAGCAACATCAGAGTTCATTGACGAACTGTATGTGGTATCCTTATTGACATGATTTTGACTATATTTGTGTAACAATGAATTATGACGTTTTCTACAGATTTTACAGGGACCCAGTTTACATTTAGGTAATTGATGACCAGTGCGAAGACAATTTTAGCATAAATTATGTTTCTTGACTACTTCCATTTTTTCATTAAAAGTTAGTGCCTTAAATTGACTGCAGTTGTAGATAAAATGATTTTTACTACAATACACACAACTTACATTTGATAAACTTGGTTGATTAGATGTAATAAATGCTTTTGTTGATCTGTGTTCCTTGCTTATATTTTTGTCTGACTTAATTGGATCAATTTTTCCATACTGAATCGTTTCCAATACATTGGCGCGATTTCGCAAAAACTCCAAAAAGTCAGCCAGCGTAGGAGATAGTTCAAGTGTATTTCGATGTTCCTCCCACTTGCGACTAGTGGTGCCATCTAGTTTTGAAGTCATAATGTAAATAACTAAAGTATCCCAAAAACCTACAGGCTCTTTTAGTTCGTCCAAGGAACGTAAATTTTTAGAATAATAATCTACCATGTATCGTAAGGATTTGTGGGACTCTTTAGCTATAGTGTCGAAATTGAATAAAGACTTCACGTGATTATTGATTAAAATTCTTTTATTGTTGTACCGATCACACAATATATTCCACGCTAACTCGTAGTTAGAAGAACTAAAATTAATAGATTTTATTACAACGGATGCACTTCCTTCTAGAGAATTACGCAAGTAATGAAATTTACTTATTGGTGGTATACTAGAATTATTGTGGATTAAAGACTCAAAGTTATCACGATATTCCAGCCATTTCAAATGATTTCCATCGAAGGTAGGCAACTTAATCGTAGGCAACTTTACATTTAGCTTATTATTACCACAAGAATGGAAGCAAGAACCGCCACCTTCATACTGTGAACCTCTAGTACTTTCAGCATGTTCGCCACTATTACGCATTGCGCTAGATGACTCAAGTACATTCTGGGCTAAAGAAATAAGGTGACAAAATGTACTTTCAATACTGTCACGCTCAGAAATCTGTATATCAATATTTTCAGTACTCAACATTTCGATTTTACCTTGGACGTCATCAAACAAAGGCAACATTTCCTCAACTCGCGTTAATTTTAATTGCAATTCCCTTGTTTGAATATTGTCCATTTGAACGAGTTTTAAAACGTCCAGGTATTTAGAAAAATTTGTTAGTCTCGCTTTGATTGTACCTCGTTGGTGTACTAAATCTTTTAATTCCTCGACCATGGTTAAAAATAATAGTAGGAGCAAATAAACAACTAAGTAAAACAAAATAAATTTCCAACCTCAAAGGCCGTCTGTTTGTCAACAAACGGCGAGATGTTCGCGTATTATGCTGCAGATAACAAACCGACTTCCAGTAGGTATTCACCCGTCAATTTTGAGGAATGTAGGACCCGGCCGTTGAAGCGGCGAATCTGGAATTCATACGTAAAACCAATTAACAAATTTAATAACTAAATGTAGGTAGATATTTACGTAGGTAGGTAATTATTGCTCTTTAACCTGTAAAATAATTGATTTAAAAGACTTTATAATGTATTATGATACGTAGAAACAATATGTAGGTACTATCAGGAGGGCTAACTATCGTTAATCACCAACAAAACTTCCTTAGATTTCGTAATTAACAAAGTTATAAACGCGTGGGGTTACGTTTCTGCACTTTACGTTAACGCGGACTTGCAACCTTTTTTAACGTAATTTTAAAATTCAATAGAAATAGGTATGTTAAGGTTGTATTACGAGGTATTTTTTATGTTATAGTGCTCAAAGTAAGCCCACAGACTGCCTAGACTATTATTATGCCTAATAGCTAAATACGCCCTCGACTTGGGTAGTAAATTACGTAGGTTTTTAGCCGTAGTACTTAATTTGAACAAAATAGAATTAACACTAATTATTTGTAAAATTAATCAAACTAGGCGACGCAGCAAATTATAGGCGTAAAAAAAACTTACCAACTGTTAATTTTTGATAAAACGGGAGTGGCGGTAGGTACCTTAAGAAAGTGGTTTGCTGGCAATCAGAAAAGGTTTGAACTAGCACGGTTTAACAAACTGAAGCAATGTTAAATACGCCGTTGTGTTTAATGTTGTGTAATTTTGTTGCTTACACTCAAAACTGGACAAACTTTCCTTATGAACTGCCGCCTTCGACACCACACAATCCCTTTTTCGAGCGCTTCGGTTTGGATGGATCACGTCGGGGTCACCAATGTTTCTTCTCTCGATTGTTAAGAAAATAAAACAGTTGCTCCGTACCAAACTGCAAGCTTTAATCCTTCGAGATACAATTTTTTGAATTAAATTAACTTGTTCAGTGTAGGTTGGGTGCGTTTTTCGTCGCGCGCTGTCGCTTCTGTTCTCCTCCAGGCGGCGCTCGCGTACTTGGCGCCAACTTCATCTCGCTTCTCATTGGTCCGTTTGAATCGGTTCTAAACTAGTGGAGGGACGGTTCCGAACAGACTCAACATAATATACGCTTAGGCGACTCAATAATATTGATCAATATACTCCTGACAATATGTTTATCAATATAATATAATATAGGTAGGATTTAGAGCCAGACCCCAAGAATATCTATAGAAGGAAAGTTTTGTATATACTTCGCTCGGCAGCGCGTGTTTACTCAAAACACTTTGCGTACAAACACTGTGTCGCGGGCGGGTGAAGTGTGTATTTGTGTGTATTTTTAAAGCATCTGAAGAATTTCCTACCGTTTAAAACCAAATTAATTCTTATACAGACATTGATTTGATTGATTACGGTGATGTATGCTACCTTGACTTGAATACAGAGCTCCTCAGTAAGTATGGCCGACTTCTTAATAACTGATATCATATCATCGTTTCTAACTTAAATAGATATACTTGATATTCGTCAACGTTGCAACGCTTGCGTCTTTTCACTACTCTTTATTCTATTTTTAACTCTCCTTTTATTACCTATTATTTATCTTCTAACTTTTAATACTTGTGCACTAACTATAGCAAAGATCTTCGATCATCCAACAACCTGCTTCTCTTATGTCCTGATCAGTCTTCAGATTCCAGAACGAATTTGTTGGATGTTAGAATGGCTCCCAATCGCTTTAAATTCAATATGAAGTTTCGTTCTCTATTCCTTGATTTTTCGGCTGAATCACAATGATAGCAAATTCCATTATTACAATATATCTATGTACAGCGCTAAGTCTACCTTTGTACAGTTTTTGTGCAGAATTTCTTTAAATAAATAGGTAAATTTCCGCACTAGTGTACCAATACCAGTAATTAACTTAGATTTATGAGTACGCTAAATAGAATTATTCTTAAAATAGAGTCAGTAGTTTAACAGGTTTAAGGAAGAACGAAATTAGCGAATACAACTGCAACAGTTGGTAAAAAACCTCAGTGGCTAAATAGAATTATTGCATCAACAATTGAAATAATTACAGAAACAAAAAGTAACTGAAAGATAACAACAGTCTAGCAGCGAAACACCTCCTGAAAACGTCCGGTATAAGACTGACGAAAATTATCTTGCGAGAGAAACAGAATAGGTCGAAAAAAAAGCAAGTTAAAAAGTCACTGTCCCCGCTGTCAAAAGAAGATGAACGTCAAACAACAATTTGGAATAATAGGGCTCTAAATTTAATGCCAAGTTCGAAAGAGTACAACCGTGAGAAAAGAACTTGGCAATAAAAAAATATGGCCACTTTTTTTTAAATGGTAATAAGCTCGATAGAGAGTCATTTTAACTTCATGAGTACATCCTGCAAATCTGCGGGCCAACATATTGTTTTGTACAGACAACGCTCTGCGCTCTCTTTTAATATCTAGGTCGTCACACAAGTTCTCAGTTACCCAGTAACCAAAGTATTTAAATTTTGTAACCCTTTTTAAAATAAATATCAAATAGTGAAAAATGTGGTACCTTTACGTAGCCTTAGGTATAGATTTTAAATACAAGTAACTCACTTTTACTAGTGTTGTACAAGACCATGAGGCACCGCATAGTTCTCACACAACCTCAGAAGTCGTCTTAAACCACTGATCTATGGGCACAGCAGCACCATGTCGTCCGCATAGCTGTTGTTGTTCATAGCAACGCCATCAACATGACAGCCGACAACAGTGTTGCTGAGCTCAACAATCAGTTGGTTTATATACAGATTGAATAAGCGAGGGGAGATGATTCCATTAACGCACCCCACTTTTCAGTCACATTAACTAATATTTAGTTGTCATACCGTTTTCATAACTTTAAAATAGTGTTGATTATAGACTATGTATGTAAAATGGGGATGTAATTTTTTTTACCTATCCCATCGTGAGGAGTATCGTTAAATAGGCCTTTTAAAAACGTTTAGGGGTTCTGAAGACCATTTTTACCCGACTGCAGAGGGTAATGTGTTTGACGTGAATAATAATATACCAAAAGTAATAGACGATCGTATTATTCTTGCGATCGTCACTAAATCGAAATTCAAAATGGCGACAGCCAGACACCTTATTGTGATAGAGACAAAAAACTAAAGTCAACAAATTATGTCATATGGGGTATCATCGTGTAGGTATTTTAAAATAATGATGAAGTTTCTTATATCAATTTTACATAAAATAAGATTCCGTTTAGGATATATGGCGATTTAAAGTTTGTTATCAACTATTTTCATTAAAATTTTCGATAGTTACAGTTATTACGTTACGTTACATCTTTCAACCAAATAAAAAAATCAATTATAAAAATCATTAAACCCGCCAGCTTAAAAAAAAATGAAACAAGATAAACTTAAATAATGCAGTCGGAGGCATTCATGAATCTCAGTGACCTTACTAAAATTTAAGTTTATCTTGTTTCAATATTTTTTAAGCAGGCGGGTTTTTTGATTTCTAAAATTTATTTTTTCATATTTAGGGATTAGTTTGTGAAATAATAAACTTTGAAGTGCAATTTTTGTTAGAGTCAAGTGTCCCTGCCAGCTAAATGGTTGATGTTGGGTATGTGAAAAAGTCATAGTAGTATATACAGTCAAAATAAAACGAAAACTATCACGGCATATATAGGTTTTACAAGTTTACGAGTACCAGCTGATCAAATGATAAGTAACAAAATTTTCGTACAAATTCCTTTGAAAATCAAGTAAATACATATAGTAATAGTGGGTTTCTGTTGTTTTTTATTCAGACTTACAAGTATGAATAAAAAACAACAGACCCACTTCTTAAGCTGCATTATTACTATTGGGACTACGGAACATTGTACGTGGCCCGACCTGTGACCTTGCCGGTTTTAAGGGTTCCGTAGCCAAAATGTCAAAACAGAAAAAACAAAAAAAGATACACACATTACTTACGCTGACAAAGTAAAGAATAAAATCTAGAAAAAAAAATTTGGTACCTTCGCTATATGTAAAGTGGGGGAGTTATTTCTTTTTTAACTTCATTAGATAGGTCTTTTAATAACGTTTAGGAGTTGGGGAGACAAATTTTAGATTTAGGGATCGATTGTAAAGTATTAGCTATGTTTGTATTTAGAATTATATAAGTATGTTTATCAGTTGTCTGGTTTCGTTTTTATAGTACAAGCTCTGCTTAGTTTGGGATCAGATAGCGTTGTGTGAGTTGTCCCAAGACATTATTTTTTTATATTTTATCATTATTAAATTAGTCTTTTAATTTTTATAATGATTAAAAAAAAAATTTGAAATTTCTATTAACAGTTTATTCCAATTTAAATTTAATATAATCAAGGCAATTTTAATGATACAGATTAATAAGTTCACTTACTGTATAATTACAGAACGTTAATGATAGATGCACTTAATTTATATAAACGTGACTGAGATGTGAAAAACAGAGTTCCACATCCGTCCGCAAGATAAACTTTTTACCCATATTTTATATAAAACTAGCTGCCTGACTCACTAGGGGTGTACTAATGAAGAAATTGAGATCAAAACTTTCATATTTTAAAGTACAATCATTAAAATAGGATGATTTACTTTCTTTCCGTTTATATAAACCTTGTACTGCAAATTGCGAACACAATAACAAAAAGAATTAGCCAAAAATGCAGTCATTCTGAAGTAATGCGCTTACATATATTTGGCAATTGATTTATATGGACTTGCGACTCACCTGCGTAACATTGAGATTCGAATACAAATAATGATCAATCATTATTTTTTAAAAGTTCTAAATGAAGTCTTTTATATACCTTCTTCAGACAATTGGGTTATGCATCATCGAAATCCGTTAAGCATTATCATGTTATCCTTTAACATATGTAGGTGTGGCACTTGATTTAGCTTCTTATATCTAAATGAATTTAGTCAATTTTAATTATTTTTTATTTAAGGTTTCTGCGTTTTCTAATTGTTAACTATCATCACACCGGATGAATTATAAAGTAGCTCTTTTATAAAAAATATTTTGTGTTTAAGATGAAATGGGTACATTTTTATTTGCAAACAAGTAGTATATCTCCCGTAACTCAGAAATCTACGACTACCTGAACATAAAAACCGTTGTTGAAGAAGCGGAAGTCTTCAAACAAAAATATATAAGACGCTTAGAAAGCCATCCCAATTATAATGAGGGGTGTCAGGGTAGTGGCCCTGACACAACATAATCGCCATTACTCACATGACATTTGGTTATAGTCCAGAAACTGATTGCAGATAAACGAAAAAAAGTATCGCCTATCTTTCGGATAAACAAGAAGGTTTTATTTTTGTCAAACTTTCTATAAAATTTCGCAATATCGATAAAAATATTTTGGTACTAATTCATTTGTTTATGTCTAGATTATACTGTGATTTAAGAACTGACTTTTAACGTAATTTAGTATTCATGACAGAAACATTATTTATTCGAACCCAGGTGTTAGGTTATTGTTATAAATTATAAACTAGTTCTTGATCGCGGTTTCGCACGTCTCTTAAACTCACATTAGACTAGCAGCAAATTTAGCAATTATACTAGGTTGCGCTTTTTGGCTGACTTTTGTGTTCAAGGCGATCCACGCTTACTATATTAGTTCCCAATACAAGTTCATTTTATTATTTAACCATATATTTTTTTTTAGTCTGTTCATAATTATTTTTTAATTCGTTACGACATTTATCACCAAATAGCTAACTTAGTTTTAAGTTTAATTTTTTTTTTTTGATGATTCTGATCTAATAAGAGGGCGCTACAGCATTGATATTTATAAGCTTATAAATACCAATCTGCGTAATAATATGTATATATATATATATATATATATATATATATATATATATATATATATATATATATATATATATATATATATATATATATATATGTATGTGTGTGTGTACCATGCCACCTACAACCTTTATCTAAGAACAACACATTATATATAATATTTTTAAGTAGCGATATTGTCGAAATTCTGCTCTATCGTCAAATCAGTTCCAAGTTACTAAATTATTGTGTTGTCTTTCGAACTATATCCACATGCAAAATTTTATTGGGTAACGATGAATTAGAAGTAGGTTATAGTTGATCGTCCAAAACCTATCCTTAATTTCCTGTGGAGTGCCACTCCATCATCAGATCAGCTCTAAGTTGCCAAATGACAGTATTGTCTTCCGGACTACATTCACATCCAAAATTTATTGCAATACGATAATTAGAAGTACCTCTTTAGATTAAAGTTGACCGTCAAGACCTAAACATCCCTGAGGTATTATGCTCCATCATCATATCTGTTCCAAGTTACCAAGTTTATGTGTTGTCTTCCGAACTACAGTCATATGTAAAATTTCATAGCGATACGACAAAATTTCATTATAATACTATATTTAGAAGTAGGTTAAAATTGACTTCCAAGATATCACTACATTTTTAGTTACATTTTATTAGATACATTTCGGGACTTAATCGCGTGAAATTATTTAAAAGTACGAACCTTTTATTTACCCGACGTTTCGATCGAATTGCACCGATCGTGGTCACGGGTCGACTGTTAGTTAGTTACAAGTGAAACTAATATAAGCGTGTTGATAATGAGCCCCTATCGGTCCCTTTTTTCTTCGCTTGTGGAGCTCAATATTTTTAACATTTTGTTCATAATTAGGTATCATTCACAATTTGCGAAGGGTTGGATAGTAACGGTTGGTGTTAATCTGGCCAGGATTTCACATATCTATGATGCTTTTCACTGCCTCGTTTCATTTTTAAGACTTAACTTAAACTATAGAAAGTGACGGTTATCCTATTCTTAACTTTTTGTAGTAAATCTCTAGCAATGATAAGAAACCTATAATTTTATGTTCAACGTTGCGTTAAAAGCCTTAAACCGCAATATTTTAAAAAGAAAACCACTTTGAATACTGTAACAGTAAAAAATGTTGGTTTAGGAGCTAGCTTTTAGTATACGTCTAGACTTAGCTTAACATTTATTAGTTAGAATCAAAGTTCAAATCTTACATAAAATACAAAAACAAAATTCAAATTCTTTGATTCCGCACATCACCTTTCATCGTTACATAAATATCGCTAATATGACATTCAAAAGTTACATCAGATGTATTGGTTTTGTGTGTGCGGTCACCAACCCAGTCGCGTACCGTTCAGCGCCGAGGCATGACGCGTTTGTGAAGTTCGTTTTCATACAGATTTGACGCTTTCTGTTTACGGAAATTTTATGTCAAATTTTTTGAGAGTGTAACGTGAATGTGTTTTCCCATTTTTTATTATTGGATGACCTTAAAAAATGAGGTGAGATTTTTTTTTTTTTTTTAAATTGTTAGTTATTTAATATTATTTGTAAAAATAAAAATAATTTTTACTGTATTATTATGTGTTGTAACGAAATAAAAAAATATAATTACGCACGTGTAGGTACTTTTAAATTATATTTTTTATTGCTACCGGACTTTTAAGACACCTAATTACAAAACTTTTCATACAAAATTACACATTTACAGTAAAAGTAGTTACGATGTGCATACATCTGGTATGTAGCGGCTTAGCCAGTAATGTGTTCGGAGTAACTGTACCGATGTTATCTCTAATTAAAATGTTCATCAGCGCACGTGTCTCAACACCAGCGCAATCATAACAAACGTCATTACGTTTTATGTGCTGGCGTCTATGTGCTAAAACTATGCAACGTAATTATTTACTCTTAAAAGGAATAAATATCTCATGATATTTTTTTGTTCAAATACAAGATTATTTTTAAATTTAATAAAAGCCTAAATTAGTTTGTCTAGAATAAATCCTGTAATTAGATGCATTTGGTTTTATGCCATGTCATATTTTATTACCTTCAATCTTCAATCAAAGCTTCATAAGTGCGATGTAAAACGTTATTGTAATAAATTACAATAACATTTTACATCGTACTTTACAAGCTTTTAAAAAAATTAAAAAGTGTTGAATACACGTTCATGATATGCGCGATAAGATGTATGACATGCGCGGCCATTGTCCATGATTAATTGGAATAAACACTGTCACCGCTCAAAAGAGGGTACCAAAAATTGACAATACTGTACTTGCATATTTGAATGCGTGTGCGCATTGTAGCTATTGCACTTTTGTAAGCTTTTTCTTTCAGTTCAAACGGTTAATCATTAGAACGGTTTATATTTCCTACAAATAATAACACGTTATATGTTATGAATATGTCAGTTTCATATTGCGTTTTTATTTTTAATTCCTTACTTAAAAATAATTGTTATATAATAATAATTAATTTAACTGGTAACTAATGTAACTACCAAATAATATTCGTAGTTACGTATGGAATGTACAATTAAATTTTCTCGCATAGTTTAATAATAAACCAAGCGTGTTCATGAAAAAAAAAACAACATACTTTATTGAACACTTCAAAACGCACTTCGATTTATAGTATTATGGCTAAATGCAATTTAGTAACAACATAAAACTAAAAAAGTAAATAAGGAAACTATTGATAAAATAATAGCCACCGGGGAAAGTTTAGTAATTCAAGATTGAGATAAATACAAGAACAAAGAACTATAAAAATAAGTACCTACTTACTTAAGAAAAATAAAACAAACAGTCGCTATAGAAATTACTTATAATAAAGACTATTTTGTAGTATTTGTTTTTTTAGTTTTAATTTTTTTCTTATATTACTGATCTACTATTTAGGGATATGGGTCAGATTTTATCAAGTAAAGTTTGAGAGGTGCGACCGTAGCACCTCTCAAACTTTACTTTGGTGTTAAATCTGCAGTTAGAAATTGCAAAAATTAAACCGCGACTCCGGTTTCAAAATTGCGTCACATTATTCAAATGTTATTTTCTCCACACGAATAAAATTCACAAAAGAGCAGATTAAAGTGAAAATAAAATTACGAAACGAATGAAAACCACATAATTTATTCGTCGTTATAATAGTTACAATTGAACAACTCGATAAAATGCATAGTCTCGATGTATAAATGTACGTTTACCATAGTTATTAGTGAACAGTTATACCGATATGTGAATTATTCATTCGCTTGCGCAACTTTAACTATTAGCGATTAACATACGTTTTTATAGAGTAATGTTACTTTGCCGCGCTTGGTTCGATGTTGGGTTCCGCATTCGGGGTTTTTTAGTTCGGCGTTTTTGTTGTGGTTGTCAATCTTCATTGAGAAACTTTCTATTTCGGTGTTTTATGTTATACGCCAAATTGAACAAATTGCGTTTAGTTTGTAGTTTAATTGAAATAATGGTATTGGTTCTATTGTTCATTCATTCTAAAGAATTTTAAAGTAAAGAAGATTGGTTTTATCTTTATATTTTTATGATATAATTATATAGTTTAAAATTGTGATACGATTTGGTTGATTGTAATGTATATTGAAGGACGTGATGGAAGAACATGTTTAGGCTAATGCATTTTTTTTAAAATTTTCCATATACATACGAGTATAGTTTTCTCGGCCTAACACAAATATGAAAATATTGATTTGAAAATTACTTAAGGCTACGCAAAAATAGTTCAAATGTTTTATAAGGTCCACGTAGATTGAGTAACGGCTCTACTTTAAACAATTTTCAAGCCTAAGGCATCCAAAACTTTTAGACTTTTGGTCTGCGAAATGTCTCGGAGAATGGACGTGTACAATTTATAACTACTATTAAGAAAAAATGAACTGACATACAGTTGAGTATCAAAAATTCTGTACAAGTTGATTCATCTTTGAGAAAATTACAATACACACATACCATGAGAAGAACAAAAAAAAAAATTTTTGGAAGCTGGTTATAAACATTAATTTCGTACTTCAGCAATAGATTAAAAAGAATATTGCAATTGAATATAATATATAATATTCAATGGCTGCCTTTTTATTGATATACTTTATCTTTATTAACTTATTTGAAAGCGTGAAAGTTATTATCACTTATAATAATTCAATGGTATGTTGCTAATGTAAGATAAGCCGATATATAAATTCAATAACTTATATTTAATAAATGTCAAATGCTTTGAGTCATATGAAACTATTTGACATACTTATTTTCTGAAAGTTTTCAGGAGAAATTGTTATTGTAAAATTTATTTAACTTGCACTACGGAATACTCCCAGTATCGGAGATTTTATAAACATGCAAATCACAGACACAAAGATCATAGAAAATCCTACAAATAATTACAAATTTTGCTAATAAATTCTCTGTCTTCAATAATTTGAGCGGTGAAAGTGTGTCCGACTGCTACGCAAGAGGTCGTGGGTTCGATTCCCACACAGGACACCACTTTGTGTGATCCACAAATTGTTGTTCGGAGTCTGGGTGTACTTTGTGTCCGTGACTTGTATGTTTATAAAGTCCCCCGCGCCACAGGGCATGTACCCTACTGCAGGAATTGTCTTTAAAGAAAAACTGAACCACACAAATGTTTGTCACATTACCTACCTATACGAACAACAAAAATAAAACTAATGTTCTTCATTTCTGTTTCTTCACATTAATTTCATTTGTAACTCACTTGAACTATTGCTCTACCTGGCACCTCATTTTATGGATGAAACAATAACAACGTAATATAAAAATTAAAGTCCTGACTCATTCATTCCCTTTTAAACGCCCAACCCCTTGGACTTAGATACCTAATGCAAATAGGTAGAATAAGAAAGGGTTCCAGGATAATCGAGCTCTAAGAGCCGCGGGCTAAAGCTAATATAATCTGTCACGTTGTCATGCTTAAATCGTTGAACAGATTTATTGTATGAAAATAGTTTGAGTCCCAGGGAAGGACAAAGGACAGTTTGTTATCGCGACAACCGAAGTTAACGCGGGCGAAACAGAAGTACAAGTATATAGAGTTACTAAACTATATTTAATTACAACTTTTATTGACGTGATAACTTTTATTGTCTTAAAAGCGATGACCGGATGCAGTCACCAAAAAGTGTCACGTTATTGATTGGTTGCTAAGCAACGCGATTGGCGATATTTAATCAATGTTTTCATATGACGATATCACGTAAAATTATCGTCCGTAAACCGACTTTACAGACAACCATTTTTATTTTTATTTGGAACTACAATTTGCGAATCTCACATTCTTTTCAACCCTGTGCAGCCTTCAACCCGCAGTCATTGTTATGACTACAACAATATACAGCAGGCGGTATTCATTTAATACTGTTACAATTTCGAAACATACTGAACCCAAAGTAGAATGAGTTATCAAATAACTAATATCTATTGTTTCTGCGCTCGTCCATTGCACCTGCGGCCAACATTTTTGTGAAACAAATGTGTCAGTGGTAGAGCAATCATTTCCGCCACACACCGACTAGCTCTATGTAGACTTGTTATAAAAAAGATACACGATTTGTATTCCCATTTTTTTTTTATTTTATGTTGTGGGTATGAAGTTTATTACTAGTTCATACTCACGGCTTCGCTCGTATTTTTTTGTCCTATTAGAGTTCGAGTTTCCTGAAATATCTATTATCAGTTGTCTCCATCACAAAGGAACCTTATTTACCTGATTCCGGCTGGGCGTCTATGAGTCGAGCTATAATTGTTATTTATTGAAGAGTAAATCGACCAAATCAGGCTCTTGATTGGCCAAAATATAAGTGGTTACTTTTAGTATTAAAATTATCCATTTTACTAAAACCAATATTTGAAATAAATGTGCAACGAATAAGAAACAAAAAAGAAAATAAATATTTTTGTTTTATTTCAGGAAACTAAATTAAGTTCTATTAAAATGCAATTTTTATTTATTATTACATGTAATAACAGTGTTTCTCTTATTCTTATATATCTTATTACATCGTAAGATTAACTGCAGAAAATGTTAAATAACACCAATTTGTATTATAAATTCATACTATTTTAAATTCTTAAAACCTGTAAAGGTTTTCCTTATCCTAAATGTTTAGTTTTTTTCCATGTCAGTTTATTCTTGTTGGGTTCGAGCTTTATACTAAAATAGTTGGACGTATTTATATGAAATTACACATATAGTTGTTTTATAACAATTCTATTCTACTTTTTATACATTTAACCAATACCCACGAACGTTGAAATGGACTCAAAAGCAAATAAGGTTCTTTTTTAACAAAACTAAAATTTGTTAGCTTCATAAATAACCCGCACATGCGTATGAGTGTTATGTCACAGCACAACAGAACGTTCTATGTATTAATACTTAATGTAGTAAAGCTCTTCGACGAGGTAATGAATCCCGCGCGTACAGCGGCGCCTGCGCATGTACCGGTGCGCGCGCCCGTTAGCGAAGCTCCCGCGGGCTGCGCGCGCGCTCGTAGAGGCGAGATAGAGCTGTTACGTTGAGCTAATAAATCCTTAGTGATCGGAATATTTGTTACTTAATTTAAATACAATTGGGTAGATGACTACAATAAAAGTACTTTATTTTATACTAATCAGGTAATAATAGATCTAAAAATGCTCTGAAAATAACTATTATTTTATATTTTAACTAGTTTTTGAATTTAAAAGCATGAAAATGAATACTAAAAGTAATGATTTGACGATAGGAACTTATGACGTCATAGGTTGCCATTCCATACACATTTCTATAGAGCTTGTCGTTTTAACATTTCATAAAAAAAAACTGATTTGACTTGACAGTCAACATCCCCATTGTTACTTTGTGTTTGTACAAACCTGTCTATAACCTGTTATAGATTTTTTATAGGTGCAAATAAAATTGTTTTCCTTCTCTTATATGATCTTATGTTATGTTATTTTAAAATTATAATAGGCATATTATATTTTTATAATCGGCTCTATGTTTAAGATTTTTATAACATTAATGTCATCAAACATTCAAATTTATACTCCCACTGCCTCCATATTACTGTGGGGGCACGTAGGACTACTGTGCAAGAGGTCGCAGGTACAAATGGCACACGGGACAGAGCATTGTGAAATCGATGCATATCGGTTCTAAATTTCGGTGTAAGTCCGTTATTTGTATATTTGTAAAGTACCACATGATACAGGAATTGTTCCTTAGCATATGAGTTTTCTTACTATTAATAATATTGAAATATCGCTATTTGAATAGTCACAATATTTTTGAAGAATAATATAAAAGATTCGTTAATTTTATAAAAGCAATTAAAAAAATTTATTTGCGTATTAAAGTTTCATATTGGTTAGTAAAAAATTAAGATTAACCAACTAGCTTTATAAAATTAATGCAATTTAATTCAACGCAACATGATTTCAAACAAAAGACATCAACGCGCGCGGTAACAATCGTCTCACATTTGAAATCTTAACTCTACATGCTCTATCAACAACAACTTCATTATGTAATTATAGGATGTTATACATAATGCTCTATTTTAACCTACATTATGAAATATAGTAATTTCTTTATCAAAACTGTATTTATTTCCTTCCAGACTGTTGCAGTAGAGTGACGTAATCAGTGCGTGTCGTGACGTCATCGTTTCAGTGACAAAATGTACGTGTGAGCGAGATAACTGATCTATGCAAAAGAAACACAAGATGTATCGCAATAGAGTTTTGTTTGTATTGGTCTTCAGTGCTCTAGCTAGAGTGACTCTATGTAAGTATTTGTCTCCTCTCTATCTCTTTTTGGATTAATTTCTAAATACACTTAAAAAAATTATAAGAACGTTTAACAAAGTGGACGCCGACAATAATGGTAAAGTTTAATAATAATATCTTTGGAAAATTCAAACAACGCTATCAGCGGGTCAACTCGTTTAAATAACGACATTCTAGTACGGTGCGCAAGCGTTTTTGAGATCGATCCCAAAGTTACAAGAATACAAAAATGGTTGTTTTAATCGAAACTTAACTGCAATGTGAATTGGCCTCTTAATTGATGGACATACTTATATATTTCTAAATACCACACATAATATAGATAAATTACACCCAGACACAGAATAAACCATAGTGCTCATCACACAAAGTTTTATCCTGGGTGGGGACAGAATTCACGACCTCCGGCTTAGCAGTCAGGGTCAATAACCACTAGGCCAGCAGGCCAGTCAAATATAAGAGTTTAAATTACTTCTTTAAAAAAAAAAATATTCGCTTTTTTATAAATACCATCTATATTAAGGAATAGAGTTCAATTTCTTAACAAAGAAATTGAACTAAATTATATATTACTAGCTAACGCGCGTTACTTCATCTGCATAAATTTTCCTAGCTTTTGCAACATTTTTGGTTGCTGCTCTGCTCCTATTAGTCATAGAGTGATGTTATACAGTCTATAGCCTTTCTCAATAAATGGACTATCTAACAGTAAAATAATATTTTAATTCAAACCAGAAGTTCCTGAGATTATCGCAGTAAAATAAACAAACTCTTCAGCTTTATAATATTAGCACATATTAATATTTACATCATTTTTTAAATTTTAATTATAATTAAAAGTCTCACAAGAGAGTCGAGAGAGGCTCACTCTAAATACAACAACATAAACAAACGACTCCTTCCTAATTGGATGCGCATACGCCGATCTACTTCGATACTCATCTCTACATAGAGCACCTTTTCCTTCAAAGATAACATTAAACAACAAACACAACGTTATCATCAAAACAACAAAGCAAAGATTCTACATTAAACGCAACAAATCGTATCAAAATGGCGTGTAAGTGAAAGTAGGGAAAGCTATGAACTTTACTTATTTATAATTAAACCGAATAATATTGTCATAAAATAACTATTTCGTTTTAGTTACGTACTCTATGTTACGTTAATATTTGTTATTTACAGTTTAAATTATATCTAAATGTGAATTGAGTAATAATGGGTATAAATTTACATATTTTGTATACAACTTATAATATACTAGCTTTCGCCCGCGGCTACGCCCGCGTGGTTGTCAGTTATCGCGAAACTATTATAGTGGCGGTAGCTAATGGCTAAGGCATTGATCTCGCAATCGTGAGGTCGTGGGTTCGAATCCTGGCCATTATACTACCGACGTGAACCCACTCCTAACACAAGTCATAGAGCTTAGCTGAAGGGGTTAACAGAATTGCTAGTGATGTGGGGCCACAATCCCACATTGCTAGTTATCCTCCCTAGAACTCTCCATATCATAGTTTCATCTAAATCGGTTTAGAGGCTTAAGTGTGAAAAGGTAACAGGCAGACAGAGTTACTTTCACATTTATAATATTAGTATGGATGATTAAATTGTTGTCAAGTACATCCAAGATATTTAAAAAAAAACTAACCTAGATCAAGTAATTAAGGGTTCCTGAATTCATAACAATGTTTTGTTTGATCGAGCTGCATAAAAAACTCCGTGAATAGATTTAATTTTTTTTTATTGCTGTTTTTGTATTGACTTTAATAAAATTGTAGCTTGAAACTTAATCTCCATCATCAAATGCGGCCCAGTTTTTTCGAAGATTAACGTGTATTAACAAGCAAGCAAACACTTTTAATAACTTTATAATATTATTTAAATACTATATGCTCCGGTATTATACGTTGTTTATTTATTTTATTTCCTTTGGGGAGTTTACAGCTAATTTCACTATATAGAACAAATCTTAAAACAAAAAACGGGACAAGAACATGTCGGGTCAGCTCAGTGTTGGGTTCCGCAGCCGGTATTACAATTACAGACGAGTGTATATTCATGGCATTTTGTTGAGAAACGAAGTTTTTCGGCAATAAGTCAAAGGCGGTATATCTGACAACGTCCAAAATAATTTCAATTTAAGGTATTTATCAAGCACAATATTTATGATTTATATCATATTTTTTGATGACATGGTTCAAAATCAAGGCAAAATAAGAAGGCACAATTTATGCAACTTTGAGGGCAATTATTTCCAAAAATATTCACTTAATCAAAAAAGTTTATTAAAAACTTATGTTTATAAAAGACCTGTCGAATGATGCGTCACACTTTGATGTTTGCTCAAAAAAATCTGTTACATGTATGGAGTGCCCCCCTTAAAATATTGAACCTATGTAGCGGTTACTACAAGCCACCTTTTTATGAAATTTCTTTAACATTCATTGTGTCGTCTTTGAACACAATATACGGATGGTCCAACGGACAGACATACAGCCAGACAGATAAACATACAGATGGACATGCCGAAACAATAAAGGTTCCGTTTTTGCCATCATCATCGGATACGGGACACTAAAGTGAAAAAAAAAAAACAGTTTTAATAAAATACGTTAAAAAAATATGTTGTATGTTCACAATAAACAGTTAAAAGTAAACAATGCAGTGTGCTTATAATAGGATAATACGTAATATGGCTTTAAGGGTACACGAAACAGGGTTCGGCTCTCTCAAAAATTTATACAGAAAACCTTAATTATAGGACACGAAAAAATTGTGTCACTAGTCAAAGAGTTTTTCTAGTAGTTCATCTACTATAAAGAAATTTAAGAATATGTGTTAATATGATCCCGCAAATAAATCTTGAAGTTGCGGAAAAATGCAAAAACGAGCATTTTCGTATTGTCATAGTCATGGCGTTCGTAATCTAACATATGTACAAACAAATATTCTTTATTTTGACCAGCGCTCCTGCGTACTGCGAAGTAATGGTTGTGTGCGGAAGAGTGAGGCCGGCGATCGTTTCGCTGTGTACGTAGCGCTAAATAAATAATTCTCTCAGTGTAATGCCCCCTTAAACTGAGATAAAAAATAAATACTACGTTAAAAATATCTTGAAAGCGAGTCAGTTAAAATATGTCCCACTAAAACTGATTGAAAGTAAATTACTCAGATTATCCTCCATGTAGAGTTTATAAGTAGAGTCGTTATCAGTCGACTCGTCTTTAAACATGTAGAGCGGGACCAGATCTCTGTCAGTGATTCACTCTATCTGGGCTACCTTGTCAAGGTGAAAATGAAAGTTGGTACAGTCGGTAATAACATTGTTTTTGGTATCAAGTTGTATTATAACGTGGGTATAGTTTTGTGAGAATCTGATAATAAAAATATGAATACAGTAGCGAATTTGGGTCATTGTTATTGTTTATAATGATTGTGTCTCCATGAGAAGACTATCACAATCTAGGATTTAAATTTAAAGATTGTCCTTTTTTTTAGCAAAGCATTTTTTTAAAAGCACAAACAATCATATAATGGTAAAAACCTTTGAAACAAGTTCCATACAGGAATATAAGACAGTTAATGAAAAGTACGTTCAACATTTATGAATATCAGAAAGCTCTATCGCAAATCGAACTCATAACTTGTATGACTTTTGAATAAGAACCCAAGCGAATTAAAATAAGATATTATATGTAAGAACGATGTTTGTTTGGTATTGTAAACTATTAAAAAAAATGACAAATTTATTCCAGTTTATTATATGTAATTTAAGTGTACTTTACGAGTATTTAACTTATATACTCAGACGTCATTCAGTTTTGAGACTAAGTTAAGTATTATATTGTCACTTTCCATTCAAAAGTTTTAAGTAACTTTTTGAGCACAACTCTTAACTATCATTTGAGTAATCGGTAGTTAATTATTATAGTTGTTAGTCATGACACGGTGTTGTTAACTTAGACTTAAGAGCTCATAAATAGCGCTTAATTGTAATATTTGTCTACTTAATGTTGTTACTTAAAGTGGTGTAGTTTTAAGTAATGGCTAAATTATAAATAAATGAATATTAAAGTCAAATCAAATAATATAAATGCAAAAGTTATGATTTAAGTAGGCATACGTTTTGCACTTTCGTGTTACTTAGTGTGAAAATACATACATAATTGACTTGTATAAATAAAAATGAAAGTTTTGACTCATTCACTCATCAACGCTTAGCTCAACACAACTTAAAATTTTGCAGAAGTTATTCTGTTTTGTTAAAAAGAGGTAAGAAAGGATTTTTCATAATTAATTCGTAATTTATTTATTCACTTATAATAAGTACATAGTTCCAAATAATACAAACTTTTGAAAATTCTCGGCCAAAACGGCGGGCTACTGTCAGTTTATAGTGTTTACTTACTACATAAGCTGACTTTTCACTATACGAGATGTAATGATGTTAATTCATATCACTCGCCACTCACTCACTAGTAAAAAATTTAACTACTTTTGAATACCGTTTACACTGAGATATAATTTATCGCACCAAAAACATGTTCATGTAAATTGACGCCAAAAGTTATCAGATCTTAACTCCTAACTCAAAACGCCATAATCAAATACTCTCTCATACTCATCATAATGTATAGCGTTCTACGTGAATCCTAGTCTAAACTAAAATGAAACTTTGCCGTTAAAATATTTTGGTAACAATCTGGCACACACGCGGGCGAAGCCGCGGTCATAAGCTAGTGGGCTTTTAAAGAGAAATTATGGACTAATATAAAATAGACATTAATGTTATGCCTGTAGCTCCTTGAATAACAGAACAGCCAAGCCACATCTTTTTACTACGATTTAGGGTTTGTAGAGAACTTAAGATTAGGATTCACGCAGAACACTATAAGTATGTTATGATGAGAATTAGATAGTAATAAGTAAGGATGTGTTGGGCACTACTAGAGCCCCGCGATTTTGTTGTCTCGTCTTGGCAGGATCTAATATCAAGGGTAAAATATCTTGTAGTGTGAAGACCAAGTGTGGGATATAAAATATAATATAATGTACATACAACATTCGTTAATTTTTTATGTCTTTATCTTTAATTACTAAATCTCTATCAAATATTGAATCCATTAAATTTAGGTTAAGTAAATTATGCAAGCGATACTTCGTTTTTACCAAAAAGGTCAGTGTATATCTTTGAGATATTTATAAAAGCCACCACTTGACTATGCAAAGTCATATATCAAACAAAGATATTGGTATAGATAAATATAATTATTTCACTCAAAGTGAGAGATCTTATGTAAGGTGATTTTGCATATAGATTATATTGATTTGCTTTGTAACATTATTATACTGTATTACACAATTTGATATGCTCATGATTACATATAGATTATCTACACTAATATTATAAAGCTGAAGAGTTCGTTTGTTTATTAGATCTCAGGAACTACAAGTTCAAAATTTAAAAAATCTTTTATGTTGGATAGCCCATTTATTAAGGAAGGTTATACAATATCACGCAACGACGAATAATTAAAAATCTTGCAAAAACGGGAAAAGTTCACGTGAGTCAGCTTTAATTTATTATAAAAGTATCGTACTTGCTATAATTTAATCATCGTCGCATGTCATCATCATCGCAATGTCGCCGCAGTGGGATCGTAAGTTTGACCGTTAACTTGTATGTTGTGCATACAGCCTGATGGTACTCTACAACAAAACTGTGCAAGCTCTGTATTGCAAGGGACTTTACTAAGACTACATATACACAAAGTAGGCCTAGACGGACCTCACGCAGTTAGATCTCGTCTGTGAAACAAACTTAAAACCTTGCACAGCAGTTGTACACAATTCCGCTGCGCCATCGAGGCAATTAAAATCCTTTTATATAACCAATAATATTGCGTCCATGATTTCCTTAAATTATATCGAAAGGGCTTACGTGATTGACGCATTCCTGTGCTTGGGATATGCCTTGTATGACATAACGCAGGAAATTCAACGTCGTTCATCTTTAATTATTCAACTCCTGGTATTTCAAGTGAGAATTGTATCCTGTGTTGCGTATGTTGTCGTGTAGTTGGTAGTGGCGTAAGTGACAAATATTAGACTAGAAATGAAATTAGACTAACAAGAAATCCCCAGCATTCAAATTTAAATAGATCACGCCTTGTGCCAATCACAATATTATCCAAATCAAAATGTCACACGAGTTGAAGGCGCCTTTGTTTTATATGTTTTGACCCACGACATAATAGAACGTTGGTGCTCTGTTTTATTGTCAAACAGATCGGAATTCAGTTTCTGTACCTAGAAATTTATTTTTTTCCGAGATTTTTGGAACTATACTTGATGAACATTTAGTTAACCGTTTTGAAGATTCATTATTCTTTTACTTTGCATATCTTCCACGCGCATACAAACACGCTTACACCCCATTTTAATAAATATATTGCTACTCAAGTAAACAAAATAAGGTTTGTTAGCTAATCTTAATTAAACTAAATCTAATTCTTAATTAGATTGCGTCTCGTCTTCGAAAGTTAACCATCAGATACAATCAAGAGGTCAACCCGTCGATGCGTGCCAAGGTTGTAGGTACTTCAAGTATTTTAATCCCTTTTTTGTTATAATGTTGAAAAGTAAACAAGAGTCGTTTCAACATCCGGTAATTATTTATGTTTTCTACGGCCGACAACCGACAACCCTTGTGTAAGAATGAGGCTAGTGTTAAGAAATGCCTTTGTTGGTATCGAACTTCGAATACTATAAAAAATATTGCTCTTCCGCCAATAAGCTTAGAAAAAAAACTGACGACCTTTCGGTTAATTGTTCTTACCCATCCACTTAACTTAAAAGAAAGTTTTATACTACTAAACGTGTACCTAACCTACATACTTTTTAAGGAAAATATTATGAAACAGCTAATTCAATATGCGTGAAGCAGTTTTTGGTACAATTTAAGTGTGCAAAGCAATCCACGCTTATTGATTTATTTAATTATTTTATTATTTTTAGGGTGTTTTAAGGGTTTTATTATGCCAAATATTCCTTTAACCGTCTTCTAAATAGCTGACAGTCTCATTACGTATAAACTGAACCTCTTTTTCCCTTAGCGACACCATCAAGGTATTCACCACAAATCATAAAAAAATAACTCTTGGAGCTCCCATGGATTTCTCTAAGCTGAGCAAATTAATTAGCAAAGAAAGGAGGTGGCGTGTCATCGCCATTACAGCATAAGCCAAACAAAAGTGGGCTATGAGTCGACTGCAGTAACTCTGCAACTGCATAAACTAAAATAAAACCTTATTACAAAGTATTAGAAGCGTTAAGACCCGCTAATAACATTGCCAGACAACCACAATACTCAATGCTGACATTACAAGCAATTATAAATCTTACGTTCCGGACATAAAGTTGATGTCAACTGAATGCCGTCGTAGTTTCCACCTCGTGGGACATGGCTTACTTAGAGCAGAACAATAAAGAAATGGCATCTAGTTTTATATTGTTCCGTTTTCATTCAATTATTTATGTTTGTTTTTGTTGTATAGGTGCGGGTGAGTGAAACAACGGTTCGCTTGACACTGGTTTCTTTAATGACAGACAAAAGGATATGTGGGCGGGGCGCAGCCCGCTAGACTCTGTTGAGTGCAATATACCTATATACACATATGTAACATCCCTCCCTCTTTATATAACACTTACAATCTAAAAAAACTGTTTATAATTAACGCGAGGACGGTTGCGTCTATTTAACACTGATCGCGTTGGGAAAGGCAAGTTTTCTAAGGCAGTGGCAACACTTTGTGATTCACATTCCTTGGCATCTGACGACTCGTTCGCGGCAACAGCTGACTCCTCTGCAGCTGACACGGACTCGTCTGCAGCAACCGCATACTCGGTCCCAGCTCCCGCGGCAGGAGATCCGGATAGGGCCGGAGCAGGGGACGGGGTTGTGCCGCTGCTCGCCGTCTGCTCCTCCTCCTCCGCGTTAGACACTACCCGCGTTGACGGGTTGTCTGTGCACGTTTGCTGTGCAGGTGTAGCAGCCACCTCTATGTCGTCTTCGTCTATGTCCGACAGAGGGGTCTCATTCAGATAATATGTTTTCATCTGATTTTTGTGGCGCATCACATAGGCTCCCAGTTCCGGAACGTAAACTTTGTATACTACCTTGCCTTCTCTGCCGGTTATAGTTCCCTTAACCCAACAATAGTGTTTTTTATTTAAATATTTTTTAATCAGCACTTCTTCGTTTATGTTAAAGTCTTTTTGATTTTTTCCACCATAATGTTTACGCTGTAACAATTGTTTATTTACTACCGTGGTACGAATGTCCGATGAGGAAGGCGATGGAGTCGGTTTCAAGAGATCTAGCCTACATCTAAGCTGCCGGCCATACAGCAGTTGAGCCGGTGATCGTTCGGTTGTACTGTGAGTCGAGTTACGATAATCGAATAAAAACTTGTTTATTCTTACATCTAAATTTTTCCGATCGGGGCAAGATAATATTATACTTTTGATCCCTTTTTTGACTATCTTTACGGAGCTTTCAACCTGACCGTTACTGCTAGGGTGATATACGGGAGAAAAAATATGGCGTATGCCGTTAGTTTTACAAAACTCCTCGAATCTATGGGAGGTAAAAGATGTTCCATTATCACTAACGATGATCGCCGGTACGCCCATTCGAGACATTAGGTCATACAATCGCTCTATTACTGCATCGGACGAAATGGTGGACCTCATCGAGAAGCATTCTACCCATTTAGAAAAAGCATCGACGACTATAAGGTACATGCGATCATACAAAGGTCCTAAGAAATCGATGTGTATTCTATAGAATGCATGCGGCGGATAAGGCCAGGGCGCGAGCGGGGCGCGCGGCGGCGCGGGGCGCAGCTGTGCGCACACGCCACAGGCGCGTGCCTCGCTCTCGAGCGCCGCGTCGATTCCCGGGAACCACAATCTCGCCCGCGCCTCAGACTTCATTTTCACTATACCGAAGTGCGAACTATGTAATTCGGTAACTATTTTTCGGCGTAATTCTTTCGGGATTACAATTTTGTGACCCCGCATGAGGCATCCGTCCTCCAGAGACAACTGTGTTTTACATTGATAATACGGTTTCAGGTCTAAATCGTTAACTTTACGCGGCCAGCCAAATTGTACATATTTCACGACTTTTTGTAAAGTTACGTCGCGGTCAGTGGCTTCGCGTAGTTGGGCCAGCGTGACAGGTAGATCGCCATCTATAATAAAATTAACGTACGCTGCGCGGTCTTCGCTGATGTGATCGTCATCTTGCAGGCCCGTACTCGAACTGTCCGGGTTTGCGATAGATCGAGACAGAAAGTCTGCGACGTTATCAGCGCTTTTTACATACGTAATTTTGTAATTATATGCTGCTAAAAATATTGCATATCGCTGTAATCTATTCGCTGTCACTTCCGGAATTCCCTTATGTGACCCAAATATAGATAATAGGGGCTTGTGGTCAGTTCTTAATATAAACGGATCCTCCCTACCATACAAATATTGGTGATAACGTTTAACTCCAAATATTATAGCGGTCGCTTCTTTTTGGATTTGAGAATACCGTTTCTCAGCCGATACTAACGATCGCGACGCGAACGACACAGGTCTCTCGAGTCCGTCCCTGTCTATTTGCGATAACACCGCGCCGAGACCATAAGGTGACGCATCGACCGTCAATATAACGGTTGCGTGCTGATTATAATGAGCTAAAACATTGTCTGACGTCAGGTGACGTTTAATCTCATTAAATGCATGTTGTTGAGCATCCGTCCAAAACCATTTAGTATTTTTATTCAATAATTGATACAATGGATTGAGGATTGACGAGGCTCGAGGCACGAAATTCCTATAATAATTAACCAATCCTAAAAAAGACTGTAATTGGTTTATGTTTGTTGGCATAGGAGCGTCACGAATTGCCCTAATTTTATCGGGAGATTTCCGGACACCATTCTTGTCAATTGTGTGACCTAAATAGTTAACTTCATTTTGAAAAAATACGCATTTATCTTTTCTCAAAGTTAAGCCAGCATCATCTAACCTTTTTAATACTGCTTTTAATCTAACTAAGTGTTCCGTGCTATTATTACCAGTAATCAATAAATCGTCCATCAGACAAAGTACACCATCCAAACCCGATACTATTCCTTGCATCGCCTTTTGGAAAATGGCGGGAGCACTAGATAACCCGAATACTAAACGTGTATACTTAAAAAGACCTCTATGCGTATTTATACAAGTAAACATTTGTGTTTCATCATCTTCAGTAAGTACAAATTGGTTATAAGCACTCGACAAATCCAACTTTGTGAATTGTTGCCCGCCATGCAATTTTGTAAATAAATCATCTACAGTCGGCAATGGATATTTTTCAATAACGAGTTGTTTGTTGATAGTCGCTGAGTAATCCGCGCAGATTCTGATTTCTCCATTCTTTTTCAGAACTGGGACTATAGGAGAAGCGTAATCGGAATACTGAACGGGTGTTATTATGCCTAACGACAATAAGCGATCTAACTCATTATCAATTTTGTTTCGTAGTGCAAATGCTACCGGCCGCGCTTTACGAAAAATTGGTTTGGCGTCGGGTCTTAGCGACAACCTAATCTTATATTTTGAGAACCGCCCAATTTTCTCAGAAAACACAGAAGGGAATTCCTCAGCCAGATTGTCTAAAATGTTGTCGTTTGCGATAGTACAATATTTAATCGGGGATATTTGTAATTTGAATAATCTGAAAAAATCTCTGCCCAATAACGAGGGCCCGCCATTACGCACAACGTAAACATTGAGTGTGTGTGTGTGACCTACGTAGGTCACCGGTACTCGAATGACGCCTAATGTTATAATTTTACCGCCAGCATAACTTTTTAAAGTTTTTGTAGCACGGAGTAAGGGAACATTCGGAAAATGATCGTAATACGTCTTGTCCGATATAGCAGTAACGGCCGCCCCACTGTCAACTTCAAAAAGCAAATTCAACCCGTTAATTTGAATACGCTCGGACATTGGCTTCGTATCTGACTCACACCTAATATGATTAATGACTTTACCTCTTTCGTCGCCTTCCTCCTCGGAACTCGCCCCGACGTATTTCACCGTTCGCGATGCCTTATTAGAACACATACGCCTTATATGACCTTTACGACCGCACTTGCGACAACTAAAGTCCTTAAAACGACACTCGACCGTTTTATGGTTTTTAAACCCGCACACCGCACATCTGGATTCTCTGTCCGTCTGCTTGTCGGCAATTTTGAAGACTGCGCTGTCGGACGCCGCCACCGCTGTAGGACCGCCCGCTGCGGCCGCACGCGCACAGCGCACGCTTTCCGCTAAATCCACTGCCTTCGCCAACGTTAGCTCCTTGACGTCTTTTGTGAAAAGTTTGTCGCGCTCGGGTCCTTTCGTCATTCCCATGACAAAACGATCTAGCAACGACTCCTCCAAATTCGCAAATCCACAGTGAGCCGCTAACCCACGCAGCCGGACCGCCCATTGCGTGTGACTTTCATTTGACCTCTGCGTCGCCGCGTAAAATGTTGAACGCTCGGCAAAACCATGACGCTTCGGCGTAAAATGCTTGTCCAACGCATCAAGGATACTTTCAAACTCCTCTTCCTCTAATTTTTTTGGAAGCACGAGGTCGCTGGCAAGCTTGTATGTCGAGTCGCTGAGTGCCGTAAGCAAAATCGCCCTGCGTTTCACACCCGCCTTGTCTGTTTCTGCGCCCGTTAGGTCGTTAGCGATGTACCACTGCTTGAGGCGGTTCTTGAAGGAATCCCAATCTTGCGATTCATGATCAAATGCATTCAAAATCCCGAAGTACGTAGCCGCCATGTTTGTTCGTGTTTTCTAGAATCCTCGTCGCCACTGTTGTATAGGTGCGGGTGAGTGAAACAACGGTTCGCTTGACACTGGTTTCTTTAATGACAGACAAAAGGATATGTGGGCGGGGCGCAGCCCGCTAGACTCTGTTGAGTGCAATATACCTATATACACATATGTAACAGTTTTGTAAAGTCATTTCCTCGGGAAGTGTGAACTGGCTTTAGATTTTTATAATTGTAGTTATGATAAATAAACAGTCATTGAGTTGAAGACAGAATTACTGGTTCTGGATTAATTGTTATAGCTGGTGGAAATTGTAATAAGAGAACTACAAATGTGAATAACATCGCGTGAGTTTCTTGCCAGGCTTTTCCCAAGTTTATCTTAGAATTTTAAAATGTTTTAATCTGATTAGTTCCAAGGAGAATTAAGTTATTTTACGCTAAAAATGGTTTTTGACTTTTAAATGTAAAACCACTTCTTCTCTCAGGTCTCTAGGTTGCCCGTGGGTCTAGTGGTTAGTGATGCTCCTTACTAATTAAGAGGTCATGGTTTCGATTTAGTGTGATAGGTATGATCTTTGTGTCATAAGCACACTTCTGATTGTAATTATAGGTAACATGAATGTATCTCAAATTTTTATATCTGATTATAATTTATCAGGTTGTCATAGTATAGGCTCTGCCTAGGATTAGATGGCCATGAGTGAGTGGTCGCAAGAACTTGTTTATTATTATTATGTCACCAATGTGTTCGATTTTTATGGATCAATAAATTATTTTTACAGTTTTTGTTCAACGCAAAAACGTCTCACGAAATATTTCTTATACCTAGTATAATGCAATACTAATTACTCAGAATTACGTTAACTATTATATACATTACCAAAATTATTTTTATTTACGTGAAATTGGAAAGTAATTATATTTTCAATTGCAGTTTTATTTATTATCGTCACTAATTATATTAATTGCAGAACTATTAGAAAGTATATAATTGATAGATGTTTTGATACTTAATGAGTTTTCACTAAATATTTTGCATCATAAATGGAGTTTTGGAACTAATCAAGCTAGGGTAGTTTCTAAAACCTCAAGCCCACGGCTTTTGCAATAAAGGGGAATTAATAAAATATACGTAAATCAACTTTAAAATATCTACGTGATTAAGATCTGTAGGCTAAAAATTAAATAATTCGAAAGAATATAGTATAAAGCTTAAGAACAAATATATATATACATATATATATATATATATATGTGTGTGTGTATAGCTACGTTTATTGTTTAGTTCGCTTATGAAATAGGTGGTTCATGCAATGCATAGTTCATTTATAGCAGAAACCATGAAATAAGAGTATATAGCCTCGTGGGTACACATATCGCAATAAATTAAGTATTGCCTAGAAACACAAAGCACCAAGAGTACAGAAGACAAGGTACATATAAATGCGCTTGAGCAACGCTCACATAGAACGTCACAACGGACACTAAGTGTCGAAGCACTTCGAACCACTTTTTTCCTTATTGTCCTTCTTCCTTCCCGTCCTACTTCGGTTCAAGTTTTTGTCCATGAGAGTTGCTACACACATGTTTTGGCCGGCATCATTCGGCACAGGCCGGCAGTATATGTGGATGAACGTTCGGAAAAAAGCCACTTGGCTTTGCCAAACACGTACACTAGGCCGGGCGACAGCGGATCGGCATCATTCGGAACCGCCCCGGGCGTTAATAAAGCCGAACATGTGTAGTAGTTGCTTCAGGCCGAACAAAGCTACTAAATAACTAAACTACTACACATGCGTATATACATATACGGCAAAATGTGCCAACCTTCTGAACTCTTGTTGTTTTGTGTTAGAAAGTTAAAAACATAAAGGTATAAATGTTTCATATATAATTTAAGCGACGGACGTTGTGTGTTTAAATATTCATTTAAAATATTGATAGAAAGTAAATTTTATTTTATTTTTCATACATTTTTATGAAAGAACTTTATAAAAGGCCACTCTTGCACTTGCAAACAAACTGTATCTGGAGGACTTTATAAACATAAAAATTAATGAACACAACGTACACCCAGATTCTGAAACTCACATTCTAACACACAACACTAACCTCTATCCTCTATCCTGTAGTAGTTTTCACACAAACTGCCCCACCGACCGAGACAGGTAAATTTTAATACATTGATGCATAATAATATTATTTTATAATAAAACCTATTACTTCATGCGAACCGAGTGAAACAACAACAATAAAATTAGATGTTAAAGATATTGCTTAACGTTACTCTAATTTACGACCACTATTAATCAAAATCTTCAATTTATATTGATTGAAAGGAACCTAAACCAATTACACTTGATTAATACATGAAGTAAGTATTACTCAATCGACAATTTACAAGTCTAGTTTAATTCTTGAAATATAACCAGTAATAACTGCAGCGGGAAAAGTTGTATTTATGTGCAATACTATATCTAATGGTTTTGCATCTGCAATAAGTTAGTTGCTCCACTGGACATGTTTATGAGATATAATGTTTACATGCTGTCATAGGATCCTGGTTCGAAGACTAATTGGTCAACATTAATTCGTCTTATTGTTTAGTGGTGTAAGGATATCTGGTTAAAGGCCAATTTTTTAAAATTCTGGATACTTTCAGGATAGTGGTGTCAAGTGGTTCTGTAGAGCCAATAAAATATCATTATTAAAACCTTTTAAAAACATTGTCATTGTTTTTCGTCTTCTTTTATTCTATTTTAAGAAAAAAATGAAAACCAAAGACAAACATTCGCTTGTTAAAATGGTGTTATCAAAGTCTCACTAGCTGACCCGCGCAACTTCGTCTGCGTAAATTTTCCCCGATTTTGTAACATTTGTCATTGCTGCTCCGCTCCTATTAGTTGCAGCGTGATGTTACATAGCCTATAGCCTTCCTCGATAAATGAATCTCGATAAATCCAACAGTAAAATATTTTTTCAATTCGGACGAGTAGTTCCTGAGATTATCGCGTTGAAACAAACCATTTCTTCAGCTTTATAATATTAGTATTTTTCATTTTTCAATTTTGTTGCTGACATAGAACTGACTCACCCCTTATCTAAAGGGGTGAGTCAGTTCTATGTCAGCAACAAAATTGATACGACACTTTTAAACACATTAACATGATTCTTATACCCATTACTGTGCACTTTCTTTACTTTACGGTTATTAAACGTGTTGTTTATTGAAATGATGCTATTCTATAACTTGTATAATTGTGTGTTTGTTATCAATTTTCTAAACCTTTAAGACGATTTTACTACAGCAGGGTCGAATTACAACGGTACAGACTAAGTACTATGAAATCGAATACCTACGTTTTACCTTTCACTGAAAAGTAATTAGGTATCGTTTTGCGAAAATATAGACTCCCAGTCCAATCCGCATAGCATAGGCTATAGTGAGTAGTAGCTTTCTCTGAAGGAAAGAACTCTCTAAGAGAGAAAAATACGGGTTGTAGATCAAGCGGTCTTAAAATATTTGGTTCTAGAAATTTCGGACAGAGGCGACGGATGACAAAAAATATGAAAACAGATTCCGTCCCACTGCTATTCCGTTGCTGCTTCTCTATCGCTTTTATTTCTATTGAATGATGAAACAAAATGTGGCACTTCAGTACGCAATACTCGATAGTCTTCTAAGTCTCGTGAACTAACTATTATCAATAAAATAGTGAGGAATTCGTCATGCTCGTTAAGCGTAAAATAAGAATTGAATTTTTCAATTATACTAGAAACGTATCGATGTTAAGAAAGAATCCCTTCACGGTGTTTCGGAAGTGAATTAAAAACTGACCTCTGACTTCTTATTTCAAATGACTAAATATTCTATGGTTAAGTATGACCGTCCTTTTGAATTAAAAATCTCGATCTCAAGGTCTGAGGTATTGGTACAAAGGCTGACTGTCTAAATGACTATTGTAAAAGGTTTTGGGTACAATTTCCACATTAGACAGAGCTTTATAAGACCAAAGATTGATTCCCAGTTGTGTGCACTACTTTGTACCCGTTTAATATTTTTGAAAATTTTCCTTGTATCCTAGGATTCAAAAAAGGATGCCTTTGAAAAGAAAGATTATTTATACGTTCACACTCCTTTATACATCTAATCCAGCATCAAGACATAACACCTCAAAGACCCAATTCTACCTTCCGCGTGTCATTTAGACAAATACCTGGCAAATCTGATGAGAACCAAGGTCAAGGCGAAAATGTTGCTGTAAACCTAACATATTTTTAGTTATCATTAAAATTTCTAAATGAAATAAAATTGATTCTGTCGGCCAAACTAACATAATTAAGGAAGAGATATTGCACATTATAAGTAGGTAATAAATGTTGCATGTTCAAAGGTGCAGAAGTACTTGTTAGTAACGACAACTAGCAATCGTACTTCATTAAATTATTTTAGATTATTTTCGTTTCTATGAGTTGTAATGTCAGGGATCGTCATGCTTACAAAAATATAATTGCTTGTAGTGGCGGTGTAGACCGGGTCGTCTTTCTTCCTTCCAATATGGTGAAGGGGATGATGACTGACCCATGCCTCATACTTGTGAACGGGTGCTACTTGGGGTGACTGGTCGGCCTTGTCATTATCATTTACAGGTTCATTTGTTTTATAAGTAGTTTTTAATACACTCTTCTGTAATTTTTGTACGTTGATGTTCCTATCCACACCATAGGGGGCTAATTCATTTAAAACTTGATTATATTCACTTTACATATTAGTTACTGCTTACGTGAATCACATGGTGTAATGGCACACAGTTCACGGGTTACCAACTGTGTAGGTTTATACAAATAGGTATATTGTAATAATTGGCATTTTTAAAAAGTGGCCATGAGTTTTTTTGCCCAAGTTCTTTTCTCATGGCTTTACTCTTACGAACTTGGCATTAATTAAAAATCATTCTATTCCTAATTTTGTCTGACGTGAAATACTTTTGGCTTCTTTAAAGGAGAAAATTGCGCATACAAGTAATACCTATGTACTTCGTACAACTCAGCCTGATACAATGCTTCCGCGTGGTTGTGATGCGAAGCCAATTCAGGCATCAATCACAATGACAGTCGCTCGTAACTTTACTTTTACCCTGACTATATATTTTGTTATATAGTCTTTATAAACATTATTTTGATTTAAGGCGACTTCTAATAGAAGTCACCTAAAATCAAAATAATGTTCGTTATATTACTACTGTTAGCGTAAATTTGAACGCCGTGCCGTACATTAATAGTAGTCTGGTTCTGTAATGCAATAGAGCAATGCTATAGATCAGAGAGGTCAACTAATCTCAGCGCATGTCTAGGTAGTTAACATCTTATACCTCTATATGTCTTAATACTACAAGTAGTTCCGCGACAGGTCGATATAGCGATCGAAATAAGAGATTATTAGGGAAAGAACAAGAGTAACATACGTGTTCTGCACCGACACAGCTCCCGTGCCATCTTTGTCTGTACTAGTTTCCTTCGAATGCATTCTTTATTTAGAATGTACCTTGCATTTTACTTGCATTTGTGTACTGAATTTAATTCGAAGTCCTAATGAATGAATTAACCATATTTGTTTGGATTTGTAAGTATTTCTAGTGCGTTCGTTATTAATCAAGAACAAAGATATGTATTAAACATAAAAAGTAGTGATGTGCGTGAAAAACTGCACTTTAAAAGCTTTCAAGCATTGAACATGCAGTGCTTAGCGTAGTGCAAGGTTGATCGAACACAGGTCGTTGCCTCCAGCAAAAACTGAGGAAGCACACGTCTTGATGTACCTTCCTATAGTGCTTATACATGTCTATGTGTAATATGGGAACGTGGCGGGGTGGCGAGAAAAAATGGCGTGACGTCCGCATTCTCGATTAGATTGGCTCCATGGTGAACGCGTTTCTGTCAGTAAGATTGCCACCTACTGTGGCATAAAAGTTGGAAGTCATCGAAAGGAATGAAACTGACTTTAATCACTAATTACACAGCTTAGGGTTAAATAGATCGCGTGATTGTGTTTGTGAATCTAAGCTTGAAATGAGGCATTAAGCTTAGATTCAGCGAAACTTGACAAAGAGTATGTTGACCGTAGACTTTATGGACATAGATACTACGTTGAAGATTACGATATGCTTACGCGAAGATCAATGAGTTTTAAAAATCATTTCTAACTTGGCTAAGTATATACAAAGACAAGTTTTTGACTGAACAGTGTATTTACGAAAGTTATGCATTCCAAAAGTGTGCCATGATCTCCAAATTTTCTTGTTAAGCGCATCGCGTGCACGTTCATCGTCTTCCTGAGCTACTCTCGTAAGCGCAAGCGCCGGCCAAGGACGCAACACAGCACAAGGCACGTGCTTCGTGTAATGCAGTCAAATACACAATGATCTCGCACTCTTGTGAGAACAGAAGCTTATTCTAATGTAAACATTATTCAGGGCGGACATTTAGTTTATTCCATTGAGGATACATTTTAGATTTTCTGTATAACGAGCATAGATCATTGTAACCGAGTATATATTCTACCTACATATAGTCCGACATTAATCCACCAACTAAGGAAAAAAACTTTTCGCAAAATCATCAAACTAGCCCCCATTAAGCAAGTACGAAAAATCTATCTGCCTAAATAAAAATAACTGGTCATATAAATCAACAGAGATATTATGTAAAAGACGATAGGCTGAAATGCAGATAGAAATAATAAGATAGGAATCAGTGCCTACCGTGACTAGAAGGCTGCCCTATTTTTTGCAACATGGTAATGTTGCCAGCCTTCTGGGAACGTTACCTGTTGATATCGATGAGGAGAAGTTCTTTGACGCTGGAGCAGAGTAGTTGCTATGCAATAAAACCAGAAGTAATACTACCAAAGATCACAAAAAAACATTAAGCGTTATAATCGTACGCTACATTATGACGCCATAAAATTACATAAGAAAATAAATTAAGGTACCCCTTAGATAGTAATCTCAAACTGATCTCCAAAGAAAGCGTTGAAAGTGCGTAGCCAAATGAGTCCGGAGTTCAAAATGTTACGTAATTAGTATAATCTTTTGATATTAAAATTAATTGAGGAATCGTACAATAATTATAATAAATTAACATGTCAGAATGATTTATATACATTTATTATGTAATTAAGATTTTAGCAATTTCTGATGTTGCGAATATGCAAAAATTGTTGGGAACAAATTGACGTTCCTTACTTTGAACTGAGAGATTGATGAATAGGTTTTGACAGAATCGAGGCGAATAATACTGGAACATTTGCTTTATTTCAAATCAAACTGTTGAACGTTGCTTCTATTAAATGGAGACCAAATTGCAAATACCAATTTGCTTAAATATATACCTATTTTTTTGATGACCTCATTAGATATATGCCTCTACCACAGAGTATTCCTGTCACCAACTGATACTAAAACAATGCTTCACTCTTAAAAGTGTACCTATCGCTGTCTATTCCTCTTAAATGGAAAGTGACAGCACGCGAGTTAACGACGTCTTTTGTTTATGTTACATGTATATGTATTCTTCCTACAGGCTGCTAAAAAATAACTAATTTGGTCTTACCTTTCCCACCCTGTTGTTTGTCACACATAATTTTACCTTTTGACAGGTTCCGCTGTATTAAATCAATTTCATATTGATTCGTTGAGGCTTCACACGCTTTCTCAAGGCTATTATTTGCATAATTAAAAATTATAATTAAAGGGTATACGAATAAATTAGTTAATAATAGCGTTCAAATTTTTAATTTAAGTTTTTTGACTATATATGGTCGATGATAGAATAACTTAAGTGCACTAATGGACACAACTGGTATTAATTTTATCTATACGTATTGAAATCAATTTAACGATAAATCTTGAGATTTAATCAAGGATAAGTCGATGCATAAACGTTCGTTGGAGGCGCCTCTTACTCAAACGTCAAGAAACTGCATACAATTATCGTATGCAAGATCTCTCCAAACGTTTCTCGCTAGCGGTTGTTTACATGCGGTCGATTGGACCGTGTGAATTTTATTTTATGATCCTGTTTCCAAGTTAACCTAAGCGCACATTGTGACTCTTATATTTATTTGCTTAGAAGATACAGATTAAGCTAAATAATCTAAATTCACAGGGTACCCATAGCAGTCATGGGGACTGCTATGGGTACCCTGTAGTAGTATATTTGTACAATAAAGACACGATAGTATTAAAAAGCATTGAGGTTTACCTCATTAATTGAAACTCCGATGATTTCAATTATGCAATGCTTCTGTTAAGCGATATACCTAACATATGAAGTCGATTCTACCACGTGGTACGTATCACAGGTGCCTACTTGTGCACATGCTTCTGGATGCTAAGTATTTATTTAACACAAAAACTAGTTGATGACTAAGATTACTTTACTCATTTCTCAACTTGAGAAGGAATAGGAAGCAAAGTTATGACATAAAACCTCTTGCGAGATACATTCTGAAAAGAATAACACTACCAGTACAATTCACTACCGCTTTTGATTTTATCAATCCGGGTTAAAGATGATAGAGTGTCTGACATAGATTTTATTTTTATACCAATAACAAGGTAAACAAGAATACATTCTACCTGAGGCTAAAACGGAAAAGGGACCTACAAACAAAGATCGTAGATCTTCTTTGCAACATGGCAACGCTCCAGCTCTGCCTCTAGTTTGTAGATGTCCACAGGCAGCGCTAATCACTTAGCATCAGGTGAGCCGTTTGTTAATTTGCCTTCCTCCATATAAAAAAGCAGTTACGGTGAGGATAACTAGAGCATAAAACCCAATACACGCAGAGCTAAAGCTTCATAGAATGCGCTTAATTCTGGCGCAATGAACACATACTCCGGACATCCTCAGATCATTTTATTTCAATGACATTTGCAGATTCCATGTCCGTGAGAGATATCTATAATAATATGTGCATTCCTTCTGTATCAGCAGCATCTATACCATTTCCGTCTATTTTTTAAATGTTTGTGTTTGTATGAAGCATAGTAGCGTGCAAAGAGCTGGATAGATTGGAATGTGTTTTTTATTAGAAAGTTATTATAATCGTGGCGCTCTGTTTCCTTTTTCATTATTTTATAAAAAATCGCTCTATCACTTAAATATAAATTTTTATTGGGGTTATAATGTGCTCAGTTAGCTTTTGGAATACATTCCACACATTTAGATGAGGATACCGATTTATGAATCTTATCGTATTAGGTAGGTACCGCGGTGTAATATAGACCAGGTCTAAGTCTAGTAGTAGACCGATACAGCTTCATAATTCAGTCCTACATCACAATTTAAACGAACATCATGCATCAATAGACATGTATATCATAGTACTTACAGGTTTCCTCACAAAATTATATTTTCTTATAAAGTAGCTAATGTAAATAATAAAAAAATAACATAGGGATTAGATTTTCCCAAACTAGTTTGAATATTTGAATAGAAAAAGTAAAAGTTCATCTCTAATGTCTATTAAAGTGGTAAGGTCAAACACCTCGCGATGAGATAATAATACCTGACCTATGATTTCGATTTCTACCGGAACCCGTTATCTGAACGTATCAAGCCTTGATTACTTTTCATTTCTACGAGTTTCTTTACTTTATAATCATTATACTAACAGTTAACTGTAGCTTAAGTAAGGTTATGTGAACGGGGAAATGTGTAGGGAGGAAGTACTCTGAAATAATTATTTAGCGTTCATGAGTCTGTTTCTTGTTGAGTTGCGTGTGTGTCATGTTGTTTTACTATTTATGGCACATGTAGTTATATTTTGTCAGTGTAACAAAGAAATGGAATGCGTTTTTTTGTCAGTTGCGTGTAAAATTAGAAAGATATTTATTTCTTTAACCAGCGCGTGATGAGGATGTCAGAGCAAAAACAATATGCCGATGCGATTTGTGATAAACATTAATTGTTGATTTTTTTATTTGTTCCATTGCAGTAACTGAGTTGACTTGTGATCATTTGAGATGTACCGACAAGTCAGCTAATTAATTTGTAATGTTGTGAAATAACATCATATCCTTCATTACATTTTTTTACAACTCTGATTAAGGTGAATGATTATAAATTCACAGTTTCGGTTTTGGTAACATACCTAAATGAAAATACCTAATGCATAATTCATCGAAATTGGGGAACATTATTTTTTTAAAAAGGAATTAATGTTCGCTAATTTCGATGAATGAGAAGTGAAAAGGGTTCCGTACCTCAAGAGGAAAAAGTGAAACATTTATGACGGACACAAGTGATCTTCACTTGTGTCCGTCTGACACAGCCAATTTGCTTCGAATCTGCGAGACCGATTAACCTATAATTTGGTACACATATGAACCTCGTGTTGGGTTTATATGTGTACCAAATTATAGGTTAATCGGTCTCGCAGATTCGAAGCAACTGCGCGTAATGTAAATAGTAGTATTTTAAACTTGAGAGCCACTTTAGGGGAGCTAACTAGAAACATAAATTAATTAACTAAAAATCATATCTATGTATAATTTAATTTGGCAACTACGTTTTTTTAACTACTAGCAATGTGCGCGCACTCGGTGCACGAGACCCACTCGCACTTGGCCAGTTTTTCTGTAGTCAACCATCAAAATTGACCAAAAACCTTGACTGACTTCAATTTTAACAAAATATACTCCGCTGTGTTTAACAAAATATACTCATTTTACAGCTGATTAACCGTCAAGTTGGACAAAATTTTAGTCGTCCCATCTCTAGTTATCATCTATTTTTACCGATTGTGAACAAATGTTTCGTTTTAAAAGTCAACTGATATACGTAGGAAATGTGTGTACCTACAATACAATATACGAATGTTAGTGACCGCGTTCAGATGTAGTCGTGTGTCCAGGGTGAACCTTCTTATTATGTTATTTTTTCAATCATAGTAGGTAGGTTTTATATTTGTTTTAGAGTCTATTTAAAAAAAAAACGGGGCATGTCGGACCATGCTCAGTTTAGGGTTCCGCAGCCTTGAATAATTGCATCAGTAGAAGAGCATATGTTCATGGCACTTACGCCCTTTTATTGCGAAACGCTTTTCAGCAATAACTCAATAATAATAATATAATAATAATATCTTGGGACAACTCACACAACGTTATCTGATCCCAAACTAAGCAGAGCTTGTACTATGGCAACCAGACAACTGATAAACATGAGTGTGGAACATAATACAGAAACACGCTTGTACGATTCTGATTTCAAAGTATTTATTAGGCGCTACCTTTGTGGTTTTTTTATATTTTTTGGTAACACGGTTTAAAAGTTAAGGACACAATTTATGCAACTTTCGAAGCGATTATTTCCAAGAATATTCTCACAATCAAAAAAGTTTATTAGTAACCTAAAAAATGTTTTTGACCTGTCGAATGATGTGCCGCACGCTGATGTTATATGTATGGAGTGCCCCCTAAACATATTTATTTTTGTTATTTAGCTATCAAACTAAATAGCGGATACAAGACACCTTTTCAATCAAATTTAGTAGTTCTAGTAGTCTTTGAGTAAAATACCTGTGACATACAGACGGACAGACATTACGAAACTATGAGAGTTCCGTTTTTGCCATTTTGGCTACGGAACCTTAAAAATGGAATAAACTTAACACTCCATAAATAAATAACTGTTTCTAAAGTAATATGAATAAAGGGAGATGATTCCGATTCGTAAAATATATTAATAACAGATGTTTGTGACTAGACAACATAACAGGGCCGGACGGAACTAAATTGTATGCATTTGAAACTATGACATAATAACGGATATTAACACTCGTTATATTAATTACTTCGAAGGAAAAAACGAAAGTGGTAGAGCAACGTCCAGTCCGTTCTCGTGAAGAGTATGCTTTGCATATGTTTCAACGATAGGGTTGTCACATATCGAAATTATACAATTCAATGCTTATTAGCATTGAATTGTATAATTTCGATATGTGACACTCCGGCCTTGAATCGGAATTGCAGTCTATAGGATAGTTCTAGATGATTAATAGACGGTAACATATATTAGAATACATTCGTCTTGGTCAAAATTGAAAGAAAATTTAGAGTAATATTTAATAGATATAATATATTTCATCAGGTGACACAATTCAATTAATTAAACTACTAACACTATGTATCTGGTGTATAAAGAGAGACAGAAGAAACTCCTTACCCATATTTATTTTATTGACCAAGTGGGTATCAGTGAGACATTCCAAATGGACATCCCTAACCATAGAGCAATGCTTCGTTCATTCGAGAACGACATAATATATATTATTATGTTATGCATATATTAATATATAAGTATTGTAGAAATGGTTAAATACTTGCTAATTTATTTATTTTCTTGTTTGACTTGTTATAATTGACGTGTGAGAGTTTGTTTTAAAATTACAGAACTTGTTTTGCAATCTGTCATTATTCCGTTATTTATATATTTAAATGGTACATACTGGTGTCATTGAACTTGTAGTACGTTGATAAAATTGTTAATATTAGATTAAAAGAATAATATTTAAAACATTTCAAAACAAACAAGTATGTAACATACGAAAAATATATGTTGTATATATATGTAAACTTTCGACATCCGTACACATTATAGAATTTTACAAACTACGGTTCTTAATCGTGTAAATATTTTATTTTGAAACCTTTGTGTTATTGCCCTAAGTTTCGACCGTTGCTTATAAAATTATATAGTACAAATAATATTCTTTTATTTAAAACAATAAAAGTTTGTTTTTAATTTCATTAATTTATAACAAGCTAGCTTTCACCGCGGTATCGCATACTTATCATTTTTTGCGATAGATCCTATGATACCCCAGGATAAATTTACTATATATAATTTATTTCTTTATCAAGTCAAGTCAATCTAGAATTACTTGACTCGTTATGGCTAAACTGTTGACTATATGTGCTGAAGTTCATTTATAACAGGGCAACGTGACATTGTCGTAAGTATGCATAATGCAATATATGTTTAGATGCTTTGACATACATAAAACCGTCGCATTACCGTACCGTTAAAAGTCGAAGCTGTTCGCGAACAAATATTAAGTGACAAGCAACAAGTTCGTGGCATTGTTGCTGGAAATTGTGATGAACCATTAAAGACCTATCTATCTCTTCCACTTGAGATATCTAATGTAGGTACAGCGTGGCTAGTAAAAAGCAGATCAAACTAGATGAAATTTGTGTGTCCGACTGCTACGCAAGAGGTCGTGGGTTCGATTCCCACACGGAACACCACTTTGTGTGATCCACAAATTGTTGTTCCGAGTCTGGGTGTGCTCTGTGTCCATGACTTGTATGTTTGTAAAGTCCCCCGCGACACAGGGCTTGTACCCTACTGCTAGAGATCTCTTAAAAAAAAATATTTATCAAAATTTATTTACGCGCGACGCTCGAGCAAACAAAGTCATGAAAATAACATAACTTCGGATAAACATAATATCATAAAGTAATCTGGTTGGGTATTATGTATTTGAGCCTTTTTGGGTTGAGACTCGAGGGCCGTGGGGCCCGAGTGCGCGCCTATTATTTAAGGAAATTTTCCGACATCTTATCAATGCCTCCCGTGACCGGAAGGCTGGTCTTTCTTTGCACAAAGAATTAGCATTGCCATCCAACGTGCCAATGCTGCCACTGCCGCCAGCCTTCTGGGAACATTACCTGTTATCAACGATGGCTAGGAATTCTTTACGCCCACACGGTTTTGTCCTCCTTTTTATTTTAATTCTGTGAATATCTTGTATAAATGGATGTAATTAAGAGTAGTTTTAAATTAAAATGATATAGTCTTAGTATCTTAAATAAATTCAATTTTAACAAAAACTATCTTAAATATACAAACGCAGCCACTTAACAAATTTTTGTTGCTGTAACCTTTTTACCTATATGTTTAAGTTGTCAAATGCTTTCTTACTATCTTTAAAATAAATATACCTAAGTCCTTTGAATATTATCTTAGGACAACTCACACAACGCCATCTGATCCCAAACTAAGTAGAGTTTGTGCTATGCAATCAGACAACTGATAAACATACATAAGCATTTCTAAATACATACTTAATCATTTCTAAATGCAGTGACATATTAAAGATAAATTATACACATGCATTGAATAAATATCGTGCTCATCACACAAAGTGTTATCCTGGGTGGGGATCGAACCCACGATCTCCGGCTTAGCAGTCATGGTCGCTAACCACCAGACCAACAGGCCGTGGAATAATTCCAGCCATTTCGCTTACGCTCAAATTAAGTATACGTAATCCGCAAACGAATGGACCGGCTCTGATTAGAATCACTGCACGTCCGGTGCAAGTGTCATTTGGTTTTATCATTGCTTTGTGACAGCTTAGTGAAGCGAAAATAGTGGCGATGTAACTGATACATTAAAAATATTTAAAAAGAAATACTTTTTCGCCTGCACAAATAGGATGTGTATTTGAAAATATAATTACTCCCAACAATCAAAATTACGTCATCTCTATCAAGCATCAATTTCATATGTAACTTTTATAAAAGAAAACTGACTGATCTTTTAACTTTCAAAATTAAGCATATCTATAAATTAAGATGACGAAGGTGTTTGTTACGGATTTTTGAAAACACGACGCTTACAGTTAGGTGAAAGGGGAATTTTCTACGTAACATGGATAAACCGCTAGGAAATGCTAATAAAAAATAAAATATGAAAAGTCCTGCAGTGTCTTAGATTTTTTGAGTTTTGGTAGATCTGTCTGTTAGCCACAAATATACGGCGGCGGGCGACTGTGGCAGGTGAGTGTATCGTGTAATAGGACGGAAGAAGAAGAAGGAAGCGTATTACATTCCTCAACTTCTTCGCGCCCTACCGACGGTGTATATGACGATATATAATACCAGGAAAGAATCGAGATTACTAATACCAGAAATGTACTTTGCGTATTGACGATTAGACTGCAGCTGTAATATAAGAAATTGGCACTTATCACGGTACCTATCGATACATGAAAATTATTATGTCAAGCAATATTAAATATCAAAATATCTTGTGATTAAAGCATTAGTATAGTGTTGCTTGAATTTAAATCACTTATAAGTAGACTAGACTAGAAACTGTACCTTCTGGCTATAACACGAAAGTCTGAGGTCATTATCATAATGTAGCAAAAAACAAAAACAAACAATTTATTCTAAAGTCCCGTATTACAGATGAATCCCGTACGACACAGTTGCTTGTCCACTTGACAGACAAGTCTAGATTAATAATATAATAACTGTTGACCAATATCATTTCTTATAAGTAGTTGTTTTTTATTACATATAAACTAGCGGTCTAAAACAATAACAACTAATGTTTCGTCGTCTTCCAACACTTTTGTAAACTTATACGAAATACCATAATTGAAAAAGATTTTTTAAGTTAAGCCTAAAATTAAGCTCGTCCACAATATATACTGAATTTACGTTTCATAAATAGATACCTACGTATACTAGTGACTACTGTCTTAAGAGAGGCAAGGGTTGATTGAGTCACCATCAAAATAATTTAATCAGCCCGGTAAGACGTAAATAATCCTAGTCACAAAGATACAGTACTAGATTAATAACGCAATTACTAAGATATCTTTGATAAATGAGAGAAAGCCACCCTTAACTGTCCGTTAGCGGCCTCGATACGCTCTGTTATAAGCAAAGCCTTTATTTTAATAGATTATAGAGTCGCCTTGAATATCGGACATCTAGATAAAATTGATACGGACTGAGTAATGATGGGCTTCGGAAGAGAAAAGATGGCATTGTAGGTTAGAATTTACGATTAGATTGCTCATGTACAGTTAGTACCTAATATAAATGCTTAGTTAAGCAGATTAGGATTTTTAAAAACCTTAACGTTAACCTAATGAGAATAATAATGATCCGTAATGACTACATTAAACAATAAATTGGATAGGTACTAATTTAGTAAATTATACAATGTAGCTGTATGAATCGAGAACCTATAAGAGTATAATGATATATATAATACTACTATATAATACTTTTTCTTTTCTTATGACAAAATTAAACATATGCTTATTTTAGGCTATATGTAGCCAAAAATAAGCATATGTTTAATTTTAGGACTAAACTAATTTGTTAAATCGAATGTTTGGCGATTTGAAATGCTAAGTGATCTTTATGCATAAGAATCATAGCATAAAATCTCCACAATGCCGTTAATACATTTTTTTAATATAAAAACTGCACAGTAGCTATCTTCATTATATATCAAGTATTAATCAATACGGTTACGGAGTACCAAAACAATTAAATAATGCTATTATACTAACAAAAGCAACAGGTAAAAGAATTACGACAAATACCAGTCTGGATAGTTCAAAGATAATTTCACAACACAACTTACACATTGCACTGTTTAATTCAAATGTTACTTCATCTATTTGTGCATAATCTTTATTTGTTGAGCTGCAAGACATAATATAATAAATACATTGTTATTGGTTTGGCAATGTTTACCAAATAGGTGAACTAATAAGATTGATTGAATAATTATTAAAAGGTTTTACACCAAATCCTTTAAATACGAAGTATTGAAGTCATTCTGTACCCTTCAGGTACAAACAACAACCCTTTTAGAGTTCCCTAGCCAAAATGGCCAAAACGGAACCGAGTTTCGTTTTTGCCATTTTCGCGAAAGTTTCGTTATGTCCGTCTGTCTGTTCGTCCGTTTGTCACAGTCATTTTATTAAAAAACTACCCAACACGCTCTTCTGTTGGTGTTTAAATCGTATTTTTTTTTATGCGGCAACGGCTTCGGAACCCTACACTGAGCCTGATCTGACAGGCTTGCCCGATATTTTATATTAGCATTAAGCAGAAATATTCGGAATAGATAGCCATGTTTGACGAATATACATTTATATATTTGGAAAATATTCAGTGTGTTATCTTATGTGTATATCAACAAACATTTAGATGTGAAACGCCGTTGATTCTCCTTTTGTCACTGTTTTTTGTTTGCATGTGAATTTATGGAACAGAGACACTTCTGAGCAAATTTAAATGACGTATATGTTTGAAGTTTTCAGTGTACCGACATCCAAAACATTTGCAAGTTTAATTTATATTTCGAATAGAATTCAATCTTCTTCAAATCTATAAAATTAGTTTCGGACTTAAAATAGTTATTCAATAGAACAGGTCAAATGCTCATATGAACATCACTGCATTACATATTATTTCGTAACCGGACTATCGATAGGTACACGTAACGTTATAAACATTGCATGACACACGCATGTCTTGTTTCACAGTGTCAGACAACACTGTGACCATACGTCATAGATTTTTTGCATGAAATATATTTTAACACATTTAAACTGGTAAACATGAAAATGATTTACGCGATGCATTATTTACATCTAGATTTTTTGATGTTTCGATCAAATCGCACTGGTTTTGTTTTATGGTCACAAGCAGACCAGGTCTTTATGAAAATCTTAAAGTTAGTAAATTCCGATAGACTGATGAACGCTAATAGGGCCTGAAGTGGCTGTATATCTTAATCGGACTCACTTAAATGGTAATTATTATACGAATGTTATAAAAATAAAAATAAATTGCCAAAATCAATTGCTGTATGCCAACTTTACACTTTTTGTGCGGCAGTGGCATGAACAGTTTGTCTTTTAAAGTTTTAATCTTAAATAAAACATTATATAACGGTTTCAATAGGCTTGTACCTGTCATTTAAACACATGTGCTTATTTTAAATAATAAAAAAAAATATACAAATGAAATCAAACAATGAAATATATGATAAATTATATAACTTTTTGTTTAAACAACTTAACACAAAAAACATACCCCGAACAAAACTCCTATGATTGTACAATATTAATTCTAAATGACATCTAGAAAACTTACAAAAGTCATTGACCTGTAATCTTTGCTCTTTTAAACTCATGTCTTATTTATACAAAATACCAGATAAGATCGATTCAATTAATCTCTATTAATTTATTGCGTGAATAATCTGAGCTGCACGCGATCATTTGGTCGCGGCTTTTGTTATTGTTAACCCGTTAGAGAATTTTATGACTTCTAATTTATTCCATTTTTTGTAAAAAAAATAGTATATCCACGCGAGCTCATCCCAGCTTCACAAAGACTTTTCTGCACTTTCAATAATACAGGTATACATCATGTATACAAAAACCTCGTTAGGTTTCATGAACCGATTCTATTTAATCTCTAAATCCCGAAAAAAGAATCTAAAAAATCTCACATGGCAGCATACATACTGATATTTAAAAAAATATGTACATTAAAAAAATCTAAATTTTAATATCTTTATTCTCTAAGGATGCAAAACAACACCTCTTGTGATACGTAATGATTCTACACATTTAGGTAACCAGGAAAATGGATTCAAAATGTGTTGCATAATTTTTTTGAATAAGGTAGATTTCATCATGTTACATGAACCCCCTTCTTTCCCGTGGTTCACCTATTTTGTCCACCTGGTGGACCACGGGTAAACATATTCTTCCGTGGTCCACCTGATAATCGCGTAAATTATTTTTATTGAAATATATTTCCTATTGTCCACCTCTTTTCATTGGCTAGATTAAATCTATGCAAGAACCTACTACGTATTTTATCAGGTAACTAATATAAAGCAGTCGGGTTTTGTAGTTTCTTATAATTGTGTTAATACAAGCAGCTATAACTGCTTATAAACAAGCAATTCATAATCTACTAGCATTGATGTCATGTGCAAAACTAGCAGCAGTAAAATAACACCATCATAACAAATCATACCCAATTATCCTCCAGATATAAACTCGTGTTATTTTAGCACATTACATCAAAACTTATGTAGTACCATTATTGGGTAGTTCCAGACCAATTTAGTCTAAATTATTATATTCAATTTAGTCTCGATACAAATTGTGCTCTATCAGCAGTGATAGGTACTTTAACACCGACACCCGCTATTTGAAGCCATTAGTTCACTTTACCTTACTTTACTTAATACAATGGGTAACAGGAAGTTGTGGAGTGTGAAGTTCCGCAACCTTGTGACTGACTGCAGTACGGTCAGCATCGCTTTATGAACTAGTACTTTTTATTTTTCATATTATAATAGCATTGAACTACCGCAGATTATGGTTTTTCATTTTAAAAATCTAATCTTGATTAGAATAGCAAAAAAAAAATGGGAGCGAGATGAATTTCCCAAATCAATAATCATAATCTTATAAATAAACATCTCGTGTCACGGTGTTTGTGGTCGAACTTCTCCGAAACGGCTTTACCAATTTTTATGAAATTTTGTTTATTTATTTAGGTATGAGAATAGGTCGTAGAGTTTTTTTTTAATAAGGAGGTGGTACGAAATTCGCGGGGAAGTTAGTTTATTATAATATTTATATATTTGTAAAATTTATTATAACTATAAGTCACTATGTTAAAGAATGTAAAAGTTAAACTGATCAGGTAATAAAAAATAGTACTTTATCGTTTGAAAATGAAATGGAACGAACAAAATTCTAGTACATTCCTCACAGATTGCATCATTTTCCATATTCAACGTACATGTCTGTATTCACCGTAGTTTGTCATCCGGATTTAACCTAAAACGTCTTACAAAGTTAATTTAACTTATTTTTTCGAGAGCATGACTGTTAAATGTCAAGACAATAAGTTGTAAAGTTGTTGGTACTTTTTTGCAGTTCGTACAAACTGCAGTGACTATTCAGTCATAACTGTTCTCCCACATTTGATATTCAGATCGGAATCAAAAAATGCATGTTATTGTTTGATTTTTGCGCCAGTTAAGTATTATTGTTGATGATTTATATAGTCAGTAACCATTGTAGTATTACTTTACTTCCAGGCACCGCGATTATTGACCATGAAATCTGTGATCTAAAGAGCATAAGCATTCATTTGGAATTTATAGATATTATACATTGTGTTCGAGAAGAATGTAATGCAGAGCTTCCATTAAGCGCGCTCTATGGATCCCAGAAGTGTAATACTTAAAAATGTGAATCAAAATTCATTAACAATACAGGAGAAGTGGTAGTAGACTAGTGGTTAAGGCATTGGATTCGCAATCCAGAGATCGCGAGGAGTTCGAATCCCAGTTATTATACCCACTGCTTAGGGAAACCTACATGCAATTTACAATATACTTACGAAAATAGATGGATTGGTATTATTCTTAAGCCGGCACCACACGCCAAACTAGACTTACTTACTAACAATAATTTCTAAAAACTGTATTATTGTAACGGTAGCATTATAATAATCACGAGCATAAATTCATGGACTAATTACATTAGTGAACCTGTAAACGTAATCAATTATTTCAGACTAATTTCAAAACGACAATTAATCAAGCTTAATTATACTTACGAAATGTTTATAGGTAGTTTTACTAGCATTTAAAGCTTCTCAATATAACTACCGCTAGTTAGAAATAGTAATACCTGCAACGAGTATTTCCAAGTAAAATAAAAAAATGATCGCCAAAATATTATTTAATATTCAAAAATTTGCCTATATAAGTCATAACTTGACGTGCGCCGCCATTTTGATATTTATTAGAAAATTTAGGTCCACAGTTACCTACAATTTCTAGCAAATAACAATCTCCCTTCGATACTTTATTTAACGGACGCTGCCATCTTGTTATTTGTTTAAAAACTATGTACTGTGGAGTTAACCCTTATGTTACAGCTCACACTTCTCCAAAGTCTGTCGGTAACCCTTTGTTGCCGACAGACTTTGGGGAAGTGTAAGCTGTAACATATAAATGCAAATATATACGATAGTTTTTATGGCGATATCCAACATCAACGCGGGCGGAGCAGTAGCGAGTATACATATATAATTACTTGTCCTATCTGACTCATCAACGCAGAGCCAAAATAAAAAAAAAAACAAAACACATTGCCTAAATTGCAGTTGGTGCCTTTTATATTGTAGGCATCCACTCAGGGTGTAAAATAGGGGTTACAAAATTGTATGAAACTCTGTCAGTTTTATTTCACTTACACTTACATTAAAATAATAATCATTTGCAACATATTTTTTTTGCAAAAAGATTTGCATCTCTACTTGATTAAGCAATTAGAAATCGTACTAATTGACTTTTAAAATAGGTTTATATCTTAATCTTTGTTCCCCATAGTAACCAGTACATTGTTTGATATGTAATTGTGCCCCGCTAGCCGTCCCATGGTGTACGGTATTTTATCTGCGCGGATCGACACGCCATGATATGTGAGAACTTGTGCTATCTCGACGATCACACGGTTCAATGAAGACGACGTTTAGTTACGGGCTAGACAGCAGCTTGTCTTCAACAAACTTAGCAACCGTTTTAATATTAAAAACGAGCTATCTATAGTTACAACTAAGGGAATAATCATTCTTATTTGACAAATAAATAATGTCACTACAAAAGTGTTCTAAATAAGTGTAAGTACTAATACATTTTGCAGCGAAATAAAATTGCATTTTAATGTTACAGAATTGTCTTGTTCTTTCTTGTAAAATCATAAACTTTTGAAGAAAAGAAAAAAAAAACTAAATCTGATTTTGGCTTTGCTAAAAAGTCATGTTTTGTTGTTTACCTCGAGATATCGACATGTGTAACTTAAAATTACCGTTAAACGTGGATTTAAGATACAGTTGGTTTAAGCATACTTTTAAACCTATTGTTGACTGTAAAATAGATTTAAATGTTTTTCGTGTGAATTTAAGCGACAACTAATTAGAAGTATTGCTTATGCTGTAGTAATAGTAAGATAGCGCAGATGCGGCTCCTTATAAATTAACTTTTATACAAAAAGATACATTATGCGACTGAGCCAACGTTAGGAAGTGATAATATTTTAAATTAAACAGACTGACTTTTAAATAAGTCGACAAATTGACAGGGAAAATAAGGAGGTACCTGTTATAAGTTCGTTTTACTCGATATATTGACAATGAAATTGTGAAAAAATAAAATATTATATCTTAGTTTATCGATAACAATTTAAACAAAGCAATTAATTGTTTAGGATAATTTATACAATATCATCGTTTTATTATTTTTGTCAAATGTTTAGACGTTTACGGATTATTCCCAGAAATGAAATAATTTTGAAATTATCAATTTAGTCCTGTTCGCAAGTATCCAATGTATATTTTTTATTATCTCGACTACAGGTGGGTTCACCCCTTAAAGTTTGTCGACGGGATTCAATGTAATACTTTATAGAAACAGGATACAAGATGTGTCGGAGCCCGATACGTCCTTTTTGTGTGTCCGGCGGCGACGCCTCGTGAATAAGGTACCTGGTCCTACACTAAACTGAATCAGGGACCCTAAACCCTTAAAAAGAGAGGTGTAGCAAGAGTTAAGGCCTTAATTGTCTAACAAATTTTCAAGGCCATCCCGATTTAGGGCCCGGATTCAGGGTAGTGTAATAGCCGTTTAATACATTTGATTCACATCATACCTACTAAATTAATAACTGAATCTATTTATAACTAAACCGTTTTTATCAACTTGTAAAAAACTATTCGTCAGATATATTTAATCTTTTTTCTTATGAAGTTCGGTGCTTGTAATGTAATCAACACGATTTTTGTTTGAAAGTTTCTTACTAATTTGCGATTTCCTTTGAACGGATGGTTAGATCCCTTTATCTAAACCATCTAAACACATGAGAAACGCTAATTTATTCACTTAATTAATTTATAGTTGTGTTTGATGTTATCATTCTTTTGTCTTTTTTGCACTTTTAATATATTTCTTTGTCTAGTTTATTGTTACTTTAAACAGTGATATTATCATATTTGAATATAATTAATTAACATGTAAGTAAGAGATTTTGGTCTTAAATACCGTTGAATATTTTAAATTTCCAGATGTGATTGTACTTACGATAAACAATATCATGAAAAACAATAGTTGTTATGTACATTAATCTATCTAGCAGCCTGTGCAAATCTATACATAATGTAACTACGCAGTGGAAGCACTAGGTAGTTACGTTTTATAGACCAAATGAAGTCTCCTATATAAGTAGTCTCCTATGTAAGTACGGACGTATGTGTATGGTATGTTTATATCAAACAAAAACAACTGCACTAAATTTGATACAATTTTAATAAGCGTAATATCAGAAGTCTATTCTAAAAACCTGGTTGGTCCAAGTCGCAGACAGTTAATTCATGATGTGAAATATTATGGAATACTCGTAGTTTCATAAAAAATATGCATATTAAATAATGAATGAATGTATTTTCTCTCTTACGCTAGTTAATTTGTAATATGCTCAAAATGATATATATTTCACTGATCGCAAAGGTCAGCAAGTACGTTTATTTAATTTATTTGTTTTCTTCTTGCAAAAACGAGTATGAATTGCCCTACAGCGTTAATAGACCTTACGTAAGTTATAAGTTAATGTAAAATACATTTAGTCGTGAGAATTTTATTTTTTGTTGCCAACTATTTTAAAGCCTTTCACAATTATTTGATTTAAAGTACAACAGCTTCATGAAGTAAAGTCTTCTTAACAGTGTGATCAGTTGGGGAAACTTGGGGTTCGATATCCCAACAGGACAAAACTGAATTCTTGTTGTTGACTCTGTTGTTATTGTGTAATTTACAAATATTTTTCCAAATCAAAGTGATTTTTGTTAGTTCGTAAAATTTTTCCGATTTTTTTCAAAAATGAACTTATCATCATCAAAAATATCATTTCATTCATCAATTGCAACTAACCAAAACTAAATAAACTTTTCTTACATAACTTTAGCAATAGTAATGTAATTACACTTAAACCTCAAAGGTAAAATAACAGTGACGTACGCAACCAATCGATAAAACCTTTGCATAACCATGGAAAAATTTAATCGAAACCTTTTCACATCAAGCTTTTCAACAACTCATTAAAAAAATAATCCGTAAATCAAAGTCACATAATGTAAATACATTTTGCAATTCAAAATAGGAGATAATCAAACCATATGCAAAAGGTTGCGAATGTCACGCTCGGATCAACCGCCATCAGTTTCCACTCAACCATCAACATTGTGAAACTGTTTTCGATGGGAAAATATTCCATAACAGCTGCAAGATGCGATTTGTCGCGGAGAACAAACGCAACGTTGTTGTCTTTGAAATCAAGGAAGTCTCGTTTTCGGACCATTTTGTTACAGCTTGGGCAACGTCTAGATTATATCTGAGTACGCAATGCTTTTTTTGATGATAATATCAAACTTTCGAGTCATTATTGTTATGTCTTGACCAAAATTTAGTTTTACCTAATTTAAAACTTTTTCTTTAAGTTATAAAGTAGGTGTTGTATATGTTGAAAACAAAGGTACTGCTCGTCTTTGTTTGTTTCTTTGCTACAATTTGATATAGTTTTCATTACAATGTAGAGATTTTTTTCAGAAAGTTTATACCCATACTCTCTATAAATATATATTGCATGTTATATTATTGGCACAGTGAAGAAAAGTCCATGCGAATCCGATACGGGTCGCTCGCCAGCATAAATATAAAAATTACTATAATCATTCTAACCGTCATTTCCCTAACATGATTTGATTTATTACTGCTAAGTGGGAACTATTTTATTATTATTCAAGATCATTAGTCAATAAGCAGGCAAGTTTCTTTTAAAGTTTTGTTACTCAATTGAATACTTTGTGACTAGTGTGAACGACAATTCGATATACCTACCTATCGCTGACGGTTTTTTTCTGTACTCCACAATAGAGGTGCTATAAATTGAATGTAGGCCGTTTCTGGGACACAGAGTCCAGATTATCTTTAGTGTGGACTTTGATTTTTGCTTAGTAGTTGTTCAATTAGTTTTTACAAGTTAGTGTCATTCAAGTAGATACTCGTACTTTATGCCATAAAAATCCCATATCAATTAAACTTTGAACGTCTTGAGTCTGAGTATTTTTTTTATTAAATTAGTAATAATAATAATAAAAGTTAAAAAATATGTGCTTAAATATTGGGCAATTTATTGCTATTTAATGAATAAGTATACGTGTTTTGCAAAAGAAAGAAAAGAATTGCCTTAATTTATTACGCAGACTCTTGTCTACTTTTGAATAAAAAAGAGCAACCATCTCCAATTAGTTATACTTATATTACTGCTGAACGATTCATTTATTCTGTGTTGTATTTGTTTCAGGTTGCAATTTCTATCCAGTTGGTGAATATCTTAGATTCGTGAGGATACCAGAAAACCTGAAAGTGGGAGATGAAGTTCTCAAAGTAGAAGTACATCCAAGGTATGTTATGGTTTAAACATAACCTAGACCAAAAAATGCAAATCATGTATCGCATGTATCGTTTATATTTTGTATTCGTTCAACAAATATGAAGACTAATTTTTTTATACCATTGTGATAATCAAAACTATCAAATTCGTCCAATAAAAGTAAGTAGGTATATGGTAGGTATTAATAAAATGTATTCTGAGAACGCGAAGGCAGTTTCAGAAATCCACATGCCTTCGTCGAAAATACATGCAATATAATGTTCATGCGATATTTCTTGTCTTTGGACAATACGTTTGTTACAACACACCCCACATTCAGACGCATCTTATTTGCTTACTTACTTATTTCTGCTATTTTCTTAGGCCTTATTATATTAGTGTAAGGCATATTTTGGTCTGTTTTTTGTATCGTCTATCTCGTTTAAGGGATACGTTTTGTAAGTCCGTGAGAATAGACACAGTATTGAATGAGATGGATTATTTTTCTTAGCAAATATATATGTTAATACTATTGCATACTTACCTCGTGAAACAAAAGATCATATTAAAGAGATCATACTAAGATTGTATTATTTTTTCTAATAATTAGGTATTTTTTAAATCCAGTTTTGTGTATTTTCTCTTTCTTGATAAGAACATTTTCTATTCATGTTGAACTGCGTCGACATAATAAGCTGATTTCACGAATAACTAGAAGTCGGCCAATCGGTAGTGAGTTGGAGCCTATACTAAGAAATTCAACCAAGCAAAGTATTTGGTATCACTTTAGTCATTTCATCGTACATGTAGAGCGTAGATACAATTGATTAATAGCCGGTTAAAACGAATTTATGAATTCCTGTTTTGGGGACCCATAGTTGTAACCGAGAAAGAGAGAATGTCCGGTACATTCTCTCTTTCTCGCTTACAACTACGGGTCAACGTGATAAAATTGTTATTTCGAAATTTCTTAAATTAATTCAATCAGAAGGGAAAAACGATACCTAGGTTTTTTCTTCCTTTTGTTAAAGTAATCTAGTCATAACTGCACGGTCATAAATAAAACTCATATTACTTTACAACTTAATCTACTAATAGAAGCTTCTCTTTTCACGTCGTCGGTTCAAAATTATTCAATGTCAATCTGAGGTTGTTCAAGATAAAACAGTTAGATAACTTTGTAATTAAAAGTGATGTGTATAATAACTCGTCAATAGAATTTTCTCTTGTCTATGCAACTTCCTCTTAAACCTACCTATTGAAATTTTGCTTTACCCAATTAAAATAACGTAGGTATAAACCCCGTTTTCTATTCATAATCACACGTGGAATCACAACAGCTGTTTCGTGACGCAATAACAAACTATTTATTTTAAAAGATCGGCTAGGTTAAACAAAGTTACCGGTTGTAGGTTCAAAGATGCGTCAACGTTTGTTTTTAAATAGTACACACGCCACGTTTCGAAAGCCGTTAGTCCTGCCTGCCCTAATATCTGCCCGGTCGAAATTCATCCTATATGGAGTACTAGCTGTGCCGCGCAATTTCGTCTGTGTATATTTTCCCCGTTTTTGCAACATTTCTCATTGCTGCTCCACTCCTGTTGGCCGTAGCGTGATGTTATATAGCCTTCCTCGATAAATGGGCTATCCAATTGTGAAAGAATTTTTCAATTCGAATCAGTAGTTCCTGAGATTACTGCGTTCAAACAAACAAACTTCAGCTTTATTATATCAGTATAGATGAACTATGCTACTAAGCTATTTGCGCATATAATGGTGTACTCTAATATTTAATGTGTAGGCTAGTCTCTGCTGACATTAGTCCCAGTGACGGAAATTAACATCAAGTTTTAAATTTTCAAAGAGTATTAATTGGTGTCTTATTTTTGACACGTGTCGGTTTTTTACATAAGTAGTTTAGAAAAACAAATTTATCCCACGGGAACAAATTTTCCAGGATAAAAAGCATATGCATATAACATTCCAGACTATAATCTACCTTTGTGCCAAATTTCATCCAGACCCTTTGTAGCGTGATTGAATAAAAAACATCCATCTATACCTAGGTATATCCTATAGGTGCATCCAAGCTTTTGCACTAATAATATTAGAATGTATAGATAAAAGTTTTATTATAGTTAGAGAAACATCGCAAAAGAAAACTGATTGTGTTATTATTTTAGCTTTGTTTATATAAATTCCTTTTGGCAATTTTTAGTTATCTCACAAGTCGAGGGTATTTTAATGCACATATATGTTTGTATTTGATTAAAGAATAGAAAACCTTAGTTATCAGTCTCTAAACTTTAAACGCATTGGTCTCACGACCTCACATAGCGTGTGACCTTAATTTCGACTCAAGGTTTAACATATTTTAGATCTTGACGTACATAATTACATAACACTGCACTATTATTAAAGTAAAGTCAAACACCTTGCAATTGTAGACATACTCTTGTAGCTATGGAGACTTTCAACAAGTTCCCATACATTACGCATAATGGTAGTGTCGACAATGGATATGATTCTAGGGTTTACGAGCCATCAACTATGAGTATAACTCTACATCAAGGTGTGATTGAACAATCGAATGTGGTACAATAAAACTCTTAATATTAGAAGCGAAAATTATAATAATAAAATCTTGGGACAACTTACACAACGTCATCTGATCCCAAACTAAGCAGAGCTTGTAATATGGCAACCAAACAACTGATATACATACTTATATATTTCTAAATACATACATATTATAGATAAATAACATCCAAACACAGAATAAACCATCGTGATCATCACACAATGTTTTATTGGGTGCTTGAGCGGACTGCTACAGCTTTCGTTCTGTGTGGTGTTTTGTGGCAATACATTAGTTAGCTACAGGTTACATTTTGAAAAGATCTTATGTTTACTATGGTCTAGGGATTTTGTATTCTATTATGTCACGATACAGACATATATTATCTCCATCTTAGACTTTATCGTAAAATTAATAATTTTACGATAAAGTCGTGGTTGCGCAACTACCTTGTATGTTAGAAAGCTTAAGATCAGACGTCAATATATTCGGATGAATGCTATTTGCACCTGTCTTATAGTTTTGATCGAGCGAAAATCACTCCGATACAGTGCTATTTTATATATTCGCACTCAGTGTGACTGTAAGGTAAGAGAAAGAGATCCAGTTTGATCTCCTTTATGCTGCTGTACATATTACGATATGTGTTTATCCCATAAAATTAATATTTGTGTAGAAAAGATACAACTATAAAACAAAAAATAATAATAATAATATTAAAAATTGAGTTCTCGAGGCCAAAGTAGTAGGTATACCCTTCTTAGTACAGGTATTTAAACTTTAAGAAACACTGAATACTCTTATACCTTGACAGTTGAGTAAAAAGGTGGTCCAAATTTGAAAGTGTACCAATTCAAAAATAATAAAGTAGTTCGTTAATCGCTTTAACAGCCATAAATTGCTAAATGCTAAAAAAATATAGTCTTGCTAAATACATCGGCAATATACATCAATCACTTATAACGACGGTGTGTACGTATACCTTTTTTTATTATTAACAGAATTAAAAAAATAAAATATAATTTTGCTATCCATAATTATATACCTAGGCATTATTAAAAATTGCATTATATTCTATATTCCATAATACGATGACCGATTATAGCTTTCAAACAAAATATATCCAGAATTTTGTAGCTGTTGGTTAATTTTTTCAAAACATTTTTTATTTTTCTAGTCACCTTATTTTACCTACACTACCTACTAGGTAATACGATAATTCGTTTGACTGGTGTATGTAATTGATCTGTTCTTGAAGAGGATCTCTTGTGACTTCTAAACAATCATCAATCAAATATCTTTTTAAAATTGGGATCGTGACATCTGGGTTCCAATTTCACTTAATTTATTAGCAGCTATTATAACTCCCATTCGCTATGATCGCATTTTTGTATGTAATCTAGGCCTTGTTCAACTTACTACGCATTACTATGCTTTCTGAATGACTTTCAATACATGATTAAGCATAAACACGAATAGGTCTCGCCACAAAATATCACGATCACAGAAGGTACACACAGTGTTGGGTACTCTAGGATGGCGCGGGAAACGGTTGAATTAAAAAACATGTAAATTTCAATCGAGACGACGGATACCGTTTTTCGATATCTTAGAATCCTGTGATAAGTTTGTGTACCGCCGAACAAATGTTACACGCCAGTGTTAAGACACCATTAGAATTGTATGTCGAAGTACTGATAGTTCCGTAACAACAGATATTAACTAAGCGAGGGTAGTTTACAAAACCCGCGCTTAACGTAGGCGACACTAAGCTGAACTGAACCAGTCCACCCGTGACCACGGCCGTTAAATGTAATACGGTCTAAGTGTAGAGGAATAAAAATAAAAGTATTTAGCCTTTAAATATTTACGTGATTAAAACCCCTAGTTTATAAAGCTATATAGTACACTAGCGTATGCCTGCGGCTCTGTACGCTATTGCTCAGGTCCTATGGAAAGTATCGTGATTATATATCTTAATCCGGACGAAGGTGATTATGCTCCCAAATTTCAAATAAAGGGTCTTTCAACAAAGACGGGTCGATGTTAAAATTGAATAAAACTAGATGTGTGTGAGATATTAACGAAATTTATTTTTTATTTGAAAGGCCCGTTTATGCCATTATGCATGAAATATGACATCATTCAAATGTCCGCCGCGGCTTCGCATGGTGGCACAAATCCGAGAGGTCCAATTTTTAATGACTCTGCTGCATAGATCCGGCTGAATCTGAGCGATGGCCTGCGTTATGTTGGCTTTCAGGGCAACGGTCGAATGTGGTTTATTGGCATAGACCTGCGACTTCAGAAAACCCCACAAGAAAAAGTCTAGCGGAGTCAAATCACACGATCTTGGTGGCCAATTCACGTCACCTCTGCGAGAGATAACCCTACCCGCAAACCGTTCATGCAGAATGTCGATTGTGTCGTTCGCTGTGTGGCAAGTAGCGCCATCTTGCTGGAACCACATGTCATTCACGTCCATATTGTTCAATTTAAGCCAAAAGAAATTGTTTATCATTGATCTGTAGCGCTCACCGTTGACGGTGCTGGCCTCGCCAACTTCGTTTTCGAAGAAGTACGGACCAATGACGCCGCCAGACCAAAATCCGCACCAAACAGTTACTTTTTGTGGATGCATTGCTATCTGGTGAACCTCATGTGGGTTGTGGTCATCCCATATACGGCAATTTTGCTTATTAACAAAACCATTCATCCAAAAATGTGCCTCGTCGCTAAAGATTATTTTTTGGCCAAAATCGGGGTCCTCTTCCAAGCGTTCCGACGCCCATTCAGCGAACACACGGCGTTGTCTATGGTCATTAACTTTGAGCTCCTGGGTCAGTTGGATCTTGTATGGATGCAGACCCAAGTCCCGACGCAAAATTCTCCAAGTTGAAGTCTGCGAAAGGCCGAGTTCTTGTGCACGGCGAGAAATCGACTGCTTCGGAGTCTCCTGAACACTCTCACGTACAGCGGCGATGTTCTCGGCCGATCTGGCGTTCCTTTGACGTAAAGGTGTTGGTTGGTTGTTTACCGAACCGGTCGTCTCGAATTTAGTCACCAATCGTTGGAGAGTAGACTTTGAAGGGCCACCGCGTCTGCCGTAAAATGGGCGCAATGCGCGCAACGTTTTCACTAACGAACACTCATTTTGATAATAAAGTTTTATCATTTGCACATGCTGCTCAACCGTGTAACTTGCCATGGTGATTTGGCATCAGTGACTGAATAAGAAAAAACAGATTTGACAGATGCCGCCAAATCAAAATGGCCGCCACAGATTATTAATATCGACCCGCTCTATTTGAAAGACCCTTTAGAATCTGTTAATTAGTTTTGGTGCTAGCTCACTAACAAACAAACAAACACGAAAAAAACTAAGCGTGGTTTTGGATACAGATACGCTTAATTAGTTGATCCTGGTTAGTTTTTTTTAAATATCTTCAATGTACAGACACAGCTATTTAACATTTTTATAATAGTATAGATATATAGATAAGTATGTTTATCAGTTGACGTTGTGTGAGTTGTCCCAAGATATTATTTTTAATATTACAGTGCTCGAGCGCGCATTGTACAAAGGTTACCTTCTCCACTTTCGGTATGTTGTACTCGCGTTAACATTATCGTGTCATGTTTGTTAAATAGCGCGGCACGAACGTATAGATAATGGCTGAATATTGTATAACCAACAGGTTTAATTTTCGTTTACATATAAAAAATGTAACAACATAAAACTTTGCATTGATTGCTAACATTTTACGAGCAATTTTCTAATTCAGTCTGAAGTTGGGCCAGTTTTCGAACTAGTTTTTACGGTTGAAGCTGTCAGTCTAAATTAGCGACGGAATGCAACGACCGTCCAAATATTATGTTGAAAGCTATGATAAAATATTGGATTGAACACAACCTCTTGTTACAGTAATATGGAGTCCATAGTGACGGAACAGATCCAGATGTCTGTGAGGTTAAGTAACGTTACCACTATCGTCAATAAATGAGTGACCTTTTTCGAAAAATGTTAAAATACTGCATCGTGCCTTAGTGAGCATGTTAAGTTGCTGCTTTTGTGACCAACTCTCTCCGGACTATGAGAGTGATAGTGAAAAGAAAGTACACTTGTGTTTGCGCACACACTTCTGCTCTGTAATATCTCCTGTGTATGATAGTCTCATGAGAGACTAGGCCGCTATGACCGACATCGGCTAGAGGAGACCATTATCATTTTGAGACAATACAAATTGTAAAATTCTAATTAAACCATTTAGCTTGAAACTTCATAATTTTTTTTTATTATTTTCTAGATTCGATAGGTATTATCTAAATGATAATGCCGTATATACCACAAATTAATGTCAATAAAATAATTAATCTCTTTTTATAAGTACGTACCTAACTATGAAATTATAACTTTAATCGATCCGTGACCTAAGTTAACGACAATCATCTTTTCCTATAACTATTTCCTATAGCCATAAAGTTGTATAAGCGAATTAAATTAAAAACGTATAGCAGGTGATATAATAATAATATGTTTTGGATCAATGTTCTACATCCACACATTAAATAATATTGTAACTGGTCTGTACAGTGAAGATATTTAAGAAAATTTGATATAGCTTGTTTTGTGACAAATTAAAATAAATTTATTTTTGTATTCTATTTTTCTATCTGTCAATATGTTTGTACATCCATGGCGTAAATTCTCGAGATGAAACGGATAGTTGTTTAGCTGGATACTGGATATTCGGCCGACCACTGACCCGAATTAAATAGGAAGAGAATATTTATCTGCCCGATTTTTATATCTAAAGTTTTAACTATATGCTGCTATCAATCATGAGGACTATGCAATACCGTATGAGATCTTATATTTAATTTGAATTATAAAACTGACATGGTTAAACGGATCTTAATTAAATTTGGCAAGGAGATAAATGGTATCATGATAACCGACAAGGTATCAACGCCGTCGCCGGTGGACCTGTGGCCAAAGTTAGTTTCAAAATAAACTAATAAAATAATAACTCAAGTGTTACATATAATGGTGTCAATCGAACTATCACTCATACATATTACTCTCTTAACATCTTCGAATGAAATAATTTTGACCCAGATCGGAAGTAAAGAATGTACGAGTCATCTTCTAATAGCCTTATGCAATATAACGAGGAAAATATACTACATGCATTTTATAAATATTCGATCTATGTATTATACAACAGTAAAAGTTCGATACTATATATATGATAAGTACCTACTTTACTGCGTGTTTGTTAAAGCATGTTCCAGACGGTTGGAAACAAACGTTCCCGCCAAGGTGACCTTGCTTGTTGTAACAGTGTAGACGGCTGTTGTGAACTAAATTACTTGGTACTTGGTTTGCAACAGCCGTCTACACTGTTGGAAACAAGCAAGGTCACCTTGGTTGGTACGTTTGTTTCCAACCGTCTGGAAGACGCTTTAATGTTGTGGTATTATTTGTAAAGACAAACAATCCGAAATTGTGATTTATCATAAAAGGATGAAATCATCAAATCATTGATATACAGGGTGCCAGCTTAGTTAGTCGAATCCTTGCAGGGGGGTGATCAGACCGTGATACTGAACAGACATTATTGAAAAAAGTAGGTACCTACCTTCATTTTTTTCATAGAAATGTTATGCAAAATTTGAATTCGAAGATTCGTGCTTTAACCCGCGACATCGGTTTTACCGCACTTTAAGGTGTGACCTTGTACTTCAACGAGCGAAAAGAGTTGTTATTTAGCAACATAATTTATGTTGGTACCCGCCACGTAACTAGGTATACTCATTGTTACGCGCTTACTTCTCCATTATAGGTATATCTAGAAAATTAAAGTACTTTTAATTTTGTAGGGGAATTATTAAATAGCAAGTCTAATGACTCATTTTCGTTTCACATTTACATTTCAGAAATCATCAGAAATGCCGGTAATGGGGCAGTGAGTTTCATTGGTCAGTCTTGATCGAGCGGTCGTAGCGACAACACGTCTTTCGATAGACTTGTCGCTGTTTTTATAGTCGTGCGTGCAGGGTGCACGCACGAACGGTGGTTATAGCGTCAGTGATGCAGTGGCATTTGTGTAATGAAGATGATTAGAACTGTTAACGGACTTTACCTTGCTCGAAGTATTCATATGATCGTTTACCATAATGATAATTCAAATATTGAGCCGCTAATATAATATCATAAACTCATAAGACCACCCCGGCACTCTGACATATTTATATAATTAAATTGAACTTGTTCAGTCTAAAGTTAAAAAAATAAATAGGAAGTTTGATATAATTTTACACAAATATCTGCAAATGTAATGTACTTATATTTTTTTTAAAGCACTAATATGAGCTTGCCAGTTCTCTCAAACATTTTTTTCAAGTTGAAAACCCTAAGTGAAAAATAAATGTTGTGTTGGATTTTTATTATTACTGCAAAATTATAACTGAAAGTGGCAGGTATGTAGGCAGGTACGCATATATTGCAATATAAACGCATCAAGTTGAAAGTTTAATCGATATTTCTATAATAACGTCGACTATCGTTTGAATAATTCAACATATAGATTTATTGAACAAGCATTTGTGCAACAACTTTTACTCCAACGATAAAATCAAGTGTATTTTCCAATTAGCTAAATGTTTAAATTTAAATAAAGAGTTAGCACTCAAAGCTTAAGAAACGGTCATCTTACCTATAGAATTTCACCATTTCCACTATGCGCTAAACTTTATTACGTCTATATTACCTTGGTAAATATTAACTATAGAATATAGAAATTATACTGTGTATTCAATAGTATCTTTCAATTTGATTAGTAATGACAAGTCGAGAGTAAGATAATCGAATCCACAATCGATGAATCGCAAGTTCGAATTCAACCGACACGACAACGACATGTACCCTTCCTAACACAAGTCGCTTTACCGACAAAGTTAATTAATAGGATTGTCAGTAATGTGCGGCCCATTGTTAATAATCTTGTCTCACTTACGCCAGTTAATCGTTGCAAGTGACTGACAACTTTTTAATTTTAAATTTTATTTATAAAATTCTATAAAATATCTACTATGTTTGATCAAATATTTTTAAAGTAATAAACAATGCCTGCTAGATGGCGTTACACGATATTTACTGAACCAAATTATAAAGTTTTTTTTAATATACTTCTTCATTCATCAAAAGTGCGTTTCTGTACAGAAAATCACATAGAAAAATACTGATAATGAATCGACAAGTCAATTACCAATATCTACAGATAGTGATCACAAATGGCCTACCCCAAATGGCTATAGCTTGATCGATTAGCAAAATATATAGAAAATCTTATTAACGTCGCCGTCGCGATAATAAAATGTCAAACACATTAAAAACCTCTATTCCTATTTATAAAAATGACTTTTAATATTATAAAAGAGATTATGGAATAACATTAAACGGCTTCTTGTTACGTAAATAAACTTTTGTATGAAGACAAATTCTCATAGAATGATGGCTTACAGTGATACAGCAAGATGACAATCATTTGTGTGATCTTTACTGTGTTTGTTGGTGATTTTACCGTGGAAGTTCCTGTTATGTAGTAGTTAGGTTAAATATTATATATATATTTTATAGAGCTCTCAGCCAGCTCACTCAGCAGACATTGTGTTGCTACTAAGATATAGAAAAAGATCTAAAGCTAAGAAAAAACCAAGTGTTGAAAAAAAAAAACCATGAAAATCATCAAAACGTAAAAGATAAGTATTACAAACGTAAGCCGATTTGTTTTATAGGTGTTAACCAATTTCATAATTATGAGTAAAAAAATCATCTTATAACGCGTGTATTTACAAAACTACACTACAACTACAAACTCACTTGGTACTTGGCAAAAAATATCAATCAAAGCTATAAAATATAATTTTTGTATAAAAGATAGAAAAAACTTGGACAGAGGCATCGGCTGAGGTCATTTTTTATGTATATATGTATATTTAAACTGTTATTCTCCTGAAATGTTAAACTGGGTCAGTTTTCAAGGATTCAAAATTAAGACCTTGACTCGGTAAACGCAAGGTAGGACAACCCCGACATATGAATAGACATATGGATAAAGATCTGGTAGTAACTAGAATGACTTGACGCGAAAAACTGCGAATCTCATAATAAATATTTTCGCATTTGCGGTTTTGTGCACGCGACGACGTCGTTTTATTCGAATGTGAGTTAATGCTACTTGTCTAAAGGCTCAAATGTCATAGCTAAAATTGAGACAAGCTGATGTCACGAAACTCGAGCAACACACATACATCTCAACCGACCGTTTTTTGTCCTTCGCGATGTGCCCATATTCAGCAGTGGTCTGGCAAAAGCGAATTATTTGATTGATTGATGTAATCAGTTGCATTGACCGTATGATTAGATCAGTGTGAATACGTTTACCGTTCAATTTACGTGTAATGAGCCATTAAAACGACAGTGATTATCACGCATTACTTACAAGCAAATTAATGGTAGAGTACTCATAACACTAGAAAATAAATGATTTTTTACTTGGAGTAAATTAATAAAAGTATAAAAATAGCCAAAATTAAAAAAAAAAATTAAAACCCCCGATGGGCGCAAAAAAGAATTAAAAAAAAATTATCCAATTTTTTTTATTCTTTTTACGTCCGACACGGATTAAAAAAAAATCGGTCTTAATTTCAAACTTTTTTAGAGACTTTTTTTTCAAAATATAAACTTAGACTTATCCATGTTGAGAGTAAATATTTAATTGCAACGGAATTAATATATAATCCGTTTTAATAATGCCAAGATGCCACAGACATACACAAACACGTCAAAGTTATAACACCCCGTCGTTTTTCGTCCCGTCGGGTTAAAAATAAAATATTGGTATCTGTTGAAAACCCGTCACTACTCGAAAGGTCAATCAATTTTTATCATAAATTGAACATTTTTACACGTCTACAACGAATAAAGTATTAATCGTTACGTTAATATATAGTGATTGTAAGGGATATAATAGACATGCTGACTTTATCTAACTAAAATCAGACTACGTCAGTAAATTGAGCAAAAAAATTTTAAAAAGATTGTTTGTCGTAATCGTTTTTGGTAATGACGATGACTGTTACTGAAAATAGGTAACTCAAACTCAAACTCAAATATCTTTATTTCGTAAAATCAGGTTAATGATTATTTGAAAACGTCAAATTAATACATACTAACCTATAATATGTATAATTATAATGTACTAGCTGTCCCGCGCAACTTCGTCTGCGTAAAATTTCCCCTTTTTTTATAATCCTATGTTACTTCTAATACCTCCAAGAATATGTGTACAAAGTTTCATGATGATCGGTTCAGTAGTTTTCGCGTGAAAGCGTAACAAACAAACTTACATTCACATTTATATATTAGTAGGGATTACGATTGTATTCTGAAGGCTTAAGTTTTTAGTTTTTTTTTAACTTGATTGATTTAACAGATTCTTAGCTAAGCTAGACCTCTCTATTATAATGTGGTGCACAAATAAGAGGTCAAAATAGGTGAAATGAAGATGTAATAGCCATGTTATCTAATCACAGCACTAGACACAATACAAAGTTGATGAGGAAGTACCTCGTGACATTATTAGATATATTCGAAGCCATATTAAGCTAAATTGCTTGACGGGCCCGTTGGTCTAGTGGTTAGTGACCCTGTCTGCTAAGCCGGAGGTCGTGGGTTCGATCTCCAACCAAAATAAAACTTTGTTAAAACACGATGGTTTATTCAATGTTTGGGTGTAATTTATCTATGATATGTATGTATTTAGAAATATATATGTATGTTTATCAGTTGTCTGGTTGCCATAGCACAGGCTCTGCTTAGTTTGGGATCAGATAACGTTGGATGAGTTGGCGCAAATTTTTGAATTGAAATTATGTATTATATTATTGGTTTTTGCTACGTTTTGAATATTTGCCAATAATAAATATATCATCTAAATGTATTTCATCTTTATCAATCACTTTATCTTTATTAATCATGTAAATGTCGTACAGTGATAAGTCGTTAAAGTTGTCGTTGCAATTAAAAGGTGTTAAGTTAGTAACATTATTTCTTATTTATTTATTTTTTATCTTAGATGTGCTGCAAGTATATTAAGTTACATTATACATTCCGTAACACTTATTATTATTAAACTTTTGCGATTTTTATACATATTAGTTATATTTCGGGACTTAATCGCGTGAATTATTTAAAGGTACGAACCTTTTATTTACCCGTCGTTTCGATCGAATTGCACCGATCGTGGTCGACCAATAAATAATTCACGCGATTAAGTCCCGAAATATAACTAATTCCGTAACACTTTTAAATTTATTATTTTATTATATTTATTTAACAATACAAAGTGCAAGTGTTAAGCCCTTAAGCCTGAGGAGAGACTTTGCCTCCCTGTTGTGTGTTCTAACGCAGGTACAACGGACTGTGTTCTGAAAAATAATTTGATATGGTGGCCCTATTATTGCCAAGTTCTTTTCTCACGGCTTTACTCTTGCAAACTTGGCATTAAATGTATGAATCATTCTTTTCCAAATTTTGTCTGGCGTTCATAATAATACCTTTCATTCGAACTACCTGCCGAAGTTTTTCCAAAAGACTATAAGCATAGGGTTCTTCAAAAAGGAGTAAGAAGGTTTTTCGGGACCGGCAACACGCTAGCGACACCTATGGTGTTGCAAACGTCCACAGGCTGCAGTGACCGCTTACCATCAGGCGGGCCGTAAGCTCGTTTCCCACCTCAGTGATATGAAAAAAGGCACACTTGACATACAATCTCGAAACGCCTTAAAAATAGTCTATAGTGTATTGTATAATAATAGTTTATTGTCATTTTTATAGCGATGACCTTCTGTACTCTTGTTATTTTATGGTAATTCCCACCGTAGTTTTTCTCGCGGTCCGTGGTCTTACCTACATCATATTTCTAAGCAGATGCTTCAAATAAGAAGTCTTCATATTATAATAGACGTTAGGTAACAGCCTGTTTGTTTAAGCACTAGGTTTTAAATTTCTCTTTCATCTGATTTAGGATCAAGATTGAACTGTGGTTTCTTTAAGTAATTTTCCAGAGGAAACCTCTTAGCAATAGTATTATTGTAATGACTTAGGTTTACTTTCTATTCAATATTATTACTTATGTAACTTTGTTATTGTTAAGTAACTTTCTTATTATTTGAATGTTTAATTATAAATTGCTTATTAAAGAATTCTTCATAATCGATTAGTAAAGCTAAGTGCTTAAGTTTGGTCGGCACTTTTTATCCAATAGTACGAATACTTTCAATATAATAATAATTGTAAAACTAACTGCAATTAAATTTACGAACTATGTTTGGATTCCTAAGTATATAATTAGTAATTAACAATTAAATGCCTGATTCCCAGAAGGAAAATAATATAGATGCAATTCCCTGGTTACAATACCTCATATAAAATGTACATATTTGGTAATATAGCATAGTCTATGCTTTATCTATACAAATAAATAAAAATGAACTGGAATTAATATCTTGGGACAACTCACACAACATTATCTGATCCCAAACTGAGCAGGGACTAGACAACATACTTATATATTTCTAAATATATAAATCAGTGTCTGGATGTCATTTATCTATAATATGTTTGCATAGATAAATGACATCCAGACACAGAATAAGCCATCGTGCTCATCACATCAAATTTTATCCTGGGTTGGTATCGAATCCACGACCTCCGGCTTAGCAGTTAGGGTCACTAACCACTAGACCAACAGGCCAGTCAAAAGTGTATGGTGATGTCAAAATAACAGTTTTTAATTTTTTTGTCTTGTCTATTTCTTCCGGTTTATCTCCGAAACGGCTGGGCGGATTTTGTCGGGAATTACAATGTCAGGCAGCTGATGATGTAAGGAGTAACTAAGGCTACTTTTAGCATCATGCCAATGCGAGCGAAGTCGCGGGCGCAGGTAGTATACTAATATTAAAGAAGAAGTGTTTGTTCATTGACTTGAATGCGCTAACTGCCGAAGATACCTACTGTGAAACTTTGTATAAGAATGGTGAAGAGCTTTAAACGTGACGAAGGTTTTCGTTTCAAAGCCCGTACCGTGCCGTAGGTAGCAGTGAGAGCTCTATTACAAAAAAGTTTAAGTATAAGTTTAAACCTCAAACTAACCAATATACGCGCTTTAATAGCGACATACGCTGACACAAGCGAGCTAATATTTCCAACTTTACTTGCCAGCGCTGTGGCCCCCGAATCAAATCCCGGTCTTTGTAATACTTACAACTAATTTTAGACAACAACTTCTAACTAAGAACTAAATTTAGAGCGACTGATTTGCATTCTAAGTCAAAACCTTTTGACTATTTTCGACATACGTTGCCATATTAAATAACTATTAAAAATGGTTCTAATTTCCATAATAATGATGAATTGATGATGACTGATGATGTTCGTAACAATCGCAAGGACGAACACATTCTAAATGATTTGTAAGTATTGTCAGGTGTGGGTTTTTAAACGTTGATGCAGTTATGATTGCTCGGAGAAGGCATTGTATGTTTTTATCTATTTCTATTGATGGTCAACCTTTGACTATCAACAGCTAAGTGCACTTTGTACTCTAAATAATTATTCTTGAAATTAAAGACATTTTAAAATATATTCGGCTGCAGCTCTGTCCGCCTGGATATCGGTTATCGCGATAAAATCTATCGTATGTCCTTTCTTGAGATTCAAACTATCTGCATTTCAAATTTTATCTAAATTGGTTCAGCGGTTTAACCGTGAAAATATTAGAATGTGATAAAATCTATCTATGTAATAATATTATAAATGCGAAAGTTTGGATGTATGGATGGATGTTTGTTATTCAATGACGCCACATCGGGTAAACGGATCTAGACGAAATTTGGAACAGAGATAGATTATAGTCTGGAATCATAGACACATACTTTTTATCTCCGAAAAATGTTCCCGTGAGATAAATTTGCTTTTCAACATTTTCACGCGAACGATGTCGCGGGCAACAACTAGTACTATAATAAAAAACAAACTGACACATTTATAGTATTTGTTTGGATCCATAAATCGACAATGTGTAACAGAGAGGTGATCAATTTTAATTTTGTGTTAGGCACGAATGATGTCGTATTCGAAATGCATTAAGATCACAGTTTACTGTTAAATTAACGACTCGTTAATTTAACAGTAAACTGTTTTTTCCATTTTTCGTTAATAACGAGAAATGAAAAAAATCGCTATTACTTACAAAGATTTTGGTCCCATATCTTATAACCAGCAGACGATCAAGACGCTTCTAATAATACCTCGTTTGTCAAATTGTGCATAGTTGTTAAGAAGTTTTGAGGGAACAGATGAACAAAGATATAAAGGTCAAAAACATACATCGCTCCTTTTGGCTACGCTGTAATCGTAATCAAGTAGCTACAAGCGCACTCGCGGATGTCGGGTAACGCAAAGAATACTCACAAGTTTCCGACTTAATTCGCCATTATCATTACTTACTGCTTATTTCACATGTTAGGTACCTTAAGTATCAAATTATTTAGTTAGGTAACAAAATATAACATAAAATAGCTTATACCCGTGGCTTTGTTTGCGTCGATATTTATTTCGTTTTATTTCGCTATCGCGATCATTCTATTTATGTATCTGACTAGATACATAGCTATAAATTTTAAAAAATAACAGGCAGACAGACATTAAGTTTTATAATAAAATGATTGAAGTTTTGCAACAAATGAACTTTAACAATACACGTCTTAAAAAAAGATAACCAATTATACAATTCTTACTAATTGCTACCAATCCTACCATTGTTCTTAACAAGATCCATTCAAACGCTAAATCGTCTTCTAAAACTACTTTTGCAACCTAGTTTAGTAGACGTTTAGTGTTATAATTGCCTTAATAAAAATGTAAATCACCATTTCGTTCTGTTAACATTTACTTATTTCGTAAACGTTGCGTGTTTGATATATCACATTCTGTAGCAAACGTCTGAGCTTATTTGCGTAATGACATCACAGTTGTATATTAAAGACGTAGACTCACGCATATGGGATAATCAACAACTGACAGTTAGAATAAACTTCGAATTTCAATGCGTAGATTTTTGTATTTATATATTTATATTTATTTTTTTATTTAATAAAATATACTTAATCTTAAACCAGAAATAGGACGACGGTAAACTATTTGGATTGGGTTTAAAATTGAAAGGTGGCGGGAAAAGTCGAATCCTATTTGCAATTCTTGTGTAAATCTAGAAATGAAAGCTAAGAAGCAGAAAAATTCCAACAAAATATCCCTGTCTGTGCCAAAATGGTTTGTTTGCATATTTTTTTATAGATGGTATCATGGGAAATTTCATATTCACGCGAGTGGGGTTGCGGGCAAAAGCTAGTGTTCAAAATAAATGAACATACCTTGGTAACAGTAGGTTTTTACCTATTTAGCTATTTGTGAGAACTTTTAATAATTTGAATAGTTCTCTGCTTTAATTTCATTGCTATTTTCTATAACTGATCTATATCCGATAGTCTACCTAAAATGTAAAAAACAAACCCGCCTGCGTAAAACAGATGCAGACAAGATCCAACCAGTCGGAGGTTATGATTCTCGATAAACTTAGTATTTTGCCTCCGACAGCATGATCTTTTTTGCATTTTTATTTCATATTTGATACGCCGCCATGTTTTCTTTTTTTAAATGTCAATTATCTAATTGTTTTAATTCGTCTTGTAGTTTGAAAGATATGAGGTAATAGAGAATATTACAAACATACATACATACAAAATACGCGTGATAAACATAACCCTTAATTCCTTGCATTTGTGTAAATACCTATACATGCAGCAGACAGCGTAATAATACTCGTATTTACGCTGAATAAACAGACTTGTACTCCTAACCCGGCCAAATGGGTGACCGTTGTGAGCCAGTAGAGTATCTCTTATGATTATGATAGCCATCAGTTAGGTAACCTAGATCTTAACTCGTTATGAGATGATATCGGTGCATAGTATTACGATGTCAAATAGGATTGCTTTTCAAGCTGAGATTGTGATTTATCTATAGGTGATTAAGAGATATAAAATTTTAAAAAAAAATATTGATTGTATAATCACTGTCTCGGTGGTGTAGTGGTAGTAAATACGACTGCTCTGCAAGAGGTCGTGGATTATATTCCCATGCGGGACAAAATTTTGTGTACTGATCCGTTACTTGTATGTCCGCGACACAGGGCATGAACCCTAAGGCGGAAATTGTCTTTTAGAAAATGTTTAAAATTCGTCTGACTTAATTTGTTACCCGATTGTAAAGAAGGGTTATGTTTTTCGCGCGTATCTTGTATGTATGCATGTACCTAATATTCTGTATTACCTGATATCTCACAATCCACTGAACGGATTTACACAATTAAGATGTCGTAAGATTCGTCTTGATCGCCCAAGTGTTCTTAGGTATGTGCCGATGAAAAAAAAAAACAAACATGGCGGCTGTGAGATGTCAAAATAAAGCGGGTTTTTTTTTATTTTTATGTATATATTTTTTAATTGAAGTGTCTAATAAAATATTCCAGTCCGTGTATCGATTTCGTTAAAGCAGTAAAAGTTATCAGACCTAAATATACACACGTAAGTATGTTACCTACGTAGGTAAGTCACTCGAGATGTTTTGAGACGCTCGTAATTTAAAAATGGAACGCATCTGTATTACCTGTATATATTTAAAAAACAAATTTATTTCAAAATAGAATGCAAGTTTTACTACGACGATCCCGCGGTTTTCTTTGCAACGAACATATTTTGCTTGAATAATTTTAAATTATTTTCAATTTGGTTTAACTGAAAAACTTAGTCTTCAACGATTATTAACCTACGTTGTGAGAGTCTGCCTCATCTCGAGCAGCAGTTTTTAGTCAGTTCAGTGAATTTAAAAGGGTAAAACAAACCTCGAAAATGACCAAAGAAGTGGTGGCCCACAAGCGGCAGTAACTGAAGAAAATGTGTGGACTACTGACATGATGACGGAGAAGACCCATGAATTACTTACTCGAACATCGAGAAGATTCTTGGCGTTAGTTCGTGGCACGTTAACATAATTTTACATCAGCATCTAGTAGTGGGGAGGCTTTATTGTCGCGTTTGCTCTCAGACAGGTTGCTGCCGCGAAATGCGTCTACGATTTGAAAATGGGACGTTAAAACGAGTTTAGAAAATCACCACCGGCGACGGTACGTAGATTTATCAATGTGATCCGAAAAATAAGAGACTTAATTGAGAGTTTTAATAGTTGGTTTTGGTAAATGGAACTTTGTAAAGGATGAAGGAGAGCATTTTGAAAAAAATGTAAAATATATATTTTATTTATTAATATATTCTTAATATCTTGTATAGCTTAATATTTGTCTTAAAACTTAACGAGTTACCTTCGTACATAACAGAGGTATTACATGATTACTTAAAAAAACAGGCAAGAGCATTTTGGACCATGCTCAGTGCAGGGTTCCGCCGCTGTTGTTACAAAGAAATGCACTACATATGAATAAAAATACGATCTGAAAAAGTGCCCCATCAAAAGAGTGAATCATTAAGGTACTTACGTTATTTTGTTGAGAAGCGCAGATTTTCGGCAATAATTCAAAGACATAATAAATTAAAAACCGATCATTTTAAAAATAATTTTAATTGAAAGTATTTATTAAGCGTTAACTTTGTTACTCATTCCATATTTTTCGCCATGCGCATTAAAAGATAAAGTTGTGGATAAAGTTTAGAAGCGATTACTAGGAGGAGGAACTTTGATTGGGACTATTTCCGAAAATATTTACATAATCAAAACAGTTTCTTAAAAACCTTTAAATCTTTTTAAAGCATCTGTCGAATACATTTTCAGCTTTTGTTACATGTAGATAGGTAAGTTCAGGTTACTAGTGTGGGTCAAAGGGTGACAGGTACTCTGCGGAGTCTTTACCGTCTGAAGAATTTTCTGTTGTTCAAAATCAAATTAATGCTTGTGCAGAATTAATTTTTCCCCTAATTGATTATGATGATGTATGCTTTCTTGACCTGCTGAGCTCCTCAACAAATATCACCGATTTCTGAATAATTGCATTCGATTTATTTTCAATTTTCGTAAGTTTGACCATGTGTCATCTTCTTCCTCACATAAATGGCTCCCTATTTGTCAACGCCGGCGTTTGCGTGTTCTTCCTACTCTATTTGCTATTCTTCACTCTCTTAATACTCCCTGTTACTTGTCTTTTAACTTCCAATACTTGTGTTCTAACCATAGCAGAGATGATTGATCATCCAATAACCTGCTTCTCATAAGTCCTGCTCACTCTTTTGAATTCGTTAAATCCTTTACAATATTTCCTTCTACAATCAGCGCTGCCCCTCGATATCAGATCAGGATGCATCATAGTCGCCTCAAATTCAAAATAAAGATTCATTCTTTATTCCATAATGGTTCAGCTGAATCACACTGTTAGCAACTTACATTATTACAATATATGTATATATATTTAGATATAAATACGCTTGTATGTACTAGTGTGTTTTGTTTATGTATGTATATTTTTGGTTTATATAATGGAGTGATTTTATTTTACCAAGATTTTATTCTAGCTTTTAAGATAATTGTACTTATTTAAGAACTCTGCACCTACACAATTATAATCTCTATATCACCAAAAAAATCTACCACTGGTAGATAATGCTTTTAGCATGAAATCCACCTCTATACATTATTTGTTCATAAAGTCTTTAAATAAATAAATAATAAGAAAACATTTTTATTCACATATGAAGTAAAATATTACACTTGTGAAAAGTCAATTCTACATGTACCTACCTGTAATGCCTAGTTCGCAAACAATAGGTAAAACCGGAGAAAAGAACGGGGCAATAAAAATTCGCGCCACTCTTTTCAAATTAACATTATTTACAATGTTTCTTTGTTTATTAGATATATTTCGGGACTTAATCGCGTGAATTATATATAGGTACGAACAGGCTGATAACAGGGTAAAAAATGCAATCGTAGTCGTGACGACACCGCACGTCAGTGTAAAGACGTTGTACTCGTAAGTGTAGTGTGTAGAAGTACCGACAGTACAAATTATCAAAATTATGAAGACTAGGCGAGGGTAGTTGAAAACCCCGCGCCTCACGGAGACATTGCTAAGCTGCCATCGGTCGACCCGTGACCATGATCAGTGCAATTCGATCGAAACGCCGGGTAAATAAAAGGTTCATTCCTTTAAATAATTTACGCGATAAAGTCTCGAAATATATCTAATATGTATAAAAATCGCGAAAGTTTAAAAACAATAGTTTATTTATAATTTGTGTTCATTTCTTGTATTCACAGCGTGTATATCAGATTTTTTTTATTTAAATGTATGTTTTGTTTTATAATATTACGTATATATATGGCATGGAGTGCCTCCTCCCTAAATATTTATTTTTGTTAATTAACCATCGCACTAAATAGCGGCTTATACAAGACACCTATCCGTTTTTGCCATTTTGGCTAGGGAACCCTAAAAAGACAGATTCTTTTCCCTATTGCAGATTACATTCATTTAAAGTAGGAATAGAACTGTGTTGAATACTCGTGTATAATACATTCTTGACTTCAAAGAAATGAAATATTGGTATTTAAATCTTTAGAAATTAATTTATTTTTTGAATATCTGATGAACCTTGACCTTTGATTGCTCTAAATTCCTATATTTTGATGATTTACAATGTCATTTACTTGACTTAATGATATAATGTACCTACTTCTATAGGTCAAGGTATCCGTCCAAAATCGTTAGCTTGGATTGATTTATATTGATTAAGAGTATGGATAGGTAAATATTTTATACACGGATTTCCTCTATTTTTTCCTGAATCTATGAATATTATTAATATAATGCTTAACATGCCGTCAGTTGTCAATAAAATGTATCTACACTACAGTAACTTCTACCTTTGTATATTATGGTGCATTTACACACTTTCGTTCAAAGCGACATTCAACGGGAACGGCATAAAATCCTACATTAATTAAGTATTTTCAGTCTACTTTTTCTGCAATTCAAATACGACGTGCATAAACGTGGCCAGCAGCAAGTTTCTGTAAACAAAATCTTTATATACTTAATAAATATTTGTATTACAGATAGTAAGATTTATATACAGTAGCTGCATTAGAAGTAAATATTTTTTGAAGTCAAAAACTTTTGCAATGTATTTGAAGAAAGTGTTAAATAAATAAATAAGGTTTCGATTGTATCTTTAAGACTGCTGATTTAATATTTTTTAAATATGTACGGTAACCATAACGACGTTGACGTTGGTAATTCTAAAGAAATAGCTATTGCTAGCTATTATGAATAAACTCGTAATAAATACTATCATACTAGACTACTCATTATAATTCGTTATGGTATCATAGTTTCGGGTTATTCTACAGAAGCCAAGCGTATTTTCATAGTACAAATAAATGTCTTCGCGCAATTTATAATCTGCAATGGTCTGATTCTTGTAAACCCGTTCTTAAATCAACTGTCCCTGAAATATGTATATATGTAGGTAAATTTGTAAAAATAATATTGAACTATTTGAAATTAAAGACAACACTAATTAACGAAATATCACTCATTCCCATTTTAAAAATGCCGGTGTCACGAATATAAATGTTTAGAGTGAGTTGTGTGTCTATGGCACCTCTTATTTTTAATTATTTACCTGTAAATATTACAAATTTGCCCTACCATAAATTTAATAAATTTTGTGCTACTTTACGAAAATGTTTAATTAAACAGAGTTATATTCTGTATAAATACAAATGCAACTCATTTGATTCCTATCACTACAAATTGCATTCAATACTTTTATTTCTTATTTAAAATTTTATTGTTTTTTTTATACAAACTTCCATACATATAGTTTTTTTATTATTAAGTACCTGTTTGTGTGTGTGTTTTAGTATTATTTAATTGTTTCAGTAACTGTAGTAATATTTAATGTCATAAATTAAAGTCAACTACCCTATAAAATATTTGCATGCTATTGTAATATGGCGGAAAGTGTCTTGTGTCATTAATTGTAAGTACAATTAATGGTTACATAGATGGTATAGGTATACCATCTATGTAACCAACAAATTTTATGCATATAAATTTTATTATTATTATTATTATTGCACTGGGAGGCAAACGGTCGACTCAACTTATCACAACTCTATCATCCACAAACTCCGAATAGCAAATTCTTCAAATACAATTTTAGATAACTTCTCACGATACAACATCTTATAAGCTAACATGAATATCGATTGCATCACTAATTATAGCAAATAACATTTTAACAATAGCTAGCATGGTTTAAATAAGATCCGTATCTACCATTGTGAGTTTCCGGACATACATCGTGTGAGTTTCAGATTCTATAGTAATAACTCAAATTATTGTTATTTTCTCACTTATTATGTCATTATAACACTTCAAAGTACTCGCTCTAAACCACTATTAAATGCGGAAATTTTATATTATGGGACATTACCGTTTTTACGATGCTAAACTCGAATACTTATAAGCACTGACCTCTGTAGCAGGTAAGTACTAGTAAGTAATATAAAGGTTAGTTATAAGAGGCAGGAGTCCGGGAGAGTTTACCAGAGGGGAGACAACAGCCACTGCTCATAGAATCTCAGTGTCACTATATATTGCGACGCTGCAGCATTTCTTAGATGCCATCCCCCCCCCCCCCGTCGTTCCGACGCCTTTGCATTTAGTTAGGTTTAAAATTGCGAAATGTTAACGTGTTTTCGCGTCTATATAGGTATATGTCAATCAAAAAAATCGAAATATTTATTTACATTTTTTTTTGAAAATTCTTCATTCCCATTGACGTATAGACCTGAACCACGCCATCCCTTTCAATTAAAAATTAAATATTAATACCTAGTTTACACGTATTAAGTGGTTAAGTAATTAACCAAAGGGTAATGTTCAAGTGACTATGGAACTTAGTATCACTACAAAGGCGATTGTTCAAGTGACTATGGAATTTAGTATCGCTACAAATTTTGTTGTGCCAAGATGAAAACTACTGACTTATGTAGACATTAATATATACTTTCAGAAAAACCAAACCAGTTGTACCCAGGATAAAACTTTGTGTGATGAGCACGATGGTTTATTCTGTGTCTGGGTGTTATTTATCTATAATATTATGTATGTATTTAGAAATATATAAGTAAGTTTATCAGTTGTCTGGTTTCCATAGTACAAGCTCTGCTTAGTTTGGGATCAGATAACGTTGTGTGACTTGTCTCAAGTTATTATAATAATAATAATAATAATATTTTGGGACAACTCACACTACGCTATCTGATCCCAAACTAAGCAGAGCTTGTACTATGGAAACCAGACAACTGATAAACATACTTATATATTTCTAAATACATACATATTATTATTATGTATGTCGTTTCCATATCACGGGACTATGGAGTCCCGGTCCGTATTGTCCACAAAGTAGCGTTGTCTCTTTCTAGAGAGTGGTCAACAAGTTATGGCACAGTCCTGGTCTTTACGTCAATGAAACCACATTTTCAAAATCTTAAATACATGATTATCCAAATACTGTGGATATATCACATCGATTCGAAACCTTCATCTAAATATGTTCTTTAATTTACCGTAATAATTAGAATTGGTCCAGCCGTTCTTGATTTATTAATGGTGTAACTACCACGACTTTGTTTTATTTATTATAGATTTCAACTGATTTTAAATCCGGGTAACGACTTCCTATTTGGAGAGTAAAGTTTTTTGGGAGAATTCGTAAATAACTGGCAAATTATTAAAGGTACATCAAACGTTCATTTATGAAAATATAGGTTAAAACCGGTACTGGCAGTAATAACATTTTTATGGCAAACAGTGCCATCTAGCGATAACATGCTGCACTTGCGTTGAGTTTAAATTTGAGTGTTGAAATGATATGCTTAGTTCATATTACGAAACGTAAGATGTCGCTGTTATAAATTATGTATTATAGACTTATAGTGTAGGTATTTTAAATGCATGTTATAGGCTTATTTACCAATATTTTTAAATACCTAATTGTGTAATTGGCTATTAGCTATATGTCGATATTGACTTCAACTTTTAAAGCTATGCCAACATGTAGTTACAGAAGTTAGTGCAACAACATGTCGACAGGTGTCGATAATCTAAATTTTTAACTTATTCATGTTATAATTAAACTTATTTATCGGGATAATAATGTGAATTTATTTATTATTTATGTTTATGGTAGGTATTTAGACTCTGTCAATTACAATCGTTTTTATACATATTTAAAATAAGGTAGATACCTATGTATGTATTTACTTTATTTTATACAAACTAATATTATAAACATTAAAGTAACTCGTCCTGTTTGTCTGTTACGCTTAAACCACTGCACTGATTTCGATGATATAATATGGTTGGAGTTAGTAAGTCCTGGGAGGACAATTAGTTTCTAGCGCGATAACTGACATCCGTGCGGGCGGTGCCGCGACCGCAAGCTCCATAATAATCATTTTGAAACCATGCTCCCATAGTAGTACCTATTCACTATAATAAATCATCGAGTACACGTGTCACTACTGTCTATTGCTATGTTTGCGCCACCTTTACCTACTGTAATACCTACCTTCTGTATTTTCAAGCAATTGGGAGAGACCAGGGATAAAATCTATAGATGATCTATATAAATGTGTGTAGTTTGATGAATACCATAAATATATGTACAAAAGAACGAGGTGATATGAATTTGTTGCGTCAAGAATTATTAAAGTTTTCGAGAAAAACGTACTTTTTCTGCCTTTTGACTTTTATTAGGTCATACACTCATTTGTTACGTTCATCCTACGTTACTTTAATACCTGGTGTCCCCTACATATTACCCAAATATTTATTTTGTATTTTTTAAAGAATAAGGATTAATGGTAAACTATATTTCGTTACAGGAAGAATTTAAGCCTCCAGCCAGTGGATCGTGAAGAGGACTCTCATCTGTTCACGTACCGGGATGTTAACCGCACTCATGTGTCTGTGGTGCTGGCCCAGAGCGTCGAGGAGCTCGTCGACAGTGACTCTCCGCAGAACGTTGTCAAGTTTCGACTCGGATGCGACTTCGATGCCGGGGATGATCTTGTGAGTTTAAGGACAGTTTATATTATGTAAAGTTTAAAGACAACTCCTACGCTAAGGCAATAGTCCTGTATCACGTTCGAGAACGCACACGAAATACACCCACACTTGGAATAAATTATGGATAAGACAAAGTGGTGTTCCGTGATGGAATTGAATGCACGACCTTAGCAGTTTGTTACCTACATGGGTGACCGATGGCAAAATTCGAAAAGAATGTGCTTTTTTCACAATCTGGTACCTACTAGCTACTCGCGAAGCACGAACGCACGCATACATAATTCACGAACATGAAATTTGTTCAGAAAATCAAAAAGAATTCAATTCAATTCATTTATTTGCAAATATGGGTACAATAGTTAGGTCTTACATAGTTATGGTAAGCTGCCATATTTCACCTGCTGGCATGCAAAAAATTAACATTTCCAAATTTAATGAATAATATTAGTTACTAGCTGTCCCGCGCAACTTCGTATGCGTAAATTTTCCCCGTTTTTGCAACATTTCACGTCGCTACTCCGCTCCTATTAGTCGTAGCGCGATGTTATATAGCCTATAGCCTTCCTCGATAAATGGGCTATCCAACAAAAAAATAATTTTTCAAATCGGACCAGTAGTTCCTGAGATTAGCGCGTTTAAACAAACAAACAAACAAACAAAGCAAACAAACAAACTCTTCCGCTTTATAATATTAGTATAGATTTACGAGTACGAGTATATCTGTATAACAAATGAGTCAGGTCCATAATTATACTTAATTATACATTTTCAAATTATTTATTAGTTATGTCATAGATAAATTGACACTTTTGCACGCGCAACAACCACTTGCCACTTGTCTAGGGGGGCAGATCGAACCACTTTGTTCCGAAGATGTTTCGAGATGTGGTGTCCGTGAGCGATGTCTATGTCTGCACAGCTCGAGCAAATATGTATGAGCCGTATGACGGTTCTTCTTTCAACAAACAAAGATTACAGTTTCCTTCTAACTTTCTGAAAAACAATATCTTAAGTACTTGTATAGTTTGTAAACAAAGGTGACATGTTGACTTTAAGAAAATCATATCATGGTGTTATAACGCACCCGAGAGGCTTTGTAATACTTTCTTTTGTAATAATGTACTATTATAAAGTAGGTCAACAGCTGTTACATTGTATGTGGAATCTTTTACGAAATTTAATATCCGTCCTGTTTGCCTCTCTTAGTTTAAATGTCACCAGTTTAGAAATATTAATAATATTTGTAAACTGGTGACATTTAAACTAAGATAATAAGTAAATTTAAATATTAAGAGATATATTTTACATTAAAAGTGGTACATGGACGAAGTCCTAAGATATGGACTTTGTCCCCCAGTTTCAAATTGTAATTCACCTTCCTGATTCGGGCTATATATTCAGAGTTAGCGCTTTTAAATAAACCATACTACTCATCAGCTTTATTTTATTGGTGTAGATATTTCGTACCTATGCAAAGAAAAGCTAGTACAATTAAAATTCACAACCTCGCAACATTTCGACAAAACAACGATAATAACTTACCTAAATGCGATTATAGCGATTATAAGTATAACATTTTATTTTATTTAGACATCAAGGATAAAACCCTAAAAATTAAAAAAAATCCTTGAAAACAGTAAATATAAATGAGATATTAAAAATAAAATTTCAGTAGACTTTCCATCCACTCCTCAACTTGCAAGGATATACAAAAGATTTGCAACCTGCTCCCCAACTTCGCCTAACAACTGAAACATACAAATATGATCCTTATTTCTATAAGCATACAATGGCTTTGGATGATTATAAAAATGTTTGTAAAACAATGTGCCAGAAAGTTGAAAGCCAGTCACCTCAGATAGCCGCTCGGCCTTCACCCAGTTAGAGTTGGATCATTGGCTGTACTTTTAAAAGCCTAAGGGAACACGAGCCGTCCTTAATTTATCCGCGGAATAAAATAACATTTTTAATCTTTTACCCCGTTTAGGAATTCATCTGGGAACGTTGAAGGGTTGTGTTTATTTAACTGGTCGGGTTGATTGTGGCGCGTTTGTCCTACTTTTTTCTGGGACGAGCGTCAACAGCATCCCGAGTAAGGACTCGGGATGCTGTTGACGCTCCTACAAAAAAGATTGCATTTTTTCAATTTTCAACTCGAACAGTAACAAAAAAAATTAAAACAATAATATTGCACAAATTAGGACCACAATTAAACACTCCTCTAGTTTCTATGTTTCATAGTCCACAGAATATTACTTCCAAACCTAGGTGTACCTTACACACAATTAACACAATTCTGTTTTATATACTATAATAATACACATTATAAATCTATCAAATATTTTGGTTTTCAGATATCAGCATATTTGTCGGTGACGGTGTACATTGAGGATGTGAATGACAACGTGCCCATGTTCCAGGACACACCGTACCATCTCACAGTGGACGAGTTGACACCTACAGGTACGGTATAGCAATCGGCGAAAAGTTTTTAAAGAATTGACTAAAGATACCATAGCACTGAAAATAGTAGACGGAACTATCCTATTTCCCACAAATATTGTATATATAACTTGAAAGTTGAGATGGATGGATCGATGTTTGTTACTGAATTACGCCAGAACGGCTAAATGGATCTGGATAAAATTTGGCATAGACATAGAATAAAGTCTGTTATATTATTATGTACGATTCCCTTGGGATAGATTTGTTTTATTATGTGGTTGGCAACAACTAGTTTACCATATATCTAATACTCTCAAATAAAAATATTTATTAGCTATACCTAATTGTAACTCGTAGAAATAAAAAAATAACCTGTCATTAATAACACTAATTATTACAATATTTACTTTAATATACTATATTTTGTCAATTTATGCATTTAAGGTATAGAAACCGATACTAGGTTCATATGTACTTCTTTTAAAAAAACGATTTTTCTCATAAAAAGAATCCTGATTCCTACGTTAGAAAAGATAGAAGGTATAATTTGAAACTCGACATTTTACTGATTAGTTTGCAGAAGTAGAACCTCTTGGGATCGATGAGTCGCGAAATTTCTATTTATAGAAGTATTTGTATAATCCGGCGACGGCGTTGGTGTAATATATTCTTGCGAGAAAACTTTACGCGCCTTACTCAATATGTTATAAATATTGAGAGTTCAAAGCATTGTTGTATGTGGAATTGTAGCGGTGTTGTATATTGTCATGGATTTTTTGGACAACTCAATCGTTACAAATAGCTTCGTATAAACTTCAATAACAATGTTAATTTACGATCCAAATGGGGATGCGGAGATCGGTTGTACTGATTACGAAAAATCAAATTATCTACACAGACAATTAGGAGTGCTAAAATATGATAATATATTTTTCAGGGCTAACAATATTCAAAGGTATCCGCGCCTTTGATCGCGATAAGCCCAACACGCCCAATTCAGATGTCCAGTACAGCATCATCTCAGGAGACCCTGACGGCCACTTTGCCTTGGAAAGCTCACACAAACCCATTTTAGTACTCAAGAAGGCTTTGGATTACGATGCGGGTGATAAAGAGTTTGTGCTTGTTATCACTGCTTCGGTAAGTACATTCTACTGATAGGTAATTATAATCGAGAAGATTCTAAGAATTATGTGTTAGTGTGGATGTATGCTACTATTTCATGAAAATGAACTTTTTAGTAGCATATTATACAACGTGTTAAAGAAAGGTAGTGGTCAAATTTTATTTGACAAATGTAATTGCATTATCATGTCATATCTATTGTTAATGATCTAATATATATTTTTTATTATTTTTTTTTAACTACGACGTAAACCATCAGTATGGTTTTCATCGTAGTCGCTCGGCTGGGGATCTTCTAGTCTACCTGAGTCACAGTCTACTGAGTCTACAGGTGTCATAGGACACACTTGGGTCACCAATTTTCTTACAGCACGGAGCATAAAGGTCACAAGGTAGACAACGGTACATGCTCAAACTCCAAGCTTAAGAATGCTGGTATCCCACAAGGCTGTATGCTTTCACCCACACTGTTTCTTCAGCATATTAATAGCATGCTACAAACCTGTAGCATTTATGACTATGCAGACGATAGCACAAGAGACGCCTCTTATGCCAGCTTTCCTGGAATTTCTCGGGAACATGTCATTAAGTGCAGGAATAAACTTGTGTCCAATGTTGAGACTTTGTTTAGCCAGGTGTCGGATTGGGGCCGACTAAACTTAGACTAATTTATCCTGACAAATACACAAATTTGCGCGTTTACCGCAAAAAAGACTAACTTTGCCATATCCGCTCGTTTTGAGAACACTTCCCTGACAACCTCAGGCAAAATCATATTCTTAATATGTCGCTGAAGTTATCAATAAATGAACAACAAAGTCTGTTCATTTATTTTAAGCAAGTTTTATTTTTCAAATTTTATATTTAAACATAATTTTTTTAATGAAAAATGTTTTTATGAACCGAAACATGGATGGAGATAGCTTTAAGTTTAAATACTAAAAGGTATTTTATTTAAGGATAACTAGCAATGTGGGATTGGGTCCCACATTACTAGCAATCTTGTTAACCCTCTTGTGTCTGTTTTGTGTTATTCTTGTGCAATAAGTTGCAAAAATTAAAAAAATAGGGCATTATAAGAATTATAATAAAAATATATTTCATAACATTTAAAGCTTTGTTTAAAATCCCTATCCTGACAACTTCAATGACATATCGAGTGACGTGCAGTTCCGCGGTCATCTAGAAGGAAAGGCCAAACTTGCCTTTCTTTTAGGAAAAATAAAAGCTAGGTGTGCTCAGCAAAGCGTATTTGATTACACTGTCTACAATTGTATAAGGCGCAACTTAGGCCCCATTTAGAATACTGCTCTCACATGGGCAAGTGCACCTCAATACCAACTACTTCCTAATGACCGCATTGAACGTAGAGCATCTCGTATTGTCGGCGACCAAGGTCTTTGCGATAGTCTTGATCCTCTCCTCCTCTTTGCGTCTTTTATAGAACTTTCTATGGAGAGTGTTTTGAGGATTTGTTCCGACTCTAATTCTACCAGCTGAGTTTCGGCACCGTCCAACATGACAAATATTCTTCAGACCTTCAAAAAAGGAGTTTACGCTATTCTTATACGCCTGCAACGCTTTTGCTATACTTCTGGTGTGTAATGGGCAGTGGTAATCACTTACCATTAGGTGAGCCGCTAGTTCATTTTCCCCCTATTTCAAGATTGAAATTTTAGGATAGGTACTCAGATTTGATTAAAATTATGTATAAGCATTCAGTGTCATAGATACAAAGCTACCCTCCTTGGATTTGACCACACCGAGGTTAAATTTTCGCATAATAAATTAATTAATCGCACATTCACGCCGACACGGGGAAAACCTAGTACCTATAATATCAAAATAATCTATACTTATATTATAAAGCTGAAGAGTTTGTTTGTTTGTTTGAACGCGATAATGACAGGAACTACTGGTTCGAATTGAAAAATTATTTTACTGTTGGATAGCCCATTTATCGAGAAAGGCTATCGACTATATAACATCACGCTATGATCAATAGGAGCGGTGCAGCAATAAAATAGGGAAAATTTACGCAGACGAAGTTGCGCGGGTCAACTAGTTTCATAGATATCTTACATAATTGTATCTTGCATCATAGTCAGTTATACATATAAGAGGCAAATTCAGTGTTAATATCCTTTAAATTGCTCGTTACAGCGAAGTCTCCGTTATAGTCTAGCAAATTATCCGGTAGAGTAGTTAAGCAGTTTGTAGTAAACTTGTGATTAGTCTGTCGCGAAACTTTAATTACTCATTTATATTGTATTCACATTTAGAATCAAGTTGAGTGGAAATAAGTATATTGATTATGTGCATAAAAGATACCTATTATTTTTTCGAAAAGTAAATTACGACATCATTTAAATTAATACGTGAAAGAGTTCAAATTTGTGTTTTCTTTAAGGTAAAAATCATCGAAACATTTGTCAGAACCGGGGGCTATTATCTTAATTCTTGGTTAATTAATTTTGTTTTACCCTCTTTAAACATTTATCTATTTATATTATTAATACGGTTGTCATAGTCAGCCTGTATTTGTCCACTGCTGGATGTCAATTAAGAGACCGTGCTTCTCATAATATACGCCACGACACCCAGTCCTCTATTTGCCGCACCTAGTCTACCCCAGCGAGTTTTGCATTAGGACATGGTGTATTGACGTTTAAATGAACAAGTTATATTTATTAAATTTACAATCAAATTGTAACTAAACTTCAAACGAAGTTTTATAAAGTCTACGTGCTTTTCACCAAAAATAATGCTAATTACCAATTATCTCGTTCCCAGGATCGTGGATCTCCACCTCGTAGTAGCAACGCGACAGTGCGCATCACCGTGCTTGATAATGACGACCTACCACCCAAGTTTACATCTGAACTGTACAAAACACAGATACCAGAGTTCTATCCTATATTGGTAAGTATATATATCTTTCTATTTTATTTCCTTCTCGGATAGTACATTCTATTTTAACATCCTATTTTGAAAATGGTCTCCTATCTAGGGTCAAAGTTTTGTGTTAATAAAATAGAATCGACGCAACTGGGGATTTAGTTGCGTTTTTTGTAGATGCTTTAATTAACACATGCGCACAACTAAAGGTAAGGCACAAATAAAGTAGTATTCAATCGCAAAAAAATCTATAAAATCGATACAGTGTACTTTGACCCTTATATTTTGTTGACCTTAAAGGCCTTCATAAGTTACTTCATTTTCTTTAAAAAAACAAAATAGGCCAAATGGGAGCCAGCCAAACGAAGTTAATAATATTAGAATTAGATATAGGCACGGGGTCTCATCACGAAGAAACAGAAATGTAGGTCAAATAAATATCAACAGATGGCGTTATAAGTATCGATTTGATATTGAAGATTTTTAAAACTTGGAATATCAGAAGATAGGTACTAAAAATGTGTATTATTATTTTTTTTATTATTAAGCTGTACAAGGGGTTGTAAAATAATAGGTTCCTAAATCAAATTTCCATAACTTTACAAAAGTCATAACTCTAGCGGCAATTTATTTGTACTACGTTATAATAGGCACAACTTAAACATTAAACTGGTTCAATCTAACAATAGATGGCACTATTTGGGAATTCCGATTCTGACCATACCTACATTTTGTTGATATATTTTACTTATTTTTCGACGAGAAGTAAGAGTGACATGAAGTTGTAGTAAATTACAACTAGAGATAAAAGAATTGGAGGCTTTTAAACCCCATAAAAGAACTAGACTCCTGTTCCATTGCCCATCATGTTCTGGGGGGAGGGGGTAACACCGGCCAAGTGTGAGTTAGTTCACGCGATGTGGCGAGGGGGGAGGGAGGGGATTAATAAGTACATAATCATACACTTCCCCTCAACGCCTTAGGCAGGACCCGCTATTGAATGTGTATTTTTACCCGACTACGGAGGGTAATGTGTTTGATGTGTATGTATGTATGTATGTGATTTTGATCAATTTTGATGATTCATACGTCGATCGATTCGTAATAATCTTGTAAAGACATGACAGCAATCGAAATTCAAAATGGCGACAGCCAGACGCCATATTGTGATAAAGAACAAAAATTAAGTCAACCAACTACTAAACAAAGACTCAAGACTGACTCGTTGGTCTTGCGCCTAGTCGCTCGTCGGTGGTGTCGGTTTTGATGGGTTTCTGCCCTATGACTCCATTAACTTCTATTGGGCTATAACTAGGGACAAGACTACTCGTCGATCCTGCGCCTTGTCCCACTCAAATTTTATGATTTATTGACACATTTATGACTCATTGATCCTGCGTCAATTCCTTCTTCAAATTACCAAAACCAACCGGACAACCGAAGTCCATGTTTTTGCGAACGAAAAAAAATATTTGAAATAAAAATGCATTTTAAAAATAATAATCAAGGTCAGGTTATAAATAGGTACGTACCAGCGGTGTTTTCAAAGACGCCGTCTTCCGATCAAATGTACCGACCGATGCCACAAAATGCCGAGAATAGAGAAAGTTAGCTCATAATAATGTATTTCATTATTTATACCTACGGTAGACACAGTTAGCGCGACCGCCCGCGCTAAGTCAATAAACTTTGGGTTATACAATAAGTAAAACACACCTTTTTGTAGTTTGTTTTAGATATGGTTGCTAAAGCTAATAATGAATTAATTTATATTGAATGCCATACCTGTATTACAAAGTAACCGAAAATAACGAATGCACGGTTAGCCAATTATATAATAATATTCCAAAAAAAAGCAATGCCCGTGAACGATGTCTATGCAGTCTAAAGTACGTAAAGCATGCATTGTATGAAGCATGCCTTCTGTAGTGTCTAGTTATTTTATGTCGGTAGGGCCAGTCGGGCGGTCGGCCGGCCGGTCGGGCGCTTAAACCAGTAATGCCGACGCATTGCTACACTACCCTAACGGTTATACGACACAACTTAAAATTTGTTTCTTTTTGAATGAGCCTACTAAAAACGTGATTGTTAAGTAATAATGTTGTTTTCATAGACATTATTTTTTTATTATTTTTCGTATTGTTTACCCGAGGAACTAACTTTCGGATCGGTCAAGGTTATCTTACAAATAGTAAATACGTAAATATACTAAATAAAATGGGACTAGACTATATTGTTTTTTATATTTGAGTTGATAGCAATCTACCCAACCTACGAGTTTAGGCCATTTTCGGTCCAACAGTGTGTTTTGTTTCCGAGTTATGCGCAAATTTATAAAAAAAGGACATAATGCGAAAAATCGAAAAATACTTGCATCAAAGCTGAACAATGTATTAACTTTTATTATTTTTTTGATTCAAAGCACTGTTTTCGAGATATGAGCAAATTCATAAAAATACAGTGTCCCTTTTTTATAAATTCGCTCAAACAGCTCAGCAGATTTTATACTTTGTCCCATACATTATCTAGTATTGGTGCAAGTGCAAGTATGTGCATCTAAAAGACAGACAGACTGCGCCTAGTACCACAGTCCTACTCAGCTCGAGACGAAAATCCATCAAAATCGACATGACCGAAGAGGGACTAGGCACAGGATCGACGAATCGGTCCTGCGCCTAGTCACAGTCCTACAAAATGAAAATGCATTACAATCGACATGTCCTGCGCCTAGTCACAGTCCTGCAGTACGAAAATGCATTACAATCGACATGACCGAAGAGGGAATAGGCGCATGATCGACCAATCGGACCTGCGCCTAATCACAGTCCTACAGTACCTACGAAAATGCATTACAATCGACATGACCGAAGAGGGAATAGGCGCAGGATCGCCCCAATTGGTCCTGCGCCTAATCACAGTCCTGCAGAACTCAGGACTAAAATCCATCAAAATCGAAATGACCGAAAAGAACTCGATCGACCAGTCGGTCTTGCGCCAAGATAATATTCGATATTTACAAATCAATGCATCAAAGAGGCCCCGCGAGACGTGCAGTACGGTGCTTCGCCACGGGATCACGGGGACAAAATAATGTTGAGTTGTGTCATTTTTACCCGACTGTAAAGAAGGGTTATGTTTTTCGCGCATATCTTGTATGTTTGTATGTAATATTCTTTATTACCTGATATCTCACAATCCACTGAACGGATTTATACAATTCACACGTCGTTAGATTCGTAATAATTGCCCAAGTGTTCTTAGATAGATGACGTTTTTAAAAAACAAACATGGCGGCTATGAGATGTCAAAATAAAGAGGTGTGAAAAAAAATGTTTCGAATACTGTAATATGCGTATCAAATTAAAGAGCTCATCTTAAGCATTTTAAAAAGGTATAACATGATTATGACTGTAATACTAAAAAAGTTAGTTAGCAACCATTGATTTTTCAATTTTCAATACTTGACAATAGCTGTGATAAAAGTAAGTTGCTACATCAGTTACATTCTACAACAACTAAAAAGTATTAAATAAAAAAATAAATTATAAAAAAAAAATAAACCCGCCTGCACAAAAAAGATGGAAACAAGATCCCCTAGATAATTATACAATTTCATGCAGTCGGAGGCATTAATGAATCTCGACAAACTTAGTAAAGTGCCTCCGACTTTATTTTTTTATTTATTAAACGTGTATATCTTATGAAGTATGGGGCGCAGACCTACCTACCTTTTTGTTCTCAAATTTCTGGTTTCTACAAGATCAATGTGATCACAGGGTCAAAACTTTGAACTCCTATGTACTCAAACTTCTTGTTTTGATTGATGAGATCTATGTGACTATGGGGTTAAAACTTTGAACGCCTATATCACACGAACTATGGGGCGCAGATCTACTTTGATTCTCTCTCACACTTTGTTACTCGTTCAAACGAGTTTGATTACAAATAAGGTTGGTTTGGTTGGTTGGTACAAATAACCTATAGTTAGTGTGAAATAGGCGTTCAAAGTTTTGGTCCTGCGATCACGTAGATCTCGTCAAAACAAGAAGTTTAAACGCAGCAAGGTGGGTCTGCGCCCCATAGTTAGTAAGATGTAGGCGTTTAAAGTTTTGACACCGTGTTCACATAGATCTCATCAAAATAAGAAGTTTGAGTACAAACAAGATGGGATTACGACTTATAGTTCGTGTGATATAGGCGTTTAAAGTTTTGACCCCGTGATCACATAGATCTCATCAAAACATCAAGTTTGAGTACAAACATGGTGGGTCTACGACTTATAGTTCGTGAGGTATAGGCGTTCAAAGTTTTGACCCAGCGATCACGTAGATCTTGTCAAAACAAGAGGTTTAAAAACAAACAAGATGGGTCTGGACCCCATAGTTCGTAAAATATAGCCGTTTAAAGTTTTGACCCCGTGATCACATAGATCTCATCAAAACATCAAGTTTGAGTACAAACATGGTGGGTTTACGCCCTATAGTTCGTATGTTATAGGAGCTCAAAGTTTTGACCTCGCGATCACGTAGATCTCGTCAAAACATCAAGTTTGAGTACAAACATGGTGGGTCTACGACTTATAGTTCGTGAGGTATAGGCGTTGAAAGTTTTGACCCAGCGATCACGTAGATCTCGTCAAAACAAGAGGTTTAAAAAGAAACAAGATGGGTCTGGGCCCCATAGTTCGTAAAATATAGCCGTTTAAAGTTTTGACCCCGTGATCACATAGATCTCATCAAAACATCAAGTTTGAGTACAAACATGGTGGGTTTACGCCCTATAGTTCGTATGTTATAGGAGCTCAAAGTTTTGACCCCGCGATAACGTAGATCTCGTCAAAACAAGAAGTTTAACTAGAAACAAGATGGGTCTGCGCCCCATAGTTCGTAAGATATAAGCGTTTAAAGTTTTGACCCCGTGATCACATAGATCTCATCAAAACATCAAGTTTGAGTACAAACATGGTGGGTCTACGACTTATAGTTCGTGAGGTATAGGCGTTCAAAGTTTTGACCCAGCGATCACGTAGATCTCGTCAAAACAAGAGGTTTAAAAAGAAACAAGATGGGTCTGGGCCCCATAGTTCGTAAAATATAGCCGTTTAAAGTTTTGACCCCGTGATCACATAGATCTCATCAAAACATCAAGTTTGAGTACAAACATGGTGGGTTTACGCCCTATAGTTCGTATGTTATAGGAGCTCAAAGTTTTGACCCCGCGATCACGTAGATCTCGTCAAAACAAGAAGTTTAAGTAGAAACAAGATGGGTCTGCGCCCCATAGTTCGTAAGATATAAGCGTTTAAAGTTTTGACCCCGTGATCACATAGATCTCATCAAAACATCAAGTTTGAGTACAAACATGGTGGGTCTACGACTTATAGTTCGTGAGATATAGGCGTTCAAAGTTTTGACCCCGCCATCACGTAGATCTCGTCAAAACAAGAAGTTTCAGTACAAACAAGATGGGTCTGCACCCAATAGTTCGTAAGATATAAGCATTTAAAGTTTTGACCCCGTGATCACATAGATCTCATCAAAACATCAAGTTTGAGTACAAACATGGTGGGTCTACGACTTATAGTTCGTGAGATATAGGCGTTCAAAGTTTTGACCCCGCGATCACGTAGATCTCGTCAAAACAAGACGTTTAAGTAGAAACAAGATGGGTCTGCGCCCCATAGTTCGTAAAATATAGCCGTTTAAAGTTTTGACCCCGTGGTCACGTAGATCTCGTCAAAACAAGAAGTTTAAGTAGAAACAAGATAGGTCTGCGCCTTATAGTTCGTAATATATAGGCGGTAAAGTTTTGACACAAAGATCTTAACAAACCGGAACGACGAGAAAATCTTAAGAAGGGTTCCTCGTCCTTAGGTAAGTAAGTAATTGAAATGAAGTAGAAAATCCCGATTTTCATAAATTTTAGCTAAGGACACTCGATCAAGTCAACTTTCAATCAAAAAAACTAAATCAAAATCGGTTCATCCGTTTGGAAGCTACGTTGCTACATACAGGCACACAGATACATCATTAAGCAGATACGCGTTAAATTTATAACACTCGTCATTTTTGTCGAGGGTTAAAAAAAGAGTTAAATACCTACCCGATGTGGTCGTTAATGAATATTTACAATAAAATTATTTAAGGACTCTGACAGTTACACTCTCAAGGCCCGTATTATTAAAACGATCTCAAACGTAAGATCGACCTTGAACACGAGTTCGAGACTCCGTTCTATTCAATAGATAAGTCATAATACAGAAAAATAAAGGCAAAAAAATAATATTTTTGCCATTGATATCGTCACAGATAATATAATACTATAAAATCGTCGTTGATTATGTCAATTTTAATCCTAAATTGTGGATTTTGTGAAATTATGCATAATCTTTTCACGATTACATTTAAATAAGTATAAAAAAATGTTCTCTGACAATAAACCAAGACCAAAAAGATGATTGATGTAAGTATAACATTTTAGACAAAGGTCACCCATCTATGCACCGACTGTGGTAAAGTTACTTAACTTACGCAAACATTCTATCATAATAGAAGTAGGTTCAACTTTGAGGTGTACACCGACGAGTTACTTTAGCAATAACAAATTCGTTTAATGTAATTATGTAGTGTCGTCGCCTATTAGGGTCAAATTACAATATTTTTGAGGTCTGCACTCGAATGACGTCATTTAAAGCGATTTTCTACGTTATTTGTACGGGCGCGATATAAGCTATCTATACATGTTTATTAATTAGTGCCGTTTAGTAAGACGCTAACCGCACTTAGAAGGGAACTCAGATGATATCGTTCTTTAGAACGAATCTGAGCTTCATCTATTAATACGGACCTAAGCACGGCCGATGACCGCGTAGTAGCAAATAGCAACCAACTTTATTTCCAAGTAAACACACGACCTAGAACAAACCAAGCGGAGGCCTCAATTTTCATCCCTCGATGTTTTTACCGCCATCTTTTGGCGACTTTAGTAAGGAGGGCCATTAAAATCAATCAGCTGTAGCCTGAATCACTAGATGTCGCTTGCTATGCACCACTGCTAATGCCATCTAACGTCTCCGTAAACGAGCCCGAAAACGAGCCCGAGTTAGGACGATCCCATTTCTTTGTATGGGATGAGGTATCTGTACTAGTATAGTATTATATTATCTGTGATATAGGTAATAGATGCTTTTAAAAATAATCTGTCTCCATCTAACAATTTTTGATGTAATACTTATCATGAATATTTTCTAAAAATAACCCTATTTGTAGAATCTCTTAGTAAACAAAGTCAAACATCTGAAACTACAGAAAATGCTAGTCCTAAACAAATATAATCTAAAAGTTTATCAAGTTATTACAAGTTCAAGTTTTATTACTTCCTCAAGTGAAAACTATTTTATGGATACAACAAAAGAAAACTGACTACATACACATTCTATGACCACTGTTATGAGTTAAGTTAGACATTTGACGTATGTATTTGTAGCCATACGACTACGTCAGGAGGATAATGACATAATTTACATAGTAAATCTGTATTCTATTATGTGACCGAATATTGATTACATTAGTCTAGTAAATGTATATCCCATAGATTGAAGAACTTTATTAAATAAATATATGTAAACATAATATAGTAAATGTTAATAAAATAATAAAAATAAACCTGAAAATAGCGACTGGTTATCTCCCTAACTATAACGTTTTAGTGTTACGACTGTCGAGCTAGCCAGTCTGAGAATCTGTCGTCACTGCAAAAATGTCGTGAACGACAGTTAATGTCATCCTATACGTGAACACTTATATTTAAATACACACGCCACGATGCTTTAAATGACACGATAATCTGTCGTCACGACGTAGTGGGAACGCACCCTACTCAAGTAGCAGGCACCTCCGGACCTATGATATACAATATTTCGCTTCCACGAAGTGAAACTTCGATATGGGTATATCTCTACACGAGGCATCCTCAGGACAGCTTAACAGCGTTGCGTACTCTTATGTAGTTAGTCTGTTAAAACATTTTATAAAAGTAAAAATAAAATTTCAGGGTAAAAGAATTCATAAAGAGCTTTTATTTTCGGAGCCGATCAAAGCCTACGATCAGGACATTGGAGTGAATACAGCTTTGAAATATGAATTGGTAGCGGGTAATGAGAGAAAGCTGTTCTCTTTGGATACTCGAAATGGTACACTATATTTGGAGAAGGAGATTGACTTGGACGCTGAACCTAGCTTATCTGGTAAGAATAAATATTTGACTAATTACTAGATTATTTTTTTGTAAAATCTATATTATATTGAGTCAGTGTAACCATTTTAATAATCTTACTCTTTTATAGACAAAATTTACAATTCAAAAGCATTTAATTTATAGCATTATTGGTTTAGACTAGATCTTTCACAAGTTTAGTGTTATATATTTTAGAATAGATATGGCCATATTTCTTTAAAATGAATATAAACCATTTATTTGGCGGCTCGTCGATTTTCAGCAAATTATGCACGGAAGTAGATAAGATTATCGTGGATTATAGCTTGCCCTTTCGTAAACTAGACTACAGCATGCTTTAACATAATAACGGGTAGGACATCTGACAGATATCACAAAAAGGGACAGTCAGGACATCAATAAATACCTCCATAATATAACAATATCATAAATTATCATATCAACATTATGTCTGCCAAATACGAGTACCTACTTCATGTTATTTTTCTTTTTTTCAGGAAACACTTTTGTACTGCAAGTGCAAGCGTCTCAACATGATAATCCTTTAAAAACAGCTCAAGCGAGGGTTGAAATAGAACTGCTCGATTTGAATGACAATCTTCCTGAATTTGAAGTGGACTTCTACAACATCAGTATTGTAGAAAATCTTCCTAATGGTACGTAAACGTGTCTAAGCATAAATGTATTCGTATGATGAACGCGAACCGCGTTGTACATGCTAGTGCAAAGGTGTGGAGCGACCCTTACCCGTTTATTTCCTCTGCCAACCTAAATGAATTCAACAAATCAGCAAATGAAATAAAATTAAAATATATTTTCAGGTTTTAGCGTATTGCAAGTAATGGCAACAGACAAAGATCAGGGTGACAATGGTGAGTTTACATACCAGTTGAACGATCCAGAAGGAGCTTTTGTCATTGATCCTAGGACTGGGTGGCTTACAGTTAGAAATCAGGTACATGACTTTTTAATTTTGAAATACCATAAATTTACATTTTATTGGTCTGACTTCAATTTCACACCACAGTTCATACTTTGACATCTTTAAAATATTAGACTTGACTTATCATAAAAATAATTTGGATTGCGTAACTCGCAAAAAGAGAGATTGAAGTATACAACCATCCACCCACTTACAATTTACCTCATTTTGCAGACGGTTTTAGATAGAGAGCAACATGCTTCGTTAAAGATGAAAGTATATGCCAAAGAAAAAAATCCTAGTGTAGTTGGAACATTCTTAGATAAGCAACGTACTTCAAAATGGCGAAGAACACCTACTACATCGAGAATGCCACTACCAAAGGATAGAACTACTTACGTGTTTCCGGATAAATTGGGAACCAAAGATGAGAACATGGAGTATATCGATGATCAACTGATGTCTTTTGTGAACGTAGAAGTAACATTACTTGATGCTAATGATAATAACCCAGTATTTATACCAAGTAACTTATACGAATTTATAATCAAATCAAACGCAAAAGTCGGTACCTTCATTGGAAAAGTAAAAGCTGTAGATCCTGACTTAGGCAGAAATGGTATCGTTTTGTTTGACTTGCAAAGAACAAGTAATCTGACTATAACTTCGCCATTTCAAGTTGATGCTAAAACAGGAGCAATTAGTGTTGCTGAGTCGCCAATTGTCGAAGGAAGACATGCCTTGTTTATTGAAGCATCTGATCAGCCAGCAAATCCTAGTGAAAGAAGATACTCATTAGCAGTTGTTACTATTGATGTTACAAGAGCCACCAAAGGTAAGGAACTTTTTAACACGCTTTTTTATAAGTTATTACCATATTTATGTAAGTGCCATCTAAATAATGTTTTGTCTTACAGGCTCTAAAACTGATAGACCAGGTTTTATTGGTGCACCATACGAGTTTTGGGTTGGGTCAAATGTTGGCATTGGTACTAGTGTTGGTCAAATCCGTATCAACGATGCAATGGAGAAAAATGATGTATCATATGACCTGTTACATAGTTATGAAGATGGAGGTAATAGAGAAACAGTTTTATAACTGTGACAAATTATTAAGTGATATTGGAATACTTAATGGTTGTTATATTTTTTGCAGTACCGTTTGCAGTGGAGGAACGCTCTGGAGTCATTACTGTGATAGATGAACTGACAAAGTACAACCAGCCTATGTATGATTTTGAGGCTGTAGCTATGCAAGAAAACGCAAACATAACTATAACTACAAATGCCACTATTCACGTAGTAGATGTTAACGATGAGAGAGGAATATTACTAAAGTAAGTATTTGGCCCATATTCCAATTAGGATAATACACTTTATGCTTTTTTATGTAGCGGAATTTAAATAATAATTCTTTTTGTTGAAGAGGTGCGCATTCACCGTTAATATTCCATGTCAAGGAGAATATTGCTGGTGCAACAATTGGTCAAATATTCCATGTGAATGTTAGTGCTTTACCCGTTAATAGCACTGGAAATATCAGATTTATCATTGCTAACCAACAGGATGTTACTGATGATATTGCAATAGGTAAGGTTAACACTAATACTTTGAACAAATATAAAACAATATATTAATTAGTTTCATGATCTTAAAATGTAACCTTGTTATAGGACAAGACGGCACAATATACGCTCAAAAACCTTTAGACAGAGAAAAACGAAGTACTTACAGAATGACAGTTATTGCTGAATTTACTAAGGGAATGATATCTGGGGCTGGTATATATCAAGTTACTATAAATGTTGACGATGAAAATGACAACCCTCCAGTCTTTGAGTTACCTATGTATGAAGGTTTTATCACTGAAAATGCCGAAAGAGATATGGAAGTTAAAATGACAAACAAGATTATAGCCAAAGATGCTGATGTAGGACCTAATGCTACTTTTATGTATACTCTGTTTGGTGATGGACGGGAAATGTTCCATGTTCATGAAAATACTGGCGTTGTAACGTTTATAGGAAAGAAACTTGACAGAGAAGAGAAAAATTGCTACTTATTAAAAATAGTTGCAAGAGATAGAGGTGGTTTGAGTTCCGAAGCTAAATTGACAATTACAGTACTTGATGAAAACGACAATATACCAATATTTAATCAAATCACCATACCGTATGGTGAAAATGTTGAACTACTCGAATCAGACGAAAAGTCACAAATAAGAATCTATCGTGAAATTAAGAGCAACTCAACTACTGGGTTAACAAATAATGAAGTAAAGCCGAAAAACAAATTTGCTTCGAATGTGGAGTCCTCAGGTCCACTGTTTTTGGTAGCAGAAAACGTTGCTATAGGATCAACTATATTGAAATTAAATGCCATTGATATTGATAGTGGTGCCAATGGTCAAGTACGATATGATTTTATATCAGAAGTTTTTATTCCACCAAATGCCATAACGCCAAATGGTATGCAACCTAAACGGTACTTCGTCATCAATGAGAGACACGGTCACCTCATAGTTGCAAGAACATTGCCACCAGAAGCGGAATTCAAACTAAACATATCTGCTTTAGATGGTGGTGAATTAAGCGACCATATGTCTGTTAGATTTTTCATTAAAGACGTCAATGATCATTTCCCTATGTTTAAAAAATCTTGGTACAGTTTCAATGTAGAGGAAGCACAATACACGAGAAGAGTGTTAGGTAAAGTAGACGCAACTGACGCTGATTTTGGTCAAAATGCTAATTTAACATATTTCATACAACCAACATCCAAAGATTTGCCTTTTGAAATATCACCGTTAACTGGAGTGTTCAGCGTCAATGGAGAATTAGATAGAGAAAAGGAAGACAAATATGTGTTGACGGTAGTAGCTCAAGACAATGGGCATGACAAAAAACTGTCATCTTCAGTTAGTGTTGAAGTGCAAGTACTTGATGTCAATGACAACGCACCTAAGTTCTTTGCCTACGATGAATTATTAGAATGGAAACATCCAGAAGCTGATGAAATTTCAAACCACAACTTTGAGTCGGTAATGATGATGCCAATTTATAAAGCAATGTTAGAAGAAAACACTCCTGTAGGCACGGTTGTCGCTAAAGTTTATGCAAATGATACTGACTTTATAGGCAATGGAAATGGTCTCATTTTGTATAGCTTACCACAAAGGAAAAATCAAATGAATCTCTTTGCTATTGATTCAAAAGAAGGCATAATTACGACAACTGGAAGATTAGATTATGAAACACAAACCGTTCATAATGTGACCGTAGTCGCATCTGATCTGGGATCACCTAGTTTGAGCTCCACAGCAATATTGATGCTAACTGTAACTGACGTACCCGATGATGTGGAAGTGTCAGATAAACCAGTGTTTATATCAAGATATTATGAACTTGAAATAGAAGAAAATGTACACACACCAGTTGAACTTGTCACTCTTAATTTAACTGAACATTATGAAAATTTCAAAATGAAATATTTCATATTGAATGAGAATGACATGGAAATCAAGAAAACTTTCGTGATAGACCCTAGAAACGGTACGTTGTATCTGGTGAGAAGTCCAGACAGAGAAATGAAACATGTTTACGAGATTATAATCAAAGCGGAGCGACAGAAAATAAGTAGAGAACTACCACACATGATTTACCCTGTGGCTGATGATGTCATGGAAGGGTTGACTAAATTCGATGTCAAAGTTATAGTCAGAATCAAAGATGTAAATGACAATGCTCCAAAGTTCACCAACGGTGGAAGGCCGTTAGTAACCGCAATACCTACTACTGCGCCGTTTGGATATCAAGTAATACAGTTGAAGGTAAATATATTTTTTTATTGTAAGAAGTTTAGACTAACTTATTTTATTTTTATTGAAAACATAATAACCAGCACATAAAACTTTGAGACTTAAAATTAACTGATACCTTAAAATTTAAATTAATAAAGAACATAAAACTCTTCCAGGCGACGGATGCGGATGTTGGCATCAACGCAGATATCCGGTACCAGATCATAAATGAGCAGGCCCCAAGGTTTGCTATCGATCCAGTGACTGGTCGGGTTCGTGTTGTATCCGCCCTTACACGTGATGCAGGCAGAGTATTTGGATTTGATGTTAAAGCTACCGATAAGAGAGGAGCGGATGATGGGAAATCGGCGATTGCTAATGTTTTTGTGAGTTATATTTAAGTTTATGAATAAATAATTACTTAAAAAAATGGTTGTCTGTACAGTCAGCTTACGGATGATAATTTTCAACCGACTTCAAAAAGGAGGAGTTTCTTAATTCGACTGTATGTTTACACCGATTACACAAAGACCGGTGGACCGATTTGAAAAAATATTTTTGTGTGTGTTGGAAAGGGTATACTTCCAATTTGGCCCCATTGTAATCAGATTACGATCTGATAATGGGGTCCTGGAGAAATCGAGGGAACTCTTCAAATATTAAAGGCACACCTACAGTGATTTAAGTACATTTCATAGTGATTCGTGCATTTACTCTCAAAAAGCACCTATTGGTAAAGTAGAACTGATGATGAAGACCACAAATAACGAGCGGATCTATTCAATATTTCACGGTTTGCGATTGAGTTACTTTAATATGATATTGAGTAGCATTTTATTCTCGTCATACTACTATTACAAAATGTAATAGAGCTGACAGTGAACTATCATGTGAACTCTTCAACAATTAACGGCCCTGCATCGCGGCAAGCAATATTTTGTAAAGGGATTTGAGCAGTTGACATAAGCCTATTGTAACTTAAATGAATTACAAACCAATCCACTAAAAAGCGAGAAATAAAAAACTTTTTTACAAATACATACTACCCACTATAAAAATAAATACAAGGCAACGGACAACAAACAGAAAATAATATCTACCTAGAATAACAAAAACAAATTATTATTTTGAAGTTGGTGCCGAATTAAACAAAAACAACTATTTCTTTTTCTGTAGTTTACTACGTAAGTTGTAAATAATTGGTTATTTTTAGGTTTATTTTAATAAATATAATAGTAAGTCCGCAGGATAATCTGCCATTTAGTTTATTTGAATTATTGTATATTATTGCAAAATGAATTATATATATATTTTTATATAGTTCTTACTTTTTTATAAAGGTGTACGTGTTGGATGAGAACAAACAGCTTGTGTTAACAGTGGGAGGAAAGCCAATGCAAGTAGAAAAGGAATTGGAAAACATCACAAGATCATTGACCAGTATGACGGGTTTTGATATCCGAGTGAGGAGGTTGGAAGCTAACATGAAAGCTTCAGCAGATGGACTAGCGTAAGTATTAATTAACTATTCATTTATCAGTGATTGACGCAATTTTATACATTTTTTTTTTATTTGCAGGACTGACATGTACATATATGGAGTGGACCCTTTATCCAATGCTATTATCGACATGGAAGTTTTGCAAAAGTACGTACTATATTTTTTTTTTTACTTCTGTATTATTTTCACTTAACGTTGTTATGTTTGCAATTAAGTCACTTGTAAGTTCAAGTCCAATAAATTAATTTATGGCAATAGCTTACAATTTTCTAAATTTCTCAGATCTCTAATGAAACGCGAAACAGACCTACGTCACGACCTAGCTGGTTTCCGAGTCCTCGAAGTAGGGGATACCACAATGGTTCAAGCGAGGAGTGGCAAACTACTAAGCACGATGGAAATCAGCGTGGTAGCTCTAGGATGCATCGTGTTTATCGGAGCATGTACTACGGCTATCTGTATATTGTGCGTTAGAAGAAGCAGAAGGTGAGATTGGAATTTTACAATATTGATATTATAGATAATCTTTAGTTGATGTCAGGCTATTACGTTTCGGATAAAATTCACTACATTCTTTACTACTGTATCAAACCATGAATCACACAAGAAAAATCTAGAGCTTGTAATATGGTATTGTGTACACAATACCATACTACTGTTAAATAATTAGTTTAATATATTAATAATAACAATAAGTTTAACGTACAATATATTACACATATTATAATTAAAATCTCAATCTTAACAAATCTATCTAGAAGCTATTAAGAATATGAAGAATAATGACGCAATAGTACAAATTACAGATGTATTTGGCTACTTGTCTTTAAAGGTTTACTTTTTAATACACTTACTTAAACATACTTAAAGGGCCACTGGATATTTTACTTATGTATTTTTATAGAATATTCACTTTTAATTTAATAGTAAGCAACACCTTTTCGCTCATAATTTTCAGACATCATCAACACCACAGACGAAAGCATGTGACCCACTATTTTATATGAGGCTACTCTCTGTAGTTGCTTGTAGTTTAGACTGTAGACATGTAAAAATAAACCATTATTTTGAATCCGTAGTTTATTCCTGGCACATAGCTAAAAAGCCCTTTTTCTTTTAGATAAAATGTTGTGAGTAATTCCTGTAATTTATTTCATTGACTACCACTACTTTATTTTTAGTAAATTGAACCTGATTAGTAAAACTTTAGTTGTCAGTAATTACAACAACCTCTATTTAAGTACATACGAGTATACTCATTACGACATTAGCTTTGATGGTCTAAAAAGTATCTTATAAATCAGTAAGTTTAAGAAAGAAATCGATATAAACTAGTAAAATAGGGACTTGACTCAAACACCTATAGGCTGCAAATGTATATAAGCTTTGTACTTCCACCTTGTAGCAACTATCTATTCACATTTCTGAGAACATATTCAACGAGATGTTATAACAAATCACACAGAAGATTAACTTAATTGATAATCTTATTAAAATTAATTGTAGTAATGGTATAGGTAATACCAATTACAAAGCCTATTACTACTACAACCTTAGAAGTAACATCTCACTTCTTCTTTTGCCTTAACAGACGTCACCACAAACCATATTCCCAGCAACGTCTTAACGCTTTTTCAACTGAGCACTTAACCAAATTTGGAGGCCTCTTCCCATCCGGAGGAAACCAGTGCCAAGAGCTCAACCAGTCTTACAGTGAAGCCGACTCCTACATTGATGTTATCAACCATAACGTCAAAAAGATCTGCCCGCATGGAAACACTGTTGAAGAATTCGGCAAAGCTCATCAGAAATGCGTGAAGAATCAATTTGGAGATGATATGTTCAATCAGAAACACGAAAGAATGTGCATTAAATTTAACCAACGCCCTCTGCAAAAAAGGTACGGTGTTTAATTTATTTTTACGGATTGCATTACTTTTTAAAATAAAACTGTGTAATACGTGGTTACAAACATTAGATGGTTTTATACCCTTACGTGGTGTTTGACAGATTTATGATAAGGCAGAAACTGGGTTTGGCAGAATCGTTAGAAAATCATAGTACACTAAAACAAAAAACAAACAGACTACTTAACAAAAGAAGGTCTTCTAAAATACATATTAGAGTATTTCAGCAGACTTAGTTAACATTTCCTTCTTTTAAAATTTCGCTTTTATTTTTCTAAACTAGATTTTTTTATAGAATTGAATTGCTTCACTGCTTTTCTTTTTCAAAAAGGTTCTTTTGTTTTTTTCGGATTTTAAGTATTTTTTTAGACGATACTACTCGTATATTATTATTTTGTCGATGTAAATTATATGTGTATTCATGACAAATTACAGCTTTCTAGTAATAAGGGTCTCTGAGCTAGCCTGAAAACAGACAGATGGACGGACGCGGACGGACAAAGCGAAAGTATAAGGGTTCCTTTTTTACTACGGAACCCTAAAAATTTATGGCCGTGTAGAAATTCTAGTATTGATTCTCCTATGCCACTCTTTTATAGCTTGAATGTATTTATTAATCCATTTAAAAAAACTGTTTCTAACTGTACTTCTGCCATAACACAATGCTGCCGAATCCCGTTTCTGCCTTATCCCGAATCTGCCGAACACCAAGTAAACCGGTTCCTTTGAAAAAGTTTTGCTTAAGTATTATTGAATTTAACTTCGCGTTAATAAATAAAAAGTGTTAGTTGTTTGATAAAAATGCCTTATTTCATGGAAAACCAGTAAACTTGATGCACATATTCACTCTTTTTGAACGAGAACGGTACGCATATTTATTCTGTAATAAAGTTATCAAAGAATTGTTTACTTAAATAAGCACAAAAAAAATCATGATTTTATATGTCAAACGTATTGCTACGTCGTAGCGTCGTGAGCCTAATTATCCTATATTAAATAAATTGACGTGTTCAAGTCCTGTAAAATTTGATTTCCTTTTTGAATTTTCCTGAAAATCCCTTTCGTCTTGCCGATAAACAGATTGTAGGTCATTTGCCTTTTGACAAAGCAAGTCTACTACCTGCTAATCCCTATAACTTCTAAAAATAATATAGTAATGAAATCATAAGTTGAAAAAGATTCTAAGAAAAAATCGCATTACAAGTCACAAAAATAAAATTTACAAAAAAAGCTTCTTTTATACCCAATCCATATTTGTATAATTCTCGCCCAATTGTTATTACTGTTTAAATGAAATTTATGTAAACTCTTATATTTATATTCACAGTACGTTGTAATGATGTAGATATGTACAAAAAAAATCGTATCTATTATATTACCAAATCTTGATTTCACAAGCCCGGGCTGGATCATCAATCACATACAAAGCTAAGATCGTTATTTTTTCCCTCCCAATAAAACTTTTTACAAAGATGCCTCGCTGATTGACATGAGAGGACAACCTCTGAAAGATAACCACTCACGAGATTATCGTGAACAATGTTTTATTTATGAAATAACAGTCTTTACTCGTATTTTTATTGTAAAAGATAGGAAATGCAAAAACTATTGATTTGTACGGTAACCAATAAATAGAGAGCGAGTTAAGTTAGGGTAGAGACATAACGTTTATTTTGAATCATTATAAACACATACATATTAGAGATATCATTAATCACTGAGCTTCGAAATTCCACAAATCTCACTAATAATTTATTTACAATCTAATGTCAAGTTAGATGTATCACTAATTCTGTTGCATGCTGTCTGCATTCTATCTGAGTTGTAGATTAACCAAATAAAATTTAAATGCAGAGAAAATTGAGTCTTATACTTACTTGATAAAACTTGAAATTATTTGCTTACTACTTTAAACTACTTCATTATTTATAGAGTCATAACAATTTGAAATCAAATGCTTGAGATTGTAACTGTATTGCTTATTCCACTTATCTCTGTTACTGTATGCTGCAAGATCCAAAGAAATAATCTTAAAAATACGATCAATTATATTAACATTTTAACAATAAACCGAACTATCAACATCTTTACTTTTCTATTTTCTATTATTTGTCTTCAATTAACCTCACTAATCTACAAAATTTATTCCGTAAATGTATTCATAGTACAACTTTTATTATTGCCAGTACACTAACAACTGCCCCGACCTAATATGCCTGAAAATTCCCAAACATCCTTCACAGCACCCACGAGCTCTCATTCAAGAACCTCCTTACATCACTTCATACATACAGCCTAACATAACCACAACACTTTACCATGTAGGAAGGGGCAGGACACATCGATAACTTCAGTGAATTCCAGCGGTCAAGACTCCGGCATCGCAGAGGCCACATCCAGGTGTCCTTGCGGTCAATCCAGCCTACATACTTCCGAGGAGAGTAGCGGGTGCGTACACTATCGGAATAGCTAATGAAAAAAAACTCAAACAGAATACGTTATTTATTTCATTTTTAACCGAAACAGTTTGTGTAATTTAACTCTTGTTGGAGCAAAGGCATGAATTAAGAATACGCTCGGTATTTGAGTAATAGATAATCAACTTAATAACTAAAATAATAATCATTCATCAGTAGTATAACTACCATTAAGGAGCTGGAGTCCTTTAAACTAACTGCCAAAAGCTTCATCTACTAACTGAATCAATCAATGGCATTTCAAACTCATCTACAATTCCTAGGTGCAGTTACGAGGATTCCCTAAAGTCCACTCACAACCAGGAAGGCAGGGCAAAGCCTTATCGCGGAGACCACGAGCCTCGCTTCATGAGGCGAGCTTCCTTCGGCCACCAACCTTTGGACTCCAGACAGTTCAATTATAGACGACAATCCTTTTCTGAAAACATGCAGAGACACTTTCCGTCTTTTGAGAGAATCGGTTCCGGAGGAAAAATGACCAGACAAATTTCGACACCTAATGTTTCCAACCTCACGCAGTCTTACTTCTTAAGTGGAAAGAAGAGATTAGAATCTAGAAGAAAAGAGGTCTTGAATGAACCTATGGTAGATTACGATCATAGTGAAGGTGAAGATGTGTTTGATACTTCACACAGGATGGAGAGGAGAACTAGTGGGAGGAATCATAAGAGAGGCAAGTTTATGGAGCTGGGAGGGCAGGCTGCGGTGTTCGTGGCGACGCCAGCAGCGGCCGAGATCATGAGAAGACAAGGAAGTGAAAGACTTATGTTTGCTAGACCCTTATAGTAGAAGCCATTTTGAATGTTATGTTCTAAGTTCACAAATAGGTAAGAAATAACCTGAGATTATGTTTTCAGAATAAGTTCGCTAAATGTATTTGTCTCGTGACAATGACAAAATCGAGAAATTTAGCATAATCATGAAACATAAAAAGATATCATTTCAAAGAAGTTTTGAATGTTTCAATTCAATTATGTACCGATAATGCTCAATTTTTATAATAACTAATAATTATTATTAATTGTTCAAAAGAACAATGAAACGTTTTTAATTCCTATGAGGATTATAATTTACCGATTGGGTGATATACATTTTATATTTTTATAAAGTTAACTTATAACTGTGCAATTTGTATTTATAATGTAATTAGGTTGTATATTGTAAGTATGTAAATAGTATTAGAGATTTTGGACATTTTATTAAAATAATATCTTGCCTTCATCAGCTTTACAATTTGGTTGTGTCCAAAGAAATACATTGATAAGTGCCATTTGGATAATTTCTGTATGTAGAGATGCTCTACAGATAGAGTTTTGTTACTGTCTGTAATGTTTAACCACCTAAATGATGTACGAATCTGTGGATTTGTATTTTTTGTAAATAATCTTTAGGTAATAAATTAGTGAGACAGTTTTATATTTCGTTGTTATTCGTTACCTGGTAGTCATGATACATATTTTTTTGGAAAGTTATGTTTATAATTTTTTATGTTTTTTTTTAATAAAAAAGACAATTCCTGCAGTAGGGTACAAGCCCTGTATCGGGTGACTTTATAAATATATAATTCAAAGTCACAAAATACACCCAGACTCGAAGCAACAATTTGTGGATCACACAAAGCGGTGACCCGTGTGGGAATTGAATCCACGACCTCTGGCTTAGCAGTCAGGGTTACTAACCACTAGTCCAAGAGGCCAGTCGATTAAATCATATCTTGCTAAATAATCGTTTTCTCTTTATCGCTTATAACAAGTATGCGCCCCTCTGGCTACTACCACTGTGAAATTACATTTTGTTTGTTAATATCAAGTCGGTCTCCGCTAAAGCGTGAACAATATGAGAAGAGATCAGATGTGTTGCAAATCGTCAATAGAGTAGTTCTCGTGGAAATTTTGGGGATACAAATCTATCCCACGGAACCGTAATTTTTACTAGGATAAAAAGTAGCCTATGTGCTATTCTATACTATAATCTGTCTTGTGCCAAACTTATCTAGATCCGTTCAAACATTTTGACGTGATTGAATAACATACATCCATCCACCCACTTTCCCATTTATAATATTACTAGTATACGTATACATTCTTGTTTCCACTTAGGTTTAAAGGTGCTCATTTGAAACCGGCTGACAAAATCGTATTGCCACGTTATTTAAACTGTGATTAGAGTTTATGCCACTTGCCTAGGGGACCTGGCAGGTCACACAGACAGTACTCGTTTTCCTACACGAGTTTATTTAGACTTATGCGTAAATGTTGTAGTTATATATATATATATATATATATATATATATATATATATATATATATATATATATATACATATATACCTCCAAACTTTTACGCATATATATATATACATATATCGCTTATGGACACAGACTACCTCGCTAGTGCAGTAGAGCATACAATTGCTACGCAAAAGGTTATGGGTTCGATTCCGCGACCCAGAGCTGGAAGAGGTTTGTAACGTAGGTACTGCAGTCGAAACTGTTTTGTGAATTTAGGGAATTCCAAACATAATGCCTATAAAATGGACATTACCCCTAAAAGAAAACTATTGTATTGTCAAGAGTGTAGCATAGAAACATACAACAATATGTCAATAGATAAACAAACAATAAAAGGTCTTGCTTTGTAAATGGATCCTATTTGACAAACATCCCACATAATATATGTTCTCATAAATAAAAAAGTAAGAAAACAAAGGAAACATATTGCAAGTTATTGTATACTACTTTGTGAATATGGTGACCATGGTATTATAGGCATACGCAATAAGTGGTTCAATATAATGTAATGAAATAAAAGATTAGATAGAATTAGAGAACAATTAGATGCAATAAAATCAATTTGACGGGCCTGTTGGTCTAGTGGTTAGTGACCCTGACTGCTAAGCCTGAGGTCGTGGGTTCGATCCCCACCCAGGATAAAACTTTGTGTGATGAGCACGATGGTTTATTCTGTGTCTGGGTGTTATTTATCTATAATATGTATGTATTTAGAAATATATTAGTATGTCTATCAGTTGTCTGGTTTCCATAGTACAAGCTCTGCTTAGTTTGGGATCAGATGGCGTTGTGTGAGGTGTCCCAAGACATTATAAGACATTATAATCTGGATTACAATTGGTATATAAAACAGGGTAAAGGTCCAATTACAAGGGAACTTATGACTAGAATTGATAATGCAGATAAAATGAAAAGTTGGATCACGAATATCTTATAGTCAATATTACTTCACCGTAATTATGCACTATGCACTTTAAGGGCATGCGTCGCTATGCACTTCAAAGACAGGTGTTGTCCAAAACTAAAGTATGTAAGCATCAGCTTCCGTCGGCGTACGTATGCACAATGTTAGATGGTGCAACGGTAGAGCTTAGAAGCAGGCGCAATATTACAAAGTTATTTAGTATAATATAAAGAAGCCATGAACAGAAGGTTATTAGTATATTATAAATCACACTGTATACAAAGGAGACAAAAATTTCTCTGTGGCGCGGTGAGAGTGTGTCCGACTGCTATGCAAGAGGTCGTGGGTTCGATTCCCACACTTTGTGTAATCCACAAAATGTTGTTTCGAATCTGAGTGTACTTTGTAAATGTGGCTTGTATGTTTGTAAACTACTCCGTGACACAGGGCTAGATCACAACTACGGTAGTAGTCTTTTAAAAAAAAGTAATAGAACTACAAATACTACAGTATTTATAAGAATACAATGATCTTGACGGCCAATCTTATCAGAGAAGTTATTGTGAATAAGTGTGAGCCTAAACAAATGTATGAGTGCAATCTTACATTTGCACGCGGGCGGCACCACGAGGCACCGCTAGTTTTTTTTAATGGTAGATGTATCAGTAACAAGTACTAACGACAAACTATATCAGACCTCTGATGTGGCACTACTAACGCTATTTTGCCTTTATTATAGTACCTATGAAAGCGCAAGGTGGAGTCCAGTTATTAAATACAGCATTTTAACTAGCGAATGTTTTATCTTCTAATTTATTTTTAAAATAGAATGAAAACCAAAGACAATATCTTCGCCAGTAGCCGTGGTGTAATTAACGTCTCCAAACTAATATTATAAATGTGAAAGTAACTCTGCCTGTCTGTCTGTTACGTTTGTACGATTAGATGATATTTGGTATGAAAATAGCTTAAGTCCCGAGAAAGGACATTGGATAGTTTTTATCGCGATTACCGAATTGAAGCATTCATCCACGTTTTAAATAAAGGTTAGTAATTGTAGTAAAACAAATAATAATAACGACTACTACATAAACGTATTATTGATGATACATTTACAGAAATAATATCAGCACAAAGAATAATCTAATATCTACGAGTAACTCATTTATAAACTCCTCTAAAAAACGAATATAGCACGAACGAGGCGAAACCCACTCACCCGAAATTTAACCTCTCACAACCCTTTAAAATTGGTGACACACAGTAATTAATCTCTGTCCCTAAGTTAATCCTTTTACTAAACATAGGGCGAGAAATGTCCTGTAAAGTGTTGCGACATGGTCGCCCTCACCTATTGACAGAATCGGGCAACGAACTTGCAGAATAATAATGTTTAGTTCTCGGACTTTTTGAATAAGATATAGCCAAAGTGTACTCACTTTGGCTATATCTTATTCAAAAAGTGATAAAATTGTTACATTTTCTGGTAGTTTCTTGAATCTAGAATATTCTGTGACTTGGTATTTCAGAAAAGGTATGAGAGCGAAATATTGTATTTTAATTTACAATGTGGAATATTATTTAATGTTATCACGGAGCAAGACGAGACAGTAAAAACGCAGGGCACTACTTACCTTTTCTCGAAGCATTTCGTCGTATTTTTGTACCCCTATAGATTTGGTCTGGACGGTGCTAGAAAGTTCAAAGTTCAATACAGTAGTTATTAAACATGCCAAGTTTCAAAGGTAAAGCTGTTATACTTTATAAATGATTAATATCCAAAGTACCCGGATTTTGTCCCTGACTCACTCACTGATAGGAAGCAAAACCGTTAGGGAGAAATGAAGAAAAGGTTCCAGAAGTCATAGAAAGCTGAAATTTGGTGTAAAGCACACAGATGACAAAATAATTAAGAAACCTATACATTCCCCCTTCCTCCATACCTTAAAATAGGGGATTAAAGTTTGTATGCGAAGGACCTTGAGCGGATTACGTTTTAGCCTCCAACAGAAAAATACCGAGTATACAGTATACACCTTTAAATAATTCACGCGATTAAGTCCCGAAATATATCTAATATGTATAAAAATCGCGAAAATTTAAAAACAATACTATATAACAGCAGTTTAATTCTGATTAATCAGTGAAATTCTGAATTTGTACTGATAACACAATTATTTAAAAAGGCACCGATATTATCTATGTATTTAAAATATATAGTTTAATACTCTGCGATTCCCGGAATAATTCAATAATGTCAAATATACGTTTTATTTTTACTGAACAAATATTCTAATACATAATAATAATAATAATAGAAGAATTTGTTTACTGTACGTATTATTTTAATTTATAATATCTTCATGTGAAAATTATATAATAAAATGAAATTATTTTGTTTTATTTGTTATATTTTATCAGAATATTTAACTAAAAAATCTATTAGTAACGAAACGCTTTTTTTGATTTCACATATAATACATCTTTATTTTGACGAAAATCATTGGTTATGAAAAAATATCTATACATCTTAGTCTATGAAAATGACATTTAGTTGTCAGATATAATCTATACATAATTTAATGACTTGTCCTGATTGACTCACGTAGAAAGTAATCCCTGCGTTTTAGACTGACTAATTCATCAACGCAGAGCCTAAACCGCTAGGGTTACAAACCTAAATTTTTGGGAGTTGATGCCTTTTATGTAGTAGGCATCCACTAAGAAATGAATTTTAAGAATTCGTCCCCTAAGGGTGTAATATAGGGGTTGCAAGTTTGTATGAAACTCCATCAGTTTTGAAGTTAAATCTGCGAAAATGTGTATTAGGCTTTTTAGTTCACAATAAATAAACAAGTATTGGCGTTTTTAAAAACTCAACCCCTAATGGGTAAAATAGGTGTTGCAAGTTGGAAGAATAGATGAAACTCCGTCAGTTTTGAAAATTTCGTATTTGGTTTTTCAAATTAAAAATAAACAAGTTTTTCAGCGTTTTTTACTAAAACGATATACTTTACAAAGCTTTTTACCCGACTGTAAGGAAGGGTTATGTTTTCGCGCGTATGTATGTATTCAATATTCTTTATAACCTGATATCTCACCATCCACTGAACGGATTTCTCCAATTAAGACGTCGTTAGATTTGTCCAAGTGTTCTTAGGTATGTGACGTTTGAAAAAAACAAACATGGTGGCTGTGCGATTTAAAAATAAAGCGGTGTTAAAAAAAAAGTTGTTTTGAATACTGCAAAATCGATATCAAATTAAAGGGCTTATCTTAAGCATTTCAAAAAGGTATAATATGATTATGACTGTAACACTTAAAAAGTTAGTTAGCAACCATATTTTTTTCAATTTTCAATACTTGATAATAGCTGTGATGAAAGTTAGTTATTACATCGGTTACATCCTATAACCACTAAAGAGTATTATATATAAAAATAAAAAAACCCGCTCGCACAAAAAAGATGGAAACAAGATCCCCTACATAATCATATAATTTCATGCTGTCGGAGGCACTTAACTAAGTTAATCGAAATTCATTAATGCCTCCGACTGCATGAAATCGTATGATCTTGTTTCCATCTTTTTTGTGCAGGCGATTTCTTTTATTTTATTTTGTAACTGTAAATTTTCACAACAATTCAAAAAAATCGTCACAATTGCTTCACAGGATATTTTTGTATGCCTCAAATAGGTTCGTATCTAAATCTAAATAACTTGTTTATAATATGTAATACAGTACGTAAATAGAGATTAAACAAGCTTTGTATCTCTAGTCTTGTTTGCGTTATCTTGCTGATAGTACCTACTACCATTTTGTTGATGCTTATTATTGGTAGGTTGGTAGGACCTACTTACAAGAAGAGTTATTTAGGCCTGTATATAGGCCAAATGTTTTGTGTTAAATACCTAATAAATAATAATATAACTATCTAAAACACAGTAACCGAATACCTAAGAGTCGGTATTTAGTACTTATTTATTTATTTTCACAAACCTTTTGGGTGTTGAAGCCATCACTAGATGAGGTTGAGTATACGACGATTCTCCGCTACTGTATTATATTCCGAGTCACCAGGCAGGACTGTTTCCAACATATTTACACAGGTTTACTGAAAAAAAAACCCTAAAATAAAAACCACACGATGAGATTTCGGAGCGCATACCAGGCTTTACTAGATAATACCGAAAAATACCGAGAGTATAAAAAAAACACAAAATACCGAAAGGAATCTCTCGTTCCGAGAATGTCTACTAGTGAATTTCACGAGAACGTGTGTATGAAAGTTATATTCTATACTCTCTTTATTTGTGCGGCGATTATTATTATATATATTGCCGTAATTGCATTTTGAAAGTAGCCAGTGTATTTATGCTTCTTATTGGTTGTGGAATGTTATTCCAACATTTGGAAGCCGCATATTTATAGCCGAAAAAGGCAGTTTTCGATATGCGGCTTCCAAATGTTGAAGGCAAAGAGGCATCTTGGGAAGGAATTGAACAATTGTTGCGAACAGTGTCGACTGATACGGTTTCTGTTATTTGCAATCCAGCTCAATTTTCGATGTAAATAATTTGGCTCTCCAAATATAATAATGTTAAAAAGCACAATAAATGTAGCTTACGACGTGATTTCATTTTTATTGTAGATTTATCATTTAAAAACGTGACTTCTTGTTGGAACAGTAAGGTAAAACGACAGCATGCATTTTGAATACGCTGGATTAGCCGACAAGTGCGAGCCAATAGCCGAGGGCCGTATACAGTGTCGGCGTAATTCAACTTTGACAGTATCAATGATTCTACCAACAGTAAGCGCAATCAGACAAGTATGGTCTAATCTTGCATTCTGAGTCGGTAACACAAGTTACAAACTGACAACTCTACGTGTCACTCAGATTATCTCAGTTCAAAGATCGTCTCGGTTCCGAGAACGATTAACGATGCTACTACCATAGAATAATAGTCCGATGTCGGTTACGGCGGTCAATCTCATCAGAGACTAGACAATTACACAGGAGATTATCATAGTTCACAAGTGTATGCGCAGTGAGCACAGTGCGCATACACGCACAGTGCGCAGAGTGCGCTTGTATCTACAAGCGCACTCTATTTCCGGATTTCCGTCCCATCGGACTATGAGTGTGAGGGAAAAGCCCTCACACTCATAGTCCGATGGGACGGAAATCCGACACTACCGGACAGACATTGAGCGAAGGAGCATTTGCTTAACGTGCTCTCCGAGGCACACAAGGATGTGACAAATTTCGAAAACGGTCACCCATCTATGGACTGGCAGCAGTAACGCTGCTTAACCTCGCAGATATCTTGAACTTCTCGATCGCCACTGAGTCAGAGATCCCTCAACCATTACCATACTACGGCAGAATACTGAGAATACCTTGTTCAGGTTTATACTTTCCAAATAGCTGGATACATATTTAGAAGTAGAAATTCACTTTTTATTTATTTTCGATGGGTATATAAATTACCATTGATTGCTTTGTAAACTGTTAAAATATTCCTAAGTACTTATAAATGGGTCATTAGGAAAACACTTTAAATCACAACCATAAGCTGGTAAATTGATTTGCTCGCTTAGTGGATTTCCCGGTAGTAAAAAAGTATGATTAATCTTTTGTGACTTTATAGAGAGGAAAACTTAATGTCACTAATGGATAAAATACATTACGATAGAACGACATTGAAGTGGAGACTTAAAGATTTTAATATAAGTATACATCTTGCTGTGTGGTACCGGCTTAAGAATAGAGCCACCCCATCTCTTCCTGTAGGTGACGTCAAGGCGACTAAGGGATTTCATACCAGAGGACGGGCAGCAGCGTCCTCTTTGTATTTAAAAGCCTTACTGCTATCGTCAACACGGTCGCCAAGCGTAGTGATTATGGCAATTACCCCTAGGACGTAACTGAAAGATTATGTAATGCAAGGTAACAGCCTCAAAGCAGTGTTTGGCTGGCTGGCTATAATGACAGCTTCAGAACTCCTACTAAAATATAGAATGTTTACACAAATACATCGGTCAAGGACGCGGAATCACGGAATACGTCAAACCTCCAGTGAAAAAACCAGTGAGAGTGACAGAGGCTTCGCGATTCCGTGTCCGTGAACGATGCGATGTCTGTACATAAGAAACCTGTGATTTATAATAATAATACCCTGTTGTTTGCATCTTTGGTTAAAGGCCCATTTCCGAAACTATACCCTGTCCTCGGCTCACGGATAGATCGCATCATGAGCTTCAGACTGGAAACACTTCAGAAAATAAATACTTAGCTAGCAGGATCGCGTTAATTCCCGTCTCGTTTTGTGCAAACAACTTCTACTTGATTTATTTGTAATTAAGCACTCACTTAGAATAATTTAGCAATAAGTGTGAGATTTACGACAATATTATGTGTTTAGCTGCAATTTGTTTACTGCATGTTTTTTAATTGTTATTAATGTCTGATTTATAGGGACAATAAAGTGCACTTTGGAATCACAAATTATGAAAACGAAATGTTATTTATAATATTATAAGTTCCATAAAATGAGGGCTGCCTAATGGTTTTAAGGTTTAAGGCGGTACCTACATAAATAATACCCGCATGATCGGTTCAAATCCTGAATTGTAAGTACCTACATCTTCTTTCTCAAAGGAAAGAAAGCGGCGTTAACAAAATGTAGTTCAAGAGCTCGTCATCTGAACATTGACTTAGGGCGTCTCAAAACTAAGTGGAGTATGACTATTCGATAACAATCGTTTTCCAACTCATTTCCACGCGGTCTCAGGCACAGTTAAGTAATTAAATAAAAAATGTAATAGATTTCACAATGCTGTCGTAGCAGAAATGAAAATCTAAAGTGAAAGTCTAAAGACTCAGTGATTTTAAGAACAAATCCAATTAAAAGCCAGAAATAAGATTTCATTAAAAAGCTTAAAATACAAGAACGAATAATTACTTTTCTTCCGACAGTTATCCAAAAATAGCGCGCTTTTAATACCGGGAAGTTTTATCTCACAGCGATACTTTATGATGACCTTACAGCTACAAAGTTTTCTCCGTTCAGTTTGGCCGTCGCATTTATAAGGAAAAACTCGATTTAGATAGTGAATAGCCTACTTTGATATCAGTTTGCTGTTTATTTTGCTATGTTTGTTGGAGATTCATATACAATGTAGTAGCAGTTTCCTTAAGGTATTTTCCTTGAAGTAACTATTTTTAGTAGTGACAATGAAACTAAAAGTTTGATGCCACTCCTTTCTGTGGGTCTTAAAGTATTCATCTCATTTATAAATTTCAAGATAGGTAATCAATTGAAAGATAACTACCTACTATTAATCCGTGAGCGCATAAAAGTCTTTCAAATGACGCTACTTAAATTATACTGGCACCTACTTGCGAAATCAAAATGAACTAGGTGTAGGGAATAAGGGTAAAAGATTTAGTACTTTTCTGATAAAAATAAAACCTTTCAGTCTTTTTGATGAAAATATGTTAAAATTAACATATTGGCAAAAGTTAATAAATAAATTGATTATTTTAATACATACTCACAGTCGATGCCAAACTGTCCTGAGGATGCCTCGTGTAGAGGCGAAACACGTGTCGAAGTTTCACCTCCTGGAAGCGGAATACTGCAAGTCAGGGTCCGGAGGTACTTACCACTCGACTTGGTAAGAGTACCTGTCACTAATTTTCTTTGTTGCAGGTCTCTCTGTTTGAGTGCGGTCTGTCAATCTATTTCGATTGTTGTATTAAGGGCATTTCCTTACTACTTCAATCGTGGTGATATCGTGTGGATCCCTCCCTTATAATCTACTTAAAATGGATTTCCGCCATGATAAGCCTGATTCAATCGGTTATCTTAAATAATAGGGGGTAAAAATTTACCAAAACTTCAGAAAAAATACTGCAAAAACTAAAACATGCAAACTTTAAAACTCTGAAGTTTCCATTCATTTATACCCTTATTTGCATCCACACTCTACATTGATTTTACATCCAAGTTATAGACAGTCACAATTGACGAATACACACAAAGTACAAGAGGTCATCGATGTTTTTAACCGGATTAACAAAGTGTCATCGACTGAGTTCATAGTCCCATTCACCCTGCACCAACACGACTAGTATGTACGCAGACAAACACCCTTAAAACAGAGTGAGGGTGTAATAAACTGAGAGATTGCGACGGGTTCGACGCCTCATACATCCGCTTTGAGCGACAGGATTAGGCTTTTATCTGAAGATCACACAAATACAACCGTCTGTACTACACATTATGATAATGAACTGACGAATATTGAGTATGTATTATTTAATTAATTAATTTTACATGTAAAACATTATATTTACATTTTGCTGTGGAATATGTAATTTTAATGTTTATGTAGTATCTATTATGGCTGCTCAAACTCGATCTAAGACGTGGAAAATTGTTAAGATTTTATTACGAATTTAACTCGGAACATCTAGTGACCGTGTAATGTAGTATAAGGACAGATGTTAGCATTTATTGCAAACTGTTATGTCGTAATTCAGAAATCTTCAGTACCTATCGTGATTATTCCTGGACCATAAAAGTTAGATTTTTCTTCTATACTAATATTATAAAGCGGAAAAGTTTGTTTGTTTGATTGTTTGTTTGTTTGTTTGTTTGTTTGTTTAAACGCGCTAATCTCAGGATCTACTGGTCCGATTTGAAAAATTATTTTTTTGTTGGATAGCCCATTTATCGAGGAAGGCTATAGGCTATATAACATCGCGCTACGACTAATAGAAGCGGAGAAGCGACGAGAAATGTTTCAAAAACGGGGAGAAATTACGCATACGAAGTTGCGCGGGACAGCTAGTAATAAATATATGTAAAGTAGTTAATATTGTTTTTTAAATAATTCGACGTGATGTATATTGCACTGAACAATATTCAGTCCTAAGCTGCCTACGTTAATGGAATGGCTTCTTTCATTCCACCTTTTCGATTGTGACTTTTCAGCAATAAAATGTGTTTTCTGTGTAATTTTATTGGCAAAGAAAGCAATTATACTCAGTTGTGAAATCTATATAACCAATTGCATCAGACTTTCGTGAAATCATTAGGTGCTCCCATCGTTTCTGGCCAAAACAGCTTTTTTCATTTTAGGTATTTCCTAATATAATATATTTCCTATTTAATAAATCTAATTCTCTATAATCTTTAAGCAACCAGAAAGAGGGCTTTAAGAACTCGCGGCCACTCCTTTTGAATTGCCAATATTTTACCCGACTGTAAAGAAGGGTTGTGTTTTTCGCGCGTATCTTGTATGTATGTATGTATGTAATATTCTTTATTACCTGATAACTCACAATCCACTGACCGGATTTATACAATTCAGACGTCATTAGATTCGTCTTGATCACCCGAGTGTTCTTAGATATGTGGCATTTGACTTCCTACAATAAAATCCCTAGCGATATTCAAAAATTAAGTCGTAATAAATTTAAGTGTACCATTAAGAAAAAATTGTGTATGAAAAGTTACTACTCAATAATTGATTATATGGAAGACAAAAACGCTTGGGATTGAACTGCTTTCTCTCACAGGCTATTTAAATGTACTTTAAGATTATATGTATATATACATATTTACTTTGTAAGAAGTGAAGTATTGTGTTTGCTGAATACGTTTATATATATGTACTCATTTTAGAGTTACAAATAGTATTATTATTTAGTTATCCTTATTTTATAAACGATTACACTCACCAAACACAATGGTTCATTCAGTAAAATTTATTTTTGTAAAGAAAAACTTGATGGTTTTAAAAGAGTGGCACATGAGTTTCTTGGCAGCTTCTTCTCATGAGCTTTACACTTGGAACTGCCACCTAACCTCATTTTGTTTTTTTTTTCAAACATTCATAATTTTATAAAATTTTTAGTATGTTTTAATTTGACGTTTTCAAATAATCATTAACCTGATTTTACGAAATACAGATATTTGACTTTGACTTTGAAAAAAAACAAATATGGCGGCTGTGAGATGTCAAAATAAAAAGGTGTGAAAAAAAGTGGTTTTGAATACTGCAATATGGGTATCAAATTAAAGGGCTCATCTTAAGCATTTCAAAAAGGTATAACATGATTATGACTGTAATACTAAAAAAGTTAGTTAGCAACCATTCTTTTTACAATATTCAATACTTGACAATAGCTGTGATAAAAGTTACTTGTTACATCGGGTACATATTACAACTACTAAAAAGTATGAAAAAAAAAAAAAAAAAAAAAAAAACCGCCTGCACAAAAAAGATGGAAACAAGATCCCCTACATAATTATATAATTTCATGCAGTCGGAGGCATTAATGAATCTCGATGAACTTAGTGAAGTGCCTCCGACTGCATGGGGGATGGGGAGTCTTGTTTTTTGTGCAGGCGAGTTTTTTTATTTTTATAATTTATTTTTTTATTTATAAACTTTTTTATGAAGGTAAGGTGCTGCTACCCATACTGTCATTGCAATACAACGTCGTCAAATGAATCGTCTGGCAATAAAAAAAAAATAAGAATAATGTACAATGTGTACAAGTCTGTCTGTAATGTGTACTGTTTTCAACTGCACTCGGCCAGAAAAATTGTTATTATATGATAATAAACGTTTAAAATAAACAACCTCAAGCTTTAAGAGAGTTGCCTACAAGACAATTTATAAAAACGTTACTTATGTGGCTTATTGACAAATGTTTTTATAATCTTAATGAATATTTATTTTATGACTTTAAAAATGACGAATATTTTAAGTGGTAACAACAGTAATTATGTATTTTAATCAAATTAATTTCTTTTATTATTTAGTATAAGATTAAGAAATATTGCATGTTGGAAATATTGCCGACAAAATATGTGAGACCACTATCTGACTAACACCTTAATTATGTGTATGGATTTATAAGCAGGATATCCAGTAGAGGCTTGGCACAGGGAGACCCCCTCTCTCCATTATTATTTAATGTGGTGACCATATATGTTTGCAAATATATAGAATCCTATGCATTTATTTCTCAATACGCAGATGACTTCGTTATTTATCACACCTACAGTAACGCTATAACCGGTTCTAGACGACTGCAAATATCAATAAATACCATGATTGACATAATAACAAACTTAGGCCTGGAGCTCTCGGCTAGTAACAGTCAAGTTTGCGTATTCTCAAACAAACGTTTTAGAGACACGGTAAATATTGAAATTAAGGGGATCTGTTTGTCTGTGGTAGACACAGTCAAATATTTAGGTCTCTGGTTAGATAGAAGTTTACGGTGGACAAAACATATAGGGGAAGTACAAGATAATTTACAGAAATATCTCAGTATATTTAAAGTTTTAGCTGGATCTGGCTGGGGTATACACCCATTACACCTAAGAAGATTGTACATTGCTGTTATCCGCAGCGCGTAGAATAGGCGAGCCAATTATACAGCAACAGTAGTGATACAAGTCTATTCAAATTGACTAGGATACAAAACCAATGTATGCGAGTATCATACACATAATATATCCACCAACCAATGTTAGTGGATATATTAAAAGTACACGTGATGGAATCAGATTTGTTGCTCCCCCCTCTTCACATTCATAGACAATATTTAACCTATAAATACTGGTTGAAATTGAAGTCACTTAAACACAAGGATATGATTACTGACCTAGATGACCTATCTTCATTGATAGCACAAAGAGGTTGGAGGCGACGGCGAAAACCACCTTTGGTCGCGATACATGACAAGCCAAATGGGTATGTTTTCACTCAATACATGGACGGGCTATGTGGATTTATCAAATATTATCCATATTAATATAAATATTTTAGACAAACCAAAACATGGTTATTTAACTAGTATACTTAAATTGTCATGTGAACAGTTCATAACAGATAATTATAGGGAATATTAAATTTTTTTTACGGATGGGTCAAAAACCAGTGATGGGGTTGGAGCGACTTTCCTAGACTTTCAACTGGAAGACAAGATGCAGTTAAGTTTACATCCCAGCATGTCTATCATGTATGCTGAGCTGGTGGCTATATCGGAAGCACTGTCCTGTACCTACACAGACTTTGCATACTGAGAATATTGTTATTTTTACAGACTCGCAAGGTGGGCTCCAACATTTAACACATTGTGGGTTTTCTAACTTTGGGGGCATTCCAGTGGCATATGTTATTCTAGAAAGTTTAATAAAATTAAACACATGTAGGGTTAATGTTGTGCTTCAATGGATACCTGCTCATGTCGGGATTCAGGGCAATGACATAGTCGATCAATTAGCTAAAGAGGCCATATATTCTGAAATTGTAACAGATTACCTGCCAAACACAGGGGATGCACTGAGTCAAATTAGACGAAAGTGCCGTGATATATACGTCTGAATATTTTGACGGAGGATCACGAACTAAAGGTATTTGGTATAAAATATTGCAGCCAGGTCTACCGCGCTCTCTTTGGTTCGGTTCCGATATGAAAAGGCAAACCAAAGTCACAGCCTTGAGGCTTCGCTCCGGTCATTTTCCTTTGAACAAGTTTGCACATATGATGCGCAAAGTCGAATCACCAAACTGCTCTGTATGTAACGTGACAGAAGATATACACCATATTCTCATGGAGTGTGTCCGGAGTGAATCATCAAGGTCACAGCTCAGTTTAGCCAATCAGAATCTAGGTGTATATATTTATGCATTATTCATGCCTCTGTCGGATGAGGCAAAATTAATCTACAACATGTTCCAACTAGTAATAAGAAATAGAATGTAATATTTTACGTTTATTGTGGCTCCAATGAGGGCATGCATCATGTGTGATAAAGCCCTTTTTTTTCTTACTTAATAATAAAGATAAAAAAAAAAAGTTTTGTATTTTGACCTAAGTAATTTATTTAACGAATTTTGGAATATAATGTGGAGGATTTTAAGTCATCATACTTACTTCTTGTCTTCTTACCGCTCCAAATTGAAATGACTTCCTATTCGCCAACGATGCAGGTTGAGCGCTCTCACTGCAGTTTATTCTATTCAAAATTTTCCTTCTACCCCCTCTTACTTGTCATGTAACTTTCAATACTTTTGCTCCAACCACAGCAGAGTAACAATTTGCTTCTTCTGTGTCCTGCCTATTCTTCTCGATTCGTGTGATCCTCTTTCAGAGATTGTTAGTGCTAGGAGGCTGTAATTTTCCATGGAATAGAGGATAAAATCTTGAAAAAAAAAAAATATATATAGTGAAATTAAAAGGAAAACTATCACAGATAAGTTAACTTCACAAGTTTACGAGTAACAACTGATGAAATTAGAAGTATAAAAATTTTCGTACAAATTCCATTGAAAAATATTATTAAGTAGATATAAATCTACTTAATAATATTTTTTAATTTAATATCTTCGTTGTAAGTATCAAACAAAAACATCAGAAAGCCCACTTTTTAAACCAAAATAATGGGGGGGGGGACTACGGAACCCTATGTTGTGCGTGGCTTGATATGCACTTTCGCGTTTATTAAATTTAATAAAAGCTCGATAGTTTAAATGCTCTTGCTCTTTAAGCTGGGTGACTGACTGACTGACCTAACTGCGAAGCTAGACGTCGTGGATTCGATTCTCATCCAGCATAAGTATGTGTTATGATCACGATTGTTTTTTCTGTGTCTGGGTAATCAAAGATTTTGAAAATCGGACCACCAATTGTTAATTTATAAATGATGTAATTATCGCGATGCAGTTTTATATTCATAGAAATTAAAGTACTTATTTAGAATTCTATTTTGTTGTGTTGTTTGTCTGGTGGCTGTAGTAGAGGCTGTCTCTAGATTGGGTTTATATAGTCTTGTGTGAGTTGTCTGATATTAAATAAATCGTTCAATATGGTTTCGTTACAGAGAAAAACAAAAATGTAAAAAAAAATCAAGTCTGTTACACTAATAACAAAAGATAGATTTAACCGGAAATCATTTTTTCTTGACTCTATAAACATACATAGCTCCTATCAAAAAATATCATACATATATTTCAATTTACATACCTATAAGTTTGTACGGAACCCTCAATGCACGAACCCCACTCGCGTTTTGACTGGCTTTTTGTCTCTACATCACCCTAAGGTTGACAGGTATAGAATAGCTAGATCAGCATTAAGTCCGCCTTTGTACAATAACTGTGCATAAACAGTCAGCCGCGTTCAAATGCGGACGTGCCTTTATGTGTGACTAACCATAACACGCAGTGCGCGACGCGAGCCGTCGCTAGTTTGCAACCATGAGCAGCGAGCTCGTGGTAAACGAGCTGCTGGCGTTTCTGCAGCAGAAACTGGACGTGATGGACGAGGTGTCCGCTGTCCAGGTCTGCGTCACGAACTTCAGTGAGGACGACATAGCTGCAGCCAAGCGGCTACTGTACGGCGTTCTGAATAAGACCGCCCAGATGGTGTCTCATCGTCGCGATGGGACTAAGAAAAGTTTAGCGGAAGTCATCACGCTGCTGAAGGAGACCGATCCTGACGACGTGCCTACGTTTGTGGCGAAGGACCTGAACAAGCTCCCTCCCGTCACCTTCGATCACGTCGACGTCACCAGCTTGCTGAAAGACATAGTCTTTCTGAAGGCGAGCCTCGCGGATGTGCAGCGGAAGTATGATGCTTCCGAAGCCAACGTAGAAGATCTGCGCCAACAAGTCATCGAGTTGCGCAACGTTATTACGGGATCTGGGTCACCATCGCATGTAAACACGCGCCGCGGTGCATGCCTAGATTTAAGTTACGCGTCAGCTGTGACGACATCGCCGCCGGCGTCGAATGCTGACCGAGCGGAATGCGCTGCAAGTGCGCATAGTGTCCCCGCCCGCACGCCCCGCAAGCCTGCGCCCGTGCCTACGGTTGCTACCTGCAGCGCTGCCAAGGTCAGCCGCCCCGTTGTACAACAGAAACGGGGGATAAAGACGAAGACCAGCGAGAGCGTGCCCAAAGCCCCTTCCAAAGGGCAAATGGATGTAGAGGGCTTTTTAAAGGTTGAAAGGAAGCAGAAGAGGCCCTCCAGACGAAACCAATGTGGTACCGGCGTGACGGGACCTAAAATGCTGCTGCGTCCGGCAATAGCAACGACGCAGTTATATGTGTCTCGTCTGCATCACACCACAAAGGCAGAGGAACTTGCGGAATACCTCCGGATCAAGACGAAGTGGACCTTGAGGGTGGAGAAGTTGGAGTCGCGCCATGACGTCAACTTCAAATCATTCATGGTGCGAGTTCCCAGTGAACATCTGTCCATCTTTATGAAGGAGGACTTCTGGCCGAAGGGTGTCGCGTACCGAAGTTTTCGTGGAAGGTTACGTGACACCACGCAGCAAAACACGACGCCGCTGTCTCAATCCCAGTGTCGTGTATAATTTTAATTATGTATTAGTTTATTGTTATTATGTTACGTATTTGTGTAATTGTAGTTTAAATTATGTATTAGTTTATTAAGTTTTTTTATGTACCTATGTATTTGTATGATATGGGCCTTAGTAGCCTGAAATAAATGGTTATTATTATTATTATTATTATAAAGGTTTTAAATAAATAAATTTGTTATTTTTTCGATTGATTGCATGAATCAGGATCCAACGCGATGATTGCAAATCAAAATATTGCGGGTTCAATCACCACACGAGATGCCACTTTTTATAGTCTATTTTATTGTGACAGCATTACAAAATAAAAAAGGCTAGTTTTCACTTGAAACATTGAATATAGTAGGTACCAAACTGAAACATATTTAAGACAGATCGAAAACTCGAAATATTATCTTATAAACACTTTCCTTCATAATATCTAAAAAGTTAATATGACATAAAACAGACATTTGTATATAAATATTCCAGCGCTAAGCTGTCCTTTATGATTGACGCGTTCATGGCAACGTTCAAGTTCAGCATTAGTCAACGACACTTACAATCGTGTCACCGAATGAGATTCACAACAAAATATCTCATGTGTCATAGTTGCGATGAAGGCATAAGCATTCTGGGAAAGTCTTTTGTCGGTAAGGTAAATGACCTTAAGTAAAAAAATACAAATAAAGTTGCTGAAATGTATATAAAATAATAATCGATTTAAATGAATACATCGAGTGTTAATTTTAATTGCCTCCCTCACTCTCATAGTCCAATAAGACTTGAGAGAGCTTAGTTGCAGGACCGACGACTGATGTGTTCTGCAAGGCACGGACGGGTAAAACAATGATAAAAAGCAATCACCCATCACACATAGTAACGTGGCTTAACCTCGACTATATCTCGATCTGCTTAGAAAACAATGAATAACCATAGCAGTAGTATAATAAAATATATATAATATATCATGACTACGTATATTTTCATTTACTTTGTTTATTGAGTCGTGATTCTGATAAGAGATAAAGGTCACAAGGTATTTAGGCACATCGTTTACGCGTAGGTGTACCTACCTGAGCTTCAAAGTCCCGGCTCTAGGGTATCAACCCTTCCTCAGGTCACTAACCTCTGTGTTGTCTTATGATTTGTAATTGAGTTTGTATTGAGAATTTGAATGAGTGACGAAGTTAACATTTTAGTTTAATACTATTTATACGAAATGGTTATTATTAACTAGCTGACCCCCGTAACTTGGTCTGCGTATTTTTTTTCGATTTTTTTAACATTATTAGTCATATTGTGATGTTATCATTTAGATTTCTAAATGATAACATCACTATTATAAACTGAGCTATTTATAATTCAAACCACTAATTTCAGAGATCAGCGAGTTCAACTAAAAAATATTAGTATTTGATAACGTTATTATTTTGGTGATTGGTATCACAACCGAAATTGAGGCCGAAAAAAGTATCTAGCGGATGAGTAGTAACTAAGCTGTCAAAACTACATGTCAAGTTCTGAATCCTTGTTTACTATCTTTATTTCGTGCGCGTTGCATGCATTTCTAAGCGCAGCTCTCTACCGCGCATGCGCGGTGGACATATTTGAGCGCACCGCGCATGCGTCAGTTCGCACGGGCTTGTCACGACAACGAAATAAAGATAGTGTATTTCGCTATTCTAACATTAATATCTCTTCTCTATTATCTCTTGAATATTTATTGTAAACAATTATTTTTGATAAATCAAATCTGTCATTTCGACAAATATTTTCATGGTTTCTATGACAACAGACAAGGAAAGAGTTTTTTGTATTTTTGTATAAAGTTTGTACTATTATTCCAAAGTGGCTATGTGTAATTTGGCCTCTGTGGCGCGGTGGGAGCGATTCCGACTGCTACGCAAGAGGTCGTGGGTTCGACCCCACCCAGGATAAAACTTTGTGTGATGAACACGATGGTTTATTCTGTGTATAGTACATATTATAGATAAATAACACCCAGGTGTTATTTATCTATAATATGTATGTATTTAGAAATATTTAAGTATGTTTATCAGTTATCTGGTTTCCATAGTACAAGCTCTGCTTAGTTTGGGATCAGATAGCGTAGTGTGAGTTGTCCCTAGGTTTATTATTCTGCCGTCATACGGTGAAAGGCCGTAACTACCTAAAACTTAAAATCGAAAAAATAAAAATTTTGTACTAAGCGAAGTTTCAAGTACTGTTGTTAATTTTTAATGGAAGATGACTGTTTTAAAATAATCATAAAAATACACTTGTTTTTATTTTCACACATTCTGTTTAATAATTAATAGCAATATTTAAATATTTTTCGGTTTTCCCTTTCACTTTAATAAAAAATATAGGTAAAATAGTACAATACTAAGAAGCAAAGGCGTAACTCGATAGTTAAGGCTCTTCTTGTTCAATTCGCTAATAACGCCTTTTCACACTAGCAGCTTTAATAAGAATAATTCTAGTATGATAGGGCGCAATTATTAAATTACGTCTTTTCTTTTTACAAAACTTACCAGTCCAGCTAAAGTTTTTTTTTTTTTTTAACTAAGATTGCCCAGTTATAAATTAAAACAAAATCGACTACAAAAACACTGTCTTATTTTATGCTTAAAACAGTCGGGCGAATAGTAACAGCACACATAACAAAGTCAAAAATCGAACTTAAAAGAATCACACATATTGTAAGGTAACTTAGTCAGTCATTATATCTTCTATGTAAAATATTAAGTACAATAACAAAACATATCTAATAATACGTCGATTTTTTATCCAATTTTTATTTTGTTCAGCGCAGTTGTCGAGCCATAAAATAGTTTTATTCAAGTTCCTAAAGTGTTTAAAAAAAGCCCTAAATGCACTAGTTATATCATCCTTCTTTCTGCCCGAAATAGCTTCGTGCCATATAATAGCATAGGTCATTTGATCAGACGTTTAATGGCCCAACGGCACAAAGCTCTCATCAAACACTACCAAACGAATATCCTTGATTTCTTTTCTGTATAGGTTGTAAGAAACGGGCTCATTAGGGTGTTTATCAAGGAAATCATTAAACATTAATTGAATTGTTATCTGTGATAAAAGGTATCGTTTGTTGGGCGCGTGCTTTCTCCTTTAATGTGGTATTGTCGGTTTGAAGGTTTCAATATGTTTTTGTACTAAATGGTGATCGACTTTAAGTTTTTTTTTATTGTGTCCTCTTCCGTCACAAGGAACTTGGTCTCTTTTATTAAGTGCATTCCTGACCACTTTTTTATTAATTTTCAAATAGCCGAGCGTCGTTAAAAAAAAACTTTGCACACGAAAATTTTCTCCCCTGTTTCATTACTAAGAAAGTACTTTACCGATTTACTTCTATTTTTTTTTCATTTTCACCAAACACTTTTATTTTGACTGGTTTTTCGGAAGAAGTGTTATTTACAATAAAATACCGTTGTTCTTACCATGACATCATCCAATACAAATTGTGAGTAAGTTTTCTTTGTGCTTCCGATATTTTATTTTTGCATTTTTTTCTACAACCATCGTCACATCCTCCGGCTTAATTGCTTAATGCGTATTTTCTCGATATGTCTTCACTTCTTTTTTGCATTTTTCTTTGTTCTAAACTCAATTCATATTTTTTTTCGTTTTTTTTCCTTTCTTAGTCACACCGCACAGTGCGACACCAAATACCTACATTATATTTTTTTTTTTTTTCAAAAATTACAAAACCGACGTCAATCGCCCGCAGAGTGAAATTCTGATTCTTCTTCTGTTCTTAATGAAAATAACACATTTTAATGATTTTTTTATGGAACCACACTTTATAAAATTTGTATAGGGTCACCCTTGAGCTAGGCCCTACACATTTCAAAAATAACAATTAAAATAAATTTACTAATAGCGTAGATATCGCGCAACATACACAGTTGGGAACTTCTGTCTTTTGGAAGTCGTAAAAAATAATAACAATCATAATTTGTATTTTGAGGTTATGTTTACATTTTGAATATTCTTTCAATTTTCTACAGGTGCCGTACAAGTACAAGACACTACATATTTAAGTAATAAAATAAGTAAAAAAAACAATGAGTAATCAAAATTTATCATAATTATCCATAAATCCCACTAAACTGAAAGTACGCACGGGCGTAAGTTACGCCCGAGAGTAACACTGACAAATGAAATTTCCCCTCGCATCTCGTGAAATTTATAAGATGAAAGGCCGCTATTTTCATATAGCGCCGTTTCTTTTTACGGTGCCAATATAGTGTGGCAAGCAATTTACTAACTTAAAAAGGCGTAATAACTGTTATGGCTTTTCATTTAAGCAAATCGCAACTACTAATAAGAAAAGCCCTAATAATGAAATTAAGCCTTTTCAGTTTCAAGATCAATTAGTCATGGGCATAATTGCGCCTTTTTTACGATAAGTATTTTGAGCTACAAACGATTTTGAACATTGTTAAAAATACAAAAAGATAGGATTTCCGTTGCTGATTTTGAATCACTATATGTATAACTCAATTTTGGCAAAAATGGAAGTTACGCCTTTTCACCGTATGACGGCAGTATTATTATTATTATATATTATTTATAAGTAAATCCTAAATTTAAATGAGGATACGCTTTAAAATTTTGAATGCTTCTAGAGAGATTTCTTTATGAGGAAAAATTAGAAGGAATGGCCGTGAAGGGACAGTTCTCAAAGAGTAAGAAGTGAAGGGACAATTCTCCAAGAGTAAGGTGTGAAGCAACAGTTCTCCGAGAGTAAACAGTGAAGCAACAGGTCTCCGAGAGTAAATAGTGAAGCGACAGCAAACAACAAACCTGCCGACGCCGCATCTCTCTCTACCGACGCCGCATCTCTCTCTACCGACGCCGCATCTCTCTCTACCGACTCCGCATCTCTCTCTACCGACACCGCATCAATTACCTCCTAGGTTTATCTTTAGCTTTAAGTAGTTTTAAGCTTTCTAACGTTTTCCTGTAATTATAGTTCTACAATAGTGAATAAGACCTTGCAGTCGTAAATGATAAGAATTTCCTAAGTTCTCTCTACGATGATAGAGAGCGCAGATAACTTCAGCGTAAGCCAAATATCCTCTGCGGAACTACGCCAGTCATCTGTCTTTCAATTATCGTCAGTGCACTTTTTGCTGCTATCATTGCCCCCCCCCCCCCCCTCCTGTTTTCACGCTGTGCTGGAGCAATTCCAATCCCGTCTCCACACAAGGTACAGACCATCACACAACTCATTATCAAAAATATCGTCCATAAGCCAGGTTTCTATAATAACGTAGGAGTTAAGACATACATTGCGATATAAGCTGTTCACTTATGTAAGCAGACCCAGAACATTTGTATAGTACACCTAAAGCGTACACATTATAAGTTATTGCTATAATATAATTTTTAAATTTAATTAATAAATAAAAAAAAAATAATTAAATATTAAAATATCAATAAAGCAAATTCATCATTTTAAATAATCACAAATAAACAACAAAGAAACCAACTAGAAAAATAAATGGTTTAGAAATCGAATAAACCAGCCTTCTTAGCTGTGATAGTTTTCCTTTTAATTTCACTATATATACTACTACTGTGATTTTTTTCATATACTCAACATCTCAAGAAAAAAAAATCACATCTCCACTTAAGGATCCACTTAAGGGTTCCTTAAGTGGAGATGTGATTTTTTTTCTCACCTACCCCGTCGTATGGGATAGCGTTATATAGACCAGTTTGTAAAATATTAAGATTTACTGTGCAAATTATTGTTAGAGTCCCCCCCCCCCCCCCTGGCAGCTAAATGGTTGATGTTGGATGTTGAGTATATGTTGTAAATGTTGGTGTGATTTTTTTGCTATTTTAACTACGGAACCCTAAAACTAATACATATATTTGAGCAATTTGGCAACTAAGTGTTTGTATGTGGGTCGCACATTACCGTGGCCTGCTTCATGTAACCACGATCGGTGAGTCGCGCATTTGCAACTTGGTTGCTACGGTGCCGTGTGTCTAGATAGATTCACGTGATGATCGAACTATTTACATACTTATAAGTAAGTTGGCGGGTTTTGTTTTTTCAAATCTGGAATAAACAAACTTACAGATAAAACGAAAACGGCTGAAGATATTTTTATGGCACGTTTCACGACATAGCGGCTTCATTACATAGTATAAAACAAAGTCGCTTTATCTGTCCATATATCCCTATGTATGCTTAAATCTTTAAAACTACGCTACGGATTTCGATGCGGTTTTTTAAATAGAGGTACTCTGATGAAGTTATAGTACTGTGACGAAGATCCTTGTCTTTTGTACAATACATCCATACTAATACCATACTTACCATACTAATATTATAAATGTGAAAGTAACTCTGTCTGTCTGTCTGTCTGTCTGTCTGTTACGCTTTCACGCTCAAACTACTGAACCGATTTAGATGAAATTTGGTATGGAGATAGTTTGAGTCCCGGGGAAGGACATAGGATAGTTTTTATCGCGATAACCGACATCCGCGCGGGCGGAGCCGCGGGCGAAAGCTAGTATACATTAAATGGTTTTGTGTTTATCACTTAGGCCATACAACGTATTGACAGATGCTGTCGGCAACAAATTGAATTTTTATGGAGCTTATGCCTAAAATATACTTTCAATTTTTCAGCATCTGACCAATATTTATTGCCATGAAAGATGAATGACCGTTTACGAAACCTAACTCGTCCCGAGTTAAGCTATTATTATTTTGGAATATGTATGTTATTGATAAAATATTTCCGAAGAGAGTTCCATTAATATAATAGTCTGTTAAAGAGTTAACTTATTTACGTGATTGTCATATAAATAAAGGGCCATCTCGATCCAATAAAGTTCGGTATAATTATAATACGTTTGGCTCGGAAGTCGGTCAATAGTGAAATGTGGGTTCTACAGATAAACTGAAAGTTCAATCAACTCGTTGTTTGTCTCTATTTTCTTCAGTTCGAGTTTATTTCTGGACGAGTTATAGTTTGTGAGTCCTCGATGTTAACTTTTTGAAGGTTAAAAATGTGCAATATTCACTCGACTGGAGTTTGTAGTGAAACAGAATGTTTGTTGGTTTTTGCTTGGATATTTTAGTTAGAAAAAAATCACTGTGATGCTTTTGTACTAGGAATAGGATTAATTTCATATGCGTACCCAGAGCGGACTGGGCTTTGGGAGTTCAATACTCCCCTCAATATCTATTAAGTAAATACTTAAAACTTAACACTAGACAAGAGACTTAACTAGCAGAACTTTTATCACAACTTAAACCCACCTATGACAGATAATCTTTTTAGGCCGCAATTTTCTGTCGTAGTCGAAATTAATTCTAATATTGTTTTAAGAAGTCATATATATTTTTATCCTTTTGTCAATCATAAAGCCATATTGGCTTTATGGTTGAGAAAAGGATAAAAATATATATTTCGACGTTTTAAGGTAAAAAAGAGAAACCACCCAAACATTGCACCCTCCCGTCGTGCGAGCCACTCACACTTGACCTCTCTGACTCCCCGTCATGCGAATGAGCTCGCTCCTGAAAAGTAACCTTTTCCCCTCGGCTTCGTCCGCATTTTTGTTGGTTATCGCGATAAAAACTATCCTATGTTTTTGCATTTATTGACTAGCCTGTTGATCTAGGATATATCTAGTTGATCTGTGGTTAGTAACCCTGACTACTAAGCCGGAGATCGTGGGTTCAATCCTCAGCCATGACAAAACTTTGTGAGATAAGCACGATAATTTACTCCCTAAATGGGTGAAATTTATCTATATAATATGTATGTTTTAGAAATAAATAATAGTATGTGTATCCGCTGTCTGATTTCCATAGTACAAGCTCTAATAAGTTTGGGATCAAATGACGTTGTGTGAGTTCTCCCTAGGTATTATTTATATCTTACAGCTTACACTTCCCCAAAGTCTGTTGGCAACAAAGTGATCCCCATAGTAACCTAAGTTTTCTAACAAATAACAAAATGGCAGCGCACGTCAAATAAAGTATCAAAGGGCTCTCCATGGTAACCTAAGTTTTTTAACAAATGACAATATTGCCATTTTGTCATTTGTTAAGAAACTTGTGTATACACACGTCAAATAATTACTTTTATAGGCATTTTTGATACCTTGGGTTATATAATAGTAATCATTTCCGTGTAGTTCCTTTATTGAAAACATCGACCAAGTGCGAGTGGGAATCGCGCACTGGGGGTTCCGTACAAATTTAAAGTATTTAAATAGTTCGATCATCGGTACTGTATCAACCAAGTAGCAAAAAAGGCGACTCACCGACCATGGTTACACGAAGCATTTTGAGCGAGGGCAATATGCGACCCACATTGCTAGTAAATAAAAAAAACTTTGTTGATAAATTGCTCTATTATGTACGGAATCCCAAAAACATAGCCTATGTTACTTGCTGATAATGTAGCTGAAAATCGGTTTAGTGGTTTAGGTGTGAAAGCGTAACAAACTAACACACTTTAAAAAGTTAGTTGGCATTATTTTTTTTTCATGTGTCAATACTTGACAATAGCTGTGATAAAAGTAAGTATAGGTAAATAAAAATTTAAATAAAAAAAATAAAAAACCCGCCTGCACAAAAAATATGGAAACAAGATCCCCTACATTTTATTGAGTTTATCAATATTCATTAATGCCTCCGACTACATGAAATTATAAAATTATTTACGGGAACTTATATTTTTTTATTTTTATTTCTTCAGGATAACAAACAATTGCGCAATCATGCATAAGACTAACAATATTCCTTATAAACAATTAGGTAATTACACAACCAGCACCGTTATACATTACAGAAAAATTTAAAAACAAGCAAAGTTTAACAAATAAGGTTTACCTATATACTCTACGTAAACATGCGATATGGAAACAGTTATTATGTAAATTACAGGCAAATGTCAAAAAGCTTAGACATTGCGGAAAAACTCAGAAAGGCATCAAAGAATATGAGACTTAGTCGTGCATTGAAATGGGTTGTGATTTTTTTGTAGGTATTTTCTTATTTTTATTGAGTTTGTAATCAATCCAGATATAGGTATATCAAAGCCAAGTAATTAGTAAGACAATGAACCAAAACCGAAAGTTTTTGCTGAAACATTTTCATTAATCTAAAATGCAAAATCCATTACGCAAAAGGCTGAAATTAGTAAAACAGTAGGCAAAGTACAGGCCCTTGTTTTAACTTATAAGAGGTTAACGACTCGCTCTATTGAAATCGCCGATGGCCTACACAGGGACGGATTTAGCAACATGTCTGATGGCACAATCTTTTCCGACAACTTCTTATTATCTTAGATATTTGAACTTTTTTTGTTTATAAAATGTGTTATATCATTCAAATGCCTAATAAAAATCGATTATAATTAAAAACTAGGCAAGAGCATGTCGGACCATGCTCAGTGTAGGGTTCCGCAGCCTTGATAATTGCATCAGCCGAAGAGCGTATGTTCATTGCGCTTAAGCCCCTTTTGTTGAGAAACGCAGTTTTTCGGCAATGACTCAATGACTGTGCCCCTTTTGTTGAGAAACGCAGTTTTTCGGCAATGACTCAATGACTGTGCCCCTTTTGTTGAGAAACGCAGTTTTTCGGCAATGACTCAATGACTGTGCCCCTTTTGTTGAGAAACGCAGTTTTTCGGCAATGACTCAATGACTGTGCCCCTTTTGTTGAGAAACGCAGTTTTTCGGCAATGACTTAATGACAGTATATCTGAACATGTGCAAAATATATTTAGCTTAAAGTATTTACTAAGCGCTACCTTTGTGATTTGTTTAATATTTTTTGGTCAAAAGTTAAAGGGGGACACAATTTATGCAACTTTCGGAGCGATTATATCCAAAACTATTCACTTTATCAAAAAAGTTTAACCTAAAACAGTTTGCTGATTTTTTTATTACTACTTACATATAAATGTTTAATTTTATTAAAGTAATCATCGTAAATGACATGCCATTATATCTTAGTGATTTTTGTAATACTACGATGACATTGTATGGCAATTTATAGAATATTCCCATAAATCTACACCAAATCCAAGTCTGAACGTCAACAGATTCGCGAATATCCTACAGAGGGCGTTGACTCCCGTGACGTCTATAAAAAGCTATGATGGATGGCACGGGGTACGATTCCTCTGTTCCGATGTGAAGCCGATCGGAAACCACAGCGTTAAAAGTGATTGGTTTTTACCGAGGCGTGGTAGGTATGCTTAGGTTGCTTTCATTATTTGTATTTCGTTTCCTTCTAGCCTTGACAATATCTACGTGTTTCAAAAAATCGAATTTTCGGGTGAAATAGTATATTGACGTTAATAAATCATGTACATACCGAAGATAATATAAAACTTGGTAATAGTAAATACTGTACCATGAGATACGCTCGACTGTGCAGAATTAGGTTTGTATTTTTATCATTCGTTCGCTGTAAAGAAGTTCGGTTTTTATTATGAACATTTTATTCAATCGAAACAAGAAATAATACCCAAAAAAAATACACACACATGTGAGTATTTGTTGACATTACAATTTTTTTTAATGATATTTTTCAGTCATTAATATTCTAACATTTTAACTTTCGCATTGCATTATTATAACTATTTATTACACGGAAATTAACGCGCATTGTTTACCTTAAAATTGCTTGACGTTTCGACCAGGTTGCACCGGCCGTGGTCACAAGCGGACAATGCGCGTTAATTCCCGTACAATAAATAGTTATAGTCGTTAATATTATTAGGTCCTTTAAAAATATTTCAGGAATAGATAACACTTTATTTTATATTTTTTAACTTTCGCAATACTATACAGGGTGTAACAGAAAGGTATGGTCAAATTTCAGCAGCGGATAGTGTATGTTATTAGTATTGCACCTACCATGGTGCCATAGATGGTTGCATTATTATTACATAGTTATAGCATATTCTTTTTGTCAAAATTCACTAATGAAAGGCGTATGGCATAAGAATTATACCTCCCCTGGTACAACATTTGATTGAATTATTATGTATATAGAACTTTAAGTCATACTTTTTTAATTAATAACTTTTCATTCATAAATAAATGAATGAAAAAATAGTAAATATTTTTTTAGGGTACCCCGATTTTGATAAAATTAGGTATGTGCACTCAGTATCATGGGCACATACCAACCTTTGAATATGATCACACCTTTTGTTACACCAGTATATCCCCTACGAGCTAATTATTGTTGTTTTTATAATGTTTTCTTTTTTCCTGTCATACTTCTTTCCATGGCGCAATTGTGGAGGAAGTAAACCATAGGCACTTAAAAATTCAATAGAAATTATGCCATGAAAGAAATATAACAGGAAAAAGGAAAACCGAAAAAACAAAACACAGTACAGGATTGCTAGTAATGTAGGACCAATACCACATTTTTAATGACTATTAAATATGTGGTATTGGGTCCTACATTACTATTGTTTTTGAAAATTGATGACTATTTTTTTTTTGTCACTGACAAGTAACTAGAATTGAAAAATAAATAAATATATTTAGGTTTAGTTAATACCCAGAATTGCTCATTATTAGTAGTACTATCTTTTATTTGTAAATTTCACCCCTTATAGGTTTGCTTTAGGCTTTGTAGCAGATGCTTACATCATAACAACTATTTGTGTACCAAATTTCAACCCAATCCATTCAGGAGTGTGAGTTGTGTGTTCATAATATCAGTCGATCATAGTTTCTTCTTATGCCTCTTAAATACACAGATAGCTGATCCTCTGCATAGGCAATTTCCTCCGCATCATGTGATAGTTGTATATGTATAGGGGGCATGCCGCGCGGCTTTCTTCGCAGAGCTACCGGCCGGACTTAGTACCGGGCCTACATAACCACCCACCTCGCACACAATTCCGTGAAACCTATTCAAACCTAAGCGGTATTCACTACTGCCTGCGGTAGAGAAAACCGAGTGGGTACGCGGTAATACTTGTAACCTACTAACTACTCCGCTCTAGCCGCAACACGATGAAAATTTACGCATACGAAGTTGCGCGGGTCAGCTAGTATTTAATAATAAGGACTTAATATAATTTATTTAATAGTCTGCAATACTTATTAAACATGAGTAGGTAGGTCCACTGAATTATTATCACTTTATTAACATTTTCTTTGCTCTCGTTTGTTACTCTTTGGGCCGAAAATTATCCATAACAATCAATGTATCAAAAATTGGTTTAAACAGTGTTTTAAATTATTAAATTTAAACCACCCTTTGGTACTGCAGTCTCGTTAGCAATGACTAATTGTATGCTTTGTTTTTTTGTAATATATTCTTATAAGTTCTAGCTGTCTCCTCACCCCTACAAGCTAAAGAGGCTGTTGATGTAAAACTCTCTCATCAACAGTTTCAAATTGAAATCCGAATGTATCCAATTGATTTTTCATAAGTAACATCTTTTAACATTTAAACTTTCGCGCTGCATGTTTATAGCTACTCGTTATACGGGAATTAACATAAAACTTTCAACCGGGAAGAGGGCTTTAAACTATCCGTGACGTGGAATCCCGTGATTCGTAAAACACAACCTCGTATTAGATCGCAGTCGGCTACATGGACACAATCAGTGTAGTGTGCAGTAAACCTAACATTTCGAGTAAAAAAGTGAGGGTAGGTGAAGATTCATCGGCCTTACGGAGTTAAAACATCGTAGCTACAGTCCGCTTGTAATCACGGCCGGTGCAATCTGCTCGAAACGTCAAGCAATTTTAAGGTATATAGTACGCGTTAATTCCCGTATAATAAGCAGTTACTTTTTTTTATTTGAATTTATACATAATCTTAAGTTTAGTCGTAATGCATAACTGTGATTGCAATTTTTATTGATAACAGTGTGTTTAATTTTAATTTATATCCTTACTTCAGAGTTTCTTGAAATATTAAAGCCTAAATAGGTATATTTTTACGTATAGACTGTCATTTATGTGTACGCCCCTGAGAGGTGTGTTCAGACTTTCTGTACCTCTAAAATAAATAGGCTTGTAGGATTTAATTCAAATCTGGACAAATTCATAATCTAATAAATATGTCGCACTTCGCGCTATATAAATAACCGATAATGTATAGGATATTGTTGTTTTGAATTCAATTTATGAAAATTGTAACAGCTTGATTAGTTTTGATTTATTGGCTACACTTAGAAGGCTTCGTATTTTAATGCGAAAAATTTTGTATAGAGTAATCTTTAGAAATATATAACATTTACATTACTTTTGTGTCTTGCAGACCTTGTATAACGTGGAAAATACTGACTGAAATTTATAAGACAAAAGGTATGAAGCAGAAGCTACCTGAAGATCAGACAAAAGGCTAGAACTCGTCAAAAGGCATGTGATTAATTTTCTACATGTTATGATTTACAACTTACTTTATACAAACTATACGTTCGCAAGAAATTCTACTCCTTCTTTAAAAAAAAACGCAAGACTCTAAATTAATATTTTTATTGTTATTATAGAGATTAAATATTTTTTTGTAATTCATTGATGAACTCAAAAACTATACTGAACTATTGAATTATGTTTTAAATTTCACCAACTGAATAGCTACATTATCCGAAAGTGACATTTAGGCTAGGTATCTTTACTTTTCGATAATTATCCAAAAGAGATCTCTATAAAAATTTGCAATTGTGTAACTCAACTTAAAATACATAAAAAAAATACAAGGTGCCAGGAAATAGTATATTTTATGTTTTATTGGGCACCAACTACAAAATGTTAATTTATTTTATACTTTTGTTACAAAATCAAATTATACTATATGGTTTTTACACACTTTTTAGTGTGTCGGTTTGTAATTTATCTAATATTATTGTTTTGTACGATATCAACAAAAAACTTTTTAACAAAAAATATTACCGACTTCAAAAATAAATACAAGGCAACTAAAAAGCAAAAAATAATATACCTAGAATAACAAAAAAGTTGGTGCCATGAAATAGTAGTCTTTATGTTTTATTCGGCACCAACTTCAAAATGTTTAATTATTTTTTGTTATTGTAGGTATATTATTTTTTGCTTTTTAGTTGCCTTGTATTTATTTTTGAAGTCGGTAATATTTTTTGTTAAAAAGTTTTTATTTCTCACTTTTTAGTGGGTTGGTTTATAATTCACTTAAGTTACAATAGGCTTATGTCGTCTGCTCAAATCCTTTTACGAAATATTGCTTGCTCCGATGCAGGGCCGTTAATTGTTGAGGAGTTCACTATCAGCTTTATTACATTGTATAATAGTAGTATATCGAGATTAAAGTGGTACTCAATACCATATTAAAGTACTTAATTGAATCGCAAACTGTAAAATATTGAATAGGTCTGCTCGTAATTTTTGGTCTTCATTATCAGTTCCACTTCACCAATTGGTGTTTTTTAAGAGTAAATGCACGAATCACTATGAAATATACCTAAATCACTGTAGGTGTGCTTTTAATATTTTAAGAGTTCCCTCGATTTCTCCAGGATCCCATCATCAGATCGTGATCTGGGGACAATGGGACCAACTTGGAAGTATACCCTTTCAAACACAAAAATAACCAGCCGTCTTTGCGTAATCGGTGAACAAACATAAAAAAAAAAAAAAAAAAAAACCCAGACGAATTGAGAACCTCCTCCTTTTTGAAGTCGGTTGAAAATAATTGGTATCACAAATCAAGTCACAAACTAAATTTGAAATGATCATGCGTGCAAAAAGGATATTATTGAAAACAATTCGCTAACGTATATAGTAGACAAAGAACACATAAAAGTGTATTTAATTAATTTAATATGCTTAACTCAGCAACACCTATTAGAATTTTCGAGAACCAAAACGGTACACACATAAGAACACTATTCCCAATACTATTATGTATTGTATTCAGTGCTCTTGTTATGATAATTTTTTTCTATATGGAATAGAATATATTTTTATTCATTACCATCCAAACACGTGTAATTACATTTACAAATATTTTCCTAGTTTAAACTATTAAATGCCTGCATTGTGTTGTCGTAAAAGCAACGAGCTCAGCAAATGCGGTTCTATGCGAGATTTTTTTTGATTTGTTTTATTTTCAGCCCGTCCCTTCGACACACAAACGTCAAAGAATAATAAAAAATAAAAATAAAAATAAAACAGAATATAAAATCTAAAAATACAAAATCACAGAGAAACATCATAGGTACGAGTACAAGGACAAAAAAATATAGCTAATGCTATATTTTTTTGATTGGTCGTCAGTAACTCTTGAACAAAAACACGTGTTACATGAACGATCTGGACTTATAACCAGATGATATTGAATTACTCCGATTGGTTACTTACACTCAGTGGCGACTGAAGCGCATCGATAAATTGGTGAGCAAAGTTACTCTTGTTGGCCCTGCAATTAATTTCTTTCTAGGTGTTTTAGATTTCCGTCTCTGTGTGTGTGTGTGTGTCCGTCGGTGTGAGAGAATAGAGAGTGCACTTAAGTCTACGCAGACACTTGTGCACTATTATATATCCTGCGGATTTAGATAACCTCTGACGAGATTGGCTCTCAAAATTCCAAGTATTTTTTTTATTCCATGTTAATATAAAAGATAAAGAGTTATGTCATTCCGTTTATATGTTTAGGCATTGTCAATCATTTATGTCAGTCAGTCATGACTACTTATGACTAAAATAATACGGACCACGGAGTCAGTTTATCCGAGTTCTGTAATATATAGGTACGGCGCATTAAATAGTTATACTAAGTGGGTACGTATATAAATTCGTAACAAAATATATCATATCAAAGTTACAGCTAATAACAATGAAAAATAGATATTTAAAAAAGGCAATTAAAAATTAGTTATGCAGTTTTATTAATCATGCTTCGTGTGTCAAAAATATCAAAATAGTCAAGAAAAACCGGGCAAGAGCATGTCGGACCACGCTCAGTGTAAGATTCCGCAGCCTTGAAGAATTGCATCAGCAGAAGAGCGTATGTTCATGGCACTTTGTTGCACGACCTTCAGTTTTTCGAAAATAACTCAATAACGGTATATCCGATCATGTCCAAAATCATTTTAGTTTAAAGTATTTATTAAACGCTACCTTTGTGATTTTGTTCATATTTTTTGGTCACAGAGTAAAGTAACGTAAGTACACCAAAAATGTGTATAAGTCTGCATGGAAGCTAATTAAATATACGACAAACAACTCAGTAAAGAAATCTCATATCGACTGATTATGAAGACCCAAAGCATATGAGAACTGTTCACATTTCATTTACCAATACCAATATTAAAACACTTTAAGATATACACAACAAGCACATATAGAGCTCGAACATGTTACTTTACAACGTAACATACAAGTACCTATGTTAAGTTTATACTATTAAATATTTACAGGAATAAATTTATTCGTAACTTTATTTTAACAATAAATATGTATTTGTCTACTATAATTAAGCGACTGGTTGCTAAATTATTAGCATTTAATATATGCCTTAGTACATTAAAATATTCAGGGGTTATCGGGCAAGATTCAGAAAATAGAATTATTTTTAAAGGCCCACCATGTTGATATTTTTTGTCTCATGTAACACTGGTTAAAAAACTATGAACTGATTTTTAATAATAAACATTATATTATGGTAAGCATGTTTTTAAGGAAGAAGGCTATACATGGTGGCTCTATGATTTTTGTTTCTATAGTGTAAATAGTAAAGAACGTATAGACATTGTAGCTCGTTCTGTCGAGCGTACTGTAGAACTCTCTTATGCAGAAATAAAGGAGCATATTGTTGTTTGTGTCTACCGTCCACCACAGAGTGACTTTAATTTATTCGAGACTATAATGGAGGATGTACTAAAAGTTCTTAGTTATGGTAAAAAGCATGTAGTAGTTTGTGGCGATTTCAACGTTAATATACTTGAACAGTCACCTATGTGTATTCGATTATGTACTTTATTTAACTCATTTAATTTTAAACATTTGTTTAGCGCACCAACAAGGATCACATCACATTCTGCCACATGCTTAGATAATATTTTTTGCAACTGTAGCTATTATAATGATGTCATATTGAGTGATTTAACTTCCGATCACTGTGGACAGAAAGTCACTTTTCCTATTACTTTTCCTATACAGTAAACTGTTGTAGTGCAATGAAAAGGTAGGTTTAAGATAGGACTACATATATTTACAAGAACTTAAAGACTACTTAAAATTAAAGGTAAATTTAGAACCGATGCTGGCGGAGATGCAGTGCTGTTAGGTAGAGGTACGGCGTCCAGGCGGAGATGCGGCGCTGGTAGGTCAAGATGCGGCACTCGTAGGTAGAGTGCGCGGCACCGATAGGTAGAGGCGCGGCGCCGGTATGTAGGGGCGCGCCGCCGGTAGGTAGAGGCGCGGCGCCGGTAGGTAGAGGCACGGCGCCGGTAGGCAGAGGCACGGCGCTGGTAGGTAGTAGTGGCGCGACGTCGGCAGGTAGAGGTGCGACGCGTCGTAGAGGTGCGGCCCGGTATATAAGAGAGGCGACGCCGGTAAGTAGAGAGGCGACGCCGGTAGGTAGAGAGGCGACGCCGGTAGGTAGAAAGGCGACGCCGGTAGGTAGAAAGGCGACGCCGGTAGGAATGGTCTCTTTCTCTTAATTTCCCACTCCTTCTCTTTTAGAGAGCTGGTTCTTCACTCCTTCTCTTTTAGAGAGCTGGTTCTTCACTGACTCTTCTTCGGTTTTGTATTCATAAAGAAAACTCTCTAGAAGCAATTTAAAATTTTAAAGCTTAACTTATTTTTAATTTAGGATTTACGCACAGCCAGTTTCACAATGTAGTACATACTTTACGAATAACTCTATGCTTATCTTGTTGTCATAGCAACCATAGAAAATATTTGTCGACATGACAGATTTGATTTATGAAAAATAATGTTTACAATAAGTCTTACAGAGATATTTATTATGTTAAAAATGGCGATATATACACAAATGCCACGAAATAACACTACAAGGACATATATACATATACGAGGTAAGAATTATCACTACACTGTATATATGTATACACTAAACAGTACATTTAAGAAATAGAAAAATTAAACAAGCTGAGGATAAAATTAATGCCACTTGGAACATGATCAATGCTGAAGCTGGGCGGGCCAAGCCATGTGATCGTAATTTTGAATTAAGTGTTGATAATAAAATTGTAACTGACAATTTAGATCTAGCGCAATTTTTTTATTTTTTGGTGAAATGCCTATTGTAAGAAGCAGTGTTCAAGAGTGTACTGAACCATTTAGTTTTAATTTTATAAACCCCAATGACATAATAAAAAAATTAAGTCAATCAATTGCAAAAAGACAGCAGGCCTATGGGGTATTTCTATTAAATTTTAATTAAATTAATGACTGCCTCTGTGGCGCGGTGGGAGTGTGTCCGACTGCTACGCAAGAGTCGTGGGTTCGATTCCCACACGGGACACCACTTTGTGTGATCCACAAATTGTTGTTCCGAGTCTGGGTGTACTTTGTGTCCGTGACTTGCATGTTTGTAAAGTCCCTTGCGACACAGGGCTTGTACCCTAATGCAGGAGTCGATTGTAAAAAAAAAAAATTATTAGTTGCATTATAATTGAAATAACACCACATTTAGCTACAATATTTAATTGATGTGTTGATACCGGCGTGTTTTCTGATTTAATGAAACACAGTGAACACCCTTTGTTTAAAGCGGGTTCAAAAAGCGACCCTAGTTATTTAAGACCTATTTCAATCTTACCAGCTGTTAGTGAAATCTTTGAAAAGGCCATACTAATGCAGTTAGAAACACATTTTAAATCTAATAATTTACTGCATAGTGAACAAAACGGATTCACAAAGGCTCGTTCGACAGTAGATGCAGGCTCTTAACTACTAAAACACATATGTAGTGCCTGGGAAAACTCGCAGGACGCCATTGGTGCTTTCTGCGACCTCTCAAAAGCATTTGATTGTGTGGTGCATAGTACACTTCTGCTGAAACTTAGGCATTACGGCATTATGGGTACAGCGCTTAATTTCGTTGCATCTTCTCTAAGTGAGCGAATGCAGTATGTTGACATTAACGGAATAAGATCGTCCGGATCAACAGTGAGTATGGGCGTGCTACAAGGATTAATTCTGGGTCCTTTTCTATTTTTTATGGATATAAACCATCTGCCATTTTTACTAGTAACTTATGCGATATGTTCTATTTCAAATTCTATTAAAATATCATTTTAAGTTCTATTTAAAATCACTTATATTCAAAACCAATCGTAAAAATGATTACTCTGATGATGTAAACAGGTCCCTTGCTCTTGTCAGGTCTCTTGTTCTTGGTTTACATCAAATAACTTGTTATTAAATTTAAAAAAAAAACAAATATATTAAATTTAGTTTGCCAAATGTAAGAAATATCAGTACAAATCTTGTTTTAAACAATAAAGTTTTTCGTTTTGTTGATTCAACGGTTTTTTTGGGAATTACTTAAGATAGTAAGTTACAGTGGGAGGCCCAAATATCATGTCATGCAGGAAAACTCAGTTCTGCTGCGCATGCTGTCAGCAAAGTCAGACAGCTTATACGGATGGGAAAACAGCAAGGCTTTTATTTCGGTTATTTTCACAGCGTCATGTCGTATGCTACTGCTTTTGGGCAAGGCGGCTAATATTCAAACAATTTGTATTCTTCAAAAACGTGCAGTGCGTGCGATTTACAAACTTGGTGCACGAGTTTCCCTTAAAGAAAAGTTCAAAGAGAGTTTTAGGTATTATGACAGTTGCATCTCAGTATATATTTGCAAACATTATGTTTGTTAAACAAAATATGCATATCACAAAAATAGTGACGTTCGACCGGTGAACACGAGAAATAAGCACAAATTAGTACGTCAAAAAAGACTAGCTAGTATCTTGTTAAATACTCTCACAGAAAGACCCATAAATGAATTATGAGTTTTATGTAGCATATGATGAATACAACATTCATTCATCATAATGCTACATAAAACTCATAATTCATTTATGGGTCTTTCTGTGAGAGTATTTAACAAGATACTAGCTAGTCTTATCGGTAATTAAGTTCGAAAACGTGTCAAAAATCATCTTATGGAGGTCATTAAACTGTGGATGAATATTTAAATGATAAAGAAAAATAGATCTAGTTGCTTGTTCCTTGTTACTTTAATATGCTTGGGTGAATTTTCGTTGTCACTTTATTTTAATTGTCACATTTATTTTAATTGTCACATTTATTTAAGAGCATGATTTGACTTTTGTAAGTAAAGATTCTGCGTGACGAATAAAGGCCATTCTTTTCTTCCTTTTGATAGCAGAATTAATATTTTATATTTAATCATTCGTTACAAGAACTTTGGCTAATAAATATTTAAGCTCATATAGTTTTTACCGTTGTGGTAAGTAGATGGTCCTACTATATTGTACCCACGAAGGCTGATTTTAGTTTATCTCATTACACTATCATTTTTTAACGTTCTTTGACTATAGGCGGTTCGATTTATAGTTGTTAGTTTAATTACATGCTTATTACTTAAATAAATATATGAAAAATAAACTTGTCCTAAAACTATTATTGTTTTTAAATTATTTTTCACTTATTTTATTGTATTCATTATTCAATAGGCACTAACACTAATGTCATTCGGTAAATTGAATAAGACTGTCAATTACCGTTGCTACGTCAGATGAAAGGACGTCTACCTTTAAATTTTTGAATTTCATTCAGATTTTGATAATCGCTTTTACATTTTTTAAAAAGTAAGCTACTTCATAGGGACAATTTGATATCTAATAATAGACGTAACTTAAATTATACCATTTGCAACATAACGTAAAAAATATAACGTATTAAAAAAAATACTTTTTTTTGTGTATTCCGTTTCGTCACAATGACTTGGTAACGTATGCGAAGAAAACGGGCAACAAAATGGAAATTATTAATCCGTTTAAAAAAAACCACTACCGCTTACACCAGCAGAGAAAATGAGATTAATAGGTGGTGATAGGTGCGGTACTGGCAAATCCTATTGCCTTATTGTTATTATTCCTTAAATTATAATTATACTACAGTTTGTGATTTGTTTTTCTTAAAGATAACCATTGTTAACCTAACTTTGCATTTTCTTTTTTGTTACCGAAATTTCCTTTTTTGTTACTGTCCCAAAAAAAAATCGTTTAAATATTTAATTTATTCACTTTTTATTTATTGGATAACAATATAACTTTTACTGAACTTAAATAATGTGCAAATGTGTATGAAAGTAAATGGAATCTTTTAAAACTTGTTGATTTTTTATTTAATCAAAAACACAAACCGATTTTGAGGCCTGATTTGGTAACGATCTGGCAAATCATTTGCGTTGTTTTTTTATGACTATAATCATATACAATCGGTAAATACAATATGTTAAGAAATGTATCGTTTGCGGAATTAAGCATATAGGATTTTAAATGCTTTTATTATAAAGTAACACAACAAACCATTTTTTTTACCTTCATTAGAATTTTCGTATTTTTTTTTATTTAAAATCTATAATAAAACAAGAATTCGTTTGCAGAATCATAAATAAGTTAGGTATATGATAGCACATAAAAAACAGATTACGTCAAACAAAGGAATCTGTCTATATAGTCTGTCTTTATAGTTTTTGTACTTATTAGGTTATTGTTTTTAAAGTAAAGAATTACTACAGTTAAGTGACGTGATAAATCAATACTTTAGATCAGCAAGTCATTTTATTGAATTAAAACACATTTGTGAACACATTGTCTTTGTCAATTTTGTCTTTCCATATATCCGCTAAGTCAATCTGACTAAATTAACTAACTTAGTTATTCGTATACACATTGAGTCATAATCAGTTACAGTCTACTTTTACTTTTTTGCAGAAGTATATTATATTATTAGAGTACTTTCGCTTTAATTTCAAGGGTAGAACACTTATAATAACCCAATATACAATTCAACCTCAATATACGTGAATAGTCAATCTCAAAATCAGCTTAAGGCAAATTCTTTCTTACTTCATGGCCCAAAAACAATTTTGATCTTTCTCAACTATTCACACATTTACCTCAACAAAACAAACAGAACAAATTCAAGTACCTACTCAATACTATGTATTTTAAACTCAACTAACTGATCCGCGCAACTTTGTCTGCGTCAATTTTGCTCGCTTTTGCAACATTTTTCATAGATACTAGAAGATTATATATCAAATAATATATATTTCTTCTTTTAAGAGGAATATATTTATTACTTATTGTGAAACTGTAACGTAGAGTTCCAAGTCTTATTAAAAATGATGTTTCGAAATTATTTTTTATTGACGCTTCACGCGACTTTAGCACGTGTTCAACCAAATGAAGTATGCCATCTTGCGGAAATCCTATAAACTTTGTAGTATTGTATCTTGTCAAATCAATAATAGATTTGAATTGTTTTTGTAATTTATACAAAGCATCTGTAAAAATTATGTAAATATTTATTAGTAATACAAAATGAATATTATAATAAATATTTAAATATTTCATAAGGTTTCTATGCCATTATTGTTGTTTAAAACCGAACGTATTTATAATTGTCTTAGGGTCGAAGAGAGTTCCCTGTCTTTAGTTGTTTTCGAAATCGTTTAGAGATGGACGATTCCAATATAAAAGTTTGAATGTAATCGAAATTGGGTCCATAATCACGTTAGTTTTTTTCTGTTTTCGTGGCTAGCCCGTGCGAACTAGCGTATCTAGGGACAAGATCAAAGTTCGCACGGACATGCTGCGGAAACAGAAAAAATAAACGTGTATAAGAACAGCTTTATACATCCTTAGTGAGTTTGGAGTATTAATCATCTTCTACTCGTTAAGTGAGTTGTAGATAATGGAGTGATATTTCCAAAATAGTTATTTCCAAAAGCATTGTCTGTGTAACCTCACACCTTTGTTCCATAGATTTCATAATTGACTCAACGGTGGAATTTTGGAGAGGGACTGCCTCTTGTGCTGCCACTAATGCAATAATTATTAGGCATAACGACCTCGTAAGTATAACTTCTTTTGTCCGACTGGATTTTTAGTATAGAATAAAATACATTTTTATTTTTAAGAACATGGTGAAAAAAACATTACAACATATTCTGCCAATATTAGCATATTGTACGGGTATTTCGTATCATCATCATCATCAGCCTATCGCAGTCCACTGATGGACATAGGCCTCACCAATTGCACGCCACTTTGTTCTATCTTCGGCTTCTAGCATCCAGCTCCTGCCGGCCGTTTTGTGTAAATCATCACTCCACCTGGCCTGAGGGCGTCCTACGCTACGTTTGCCGAGCCGTGGTCTCCACTCAAGAACTCGTTTACCCCAACGGTTGTCGGTTCTTGGGCTAATATGGCCAGCCCACTGCCACTTCAGCTTGCTAATCCGGTGGGGTAATTAAAGTAATTTAATATAATTAGAATACTGTCATAAAGTGAAAATTATAGTAATAAAATTTATTATTATGGTATTCATAGATGTTTTAGGATATTTTTGCTTGTAATTATTTTACCAGTTCTCTGCGAAACTGTCTTATAGGTAGATTTGATATGTCTTGGAAGGTCGTTATATATTTTTATAGCCATACAGTAACAATTTTTCTTATACAGTTTCAGTTTTATCTGTAGTAATTTGAGTCTGTCTTTATGTCTAGTCCTACTATTCTCTTTGTCTCCTAGTTTTTGAAAAAATGTGATATTGTATTTATAAATATACACATTTCAAATATAGTTGTATTGTTGGATTGTTAGTGTCCTATGTTGTCTAAATAATGGTTTACAACTATCTAAGTGATCTAATTGAAACATTGTTCTGATGCATTTTTTGTGTTATAAATATTTCTACCGAGTTGTCTACCGAGTTACTCCATATAACAATACCATATCGGAGTACCGACGTTATATATGCATGGTAGGCAATTATTTCAGTTTTGACGTTAACTATTTGTCTTATTTTTTTCAAAACATATACATATCGATCGATTTTGTTGACAGTTTTTTCGATATGCGTCATCCAGTTACAATTTAGTGGATTTGATATTTTTTATTTTAAAATTAGTTTAAAGGATTTTTTTAACCTGATGTTAAAACAAAAAATGTTAATTATGAAAAATGAACATACAATATAAAGATCTGTACTGGCTGATGAGGCACAATAGCAAGTTGTCCACAGACAACAAATTACTTATCTATAAAGTTATACTCAAACCATTATGGATGTATGGTATACAACTCTGGGACAGCTCTAGCAACTCTAATATCTCTATGCTACAAAGCATGCAGAATATCATCCTGCGTTCAATTTCAAAAGTACCATGGCTAGTTACAAACAAAAAAATTTTGTCAACATTTATACCTAAAAATACACATTCGTTTACATAATTCAGTGGTTGTTTATGGTATAATATTTCTAGAGGATGAAGAGATGGCATGTAAGGGAGCGAGGGATGTAAGGTAGCGTACAACCATCTTTCGCTCCAAGCCAACCTCACCTGCCGATGCGAGAGCTACGCCGAGGCTCTCTGAATATCGACTTCGAGGCGGAACGTGCCCGTCTGATGCGGTCCAGGCTTCGACCTACTTTGCTCCAAGGATCCGAAGCGTTCCCGGCAGAACCGGGGGTCAAAAGTGTTCGTACAATCTCTTGGAAGAAGCCCCCTGACAAAGTTGACCACAGCAAGTGGAGAAGTCGTTTCTTAGAAGCCGGCGGTCCTCTCTGAAATGGAAAGCTTCTATGGCCGGTTATACACTTTGCATGCATCTCGACCTGATCCTGAAAATGAGAGTCCTAGAGCCACTCTAACACGCCACTATACCGAAGACCTGCTAAAAGTCAACATTGACGAAATCGTCCTGGCTCTTAAACAGCTGAAAAATCGAAAAGCCCCTGACGAGAATGGCGTTACAACAGAGCTGCTAAAGGCTGGAAGTAAACCCGTACTGAGGGAGCTCCAAAAGCTCTTTAATGCTGTCCTGTTTAAAGGGAGAACTCCGGAGGCGTGGAGTAGTCGTCTTGTTCTTCAAAAAGGAAGATAAGACCCGGCTGAAGAACTACCGACCTATGTCTCTTCTAAGCCACGTCTATAAGCTGTTCTCAAGAGTCATCACGAACCGCCTTGCGCGAAGACTTGACGAATTCCAACCACCGGAACAAGCTGGATTGCGGAGCGGATATGGCACCATAGACCACATCCACACAGTGCGGCAGATTATACAAAAGACTCGAGAGTATAATCAGCCCCTGCGTCTAGCATTTGTGGACTATGAGAAGGCCTTTGACTCGATTGAAATCTGGTCCGTGCTGGAGTCTCTGCAGCGATGCCAAGTAGATTGGCGATATTATCTAAGTGATGAGATGTCTCTACGAAGCCGCCACCATGTCCGTCCAAATACAGAATCAGCAAACAAAATCTATACCATTGCATCGAGGAGTGAGGCAAGGGGACATTATTTCCCCGAAACTGTTCACATATGCAATGGAGGATATGTTCAAGACGCTGCACTGGAAAGGGTGGGGCATCAACATCAATGGTGAGTACATCTCTCACTTGCGATTTGCAGATGTCATCGTCATCATGGCAGAAACGCTGCAGGACCTAAAACAGATGCTGAATGACCTGGCTGACTCCTCTGTACGCATCGGTCTACGGATGAACTTGGATTAAACCAAGGTCATGGTCAATGAACATGTACTACCGGAACCGACAGCGGTGCACGGCACCGTTCTCGAAGTTGTTTAAAAATATGTGTACCTCGGGCAGTCATTGCAGTTAGGTAGAAACAACTTCGAGGACAGCAGAGGTTGGGAAGTTACGTCAAGTCTTCTCATCGTCGATCCCACAATGGCTTAAGATTAAAGCCTTCAATCAGTGCGTCCTACCCGTCATAACATACGGAGCCGAAACGTGGACACTGACGGTACGGCTGGTCCACACGTTCAAAGTCGCTCAGCGGGCTATGGAAAGGGCCCTTTCCATTAGTTTCTCTTAGGGACAAAATCAGAAATGAGGTGATTCGGCAGAGAACCAAAGTTATCGACATAGCCTACAGGATTAGCAAGCTGAATTGGCAGTGGGCTGGCCATATTAGCTGAAAAACCGACAACTGTTGGGGTAAACGAGTTCTTGAGAGGAGATCTCGGCAAACGTAGTGTAGAACGCCCTCAGGCCAGGTGGAGTGGTGATCTACGCAAAACGGCTGGCAGGAGCTGGTTGGGAGAACCCGAGGGTAGAACAAAGTAGCGTGCAATTGGAGAGGCCTATGTCCAGCAGTGGACTGCAATAGGCTGATGATGATGATGATTTCTAGAGGTAGCATATTTGCTTTATATGTGTGAAATTGTATTATTTTGGTATTGAGAATATTTATTTTTTAATTGTTTTATCCAACTAGTTTAACTTCTGTTTCTAGAGTGTTTTTGGGTTTTTTACTTTTTATTATTAATGTTTTATTATCAGCAAACAGAATACAATCCTGATTTATTTCGTCGGAAAGATCGTTAATATGCAGTAAAAACAATATCGAGGCAAGGATTCTGTCTTGTGGTACACCGTAGCTATTTTGTTGAAATGCGGATTGGTAGCATTTATGCTGATTTAAAATGAATTTACCATGTTATTTGTTACAGTACAATATCTTTGTGCTGTATCTACAATCTACATCACAATCTTATGTTCCTTATCGCACGTCCAGTATATATTAAATGTTTCTACTATCTGTTATCAACACGAAGTCGTTAGTATATAAGATGCACCTTTGGATAATTATAACCGGACTATACTACATCTTTTGTCTCATTTATACCTAATCATATACTGCCAAGAAGTTTGGCAAATTGGTGACCCCGACGAACGAATACGCAGCAAGAAACATGGCACAATCACCGTACAAGGCGAACATAAATCAGCAAGGAACACTTGAAGTAGCTGCTGGCACCTCGGTTTTATCCCGCATTCCGGAATTTTGGAAAGACCAACCAAGATTATGGTTCACGCAACTAGAAGCCATATTAGCACCACAGAAGCAAGGAGACGAATACAAATACTGTACAGTAATAGCAAAGTTATCCAAGGAAGAAATACTACAAGTTAGTGACCTAATCACTTCACCACCGACTACAGATAAATACAAAAACATCAAGGAACGTTTAATTGATTGTTACGAAGAAACAGAACAGCGACAGTTTCAAAAATTAATATCAGAGACAGAACTCGGTGATCAAAAACCTTCGCAGTTATTACGTCAAATGCGAGTCCTCGGGAGAGGAAAAATCAGTGACGAAACAATTAAACTACTATGGTTCAGGCTTTTACCAACATCAGTTACTACGGTTCTAGCAGTTACGGAAGACATGGAAATTGACAAACTGAGCCAAATTGCAGACAAAATAATAATGAATTCAAAAGTAACCGAAATATCAGCTGTTAGCAACGACACTTCAAACGACAACAATACAGCATGCATTTTAGCCCAGCTAGCAAAATTACAGATAGATATTGACGCAATTCAGCAAGGTCAATATGGCTATCGACCCAACACGCACAATCATTTCAAGAAACGTCAACAATTCCCGATTATGAGGCCGAGAACAAACTATAGAGGAGCAAATCGATTTTGTTACTACCACGAAAGATTCGGAGAATATGCAAAGAACTGCATTAAACCATGCGGTTGGAAACCAATGACTTACGTACGGAACCAGGGAAACGAATAAGAGCACAGACAACGGCGAAACTCTGTGCAATCCACCCATCCAATCGCCTCACCATTACCGACCGAAAAAGTGGTATGAAGTTTTTGATTGACACGGGCGCAAATATTTCAGTCATTAGCAAGCAACAGAGACATTCAATTTTACAAAATGAACAATACACACTATACGCTGCAAATGGGACTAAAATTAGGACTTACGGCGAGAAGACGCTTACCTTGAATTTAGGACTACAACGATGTTATAAATGGAATTTTGTAATCGCCGATGTTACACAACCAATAATTGGAGCAGATTTTCTAGAGCACTATAAACTATTAGTCGACATAGCAGGTCGCAAACTTATCGACAAAGTTACAGAGCTGACAACGCATGTAACTTCGGAAAAAGCGACACAACAAACAATTCGTACTATCGCAGTGGGAACGAATCCACGTATTACGCAACTTTTAAACAAATACGAAGACATCACGAAAGGGTCCTCTCTCCGCAATGCGCCCAAACATAAGATTGAACATCACATTATCACTACAGGACCACCCGTCGCAGCTCGGGCAAGACCATTACCTCCAGAAAAATACGACATAGCCAAAAAGGAATTTCAAAATATGATAGAACTCGGAATTTGCCGACCGTCAGATAGCCCATGGGCAAGCCCATTACATATGGTAAAAAAGAAAAATGGCGAATGGAGACCATGCGGAGACTATCGAATGCTCAATAGCACGACAGTACCGGACAAATACCCACTACCAAGATTAACTGACTTTACATACATATTAGAAAATAAGAAGATACTAAGCAAGATAGATATACGTAAAGCATACCATTGTATTCCTGTTAAAGATATAGAAAAAACAGCCATCATCACACCTTTTGGACTTTTTGAGCACTTAAGAATGCCTTTCGGATTACGCAATGCGGCACAAACATTTCAACGATTCATGGATTCCTTATTTAGAGATTTAAACTTCGTATTTATATTTGTAGACGACTGTCTCATCGCATCGGACAACGAAGATTTGCATTATCAGCATTTAGAAACGGTTTTCAAACGTTTACACGAGAATGGAATAACCATTAATCTCGAAAAATGCGAATTTCTCAGAAGGGAAATAGATTTCTTAGGTTATCATATAACGAGCCAAGGAATACACCCTACCGAAGAAAATTACAAAGCAATCATGGAATTTCCCAAACCGAAAACAATTCAAGAATTAAGAAGATTTTTGGGCATGGTCAATTTCTACAGAAGTAATATTCCACGCGCAGCGGAAAATCAAAGAATTTTAAACGAATATCTACATGGTTCAAAAAAGAACGATAATTCACCTGTTCCTTGGACAACGGAAGCAGACAAAGCTTACGAAAAATGCAAGGAAAGCATGAAAAACGCAGTGTTAACAGCGCATCCTTCCCGCAACGCATCACTAGCGCTCATGACCGACGCTAGTGCTACTTGCGTAGGTGGAGTTTTACAACAAAAATCCGGACGCAATTGGGAACCATTAGGATTTTTTTCACAAAAATTGAGCGAAACTCAACAAAAATATTCTACGTTTGACAGAGAGCTGTTAGGAATATACATGGCCGTCAAACATTTTCACAGATTAATCGAGGGAAGAGAATTTACAATATTTACGGATCACCGACCTTTGACATACGCATTCTCCCAAAAACCATCATCAAACGATACACCGCGACGGGTCCGGCAGTTAGATTTCATTTCACAATACAGTACCAACATTCAACACATAAGCGGACGTGACAATATTACCGCCGATGCCTTATCTCGAATAGAGGAAATATACGTGCCATCACCTATCGATTACGCTGAATTGGAAAAATGTCAATCAACAGATAATGAACTAAGTAAATTACATGACAATAAAAGATTAAAATTCAAAAACATTACGCTTCCGGGTTCCACAATAAACATCACCTGCGACACGTCTACTGGAAAAAGCCGCCCCTACTTACCAAAGCATTTTCGCAAACAAATTTTCGATACCATTCATGGTATGAGCCATCCAGGAAAAAGAACTACGAGAAAAATGATAACCCAAAGGTATTTATGGCCGTATATGAACAAAGATATCAATAATTGGTGTAGATCATGTATAGCCTGCCAAAAATCAAAAATACAACGACATACGATATCACCTCCTGGTACATTTATGACAGCGCAACGTTTTGAACATTTACATATTGACATCGTCGGACCACTTCCGATTTCACAAGGGAAGAGATATTTAATCACAATCATAGATCGTTGTACGTCATGGCCCGAAATATTTCCGGTAGAAGATATAACTGCAGAAACAGTAGCCAAGACACTTTTCGAAGGATGGATTACTCGTTTTGGATGTCCATTGCGCATTACTACGGATCAAGGCCGACAGTTTGAATCAAGAATATTTGAGTCACTCTCACAATTTTTGGGAATACATAAAATTAGGACAACACCTTATCATCCACAATCCAATGGAATGATAGAAAGATTTCATAGAACTTTAAAGGCGGCGTTAATGACAAGAGAATCCAACGAAAATTGGTTAAAAGAAATTCCAACAGTTTTACTCGGGTTGCGGAGTAGCTTGCGAGAAGACACAGGTTATAGTTCAGCAGAGATGACATATGGAACGCCAATACGACTCCCTGGAGGATTTTTTGAGTCATCAGCAGCACAGTTATCAACGTACGAAGAGTTTGTAAAACAAATTCAAAAGGACATCACACAAATGACATCAATTCCGAAAAGAAAAAAACACAATCAAGCTATATTTGTGCATCCCGAACTCAAAGAATGCTCACACGTATTTGTTCGGTGTGATAGAATTAAGAAAGCCCTGACACCGCCGTATGAAGGACCCTACCCAGTAATTAGTAAAACAGATAAAACATTTTGCATTAGAATTAGGGATAAAGAGACAGTGATATCAATTGATAGATTGAAACCAGCTTTCATGATCAATGACGAATCAAACTACGTGCCAGATTCAAAGGATTGCGACAGGCATTCACACACGTACACTACACGATCGGGACGTAAAGTCAAGCCAGTAGTACGTCTATAAAAAATCGCTGATATAAGCAAGCTATTCGTATATATATTAACATAGATCTTAACATATACCATTAATTCACAACTACTCGTAACAACAAGACATCTAAAATGGGAAATCAAAGTTCTAAGGACCAGATAACATACAATACGGACAATTGCCTCAATCAAAACGAAGCGGACCAACTCCGTAACCTGATCCAGGAGGACTTACGGTGGACAAGAAATGTTGCAATGGGACAGATTATTTTAACAATCGGCGTGATCCTAATTTACGGCATAATGAAAACACTGGACAGAAGAATGAAGAGTTTAACGGAAAAAAATAATAAACACTCGTGCAACAGCTAAGTCAAAATTACAGACGTCAGCAAATCACACCACAACAGGCGTCATCAAATTCCACCGCGTACAATAGCATTATTATTTATATACATCAGCAAATAACTAGTAAGGTCTAGGTCAAATTTATATTGTAAACACTATTACCATAATTTTTTTTAAAGGGGGGTGTACTGTTACAGTACAATATCTTTGTGCTGTATCTACAATCTACATCACAATCTTATGTTCCTTATCGCACGTCCAGTATATATTAAATGTTTCTACTATCTGTTATCAACACGAAGTCGTTAGTATATAAGATGCACCTTTGGATAATTATAACCAGACTATACTACATCTTTTGTCTCATTTATACCTAATCATATCGCACCCCCAAAACAACACTGCACTAAGTCAAAATAGCTCTTTTTTCAGGAACGACGAAAAACCGATATCTTACGTTGTATTAATATTATTGCAAATTTAATTAACTTTGCATATGAAGAATCAAATCCTTATTAATATAGTATAGTTCAGTCGCAGTAAAATATTCGCCTTCAATCAAAATAATGCGTTTTTGACATAATTCACTATAGAATATAGTAATGACAGAACGCAATAAAAAATATTTATTTCGACATAAGTGCTTGTTACTGATTGATTATGAATTAATGCACTATCATTCTATGGGTTTTTAACTGAAATATATTATACAAAAAAGAATTATTTATTTAGTTAATACAGGAAGAGGCATAAAAAATGAAATAAAAGACCAAATTTATCCAAAATCAATATGTATCTATGTGAACATAAACGTTTAATTAAACTCACAAAAAAACATCTCTAAATCTTTTATCATCAGAAAATGAGAAGTCAAAAATTGCAAAGGATCAAAGTTATAAAACAATGAAAAATAAAAATATTAAGAATTCTAAAACAAATCAGTCATTAAAAATAGACAACTTAAAACTTATCAACATTCAGTTTACCTTAATATTTATTTTTTAACATTAACAAGTTCGTAGTTATTTCCTACAATCACAGACGATAAGTATGACTATGTAAGTATGGCTGATATCAGGCACCAACATGGTAGGTACACTGGCACATCACAAATACGTAACATTAAAAACATTAGTAGCATAGGTTAACCCTCTTTATCACCACACTTACCACCATAATTAAATTGGTGCAATGTAATGTACAAATATTTGCATTAATAAACTATAAAAACAAGATATATTGCCGTCCAAAATTAAAATTGTTTCTAAATATTCAATAATGAACACTGTAGATAATTAGCTATCTTTACTCAACATCCTTAGTATACCTATTTAATTTAAATCAGTCTCAGAGTATCTTATTATAAATCACAATGGTATTAAAATAGGTATCACAGTTTTATTTGCCAACAAATAAAAAAATATCAAAAAGTTTTTATAAAAACGATAGAATATTCATCGTTTGTATAGTACCTATATAGGTAGGTAAGTACTATAAATACTATATTACCTTTGTAAGTACTATAAAAAGAATTTTTTATAAAGCATATTAACTTACGTATAACCTTTTTCAGTGCGTGCTTCTATTCTAGATTCAATGCAGTCTTATAATAGGAATTAACTTAATTAGTAGGGATTATATTTTTTTCAATTAACTCCATAATGTCTCTTTTTTTGTTTATAGCTAGAGGTTGTTTTTCTGTATATGCTTTGACCAGCAATGGGGAGAAGCTTTGATCTTGGTTACGCCTTGAACGATTCCGAACACAGACTCTCTTAAAATCAGTATCTTCGTATGATGTTTTGTAAAAGAAAATCAAGGGATGTTGCTTTTCTACGCGAAGTACTTTAATATCATGCCATTTAAGTTGATTATTGTCTACATCTATATTAAAATTGTTACCCTAAGATTCCTGAAGAACTTTAATTTCGTAAAAATCGTCATATGTTAGCTCTTTTAAATTATACGGATGTCCTGTTTTTTTGGCAGTACGAATTAAAGTAGCATACTGTTGTGGGCAATAAATAGGACCAGATCTTAAGTGTCTTTTTATTTGTTTTTCTATTACACTGTGGACGTTGTCCCCTTCATTTTGTGAATGGCCACGGATCAAAAATTTATGGGTTATTGAATTAACTTTTAATTTATTAACTGCATAAGCATAAACGGATAATAAATATTTATTTTTTTGTTGCCCACAACAATTATCGCTGTAAAATATAATATCAAGGTTGGTATCAGGAGCACTCTTTTCAATTACCATCTCAATGTACTTAAGGACACAACTTCCTATCTCAATTGCACCCCGTTTGGCTTCGGTTTCGTTCCAGAAAAAACACATAACATCCTTTGCGTATAAATCGCTTACAGTAAAGTTAAGGCAGTTTATTCTAGATTTATAAAAGAAAAGTGAGACTTGGCCTTTTGGTATTTGCATGACTGCTTGAAGGTCGTATACTGCTACAATGACATCTTTCCTGTTTTTATCGGCCTCTTTTTCCATTCTGGAAAGCTCTTTTTCTTTGAGGTGGCTGTCATAATCGTAACGAAGTTTTGATTTGCTCTCGTCATTTCCATTCTTATAACTTTCACACAGATCACATAAATCTTTTATATAAAAAGAAATATTGAACTCCTCATTGAATATCCTACTAAAAGGTTTTATAATCACGAATTAAATCTGCCAGGCATTTGTCGCTTGAAATGTACTCTCTAGTAGTTTGAGCTCTCAGATAGTGAGACTCTATTCTTGGTATTGCATTTATGAAATCAATCACACTAGCTTTTATTTCGGAGTCTATTTTGTGATGATTACTATGCTTGCCGCGTGCATCAGTTTCAACAAAACCATCGTCTCTTTTCTTTGAAAGGGCCGTCTTAATGTACCTATCACAAATGCCCAACGTAGCCTTAAAAAATACTTTGCACACTCTTATCTGTTTCTTATCTACTTCGAAATAGTCAGCTGAATTCAAAGCTCTTAATTTTTGAGAAGTTATATATCTGTACTTAGGTTTGATTTGTTGTGTATGCCTTATTATGTATTCTCTTTGCCTCTCCAAATCTCCTAACTGCCAAAACTGTTTGAATATGTCCTGTCTTACCGTTTCATTTATTTTAGTTATACATTTTAACCTACATTTTTCGCCACAAGGTGGACGTATTTGTCGTTCAGCTATCAGTTTTGAAGGATTTGTTAAAGAAACATACGCTTTTCCTGTATTTCGCAATGTCTTAGCAATCTTAGACTTCCAGGCAGCAGGGTTTCGTTTCCCTTTTCTGCATAACTTGGGTTCGTTCATTAATAGAGCAGTGTCTACAGCAGATGAAGTTGAGGGTGTGTCAGTCACAGTGGCATTGAGATTTTGTTGAATATTTGCTGTAGATGGACTATTTAATTCGTCATCAGATGAACTACTTGAGCTGGAGCTCGAAGATGACGAGCTAGAGTCTGATGAAGAGCTTGAAGACGAAGACGATAATCTTCTCGGAATTACAAGAGGCTGAGATAATTTCTTAACGGGTATTGAAAAAGTAGGATCCGTATCCGAATCATCAATAAAATCTTCTTCACTACTAGAATTAGGTAGAATTGATATAGGTACCTCCCTATTTGATGTTTTATCGACTGAAACTGCCATCACTGATGTCTCATCTATTGATGCTGCAACAGTTGTATTTTCGCCATCCTTTTCCATGCTGTTTTGTTGAACAGAAGGTCCACTTTCTTCTGTAGTACTTTCGATTGCCTTTTTTAATAATAGGAGACTACGCCCCTTCATCATCTGCCAAACAATAATTATAAATTTAATTAAGTCAACAATAGTGCATTATCTTCCAAAAAATGATTTTTCTCTTGGTAAATAGAAACAATATAAATTGTAAATATTGTTTTCTATTAATTTATAAGGTAAGCAACAATTGTAAATAAAAAACAAAAATCTAGTATGATTTTATAACCAATTAGGACACTATTTATATAAACCATCAATAGTGCATCATTTCACAAATTATCATCTTTTATGAACAATACAGAAATATTTTGGAATAAAACAATAAATATAACTTACCTTCGTCAACAAGAGAGTGTTATTTCAAAATAGTATCAAACTTGTTATATGAGCACAGTCACCAACACTGCATTAAAACTAAATAGTTCGTAGTAATATTTACACAACATTCAACAATACTGAATTATAACAAAATAATTCACTGTTTCGTAAACGAGCTGTGTGTTGTTCCCAAGACGGACAAGTCGCAACAAGAAATAGTTTCGTGTTCGCGGCACGATTCTGGCGGCGCGTCTTCACCAATAGAGAGTTAGCGCGCTCTCTATGGGTCAATTTTTGAAATAAAAATACGTCTGTATTATTGGTATACGCGGCAAATTTTTGGCAATACAAATATATAAAAAAGTCGATTTTGAGATTTTTCGACATAATACAGTGTTATTCTGGGTGTGCGATATACTGCCAAGAAGTTTGGCAAATTATTCATTCAAGTTTGAAATAAAGAAAGACCTTATTCAGAAAGCTTATTATTGTATAGATGGTTATTTAAACGACAAAAACGCATTGTCATAAAGCTCACACAGAAGTTATGAATTTCATTTTGTATAAATCTAACTTATTTTAGAATTTTCAAATTATACCTTGTTTTCTTTTTTTCTTATAATTGTAAAAACTGGTTACTCGAATAATGTAAAATTCATGGTAGAAAATATAAAAATTCAGAATAATGTAGGTATTATATATTATTATAGGAAGCGGCGGTAGCCTAATAGCTAAGGCATCGGTCTCGCAATCGTGAGGTCGCGGGTTCGAATCCTTCCATTATACTACCGACGTGAACCCACTCCTAACACAAGCCATTGAGCTTAGCTGGAGGGGTTAACAGGATTGCTAGTAATGTGGGACGTAAATCCCACATTGCTAGTTATCTTTTTAAAAAAAACAAAAATAAAAATAAAAAAAATTGTGTTAAATATTAAAATGTTGTTGGTATTGTATATTCGCCGAGTACCTAGATAATTGAAATTGTTAGTAACGATAAATAGCTATCGTACTTCATTAAATTATATAAGGTTATTTTCGTTTCTATGAGATGTAATGTCAGGGATCGTCATACTCACTAAAATGTCATTGCTTGTGGTGGCGGTCGTCTTCCTTCCCTTCAATATGGCGAAGGGGATGATGGCTGACCCATGCGTCAAACTCGTGAAGGGGTGCTATTTGGGGTGAGTGGTCGGCCTTGTCATTATCATTGTAAAGGTTTATTATTTTTTAATTATTGGTTCATCCATATTTGTATAATAAGTAGTTTTTCTAATAATAATCGCATGTTGCCTTAACCCTCTTCTGTATTTTTGTAAGTTGATGCTCCCATCTACACCGTAGGTGACTAATTCATTTAAAACTTTGTTATACCAGTTGTTTACGTACTATGGTTATAGCTTGCGTGAGTTTCATGGTGTAATGGTTGCAGCACCTTTCTGGCTTAGCTGTATAACTAGTCCGGCCATAAATACTGTTGCAACTTTTTAATTACTTTGAATTTGGAACGCGTTTATTATTTTTGAAAGTTCTTTTGATTTCGCGAAGTGGGTATGGAGCCGTCGGTCATATTCCAGACCCTTCAAAAGCTTGGTATCAACCGTATGTTCGTATATCGAACTATTAACAGATACAACAATACTTCCTCTGTCGAAGACTATAAATAATCGGGGCGGCCGCTTGCTGGTAGAACTACAAAGGCTGTTAGTGCTGTTAAAGCCAGAATTCGTTGAAATCCCATTTGGAAGCAAAAAATCTTATTGCGAGAAATGAAGATTCCCGCTAGGACTCTGTTGTTGCGTATTATAAAACAAGACCTGAAGCTCGGTGCTTATCATCAATATACAGGACATATCCTAAATCAATCTTTACAATTAAAGATAGTGGATCGATCAAAACGCCTTCTGTTGCGATACGCAGGTGATGGTCACAAAAATAATAATAAATAATAATAATAATAATAAAATCTCAGTCTCATTCAGTTCATCTTCTCACACGGCGCAGCTGGCTTCGGCTGCCCTTCGGGAACACGAGATCGGGGTTCTTCATTCATCACTCTATAAGTAATATGTATATCCATGCAAAATTACAGCTTTCTAGCACTAACAGTATCTGAGCTAAGCTGCGGACGGATGCGCGGACGGGCGGATGGGCATAGCGAAACTATAAGGGTTCCATTTTACCATTTTGGCAACAGAATAAGGAAACAGACTGCAAGCTTAGCCTTGAGTTCATTTTGATCGCTATTTTCCACACCCAAAATAGTTGTTCTTATAAAACTTGAAATTGTTATACATTTTGTTTAGTTATGTTTAGCTCATTTCATCGTTATGTTCACCTGCTTCCAGACCGCAGATAGATCTGCGCGGCTTAGACAACGAACCAAACTGTAGTAATAATATTAGCACCTTTTACACGTAAAGTTTTGACCGCGCATCTGGAACCTACTTCCAGATAGTAGATAGATCTGGGCGGTTTAGACAGCGGATCAAACTGTCGTGATAATATTAGCACCCATGACACGTAAAGTTCTGACTGCGCATCTGGAACCTGCTTCCAGACAGCAGATAGATCTGGGCGGTTTAGACTGCGGATCAAACTGTCGTGATAATATTAGCGCCTTTTACACGTAAAGTTCTGACCGCGCATCTGGAACCGGCTTCCAGACCGCAGATAGATCTGCGCGGCTTAGACAACAGATTAAACGGTCGTGATAATATTAGCGCTTTTTACACGTAAAGTTCGGAAAGCGGGAAACAGCACATGTAAATGCGCATGACTGTCGGTTCGAATGTTTTGACAGTTTGGAGCGTGTATCACGCAAAATAATAAAAAATGACAGTTTGCAAGGTATTTGTATTGTATTTTTGTTAGGTGTTACCGGCTTGCAGAATATTTATGAAGAACCTTGTCATTGACACAGAGTGTCAGTAAATAAAACAATTCCCTTTTTGATTGGCATCAGGTGTTGTTTAATGTAATATAGGTATACAGGATTACATATTAATGGGTACCAATCTCAAGCGGATATATAGGGTCGTGTTATTATGTGGTTCGCGTGATGATATTATTACCATTTAATTTCTGCTATTAGCTCAGTAATGAGACATTAAAAACTAACCTTAAGTTCCCTATCACTGGTGGTTAACGAAAAAATGGAACGTATTACCTCTTAAGCTTGCTTACTGCTAGCTTGAGTGATGGCAGCCTTTCTGGAGTTATCAGTGTCCTAAACTGCTCTACGCTTGACCTCCTGCAGAAAGGCAGCCTCCAACGACAGCGTTAACCAAAATCATGACAGCGACGATGGTTAAGCAATGAATCCAATGATAAACAGATCCACACCTTATTGGATCGATTAATTCATGTGATGAATCAAATGATCATCAAAAGTGAGTAGAGAGAAAAGAGGAGCAAGTAAAAAATAATAAGAAATAACAATAAAAAACCCATCTGAAACAAAACAAGTTTTGTTTAGAAGATAAACAAATACTACCAATACAGCGCGTGTTGTATAAAATAAGTTATACTCACGAGGACGTTATGCACAATATTTATGGCATTGATCGCCTCTCCCAAATCCCACCAACAAATTAAATAAGGATTCTCTGAAACAAAAACAACATGTGAGGTTACGCTGACAATGGTTTTGGAAATAACTATTTCCGAAATATTACAATTCCATTATCACAACTCACCTCACGAGCAGAACATGATTAAATTATTTTAACATCACATAAGATGTATAAAATTTAGTTCGATTACATCAAACTTTTACTTTGGGATCGCTCATCTCATAAAGTGTTCGAAGACAACCAACGACAATGACCTCTTTCTTTGACCCAATGACATTCTACGTTCCGATACAACAATATTATTGGCAATGAAACTTTACAAGATAATATTTAAATATTTATTCAAACATTTATTATAATATTTGTTTTGGATTAGTACTAAATATTTAAATAATATTTCAGATGCTTTCTATAAATATAGAAAATAATTCAAATGGATTATTGATTTGACAAGATACAATACTAATAAGTTTTAAGGATTTACGCTAGATGGCGTTCTCCAATTAATCGAGAAGATCGGGGATAGATGTCGCGTGAAGCGTCAATAAAAATGATCTCAAAACATCATCTATATCTTCTATATCTTCTATATCTATACATATAATAAAACTGTAAATTTCACGTGTCTGTACATGGCCGAACTTAGTGAAAAAAATTATTAGGAAATGTTCGAAAAGAGTATTCAAACACTTTCCTGCATTTTTAAAAATGTCTGTCTGTCTGTCTGTCTGTCTGTCTGTCTGTCTGTCTGTCTGTCTGTTTGTTTGAACACGCATCACGCAAAAACTACCGTACAGATTCGGTTGAAATTTTGCACGTGCAATCTAATAGATGCAGATTAACATTTAGGCTATAAATTATCACGCTTTTTCCCATAGGAGCTAAGCAGTAAGGGATAATGTCTGTAGCTATTTTTCGTTATAAAACAGTAACTACTAGACGGATCTTTATGAAAATTTGCAGTTTTATAGTAAATACTATAGGACATTATTTACACTATGAATCATTACGGTAACGTCTATGGGGAACGAGTAGCAACGTATTTTTTGTCGCACCATAATGGTTTATCACAAAATTTTCCACAATTAGACATTATCTATAATTGTAGCCCATGGAATACATAACTTCACGCTAAAACTAAAAGGAGCTAAACACAACATTGTTAAGTTTCATAAGAACAGTTATTTTGACATGGTAAGTAGCGAACAGTGTAGCCTCGAAGCTATGCTAGCGGACTTTAACGACGAAGTCCCGGGCTCGAATCCGATGTCTGATTATGTTCTTTTTGTATTTTTTTAAATTGTCTTTATCCTTTTTTAATATTTTTCTCAATGTTTTAGTTATTTTTTCGACCGTAAGTAACTTATTTACTTTGATTATTATTTTTTTATATTAAAAATCAAGTAAATTATGCACGTAGGTAAGTTAATTATAGGTATTGCATGCACTGCTGAGAGTAATTAATTAATCGTAGTAGAAATGAAAAACAATATTACATTAAAATTAAAAAGTATTCGACATTTTCCAGAAATGATGTGTTCGTCTAAAAAAAAGACATTACACACGTAAAAAAAAAACATGTAGTACAAGTACAACACATTCCTTATTTGTGAAAACATTTATTAGGGTATAGGTGCTTGAGATGCTGAGTGGCAACATTCTTGAAAGTAGATGGCGTTGTATTCAATAACGTTCTATACTTAGTAAAAGAAGGTTTAAAAATAAACACATTGCTATGATTTTTAGAAATGTTTGTCTGTCTGTCCGTTTGTTTGACCACGCATCACACAGGTGCATCGAGGATCATGTTTTGGGGTTATGGTTGGAGATTACGTGTTCATCAATCCAACGATAATGAATGGCTCAACATCGTTCAAGTGTGAGTAGTTCGGGTGACGGGAGGAGGGGGGTCGTTGTTTGTCAACCGTACCTTTAGGGATATCTGACATTTTCGCGGGCATGACACACATGACACGCTCTGTGTTTGCTTACTAAAGTGTTACAGCAGTTTTATTATTAGTATTGCGTTGTAACACTATATGAAATACACCCCATTTTTAGCCAAAATGGCAAAACAGAACCCTTATAGTTCCCTTATGTCCGTCCGTCCGCAGCTTAGCTCAGAAACTGTTAGTGCTAGAAGGTTGCAACTTTTGCATGAATAAATTACTAACGCCGATAAAGTGAAAGAACAAAATCTTGAAAATCATTATTTCTCTTATATGTAAAGTGGGGATGTGATTTTTTTCTCACCTACCTACCCCATCGTGTGTGGTATCATTAGATAGGTATTTTAAAAAGCGTTTAGGGTTTGTGAAGCCTATTTTTAGATTTAAGGATTCCTTTGTGTATAATATTAGGCTTTATAGTGAACATTTTTGTTAGAGTCAAGTGTCCCCCTGCCAGCTAAATGGTTGATGTTGGGTATGTGAAAAAATTCAGGGTAGTAGTATAAATACTAAAATTATAAGGAAAACTATCACAGTTAAGTACTTAGGCTTTACAAGTTTACGATCTCATGAGAAGTAACAACATTTTCGTACAAATTCTATTAAAAATTATTAGGTCATAAGTAGGTATAACGTTGAAAGAATGAAACAAAAACAACAGAAAACCCACTTCTTAAGCCGCACACCAAACTAACTATCTAAAAGAATAGAACAGATCGATTTTTATTTAGTAAGTATTTAGTCAACAGGACTGTTTCCAACATATTTACACAGAAGTTATTTCGTTACCTAAACTACCTTAATTTAAACCCGATTTTCACGCGAACGAAGTCGCGGGCACAGCTATTATGAATATATATATATATATTACGGGTCTTAATCGCGTGAATAATTTTAGGTTAAATACCTTGCTTACCTACGTTTAATATGCATGATAGTTTAAGTATTAGTAGTAGTAGTAGTAATTTAAAGTCATCAAGTATTAAAATAAACTTATCCAGTTTTGAAAATAGATGGCGTTTAAATACAAATGAAACAGAATCAGGTAAATTGATTTAAAAAATAAATCTGAAATTCTTACGATTATGTTTATATATATTATTTACGGATATGAATTTATGATGATCTTAATTAACGACAGGTTCATCATCATCATCATCAGCCTATCGCAGTCCACTGCTGGACATAGGCCTCTCTAATTGCACGCCACTTTGTTATATCCTCGGCTACGACAGTAGTTTAGTATTTAAACTAAACGTTTCTAAAAGATATACTAATTCAGTATATCTTTTAGAAACGTTTGAATGTTGTCTGTTTGTTTGAACACGCATCACAGTACCGCGGGAATGCAATGTTTTAAAACCAGGATATTTTTTTAAAAACTTATCTCACACTAGCCCTATTTCGCGCGTAGGTACTTGGGCGGTTTCGGGCTTCATTTAACCCGAAACCGATAATAGTAATATTTGATGTGATGCAAATCATTTTGGTAAAATACTATTATAATTTGTCTTCTTTGCCGTGTGGTGCCGGCTTTGCCGTGTGGTGCCGGATTAAGAATAGTACCACCCCATCTCTTCCCGTGGGTGTCGTCAAGGCGACTAAGGGATTTCACACCGGAGGACGGGCAGCAGCGTCCTCTGCGTACTTAAAGCCTAACTGCGATCGCCAACCCGCTCGCCAAGCGTGGCGATTATGGCAATTACCCCCAGGATCTACATACCAGTAGGTTCTACTGGGGAGACCCGTGCCCACCAGTGGGCCATCATATGGGTTGATATGATATGATATTGTCTTCTAACCGTCTGGCGCCATAAACTTTGTCGCCCTTCATTTTGCTGCACTGGGCATTTGCTTGGCTTGCCTTGCCATAGGTCGGGCCCTGATTAGAGCTAGGCCCTAATATCCATAGATGCCACAGAGCATTGTGGAGCATGTTTCCAATATGTTTTACACAGAAGTTAAATTGTAACATAAACTACCTTAATATAAACCCAACTTCCACGCGAACGAAGTCGCGGGCACAGCTAGTTTTTAAATAAGACTTGAAACGCAACGTTACAAGTTTGACGTTAACTCGAAACATGTAACCTCATATTTAAGCATGTAAGATTCACCCGCGTTTAAAAACATGGCAAAGCAGAACCATAGAAGAATACTCATGCAAAATTTCAAATTAGTTTTGCGCGATGCGTGTTCAAACAAACAGACAGACATTTCTAAAAAAGTAGCTTTTCGAACATTTGTCAATTTTTTTTACTATGTACGGCCATGTACAAACAAGAATTTACAATTTAAATATATGCTTAGTTAATTATGTTCTTTACATAGAAATTTTGTCATGCTTCACATTTTGTATAACTTGTCCCGCTGTTCAGTTAAGAGACTACAACGCACCAACTCAGGTACCTCGACATCTGATTACGCCATAGTAACCTCGACTGTTTAACAAACGAAGAAAAAACAAAAACATACGAACAAATATAACAAATAATGCAAAAAAAATATACATAAACTTGTACTTTTAATTTTTTTGATGACATGGAAACTTGTCAATATGTGGTTGTAAATAACAGTAATAAAATAAATATTACCAGACAGACAACAGTGCAGTGGAAACCATTTTTGAGACAGGTATGTGTTATTTAACTGCTTTTGTCGATTTCAACTGGGCATGCTTTTAAAAGTGGGATTTCACAACTTATTTAATAAGGTATACATTAATTAATAATAGACATGTGAACTGAAGTTTATTTATCAAAGGCAAGATTTGTTTGTGGTTTTTACACACAATATATGATTTGAATGTTCATTTATTTTTTTAATTATCCGTAAAGTTCTAGACTAGGGATTTGGATTAACATTGTTTACATAGTTAGGTAGTAGGTGAAACATGACCGGCATTTTAAATTATTTTCAGATGCTGATTTGCAGTGGTGGATTTACCTCCATGTTTTTGTATGGGTTTTGTGTCGGAGGACCCACTGTGTTCATTCCGCAATTAAGAAAAGAGGCTAACTCGACTAATGCTATCACCGAGGATATGGCTTCCTGGCTAAGTAAGATGATTTTTATTTTATAAATGTACGATTTTGCCTTCAATTTACCTCGTTAGTTTCATTGTAGTTTTTAATTTCAGGTGCCGCATTCAGTTTCAGTAGCCTTCCGTTTCTCGTCATAATGACTCTTCTTGCAAAATTTATCGGCAGGAAAAAATCCTTCATAATTGGTGCTGTTGATCTTTTTGTAGGATTTATTATTTTATATTTTAGCACAAACATTACTTATATATTAATAAGTCAACTTATGCATGGATTGTCTAATGCCACACAATTAACAATTATATTCATGATCTTTACTGAATATACGTCTCCGAGTTCAAGAGGGCTATTCCTTATAATGAAAACTACGATTTTTTATTGGGGTGTTTGGGTGGTCAACGCAATTGGGACTTTCTATCACTGGAAAATGATTCCATTAATAGGAATGATATTTGCGTTATATGTTATTTTTATAGCTATCATATGTCCTGAATCACCATATTGGCTGGCGAGTAAGGGACAATTTGACGAATGTGCAACTGCTCACCGATGGTTGAAAGGTTGCGATGAAGATTCACAGAGAGAACTGGAGACATTAATCAATTCACAAAAAGAATATCTTGCTAAGAATGATGATAAAATAAATTCTGCCAAAAAATGTTTTACATTCTTCTTTATGACAATTAAATCTAAAGAATTCTATAAACCTAATCTAATAGCTCTCACAACTCTATGTCTCAGCTATTTGTGTGGAAAAATATTATGCATGGTATATGCTTTGGATATTATAAAGAAAATGACAAACAGTGAATCGACAGCATACATTGGCATGTTACTATTAGATGGTATAACAGTTGTCAGTATGAGTGCAGGTTGTATATTAGTTAGATATTTAAGACGCCGTATTTTTTTACTAGTATGCTCATCTATTGGTACAATGTTTTTATTTATGTTGTCTCTTTATTTATACTTAATAACATTGAATATTATAACAGAAAACACATATGTGTCTATAGTGTTACTAACGGCATTTTCTATAGCTGTAAGCTGTGGACCTTTAACAATGGGCCACTCATTTTTTGGAGAACTAGTGCCTGTCAGGTCTAGAAATTTATCATTCTGTTTAATACTGTTAGTATCTAAGTTATTAGATGCTATATTGTTAAAAACTGGACCTTTTATTTTTAAAGCTTGTGGGTTACACGGGTTCTTTCTAATATTTGGAATATGTTCATCGATTGTAATATTGATTCTTTACAAATATTTACCTGAAACTAAAAATAAATCTTTACAAGAAATTGTTAATATCATCAACGGCACTAAAATCAAAAAAGATTCTGGAGAAATTGTGTTACTAAGAAATAGGTAAACACAAATATATCAATGATTAAATAACTATAACCGTGCTAAGCCGGAGGTTGTAGGTCTGTCTTTTGAGTTTTTTTGTTTTTTAAAGACAGCTCCCGCATTAGGTTACAAGCCCTGTGTCGCGGGGGACTTTACAAACATACAAATCACGGACACAAAGTACACCCAGACTCGAAACAACAATTTGTTGGATCACACAAAGTGGTGTCTCGTGTGGGAATCGAACCCACGACCTCTTGCGTAGCAGTCGGACACACTCACACTGCTTCACAGAGGCAGTCAGAGATTATTGGTATGGATGAATCTGTTTGTGTTATCTGCCATAAGGCAGATAATAAGCATGTTTATGAAATAAAACAAGCAGCTTTGAACCGTTTAGTGATGTCTATCAAGAAAAGAATCGACATTTGTATTTTTTCTTTTATCAATGTAACATGGAATCTTAATTTTTTCGAGTAATTAAGATTTTGTTGTGCCAAGATGAAAACTACTGATTTATGTGGACATTAATATATACCTTCAGAAAAAAACAACAATGATTTACCTAATTTGAAATGGGTGGATGAACTTCGAAAATCGAAATATTTATATACATTTTTTTTTTGAAAATAGGACATAACTATGATATTGCGTATTGATTATGTATTACACATGATGTGTAACACTAGTTTATGGCTATGAATTCGGCTTTGCAGTGATATATAATCCGAGTATCTATCTCACAATTGGCACAATTGGTACGAGTCTCTGTCTCACAAAATATTTCTGATTGTTACTATGTATATATAGTCTCTATCTCAAACTCACGTAATGTAACCACAATATCATACACAACACGAAAAATAACAAAAGCTATTTGTTATTATACTTTAAACTGTTTTCATAAGCGCCGGCGCCATACAAGCATTAAGCACAGACATACAAGTGACATTATATTTCAGCGTTGCCATAACTGTCCTATACAAATCGATTTTTTTATTAAAATGCATTATCATGTTCTTATTTTTAAACGAGCTGGTTCAATCTAAAGGTATCAAAGAATATGTTTTCATTTTATATATAAATAAAGTATGGTGTATGAATATTATCGTTCCTTACATTATAAACGGTGCAACAATTACTAAAGTATTATTATTAGGTATAATATAATTACAAAAACCAAAATACATTTAGTGATTCTATGACTTTCTGATAATTAATTAATAATAATCGTGATTAATCCTAATCGATATTACGATATTATTTTTGTAATAGTGTTACCACCGTTAAAAATAACTTTATACGAAAAAAATACTAAATATAATATTATATAAATAAACTGAAAAACTAATATTTTCGTTTTATTAATCCGGCAATCGTGAGACTCCATATCATTATTTAAAAATGTTATAATTATACGTTTAATCAACTTGTGGCACAACTTAGCTTAGCATAAATAGCTTAAAATTGAACAATAGGAAAAAAATGTTACCAGATTCGTTTTTTTTCATTTTCTGAAAAAAATTGCTAGTGTAATGTATGTTTTTTTTTATACCATCAGAAAAAAGAGACTTCAACGAACAAAAAGCCTACCAACTATTTAAAAAGGCAGATATTTTTGACGTGAGAATTTTCGATAGAAAATTTGGGTGCTTATTCGATATTACTTATGTCAAAATACGGTAAAAAAAATTAAAATAAACATAAAAAATACAGTGTGTTTAGGACATAAACAGGTATGCTTTAACCAAATTTCCTGAAAAAAAAATGTTTGTAAAAGATAAAATAAAAAAAACCAAAAACTAGGTTATTTGAATATTTCACATAAATTATAAGGTTAAGTTAAAAAAATGTAAATACAAAAGTTGTAGATCTTTTTACTACCCACAACTTTGCTTTTTAACTTATTTTCCACAGGATTTGTAGATTTGCCGGAAATCAAGATGCAAAACTACAAATCCTATGGAAAAAAAGTTTTTACCCTTAATAGCTCACCCCTTTCCACTTCCCAACCTCAGATCGCCCGTAATTTATTTTTCCCTTCATTTTTGTTATGTTCTACAAATATAAATACAAATAATTTATTTGCCATTGCACATACAAATATTTTAACTTAAAACTAAACGGGAAATAATTATATGTAATTCCTAAAATTCCTATTCAACTTAATTACAACCATATCAATCGAATTTAAAACTTAAAAAATATTTTACAGAGTAAAAACATTGTTCAACTAACCACCTATTTTAAATTTAATTTCTTTGTTTGTTGTAATTGTCTTTTAAATTTACTTAGTGGTAAATCTCGGATCTTGGGGTAGGTGATTAAATATGCCGGAGGTGGGCGCGGCTGTTCTTCGAGTGCGTTCGAAGAACACCGCCCCCGGGTCGGATGGGATTCCCGCCCGGGTGTTGGCCCTGACCCTCGACCACATGGGGGACCGCCTCAGGGAATTGTTCGACGTATGCCTGGCGTCCGAACGGTTCCCTAACTGCTGGAAGGCAGGGAAGCTGGTGCCCCTTCCAAAGCCGGGACGGCCTCCCGACTCAGTTGCGGCCTACAGGCCTATCGTGTTGCTGGACGACGCGGGCAACTTGCTGGAGAAAATTCTCGCTACCCGAATAGTCCGGCATTTGAACGAGGTCGGCCCCGATCTGTCGGACGCTCAGTACGGCTTTCGTGCTGGGCGCTCGACCATTGGGGACCTGTACGAGGACCGAGAGGGTCAGGTAATCTGCAGGGACGTCTCGTGCGGTGTTCCACAGGGCTCTGTCTTGGGGCCCCTCTTGTGGATCATTGGCTACGACTGCGCCCTGCGGTGTGGTTTCCCCCCCGAGATAGGGGTCATCTGCTATGCGGATGATAGCCTAATCACGGCCCGGGGTGGGAATTTTGAGGAGGCGGCGCGCCTGGCCAACCTAGGGATTTCCCGAATGGTCGGGCGCATCGAGGCGCTGGGGCTTAGGGTGGCCCTTTTCAAGACGGAGGCCCTATTTTTCCATGGGCCCCGTCGTGGTCCACCTGCTCGCGCCTCGATTGCCGTCGGCTCGGCCCTCGTACAGGTCCGAGGCCCAGATGAATTATCTGGGCCTAGTGGTAGAGGGCCGGTGGCTCTTCGACGAGCACTTCCGCATTTTGGCGTCTAAGCTCGAGGCTACTGCGTCCGCACTGGGGAGGCTGTTGCCGAACCTAGGCGGGCCTATTGCCTCGAGTAGACGGAAGTACACGGGGGCGGTGCGGTCGATGGCTTTGTATGGCGCACCTGTGTGGGCGGCGTCCCTGACCGCCCAGAATAGGTTCCGTTTAGGGAGACTCCAGCGGACCATTGCGGTAAGGGCCATACGCGGATACTGCACGGTGTCTGCACAGGCGGCATGCGTAGAGGCCGGCACACCCCTGTGGGATTTGGAGGCGGAGGTGCTCGACAAAGTGTATCGGCAGGCGGTGACTGTTCGTGCAGGGGGTTCGGTGCCCCTGCCCGAAGAGCTACGCGCTTGGCGGGGTGAGGCCCACCGGGCAATCATGGCCCGGTGGCAGGGCCGACTGGAGGCTCCACGGGCAGGTGTTCGAACCGTGGAGGCGCTCCAGCCGGTCTTGGAGGAGTAGGCGGGGCGGCAGCACGGGACCCTTTCTTTCCGGCTGGTGCAGGTCCTTTCCGGGCACGGGTACTTCAGAAGTACCTGCACACGGTTGCTAGGAGGGAACCGAGTCCCGCCTGCCACCACTGCGACTGCGGTGAGGACTCGGCGCAGCACACCCTCCAGCATTGTCCAGCTTGGGAGGGGCAACGTCGAGTTCTCACCGCAGTGGTCGGAAGTGACCTTTCCTTGCCGGCCGTGGTTCTGTCCTAGGTCCGGAGCGAGGGGTCGTGGAATGCGGTCGCATCCTTCTGTGAGGACATCATCTCGCAGAAGGAGGCGGCGGAGCGCGTCAGGGAAGAGAGCTCCCTGTTGGATCCGCTCCGTCGCTGGCGAACCGGGCGGCGTCGGCGCGCATATCTGCGCCTTATGCCGCCGTAGGTCCCCACCTAATGTACCGCCCTTCGGGCGGGCGTACGGGGTAATCTGCCCCGCCCGCGGCCTTCCGTGGAGGCGCGGTGCCCTGTGTGTATCCAGGGGCCGTGTAGGTGTGAAATGCCTGGAACGCAACCACATCGCGTCCGGGCATTGCCACTGGGCGGGCCGCCGACGGTATAACACATTCCGACGGCCCGTTCGCGAAGGTGGCGAGCGATACACTGCGGTTTTTTTAGTAGGTGCAAACCCCACATTACCCCCACCGTCTTCCCCGTACGGTGGGGGTGTTCGTCAGGAATTTTTCCCGCCAAAAGAAAAAAAAAAAGGTGATTAAATATGCATACATTGTATAGCTATTACTACTACTTACTTCTGTTCTCAATAAAGGAAGAGTTATTGGGTATCTTGTATTAAAAGTACAAGAATCCTTTTTATAAATAAAAAAATCATTGTTATTTTTAACAAAAGTACATATTTTTTTCAATGTAAATGTATGGTAGAGTGAGTAGCGAAAGCTTTCGGAAGAAAGGCTTGCACGTTACCCAAGGAGCGACATTGCAAATGGATCTTACACATTGCTTTATGTATATTTACTGATCTATTTATATTTACTGAGTTGCCCCAAAGCACTAGGCCACATCTAAGTGTAGATACAATAAATGCATGATAGGCCTTAAGGGCTGTTTCTTTGTTTGAGATTTTTGTAATCCTCCATAGAGCATACACAAACCTATTATTTTTTTTACAAGTACTGTCTACGTGTGTTTTCCAATTACAGTTGTGATCTAGTTTTATACCAAGAAAAAAATTTCGTTAGCTTCTGTTAAAATTTGTCCATTATAGTTTAATTTAAGTTCACGTTTTTACCTCCTCTATTATGAAATTGAATATATTTGGTTTTATTAATATTTTACTTATAAATTATTACTACTAAGCCAGTTTATCACTTTACCGACAGTCTCATTAATCAAAGTCTTATAATTCGATCCAGAATTATGAGGTATCAATATTGAAATATCGTACTTATTCTTTGAGCACTCATAATACATTTGAATTTAAAATACCGGCAATATGTATCTTTATTAGATTGTAAACCTGTTTTATAACACAAAAAACGTAATTTGCGTTTAGTTTCAACAGATTTTCTAATACCCTTTGTGATCCAAGATAGCATGTTCTTTGGTTTATTACATATTTTAACAGTATATGAGTATGTTGGAAAAGCTAAGTTAAAAAATAACAACAAATTATCATGAAAAAAATCAAAAGCCAAGTTAGTATCGGTGTCACAGAAGGAATCCGAACATGTAAGTGCATTAAGAAAGTAAGGTCTTGTCCTGTGTTATGATCTGAGAGTTCTTAAGGTAATATGCCCCCAGTGGCTGTAGGTATATTACTTATAATTTGGTCTATGCAACTAATTAATCTAGTTGGTTCGTTAATGTGAAAATTAAAATTATAGTTTTGAATTATTCTTTGAAGCTCTGATAGTATTTCACAAGGTTTTAAAAGATCTATATTAAAATCGCCCGTGATTATTATCTTTTTCCTATATTTTTTGCGTAACATAATCATTAGTAATTCTAATTTGCGAAGAAAAACATCATCATGGTTGATAATTCGGTATTTGATAAATGCAAATGATCATACAATCCTATTTAGGAATTTCTATGCCACAGCATTCAAACGTTAACTCGGTAGATATATCATTCAGATAAGTATTTTTTTGTATTCAATATAGTCTCTACAGAAGGTACAAACTCCACCTCTTCTTTGTTGTGTTCTTGTAAAGGAATTTGCCAGCTCAAAACTATTTAAATGCATATTCATTTCATCACCTGATTTTAGAAAGTTTCACTTATGCATAAAACATCTATATATATATAGCAGGACTTGATAATTCGTCTATATAAACTGTAACAATTCCCTCTTACTTAAAATACCTGCAATATTTTAATGTAGGATATATATTATATATTCTACATTAAAATATATATATATTTTTACTCGTAAAACTCTTATTCATTCTTGGAAAGTAGTCAGTTGTAAAGTGTTTTGAATATTTTTTTTATTAGAATTTATAAAGTATGTTTTATTTAAGTTTTTATATTTTTTTGCCTCTGAGCTTATCTTTCTTGTTTTCAAATTCAAAATTCAAGTAAATTGTCATAATCAAGACTATTAATAATAAAATTTTACTTATTACATAAGTCATACCTATAGTTTTTGTAAGTAATATTATTTCTTATAAAATGTCAATTTGGGACATTTTGACATATTATTTGCAATTCTTTATTCAATTTATATTCATTTATATATTTATTTTTCACAACATTTAAAACAAAAACTGTACAATTATGCATTTTTGAAAGATAGAAAAAATAAAATTTTAAGTCCAGACTCAAGAAATCGAATCCGTGACTTCCGTAGCCAAACCGGGGCCAGAAGCAAACCCCCTATCTGGTCAATGTTACTAAACTTCCGGCATGCGACATAATAATTTGTTAAAATGCTCTCTGTAACGAAGCAATAACAAAAGCCGTGATAGTTCTCTAACTACCAACTAGATGGCGCTGCGAGGGCCCAACTCGCGAGCATCAAGGGATAGAGAAGTTTGAGGTCTTGTAACATAGTCCAGATAGGTGGTTCGCTTCTGGCCCCGGTTTGGCTACGGAAGTTTCGGGTTCGATTCCTGAGTCCAGACTTCAAATTTTTCTATCTTTTAAAAATGCAATTATTGTATTTGTAAAGTAATTGGCAAGAAATGCCTATAAAAATTACTTCAATGTCTTGTACTTTGAAGTAATTTTTATAGGCTATGGTTTTTTTTTTTAATTCCTAATAATTTTAAAAGAACACTCATCGGAATGGAGTCATTTTCTCCTACACATATTATTATTCTATCACTAGAATTAAGCTCGGAATATTTTATTTCTTTCAATATTTGTTCTGACGAGGCAAATGGTTTAATAAACCCTGAGACCTCGTATTTCTCGTACTTTTAATTCTTGTTTTTATTAATGTTGATGCCAGACCACTGCATTGTTGTGAGCCATAAATCGTAATTTTTCTGTGAGATGACTGTGAAATTATTGAGGTAGAGATGAGTTAGACGGTTTCAGAGTGCTGTACTGCGAGCACGAAACATTTGTCACTTTCCTATCGTTTCCGTATTTGAATAGTAACTGTAAGATTTTATATGAAAACTTGATCAGCGCCTCGGTGTGCGTCAAGGGAACTAAAATTTGGCAGCATGAACCCCGTAGTTTCGTCATCGAGTAGTAATAGTATCGTAATAGAACAGTTACCATACAAATGTATATTAAACGTCAGTATGAACATTTTTTGACATATGGTATCGTGAACTTACGAAACGTTGCCATGGAAACACACGTTAGCGTCTCTCTGTAATTTTTAACGTGAGAGTACAATCGTGAGGTGTATTATTTACTAAAAATGAATTAAAAATGTCCTTAGGACCCCATAAAATGTGTTCTGTGGTTTTTTGTTACTTCACATGGGTTTTGGCTGAGGACACAAGGAAGAGAGAGACGAGAATCAAGGTTCGTAAAGTTTACGTTACAAGTTGACGTTATCCACAAAGGTCCTGGTTAATGACAACCTGTCCAGCAGCATTGGCTGCTGAGGGAAGACGAGAAACCAACTACACCTCGCTTCTCGGGAAGGCTATCTTACAAACTTTTAGTACCAGAAGGAGGATTATGTTTTTTTTTTAAATTACACTTTTTTTACACCCTTTAATCATTATCACAGAGGTTTTTTTAAATCTTTGAAATATCAAAGATCCCTTGGAAATATCCCAATTGACATTTAAATTAGGATGCAGGCTAACCAATGAATGTCTTAGAACTTCGCTTTAAAGTTAACTCAAAAACGAGTAAAAGAATTAGTTTAGAGCACATTAGGTATAGAGTATAGATATACTGTAGAATATCATACGGCGACACATTATTTTTCAATTTTATTTAGGTGTAACTAACACCTAAATAAAATTATAAAATTAGTAAATTATAGCGTTGCGCGTTATCTCACTCTGACGCGGATCAAACAAAAATTAAATATTAAAATATTTACTTTATTTTATTAATTTATGCTAGTAGGAAGAAAATGCGATGCGTGTAATACACCGTCGACATAACTGATATTAAAGAATCACATAAAATATATTATTATATATTTTATGTGATTCTTCATTTACATTAAGACAAGTTAATTTTATGTAATAATACAATTGGAGAAAAGATAAAGGCAATTAATACAAATATAGTACAAAACTGCACTTTATTGATTCAATAGGTTCTAGGTACAGACAAGACTACAAGCAAGATTCTCAGTGCGTAGTATTTAATCGGCTAAAGATAGCCTTCCCGAGAAGCGAGGTGTAGTTGGTTTCTCGTCTTCCCTCAGCAGCCAATGCTGCTGGACAGGTTGTCATTAACCAGGACCTTTGTGGATAACGTCAAACTATCTGCAATCATATTAAATCACATTATTTTTACAAAACATATTGTTTTATCAAAATAAAGAACTTATTTTTGTGAATGTTTTTTTTTTTCTTATTTTTGAATGAATGGACTTCATTCTTTTGTGTAAAATTATTTTCACTTATATATAAATAGCATGCAGGTAGCTTTGTTTAGAAGGGGGCATTTATAAATGTGCTATGTATGTAATGTGCTCGTTGTCGGGTTGTTAAATGTCTCAGCAACTTCTTCCTCCCCATTTTTACTGACTTTTGTTTGGTTTGAATGTTTATCCATGCCAACCACGCCTTGTTAGGAAGTGGTAGCGTTATATTATGCCGAAAACACAAAAAATCTGTAAAATAAACGCAGTTTTAAAATTCATATGAAGACATAAAAAATGTCCTGTATAATATTCAAGAATGTATCTATACTCTATATCTAATGTGTTCTAAGCTAATTCTTTTACTCGTTTTTGAGTTCATTTTAAAGCGAAGTGTACCTAAGACTTTCATTGGTTGGTCTATATCTTATTTTAAATATCAAATGATAATTCCAAAAAACTTTGCTGTTCCAAACGCATAATAAAACTCTTGTGAGAATGATTTAATTAATGATGATTCTCGTCTTCTTTTTCTTTGTATCCCTAGCCAAAACATATTTTATAGGGTCTTACGGACGTTTTTACTTCAATTTTATGTAAATTACACCTTACAATAGTACTCTCACCAAAGAGAATAAAAACTTTCCGTAGTATGTTAATATACTATTTGATATAAACTCACCTTAAATGATAGTGAGAACCAAAAAGAATATAAAACTGAGAACAATTACATACGTCACCATGGCAACGTGACGTAAGTTCACGATGTTCACCATAGAGACTATCTCCATCATGATCTCTATGATGTTCTAGTTTTTGTTTGTGCTGTCTACTAAGTAGCGGCTACTACAGGGCACCTTTTTACCAAACTTTATCAATATTCATCGAGTTGGAGTAAAATGCCTGTAACATACGGGCGGACAAATAGACAGACAGACGGACAAGACGAAACTTTATGGGTTCCGTTTATGCCACTTTGGCTACGGAACCCTAAAACAAGTATGCGATCCTCATCCAATTTCTAATCCAAGTCCAATGTCTTCTACCACTACATTAGTTGTTTCCTCTAGCAATAGTAACAAGTAATCGACCAGTTAAATAACAATTTTAGAACGCTTTTTGACCTGGTTATGTGTTTAACGAGTATGTATATATCCTTCCAATGTTCCTATGTCTCCTCATAGTTTCTTAACGGCTTAACCGATTTTAATAAATGATACGTCATTAGATACACCTCGATGACGCGAGTATCACTGGGTACATAAAATTCTTTAAAAAATCTTTGTGGCGTATTTTATGAGCTTTACTGTGCGGTCTGAGAAAAAATATATTTAGAAGACCCTCGAGTGGAGTATCAAATTAAAAGCTAGTTTGAAAATATGATCCATAAGTCTGAAAAAGTTTAAGTGACAATTTATTGAAACAAAGTTGTAATGAAACAAATTTAATAAAACTTATTAAATAGCTCTTTAATTATCTTACAATGACTAAAAAGTACTAAATAAAAAAAATTATATACTAAAAAAAGGGGTTGCACTCCGGGAGTGCCCGCAGAAGTGAAAACTTGAACAATAACGTTGTGCATTTTTGAATATTTTGGAATTTTTGGGAATGTTTTTACTTCAAAACTGACGGTCCCCTGTTTTACTCTCTTCGGGATTGATTTTTCAAAAACGCTAAAATTCTTTTTATTATTTTGAAACCAAAAAGCCAAATATGAAATTTCACATGTCTAACTTTAACCTCCTGAGACCCAGGACTACTTTTTTTGGAATATGCTTATTTTTTAATGATTTTATGAGTACTTATAATAAATAAATACTAATGATGTAGTGACTTAAAAAAAAATATAAAAAAATCCCCCCTCCCCCCTCCCCGTTTTACATTATGTGCTCATATGAGGTCACTCGGCGTTGTTCCTCGTATGATGACATAAACTATTTGAATCGACTTGTATTGCATTACGATAAATTATACCTTGATTAAAGAAGTAATGACAGTATTTTTACATTTATTAGACTTTATCAAAACAAAAATATCTTATAGCTAGAGATCACAAAAATCAGACTCGGTATCTTACTAAATAAATCCTGCGACAAGTAGCAATTACGTTGCATAGTGTTACATAAATAAATGTTACATTTTGAGCACTTGGTCCTGCTTTTTTGTTTGCAACCCGGTAGGCGACATCTGTTTTAAACTGATTTCTTTATCGGCATGTGGGCGGCTTTTTGAGTCCTTTTATGGTCTGATGGAAGTGGAACGATTGCTATCTTCCTTCTTTTGTGTTTCGGTTCCAGTATCCCATCAGATTCTGAATCCGTGCTATCACTTGACACATCATTGACTTCGATAAAATTGTGCCCTAGGTTCATTTTGAACTCTTGCAGTTGCATTATTTTTTAGCGAGCTACTCCCTTCGTAATACATTCTTGGCGATACACAAACCAAGAGTTGGTGACAGCTAAATCAAACATGTGGAATATAAATCGTACTGTCCACTTTTTCGTTCGAGCTCGACATGGACAATCCGACAACATACGATCTGCCAAATCAACTCCACCCATTGACTTATTATATTCTTTGACTACTTCTGGACGATTCACGGTTTCGCATACTTTTTTTTTAGACCAACGTTGACAAGTGTCTGTTTTTTCAGCAGCATATCGAGAAGAAAGTAGATATTGAAGAAGTAGAGTTGTAGAGGGAGGGAAAGACATTAAGAGATAGAAGAATTTGATATCTAGTAGAAGTCCCGGGTTCGATTCCTGAGTATGGATTAAAAAAAAAAATTTCTATCAAAAAAAAAATCATAATTGCATTTTTGAAAGATGCCTATAAAAATTACTTCAATATTCGGCCTGCGTCATCATAATTTGTTAAAATGCTCTCTGTAACGAAGCAATAACAAAAGCCGTGATAGGTCTTTAACTACCGACTAGATGTCGCTACGGGGGCCTAACCCGTAAGCATTAAGAGATAGAAGAATTTGATATCTAGTAACATAGTCCAGATAGGTGGTTCGCTTCTGGCCCCGGTTTGGCTACGGAAGTCTCGGGTTCGATTCCTGAGTCTGGATTCAAAAAAAAAATTTCCATCTTTCTTTAAAAATGCAATTATTGTATTTGTAAAGTCTTTGGCAAGAAATGCCTATAAAAATTACTTCAATATTCGGCCTGCGTCATCATAATTTGTTAAAATGCTCTCTGTAACGAAGCAATAACAAAAACCGTGATAGTTCTTTAACTACCGACTAGATGTCGCTACGGGGGCCTAACCCGTAAGCATTAAGAGATAGAAGAATTTGATATCTAGTAACATAGTCCAGATAGGTGGTTCGCTTCTGGCCCCGGTTTGGCTACGGAAGTCTCGGGTTCGATTCCTGAGTCTGGATTCAATTTTTTCTATCTTTCAAAAATGCAATTATTGTATTTGTAAAGTCTTGGCAAGAAATGCCTATAAAAATTACTTCAATATTCGGCCTGCGTCATCATAATTTGTTAAAATGCTCTCTGTAACGAAGCAATAACAAAAGCCGTGATAGGTCTTCAACTACCGACTAGATGTCGCTACGGGGGCCTAACCCGTAAGCATTAAGAGATAGAAGAATTTGATATCTAGTAACATAGTCCAGATAGGTGGTTCGCTTCTGGCCCCGGTTTGGCTACGGAAGTCTCGGGTTCGATTCCTGAGTCTGGATTCAAAAAAAAAATTTCCATCTTTCACAAATGCAATTATTGTATTTGTAAAGTCTTTGGCAAGAAATGCCTATAAAAATTACTTCAATATTCGGCCTGCGTCATCATAATTTGTTAAATTCCTCTGTAACGAAGCAATAATAAAAGCCGTGATAGTTCTTTAACTACCGACTAGATGTCGCTACGGGGGCCTAACCCGTAAGCATTAAGAGATAGAAGAATTTGATATCTAGTAACATAGTCCAGATAGGTGGTTCGCTTCTGGCCCCCGTTTGGCTACGGAAGTCTCGGGTTCGATTCCTGAGTCTGGATTCAAATTTTAAAAAGTAGATATACAGGTTTATTATCTTGCCACTTTGTTGTAGCCAATTTCCCATCTTCACGAACAGTGGTGAAAGTTGTTCCGCGACCCTTAGCCATCAATTCTTTGTCTGATATCATGGGAACGTTACGGGGTATTCTATTTGCCATGATTGTACCAACGATGTAAAATCCATTTTCCAACATTGTGTCTGTAAGTTTGATAGTAGTAAAATTCCGGTCACAGTGTATTATATGTCCAGGTACCAAGGACCGAGTCAGAAAAAACATGGAACATTCACCCAAGCTGTAACGGTTTGTGAGTTCAGAGGGAAAGGTAGTTTCACCTTGGTAAACTATCATGTCACAGACAACTCCATTAGGATTCGCCAACACAAGCACTTTCAAACCCAATGGGTTAGGTTTGTTTGGCAAATATTCTCTAATACCACATTGGCCGGAAAATGGTATCATCATCTCATCGATACTCATATCAGCTGTACGTTCCTGCTTGTGACACCCATCCAGAATTCGATTAATAAGAGGACGAACTTTCCAGATTTTGTCCTTTTTCTTCTCTTCAGGGCTCAAATCATCATCGTAGAGGATTTTTATTGAAGAACGAACCTGTCCCTTGTTATTGAATCAGCGATAATAGGAACGCGCCATTTTCGACTCTAATACATGCGTATTTTTGGATAACGCAGACACGACATTATAAAGTTTGCTCCTATAAATATTTTAAGCTCTTTCATAGTGAGCATCAATGATTTGCCGGTTTTTGATACAGCCGTCCTATTTGTAGGTAGAACCATTTTCTCCAGAATGTCATCGTCTATATATTCAAATAAGAAATCCATAGGGTTCCATTCTGACCGGTCACGGATCAGGTACGCTGGTTGCTGTAAGTTTTTGATGTCGGGCGTGAAAGAATTTTGGGTCCATTCTTGGTTGGACTGCTGGTTTCGGTGCCGTTGAACACCTCGGCCGCGACCGAGACCACGACCACGTCGTCGTGGACGCACGACACGATTTCGAGTTGAGGATATAGATTGTGAGCTCCTTCCACGTCCTATCCCTCTGGTCAAAGTTCTGCTTCTACCTCTTGATCGACCACGGCTAAATAAAACTGGTGGAAGCCGAGGAGTACTAGTACTGATAGTATCTTCATCGGATGAATATATATTTTCGGCTATTTTGGTAACGTGTCACTGGTGCTTGTTTCTGCCTCTGAGCTGGAATCGGCTTCGATAAGGTTTGACGCAACTGGACCTTCGTGCTTTTCCTCTGACAATGCCTCAGTCGGATTTATTAAGCCATTCCAAAATATCTGCTTCCATATCTAAAAAAACCAAATTGAGAACGATGTCATCAAGTGATGACATTAAAAAGTTGGAATTGAGAACGAGTGTCGCATGATAACATTAAAAATGTGAGGTTATGGCGTTTACAATGAACCAATGTATTGCTTGAAATAATGATTCAGAAACGTAGATAAATAGTACCTCTATTGATTTTATACAAAAAGTTATAAAAATAGTCTAAATATGTGTGGGTTCAAATTGATTAAACTTACCCCGCGGCATGATGGCTCCTCTTCGTTACACTGTCTCCGTCGCGATGACAGGTAGGCGTTCAAAAACCAAGTAAAGTATTTTTTTATGTGAATTGGCACTCCTGATCTACATTCTAAACTGCGCCAAATTTTAATTTGTGCTAATATGTGAGCTCCGTATTTTTTGTAAGTTTATTTCATCATTTGAGTACTCAGGGTCTCAGGAGGTTAAAACTGATGCAGTTTTATACAAACCTACAACCACCATTTTACCCCCTTAAAGGCGGAATTTCCAAAAAAACCCTTTTTATCGTATGCCTACATTATATAAGGAACTAGCTTCCACCTGCAGTTTTACCCGCGTTAAATTTGGATTGCCATTTCACCCCTTTAAAGATTTGCTTGTGGCTCAGTAGTGGATGGTGTTGTGTCCATGAACCACTTGAGAACAATTTAACAAAATTTGATAAAAATTGGTACCAAAGAAAACATTGTTTGTATGTATGTAATGGGTAATACTATTTTATTATTATTAACGTTAAAAGTATAACGTAGGCATTATAGGGTATAACCACGCTATGATTGGTACATGTGAAACAGGAATAATAAAAGAACGCTCGGTGGCTACGATACGTGGCCTAAAAATAAAATATAGGCATATAATAATATATGTAGGTATTTGTGTGGCGGCATATTTAGACATATTCCTCCCCCGCCCTCTCCTCGGCGGTGGTGGTTAATGTGCCCGAGTTGAATCTAATGCCCCCCGCCCCCTCTAGTCATGCGAGCAACTCACACTTGGCCAGTTGAGTCAATAGTTGTCCCCCCTGAATAAAGTTCTGGATCCGCGCCTGATTTTGTTGCGTAATATTTTAAAACTATGATATCTCCTAAGATATTCATTAAAATAAAATGAAGTAAGAGCAATTTTGTTCAAAATTAAATATTTGTGATGAATAACGTATTTATTTGGTTAGGGGTTAACACCTTGTTTATTAGAATACTTTCGCTAATAAATGCATTATTCAGAACAGATTTGATTACCATTAGTGGGTTAACAACGACCAAAGATAGATATTTGCTGTCACTGACTTTTTTTTAGATTTTTTAAAGAGGAACAATTCCGTCATACATTGATGTTGTGTAACTTTGACCGTTTACGTCCTAATTAATCATAGTGTGATGTTATATAGTCTATAACCTTCCTCGATAAATGGGCTATCCAACACAAATCATTTTCAATTCGAACCAGTAGTTCTTGGGATCATCACGTTTAAACAAAAAGACAAACAAACTCTCCAGCCTTATAATATAAGTATAGGTACGTCTTCTAAATTTTCGGTTTCAACTATAAGAGGTTTATGCTGTGCGTTGATCCATCAGTCAATCAGTCAGTCAGGACTTTGAATTTTTTAATAGACTATCATTCCATCTCTAACATTCACTTCTTTTCATTCAAAAATTTTTCCAACACTTTTAACGCCGCTTTCATAATCTTCATCCACTGAGTTTGCAGCTGCAATTCGGTGTCCCGCTGACGAAGCTCAATATCTCTCTGCCGGATCCTCTCTCTTTCTAATTCCAGATACATTCTTTCTCTATCCCTTGCATCCTCTCTTGCATACGTCTCACATTCAAAAAAATAATCGGAAATGTTCGCCTTGCGCTTTCTGTTTTCATTTTTTTTTTGTGGTATCAATGGTGGTTGTTGTGGAGATGGTAAAGATGTTTGAGATGGTAGGGATGGTTGCAATAGTATGATTGATGGAGATGGCGGAGTTATTTGAATTGTGGGGAATAAAAGTGAAGTGACGGATCCCGAAGATGCGGCGGGTGCTGGTAAAACTTTGGGTATAGGTGATGGCACATGTCCTTCGTCCCTACTGTGGCTAGGCATATTCCAGCCTTCATCACCTGTAGGCATACGATAAAAAAAGTTACGTTTACTCTTATTACAAGTAATACTATTTATTTTATTTTATTAAGTAGATACAGACACAGACTACAAGTATATTTACCTACACAATAATAATATATTAACTGCAAATGCGTTGTAGTAATTTAATAATGTAATATTAAATTACTACAACGCTTAAGTTAATTTTAAACTGCCTCTCTTTTATAACCATAGTTTGTAGCGAGTAAGCTAGATAGTTACCTTTTGGGTTTGTCGGCTTTGCTGGATATTTGGTTTCACTGTGTCATATATTTTTAATATATTATGTGACATCCACAACCTTATTACCAATTTTCGTAACATATTATTAAATACAATACATTAGGTAGATATAAGTTTACAAACCACGTCAACGCCAACTTCAGGTATGGCTATGCCCACAGCTGCCTACTGCTACTTTCCGCCACATTTCTTCGGTGCGAGTCTCGCCTATCCCTTGGCTGTTTAACAACTCCGCCAGCTCTTGCCATTTTTTATTTATCCACTGCCGTACGTTGGGCATATATTGGGGATTTGATAAATCTCAATCTCTTAAAATAATAATGATTATAGGCTCGCCATTTAGTACCTATATAAAACAAAATAACAAAAACGAAAAATACTTACTTCTCCATAAACTCTACCAAAATCGTAAATTGTGTAATAGTGGTTGGTGACATTTTAACTTTTATTTTATTAATTTGTAACAAATTATTACTATGTATATTTAAAGCCTGCGCGTTAAGTTGCACTGACATGGGTTGTCAAGGTCAAAGACAAAAACGACCACGTTTAGAAATTATAAACCTTGGTACATTTTTTCTGTTTACAATATATAATTACAAAATATCCATTTCAAGTTAATTATCAATGTACTTTACATATATTATGATACAATTTGTATAATGTTTTTCTATTTTTCAAGACTTTTAAGCAAGATAAATTACTAAATAAATAGAACGATAGCAATTTTTGAGCGAATCATTCATTTATATTCGTTCAGTCCATATGATGTATACTGGGTTTTACTAACGTTATCGTATAGTCTCCACGAGAGTAACTTATAGCGTTCGTGCTGCCGACCAAAGTATAGTATCCGTATTCGTATAGTTAACTCGATCCGAATACGTGACGTAGGTATCGAATGTTCATGCTCGCAGTACTGATGGTATGCTGTTTAGTTTCCAATGGGTATCATCCTACTATGATTATTTTCACTTTTTACGATTTTTAAAGGCTTCACTCTAGTCTATATCGCGACTTTGTTTTACATTTATAGACATTAATCTATTTATTCAGAATTATTTAAATTTGTTGTGTTGTTTGTCTGGTTGTACTGAGGCTTGGTATTACAGAGATCCCGGTAATAAGAAAAATGTGAAAATATGTCAAGTCGTTTTAAGGTTAGGCGTTAATTAGATTTAACTGGATTTTTAAGCTATTACATAGTGGAGACCGAATCCAGAAATTCTGTAACGAAAATAACCTAACACCCCCCACTCCGCCTACGTTTTTTTTGATTATTTTACTTATTATTAATTTATTTAAATATTTTTTTTTTTAATAAATATTTTTTTTTTTAATTAAAATATATACTTTAAGCTATTGCATAGCTTTTATCGCGGGCTTTGAGCGCGGCGACAGAATCAAGAAATTCCGTATCGAAAACACCTAACACTACCCCCACTCCGCCTACCATGTAGCTCGGCCGAGCGTTCGCTTAACGTAAATGCATATGGTACGATTGTACGAAGCTCGCACGGATCAAGACGAGCTGCTCCGAAATAAATGAAAAAAAAATACTGCATAAATAAAAAATAAATAAATAATTGTAATTGTATAAGTTGATAAAAAATGCTATGCAATAGCTTTATCGCGGCAGTCCCCGAGTGCCACAGTTTTTTTTTATTCTAAGTACTAAAAGTCGTACTTAGGTTCTATCATATATGATATATTCCATTTTTAGGGTTCCGTAGCCAAAATAGCAAAACGCAAACCTTATTTTTTAAAGATTTGTAACGTGGCCTGAAATGCTTTGGTAACCACAGCTTGTGAGTCACCACTTTGCAACAAAGTGCAGTGTGTTTATACGGATTCCTTAGTGCGCGAGACCCACTCGCACTAGGTCGGTTTCTTTCTTATAATTTGATAAACAGTTATTAAACTCTGGGTACACAAATGTTTGCAGTCAATATTGATGGATGGTTTACGCTAAATAACTTAGTTTTAAATGCCAATTTTTATCAACAAAATACATATTAGAGTCAAATTTTACTCTAATAGAATTGAATAATAGCCTTAAAAAAACCGCACCAGGAGACGATAAAATAACGTATTTTGTGATATCGACTGCCTCTGATTAGAAATTATAATTTCCAATCAGAGGCTCTCTGTTTCTTTTTCTCCAAATTAATTTTACTTAGGAATTATAATTTAGTTTTCGAATATTCTAGTGTTACCGATCATTGGCGTAACATACAAATTGTCCCTATTAGTAAGCAGAGCAATAACAACTCTAGTATGTCAAAACTAAGACCTATCTCCCTGATATCTAGTGTTCGTAAAACTTACATGCCATGCTTATTAAAAGATAAGAGTGGTAAAAAGAGCGTAACAACATATATTTTAATAAATAAACACTACCGATTTCTACTAATGTAAATAAATGTATAACAGAGATACAGGCTGCTTTATCTATATACAACAAATTATTAAATAATATTGGTTTAGAAATTACTACGGCTAAAACTAAGTGTTGCTTATTTAGTAAGGGTACAAAAATGGAATCGATCTCCCTGACATTAGATAACATACATATACAGCGGGTAGAGAGCATGAAATATTTGGGGATTTGGGTCCTTACATAATATCTTCTTTTTCGTTTTCCCGTCAAGCCCGCGCTACTAACTGTCAATATCTTGTCAAAATAGTATAAAGAGAGCTGCGCTTAGAAATGCATCGCGCATGAACGCGGACATCTTTGGACGCACCGCGCATGCGACATTTTGCGCGGACTTGCCGCGAAAACGAAAAAAAAAATAGTGAATAAGGACCCAGGTTGGACAGATCAATGTTTGATCTGCTCAAAATGTTGTCAGGTAGATCGTGGAGAGTGGATCGTAAACACATACGTAGACCAAACCTCTCACTTGTTCGCAGTAGAATTGATTGCGGGAGTTATTCATATTATATGGTAATGCAGCCAAGTCACACCTTTTAAAACTATACAAAGTCCAAAACTACTACTATTAGAACTACACCAATTCACGTAATGGAGTCTGACCTAGCACCAGTGGCCACGAAATTTTGTATGAAAGCACTTTCTTTTCTAAAAATTTAACATACAAGGTATAAGTGCTGTTTTTTTATCCTAAATCTATTTGAAAAAATACTTGAGTGGAGGTGATAATACGCTATCAATTTTGTATGTGGTTTTTTTTTTATTTTAAGATTACGAGCAATGTGGGATTTTGATCCCACATTACTAGCAATCCTGTTAACCCCTCCAGCTAATCTCAATGGCTTGTGTTAGGAGTGGGTTCACGTCGGTATTATAATGGGTAGGATTCGAACCCGCGACCTCACGATTGCGAGACCGATGCCTTAGCCATTAGGCTATCGCTGCTTTTAGTGTGTGGAGTTGTTTGCAGTCTCAGAGGCAATTTCCTATGTTGAAGCAGTGGGTTTTAAAAATTCAGTTATTTTAATAAAGTGTTCGGCAGCATTTGACTGCGCCTTTGATAGCAGAGGTGCTCCGATAGCCTATGCCATTTTTAAAATAGTGCAAGATCAAATCCATTAGTCTGCATACATTATGCAGACTAATGGATTTGATTTGAGACTGCAATAGATTTCTGCTCCTATTGGTATTAGAGGCAATGAAGTAGTGGACAAATTAGCAACGGAAGCAATTCTAACAGGAACATAAACATTTGTATACCTAAAGTTTAAAGACGGTTTATCAAAATTAAACCGGCCCAGTGCGAGGGGGCTTGCGTACTGAGGGTTCCCTACAGCTAAAAGGGATACAGTTTTCATCGCCGGAAGACGTGCTAGCTGCATTCGAGATGGCTGAGTGGTGGACTGAAAAAAAAAACATTTCAGACGCTCGAAACTGTGTATAAGGCTGGTGGAGAGTTCTTTGATAAGTCAACTCCGATTGTGGTTTATAAGAGTAGAGTAATGATCGCCGAAGCAACATCCCACATATTGACAATCTCGTACGCCAGATCCAGATATTTCATTTGTTTATCTTTTTCGACTTTGTTCGATCTATCACAGCAAAATCAGGCTTGTTAGCGACAACAATCCTGTCTGTGATGATAGAACGGTGGGACCGTTCTATCATCACAGACACGTACAATGTGATATGACTATTTTCAAGAACCGGCTCAGCAACGTACCTGTGGTACGGTACTTCAACGTCCATAAGGTGGTATTTCCGAGCTAGTTGCTAGTCTGCACACAAAACACAAATACCTTCGGTTTCCACGAAGACGGATCGGACGAATCGGACCCACGAAAAGTCCGACAGAAGCTACTTTGAAGCTCCTTGCTCTGCCAAACCTACCTGTGTTCGCTAATAGGCCTGCGCCAGTTCCCTTTGGCCAAGAAGAGCGGGGTTAGCCCGGCGTCCACCGCGACGACTACCCGATACACACTCACGTCCATATGGAGAAAATATTCCCTGAGATTGTATACCTCGCGGTTATGAAGGGTCTTGAGGTTCAACGAACCACGGCCCTCCCACTTCCGCGGGATATACAGTCTCATCACAAATGAACGCGGGTGATGCATTCGGTATGACGTCACCAGTGTGCGGATTTTTCTATCCAAGACGTTTAATTCAGTCTGAGTACATAAGAAGTGGCATGACCCAATGCGACCGCATGATGCAAGCTCGGATCTTGTTGCCACCTGACAAAATGCTTTTAAAAACTTTTTTTATTATTATTTATTGTAATAAACAGTTCAGAAAAAAATTATCAGTTTTGAAAAAATTTATAATTTTAACCCTTTACCATCTACCACTTGTTTTTGAAGCTACGATCGTAAGCACCAACAGACTATTTTACCAAAGTAAAAGCGTGGTTCATTAAAAAGTTTCGGTTCTAAACCAGACACAAAACATCGATTTTACTCCGGGGTTTTACACCTACCACATAATTTTAAGCGAGAAACCACATGGTTGGTTATAATGTATTTTTTTTTCTAAATTTTCTGATATTTTGGGTGTAATATAAAGAAGCCACAAGCAGGAGGCTATGAGTATTTTAAAAATCACCCTGTGTTGTGACGACGAAGTAATATTATGAAAGTTCCAATCCACCTTGCGAGGTATGAAACCCTAAAATTAAATAAAAAAATGGTTGTCTGTAAAGTTGGTTTACGGACGATCATTTTACGTGAGAAGGTCATAAGAAAACATTGATGTCTTTGTACATAATTGCACGTCACGTCGATTTATAAGACGTTGTAACGTCAAAAATAAAATTTAATTTATTTTATGGATTCTATAATATAACAAGTATTCACAAACATTATTACAAGTAGGTACCTATATCAACAATACAATTTAAAACTTACCAACATCAAAACTTTATCTACTTTTGTCATTAACAAGCAATTTCGCTGATACTTCATGTTTATTAGTTTTGGTGCCTCTGATAATATCAGTTATTTCTTGTATGGTTTTACCTTGTGTTTCGGGAAAGTATTTGCACAGAATCAGTACTATTGTTAATAAACATATTCCAAAAAATAAAAAGAAACCGTGTATTCCTACTGTTTTTAACATTAAATGTGTGTTTTTTAACAGAATGGCACCTAATGACTTCACTATTAAGGTAGTTATACAAAACGATAAATATCGGGACTTAATTGGAAGTAGCTCTCCATAAAATGAATGTCCCATTATTAAAGGACCACTACCTGTGGCTATAGAAAAAGCCGTAAGTAACGCCATAGATACATATTTATTTTCGTTTATAATATCTTTTTTTATTATAAAAAGATAAAACGATAAAATGAATAAGAAACCTGCACTTATAGACGAGCTTACAAGTATTAATCTACGTCTTCGTAGATACCTAACTAATATACAACCTAAATACATACTAAATACTGTTACACCATCTAATATTAACATACCGATATACGCTGTAGATTCACTGTTTGTGATTTGTTTTATAATGTCTAAAGCAAAAACAGCACATAAAAATTTTCCACAGAAAAGGCTAATATTGATAGTTGCAACTGCAATTAGAGTGGGTTTGTAGAAATCTTTAGACCTAAGAGTGTTCCAAAAATAGTTTATCCAATTTTTGTGAGAATTTGTCATGCTTGCTTGAGTTAAATATTCTTTTTGAGAACTGATCAATGTTTCAAGTTCTTTTTCTGATTCTTCGTCGCAACCTTTCAACCAGCGATGTGCTGTTGCGCATTCTTCAAACTTTCCCTTACTGGCCAGCCAATAAGGTGTTTCTGGTAACATGATTGCCGTCAATAAAATGTATATCGTAATTACCATTCCAGTCAAGGCAATGTTTTTCCAGTGAAAAAATGTTCCAATAGCATTAGATGCCCAAATACCCCAATAATAGGTTGCTGCATTCATTACCAGAAACATTCCTCTATATTTAGGTGACGTATACTCAATAATCATCATGTTCACTGTGGCTATTTGTATAGCACTAAATAATCCTTGAATGACTTGACCAATCAATATATGCGTAACGCTTGAGCTTACATAAAATAAAATGAATCCTGCTATTAGACTTAAAGCACCAGTAATGAAAGTGATTTTTTTGCCAATCAAATCTGAGACGATAGCTACAATTATTATTAAGGGAAGGCAACTAAAAAACATTGCCGAACCTGAAAATTTAAAGTTTTAATTAGTAAGTAATTTTTGGAAAATCGTGAACTGCCCATTTGCAAAATAGGCAGGTCTCAGGTTTCCGCCACTTCTAAAGACTTGTCAAAGCAAAAATTACCTAATGTGAAAAAAATATTTCTTAAAGCATAAAAAAAACTATTAAATAACAAAATTAAATGTAGGTATATTATTGATAAATTTAAATAAATAATCATAAGCAATTCAAATGTGGTTGCCTTGCACATTCTACGCCGAATCTAGCTGATATAGTTTCAACAGTCAAAGAATATCTTACTTAACCACGAAGCCATTTCGTCTGTAACGGCATCGGTCGAGTTAGCTTCTTTTCTTAATTGAGGGACTAACACGGTGGGTGCTCCTACGCATAGCCCGTAAATGAACATTGAACAGCATGCTCCACTGCAAACCAGCGACTATAAATGAAAACAGATTAAAGTTGATATGTGAATCGTTTATTTTTTTAATGTGTATCTAAAGTACGTTAAATTGCATTATAGTAACATTAATTCTATAATTTGGATTTTAAAATGATTTATGACTGCGGCAAAACCCAGAATACTATCAATACTATGAATACTTTGGATATTATAAAACCTTGTAAACGATTAGGGGATTACACTTGAACAAAAACATCCAAATAAGTACACTACTTTTTGATACGAGACTTTGTATAAATTTATGTTATAGAAATAAGAACCTGTCTCAGATATGGTTTCCACTGCGTATTTCTTTTCATTTTAACGTTTCTCTCACTGTCATTTGTTACTTCTGTATATTCACAGTTTTCCATGTTGTCAATGAATGTATTTTTTTTTTACAGCAACTCAATTTATTAATTCTGTTTTTTGTTAAAACAAATAAATTAGGTCCGTTTTATGTTAACGTACAATAATGCAGAATATATTGCTCTACAACCTTCTTGAATAAAAAAAAAACAAATGATACTCTACTCACATAACGTCGGATATACCTAATCCGAAAAAAGAAACACACGTTTAGTTGCTAAACAAAATCAAATTTCCGTTAATAATTAATTTACCAAACAGAGGCTTGGAACAAGGTCACAATAGCAACCAATAGCGTCTTAGTTTGAAACATATTTAGAGCCGCACTTTGTCTCGGAATAATGCCCGTAGTAAATTGTTATGTTTCTGATAAATTGTAACCTTAACGTAATGGCAAGGACTTTATACAAGTACCAAAATCACCAGCCTCGGTGTCTTTTCCAGGCCAGTTTGGCCGCAGAAGGCGGGAAAAAATATGGATAAAACCGTCACAGACACAGATCACTGACAGTCAACCTGACCAGGTTGACTGTGTAAAGAGGCCTTTAAAACAGTTTTGATAAAGGATTGTTTTGGAAGTTAACTAAAACGAAATAACCACATTCTACCCAATACAATACATACAACATAACATTGTTTGAGTGTAATGTGCTTATTTTTAGAAAATATCAAAGTGCACATCTTATTCCTTGGTTACAATAAACTTCCTAACATGCACCACCGGGTTGTGGAATGAGCATGGAGAAGGAGCAATGAGGAGATCTTGGCAGGTGCCAAGATCAAAAAGTGAAAAAGGTATAATGTGAAATAAATGAAATAAAAATATCAGTATATACACGATACTGAGTCTTTGTGTTAAGTTTTTCATTTAGAAACGTAAATTATTTATGTAATACACTAAAAATTAATCCCTGCCTTAAGTACACGCCCACTACTTAGTGATCCAGAGCACCTTACTCCGTTATTTCACTAAAATAAGAAGTAAGTAGACCAATGATGTATCTATAATACCAGTCCTTTGCGTTACACAATGAAAATCATTAAAACCTGTTAAGTAGATGACCAATGATAAAAGAATAACTTTTATAGTCAGGCTTAAGGGGGAGTTCCTACAATGTCGTAATGATTAACTTATCGTTGGACGATAATCGTCTCCTGGTGTTCCCATTATATCGACTGTTTATCGAATTTTTTGTATAGTCGAAATATTTTGTTATTGAACGACTCTCGTACAGCTACGATACTTATCGTCGGTACAAGAGATAGTCGCAACAATGACACACGATTTGACGTAACGATAAGTTGTGACTGTCTTATCGTTTTACGATTGTCGTGCTAGCCGTACCCATTGACAAAAAAAAAATAGTTATGTCGACCTATATTTAAAAACCTCCATTTAAATACACAAGCCACGATACACAATCTATCGTCACGACAAAGCGAGAACACGCCTCAAGACTTAAAATGCCTAATAGCTTTTTTTTTCTCTTATTTATTTAGGGGCTTTTATCTTAAAAAGTATGCCAGCCCCATCATACCATATTCGTTGTCGTAATCATCGTACAGTAGGTATTTAAAATATTACATAATTTAAACGACTATCGCTTGACCAACTTAAAGAGCATCCTTGCGCCCTCAGATGCTAGTTCCGTTAGAATGCTCTGCATTACACCAACATTTATGCGATTTATCTTTAAATCTTTCATAATGGCTTCCCTAGTGCCTTGGTTCTTAGCACACTCCATCAAAAGATGTTGCACATCGTCAATAGTGTTGCAGACATCACAGTTCAGTGATTCGACTTTCTTCATCAGATACCCAAACTTTCCTAATGGAATGTGCCCCGAACGAAGTCTATGTAAAATATACATAATAATCTGCTTATTTTAGCATTAGTGAACCATGGACACCGAAGAGGCTGACTCTGGATGGTTTTATACCAAATTCCCTTCATGTTTCAAATTTCATCAAATATATTTTTCCAATTATTATATATTTTCATTTTATATTTATTCAATACTTCTGAGTAGTGAGGAACCATTGTTATAATTTGGCCCTGGGAAATTGCTAATTTTGCAAGACGGTCAGCCTCTTCGTTGCCCCTTAGACCTATATGAGAAGGAATCCATTGCAACCTAAGACGTATGCCAAACTGATTTATTTCATTTATTTGATTGAGGATAGCATAGGCTACCGAAACACCTCTGTATCCAGAGACACATCGAACCAAATAGTTTAATAATAGCTAATATATTGGTATATGACAGGCGCCCGCCGTTTCCCTACGTAAGAAGACATGGAACTAATGCCAATGGATTCTTAAACTATCCATTATTTGGCTTTAATCTTTCTTTGCTCAAATGCCATTAGATTGTCTTGTCCAAGCCATTAAAATAAAAATAATTGCTAATAGCTGACAAGATAGATGTTGGTCTAAATATTGTATTCTCTTGTACGTACGGTATACTTATATCTTTTATTCGTAATAAAATTGATATATTATGAAAATATGAAAAATATACACTACAAAAGTGTATTTTTTTCAGATTTTCATAATAATATATCAAAAGCTTACCTTTTATTGACACTTACATTTTTAATCGTATACTTCTTAAGAATTACTCAGTAATCATTATAACTCGCAAGGTATTGGCTCGTCAGGAGCTGTTAAGAATTACAAGCATTCAAAGAAAGATGTGACCAACTCAATAGGGAAAGAGAGGTCAGTGAAAAAAGTACATTCAAACTCTTGACCACATTACTGTCTTGGAACGTCAACTACTTCAAGCTTACAACAGAATATCTGAACAGGAGTCTCATAAATACAACCCTGTTGTAAGGTCAAACAATAGCTTGTTTAGTGAGCAGGATGGCCAGATCATTGATGATTTTAATTCTTTAGCTATTATTGATCTCAACCAAGATTACGTTTAAAAACTAATACATTTCTCATGGTTATCAAATGCAGTAGAAGTGCTCTCAAAGCTCAAACAGTACCTAATGTACTGCTTTGTTGTTACTGGCATTGAATGGACAAAGATTGCTATTTATCGATCAGGTAAAAATGTATGCACTAGAGCTGGACAATGTCTCATCGCAGTATGTTAAGGATACACGGGGGATGCAATTAAAGATTGATCGGCTTCATAAACCATTATAGACTATCACAATGAAGTATGAGGTAACTGAAAAAAAGTTGATAAGTACTAATGAGGTGTAAGATACTAATGAGGTGAGTAAACTATCGAGTGATTCAAGGAAGTTTGATGTGTTTCTTTCACCAGGGCGACGATGTATAATAGCTGTATTACTATTAACCTTTATCATGAGGCAATTAGCATCTGTAAAATATGGTTCGGTTACATTTTAATTATGTATAATATTGTAATACACCACAACTCCTTTTTGCGTGTTGTCATTTTAAATGCATGATTATAACCTTCTAATTGTGGTATATGATTGTTTTTACAGAGCCAACATTTTGCCAATATAAATAGATCCCAATCGATATTTGTGCTAGGAAAATGTTGTGTTTGAAAATGCATAATATTACAACGAATACTTCGAATGTTTTGGTCAAGGAGGTAGTGAGCTGGAAAGAGTTTGTTGGCACAAATATTTTTCAGATCACAGGTGACAGTATCGGCAAGTGCCATACTGTCTTAGTCATTGTTAATAAATTGCTTATGTTGATCGAATTGATTGATCTAAGTTATTTACATCAAATGTAGGAGGGGTGGAATACAGTGCAGTGGGAGACTAAATACACCAATATCATAGTTATGTAACAGTAATATGCCTTTATATTTAGATAATGAGAGTAACGCATAAAATTGCATGTTAGTTAGGATTGTTGTATTGTAGTATGAGCGTGTTTTGTTGTTTGATCGGATTATGGGTATTTAAGAATGGGCTTATAAAAATACTAAAAGAGTATGTAAGTTTTAACAGAATAATTTGATGGGAACAAAAAATGGTAAAGAATTTAATAGTAAAGTCATTTTTGTGTACCCAGTTTGCCAATGGACACCGAAGATCGCTCACACGTTTGATTTGGAAATTTAATTAGGGTTTTACCGCACGCCACTTGTGGATTCAATATTTAACTATGGATCGCTATGTGAATTGTGAAATTCACATAGCGATCCATAGTTTATTTTTAATTGAAATAGCGAAATAATATAAAGAAATATCACCGCCTACAAAAAAAAAAATACCAAGTAACCAAAAACCAAAAAAACTACTATAATATTGGTACAAAAAAACATTAAACATTTATAATAATAATAATAATATAATAATAATAACCATGTGTTTAAAAATCTATTTTACTTTAAAAACTAGTTATTGGTTAATGATTGTAACATAACCTTACTTTTACTAAACATAAACCTCTAATAACTCCGCTTTTAGATTGCCAAAACTTACAGAATTACAGTAAGGGGCTGATAAAACTTAATCCGTTATTTGACGCTACTTCCATCTCGCCACTTTCAGGCCCAAGCCACATAAGGTAATCGTTTTCGTCTCCTATAATAATAACGCCAAATCAAGAAATAAAGATTTTAGACGATATTAGCTTATGGCATGGCCAAAAATGTACCGAAAAGCTATCAGGATATGCTCAATATTTTATTAATAAGTTAAGTAGTGGGTATTATATCCGAAATCAAAAACTGTTTAGCTTTATATACATGAAATTAAACAGTTGTTGATTTCGGATGAAATGTTTGAAGATGACAAATTATATAAGGAAAATTTTGAATGTGTTGGTGTGAAAAAATGGACTGAAAATGAGTCTGAAATAATTTGAATGTGAAAAATGGGGATGTGAAGATCTCTTAACAATTGGATAATATTTTATCATTATTGTGCTTGTATGTATGTGGGTGTGTGTTAATGTCTTAATATGTTTTAAAATTATTGAACGATTGGTGCTTTTACACGACGTTTCGACCGTATTGCAACGGCCGTGGTCACGGGTAGTAAAACGTCGGGAAATAAACAAAAGTATTTAGCCCTAAAATAAAATATTTACGCGATTAAGACCTTTTGGGTGGTATGGAATGAAGAAAAATGTCAATTTTATTGTGTACTAGTTGTATTAAATACATATATTTAAACGCTATAGAGATTCATGTGTTTCCACGGGTTTATATCCGAATCTACTGGTACGATATTGATGAAATTTTGTAGCTTAAAGTTTCAGAAAAAAAATTGATAGCGATAACCAACATTCGGTGGGTTGAGCTGCGAGATACCGTAAATATAACCACTAACCTCTTAAAATTTGAAAAAGTTCAAGTTGCCCAAAACGAAAAAACCACAGTTTAAAACCTATTACTTTTAATAGTCTAGAATTCCTCCTTTACGAATAAATAAGTTTCAATGGAACTTGAGAGTTATAAACAGATCTATGTTTTTCTATTTTATCTGTAGTGCTCTGTGTACTCTGAAAAATTGTTTCTACTCCATTAATGCCGTAGAATTATTTAATTAATGTATTAGTAGCTAAGTCTAAATCTATCAATAAATTATCAACAATATTATATATCTATCTTTCAAAAATGCAATTATTGTATTTATCAACAATAGATACTTAAATTTTGGGTGTCCCTAAGTCTTCTAGCGCTTTTGCGGCGCGGCGGCGAGATCACACACTATGGGTTGGATTGGCCGTCAGTCCAAAATCTTTAATAGAAAACTGTTAAGTCTGTGGTCTATTGCAGTTATCTGACAGACTGATATCCGCCGGCAGCCTGGCAGTGTGTGGGAGCCATAAGGGTATGGCTGCCACACACTGTTAACTACGGAACCCTAAAAATCTCAAGAAAAATCATGGAAAGAGTCCCTTCTTCTTTCTTCTGAATAATACTGGAGACTAAATAATTCCGTTAAATTTAATATTTAAGTAACTGGAAGCATTTATTTTAGCTATTTTTATTTTGTAAATTTATTTTTTATTTTGTGAATTTATTTTTTATGTACTTAAGTTTCGTTTTGAAAAGAGCTGGTTTAAACTTGTCACCACATCTTCATATTTTTTTTTTATTAGGGACTACTTGTTCACACGTAATTTTAGGACATTCAAGCTTTATGGAAGTTAACAGTGCAAAAAATGTGTAATGGAAACATAGCTAGAGAATATTTTTCTTACTTAGCCACGAAGTTATTTCGTCTGTGACAGCATTTGAGTCGAATTAACTTCTTTCTTTAATTGGTGTACAATCACAAAAGGGAGATCCCATACACATCCCAAAAAGGAACATTGAGTACCACAACCCACTGTACACCAACAACAGTAAATAAAATGGCATTTTTTTTTATATTACAAAATGACAGGTTTGAGAGATCATATACCTACTTTTTAACATAGGGCATCCAGAAAAAAATATAGTTTTTTTGGTAAGTACTGTTGGTGTTTGATTTTAGTCAGTAGAACTGCCAATGTATCTTAATCTTCATTTTTTAAAGGTAATTAATGTGATAACTAACGATTTATAATTAATTTTGTTTTGAAATGTAACTGAAATTAAATGTAAACTACTTTTAATTTAAGAGAAAGTAATTATTTCATATATTTGTTACTTTACATAAATGTTGTGCCTTTATAATCGCGTAATATTTATTTCTTACGAATGCATACTCGTCACTATGTTTTATAGATAATAGTGTGCAAGTTCTCATGTAAGTGAATGTATAATTCTCATAAGAATAAGGATTTCTGAAATCGATCCAGATGATCATGAGCACAAAATAGTGAACCAACATTAATCATATATATGACATATAAACATATCACACACCTGTCTTAAAAATGGTTTCCACTGTATGTTTCGCTTATTTTTCATATTGCTCTCATTGGCGTTTGTTACTTCCGTATATTCACAATTTTCCATGTCGTCAACTTCTATGTGTATTTTTTTTTTAATAAATTTATTTTTCTTAGAACAAATTTCCTGTAATGTCGACGTGTCGTAATAGTGAAAATTTAACGTACATTTGCACCGGTTATATAAATGTGCCATTGCTAACAAAGTTATTACCATACGTAATTAATATAGCAGAAGATATCGTGAAACACGCGGCTACAATGGCAACATTAACATATTATTTTGTATAATTGAGTATTTAATTAATTACTACTACCAAGCCTCTGCCAAGATTCTTTTCAAGCAATGTAAAGAATCTTGGCAGAGGCCCTAATACATATTTGTTAACAATTTTTTGTTGCATCTATTATTATATAATAATTTTGGGGCCGAATTTCAAAATAATTTTGTCTTTCGGTTTACCTTTGAATAAAATCTGAAATCAAAGTTATTATCTTTTAAAGCTTTGGCAACTAGGTCAGTTCTGTCACTTTATTGCGAAAAGTATAATACCTCTAGTATTATACTTTTTGCCATATTGACAGTATGTAGTCTTCCTTTTTTTTTTTTTTTTTTTTTTTGGTTCGGCGGGAAAAATTCCTGACGAACACCCCCATCATCCGGGGAAGATGATGGAGGTAGTGTGGGGTTTGCACCCACTAAAAAACCCGCCGTGTATCGCTCGCCACCTTTGCGAACGGGCCGCCGGAATCCGTTATACCGTCGGCGGCCCGCCCAGTGGCAATGCCCGGACGCGATGTTGTTGCGTTCCGGGCATTTCACACCTACGCGGCCCCTGGATACACACAAGGCGCCGCGCCTCCACGGAAGGCCGCGGGCGGGGCAGATTACCCCGTACGCCCGCCCGCAGCCCCACCTAAGGCGGCATCAAGCGCAGGTATGCGCGCCGACGCCGCCCGGTTCGCCGGCGACGGAGCGGGTCTGCCAGGGAACTCTCTTCCCTGACGCGCTCCGCCGCCTCCTTCTGCGAGATGACGTCCTCGCAGAAGGATGCGACCGCATTCCACGACCCCTCGCCCCGGACCATGGACAGAACCACGGCCGGCAACGAGAGGTCACTTCCGACCACTGCGGTGAGAACTCGACGTTGCCCCTCCCAAGCTGGACAATGCTGGAGGGTGTGCTGCGCTGAGTCCTCACCGCAGCCGCAGTGGTGGCAGGCGGGACTCGGTTCCCTCCTAGCGACCGTGTGCAGGTACTTTCCGAAGCACCCGTGCCCGGAAAGGACCTGCACCAGCCGGAAGGAAAGGGTCCCGTGCTGCCGCCCCACCCACTCCTCCAGGACCGGCCGGAGCGCCTCCACGGTTCGAACACCTGCCCGTGGAGCCTCCAGCCGGCCCTGCCACCGGGCCATGACTGCCCGGTGGGCCTCACCGCGCCAAGCGCGTAGCTCCTCGGGCAGGGGCACCGAACCCCCTGCCCGAACAGCCACCGCCCGCCGATGCACTTCGGCGAGCACTTCCGCATCCAAATCCCACGGGAGTGTGCCGGCCAATGCGCACGCCGCCTCTGCAGACACCGAGCGGTATCCTCGTATGGCCCTGACCGCCATGGTCCGCTGGGGTCTCCCTAAGCGGACCCTATTCTGGGCGGTCAGGGACGCCGCCCACACGGGTGCGCCGTACAAAGCCATTGACCGCACCACCCCCGTGTACAACCGTCTACTCGAGGCACTGGGTCCACCCAGGTTCGGCAACAGCCTTCCCAGTGCGGACGCTGCAGCCTCGAGTTTTGGCGCCAAAATGCGAAAGTGCTCGTCGAAGAGCCACCGCCCGTCTATTACCAGGCCCAGATACTTCATCTGGGCCCGGACCTGTACGAGGACCGAGCCGACGGCTATCGAGGCGCCAGCAGGTGGACCGCGACGGGGCCCATGGAATAATAGGGCCTCCGTCTTGGAAAGGGCCACCCTAAGCCCCAGCGCCTCGATGCGCCCGACCATTCGGGAAATCCCTAGGTTGGCCAGGCGCGCCGCCTCCTCAAAATTCCCACCCCGGGCCGTGATGAGGGTGTCATCCGCATAGCAGATGACCCCTATCCCGGGGGGGAAGCCACACCGCAGGGCCCAGTCGTAGCCAATGTTCCACAAGAGGAGCCCTAAGACAGAGCCCTGTGGAACACCGCACGAGACGTCCCTGCGGATTACCTCACCCTCTCGGTCCTCGTACAGGATCCTCCTGCCTTCGAGGTAGTCTGCCACTAGCTGCCTCAGGTACGCGGGCACTCCATGATACCGGAGCGCCTCGTTGATGCAGCTGAATGGCAGAGACCCGAAGGCGTTGGCGATATCGAGCGATATCGCCAACATTACTCCTCCACCGGCGACGGCCTCCTCCGATGCAGCCCTCAAGCGCAGAATGGCCCCAATGGTCGAGCGCCCAGCACGAAAGCCGTACTGAGCGTCCGACAGATTAGGGCCGGCCTCGTTCAAATGCCGGACGATGCGGGTAGCGAGAATCCTCTCCAGCAACTTCCCCGCCTCGTCCAGCAACACGATAGGCCTGTAGGCCGCAATTGAGTCGGGAGGCCGTCCCGGCTTTGGAAGGAGCACCAGCTTCCCTGCCTTCCAGCAGTCAGGGAACCGTCCGGACGCCAGGCACACGTCGAACAGTCCCCTGAGGCGGTCCCCGAAATGGTCGAGGGTCAGGGCCAAAACCCGGGCGGGAATCCCATCCGGCCCGGGAGCGGTGTTCTTCGAACGCATTCGAAGAACAGCCGCGCCCACCTCCGCTTCGGTGACAGGCGGCACAGTTGTGTCAGCCTCCCGGTCATCGGTCTCATACTCGGAGACCATCGCCGGGGGCGCGTGTTCTGCCTGCAGCGGGAATAGACCCTCGACCACTTCCGCAAGGAAGCTGGGCTGGAGAGTCTCGGTAAGGGGGGGGCCCGCCGAGCGGAGCTTGTTCAGCGCCGCTCGATATGGGCGCCCCCAGGGGTCACGGTCGAGACCCTCCAGCATCTCTTCTCTCGCCCTCTCCTTGGCGCGACAGATAGCCAGCTTAAAGGCGTCCCTCGCTTGGCGATACGCCTCATAAAGCTGGCTCTCCTCCTGGACATCGCGGTGACGAGTCCGGCTGCGGGTATAGGACCTCCGCGCACTGATGCAAGCAGCGCGGAGGGAGGCAAGCTCCTGGGACCACCAATACACCCCCTTCCTCGGGGTGCGACGTCGTGAGCGGGGCATGGCCGCATCGCAGATCTGCGTAAACGCATCGCGAATGCGGCCAGCCATGACGTCCACCTCCTCGGTTGGAGGTGAAGACGACCATGATGCCACGATGGCCGCCTCTTCCAGCAGGTCCCTGTCCAACGCACCCACAGCCCACCGCGGAAACCGAGGCGTTCTGCGCGCCGTGTGACCCCTAACTGAGTCCTGGTTCCTGGAAGACCGGGAGAGCTCCAATCGGATATATCGGTGATCCGAGAGCGTCTCAACCTCATCCAGGACGACCCAGTTCCTTACTCGCGCTTCGACGGCAGGGGTAGCGAACGAAAGGTCCACTATCGACCCCCCCTGCTGTCGAACGCACGTATTGGTGGCGCCTCTGTTTAGGAGACAGAGACCCACCGACGCCGCCCACTCCTCAACCGCCGAACCGCGGACGTCCGTGCTGGGTGACCCCCACGCCGTAGATTTGGCGTTGAAGTCCCCCAGCACCAGTACGTGGCGAGGTGCCAACCGCCGTATCGAGGTCTCCAGGTTGGTAAGGAAGACCTCGAAATCGGTAAAGCTCCGGTTTGGGGAGAAGTATACTCCGTAGAGCGTGACCCCTCCCCAGTCGGCAGCAACATATCCCGAACCCTTGTCTCTGATCGACAAGGGCAGGGAATGAAGCGCAGCGGAGCTGACGATTGCCACGGAGCCGTCCCGGTCACCCGCCCAGTTCGGGCGGGGAGGAACAAAGTAGGGCTCCGCGGCTACGGCGACACCTATCGACCACTCCGCCATGGTCTGCAGGAGAAGGTCCTGGGCAGCGGCGGAGTGGTTGAGGTTCGTCTGGAGGATGATGGAGGAGTTACCGCTGTCCATTTAGGAGTGCGGCACTACATCCATCACCTCCACCTCAGTTGGTGGCTGAGCTCCGGAGGCAGCCTGGGTCGATTGGCTGCTGCCCGGGAGTGGCTTGGAAGCCTTGGGGGGCTTACATCCCTTCCGCCCTACCATATGATTGGCGGGTAGGTTGCCCGCCGCACACATGGGGCAGTGGGGGGCGGCAGAGCATTCCGCCGCCCTATGTCCCGGTTGACCGCAGCGATAGCACATTGTGCTGCAGTCAAAACCACTGGTGCACCTGGGTCGCAAGTGCCCCGTGGCCATACACTTGTAGCACCTCGTAGGCCTCTCCTCCAGGACAGTGATCCTAGCGGAAGAGAAGCCTACAAGGAGCCGGCCCGCGTCGGCCAGGGTTTTAGCCGAAGCGACGGGGCAGCGCACCCAAGCTGCACCTACTCCACCGGGACCGGGGCGGATGGCGCCGACCTTCACGGATCCGGAGGCACATTGAGTTTTTGTCTCAATGGCCTCTCGGATATCTTCGGTCGTGATCGAGTCATCCAGGCCCGAAATGCGCAATTCTGCGCATTTTGTGGGCCTGGCGATCTTTACGCCCTCCTTCCCCTTGGTAAGCCCCCGTAGCGTCTCCGCCACGAAGTCCGCCACCTTTGCACCATCCTGACCGGGACACTCTAGAATCCTGGCCCCGGTCTGGGCTTGGCGGAAGGAGACCCCCGCACCAAGATTGTTGGCGTTAAGGGTCACCCTCGCCTGGCGGAAAATCTCCGCGTAGGAGACTTTGCCACTCCTCTCCGCCTCCGGCGACAGCGTCACAACGACGGCTGCTGACTTGGGCGGAGTAAGTTTTGGCTTCCTCTTGCCACTCTTAGGGTGGGCTGGCAGAACTTTCCTAATCTTCTTCCCACGTCGCTTTTTGCGCCCGGCCGTCCGCCACTCCTCACCAGACGGGGCTGTGACGGTGGGAGTAGGAACGAGCTCGGAAGCACTAGATACGGCCTCCGGCTCATTGGATATGCCGGTGACAGCACGCGGCGCCCCTCTTTGTGTTCGCGTAGGCAGGGGATGGGATTGAGAAACCCACCGTGCGGGACCGGCCCTCGCAGGCTGCACCATTCTCACAGCTGGCTGAGAAGTTGGTGCACGTTGCGCTCTACTAGCAGCCACCTTCGGCGCAGCCACCTCGGCGAATGACTCCACGCGTCCCCCGGAACAGGGTAGGGGCGTGGGAGGTGTGGCCTTATACCCCTGGGGGGGCTTTGGCCTGTTCGCCGCAAGAGGTGGCCGGCAGCTTGGTTCGGGAGGGAGACGCTCCTTGATGGTTGCCAGCCTCCCATCAATCATCGTCCCAAACATTATCATTAGCTGCCGGCATTGCGCCTCTGTGAAGGCATTTGCCGCCTGTTCTTGGCAAATGGGCTGCAAATGGGCTTCAGCCTCAGTGGCTGAAGACGACGAAGGAGCAATTGTCGGCTGTTGCTTATCAGCCCGAGTGGCCTTGGTCTGGGCTGGTGTCGTAGATGCCTGGGCCGCCTGAGCAGGGATCGAAGAGATCTGCGAAGCACGGGCGAGGGCTGAAGTGATCTGTGAGCTGGCCGGAGCAGAAGGGGCCGGGACGAGGCCGGTCCTGGCCGACACCAAATCAGCCCGTAACTGGGCGAGCTCTGTACGGAGTTCGTCTATCTCCCGTTCTAGTCGAACATTGTCCGCTCTCAACCTTTCAAGTACCGCGTCCGGGGCAGCGGAGCGCTCAACAAGAGCCTCCACCACGTTCTTAATACTGGACGCGGATTCCTTGAGGCCCTTTGCGAAGGTGCCCTTCAAATTTCTGGACTTGGTGGCCACATTCACTATAAGGGCCACCGAGTTCGCCGCTGATTCAAGTAGCTCCGCCGCGGTTTTCGCGTCTGTATCCCCTCCCGTTTGGCGGAGCCTCTCCATGACCTGGCCAACTCGTTCTTCAGCAGCCAACTCACCCTCTTCTCTAACACGGGCATACGCTTCCCGGCGAGAAAAGACGGACGAACCAGCCGAGGTGATATTGGCTGGTGTCGCCGTCACTGGAGATTGTGGGCGCGAGAACGGTGTTAAAGACCGCGTCCTCGCACGCGAACCGCCTCTATTTGAGGTCCTCACTTTCCGAGGGATTCGGATGTCTGCCTCGGGCAGGTCCTGGTCTGCTTCTGGTGAGCGTCTGCGCTTCGGTTGCTGCTTCTTAGTAGAACGTCGCCCAACACCCATCAAACAGCCATCGGGACGTTTCCCGCCCCCTAATAGCTCCATGTCGCTGATAGAGGACACGGAACCGCACCGACTGATGCACGCCGAGCTTCCCGCCGAAACAGTTAGCAGCGGAGACCTCGACTCCGCCGATGAAACTGGCAACTCACGCGTTGCCTCCTCTTGGATCGCGACCCTTGCGCTATTTTCGGTGCCGGATTTACAGCTCGGCGACGGGCTGGTGTGTCGTGGGTTGTCCCCCCCAGAGTACGTGGGACTGCCGGAACCGACCGATATTATTATTATTATTATTATTATTATAAATCTCTTGTCTGTCATCAACTTGAACACGAATCAGAAACTCAACAGTACATTCTCAAGTATGAGGATGTAGCCCAAGTAGCAAGAGGGAATGTGGATCAATTAACCTCTCTTATTATAAGTAACCTTTGCTATAACTGCTCGCTACACAGTCTGTTACACCCACAAATAATGTAAATACACTTACAAATACATCATGTTTGCAGAACAGTACTAACAGTGAGTCTGATTGTGACTGTGGATTGTTAAATACTCAGCAACCTTCAGCTAATCCTGTTACAGAGAAACGAGTTGTAATTTTTTCCGACCAGTTAGGAATAGATTTTGGAAAGTTAATTAAGGGTTATTCAAATTATAAAGTTACAAATTATTGTTCACCGGGAGCAAAGTTTAGTAGTTTAATTAGTAAATTACTTAGCATTAGTTTAGATGATCAATCAACAGTATGACAGCTTCTCAGTCACCAAGAGAGATATAATTCATTTAACAGAGTCTATGATATCCATTAATGAAAAAGTATGTTGTAAATTTATTATATTTGGTCTACCTGACTTACAGTCGGTATCTGATATACACAACAAGCACACACAGAGCTTGAACTTGTTACTTTACAACGCAACATAATATATGTATGTTAAGTTTGCACTATTTTTCGACACGAATGATAGAGATGGCCAAAAATTGTATGGGACTGTGCCCCAGAACGTACAAACATAAAATCTATGTTATTTGAAAGAACAGATCTTCTTTATAAAAAATAATAAAGACGCATTTAGCTCCGCAGTCGTGGAAAAATGTTATGGTGGTTCAAAAAATTAGAAATTAACGGTCGCCTTTCATCATGATTTCACTATGCATAAAGATATGAGTAATTATATGAATGATACCTATGTAGTTTTTCGTGTAGTGACGGATTAAGTTATGATACTACCCCATCCCATCTTGAGGTTGTCGTGAAATGCGACCAAGGGAGTAAAATACGCAGAAAACATCATTGGATCGGAGCGGAGATTTTTTGCAATCCTATTGGTTAATATTTCTTCGCTCCGCAACCTCCATCCCCTCCCCAATATTATATTATTATATACAATGATTAATAAACAATACTGTACTTATTATATAAAATGATTAATATACAATGTAGTGCAGGCCCGTGACGTGTATGCATTTATCTGAACCAAAGGACAAAGGCCAAGCAAACTACATATTTAATAATATTTAAAAAGATTCAGGACAGCAATAGTTTGTGTTTTGTTGTTGTTGTGTATATTTTTTGTTTTTTTGCATGTTTATAGTATGATATCAGATAAAATAAATAAACATTAAGAGCATTATATTATACATTTAATCATTTAATATTAATAATACATTATTAAGAAATGCAGCAGAGTACCAATATTTTCTTGATGGCTCGCCCATCTCAAGTAGGTAATCATAGAACGGTTATTATCTAAATGTGCACAACATCCAACCGTCCGGTTCCCAGCAACCAACCAGCAACACAATTACAGCATCCTAATATTTTATCCCTATCCCGATAAAACTTCTGATAGACTGACTACAGTCATATATATTAGGAGGTAATTATGATATCAAATGCCTGATGCGTTCTCAAATAGAGATTCCACAATTGACACGCCTGTCTTGTAAAAGGTCAGATTTCCATGTTTATCTTATTTATTGCACCGTTTATAATCGTTATTGGAGCACTCGCGTGGGGCTACAACACTAAAAAATAAAGGTATTACAACACAAACAATAAAGATTAAGTAACAACATCAAACATGAAGCTAATGTTTAGAGAAAGCTAGCGAGTACCGTCACGTCCATGAAATAAAAATGACAGTTTAATTGTTTTGTCTCTTGCCGGTGTTGCTAGTACAAAATTCAAATGACCCCACCTGAATAGCTAGCTAATTTTAGCTCTCAAAATGGATGTAAGGAGTTTATAGACCGATGGTAAACAAGTTATCGGTCTATAATTACTCAGGTCCGTGATACTACCGGTCTTATGAAGCAGGTGGGTCACACCTTCAGTCGTGGCAGCGACGCAGATTAAAGCATGAAGCAGAAGCCTGCAAACTGCGTAGCCATTTCAGCCAAAAAATGCGCAGCCCGTCTAGTCCTGGAGGTTTCCAAATAGAAAAAGGATGGAGTACACTGCCTACGTCTGCGCTGTTAATATTGACATTTTTCATTTCTAGAATAAGTTCGCATGATTGTTCATCGTCACGCACCAGTCACCCTCTGTGTGGCTGACCGGAATCGAACAAATGTTGCGCCAAAACGAGCTTGTCGCTTCAGCATTCGGTAGATGCCCGCCATCCACACCTTGGTCCGTTTGCTGCCAGTCCCTATACACCTTTGGTCTCTCTGGAACATGCGGTTCACGTCATACTTGTCCACGCGTTTTTTGTACCTGCGTTTTCAGTTTGCTACATATAATTTTGAGGTCTGATGTCAGTCCCCAAGAATGCCCGTCTCACAAAGCGCATCACTCTCGGGCGAGTGTTTCCGGTCCTGAAGCAGGACAACTTGCCGACGAATACCCTTGCCTCAGTAATACGGCGTTTAATCTTGCATTGCCAAGCTGGTACGGCGCACCTTGATTGTATAGTAGGTGCTTCTGCTAAAAGGCTAACACCTGCTATACGACATGCCGCGACAGGATCGAATGAGTATCACCAAGGTCTTCACTACTGTCTAGGTAAGTAGGCAATAGCGAATCAAGGGCACTTAGCAGCGCAATATTACGTCTATGCAAAGGAAACCGAGGCAGGCATTGCCTAATATTGTGGGGCGTGGACTGATACTCGTGAAGCGCACATTCCATAGCGGCTTTTACTTCTTCGTTGTACTAAGCACTTACCACAATAGCCGCGGTAACCGGCCCCGTAGTTTCAGAGATAACTACATTTGTAGGAACCTGTACCGAAGCAGGGATATCGCGGCTAGTCTGGGCGTACTACGAGCGTAGTTTCTCAAGTACCGCCTCATTCAGCAGATGACAGCGCTGAATGGCCCGCACTTGGTCCGATAATCGTTGAGTCGTAACATTGACAGTTGGCTCAAGCACCTTAAGCAGAGGCAGAATCCGTTCACGGTACACTGTAAGGTTAGTTCCCCCTACTGTAGCCGCATAATATGCATGACGTTCTCGTTCATTGACAGTGTTTGAGGCCGGTGGGCCTCGGGGTCTCAAGCGAGTCGGCGGCCGGCCTCTCCCTCGCCGACGTACAGGTGGTGGCGACGTCGGTGGAGAAAAATACTCGTCGCTCGACGAGCTCGACGCCTCAGCAACGGCTGGTGGTGAAACCTATGGTTGTGAGGTGGAGCAGAGCAAAGAGCAAGCCAGGACTGGCTTGGAGGGTGTAGTCGGGCTCTGCTTCGTGTTAGCATGGTGTGTATTTATAGAAATTTTCTTATGTATTCTTCTTGTAATATTCAAGTGAACTATTTTATTATTTGTCATAGTACACTGGATGAAATAAATGTTTAAATAATTAAAATATTTCTCAAAAGATTATTTTTTGGCAGTTGACAACTGGCGGTGTCGCCCGTTATTATTATAATTACTAACTTAATGGTCATATTGATCAAAAGAACATATTTTAAAAAATACTGTTCCTACTTTTGCTGTAACACGATTCTGCCAAGTCCAGTTTTGGCCTACTCAAGTTTCTGCCTTATTTCGAATCTGCTGAACATTGCGTAAGGGTTACATGAGTCAATAGAGTATTATTTTGCGGCCTTTTTGACTGAGCATACAAAATATCTAATTAAAGACTTAGGATATACTAGTAGATGAACAAAGAGCTCATTTACGTGTGACTATTTTTGATTTTACAGTATATGCGTGACCTAGTAACGAGATGTCTTAAAGTCAAGATATCAATAAGTACTATTATAAAATATGCCTTAGAAATTCATCATCAGATTTAGCTAATTACTATTATGTTGTTGAATTATAGTAAAATAATTCACAAATATCTCATACGATTGACTAGTACTTAACATTGAAATAACATTAATAAAAAAAACATAAAATCAAAAATATTTAATTAAGTAATGATTTATGATTATTTGAGTGGTAACTGTACTCCTCCGACTCCAAAATCAGGTGAAACCTGTATATTGGCAGTCGGGATTCCATCGTAATTCTATCGCGATTGCGGCCGGCGAAGCTTCAGAAACGTTTTTGTTACTTGTGAGTCAGTCTGTTATTTTTGGCTGCCAAACTATGTATTTGTTTTTGTTTAACTTTTTCTTCTGCTTTAATCTGTAACTTGAAACTCATCTTATTGGCCTAAAGATGACGACGGCGGCTGGGTAATGTCTCGATTTACGTACGACGGCGACGTTGCAAACCTCTCATGTTTTAATTGCACTTGTAACTAAAAAGTTATTAAATGATTAAAGTACAGGATCCCTATTGCAAATTTTAGAATGATAAATATCAAGCTGGAATTGTCATAGTAGCTTCGTTTTGACGAGACGTCCAACTTTGGGAAAAAGACAAAATTTAGACAGTGGTACGTTAGTGGAGAAAACAGATGTTAAACATGTCGAATGGGTAAATATAAAAGTTTATTAGTAACAACTATTATTTCATCTTTTATTACTACTCAACAACTACTCAACTGGTGGGTGGATAGAAATTTATTTTTGTTTTTTGTTATTACTTTAAACATATTAATTTATTGTTTTTATTACTTTATTATTGTAGTTATTATTATAATCATTTTTATCTCATATGACAGATATTGATACTTCAAATGACACTGAAAGTTTTCACTCTGTCGTCAGTAGCATCAATGACAGCTTTATCAGTATACCGTCTCTTAGTGAAACACTTTAAGCCACGTTCTCCGATGTCCCTAAAAATCTTAATGTAGTCCATATAAACGCCCAGAGTATTCCCGCCCATTTCTCTGACATGCTGGCCAGTTTTGACTGTAAGAATATCCATGCAATTTTTGTTTCCGAGTCATGGTTAAAACCTTGTCTTCCAACTGGCTCGTACACTATACCTAGCTACCAACTAATCAGGAATGATCGCTCCGCGGGAGTCGGTGGTGGTGTTGCAGTGTACCTGCGTACACAAATTCCTTACCGCATAGTGGACATATCCGCGCAACCACCTCCGACAACTGCAGGCGAACATCTTTTTCTAGAACTGGAACTCAATCATAATAAAATTCTCCTTGGAGTCTACTTTTGTCCTTCGCTACGTATTGACTTTTTCTCATCTTTTGAACGCATCTTAGAAAATCTTTTACCTCCTTTCAGTCATACAGTCATTATGGGAGACTTCAATACATGTCTTTTAAAAAACGACTCTCGTTCATCCTCTCTATAAAATACTATACTCTCTATTCTTCCTCTTAGTGCTACGCATAACTTTCCTAATTCTACGCCTTCTTTACTTGATCTTATCTTCGTTTCTTCATCTGATCTTGTGTCTAAGCATGGGCAATGCTCAGCTGATGCTTTCTCCTATCATGACTTAATTTATCTTTTTTATAAACTTCGTACACCTAAAGTAGGTCCAAAAATTCTTAGACAGCGTAATTTTAGTGGTATAAATATTGATTTACTTCGTGAAGATCATGTAACATTGACTGGAATTCCTTGAACATATCGACACATGCGGACGCGCGGATGCGGACGGTGTCGATGATAAAGTTGAGGTTTTCAATTCTAACTTGATCAAGCTATACGATAAGCATGCTCCAATCCGTGAAATTAAAATGAAACATTTACCGGCGCCATAACTTACTAATGAAATTAAAATATTAATGGCTAAGAAAGCTGCAGCAAAATCCAGATTTAAATGCAGACCTACTTCTAATAATCGAGAGAGGTATGTCGCTATAAGAAATCACTGCAATGTGGTGTGTAGAAATGCACAACGCCAACATATTCATACCTCTGTTGAAAACGGGGATCCAGGTAAAATATGGAAGTTTCTTAGAACATTGGGTATTGGAAAACAAAGACAAGACACAATCCTTAAACCAGTAGATCTCAACGCATTTAATATGCATTTTTCCTCTTTGTCTGATTTTAATAGTTCTATTAAGACTCATCAAGATCATCATAAGATCATCTCTTGCATCACCCAACTACTCTTCTTTTGTCATGAATCAATTTACTGATTGTTATGTTAGAAAGAGCGTAGTATCAATCACATCTAATGCAGTAGGTACTGACTGTATCAGCCGTATTATGATCCTTCCAATTCTTGATCAAATCCTTCACGTTATATTCATATTCGTGGAAAGGAACCGCTAGTAATGGAGGAATTCAGAATATAAGTTTCTGAATTCCTCCATTACTAGCGGTTCCTTTCCACGAATATGGAAAGAAGCCCAAATTATTCCTCTTCCTAAAAAATCAAATCTTTCGTCCTTCTCCGACTATCGGTCTATATCTATTCTACCTTTCCTTTCTTAAGTATTTGAACGACTTGTCCATTTTCAACTCAGTATATTTCTGTCACAAAACTGTCTTCTAAACCCCTTCCAGTCTGGTTTTCGTCCTGCTCACAGTACTGTTACTGCTCTCGTCAATGTTACAGATGACATTAGACTAAGCATGGAAGAAGGAAATCTGACCATACTTACCTTACTTGACTTCAGTAATGCATTTAACACTAGATTTTCATATTCTTCTTGCCATACTACGCTCTATCAACATATCTCCAACGGTGATTGATTGGTTTCATAGTTACCTATCTGGTCGCCGACAACGTGTACGCATTGAAGAATCCTTTTCTTCCTGGTGTGATATTACGGTTGGTGTACCGCAGGGTGGCGTTCTAACTCCACTACTCTTCACAATTTTTATAAACTCTATATCTAACCAACTAGTTTCATCCTACCACCTTTATGCAGATGATCTTCAAATTTACACACAAGCTCCACTGGGTCAGCTGCCACTAGCGCTTTCGATTATTAACTCGGATTTAGATCGAATATGTCAAGGGAGTAACAACCACGGTCTAAAGGTTAATTCGTCTAAGACCCAGGCAATTGTTGTTGGAAGACCAGGGATGATTTCACGTATAGATTGGAACCAATTGCCCAAATTATCGTTAATTTTTTTTTTTTTTTTTTTATTATTATTCGTATTGCAATCTGTCTAGGAGACATTCAGCAATATTTGTGTCACTATTTTCAGTTTTGCTAGGCAAATATCCTATGACATTTCCGTAACTATCATTAAAGAGTAAGTCCTGGGGTACTCTTCTCTTCAGTCTTCGAACACGGGGGAATATATATTATTCATAAGATGATGTGCTTGTTCATTTGGGTGTATCTGTAATTTCTCTTTATAAGTTTTAATTTTGTCTTTTATTTCTTCCTTCACAGAATTTATACCGAGGTCGTGGTGAAGTCTCTCGTTTGTGACATACCATGGTGCATCAACTATCATTCTTAATATTTTTGATTGAAACCTTTGTAAGATTTCTAGGTTTGACTTGGCGGTTGTGCCCCAAAGTTGTATACTATACGTCCATATTGGTTTTATTATAGCCTTATATAGTAGTAGTTTATTTTCCATTGACAGTGGACTATTTTTATTGATTAACCAGTACAACTTGCGTACTTGTTAACCCATTGCAAGGCGTTTAGTGAAGATGTGTTTCCTCCAGGTCAAACGACGGTCTAGATACATTCCAAGGTATTTCGACTCTTCTGCTTGTGGAATCTGTATACCATTTAGTATTACTGGCGGGCACGTTTGTCTACGGGTGGTAAATGTGACTTGAACAGATTTTGTTTCATTCGCCTTAATGCGCTAGTCTTTCAGCCAATCTGTTATTTTATCTAAGCTGTCCTGCAGTTTACAAGATGCTTGATTTGGTGAATTGTCAGAAGCAATAATAGCTGTGTCATCTGCAAATGTCCCTATGATAACATTGTCCGGTATTGGTAAATCTGCTGTATAAAGAAGGTACAGAGTAGGTCCCATTATACTACCTTGCGGCACTTCTGCTTGTATTTCTTTTAGTTCTGTTGTTGTTTCTCCTTGACTGACAAAGAAGTGTCTACCAATCAGATAGGATCTGATGAAGTTGTAGAATTTGATGGGCAATGACTTTTTTATTTTATATAGTAGACCATCATGCCAGACTCGATCAAACGCCTGAGATATGTCAAGGAATGAGGCTGTAACGTTTCTTTTCGAATGTTTTGGCAATTCCCTCAACTAATCTGTGTATTTGTTCGATTTTGCTGTGGTTTCTTCTAAAGCCGAACTGATGGTCAGGTATCAATTTGGTATCTTGGATGATAGGATTAAGCCTCTTCAGGAATAAGATTTCCATTACTTTGGAGAGAATCGGCAGTAAACTAATTGGTCTGTATGACTTAGCGTCTTCCGGGCTTTTACCTGGCTTGGAAATCATGATGATTTTTGCCACTTTCCACTGTGGTGGCACAAATTCTCTCCTTATAATGGCATTATACAGCTGTGTTAAAATTCTAATACCCACATATGGCAATTCCCTCAGTACAGTCGCTGTTATTAAGTCGTAGCCTGTTGTTTTCCCTACTACCAATTTTTGGATTGCTGCTTTGATTTCGGCTTTATTGAATTTTTCAATAGGTAGCTCTAGTTGGTGTATTTGTTCTAGAAATTCTGAAACCATTTCAATATTCTTAGAACCGACATCTGGATTGGGCTTGAAAACTTCTTGTAGATGTTCCATAAATACTTCCGCTTTCTCTGCATCACTAGTAGCCCAGCAATTATTCGCCTTGCGCAAGGGTGGCTGGTGACTTATAGGGTAGGTTTGAGGTATTTGGTTGCTTTCCACAGTGAGTAATCACTCCAGGGTTTGCTATCCAGCTCTTGTAAATACTTCGCAAGGCTTTGGTTATGATCATCACTTAATAGTTGTTTAATTTGTGCCGTCAATTTATTATATGTCGTTTTATCACCTAGATATCTTGTAGTCTGCCATTGTTTTCTAACCTTGCGCTTCTTAGCTAACAGTTCTCTGATAGTTAGAGAGCACTAAAGACCATCATTAAGTGCGGCATGGTGCGAAGGTGTAGCTTCCCACGCAGCCTACTGGATAATGTTGGTGATGTATTCCACTGCATGTGTGATGTCCTCGTCTGACTCTAGAGGTATCTTTTCATTTATGGAGTTTGTTATGAATTCCCGAAAGTAGTTCCAATTTGTTCTACGGGTGTGAAGTCTGCATGGTTTTTCCCTTCTTAGCATTGTACGACTTAGTTTTATCTCAACAGGTGAGTGATCTGAAGAGAGGTCTTGTCTAAATCATTAAACTATAATAAAATATTAGCGCCTACGCAATTAGTGATACCAATTTAAATTATATTCTCGTTGCTTCTTGTAGCTATAATGCACCGCAATGTCATTGTATTCGGTATCTCACTTACTTGTAAACCATCTAACTGTCCGTAGCCATTACAAGTTAAACCACAGTTCCGATTTTTATTTAAATCCATTTTGCGTCGCTGAGTCCTGTACATGGTCCATTATCGAGCCGAATGATATTACTGACGAGGATTTATCTATAATAAGGAATAATATATGAAACTCGGAGGAAATTATAACATTTAACTCAAGGTCAAAGAGGGCGCAACGTGGTTTGGACAGTGCATTTGTATGGTGTTAAGTTTATTTAATTAATATCGTCACCCAACACTCGACAGGTATTATTTATCCTTAATTTAAGGCGTATATAAGGTCAGTGTAGATATTAATTAATGTTATTATTTAAAACTTAATATTTTGAGCCGTATAAGTGTAGGTATGTAAGATTTTTGTGTTCCGATAGTAAATTAATTATCTCTCTTATAAATCATTTTTGTGCATCAATTGAGTGTTAAATAGTAAGTCTTATTGGTAATTTATGTACCTATTTGATTATAAATGTTAGTTAAGCAATTATAAAAGTGTTACTTAGTACTTACATAATTAGGTACCTGTCTTAAAAATAATTGTTGTATTTTAATTTAACGTTAAACAGTTAGGGTTATTGCAATTGTTGTACCTATTCAATTAAAATCATTAGGGAATCAATTAAACAATTGTTATCATAACGTTGGTATAATTATAATAATTACAAATAATACCATAATTTACAGTTATTCGACAATATACTATAACCATTATTTCTTCAGGTGTAGCCACAATTACTTAGTTTACAGTGCGTAATTTGTTATTATATAAATTCCAGGCCGATAACACCAATCTCCCAGTATGTCCGATGAAAGAGACTTAATAAAGAAGCGTGGCAGTTTTAAGGGCCGTGTAACATCGTTCACTAACTATCTTGATGCATTGAGTGACAAGGAATTAAGTAGTTGCGATGTCAAGGAATTACAGTTGCGTATGGGTAAGATTGAGTCATTGTACGATGAGTACGATGAGGTACAATTACGTCTTGAATGCATTGTCGATGATGTTAAAATACAGTATGCCGAGCGTTCAGAATTTGAAACGCAGTATTTTAAATGTTTGTCTAGGTCACAGGAGTTAATTGGTAAGTACAACAAAGATAGTGAGTCGACTAATAGCATCCAAAGTACTCGTGTTAGTCAATGCAAGCCGATCAAATTACCCACTATACAGCTCCCTAAGTTTAACGGGTCATATAATAACTGGTTGGAGTTCCGTGACACCTTTACTAGCCTCATTCATAGCAATGAGGACATAGATATCGTCACCTGTATGGTAAAGTTGCGAATCTGCTGTTTTCGCGAAAAACTGTTTTTTTGTTTAACGTTATTCCACTATAATAATACACAATGTCGCAAAGTATAAACACTGTATCTACAATAGTTTACGAGATATCATAACAGCATATTTACGTATCCCAAACATTCGTTGTCAGCCACCATGGCAATTTAACTAAGTGTAGATAATCTATTTTACCACGACTAACTCAAGTCGTTTTTTCAAAACGTCTGAAGCAAACTTGCGAATATTGGTTAATTCGTATCTTTACTAAGGTAGTGGTTGAAGCTCACAATAATTAACGGACCATGGTCAAGTTACCTATGTGCCATATTCGTTTATTTGCTACGGTATAATTTTCGCAAAAAATATGAAACAGACCATAGTTAATTTGCCTTTGTGTTATATTCGTGAACTTGCTATGGCATCACTGTCAACAAATTAAAAAGTAGACTATAGCCAAATAACTTAAGTGTCACATTCGCTTAATGGTATGGTTACTCCGACATGATGTATTGTGTAGGCCTTCATTATTTCGGATATGTTTTGGTTTTCGGCAACAATAATACGTAAAAAACATTAAATTTGCTTAAAATGCTGGTATCCAAAGTCATAGTGACAAGTGATAACTGTCAGACAAGTGAGTCAATGTCAATGATGTTTTTACCCGACTGTAAAGAAGAGTTATGTTTTTCGCGCGTATCTTGTATGTATATATGTATGTATGTAATATTCTTTATTATCTAATATCTCACAATCCACTGAACGGATTTATACAATTAAGACGTCGTTAGATTCGTCTTGATTGCCCAAGTGTTCTTAGATATGTGATGTTTGAAAAAAACAAACATGGCGGCTGTGAGATGTCAAAATAAGGAGGTGTGAAAAAAAAAGTTGTTTTGAATACTACAATATGGGTATCAAATTAAAGGGCTCATCTTAGCATTAGCATTTCAAAAAGGTATAACTTGATTATGACTGTAATACTAAAAAAGTTAGTTAGCAACCATTGTTTTTTCAATCTTCAATACTTGACAATAGCTGTGATAAAAGTTAGTTTTTACATCGGTTACATATTACACAACTAAAAAGTTTTAAAAACTTTCATTTGCTGTTTAGCGCCAAAACGAACGTCACCAGAACTGTGTCGCCAGAAACTCAGAAACTATTTGACACTTTATGTGAACCAATATTAAATAAAGGATTCTTAGACAAAGGTACTTCTGAACATGTACTTAGCGATCAGCAAACTATATTTAATATTTCAAACGATGATTGCAGTTATGTTGAGAATAATGACGATGGTATTAAAAATCCCGATTATGTAGTAGATACTACTAAAAGACGTTACTTTGTAGAAGAAAGTGATTCACTGGAGTCTGATGACGATTTTAGTAGTAGTAACTCCAAGTCGGTAAAACAAACGCAAATAGTATCTACAAACAAAAAGCATGACGCCAAATCGTTTGACAATATTGCACCGCTTACACGCGACTCCAGTTTGCGATCTGTTTCAACCAGATTTTCTATGAAGCCAATGGTAAGAAGACTTTCTGAAAGTTGCTTATGGGGTCAGCCTCCAAAAACGTTTTGCAGACGTTTATCAGCTCCTAGTGTTGTGGACTTACAAAAACAATCCAATGATGGTGACTCACAGACGTTGGAACCGGAAAAAAGACTCAAATCAGACCCCTCAAAGTGGAAAAACGTCTCAAAGGTGAAGCATACAAATGGATGGTTAGAGGAGCCCTGAAGAAAGTTTCAGCAGCAGGTACACTTTTACCTGACGGCCGAGGCAGGAAAGCGCCAGCTAACAAACTGAACTCTGATGACGAGGAATTTTTAAGGAGCCATATTTTGTCGTTCCCGGCCATGGAGTCCCACTATTGCCGAAAAAACTCACAATATAGATACCTTGACTCAAAGCTTAATATTAGTATCATGTACACGCTATACAAAGAGAAATGCCAACAAGAATGCAAATCTCCCGTGGGATGTGAAAAGTACAGACAGATCTTCAGGTCTTACAAATTAAAGTTTCATGTTCCCAAAAAAGATTTATGTAAAAAGTGTGTAGTTTATTCGGAATTGTCAAAACATAATGAACAAACCGTCGTACATAAAGAGCTTCAACAAAAACATCTATAACGTAGGGACGACGCTTACTTACGGCGAAATTATGACAAAGAAGCTGCGAAAAGTGACAACAAGGTTTTATCCTTCAATTTTGATTTACAAGCTGTTTTGCAAACTCCAAAAGGAGCAGCTGGGCCATATTTTTATGTCCGAAAACTTGCTGTATACAATTTAACCTCGTATAATTTAGGAAACCAAAATGTAGACTGCTATACCTGGGATGAGACACAAGGAAAGCGAGGAAGTGTTGAAATTGGGACATCTGTCTATAAATACATTAGTAGTCACTCTGACATAACCCACCTCAGAATGATGTCCGATAATTATGGTGGACAGCAAAAAAACTTTAACTTTAGTTGCATGCTTCTTTATCTTGCTGTGAACCACCCGACTATTAATTAAAAATTATTGGTCACGTATTTTTTGAATCAGGACACAGTCATATGGAATGTATTCATTCCAAAATAGAACAAAAGTCTAAAAATACTCCCGTTTACTTGCCTGATGGATGGGTTCAAATAATAAGAATGGCGAGGAGGAATCCTCGCCCTTTTAATGTCACTAAGTTACTATACGATGACTTCTTGGCCTTTAACGGCGCATTATTGCAATTTGTAGTAGCAGAAGCCAACAAACCTAAGAAAAAGCCACTAACGCCTACTAACAATACTCCGAAATTCAAAAAATACCGCAAAGAACATCCTAAATCTATTTTTATCAAAACCGACTACAACATTGAAAATTTCATTGAATTTAAACTAAAAGCAAAGAGAGGCAAAATTACCACCATAACACCTAAAAATGCTTACAATGAGAGCTTACGATGCGATGCTTACGATGCTTACAGGCTGCCTATTTCTAAGGCAAAAAAACAGATCTACTAAAATTGTGTCACGATCTTTTAATACCAAGGAGTTATCATCAATATTATGAGAATTTACCAATATTAATATCTGATTCAGTTTTGGACCGTTTGCCCGAACCGGATAACGAAGAAGAAGATGAAGATTTTGTTGTTTAGATTATTTAATTCCATTAAAATTTTCTTTTTTAACTTTTTTTTATTTCATACCATTTTAACTAATCAAATCGTATTACATTAACATTTAAAATAAAAAAAAACATAGAAAAAAGACAAGCGATTTCTGCGTTATTCGCAAGTTTAAAATGTAATTATTATTGCACATACGAAATTAGGATTTCATAGTTGCGAATTTGACACATACGTGAATTGACTATGGGCGTAAAATATTTTTCTGTAATTTTTCTTAGAGGTATTAAAGTTGCGAATGTGATTTATTAGGTTATTTCACTCTTATTATACTTTAAAGATTAAGCAGCAGTATTCTGCTTACATTTCATAAAATAAAAACTAAAAAGACATCGATTTAATAAAGCGGGCCATTTAAAAAATAACAAAAAGGAGTTTTTTTGCTCTCCTGTAAAATTTGTAATTATACACATTCGCAACTTTACCATACAGGTGACGATATGATAAATAAATTTCATTATTTGCGAGCATCACTCGAGGGAACCGCTGCTGTAGTTATACAGTCCGTTGATTTCTCTTCAAGTAATTATATTGTGGCATGGAAGTTAATTTGTGACCGTTTTGACAATAAGCGATTATTGGTACAGAATCATGTGTCAGCTTTATTTAATATCGAGGTACTTAATAAAGAATCGTCTCTTGCTTTAAAAGGATTAATTGATCAATTAAATAAAAACTTACGAGCGTTACAGTCGTTAGGTAAGCCAGTCGAGCAATGGGACACTTTGTTAATATATGTATATAGTTACGCATAAGCTTGACCAAAAGACCTACCGTGAGTGGGAAGAGTATAAAGGCCGTCTAGACAAAGACAGCGGTATTACATTTGAGATATTCCTACAGTTCATGCGCACGCGCGCTGATTTAGTCGAGACATTAGAATTATCGCGAAATAACGTCTCCCACTCCCATATGATTAATCAAAACAAAGGTTCAAAGGTAAGGTCTATGGTTACGACACAGAATACTGAAACACCTCCTAGATGTTGTCGTAAATGCAAGGATAATCATAATTTAAATAATTGTCCCCAATTCCTTGCATTAAGTAACGATGCACGTCTTAAGTTATTGCCTACTCTAAAGGTATGTTATAATTGTTTTCGTACCGGTCATTTTGCTAATCAGTGTAAGAAATCTGGTTGTAGTTTTTGCAAACGTAGGCACAACACGTTGATTCACTCATCTGAAGTAAAAGGTGTTGTCAATTCACGTAATTATAATAATAACACGTTAATTAAGAATGTGTGTCCAACACCGTCGACATCTTCGCCTTCCGATGCACTCGCGACACCTGACGCGAATAACCCGGAGGCTAACGTAGCTTTGTCGGCAAGTATAGCTCCCGTCCATGAACGCAAACACCGCGGTGTGTTGTTGTCAACTGCGTTAATCAAGGTATTTGATAATAATAATCGTGAGCATATAGTGCGTGCGGTTCTAGACAGCGGTAGCACATCATGTTTTATGACAGAACAACTCTGTGAGCAGTTGAATTTAGAATGTAGTAGTATTAATGGGTCGATATATGGTATTAATAACGTGACTTCTCGCGTAGGCAAAGTATGCAAAGTCAATATGACATCATTAAGTCATAGCTACAATGCTAGGTTATATTGTTTTGTTTTGCCGTCAATATCGAATGATATGCCATGTAATGAAGTCGATTTATCAAACCTTAATATTTCTACTAACATTTGCTTGGCTGATCCTATGTTTTATAAGCCGTCAGAGGTTGATATTTTGATTGGCGCCGACATATTTTGGGATTTGATAGGGTCACAAAGACTGCAGTTAGGTATCGGACAACCAGTTTTATGTGAAACTAAGTTAGGTTGGATTGTTTCCGGTCCAATTACATTTAAAAATAATATTTCTGTCTCAAAGAACATTAGATGTAATTTTACTCATACTAAGTCGTCTGATACAAGTGACTTAGATGATATTCGCTTTGATCTATTGCGTTTTTGGCACATAGAAGAAGTTACCTCAGGGTCTTCTAATTATTTACCAGAAGAGAAGTTATGCGAAGACCATTTTATTAAAAATACTACTAGGTTGACTGACGGTAGGTTTTGCGTACGAATTCCCTTAAAACAGGATACTTCTTTTTTAGGAAGTTCTTATCAAAGAGCTGTCAATTGTTTATATACCTTAGAGAGAAGATTAAGGTCGAAACCGAATCTCAGTAAGTTATATCACGATTTCATGTCAGAATATGAATCTCTAGGGCACATGACTGAAATTAAGAATCATTGCTTATCTCCTAATGGCTATTTCATACCTCACCATGGGGTACTGCGTGAGTGTAGTACCACCACTAAATTGCGTGTTGTGTTCAACGCGAGCTGTCCTATGTCATCAGGAATTTCTTTAAATGATGTGCAAATGGTAGGCCCTACGGTTCAGGATGACCTTCTGTCTATATTGCTTCGCTTTTGGCAGCATAGGTATGTTATATCAGCAGATATTGAAAAGATGTACCGACAGATAGCTGTCCACCTGTGTGACAGGCACTTGCAGCAGGTACTTTGGCGCGATAGTTCAAGTGACGCTGTCAAGGTTTTTACGCTAAACACCGTGTCATATGGTACCGCTAGTGCAGCGTTTCTAGCCACGCGTTGCCTTAAGCAAGTTGGCCTTGAATGCAAAGTTGAAATGGTTTCCGATATTATTAAACATGACTTCTATGTAGACGATCTGTTAACTGGCCATGACAATTTTAGTGTTTTAATGTACATTCGTTCAGAAATTACCCAGGCACTTAAGTCAGCGTGCATGCCATTAAGAAAATGGAGATCGAATAATCCTAAGTTAGTACCCGAGGCATCCCAACTCTCTTTAGATTTGAATTCTAATGAACCCGACAAATTGTTAGGCCTTGATTGGTTTTCAGGTACTGACGAGCTAGGTTTTTCTAGTAGTTCTAATTTACCATCAAATGGTAGATCTAAGCGTGCGTTTCTTTCGGTAATTGCGCGTATATTTGACCCTCTAGGTCTATTATCTCCATTTGTTGTAACCATGAAACTGATGTTACAAAGAACGTGGCTTGACAAATGCTCATGGGATGAGCCTTTGGTCCCAGAACTCTCACTCATGATAATTGGAATAATATAGTCCAATGCTTACCTAACACAATTTTCGTGTTCCACGAATTGATTTATGTAATTCACCTAAAATATTAGAGCTCCATGTATTCACTGACGCTTCCGAGCGTGCCTACGGTGCTTGCGCATATGATCGTAGTATAAATGATAATGGTGAATGGTTCGTTTATTAATGGCTAAGAGTCGAGTGGCACCTATTAAAGTCACCACAATTCCTAGATTGGAGCTGTGTGGTGCAGTAGTCGGAGCTCGCATTTATGAGAAGATTTTAAACTCTCTTCGGGTTGAGTTTAGTCGTACCTATTGTTGGACCGACTCCACCATAGTTTTAGGTTGGCTACAGATGTTGCCTACAAAACTTCAGCCTTTTGTACGCAATCGCGTAGCTGAAATTTTGGACAAGGCAGGCAACTGTACATGGAGACATGTTCCAACTGACAAGAACCCAGCAGACCTGATATCTCGTGGCATAGATATTATAATAATAAATTAATAATAATAATAATAAATTTATTACGAAAAAACTTTTTACAAAAAATAACATATACATAAAATTATACAGCAAATACATAATAAAATCTAATAATAATATTTTGGTACAACACACACGGTCATCTGATCCCAAACTAGGCAGAGCCTGTACTATGGCAATCAGACAACTGTTAAACATATTAAATTTTAATAATTACAAATATGTATACTATATTTATTTCATAAAAATCTTATATAGGGATAATAATAGGGTGCCTGTACTAGGGTAAAACCTGTGCCACAGGCGTTAAGGGCACTTGTTGCGAACTATAATTTTTAACAATATTTATCAAGTAAAACATGTATAGGTAGGTAACAAATAAAATACAATTTAGAATAATTTACATTGTTAGAGTAACATTATGACGCTTTTAGGTGTCCTCATTATAATCTATGCTATTTATATATCTCGATTCAGCAATCTTTTTCGCCGGACATTCTGAGTCACCTGTTTTGTGATCGCTCGGTTTTTTGAAGCGTACACATGTTGCACATTTTGGTGAGTCAGTTTTCTTAGTGCACTCATTTACCTGGTGACCTAGTTCACCGCACTGTCCGCACGTGTAGGTTGCTTCGCGACAAGTTCGAGCTGCGTGTCCATATAGTTGACATTTGAAGCATCTGGTCACCAACGTGAAGTCCCGAACTGGGCAAGACGTCCAGTTGATGAAGACACGATCCTGATTTATAAGGGTGTTTCTTATGCTAGCTGTCACTTCCAGTACAAAGTTGCATGTTGGTGCGTCTTTTTTTCCTGATTTGTGGCTCAACTTCATAGAGGACATGTACGACTCACGCGTTAGGTTTGGCAATTTTTCGGCTAGATTTTGGTCAAATATGAGGTCAAACACTTCCTGGTCACGTAAAGTAACTGGAACCCCGATGACTATGATTCTAGGTCTTCTTTTATGTGGCTCTTCCATTTTTAGTCCGGAACTGGTTAGCTGAGTCGATTTTCGAAGCTTCTCTATGTCGTCCTTCGTTTCAGTGCTGATAATAACACCACCGTTCTTGGTCCTTCGTAGTCCTCTTACGTGCAATTTCAATTGCTCTGGGCAGATAATTTTTTGGACTAGAGATTTGGTATCGTCACTAGATTTTTGACCATCTTTAGGGTAAATAGCTATTGAGCTCAATTTTTTAGGGCACACAAAATCATTGTTATGGGTCTTAACCATTTCCGCAAAGGATGGCTTGCCTTGTTGAGTCACTGGTTTATTGCTGTTTACTTCCATGGTCTCCCTGATAGATTTTTTGAAGTCATTAAGGCATTCAGCTAGGTCTTGGTTTTCCTTTAATGATTCTAGCGAAGTGTGGATCAAAATCGCTTTTTCCTTCAATGACTGGTAGTGCACAGCCATCTGAGAGACTCCATTTCCGACCTTCCGCGCAATTGAATTGATTCTCAGTTTTTGTTCAGAGTTCAGTTTCCCGTCTGCAGCAATTTGGCATACCTCATTCAGACATTGTTCTATTGTTGACATCCAATTCTTGATATCGCTGGTCCTCAAGGCTTCAAAGGTGAGGTCTTTCTTCTGTTGCGACTGAGGTGTGCTGGGAGGGCTGCGAGGGCTACTTTCCATAGTAGCCATGATTTGTTTTAGTCGCTTGTCATAATAACATTTACTCAATCACTATAAATTGCAAGCGTTTAGAAATCTAGGTCACTGATTTAATAAACATGTATAAAATTAATGCTAATAATAAAACGCACGTCTGTTCACTACAAAGTGCGAGTATATCAATGAGATATTGGTTCTCTGCAATGTTCAGATTTATGGTGGAGCGGGCCGGGTTTCGTGAAACTTAATCAGTCAGATTGGCCTTCTCAGCTCACGCATTTAGAACAGCAAACGTTGCCTGAAACTCGACCCATCGTTTCATTAAACACTACTGTTACTAGAGAACCTAGTAACAGATTAATTAATTTTAATCGTTTTTCAAACTATTCACGAATAATACGCACCATGGCTTATGTTTTACGGTTTATTAAACTGTGTAAGAAATCTCGTGTTTCTAATAAATATTTAAGTCAAGGGGATTTACAGGCAGCGTTAAATATATTAATTTTGCACAGTCAAATCGCATCCTTTCCTGAATATAGCTTACTTTTAAAGAAGAAAAGCTTGCCTGCGAAAAATCCGCTATTAAAATATAATCCTTTTTTAGATAAGAATAATATAATGCGTGTAGGTGAGCGTTTAGATAATTCTAATTTCAATTATAATAAAAAGCATCCAATTATTTTACAGTCCACTCACGAGTTTACGAAATTATCATTTGCCTTTAAACATAAGCGCCTGATGGACGCTGGTCCGCAGTTATTATTATCTAGTATAAGGGAGTCATATTGGCCGATAGGCGGCCAAAATTTAGATAAATCATGTTCTCACAATTGCATACGGTGTCACCGAATGAAAGGTAGGGTAGCTACACCCATAATGGGAAACTTACCGCAGCAGCGGCTCTCTCCGGGTGGTTATCCTTTTGATAGCACTGGGGTGGATTATGCTGGTCCTATCATGTGTGCTAGTCGGCAAGGTCGCGGATGTAGGTTAGTAAAGGTGTATATTGCTTTGTTTATATGTTTTGCTACCAAGGCAATTCATTTAGAGGTTGTTAGTGACCTAACTAGCAGTAAGTATTTATTAGCTTTAAATCGGTTTATTGCGCGACGAGGAAAGCCCAATGACATGTATTCAGATAATGGTACTTCATTTGTCGGAGCTTACAATAAACTCTCAAAGTTCCTTAAACCTCATTGTGACTCAACAGCAGAAAGTATAGCTGGTGATGGAATTAACTTCCATTTCATTCCGGCGTATAGCCCTCATACTGGCAGAATTTGGGAGGCTGGTGTCAAGTCGACCAAATATCATTTAAACCGAGTGTTGGGACATTGTAATCTAACGTACGAGGAGCTTAACACCACGTTAGTCCAAATTGAGGCGATACTGAATTCTCGCCCATTAACGCCGTTATCTTCGGATCCCGCTGACTGCACTCCTCTTACTCCGGGTCATTTTCTTGTTGGCCGGCCGCTGACATCTATAGCACAGCCAAATTACCAGGACTACTCCATGAGTCACCTTACTCGTTTCCAACGAATTGAGCAGCTTCGTCAACATTTTTGGGTGCGTTGGAGCAAAGAATTCGTCTTCGAGCTGCAGCAAAGAACCAACTGGCGTTCCTGCAAGGACGGGTTGAAGCTGGATTCTTTGGTGATCATCAAGGATCAAAACTTGCCACCCCTGAAGTGGAGATTGGGAAGAATTGTCAAAATTTACTCTGGATCCGACAACATTGCTCATGTGGCTGACATTCGTACATCTGTTGGAGTGATAAGAAGGGCGTTCAACACTATTTGTCTATTGCCCATATGTGATACTGTTGGTTGAAAGGCAACCTTTCAACGCCCGGGGGCATGTCTAAATCATTAAACTATAATAAAATATTAGCGCCTACGCAATTAGTGATACCAATTTAAATTATATTCTCGTTGCTTCTTGTAGCTATAATGCACCGCAATGTCATTGTATTCGGTATCTCACTTACTTGTAAACCATCTAACTGTCCGTAGCCATTACAAGTTAAACCACAGTTCCGATTTTTATTTAAATCCATTTTGCGTCGCTGAGTCCTGTACAGGTCTGTACTAGAATTGCAGCTAAAATATGTGTTAGTGATACATTTGGTTATACAGAAGTCTATTAGATCTGGGGCCTTATCATGAGCTCTTATAACAGGTCAATTTTAGACGAAAATTGAACTGTCCTGCTAATTTCGAACAATAATCTGCCAAAAAGCAGGCGAGTCAGCGATGACGTCACTAAACCGGCGAGAAGCCGGCGAGCGGCCTATTGTCTAGTTGTCAATTCTTTGCATTTGACAGCAGGTTAGAAACTGACATGCGCCTATTTTAGACCTTTTGACACTTGAAACTCGTAAATTGAACTGCCGTGCTATCAAATTTTGCAGCTATGTTAAACTAACTTTAATTGAAATGTTTATCGTATTATCAATACAATACGTAATTCATAAGTAATCATTGACATATTTTTATGATAGCAGTGTTAATGGAGCTGTATAATTTATGTAAAAAGTGTTGTGTTTCTGTGAACAAAACTCATAATACCTACTAATGTGCGATGAAGATAAGTTCATATTTCTCGGACAGAATTCAGTGAAATAAGTAACTTTATTACTACGTTTGTCAACGACCTACCTAAAGCCATCGAACAAAAGATGTTTTATTTGTTCATGATACTACCTAGTACATATAGTAGTAGTAAATCATGCCTAGAAACTGAAAGAAATGTGACAATAAATACAATAATTGGAATGCCTAAAATGATTTACTAGTAAATGTACTTACATAAAAATTGTTGAATGTTCAAACTGTGATGACATGTAGAAATAGAAAAAAATAACTTAAATCTTAATATTAAAATAAGAACCTCTTGAATTTTCTGTTATTCAAGAGGAAGAGAGTACAAAATTCTTAGGTATTAATCTTGACTATTTCTTTAAATGGATAATTCACTTAAAGATAAGTCTAAGATAGCAAATTAAAACTATATTCCTATGTATTTTATATGGACAAAGAGTGGATAACTAATTTAGTGTAATCACTATATACCATGCATGTGTCCTTTTTAAGATATGGTGTCATCTTTTAGAGCAACTCAATAGAAATTGTCTTTAAAGCTCTAAAGAAATGTATCTGTGCAAACTGTAGAATTAAGTTTACCTACTGATTCATGTAAGCAATTTATTTTGCTATTATGCATACATTCACATAATACCTAATAATAAAACTTTATTGAATAGGTAGTGTAAAAGTAAAAAAATATTATAATAGTGAAATATGTAGTCCGACTAAATCAAACATCACAAATGAAAAAAGTACCTAAATAGTAGTAACTATTCTCTGTATACTGTCTCAAATACACAATAATTTATTAAAAAATTAAGTGTACTAGGTAGTAATACATAAGTAATACACAGTTAAATATAAATTCTTTTTTTTTTTCTTTGTTTTTTAAAGACGACTCCCGCATTAGGTTGCAAGCCCTGTGTCGCGGAAAACTAAACGCGAAATTAAATAAAGCAATAGCTAATAAATAAAAATATGAATATTATAATTGTAAATTATAATATATTTTTATTTATTAGCTCAAAATCCAATTCAATGTTATTTACTATTATTTTACTTAGCAATATAGGTATTATTGTTCTAATTTAATATGTAATAAAGTAATAAGTAACACTGTTTTTTTAATTACCTAAATTAAAAAAACAGTGTTACTTATTACTTTATTTTGACTGATGACAAAAAGACGTATTGTATTATGTAGCTCCCATAAAAAAATCTCATATTCGCAAAAATAAATTGATTTAATTTGTTTTCAAATTTACTTTAGTTCAGAAAAACGTTGACTTTCTCAGATACATTTAGATACATTTTGCGTTATCAACTCAATAAAGAAATTGTAGCTACCTAGCATAGCCTAGCATCAATTTTGTAGTAAACTCCAAATTTGGCAGGAATGTTAAGTCTACAAAATAATTATGTTAATGCCATACTTAAAAAAAGCTTCAACAAAGTACGTACTGTGTTTTATTACTATCAATAGGTATACTGTATATCCAATTGAATTTCAAAACGGTCTCTTAATATCTTTGCCAAGCTATGTATAAGCATGCAGTTGATGTATAAATAGATGACCTCCTAGCAAAGAGTATTTTAATTTAGAGATATTATACCTATTCCACAAGTATTTGGTATGCGAAGACACAAGTGCATTCTTTATTCTCTCACTCTCATAGTCAGATTGGATATAAATCCGACACGACCGGAGAGAGATTAGGCACAGGACTGAGGGGTGTGACCACAGATAAGGGTGTGACAATTTACGGTCACCAATGTCCTAGCTAAACGTACTATAGGGCTGTCCATAGTAATGGATTTTATAATGGTCCAGTTATTTGTATTAGTTACCTACGATTTTGTTGTTAAAATCTTAACAATTTATAGGGCAATAGAATAGGTACCTACGTAGTATTGAGATACCATGTATAAAATCACATAAGTAGTAGGTAAGTAAGTATAACTATTGATAATTTTGCTTATTATCATTAGGTATTACTTCGAATTTTCGGTACCTAAGTAGGTATATAGAAAAAAAATTAGTATGTAAAGAAAAAAATGCAATAGTATCAAGGGAGAATGCAATATAATTGAGATTATGAGAGATAAGTCTAAACAACCTACCCATAGATTATATACTTAAACTGGTAAACCTTCATACCAATATTCTTTCAATAGATGCGCACAGCACTATCTTTGACATGTAGTGTAGGTAAGCTCGTTCGAAAACGTATCCTTCCCAAGGGAATTTATAACTTTATTCTTGTGTCTTATTTAAAGTTGATATTAAGATTTTTGAGATTTTTTCGCAGAGAAGTTTAATCGTTTATTTTGCATAATCAAGCTTTTATTGAGTTTGTTTTTGTTATTATACTTCATAAAATTAGAAAAAATAAAACGTGTTTTAGAACGTTGCTGCAGGACAGCATGTTTTAAAAGTGCATGGTACAAAATAACAACCTGCCTGGTTCTAACACGATGTTGAACTGCCCTGTACTTGGCAAATAGTCTAAATGTTCATGGTACGGCCCCTGGTTTCTTCCTTGGGTCAGTAGGCCAATACTCGTATGTTGGTTCCCCAGTAGAAACAACGCCCAGATGCAGTTTGTTAATGGTCGATAATAACTGTCGTCCCTTAAGAGAGATAATCCGAGAACCCCAGTATGTGTGTTTAGCGTTATAGTCACCGCCTGCAACAAACCTTAGCCCCAACGTTGCGAAGTACTCCTCATAGTCCTCTTGCTTCATGTTATGTTTTGGTGGACTATAAACAGCTGATATGATCACCGGACCTGACCAGTCTTCTATCATTATAGTCGTAGCCTGCAGTTTTTCTGTACAATAGTGGTTCACCAAGTGATGTCTAATATTGTTCCTAATCAAAATTGCACTTCCTCCGTGAGCTTTACCGTCAGGATGCATTGTGTGATAGAATTTGTGTCCTGGTATACTGAAATGGTTCTTCCTAGTAAAGTGCGTCTCTGATATTAACATTATGTCAATGTTGTTTAGATACATATATTTTTTAACCTCAAGGGTATGTTGTGTTATGTTGTGTCGAAAAAAACAAACTGCTAACGGATCAATTTAGGGATTTGCACGAAAAACTTAAACAATTTGAACAACAAGCACGAGAAAGCAATGTTGAAATTCAATGTGTACCAGAGCATAAATCAGAAAACTTACTTACTATACTAAATCAACTTGGAAAAATGGTGGGGAATGAATTTAATGGTAATGACATTTTATCTTACCACAGAGTACCTAAAATCGACCCAAGCTCTCAACGTCCACGAAACATTGTGGTCAAATTGGCCAGTCCGAGAATACGGGATAATTTTCTCGCCGCAGTTAAAACTTTTAACAATGGCCACAATAAGATAAGCGATAAATTGAATACCAGCCATATTGGAATTGGAGGAAATAAGCAACCTATTTATGTATCTGAACACCTATCTCCATCAAACAAGAAGTTGCATGCTGCAGTTAGAATTGTTGCTAAACAAAAGCAGTATCAGTTTGTTTGGGTCAGAAATGGCCGCATATTTGTAAAGAAAAATGTTACAGCTAATGCGATTCTTGTTAAAAATATGGACTCGTTAAAGTCATTGTAAAGTGTTTTTATATTGTTTCTATTTTGAAATTTATTGTTAAGTTTTATTCCGCTTAGTTTTGTGTTTGTTTTTTGTATTTTATTTATCTTAAATTCTCTTTAAATATTTTTTACCAAAATGTAAGAGGCTTAAGAACCAAAACAGAGGAACTTTATTTAGCAGTACTAAAACATGAATATGATTTGATTTTAATCACAGAGACTTGGCTAAATGACACTGTAACAGACCACGAATTTATTGATCATCGATACATAGTTTTCAGACGTGACAGGGCTTCCACAATATCTTCGACTTTCAAAAAGGATGGAGGTGGTGTAGCCATAGCAATCCTTAAAAAATATGAGGCACAGAGGCGAACAGATTGGGAATCCCATTGTGAAGAGTTGTGGGTTACAGTTAAATGCAAAAACGACTTAGATCTAAATATTTGTGTTGTTTACCTCCCGCCACCGATTAACCAAACGTATGTTGACACACTTCTCGATAATATTACAGACGTTATAAATAGAAAAACCAAAAACAATTCCATAAATTTGGTAATTGGTGACTTTAATCTGGGAAATATTCTGTGGGAGTACCAGTCAGATTCTCACACTTTAATACCTAAGGGCACTAAAACGATGGAGGCAAATTTTTTGGACGTTATGGCTTTCAATTGCCTTAACCAATTCAACAACGTTTTTAATCATGGGCACCGTACATTGGACCTAGTCTTCAGTAATGCAAGTTACGACGAAATTTCTGTCATACAATCAACTGACCCACTTTTATCTATTGATACACATCATCCTGCATTAAAAATATGTTTAACATCTTCTTCGAAACATCCTATAACGAAAAATAAAATTCCTTCATTAAACTATTACTTGTGTGATTTTGAGATGGTTAATAGCGAATTATCGAAAGTCAATTGGGCATCTGTATGGCTTGGTGAAAGTGATGTGAATAAGATGGTCCTAAAATTTTATGACATTATACTATTGATTATCAATAAACACACACCAGTAAGTAAACCCCGTGACGAACGCTATCCAGTCTGGTACAGTCGAAGTTTGATCAAGTTATTGAAGGACAAGGCTAAGTATCATCGACGATTTAAAAAATTCGGTAATCCAAGGGATAAGATGGTATTTGACCATTTTAGATCTCAGTCCCAAGCAATGATTAAAGATTGTTTTTCAAAATTTAAAAACGATATACTATTAAATTTACGTAAGACCCCCAAATACGTTTGGAAATATCTTAAAAATAGTCGGAACAATAATAGTCCTATTCCACATGAAATGAATTTGAATAACACCAATCATGCAAAAGGAGGTCAAGAGATTTGCAATCTATTTGGTTCCCATTTTCAGTCAGTGTACAAATCTGATTCCATTTCTAGAATCAAATCACCATCTAGTATTTCGTACAATGTTGATTCACACTGTAAATTTGTGATTAGTGTCAAAGAAGTGCAAGACAGCTTGTCTTCGTTAAATTGTGATAAAGGAGCTGGGCCCGATACAATTCCTCCCTTCTTTTTAATGAAATGCGCTAAATTTTTAGCTGAACCACTTGCTACATTATATAATAAGTCACTGTTATTGGGTGTGTTTCCTGAAATATGGAAAATGGCCTATGTCACTCCAATTTACAAATCAGGGGATGTCAATAACGTAGTTAATTATAGGCCCATATCAATTCTTTCTACTTGTGGTAAGATTCTTGAATCATTAGTTCAAAAACAATTGTATCAAAACTTAAAACATCAATTTAATTTGACTGCCTCTGTGGCGCGGTGGGAGTGTATCCGACTGCTACGCAAGAGGTCGTGGGTTCGATCCCCACCCAGGATAAAACTTTGTGTGATGAGCACGATGGTTTATTCTGTGTCTGGGTGTTATTTATCTATAATATGTATGCATTTAGAAATATATAAGTATGTTTATCAGTTGTCTGGTTTCCATAGTACAAGCTCTGCTTAGTTTGGGATCAGATGGCGTTGTGTGAGTTGTCCCAAGATATTATTATTATTATTATTAATGACAATCAACATGGTTTTCGACCTAAAAAATCAACAATGTCCAACTTAGTTGAATATATATCAGACGTATCGATTGCAGTTGACGCCAAGAAGGAAGTACATGCAATTTACACAGATTTCAAAAAGGCTTTTGATCTAGTTGACCATGATATCTTACTGTCAAAACTGGAAGGGATGGGAATACACGGTTCATTACTGCGTTGGTGCGAGTCATACTTACGAAACCGGTCTCAGCTTGTAGTCGTTGGCGGTTTTAAGTCACTGAAATACATGATTCCATCTGGGGTTCCACAGGGCTCCCATTTAGGGCCGCTTTTCTTTCTTGTTTTTATAAATAATATTGGGCACGGTATTAAATCAAAATTTAAACTTTTCGCAGATGATTTAAAACTTTATCGTTCTATTGAAAATGATTTGGATATAGCACTACTTCAAACTGATATTGATACGATATTTGCTTGGTATTTAAATAATTTTATGGAGCTCGATAAATGTCATTTCATTAAATTCAGCAGGCACAAAAATCCACGCCCAGCTAGATACACTATTAACAATATTCCATTAAGAGAGGTAGATAGTGTAAGAGACTTAGGCGTTATTGTCGATAAGGACTTGAACTTTAGGAACCACTTTGATCACATCATTTCTAAAACGTCTAAACTATCAGGATTCATCGTAAGGCAAATGAAAATGTTTAAAGAACCCAGCGTTACTATTATAATCTACAACAGTTTCATCCGTAGTATCCTTGAGTACTGCAGTACGGTATGGAGTCCGTGCTATCAAGTACACTCAGATAGGCTAGAAAGGGTACAAAAGCGATTTTTATATCATCTAACATACGCTGAAAATAAATGCAGTACCCTAAACTCTTATAAGTCTAGGCTTAACTATTTTAATATGTCAACCCTGAGGGATCGTAGAAAAACTCTTGATTTTATTTTTTTATACAAGATTATTCATGGTCAAATAGAGTCACCCGATATCTTATCTAAAGTCGATATAAACGTACCGCGTCCTTGTAGTCGCTTACATAATCGTAAGACTTTTATACTCCCGAACTATCGTACAAACTTGGGTCAATCTGCCCCTGTGTGTAGAATGTTACACCTAGCCAATTCTTTGCGTAGCGAGATAGACATTTTCTCTGGTTCTGTAGCCTCCATTAAACTTCAACTTAAGAAATTTATTTCATAATTATAAAATATGGTAATATACCTATTACAATAACATTAATCTTAGTTACCTAAAAATTAAGTGTTAATTTAATTAAGAATGCTGTGTTCACATCAAGTAGATGACAATCCGATGTACTTTATTAGACTTACTTTTACTAGAATGTTTGATTGAACATCAGTTTTGTGAACCAAATAAAAAAAAAAAAAAAAAAAAATGTTTTGACAGTCCATTTGCATTCCAAAGAGACATTTTTATGGAGTCCAGTTTGGAGTTAATTTGGACGTGAGATTTAGGATGAGATTTGTCATTGTTGTTAATTGTTGCATCATTTGTTTCATTAATGTCATTAATTCTCTCATGTCATTGTTATTGTCATTCCTAATATTATTCTTAAGTTCTTCAGCTTGTTGCTTGTCAGATGTGGCTTTTGTAATATTTGCATATGTTATGCCTGTTGTTGATGTCATGTTCGATATTTGTTTTGTCTTTTCGATTAGAGGAGGTCTTTTAGTTCTTTCAGGTGGCGGTGCAAATTTGATTTTTTGTAGCCCTACACTTTGCAGCCCTTATAATTGGCTGGATGGTTACCTTCACACAGCACACACTTCACTTTGTCAGATCTATTTTTTTGGAGGCAGTCAGCTGACAAGTGATCACCAGCACTTTATGCATTTTGGCCTTCTCCTACAGTAGGCTTTTGTATGTCCATATTGAAGACACTTTCCACATTGAGGAATTTCTCTCTTTGGTCTAGGGGGTTCAAATTCCACTTCACAGTGTAGAAGATATTTTATATCATAAATGGACTTATTATTTTCTTTTTGTTTTATTTCCACTATAAACATTGGTAGTGCTTTTTTAGTTGCATGTTGTTTTATCTTTAATGGTACACATATAATGTTAAGAAACAGTGTCAAAAATCTGGGTATTTATATTGATCGAACGTTATCTTGGATTCCCCAGCTGCAGGAAGTTAGTCGCAAATTATTTGCATCTGCAGGGTCCTTATGTAGACTCCGAAACTTTTTACCAATTACCACTAAAATTGCGCTGGCGCAGTCTCTTCTTCTACCTGTACTTGACTATGCTGACGCCAGCTATCTCCACCTCACCGAGGAGCAACTTACTAAACTTGAGCGCCTTCAAAATTTCTGAATTAAATTTATATTTGGTTTGCGTAAATATGATCATGTTTCCGAATTCCGCAAAGTGCTCAAGTAGCTCCCAATACGCCTTCGTCAGAATACTCACATTCTCTCATTACTGTATAGTATACTCTTTAATCCGTTTACTCCCTTGTATCTTAAAGAACGTTTCAAGTTCCTTCATGAGATTCCAGATTCCTTAGGTCATCGGAGGATTGGAGGTTAGAAATTCCAGCGCATTCCACAAAATTCTATGATAGGTCGTTTACTGTCGAGGCAGCAAGACTATGGAATGAACTGCCTCTAACTATAAGACGAGCCAATTGTTGGCATCGTTTAAAAAAATGTTGAGGGACCACTATATCTCTGAGTAAACTTTAATTTTTTATTAATTACCTATATTTTCTCTTTGTTCTATATTTTCTTGTCGTTGTAGTTCTTGATAACGATAAATTAATATCACGCTGTACACTACCCCTACCTAATTCGTGTATTTATGTCTCTGTCCATCCAAAGGTTGCCTGGAACAGATCGCTCTTAGCGATAAGGCCGCCCATTGTACGTTTTTATTATACAATGTTTTTTATATTGGTGTACAATAAAGTTTATATTATTATTATTATTCCCTTTATTTAACATTTCTCTAATTTTTTACACTATTAAATATTTATATAAAAAAAATAATAAAAACATTTCATTGTATAAAAAATTGCAAACCCACCGGCGTCGGGTACAGGGACCAAGCCACCGGTGATTAGGGCTTCAGGGGGAGGAACCTCCTCACTATACGTGCCGTGTCAAGGAGTACGGCCTTCTGCATCAGGCCCTAGACCCAGCTACCCAACGCGAGCCTCTGTAGATGTTGGTCCAGGCTCTTCGCAACAAGTCTGTGGACTGATACAACTATCGGCACAATGACTGCTGAATTCACATCCCACATGTCAACAATCTCGCGGGCTAAGTCCAAATATTTTATTTCCTTATCTTTTTCTGCCTTCACGAGATTATTGTCATGCGGGATGGTGATGTCAACAATCATTGCGCGGCGCTCTAATCGATCTATCATCACTATGTCAGGCTTATTGACGACAATAGTCCTGTCAGTGATGATAGATCGATCCCAGTACAATGTGGCACGACCATTTTCGAGAACAGGGTCGGGTGCATACCTGTAATATGGTACCTCTGTTTCCACAAGGTAATATTTCAGGGCAAGTTGCTGATGGACAATTCTGGCTACTAACCAGAGATAATATGTCTGAGGGATTCTCCGGGATGATGGCATGCCCGACAGATGTCAACCGTCCCATCCTTCATTAAATATCTCCGATAGTTATTCGTCTTAATAACTTCATCCATAATCGCAAAAACAAAACCTTCACTTTCCTCAAATAGGTCACCAAACCGTAGCCAGGACACAAATGATAATGTGTCTACATCCGGTCCATTTAAGGCCCGAAAGAAGCGTCCATGCAGTTCCTTACCCTTCCATATTTCCCGGCGGTCATCAATACCAAGTATCACAGGTTTGCGCTAGTTCTCTTTTGCCAGAGCAAGCGGGGTGAGCCCGTTGTCCATGGCAACTACATCTCGGTGCATATCAGCGTCCACGTGAAGGAAATATTCCCTGAGGTTGCATACCTCGCGGTTGTGGAGGGTCTTGGCATTTAGGAAACCACGACCCCCACAGTTCCGCAGGATATACAACCTCATTACTGACGAGCGCGGATGATGCATTCGGGATGCAGTCAACAGTGACCGGACTCTCCTATCCTTGGATAGGAGAGTCCGGTCACTGTTGACTGCATCCAATTCGGTCCAATTCAGTCTGAGTCCACTTAAGTATGCCGAAGGAGTACATTAAGAGCGGCATGACCCAACCGTTGCAGGCGCGCACCTTGTTGCCGCCTGAAAGAAGACTGTAAAGAACTTTTTTAAGACGGCCGAAGAAGCGCTCCTGCAACGCTTGTTTCATATCCGCATTATTAATACCCAAAGCCTGCGACATACCTAAGTATTTGTAGGTGACAGTCCCGGAGAGTGATCGAAGTTGAGTGGAATCCGGAAGCTGTATTCCCTCGGATTCCACCACCCTTCCTAACTTTACATGCATAACCGCACATTTATCCACCCCAAATTCCATCCTGATGGAGCTGCTGAAGGCTTCGGTTACCTTCAGCAGATCCATCAGTTGTGTACTGCTGGTGGCAAATAACTTAAGGGTCATTTATGTATAGCAAGTGAGATATCCCCCGACTACCTCTCCGCAACTTATAGCCTAGTCCTGAATCCTCCAGTAGGGTACTGAGTGGGTTCAGAGCCAGACAGAACAACAATGGGCTCAGACTGTCGCCCTGGAAAATTCCCCGCTCGATCTTCACAGGCAGGCCGTTGCCCAGAGTCCGGTGACACCCTGGATAGTGAAGGACCGTTCTCCATTGCCCCATACACAACCTCAAGAAGGTACACAGAGTTGCATTAACTTTGTACAACTCCAACACCCTCAGGAGCCATGTATGTGGCACAGAGTCATAAGCCTTCTTATAGTCTATCCAACACGTCGACATACTCTTGCGGCAACGGTGAGCCTGTTTACTAATGGTCATATCTATGAGGAGAAGCTCCTTAGTACCACGGCCCCCACGCCTACACCCATTCTGAGATAGTGTCATGATGTTATTGTCTTCGATATGTTTATTGATTTTGTTTCTCAGAATGGATGTAAGCAACTTAACAACGTTGGAAGGCACGTACCTGTCTTGTGAAGCAAGTGGGTAATGCCTTTTGTCATAAAGTCTGGTGACAAACTGGACTCCAGTGATGCTTGGAACCGAGAGGCCAAGCAAGCATGTGAGCTACGTAGCCACGTACCAGAAGTCGTGCAATCCATCGGGGCCCGGTGACTTCCAATTTGGTAACTGTTGGGCTGCTAGGGCTACGCCTTCGACAACTATATTAGTTGTCGGCTTTTCTGCAATGGGCTCACATGCTCGCTCAACAACTCGCATCCAATCACCTTCGGTGTGGACGACGGGTAACGACCAGATGTTGCGCCAGAAAGTCTCCATAGTATCATCATTCGGCAAGCACCTATCGTCACCACCGGGATCCGCTCGCTCCCATGTTCGATAAACCCACTTCTGATCACTTTTAAACATGCGGTTCTGGGTGTATCTCTCCACACGTCTCCTGTTTCTACGAATACGGTTTGCCCACGCATAAATTTTTTGTTTGTAGTCAATGCGCTCCGTGACCCGAGTGGCATATTCGTGGGGCCCAATGCCGGTCCCCATAAACGCTCGTTTCACATAGCGCATTATCTTTGGGCGTGTATTGCCCGACCTCGGCTCGGCTGCTTTTGGTCGCGTAGGTGTGTCCTGGGGAAACTTGACACGAGCTACGCGACATGCCGCAATGGCGGCGCGGTACATAATTGAATGTGCATTAGCCAAACTGTTGCACGAGTCAAAATAACTACTCAACTGTGAGTCCAAGGCACACACCAGCGCTTTATTTTTTCTATGTGTTGGCAAACAAGGTAGGCGTAGCCTGTTTGACTGCATAGAGTGATACTCCCGAAGCGCATCCTCAAAAGAGCTCCTCAGTAAATCATTGCAATGGGTACTCACAGTGATAGTAACATCATTCACTTCCTCATCGTCACACCTAGGGGCCACTGAAGCTGTAGCGGCGGCGGTTTCAACTACATCCGATGAAGTAGGTACGAGGCGGTTGCACTGTGCTTCCGAGCATGGCCTCTCAAGTACGTCATCCCCCAGCATACGATTCCGCTGAATGACACGCACTTGATCCGACAGTCGTTGAACTGAAACGTTGAGAGATGGTTCAAAGGTCTGAAAGAAAGCAAGTATCCGACTACGATACGCAGTGAGGTTAGTGCCTCCCTCTGTAGCCGCCAAATATGCGCGCATGACGTTTTCGTTAATGGATTCCGTCCATCGCTTGCGCTGCACATTACCCGGTGGTAATGTGCAGCGCAAGCGATGGACGAACCGGCTGCGAATAGGGCCCCCGCTACCGGTTAGCGGGGGCCCTATTCGCAGCCGGTGAGCCACGGGGTCCCAAGCCTGCCGAGGGCCGGCCTCTTCCTCGACGACGCGCAGGTGTTGACGCCGCCGGGGAGAAAAACTCGTCGCTCGAGCTCGACGCAACTGCAACCACAGCTGATGTACTATCTGACCTGACATGATCCTTGCAAGGCGGCTGCAAGGCGGAACTGGGCAACGAGCCTGTAGATGGAAGGCGTGCCTTTGTTTTGGCTCTTGTCCACATCGTCTAGTGTAAATAATTTAAAGTAACACGGTTGTTATGATTACACATTTATCCACATCACACTTTTTTTTTGTAGATATTCATTGTGTGTTTAGCGCTTATAACGCTGTTAATCTATTGTGGTGTTTAATAATGCAATATTAAATATTTTTTGATGATAAAACTGACTGACATGTTTGCGGTTGCCATGGTTAAAAATGAGTTAATTATTAGCCGATTTTACTAGTAACACCTAGTTTATGATAAAAATCATTAAGTAATTAAGTAATAATTGTGATGTAAAAGACACTTATGGCTATTAGTGTTCCAAACCTAAGGTTTACGAATAATAAACATGTATTTAAAACCAGCTACTATTTACATATGTGTGAGTACGATACAATATAAGAATTGTATTTTTCATGCTTATTGGTTACGGTGACACGTCAGAGTTACAAGGAGACATTCCATTAGCACTCAACGACTACAGAATTGAAGTTACTTTATTTGTTTGGTATAAGTATAGGTACAAAGTTTGGTTATGGAAAATTGTCAGTATAAAGAAGTGACAATAGAGAGTCAAGGAAATTTGAAGAGAAAGAAAACACTACAATGGAAATTTATTTTTAGACAGGTACTTTCATTTGTTTATATTTATTTGTTTATATTTAAGAGCAGGCAGTAATAAATTCTGTTAAACTTTCAGGCGGGTTTTTTTAGTTATTTTTTTTTATTTGAAATAAAATTTTAAGTGCTACACACTTTGCCTATGCGTTTATACGATATCTATTACCGTTGTGGAGAAATTTGTATAAAAATAGAATTCATGACCTTTGACTTCAAATATAAGACAACGCACAATCGGGATCAACGGGGACTTTTGTCATATCATATAAAATTAACTATTTAAGGACTGTACAATAAAGCAGCTTGTTTGGAATTCATGCAAACTTATTTTTCCCGGACTATTTGTTGCTATAGTTTTATGTCACTTAATTTTTGTTATTTTTTTTAATTAAAAAATAAAGTCATTCGGATCCCCTGTATGGCAGCATTATTTTACAAATCCCGAAAGTTAAATAGGTACGTTGTGAATTTGTAAAACGATGCTGCTTTGTTATTCTTGCAAATAATATATCTGCTCATTAAACCTTTATTCTATCAATATAGATCCTAGTATGTAGTGGAGGCTGGTCAACTATGTTCCTGTTTGGGATGTGTGTTGGAGCACCCACGGTGTTCATCCCCCAAATAAGGAAAGAAACCAACTCCACTAGCGTCATCACTAACGACATGGCTTCGTGGCTAAGTACGATATACCTACGATTAGCACTTGGTCCTTTCCAGTGTTGTCTATCCTTCTAATGTTCAAGGTTAAATCACTCGATAGTGATTTAACCTTGAACAATTGGCAACCTTGTATCCATATTTTGCATAAATCGCATTGTTATTGCAATAATTTAACGTATTTAAATAATTTTATTGGATTCTTATTGTACCTAATTATTCAATTCCAGGTGCTGCATACAGTTTTACATGCCTTCCTTTCATAATTATTGGGTCTATGGGCACAAAGTGGTTGGGGAGGAAAATCCCCTTTATAGTTGGAGCTGTACACATTTTGGTGGGATTTGTAGTTTTATACTACAGCACAAGCATCACTTATATATTCATTAGCCAAGTTATACTCGGAGTCAATGTTGCTTCGCAACTGGTTATGGTAGTCATGATCTTTACTGAGTACAATTCGCCTTTATATAGAGGACTGTTTTTAATACTAAAATCGACATGGTTTTATGGAGGCGTTTGGGTATCCAACGCAATCGGGACATTCTTATATTGGAAGATGATACCGCTGGTGGGAATGGTCGTCTCCATGTACCCAATTTTGAACGGAATCTTATTGCCTGAATCACCTTATTGGTTGGCGAGTAAGGGAAAGTTTGAAGAATGTGCAACTGCACATCGATGGTTGAAAGGTAGTGACGAAGAATCAGAGAGAGAACTGGAAACATTGATCAATTCACAAAAGGAATACATAGCTAACAACGAAAGTTCAACACATTCTATTAGAGATTGTTTCACATCATTTTGGAAAACCATGAAATGTAAAAACTTTTATAAACCTACTTTAATATCTCTCACAACTATAAGTCTTAGCGGTTTTAGTGGGAAAATATTATGTATTGTTTACGCTTTGGACATTATTAAGCAAATGACAAATAGTGAATCGACAGCTTATATTGGCATGTTAATATTGGATGGTGTTACAATCTTTAGCATGGTAATAGGTTGTATAATAGCAAGGTTCACAAGTCGACGAACTTTGTTATTACTAAGTTCATTTATAGGTGCAGTTTTCTTATATATTTTGTCCTTATATTTATACCTTATTAAATTAGATGTCATTACGGAAAATAAATACATATCCTTAGTGTTATTAACAGCATTTTCTATAGCTGTAGGATGCGGTCCTTTGATAATGGGTCATTCATTTTTTGGTGAGTTAATTCCAATCAGGTCTCGAAGTTTAGCCCTATGCTTGGTAGGTTTCACTAGTAAATCGATAGATTTTATATTGCTAAAATCTGGGCCTTTAATATTTAGAACATTTGGTATACATGGATTCTTCTTATTTTTTGGAATTTGTTCATCGTCACTTGTGTTGATTCTGTATAATTATTTACCTGAAACAGGTAATAAAACTTTACAAGAAATTGCTGATAGCATCAACACTACCAAAAAAAAAAGAATGCAGTTACTTGATAAGGAAAGTAATTATAATAATTAATGTTCTGTATGCGTTGTTAAATTTGTTATTATTGAGAGTCAATACAAGTTTTAGTAAAGCTGAATAATATGTAGCATTGTGTTTCTTTCTTCTTTATTTTCGTTAAGAAACTTGTTGAAATAGTTAAACAGTAAGTATTAAAAACGTCATAATTATATTATTTTCTGTATTTTCAATTCACTGTTTCTGATTTTAGCAAGCTACTCGATGCGATTCTCGTACTTTGTTCTTGATTTTCTTACGACTGGCGTGTTTTATGTAAGGCTGACCAGGGACACTTCGTATGCGTCAATTTTCCCCGTTTTTGCAACATTTTTCATTGCTGATCCGCTCCTATTGGTCGTAGCGTGATGTTATACAGCCTAAAGCCTTCCTCGATAAATGGGCTACCCAACAAAAAAAAACAATTTGTACGAATAGTTACTGAGATTACCGCATTCAAAGAAATAAACAAACTCTTTAGCTTTATAATATTAGTAGAGATTTATAGTTTTTCATTGATTAAGAAGATCCGCAGTTGACACTAAGCTAAAAAAAGGCGATAAAATAACTCTTGACAATATTACTGTAGAAGCTCTACTTTTTCCTAATTAATGGTCGCAACAGTACCTAGATGTGTGAGCGTGGGGATCCTAGTCACACTGAGAGTTACTGCCACTGATCGTACGCACTATTTAGAAAGAAACAATCAGCTACGAAGAATATAAGTTTATTGTCCCAAAATTACATAAATTCTTCAGATATTTACTAACAGTCTTGACCAGTGCTCAGTAACTGGCCGAGCTCCTAGTATTCGTCACGCTCATACACAAAACTGCTGAAACACAATTAATTCTTACTTACACTGTTGCTAAGGTACAACCGTAAACTACTTCCCCCAAATTTTTAGTTTTTAATTTATAAAAATTCTAAAACCAATTTTTTATTTTAAAAATAAAAACTAATATGAACTACACAAAAATGTTGTCATCCTATCATTACTTTAATTTCATACAACATTGAAACAAGCTCTCACTGTACACACTGGAATCAGCATTTCTGACGATAATAATTCTAGCTAATCATATTACAATGTAACTCGCTTTAAGTAAGCTCGCCGTGATGTTGCTGTGTGAGAGTTGGTAAAAAGGTTTAAAATGCTCATATTCAACAAGTATAAGGTACCGAAGATGACGATCTTTGGTACTTGTTGCATAAGAGCGTTTTGAAACTTTTGAATAGAGTTTTCCATCTGTTTCTGCATCCATTTCTTACTAGTGGAATGACCTTCGCCACCGCATTTGCTCAACATGGTTAGTAAAAACAGTATGCTAATTACTAATAACACTGTTCCGTACATTTTCAAATGACTCTCAATATTCGTAAAATCTAATTTGGTTTGCACCGTTCTGGGCTATTATAATTTGTAAATTTTTACTATACAATTTGGCCATTGTTAAAATAAATTTTCATTGATTTAATCACAACTGTATTATGCAATTCGTAATGATCTACTGAGTTATAGTAATAGAGTGTCAATAAAATATTTAACTTAACATTTGATAAAAATCCTTTCGTAATATCGCATATCTAGAGTAGGTTGCTTACTGTGAATTTGGATTATTGCAGTGTAACAAAACAATTACCTAAGTTGAACAAATTGTGCAACCATTTTTGTTATATATTATACGAATTTAGGTCAATACCTACATTCGTATAATATATAAAAAATATGGTTGCACAATGTTAAAACTACAAATTGTTACATATAATTTTATAAATTAAATTAAAATGGTGGTATTACCGTTTAACTAACTTTCTAAGGTACAATCTTTACCAACGCTGGTGCCACTATTTTCTATTTCTACAGAGTCATGGTTCAGAATAAAAGCTGATTTTAAACTATCAATTGACACATTTATAGTTCTGTTGGGCAGTTGAATCGTATAAACTTTGTTTCTCCTATTTATGACCTGGTAAGGACCTTCGTATGGTGGTACTAACGGTTTACTTACCTTGTCTTTACGTTTAAACACTCGTTCGCACTTAGCTAACACTTCATGAACAAATAATGCGCGTGAGCTCCGAGGTATTGCTGATACTGTTTTCAATTTGCTTATATTGTATCTTAATTGTATAACTTTTTTGCTCTGGCAACACTGGTAACGTCAGACGTTAATTTTGTTTTTTGATAGAATTCAATTTAAATTTTGTGAATTTTATTAGTTTTTATTAGTTAAAAAAGTGGTAAAGCTATCAAGTGAAGTGTATATGGCAAATTGAGAAAAGAAGAACTGTATTTTGTTGCGCGGACAAATTGATGTGCTGAGTGAGAGCCTGACCGGTCATCGTTATCGACGGACGAATTTCAAAGCTCATTAATAAAGCCCGGGGAGGGCTTTATTAATGAGCTGTTTATAGTTACCATTTGATACTAACTTATACTCCACAATCTTAGCTCTTTTAACGTTGTGTCAATCTCAGTTAACCTATTGTATCACTACATGGGGATGTACCTCCAAAACGAAAACTAAAACAAAAGAGCCCAAAGAGCTATAATGAAAGTAAGTTACTTGCTACCATTTTATCACCCTACTACAGATGTCTACAAACTAGCACAGGTACTAACTGTACGTCAACTATTTATCCTACACACAGCTATTAAAAAACACTCCGAAATAAAATTCGAATCTAATAAGCCTAAAAAAATCCGCAGAAAGGATAGGGTTTGTGACAAAAGAGTATTTAGAACTACTCTGTCTTATCGCTTCTTCTGCTTTCAGGGTAGTCACCTTTATAACAAGCTAAACGGCAGCCTGACTCTCACTCACTCACAAAAGAAAAATGTAAGCAAATGCTAAAAGAATGGCTACAAAAGATAGACTATACCAGCACGGAGAAATTATTAATTTAACACACAACTACATACAGGCACTTGCTCTCACGCACGCACACACACACGCACACACACACACACACACACACACACACACACACACACACACACACACACACACACACACACACACACACACACACACACACACATGCACACACATGCACCCACACAAACATAAACACAATCTATTAATGTGTAATATTTCTTTTAGTCTTAAAAACTTGTTTTCTATGTATACTTTGCCAAACTTCTTGGCAGTATATGATTAGGTATAAATGAGACAAAAGATGTAGTATAGTCTGGTTATAATTATCCAAAGGTGCATCTTATATACTAACGACTTCGTGTTGATAACAGATAGTAGAAACATTTAATAGATACTGAACGTGCGATAAGGAACATAAGATTGTGATGTAGATTGTAGATACAGCACAAAGATATTGTACTGTAACAGTACACCCCCCTTTAAAAAAAAATATGGTAATAGTGTTTACAATATAAATTTGACCTAGACCTTACTAGTTATTTGCTGATGTATATAAATAATAATGCTATTGTACGCGGTGGAATTTGATGACGCCTGTCATTAGTTATTTGCTGATGTATATAAATAATAATGCTATTGTACGCGGTGGAATTTGATGACGCCTGTTGTGGTGTGATTTGCTGACGTCTGTAATTTTGACTTAGCTGTTGCACGAGTGTTTATTATTTTTTTTCGTTAAACTCTTCATTCTTCTGTCCAGTGTTTCATTATGCCGTAAATTAGGATCACGCCGATTGTTAAAATAATCTGTCCCATTGCAACATTTCTTGTCCACCGTAAGTCCTCCTGGATCAGGTTACGGAGTTGGTCCGCTTCGTTTTGATTGAGGCAATTGTCCGTATTGTATGTTATCTGGTCCTTAGAACTTTGATTTCCCATTTTAGATGTCTTGTTGTTACGAGTAGTTGTGAATTAATGGTATATGTTAAGATCTATGTTAATATATATACGAATAGCTTGCTTATATCAGCGATTTTTTATAGACGTACTACTGGCTTTACTTTACGTCCCGATCGTGTAGTGTACGTGTGTGAATGCCTGTCGCAATCCTTTGAATCTGGCACGTAGTTTGATTCGTCATTGATCATGAAAGCTGGTTTCAATCTATCAATTGATATCACTGTCTCTTTATCCCTAATTCTAATGCAAAATGTTTTATCTGTTTTACTAATTACTGGGTAGGGTCCTTCATACGGTGGTGTCAGGGCTTTCTTAATTCTATCACACCGAACAAATACGTGTGAGCATTCTTTGAGTTCGGGATGCACAAATATAGCTTGATTGTGTTTTTTTCTTTTCGGAATTGATGTCATTTGTGTGATGTCCTTTTGAATTTGTTTTACAAACTCTTCGTACGTTGATAACTGTGCTGCTGATGACTCAAAAAATCCTCCAGGGAGTCGTATTGGCGTTCCATATGTCATCTCTGCTGAACTATAACCTGTGTCTTCTCGCAAGCTACTCCGCAACCCGAGTAAAACTGTTGGAATTTCTTTTAACCAATTTTCGTTGGATTCTCTTGTCATTAACGCCGCCTTTAAAGTTCTATGAAATCTCTCTATCATTCCATTGGATTGTGGATGATAAGGTGTTGTCCTAATTTTATGTATTCCCAAAAATTGTGAGAGTGACTCAAATATTCTTGATTCAAACTGTCGGCCTTGATCCGTAGTAATGCGCAATGGACATCCAAAACGAGTAATCCATCCTTCGAAAAGTGTCTTGGCTACTGTTTCTGCAGTTATATCTTCTACCGGAAATATTTCGGGCCATGACGTACAACGATCTATGATTGTGATTAAATATCTCTTCCCTTGTGAAATCGGAAGTGGTCCGACGATGTCAATATGTAAATGTTCAAAACGTTGCGCTGTCATAAATGTACCAGGAGGTGATATCGTATGTCGTTGTATTTTTGATTTTTGGCAGGCTATACATGATCTACACCAATTATTGATATCTTTGTTCATATACGGCCATAAATACCTTTGGGTTATCATTTTTCTCGTAGTTCTTTTTCCTGGATGGCTCATACCATGAATGGTATCGAAAATTTGTTTGCGAAAATGCTTTGGTAAGTAGGGGCGGCTTTTTCCAGTAGACGTGTCGCAGGTGATGTTTATTGTGGAACCCGGAAGCGTAATGTTTTTGAATTTTAATCTTTTATTGTCATGTAATTTACTTAGTTCATTATCTGTTGATTGACATTTTTCCAATTCAGCGTAATCGATAGGTGATGGCACGTATATTTCCTCTATTTGAGATAAGGCATCGGCGGTAATATTGTCACGTCCGCTTATGTGTCGAATGTTGGTACTGTATTGTGAAATGAAATCTAACTGCCGGACCCGTCGTGGTGTATCGTTTGATGATGGTTTTTGGGAGAATGCGTATGTCAAAGGTCGGTGATCCGTAAATATTGTAAATTCTCTTCCCTCGATTAATCTGTGAAAATGTTTGACGGCCATGTATATTCCTAACAGCTCTCTGTCAAACGTAGAATATTTTTGTTGAGATTCGCTCTATTTTTGTGAAAAAAATCCTAATGGTTCCCAATTGCGTCCGGATTTTTGTTGTAAAACTCCACCAACGCAAGTAGCACTAGCGTCGGTCATGAGCGCTAGTGATGCGTTGCGGGAAGGATGCGCTGTTAACACTGCGTTTTTCATGCTTTCCTTGCATTTTTCGTAAGCTTTGTCTGCTTCCGTTGTCCAAGGAACAGGTGAATTATCGTTCTTTTTTGAACCATGTAGATATTCGTTTAAAATTCTTTGATTTTCCGCTGCGCGTGGAATATTACTTCTGTAGAAATTGACCATGCCCAAAAATCTTCTTAATTCTTGAATTGTTTTCGGTTTGGGAAATTCCATGATTGCTTTGTAATTTTCTTCGGTAGGGTGTATTCCTTGGCTCGTTATATGATAACCTAAGAAATCTATTTCCCTTCTGAGAAATTCGCATTTTTCGAGATTAATGGTTATTCCATTCTCGTGTAAACGTTTGAAAACCGTTTCTAAATGCTGATAATGCAAATCTTCGTTGTCCGATGCGATGAGACAGTCGTCTACAAATATAAATACGAAGTTTAAATCTCTAAATAAGGAATCCATGAATCGTTGAAATGTTTGTGCCGCATTGCGTAATCCGAAAGGCATTCTTAAGTACTCAAAAAGTCCAAAAGGTGTGATGATGGCTGTTTTTTCTATATCTTTAACAGGAATACAATGGTATGCTTTACGTATATCTATCTTGCTTAGTATCTTCTTATTTTCTAATATGTATGTAAAGTCAGTTAATCTTGGTAGTGGGTATTTGTCCGGTACTGTCGTGCTATTGAGCATTCGATAGTCTCCGCACGGTCTCCATTCGCCATTTTTCTTTTTTACCATATGTAATGGGCTTGCCCATGGGCTATCTGACGGTCGGCAAATTCCGAGTTCTATCATATTTTGAAATTCCTTTTGGCTATGTCGTATTTTTCTGGAGGTAATGGTCTTGCCCGAGCTGCGACGGGTGGTCCTGTAGTGATAATGTGATGTTCAATCTTATGTTTGGGCGCATTGCGGAGAGAGGACCCTTTCGTGATGTCTTCGTATTTGTTTAAAAGTTGCGTAATACGTGGATTCGTTCCCACTGCGATAGTACGAATTGTTTGTTGTGTCGCTTTTTCCGAAGTTACATGCGTTGTCAGCTCTGTAACTTTGTCGATAAGTTTGCGACCTGCTATGTCGACTAATAGTTTATAGTGCTCTAGAAAATCTGCTCCAATTATTGGTTGTGTAACATCGGCGATTACAAAATTCCATTTATAACATCGTTGTAGTCCTAAATTCAAGGTAAGCGTCTTCTCGCCGTAAGTCCTAATTTTAGTCCCATTTGCAGCGTATAGTGTGTATTGTTCATTTTGTAAAATTGAATGTCTCTGTTGCTTGCTAATGACTGAAATATTTGCGCCCGTGTCAATCAAAAACTTCATACCACTTTTTCGGTCGGTAATGGTGAGGCGATTGGATGGGTGGATTGCACAGAGTTTCGCCGTTGTCTGTGCTCTTATTCGTTTCCCTGGTTCCGTACGTAAGTCATTGGTTTCCAACCGCATGGTTTAATGCAGTTCTTTGCATATTTTCCGAATCTTTCGTGGTAGTAACAAAATCGATTTGCTCCTCTATAGTTTGTTCTCGGCCTCATAATCGGGAATTGTTGACGTTTCTTGAAATGATTGTGCGTGTTGGGTCGATAGCCATATTGACCTTGCTGAATTGCGTCAATATCTATCTGTAATTTTGCTAGCTGGGCTAAAATGCATGCTGTATTGTTGTCGTTTGAAGTGTCGTTGCTAACAGCTGATATTTCGGTTACTTTTGAATTCATTATTATTTTGTCTGCAATTTGGCTCAGTTTTGTCAATTTCCATGTCTTCCGTAACTGCTAGAACCGTAGTAACTGATGTTGGTAAAAGCCTGAACCATAGTAGTTTAATTGTTTCGTCACTGATTTTTCCTCTCCCGAGGACTCGCATTTGACGTAATAACTGCGAAGGTTTTTGATCACCGAGTTCTGTCTCTGATATTAATTTTTGAAACTGTCGCTGTTCTGTTTCTTCGTAACAATCAATTAAACGTTCCTTGATGTTTTTGTATTTATCTGTAGTCGGTGGTGAAGTGATTAGGTCACTAACTTGTAGTATTTCTTCCTTGGATAACTTTGCTATTACTGTACAGTATTTGTATTCGTCTCCTTGCTTCTGTGGTGCTAATATGGCTTCTAGTTGCGTGAACCATAATCTTGGTTGGTCTTTCCAAAATTCCGGAATGCGGGATAAAACCGAGGTGCCAGCAGCTACTTCAAGTGTTCCTTGCTGATTTATGTTCGCCTTGCACGGTGATTGTGCCATGTTTCTTGCTGCGTATTCGTTCGTCGGGGTCACCAATTTGCCAAACTTCTTGGCAGTATATGATTAGGTATAAATGAGACAAAAGATGTAGTATAGTCTGGTTATAATTATCCAAAGGTGCATCTTATATACTAACGACTTCGTGTTGATAACAGATAGTAGAAACATTTAATAGATACTGAACGTGCGATAAGGAACATAAGATTGTGAGGTAGATTGTAGATACAGCACAAAGATATTGTACTGTAACATATACCTACACATTTCCCGTGGGGTGCGGACCTGGTGATCTGTAATACAGGCTTAAACCACCTTTAGACACCAGCTCCTCACATATACTATATTTTTTACTCATGTCAATAGTCGTAAGGTACCTAAAAGGACTAATGTGTTAATGTGAGGAGAAATAAATATATTATTATTATTATTACAATCATCTAAATAATTGATTCACACAGTTCTTTGCCTCTTTTTGCTTGACAAGTAGTGGAAGCAGAATTGAAGACAAAACGTTTTTGCCTCATACTCATAATTACACACAAAACTACTGAACACTATTTACTTTATTTATGTACATTATTATTGTTATTATGTGTATTTCATATCAAATTCAAGTACTTACATAGATAATTATTGCAATTTCCATTAGATTTACCTACTCATAAAAAATTGTTTTATTCTCACTTTTGTAATTGAGCATTCTTAAAGATATATTATTTCTGTGATTGTAATCCATTGTTTTAATTTGTAATCCATTTTCAACTAATTTTATAAACCACCTATCTACTTATTGCTTTTTTTTTCTCTAACTACTAATTTATTTTCTTGTACTAAACTGTTTTTTTCTAATTCTACTAATTCTAATTTTTGGAGCCTAGTGGACAATCATGAGCTGACAATGAGTACACACATGATGACTCACAGGGCAACAGCAAAGGACATGGAAAATAAACTGAAGAAATATAAAGGGGACCACACCTAACTGCTGTCAGAGCCTGTTAGGTAGAAATTGTTAGATTAAATGAGAAGGTAGCTGCACTGAAGAAACAACTTACAAAAATGGACATACAAGACCTGGATTTTTAAGAACAATGTGTCTGTGTGTCTTCAACAGGAAATTCAGTCTCTGAGTCACAATACTGAATTGCAACGTGATCTGAATGAAACTCATAAGACTATAGTTTCCCTAAATCAAACAATACAGGCAACAAACAGTAAAGTGACTCAAAACCACTATAGTGAACTCTTAGGTGTAAAGTGGGTGTCGCATTTAAAACTTAAGTTACTTAGCCACAAAAAACGAAGAAAATACTCTAAATTAAATAAATTAATAAGCAATATTAAAAAACAAAGTCAAAAGTTAGTAAAATGTTTTTTTTTTATTATGGCAACGATGCCGTTGTCTACAATTCTGCCAATGTCAAATGTGCGAAGGAGTAACGTGTAAATTTTAAAGAATTTTTATCGTTGCACTATTTGTGAAGTTAATAGACTGTAACAAAGAAAAAATAATATATAGCTATCTATATACATATATATATATATAAAAAAAAAAAAGTGTTACCGTCAACATTGCTCCGATAATTTAATTAAAATATAAAATTACTTTCACTATCTACGTTCGTAATTTTTTAAGAAATGACATCTTCAGTTACCAAACTACTAGTGATAGTGTTATCTTGGTGATCAATAAGGTCATTCGATATTACAAACCTTACTATTAGAACAGTGAAATTACAGTGATAGCGACGTAAATAAATAAAAATACCGAAGTAAGTGACTACCACTAAATTATAGTTATATTAGTGACTTTGTCGAATGAAATCGACATTTTTTATACAATTTCATTTGGTGAAAACAGTTGAATAATCGAAAATCAAATTGTAAACAAAAAGCAGCTGACTCATATCCAATCAGAAAGTACTAATTATATTATTTGACACGACATGTTTCGTTCGGATACCGAAACACTCCGAGTTTGAATATAAGTCTTTTGTTGTGTTGTCACACGCTCGGTAAACATTGAGCTCCGTGTTATTTTGCGATAAAAAAAAATATTATTATAATTATTCAATATGAGTATAATTCCTGAACTAACAGAAATACAATGGGGATGTTGTCCAGATGAGAGTTGTCCATCTGAACAGGATAGTTGCACTTACCTACAGTGTATTACTTGCGGGAAACAGTTCCATCTTGAGTGTTTGGGTCTGAGCTCTGGTAGTGCGTCTGCCAAAACCACTGGTCATAACAAATGGAAATGCCCTACCTGTTCTAACTCTAACAAGAGAAACCCGAAAAAAGACGGTTCTCCGGTTCGCACCAATGCAAACGTCACTGTAAGAGCAAGCAAAAGGCAGGCGCTTCAATCTCCATCACCATCTAATCATGCGTCTGCTGAACCGGCAGTGACGACGGGCGAAATTCGCGCAATTGTTGAAGAAGTCACTGATAAAAGGTCTGAAATCTTATTACGCCAGCTTACTCAATCACTTCGTTCGATTTTAACATCGGAATTAAAAATGATGAAAGACGAGATTGCCGGATTGAAAGATAGTTTTGACTTTATGAGTACTAAATATGATGAAATAGTGGCCGAAAATAAAGACATTAAAGAAACTATGGGGGCATTGAAGTCGGAAAACGATGGCTTGAAATCAACAATAACCAACCTCTCATCACGTATAAACAATCTCGAGCAAAGCGCCCGATCATGTAAAATTGAGGTGCAATGTATTCCCGAGAAGAAAGAGGAAAATTTAATTGGCATCTTGAAGAAATTAAGCAACGTGATTGAATACCCATTATCCACCGAGAAGATTGCAAACTGTAAACGGATTGCTAAGATAAATGCTAATAGCAACCGTCCTCGCTCAATTGTTGTGCAGTCCATTACGCCAAGAGATCGTGACAATTTTTTAGCCGCTGCTATTAAATTTAACAAGCCTAAACCAAAAGCGGATAAGCTTAATACAGGACATCTAGGATTAAGTGGCGCGATTCAACCTATATTCATCCAGGAACATTTGTCACCCGTAAATAAGGCGCTACATGCGGCAACAAGATCAGCAGCCAAAGACAAAGGATACAAACATGTTTGGGTACGAAATGGGCGCATCTTCGCAAGGAAAACAGATACATCGGAATACATAGTTATTAATAATTTGGATTCATTAACCAAACTTTAATTTTAAACTTTTCTTGTGATAAAATCTTGTCTATGTATATTGTTTTTCTTATAGTAAATTCGATTCTTTACGTGTGTACTACCAAAATGCTAGGGGTTTACGCACAAAAACAGATACCTTTACTCAGAATTTATCAGTATGCAACTATGATGTTATAATCCTAACTGAGACGTGGCTTAATTGTAATGTTCTAAGTACTGAACTATTTAATAGTACATATGTTGTCTATAGACGTGACAGAGAAACGTCTCAGTTATATGGTGGTAAAGAGGGAGGTGGAGTTCTCATAGCTGTATCTACAAAGTATAATTCCAGTCGCCTTTGTTCATGGGAGAGTGACTGTGAGGATTTTTGGGTTTAAGTTGATTCGATTTTATTCAAAGATAAAAATCAAATTATATTTTGCGCAGTTTACTTGCCACCGCCGTCGAACATTGCTGTACTTAATGGATTTTTAGACAACTGCAACTTGAACTCCGAAAAACACACTAAAAATACATGTATAGTGGGAGATTTTAACCTCGGTGGTATTGACTGGCAGTACAACAACAACTCAGTAGGTTACTACCATAGTTCGAATATATGTCAGTGTTTATTGGACTTTTGTAACCTTAATAATTATAGACAATATAATCATCTTCTAAATTCTAAAAAACGAATTTTAGACTTAATATTATCAGATTTACCTATAAGTGCCGTAGTCGAAGCAACAGACATTTTGAGTTTAGTAGATGTATTTCATCCGCCCTTAGAGTTTTCTTTTATGTTTTCAAAAACTGTTGGTTTAAGTAATAATACGAATAACGTAAAATATGACTATCGGAAAGTAGACTATGAGGCAGTACATATTCGCCTTAAAAGTATAGACTGGGAAAAACAGTTTGCTAAATGTGAAAACGTAAATGTTATGGTGGATATTTTTTACAAAACTCTAAGAGATGTTATAAAAGAGTTTATCCCGGTTTTAAAACAGCGCAGTAGGAAGTATCCACAATGGTTTACCAAAGAGCTTATAAATAGATTGAATGAGAAGAATAAATATAGACTAAGATATAATAAATATGGGAACCCCATGGATCATATTTCTTTCCGATTACTTGCGACTCGTTGCAAAAAACTTGCATCGGAATGCTATAATACATACATGAAAAATGTTGAGAATAGTATTATCGATAATCCAAAATACTTTTGGTCTTATATTAAATCACTGAGAGGTGGTACTAGTAAGTACCCTTCTACTATGTCTGACGGTTCTGACACCTCTTCAGAGGGTGATGAAATTTGCGACCTATTCGCAAAGTGCTTTGCCACGGTTTATCGAGAAAGTGAACATACGTTGCTTGATCAAGACATGACCGTCGATGAAAATACTGATTATTTTGGGACTGTAACGGTCAATCGTAGTTTACTGTTAAAGAAACTCATAGGCTTAGATATAAACAAAGGCGCTGGCTCAGATAACATTCCACTAATTTTCATAGTTAAATGTGCATCAAATCTATTAGAACCTATTAAGAATATATTTGTTAGGTCTCTAGATACAGGTACTTTTCCTGTACAATGGAAGTTAGCAAAAGTAGTTCCCATTCATAAGGCTAATGAAAAGCACGATGTTAGAAACTACAGACCAGTCTCCATACTCCCTATCATAGCTAAGGTTTTTGAATCGATAGTTTGTGAAAACATGCAGAGTTATTTCATGAAATACATAGCAAACAAACAGCATGGTTTTGTAAAAGGTAGATCAACGTGCACAAATTTAATAAGTTTCACAGAGTATTTAAGAGAGGCAGTTGATAATAACAAAGAAGTAGACGTAGTTTACACAGATTTCAGCAAGGCATTTGATAGGATCCCACATTATTTACTTCTCAGAAAGTTGCATTATTATGGTTTTACTGGAGCTATACTGAAATAGGTGGAGTCATATCTGACTGATAGGCAGTTCTATGTTGTTGCTAACTGATATCACTCTGGATCATTCCCAATTTCATCTGGTGTTCCCCAAGGATCTCATTTAGGGCCTATTTTATTTAACATCTTCATCAATGATCTTCCGTTATGCTTGCAATTTTCAACACCTTTTATGTTTGCTGACGACTTAAAACTTGCTCACTTAATAGATACCGAAAAGGATATTCAGTGTTTACAAACAGATTTAAATTCACTGTTTTCCTGGAGCGTACGTAATGGTCTTGACTTAAATGCAAATAAATGTGCACATATAAAATTTTCAAGAAAACTTAAAAAGACAGCATCATCATATATGTTGGGAGATACCACTCTAAAAGAGACTGAGAGTATTAGGGATTTGGGGATCTTAATGGACGCAAAGCTCACGTATGTTCCTCACATCGAAAGGGCACTAAAGCAGTCTTCCAAGATGCTGGGATTTTTAATTAGAAGTAGTAAAAACTTTCGAAACGCTAAGGCTAAGATAATTTTATATAACTGCCTTGTCAGAAGTGTTTTGGAGTACGCTGCCGTTGTGTGGCGGCCCCACTTTGCTATACACTCTCTCCGAATAGAGCGCATTCAAAAGAGATTTGTTCGGCACTTGTCATACTCGGTGGGAATGGGGGGCAGAAATGTGGATTATGAAACCAGGTTGGATTATTTAAGATGATGGAACTGTCTAAGAGGAGGGATATAACCGACTTAATATTTTTTTATAAATTGTTAAGAAATAAGATCAATTGCCCGGAATTGTTACAAAGGATACGTTTTAGAGTTCCGATTCACACTCCGCGTAAACCAATCACACCGTTAGTCCCTCCACTGCGTAGAACAGTGCTTGGCTCAAGCTCACCTCTTTGCCCAATGACTAAATTATATAATGAATGCAGTGACAAGGCAGATATTCACCACGACTCATTGGGATTGTTTCGGAAAACTATCAATCGTTGTTTAAGGTCTTAGTTAATTAGCACATACAAATTATATAATTTGTAATGATTGTAATGATTGGCTCATTAGAAATATGAATGTAGTGTTTACCAATAAGTAACTGAACATTTAGATATAAGTTATTGTGAAAGTTTGTGTTTAGATTATTGTTGATGAATTAGTTGTTGGTGAACCAAATAAATAAATAAATAAATAAATAAATAGCATAAACATATAAAAAATTAAATTACATATCAGCATATAATGTAATGTAAATAATAATATAAAAGGGTTAGATAAAATGTATACCACACCAACTTAAAAAGTATAACCTATTACAGTCTGATACAATTTTGACGGATAAATGTGATCAAAGCTGTAGTAAAATGTTGAAACTTTATCTAAAATTAATTGTTAATTGACAAATGAACATAAAAGACTGCAATCATATTTGGAGAACTGCAAAGATCAAATTATTGCCAGCAGGTTAATGTATGACTGCCATACACAGGAGCTTAACACACAAATCACGAACTTGCACTCGCGTCTAACAACTCTCATGCTTGAACACCAAACAGAAACTCAAGTATACATTAAAAGTATGAGGAGGTAGCCAAAGTAGCTAGAGAGGAAACATAACAATTAACCTCTATTATTAAAAACAACCTATGCTACAATTGCTCACTTCCACAGTCTGTCCGTCAACACAACACTCACAGCAATACCTGGCAGTTGCACAGCAGTAAAGGCAGTAAGTCTGACTCTGACTGCGGATTGTTATCTGACCAGCATTTTCCAAATATTATAGAAAATAAAGTTGTATTTTTTTCTGACCAATTAGGCATAGATTTTAGCAGGTTTATTATAGGTCACACAAAGTATAGGGTCATAAATTATTGTTCACCAGGATTGAGTTTTTGTAATTTAATTAGTAAATTAAATAATACTACCTTAGATAATAGGTCAACAGTTATAGTATTATATGGTGACAGCTTCTCAGTCACAAAGAGAGAAATAATTCAATTAACAGAATCTATTACATACATTGATGAAACAGTAGGTTACAAGTCTATTTTATGTAGTCTACCTTATTCGTAGTCAGTACCTGATTTACAAAACAAGCATGTACAGACCTTGAATCTCTTGTTATATAACACTACTTACTTACATAGTAAGTATATTTTGTTTTTTTAACGAATATATTTATTCGTAATTTTATTTTAACGAAAGATAGAATGTATCTTTCCACATTCTACAAAAGACAACTTGCTAAGTTATTAGCATTTAATTTACTACTTACTGCAAAGTACTGTTTGTACCTATACTCCGACTATTTATTATGTTAAAAAAATTGACAACTACATCTGTCATTTCGAAGAATAATGATACTACATTATTATTCATATTCTAAGAATTTATTTATTATCAATATTGCTAAGGATGTAACCAAAGAACCAAGAAACCCGAATTTTCTGAAAATCGATTTATCCAGTAAGCTAGTCTAAATCAGAATTAGTACCAACTATCATCTGAGTCAGCATCGGTCGTGGTAATAACAAATTTATCTGTAATATTATCTAGACTTATCTGAAATATAATTGCATATTTTGTTTTCAGTTTTCATATTAAATTTGCCAAATTATAGAAACTAAAATAAGTACGTAGGGTAGGCATTTCTAGAATACCACTTTTTAGATAGAATATATATACAAAAAATAGAGAATTTACATACAGTGATGGTTCCTAACCAGAAAATAAATTATTGTTTTCTTATACATTTTTATATTATAATAATATAACAACATTATGAACAACGTGTCACTCGCACCGGGCTTAGGGCCCAAGCTGCTAGTGTTTTTAGGTCCATGGGCAGAAATTCTCTAACAATACGAGCCGTGAGGACGAGAACAGCATTCTGCATCAGAGTAGTGTAATTGTAACCACTCAGAAGAATAATCCCCTTGAAGCCTTTTATTTACAAATATTGTAATCATGTAGATAAAGATCATCATTATTTTCGATGAAATACCCAATTTTAATCGATTTGAATTCAGATTGGTTTCATATCGTTCTGTACCTAGAAAAACCAGCATTGTAATGGTAACAATAGGCTAATATACAAAATCGTAAGTCCTTTACTATGGTATCAGTTGTTCTCTTGGAGAGACTTTTACTAAAATAAGTTTTGCAAACTACTATAACTACGTGTGTATAGAGAAAACAATGTATATTAACATATAGTAACTAATATATAGTGTGTAATGTAATGTATAATGCTGAGTTCTTATTTAAATTAGTCTATTTTTTATTTACCTAGTTATAGCTATCAATTCTTCTGTCTGATCATAAGACAGGTTATAAAAAAAGTAAAAATAGTTGTACAATTTTATTTTAACAAGAGAACATATAAGGTGACATATTATTAAATGCTTATTTATTTTGTTATAGATGAAAGGGCCTAGCTATGCTATTCCCAAAAAACAAAATTTCTAGGCTGTACACTACGTCGAGTCATCGACGACACAGCTTTGCTAACAACCTTCCTCCCAGCGCTGTCAAAAATCGAATTCCCAAGTAGCCATGTGCTCGACAACGATCGTCCTTTAGGAACTGCTTATCACAACAAACAAGTGTAATAGTGACTGTGTTAAGCGAAAGACGTCCACTGCTAAACATAGGATCGCCACAACGACCGGACAAGATAAAACAACTTAATTAAATATGAATTATAATTATTATTTTATATGCAATTGTGTTTATATTTTCATGACATGGACATATTTATGTATGAATGAAAATCTTTATTTGAACTGTGAATTCAGGGTTTGATTATTTAGGGTACCTTTAACATAGAGGCAATGTGTTGTGAAAATTGCGGCAAACTAAGGCAAACTAAGATATCGTTATTTTCACAGCACAGCCATATTTAGGTAAAGTGTAATATATATACACTTTACCTAAATATGCAAAAAACGATCGGACAAAAGAAGAAAAAAACAGTACCAATATTCATACACAACAAGTAGGTTACATAAAAGCAAAACATTAAATCAACTAAGTATGTGTGTTTACATATACCTAGTCACCTTAATCATTACATCACTATCACTATCACTTCACTATCATTACATAGTATAAATCAAAATCGCTTCTCGCTGTCTGTCCCTATGTATGCTTAGATCTTTAAAACTACGCAACGGATTTTGATGCAATTGCTATTAATAGTTAGAGGAAAAAAGGAAGATTTATATGTATAAAACATGCATAATATAGTAGAGAAAAACTGATAATTTTAGAGGTTTCTAAGCATACACATAAAACAAATAAACAAAAACACTTTTTTTGAGCTTATATTGCAAACCCTGGCTAAACCCTACAAGATAGATTAAAATAATGTACTATAGAACACCTTAGAAAGATCTCCAAAAAAGTCCGCGATGGTATATATCTATTTCTCAGGGATAACCCACAGTATTTTGTTCATTACTTTTATTTTTTACGAGAAATAGGTAATGACTTGAGACAATACAGCATTAATCCTTATTCAATTGAGTACCTTACATACATTGTGAACTTAATATAGATCAATACGGCTCTTTACAGCAGGTAATTTAAATGAATATTTTCGAAGATATTACAAATTTAAAATGCAGGGACATAGCGGTTGCGGCGGTACCGAACCACTGTAAACCACTTTATAATTAGCAGCAATCGCACGCGTTTATCGGAGGAAAATAACAATCTATACTAATATTATAAAGAGGAAAGATTATTTTGTATATAATGAAAAAACTCAAAAACTAATGGACCTGGATGGTTATTTCGAAAATTCTTTCACAAAACCGCATTATCGCGAAGAAACAGACTATTTTTTTTTAATCCTCATGAAAACTGCGTTCATGTGGATAATGTTTAGCGGAGAAAAGTCCGTGCGAAGCCGGAGCGGGCCGCTAATCTATCTATATAAATAAAAACCAGGCAGGAGCATGTCGGACCATGCTAAGTGTAGGGTTCCACAGAGATCTTGCCAAAACAAGAAATTTGAGTATAAGCAGGTCTTCCACCCACAATTTATAAGATAAAGGAGTTCAAAGTTTTGACGCCATGATCAAAACAATCAGTCAGAAAAAGAAATTTTATCATCATCATCAATGTAAATTGTCGTGATTATCATCGCCATCATCATTATTATGTTTAAATAATAATAATATATTCGTTATTGCCGTCACCATCTACATCACCAACACCATAATCATATTCGTCTTTAAAAATCATCATCATCAAACAACGCCAACATCACATTAATTAGGAATTCATGAAATTGTGTTTACATTAAACATAATAATTACTAACAACAAAACGTCCTCCCTTCTCTGCAATCTCCCTTTACTACTTTATTTTTTACCAACAAAATACCTACTCTTAACACAAAAGTAGTTAAGATGTTGTAACTATTACTACTATTCGCGCCTACGTAAGGGACCTTAGGCTGACTTTTAACTATGGAATATAATATAATATACGCTTACCGTTTTTTTTAATAGAACCGTTTACACTGAGATATAATTAATATTGCATCTCAAGCTACAAATATTTTCAACCAATACAGCGATATGTCAACAAATATATATTTTACCTCTGGTCTCTATTGCGACCGTAACTGTACTAGATAAAAATATATACCTATCTAAGACCAATTGTGGAAAAGTTAGCTATTCACTTCTTCAATTAAGTATTTTTGACCTCATTATACAGTTTTTTACTTACCGCTAGCTTAGCTTACAGACTTTATATTTATACAGCAAAATAGCACATAAGCTAAACAAAACCAAACATAATGCGGGCACAGCTGCGTGTATAAGCGAGTATAGATATAAAACCCTAAAAACTTATCTAGTTTTACTAACATTTCATTAAACAGCAGAATAGTACATAGACTAAACATTATTAACCTCTCCCCCTCGGACTGCGGAAGCATACAGACGCATAACCCGCGCATCTTTTTGCTTTAAATTTAAATTATTTACTCAGTTTTCGAATTTAAATTACTATAACAAAAGTCGCTAAGTACCAGGCGCGCATACGCAGTGCAGAGTTCAGTGAAGTGACGAACGCATAGTGACTGTGGAAGTGGGATAGCAACTACAGAGACAGACAACGAGCCTAGTTGCCTACCATACGCAACGGTGTGTGTGCGATACGATACCGACTCACGTCATCCTCGCCACTTGCCACAACACATAGGAGGGAGCGATTTGCAGATAACATTTCGCAACTGACTTAGTGCATCTGTCAAGTACTTTTCAAATCTTTAGTTTTATTCATCATAAAATGTACAAAACACCTCCAAACGCAGTGAAAGAAATGGCGGACCCCGAGCATGAAACCAACTTGATGAAGACACCGCAAAACCAAGGCGACACCTCCTGCGTATATTATCGTAACCAACAAAAACTCATTTTTAGCTTTTTTCCATGAAACAACTTCTTTTCATATATATTAACGGATGTGTTAACTTTAATTACGAAATTCGCAACAGAAACCTAAATACTCACCCGTTAAATATCTTATGTACCTTTATTCCCAAAGTTTAGCATCGTATTATTACTTACGATTAGGTTCGCGGGGGACGGGGGGCTGTTGTCCTGCGCGAAGGACACGTATCTATTAGTAACGACAATGTACTAGGGAGGGACGCACGCGCGTGGTCAAGGTTAATCATTTGTTTTTATTATATGTTATTTTAATATTATAACGTCAAATACAACAATTACCGGTTAAAAATGTCATCTAGATCTAGAAATATTGTGAATTTAGTACTAAAACATAATAAAGTGATGGTTTCTCAAGAAGCGTTGACCGTTGTTAATTCACACTGTGATGATAATATTACATCTGAATTTATGTCTGATGTTCAGAATCCTTCAGAAAGGGAAGGTATGTTGTTTGTTATTACTTGTATTCATTAATATATTAATTAAATAACATTACAAATTACATTTCAAAAAGTCCATAGTAAAATATCGCAAGTATAAATTACGATTGTATACGTCGTATTCTGCAATTTAATTTTTATCTTAAGTTATAGTTAAGATATTTTACATCGGAAAAATATCCTAAATATTACTTGTATGTAGACTTACGATACACCAAATCGAAAAGACGATAAATTTTGTTAATGTATTTGACACACACATTAACAAAATTTATTACATACGATACTTTACTTCGTTAGGTTAAATTACTTACTATTATATTCCACTAGAAAAACTTTATGCATAATACTTTTTTACATTTTTTTGACAGAATCCCCTCTCTCCTTTAACGCAAATACGGATGAAATAAACGCAATTATGGTTTTATTATCTGATTCTGAGGAAATCTTTTCCAGGCAAAATATACCGTCGTTCGAACAACAGTAAAGTAAGTAACAGGCATATTACGTATATTAATCATATTATTATGTGTTTTTATATCTCTGTTCACGATTAATATTTTAGGATCTGATGATGACTCCACCATTGAAGAGAACATTGACATGACACGACATCCATCTCCAGATTGTACGACCAATCACCTAGATTACGACTGTGACAACCAATTTTGTCCCTGGTATATTGAAAATATTATTCAGCCACTATACTCAGTACAATCTTGTAGTACTGATTTATTATTTACACCGCAATTAAACACGCCTCTTTCATCTTTTTCGGAATATACGAATACACCTCAACCTTCTAGAAAACGGGTAGCAAGCTCAAGAAAAGATAAAGGAAATGTAAGACGCCGTCATGTTGCTGAATGGAAGGATAATAAAAGGAAAAGCCTAAAAAATTTGGGTAAACAGTATGAAAGTCGTAACGGAGCTATAAGGCAAGGTAAATCTTTAAAACCAATGGGTCAAGTGAACTGCAGACAAAAATGTTCGACGAAATTAAGCAATGAGACCAGACTTCATATTTTTAATAAATTTTGGGGCCTTGGTAATCGCGAAAACAATGGGCTTTTATAGCAAATTAAACGTTAAAACAAAAGAAACGTAGACAATTCACTGATTCCGTTTCAAGACGTAATTTTACATTAATTTACCGACTACCAACAAATTTAGAAGATCAAGAGTATCTGACGGTTTGCAAGAAAATGTTCCTAAATACATTTTCAATAAGTGAACAATTTGTTTATACTTCTTTAGAGAAAACAAATAGCATAACTGGTGTAGTAGAGGCTGACATGAGAGGACATCACTCTAATCATCGCAGGGTAATAACGGAAAATGTTATTAGAAGTGTCTGTGATCACATAAAATCTTTGCAGCCGGTAGAATCGCATTACACCCGTAGTAGAACTAACAAACTGTACTTAGACGGTGACCTAAACTTTCATCGCTTATTTGAACTATTTATAATGAATGGTTTGATATAGAACTATACTCTAAAAAAGCTAATACCGAAAGGCAATATCATGATATAGTTAATGAACATTTTAAGCTTGCTTTCTATGTCCCAAAGAAAGACCAATGTGATAAATGTCACATTTACAAAAATTTGTCAGCTCCTTCACAAGTTGAAAAACAGTTACACGAAGAACATATCCGAAATAAAGAGGTCGCTCGCAAAAAGAAATCTTCAGACAAACATCTAGCCCAGACATCCAATGGAAAAGTGGTTGCCGCGACTTTTGATTTTCAAAAAGTCCTTACTGCACCATATGGCAACATAAGTGTTCTTTATTATAAACGGAAGTTATCTGTCTTCAATTTTACAGTTTTCAATTTAGCTGACCTGGAAGCTACCTGTTTCATGTGGCATGAGGGGCAAGGCAGGCGTGGATCAAATGAAGTATCCAGTTGCTTGTTCAAGTATATTGCAAAATACAAAGGTAAAGGAACAAACGAATTTCGATTTTGGTCTGACAATTGTGCGGGTCAAAATCGAAATCGGTTTGTATATGCCATGTATATGCATGCAGCTTCATTGTATCAGGTTACAATTCATCACTGCTTTTTAGAAGTTGGTCATACTCAAAATGAGGGTGACAGCGTCCACGCTTTAATTGAGAAAACTGCTAAGAACAAGCTTATTTATACACCCTCCGAGTGGTATTGTTTAGTTCGGTGGGCTAAACAAAATGGAAATCCCTATATAGTAGAGGAATTACAACACATAGAATTTTTAAATTTTAAACAGTTATTGAAAGGCAATTGGACTAAAAATATAAATGGAGATAAAATACAATGGAATAAAATAAGAGAAATATACTGTACACCGGAAGAACCTTATAAATTGTTCTCTAAATATGATTTAGCTGCTGATGACTATTGCATTTTGTCAGTAAAAACTTCTACGAGGCGACAATGTGCAAGTAATACTCATTCAGATGATATATTGTACCAAAATAGTTTACCAATACCCAAAGCAAAAAAAGACGATTTGATAAACATGTGCCAATCACAAATTATACCTAGCACATACCATGACTTTTTTAAAAATCTACCTGTTCATAATAATGATAATTGTGATTCTGGTGCTAATTCAGACGCTGATTTCAATTAAAGTTAAAATAATTTTATTTTATAGTTTCTACCAGGTGGTTAAGTTCCAGATTAAAAATGTCGATTGTTTGAGATTTAGGATTTTACTTTTTTTTGAGATTTTACATTTTACATTTACGTTAAGTACTAGTTTTGACAAACATCTCTTTAGAATATGAAAGTACATAATTATTGTACATACATAAATATAATCGCACTTCTTACTAAAAGGGGTAGGCAGACCATTTAAAAAAAAAAATTATATTAGAATATATAAGATTGTGATTGAAAACATAGTGATTATACTAAGAAAATTTGAATTATATTGTTCAAGAATTTAGAAGATTTAATAATAAGTTTATTTTTTTAGATTTTACTTTTTTACTAGGTACTTTTCAATAATTATAGATCTCATTAGAATATAAAAAATATATTAGATATAAGATTGTGGTTGACAACATTGTGATTATACAAAAAAAATAGAATTATAATGTTGAAGAATTTAGAAGATTTAATTTTGAGTTTAGTTTCCACCAAAGTTTAAAAATGTTAGTACTTACCTTAATATGTTTATTGAGATTTAACTTTGTTTACTATTTTTCAAAAATGAAAGATCTCATTAGAATAATAAAAATATATTATTACATTGAATGTAGAAGATATTTTGATTTTGAGACTAGTTCCCACCAAAGTTTATGTGTGTTACTTATTGTTTTTAAGATGATTTCCTTTTTTTAATAATTTTTAATGTTAAAAGATTTAAATGTGTAACATTGTGATTGAAACAGTTTTGTGAATAACTAAATATTCTTAGAATTCTAAAGTTTAATAATTAAAAAGACTTAAATTTGAGACTGTTAATGCTATGTTAATGTCTAGTTCCTATAAGATAATACTATTTTTTATTGTTACAAAATATTATGATGATTAAAGTTAACTTATAATGTGACATTTCACTTAAATTTTTCATTAAACTGCATGCAAATTAAGCCTGTTTTATTTTAATTATCATCTATCATTTGCTTTATTTCCTGCTTCTGAAATAATACTGCTATTTACGATATAACTGTTAAAAAATTACCACAGTTAAGTATAGTATGTATTAGTTACAATACACGTTTATAATGACAAAACATAGAAAAATATCTTATCTATAACATACAATGCTTGATACTACTTAATTTTCCACGTTTAATGCAGTATCTAACACTTACTATAATTTACTTGCGGTGTTACCCAAAGTGAAATATCGTATGTGACTTTTTTCAAAAACTAATAAAAATTTTAAAAAAATGAATATGCGACGGTATGTTAATCGTATTCAAATACTTCTATGCCAGTTTTGAAACGTATATGATGTTGCATGTCATCATGGTTACGAAAAATCTGTTTACACATCTTTATCAGAACGTACTGTAAAGTTCGTCAAATGCAGTTACGATATTGTACGTAGGAGGTGTACTGCTCCCTCACGCTCCGAGTCGGATATTAGAAGGCTCCTTGCAGATGAAGCTAATCAACTAAACATCACACAATGAGCTAAGCGTAAATACGCCTCCGATGAGCTGGAAAGTTTCAAGAACGAAATTATAAATATGATGAGGGAAATGACCTGCGCTCATAACTCGCGCCTAAATAAATTAGAAGGTCACATGATGGAAATAAAAAACTAAACTAAACTTGAAAAGTCTATGTCATTTGTCTCCGATCAACTCTTATCACTTGAGGATAAAATAACATCCATCGAAAAAGAACGAAGCTCAATGAAAGTTAAGTTATCCGCGCTGGAGGAAAAATTAGAAACATACGATCGCAATATAGTTAAAACCTCTATTGAAATCCGCAATGTCCCCAAACGCGAGAAAGAATCAAAAAGTATGCTATACGACATGATTCATAACCTATCAAAGGAATTGAACATTAGCATAGAATCCAGCTCTATTCGCGACATAATGAGACAATCATCTAAAAAAGAGAACAAAACGTCTAATATATTAATCGACTTTTCTAACACACTTATGAAAGACAATTTCTTAACAGCGGCTAAAGAACACAATAGGAAAAACCCTAACAATAAAGTATGCTCCAATCATCTTGGAAAAGGTGTATCACCCCGAGTACCAATATATATTGCCGAGCAGTTGACGCCGAATACCAAGCGATTGTTTTATATTGCAAGAAATTTCGCAAAAGCAAATATGTACAACTTCTGCTGGACATCTAACGGTCGGGTTTTACTAAAAAAGGACATTATTAGCCAACCTTTCCTGCTGAAAATGAACAACAGCTGCAACAACTGGTCTCACATAATCCTGCATGACTAAGCATGAATTACGTTTTATTATACTTTTTTTATTTTTTTATCATACAAAGAATAAACTTTAATGTTTATAATATAAATAGCCACCTATTTGTAACACTTACAATACACATAAGCTCATATAATGCATGCATAGAATACTACTCGTACTTTATACTACATTAAAATAATACACACTATATACACTACAATAAACAAAAACAATACTGTTCGCAAACTCATAAGTCACTAAACCTATTACATATCTTCTACCTTACTACATACATAGAAACCCCCCATTTTAAATTGTGCTTTTCATTACACCCCAAACGCTCATTTCGTTTCAACGCATGTAAGCATTTATTAAAATATATATACCTATTTAATCACAAACATTTACATTCTTTCCTTAGATCAATCATCTATCAGATACTTTTTAACTTCTCAGTAATTGATATATTTATTAACCCAACCCTTCGTCGAATGCTTTTAAAATTGTAAATTCGATAGTCTTCAGGATATAAATTGCGATTTCGATCAAACTTCGGTAGCCTATTCGTCGGTTTGTAGAATTGATGATTGCCGTCAATTTGCTCACTTGCATGTCAAAATATTAGGAGCATAAACAAAAATTTTGATGGGTTACTCACTCTTCTGAAACGAAGTGACGTACCATGGGATCTAATAATCCTTACCGAATGTTGGTTACAAAAATCACCTCATATACCAACAATACATGGTTATACCTACGTAACGACTAACAAGCAAAGCACGCAAAATGAGGGGATAGTGGTGTACTTCCGGAATCATCTTCAAATCTCCTCTACAGAGGCCCTTTTAAAAGATGCAAACTGTCTGGTACTCAAAATAAACAAAAACACTGTGGTTATAGCGATCTACCGCCCCCCGGCAAATCAAAATGTCTCAATATTCGTAAACTCACTGAGTGAACTTCTTGAATCGTACCATTCTTACAAAAATATCGTAATTACTGGAGATATAAACATTGATATCTTCCGAACTAATAGAGACCCACGCTCCTTCGAATATCTCAATATGTTATCTTACCATGGTATGTTACCGGCACATACACTGTACACTAGATACAATCGATTCTGTATTGATCATTTAATATTAAAAACGAAACTACCGGCGTTTTGTTACATAGCAAACACTTCTATCACTGATCATGACACAATTTTATTTTTTCTACGGACTAAACTTCCCCCTTTTATTAGATCAATGAGTTCAACAAAAGTTATTAACTATGAAAACATTGATTCTGACATTACTCAAACTGACTTTTCCCCCATATACAATTATCTCGACGTCAATGACGCAACCAATTACTTTATTAATGCTATACATTCAATTATAACTGCAAATTCAACTATGATATTGATTTCAAACCGTAAAAGACTACATAAACAATGGATGACTCCTGGTTTACTAAAATGCTTGCGTAATAGGGACAATCTCCATTTAAAACTTAAACAAAACCCAAATGACAAAATTTTAACTATCACTTACAAAAGATATAGGAATTATTGCTGTAACTTACTCCGAACCACCAAAATTAAATATAATAAAAATCATATTGACATTGCACAGGGAAATACGAAAAAAGTTTGAAAAGCAATTAAAACTATCACATGCACAACAAAAAACACCTTACCGCCAATGGCGCTAATCTCTAAGTCAGACCCTAAACGTTCTATAAATGAGATTAACTCCTTTTTCGCCAACATAGGACGTGTATTAGGTGATAATTTACCCATCATTAACGATTACTCACACCCAGCAGATGTTATCCCTTACCACCATCACACATTCGCTTTACTGGAAACAGACGAGTCCGAAATGGACACCCTTATTATGAATTTAAAACGTGATTGTGCTACGGGAAGTGATAACATCTCCGGTAAGTTCCTTAAAAGATATAAAAACTTTCTAATACCACCTATTACATATTTATGTAATCTTGCTTTTAACACAGGCAAATTCCTCGACGCATTAAAACTCGCAATAGTTCACCCTATCCACAAGGGTGGACACAGAGATCAGTCGAACAACTATAGACCTATTTCAATCCTACCCACGCTCTCTAAACTATTGGAGAGACTTATGAACAACAGGCTTGTGAATTTTTTGGAGCAAAATAATCTGTTGTCTACACGATAACATGGTTTTCGTTCCGGCTTACATATCAACCCATATGATGGCCCACTGCTGGGCACGGGTCTACCCAGTAGAACCTACTAGTATGTAGATCCTGGGGGTAATTGCCATAATCACCACGCTTGGCGAGCGGGTTGGTGATCGCAGTAAGGCTTTAAGTACGCAGAGGACGCTGCTGCCCGTCCTCCGGTGTGAAATCCCTTAGTCGCCTTGACAACACCCACGGGAAGAGATGGGGTCGTTCCGGCTTATCGACAAGTAAAGCAGTCCTCGACTTAGTCAACGAAGTTATCGGTAAACTCGATCAAAAGCAGAAAGTAGTGGGTATGTTTCTAGACTTAAAAAAGGCTTTCGATACGATCTCTGTCCCTATCCTTTGCTCTAAAATGGAAAAAATCGGAATCAGGGGTACTCAACTGTCTCTTTTCAAAAGTTATCTCTCAAATAGAAGGCAATATGTTAAAATTAATGACTTCTACAGCGACGAGCTTCCTGTTACAAACGGAGTCCCACAGGGCAGTATCCTTGGGCCAACGTTATTTTTATTGTATATTAACGACCTGTGTCAGTTACAACTACCCAACACCATCATCTATACCTACGCAGACGATACGGCCCTCATATCTTATAGTGAAACTTGGGAATCTGCGTTTTGTTGTGCCCAGTCCAGTCTCAACGCAGTTACTAACTGGTTAACTCTAAATAATCTCACCCTGAATGTTAGTAAAACGAATTACCTTACCTTTGCACTCACGTCTTCTGGTAAACTCTCTTCTCTAACTTACTCTCTCACTGCCCACTCCTGTACGGCGCCCTTTTTATCTCCATGTAATTGTTCTACTCTGACCCGTACCAACTGTGTTCAATATTTGGGGGTTCACATTGACGATCTGCTTTCTTTTCAACCGCACATAGATGTACTTACCTCCAGACTACGGAAACTAATCTATATCTTTAAAGGACTCGCTCCTGTAGTAGATGCTCAAGTTCTTCGCATGACTTATTTTGCTCTTTGCCAATCTCTCACGCAATATTGTATCATCGTCTGGGGTGGTGCAAACAAAACTCATCTCCTGAAACTAGAACGTGCCCAAAGAGCGGTACTAAAAGTCGGTTGGCGATACCATACCGATTTCCTACAATTAATATTTATAAAACCTGCTGCAATGTTCTCAGTGTCCGCAAACTGTTTATACTCGAAGTTATCTTTACAACCCACGCTCTAACCCCCTATGACCCTGCCAAATTAGATTCTGTACGTAGGAAACATAGTGTATCCCCCTTAATCTCGGTTAAAACCAGTCTAGCCCAGAGATGTTTCTACTTTCTTGGAAGCTATGTCTATAACAAGGTAAACAAGATTTTAAATTTGTACCCTATGACTAAAAGCGAGTGTAAAAAACTGTTACCACATGGTTATATGGTCTAAACTACGAAGAAACTGAAATGATCATTCGCACTTTAAAATAAATCACTCCCACATACGCGCGCGCGCGCACACACACACACACACACACACACACACACACACACACACACACACATGCACTATTGTAATTTATATTGTAGGTTAACTTTTCCTTCTTTAATTTTAGGTTAAGTTCTTCTATTCTTGTTTATTTAATATTCAACTAGCTTGTACTTTTTACATCCGAGGTGTGAGCCTGGAGATCTGTCACACAGGTTTCGTACCTAGTACGGACTCCAGCTCTCACTAATGTACTTAAATCTTACGCTCCTTATCATAAGAATATATTATTATACTTACTAATACTGTACATTTTTGAGAGGAATAAATATATTATTATTATTATTATTATTATTATGTATGTCGTTTCCATATCACGGGACTATGGAGTCCCGGTCATTTGGGAGGCGTGCGTGGGGCCGAAACCAACACGTAGAGGCCCGTTAGACACTTTAATCTAAAGGCTATGTGACACAAACCGGCGAATATCGTTGTATACACTATATAAATGTACCCAACGACATTCCCCGGTTAGTGTAAAAAACTATTGTCAAAAAGTGGTAGCTAAGAAACTAGGTTATGGAGGTGATATGTTAGTGGAATGGTTAGCTGGTACTATTGAAGAACTATGGCGCCTGCCCTGCAACACATGTTAAAAACACACGGACAAATGGGCAGGCGGTGACTCGCCACTCACTAGATGGGCCCCCTTCTGGCCGCCACAGGCATACAGCCAAACAGGCGACAGGGAGCAACATGGGTGTGAGCAGCTTGGGGTGTCGAGCGGTGCGGCGCGGCGCCGGTTTCACTATCACGAAGAAGGCCCGTGAGCGGGTTTCCCCGTAGTTATGCCCTTGAAAATGACACTTCTACCCCCGAGCATACAAGCTCTGGCGACCTCCCTCTGGCCGGCCGATTAAAACAAGACAGAGTTAAGAGTCCTGCGGACGCTCTTGGTGTTCCACTCCCGCCGGCCAGTGAAGGCAAGCGGGAGACGAGGCCCTGACCAACTCTCTGAGGCATCGGGACCGCAGTGTCGCCACACACATTCAGCTCGCCACAAAGGTGCCCTGCGGTTTGTGTACTCTTATTTCACGCTAATGAGACATTTTTTATTGGTGTCATAAGGATTTCAAGAGCTGCTACTATGCCCTCAGAGTGTTGTGTTCAATCTCATATAAGGAGACAACGACTAGCCCCGAGGGGTTTATTATTATTATTATTATTATTAAGATTATTATTATTATTATTATTATTCTCTTTATTAAAATTAAATACATATAAATGACATTTTTAAATATAGCTAACAAAAATTAAATATATTTAAAAATATAAAAAATAATGCCCCACCGGCATCGGGTACAGGGACCAAGCTACCGGTGGTTACGGTTCCAAAGAAAGGAACCTCCTCACTATGCGAGCCGTGTCCAGAAGTACTGCCTTCTGTATCAAGCGCTTGATCCAACCGTCTAACGCGAGCCTCTCAAGGTGTTGGTCGAGGCTCTTGGCAATCAAACCATTAACGGAGACGACTATCGGTACAATGATCGCCGAATCAACATCCCACATGTCGACAATCTCGTGCGCCAGATCCAGATATTTTATTTGTTTATCCTTTTCAGCTTTCACGAGATTTTCGTCATGTGGAATGGTGATGTCGACGATCATTGCACGACGCTCTGATCGGTCTATCAGCACAATATCAGGTTTGTTTGCGACAACAGTCCTGTCTGTGATGATAGAGCGATCCCAGTACAACGTGATACGACTATTCTCGAGAACTGGCTCAGCAACGTACCTGTAGTATGGTACCTCAACGTCCACAAGGTGGTATTTCAGAGCAAGCTGCTGGTGGATTATCCTGGCTACTTGATTGTGTCTGTGCAAGTACTCGCCGTTAGCAAGACGTGAACAGCCGGAAACAATATGTCTGAGGGACTCACCGGGTCGGTGAAAGAAAGAAAGAAAGAAAGAAAGAAAGAAAAAACATTTATTTTATATTTATATTATATTTATTTATTTTTATTTATATATTTATTATTTATTTTATGACTGCCTCTGTGGCGCGGTGGGAGTGTATCCGACTGCTACGCAAGAGGTCGTGGGTTCGATCCCCACCCAGGATAAAACTTTGTGTGATGAGCACGATGGTTTATTCTGTGTCTGGGTGTTATTTATCTATAATATGTATGTATTTAGAAATATATAAGTATGTTTATCAGTTGTCTGGTTTCCATAGTACAAGCTCTGCTTAGTTTGGGATCAGATAACGTTGTGTGAGCTGTCCCAAGATATTATTATTATATTATTATTATTATTTGACCTTCCATACATACTTATAAAATAATACAGAATACACAAATATGAATAATAATAAAAACATTACATCTAATTAACAATAAGTATGTACGAGAGCAAATAGGTACCTACGTCAGCTAATGTTGCGGTCTGTGACCGCAACGCTGGTATTCTCGTAGGTCCCGGCTACCAAACTATAGATACATAAAAATATTATACCATAAATGATTATAATAAATAAATAAATAAATAATTGTTTCTAAAATAAAACATACAGAAAAATTAAAGTAATTAAAATAAAACAACCGAAAAAAAACACAAAATATAAATTTCCGAACCAGTTTCCGAACGTTCATTCAACCTCCCTCTGTAAAAGCGATCAACCAATCAGCAGCGTCGCTAGGTACGCTTTCAGTTGATTGGTTTGAGTTTTGACTGTTCGACTAGAGGAAAAGTCTAGGAAAGTTGGAAAAGTTTAAAATAAACAATATTAAACACTATTACGGGGAAACTTAATAAATATTATCATCATGTACTGTATATGTGACTAAGGATATAAATATAAATGTATATTATTACAATTAAAAACTACGATATGGTGAGTACAACTAAAACATTTCAAAGCTACCACCGGTAAGTACCTAACTCAGACATCTAATTTATAATTCCTAGTTTTTGTTTATTTAATAAAATTTGTGGTCGTCGTGGTCGTCGTCGTTTGCGGCCGTGTGGTGCCGGCTTAAGAATAGTACCACCCCATCTCTACCCGTGGGTGTCGTCAAGGCGACTAAGGGATTTCACCCCGGAGGACGGGCAGCAGCGTCCTCTGCGTACTTAAAGCCCTACTGCGATCGCCAACCCGCTCGCCAAGCGTGGCGATTATGGCAATTACCCCCAGGATCTACATACTAGTAGGTTCTACTGGGGAGACCCGTGCCCAGCAGTGGGCCATCTTATGGGTTGATATGTATGTATGTAATAAAATTTGTGACAGGCACGACAGATGTCAACAGTGCCATCCCTCAGGATATATTTCCGGTAGTTATTCGTCATGATAACTTCGTCAGCAATTGCACAGACAAAACCCTCGGTTTCACCAAAAAGGTCACCGAACCGTAGCCAGGCCACGGACGCTAGTAGGTCCACATCGGGCCCATGAAGAGCCCGAAAGAACCTGCCGTGAAGCTCCTTGCTCTGCCATACCTCCCTGCGCTCGTTGACACCAAGCACTACTGGCCTGCGCCAGTTCTCTTTCGCCAAGGAGAGCGGGGTTAGCCCGGTATCCACCGCGACGACATCCCGATGCACACCCGTGTCCACATGGAGAAAATATTCTCTTAGATTGTATACCTCGCGGTTATGAAGGGACTTAAGGTTTAGCAAACCCCGGCCCCCACACTTCCGCGGGATATACAATCTCATTACAGATGAACGCGGGTGATGCATTCGGTATGACGTCATCAGTGTACGGACTTTTCGATCCAAGGTGTCTAATTCAGTCTGAGTCCACTTGAGTATGCCGAAGGAGTACATAAGAAGTGGCATAACCCAGCTGTTGCAGGCCCGGATCTTGTTGCCACCTGACAAAAGGCTATTAAGCACTTTTTTCAGGCGGCCCAGGAAACGTTCTCGCAGCAGCTGTTTCATGTCAACCTCATTTATGCACAGCGCCTGCGACATACCCAAGTACTTATAGGTCTCAGTTGCGAGTAGTGATCTTAGGTGAATGGCATCCGAGAGTTGAGTCCCTTCGGATTCCACTATCCGCCCTCGCTTTATATGAACGACTGCACATTTGTCCACACCAAACTCCATTCTAATAGAATTACTAAAGGTTTCAGTCACCTTCAGTAGCGCTATTAGCTGTGAGCTGGTGGGAGCAAAGAGCTTCAAGTCATCCATATAAAGCAAATGAGATATAACCTGACCACCACGTCGCAACCTGCAACCTAGCCCTGAACCTACTAGTAAGGTACTAAGTGGGTTCAGTGCTAGGCAGAACCAAAGGGGACTCAGAGTATCACCCTGGAATATACCCCGCTCAATCCTTATAGGTACGCCGCCACTTTCTTGGGTCCCTCGGCACCCTGGATAGGGAAGAAGCGTATTCCATTGCCCCATACACGACTTCAAGAAGGTACGTAGAGTTGTATTAACTTTATACAACTCCAGCACCCTCAGAAGCCATGTATGTGGCACGGAGTCATACGCCTTCTTATAATCTATCCAACATGCCGATAGATCCTTTCGGTTGCGACGAACCTGCTGGCTTATAGTCGTATCAATGAGGAGGAGCTCCTTAGTACCCCGGGCCCCACTTCTACATCCATTCTGAGAGGTACACATGATGGAGTTTGTGTGTATATGTTTGTTTATTTTAGCTCTCAGAATGGATGTAAGAAGTTTATAGATCGATGGTAAACAAGTTATCGGTCTATAATTACTGGGGTAAGAGGTACTACCGGTCTTATGGAGCAGGTGGGTCACTCCTTTAGTCATAAAGGCTGGGAGCGACGCAGATTCTAGGGCTGACTGGAATTGTGATGCCAAACAAGCGTGCGAACTGCGTAGCCATTTTAGCCAAAAGTTGTGCAGTCCGTCTGGGCCTGGAGATTTCCAATTAGACAAAGGACGGACTGCACTGGCTACGTCTGTGCTATTAATGATGGTGTCTTCCATTTCTGGAATAAGTTCGCACGCTCGTTCAACGTCACGCATCCATTCCCCCTCTGTGTGTATGACAGGCACCGACCAAATGTTGCGCCAAAACAAGCTTGTCGCTTCAGCATTCGGTAAATGCCCGTCATCCACACCTTGGTCCGTTCGCTGCCAGTCTCTATACACCCACCTTTGGTCCCTTTGGAACATGCGGTTCACGTTATACCTGTCCACGCGTTTTTTATACCTGCGTATTCGGTTTGCCGATGCATAAATTTTTTGCTTCAGGAAGTCCTGCCAGTCAGCCTTATTATTATTATTATTATTCTCTTTATTTAGTCTTTTTCTTATAAATTACATTTTTAAATATATATATAAAAAATACATTTAAAAATATAAAAAATAGTGTCCCACCGGCATCGGGTACAGGGACCAAGCTACCGGTGGTTACGGCCCCAGAGAAAGGAACCTCCTCACAATGCGAGCCGTGTCCAGAAGTACTGCCTTCTGCATCAAGCGCTTGATCCAACTGTCTAACGCGAGCCTCTCAAGGTGTTGGTCGAGGCTCTTGGCAATCAAACCATTAACGGAGACGACTATCGGTACAATGATTGCCGAATCAACATCCCACATGTCGACAATCTCGTGCGCCAGATCCAGATATTTTATTTGTTTATCCTTTTCGGCTTTCACGAGATTTTCGTCATGGGGGATGGTGATGTCGACAATCATTGCACGGCGCTCAGATCGGTCTATCAGCACAATATCAGGCATGTCAGCGACAACAGTCCTGTCTGTGATGATAGAGCGATCCCAAAACAACGTGATACGACTATTTTCAAGAACTGGCTCAGCAACGTACCTGTAGTACGGGACTTCAACGTCCACAAGGTGGTATTTCAGAGCAAGTTGCTGGTGGATTATCCTGGCTACTTGATTGTGTCTGTGCAAGTACTCGCCGTTAGCAAGACGTGAACAGCCGGAAACGATATGTCTGAGGGACTCACCAGGTCGGTGACATGCACGACAGATGTCAACAGTGCCATCCCTCAGTATATATTTCCGGTAGTTATTCGTCATGATAACTTCGTCAGCAATTGCACATACAAAACCCTCGGTTTCCCCGAAGTGGTCACCGAACCGTAGCCAGGTCACAGATGCTAGTAGGTCCACATCGGGCCCATGAAGAGCCCGAAAGAACCTACCGTGAAGCTCCTTGCTCTGCCATACCTCCCTGCGTTCGTTGACTCCAAGTACTACAGGCCTGCGCCAGTTCTCTTTAGCCAAGGAGAGCGGGGTAAGCCCGGTGTCCACCGCGACAACATCCCGATGCACACCTACGTCCATATGGAGAAAATATTCTCTAAGATTGTATATCTCGCGGTTATGAAGGGACTTGAGGTTCAACAAACCCCGGCCCCCACACTTCCGTCATATCATATCATATCAACCCATATGATGGCCCACTGCTGGGCACGGGTCTCCCCAGTAGAACCTACAAGTATGTAGATCCTGGGGGTAATTGCCATAATCGCCACGCTTGGCGAGCGGGTTGGCGATCGCAGTAAGGCTTTAAATACGCAAAGGACGCTGCAGCCCGTCCTCTGGGGTGAAATCCCTTAGTCGCCTTGACGACACCCACGGGTAGAGATGGGGTGGTACTATTCTTAAGCCGGCACCACACGGCATCCGGCACCACACGGCATCACACTTCCGTGGGATATACAATCTCATCACAGATGAACGCGGGTGATGCATTCGGTATGACGTCATGAGTGTACGGACTTTTCGATCGAGGGTGTCTAATTCTGTCTGAGTCCACTTGATTATACCGAAGGAGTACATTAGAAGTGGCATGACCCAACTGTTGCAAGCTCGGATCTTATTGCCACCTGACAAAAGGCTATTAAGCACTTTTTTCAGGCGACCGAAGAAACGTTCTTGCAACAGCTGTTTCATGTCAACCTCATTAATACACAGTGCCTGCGATATACCCAAATACTTATAGGTCTCGGTTGCAAGAAGTGATCTCAAGTGAATGGAATCCGAGAGTTGAGTCCCTTCGGATTCCACTACCCGTCCTCGCTTTATATGAACGACTGCACATTTGTCAACACCAAACTCCATTCTAATAGAATTACTAAAGGTTTCAGTTACCTTCAGTAACGCTATTAGCTGTGAGCTGGTGGGGGTAAAGAGCTTCAAGTCATCCATATACAGCAAGTGGGATATGACCTGACCACCACGTCGCAACCTGCAACCTAGCCCTGAACTCTCTAGTAAGGTACTAAGTGAGTTCAGTGCTAGGCAGAACCAAAGGGGACTCAGAGTGTCACCCTGGAATATACCCCGCTCAATCCTTATAGGTACGCCGCCACTTCCTTGGATCCCTCGGCATCCTGGATAGGTAAGAACCGTATTCCATTGTCCCATACACGACTTCAAGAAGGTGCATAAAGTTGTATTAACTTTATACAACTTCAGCACCCTCAGAAGCCATGTATGTGGCACGGAGTCATACGCCTTCTTATAATCTATCCTTTCGGTTGCGGCGAACCTGCTGGCTAATAGTCATATCAATGAGGAGAAGCTCTTTAGTACCGCGGGCCCCACTTCTACATCCATTCTGAGAGGTACACATGATGGAGTTTGTGTGTATATGTTTATTTATTTTAGGTCTCAGAATGGATGTAAGAAGTTTATAGATCGATGGTAAACAAGTTATCGGTCTATAATTTCTAGGGTCCGAGGTACTACCGGTCTTATAGAGCAGGTGGGTCACTCCTTTAGTCATAAAGGCTGGCAGCGACGCAGATTCTAGGGCGGACTGGAATTGCGACGCCAAACAAGCGTGCGAACTGCGTAGCCATTTCAGCCAAAAGTTGTGCAGTCCGTCTGGGCCTGGAGATTTCCAATTAGAAAAAGGACGGACTGCACTGGCTACGTCTGTGCTGTTAATGTTAATATCTTCTTAAGTTCGCACGCTCGTTCAACGTCACGCATCCATTCCTCCTCTGTGTGGGTGACAGGCACCTCCTAAATGTTACGCCAAAACGAGCTTGTCGCTTCAGCATTTGGTAGATGCCCGCCATCCACACCTTGATCCGTTCGCTGCCAGTCTCTATACACCCACCTTTGGTCCCTTTGGAACATGCAGTTCACGTTATATCTGTCCACGCGTTTTTTGTACCTGCGTATTCGGTTTGCCCATGCATAGATTTTTTGCTTCAGGAAGTCGATGCGCTCTGTGACACACGACATATAATCCTGAGGTCTGATGTCAGTCCCCAAGAATGCCCGTTTCACAAAGCGCATCACTCTCGGGCGAGTGTTCCCGGTCCTGAAGCAGGACAACTTGCCGATGAGTACCCTTGCCCCGGCAATACGGCGCTCAATCCTGCATTGCCACGCGGGTACGGCGCACCTTGGTCGTATAGTAGGGGTTTCTGCTAAAAGCTTAACACCTCCTATACGACATGCCGCAACAGCTGCACAATACAGGATTGAGTGGGTATCGCCGAGGTCTTCGCTATTGTCTAGGTAAGTAGGCAATAACGAATCAAGAGCACACACCAGCGAAATGTTCCGTCTATGCATAGGTAACCGAGGCAGGCGTGGCCTAATATTGTGGGGCGTGGACCGATATTCGCGAAGCGCAAATTCCAAAGCGGCCTTAATCTCCTCATTGCACTGAGTACTTACAACAATAGCCGCGGTATCCGGCCCCGTAGCTTCACAGTCAACTACATTTGTAGGAACCTGTACCGGGGCAGGGATCTCGCGGCTAGTCTGGGTGTACTCCGAGCGTAGTCTCTCAAGTGCGGCCACATCTAGCAGATGACAGCGCTGAATGGCCCGCACTTGGTCCGACAATCGTTGTGCCGAAACGTTGACAGTCGGCTCAAGCACCTGAAACAGAGGCAGCATCCGTTCACGGTACACAGTAAGGTTAGTTCCCCCCTCTGTAGCCGCATAATATGCCCGCATGACGTTCTCGTTCATCGATGTCGTCCATCGCATGCGGCGCACATCACCACCGACAGCGGGGGCCCTGTTTGAGGCCGGTGGGCCTCGGGGTCCTAAGCTGGTCGGCGGCCGGCCTCTCCCTCGCCGACGTACAGGTGGTGGCGACGTTGGCGGAGAGAAATACTCGTCACTCGACGAGCTCGACGCCTCAGCAACGGCTGGTGTTGAATCCTGTGGTTGCGAGGCGGAGCGGAGCGACGAGTCCGGGGGTGGAGGGTGTGCTTGTAGATGTAACTGGGCTCTGCTTCGAGTTATCATAGTTTAAATCGTGCATTTCTGTTGTTCGTGTGGTTTCATCTTGACAGATGTCATTTTCCTGTTTTCTATTTTGTTTGGTTTTCTTGTTGATGTTCTGATTTATGGCGTTTTTTATAGTTTATTGAATGTAATAAATACTTGACTGGGTTGATATAATAATTTATGTGTGATTTAGAGGTGATTTATTTAAAATTAATCGAAAAAAATATTGTATTCAGAAACAACGTTTGCACTGCTCGGTGTTGCCCGGTTTATTATTATTTATTATTATTATTATTTTATTAATTTTTTTATTTATTTTTTTTAACTCCCTTTTTTGGCGGTAAATTACGTGGCATGCGGGCCTAAGCCAAGCATGACGCGTTAAATGGAATATGTTGATGATAAAGATGATGATGTGAGAAACTTTCGAGTGATGCGGCAAGTATTAAGAATAATAGCTTTTTGTAATAGATGTATTGTATGAGTGGGCATGTGTATTATGTCAATGCTTTGGTTAAGCGTTTTCGGTACCACTCCAGTTGACGACAAAACAATTGGGACTATGTGTACTATGTGCGCTTTCCATTGGGTTTTGAGTTCTATTGCAAGGTCTTGATATTTTGATAGCTTTTCTGATATTGTAGATTGAATGTTATGAGTGTTGGGGATAGCTATGTCAATAATATATTATACGGTATTAGTAGTTTTATCATGTATGGTTATGTCAGGTCTATTGTAATGTACTGTTTTATCGGTTATAATAGTTCGGTCCTAATAAATTTTGCACGTTCTGTTTTCAAGAATGGTGTCTGGTTTATATTTATAATATGGAACTTTTTTAGCAATGAATTTGTACCGGTGTGCAAGATGTTGGTGTACTATTGTAGCTACTTGGTCATGGCGGTGTTTGTAGTCGGACTGTACGAGTGATTTGCAGGCGCCGGTTATATGTTGTATGGTTTCAGAAGCGGAGTTACAGTGTCTACATAAATCAGAAGTTTGAGTAGGATCTTTTTATATAAATTTCTTATAATTTCTAGTGGTAATAACCTGGTCTTGAATTGCTAGCATAAACCCTTCAGTCTCTGGAAACAGTTCCCCTTTCGTAAGCCATTCGTTCGACTTCTCTTTATCGACGTAAGTTTGGCTCAGGTCGGTTCGGTGCCTTCCGTGTAATGACTTCTCAGCCCATCTAGTGATTTTCTGCTCAGTTGTAGTAAGGCTTTCATTTGATTGTGGTTGTCTGTCGTGTAGATTTAGTGGTGTGAGTTTGTTGTCAATTTCTGTGATATGTTTATGGAGCAATGTATCGTGTGATTTAGTGTGAAAGTATTGTCTTAGCGTAGATATTAGTTTGTTGTGTAGGTTTTGTATGTCTATTAATCCCCTTCCTCCCTCTTTGCGTGGTAGTGTGAGTCTCTCTATTGAAGATTTTGGGTGATGTTTACGGTGCTTCATCATGTGTGTATTAATAATTCGCTGTAGGTTTTTTAAATCTGTTTGCGACCAACTAATGATACCAAAAGAATAAGTTAGAATAGGTATAGCAAAAGTGTTAATGGCTTTTATAATATTTTTTGAATTAAGGTGTGTTTTTAAAATTAAGTTTAATCTGTATTTAAATTTATTTATTAGTTCTACTTTAGTTTCTTTCTGTAATATTTTCCTGGATTGCCTAAAACCTAGATATTTGTAAGTACTGTGATCATCCATCGGTTCAATACCTTCCCCTGATTCTGAAATAATATATCTATTGTTTTCAATTTTGCCTTTGTTAATTGATAAAGTGTTGCATTTATCTATCCCAAACTCCATACATATATCTTTTGAAAACTTCTGAGTAATATCTGCTAAAAGGAAGAGGTTATTTTTATTAATAGCATACAGTTTTATATCATCCATGTAAAACAAGTGTGTAAGTGAAAATTGACTGTCATTAGTTACTAAATTATATCCAGCATTACTATTATTAAGAAAACTAGATAGTGGGTTGAGTGCTAAACAGAACCAGAGCGGACTGAGTGAATCTCCTTGGTAAATACCTCGTTGAATGCGGATCGGCTCAGTAGTTATCGTCGTGGTATTTTGTTTTAGTTTTAATACCGTTTCCCAATTTTTCATCGATATTTCTAAAAATGCTATAATAGTAGGACTGATTTTGTAAAAGTTAAGAATATACAATAGCCAACTGTGTGGAATGGAATCAAAAGCCTTACGATAATCTATGAACATACTGTGGATATCTAACTTATTGCGAAACGCTTCATTTTATTATTATTCCCTTTATTTAACATTTCTCTAATTTTTTACACTATTAAATATTTACATAAAAAAATTATGAAAACATTTAATTGTAAAAAAAATTGCAAACCCACCGGCGTCGGGTACAGGGACCAAGCCACCGGTGGTTAGGGCTTCAGGGAGAGGAACCTCCTCACTATACGTGCCGTGTCAAGGAGTACGGCCTTCTGCATCAGGCCCTAGACCCAGCTACCCAACGCGAGCCTCTGTAGATGTTGGTCCAGGCTCTTCGCAACAAGTCCGTGAACTGATACAACTATCGGCACAATGACTGCTGAATCCACATCCCACATGTCAACAATCTCGCGGGCTAAGTCCAAATATTTTATTTCCTTATCTTTTTCTGCCTTCACGAGATTATTGTCATGCGGGATGGTGATATCAACAATCATTGCGCGGCGCTCTAATCGATCTATCATCACTATGTCAGGCTTATTGGCGACAATAGTCCTGTTAGTGATGATAGATCGATCCCAGTACAATGTGGCACGACCATTTTCGAGAACAGGGTCGGGTGCATACCTGTAATATGGTACCTCTGTTTCCACAAGGTAATATTTCAAGGCAAGTTGCTGATGGACAATTCTGGCTACTTGGTTATGTCTATGCAAATACTCGCCGTTAGCAAGACGAGAACAACCAGAGATAATATGTCTGAGGGATTCTCCGGGATGATGGCATGCCCGACAGATGTCAACCGTCCCATCCTTCATTATATATCTCCGATAGTTATTCGTCTTAATAACTTCATCCATAATCGCACAAACAAAACCTTCGGTTTCCCCAAATAGGTCACCAAACCGTAGCCAGGACACAGATGATAATGTGTCTACATCCGGTCCATTTAAGGCCCGATAGAAGCGTCCATGCAGTTCCTTACCCTTCCATATTTCCCGGCGGTCATCAATACCAAGTATCACAGGTTTGCGCCAGTTCTCTTTTGCCAGAGCAAGCGGGGTGAGACCGTTGTCCAGGGCAACTACATCTCGGTGCATATCAGCGTCCACGTGAAGGAAATATTCCCTGAGGTTGCATACCTCGCGGTTGTGGAGGGTCTTGGCATTTAGGAAACCACGACCCCCACACTTCCGCGGGATATACAACCTCATCACTGACGAGTGATGATGATGCATTCGGGATGCAGTCAACAGTGACCGGACTCTCCTATCCAAGGCGTCCAATTCGGTCTGAGTCCACTTAAGTATGCCGAAGGAGTACATTAAGAGCGGCATGACCCAACCGTTGCAGGCGCGCACCTTGTTGCCGCCTGAAAGAAGACTGTTAAGAACTTTTTTAAGACGGCCAAAGAAGCGCTCCTGCAATGCTTGTTTCATATCCGCATTATTAATACCCAAAGCCTGCGACATACCTAAGTATTTGTAGGTGTCAGTCCCGGAGAGTGATCGAAGTTGAGTGGAATCCGGAAGCTGTATTCCCACGGATTCCACCACCCTCCCTTGCTTTACATGCATAACCGCACATTTATCCACCCCAAATTCCATCCTGATGGAGCTGCTGAAGGCTTCGGTTACCTTCAGCAGATCCATCAGTTGTGTACTGCTGGTGGCAAATAACTTAAGGTCATCCATGTATAGCAAGTGAGATATCCCCCGACTACCTTTCCGCAACTTATAGCCTAGTCCTGAATCCTCCAGTAGGGTACTGAGTGGGTTCAGAGCCAGACAGAACAACAATGGGCTCAGACTGTCGCCCTGGAAAATTCCCCGCTCGATCCTCACAGGCTCGCCGTTGCCCAGAGTCCGGTGACACCCTAGATAGTGAAGGACCGTTCTCCATTGCCCCATACACGACCTTAAGAAGGTACACAGAGTTGCATTAACTTTGTACAACTCCAGCACCCTCAGGAGCCATGTATGTGGCACAGAGTCATAAGCCTTCTTATAGTCTATCCAACATATCGACAGACTCTTGCGGCAACGGCGAGCCTGTTCACTAATGGTCATGTCTATGAGGAGAAGCTCCTTAGTACCACGGGCCCCACGCTTACACCCATTCTGAGATAGTGACATGATGTTATTGTCTTCGATATGTTTATTCATTTTGTTTCTCAGAATGGATGTAAGCAACTTATACAACGTTGGAAGGCACGTTATTGGCCTATAGTTCTTGGGGTCTATGGTACTACCGGTCTTGTGGAGCAAGTGGGTAATGCCTTTTGTCATAAAGTCCGGTAACGAACTGGACTCCAGTGATTCTTGGAACCGAGAGGCCAAGCAAGCATGTGAGCTACGTAGCCACTTAATCCAGAAGTTGTGCAATCCATCGGGGCCCGATGACTTCCAATTTGGTAACTGTTGGGCTGCTAGAGCTACGTCTTCGACAAGGATATTAGTTGTCGGCATTTCTGCAATGGGCTCACATGCTCGCTCAACAACTCTCATCCAATCACCTTTGGTGTGGACGACGGGTACCGACCAGATGTTGCGCCAGAAAGTCTCCATAGCATCATCATTCGGCAAGCACCCCTCGTCACCACCGGGATCCGCTCGCTCCCATGTTCGATAAACCCACTTCTGATCACTTTTGAACATGCGGTTCTGGGTGTATCTCTCCACACGTCTCCTGTATCTACGAATACGGTTTGCCCACGCATAAATTTTTTGTTTGTAGTAGTCAATGCGCTCCGTGACCCGAGTGGCATATTCGTGGGGCCCAATGCCGGTCCCCATAAACGCTCGGTTCACATAGCGCATTATCTTAGGGCGTGTATTGCCCGACCTAAAGCATATTAGCTTGCCGATGAGTGCCCTAGACTCGACGATACGCCTTTCAATTCTGCACTGCCACGCCGGCTCGGCTGCTTTTTTTCGCGTAGGCGTGTCCTGGGGAAACTTGACACGAGCTACGCGACATGCCGCAATGGCGGCGCAGTACATAATTGAATGCGCATCAGCCAAACTGTTGCACGAGTCAAAATAACTACTCGACTGTGAGTCCAGGGCACACACCAGCGCTATATTTTTTCTATGTGTGGGCAAACAAGGTAGGCGTGGTCTGTTTGACTGCGTGGAGCGATACTCCCGAAGCGCATCCTCAAAAGAGCTCCTCAGTAAATCATTGCAATGGGTACTCACAGTGGTAATAACATCATTCACTTCCTCATCGGCGCACCTAGGGGCCACTGAAGCTGTAGCGGCGGCGGTTTCAACTACATCCGATGAGGTAGGTACGAGGCGGTTGCACTGTGCGTCCGAGCGTAGCCTCTCAAGTACGTCATCCCCCAGCATACGATTCCGCTGGATGACACGCACTTGATCCGACAGTCGTTGAACTGAAACGTTGAGAGATGGTTCAAAGGTCTGAAAGAAAGCAAGTATCCGACTACGATACGCAGTGAGGTTAGTGCCTCCCTCCGTAGCCGCAAAATATGCGCGCATGACGTTTTCGTTAATGGATTCCGTCCATCGCATGCGCTGCACATTACCACCGGTAGCGGGGGCCCTATTCGCAGCCGGTGAGCCACGGGGTCCCAAGCCTGCCGGGGGCCGGCCTCTTCCTCGACGACGCGCAGGTGTTGGTGACGCCGCCGGGGAGAAAAATTCGTCGCTCGAGCTCGACGCAACTGCAACCGCATCTGATTATTATTATTATTATGTATGTCGTTTCCATATCACGGGACTATGGAGTCCCGGTCATTTGGGAGGCGTGCGTGGGGCCGAAGCCAACACGTAGAGGCCCGTTAGACACTTTAATCTAAAGGCTATGTGACACAAACCGGCGAATATCGTTGTATACACTATATAAATGTACCCAACGACATTCCCCGGTTAGTGTAAAAAACTATTGTCAAAAAGTGGTAGCTAAGAAACTGGGTTATGGAGGTGATGTGTTAGTGGAATGGTTAGCTGGTACTATTGAAGGACTATGGCGCCTGCCCTGCAAACACATGGTAAAAACACACGGACAAATGGGCAGGCGGTGACTCGCCACTCACTAGATGGGCCCCCTTCTGGCCGCCACAGGCATACAGCCAAACAGGCGACAGGGAGCAACATGGGTGTCGAGCGGTGCGGCGCCGGTTTCACCATCACGAAGAAGGCCCGTGAGCGGGTTTCCCCGTAGTTATGCCCTTGAAAATGACAGTTCCACCCCCGAGCCTACAAGCTCTGGCGACCTCCCTCTGGCCGGCCGGTTAAGACAAGACAGAGTTGAGAGTCCTGCGGGCGCTCTTGGTGTTCCACTCCCGCCGGCCAGTGAAGGCAAGCGGGAGACGAGGCTCTGACCGACTCTCTGAGGTATCGGGACCGCAGTGTCGCCACGCACATTCAGCTCGCCACAAAGCTGCCCTGCGGTTTGTGTACTCTTATTTCACCCTCATGAGACATTTTTTATTGGTGTCATAAGGATTTCAAGAGCTGCTACTATGCCCTCAGAGTGTTGCGTTAATCTCATATAGGGAGACAACGACTAGCCCCGAGGGGTTTATTATTATTATTATTATTCTCTTTATTAAAATTAAATACATATAAATTACATTTTTAAATATAGCTAACAAAAATTAAATATATTTAAAAATATAAAAAATAGTGCCCCACCGGCATCGGGTACAGGGACCAAGCTACCGGTGGTTACGGCCCCAGAGAAAGGAACCTCCTCACTATGCGAGCCGTGTCCAGAAGTACTGCCTTCTGTATCAAGCGCTTGATCCAACCGTCTAACGCGAGCCTCTCAAGGTGTTGGTCGAGGCTCTTGGCAATCAAACCATTAACGGAGACGACTATCGGTACAATGATTGCCGAATCAACATCCCACATGTCGACAATCTCGTGCGCCAGATCCAGATATTTTATTTGTTTATCCTTTTCGGCTTTCACGAGATTTTCGTCATGGGGGATGGTGATGTCGACAATCATTGCACGGCGCTCAGATCGGTCTATCAGCACAATATCAGGCTTGTTAGCGACAACAGTCCTGTCTGTGATGATAGAGCGATCCCAGTACAACGTGATACGACTATTTTCAAGAACTGGCTCAGCAACGTACCTGTAGTACGGGACTTCAACGTCCACAAGGTGGTATTTCAGAGCAAGTTGCTGGTGGATTATCCTGGCTACTTGATTGTGTCTGTGCAAGTACTCGCCGTTAGCAAGACGTGAACAGCCGGAAACGATATGTCTGAGGGACTCACCAGGTCGGTGACATGCACGACAGATGTCAACAGTGCCATCCCTCAGTATATATTTCCGGTAGTTATTCGTCATAATAACTTCGTCAGCAATTGCACAGACAAAACCCTCGGTTTCCCCGAAGAGGTCACCGAACCGTAGCCAGGCCACAGATGCTAGTAGGTCCACATCGAGCCCATGAAGAGCCCGAAAGAACCTACCGTGAAGCTCCTTGCTCTGCCATACCTCCCTGCGTTCGTTGACTCCAAGTACTACAGGCCTGCGCCAGTTCTCTTTAGCCAAGGAGAGCGGGGTAAGCCCGGTGTCCACCGCGACAACATCCCGATGCACACCCACGTCCATATGGAGAAAATATTCTCTGAGATTGTATATCTCGCGGTTATGAAGGGACTTGAGGTTCAACAAACCCCGGCCCCCACACTTCCGCGGGATATACAATCTCATCACAGATGAACGCGGGTGATGCATTCGGTATGACGTCATGAGTGTACGGACTTTTCGATCCAGGGTGTCTAATTCTGTCTGAGTCCACTTGAGTATACCGAAGGAGTACATTAGAAGTGGCATGACCCAACTGTTGCAAGCCCGGATCTTATTGCCACCTGACAAAAGGCTATTAAGCACTTTTTTCAGGCGACCGAAGAAACGTTCTTGCAACAGCTGTTTCATGTCAACCTCATTAATGCACAATGCCTGCGATATACCCAAATACTTATAGGTCTCGGTTGCGAGAAGTGATCTTAAGTGAATGGAATCCGAGAGTTGAGTCCCTTCGGATTCCACTACCCGCCCTCGCTTTATATGAACGACTGCACATTTGTCAACACCAAACTCCATTCTAATAGAATTACTAAAGGTTTCAGTTACCTTCAGTAACGCTATTAGCTGTGAGCTGGTGGGAGCAAAGAGCTTCAAGTCATCCATATAAAGCAAATGAGATATAACCTGACCACCACGTCGCAACCTGCAACCTAGCCCTGAACCCTCTAGTAAGGTACTAAGTGGGTTCAGTGCTAGGCAGAACCAAAGGGGACTCAGAGTGTCACCCTGGAATATACCCCGCTCAATCCTTATAGGTACGCCGCCACTTTCTTGGATCCCTCGGCACCCTGGATAGGTAAGAACCGTATTCCATTGTCCCATACACGACTTCAAGAAGGTGCATAAAGTTGTATTAACTTTATACAACTTCAGCACCCTCAGAAGCCATGTATGTGGCACGGAGTCATACGCCTTCTTATAATCTATCCAACATGCCGATAGATCCTTTCGGTTGCGGCGAACCTGCTGGCTAATAGTCATATCAATGGGGAGAAGCTCTTTAGTACCCCGGGCCCCACTTCTACATCCATTCTGAGAGGTACACATGATGGAGTTTGTGTGTATATGTTTATTTATTTTAGCTCTCAGAATGGATGTAAGAAGTTTATAGATCGATGGTAAACAAGTTATCGGTCTATAATTTCTAGGGTCCGAGGTACTACCGGTCTTATAGAGCAGGTGGGTCACTCCTTTAGTCATAAAGGCTGGCAGCGACGCAGATTCTAGGGCGGACTGGAATTGCGATGCCAAACAAGCGTGCGAACTGCGTAGCCATTTCAGCCAAAAGTTGTGCAGTCCGTCTGGGCCTGGAGATTTCCAATTAGAAAAAGGACGGACTGCACTGGCTACGTCTGTGCTGTTAATGTTAATATCTTCCATTTCCAGAATAAGTTCGCACGCTCGTTCAACGTCACGCATCCATTCCCCCTCTGTGTGGGTGACAGGCACCTCCCAAATGTTACGCCAAAACGAGCTTGTCGCTTCAGCATTTGGTAGATGCCCGCCATCCACACCTTGATCCGTTCGCTGCCAGTCTCTATACACCCACCTTTGGTCCCTTTGGAACATGCAGTTCACGTTATACCTGTCCACGCGTTTTTTGAACCTGCGTATTCGGTTTGCCCATGCATAGATTTTTTGCTTCAGGAAGTCGATGCGCTCTGTGACACGCGACATATAATCCTGAGGTCTGATGTCAGTCCCCAAGAATGCCCGTTTCACAAAGCGCATCACTCTCGGGCGAGTGTTCCCGGTCCTGAAGCAGGACAACTTGCCGATGAGTACCCTTGCCCCGGCAATACGGCGCTCAATCCTGCATTGCCACGCGGGTACGGCGCACCTTGGTCGTATAGTAGGGGTTTCTGCTAAAAGCTTAACACCTCCTATACGACATGCCGCAACAGCTGCACTATACAGGATTGAGTGGGTATCGCCGAGGTCTTCGCTATTGTCTAGGTAAGTAGGCAATAACGAATCAAGAGCACACACCAGCGAAATGTTCCGTCTATGCATAGGTAACCGAGGCAGGCGTGGCCTAATATTGTGGGGCGTGGACCGATATTCATACATACATATATCAACCCATATGATGGCCCACTGCTGGGCACGGGTCTCCCCAGTAGAACCTACTGGTATGTAGATCCTGGGGGTAATTGCCATAATCGCCACGCTTGGCGAGCGGGTTGGCGATCGCAGTAAGGCTTTAGTTACGCAGAGGATGCTGCTGCCCGTCCTCCGGAGTGAAATCCCTTAGTCGCCTTGACGACACCCACGGGAAGAGATGGGGTGGTACTATTCTTAAGCCGGCACCACACGGCCACCGATATTCGCGAAGCGCTAATTCCAAAGCGGCCTTAATCTCCTCATTGCACTGAGTACTTACCACAATAGCCGCGGTATCCGGCCCCGTAGCTTCACAGTCAACTACATGTGTAGGAACCTGTACCGGGGCAGGGATCTCGCGGCTAGTCTGGGCGTACTCCGAGCGTAGTCTCTCAAGTGCGGCCTCATCTAGCAGATGACAGCGCTGAATGGCCCGCACTTGGTCCGATAATCGTTGTGCCGAAACGTTGACAGTCGGCTCAAGCACCTGAAACAGAGGCAGCATCCGTTCACGGTACACAGTAAGGTTAGTTCCCCCCTCTGTAGCCGCATAATATGCCCGCATGACGTTCTCGTTCATCGATGTCGTCCATTGCATGCGGCGCACATCACCACCGACAGCGGGGGCCCTGTTTGAGGCCGGTGGGCCTCGGGGTCCTAAGCTGGTCGGCGGCCGGCCTCTCCTTCGCCGACGTACAGGTGGTGGCGACGTTGGCGGAGAGAAATACTCGTCACTCGACGAGCTCGACGCCTCAGCAACGGCTGGTGTTGAATCCTGTGGTTGCGAGGCGGAGCGGAGAGACGAGTCCGGGGGTGGAGGGTGTGCTTGTAGATGTAACTGGGCTCTGCTTCGAGTTATCATAGTTTAAATCGTGCATTTCTGTTGTTCTTGTGGTTTCATCTTGACAGATGTCATTTTCCTGTTTTCTATTTTGTATGGTTTTCTTGTTGATATTCTGATTTTTGGAGTTTTTTATAGTTTATTGAATGTAATAAATACTTGACTGGGTTGTTATAATAATTTATGTGTGATTTAGAGGTGATTTATTTAAAATTAATCGAAAAAAAAAATTGTATCCAGAAACGACGTTTGCTCTGCTCGGTGTTTATTATTATTTATTATTATTTATTTTTTATTATTTGTTATTATTATTATTATTATTATTATTATTATTATTATTCCCTTTATTTAACATTTCTCTAATTTTTTACACTATTAAATATTTATATATAAAAAAAATAATAAAAACATTTAATTGTATAAAAAATTGCAAACCCACCGGCGTCGGGTACAGGGACCAAGCCACCGGTGGTTAGGGCTTCAGGGAGAGGAACCTCCTCACTATACGTGCCGTGTCAAGGAGTACGGCCTTCTGCATCAGGCCCTTGACCCAGCTACCCAACGCGAGCCTCTGTAGATGTTGGTCCAGGCTCTTCGCAACAAGTCCGTGAACTGATACAACTATCGGCACAATGACTGCTGAATCCACATCCCACATGTCAACAATCTCGCGGGCTAATTCCAAATATTTTATTTCCTTATCTTTTTCTGCCTTCACGAGATTATTGTCATGCGGGATGGTGATGTCAACAATCATTGCGCGGCGCTCTAATCGATCTATCATCACTATGTCAGGCTTATTGGCGACAATAGTCCTGTCAGTGATGATAGATCGATCCCAGTACAATGTGGCACGACCATTTTCGAGAACAGGGTCGGGTGCATACCTGTAATATGGTACCTCTGTTTCCACAAGGTAATATTTCAAGGCAAGTTGCTGATGGACAATTCTGGCTACTTGGTTATGTCTATGCAAATACTCGCCGTTAGCAAGACGAGAACAACCAGAGATAATATGTCTGAGGGATTCTCCGGGATGATGGCATGCCCGACAGATGTCAACCGTCCCATCCTTCATTATATATCTCCGATAGTTATTCGTCTTAATAACTTCATCCATAATCGCACAAACAAAACCTTCGGTTTCCCCAAATAGGTCACCAAACCGTAGCCAGGACACAGATGATAATGTGTCTACATCCGGTCCATTTAAGGCCCGATAGAAGCGTCCATGCAGTTCCTTACCCTTCCATATTTCCCGGCGGTCATCAATACCAAGTATCACAGGTTTGCGCCAGTTCTCTTTTGCCAGAGCAAGCGGGGTGAGACCGTTGTCCAGGGCAACTACATCTCGGTGCATATCAGCGTCCACGTGAAGGAAATATTCCCTGAGGTTGCATACCTCGCGGTTGTGGAGGGTCTTGGCATTTAGGAAACCACGACCCCCACACTTCCGCGGGATATACAACCTCATCACTGACGAGTGATGATGATGCATTCGGGATGCAGTCAACAGTGACCGGACTCTCCTATCCAAGGCGTCCAATTCGGTCTGAGTCCACTTAAGTATGCCGAAGGAGTACATTAAGAGCGGCATGACCCAACCGTTGCAGGCGCGCACCTTGTTGCCGCCTGAAAGAAGACTGTTAAGAACTTTTTTAAGACGGCCAAAGAAGCGCTCCTGCAATGCTTGTTTCATATCCGCATTATTAATACCCAAAGCCTGCGACATACCTAAGTATTTGTAGGTGTCAGTCCCGGAGAGTGATCGAAGTTGAGTGGAATCCGGAAGCTGTATTCCCACGGATTCCACCACCCTCCCTTGCTTTACATGCATAACCGCACATTTATCCACCCCAAATTCCATCCTGATGGAGCTGCTGAAGGCTTCGGTTACCTTCAGCAGATCCATCAGTTGTGTACTGCTGGTGGCAAATAACTTAAGGTCATCCATGTATAGCAAGTGAGATATCCCCCGACTACCTTTCCGCAACTTATAGCCTAGTCCTGAATCCTCCAGTAGGGTACTGAGTGGGTTCAGAGCCAGACAGAACAACAATGGGCTCAGACTGTCGCCCTGGAAAATTCCCCGCTCGATCCTCACAGGCTCGCCGTTGCCCAGAGTCCGGTGACACCCTAGATAGTGAAGGACCGTTCTCCATTGCCCCATACACGACCTTAAGAAGGTACACAGAGTTGCATTAACTTTGTACAACTCCAGCACCCTCAGGAGCCATGTATGTGGCACAGAGTCATAAGCCTTCTTATAGTCTATCCAACATATCGACAGACTCTTGCGGCAACGGCGAGCCTGTTCACTAATGGTCATGTCTATGAGGAGAAGCTCCTTAGTACCACGGGCCCCACGCTTACACCCATTCTGAGATAGTGACATGATGTTATTGTCTTCGATATGTTTATTCATTTTGTTTCTCAGAATGGATGTAAGCAACTTATACAACGTTGGAAGGCACGTTATTGGCCTATAGTTCTTGGGGTCTATGGTACTACCGGTCTTGTGGAGCAAGTGGGTAATGCCTTTTGTCATAAAGTCCGGTAACGAACTGGACTCCAGTGATTCTTGGAACCGAGAGGCCAAGCAAGCATGTGAGCTACGTAGCCACTTAATCCAGAAGTTGTGCAATCCATCGGGGCCCGGTGACTTCCAATTTGGTAACTGTTGGGCTGCTAGGGCTACGTCTTCGACAAGGATATTAGTTGTCGGCATTTCTGCAATGGGCTCACATGCTCGCTCAACAACTCTTGTCTAGGAAATAAGCATTATGTTTATAGCAAAGTAAGTTAGTTTTTGTTTACTGATACTAGATGGCGCTGTACCATAGCGCTAGAACGCGCTATGGTTTGATTCCATGCGGGCTATATAAGCCTGGGAATATAATTTTTTTGTGAGCTTGTGCGGTGGCGATTAAGGCGCCCTCTGGCGGTAATAAACGCGTTGAATATTGATACGACGTATTATTTCGCCTGCCCACTCCCAATCGAGGATTTCGTTCATGGTCCTACCGAGCCGGATTGGTTGAGCTGAGCAAAGTGTCGGTTGTCGACGGCAGTATACGACTGCACCCGTGTCGCGTTACATACTGGTCAGTGGATCGCTGATCAGAGCAACTTCCCTGCAGGGAGCACCCAGGCTTTGGTGCTGTGCAGCTGCTTGGGAAGGAACCGGAAGAGGAGGAGTACGTTGGCAGTATCCGGAGGAAGTAAGCAACGCACGGGAGGCACGCAGGAAGGGAGGGTCGAGCAAAGGCAGTCGGCAGAGTGACATACGTCAGTCACAGAGGAGATAGTTGCTGCATACCGCCAACAGATGGCGCCACTGGTTCAAAATCAACAAGAGTGTCGTTTCGTTTTAAGTGGTCAAGTGAGTCAAGAATAGTTTCGTTTTACTATTAATTGTCAATCCAAAGTGAGAAGTTGTCAAAAACAAAATTAAAGACTTTGAAAAGTAGTTGATTAGTTAAGTATTTAGTAGTGGTGTTGGGACTTGTAATAGTTTTAAGCAAATACCTGTTGGGACGGGGAACCTATGCCCAATTTTGGAAACAGTAGAATTAAATGTAAAACACTTAGAAAAATTTACTGTTATTTAAGTCACTTTGAAATTTGGCTTTCAATAATATATTTGCAAATTTAACTGTTTAAAACTTAGAAGTGTCGAGATTAAATTATTGAAATGGAGTCGTACAGTAAACTTCAGGCGGATATAAAAGACAAGATTGTAAAGGCAAAGTCTAATTATAAGAAATCCCCTAAGGATCGTATAACTATACCCTATTTAGAAACTAGACTAGATAATTTGGAACAACATTGGTCTACATTTTATAATAATCATTGTCTTATTGTTGAAAAAGTTAAAGAGTCAGAATTAAAAGATTCAGAGTATTATAAAAAAGAAATGTACGATTTTGTTGAAGAACTGTTTATAGACTTTAAGAGTGAATTGAAAGAAACGTTGAAAAAGTGTAAAGACAAGTTACCGATTAACTATGAACCTAAAACTGTTTCTTGTTGTAAAGAAAGTAGGAGTGGCAAGGTGAAGTTACCGGAAATAAAAATAGCATCGTTTTCGGGGAAATATTCTGAATGGAATACATTTAGAGATCTATTTTTAGGTTTGGTACATAATGATAAGAATTTAGACGATTCTCAAAAATTCTATTAATTAAAGGGGCACTTGACCGGGGAAGCGGAGCAACTATTAAGGAATATAAAGGTAACATCAGACAACTATAACATGGCTTGCGATAAGTTAGACAAAACATACAACAATAAAAAGTTTTTGGCTAAAAATATATTGAATAGATTACTAAATCAGAAGTGTTTAGGGAATGAATCTGCGTTAGATATTAAATTGTTATTAAATACTACTACGGAATGTTTAGAATCGATAAGAAATTTAGGAGTAGATGTAACCTCATGGGATGTAATCATTGTTCATATTATTAGTGAAAAATTAGATAAGGAAACCCGCAAGGCGTGGGAACTAAAAGTAGCATCAGATAGTAGCGATCAACTACCTACTTTTGAACAGTTTTCATCATTCCTTATTAGTTTCTTCCGTGGCCTTGAAGGGTTGGAAGGTACATCCGGAGATCGTAAAAAAGAGAAACATGTTAAAGGTACACACTCATTTCATATTGTAAAAGATAAAAACAGTGTTACTTGTGCATTCTGTTCAGAAGATCATAAAATAACAAATTGTAAAAAGTTTGGTAAGCAATCTAGCGAGCAGCGACGTAATTTCGTTCAGGAAAAGCGACTGTGTTTTGTTTGTCTGAATACCAACCACGCTGCCAGATTTTGTCGGGCTTCAGTAAGGTGTAAGGTGTGTCAGCGCCGCCACCATTCGTTACTGCATCCGACTGGAGGTACAGGAACCACTACTGTAGACATGTCTGCTACACAGGGCGAAACCTCAGTAGCGAGTAGGAACCAGGAGGAAAATAGGGAATTAGCCGCGCAAGCGGAGGGATCAAGCAATTCATTGGTGTCACATTTTTCGACAGGTAATAGAGAGAAAACAGTTTTGTTAACGACAGCCTTAGTAAAGGCTGAGTCGAAGGATGGGACATATCGGGTGCTTAGGGCATTGCTAGATCAAGGGTCGCAAGGCTCACTTATCACGGAGTCAATGGTACAATATTTGGGTCTTAGTAGAAGTGCAACAAAAACCTCTGTGGTTGGTGTAGGCGGGGAAAAAGGGATGACTTCTAAGTCCACAGTTATAGTTAATTTGAGGTCCAGGAAAAGTGCCGACCTGCAAATAAGGGTCAAAGCCTACGTCCTAAGGTCAGTCACAACTCTTCTCCCAGCTACGAAAGTAGCTCGAGTAGAATGGGTAGACTTGGCTGAGGATGACTTGGCTGACCCAGAGTACCACAGGCCCAACAAAATTGACCTTTTGTTAGGTGCTGAGGTGTACAGTCAAGTCATCCAAGTGGGTATTAAGAGAGACTTGAATGGTACTGTGGTGGCACAGGATACCTCACTGGGTTGGATAGTATCGGGCGTATCTCAAGTGGATAATACATCCCACATTTATTCTCACATCACAGTAATGCACACTTCTTTTCAAACCGATGATTTACTAAAAAAGTTTTGGGAATTGGAAAAGGAACCGTCGGACCCGAAGAAGATATTAACAGAAGAGGAGCAGCGATGTGAAGAATTGTTTAAGGCTACAACAAAAAGAGATGATACCGGACGGTACATAGTACGTCTGCCATTTCGTGACGCTGACGTGATGGGACGTATGGGTGAATCCAAGGCTATAGCTGTAAAGAGATTAAATGGTTTAGAATCACGATTAAATAAAAACTTAAGATTAAAGGAAAATTATACTAAAGTTATACAAGAATACTTACAACTAAATCACATGCAAAGAGTAGAAGATAATGAAAAAGATAATAAAGCAGCTATATACTTACCCCATCCCGCGGTGGTCCGGGAAGACAAGGTAACGACTAAAGTACGGGTCGTTTTTGATGCCTCCTGTAAAGGAAGCAACGGGATATCACTGAATGACCAGTTATTGGTTGGGCCAACGTTGCAGGCTGATCTCCGGCACATAGTGATGCGTTGGAGACAACATCCAATATGTCTGGTAGCGGACATAGAAAAAATGTACCGCCAAGTCCGGGTAGACAGGAAGGATACCATTTTTCAGCGAATTCTCTGGCGACCTGGTCCTGACAGGGAAAGGGAGGAATATGAGTTAACCACTGTAACTTTCGGTACTGCCTCAGCACCATACTTAGCAGTTCGCGCTCTCCAGCAGGTGGCTCATGATGAATGCCAGGACGATCCTGAAATAGCTAAAATCATTTTAAATGATTTTTTCATGGATGATTTAATGTCCGGAGCTGAAAATCCGGAACAAGGGTTTAGAATTTATCGGAATATCAATACAGTCCTATCGAAGTGTGGTTTTAAGCTACAAAAATGGGTTAGCAATAATAAAGAATTGTTAGATAAAATAAAACAAGGAGAAAAGAATAAATATGAAGATTTAGAGATAGAAATTGATAATGTTACAAAGATTCTAGGACTTACCTGGAACTCCAAGGACGATTTCTTCCAGTACTCCGTCAAACTCCCACCAATGGTTGCACCTGTAACAAAAAGGAGAATTATTTCGGATATTGCTCGGCTGTTTGATCCCCTAGGGTGGTTAGCACCTAGCATTACTTTAGCTAAAGTATTTATTCAAAAATTATGGTTGGCAGGGTTGGATTGGGATCAAGAAATTCCATCAAATTTGCTAAGTGAATGGGTGACTTACCGTCAAGATTTGATTACCTTGGCATCGGTTAGGGTCTCTCGCTGGCTGCATACGTGTTCACAGAACGCAAAGGTAGAATTGCACGGGTTTTCGGATGCCTCTAAGATAGCTTACGCCGCAGTTATTTATATCAGGGTAGTAGACGAAAATGGTAACATTTATGTATCATTAGTAACCTCTAAAACAAAGGTCGCACCCATTAAGCAGGTGTCCATGGTGGTGGAGCGGTTTTAGTGACTAATTTAATTGCCGAAGTGGGTAGGGTTATGTGTATACCAAAGATCGATTGGCATACTTGGACCGATAGTGAAGTAGTGCTGGCTTGGCTCAACAGTCATCCGAGTCGATGGCAAACGTTTATCGCGAACCGAGTTTCCCATATCTTGACAATTTTAGACTCAGGGCATTGGTCTCATGTACAGTCCAAACAAAATCCTGCAGACTGTGCATCCCGAGGTGTTTTACCTGCCGATCTTGTATCGATTTCTATATGATGGAATGGTCCGGAATATCTTAGGGAACAAGTTATTAATTATAAAAAACCCAAGAATAATAGTACTCAATTAGAGGAGGTTAAGGTGCACACGTCTACTGAGGATTGTACTGTTTGGAACAGATTTTCGTCATTGTCGAGATTAATTAGAGTAGTAGCTTATTGTCGAAGGTTTTTAAGGCTAAAAGATAAATCGGTCCGGAATAGTAGAAAGTATTTGGGCAATGAAGAATTAGAACAAGCTTTACAGACATGTATTAAGAGGTGCCAAGGGGATGAATTTAAGACAGAATTAAAGGAGCTATAATGGAGGACAAAGTCGTTAACAGGAAGGGTAATTTAAATTCATTAAATTTATTTCTCGATACTACGGGTGTTATAAGAGTTGGGGGTAGGTTAGAAATGTCGCAACTTGGTTTTGACCGCACTCATCCTATTCTGATTCCTAAGGATTCATTTTTGACAGAATTGTTGATTGCAGAAGCGCATATGAAAACCATGCACGGTGGTCCACAACTTATACTTACATATTTACGGTCGAAATATTGGGTTATAGGTATTAAGGTACTAGCTAAACGTTATGTAAGAAGCTGTGTTAGGTGCATAAGGTACGCGGCTACCACAAAAACCCAGCTCATGGGACAATTACCCTCAGCGAGAGTGACACCGAATAAACCATTTTTATGTAGTGGCGTTGATTACGCCGGCCCAATAAATATTAGAATGTCTAAAGGGCGCGGAAATAAATGTTATAAAGGTTATATAGCACTGTTTATCTGTATGGCCACACGTGCTATACACTTGGAAGCGGTCAGCGATTTGACTACGGGGGGATTTTTGACTGCTTTCAAGCGGTTTGAAGCTCGGCGAGGTCGAGTAGCCGAGTTATATTATTATAGTGACTACGGTACTAATTTTGTAGGAGCCGCACGAGAGCTACTTTACTTGTATAACAAGGAAAGACATGATTTTAATGAGGAATTAGCAGAATATCTCTCCAACAACAGAACTCAGTGGCACTTTATTCCTCCTCATGCACCCAATTTCGGAGGACTATGGGAGGCAGGGATAAAGTCCACTAAGTTCCATTTGAAAAGAGTAGTAGGGAATTCGACTTTGACCTTTGAAGAATTGGCTACTGTGTTGGCACAAATTGAGGCTTGCCTCAATTCAAGACCTTTGTCCTATGTGGAAGACCAGGACAAATTAACTATTTTAACTCCCGGTCATTTTTTGGTGGGAGAACCATTGGTTATGGTTCCGCAGCTTAATTATGAACAAGCTAATGTTAACAGTTTATCTAGATGGCAACTCCACCAGAGGATGATGCAGGATTTCTGGCGCAGATGGTCTCAAGACTATCTTAATCAGTTTTTACAACGTCATAAATGGGCTCACCAGGTACCTGAACCTTCAGTCGGTGATGTAGTTTTGGTGAAAGAGGATGATTTGCCGCCTGGCAAGTGGTTGTTAGGCAGGATCGAGTGTAAACATCCGGGTTCTGACGGAATCACTAGAGTCGCTACATTGCGTACAAAGGCCTCGCTTATCAAAAGGCCAACCTCCAGGTTGTGTGTGTTGCCTGTTAATATTTAAGGGTTCAAAATTCAGTTTTGTATTACGCAGCATTTTGTATAGTTATAAGATTAATGTAAGTTTTATTAGAAATTTGTTACTTTGGATTTGTCTGAATTTTTAGTTGGATTTGTGTGATGTATACCTACTACTAATGACATCTTTTTGCTTTGGGTTGTTTAAAGTGATAGTTTGAGGATACTTTATCACAAATGTCATATTGGCATGGTGGGCGGTAATTAAGGACATTGAGCAGGATGTCCTTGGTGGGCGGAATGTCTAGGAAATAAGCATTATGTTTATAGCAAAGTAAGTTAGTTTTTGTTTACTGATACTAGATGGCGCTGTACCATAGCGCTAGAACGCGCTATGGTTTGATTCCATGCGGGCTATATAAGCCTGGTGTTCCTACGTCACATCGCGGCGCGCCGAGCGAGTCTTCGGCGGACCGGTTCTACAGCCACGGTTGGCCGCCCGCTCCCCTCTCCGCGCCTCACCGCAGACACTCGCTCACCGCTTCCTACCACGCGCGCACGCATCGGCCATCTGTACCTACCAGCTACCTAATTATAGTCTTCCAAATCAAGAAGCAGTTTTATTATATTAGTCAAGACCACCAGAATCCCACCCCTGGAGCTTGGCATTCAACATATGGTCCTTCGAAAAGAAGATCGCCGTCTTTTTACTGCGTTCGTGACAAATACCGGACTGCCACACGCACCGCCCCGCCCGTGCACATTGCGGACTTAAGGTCACTCCAAGGACAGTCTACGTGGAGGAGTATTTTACATACTGAGTGAGTCCGTTCCATGTTCTTCTCAATTCCTTATTAATTCCTGTCTTCTATTGCTTATTTCCAGGAATTTAAAATAGTGCTTCACGGATCAGGCATAGTGATCTCTTCATGCGAGCCTATTTAACTTAGCTTAATTAATTTAATCTTTTAATCATACGAATATTTATTTGTTATGATCATAAATATCTATTTAATTCAAAAAATGTTATAACTTGTTTACCTACTTAATGCGTTGAACGTAATAAAGCAGCATTTTTATTTTTATTGCACCTCATTGTGTAGCTATGCCTATGTTATCTCTCGCTTAATGCGGTTTCTCGCTTAGCACGTCGCATACGGATCAGCTGTGAGATACCGTTAGCTACGCACAGCTGTTTATTTATCCCGTTATATTTTGCTTGACGCACTTCATTTTATACCTTTCTTTCGCCTTATTTGCACGTTAGATCTTTATTTCATCTTAATCAGAATTATGTCTGACGCTAAGTTGAGGGAACTGGTGAAGAAGCGTGGCAGCCTTAAAGCAAAGTTAACACATTTCTCTAGTTTCATTAAATTACTGCCTTTAAGCGATTTAAATTCTTTCCAACGCTTAGAATTGCAATGCCGTCTTGATCTTATGGCAATCTTATATAAGGATTTCGACGTGTTACAGACGGAATTGGAGCTGTTGTCGGAGGAAACCGATGTCGTGTACACCGAGCGGGAACAATTTGAGTCGCAGTACTATGCGCAGGTGGGCCACGCGAAGGCATTACTTGCCCTCGCGCGTCCCGCTTCGCCCGCGCTCCCATCCGCCATCTCTGATGACATCAGCCCCGGTCATGGTTCTAGATGCAAGCACGACTTTGTCCGTCTACCAAAGATAGACTTACCTCACTTCAACGGGGACTATCAGCACTGGCTCGAGTTTCGAGATACGTATATTTCTTTAATTCATACAAACGACAGTATACAGTCAATAAACAAATTCCATTACCTACGCGCAGCTTTAACTGGCAGCGCGTCTTTAGTTATTGGAAGTATTGACTTCAAAGCAGATAATTACAATATGGCTTGGCAGTTATTAACTGAGAGATACAACAATGAAATCCTTCTCATTAACAATCATTTACAAGAGTTATTTAACTTCAATACTATTCAAAAAGAATCATCTAGCTCCTTACGTAACATGATTGACGTAACAAACAAAAATTTAAGGGCGCTTGACACTCTTGGACAACCTACTCAACACTGGGACACCTTAATCATTTTTATGATTTCGAAAAAACTAGATCCCGTGACTGATCGTGAGTGGGAAGAACATAAAAATAGTTCTAAATCATTTCCAAAATTAGTAGACTTTACAAAATTTTTATCTAACCGAGCTGATTTACTTGAAACTTTAGCATACAAACAAACTTCAAAAACTACAAATAGTTCAACAACAACAACAATAAAATTCAACAACAATAAACATAGAAATTACCTTACAGCAACTCATTCTAAAACTACTGAAAATAATTACAAATATACATGTCCTATATGTTCCCATAATCACTACTTATTCAGTTGTCAACATTTCAGAAATCTAGATGTTGAATCACGCATTAAGAAGGCTTCAGACAGCAATGTTTGTACGAATTGTTTGCGACCTGGACATACAGATAAGCGTTGCAAACTATCGCATTGCAAATATTGCAGTTTAAAACATAATACCCTCTTACATAGGGACTCAACAGACAATCAGTTAGGAGACAACAACGTAGCATTGTCAACTAATACAACTTTACCCTATACAGCACATAACAAAGCCCTCGTACTCTTATCCACGGCTTTGGCGAAGGTGGCCGACGTCAAGGGAAGGCTACACACCGTCAGACTCCTACTGGATAACGGAAGTACCTCCAACTTTATCACCCAAGACCTTTGTAAGAAGCTTGGATTGGTAAGACAAAGCACAAGCTCAACCGTCTCAGGCATAAACGGGCTAACTTCGTTTACCTCAGAGAGCTGTAGCTTCACTGTGCAGTCTTGCCATGGTGGATATCGGGCGAACGTAAGCTGTCTTATATTACCTAATATCACGCAAACGCTGCCTGGCACCTATGTGGACAAAAGACATATTTCTATCCCGCCAGGTCTTCAGTTAGCCGATCCCTCTTTTAATATACCTTCAGCTATCGATATTCTTATGGGAGCGGAGGTATTTTGGAACGTCTTAGGTTCCTCTATTATCAATTTAGGCAAAAATCAACCCAAATTGCAGTCATCAAAATTAGGTTGGCTCATTTCAGGTTGTGTATCTCAACCTACTCTTCAACAACCTACTATATGTAATTTCCTCTCACAAGAGGAGTCCGATCAGCTCACTCGTTTTTGGGAACTTGATTCTGTGTCGTCTAGTAACTGTTTCTCTTCAGATGAGCAGGCTTGTGAAAAGCTCTTTCAAGAGACGACACAACGTAATGCCAGTGGTCAATTCGTTGTCACCATTCCATTGAAGGACTCACCCGAGTGCTTAGGTGATTCTTACGCGATGGCCAAGCTTCGATTTCTCTCTTTAGAACGTAGATTCGAGCGTAATCCAGAATTCAAAAATCAGTATTTACAATTCATGCGAGAATATCTTAAATTAAATCATATGTTAGAGAATCCCAAGTCAAAACAATCAAAATTCAATTATTATATGCCTCATCACGGTGTTGTGCGTGAGTCTAGTTCAACTACCAAGCTTCGCGTAGTGTTCGATGCTTCGGCCGCCAGCACTTCGGGTAAGTCCTTTAATGACATCCAGTTGGTAGGGCCCACCGTACAGGAGGATTTACTATCCATACTACTGAGGTACAGACAGCATAAATTTGTTGTAACAGGCGACGTCGAAAAGATGTACCGAGCTATTTTAGTTCAGCCGTCTCAACGCTCTTTACAACAAATCGTCTTCAGGTTTGATTCCTCTGAGCCTTTAAAAACATATACGCTCAGTACACTGAGTTACGGTACTGCTTCAGCACCCTACTTGGCAACAAAGTGTTTAGTGTCGCTTGCCAATCACTGTTCAGACCCTAAGGTTAGTGAGTCTATAAGGCGTAACTTTTATATGGACGATTATTTGAATAGTGGGTAATCGATTGAGTCCGTTATTTCATTGACTAAAGGTGTCACAAAGGCTCTCGAATCTGCTAAGTTTCACCTTCGTAAGTGGCGATCAAATAGTCCAGAAATCCTTAAGGCGATCACTAGCACTAGGCCAGAATATTCAAATAAAAAATTAAATTTAAACGATTCACATTTAAATAAAACCCTTGGTTTATATTGGGATAGCAATACCGACAATTTGTTCTATTCAGTTAATCTTAAAATTTCAAAGTTTAAAATTACTAAACGTAACATTTTATCGTTAGTAAGTCAGGTGTTTGATCCCCTAGGCCTTGTAGGCCCGTGCATAGTACTATTCAAATTCATCCTACAACAGTTGTGGGTACTAAAATGCAACTGGGATGAAGAAATACCAGTAGAATTAAAATGTCAGTTCTTAGAATTTGTAGATTTACTTCCAGCTCTTAACTCTCTTCGTATTCCACGGTGGGTATCTTGCAGCGATCCCTCTTTAATTGAACTCCATACTTTTACAGACGCTTCTGAACGTGCTTATGGGGCATGCGTTTACGTGAGAACGGTGACAGTTGATGGCACTGCTTGCGTTCGCCTTTTGACTTCCAAGAACAAGGTTGCCCCTATTAAGCCCACAAAAATACCACGCTTAGAGTTATGTGGAGCTTTATTAGGTACTCGACTTTACTTGAAGGTACGAAAACCACTTACTCTAGATTTCAAACAATGTTATTTTTGGTGCGACTCGTCGATCGTCCTTGGTTGGCTATCTACACCGCCAAGTCGACTCGAACAGTTTGTCCGCAACCGAGTGAGTGAGATTCAAGAGAATACGACCAATCAGACATGGCATTACGTGCCGTCTAAAAGCAACCCAGCCGATCTTGCATCTCGAGGGGTGAAGGCTGATTGCATCAGCGCGTCCGCCATTTGGTGGTCAGGTCCCGATTTTCTGAATCAAGCTAATATACAATTTCCTACGTTACCTAACACAAAAGTACATCCACTATCAGAACAATCACTACATACAATTAAAAACAATAATAATTCAACTGACAATAATTTATTACAAAATTTAATTCACAACTCATCTTCATTTACAAAACTAATCAGAATAATAGCATATATACAAAGATTTACACATAATTGTAGAATACAGAATAATATAAAACTAAACAGACCTTACATAACATAATATACAGAATTACAATCATCACAGAACTTAATATTACAGATTTCTCAGCTGGAAATGTTCCCTGAGGAATATTCAATTCTTCAAAATAATCAACACTTACATAAAAAGAATCGTTTAATAAGTCTTTCACCTTTCATTCATTCAGACAACTTAATACGCGTAGGTGGGCGTCTTGAGAACTCTAACTACAGTTATGACGTTAAGCATCCTATCCTACTGTGTAGTAAGCATCATCTTACAAAAATTATATTCCAAAGGGAGCACAAAACACTCTTACATGCAGGACCTCAATTACTTCTGGCTCACATCAGACTTACCTACTGGCCTCTAGCAGGCAAGAATCTAGCCAAACAAACAGTTCGTAATTGTGTTCGCTGTACTCGATTTAAGGCGCAGCCAATCCAGGTCATAATGGGGAACCTGCCTAGCGATAGGATCCAGCTAGAGTTCCCTTTCTTAAATACAGGTCTCGATTACGCCGGGCCAGTGCTTATAGCCGACCGCAAGGGCAAAGGTTGTAAATTAATTAAATCCTATATTTGTGTTTTTGTGTGCTTCGCAGTCAGAGCCGTTCACCTAGAGTTGGTCTCTGATCTCACTAAAGAGGCGTTTCTCGATGCCTCCAATGAACACTCCTCTAACGCTGAATTCGTAGGTTTACAGGAGGAGCATTAAAATGGAAAAGGTTAATAAAACCGTCATTATTGCAGATAAATTTATGATTTTTTTTGTGTGACTAGCTGGTTTAGTGTTAAATCAAACCCCATTAATAATATTTTATAAACCTTTTTGGTTTTAATGTTAGCCCTACTTAGTGGAATATAACAGTAAAAACTCTAATTCAAATGTGGAATACACTCCGCTAACTTATTGTTAACGGAATATCTGTGGGAAAATTGGAGAATATAAAACAATAAGAATAACATCCTTTTCAGAACGAAGGATACATAGTTAAGTCAATAATCGAATTTATTACAAATTCACAGTATTATACGATTATTTTTTAATAATAAGACCTATTATTATCAATTTACAAAAGTTAGAGTTTTATCGTTGCGATAACAAGAAGACCATCTGCTGTGTTACAAACCGCTAACAATTATATAGCGTAATGTAACTCAAAATTTCTATGGACTTAGCGTTTTGTTTTAGTAGATATCGAAGAAAATCTCAAGATTGCACCCAACAATTTTAGCTTTAAAATATTATCAAGAAAATAAAGAGGTGTTTCTAATTGCTGTAACATAGCTCAAAATATTGTTAAAATTTTATTTTGGGTAGTAGAGAGCTAAAAATGAGAACAAAGCTTAGATTCAAAAGATATTTATTTATTTTAATTATAAATCTTTAAAATATCTTAATAACACGTTACCCCTGCGGTAACGGATATAATATTTTAACTTAAAACTTAACAATGAATGTACTTACAAAAAAAATAATCAAAAAACAAAACAATCATTCTTAATTATTAGAGATATCAGGATAGTTAAATACCTAAATCATTCTTAAATCGCAGTAAACGTAGGAAGTTATAAAGAGATGTTGAGATCAAACAAAATGCCATTGACAATTAGAAAATTTTTATACCTAATTACTATTATTTAAACTAAATTAAATCACAATTATTCGAAGTTATTATATTAATAGGAACTTTCAAGGTAAACTTGAGATCAATCAGAATGTTTATGTTCTACAAAATAATCAATTAAAAAATATGTATAAGGTATATTTATATAATTATTTTTATCAAAATTTAATTTAGTTTTCTTCGTCTGTTCCATCCGTTTCGTGAGCTTCTGTTACTGACAAATTCTTATAAAAATTATGATATTTTTGAGGGACTATGTTATTATCACAAAAATAGCCCAAGTCCTTAAATTTGGCTTTGTTAATTGGCAAAAGGTTTTCATATGCCTTTTGTGGCAAAGATTCCACACGAGACTGTCTAGTAGTCAATTTATTGAAGCATTGAATGTGATGACTTTCGTCATCACATAAACTGTATTTATAACTCAAAACTCCATCATTTTCTGGAGAAGCTTCGATCTCCTTAATTTTAGTCCAGGAAACTTTATCATTGCAAAAATTTTTGGTCCAATTTTTTGCAACAGTGCCTTTTTTAAAGTCTAGAATCATATCTTGTTTAACCTCTATTACGTTATAAGGCTTTCCATTTACTTTGGCCCATCGAACTAACGAATACCATTCGTCGGGTGAATAAATCTCTTTACCTTTTGCCGATTTTTCAATCAAGGCATGAACCGAATCGCCTTCATTTTGGGTGTGACCTTTTTCCATGAAACGATGGCAAACTTTGATGTTCAGTCTACTTGCAACCAACAAGTACATGTAAAAGACTATCCGGTTACGGTTTTGACCGCCACAATTATCTGACCACAAATAAGCTTCAGTCACTCCTTTTGTAGCCAATTTACACATAAAATCATAAATGCAACTTGCAACCTCATTAGCCCCTCTTTTCGCAATTCGTTCATCCCACATATAACAATATGCTTCTTTGGACGCCATGTCGTATACAGTAAAATTATAGACGTTAAGTTTTCGCTTATAATAATAAATACTGATGTTACCTTGCGGGGCGTTTAACACTTTCTGGAAATCGAAAACGATGCATGCTGTTTTTTTCTCATTTACGGCTTTTAATTTGTATTCTAGTTTTAGCTTTCGAGAAAATTCCTTTTCTTTTTGATGTTTTTCGTATTTTTGGATTTGCTCGTCAGAAACTCCAGGTGTGTTTTTAAATTGATGGCAGAGGTCACATTGATCCTTTTTAGGAACCAGAAACCCTATCTTCATATTATCATTTACTATGTCTTTATATTGCCTTATAGTCTGCACTTCACTATTAAAACCTTTATCTTTACACCATTGTGGATACAAATTAAACATTTTTGAAAATGATAACGAGGGATCTAAATATTTGATGCTTGAATGTTTTCTGACATAATGTGCCTCCATAGGTGCAAAAGAATTAACATGATCTAATACACTTTGTTTCATTTCATCTGTAACTACCCTATGATGATGTTTATGGCGACCTCTGCCATCAACAAAACTGTCAAAATCAGTTGATTCCTGTTTTTTTTGTAGGGCAGTATAAACAAAATCGTTACTTATAGAAAACGTATTCAGAAACATTGTTTTACATACTTTTTTTAATATTAATTCGTCATTGTTTGATTTTAGTGGTAGATGGTAATGTAAAGTATGTAATCGACGAACATTTACATTTTCAAGATTCGTACAAGATTTTTTATTTTTTTTAAAGACATATTTCGAAACAACTTGCCATTGCATAACATGGTTTCCAGTACCCCAAAAATTGGAGAACAGTTCTGAGCGTATTTCGTCAGTAAAAGTCTCAGAACAATTTAAACGACAGCTGTTAGGACAACTTGCTTTCATTTTTCTCGCTTTTTTTACAGACCCTCTTCTAGACGTATATTCCTGTCCCAAATTACATAAACGTTTCCTTTTTGTAGCCACCCAGTCTTCGACATGTATGTTGCGCTTACGCCCCACGTCAGATCTTTTCTTTGATTTCCTTTTACTTTTTGGGGTACTGGTTTCACTTCCATTAATAGAGCATTCGCTAGATATTAAAGAGGTAGTAACAGACAGAAAATTTACATCTAACTCTAAATTTTGTTCATTAGGAATTGTACGCAAAGGTGTATCAGGTGATATATCTTCTTTGGAACTAATTTCCGGTATTAGCGTTAAGTCTTCAAGAATCATCGACTGTACTAAAGTTTCATCATGGTTATCAGAACAATCACTAAAGGCACAATAAGGTGAAGGCATAGGAGTGCGTTCATTACCATACTCACAGTTTTCTGTGCTGCTTGAAATTCGTTCTGGGTTCAGGGGTTCTGCTAACTCTTCATTGTTATCAGGCTCATAGTTTACTACGCTACGAGAAAATAGGGGTTCAACAGACTGCGGAGTAAATGTTATCGGAGATGGATTTTTGACCAACAGAAACTAAATTAGGAGAATAACATTTCGTCGGTGAATCGGCTTCCTTCGCAGTGTGTATGTTCACGTCCTTTATGATCCGGCTATGGATTGAGTGAGCTGGAGAAATGAGTTCTTTTGAAAATGAGTTCTCGTTTTGGTCTCGAAATACGTCTTCAAAGATAGCCATGTACTCTGGTGTTATAATTTCGCCATTATCACGTACTGGAGACGACGCTGTAAAAAAGGAAACACTAATATGAAGATTTGGTATAACGTTTGAAAAATAGTTAAACGTTTTATTTTTTAACGTGACAGAATAAACAGAAACATCAAAATATGATACACATTAATGTAGGTATTTCTAAAGTTGGTTGCTTAAGCATGTTTATACAATAATGTTGTTTATAAATGTTTTTACAATAATATTGCCCTGAACAATTATTAATCCCATGAGGTAAACCATCAATTTGCCAATTATAGGCACTTATTAAATCTTTATGGAAAAAACATTACCCCCTCGTAATAATTACAAAGAAAGAAAAAGAAATTTAGGTATTTAAATATAAGATAAATAACTTCAAAATAAATATCTATAAAACAGTAGTAAACAATATTTATATAATACAATGTCTACCAAATTCAAAATTCAGTTAGTATTAAAAAAAACACGTTAACTTCATGTTTGTATACTCCACTAAGTTCTTATGTATTAAACCACGACCGCAATACACACCGCAAACTTGAATTGAAGCAGTGACGTTCGAATTTTGTTGTAAATTACTTCATAATAGTTAAAATAGGGAAATTATGTAATTCGGCTAATTCTAAGCTAAACTACTTACCTCTTTCTTCATTATAATCTTCCATTTCCCCGTATGATATTATATTATCGTCATTCATCAGCTGATCCGTAGTTTCTTGACACAATTCTACCAATCGTCTTCCCCGATTTCGATACATTTTATAATAAAAGTAAATTAATAAACGACAGACAAATTTGTTTTCAAATATTCAGTAACGAAGCCTGTTTAGTGCACTTTTTTACTATAATTACCTTTATTAACACATTAAAAGTGCTCACAAATGGGCGAGACCCCGCTAACTGACGATGAGAGCGAATAAACAAACGATGCAGGGTAATCCCCGAGTGTCTTCCCGCCAATCTTAGTTGGCGGCTTATCTCTCGCCGGTCGCCGGCCGTGTGCGTAACGTACACTCCGCTGTATTGAGATACCGGTATATCTATCACATGATTGCCGAAAGTACTTAAACTTAGCGTTATGTAAACCTCAAAACTTTTTTGTTTCTCATCATATTTTTATGAAATTTGGGGGGCTGAATACTTATAAAATAGTGTACCGATTTACGTAAAAAAAGAAAATTACAAAATTTTGACTTAGAGGAGTGTTCATTGGAGGCATCGTTCTAGCGGCCTTCAGTCGCTTCATCAGCCGTCGGGGCAAACCTCGGCGCGTCTATTCCGACAACGGCACCACCTTTGTAGGAGCTTTTAATGAACTGTCACGATTCTTGCAAGCTTCATCTGACGACATAGAGTCAGACATTACAAATCAGGGCATAGAGTTCAAATTTATACCTGTATATAGCCCACATTTCGGTGGCATTTGGGAGGCAGCAGTTAAGTCTACCAAACATTTATTGCGTAAAGTCATGGGCTTAACCCACTTAACGTACGAAGAGCTCTTAACGTGTCTCATCCAGGTGGAGGCTATTTTAAATTCTAGACCTTTAACACCTCTATCCACAGATCCTTCCGATCTTTCATATCTGTCACCTTCACACTTCCTTATCGGACGAACGCTCACTTCATTTCCTCGTCCGCAAATCATAGACAAGAACATCAGTCAACTACAGCGCTTCGACCGTATAGAAAAACTGAGGCAACACTTTTGGCAGCGTTTTTCTAACGAATACGTCTCTCTTCTGCAGCAGCGGACAAAATGGCAGACAACCGGGGCGGACCTAAAGACCGGAGCCATGGTCTTAGTGAGGGACGCCAACTTGCCCCCTCTTCTATGGCTACTGGGCAGAATAACCGCCGTCAGGCCAGGATCTGACGGTCTTAACAGAGTGGCCGACATTCAAACGAAAAAAGGCACCCGTGCCTACAATAACATTTGCGCTCTTCCTATTTAAGGTGTATCACTCTTTGAAGTCTTCAGCGTCTCCAGCGGCTTCAAAGTACTTCAACCCGGGGAATCTGTTCCTACGTCACATCGCGGCGCGCCGAGCGAGTCTTCGGCGGACCGGTTCTACAGCCACGGTTGGCCGCCCGCTCCCCTCTCCGCGCCTCACCGCAGACACTCGCTCACCGCTTCCTACCACGCGCGCACGCATCGGCCATCTGTACCTACCAGCTACCTAATTATAGTCTTCCAAATCAAGAAGCAGTTTTATTATATTAGTCAAGACCACCAGAATCCCACCCCTGGAGCTTGGCATTCAACACCTGGGAATATAATTTTTTTGTGAGCTTGTGCGGTGGCGATTAAGGCGCCCTCTGGCGGTAATAAACGCGTTGAATATTGATACGACGTATTATTTCGCCTGCCCACTCCCAATCGAGGATTTCGTTCAACTCTCATCCAATCACCTTCGGTGTGGACGACGGGTACCGACCAGATGTTGCGCCAGAAAGTCTCCATAGCATCATCATTCGGCAAGCACCCATTGTCACTACAGGGATCCGCTCGCTCCCATGTTCGATAAACCCACTTCTGATCACTTTTGAACATGCGGTTCTGGGTGTATCTCTCCACACGTCTCCTGTATCTACGAATACGGTTTGCCCACGCATAAATTTTTTGTTTGTAGTAGTCAATGCGCTCCGTGACCCGAGTGGCATATTCGTGGGGCCCAATGCCGGTCCCCATAAACGCTCGGTTCACATAGCGCATTATCTTTGGGCGTGTATTGCCCGACCTAAAGCATATTAGCTTGCCGATGAGTGCCCTAGACTCGCCGATACGCCTTTCAATTCTGCACTGCCACGCCGGCTCGGCTGCTTTTGGTCGCGTAGGCGTGTCCAGGGGAAACTTGACACGAGCTACGCGACATGCCGCAATGGCGGCGCAGTACATAATTGAATGCGCATCAGCCAAACTGTTGCACGAGTCAAAATAACTACTCAACTGTGAGTCCAGGGCACACACCAGCGCTATATTTTTTCTATGTGTGGACAAACAAGGTAGGCGTGGTCTGTTTGACTGCGTGGAGCGATACTCCCGAAGCGCATCCTCAAAAGAGCTCCTCAGTAAATCATTGCAATGGGTACTCACAGTGGTAATAACATCATTCACTTCCTCATCGGCGCACCTAGGGGCCACTGAAGCTGTAGCGGCGGCGGTTTCAACTACATCCGATGAGGTAGGTACGAGGCGGTTGCACTGTGCGTCCGAGCGTAGCCTCTCAAGTACGTCATCCCCCAGCATACGATTCCGCTGGATGACACGCACTTGATCCGACAGTCGTTGAACTGAAACGTTGAGAGATGGTTCAAAGGTCTGAAAGAAAGCAAGTATCCGACTACGATACGCAGTGAGGTTAGTGCCTCCCTCCGTAGCCGCAAAATATGCGCGTGTTAGAAAGAGGAAGTATCATAGAGGTCGAAGCGGGTTAAACAAATCAGTAACCGTAGCTGTAGTATATTTAGTATCAGTCAGTCAATACCGTTAGTTTGTCGTAGAGACTTTTCTTATAGGGAAAAGCTAATCACACTACATTACTCTTTATCTCTTGAGAAACAATTTACTCAGTCCACAGCTCACTGACTTAGCCTGAGTAAATTTATATTTACCTATCAAGTACAGAGTGGCCACACCCTTACTGACAACTTCTTTCACTCAGCCCACAACCTACCGATGTAGTCTGAGTAAGTACCTAAGCCTAAGGTACCATGTGGTAACTCTTATTGGTTATTCTGACAGCTGGGTCATATCTTATTTGGAGACAAGCTATGTTTATCAATGAAGAAGGAATATCCCTTTCTATCAAGATAATAATAAATATATTGCTTAGCCCACCACTTACCATGATGTTCGAAGTAATTTAGGTATCTATGCTAGAACCACCTGTGTTCATTAGCCTAGCATATGTTTAGGGTATCCTAGTGAGGTTATTAAATGATACTAAAAGCAAGGCAGTAAATATAAAGTATATTGATAAAGCTTTACAGAATTATTTAGGATTGGGAAAATATGGAGGTAACTAAGTATCTGTTCTTACAGGTCCTATTGACTGGGAAAAGAAACAGATAAGAAAACCAGTCCGTCTCCTAACTATAAATCTGCCATATGGTTTTTTTTTAATACAACATTTAATTATAAGGTTCAATTTGTGATGACAGTGTCTATCTCTACACAATATAATATCACATCTGCACAATACATCTATTAATCAACCATTGATGATTTTGTAATTTCATTTATAAGGTTGTCACCACCTTTGGATACCAAATTACACATAATGCACATACATACATACATACATATCAACCCATATGATGGCCCACTGCTGGGCACGGGTCTCCCCAGTAGAACCTACTAGTATGTAGACCATACCTGCTAGCTCGAAGTCTGGATCACTAATAAGAAAGATGACAAGATGTCCCTCTCTTTTATAGATAACCATTTACATTTTTGGTAGAATGGGGGTATTTTAATAAGGTTCCCAATTTTACACTTTGAGCTAGCAAATCAGGTTAATAACTTAAATTACCTATCTATTTATAGATATTAGGTATTATACTTTCCTAAATAATAGAATATAAACCTAAATATTAACAAAAACATTACATCAAGCATCCTAATATCTGGGGTACCCACATAAAAAGAATCTATATAATAAAATTGTGTTCTATCCACATTAAAATGTATTCTTAACTGTGTGTTATATAATATTCATTATTATGAGAATTGTTTACACATTCTATCACATAAATAATGGAATAAAAACTCTAAAATTCAATTCATTACTTTATAACCTAGGTATGTGGATCCGAACATGAAAGGATTCATAGAATATAAGAATACATTCTGTATAAGAGTTAAATATGTACATTTAGCCAGGGTATATCATAATTACAATATAATTAAGGCATTAATTAACATTAACAACTTTCATAACAGGCATATAGTGTGTCATAGGATAGACATTTGGAATCTGTAGAATACATCATATATTTAGTAGTAATCAGTGATACATTTTAACATTTAGTTAATGTCCAGGTAATCTATTTATTAAGGTTCACATAGACATTGTTTTATGACCGTTGCGGAATACATCATTACTATGAAACATAGTCGGATACAACTTAATTGTGTATAATCAAAAGACTAGTTAAACATCTTGTGGTTTCCTAATTATCAGGATATAGCTTTATGCTTATTCTGGCACTAGCCATCATGTCACTGGGAATTAGCAATCTAAGTCCCAAAATACATATAAAGTATGAGCTTTTTTCAAAGTGATGGATTAATTATATAGATATAGCTTCATACATAGTCATAATGTAGCAGTATGCCTAACACGCGCATGACGTTTTCGTTAATGGATTCCGTCCATCGCATGCGCTGCACATTACCACCGGTAGCGGGGGCCCTATTCGCAGCCGGTGAGCCACGGGGTCCCAAGCCTGCCGGGGGCCGGCCTCTTCCTCGACGACGCGCAGGTGTTGGTGACGCCGCCGGGGAGAAAAACTCGTCGCTCGAGCTCGACGCAACTGCAACCGCAGCTGATGTACTGTCTGACCTGACATGATCCTGGCCAGGCGGCTGCAAGGCGGAGCTGGGCACAGAGCCCGGAGATGGAAGGCGTGCCTTTGTTTTGGCTCTTGTCCACATCGTCTCGTATAAAATATTTTAAAGTAACACGGTTGTTATGTTAATGTTACACATTTATCCACATCACACTTTTTTTTTTGTAGATCTTAATTTATTGTGTTTAGCGCTTATTTACGCTGCTAATCTATTGTGGTGTATAATAATGCAATATTAAAATATTTTCTGATGATAAAACTGACTGACATGTTTGCGGTTGCCATGGTTATTATTATTATTATTATTATGTATGTCGTTTCCATATCACGGGACTATGGAGTCCCGGTCATTTGGGAGGCGTGCGTGGGGCCGAAGCCAACACGTAGAGGCCCGTTAGACACTTTAATCTAAAGGCTATGTGACACAAACCGGCGAATATCGTTGTATACACTATATAAATGTACCCAACGACATTCCCCGGTTAGTGTAAAAACTATTGTCAAAAAGTGGTAGCTAAGAAACTGGGTTATGGAGGTGATGTGTTAGTGGAATGGTTAGCTGGTACTATTGAAGAACTATGGCGCCTGCCCTGCAACACATGGTAAAAACACACGGACAAATGGGCAGGCGGTGACTCGCCACTCACTAGATGGGCCCCCTTCTGGCCGCCACAGGCATACAGCCAAACAGGCGACAGGGAGCAACATGGGTGTGAGCAGCTTGGGGTGTCGAGCGGTGCGGCGCCGGTTTCACCATCACGAAGAAAGCCCGTGAGCGGGTTTCCCCGTAGTTATGCCCTTGAAAATGACACTTCCATCCCCGAGCATACAAGCTCTGGCGACCTCCCTCTGGCCGGCCGATTAAGGCAAGACAGAGTTGAGAGTCCTGCGGACACTCTTGGTGTTTCACTCCCGCCGGCCAGTGAAGGCAAGCGGGAGACGAGGCCCTGACCGACTCTCTGAGGCATCGGGACCGCAGTGTCGCCACACACATTCAGCTCGCCACAAAGCTGCCCTGCGGTTTGTGTACTCTTATTTCACCCTCATGAGACATTTTTTATTGGTGTCATAAGGATTTCAAGAGCTGCTACTATGCCCTCAGAGTGTTGCGTTAATCTCATATAGGGAGACAACGACTAGCCCCGAGGGGTTTATTATTATTATTATTATTATTATTATTATTATTATTATTATTATTATTATTATTATTATTATTATTATTATTATTATTATTATTATTCTCTTTATTTCTTTTTTTTCTTATAAATTACATTTTTAAATATATATATAAAAAATACATTTAAAAATATAAAAAATAGTGTCCCACCGGCATCGGGTACAGGGACCAAGCTACCGGTGGTTACGGCCCCAGAGAAAGGAACCTCCTCACAATGCGAGCCGTGTCCAGAAGTACTGCCTTCTGCATCAAGCGCTTGATCCAACCGTCTAACGCGAGCCTCTCAAGGTGTTGGTCGAGGCTCTTGGCAATCAAACCATTAACGGAGACGACTATCGGTACAATGATTGCCGAATCAACATCCCACATGTCGACAATCTCGTGCGCCAGATCCAGATATTTTATTTGTTTATCCTTTTCGGCTTTCACGAGATTTTCGTCATGGGGGATGGTGATGTCGACAATCATTGCACGGCGCTCAGATCGGTCTATCAGCACAATATCAGGCTTGTTAGCGACAACAGTCCTGTCTGTGATGATAGAGCGATCCCAGTACAACGTGATACGACTATTCTCAAGAACTGGCTCAGCAACGTACCTGTAGTACGGGACTTCAACGTCCACAAGGTGGTATTTCAGAGCAAGTTGCTGGTGGATTATCCTGGCTACTTGATTGTGTCTGTGCAAGTACTCGCCGTTAGCAAGACGTGAACAGCCGGAAACGATATGTCTGAGGGACTCACCAGGTCGGTGACATGCACGACAGATGTCAACAGTGCCATCCCTCAGTATATATTTCCGGTAGTTATTCGTCATGATAACTTCGTCAGCAATTGCACAGACAAAACCCTCGGTTTCCCCGAAGAGGTTACCGAACCGTAGCCAGGCCACAGATGCTAGTAGGTCCACATCGGGCCCATGAAGAGCCCGAAAGAACCTACCGTGAAGCTCCTTGCTCTGCCATACCTCCCTGCGTTCGTTGACTCCAAGTACTACAGGCCTGCGCCAGTTCTCTTTAGCCAAGGAGAGCGGGGTAAGCCCGGTGTCCACCGCGACAACATCCCGATGCACACCCACGTCCATATGGAGAAAATATTCTCTGAGATTGTATATCTCGCGGTTATGAAGGGACTTGAGGTTCAACAAACCCCGGCCCCCACACTTCCGCGGGATATACAATCTCATCACAGATGAACGCGGGTGATGCATTCGGTATGACGTCATGAGTGTACGGACTTTTCGATCCAGGGTGTCTAATTCTGTCTGAGTCCACTTGAGTATACCGAAGGAGTACATTAGAAGTGGCATGACCCAACTGTTGCAAGCCCGGATCTTATTGCCACCTGACAAAAGGCTATTAAGCACTTTTTTCAGGCGACCGAAGAAACGTTCTTGCAACTGCTGTTTCATGTCAACCTCATTAATGCACAATGCCTGCGATATACCCAAATACTTATAGGTCTCGGTTGCGAGAAGTGATCTTAAGTGAATGGAATCCGAGAGTTGAGTCCCTTCGGATTCCACTACCCGCCCTCGCTTTATATGAACGACTGCACATTTGTCAACACCAAACTCCATTCTAATAGAATTACTAAAGGTTTCAGTTACCTTCAGTAACGCTATTAGTTGTGAGCTGGTGGGAGCAAAGAGCTTCAAGTCATCCATATAAAGCAAGTGAGATATAACCTGACCACCACGTCGCAACCTGCAACCTAGCCCTGAACCCTCTAGTAAGGTACTAAGTGGGTTCAGTGCTAGGCAGAACCAAAGGGGACTCAGAGTGTCACCTTGGAATATACCCCGCTCAATCCTTATAGGTACGCCGCCACTTTCTTGGATCCCTCGGCACCCTGGATAGGTAAGAACCGTATTCCATTGTCCCATACACGACTTCAAGAAGGTGCATAAAGTTGTATTAACTTTATACAACTTCAGCACCCTCAGAAGCCATGTATGTGGCACGGAGTCATACGCCTTCTTATAATCTATCCAACATGCCGATAGATCCTTTCGGTTGCGGCGAACCTGCTGGCTAATAGTCATATCAATGAGGAGAAGCTCTTTAGTACCCCGGGCCCCACTTCTACATCCATTCTGAGAGGTACACATGATGGAGTTTGTGTGTATATGTTTATTTATTTTAGCTCTCAGAATGGATGTAAGAAGTTTATAGATCGATGGTAAACAAGTTATCGGTCTATAATTTCTAGGGTCCGAGGTACTACCGGTCTTATAGAGCAGGTGGGTCACTCCTTTAGTCATAAAGGCTGGCAGCGACGCAGATTCTAGGGCGGACTGGAATTGCGATGCCAAACAAGCGTGCGAACTGCGTAGCCATTTCAGCCAAAAGTTGTGCAGTCCGTCTGGGCCTGGAGATTTCCAATTAGAAAAGGGACGGACTGCACTGGCTACGTCTGTGCTGTTAATGTTAATATCTTCCATTTCCGGAATAAGTTCGCACGCTCGTTCAACGTCACGCATCCATTCCCCCTCTGTGTGGGTGACAGGCACCGACCAAATGTTACGCCAAAACGAGCTTGTCGCTTCAGCATTTGGTAGATGCCCGCCATCCACACCTTGATCCGTTTGCTGCCAGTCTCTATACACCCACCTTTGGTCCCTTTGGAACATGCAGTTCACGTTATACCTGTCCACGCGTTTTTTGTACCTGCGTATTCGGTTTGCCCATGCATAGATTTTTTGCTTCAGGAAGTCGATGCGCTCTGTGACACGCGACATATAATCCTGAGGTCTGATGTCAGTCCCCAAGAATGCCCGTTTCACAAAGCGCATCACTCTCGGGCGAGTGTTCCCGGTCCTGAAGCAGGACAACTTGCCGATGAGTACCCTTGCCCCGGCAATACGGCGCTCAATCCTGCATTGCCACGCGGGTACGGCGCACCTTGGTCGTATAGTAGGGGTTTCTGCTAAAAGCTTAACACCTCCTATACGACATGCCGCAACAGCTGCACAATACAGGATTGAGTGGGTATCGCCGAGGTCTTCGCTATTGTCTAGGTAAGTAGGCAATAACGAATCAAGAGCACACACCAGCGAAATGTTCCGTCTATGCATAGGTAACCGAGGCAGGCGTGGCCTAATATTGTGGGGCGTGGACCGATATTCGCGAAGCGCAAATTCCAAAGCGGCCTTAATCTCCTCATTGCACTGAGTACTTACCACAATAGCCGCGGTATCCGGCCCCGTAGCTTCACAGTCAACTACATTTGTAGGAACCTGTACCGGGGCAGGGATCTCGCGGCTAGTCTGGGCGTACTCCGAGCGTAGTCTCTCAAGTGCGGCCTCATCTAGCAGATGACAGCGCTGAATGGCCCGCACTTGGTCCGATAATCGTTGTGCCGAAACGTTGACAGTCGGCTCAAGCACCTGAAACAGAGGCAGCATCCGTTCACGGTACACAGTAAGGTTAGTTCCCCCCTCTGTAGCCGCAAAATATGCCCGCATGACGTTCTCGTTCATCAACGTAGTCCATCGCATGCGGCGCACATCACCACCGACAGCGGGGGCCCTGTTTGAGGCCGGTGGGCCTCGGGGTCCTAAGCTGGTCGGCGGCCGGCCTCTCCCTCGCCGACGTACAGGTGGTGGCGACGTTGGCGGAGAGAAATACTCGTCACTCGACGAGCTCGACGCCTCAGCAACGGCTGGTGTTGAACCCTGTGGTTGCGAGGCGGAGCGGAGAGACGAGTCCGGGGTTGGAGGGTGTGCTGTTCTGTCTCTGGCTCTGCTTCTAGTTATCATGTGGCTCAATGTAGTTAAATCATTTTTTCCTTGTTATTGTTAATTTTCATTTTGACATGTAATGTCATAGTGTAAATTTCTTGGCTATTGTCCGGTTTTGCGAATTTATGGGAGTTATAATAATTTAGAAGTATTTATGCTGGAGTATATTTGATTAAAGTAGGTATTAAAAGAACATTAGCGAAATATTATAATATAAAATAAAATTATTGGTGAAAATTTTACGACACACGTCAACCGTCATTCAGTGTTGCCAGTTTATTATTATTATTATTATTATTATTATTATTATTATTATTCTCTTTATTTCTTTTTTTTCTTATAAATTACATTTTTAAATATATATATAAAAAATACATTTAAAAATATAAAAAATAGTGTCCCACCGGCATCGGGTACAGGGACCAAGCTACCGGTGGTTACGGCCCCAGAGAAAGGAACCTCCTCACAATGCGAGCCGTGTCCAGAAGTACTGCCTTCTGCATCAAGCGCTTGATCCAACCGTCTAACGCGAGCCTCTCAAGGTGTTGGTCGAGGCTCTTGGCAATCAAACCATTAACGGAGACGACTATCGGTACAATGATTGCCGAATCAACATCCCACATGTCGACAATCTCGTGCGCCAGATCCAGATATTTTATTTGTTTATCCTTTTCGGCTTTCACGAGATTTTCGTCATGGGGGATGGTGATGTCGACAATCATTGCACGGCGCTGAGATCGGTCTATCAGCACAATATCAGGCTTGTTAGCGACAACAGTCCTGTCTGTGATGATAGAGCGATCCCAGTACAACGTGATACGACTATTCTCAAGAACTGGCTCAGCAACGTACCTGTAGTACGGGACTTCAACGTCCACAAGGTGGTATTTCAGAGCAAGTTGCTGGTGGATTATCCTGGCTACTTGATTGTGTCTGTGCAAGTACTCGCCGTTAGCAAGACGTGAACAGCCGGAAACGATATGTCTGAGGGACTCACCAGGTCGGTGACATGCACGACAGATGTCAACAGTGCCATCCCTCAGTATATATTTCCGGTAGTTATTCGTCATGATAACTTCGTCAGCAATTGCACAGACAAAACCCTCGGTTTCCCCGAAGAGGTCACCGAACCGTAGCCAGGCCACAGATGCTAGTAGGTCCACATCGGGCCCATGAAGAGCCCGAAAGAACCTACCGTGAAGCTCCTTGCTCTGCCATACCTCCCTGCGTTCGTTGACTCCAAGTACTACAGGCCTGCGCCAGTTCTCTTTAGCCAAGGAGAGCGGGGTAAGCCCGGTGTCCACCGCGACAACATCCCGATGCACACCCACGTCCATATGGAGAAAATATTCTCTGAGATTGTATATCTCGCGGTTATGAAGGGACTTGAGGTTCAACAAACCCCGGCCCCCACACTTCCGCGGGATATACAATCTCATCACAGATGAACGCGGGTGATGCATTCGGTATGACGTCATGAGTGTACGGACTTTTCGATCCAGGGTGTCTAATTCTGTCTGAGTCCACTTGAGTATACCGAAGGAGTACATTAGAAGTGGCATGACCCAACTGTTGCAAGCCCGGATCTTATTGCCACCTGACAAAAGGCTATTAAGCACTTTTTTCAGGCGACCGAAGAAACGTTCTTGCAACTGCTGTTTCATGTCAACCTCATTAATGCACAATGCCTGCGATATACCCAAATACTTATAGGTCTCGGTTGCGAGAAGTGATCTTAAGTGAATGGAATCCGAGAGTTGAGTCCCTTCGGATTCCACTACCCGCCCTCGCTTTATATGAACGACTGCACATTTGTCAACACCAAACTCCATTCTAATAGAATTACTAAAGGTTTCAGTTACCTTCAGTAACGCTATTAGTTGTGAGCTGGTGGGAGCAAAGAGCTTCAAGTCATCCATATAAAGCAAGTGAGATATAACCTGACCACCACGTCGCAACCTGCAACCTAGCCCTGAACCCTCTAGTAAGGTACTAAGTGGGTTCAGTGCTAGGCAGAACCAAAGGGGACTCAGAGTGTCACCTTGGAATATACCCCGCTCAATCCTTATAGGTACGCCGCCACTTTCTTGGATCCCTCGGCACCCTGGATAGGTAAGAACCGTATTCCATTGTCCCATACACGACTTCAAGAAGGTGCATAAAGTTGTATTAACTTTATACAACTTCAGCACCCTCAGAAGCCATGTATGTGGCACGGAGTCATACGCCTTCTTATAATCTATCCAACATGCCGATAGATCCTTTCGGTTGCGGCGAACCTGCTGGCTAATAGTCATATCAATGAGGAGAAGCTCTTTAGTACCCCGGGCCCCACTTCTACATCCATTCTGAGAGGTACACATGATGGAGTTTGTGTGTATATGTTTATTTATTTTAGCTCTCAGAATGGATGTAAGGAGTTTATAGATCGATGGTAAACAAGTTATCGGTCTATAATTTCTAGGGTCCGAGGTACTACCGGTCTTATAGAGCAGGTGGGTCACTCCTTTAGTCATAAAGGCTGGCAGCGACGCAGATTCTAGGGCGGACTGGAATTGCGAAGCCAAACAAGCGTGCGAACTGCGTAGCCATTTCAGCCAAAAGTTGTGCAGTCCGTCTGGGCCTGGAGATTTCCAATTAGAAAAAGGACGGACTGCACTGGCTACGTCTGTGCTGTTAATGTTAATATCTTCCATTTCCGGAATAAGTTCGCACGCTCGTTCAACGTCACGCATCCATTCCCCCTCTGTGTGGGTGACAGGCACCGACCAAATGTTACGCCAAAACGAGCTTGTCGCTTCAGCATTTGGTAGATGCCCGCCATCCACACCTTGATCCGTTCGCTGCCAGTCTCTATACACCCACCTTTGGTCCCTTTGGAACATGCAGTTCACGTTATACCTGTCCACGCGTTTTTTGTACCTGCGTATTCGGTTTGCCCATGCATAGATTTTTTGCTTCAGGAAGTCGATGCGCTCTGTGACACGCGACATATAATCCTGAGGTCTGATGTCAGTCCCCAAGAATGCCCGTTTCACAAAGCGCATCACTCTCGGGCGAGTGTTCCCGGTCCTGAAGCAGGACAACTTGCCGATGAGTACCCTTGCCCCGGCAATACGGCGCTCAATCCTGCATTGCCACGCGGGTACGGCGCACCTTGGTCGTATAGTAGGGGTTTCTGCTAAAAGCTTAACACCTCCTATACGACATGCCGCAACAGCTGCACAATACAGGATTGAGTGGGTATCGCCGAGGTCTTCGCTATTGTCTAGGTAAGTAGGCAATAACGAATCAAGAGCACACACCAGCGAAATGTTCCGTCTATGCATAGGTAACCGAGGCAGGCGTGGCCTAATATTGTGGGGCGTGGACCGATATTCGCGAAGCGCAAATTCCAAAGCGGCCTTAATCTCCTCATTGCACTGAGTACTTACCACAATAGCCGCGGTATCCGGCCCCGTAGCTTCACAGTCAACTACATTTGTAGGAACCTGTACCGGGGCAGGGATCTCGCGGCTAGTCTGGGCGTACTCCGAGCGTAGTCTCTCAAGTGCGGCCTCATCTAGCAGATGACAGCGCTGAATGGCCCGCACTTGGTCCGATAATCGTTGTGCCGAAACGTTGACAGTCGGCTCAAGCACCTGAAACAGAGGCAGCATCCGTTCACGGTACACAGTAAGGTTAGTTCCCCCCTCTGTAGCCGCAAAATATGCCCGCATGACGTTCTCGTTCATCAACGTAGTCCATCGCATGCGGCGCACATCACCACCGACAGCGGGGGCCCTGTTTGAGGCCGGTGGGCCTCGGGGTCCTAAGCTGGTCGGCGGCCGGCCTCTCCCTCGCCGACGTACAGGTGGTGGCGACGTTGGCGGAGAGAAATACTCGTCACTCGACGAGCTCGACGCCTCAGCAACGGCTGGTGTTGAACCCTGTGGTTGCGAGGCGGAGCGGAGAGACGAGTCCGGGGTTGGAGGGTGTGCTGTTCTGTCTCTGGCTCTGCTTCTAGTTATCATGTGGCTAAATCATTTTTTCCTTGTTATTGTTAATTTTCATTTTGACATGTAATGTCATAGTGTAAATTTCTTGGCTATTGTCCGGTTTTGCGAATTTATGGGAGTTATAATAATTTAGAAGTATTTATGCTGGAGTATATTTGATTAAAGTAGGTATTAAAAGAACATTAGCGAAATATTATAATATAAAATAAAATATTTGGTGAAAATTTTACGACACACGTCAACCGTCATTCAGTGTTGCCAGTTTATTCTATTATTATTATTATTATTATTATTATTATTATTATTATTATTATTATTATTCTCTTTATTAAAATTAAATACATATAAATTACATTTTTAAATATAGCTAACAAAAATTAAATATATTTAAAAATATAAAAAATAGTGCCCCACCGGCATCGGGTACAGGGACCAAGCTACCGGTGGTTACGGTTCCAAAGAAAGGAACCTCCTCACTATGCGAGCCGTGTCCAGAAGTACTGCCTTCTGTATCAAGCGCTTGATCCAACCGTCTAACGCGAGCCTCTCAAGGTGTTGGTCGAGGCTCTTGGCAATCAAACCATTAACGGAGACGACTATCGGTACAATGATCGCCGAATCAACATCCCACATGTCGACAATCTCGTGCGCCAGATCCAGATATTTTATTTGTTTATCCTTTTCGGCTTTCACGAGATTTTCGTCATGTGGGATGGTGATGTCGACGATCATTGCACGACGCTCTGATCGGTCTATCAGCACAATATCAGGTTTGTTTGCGACAACAGTCCTGTCTGTGATGATAGAGCGATCCCAGTACAACGTGATACGACTATTCTCGAGAACTGGCTCAGCAACGTACCTGTAGTATGGTACCTCAACGTCCACAAGGTGGTATTTCAGAGCAAGCTGCTGGTGGATTATCCTGGCTACTTGATTGTGTCTGTGCAAGTACTCGCCGTTAGCAAGACGTGAACAGCCGGAAACAATATGTCTGAGGGACTCACCGGGTCGGTGACAGGCACGACAGATGTCAACAGTGCCATCCCTCAGGATATATTTCCGGTAGTTATTCGTCATGATAACTTCGTCAGCAATTGCACAGACAAAACCCTCGGTTTCACCAAAAAGGTCACCGAACCGTAGCCAGGCCACGGACGCTAGTAGGTCCACATCGGGCCCATGAAGAGCCCGAAAGAACCTGCCGTGAAGCTCCTTGCTCTGCCATACCTCCCTGCGCTCGTTGACACCAAGCACTACAGGCCTGCGCCAGTTCTCTTTCGCCAAGGAGAGCGGGGTTAGCCCGGTATCCACCGCGACGACATCCCGATGCACACCCGCGTCCACATGGAGAAAATATTCTCTTAGATTGTATACCTCGCGGTTATGAAGGGACTTAAGGTTTAGCAAACCCCGGCCCCCACACTTCCGCGGGATATACAATCTCATTACAGATGAACGCGGGTGATGCATTCGGTATGACGTCATCAGTGTACGGACTTTTCGATCCAAGGTGTCTAATTCAGTCTGAGTCCACTTGAGTATGCCGAAGGAGTACATGAGAAGTGGCATAACCCAGCTGTTGCAGGCCCGGATCCTGTTGCCACCTGTTATTATTATTATTATTATTATTATTATTATTATTATTATTATTATTATTATTATTATTATTATTATTATTATTATTATTATTATTATTATTATTATTATTATGTATGTCGTTTCCATATCACGGGACTATGGAGTCCCGGTCATTTGGGAGGCGTGCGTGGGGCCGAAGCCAACACGTAGAGGCCCGTTAGACACTTTAATCTAAAGGCTATGTGACACAAACCGGCGAATATCGTTGTATACACTATATAAATGTACCCAACGACATTCCCCGGTTAGTGTAAAAACTATTGCCAAAAAGTGGTAGCTAAAAAACTGGGTTATGGAGGTGATGTGTTAGTGGAATGGTTAGCTGGTACTATTGAAGAACTATGGCGCCTGCCCTGCAACACATGGTAAAAACACACGGACAAATGGGCAGGCGGTGACTCGCCACTCACTAGATGGGCCCCCTTCTGGCCGCCACAGGCATACAGCCAAACAGGCGACAGGGGGCAACATGGGTGTGAGCAGCTTGGGGTGTCGAGCGGTGCGGCGCCGGTTTCACCATCACGAAGAAGGCCCGTGAGCGGGTTTCCCCGTAGTTATGCCCTTGAAAATGACACTTCCACCCCCGAGCGTACAAGCTATTATTATTATTATTATTATTATTATTATTATTATTATTATTATTATTATTATTATTATTATTATTATTTTGTTCTTTTGTTTTACTCGGTCTCATTGGCCGGTGGAACTGATGGCACGGGCCTAGGCCAAGTGGGCATCAGTGAGATCATTGGAAGTATGTGATGTGGAGGGTATGATTGGCGGAGTGACTGTGTGTGTGTGTTCTGGGTATGCATTGTCTGAATCACATTGTAAGAATTTTCTTACTATTCGGCATGTGTTGAGTATAACTGCTTTTTGCATAAGAAGGTAAGTATTCGGTGGTAGGTTTAAGGAGCTGAGGGATTGATGTAGTTGCTTTGGTATGACTGCAGTTGTTGAGATTACTATTGGGACTATTGTTACTTTTTGTAGGTGCCATAGTCGTGTTATTTCATCCTTGAGTTCAATATATTTGCTTAATTTTTCGGCTATGGTGGTTTGTAGGTTGTGTGTGTTTGGGACAGCAATGTCTATAAGGTAACCAGTTTTTGTGATTTTGTTTATCAGCGTTATGTCTGGTCTATTGTAATGGATGGTGCGGTCTGTGAGGATGGCTCGATCAAAATAAAGTTTTGTATTTGTATTCTCATGTACGGTTTGGGGTTCGTATTTATAGTATGGAGTGCTTGATTCTATGAGGTTATATTGGTGTGCAAGTTTTTGGTGTATGATCTTCGCTATTTGATCGTGGCGGTGTTTGTAGTCGGTTTGAGCTATTGTTTTGCATGCGCCTGTTATATGCTGTATCGTTTCAGATGAGCTGTTACATTTTCTGCAGGTGTCATTCATTACGTTTTTTATAATGTATTTGCCATAGTTTCTGGTTTCAATAACTTGGTCCTGTATAGCAATCATAAACCCTTCAGTCTCTGGAAAGAGTTCGCCTCGACTAAGCCATGCGTTCGACGCTATTTTATCGACATTTGACTGGCTTAAATCGTGGCGATGTCTCCCGTGGAGTGACTTGACTGTCCATTCTCTAATTTTGTTTATGTCAGCTATAAGGTTTTCATTCTTCTGTTCTATTGAATCTATTAGGTTAAGTGGAGTAAATTTTTGGTCATTTTGCACTATTGCCTTGTGAAGCAAGGATGATTCGGATTTAGCGAAAAAATATTGTCTAAGAGTTGTAATTTGTTTGTTGTGTAAATTTACAATATCGATGATGCCTCTGCCTCCTTCACTTCTGGGTAATGTTAGTCGTTGTATACAGGATCTTGGATGATGTTTTCGGTGTTTTGTGAGTGTTGTATTAATTTTCCTTTGTAAGTTTTTGAGTTCTGTCTTAGTCCAGTTTATTATACCAAAAGAATAGGTAAGTAAAGGTATTACAAAAGTGTTGATGGCTTTAATTGTATTTTTAGAATTCAATTGCGTTTTCAGTATTGTGTTAAGACGGTGTTGGAATTGTTGTGTTAATTTTAGTTTTGTCTCTTTGTGTAGTATTTGTTGCGATTGATTATATCCTAAATATTTGTATGTGTTGTGTTGATCTAGTGGTTCTATTTGTTCTCCGGTACCCAAAGTATATTGATGCTGATACCTCTCCCCTTCTCTAACTGAATTTATTCTACATTTATCTATACCGAACTCCATTTTTATATCATTTGTGAACTGCTCCGTCAGATTTGCTAGCTCATGTAATTGCGATTCTGTTTTAGCGTATAATTTAATATCGTCCATATAAAGTAGATGACTTAAATTACTATTATTTATTATCAGTCCATCAGTCTCAGTAGTTTTTAAGGGATATCCTAGCGAAGTTGCATTTAGTATGTTAGATAGGGGGTTTAAGGCAAGGCAGAACCAAAGCGGGCTGAGTGCATCTCCCTGGAAGATACCTCTTTGTATTTTAATGGGGTTTGTTTTTATAACAGAAGTTGGAGTTGTGATTGTAAGTATGGTTGACCATTGTGTCATAATGGTCTTTAGAAATGTGACTAAAGTGGGATGAATTTTGTAAATTTGTAGAATGTTTATTAGCCAGGAGTGAGGGACAGAGTCATATGCTTTCTTGTAGTCTATGTACATGCTAAATAGGTCAGATTTGGTTTTTTGAACTTGTTTTAGAATAACGGAGTCTATTAATAATTGTTCCTTGCATCCTTGACTAAATTTTCGACACCCTTTTTGTTGCTCGGTCAAAATATTATATGTTTCAATATGTTGGTAGATCATTTCAGATATACAGGATGTGACAACTTTGTATAAGGTCTGCAGGCAAGTAATGGGTCTGTATTTAGCAGGGTTACAGGTGTCATTGGGATCTTTTGAGATCATGTAGGTTTTGCCTAGTGTTAAATAAGGTGGTATTGTAGAGGGATCTTTAATAAACTGGTTAATAAAATTGTATAAATAACTATGGGCTGTTGTAAATTTTTTATACCAATAACTATGAATGTAATCTGATCCTGGCGATTTCCAGTTGTGCAAGCTTCGAATCACTTTTTGAAACGTTTCTAGGGGGACGGAATCTGGTGTCATTTCTTGAATTTGCATTCTATTGGCTTCTGTATAAATCCATTCAGCTTGGGTGTTATGTTGAATAGGGTTATCCCATATTCCTGCCCAGAAACTATACAATGCTTCTGGCGAAGGAGTGTTAGGTGAAGTGTCATTTGCAATATTTTCTTGTGTGTTAGAAGTTCCTAGTCTTATGTTGCGATAGAAAAGTTTTTCGTTATGTGTGAATTCCTTGTTTTGATGTTTTCTTAAAGTGCATGCTTTATACCTTTGCAATCGTCCTGTTACTACTGAGAGTTTTTGTTTAAGTGTATCTAGTGTATGTACGGTTTGTGTGTTTGATTCTTCGTGTATAGTGTGGGTTTTATATTGTTCCATAATCCTTTTTGCGTTTTTCACTACATTTCTACTTCTATTGCCGTTGATGAATTGAGTTAATCGTCCTATATGGCTGCGTAAAACTTCTAATTTTCTCTCTAGTCGTCTTTGCCAGTGTGGTCGGTGTTCTCTCTTGGTTCGTGGCGGGAATTCTGCGTTTTCTAAACTTATTTTGGCTCCGTTAACTTTAGCCGCGGTCCAGGCTGCACAGTATATAACAGTTTGTAAAGTGTGAAAATCAGTGTTGTTATTAATGGCTTCTGAAAGTATTATTTTGTTTAAATAGAAAATTATTCTAGCAAGATTTTTTGAAGGTTTTTGTTTCGGTATATATGTCCTGTTTGTTGGTTCAGTGTTTTTGTAGAATTGTAATGCCTCTTGGAAAGTTTGATCTATTTCTGGCTGCCTCTCTAAAATCGATTCAGTGGTTATTGGTACCGCCTCTACATTTGTTTCATTTGAAATCGGGATCTCAGTTAAGGTGTCGTCTTCATGGCAAGTTTTGTTCAGGCTTTCTGTATTATTAGAGTCATTAAGCATACTGTTCAAGCTTATGTGCCGTCCTAATTCTTCTGCTGTTTCATGTTTTAGTTCATTAAGCCTATCTATGGTAATATATTTGTTATTAATTATAGCTCTCCGCTGATCAGCTATTCGTTGTTGACTTAAATGGGCTAGTGAAGGGAATCTATTTATAAATTCTTTGTGCAACAATTCTCGGTAAGCAGTTTCGTTCGTGCCCAGGTCTGTTATTCGATAGTAGGATCTTATTATGGCTTCATTCTGTTCGTTCGTCCATTTCATTCGAGTTTGTTTTGTGTTTTGGGAGTTTTGTGTCCTTGCGAGGGTTACTTGTGTTTGGTGTCGAGGAGTTACAAATGGTGTAGTCTGCTTAACTGGGGTTTGTGTGTTATGGCTGTGAGTGGTATGTAGTATTTCTAATTCTTGTTTAACTTGGTTTTGTATCCTATCTATTACTTTTTGTGAAAGTAATTTATTGCGAACTATAGCTCTTCGTTGGTCTCCTACACGTTGTCGGCTAACCTGCATTTCTGGAAACTTTTCTATAAATTTTAGGTGAAGAGGTTCAAGGTAAGTTTTCGTGTCTGTATCTAATGCTGTTAATTGGAGGTAAGTGCGCAATATGAACTTATTCATCTCAGGTGTCCATTGTTTGCGTGTCGAAGTACCTGAGGTGGGTGCAATGTTACTGTCAAGATTGACATCATGCACATCACTTTCAAGTGTACTACTAGTAGACAAGGTAGTGTATGTTCTTGTCTTGTAAGAGGGGCGAGTAGACGGGATTGATGAAAATAGTGAAATAGTATCATCGCCCGAGAGATCGGCTGCAACCTTTAGATTGTGAGCCCGGCATCTTAATTCCCGGTAATTGGCTGTAGGTTTTATTCTTTGTTTGGGAGCCCGCCTACCTAACTCCTCATCCCCAATGGTTCGTATATTATAGCACCTAGCATCGGCTCCAGGTGTGCCCCGGCGAACCCCGGGAAGCGGCCTAAGATTATATTTATGCGTGTTTTGGTTAATCATCTGGTTCCCACGAGTAGCAAGAGACTCAAAAAGTCAACCGCAGCAGAGCTCCGCGTTACTACGGCAAGGGTAATTTAAAACTGAATGGCCCCCGGTATTCAGAGTTCGCATACTTGCGACTAAGCTCCCCCCTAGTCATGCAGCTCTCGGCGTACGCTGTTCCACCTTAGCTTGGGTTACACCCACCTACCTACCTACCAGAGCTTGCATTCGAACACCCGGGATAGTCCGAGCAATCGAATGCAAGCCCTCCTACGAACCATTGCCACGTTGGCCACGCCAGTAACTTCAATTTCGTGTGTCCGCCCCCCACGTGATTAGATGGTCAATCAGGACGTGTGGTTGGGTTTTAAGGGGCTTATTATTATTATTATTATTATTATTATTATTATTATTATTATTATTATTATTATTATTATTATTATTATTATTATTATTATTATTATTATTATTATTATTATTATTATTATTATTATTATTATTATTATTATTATTATTATTATTATTATTATTATTATTATTATTATTATTATTATTATTATTATTATTATTATTATTATTATTATTATTATTATTATTATTATTATTATTATTATTATTATTATTATTATTATTATTATTATTATTATTATTATTATTATTATTATTATTATTATTATTATTATTATTATTATTATTATTATTATTATTATTATTATTATTATTATTATTATTATTATTATTATTATTATTATTATTATTATTATTATTATTATTATTATTATTATTTTCTTTATTTCGTTTTTTTTCTTATAAATTACATTTTTAAATATATATATAAAAAATACATTTAAAAATATAAAAAATAGTGTCCCACCGGCATCGGGTACAGGGACCAAGCTACCGGTGGTTACGGCCCCAGAGAAAGGAACCTCCTCACAATGCGAGCCGTGTCCAGAAGTACTGCCTTCTGCATCAAGCGCTTGATCCAACCGTCTAACGCGAGCCTCTCAAGGTGTTGGTCGAGGCTCTTGGCAATCAAACCATTAACGGAGACGACTATCGGTACAATTATTGCCGAATCAACATCCCACATGTCGACAATCTCGTGCGCCAGATCCAGATATTTTATTTGTTTATCCTTTTCGGCTTTCACGAGATTTTCGTCATGGGGGATGGTGATATCGACAATCATTGCACGGCGCTCAGATCGGTCTATCAGCACAATATCAGGCTTGTTAGCGACAACAGTCCTGTCTGTGATGATAGAGCGATCCCAGTACAACGTGATACGACTATTTTCAAGAACTGGCTCAGCAACGTACCTGTAGTACGGGACTTCAACGTCCACAAGGTGGTATTTCAGAGCAAGTTGCTGGTGGATTATCCTGGCTACTTGATTGTGTCTGTGCAAGTACTCGCCGTTAGCAAGACGTGAACAGCCGGAAACGATATGTCTGAGGGACTCACCAGGTCGGTGACATGCACGACAGATGTCAACAGTGCCATCCCTCAGTATATATTTCCGGTAGTTATTCGTCATGATAACTTCGTCAGCAATTGCACAGACAAAACCCTCGGTTTCCCCGAAGAGGTCACCGAACCGTAGCCAGGCCACAGATGCTAGTAGGTCCACATCGGGCCCATGAAGAGCCCGAAAGAACCTACCGTGAAGCTCCTTGCTCTGCCATACATCCCTGCGTTCATTGACTCCAAGTACTACAGGCCTGCGCCAGTTCTCTTTAGCCAAGGAGAGCGGGGTAAGCCCGGTGTCCACCGCGACAACATCCCGATGCACACCCACGTTCATATGGAGAAAATATTCTCTGAGATTGTATATCTCGCGGTTATGAAGGGACTTGAGGTTCAACAAACCCCGGCCCCCACACTTCCGTGGGATATACAATCTCATCACAGATGAACGCGGGTGATGCATTCGGTATGACGTCATGAGTGTACGGACTTTTCGATCCAGGGTGTCTAATTCTGTCTGAGTCCACTTGAGTATACCGAAGGAGTACATTAGAAGTGGCATGACCCAACTGTTGCAAGCCCGGATCTTATTGCCACCTGACAAAAGGCTATTAAGCACTTTTTTCAGGCGACCGAAGAAACGTTCTTGCAACAGCTGTTTCATGTCAACCTCATTAATGCACAGTGCCTGCGATATACCCAAATACTTATAGGTCTCGGTTGCGAGAAGTGATCTTAAGTGAATGGAATCCGAGAGTTGAGTCCCTTCGGATTCCACTACCCGCCCTCGCTTTATATGAACGACTGCACATTTGTCAACACCAAATTCCATTCTAATAGAATTACTAAAGGTTTCAGTTACCTTCAGTAACGCTATTAGCTGTGAGCTGGTGGGGGCAAAGAGCTTCAAGTCATCCATATACAGCAAGTGGGATATGACCTGACCCCTCCGGACTCGTGGTCCCCCTGTGATGTTCCCCTGGGGGGACCACGAGTAAATCGCATTCGCTCGTGGTCCCTCCGATTCACTCTTGACCATAAATAAATGAAAGGCATATGGTATGTAATTGGATAAACACTTAACGTACCTACTTTTTGTGCATAATATGAGAATAGTACCTACGTCTATGATGATGACTACTTCGCACAATTATAACCTCATTATATTTATTATAACCTCATTATATTTATCTATTTCATTATTGTATGTACATATAATTGTCAACTGTCAGTATTGAATTTCTTATTATGGAACTGCATTACATAGTTGTGGTTGGGCATGAGTAAATAAATTAATTACAATTATGGAGGAAAAAGTTACAGTACTTCAGCGGAAAAATGGTTCGGTGTTATTATTTGGTGGACATCAGTACTACCGACACAAAATTTACAAAAATAAAACGGTGAATTGGACGTGTTGCAATAAGTCCAAGAAAAAATGTTCGGGATCTTTAACTTTAAATGTAAGTAACTCGAGCAAGTCAATTCCATTAGTCAGTTCCAGAAAGGTTAGGTAGGTTTGATCTAATCATGGCATCAGTATTAAAATTAACAATAAACATATATAGTTATTATAGTTTCAGTGCAATAATATATTCGTATGAAGTTGGTTTTTAATAATATTTTATAATATTTATTTATTTTTTTATAATATTTTCATGCAGGGAGACGAAATTTGGCGGATGGTCGAACACAAAACACTGTCAGAAATGGAATGTGTCGTTGATAACGCAAAAAATGAGCTGGCAATGAAAATGGATAGCATGAAAAAAGAGGCATCCACGTCATTTGAACCGATGCCTAGAATCTATGAAAAATATATTACTCCATTGAAACATAAAAAACTAGATACAAAAATACCCAAATTTGAAAATGTCAAGTGTTGTTTATATAAATGTAGGAAGAATGCAATGGAGGTCAAAAAGACTGTTTTTAAATGCTTATGCGAGGTAGAAATACCGGTGCAATTTCGGACAATGCTTGTTGCTGATTATATTTATGAACAAACCAGGATCATAATATTTTGCAATGAACAAGCATTGTGCCTACTACCAAAAACAGAGGAATATTTTGTTGACTCAACCTTTAAAAGTACCCCTCGTCCATTTTATCAGCTATTATCTATTCACGGAGATATTGGAAGCACATCTGGGACTTGTCATGTCGTTCCGATGTTTTATGCTCTCATGAGCGACAAAAAAGAGAGTTCATATCATGCAATATTTGATATTTTAAATACTAGGTTTAAAGAATGGAAGCCAGTTAAAATTCATATGGATTTCGAGTTTGCAACATCAAACGCTTTGAAGCAATTTTTTCCTGACCTTGTTATAAATAAATGTTATTACCACTATAACAACAGCATTTGGAGAAAATCGAAGGCACTCGGAATCAAATCAAAGCTGTACCTTCGCATAGTCGGTTTATGTGCTGTTTTACCGCTTCTACCACTGGATAAGGTCCCTGAAGGATGGTATTATATTGAGCAGCGTTGTAAAAATAAAGATGATCAAAAACTAAAATTATTTATGAAATACATGAAAAAAACATGGCTAAGAAACAATAGTTACATCAAAGAGTGGTGTGTGACTAATGAGAGACACAGAACTAATAATGTTATGGAAAATTGGCATTCCCTAGTGAATAGGTCAATCAACAAAAACTATGTTACCATCGCAAAATTATTAAGTGAACTAAAAAACAATGGATCACTAAATAAAAATTGGCACTCTCAAACGGCGCGAAGGAAAATAGAAATAGATAAAGATGAAGAATTACTGGATTTACAAATGCAACTCGTACATAATGAAATCACCATAGGACATTTTCTAGAAACAGTACGATGAATTTCGCATTTTTTAATTATACCTATTATACTATAGTTTTTAATTTTATTACCTATCTTTTTACTTTTATTGAAATAAAACTGACAAGGGGAACCACGAGTCCGGGGGGAAAAAGTTTAAGAACGGTACCTAACATACCTACCATATTACTTCTTATCCGTTAAAATTTGTCAAGAGTGAATCGGAGGGACCACGAGCGAATGCGATTTACTCGTGGTCCCCCCAGGGGAACATCACAGGGGGACCACGAGTCCGGAGGGGACCTGACCACCACGTCGCAACCTGCAACCTAGCCCTGAACTCTCTAGTAAGGTACTAAGTGGGTTCAGTGCTAGGCAGAACCAAAGGGGACTCAGAGTGTCACCCTGGAATATACCCCGCTCAATCCTTATAGGTACGCCGCCACTGCCTTGGATCCCTCGGCACCCTGGATAGGTAAGAACCGTATTCCATTGTCCCATACACGACTTCAAGAAGGTGCATAAAGTTGTATTAACTTTATACAACTTCAGCACCCTCAGAAGCCATGTATGTGGCACGGAGTCATACGCCTTCTTATAATCTATCCAACATGCCGATAGATCCTTTCGGTTGCGGCGAACCTGCTGGCTAATAGTCATATCAATGAGGAGAAGCTCTTTAGTACCGCGGGCCCCACTTCTACATCCATTCTGAGAGGTACACATGATGGAGTTTGTGTGTATATGTTTATTTATTTTAGCTCTCAGAATGGATGTAAGAAGTTTATAGATCGATGGTAAACAAGTTATCGGTCTATAATTTCTAGGGTCCGAGGTACTACCGGTCTTATAGAGCAGGTGGGTCACTCCTTTAGTCATAAAGGCTGGCAGCGACGCAGATTCTAGGGCGGACTGGAATTGCGATGCCAAACAAGCGTGCGAACTGCGTAGCCATTTCAGCCAAAAGTTGTGCAGTCCGTCTGGGCCTGGAGATTTCCAATTAGAAAAAGGACGGACTGCACTGGCTACGTCTGTGCTGTTAATGTTAATATCTTCCATTTCTGGAATAAGTTCGCACGCTCGTTCAACGTCACGCATCCATTCCCCCTCTGTGTGGGTGACAGGCACCGACCAAATGTTACGCCAAAACGAGCTTGTCGCTTCAGCATTTGGTAGATGCCCGCCATCCACACCTTGATCCGTTCGCTGCCAGTCTCTATACACCCACCTTTGGTCCCTTTGGAACATGCAGTTCACGTTATACCTGTCCACGCGTTTTTTGTACCTGCGTATTCGGTTTGCCCATGCATAGATTTTTTGCTTCAGGAAGTCGATGCGCTCTGTGACACGCGACATATAATCCTGAGGTCTGATGTCAGTCCCCAAGAATGCCCGTTTCACAAAGCGCATCACTCTCGGGCGAGTGTTCCCGGTCCTGAAGCAGGACAACTTGCCGATTAGTACCCTTGCCCCGGCAATACGGCGCTCAATCCTGCATTGCCACGCGGGTACGGCGCACCTTGGTCGTATAGTAGGGGTTTCTGTTAAAAGCTTAACACCTCCTATACGACATGCCGCAACAGCTGCACAATACAGGATTGAGTGGGTATCGCCGAGGTCTTCGCTATTGTCTAGGTAAAGAGGCAATAACGAATCAAGAGCACACACCAGCGAAATGTTCCGTCTATGCATAGGTAACCGAGGCAGGCGTGGCCTAATATTGTGGGGCGTGGACCGATATTCGCGAAGCGCAAATTCCAAAGCGGCCTTAATCTCCTCATTGCACTGAGTACTTACCACAATAGCCGCGGTATCCGGCCCCGTAGCTTCACAGTCAACTACATTTGTAGGAACCTGTACCGGGGCAGGGATCTCGCGGCTAGTCTGGGCGTACTCCGAGCGTAGTCTCTCAAGTGCGGCCTCATCTAGCAGATGACAGCGCTGAATGGCCCGCACTTGGTCCGATAATCGTTGTGCCGAAACGTTGACAGTCGGCTCAAGCACCTGAAACAGAGGCAGCATCCGTTCACGGTACACAGTAAGGTTAGTTCCCCCCTCTGTAGCCGCATAATATGCCCGCATGACGTTCTCGTTCATCGATGTCGTCCATCGCATGCGGCGCACATCACCACCGACAGCGGGGGCCCTGTTTGAGGCCGGTGGGCCTCGGGGTCCTAAGCTGGTCGGCGGCCGGCCTCTCCCTCGCCGACGTACAGGTGGTGGCGACGTTGGCGGAGAGAAATACTCGTCACTCGACGAGCTCGACGCCTCAGCAACGGCTGGTGTTGAATCCTGTGGTTGCGAGGCGGAGCGGAGCGACGAGTCCGGGGGTGGAGGGTGTGCTTGTAGAAGTAACTGGGCTCTGCTTCGAGTTATCATAGTTTAAATCGTGCGTTTCTGTTGTTCGTGTGGTTTCATCTTGACAGATGTCATTTTCCTGTTTTCTATTTTGTTTGGTTTTCTTGTTGATATTCTGATTTATGGCGTTTATTATAGTTTATTGAATGTAATAAATACTTGACTGGGTTGATATAATAATTTATGTGTGATTTAGAGGTGATTTATTTAAAATTAATCGAAAAAAATATTGTATTCAGAAACGACGTTTGCACTGCTCGGTGTTGCCCGGTTATTATTATTATTATTATTATTATTATTATTATTATTATTATTATTATTATGTATGTCGTTTCCATATCACGGGACTATGGAGTCCCGGTCATTTGGGAGGCGTGCGTGGGGCCGAAGCCAACACGTAGAGGCCCGTTAGACACTTTAATCTAAAGGCTATGTGACACAAACCGGCGAATATCGTTGTATACACTATATAAATGTACCCAACGACATTCCCCGGTTAGTGTAAAAACTATTGCCAAAAAGTGGTAGCTAAAAAACTGGGTTATGGAGGTGATGTGTTAGTGGAATGGTTAGCTGGTACTATTGAAGAACTATGGCGCCTGCCCTGCAACACATGGTAAAAACACACGGACAAATGGGCAGGCGGTGACTCGCCACTCACTAGATGGGCCCCCTTCTGGCCGCCACAGGCATACAGCCAAACAGGCGACAGGGGGCAACATGGGTGTGAGCAGCTTGGGGTGTCGAGCGGTGCGGCGCCGGTTTCACCATCACGAAGAAGGCCCGTGAGCGGGTTTCCCCGTAGTTATGCCCTTGAAAATGACACTTCCACCCCCGAGCGTACAAGCTCTGGCGACCTCCCTCTGGCCGGCCGATTAAGGCAAGACAGAGTTGAGAGTCCTGCGGGCGCTCTTGGTGTTCCACTCCCGCCGGCCAGTGAAGGCACGCGGGAGACGAGGCCCTGACCGACTCTCTGAGGGATCGGGACCGCAGTGTCGCCACGCACATTCAGCTCGCCACAAAGCTGCCCTGCGGTTTGTGTACTCTTATTTCACCCTTATGAGACATTTTTTATTGGTGTCATAAGGATTTCAAGAGCTGCTACTATGCCCTCAGGGTGTTGCGTGAATCTCATATAGGGAGACAACGACTAGCCCCGAGGGATTTATTATTATTATTATTATTATTATTATTATTATTCTCTTTATTAAAATTAAATACATATAAATTACATTTTTAAATATAGCTAACAAAAATTAAATATATTTAAAAATATAAAAAATAGTGCCCCACCGGCATCGGGTACAGGGACCAAGCTACCGGTGGTTACGGTTCCAAAGAAAGGAACCTCCTCACTATGCGAGCCGTGTCCAGAAGTACTGCCTTCTGTATCAAGCGCTTGATCCAACCGTCTAACGCGAGCCTCTCAAGGTGTTGGTCGAGGCTCTTGGCAATCAAACCATTAACGGAGACGACTATCGGTACAATGATCGCCGAATCAACATCCCACATGTCGACAATCTCGTGCGCCAGATCCAGATATTTTATTTGTTTATCCTTTTCGGCTTTCACGAGATTTTCGTCATGTGGAATGGTGATGTCGACGATCATTGCACGACGCTCTGATCGGTCTATCAGCACAATATCAGGTTTGTTTGCGACAACAGTCCTGTCTGTGATGATAGAGCGATCCCAGTACAACGTGATACGACTATTCTCGAGAACTGGCTCAGCAACGTACCTGTAGTATGGTACCTCAACGTCCACAAGGTGGTATTTCAGAGCAAGCTGCTGGTGGATTATCCTGGCTACTTGATTGTGTCTGTGCAAGTACTCGCCGTTAGCAAGACGTGAACAGCCGAAAACAATATGTCTGAGGGACTCACCGGGTCGGTGACAGGCACGACAGATGTCAACAGTGCCATCCCTCAGGATATATTTCCGGTAGTTATTCGTCATGATAACTTCGTCAGCAATTGCACAGACAAAACCCTCGGTTTCACCAAAAAGGTCACCGAACCGTAGCCAGGCCACGGACGCTAGTAGGTCCACATCGGGCCCATGAAGAGCCCGAAAGAACCTGCCGTGAAGCTCCTTGCTCTGCCATACCTCCCTGCGCTCGTTGACACCAAGCACTACAGGCCTGCGCCAGTTCTCTTTCGCCAAGGAGAGCGGGGTTAGCCCGGTATCCACCGCGACGACATCCCGATGCACACCCGCGTCCACATGGAGAAAATATTCTCTTAGATTGTATACCTCGCGGTTATGAAGGGACTTAAGGTTTAGCAAACCCCGGCCCCCACACTTCCGCGGGATATACAATCTCATTACAGATGAACGCGGGTGATGCATTCGGTATGACGTCATCAGTGTACGGACTTTTCGATCCAAGGTGTCTAATTCAGTCTGAGTCCACTTGAGTATGCCGAAGGAGTACATAAGAAGTGGCATAACCCAGCTGTTGCAGGCCCGGATCTTGTTGCCACCTGACAAAAGGCTATTAAGCACTTTTTTCAGGCGGCCCAGGAAACGTTCCCGCAGCAGCTGTTTCATGTCAACCTCATTTATGCACAGCGCCTGCGACATACCCAAGTACTTATAGGTCTCAGTTGCGAGTAGTGATCTTAGGTGAATGGCATCCGAGAGTTGAGTCCCTTCGGATTCCACTATCCGCCCTCGCTTTATATGAACGACTGCACATTTGTCCACACCAAACTCCATTCTAATAGAATTACTAAAGGTTTCAGTCACCTTCAGTAGCGCTATTAGCTGTGAGCTGGTGGGAGCAAAGAGCTTCAAGTCATCCATATAAAGCAAATGAGATATAACCTGACCACCACGTCGCAACCTGCAACCTAGCCCTGAACCTACTAGTAAGGTACTAAGTGGGTTCAGTGCTAGGCAGAACCAAAGGGGACTCAGAGTATCACCCTGGAATATACCCCGCTCAATCCTTATAGGTACGCCGCCACTTTCTTGGGTCCCTCGGCACCCTGGATAGGTAAGAAGCGTATTCCATTGCCCCATACACGACTTCAAGAAGGTACGTAGAGTTGTATTAACTTTATACAACTCCAGCACCCTCAGAAGCCATGTATGTGGCACGGAGTCATACGCCTTCTTATAATCTATCCAACATGCCGATAGATCCTTTCGGTTGCGACGAACCTGCTGGCTTATAGTCGTATCAATGAGGAGGAGCTCCTTAGTACCCCGGGCCCCACTTCTACATCCATTCTGAGAGGTACACATGATGGAGTTTGTGTGTATATGTTTGTTTATTTTAGCTCTCAGAATGGATGTAAGAAGTTTATAGATCGATGGTAAACAAGTTATCGGTCTATAATTACTGGGGTCCGAGGTACTACCGGTCTTATGGAGCAGGTGGGTCACTCCTTTAGTCATAAAGGCTGGCAGCGACGCAGATTCTAGGGCTGACTGGAATTGTGATGCCAAACAAGCGTGCGAACTGCGTAGCCATTTTAGCCAAAAGTTGTGCAGTCCGTCTGGGCCTGGAGATTTCCAATTAGACAAAGGACGGACTGCACTGGCTACGTCTGTGCTATTAATGATGGTATCTTCCATTTCTGGAATAAGTTCGCACGCTCGTTCAACGTCACGCATCCATTCCCCCTCTGTGTGTATGACAGGCACCGACCAAATGTTGCGCCAAAACAAGCTTGTCGCTTCAGCATTCGGTAAATGCCCGTCATCCACACCTTGGTCCGTTCGCTGCCAGTCTCTATACACCCACCTTTGGTCCCTTTGGAACATGCGGTTCACGTTATACCTGTCCACGCGTTTTTTATACCTGCGTATTCGGTTTGCCCATGCATAAATTTTTTGCTTCAGGAAGTCGATGCGCTCTGTGACACGTGACATATAATCTTGAGGGCTGATTCCAGTCCCCAAGAATGCCCGTTTCACAAAGCGCATCACTCTCGGACGAGTGTTCCCGGTCCTGAAGCAGGACAACTTGCCAATGAGTACCCTTGCCTCGGTAATACGGCGTTCAATCCTGTATTGCCAAGCCGGTACGGCGTACCTTGGTCGTATAGTAGGGGCTTCAGCTAAAAGCTTAATACCTGCTATACGACACGCCGCAACAGCCGTACAATACAGGATCGAATGGGTATCACCGAGGTCTTCGCTATTGTCTAGGTAAGTAGGCAATAGCGAATCAAGAGCACACACCAGCGCAATGTTCCGTCTATGCATAGGCAACCGAGGCAGGCGTGGCCTAATATTGTGGGGCGTGGACCGATACTCGTGAAGCGCACATTCCAAAGCGGCCTTAACCTCCTCTTTGTACTGAGTACTTACCATTATAGTCGCGGCATCCGGCCCCGTAGATTCACAGTCAACTACATTTGTAGAAACCTGGACCGGGGCAGGGATATCGCGGCTAGTTTGGGGGTACTCCGAGCGTAGTCTCTCAAGTGCAGCCTCATTCAGCAGATGACAGCGCTGAATGGCCCGCACTTGGTCCGATAGTCGTTGTGCCGTAACGTTAACAGTCGGCTCAAGCACCTGAAACAGAGGCAGCATCCGTTCACGGTACACAGTAAGGTTGGCTCCCCCCTCTGTAGCCGCATAATATGCCCGCATGACGTTCTCATTAATGGATTGAGTCCATCTCATGCGGCGCACGTTACCACCGGCAGCGGGGGCCCTGCTTGAGGCCGGTGGGCCTCTGGGTCCCAAGCTTGTAGGTGGCCGGCCTCTCCCTCGGCGGCGTGCAGGTGGTGGTGACGTCGGCGGGGAGAAGTACTCGTCGCTCGACGAGCTCGACGCCTCAGCTACGGTTGGTGTCGACGTAGCGTTCGGTTCCCGTGTTTGCGAGGCGGAGCGGAGCGACGAGTCCGGGGGTGGAGTTTGTGCATGTTGTGCTCTGGCGCGACTTCTTGTTATCATTTTCGTATTATTGGTCTATTGATTTCTTCTTTTATAATTGTAATGTGTTTTGCTTGACATATTGTCATCATCTGTCATTCTGTTTATTTTTGGTTTACTAAATTTGATCGGAATAGGTGTAATTTTCGTAAATTTACTATTAAATGGACAATGAGGTTTCCTTTTCTTTTTGCGGCTATTGTATGGTTTGTAAAAGCTTGTAAAATTATGAATTTAAATGTTATTTGGACGGAGATATATTTGAGACGTCATGACTATTTAAGTGTTGCCAGGTTATTATTATTATTATTATTATTATTATTATTCTCTTTATTTCTTTTTTTTCTTATAAATTACATTTTTAAATATATATATAAAAAATACATTTAAAAATATAAAAAATTGTGTCCCACCGGCATCGGGTACAGGGACCAAGCTACCGGTGGTTACGGCCCCAGAGAAAGGAACCTCCTCACAATGCGAGCCGTGTCCAGAAGTACTGCCTTCTGCATCAAGCGCTTGATCCAACCGTCTAACGCGAGCCTCTCAAGGTGTTGGTCGAGGCTCTTGGCAATCAAACCATTAACGGAGACGACTATCGGTACAATGATTGCCGAATCAACATCCCACATGTCGACAATCTCGTGCGCCAGATCCAGATATTTTATTTGTTTATCCTTTTCGGCTTTCACGAGATTTTCGTCATGGGGGATGGTGATGTCGACAATCATTGCACGGCGCTCAGATCGGTCTATCAGCACAATATCAGGCTTGTTAGCGACAACAGTCCTGTCTGTGATGATAGAGCGATCCCAGTACAACGTGATACGACTATTTTCAAGAACTGGCTCAGCAACGTACCTGTAGTATGGGACTTCAACGTCCACAAGGTGGTATTTCAGAGCAAGTTGCTGGTGGATTATCCTGGCTACTTGATTGTGTCTGTGCAAGTACTCGCCGTTAGCAAGACGTGAACAGCCGGAAACGATATGTCTGAGGGACTCACCAGGTCGGTGAGCTGGTGGGAGCAAAGAGCTTCAAGTCATCCATATAAAGCAAGTGAGATATAACCTGACCACCACGTCGCAACCTGCAACCTAGCCCTGAACCCTCTAGTAAGGTACTAAGTGGGTGCGCCAGATCCAGATATTTTATTTGTTTATCCTTTTCGGCTTTCACGAGATTTTCGTCATGGGGGATGGTGATGTCGACAATCATTGCACGGCGCTCAGATCGGTCTATCAGCACAATATCAGGCTTGTTAGCGACAACAGTCCTGTCTGTGATGATAGAGCGATCCCAGTACAACGTGATACGACTATTTTCAAGAACTGGCTCAGCAACGTACCTGTAGTATGGGACTTCAACGTCCACAAGGTGGTATTTCAGAGCAAGTTGCTGGTGGATTATCCTGGCTACTTGATTGTGTCTGTGCAAGTACTCGCCGTTAGCAAGACGTGAACAGCCGGAAACGATATGTCTGAGGGACTCACCAGGTCGGTGAGCTGGTGGGAGCAAAGAGCTTCAAGTCATCCATATAAAGCAAGTGAGATATAACCTGACCACCACGTCGCAACCTGCAACCTAGCCCTGAACCCTCTAGTAAGGTACTAAGTGGGTTCAGTGCTAGGCAGAACCAAAGGGGACTCAGAGTGTCACCTTGGAATATACCCCGCTCAATCCTTATAGGTACGCCGCCACTTTCTTGGATCCCTCGGCACCCTGGATAGGTAAGAACCGTATTCCATTGTCCCATACACGACTTCAAGAAGGTGCATAAAGTTGTATTAACTTTATACAACTTCAGCACCCTCAGAAGCCATGTATGTGGCACGGAGTCATACGCCTTCTTATAATCTATCCAACATGCCGATAGATCCTTTCGGTTGCGGCGAACCTGCTGGCTAATAGTCATATCAATGAGGAGAAGCTCTTTAGTACCCCGGGCCCCACTTCCACATCCATTCTGAGAGGTACACATGATGGAATTTGTGTGTATATGTTTATTTATTTTAGCTCTCAGAATGGATGTAAGAAGTTTATAGATCGATGGTAAACAAGTTATCGGTCTATAATTTCTAGGGTCCGAGGTACTACCGGTCTTATAGAGCAGGTGGGTCACTCCTTTAGTCATAAAGGCTGGCAGCGACGCAGATTCTAGGGCGGACTGGAATTGCGATGCCAAACAAGCGTGCGAACTGCATAGCCATTTCAGCCAAAAGTTGTGCAGTCCGTCTGGGCCGGGAGATTTCCAATTAGAAAAAGGACGGACTGCACTGGCTACGTCTGTGCTGTTAATGTTAATATCTTCCATTTCCGGAATAAGTTCGCATGCTCGTTCAACGTCACGCATCCATTCCCCCTCTGTGTGGGTGACAGGCACCGACCAAATGTTACGCCAAAACGAGCTTGTCGCTTCAGCATTTGGTAGATGCCCGCCATCCACACCTTGATCCGTTCGCTGCCAGTCTCTATACACCCACCTTTGGTCCCTTTGGAACATGCAGTTCACGTTATACCTGTCCACGCGTTTTTTGTACCTGCGTATTCGGTTTGCCCATGCATAGATTTTTTGCTTCAGGAAGTCGATGCGCTCTGTGACACGCGACATATAATCCTGAGGTCTGATGTCAGTCCCCAAGAATGCCCGCTTCACAAAGCGCATCACTCTCGGGCGAGTGTTCCCGGTCCTGAAGCAGGACAACTTGCCGATGAGTACCCTTGCCCCGGCAATACGGCGCTCAATCCTGCATTGCCACGCGGGTACGGCGCACCTTGGTCGTATAGTAGGGGTTTCTGCTAAAAGCTTAACACCTCCTATACGACATGCCGCAACAGCTGCACAATACAGGATTGAGTGGGTATCGCCGAGGTCTTCGCTATTGTCTAGGTAAGTAGGCAATAACGAATCAAGAGCACACACCAGCGAAATGTTCCGTCTATGCATAGGTAACCGAGGCAGGCGTGGCCTAATATTGTGGGGCGTGGACCGATATTCGCGAAGCGCAAATTCCAAAGCGGCCTTAATCTCCTCATTGCACTGAGTACTTACCACAATAGCCGCGGTATCCGGCCCCGTAGCTTCACAGTCAACTACATGTGTAGGAACCTGTACCGGGGCAGGGATCTCGCGGCTAGTCTGGGCGTACTCCGAGCGTAGTCTCTCAAGTGCGGCCTCATCTAGCAGATGACAGCGCTGAATGGCCCGCACTTGGTCCGATAATCGTTGTGCCGAAACGTTGACAGTCGGCTCAAGCACCTGAAACAGAGGCAGCATCCGTTCACGGTACACAGTAAGGTTAGTTCCCCCCTCTGTAGCCGCAAAATATGCCCGCATGACGTTCTCGTTCATCAACGTCGTCCATCGCATGCGGCGCACATCACCACCGACAGCGGGGGCCCTGTTTGAGGCCGGTGGGCCTCGGGGTCCTAAGCTGGTCGGCGGCCGGCCTCTCCCTCGCCGACGTACAGGTGGTGGCGACGTTGGCGGAGAGAAATACTCGTCACTCGACGAGCTCGACGCCTCAGCAACGGCTGGTGTTGAATCCTGTGGTTGCGAGGCGGAGCGGAGAGACGAGTCCGGGGTTGGAGGGTGTGCTGTTCTGTCTCTGGCTCTGCTTCTAGTTATCATGTGGCTAAATCATTTTTTCCTTGTTATTGTTTTTCCTTATTTTCATTTTGACATGTAATGTCATAGTGTAAATTTCTTGGCTATTGTCCGGTTTTGCGAATTTATGGGAGTTATAATAATTTAGAAGTATTTATGCTGGAGTATATTTAATTAAAGTATTAAAAGAACATTAGCGAAATATTATAATATAAAATAAAATAATTGGTGAAAATTTTACGACACACGTCAACCGTCATTCAGTGTTGCCAGTTATTATTATTATTATTATTATTATTATTATTATTATTATTATTATTATTATTATTATTATTCTCTTTATTAAAATTAAATACATATAAATTACATTTTTAAATATAGCTAACAAAAATTAAATATATTTAAAAATATAAAAAATAGTGCCCCACCGGCATCGGGTACAGGAACCAAGCTACCGGTGGTTACGGTTCCAAAGAAAGGAACCTCCTCACTATGCGAGCCGTGTCCAGAAGTACTGCCTTCTGTATCAAGCGCTTGATCCAACCGTCTAACGCGAGCCTCTCAAGGTGTTGGTCGAGGCTCTTGGCAATCAAACCATTAACGGAGACGACTATCGGTACAATGATCGCCGAATCAACATCCCACATGTCGACAATCTCGTGCGCCAGATCCAGATATTTTATTTGTTTATCCTTTTCGGCTTTCACGAGATTTTCGTCATGTGGAATGGTGATGTCGACGATCATTGCACGACGCTCTGATCGGTCTATCAGCACAATAATAATAATAATAATAATATGTTGGGACAACTCACACAACGCCATCTAATCCCAAACTAAGCAGAGCTTGTACTATGGAAACCAGACAACTGATAAAAATACTTAAATATTTCTAAATACATACTTAATATAGATAAATAACACCCAGACATAGAATAAACCATCGTGCTCATCACACAAAGTTTTATCCTGGGTGGGGATCGAACCCACGACCTCTTGCGTAGCAGTCGGATACACTCCCACCGCGCCACAGAGGCAGTCAACAATATCAGGCTTGTTAGCGACAACAGTCCTGTCTGTGATGATAGAGCGATCCCAGTACAACGTGATACGACTATTCTCGAGAACTGGCTCAGCAACGTACCTGTAGTATGGTACCTCAACGTCCACAAGGTGGTATTTCAGAGCAAGCTGCTGGTGGATTATTCTGGCTACTTGATTGTGTCTGTGCAAGTACTCGCCGTTAGCAAGACGTGAACAGCCGGAAACAATATGTCTGAGGGACTCACCGGGTCGGTGACAGGCACGACAGATGTCAACAGTGCCATCCCTCAGGATATATTTCCGGTAGTTATTCGTCATGATAACTTCGTCAGCAATTGCACAGACAAAACCCTCGGTTTCACCGAAAAGGTCACCGAACCGTAGCCAGGCCACGGACGCTAGTAGGTCCACATCGGGCCCATGAAGAGCCCGAAAGAACCTACCGTGAAGCTCCTTGCTCTGCCATACCTCCCTGCGCTCGTTGACACCAAGCACTACAGGCCTGCGCCAGTTCTCTTTAGCCAAGGAGAGCGGGGTTAGCCCGGTATCCACCGCGACGACATCCCGATGCACACCCGCGTCCACATGGAGAAAATATTCTCTTAGATTGTATACCTCGCGGTTATGAAGGGACTTAAGGTTTAGCAAACCCCGGCCCCCACACTTCCGCGGGATATACAATCTCATTACAGATGAACGCGGGTGATGCATTCGGTATGACGTCATTAGTGTACGGACTTTTCGATCCAAGGTGTCTAATTCAGTCTGAGTCCACTTGAGTATGCCGAAGGAGTACATAAGAAGTGGCATAACCCAGCTGTTGCAGGCCCGGATCTTGTTGCCACCTGACAAAAGGCTATTAAGCACTTTTTTCAGGCGGCCCAGGAAACGTTCCCGCAGCAGCTGTTTCATGTCAACCTCATTTATGCACAGCGCCTGCGACATACCCAAGTACTTATAGGTCTCAGTTGCGAGAAGTGATCTTAAGTGAATGGAATCCGAGAGTTGAGTCCCTTCGGATTCCACTACCCGCCCTCGCTTTATATGAACGACTGCACATTTGTCAACACCAAACTCCATTCTAATAGAATTACTAAAGGTTTCAGTTACCTTCAGTAACGCTAACTTTGGAACTTTGGAACATGCGGTTCACGTTATACCTGTCCACGCGTTTTTTATACCTGCGTATTCGGTTTGCCCATGCATAAATTTTTTGCTTCAGGAAGTCGATGCGCTCTGTGACACGTGACATATAATCTTGAGAGCTGATTCCAGTCCCCAAGAATGCCCGTTTCACAAAGCGCATCACTCTCGGACGAGTGTTCCCGGTCCTGAAGCAGGACAACTTGCCAATGAGTACCCTTGCCTCGGTAATACGGCGTTCAATCCTGTATTGCCAAGCCGGTACAGCGTACCTTGGTCGTATAGTAGGGGCTTCAGCTAAAAGCTTAATACCTGCTATACGACACGCCGCAACAGCCGTACAATACAGGATCGAATGGGTATCACCGAGGCCTTCGCTATTGTCTAGGTAAGTAGGCAATAGCGAATCAAGAGCACACACCAGCGCAATGTTCCGTCTATGCATAGGCAACCAAGGCAGGCGTGGCCTAATATTGTGGGGCGTGGACCGATACTCGTGAAGCGCACATTTCAAAGCGGCCTTAACCTCCTCTTTGTACTGAGTACTTACCATTATAGTCGCGGCATCCGGCCCCGTAGATTCACAGTCAACTACATTTGTAGAAACCTGGACCGGGGCAGGGATATCGCGACTAGTTTGGGGGTACTCCGAGCGTAGTCTCTCAAGTGCAGCCTCATTCAGCAGATGACAGCGCTGAATGGCCCGCACTTGTTCCGATAGTCGTTGTGCCGTAACGTTAACAGTCGGCTCAAGCACCTGAAACAGAGGCAGCATCCGTTCACGGTACACAGTAAGGTTGGCTCCCCCCTCTGTAGCAGCATAATATGCCCGCATGACGTTCTCATTAATGGATTGAGTCCATCTCATGCGGCGCACGTTACCACCGGCAGCGGGGGCCCTGTTTGAGGCCGGTGGGCCTCTGGGTCCCAAGCTTGTAGGTGGCCGGCCTCTCCCTCGGCGACGTGCAGGTGGTGGTGACGTCGGCGGGGAGAAGTACTCGTCGCTCGACGAGCTCGACGCCTCAGCAACGGTTGGTGTCGACGTAGCGGTCGGTTCCCGTGTTTGCGAGGTGGAGCGGAGCGACGAGTCCGGGGGTGGAGTTTGTGCATCTTGTGCTCTGGCGCGACTTCTTGTTATCATTTTCGGTTTCTTGGTCTATTGATTTCTTCTTTTGTAATTGTAATGTGTGTTGCTTGACATATTGTCATCATCTGTCACTCTGTTTATTTTTGGTTAAATTGAATTTGATCGGAATAGGTGTTATTTTTGTAAATTTACTATTAAATGGTTAATGAGGTTTCCTTTTCTTTTTGCGGCTATTGTATGGTTTGTAAAAGCTTGTAAAATTATGAATTTAAATGTTATTTGAACGGAGATATATTTTAGACGTCATGACTCTTTAAGTGTTGCCAGGTTATTATTATTATTATTATTATTATTATTATTATTATTATTATTATTATTATTATTATGTATGTCGTTTCCATATCACGGGACTATGGAGTCCCGGTCATTTGGGAGGCGTGCGTGGGGCCGAAGCCAACACGTAGAGGCCCGTTAGACACTTTAATCTAAAGGCTATGTGACACAAACCGGCGAATATCGTTGTATACACTATATAAATGTACCCAACGACATTCCCCGGTTAGTGTAAAAAACTATTGTCAAAAAGTGGTAGCTAAGAAACTGGGTTATGGAGGTGATGTGTTAGTGGAATGGTTAACTGGTACTATTGAAGGACTATGGCGCCTGCCCTGCAAACACATGGTAAAAACACACGGACAAATGGGCAGGCGGTGACTCGCCACTCACTAGATGGGCCCCCTTCTGGCCGCCACAGGCATACAGCCAAACAGGCGACAGGGAGCAACATGGGTGTGAGCAGTTTGGGGTGTCGAGCGGTGCGGCGCCGGTTTCACCATCACGAAGAAGGCCCGTGAGCGGGTTTCCCCGTAGTTATGCCCTTGAAAATGACACTTCCACCCCCGAGCATACAAGCTCTGGCGACCTCCCTCTGGCCGGCCGGTTAAGGCAAGCCAGAGTTGAGAGTCCTGCGGGCGCTCTTGGTGTTCCACTCCCGCCGGCCAGTGAAGGCAAGCGGGAGACGAGGCCCTGACCGACTCTCTGAGGCATCGGGACCGCAGTGTCGCCACGCACATTCAGCTCGCCACAAAGCTGCCCTGCGGTTTGTGTACTCTTACTTCACCCTCATGAGACATTTTTTATTGGTGTCATAAGGATTTCAAGAGCTGCTACTATGCCCTCAGAGTGTTGCGTTAATCTCATATAGGGAGACAACGACTAGCCCCGAGGGGTTTTATTATTATTATTATTATTATTATTATTATTATTATTATTATTATTATTATTATTATTATTATTATTATTATTATTATTATTATTATTATTATTATTATTATTATTATTATTATTATTATTATTATTATTATTATTATTATTATTATTATTATTATTATTATTATTATTATTATTATTATTATTATTATTATTATTATTATTATTATTATTATTATTATTATTATTATTCTCTTTATTTCTTTTTTTTCTTATAAATTACATTTTTAAATATATATATAAAAAATACATTTAAAAATATAAAAAATAGTGTCCCACCGGCATCGGGTACAGGGACCAAGCTACCGGTGGTTACGGCCCCAGAGAAAGGAACCTCCTCACAATGCGAGCCGTGTCCAGAAGTACTGCCTTCTGCATCAAGCGCTTGATCCAACCGTCTAACGCGAGCCTCTCAAGGTGTTGGTCGAGGCTCTTGGCAATCAAACCATTAACGGAGACGACTATCGGTACAATGATTGCCGAATCAACATCCCACATGTCGACAATCTCGTGCGCCAGATCCAGATATTTTATTTGTTTATCCTTTTCGGCTTTCACGAGATTTTCGTCATGGGGGATGGTGATGTCGACAATCATTGCACGGCGCTCAGATCGGTCTATCAGCACAATATCAGGCTTGTTAGCGACAACAGTCCTGTCTGTGATGATAGAGCGATCCCAGTACAACGTGATACGACTATTCTCAAGAACTGGCTCAGCAACGTACCTGTAGTACGGGACTTCAACGTCCACAAGGTGGTATTTCAGGGCAAGTTGCTGGTGGATTATCCTGGCTACTTGATTGTGTCTGTGCAAGTACTCGCCGTTAGCAAGACGTGAACAGCCGGAAACGATATGTCTGAGGGACTCACCAGGTCGGTGACATGCACGACAGATGTCAACAGTGCCATCCCTCAGTATATATTTCCGGTAGTTATTCGTCATGATAACTTCGTCAGCAATTGCACAGACAAAACCCTCGGTTTCCCCGAAGAGGTCACCGAACCGTAGCCAGGCCACAGATGCTAGTAGGTCCACATCGGGCCCATGAAGAGCCCGAAAGAACCTACCGTGAAGCTCCTTGCTCTGCCATACCTCCCTGCGTTCGTTAACTCCAAGTACTACAGGCCTGCGCCAGTTCTCTTTAGCCAAGGAGAGCGGGGTAAGCCCGGTGTCCACCGCGACAACATCCCGATGCACACCCACGTCCATATGGAGAAAATATTCTCTGAGATTGTATATCTCGCGGTTATGAAGGGACTTGAGGTTCAACAAACCCCGGCCCCCACACTTCCGCGGGATATACAATCTCATCACAGATGAACGCGGGTGATGCATTCGGTATGACGTCATGAGTGTACGGACTTTTCGATCCAGGGTGTCTAATTCTGTCTGAGTCCACTTGAGTATACCGAAGGAGTACATTAGAAGTGGCATGACCCAACTGTTGCAAGCCCGGATCTTATTGCCACCTGACAAAAGGCTATTAAGCACTTTTTTCAGGCGACCGAAGAAACGTTCTTGCAACTGCTGTTTCATGTCAACCTCATTAATGCACAATGCCTGCGATATACCCAAATACTTATAGGTCTCGGTTGCGAGAAGTGATCTTAAGTGAATGGAATCCGAGAGTTGAGTCTCTTCGGATTCCACTACCCGCCCTCGCTTTATATGAACGACTGCACATTTGTCAACACCAAACTCCATTCTAATAGAATTACTAAAGGTTTCAGTTACCTTCAGTAACGCTATTAGTTGTGAGCTGGTGGGAGCAAAGAGCTTCAAGTCATCCATATAAAGCAAGTGAGATATAACCTGACCACCACGTCGCAACCTGCAACCTAGCCCCGAACCCTCTAGTAAGGTACTAAGTGGGTTCAGTGCTAGGCAGAACCAAAGGGGACTCAGAGTGTCACCTTGGAATATACCCCGCTCAATCCTTATAGGTACGCCGCCACTTTCTTGGATCCCTCGGCACCCTGGATAGGTAAGAACCGTATTCCATTGTCCCATACACGACTTCAAGAAGGTGCATAAAGTTGTATTAACTTTATACAACTTCAGCACCCTCAGAAGCCATGTAAATTATTATTATTATTATTATTATTATTATTATTATTATTATTATTATTATTATTATTATTATTATTATTATTCTCTTTATTTCGTTTTTTTCTTATCAATTACATTTTTAAATATATATATAAAAAATACATTTAAAAATATAAAAAATAGTGTCCCACCGGCATCGGGTACAGGGACCAAGCTACCGGTGGTTACGGCCCGAGAGAAAGGAACCTCCTCACAATGCGAGCCGTGTCCAGAAGTACTGCCTTCTGCATCAAGCGCTTGATCCAACCGTCTAACGCGAGCCTCTCCAGGTGTTGGTCGAGGCTCTTGGCAATCAAACCATTAACGGAGACGACTATCGGTACAATGATTGCCGAATCAACATCCCACATGTCGACAATCTCGTGCGCCAGATCCAGATATTTTATTTGTTTATCCTTTTCGGCTTTCACGAGATTTTCGTCATGGGGGATGGTGATGTCGACAATCATTGCACGGCGCTCAGATCGGTCTATCAGCACAATATCAGGCTTGTTAGCGACAACAGTCCTGTCTGTGATGATAGAGCGATCCCAGTACAACGTGATACGACTATTTTCAAGAACTGGCTCAGCAACGTACCTGTAGTACGGGACTTCAACGTCCACAAGGTGGTATTTCAGAGCAAGTTGCTGGTGGATTATCCTGGCTACTTGATTGTGTCTGTGCAAGTACTCGCCGTTAGCAAGACGTGAACAGCCGGAAACGATATGTCTGAGGGACTCACCAGGTCGGTGACATGCACGACAGATGTCAACAGTGCCATCCCTCAGGATATATTTCCGGTAGTTATTCGTCATGATAACTTCGTCAGCAATTGCACAGACAAAACCCTCGGTTTCCCCGAAGAGGTCACCGAACCGTAGCCAGGCCACAGATGCTAGTAGGTCCACATCGGGCCCATGAAGAGCCCGAAAGAACCTACCTCACGGTAGGTAACTCCTTGCTCTGCCATACCTCCCTACGTTCGTTGACTCCAAGTACTACAGGCCTGTGCCAGTTCTCTTTAGCCAAGGAGAGCGGGGTAAGCCCGGTGTCCACCGCGACAACATCCCGATGCACACCCACGTCCATATGGAGAAAATATTCTCTGAGATTGTATATCTCGCGGTTATGAAGGGACTTGAGGTTCAACAAACCCCGGCCCCCACACTTCCGCGGGATATACAATCTCATCACAGATGAACGCGGGTGATGCATTCGGTATGACGTCATGAGTGTACGGACTTTTCGATCCAGGGTGTCTAATTCTGTCTGAGTCCACTTGAGTATACCGAAGGAGTACATTAGAAGTGGCATGACCCAACTGTTGCAAGCCCGGATCTTATTGCCACCTGACAAAAGGCTATTAAGCACTTTTTTCAGGCGACCGAAGAAACGTTCTTGCAACAGCTGTTTCATGTCAACCTCATTAATGCACAATGCCTGCGATATACCCAAATACTTATAGGTCTCGGTTGCGAGAAGTGATCTTAAGTGAATGGAATCCGAGAGTTGAGTCCCTTCGGATTCCACTACCCGCCCTCGCTTTATATGAACGACTGCACATTTGTCAACACCAAACTCCATTCTAATAGAATTACTAAAGGTTTCAGTTACCTTCAGTAACGCTATTAGCTGTGAGCTGGTGGGGGCAAAGAGCTTCAAGTCATCCATATACAGCAAGTGGGTTATGACCTGACCACCACGTCGCAACCTGCAACCTAGCCCTGAACTCTCTAGTAAGGTACTAAGTGGGTTCAGTGCTAGGCAGAACCAAAGGGGACTCAGAGTGTCACCCTGGAATATACCCCGCTCAATCCTTATAGGTACGCCGCCACTTTCTTGGATCCCTCGGCACCCTGGATAGGTAAGAACCGTATTCCATTGTCCCATACACGACTTCAAGAAGGTGCATAAAGTTGTATTAACTTTATACAACTTTAGCACCCTCAGAAGCCATGTATGTGGCACGGAGTCATACGCCTTCTTATAATCTATCCAACATGCCGATAGATCCTTTCGGTTGCGGCGAACCTGCTGGCTAATAGTCATATCAATGAGGAGAAGCTCTTTAGTACCGCGGGCCCCACTTCCACATCCATTCTGAGAGGTACACATGATGGAGTTTGTGTGTATATGTTTATTTATTTTAGCTCTCAGAATGGATGTAAGAAGTTTATAGATCGATGGTAAACAAGTTATCGGTCTATAATTTCTAGGGTCCGAGGTACTACCGGTCTTATAGAGCAGGTGGGTCACTCCTTTAGTCATGAAGGCTGGCAGCGACGCAGATTCTAGGGCGGACTGGAATTGCGATGCCAAACAAGCGTGCGAACTGCGTAGCCATTTCAGCCAAAAGTTGTGCAGTCCGTCTGTGCCTGGAGATTTCTAATTAGAAAAAGGACGGACTGCACTGGCTACGTCTGTGCTGTTAATGTTAATATCTTCCATTTCCGGAATAAGTTCGCACGCTCGTTCAACGTCACGCATCCATTCCCCCTCTGTGTGGGTGACAGGCACCTCCCAAATGTTACGCCAAAACGAGCTTGTCGCTTCAGCATTTGGTAGATGCCCGCCATCCACACCTTGATCCGTTCGCTGCCAGTCTCTATACACCCACCTTTGGTCCCTTTGGAACATGCAGTTCACGTTATACCTGTCCACGCGTTTTTTGTACCTGCGTATTCGGTTTGCCCATGCATAGATTTTTTGCTTTAGGAAGTCGATGCGCTCTGTGACACGCGACATATAATCCTGAGGTCTGATGTCAGTCCCCAAGAATGCCCGTTTCACAAAGCGCATCACTCTCGGGCGAGTGTTCCCAGTCCTGAAGCAGGACAACTTGCCGATGAGTACCCTTGCCTCGACAATACGGCGCTCAATCCTGCATTGCCACGCGGGTACGGCGCACCTTGGTCGTATAGTAGGGGTTTCTGCTAAAAGCTTAACACCTCCTATGCGACATGCCGCAACAGCTGCACAATACAGGATTGAGTGAGTATCGCCGAGGTCTTCGCTATTGTCTAGGTAAGTAGGCAATAACGAATCAAGAGCACACACCAGCGAAATGTTCCGTCTATGCATAGGTAACCGAGGCAGGCGTGGCCTAATATTGTGGGGCGTGGACCGATATTCGAGAAGCGCAAATTCCAAAGCGGCCTTAATCTCCTCATTGCACTGAGTACTTACCACAATAGCCGCGGTATCCGGCCCCGTAGCTTCACAGTCAACTACATTTGTAGGAACCTGTACCGGGGCAGGGATCTCGCGGCTAGTCTGGGCGTACTCCGAGCGTAGTCTCTCAAGTGCGGCCTCATCTAGCAGATGACAGCGCTGAATGGCCCGCACTTGGTCCGATAATCGTTGTGCCGAAACGTTGACAGTCGGCTCAAGCACCTGAAACAGAGGCAGCATCCGTTCACGGTACACAGTGAGGTTAGTTCCCCCCTCTGTAGCCGCATTTATTTTTATTATTATTATTATTATTATTATGAAAAGCACATTTTAATGATACAGCAGAATAGCACATAGGCTAAACTTTATGAAAAGCACATTTTAATTATACAGCAAAATAGCACATAGGCTAAACAAAACCAAACATAACGCGCCAGATGTGCCCACATCTGCGTTAATAAGCGAGTATTTAGAAAAAACAAGTTTTACTAACATTTAATTATTGTTTAATTAACTTTTCTTACTATTCAAATAAAAAATCACTAAATCGTTATTTTGTCAATTGAAAATAATAAAAAACAGGTCAAGTAAATCCGCCAAAACGTTTTAATTAATATATTAAATAAATAAGAAAGCTGCTGAAATAATAATAATACGTACATACACCTCCTTTAAAAAGCTTACTACTGTTAAGTCACTCACAACGTAATTTTATTTATCACATACACACACGCTCTCTCTCTCTCTCTCTCTCTCTCTCTCTCTCTCTCACACACACACACACACACACTCCACCGATGCTCTCTATAGCTCCTTAAAATGGCATAATAGAGAGCCTGGAGATCCGTCACACAGGTTTTGTACCTACTACGGACTCCAGCTCTCACAAGGTTTGTAATTTTTTTATTATGTGTACAAATGTAACCTTTTGAGAGAAATAAATAAAAAAATATTATTATTATTATTTAATCTTCGGTGTTGGTAAATCTACCCATTTTTTTCCACATCTCCAAAAATAACCCTTTACCTGGCAGTGGGTTTGGGGCTAATTGACTCTAAAAAAATTGCACTATAGACTCAATATTTCACTAACGGATCCCTAAATCGAAAAATGAAATTCACAACCCCAAAATAATTTTAAAAGACCTATCCAACGACACGAACGAATAAAAAATCATCATGGTAGGTATATCCATGCCAATTTACAGCTTTGCTAATACTAAGGGTCTCAAAGCTAACTGGAAACGGACAGACAGACGGACATGGTGAAACCATAAGGGTTCCGTTTCCAAACTCTAAAAATGAAGTTCAGACAAAGTATCAAACCCAAGACATCCGAGCGCGCAAACCGAACCATTTACCTTAAAAGAAAAACTGGACAAGTTTACAAGTAACAGCCTACCAAGTGAGAAGTAACAAAATTTTGTATAAATTCCATTAAAAATTACTTTTTTTCAACAAATCAATCAAATATCTTTATTGTGCTTGCCATATCCTACCCCTAGGGCGTACAATAATAAAATTATTTCCATGGAACAAAATTGATTTGTGACATTTACTAATAATAAAAATGATACAATTTACATTATAGTTAAAAATAAAATTAAATAAAACAAAATTACCATTTTAAGTCAAAATTGAGTTATATATAACAAAATTCACATTACGAGAAAATATAAGATTAAATTTAAAAAAATTCACATTACAAGTCGCGAGCTTCAACCCAGCAGCGGGTCGTATACGCAAAATGAGTTTTTTTAATAACGTCAATCTTATCTAATTTTATCGATACACTAACCTTTATTTTTTATTTCGAATCGGTAAATGACTCTAAGATATAAATAAAATACTTTCAGACATAAGACTGACAGTCAGATTTATTTTCATACCAGAAAGACATACAAACGGTGACTCGTAACCACGAGTGACGAATTGTGTATCGTATCATAAAGACGTAAGAGCATACGACTATCGATTTTTAATGCACTATGAATTTATTGTTGCGCCATAGACGTTTAAGCATTTTGAAGTTTATAAGATATACTATTTAAACCTGTTTTTGAGTATACTTATTTTATTTTACCATCAGAGAAATTAACCTTTGCTAATAGGGTAAAATCGGGATGGAAGTGAGATAGTTGCCCCAATTTTGAATACATTATATTAGGGATGTTGGTGGTGAAAAAGCTCTACTATGTTTAGAAGTACCTCTCCGGCAGACCTTATTGCCAGGTAAACCACCGAAGAAGGGTGTTTAAGGTATAAGGGTGTGTGAGGGTATAAGCAAAAATCTTCCGCGGCGATACTTTGACGGCCGTCGAACTAATATTGATGAGTAATTATTTTGAATATTGACAGTGGATTCAGTATTATTTAATTATTTCCTTGTATGGATTACAGTTTAAATTGCACTATTTATTACGTTTTATTGTTAAAAAGCTTTTATTTATTTTGCAAATTAAAAAGTTAATTATCCGTATCAAAAAGGATGGTCGCACTAGTGGTTTTATGCTCTTGGGATAACCATATTTTTTTGACGAGCAATACAGAATTATTTTTTTGGTGTTTTTCCAACCTATTGTGACTATAACTTGTAACTCGAATGACTCAGAAGGATGGGTAATGTATTTTGTGTGTATGTATAATCAGGCTCATACAAAGTGGCCAGTAAACCGTACAGTCACTTTAAGGTGATAATTTCGGTGATTTTTGTTAAAATGTTAAAGCTTATCGACAATTTTTATCCGCCTACAATAAATTCACAGTGCACACTAAAAATTTCTTGTCATTTTTCAAGATGGCCGTGAACTGTCCTCTGTGCAATGTCAAACTTGCTCTTGGCACATATACTTTTGTATTATGTACAAAAATGTTCAAGGATAATGATAAAAATATCTATGTTTGTCGTTTGAAGTCAACAAAGACAAGACAAGATTACTTAGGTGACTTTGAGTTTATGTAATCAGTATTTATTTTAGAGCTTTAACTATAAAAAAAATCATTTTTCATTCCCTGTTTAGGTACGTCTTTTTTTAGGTATAATATTAATTATCCACAATTATAAACTCTTTCCGGTTTTTTTGGTAGATACTATGCAACTTTTTTGCAGGTATGTAGAGTTATTTATAAAAACTGTAAGTTACATTTCGTATTTTTTTCTTTATTTCATAAAATATTACACGTATGAGGAGTTGAAATCTTAAAATAACAACAAATAGGGCAATATCATAGGAATTACGGATGATCAGGTTACGTAATTAGACGTCGGTGCTAGTTTTGACCAAGCGTTAAGTGAAAAGTCAGCAACCTGAGTACCTACCCGTAGTCAAAACCTATGATTAGGCTCAGGATCATCGTCTACTCTACTCCTACTATAGGAGTTTGGGTCCCAGCGCTCCCCTCCCCGTCCAACTCTACCACCATTACCACCTCCTTCACCACTATCTTCGAACCCGACTAAGTATCACTTTCACTTATAAAAAAAGACTCATAAAAAAAAGAAATAAATAAGAGATTTCAATAACCACTAATTGATGTTCAAGATTAGTACCAACAAACAATGTGGGCAAAAATACAAAAGTTGATCAAAATACATGACATGAGAACTTAACAATGAATTTTTTTTGTAGTCCTTTATCTGAGATACTAGTTATAAAATACATATTTAAAGTCTTTTTATGTTTTATGTATTTTCACCAAATACGAACCGATTTTCTTAGTGCCGAGTTTACTGGCCATTGAATTTGCAATGATAGCTAGTGACGCAGAACGGTCAATGACCACCTTCCTGGCAAATTGATTTTAAACTAAATGTATTAAGTTTAGTTTACCAAATGTAAAAAGGGCTAATACGAGTATAATTTTAAATAATGAAGTGATTAGCTTTGTCGACTTAACAGTTTTCTTGGGAATTACTTTAGACAGTAGGTTGCAGTGGGGCACCCAAATATCATGTCTCGCGGAAAACTCAGTTCTGCAGCGTATACTGTCAGCAAAGTTAGACAGCTTACGCATGTAGAAACAGCTCGACTAGTATATTTTGGTTATTTTCACAGCGTTATGTTCTACGGCATATTGCTTTGGAGCAAGGCGGCTAATGTACAAGCTATTTTTGTTCTTCAAAAACGTGCAGTGCGTGCGATATATCAACTAGGAGCACGAGATTCCCTTATAGAAAAGTTTAAAGAGATAGGCATTATGACAGTTGCATCACAATATATAAATGCAAACGTTATATTTGTAAAACAAAACTTACATTTATATAACAAAAATAGTGATATTCACTCTATGAATACAAGAAATAAGCACAAATTAGTAGGTCAATATATAGGCTTCATAAAACTCATAACTCATTCATGGGACTAGGTGTTAGATTTTTAAGCTATTGCATAGCTTCTATCGCGGGCCTTGAGCGTGGAGACCGAATTCAGAAATCCCGTAACGAAAATAACCTAAAACCCCCCACTCCGACCGCACAGTGGTGATACTTTTTAGTTTTGCCATCTATCGATGAATAGCAGAACTTTTAATGACTTTTTTGAAATAACACGCTTGTCTCTTTAGTTCAGCAACTCGCCTCTAGGTGGCATTGGTTGTATCGGCGTTACTGCGCATGCGTAATCTTCGCCCCGCAATCTGGTGACTCATGCCTACTTAGAGTTTAGGCGTTAGGGCACCTCCTCTTTGTATTTACTTCATGATACGACTCTACGAAGCTCGCACGAATCGAGACGAGCTGCTCCGAAATTGGACGAATACGTAATCAGCTGTTTGTGAGAAAGTATATAGGTGTATAGGTATTTATCATCTATGTACAACAGTGAATATCTGTACTCGTATAATTTGTGTACAAAGTGTTTTAAATATGAATAAACAAAGTGCATTTATTAATGAAGAAAGTCACGAATCTTTTTTCAGTCTCAATTAAAACATAATTTACTCAAAACCAATACTAATTATGTTTACAAAAATAGGTTGATAGTAAAGATTTAAAAAGTGGTTTACCTATCCGGGTTTTACTCTATTATTAATCCTATACGTCTGTCTTGGACTAATACTAGTTTTCAAATGGACGTACGAGTATAATCTTCGAAAATTATAGAAATAATGGATTTGATTATAAACAAATGCTTTAATATAAAATTTCACGAAACTTATTCTAAGTTCGTTTTTTTTTTATGTCGTCGCATTACATACAAAAGTATTGTATTATGCGTCCATTCCCTAGAAGTAAATTCTAAGAAAACATAACATATGGTTTCTGTTATATTGTCGAGCCAAATAAAAGTAAATGCATTATAGCGGCTTTTAAAATAATTCTAAAAAAAACAACATTTCACATTAATATAGAAGTCGTTTCACATCATTTTTTTTTAATTATGTAGGTACTTATTAAGTTTTATTTTTGCTTATTCGCCCATATGACTTGAAGCCTGCGAAGTCAAAATTAAATGAATATAAAACAAAATCCACGTTACATGTCTAGATAAAATTAATTATTATTATTGTCCTCTAGACTTAATTCATTGATTAGTTATTAATGAGTTAAGTCTCGAGGACGATAATGATATAATAATATAACATATAACATTTCAGCTTTACACTGTAGGCCATTAATGTTTTGGTGGACGATGTGTATGGACGAAATAAATTATTATCAATGTTAAAATTTTATTCAATAATTTATTAAATCAAATAATATTAAATACTTTTAGTTTTATTTTTAATTATAGATTATAAAATTCGGATTCTTACCAAACCTAGTTTTCTAAATACTTATAGTTTTTTTTATGATCAACAAAATATGGAATATCCATAGACATCCATTTCTCTGTCTGTTACGTTTTCACCCTCAAACCGCTGAACTGATTTAGATTTTTTTTTTATTCTTGGATATAAAGAACATAGTTCTTTACAATTAATTACGATCTAGCCTATAAGCCTAATAAGTAATTTTACTCTAACTTAATTTTAGACTTAGTCTGTTGCACTTTCTTACAGTCTAATAACATGAAAACACTTTGTTCTTGTGTAAATTTAAAGCACTGTCACTTTTATTTGTTCACTATAACTACACTAACTCAAATGGTTTAGTTCTTTTTAGTCTTCGCACTAAGTACGTGTGGTCAGTCAACAGGAGTGCCTCGACATTCACGTGGTGACGAAGTCTATGTTCATGTGCTTCAGCACTTTTATAGGTAATTTGGTGGACTGAATCTATGTTGAGATCACGACGAAGATTTTCATTTTTGATATACCAGGGGGCATTGACAATGTCCCTTAGCACTTTATTCTGAAACTGCTGGATAATGGCTATAGTAGTTGGTTTTGTACAACCCCAGAGTTGGATTCCGTACGTCCATATTGGCATAAGAATCTGCTTATATATTAAAATTTTATTGTGTATAGACACACTTGACTTCCTTCCAAGTAGCCAGTACATAGTTTTATAACGCATGTCTAGTTCATGTCTTTTCTTTTTTACGTGAGCTTTCCATCGAAGCTTAGCGTCAAGTGTCATAGCTAGGTATTTCGCTGTATTTGAACTTGTAAGTCATTTACATATATTGGATGATATTTTGATTTTTGTTGGTGAAGTCAATGTGTATGGATTTTGACTCGTTTAATTTTATCTTCCATTTTTGAGCCCAGTCATGAAAGTGATTTATGGCTATTTGCTTCTGCTTCCATAAAATTAGACCCTGTGGCCATAATAGCGATGTCATCCGCAAAGGTTGCAATAGTGTTATTTTTGAGTTCGGGAATGTCATAGGTGTATAACAGATACAAAATCGGGCCCAACACACTACCTTGTGGCACCCCGGCTTTTATAATTTTAAGCTCTGAGTACGCATCATCTTGTCTTACTCTAAATGCTCTGTTTGTAATATAAGATTAAGATGTCTGCGAAATCTTTAGGCAAAGTTCGCTTCAATTTAGAAATTAGGCCTTCATGCCAGACTTTATCGAAAGCTTGTGCTACGTCTAAGAATACGGTAGTACATACCCTTTATTTTCAAGGGCTTTTTCTATAATATTAGTTATCCTATGTATATAATATATGTATCAAAATAGTAATAAAACCTTGTCGATGTTAGTGAAATGAAGTAATGATTCGTTTTATCATTTTTATTTAATTTACGTCGTGCAAGTGTATCGTAATGCTTTAATTGCCGGTAATACAGTAGAGAACAATAACGACTGCAAGTATTTTTAGTTCTACTTTGCATTTTCAATTTATTTACATAAATTACTTACTTTTAAAATTATGTTGTGTATCTTCTCTGTCTTTTATTTGTCAAGAATTTGTATTTTTAAATAATGGAAAGTGAATATGAGGCTGTACCGAATACCAGTCCAAATAACCCAAAAAAGAAAGCTGATCATTGGAAGCCATTTTCACGACAGGTTTTGTATTACTTATAATTAATAATCTTGCGTTAAAAAATAAATGTGGGTAATTTCGTCCTGTATTTATGTGGCTGTCTGAAGTGATACCAGTGGTGTATAAATTAAATAGTGAGCATAGACATGTCGTAATAAGAAGAAATAAAAGTAGTGTTGCAACAAAATTTTAAAGAATAAATGTGAAAGACTGTACGGTTAGGGAAAAACCTATGAAAATATGGATTAATTGTGAAAAGTTGATATTTTCAGAACTTGCGTTAATGTAACGTCTACAAGGAAAATATATGGCAGGCTACGGTATCATGATGTCAATGGTATCATGGCAGGATACAGTATCACAGTTTAGACTGGGAATATAATAATTGCAAAGTTATACTTTATTTTTGTTTGCAGTTACTTGTGTGCAGCGGAGGATGGGTCTCAATGTTTTTGTACGGGTTTTGCATTGGTGGACCCACGGTATTGATACCACAAATAAGAAAACAAGCTAATTCAACCAGCGCTCTCACTGACGAAGTGGCTTCATGGCTAAGTAGAACATTTTATTTAACTCAAATGTTTGTTGCATCCGGAGCGATTTTCGACAATGTCTTTTCACTTTTTTTTTTATTTCAGGTGCCTCTTATAGTATAACGAGCATTCCGTTTGTGATCATCGTACCAATCATCACCAATTTGATTGGCAGAAAAAAAACCATATTAATTGGTAATGCAGCGCTGTTAACAGGACATGTAGTGATTTACTGCAGTTCCAGCGTCACTCACTTATTGATTGGTCAAGCTATACAGGGTTTGTCTAGTGCTACAAATATTATCGTTGTAGTAATGGTTTTTATTGAATACACTTCCCCGAAATACAGAGGCATTTTTCTAACAATAAAAATAACAGCAGTTGCTTGGGGTATTTGGGTGGTTAACGCTATAGGGACATTTTTTAATTGGAAAGTGATCCCACTGACTGGTATAGTATTTACGGTGTACATTGTTTTAACAACAATTATCTCACCTGAGTCTCCCTACTGGTTGGCGAGTAAGGGAAAGTTTGAAGAATGTGCAACTGCACATCGATGGTTGAAAGGTTGCCACGAAGAATCAGTGAAAGAGCTGAATATATTAATCAATTCACAAACACAATTTGTAGCTAGGCATAATAATAAAACCAATTCTAAAAGAGATTGTATTATAAATGTCTGGAAAACTGTTAAATCCAAAGAATTCTATAAACCTACTTTAATAGCGCTTACAACAACTGGTCTAAGCTATTTTTGTGGCAAAACATTATGTGTTGTGTACGCCTTAGACATCATTAAACAAATAACACATAGTGAAACGACTGCTTACACTGGAATGTTAATATTAGATGGTGTTACAGTCCTAAGTATGATTGTGGGGTGCGCATTAAGTAGATATTTAAAAAGGCGGATTTTTTTACTAGTAAGTTCGACTATTGGTGCGATGTTTTTGTTCATCTTATCTTTTTATTTGTATCTCATAAAATTAGATGTTATAGTTGAGAACAAATATGTATCATTAGTGTTACTATCAGCATTTTCTATAGCAGAAAGTTGTGGCCCTTGGTCATTGGGCCATGCACTTTATGGCGAACTTTTGCCATACAGGTCTCGTGGCTTAGCTCTTTGTTTGATATATTTAATAGTCAAGTTTATTAACTCTGCCCTTTTAAAAACAACGCCTTCAATTTATAAATCTATTGGATTACATGGTTTTTTTTTACTTTTAGGCACACTCTCTTTGATTTTAATATTAATTTTGTATAAATATTTTCCTGAAACTAAAGATAAAACTCTAGAAGAAATAGCTTATAATATATGTGGTGTTAATAGAAAGAATTCTGAAGGTACTGCAGATTTACTTGCTGATAAAAATAAGCCTAATAACAGCTAGTTTTTGAAGCTAAATACAATAGTATTAATAATATTCGAAATTAAACTTGTTTACAAATATTATGTGTTTGGTGTACTAACAGAGTCCTTGTATATTATTTCTTGTATATACTTGCCTATCCCATCCTAAGTTAATCTGATTTAGAATTAAATGTAGACATGTGTTTTATAATATTTTTTGCAATATGTATTCTTTACGGTCCGTATGATTTTTTTCTCATCGTTTGTCAAACTTGTGTGAAGATTACGATTAGCGTAGTCGAACGTCGCAGTACCTGAATTAGCGCGTTATAGTCTCATAACTAAACAGAGGTTTTTATTAATTCCTTACAGGAGTTGACATTGACATTTAATACGAAAGAAGGCTAAAAGGCCCACTTTATAAACGCAAATCATGGCAAAAATGATATAAGTGTAATAACTAAAAAAAAGAAATCCACCTTGCCACCATTTATTTTATTTGGCTATAAAATAATAGCATGAACGATTTTACCCCCTAAAGGGTTGATTTTCCAAGAACGTTTGAACACAATAAAGAAAATACACAAGAAGAATGCTCAAATACATGTGTGCCTAAAATGTTCTATTGTTAAAATAAAATTGTACAACTACTTGCAAAACCTGTCCTATGATCAGACAGAAGAATTGCTATCTGATCATAGGACAGGCTTGCTATAAATAGTTAAATAAAAATTAGACTAATTTGAATAAGAACAGCATTATACATTACATTACACACTTAATATTAGTTACTTTATGTTTCTGCATTTCTCTTAAATAAATATACATAGTTAATTGTATAGTAAATCATAAATAAAAATTTTAAGCACTTTTTTACCTAGGTAAAAACCTGTACCACAGGCGGGAAAAGTGCTTAAACTCGCTTAACTCGCGACCATAAAGGGATAGAAAAAATTGAGATCTAGTAACATAGTCCAGATAGGTGGTTCGCTTCTGGCCCCGGTTTGGCTACGGAAGTCTCGGGTTCGATTCCTGAGTCTGGATATCAAATTTTTCTATCTTTCAAAACTGCTATTATTGTACATATATACAGGTTGTAACAGAAAGGTGTGGTCATATTTCAGCAATGAACAGTGTTAGGTATAAGTATAACATCTGCGGGGGTACCAATTCTGATTTTATTAGTATGACTGAGATATATATAGATAGATAGGTATATATATCTTTCATATCGAGTGCGTAACATCGACATACTGAAAATACGACTTTACCGATAGGTAACACTAACAGATAATCAGCTGTTTCCAATGAACTGCAATGAACTTCGGGTTTGACCTTACATCAACACCCACTTTCATTTTGTTTCACTCTTTTGTTCCTGCAAAGATGAAACAAGTGATGATGTGAGAGTGAGACAAGCTGGACTCGTTCTATCATTTTAACTCTCATTCGTCCTTTGGTATCTTGTTTCACTCTTCCGTAGCTTTCCTCTCGTTCTTTATCATTGTTTATGGACGAAGAGTAAAATTAATGCAGTTTTCATTAATAAAAATCATTCATCTCTCTCACAATAATCAATCTGGTCGACTACATTTGTGTGAGTGTGTGTATACCTACACACTCACACAAATGTAGACACACACACAGAAACACTATACGTAGGTAACCCGAAAACCAATGTTCGGAGTACCAAGGTAACAGACATTGTGAGGAGTTCTTGGGAACAACAGGTATGACGCCTGACGCCCATCTCTTCCTTTAAATAGGGCACTTTAAATTACCTGCGTAATTAAATATGATACCTATGTCATTTAAATATTTCCATTGATTTTGTTGACAAGGTAAGGAATTCAGGTAGCATTAAACCGTACATTATTTGTAACTGAACATCACCGCTCACACCATAATTTCGAACTTTCTTCCCAAATTCCCCGTCTTCCAGGGTATGGTAGGTAGGTATTACATCACAAATGAACGAAGGTACCTCATAGTGTGTCGTCGCCGACTAGGGTCAGTACCCTAGTCGGCGACGACACACTGTTTACATTATACGAATTTGTTATTCTATTTCATTATATTCTATTAAGATATAATGTTTGCGTAAGTTAAGCAACATTACCACAGTTAGTGCATAGATGGGTGACCGATTTCTAAAATGTTATAGTCACATGAATCATCGTTTTGGTCTTTTTTTATTGTCAGAGAACATTTTTTTAATCTATTTACATGAAATCGTTAAAAGAATTACATAATTTCACAAAATCCAACAATTTATTTCATTGTAGGATTAAAATCATTGAGGTATTAATGTAGTTTTTTAATAGTTTAAACAATACCACAAACAATAAAACAATCTAAATCGATATTCATTATTTTGTGTTGAAAAGTAATTAACAAACACACAGACATTCAGGTGAACAGTTGATTTGCAACAATAATAAATCGTAATCTCACGGCTCAACTTCGAACACTCATGGCGAAGTCCCGCGTTATTTGTCCCACGCCATGTAACGGTTTACAACTTATTGCATTAAACACGTAAAGATTTTTTCAAAAACTTCAAGTGCATGGAAATTAGCATTCCAAACAAAATAATTATTCAAAACAAATATCAGTGCCTCAATGACCGATTATTGGTTTTATTACCTAGTTAGACAGAAACACCAACATTTCATGGCCGTGGCGTCATAAACAAAACGTGTGCAATAAATGATTCGGTACCTATTTGACCGGAAGCTCGGCAGAAATATTTGGAAGTCATTGTAATTTCAAAATGAGTTTTTAATACTCTTTTGTTGTTATTATGATTCATAAAATAATTTGATATTGTCATTAATTAAATTATAACTTTTCTAAGATAATTTACAAACATTTTCTGGTAATTTTAGAAGTTTTAAATTTTTAGGCACTTTCATTTCTTTGCTTCATTCATGGTGTTGCTTATTTATTCCGTCACTGTCCGTCAGTGCTTTCGACGCGGAGCCCGAAGTGGTTCGAACTATTTCGTTTTTTGGTTTTTGTTTGTCTTTCTTTGTGGAAGTGATGTAAAATTGATAAAGAAATTTTGTTTTAAGTTAGTAACAGTGAATAATTACGAAATTGTGTATCAATTGCCTATGATGCGAAGGTAATCTACGCGATGTAGGTTAGGTATCAAGTAAGTTGATAGAGATAGTCTGCTCGGTCCTGGACAAACGTACCTTAAGGGATCCAACGGTGGCGCGTAATGCGTGACCCGTAGCCCGTAGGTACTTACCACTAAGTAACAATTATTTATTGTATGTATATATATACCGATTTAGTCATAACTAAATCGGTATTTACCTATCGGTCAACTCGGTGACGCTTCCCCGCATTCCTGGTACCACTACATATAGTGGTACCAGGAATGCGGGGAAGCGTCACCGAGTTTCGCGCCTATTTTCATTAAGTAGGTATTGTCAATTCGAACAAACAAGTGCGCGTTGAAGTTAGTGCTAAATTGATGTGTTGTGATTTGTGACACTGTGTATTCGTAACTTAAAGTATGTAAATACCTAAATCTCATTCTTATTGAAGTTTCAAAAACGGTAGGTAGGTACTTCCCCGAACCGTAAAAACATTAATATCAAAAATGTAGAGATGTAAAAGCCGAACGTAGGTAGTACGTTATTTTGTACCGTGAAGTGTATTCAAATGATCGTCCACGAGATGTGATAAAAAGTAAGTACCAACAACAGTGAGATGGTGATTAACATTTGTCCGTTCGATGTAATCGTCGAGAAAGCCGGTGGCGACGGAAAGCGTTCAGAGGTTAGTAGTTGGTATTATTTTGTTTGCCTGTGTTTCTTTGGCTTACGGACGCGCGGATGTCAGTATGTTCGACGCGTGACGGGTACCAGGCGCGCAGTGATACATAAGAGATCATTGTGCAGGGTCATCCAACATAATTGAACTCTCTACTACTACTATACTACGATGAAAATTTTGAATGATTGGTTAGTGATGTAGCATTATTCGTGTCGATATTTTGCATAATATTTTATGGACTGATTAAAAATGACGTAAAATTTTAAGGTTCTTATATTTTGATAAGATTAGGTACACAGGTTATTTATCATGTGTATGTGACGACCCTTGAATATGACCACACCTTTCTGTTACACCCTGTATAAGTATGTTTATCAATTGTCTGATTTCCATAGTACAAGCTCTGCTTAGTTTGGGATCAGATAGCGTTGCGTGAGTTGTCCCAAGATAGTATTATTATTAACTTTATTTAGTTTTTTTTTCTTATAAATGACATTTGTAAATATATATATATAAAATACATTTAAAATATAGAAAATAATGTCCCACCGGCATCGGGTACAGGGACCAAGCTACCGGTGGTTACGGCCCCAGATAAAGGAACTTCCTCACAATGCGAGCCGTGTCCAGAAGTACTGCTTTCTGCATCAGGTCCTTGATCCAACCGTCTAACGCCAGCCTCTCAAGGTGTTGGTTATTATTATTATTATTATTATGTTACAGAGGAAAGGGCCCAGAAATGAATAGAATATGTTTGTGAAGACATATTTAATCTAAATTTAAAACTGTCGAAGTTTCATTGTAGTGTTAATTCTTACCTCTTAAGTATATATTACATGTAGTGTTAATGAGTGAAGCGGGCTTTTAGAGAGGGAGCACGTCGCACTGTCAGGCGAGCCGACGTCTTAATTGATAATAATAATAATAATAAAAATGATTTATTCACTTAGGAAGCAACATACTACACTTGTGAAAAGTCGATTCTACATTTACTGGTAATGCCTGTTCGCAAACAATAGGTAAAGGGCAATAAAAACTCGTGGCTACTCTTTTCAAATTGCCAATGTTTACAATGTTTCTCTGTTTATAAACTGTATATGCAGGTAAGGTGCTGCCACCATTATATTATACACCATATTAGAGGACTAATACAAAAAAAGAAGTCAATAATATTAGAAGAGTACACGAGATCGGATACATCAGCCTCAATGGGCACAACATAGTAGGAGCATCCACTTACGATGTAAAAACTTTATGTGCTTATTAAATATTGGTCAATTTACTGCTACTTAATAAATAAGTATACATGTTTTTCAAAGGAAAGAAAAGAATGGCTGTAATTTATCACGCAGAATCTTTACTTACAAAAGTAAATCGTTTTCTTAACTAGTACCTAAGTAACATTATCAAACTGTGACAACAATATTCACCTAGTAAAATGCAATAAACTATACAACACAATACATTAATAGGGAGCAACGAACTACATCCATTTATCTTTATCAGTTAAATAATCATCGATACAATAGTAAGCTCTTTGTATAAAATGTCTCTTGACTACATTCTTAAATTTATTTACTGGTAGACTCGATATGCTGACTGGGATTTTATTGAAAAATTTAACACCAAGTCCCATGAATGAGTTATAAGTTTTATGAAGGCTATGATATTGACCTACCAATTTGTGCTTATTTCTTGTATTCACAGAGTGAATATCACTATTTTTGTTATATAAATGTAAGTTTTGTTTTACAAACATAACGTTTGCATATATATATTGTGATGCAACTGTCATAATGCCTATCTCTTTAATCTCTTTAAACTTTTTTCTAAGGGAAACTCGTGCTCCTAGTTGATATATCGCACGCACTGCACGTTTTTGAAAAATAAAAATAGTTTGTATATTAGCCGCCTTGCCCCAAAGCAATATGCCGTAGGACATGACGCTGTGAAAATAACCAAATTATACTAGTCGAGCTGTTTCTACGCTCGAAAGCTGTCTGACTTTGCTAACAGCATATGCTGCAGAACTGAGTTTCCCTGCGAGACATGATATTTGGTACTGTAGTACCCCACTATAACTTACTATCTAAAGTAATTCCCAAAAAAACCATTGAATCAACAAAATGAATAACTTCATTGTTTAAAACAAGAGTTGGACTGATATTTCTTACATTTGGTAAGCTAAATTTAATACATTTGGTTTTTTTAGAATTTAAAAGCAAGTTATTTGATGTCAACCAGTCAAGAACTAATGCGAGGGACCTGTTTACTTCATCAGAGTAATCATTTTTACGATTGGTTTTGAATATAAGAGAAGTGTCATCAGCAAATAGAACAATATCGCATAAGTTACTGTTAAAAAATGGCAGATCGTTTATATACACCAAAAATAAAAAAGGACCCAGAATTAATCCTTTGGTGAAATTGAACCTTGTGGTACGCCCATACTCACTGTTGATCCGGACGACCTTATTCCGTTAATGTCTACATACTGCATTCACTCACTAAGATAAAAAGCAACAAGATTAAGCGCTGTACCCGTAATACCGTAATGCCTAAGTTTCAGCAGAAGTGTACTATACACCACACAATCAAATGTTTTTGAGAGTTCGCAGAAAACATCAATGGCGACCTGCGAGTTTTCCGCACTATATATATGTTTTAGTAGTTTAGAGCCTGCATCTACTGTCAAACGACCCCTTGTGAATCCATATTGTTCGCTATGCAGTAGATTATTAGATTTAAAATGTGTTTCTAACTGCATTAGTATGGCCTTTTCAAAGATTTTACTTATAGCTGGTAAGATAGAAATAGGTCTAAAATTACTAGGGTCGCTTTTTGAACCGGCTTTGAACAAAGGGATTACTTTACTGTGTTTCATTTAATCAGGAAACACGCCGGTATCAACACATCGATTAAATATTGTAGCTAAATGTGGTGCTATGTTAATTATAATGCAATTAATTAATTTTCATAGAAATACCCCATAAGTCTGCTGTCTTTTTGCAATTAATTGACTTAAATATTTTTATTATGTCATAGGGGTTTATAAAATTGAAACTAAATGGTACACTCTTTCACACTGCTTCTTACAAGTAATTGGGCTTTAGCCGGACATGAATTTAAGGAGCCGGTTGTATTTATAGGTATTTTAGCAAAAAAAATATTGAATATTTGCGCTAGATCTAAATTGTTTGGTACAATTTTATTACCAACACATAATTCAAAATTATGTTCGCGTGGCTTGGCCCGCCCAGCTTCAGCATTGATTATGTTCCAAGTGGCTTTAATTGTATTCTCTGCTTGTTTAATATTTCTACCTAAATGTAAAGACTTGGCAGCAGCACAAGTCTTTTTAAATATTTTGGAATAATTTTTAACATATTGAACAAACTTAGGGTCAAAATTATATTGCTTCATACCATACAATTCATACAACTTAGCTCTACTTATTTGTATGCCAGTTGTTGCCCAATCACAAAAACTAATTTTTCGATTTTTATAAAAAGTCTTACAGTCCGTCAAATCTAAGAAGTACCGTTTGACAGTTCTGACAATTGAATGATAGGGATGGGATGAAAAAATCGATTACTATAATATCCGAACTTTAAGAGATCGATTACTATAATATCCGAATTTTAAGAAATCAATTGTTATAATTAAATAAAAGAAATGTTTAGGATATTTTTTTATTCACTACTAGTACTAGTATCGTCGACTTCGTCATCATCGTCATTTAAATTAATGACCAGTTGATTGTCCATTACATTATCAAAGTGTACGTCTCTTTCGAAGTCGTCCATTATTATTTTCTTTGTTTTTTGTACTACTTTACTCCAATCTTCCTGTGTAACTTGGGCACATGCTTCCTTTAATAAACCTTCCATTTTCTTGACACTGAAGGGTGGTTTTGTGTTGTGTCTTGCTGCATAACCTGTAAAACAATAATGTAACTATTTGATAGCAGACGAAAACCATTGTTTAAATTATAAATGTTAGAAGTACTCGTGTTATTATTATAATATTATAAAATATTACCTTTAACTTGGGCCCAAATCAGTTCAATGGCATTATATTGGCAATGGTACGGAGGAAGTCGTATGACTTTGTGCCCGTGCTCTTCGGCCAATTGGTCAATTACATATGTCGGTTTTGGTGGTTTATGCAATTTCACTAACTGTAATAATTCAGCTTTTAATAGTGACATGTCGGCATCCACTCCTTTTCTTTGCAGCCATGCCACCAAATCTGCTTTCTTATTGGCTGACGTAGGTGCTTTATCAATTTGCACAGAGTGGTATGGGGCATTATCCATTATAATTGTGCTGTTAGGAGGGATATTCTGTAATAAATTTAAGAACCACTCTCGGAACCTTACTGCGTCCATTTCTTCATGATACTCTTTAGTGCTTTTGGATTGGAAAGCTAATAAAGAGTTTCCCACGAAGCCTGTAGACGCTGACCCAGCATGGCATATTATGAGGCGTCCACCTTTTCCTATCGGCACCTTCGAGCACGAAGCTTCAGAATCATCAGTCCATGTTTTCGGCACAGAATGGTTGGAATTTAGCCAGGTTTCGTCCAAAAATATTACATTATCCCAGTTTATAATTTGTTTAACTTCGCGCAGGAATGTTAGTCGCTGCATAATTATGTCATGTCGCTCCATAACAATTTTTCGTTTGTCAACTTTTTTGTATCTGAAGCCAATTCCTGTTATTACCGTTCTCAACGACTCTATGCTTCCCTTATACAGCCCGGCATCTTTTAAAGTTGCACATAACTTTGCCAATGTTGGAAATTCGCCTCTTGTAAAATACCCGTATATATGGTTTCTAATAGCATGACTATCGAATTCATCGATGCCTGTCACAGGTTTATTTCTTTTTCGTTTTTTCGGTGTGTGAAGTACGTTACTGTCACTCCCCGAAGGCCCATATTTTTCACTTAATATTTTGCCAACGGTGCGGCTACCAATACCGAGAGCTTCACCGACGCGATCCCGAACTTGTGTAACTGGCAGTAGAAGTCCACCATTTTGAGATTCACGCTCAAAATACTCGTGTAATTTCACCACCAATTCACGAGCCTGGCTGTTCAAAGTACGTCCTCTTTTCGACATTATTAATAAACACTTGCTTAGTTCGGAGTCCAGTATAAATATTGCCAAGGTAAACGGATAAGGAATGATCAGTCCAGAAAAGTAATAGCCAAGTCACAAATTGTAAAACACAAACGAGAAAGCAAGTACGCGCACAGTCAGCTTCCAAGATGGCGAGAGACTGCTGACGCCGAACCGACCGAGCGGACCGCGTGCGCTTTTAGTTGGCAGTGTTGCCAGAAAAAAAAAATTGTAGAGACTTGGACACCTGCGATTTTGCCTATTGACCTAAAAATAATTAAATTAATTTATTTTAGGGTATCTGTGTATTCAGTGCATTATGCGGTCGCGCAGTAACGTCGTTAATTTATAACATCAGGCAACAACATTTTTGTGAATGGGTTCTACATACCTTATTTTTATTAGTTTTAGACGTAGAAATAAGACTTAGAAGAAAAAATTGTAATTGTAAAATCAATGGATGTGCTTGTTAAAAATTTGTTTATTTCTCTGTAATATGCAAACCCATACTATCATACACAAAAATAAATGTAAAAAACACTATCCCTGACTCCATTTACTATTTCGACAGCGTTAGCGCGAGAAACCCCGACTTATTTGGGCGCGAAAATCAAAAATCGACAAATCGCTTTCGACAACTTTTTAAAGAAGCAAATATATTTGATTTATAAATACGTATTTTTGGTGAATGGGTTTTATCTCATATTTTACGATTACATAACTATTTAGTTATGTAATCGTAATATGTGAGATAAATCCCATTCACATGAAAAAATATTTGTTTGGTTGTCAAGTGTAATTTGTAAATAATACATTCGATTTTTCGTATATGTAAACGATTTTTTTGCATACAAGTGTATCCGAAGAGTCGCAACACTACGTGCAGTGACCTAACTACGTAACTTTGTAATGAGGTCAAGAATATAACTATTAGAAATTATTTACTGTGTAAATATGTGTTATTTTGCTTTGTTTGAAAGTTTTCAATTACATTTAGATATTAAGAATTGTACATTTTTAGATACAATAATGAAATCTTTCTAAATTCATGGTTTTATGAAAAAGGTTATCGAAACTGAATAATGTACGTATGAACAAAGTTGTTTCGGTTTGAAAAATATGAAACGTCAAACGGTACCTCTTAGATTTGATGGACTGTAGTTGTGAAAATATTATTAAATTCATATATGATAATGTTAAACAAAGACGCGTAAAGGTAGTTCTGATCATCCTGACTAAAATCTATATTAGCAATACGGACAGAAACATTTGTATTAAATTTGTTTAGGCGGACTGTCAAAGTCAAAGTCAAAGTCAAATATCTTTATTTCGTAAAATCAGGTTAATGATTATTTGAAAACGTCAAATTAAAACATACTAAAAATTTTATAAAATTATGAATGTTTGAAAAAAAAAAAAACAAAATGAGGTTAGGTGGCAGTTCCAAGTGTAAAGCTCATGAGAAGAAGCTGCCAAGAAACTCATGTGCCACTCTTTTAAAATCATCAAGTTCTTCTTTACAAGAATAAATTTTACTGAATGAACCAGTGTGTTTGGTGAGTGTAATCGTTTATAAAATAAGGATAACTAAATAATAATACTATTAGTAACTCTAAAATGAGTATATATAAACGTATTCAGCAAACACAATACTTCACTTCTTACAAAGTATATATGTATATGTACATATAATCTTAAAGTACATTTTAATAGCCTGTGAGAGAAAGCAGTTCAATCCCAAGCGTTTTTGTCTTCCATATAATCAATTATTGAGTAGTAACTTTTCATACACAATTTTTTCTTAATGGTACACTTAAATTTATTACGACTTAATTTTTGAATGTCGCTAGGGATTTTATTGTAGAAACGTATACATTGGCCCCGAAATGATTTGTTTACTTTTTGTAACCTTGACGCTGGTACAACAAGTTTATGTTTGTTCCGCGTGTTAATATTATGTATATCACATTTCTTACAGAAACTATCAATATTTTTGTGTACATATATAAGGTTTTCATAGATATACTGACATGCAACAGTCATGATATTGATTTCCTTAAATTTTTCTCTAAGTGAGTGTCTACTACTAAGATCGTAAATTGATCGAATAGCCCTCTTCTGCAGAACAAAAATGGTTTGGATGTCGGCAGCATTCCCCCACAGTAGAATACCGTACGACATTAAACTATGAAAGTAACTAAAATAAACTAATCGCGCTGTTTCAACGTCTGTTAGCTGACGAATTTTTCTAACTGCGTACGCTGCAGAACTGATTCTATTAGACAATTCACTTATATGTGGGCCCCACTGAAGCTTAGAATCTAGAGTAATTCCTAAAAACTTTGTGGTCTCTACAGGGTTCAACTCATCTTCTTTTATTTTTATAGTGGTTTTTACTGGTTTCACGTTAGGTGTTATAAATCGAATACATTTAGTCTTGCCCTCGTTTAAGAGTAAATTGTTAACATCAAACCAGTTAACCACTTTTGAGATAGCCATATTTACATCTTCAAAGTCTTTTTGCTGGCGTTTTAATTTAAATATGAGTGATGTATCATCTGCAAACAGGACTATCTCATGATTATTATTTACTAAATATGGTAAGTCGTTTATGTAAATTAAAAACAATAACGGCCCGAGAATAGAACCCTGTGGGACTCCCATTTTGACCACAGACCCCGGGGAGCGTTTACCATTAACATCAACTTTCTGAATCCTGTTACTCAGATAGGACGTAAGAAGATTCAGAGCTGTGTTTTTAATACCATAATGTTGCAATTTCCTGATTAATGTTTCATGCAGAACACAGTCAAATGCCTTAGATAAATCACAGAAGACGCCTAAAGCATCTTGCGATTCCTCCCAGGCGTCAAAAATATGTTTTAAAAGCTCCACACCAGCATCGGTTGTAGAGCGACCCCTAGTGAAACCAAATTGTTTAAAGTGTAATAATTTATTTTTGTAAAAGAAGTTCTGCATCTGATCATATATTATTTTTTCAAAGATTTTACTAAATGTTGGTAGTACTGATATGGGTCTAAAATTAGTGGGGTCAGACATACTACCTGATTTATACAATGGTATTACTTTACTATATTTCATTAAATCAGGAAATACACCACAATCTATACATTTATTAAATATAAAAGCCAAGTCCTGCGCGATAAAAGAAATTATAGACTTAGTAATCACAACTGAGTTACTCCAGAGGTCGGTAGTCTTCTTAACATTAATAGAATTAAAAGCTTTTATGACATCTATATGTGTAACATAATCAAATTGAAAAGTGATGTCACATTTATTAACATTTTTAATTAAGATAGATTCAGCTGCAATAGGTGAGGAATTCAATGACTTTGTAGTGGAGACTGGAATGTCAGTAAAGAATTTTTCAAATGCAGTGGCTACTTCTATGTCCGATGTGATGGTTTTACTATCTATTTTAAGACAGTAATCATTATTCTGACTTCTGACTCTTCCGGTCTCACTATTTATAATATCCTAAGTCATTTTAATTCTATTATCACTGTTTTTAATTTGTGAACTAAGGTAGCAAGCTTTTGCTGTTTTGCAAGTCTGCCTAAATGTTTTAGCATAATTTCTTACATAAGCTTGAAATCTTTCACAACAGTTATAATTTCGTTCATCATACAGCTCATATAATCTTTTTCTACTTTTATGTAGGCCGACAGTAGCCCACTCACTAAAAGTTGCATTCCCCTTAACCATAATCGTTTTGGGAGTGAAAACCGAATCGAAATTATGACAAAATTTATTAAAGAATGTTTTATATAAAATGTTAGGATCACTGTCCTCATTCAACAGTGGAGGGTTACAAATGAGACGGCTTTTGAAACTCTCAAATCGACTGACAGTTTTAGGGATAACAGTTATACATTTTTTAGTTACTTTTCTACTTTTAATATCAAAGGAAATAAGTTGACCACAGTGGTCAGAATCCATTTGATTAATTACTCTCTTGTTATCTACAATAATATCTGTGAATATATTATCTAAACATGTGGCTGTAGTGGCAGTTATGCGGGTAGGCTCTAAAAATAAATTACACAGATTAAATGATTTGAATAGAGCCAAAATCCTCATACTTAAAGTAGTATTCTCTAATAAATTAACATTAAAGTCGCCACATATTATTACATTTTTATTAAGGTTTGTTACCTTATGCAAGACTTCATCCATAACATCTTCAAAAATATGATATTGTGCTGAAGGTGGTCTGTACACAGTCAATACAATAAACCGCTTCAACTCTACACAGGCTATTTCTATGCTACGTTCAACAGAGAAGTTAACAATATCACGGCGTTCTTTGAATTTAAGATTTTTATTTATTAATATTAGTGAACCACCATGTACAGCCAGTTCCCTGCTGAACGAGCTGCCTACCTGGTGATTGTTGAAATTAAACATGAACTGATCGCTCTTTAGCCAGTGTTCAGTAATACATAAAATATCAATAGCTTCAGCATTCATGAACAATTCCAATTCCAAGTCTTTTCCTGTCATTCCTCTGATATTCTGATGCACCAGGTTAATTTTATTAATATAACTATTGTTCTGTTTTGACATAACAGAATAATTTTCAAGTGGTAGTGCACTAGTATGTGTGCAAGAGGTACTCTCTATTGTCTTAAAATTTAATTTAAATTATTTGGTATGTCAATATTATAATTATTATTAATACATAAATTATCATTATTAATGTCAGGTGCTTTAGCCAAATTGTTGGCTAAGTTAAAATTAATGTCATAATTTTGTTGCTCAATAGAAGCAACTTGAGTAGCCAAATTCTTGGCAGAAGTATTAATATAAAAAGATAGCGAAACAGCTATCTGTCTTTTACAACTATTTTTAAGATAATATCTATCTTTTGTCAAATAAAAATATTTACTAACAAGTTTGTTAGTGTCAATAAAATGAAATTTATTATAAAAAGGTCCATTAATTTGGCATGTCACTTGATGCATAAGGTTATTCAAATTATATCTAATAGAATTTTCTTCCTGTGATAATCCATTACTCAGGGGAAATGAAAACATAACAATTTTTTTTACATTTAAATTGGACAACTCCTCAAAATAATTTAAAAACTTATTTTTGTTTACATTTCCCCTATCACCGACAAAAATAATTATAGTGCTGTCCTGACTAAAATTAGATCTTAAAATATTTTCCATGATATTACTATAGGACAAAGCAGGCGTGCAATTATTGATGATTCTAGTTTGTCCCGTACTCAACTTTGACATTAGGGATCCAATGCCCTTACCAATTTCATCACTATACATCATAATAGTACTTAATTTAAAAGAACTGCTAGTTTGTGCTAAGTTATTATGGAGTGCTGGCAGTGGAGAGGGATCAAGTGCTAGCGATTGGCAATCTAGTGATAATCTACAAATTGGACTATGCCTACTTGTTAATGGAGTTGATTGCTCATTGTTGCAGTTGCAAGAGTTGACCAGCTTACCTATAGCCAACACCTGCTCCCTGCTCTGTTTTGCAGTTACTTCATATTTCATTGTTAGAGTCTGTAGTGATTCATGGAGGCGGTCAATCTCTAATTGCATAGCCCGTGTATCCTCAACATACTGCGATGAGACATTGTCCAGCTCCAGTGAATACATTTGAACCTGATCGATTAGTTGCAATCTCTGTCTATTTAATGTCATGCTATCAATAAAGAATTTGTGTTTACTAATTATTTTTTTTGTTTTTGTAATATATTTCTTAATTTTTATATACTTTTTAAGCTTATTTCTGCTGCATTTAATAACCTTGACAGATTTATTAGACTTTTTAAATTGCACGGGCCCATCCTCTCCGGTAAGATCAATAATAACTGAGGAATGTAAGTTACCAACTGCAGCATCATTTATGACCGGGCCAACCAATTCACTGAACAAGCTATTGTTACACTTTACAATATGATTATGTTTATCTGACTCAAGTTCTGATATTTTGTTGTGCGCTTGAAGTAGTTGTCGTTTCAAGGAGGTTATGTGGTTAAGAGTCTGTGTGTATTCATCCATACAAGCATCAAAGCTGTCTACTGTGCGTTGGAGTTTGTCCCGGTCATTTAGGATATTGTTATATTCAGAGTGCAACTTTGCCAGTTCATCTCTCAACCGTTCATTCATGTTTAAAACGTCTAACAGTTCTTTTTCATTGCCCTCTCTTTCCCTATTAAGTTGATCACATCTTTCTTTGGATGCCTGTAGTTCCCTCAAAGTCAGTTGTAGTTTAGTTTGTTCCTGACGAGCCAAGGCTTTGCGAGTTATCATTTTCACTTTAATAACAAGTTAAACAGTCTATTAAATTAATGCCAATAAAGGTGAGATCAAACAATAGGAGGTTAAGTATGGTATTTGGCATAAAAACAAAACTTAAAATCCTTAAAATCGTTACTAAAACAGTTTGTAATGCAAATAAAACATAAATAAATACCGTACCTTGTAAGAGAAGACAATAATACACAAATAATCCTTTAAAAAAACCTTTGCCGGTGTCCAACCGTCACTTCACAAAATAAAACTTTTAATTTTGTTTGTACACTTATAAACCTGTTAAACTTTTGTACGCTTACTTGAAGTTAATCAAAACGTGTGAAATTGGTTTAATAAACAAGATTACTATTAGATTTTCAATAAATTCAATTAATTTAATCGGGACAAATTTGAATCAGCTGTTACCTCGAGGGTTGCCACAGGAAAAAACTGTACTCATTGGCCTACATGTGATCTTGTTTACTTTAGCCACTGTATGAATAGGAAAAGTGACTTTCTGTCCACAGTGATCGGAAGTTAAACCACTCAATATGACATCATTATAATAGCTACAGTTGCAAAAAATATTATCTAAGCATGTGGCAGAATGTGATGTGGTCCTTGTCGATGCACTAAACAAATTCTTCAAATTAAATGAGTTAAATAAAGTACATAATCTAATACACATAGGTGACTCTTCAAGTATATTAACGTTGAAATCGCCACAAACTACTACATGCTTTTTACCATAACTAAGAACTTTTAGTACATCCTCCATTATAGTCTCTCTATATATGCTCCTTTAATTCTACACAAGAGAGTTCTACAGTACGCTCGACAGAACGAGCTACAATATCTTTACGTTCTTTACTATTCACACTATTAGAAACAAAAATCATAGAGCCACCATGTATAGCCTTCTTCCTTAAGAACATGCTTACCATACTATAATGTTCATTATTAAAAATCAGTTCATGATTTTTTAACCAGTGTTCTGTGACACAAAAAATATCAACATGGTGGGTCTTTAAAAATAATTCTATTTCCTGAATCTTGCCAGATAAGCCCTAAATATTTTGATGTACTATGGTTAGACCATATGTTTGCTTACCTGTTGTCTCATTAACTAGTTTAAACTAGGAGTTTCATTAATGATCCTAGAAGAATTCGTAGAACTGACTGATTGCTGTGATACACTAATTGTACCAAGGTCAGCATATATATAAAATGCTAATAATTTAGCAATCTGTCGCTTAAATATAGTAGACAAATACATAGTATTTTTGTTAAAATAAAGTTACGAATAAATTTATTCGTGTCGAAAAATAGTATAAACTTACTATACTTATATGTTGCGTTGTAAAGTAACAAGTTCAAGCTCTGTATGTGCCTATTCAACTATTTTGTCAGATTATGAGAACGAGAAAAATATATAGGCGATTGAAGTATTTCGAGGTAGAGCGAGGGTAGGTAGAGCGGGGGAGGGGGGCAGTATAAAAAGAACATAAATCCGGTTAAGTGTGAGTCGCTCGCACGTTCACACGTTCAACACCGGCCAAGTACCTGAGTGGTTTGCACGACGCCGAGGCTGGGGGGCGGAGGGGGGGGAGTGAAATAAACATGGTTTATTTTAAACAGCTTCAGAATATCACCAGGGGGAGGGAGGGGTATAGTGAGAAATCACGTATATTTATTTTTCAGATCGTGATTTCCCAGAATTGACCGGCGTTGAACCAATGCCCCCCCCCTCTCGTCATGTGAGACTCACACATGACCGGTGGACTAATTACACAAAACCCCACCAAAAAATGGACGATCCCATACTCTCGAAAACCGTAATCTGGTGAAGTCGAACTGATGATGAATATTAATCATAGATGGCTAGCGGAACTACTCAGTAGTGAATATATTAGAGAAGGTCATGATTTCTCTAATACTATATTTAAATTAACGATATTAAAAAATAAAAACTAATAAATCAGATAAAAACAAATAAATCGCGACTTACAATAATGACTTACAAATGGATTATTGAAGTTTAGGCATAGTCCATTAATCACGTGATGTTTTTGAGCCAATTTTTTACTCCTCCCTCCCATCTTGGATTGATTGGATGGATCCGCCAGTGAGGTCGGGTCCCGGCTATCGATAGCCGGTACCCGATATTAGTTCCCTTAGACCCTAGTCAAAAAAATAATAGAAAACATGGGCCCCTTCCGGAGTGAAATCCCTTAGTCGCCTTGACGACACCCACGGGAAGAGATGGGGTGGTACTATTCTTAAGCCGGCATTACACGGCATGGCCTCACGCCATCACTCCGGAGGACGGGCAGCAGCGTCCTCTGCGTACTTAAAGCTTTACTGCGATCGCCAACCCGCTCGCCAAGCGTGGCGATTATGGCAATTACCCCCAGGATCTACTGGGGAGACCCGTGCCCAGCAGTGGGCCATCATATGGGTTGATATGATGGGCCCCTTTAGGAAACCTACTCGAATGTCGTCTATTTGTATTTTTTTTTCATAAAAATAACTATTTCCTACTTTACCATATTATTCGTACAGCTGCAAGAATTTTTCGCGTGAATGTCACATCGCACTTAAACTAATATTATAAAACTGAAGAGTTTGTTTGTTTGGTAGAACGCGATAATCTTAGGAACTACTGGTTCGAATTGAAAAACTCAGGAACTCTCTTTTAATTTTGGATAGCCCATTAAGAATATTAGGATAGGAAGGCTATAGGCTTTATAACATTACGTTACGGCCAATAGGAGCGGAGCAGCAATATAATATGTTGCAAAAACGGTGAAAATTGAAATGAATTAACTGAAGTTGCGCGGGTCAGTTAGTGTTTTATATAGCATTCGTTACAGAATCACATATAGAGGCCCGTTCATTATTCACGCAAACGTTTTTTAGTCACTTTTTGACCCTCCTCCCCCCTGATGATACGTGATGTTTTAGACTAATCCCACCCCCCTGCCCAACATCAAGTGTATTATTTTGGAAACGTGTGTGCAATCGGTCAAGTGTGACTCACTCGCACGACGGAAGTGGAGGGGGGGGGGATAATTCCACCTTGTTCTCATATCACTTTGTTCACCCAGGTGAACAAGGTGGAATAAACCGGAAAGGTGCAATTGATCCAACGCCGGTCAAGTTTCACTTGCCGAAAATTACACGTGATTTCACACTACAACCCCCAATACTGATATTTCGTGTTTTTCACGTGATTGACAGACGACCCCTAACCTAAGCCATTTTGCGCTTATTACAAATATGACAACATAAAATTGCCTACCTATTTAGACACAAACTTATCTAGGTGAAAAACATTTCGTTCTACCGAAAAGAAACGAAATATCATTATTATAAGGGGGGTAAGGGGAGAACGGTACCAGCAGCTTAACCGACCCAACTGTCAACCTCACCTGCGCCGCATGGCGACGGGGGCCCTACCAGGCTCCCGTGGTACTTCCTGCTAGACAACAGACGAGGCAATGGCGACCGAGCAATGGCGGTATAAACATACACCAGCTGGGTAACCAGTTGAAGAGGCTGTAGCGAGCCTTGAGACCTAAATAGTCTCAAAAAGGTCTAGAGTAGAAAGGGAGCAACAAAAAAAATCCTAATGAAAGCAAATTTGAAAAACAAACTACCCCAGGAGGGTACCGGTAGCACCGGAGAATCCGTCCCTAAGTCTAACTTAAGCAGCCCTGCGTATTCTGGGGAGGGCACAACTTTGCAACCTGAAGGTAACAAAAACCCAAATAGTCAAACAAATAGTACAAACTAAACTCAAACAATCTGGTACAGCAAACCTTACACAGCAGCATGTTTGCAAAAAATAGAAGTAATTCGATGCCATCTTCACCGGCACGAGTTGATGATAAAACTCATACTGCCACACTACACAATGAAGCAACACCTACTCAAATAAGAGAAACCTGGCAAAATGACGGAAAAAAACCTGCTGGAAGTACAAAAAGGAAAGAAACTAGCCCAATATACAATGATATTAACAAAAAGATGAAGAATACAGCAGAATACGCAATACCTACACATAACAGCTTTGAAATATTAGAAGACGAACAACCCCAAAACTTAGGAAAAAATGAAAAAACATACATTCCTAGACCAGAACCGATATTTGTCACAGGAGTACTAAATGTCGGACTTCTTAAGGAAACTATGAATAAATTTCTAGAACCTAGTTTATATACTATGACCACACTTAGGTCAGGCCATATAGTCAAAATCGTACCTAAAGATGTAGAAACATACAAATGCTATATTACATTACACATATCAGCTAAAAAGTGAAAGAGCGTACAGGGTCATACTACGGGGACTACATTGTACGCATGGTACTGGTCAAATGCAGAAGAGCTGAAAAAGATGGGACATGAAGTTAGACAAGTAGTAAACGCCTTACATCGAGTTACAAAAGATTCTTTACCTATGTTTTATGTGGACCTAGAACCAAAACATAATAATAAAGAGGTTTTCAACATTAAGAACATTACCAACATGAAAATATCCTTTGAAGCCCCATACAAAAAAAAGAAACAGGAAATTTTACAATGTAAAAGATGCCAGAGATTTGGTCACACGAAAAACCAATGCTATAGGCCTTTCAGATGCGTCAAATGTGGCCATGAACATCCAACGAGTACTTGTAAAAAGTTACCAAACACGGATGCCACTTGTGCGAATTGCCTAGGCAAACATCCAGCCAGCTACAAGGGTTGCAAAACCTACAAACAATATTAGGAAAAAATCCTAAAGCACACACCTAACGTAAGAGAAAGACAACAAGTATTGGAACCAATAGGTAAAAGTGAAAAAACCAATCAAGCCAGAACAACAACAACCAAAATAACAAATCAAAACTTAACATATGAAAATAGCGAAAAAATTAACAGACTACATTTTAAACCTTCACAACACAGTTCAAACAAACTCTACTCAGAAATTACGAAAGCAGCAAAACTGGAAGAAAGCACCAATGATATCATAAGTATTAACCAGGTGTTGGATACTATGCTTGAAAAAATGCAACATACAATGATGGCAGTGATGGAAAAAATGATGGACAGAATGATGAACAGCATAGTTCAGCTAGTCAACAGCCTAACAAGAAATGACTAGATGAGACCTCCGAGTTATTACTTGGAACGCCAATGGCTTGACGGAACGTCGTCAAGAACTCGAAACCTTTCTCGAAACTGAAATGATTGATATCGCTCTTATATCAGAGACAAGGTTCACTGCCAAATCCTATGTTGCTTTTAAAAACTACACGGTACATGCTACCAACCATCCATCTGGAAATAGCCATGGTGGCACGGCAGTAATAATTAAAAACAACATAAAACATTACCTATTAGAAAGATATTGCACTGAAAAAATTCAGGCAACTGCAATTATGATTACAGACAACAAAGTTGACATAATAATCTCAGCCGTATATTGCCCCCCTCGACACATTATAATCGACAAAGATTTTGAAACTTTCTTCACCGGGATGGGCGAAAGATTCATTTGTGTCGGAGACTGGAACGCAAAGCATTTGCACCGGGGGGGGGGTCCAGACTGATTAACCCAAGAGGTAGGCAATTATTTCGGGTAACTGGGAAAATGAAGCTAAAAATCCTGACAAGTAGCAAGCCAACCTACTGGCCGACTGACAGCAATAAGATTCCCGACCTATTAGACTTCTTCATCACTAAGAATATCGACATTAACTACACGAGCACGGATACTATTGACGACTTAAGCTCGGACCATACCCCTGTTATCCTTACTATGAATACTACAGTTTCATTATTTCAACGCCCTAAACGAATATTTAACTTAAAACTATTACAAGAAGGTAAAGCTCCAGGATACGACCTCATTGATGCAACGCTTTTAAAACACCTACCACACAAGGGGTATATGGGACTGGTAAAAATATACCATGCCTGCCTACGACTTGCTCACTTCCCCGGACAGTGGAAGATAGCACAAGTAGTAATGGTACCCAAGCCAGGGAAGCCACCGCAGGAAACCACCTCATACAGACCCATTAGCTTGCTATCTGCTACTGGCAAGGTGTTGGAAAAGATACTGCTTATAAGAATAAAACATCACCTTAAGAAAATAATTCCAATCCATCAATTTGGATACCGGGAAAAACACGGTACCGTTGAGCAGGTGCATCGCACCGTAGATTTTATCGGTAGATGTCTGGAAAACTGAACGTATTGTTCTGCAGCTTTTTTAGATATAAGGCAAGCGTTCGATAAAGTGTGGCATGACGGCTTAATATATAAACTTAAAAAGTATCTGCCCCACTCTTTTCTGAATATCCTCAGATCTTACCTCAGCAAAAGAAGCTATCAGGTCAAATTCAACAATGAGTGCTCAGAACTGTATAGTATTAACTCAGGTGTCCCTCAAGGCAGTATACTTGGCCCAGTACTTTACCTCATACATACGGCGGATCTTCCAACGAATGAAAGTACAATGACAGCAACCTATGCTGATGACACCGCATTGTTATCGGAAAGCCCGTGTCCTGAAACTGCCTCAAGGCAACTACAGGTCCATCTTAATGAAATCGAAGAATGGCTCAAGCTGTGGAGAATAAAAGCTAACCAAAACAAATCGACTCATGTTACTTTCACACTCAAAAAATATACTTGTCCACCCGTAAAGTTGTATAACCAGCAGATTCCCTAACAAGACCATGCAAGGTACCTGGGAATGCACCTAGACAGACGACTGACATGGCAAAAACACATCTGGACCAAACGCAAGCAACTCGACAGCAAACTTCGTGACCTGTACTGGCTAACGGGACGTCACTCCCAGCTCAGCAACAATAACAAGTTGCTTGTTTACAAAGTGATATTAAAGCCAATCTGGACTTACGGGATCCAGCTTTGGGGATCTGCTAGCAATTAGTAACATCGAAATACTCGAACGATTTCAGAATAAAGCACTAAGGACCATGTTTACCATTCCAAAATGTATAAGCAATAGGTACATGTATTTAGACATTAATATAAGAACAATTAAGCAGGAAATAAGTCACTACAGCGCTATAAAAAAAAAAAAAAAAAGTGTTACCGTCAACATTGCTCCGCTAATTTAATTATAATATAAAATTACTTTCACTATCTACGTTCGTATTTTTTTAAGAAATGACATCTTCAATTACCAAACTACTAGTGATAGTGTTATCTTGGTGATCAATATGGCCATTCGATATTACAAACCTTACTATTAGAACAGTGAAATTACAGTGATAGTGTCGTAAATAAATAAAAATAGTGATAAGTGACTACCACTAAATTACCTATATTAGTGCATGGTCCAGTGACTTTGTCGAATGAAATCGACATTTTTTATACAATTTCATTTGGTAAAAACAGTTGGATAATCGAAAATCAAATTGTAAACAAAAAGCAGCTGACTCATATCCAATCAGAAAGAACTAATAATATTATATGACACGACATGTTTCGTTCGGATACCGAAACACTCTGAGTTTGAATATTAGTCTTTTGTTGTGTTGTCACACGCTCGGTAAACATTGAGCTCCGTGTTATTTTGCGATAAAAAAATATTATTATAATTATTCAATATGAGTATAATTCCTGAACTAACAGAAATACAATGGGGATGTTGTTCAGATGAGAGTTGTCCATCTGAACAGGATAGTTGCACTTACCTACAGTGTATTACTTGCGGGAAACAGTTCCATCTTGAGTGTTTGGGTCTGAGCTCTGGTAGTGCGTCTGCCAAAACCACTGATCATAACAAATGGAAATGCCCTACCTGTTCTAACTCTAACAAGAGAAACCCGAAAAAAGACGGTACTCCGGTTCGCACCAATGCAAACGTCACTGTAAGAGCAAGCAAAAGGCAGGCGCTTCAATCTCCATCACCATCTAATCATGCGTCTGCTGAACCGGCAGTGACGACGGGCGAAATTCGCGCAATTGTTGAAGAAGTCACTGATAAAAGATCTGAAATCTTATTACGCCAGCTTACTCAATCACTTCGTTCGATTTTAACATCGGAATTAAAAATGATGAAAGACGAGATTGCCGGATTAAAAGATAATTTTGACTTTATGAGTACTAAATATGATGAAATAGTGGCCGAAAATAAAGACATTAAAAAAACTATGGGGGCATTGAAGTCGGAAAACGACGGCTTGAAATCAACTATAACCAACCTCTCATCACGTATAAACAATCTCGAGCAAAGCGCCCGATCATGTAACATTAAGGTGCAATGTATTCCCGAGAAGAAAGAGGAAAATTTAATTGGCATCTTGAAGAAATTAAGCAACGTGATTGAATACCCATTATCCACCGAGAAGATTGCAAACTGTAAACGGATTGCTAAGATAAATGCTAATGGCAACCGTCCTCGCTCAATTGTTGTGCAGTTCATTACGCTAAGAGATCGTGACAATTTTTTAGCCGCTGCTATTAAATTTAACAAGCCAAAACCAAAAGCGGATAAGCTTAATACAGGACATCTAGGATTAATTGGCGCGATTCAACCTATATTCATCCAAGAACATTTGTCACCCGTAAATAAGGCGCTACATGCGGCAACAAGATCAGCAGCCAAAGACAAAGGATACAAACATGTTTGGGTACGAAATGGGCGCATCTTCGCAAGGAAAACAGATACATCTGAAAACATAGTTATTAATAATTTGGATTCATTAACCAAACTTTAATTATATACTTTTCTTGTGGTAAAATCTTGTCTATCTATATTGTTTTTCTTATAGTAAATTCAATTCTTTACGTGTGTACTACCAAAATGTTAGGGGTTTACGCACAAAAACAGATACCTTTACTCAAAATTTATCAGTATGCAACTATGATGTTATAATCCTAACTGAGACGTGGCTTAATTGTAATGTTCTAAGTACTGAACTATTTAATAGTACTTATGTTGTCTATAGACGTGACAGAGAAACGTCTCAGTTATATGGTGGTAAAGAGGGAGGTGGAGTTCTCATAGCTGTATCTGCAAAGTATAATTCCAGTCGCCTTTGTTCATGGGAGAGTGACTGTGAGGATCTTTGGGTTTTGGTTAATTCGATTTTATTCAAAGATAAAAATCAAATTATATTTTGCGCAGTTTACTTGCCACCGCCGTTGAACAGTGCTGTACTTAATAAATTTTTAGACAACTGCAACTTGAACTCCGAAAACACACACAAAAAATACATGTATAGTGGGCGATTTTAACCTCGGTGGTATTGACTGGCAGTCCTATAATAACTCAGTAGGTTACTACCATAGTTCGAATATTTGTCAGTGTTTATTGGACTTTTGTAACCTTAATAATTATAGACAATATAATCATCTTCTAAATTCTAAAGAGCGAATTTTAGACTTAATATTATCAGATTTACCTATAAGTACCGTAGTCGAAGCAACAGACATTTTGAGTTTAGTAGATGTATTTCATCCACCCTTAGAGTTTTCTTTTATGTTTTCAAAAACTGTTGGTTTAAGTAATAATACGAATAACGTAAAATATGACTATCGGAAAGTAGACTATGAGGCAGTAAATAATCGCCTTAAAAGTATAGACTGGGAAAAACAGTTTGCTAAATGTGAAAACGTAAATGTTATGGTGGATATTTTTTACAAAATTTTAAGAGATGTTATAAAAGAGTTTATTCCGGTTTAAAAACAGCGCAGTAGGAAGTATCCACAATGGTTTACCAAAGAGCTTATAAATAGATTGAATGAGAAGAATAAATATAGACTAAGATATAATAAATATGGAAACCCCATGGATCATATTTCTTTCCGATTACTTGCGACTCGTTGCAAAAAACTTGCATCGGAATGCTGTCATACATAAATGGAAATCATACATACATGAAAAATGTTGAGAATAGTATTATCGATAATCCAAAATACTTTTGGTCTTATATTAAATCACTGAGAGGTGGTACTAGTAAGTACCCTTCTACTATGTCTGACGGTTCTGACACCTCTTCAGAGGGTGATGAAATTTGCGAACTATTCGCAAAGTGCTTTGCTACGGTTTATCGAGAAAGTGAACATACGTTACTTGATCAAGACACGACCGTCGATGGAAATGCTGATTATTTTGGGACTGGAACGGTCAATCGTAGTTTACTGTTAAAGAAACTCATAGGCTTAGATATGAACAAAGGCGCTGGCTCAGATAATATTCCACCAATTTTCATAGTTAAAAGTGCTTCAAATCTATTAGAACCTATTAAGAATATTTTTGTTAGGTCTCTAGATACAGGTACTTTTCCTGTACAATGGAAGTTAGCAAAAGTAGTTCCCATTCATAAGGCTAATGAAAGGCACGATGTTAGAAACTACAAACCAGTCTCCATACTCCCTATCATAGCTAAGGTTTTTTAATCGATAGTTTGTGAAAACATGCAGAGTTATTTCATGAAATACATAACAAACAAACAGCATGGTTTTGTAAAAGGTAGATCAACGTGCACAAATTTAATAAGTTTCACAGTGTATTTAAGAGAGGCAGTTGATAATAACAAAGAAGTAGACGTAGTTTACACAGATTTCAGCAAGGCATTTGATAGGATCCCACATTATTTACTTCTCAGAAAGTTGCATTATTATGGTTTTACTGGAGCTATACTGAAATGGGTGGAGTCATATTTGACTGATAGGCAGTTCTATGTTGTTGCTAACGGATATCACTCTGGATCATACCCAATTTCATCTGGTGTTCCCCATGGATCTCATTTAGGGCCTATTTTATTTAACATCTTCATCAATGATCTTCCGTTATGCATGCAATTTTCAACACCTTTTATGTTTGCTGACGACCTAAAACTTGCTCACATAATAGATACCGAAAAGGATATTCAGTGTTTACAAACAGATTTAAATTCATTGTTTTCCTGGAGCGTACGTAATGGTCTTGACTTAAATGCAAATAAATGTGCACATATAAAATTTTCAAGAAAACTTAAAAAGACAGCATCGTCATATATGTTGGGAGATACCACTCTAAAAGAGACTGAGAGTATTAGGGATTTGGGGATCTTAATGGACGCAAAGCTCACGTATGTTCCTCACATTGAAAGGGCACTAAAGCAGTCTTCCAAGATGCTGGGATTTTTAATTAGAAGTAGTAAAAACTTTCGAAACGCTAAGGCTAAGATAACTTTATATAACTGCCTTGTCAGAAGTGTTTTGGAGTACGCTGCCGTTGTGTGGCGGCCTCACTTTGCTGTACACTCTCTCAGAATAGAGCCTATTTAAAAGAGATTTATTCGGCACTTGTCATACTCGGTGGGAATGGGGGGCAGAAATGTGGATTATAAAACCAGGTTGGATTATTTTAAGATGATGGAACTGTCTAAGAGGAGAGATGTAACCGACTTAATATTTTTATATAAATTGTTTAGAAATAAGATCAATTGCCCGGAATTGTTACAAAGGATACGTTTTAGAGTTCCGATTCACACTCCGCGTAAACCAATCACACCGTTAGTCCCTCCACTGCGTAGAACAGTGCTTGGCTCAAGCTCACCTCTTTGCCGAATGACTAAATTATATAATGAATGCAGTGACAAGGCTGATATTCACCACGACTCATTGGGATTGTTTCGGAAAACTATCAATCGTTGTTTAAGGTCTTAGTTAATTAGCACATACAAATTATATAATTTGTAACGAATGGCTCATTATAAATATGAATGTAGTGTTTACCTATAAGTAACTAATCATTTAGATATAAGTAATTGTCGTGTGGTGCCGGCTTAAGAATAGTACCACCCCATCTCTTCCCGTGGGTGTCGTCAAGGCGACTAAGGGATTTTACCCTGGAGGACGGGCAGCAGCGTCCTCTGCGTACTTAAAGCCTTACTGCGATCGCCAACCCGCTCGCCAAGCGTGGCGATTATGGCAATTACCCCCAGGATCTACATACTAGTAGGTTCTACTGGGGAGACCCGTGCCCAGCAGTGGGCCATCTTATGGGTTGATATGTCAAGTAATTGTGAAAGTTTGTGTTTAGATTATTGTTGATGTATTAGTTGTTGGTGAACCAAATAAATAAAATAAATATATACCAAAACAGACTGTCACAGCATGAAAATGAACTTGCATTGGCTTTGAGTGGTGATGGAGGCCTTCATCATACGCGGTTGAAGCGTAGTGACATTCCCTGCTTGAGTACCCGATTCAATTAGGGAGGAGCACATTAAAAGGATGGCCCGACCAATAAGTCTCTTTAAAAAAATATATGAATGACACTAGACTGGAAAATCCAAACAGAGAAATGGCTTATTGTATTCGAACAGATTGCCGTTAAGCAGAAAAAAAACAAAGAAAAAAAAATTATTATAAGGAGTAAGTATTTATTAGTTTATTATTATAGCCTTTATTGCTGAAACTAAACTAAACATTATTTATCTAACTTATATATATATATATATATATACACATTAACACATCGGTTATCCTAAATAGTAATCAGCGTGTCCTGTGACACATAGGCCTCTTCCAGCCTTTTCCACTCCTCTCTGTCTCTAGTTTTCCTTGACCAGGTAGCCTCTCCAATTTTCCTTATATCATCCATCCATCTTTTTACCTGCCTGCCTCTTTTTCTTTTGCCATCGCGTGGTTGCCACTCCGTTAGGATTTTGGTCCATTTTATTCTGCTATCTCTCGTCATGTGTCCTGTCCATCTCCATTTCAACTGTCGTATTTTCTTTATTATGTCTTCAACTTTGGTTATGGAGCGTATATCTTCTGATCTTATGCGATCTCTTTTTTTAACGCCTAGCATGCTTCTTTCCATGCCCCTCTGACATGTTCTCAGTTTCCGAAGATGTTTTTGGCTCAGTGCCCAAGTTTGGCAGCCATATGTCAGGCATGGCAGGACACATGAGTTGAACACTTTTCTCTTCACTGCTATGGGAAATTGTTCGCTTTTGAGGATCTCTCTAAGTGACCAATACCTTTTCCACGCATTAGCTATTCTTCTTTCGATTTCTATGTTTGTTTGGTCTCTGAATGCAATTATTTGTCCTAGGTATGTATAGGTTCTCAAATATTCGATATTTGAACCATGCACTGTTATAGCTATTTCTTCCCTGTTTGTCATAACTTTTGTCTTAGATCCATTCATGGTGAGACCTACTTTTCTGCTTGCCTCTGTCAACTGTTGAAGCATATGTTGGAGCGTAGTAGCGTTATCAGTAATTAGGACTAGGTTATCCGCGAATCTTAAGTGGTTGAGTGTTTTGCCGTCTATGTTTATGCCATCTTTTTCCCACTCCAGATCCCTGAATACACTCTCCAAGATTGCGGAGAAAAGTTTTGGAGACAGCGGGTCTCCTTGCCTTACACCTTTAGCTATTTGGAATTCTTCACCAGATATTTCTAATTTTATTTGTGCCGTGCTTTTCTCGTATATGATTTAATAATGCGTATGTATTTTTTGGGAACTCCTTGCTCAACTAAAGCCTCCCAAAGCGAGGCATGGTATACTGAGTCAAATGCTTTGCTATAGTCTACAAATGCTATATATAGCGCTTTACCATACTCTGCACTCTTTTCTATTAATTGTTTTAAGACATGCATATGATCAATCGTAGAAAACCCTGCTCTGAATCCTGCTTGCTCCATTGGTTGCTGCTGATCGAGTAGCTCTTTAAGTCTGTTTAATATCAGTTTAGAGAATACTTTGTAGATATTTGACATTAAACTTATGGGTCTATAGTTTTCGATGTTGTCCCTATCTCCTTTCTTGTGTAATAGTATGATTGTGCTCTTAGTCCATTGCAGTGGTATTAATTCTGTTCTTAGGATGGTGTTATACATGTCTATGAGTCTCTTTAGATTTTCAGGTATAGTTATTGCCATTTTTAACATCTCATTTGTTATCTGATCAGGCCCTAGTGTTTTATCGTTTTTTTGGCTCTGTATAGCTTTTTCTATTTCTGATTGTAGGAAATCTGGTATATCTTCTCTCTCATCGTCTTCAAGATTTATAACTGCTTTTTTTGAATTGGGTTCTGCTGCATAGAGTGTCCTATAGAAATCAGTTGCTATTTGGATTATGTTCCTTCTCTTCGTCTCTTGCTTGCCAATTTTATTTCTAACGTTTGGTATCCACTTTTTTGACTCTACTAGTTCTTTCAAGGCTTTTTTGACTCCTCCCGTCTTTTTTATATGGTAGTTGATAATGTTTATTCTTCTTTTAGTTCTGTCTTTTTTAATACTGTTGCTTATATTTTTACTTATTTCTGCGATGGCTTTTAGGTTATATTTGTCTTTTTTCAATTTTAAAAGTAGCCTTCTGTCTTCTAGTAGAATTTTGGTTTCCTTTTCCATATAGTTGGTCTTAGGTTTCGTTAATTTACTTTGTGGTATTCCAAATATTTCGTTTATTTCCTTGTCATAATCGTTAACTATCTTGTTTTTTGCCTCTCTTTGCTGATTTATGATATTGTTTGCTACGTTATATTTATTTCTATTTTTTTCGGTTCTGAACTGTTTAGTACTGCTCTGACAATTCTATGGTTAGTTTTAAAATTAAATTGGCTAAGAATATTTACGTTCTGGAAAAGTTTTCTATTGTTAGTTGCTATATAATCTATTTCATTTTTGTATGATCCATCTGGAGACTGCCATGTCCATTTTTTCTTTGTATTTATTTTAAAAAAGCTATTCATAAATGCTAGGTTGTTTTCAAATGCCATGGCAATCATCCTCTCTCCATTTTTGCTTCTTCTACCAAAACCAAACTTGCCAATTACATTATCTTCTCCAGTTCGCTGCGTTCCTATTCTGCCATTAAAATCTCCTATTACCAATAACGTTCTTGTTCGTTTCTTGTAGGACTGTTGACAGTTGGGCGTAGAAGCGGTCCTTGGTCGATTCTTCATGTTGTTCAGTGGGAGCATAAATTTGAATAATTGACCATTTATGTTTATATGCTGGCAGATGTATATTTAGTACAGCAATTCTTTCTGATATACCTTTGAACTCTTCTATGTTTCTTTCTAGATATTTTTTAACCATGAAACCAACTCCATAGCTACCTTTTGTTTCGCCTTTATAATATAAAATGTAATCATTATGGTCTTCAATGCTCTCTCCTAATCTTCTAACTTCGCTCAGACCTAGTATATCCCACTTAATATTTGAGAGCGCCAATTCCAATTCGGTTAGTCTCTCTTGACTTTTCAGCGTAAGGCAGTTTAGAGTGGCAATATAGAGCTTTCTTTTTCCATTTGTTTTTATACCGACGCCATTGTTTTTTCCTGGCATTTCAGCTGGAAGGGATTGGTCGCTATCCCCCACGGGGACCAGCCGGTTTGGGGGAGATGTAGTGGTTTTTGTTTTCTGTTTGGTTTTTTTTCCTTTATATGTTCTGATCTTCCAGTTACCGATGTGTGTTAATGGCTATTCTTTATTTAATTCTGACGTCGAATGGGATCTATTTTTGTACATTCGTTCGAATGCATTTATTTTATTTATTTTTGGACGAATATTTTCGTTGCTTTTATTTGGAGAGTCAGATTGTTCCCTTTTCCGTTTGTCGCGTACATCTCCTTCTTTGTCTTTTACAACCAGCTTATCATATTTTAAGTATGCTATACGTCCCTTTTTTTTTTCTTCTAATAGCTGAGGTAACTGAGTAAAGAAATTTTAGAAAAGCGAAAAGAACTTATAAGTTCTTTTCGCTTTTCTAAAATTTCTTTACTAAAATCTTCATTAACAAATATATTTTTAGGTAGTCTGCTTTTATTTTTCAGAATTTCGTTTCTTTTCCATACGTTCAAGATGTTAACTAATATTGGGCGTGCTTTGCCAGTCGCCTTTCCAATTCTAAACGCTTTGTTATTATCACGCATGTTAATTTCGATATCGGAATCATTTAGTGTTTTTATTATCATTTCAATTATATTAGTTTTATAATTTGTGTGCTCTTCACTTCGTGCCGTGTGGTGCCGGCTTAAGAATAGTACCACCCCATCTCTACCCGTGGGTGTCGTCAAGGCGACTAAGGGATTTCACCCCGGAGGACGGGCAGCAGCGTCCTCTGCGTACTTAAAGCCTTACTGCGATCGCCAACCCGCTCGCCAAGCGTGGCGATTATGGCAATTACTCCCAGGATCTACATACTAGTAGGTTCTACTGGGGAGACCCGTGCCCAGCAGTGGGCCATCTTATGGGTTGATATGTGATATGTGCTCTTCAAAACCATTGAAAATCAAATTATTCTCCCTTTTCCCGGATTCCAGATGTTTGACCTTCTCGTTCAATTTCTCTATTTTGTTTTTTAAATACAGGTTTTCTTCCACTAAAGGTTTCAATTTCTCGTCCATTTCTTCTCTGATAGAATTTCGTAGTATTGTTGTTTGTTTTTCCATCTCTAGTTTTAGGTTTGAGAATAATAATTGCATTTGCTCATCCATCATGGGTGGTTTTAAGTTTCAGTATTGGCAACACTGTTTTGGGTTCATACAAAATATTTATGGTAGTAACAGCACTAGATTATTTTAGTGGAATATTATTTTGTAAAAGTGGCAACACTTTGTCTATGATTTGCTTGGAACGGAACGTGTTATTTTGCCTTACGTTGTTGGTAGCCTTGATGAGTCAATGTCAAATATTGTTTGTAGGTTATAATACCACAATAAAACTTGCAATTGATTTTAATTCACTGAACACACACAAAGTTTATATTACTATTATGATATGTTTAGACTTTAATGTTTATTTCACTATCACAGTTTATAGTATAAGTAGATTTTATAAGCACTTTTATGATTATCTTTGCGGATCGCATTTGTTGACGTTTGTACAGTTTAGCAGCGGAACCGGAAGAAGAAGTATTTATTAGTACCTACCTATATTAAAATATACCTACAGTCCAACATACACATAATTGTGGCAGTATTGCGTTGATCCGTAGTCTCCAAACGATTTCTACTACTTACAAATAGTTACCTACTTCGTGGTCAATTTTATAAAATACATAGCCTACCGTATTTTATTATTACAATTTCCTAAAATCTAGTCTCGGTACCTAAATCTAAATTTTACATAAAATAACAACACTATACAAATTAAGAATAAGTTTTAAATATAAGTCAGAATTGTGAATCCTTTATAATGTCGATAAATATACCATTGGAATTAATCATCATTCCTAGAAGGATTATTCGACTTTATTTTGTCCCGCTCTTCGACGCACCATGAATGCATGTATGTGAGAGTAAGAGCGCGGCGGGCGGCCGTGTCGCTGTGTGAGTAACGCTAAATGCCTAATATTTTCGGAAGCGCTCGGCGTAATGCCCCCTTAATGTCAATATACAATCTTCGGACATTCAGGATATTTATCGATTACAAGGTAGAAAAGATTCTAAGAAACCCATAATTATTCAACTACCTGAATTACATAAAAGGAACTCGCTGCTTGCCTCTGTAAAGGAACTAAACAAATCTAATCCTAACAGAAAGTTAATACGAGCCATGCTGGAATGAAGGACATTACGTGTCCTATTTATCTAGGAGAGCATAACACAATGAATTGTAGAAAAATATTTTACCTCACGCGTCATTTAAAAAAGAGAATAAGATCAAATACTGCTGGATCATAGATGGTAAAGTTCTAATAAAAAATCTGATGCCGCTCCTACGATTTACATTAAAATCGAATTACAAATTGAAATATAAGAATGATACCCGACGTAAATTGTATTTAAAAGTTCCTAAAAAAAAAGAGAAAACAAAAAGAATAATACAATCGTATTGGCCGATGCATTGAACAAGTCCAGGTCATGACAGATACTATAATATGTGGTGAGTGTTGCCCGTAGTTGGTAAACAATGTCGGCTGTTTTACGTCTAGCCTAGATTCGTATGTGTTTAATTTGGCTCAAGTAAGATGGTACAAACATTATTTTGAAGGCGTTCCATTATATTGGTGTGAATTGCATACGATGGGCTCTAAATTGAGCTGCAATATTTCAATATGCTGCGGACGTAGCAGTTAAAAAGAATAATGGGAATTTCTGGGTCTTTGCTAATTTTGTGCCTCTTTTGATTATTTGGTCGATATGTTCTCGAAAATCAAACCTTTGGTTACTTAGTAGACAATGGCCCCCAGGTCACGTGTGCTCGTAACTTCACTTAGAGGTATCCCGTTTATTCTGTATACAGCTTGTATTGGTTTTTTTTTTATGAGACAATTTAATATGACAGCACTTCGAGGAGTTTAGTATCATTATATTTTTCTGACACCAGAGGTTCACGCTATTAGGGTAATTTTATAAAGAAATTATGTCTGCATCGGAATTGATTCGTCTATATATTTTTAAATCGTTAGCAAAAATTTTTAATTTGGACTTTAGTATAGAGCCGATATCGTTTATGAATAATAGGAAAAATAAAGGCCCTAGGTGAGAACCTTGCGTTACGCCTGAAGGAACTATCTTTAGTAGGGACTTAAAACCTCGATATCGATCGATTTTTGAGGTAATACTCGCACAATGCCGGCTCGGTAAAGTTTTTGTATGAGGAAATTATGGTTGCGTGAACTTCTGTTTTGTTTTCCAATGCCTCTGATATGTCAGTGACGTATCTAAGTAGATTTGGTGTGGTTTTCACTAATTTGTGATTTAGTGATAGACTTAAACTCAGCGAAATACTCTAAAATCATTTGGTCGCAATGTTTGCGTTATCTGATCTCTCGGATTACATTACTTTTTGAAGCGCCTGAGGTATTTAGATTTTTCTGTTAGAGTTCGTATTAAGGAACGGTTAAACCATCATGGACATTTATTGTTGCCTTTGGTTGTAAATGGTACATGTTTCTGAATGATGGTGTTAATAATGTTGTAAAAAACGTTCACCGTCTGGTTTAAGCTTAGATTAGTTTTCCATTGTATCTTCTCTAAGTCCCTAAGCTTTTAGGAAGTTCGGAAAGGTCGATTTGTTGCATTTAGCCTTAATTTGCGGCTGAATTTTTAATGTTATGTTTAGTGCGGGATGGTGACTATCTATTGGTATGAGCGGGCTTTAAGATTCAAGTCTCCAGATAGGAGTAATAATAATTAGCTCAGCACAAAATGCCTCAAAATTAACTAAATTTTGAGGACTTTTGTGCTGAGCTACAAGAGTCATATTGTTTGAGAACCATTCGAGGCGCTCATATGAGACAGGAGAAGGCTAGAACAAAGTGCATATACATAAATGTCTGTTTAAATTGCCCTGTTTATACTTTATAACAATCCATAAATCTTCGTCTATAGTTTCCCATTTAAGTTTGCGATTAGAGTCGTACTTGTTTTGAACAGCAACGAGATTCCCTCGACCATCATGCTTATCGCTACTAGTGGAAGCTCGATCTCGCCTATAAACTCTGTACCTGTTATCCAAAATTTAATGATCGTCGTTTAGCCATGACTCCGTCAGTAGTATAATATCAGCGCCTTGTTTTAATGCATTTGCCAATAAAAAAATTGGTTTTCGTTCTGAGACCTCACAACAAAACTGTTTGAAATAATGTCTTTGCGCAATAATACTCTTCCGTTCCGAACCCACACAAAGTCAAACTTGTTTTCTTTAGCTGCCTTCCGAGCTGCAGTAATTAAGTGTAAGATGTTCACACACGTAGATTGCCTTTTTTTCGCTATTTGCGAATCCCAGATGTGACGAGTTTAATTTGTTTGGCAGACATAAGGTTGACGCATTTAGTGAGCTCTTGAATTTTGGTGCGAGTATCTGAGCTTTCCACCGGAAAATTACGCTTAATGTCTCTATGATGTTGCTAAAAGGACTCATCAAGTTTAAGGGTAAAATACTGCTTTAAATCTTCAATACTATTTGCAGTAGAGTAATCTGGATCGAGTGTAGCTTTCAGTTGTACTGGGGTAGAGTGTGAGCTTTCGCTGCGTTTGTCTCCAGTTTTACACTATGTACACTTCCACGACGCTTTGTAGTTCCTCGATTCCTTGGCGACACTTTCGGCAGTTGTACCATTACCAATGCCTAGGCATTGGTAATGGTATAAAGTGTTACACTTTGAGCAAATTTTAACTTCGTCAGCCTTTGTTTGCTTGTGAATGAGTGTGTTAGATTTTAAATAGGGGTCGTAGCGATTTGTAATAAAATACTAAAGCTTTTATTGTAGCACTACGTAGAAGTCCTACAACTCCTTCTTGTAGAAGTCCTACGACTCATCGTAGTAGTACTACGACTCATTGTAGACCACTACGACTCATCGTAGAATTACACTTACTACTGTGTCAGGATATTTGGATCATATACCCAATCAATTGCAATCTAACCCTATCAATCAGTATAGTATCAATAGGGAATAGAATAAATTAGGGAGGTAAATAATACAAAGGAATAAATGACAAGTATCATATATTTTCAACCTTGTTTGGTCTAGTTGTATCAAAGGTTTCATAATAGCCAGTCTCCTAATAAACATTTGCCGTACTACATTTCATACATCCTAAATACAATATACCACAGATACTTTTTATCATAACCAATTCACAACATTATTGCAATGTACGACCATATCGCTGTAGAACAGCTGATAAGTATCACACCAGGCAATATTCATCAAATCATATCACATTGCAATATATTGTTATTAGTCAATATCTATACATAATACATAATACACAATAATAGGATATCAGCACAAAAGAACCAGCAATAAGTATAATCTGAATCGGATCGTACCTGTATCCACAAATGTTGCAATCAGACTGAGCCTCGATCACAATCTGTCAGTCCTTATAGAACAAATACACTGAATATTAAAAGAACATGTGGGTACTTCGCAAATACTTTTAATTATTATACTTTAACCCATAAAATTATTTAATACACCGAATTATGTTATTTAAATAAATGAATAATAATAAACTATTACACAGATAAAACACACTACCTTTTAATTTTCAATAAAAGAAGTGAAATATCACAACAACAATATTTGACGTTTCAAGCAGTACCTACATTTGTAACCAGTGGATATTTATTGTTTTAATTCATTTATAATACTGTGTGGTGCTTTTATAATGTGTTATAATCATCAGAAGTAATTTACATGTGAATTACAACATAAACTGTAAGTACTTGTACTTTGTCATAACCTATTCCGTGATACAAATTATTGTTCAGGTCACTAAAAACACAATTGACATATAGACATAGCTACTTGCATATCCATGGCTATTGTTATAATATAAACAACCTGTACCTACTTCTATAATGTCAATTTACTCTGCCATAACGTATTCTGTTATTCTAATGTACAAATACTGTCACATATTCTACAGTTAACAACATTACAGTGGTATTTAGGATTCCTTATTAAAGTGGTCATTATGTCTACGATTTATTGACAGGCTAAACAAATTCATCAAACATATTCATCCCTTAATACACAGGTATAATATTTACCTGAATTTATTTATTACGATGGCTATTTATCTATGTAAATAGCCATTAATATACCCCTTATCTATCAAGTGCATATAGCAAATGCATTGCTACATGCACTTATTGTGAATAATCTGCCAGTCACACTGGAGATTCTGGTGGCACAGCTTGTCAAGATAAAATGACAGTTGTCAGTTGAAGTTGACAGAAATATATTTTGACATTCGGGGGTAGATTTGAATGATATTAAATTATGGATGAGAAGTGGGTATATAATTGTTGTTATAAATCTAGCCGGTAATTTTCCTGGATAACATCAGTGTTGGTTCTTTTTGATGCGGGTTTCACTAGGAACACACTTTTACTACATACTGTTTAGGTTTAATAACAAAATTGTAAATTTAATGACGGAGCGAAATGTAAACTGTGGCAGGGTTGCCAGATGTGTGATATGATGTAGTCTAAGCAATATTAAATCTTTATTTAAGCTTAATCTTTATACATACATAATAAATTACCCAGTAATCAATACAAACAAATTATGTACAGTTATAATTAAAATACAATTTATTTACTGATTTTTGCCATTATTTATATTTACGAGCAATTTTCCAAACCCTTCCAGTTTATTTGATTTGCCTTTAATACTATCAGTTATCTCTTGTATGGTTTTACCTTGAGTTTCAGGAAAGTATTTATATAGAATCAGCACTAGTGTCAATAAACATATTCCAAAAAATAAAAAGAATCCGTGTATTCCTAGTGCTTTTAACATCAAAGGTGTATTTTTTAACAAAATAGCACTAAATATCTTCACTGTTAAGGTAGTTAAACAAAATGATAAATATCGGGACTTAATTGGAAGTAGCTCTCCATAAAATGAATGACCCATTATCAAAGGACCACTGCCTACGGCTATAGAAAAAGCTGTAAGTAACGCCATAGATACATATTTATTTTCATTTATAATATCTTTTTTCATTATATAAAGATACAAAGATAAAGTGAATAGAAACCCTGCACTTACTGACGAGCTTACAAGTATTAATCTACGTCGTCGTAAATACCTAGCTAATATACAACCTAAGTACATACTAAATACTGTAACACCATCTAATATTAACATGCCAATATAAGCTGTAGATTCACTATTTGTGATTTGTTTTATAATGTCTAAAGCATAAACAGCACATAACATTTTTCCACAAAATAGGCTAATACTGAGAGTTGCAATTGCAATTAGAGTGGGTTTGTAGAAATCTTTAGACCGAAGAGCGTGCCAAAAATAGTTCATCCATTTTTTGTGAGAATTGGTCATGCTTGCCAGATTTATATATTCTTTTTGTGAACTGATCAATGTTTCTAGTTCTTTTTCTGATTCCTTGTCGCAACCTTTCAACCATCGATGTACTGTTGCACATTCATCAAACTTTCCCTTACTGGCCAGCCAGTAAGGTGTTTCTGGTGACATGATTGCCGTCAATAAAATGTACATCGTAATTACCATCCCAGTCAAGGCTATATTTTTCCAGTGAAACAATGTTCCAATGGCATTAGTTGCCCAAATACCCCAATAATAGGTCGCTGCATTTATTACCAGAAACATTCCTCTATATTTCGGTGACGTATACTCAATAATCATCATGTTCACTGTGGCTATTTGTATAGCACTAAATAATCCATGAATTACTTGACCAATCAATATATGGGTTATGCTTGAGCTTACATAAAATAAAATGAATCCTGCTATAAGACTTATAGCACCAGTGATAAAAGTGATTTTCTTGCCAATCAATTTTGAGACGATAGCTACAATTATTATTAAGGGAAGGCAACTAAAAAACATTGCCGAACCTGAAAATGTAAAGTTTCATTTAGTAAGTAATCACTATCAAATAATACAATTAATAAATATTTGGAAAATCCTGAACGATCCATTTACACAATTGGTAGATGCGGTTTTTGTGATTTCTGAAGACTTGTACAGCAAAAGTCATTTAATGTGAATTCTACCTAGCATAAAAAAAACTACTAGTTAATTTAATAATATTTTATTGATAAAATTAAAATGAACATAAGCCTTGCTTGTGTTTATTTTAATTGCCTTTCACATAGCCGAATCTAAATGATTAAGTTCAAATAATGATAGAATATCTTACTTAACCACGAAGCCATTTCGTCTGTAACGGCATCGGTCGAGTTAGCTTCTTTTCTTAATTGAGGGACGAACACGGTGGGTGCTCCTACACATAGCCCGTAAATGAACATTGAACAGCATGCTCCACTGCAAACCAGCGACTACGAATAAGAACAGATTAAAGTTGATACGTGAATCTATAATTTATGTCCCTGACTAAGAGGCGACCGAGCAGAATGAGATATCTGCTGAGATGTATGTAATATTCTTTATTACCTCATATATATACATATGATATCTTATCATTAGTCATAGTGGACTCAATATTATCAGATCTTATCTTCTTTCTTTCAGGTAATAATTCACAAAAAGGCTTTCTGGGACTTACTTTGGTAAACGTTCCATTGAGTACCGCCCCTACACGTAAAGCGCTGATGTAATATTTTTTTCTCACCCACCCTATTGTGTGTGAGGTCGTTTGATAGGTCTTTTAAAAATATTTAGGGGTTGTGAAGGTATCTTTTAGGTTCAAGGATTCGTTGAAGAAATATTAAGCTTTAAAGTGCTAATTTCTGTGAGAGTCAAGTATCACACCCGCCCCTGCCAGCTAAATGATTGTTTTTGGAAATGTGAAAAAATCAGGTTAGTAGTATAAATAACGAAATTAAAAGGAAAACTAAGTAATAGGTGAAGAGTCACACTAATTTTGGTACAAATTCCATTGAAAATGACATAGGTATATTCTGCCCTACAAACACTAAAGTACAGTAAGTGCCAAATTGGCGGTTTTGAGTGAATAACATGATTGGAATCAAGATTTTTGTCTCTTTCTTTGAGTTTTTGTTTTATTAATTTTAATTACTTAGAACTAGTTAAATACATATTTTTTTTATTTTACTTATTCATAGTAAAGGTCATCTATAATATTAATGGTAGTCAAATTACTAATTAAAATACAGTAACAATGCAAAAATTGCGTAATTATAAGTATTTACTGATTAAAATACAGTATTCGCCAATTTTTACTGCATGATGATTAGTAACTTCTTTTAAGACGTGACTATAAAAGACTAATTAAAATGCAGTAAATGTGAATCACATACAATCGCTTTTTACTGTACTCCCGAAGCCTAGATTTTTTTTCCTGATAACCAATTAAAACACAGTGGCTTAAGGAAGAACCTCGATTTAGTAAGTACCAGCAGTCGTATTTTTGATTAAAAACCCAATTAAAATGCAGTATGTAAGTTTTTACTGTAATTTAGTCTGTCAGTGCAGTTGTGGTATTGTACATGGCTTGCTAACTAAAACGATATATCTCGGTGATTACTGCATTTTAGTTCGTTTATTACCTTGAAAGTAATTTCAAGTTACTAGTTTAAGTACAATACCAGGCAATATACTGTACTTTAGACGGTATGTCATTACTCAATATTCAATAACTTTTCAATATAAACTACTGTTTTTTGATATATTACTGTGTTTTAATTGGTAGATCACGTACAACAAAATAATAATTTACTGTATAGAGTACAGGCATCACAGCTGTTACTCTACTCTAAGTGGCACATTCAATCATAATTTTCTCTTTTTGCAAACCAATTTAAATTAATATACATTATTATTGTGTTTTAATTGGTGTGAATACATATCTTAAGCTGGTGATGTACAAATGTTACTTAGCGTTACTGCGCTTAAGTACGTCTATTCAATTGACGAAAATGAGTAACCGCCTACAAAGAATTATGTCACTCGTGTCGACTTCATCACAGTCGAGTAATGATAATAATCCATCTTCTTCAGCTGAAACTTTAAAATGTCCGAGGGAACTACAACAAAATCCTCAGAATTTACAGATTGATGAGACGAATATATTTCGTCAATACCTAATATCGTTAGAAAAAATGGATTCCGTAAAAGATTTTGAATTTATAAATTCCTACCTTCATGTACAATCGGCCTACTCGGCGGTCGTACACCTCTAAGACTATAATGGCTTGCGAGAAACGTCCGCTCTCTACGTAAGCGCACTCACACAGGAACATCTACGCCTTATCGGATGCAAGGGGGCGGGGTCCTTGTTTTTTTTAGTGCGTTGCGTTGTTGTTGGGCAAATTTCGAGCCGATTAGAAGATTGTAAATACTATTATAGGATTGTGACTTTTGTTGTAAGCGCGCTTTTTGCAGTTGCGCGAAATAGCAATGAATTATTTTATTGTAATACATACAAATCTACAATAATGTTATAAATAGTTTATATTGTATATTTATTCGTTTGTGTTGTTGAAATAGTATAGAAGTAGTTTAAAGCTTGGACAGGAATATAGTATATTTTGCCTCAATACCATTATACATGTGAAATTGTGGACGGAGGTGCGGGAAACCGTTAGATTTTAATATTTTTTTAAATTACTTTTTGATCTGTAGTCTATCTTTTCTATAAATATGAGTTAGTAGAGGAGTTTAAAACTAGTGCCTGTAATTTATGACCTATTTTCGTTGTTTTATATTGTGCATATGTTTTAGTATGATTCTGTTATGTAGGTTCATCGAAAATATTTAATTTAATTTTTGTAAAATTATTTTGCATTTTTGAGACATATCCATAATATATAATATTATACGTGTGAAAGTAACTCTGTCTGTCTGTCTGTTACGCTTTCACGTTCAAACAGCTAAACTGATTTAGATGAAATTTGGTATGGAGATAGTTTGAGACCGGGGAAAGGACATAGGATAGTTTTTATCGCGATAACCTTTATCCACGCGGGCGGAGCCGCGGGCTAAAGCTAGTAATATATGTTTCAAAAATGCGAAATGATATATATAAATATTTTTCAAATATTTAAGTTATTTAAGTCTTTATTTTGGCTTGCTCTCCGTAGGTATTTAAGAGGTAGTTCAACTCATCAGCAACTATGAGTTCAATGATTAATCTATACTTAAATATAGTAATATAATATAGTATGATTGTTTGAACGCGATAATCGCAGGAAGTACTGGGTCAAATTAAAAAAATCTATTACTGTTGGATAGCCTATTTATCGAGGAAGGCTATAACATCACGCTACAACCAATAGGAGCAGAGCAGCAATGAAAAATGTTGCAAAACCGAGGATAATTGAAGCAGACGAAGTTTACGGGTCTTCGTCTGCTTCAGTAAGCTAGTATGCTATATATAGTTGTTCCCAGTGACTCCGCTTGCGTATATCTTGATTCGAGTGATAAGAATCCTACGTCCTTCACCTATGCTTTAAAACCTATATCATTTTCTAAGTTCTTTGTTTAAGGTGTTTTATCTAAATTTAATTTCAAATAACCATTGGATTGATTTAACGAAATAAAGATATTTGAAATTTAAAATTTAAATCGGGCTAGTAGCTTCAGGGTAAACCTCTACATACAACTTTAACTCTTTAATATTAATAGTATAAGTATGGTTTTAATTCAGCAAGTTATATTTAATTTTTAACCACAGATTATTTTAATAGAAATTAATGTATTACCTGGAATGAGGGCAAGAAATAAAGAAAAGAGTCAATTGTTTTATTAATTTTATGGATCAGTCAAACAATTTCGTAACACATTTGTGCATTGTCATTTAATACTTAATTATAATTTAAAATTGTGGATGAGGTATGCAAACTAAAGCAATAGGCCAAAATCATATTAGTTAACAATAACGATATATTTTTAATATTATTAAATTATTATTTTATCATGCTATATAGTCATCAAAGTGCTTAATTACCAATTACTTCATCAATAAATATTATATTAATAACGTCTTAGTTATTGAAAATAGTCAGTTTAATTAAATTAAGTAACAATGTATAAATTAATAATTATCTCAGATGCTAGCTTATATTTATTACAGTAAAATAACCAAAAAGTTTAATTTAGATTACAATTTAAAATAATTAGAAACATTTAATTTCAATATAATCCATTTGCTCTACCGTCAATACTACTTAACAATAATTCTGTGCTGTTAACAATAATTCGTCCTCACATTCAGACTTTCGGCTTCACATTTCTGGGCTTGTATCTAGTATTATTTACAAGCCATAAGTTCCGACGAATGTGTGCACTTGATTTAAAAAAAAATGTCTGAAAATTTTGCGAGTGATAAATCAAATCCTCTGTACTCGCGAGCGAAGCGCACTCTTGCTTCTTGTAGTTCTTGTCTTAATTTTGTAGCGGAATAATGCACACATTTCTTATAGCCTGCATGCCGCAGTCAAATAGTCTAGCGAACGTCGACGTCTTGGTAAATGGCTGCACTTCGTATTGCTGACCATTTGCGTTACGTGATCCGACGTTAAGACAGTCCTCCTCAGCATCCCACTATAGCCAACGGCACGATGTAGCTCTCTGAAAAAAAATACGAAGTTAAAATAAATGTTTAAAAGATCTTCGATACCCACTCCTTAAGAGCTTGAATGAATAGAACAGTCAGACAAGCACATTTTTAAAAAAGGTGTTATTTTATTATACCTAATAGTATTTCTTTACAAATCAACAGACAATGAACGAGTTGTCACTTATAAAATTAGATACTAGTTCTTAAATAGTTGACATATGATTGAAAATAGAATAAGCGTTAATATGAGAAGCTACCGACTGCGAAAACAAATTCGCATGCAAACTATTTTAAATTCTATGTCATTGATTTTAAAGATGATAATTGCCTTAATGGTTTCCAGTTTTAGGACATTTATGGTGCGTAGGTATCATGAACCTATTTTTCGGCAAACACATTTATGGCACTTGGAATTACCGAACCGTGGGAAAGCAAAAACTTATTGTATGCAAACTATTTTCAGTTCTTGTGTAACGATTTAAAGACGATAATTGATTAAAGGATTCTCAGTTTTACAACTTTTACTATGGGGATCATTTAACTATTGTTTTATCAACACAATATACGGTTTATGATTTCTAAAATTTACTAAAGCGTGTGAAAGAAAACAATTTATTTTGTCAAAAGTAGTTTAAATGAATTAGGATTTTCAATACTTTAAAAAATTTTACATAATTTATTTTGTTTAAACATAAATATTTTAAAAAGAGTTATGCATAACATCTTTAATGTGAGAAAAATAAAAATGAAACACCATGATTTAATAAGGGTGGATTTAAGTATGAATCATAGAAAAAAATATAAGTGTATAAAAGCACGAAATTCCTACTCTTCACATTTAAGTAGAGACAGCCTTTTATATGTTGCCACTCGTTATACAAAATAGTTTTTGTTCCGATTAGTACTACGTTTCGTTATTATATTTCAGATTAATTGAACAAGTGAAAGTCTAGTTCCAAGAAGTTCACCTTTAAAAAATATACGAATTACCAAGTGACTCACAACACCATGTTTAAAGTAAACTAAATGTAAATATTATTGGACATCAAAAAATGTAAATGAACTTTCACTTTACATCGATTTATGAAAAAGACATTAACGGCATATGAATTTATAATAAATCATTTTTAATTTTATTTATTTGTTGAAAATCATAAGTAGTCCTATACCTATGTATGATAATATGTATATATATATATATATATATATATATATATATATATATATATATATATATATATACATAACTTATATTCTTATCATTTCGGTAGTAAATTAGTAGAATGATTTTTCGACAATCATCGTCATATTTGAATATATTTCTTAAAATTTTAATAAACTAAGCACTTAAATCTTTCTCACCCATTGCACCGTCCATTAACAAAAACCATTAGTAGTTATCGTTTTTTTTAACTATATACGAAATAAATACATTTCACTACACTACATAGTAAAATTAAAATAATAAGTTTATATAAAATATTAGGAATAAATAACTGCGAATGATGAAACAACTAATCCTAATGTCTGCCATCATCATTGAGAATATTATTATATTATATCAACGAAACAAACCTTAGCTATGAAATTAACCATAGTCTTCAGAAATATTGATTATATTACTCGTATTATTTGGTCTCCCCCAATTACTTTTTAACCAATAGCCAATTCTATTGTTAAACATAATTAATAATTATTGTAATAAAATATAATTTGAATTTGACTTACCGTAACATTTAACTCCCGCGATATTTGGTAAAGGTTTGTCCTGTATCCTTGGCCATGAAGATCCAAAATTTGATTCCCGGTTTAAATTTCGGTTAATTGTGAAGACTCGCAGAGGTCAGCAAGAAAGCACCAAACAGTCCAATAAAACACAGCCACCATAGGTAAACAGATCAAGAAGAATCACTAATTCACACCACAAGCCAACGAGAGTTCAATCAGTAGTTTTGGGGTCAACAAAATGGCAAGATATCGGAATCCGTAAACAGAACAAGTCGTGAGCAAAATACAGTAAACACGCGCGCGTCATCATACAAGGAAGTGCAAATTGCAACTAAGTTAACAAAAATGTTTTATGTTCCCGTTCCCACACCTTAGCCTCGTCCTAATTGGTTGGAAGTAAAATGTGGGAGTGGTTTTTGCATTTGTGTGTGTGACCGAACCGTTGTGAACCGTTCATAGTAAAAGATTTTCAGGTGGTCGAGCATCAAGTGGGCCGATTGTACATCAATATGACATTTCTAAGTTCGCCGTTTTAACTTTGCCATCCGATGTTAGAGACGAATCTGAAATTGATTTTAAAGGCTTGTTATGTCATGAAAACTTACCGCCCTCTATCCCAGATATTTCTTTTATAGAAAATTCAGATGACTCCGTTAAAGATAAGGAATATGAGCCAGAAAGGCATGACGCAAGTTCATCTTCTACGTGTGCTTCTTTACATGACGTAACTGCAAATAATGTAATATTGAGAACAAAAAAACCTAAAAAAAATAGAAGATCCGTTCAGATAAAAAGAATTAAACAAATAAATAAAAATGGAGAATTATTCCATCAAAGAACCTTGTCATAATCTGTGTAAAAAAATGTGTACAATAAATTTTACAGAAGAAGAAAGAAAAGAAATTCATAGTTTGTATTGGAGTTTAAACAGAGAACATCAAGGAATTTATATTAAAGACTTGGTTTTGCAGGAAGAATGTACAAGCAAAAGAAGTAAAGAACCAAAAAGGAGTCGTAATGTGTCTTACAAGTACAGTTTCTTAACGAAAGATACGAATAGAAGTATGTAAAACGTTTTTCCTATGTACTTTAGGTTTTGACAAGAAGAATGATACACGTATTTTAAATATTTTGCACAAACCAATCACAGATCAAATTGACAAGCGGGATGATAGAAATTTGAAATACAAGATAATATCTGCCAAGTGACTTGACAATCAAAGACATTATTAAAACTTCATAGAAACCCATAGTGATGTTAAACTATGTTTTGAAACTTATAGAAATCATGTATCAAACGTCATGAATATATCTTTCTCCAAACTCAGCCACGAGGAATGTGAGATTTGTGAAGGTTTTAACATGCACAACTCAAACCATGTCAACAACGGACGCGATCCATCATGCGATAAATGTAATTCCTATATGAAACACAAGCAAAAATATATTAAGTCCGTAAGTTATATGATGTTGATGCAAAAAAAATATTTAATCCGGATGAAATTTATGCTTCCGAAGACCTACAAAAAGTAATTATGCTACCGAGAATGGACACCTTCAAGTGCACTGTCTTTTGTCCCAGATTAGTTGCATACAACGAAACATTTGTACCTTTTGGTAAATTTAACACTGCTAATCAAGTATTTGCTGCAGTTTGGCATGAAGCAACGTCTGATCGCAAACAAGAAGATATAGTGAGTACTTTTAGAGCTTATTTATTGACCAAACGTGATGCTAAATGCATCACACTCTGGCTAGATAATTGTTCCGCACAGAACAAAAACTGGTGCCTGATGACATTTCTTGTAAGCATCATAAATAGTACAGACATTGGAGCAACACAAATCATCTTAAAATATTTCGAACCCGGACATACATTTATGTCGGCAGATTCTTTCCACCATTTAGTAGAGAAAGCGATGCAAAAAAAAGGTAAGATATTCGATTTTCAGGACTTCATTGACACAGTTTCGGGAGCCAAAACCGGAAAAGTTCAGGTGAAAGCCATGGAAGTAACCGATTTCATAAATTTTAAGTAGCATGTTTCTCAAGCCAAATTAAAGGGCTCTGATGGTAATAGAGTTTATTTAAAGGATATAGTAGAAATCATGGTGGAGAAAGGAGAATTTTCTCTGTTTTATAAAACTGATTATGATCAAACAGATTATATGAAAATTAATTGCATGAAGTCTAAAAATCTACCAAAGCCCGCATCCAATTCCGTCCCTAGAGGTATTGACTTTAAACGTAAACAAAACCTCTTAAAACAGCTTGGTCCGTTGATGCCATCAAGCAGAGTGGCATTTTGGAAAAATTTACTTACTAGCAGCGACACTGAAGAAGTACCAGTAACCTTTGACTTGGATGAATAAGGTCGTCCTTAACCATCCAAGTCGAAGGTGGTTTCTACCTTTTCATATTGAAACGATGTTTTTTACTTTCATTTTTTTTAACAATTACAAAAAAGAAAATACTGTGATTTTTTTACTTAGAGTTTAGTAAGTAAGAAAACAAAGACTTAATAATGTTAATAATATTCTGATTTTAGATTTAACTTTAAGACGAGATGTCTTTAGTTTTTGTTTTATTTTTGTTGTTTTTTAATACATTTATAATAAGAAATTAAACTACTTCTACGGTTTATTACTAAACCGCGATAAAATCCGTACATTTAGTTTCATTTCTTGTAACATGTTTACACTAATTGAACACAACTAATATGATGAAATTAAACTAATTTTACGGATAATTTAATGTGTTTAATTTACGTAAACTTACATAATTTTTTAATAAATAAATAGTTCGTAATGTTAAACCGATGTGCCATTTTACGCTAAGACTGATTATATTTAAAAACTTTGATTTAAACTACGAAAAATCGTGATTTCATAAGTAAATTTTCGTTGATTTCTGGTTTTTGTGTTTTCTTTTTTATAATTTTAATGACCCTTACCTAGGAAGTTTTTTTATTGCAATAGATGTGTCTATAAGATTTTTCTTACACAAACCATTTAAATTACAGTAACAACTAAATATCACTGTACTTTAATCTGTATTATCAGTGCAAAAAAAGAATCATACACAGTAATACAGTTTTTTACTGTATTTTAAATGGCAAATTTAAAAAAATAAAATTGAATTATTTAACAGTAAAATGGGGGTAAAATTTATATTGTCCATATAAAATATATATAATGTCATACATAAGCTAAAACCATGGTCGGAAATAATTTAGACCACATTCTTGCCTTATTAAAATAAAAATTATACAAAACACGTTTAAATATATATTTTTTCTTAATTTTAAACTTTAACCGCGTTTTTCTACGAACTATGTTTTGGCACTTACTGTACTTTAATGTCTGTACGGCAGTATTATAACCTTGTTAGTAAGTATGAAACGAAAACAATAAAAAACTTATTTCTTTGGTTGCATTGTTGTAATGGGTAACAACGAACCCTACATTGTGCGTGGCCCGACATGCATTTGCCCGGTTTTCAATAAGACTTTTTGCCCGACTGTAAGGAAGGGTTATGTTTATCGCCCGTATCTTGTATGTATGTAATATTCTTTTTTACCTCATATCTCACAAACCACTGAACGGATTTATACAATTATGTCGTCGTTAAAATTGGTCTTGACCGCCCAAGTGTTCTTAGATAGGTGACGATTGAAAAAACAAACATGGCGGCTGTGAAATGTTTAAAATAAAGAGGTGTGAAAAAAAAGTTATTTCCATTACTACAATATGAGTATCAAATTAAAGGGCTCCTCTTATGCATTTCAAAAAACATTTAATACTAAAAAAGTTAGTTAGCGACCGTTCCTTTTTCAATTTTCAATACAATGACAATAGCGGTGATAAAAGTTAGTTGTTACATCCTACAATCACTCAAAAATTTCATGCAGTCGGAGGCATTAATGAATCTCAATGAAGTGCCTCCGACTGCATGAAATTATAAAATTCTGTACGGGATCTTGTTTCCATCTGTTTTGTGGAGGTGGGATTTTTTAATTTTTAAGTCATTGTGCGAAGTCGTAGTAGGGTGGTAATATCTATATATTGAGTTAAGTGAGGAATGTTACCAATTCTAATTTTGCTGTGTAGGTACTGTTATAATCGCCAATGCTCTACTCATAGTCATAGTCATAGTTTAATTATCATATTTTTAATTGGCCAATGTCAATTTCATTAGAGTCTAGCCAACTACACAGAAGATAAGTATATGCGCAGACACAAGTGCTCTCCCTATTTCCTTACTCTCATAGTCCCGTTGGACTGAAATCCAATACGACCGGAGAATGATTAGGCGCAGAACCGACGGTTAAACGTGCTTTTCAAGGCACAGAGTGGTCTGACAACGCTCGAAAACTGTTACCTATCTATGGACCGACAGTGTTGTTGTGAAGCTAGAATAAGGAGGTTGTGTTATAGGTGTAAGTTTTGTGTATTTTTGTAAAAAACTAATGTTAATTTTACCTAAATTAAACTGGCTGTGTGTAATATATGTGTGAAAAATCTTAATTTGAAAAAGGACATTTTTTTACAGTTAAATTGCAAAATATTTTACTCGACTGCCCAAAATCCTAGGATACTATCTACAGGGTGACTTTGAAATCAGTCCACAAATTGATAGTAGTAGATTCAGTACCAGTATTGCCGTTCGTTTTAAATTGAAATATTTCCAATAAAAAATGTAAAAAAATTAACAAATATACTGAAAATATCAACGTTTTATTAATTTTGTCAAGCGTATAATACCTAAGCAATATAATGTATAATCAAATTATCCATTTAAACCGGTCCGCATGCGGTGTAAAAATAAAAATTATGTATTCAAGTAGGTACATTGGGAAGAAAAAAAATATTTTTATTCACACGGTTTCACCCTTTCAAGTTTGTTGACTGAATTAAAAGTCGTACTATCATAGGACATATGACGTCAAAAAACCAAATTGCTGTATTAAGGCACTATAACTTTTGTATTTGCTTTTTGTCCTACCAAACCAATCGAGTAGAGCATTGGCGATTATAACAGTACCTACACAGCAAAATTAGAATTGGTAACATTCCTCACTTAACTCAATATATAGATATTACCACCCTACTACGACTTCGCACAATGACTTAAAAATTAAAAAATCCCACCTCCACAAAACAGATGGAAGCAAGATCCCGTACAGAATTTTATAATTTCATGCAGTCGGAGGCACTTCATTGAGATTCATTAATGCCTCCGACTGCATGAAATTTTTGAGTGATTGTAGGATGTAACAACTAACTTTTATCACCGCTATTGTCATTGTACTCGTATTGAAAATTGAAAAAGGAACGGTCGCTAACTAACTTTTTTGTATCAAATGTTATACTTTTTTGAAATGCATAAGAGGAGCCCTTTAATTTGATACTCATATTGTAGTAATGGAAATAACGTTTTTTTCACACCTCTTTATTTTAAACATTTCACAGCCGCCATGTTTGTTTTTTCAATCGTCACCTATCTAAGAACACTTGGGCGGTCAAGACCAATTTTAACGACGACATAATTGTATAAATCCGTTCAGTGGTTTGTGAGATATGAGGTAAAAATGAATATTACATACATACAAGATACGGGCGATAAACATAACCCTTCCTTACAGTCGGGTAAAAAGTCTTATTGAAAACCAGGCAAATGCATGTCGGGCCACGCACAATGTAGGGTTCGTTGTTACCCATTACAATAATGCAACCAATGAAATGAGTTTTTTATTGTTTTCGTTTCATACTTACTAACAAGGTGGTATACCTATGTAATTTTCAATGGAATTTGTACCAAAATTAGTGTGACTCTTCACTTATTACTTAGTTTTCCTTATAATTTCGTTATTTATACTACTAACCTGATTTTTTCACATTTCCAAAAACAATCATTTAGCTGGCAGGGGCGGGGGTGATACTTGACTCTCACAGAAATTAGCACTATAAAGCTTATTTTTTTATTTTTGTAAAGAAAAACTTGATGATTTTAAAAGAGTGGCACATGAGTTTCTTGGCAGCTTCTTCTCATGAGCTTTACACTTGGAACTGCCACCTAACCTCATTTTGCCTTTATTTTCAAACAATCATAATTTTATAAAATTTTTAGTATGTTTTAATTTGATGTTTTCAAATAATCATTAACCTGATTTTACGAAATAAAGATATTTGACTTTGACTTTGACTTTGAATTAATATTTCTTCAACGAATCCCTGAACCTAAAAGATACCTTCAAAACCCCTAAATATTTTTAAAAGACCTATCAAACGACCTCACACACAATAGGGTGGGTGAGAAAAAAATATGACATCAGCGTTTTACGTGTAGGGGAGGTACTCAATGGAACGTTTACCAAAGTAAGTCCCAGAAAGCCTTTTTGTGAATTAATACCTGAAAGAAAGAAGATAAGATCTGATAATATTGAGTCCACTATGACTAATGCTGAGATATCATATGTACATTCCATGAAGTTAAAAGCTGAAGGTCGTGGAAAGATTATTAAGTGATAAGAAATATTTGGTTACATGCTTAAAAATCCAGTTAATATTAAAAGCAATGTGTAACTAACAAATTCAATCAAAAGCGACATTAACTGCAGATGAGTCCTTGAGATTAATTTTGACGTTGAATTGGTCTTACTTTAAAAAAAAAAATAAAAAAAAACCCGCCTGCACAAAAAAGATGGAAACAAGATCCCCTAGTCGTAGGCAGTATCCCCTAGTAGTAGTCGGAGGCATTAATGAATCTCGATGAACTTAGTAAAGTGCCTCCGACTGCATGAAATTATATAATTATGTAGGGGATCTTGTTTCCATCTTTTTTGTGCAGGCGGGTTTTTTTATTCATATTTTTTTTTTATTTTAATACTTTTTAGTGGTTATAGGATGTAACCGATGTAACATCTAACTTTTATCACAGCTATGGTCAAGTATTGAAAATTGAAAAATGAATTGTTGCTAACTACCTTTTTTAGTATTACAGTCATAAACACGTTATACTTTTTTGAAATGCTTAAGATAAGCTCTTGAATTTGATACCCATATTGCAGTATTCAAAACAAGTTTTTTTTTCACAACTCTTTATTTTGACATCTCACAGCCGCTATGTATGTTTTTTTCAAACGTCACATATCTAAGAACACCTGGGCGATCAAGACGAATCTAACGACGGACGTCTTAATTGTGTAAATCCGTTCAGTGGATTGTGAGATTTCAGGTAATAAAAAATATTACACACATACATACAAGATACGCGCGAAAAACATAACCCTTCTTACAGTCGGGGTAAAAAGCCTTAAAGGAAAGTTTGTTCATGTGTTTACATCATATTTTAAAGCCATTCAAGCATAGCATACATGTTATTCACCTGAAGATGATAAAACAGTAAAAGAGACTGTACGAGTTACACCGTACATTAACCTTTTACACATACGTCACACCTGCGTAAGTTGGTCCAATTACAGTAACAACGCTCAGCATTTTAGAACTAAGTATTTTTATATTATACAATAATAATTTAGTAGCAATAAACCTGTTTACCGTGTTACACGTCTACTCACTTCAACAAACTACATTTTACGAGCTTCGGCTTGTCACTAACAAACAATCACTGTTGGGATAAAACCCCAACATTTGGTCCTTCGAGCAAAACCAGAACCAGAAGAGAAGAAAAGCAGCACACTCTCACAGTATATCAAAGATTGACATCAACATCAAGAAAGATGGCTGGGACAGGAAGAACACAGATTACTTCAAGCGACGCATGCAGATGCTGGAAAATTTGTGGAACGATTTCCAGCTAAATCATGACACCCTCTCGGTAAAAGTAGACTCTAATCATCTTTACTTTACAAGCGATTTGTACAAGATAACTCTTCGGAGCTGTGTAGAAGTCAAACAACTTATCCTGACACAACATAGGCAACTGTCGGAGCCGCAACCGCCGGCACGGTTCTCAGAAGAGCCTACGGTTCAACAACCTTCTGTGAGCGGTACAACCTATCAACATAGTAGTGCGATTGAACCAGAACAAGTAGAAACTGAGCAAGAGGAGAAAAGCCGTCGGCACCAGATTCAAGGTAACAACGACGCAGACAACAACTACAGGATGCACCCATCCCGAAGAAAGATACGGGTTGTAACAGCAAATTGGATGACATGCTAAGAAACCAGTTAGTTAACTTTCAAGCATTTATAAGAACAGCAGCAAATATACAAGTCGATTTTATATCGGAAAAGTGGGAGTTTCAAGACGCCCTACAAAGTTTACAAACACGTTGGTCAACAGTTGATTCTTTACATTGGGATATAGTTAAGGAATTCAACGGAGAGAAGAACAAGACATACGAAGATCGTTTTACGAGGTTTGAAAAGCAATATATGGATCTTAAGAAAGCTTTGAATACAAAGATGTGGTCCGGAGTTTATAGAGAAAAAACTACGCCAAAAGTTGAAATACCGACTTTTAATGGCACGTACAACTAATGGATTTCATTTAGAAATCTATTTACAGAAGTTATCCATAGCAATTCAGCCCTTACACCAGCTCGGAAGATGAAGTTCTTAAAGAGCAAGGTACAAGGTGAAGCTGAATAGATGATACAGCACTTACACATCAGCTCGGATAACTACCAAGCATGTTTCGATATTCTCAATCATACCTACAACAACAAGAAACGCATAGCTACAGCGCATCTTGATACACTTTTCGGCCTACCAAACATGCAGCAGCCATCTGAAATACAAATCAAGAAACTTTACAACGTAACCTGGGAGTGCACGAGTGTTACACGCTATCAACAACTTCGGAGTAGATAGAGATACTCTTCTCGTGTACCTATTGTCACAAAAATGGGATGCTCAGACGAATTCGGACTATCACGATACATTGAAAAATTCACGCGAATTACCACTTTTAACCAGAAAGTTCTGGACTACCTGGAAAATAAATTTACCTTGATGGAAGCATCGCGACATAAACAAGACAGCCTCCATAAATCTAGTTCCAAGGCTGAATCGTTTTCAAAATTCACCACAAAACAAAATGAAAAGTTATTTCAACACGAATCAATCAAGTAGCAACACGAAGATTGCGAAAGCCTATCTTGCGTCATTCACATGCCCACTATGCAAAAATGAACATAGCATTTATAATTGCGCAAGGTTTTTAGAAATGTCGAACGAAAAGAAGCTAGACACAGCTAGAAAACTACATCTTTGCATCAATTGCTTGTATAGTCACAATGAAAATAAGTGCACGTTGACAAAACGATGTCGCAAGTGCCCTAAACAACACAACACTTTGTTACACGAGGCATGTACGCTAACCAAAACTAAAACGCAAGCAGCAGCAAATTCGACATAAATGTTTCTCAGGAGGAAGATGCTTCGGAGATATTGTTAGCAACTGCCGAAATTTACGCGGAAGGTATCGATGGTATGGTATAACAAAAATGGAAGTCAGAAAGTGTGTAACGTGTCGAAAACATAATCCAATCAAGCAATACCAACTGATGGGAAACATACCTGAATGTCGAACCAATCCAGCGCCACCCTTTTACCACACGGGGGTGGACTATACAGGATTTGTTGATGTAAAGATGAACAAAGGAAGAGGTGCGAAAACAACTAAGGGTTATATTACTGTATTTGTATGCATGGTGACGAAGGCGGTGCACTTAGAACTGGTCTCCGACCTTACAAGCGCTGCGTTCTTGGCAGCTTTGAGTAGATTGTCGGCACGAAGAGGGGCTCCCCGACACATATACAGCGACAACGCAACGAATTTTGTTGGCGCAAACAGACTACTTGTAGAACAATTTGAAGAAATTGAAAACACCTATAAGAACGAACAGGTGCAAAAAGAAGTAACGGAGATGAGCATTCAATGGCATTTTAATGCTCCCGCCTGGCCCTCGGCCGACGGATTATGGGGACAAGCAGTTCGGAGTCTAAAACACCACTTGAAGCGACTTGTAGGTGAACAGAAACTGACATTTGAGGAGTACACGACCATTTTAACAAAACTCGAAGCCTGGTTAAACTCAAGACCTCTATGCCCGTTGAGCGAGAACGTGGAAGACCTGGAATGTTTGACGCCAGCTCATTTCTTAACTGGCAGAGCAGGATTAACCATAATCGAGACAGCAGAAGATGCTCGAACAAGATGCGAACTAACAAGAAAAATGTTCGTGGAAATTTGGAAAAAGTGGAAAGCAGAATATTTGAGCCAACTACAAGCTAGAGCTAAATGGCTCAAGCTGCAAAACAACCTGCATATCGGCGACTTGGTGGTGATTCAAGACGATCACCTCCCGGCCGGAAAGTGGCTATTGAGCAGAATCACTGAAATTCATCCAGAGGAAGATGGGTACGTTCGTGTCGTTAGCCTTAAAACAAAAAAAACGGCTACATGAAAAGGCCTATTACAAAACTATCCGTCTTGCCGATCTACAACACCGAACATTCCCAACAACAAACGCTAAGTAACGACGAAGGGAAGAAATTTGAAACCAAGGAGAAATATTCAACAGACCTGAGCAACCCCAAAACAAACAGAAAAACAAACTTTATCGGCCTAGTTATGGCACTACTATACCTACTGTGTCCCGTAACGGCTATCAACACAACATGCAACTAATCCGAGATGAATGGAAGAGTGTAGTAGTATTGGAATAGCATAGAAACGTTTAGCAAATTTAACGATCAGTTACAAAACATCTGTACAAAAATAAAACAACGAACACAGTGTGATGTAATAATAATAAAAATAAAATAATATTACTACAATTACGACACGCGTTTATTGAACTTGAACACTACAACCGCATTTTACTAAATACGCAAGGACCCGGGAACATGAGAAGTAAGCGCGGCCTTATCAACGGTGTCGGTTCCATCGCTCGTTCATTGTTTGTTTGAGAAGTTCTGGAAGAATGCCATCGTCTCCGGGACTTTTACCGTTTCTTAGTACGATGACAGCTTTGTGCAACTCGCTTAGGGTGGGCAGCTCGACTAGCTGGTGCCACGTTTCCAGTTCCTGGATGGCCTCTACAGCTTCTAGGTCGATATTGACTGGATGCGCATAGAGTTCTGTGTAATGCTCCACCCAACGGTCCAGTTAGCGGTTGTCATCAGTAATAACTGAACCGTCAGTTTCTTTTAGCAGAGCTGATTTCTTAGGTAAAGGTCCGATAGCTATTTTAATGCCTGCAAAAGCACCAGATAGGTTTCCGATAGCGCACAGCTTTGTATGTTTTTGCAGAGGCTCAGCTAAAAAGCATTATTGGACTGGCGGCATGCTCGCTGAAGGTTAGACCTAGCAACGCTGAGCTTAAACTTTGTTGCAGTGCAAGGGTTAAGTCGGTGGCCATTTTTTTTTTTTTGATGTGTCGGGAAAAAATCCTTACAAACACCCCCACCGTCCGGGGAAGACGGTGGAGGTAGTGTGGGGTTCACACCCACTAAAAAACCCGCCGTGTATCGCCCGCCATCGATATGATGCCCGGAATCGATGTTATTGCATTCTAGGCATTTCACACCTACGCGGCACCTGGATACACGCAGGGTGCCGCGCCTCCACGGAAGGCCGCGGGCGGGGCAGATTACCCCGTACGGCCGCCCGTAGTCCCATCTAAGGCGGCATCAGGCGCAGATATGCGCGCCGATGCCGCCCGGTTCGCCGGCGACGGAGCGGATCCATCAGGGAGCTCTCTTCCCTGACGCGCTCCGCCGCCTCCTTCTGCGAGATGACGTCCTCGCAGAAGGATGCGACCGCATTCCACGACCTCTCGCCCCGACCATGGACAGAACCACGGCCGGCAACGAGAGGTCACTTTCGACCACTGCAGTCGCAGTGGTGGCAGTCGGGACTCGGTTCCCTCCTAGCGACCGTGTGCAAGTACTTCCCGAAGCACCCGTGCCCGGAAAGAACCTGCACCAGCCGGAAGGAAAGGGTCCCATGCTGCCGCCCCGCCCACTCCTCCAGGACCGGCTGGAGCGCCTCCACGTCGAACACCTGCCCGTGGAGTCTCCAGTCGGTCCTGCCACCGGGCCATGATTGCCCAGTGGGCCTCATCGCGCCAAGCGCGAAGCTCCTTGGGCAGGAGAGGCACCGAACCCCCTGCCCGAACAGCCACCGCCCGCCGATACACTTCGGCGAGCACTTCCGCCTCCAAATCCCACGGGGGTGTGCTGGCTAATGCGCACGCCGCCTCTGCAGACACCGTAGGGTATCCGCGTATGGCCCTGACCGCCATGGTCCGCTGGGGACTCCCTAAGCGGACCCTATTCTGGGCGGTCAGGGACGCCGCCCACACGGGTGCGCCGTACAGAGCCATTGACCGCACCACCCCCGTGTACAACCGTCTACTTGAGGCACTAGGCCCACCCAGGTTCGGCTACAGCCTCCCCAGTGCGGACGCAGTAGCCTCGAGCTTAGGCGCCAAAATGAGGAAGTGCTCGTCGAAGAGCCACCGCCCGTCTACCACTAGGCCCAGATAATTCATCTGGGCCCGGACCAGTACGAGGACCGAGCCGACAGCAATCGAGGCGCCAGCAGGTGGACCGCGACTAGGCTCATGGAATAGTAGTCCTAACCTCATTTTGTTTTTTTTTCAAACAATCATAATTTTATATAAATTTTAGTATGTATTAATTTGACGTTTTCAAATAATCATTCTGATTTTTCGAAATAAAGATATTTGAGTTTGAGTTCCGTCTTGGAAAGGGCCACCCTAAGCCCCAGCGCACGATGCGCATGACCATTCGGGAAATCACAAGGTTGGCCAGGCGCGCCGCCTCCTCAAAATTCCCACCCCGGGCCGTGATGAGGCTGCTATACGAGCAGATGACCCCTATCCCGGGGGGGAAACCACACCGCAGGGCCCAGTCGTAGCCGATATTCCACAAGAGGGGCCTCAAGACAGAGCCCTGTGGAACACCGCACGAGACGTCCCTGCGGATTACCTCACCATCTCGGTCCTCGTACAGGATCCTCCGGCCTTCGAGGTAGTCTGCCATAAGCTGCCTCAGGTACGCGGGCACTCCATTATACCGGAGCGCCTCTCTGATGCAGCTGAAAGGCAAAGACCCGAAGGCTTTGGCGATATCGCGAGATATCGCCAACATCACTCCTTCATCGGCGACGGCCTCCTCCGATGCGGCCTTCAGGCGCAGAATGGCTCCAACGGTCGAGCGCCCAGCACGAAAGCCGTACTGAGCGTCCTACAGATCGAGGCCGACTTCGTTCAAATGCCGAACGATGCGGGTAGCGAGAATTCTCTCCAGCAACTTCCCCGCCTTGTCCAGCAACCAGCAAGGTTGGGAATACGATTTTTAGATTTAGTTATCCGTTTGTAAAATTTTAAGCTTTAAAGTGTAAATTTTTGTTAGAGTCAAGTGTCCCCGTCCCCCTGCCAGCTAATGGTGCTAATGGTTGATGTTGGGTATATAAAACAATTCACAGTAGTAGTAGTACGGTTTTTACTATTTTTTATTACGGATATGACCCTGCCTACCTTGTACGACCCTTGCTTTCACACTGGACACCGAATATCGCTCACACGTTTTATTTAGAATTTTTATTTTGGATTCTACCGCACGCCGGCTTGTGCATTGGATATTTTAACTATGGATTATTATGTGATTTGTGGAATAGCAAAATAATTAAAAAAAATGCCTACAAAAAAAAATATGCAAAGTGACCAAAAAGTAAAAAAATACTTTAATATTGGTACAAAAACAAAATACATGAAACATTTTAATGTTAGTGCAATAAAATAATAGATTTAAAAAATCTGTTTTACTTCAGAAAACAGCTGTTAAACCTTACTTATACTAAACCTCTTATAACTTAGCTCTCAGATTGCCAAAACTTACAGAACTTTCAGTGAGGGACTGATCAATCTAAATCTAATCTGATCCAAATGAAGCTAAACAGTTGTTGATTTTGGATAAAATGTTCAAAGATGATAAAACAAAAGGAAAATGTTGAATTTGTTGATGTAGATGAACGGACTGAACATGATGACTGCCTAAGATAATTTGAGTATGAGAAATGGGGATATGAAGATCTCTTAACAAGTGGATAATGTCATGTCATAATGGTGCTTGCGTGTGTGTGTGTGTGTGTGTGTGTGTCATAATATGTTTTAATATAACTGAACGATTGACGCTTTTATGTATTTATACATAGCTATGTTAAAATAAATTAGACCTTTAAAAAAAACTGAAGAGATTTGTTTGTTTCAACAGCTTTATATCCGGATCTACTGGTCTGATTTTGATGAAATTTGTACAGACGTAGCTTAAAGTTTCAGAAAAGACATACCATACGTACCATTTATTGCGATAACCAATATTCGCGGGGGTTGAGCTGCGAGTAACCGCAAATATAACTACTAAAACCCCTTAAAATTTAAAAAAGATCAAGCTGCTCAAAACTTGCACAAAACCACAGTATAAAACCTAGTACGTTTAGTAGTCTAGAATCGCCCTTTACGGATAATTACGTTTCATTGAAACTTGAGAGTTAGAAACAGATTTATGTTTTTCTCCATACATAAAAAATATCTAAAGTGCTTTAACTCTGAAAGTTTGTTTTACGCTATTAATGCCGTAGAGTAATTTAACTATTGTATTAATAAGTTAATTTTAATACGGATTAAAATGAAAATTAAAATGAAATGTACGGACAACGTAACAATAGGTTCTTCAATTTTGGGCGTCCTGAAGTCTTTAAGTGCCCGATTTTGAGCCATAGTGTGGCGGCGAGATTACGTACTATGGGTTGAATTGGTCGTCGTCAGTCCAAAACCTTTAATAGAAAATTGTTAGTCTGTGGTCTATTGCGGTTATCTGACAGGCTAATATTCGCCGGCGGCCTTGTAGCGTGTCCCTAAAATCTAAAGAAAAATCACGGAAAGATTATTTTTTCTCCTGAATCATACTGAAGACCAAAGAATTTCGTTAAACTTAATAATGATGTACCTCCAACTAGAAGCATCTATTTTTAAGCTTTTTTATTTTTTGAATTTATTTTTTTCGTGGAAGCTGAATATTGCAAGTCAAGGGTCCGGAGGTGCCTACCACTCGACTTGGTAAGAGTACCTGTCACTAATTTTCTTTGTTGCAGGTCTCTCTTTTTGAGTGCAGTCTGTCAATCTATTTCGATTGTTGTATTAAGGGCATTTCCTTACTACTTCAATCGTGGTGATTCACAGATCGATATACTTAAGATGGATTTCCGCCATGTAACGCCTGATTCAATCGGTTATTTATTTTTATGTAATTAAATTTTCGTTTTAAAAACAGCTGGATTTGAACTAGTCACCACATTTTGATATTGTTTTTATTAGGGACTACTTCTTCACACGTAATTTTAGGACATTCAAGCTATAATAGAACAGTACAAAAAACTTGTAATGGAAACATAGACAATTTACTTAACGACGAAGTTATTTCGTCTTTGACGGCATTCGAGTCGAGACTCAACTTCTTTTTTTCAGGGTACAATCACAGTGAGGGATCCTGTACATATACCGAAAAGGAACATGGAGCACCACAACCCACTGTACATCAGCAAGAATAAATAAAATCGCAGTATTCCTAAAATTAGAAAATGACAGGTTTGAGTGAACCTACTGATTTATATAGGACATCTAGAAAAAAATAAAATTACCTACATAACATTTTTTGCTACTGTTTGTGTTTGATCTTAGTCAGTAGAACTGTCTATGTACAGGCGCGATCCAGATTTTGTTCAGGGGAGTGGGGAAACGTATGACCCAACTAGTCAAGTGTGAATCGCTCGCATGACAGGCGGGTTGCATTTTGTTAAACACCTGATACATCAGCTACCGCCGCCAAGGGGGGGGGGGGGGGATGGGCAATGGCCTAGTAAAACAAGCCAGCGTCAAAATTTGCCATAAAACCGGTCCAGATGATCATGAGCACAAAAGAGTGAACAAACATTAATAGTTAAAATATCAATTTCTGTCACACATATCACACACCTGTCTTAAAAATGGTTTCCACTGTATTTTACGCTTATTTTTCATATTTTTCTCATTGGCGTTTGTTACTTCCGTATATTCACAATTTTCCATGTTGTCAACTTCAATATATATTTTATAAATATATATATACCTATTTTAAACACATTTATTTTTATTAGATCAATTTTCCTGTTATGTCGACGTGTGGTAATAGTGAAAATTTCAAGTACATTTGCATCGGTTATATAAACGTGTCGTTGTTAACTAAGTCATTATCATAAGTAATTAATTTAGCAGACGATATCGTGTACCACGCGGCTACAATAGCAACATTAACATTTTATTTTGTACCATTACGTATACCTACATTGAAATATCACCCGAATTATTTTAGAAATGAAATATTCACTCACCTCAAGTCCAAGCAATGTAAAGAATCTTGGCAAGCGCCTTAATACATTTTTGTTAACATTTTTTTGGTGTGTCTATTATTGAACAAAAATATGAAAATGGAGGCCAAACGGAAGCTGAAAAACTTTGTATTTCGGTTGACCTTTGAATTCAAAGTTATTCTCGTTTGTGGATCACACAAAGTGGTGTTCCGTGTGGAAATCGAAACCACGACCTCTTTCGTTGCAGTCGGACACACTCCCACCGCGCCACAGAGGCATTCTCAGTAATTAAATCGCAAACTGTGAAATATTAAATGGTTCTGATGGTCGTCTGTAGTCTGCTTAAGGCGCTGACAACAGCCAAATAGGCTTATCCTAAACAATTTTTTAGCCAAATCTACGTAGTTTGTGACGGCAGAAAAAATATATGTTAATCTTGAACATATTTTTAAGAACCCTGTTGTATTCAAAACAAGAATTTGAATTTTTTTTTCGATAAAAAAATAATACAAACTAACCTCTTAAAATGATCTTCTAACAAAAATATCTGTATTACTTAACACCGTACGTTGGTAAAATTAATAACAATAACGTATCATGTTATAATACAGAATCTGGTTGTTTTTTATTTTCGACTACTCGACTTATTTTCAAGTAATTAATTGTTTTATGGTTTATAATTAGTTACGAGCGCTGCGTGATCGCGCTTCTCTTTCTTTTATAAGCAATCTGACAGTGATCGCAGAGACGCGCAGCTAGACGGACGTATGTCGCTTTGCCTCGCCATCCATTCACTTCATATTTTGTTTGTTGTTTGAAAAATTATAGACATTGGTAAAGAATATAAGTTTAATAAATATACTATTAATTTATACTATCTAAGTTGTTAATTTAAATATATTTAGTTCTAAGTTTAAAAATATTTGTTACTATAATTGGGAAACAAACAAAAATGTCGGAGGCCAGCAAAAAGCGCTTCTATACCAACATAACATTCTATACAACACAAAAACATCTCATGGAAGTAGTAAAGTAAGTATTATATTTTTCATATTTTAATATTGACAAAATATTGCACGAACAGAAGTGAAATCGTAACCAAACCAAAAAGCTACACTAAGCTGTTTTGTACAACGTATAGCGAAAATTCATCTGCAACTGTGAAGCTCGTTTGGTCTAGCGGTATCCGCGTTGGTTCAGAATATCAAGTTTCGAGTACGAACCCTAGTTGTTGCCTGTTCAATTTTTGTATTTATTTTTAATATTTTCTTTTATCTTTTCAGTAAAAAGAGACGTTTGGCGAATAGTTCAGAAGCAGGTGAAACTTCGGAAAGTTTTTCATCAATAAGTTTGTAATAAGTACCTACATACTAATATAGATAATAATTTTATTATTTATATTACATTAAAACATTACACAAAAAGAATCGCCACATGGACAAAGAGGATCCCCTTTACATTTTAGAAAGATAGTTACAAACAAGTATAATGATAAACTATCACATTTGCATAGACCTACGACTATCTTAGAACTGGCCTAATAGGAAAATACTCCTAAAATACTTGTAGCTTTTTCCATTGTTTCTTGCCCTTTCCATACAAATAGTTGTGTAGGTTTTAGTATTTTTTACCTATATATGGCGATCTATACATACTGAAGTGTCTGTTCCTAATGTCAAAATAGCAGTTTTTTACTAAATGCTATGAAAGTACGCATAGTACTTAAAACAAAAATACAGTTTTTTTTATCTGGCTGTCTGTCTGTGTGTTTGTTTCGACAAATCTCCAAAACGGCTGTACGGTGATTGACAGGACTCACTGTCAGACAGGTAATGATGTATGGAGTAACTTAGGCTACGTCCACAGCTAGTCTACAGCTAGTTAGACATAATAGGTAAGATTAGTGCTGAAGAAAGTTTTTCTAAGTTTAAATGTAATAAATATTTTGTACAGAATAGGAAATGTGGCTGTTGCAGTTACATTAGAAAGTGATGTTATAATATAGAAAATGTTACCAGGTAAAGATGATGCCCAAGTGATATGAAACTTCCTCATGATCGTTCTTATACTTCTTATGTTATTGTGAGTCATAGTTTTTTTCCATCACTGGTTTGAAGTATCGGCAAAGGTATCTGAGACAGTTGAATCCACCGATAATATTCCTAAACTTGAGGTAAATATTATTATTTTGAACAGGTTGTCGAAGATAAAATCTGGCAGTTAGTATTTAGTTACTAACGCATAGATAAGATTTAAGTATTATTTTTTTAGACTGCTACAAGTCACCCTGCACAACAAAAAATCCTTATAAATATTGTTATTATTATTATTACATCGGACGACGAATAAACTTATCGCATTTATTTTTAAATCTTCAGAATATTTCTCGCCCTTACCCCTAAACCCTTGGGTTGTAATTTAAAACACATTAATTTGGTAGGAGAAAACATAAATGGATTCTTGTCGAAGTTCACTCTTTTGTGTAGGATGTGCAATTTAAAATTTATCATTAAAAGTGATTCCAGTGACGAAAATTATTTACCAGTCAATTATTGTGCTGTAGCAGGTATGTTATCAATTTTCGGAGGACATTCAAACTTGGAAGAATTTTCTTCAGCTCTAAATTTACCTTATGTCAAATAAATAATAATATTATTAATAAAAAATAATATATATTATTAACTATCTGTGCAAATAAATAAAATTGAAGAGTCTGTTTGTAATATCAAAATAACAGTTTTATGCATATATATTAATTATTATGGATAACATATATCCATAATAATTACTGATAACAAAAATACAGTTTTTTTTTGTCTGTCTGTCTGTCTGTTTGTTCCGGCAAATATCCGAGAGCAAATAAATTATAATTATGCGAAAATATTTAAAATGTTGCTGATATATTTTCGAGTTTTATTTTTCTTTCTTTTATATTGTTTTGAAGTTCATAGCAAATAAAGTCTCCTGAAATAATTAAAAATACAAACGTATAAAAAATATTTATTGTTTTTTTTAATCGCCCTGTCTAATTTCTTTCTAGTTCTTCATATAGAACAAAAAATAAAGCGCCATCTATTGGTTTATTGTTTATTATTGACCGCGTCCTTGTGTTGGTAGTTCGCTGTATTTACCGTCCTTTATCAATGGCACTAGGACATCGGAGAAATAGTGGGCGTGGCTAAAATAGTGAAACATCGAAGTTCAGTAGCTGTTGTCAGCGTCTTAATCAGTTCCACTTCACCAATTGGTATTTTTTGAGAGATAATGCACGAATTACTATGAAATATATATAAATCACTTTAAACCTTTAATATTTGAAGAGTTCCTTCGATTTCTCCAAGTTTCCATCATCAGATCCTGATCTGATGTCATTGGGATGAAAAGGGTTTGTTTTTTTCTTGACTAATGGCAGAATGGATCTGAATAAAGAATTGGCAAAGAGAGATATGGTATTATGGGAAAGAATATACGAGCAGGATACTTAATATTGTGATTGTGATAACTACGTGGACGGAGCCGCGAATGAATTTGTAAACATGTAACTAGTAAAACGCTAACAAGCGAGAAACACGCAGCAATTTGCATTTGATAGACAGCGTTGTACATAAATATACATGGATAATATTTCAAAACCACATAATATGTCCTAAAAAAATATAAAACAATATTTCTTGTTTAAAAAATCGTTTTAAATTACACACATTAACACAATCTAGGAATGCATAAAATAATAAAAAAATAAAAACATATTCAGAATAATTTCATGTTCTGCAATAATAAAATAAAAATTTCAGGCATTTCAAAAGGATTTAAGTCTGATCAATCTCTCGGGTCTGTCTCAAATGATTGTATTACGTAAGGCAGTCAACATTAGAACCGCCACCAAAGGGACTCATCAGTGTATGGCACACCTTACAATTGCTGATTATAACCTATAAAATAAATATTAATTACTACATTTAAAATATTCACACGTTCAAGAAAATTGCCGATTAATTCTAACACTTGAACTACATTTGACGTATGTCGTAAGAAAAAGTCTGTTAAAAAAATTGTACTTTGATGTCTTTGAAGTGATGTTTTAGCCCGTAATTATAAGGCACCAATGAATCCTATATTCTTACCTGTAATAAAATTCTTTCGTATTTTTGTTTACTGTATTATTCCTGAGAAAGATACTTCACGAATCGAAATGAATATCAACTAAATCACTACAGTCGTTCAATAGTCTGCAGAATCTAGGTAATTATAAGTTAGCACCCTGTTGTGTTCTTCTTTTGTAAAGAGAAGTTATGCAATTCTGTGGAAAACTAGCTAGAACACGGTAGTTCACTTAGCGCAAGAGCCTTACCACTCCCAATGATGAAATCCAATGATCTTTTGATTGCGTGTTCTACTTGCGGTAAAAATGTTAGTTTTTTTTTTATAAGAAAATCACAACAAGATTTTTAATTGTATCAACTACTTGAACTTTTTCTGTATTTATAAAATAATCCCAATGTATTGCGTGAGCCCTTCGTGAAAATTTTAATTTGAAAGCACATTTTGCAAGTTAGATCCATACTGTTACGGTTACACCAGTCTATTAATTTGTCGAGATCGCTATGCAAACATAAGCATTATTATTCGACTCTATCGATCGTCCGAATTTTAAATCGTTTGCGAAGTAGTCATTTATAAAGATGTTAAATAGTACGAATCCTAGATGAGACCCTTGTGGAACACCTGAAGTAAATGAATTAATTTTGAACTTGAAACCGTTAACAACAACAAAAAATGACGCTCTTCAATATAGGGCTGTAACCACTTCAACGAGGAATTGGTGAATCCAGTCCACAACTTCTGCAATAGTATTTTATGTGAGACTCGGTCAAAGGCCTTGAATATGTATAGATAACGTCGTATTGTTTGTTTATGTCTACAACTTCGAAACCAGATTCAGAGAAAAAAAACAAGTTAGTACAAGCTGATCTTGACTTAACAAACTTGTGTTGGTTGTCACTTAAATACAGTTTAAAGTGTTTTTGAATGTGAGGGTACATTAGCGGTTCGAATATTTTGACAAGTGTTAAAAGGATCGAGATGAGTCTATAATTATGACTACTGCATCAATGTCATTTTCACTTTCGCAATTTTCCAATAATTAGGAAAGATATCTGACTTCAAGGATCTGTTATTAATTCAGAAGATGCACGACCTGGTACTCAGTGATAGAAGCAATAAAAAGTGGAGGAATGCTATTCGGTCCTGCACCCTTTGTACAGTGAAAGTCCTTTATTTTTTTAGTGGAGTATTATATTAAATAGAAAGAAATTAAGGTCTATATTTGTTATTTTATTGTGACTATACTACTAACTAAAAGTAAGAAGCAAACATTTGGCATATATTTGTTCCACCAGAATACGATGACGTGCCGTCGGTTAAGGAAGTTGGATATGTACTCGCTTCACCTCTTTTGCTCTTTAAATAAGACCAGAAATATTTAGGGTTTTTAATAATGTTAACTCTATTAACTCTATTATTGAATGGTTAGATATGAACAATTTGAAAATTAATTTAGATAAAACATTATTAATGAAATTTGGACATACAATAAATACAAATCTTAATATTAATTATAGAGGTAAGAATATAAATGATACTAATAGCACAAAGTTTTTAGGGCTACAAATTGATAATTTATTAAATTGGAAGGAACAAATCCCCCAAAGTGTGCAACAAATTACATCAACATTCTAATGATTTATACATGATCAGCAAAAGGGTAAACCAAGCAGTCTTACTTACCGCATATCACGGATTGGTATCCTCTTTACTAAGATATGGTATCATATTTTGGCGAAACGCGACAGGCAAACAAATAGTTTTTTTTAGCACAAAAGCTATGTATAAGGGCAATTGCAAATTTACGCACACAGATAGCTGCAAACAACATTTTAAGAATTTAAAAATTTTAACAGTGCCATCTTTATATGTATATATTTGAGACAGCATTGTTTGTAAGGGGTAATATGGATAAGTTTTCTCAAATAACTTCGTCCCGAAGAATGGATAAACTCCATTTGGTCAGATGCCGAACCGCGATGCATCATAATAGTATCTTATCCATGGCTTCTTAGATTTATAATCATATACCAAAATCAATAAGACTCGTAAAAATGATCATGTTTGAAAAGGCATACCATTCTGTAACGGATTTTTTTACTGATAAATTTTAGATGGTTTTACATTATAATTAAAATGTTAGTGATATTATAATTTGCTTTTGTGACATTATTATTATTATCATCATTGTTTTATTTATCTGGTTTTGTTATGACTTTTTTTTAGTTTTATTTTTATTTAATTGCTTTAACACTTATATTTCTATTCGTTCGTAATTGTATTAATTAACTTTGACATGTGTAATTGGTTATTTCGACTTATGAATGTAATTTGTTACATCAAGCTTTTGTGATTGTTTTAATTTTATAATTTATACCTTTTAACCTACTACTAACCTCAATTTTTGTACACCAATCTCTGGCAGAATATATTTAATCTTTATAACACTAACAAGAACTGTACTGTACCTATGTTCACAAATAAAGTATTAAAAGCAAGTAACAACACTTTTAATTTTAAAAAAACAACTTTAATCAACTGATGAATCTTATTATTTACACATTAATTATTGGTTTCAGTTACACAAAATCATAATTTGAATTTTAACGCTAAGGGAACGATACCAAAATGATGCTTCCGCACGCGCCAATGTCTCGAGCAAAAGTGATCGTGTGATTTGAGACAGCATTGTTTGTAAGGGGTAATATGGATAATTTTTCTCAAATAACTTCGTCCCGAAGAATGGATAAACTCCATTTGGTCAGATGCCGAACCACGATGCATCATAATAGTATGTTAAAGGGTCCACGATGGTGTAATTTTAAGTTTAGCTAAATATACATTGTGAAATTCAAATAAATGATTAATAATTTTGAGAAATAACTATATAATACAATTAAATTTCTTTCAATCGACATTTGTGAAATCTTATACAAATATTAAAATTCAAGCTGTTTTGACCACACTTGTAGACGCTAACGAATTTCATGAGATATCATTTCGCTATTGTTCTTTAGACAAATGGTGAATGCGAAAAGCAGTTTTTACAAGTTATTACAAGCTTTTATTTAAGTTGCAATGTTTGTGATTTCGGCACGAATCTTGGAAGTAAAATTAAAACCACTTCCCGGTATCCGATTGGCCTTAAATTTGGTGTACATATGTATATTTGGTGACAATAAATTAATATGGTACCAAGGAGCTGTTCTGATGATGATTGTTAGTGGTATAAAGAGATATAATTCTGTTATAATTTCAGTTCAAGATTCGATGGCTAATGTACGTTTTCCACCAACAAGGCGGCGCAAGAGCGCAGCGCAGCGCGTCGTAGCGGATGCGCGAGCACGTGCCACCGCGTTCACCCGACAGATACAATCTGCTGGGATGTGGTATGTGTGGCATTAGAAAAAAGGAAAATAATCAACAACACACAAGAATCAACAACATACGAACGCGTGCGGCTGGGGCTGAGCGGAGCCGACTGGACGCGACGACAGCAGCGCGCCGCCGCGCCGCGCCGTCCGCTTACGCGAGGAGCCGACCGGCTGCCGCGTCGTCCGAGCGCAGCCTACCAGCTGACGCGGCGTACGCGCAGATCTAACCGACTTTCAAGCAGTGTAAATGTCATGCAAATATGAAACTTAACCATTGTATAGAAGCCTGAATCTTCTTTAGCACACTATGAAATGAGCTGCGCTTCGCTCCTGCACCACCCGATTGGTGGAAATTGTTCATAAGTATGCGATTACACTATTGATTATTCTTAAGGAGCGTTTTTTCAAGTGTGGCAATATTTCATTTATTTATCTTTTTTGATATAAATCAATTCTGTTTCTCATGATAATCAAAAGACTCTATGGGACCTACTGTTGTACTACTAGTTTAGTACGTAGCAAAATAATAGATCAACATCACTTGACAAAATTTCATAGACGAAAAATTCATTATTTAAGAAAAACTTATAGCAAAATCACACATTTAGTTATTATATCTTAAACGGAAATATTTCAGAAATATTGTACGCAACAACCTGTATCTGTTCGCTCTAGGATTTTGTCCAAACATTTTGAGCATGGTCCACATTTGAAGTTACATGTCCAGTTATTTATCTTTTTGTTTAATAGCCCTAAAACCTAGCTAAATAAAAAACAAAAAAATATTGCATATAAACTTTATTATAACAAGTGCAACTTAAACAATATGAAGCTTAATAAAACTAACATCTAAACGTAACCGTCTAAGATTTGTCATATTAGTGAAGGTCTTTATTATTAATTTTGTCATTATTTATATTTACAAGCAATTTTACTGATCCTTCTAGTGTTTTGCCTTTAATACTATCAGTTATTTCTTGTATAGTTTTACCTTTTGTTTCAGGTAAGTATTTGTACAGAATTAGTACTACTGTTGATAAACATATGCCAAAAAATAAAAAGAATCCATGTGGTCCTAGCATTTTTAACATTGAAGGTGTAATTTTTATGAAAGTAGCACCCGATGTTTTTATTACCACAGTAGTTAAACAAAATGACAAATATCGAGACTTAATCGGAAGTATCTCTCCAAAAAAAGACTGACCCATTATCATAGGACCACAACCTGCAGCTATAGAAAACCCCGTAAGTAACGCTATAGATACATATTTATTTTCATTACAAATATGTTTTTTTATTAAATAAAGATACAATGACAAAAAGAACAAAAACCCTGCACATATAGACGAGCTTCCAAGTATTAATCTACGTCGTTTTAAATACCTAGCTAATATACAACCTAAGTACATACTTATTACTGTAATACCGTCTAATATTAACATTCCAATGTAAGCTGTCGATTCATTGTTTGTAATTTGCTTTATAATGTCTATGGCATATACAATACATGCGACCTTACCACATAAAACGGTAACACTAAAAGTTGTTACTGATATTAGAGTAGGTTTGTAAAATTCTTTGGATCTAATAGTGTTCCAAAAATTGTTGATCCAATTATTATAACTAGTCATGCTTGCTTGAGTTATATATTCTTTTTGTTTAATGATCAATGTTTCTAGTTCTTTCTCTGATTCTTCGTTGCAACCTTTCAACCATCGATGTATTGTTGCACATTCTTCGAATTTTCCCTTACTAGCCAGCCAATAAGGGGACTCTGGCCATATTATCGCTGTTAAAATAGCGTACATCGTAATGACTATTCCCAACAAAGGAATATTTTTCCAGTGAAAAAATGTTCCAATAGCATTAGCTGCCCAAATACCCCAATACAGTGTCGCCATATTAATTAACAGAAAAGTTCCTCTATAGACTGGTGACGTATACTCAATAATTATCATGTTTAACGTGGCTATTGATACGGCACCAAAAAAACCTTGTATTACTAAGCCTATCAGTAAATGAGTGACGCTCGAGCTAACGTAAAATATAATGAATCCTATTAAAAGGCTTAAGGCACCAGCAATAAAAGAGATTTTCTGACCGATCAAGTCTGCGACTATGGCTACTACGATTATCAATGGAACGCCACTGAAAAATAGCGCGGAACCTGAAATTTTAAAAGTTTCACTTAGGCAGAAATAAGAATAAACATATGAAATAATAATAATTTATCTAAAACCACAGTGACAAATTTACCACTTTTGTTGAGCTAAATTAATAGAGAGCATCTTACTTAACCACGAAGCCATTTCATCTGTGACGACATCAGTCGAGTTAGCTTCTTTCCTTAACTGGGGTACTATCACAGTGGGCGATCCGGCACACATCCCGTAAAGAAACATTGAACTCCATCCTCCGCTGCAAACCAGCAACTATAAATAAAATTAGTTTAAATTTATTTCTAACCTGATAATAATACGCTGCTACCAAGTCTTAGACCATACATATAAATTTCAAAAATGTATAATACCTAAATTCTTAACAAATAAATATTTGTTTTGGAACTAAAACTAAAATTTTATTTATTTTTATGTAAATACATTAAAAACAAAAACTAAGTAAAAATAGAAGAAATAACTTTCAGAGGATAACAAAAAAGACAAGAGAAGCCATCGGATCAGTCTATATTCGCCATCTTCAAATCACAAATTGATCTTATAAAGTTTTTTTGCAACCTCAACCCATTAACTTAAAATGTATATATGTATGAGCTAATTCCTGGTTTACTTTTCTACGCTTAGTTACGAGAGCGTATTGCTAATAATAATGTCTTTAAAAATAAAGAATTTATAAGTATATTTATTTAATTTGTCATGTATTTTAAGCACATCTAATAATTACTCTTACTTTTGTACATCAAGAAAACAACATATTAAAATTTAGTTCAGCAAAAAAGCTTATTTCAAATAAATATCTAGATGCTTTTTTAAACGTAACTAACATAAAAAATGCCTGCTTAATAAATTTTATGGCTGTATAACTTATACTATGTACTACATTAATAACCCTGGTAAAGTTTTTCTATCAATTGATGTCACCCATAAATGGCACAAACCTGTCTCAAAAATGGCTTCCACTGTATTTTTCTCTTAATTTTTAAGTTTCTCTCACTGTCACTTGTTACTTCTGTATATTCACCATTTTCCATGTTGTTGATTCAAATAGTTAAGTTCTGTTTTATATTGATGTGTGTTCAAAAATAAATCCAAAAACACAACTACATTGATATGTACACGTCAGGAATTTGGTTTGGAAAAATATTATTTTACTTACCATTCTTAAGTAATAGAGACAAAAGGTCACGTGTCGTTGTAAATCAATTTATCTGCCATTAGTTGTGACATTTTGTAGACAATATCGACAAGCGGGCTTAAATAGAAGTAATTTCCATAATCTTTTACAGCATTGCATACATATTACCAGAACCAAAATATTTTTTGCGGCAGCTTACATAATCACTCAATGACTATTTTTCAGTTTTATATTGTTAACTAATAAAGAGATTTCCCGCTAGACATCAATCTTTTCTGCAGCAGACACGTCATGGGATGAAGAGGTTTCCCACTAGACGTCAATCTCTATTGATTATTATAGACTCAATATTATATGACGTGTCTGCTTCAGTAAGCTGCAGTAATAAGCTCCAGCTTATAACGGGTTATTACAATTAAATTCATAATAAATTATAATCAATTTCGTGTCTGTACCCAGATATTCAAATTGTCCCTCAGGAGCCAACCCTTAGTACAAGTAGATAAAAAATAAAAAGATAATTCGAAATATATCAAATTTACTAATGTACAGTCGCGGAATGAAAATGTTCGTCACCTTAAAGTCCAATTTTGCTAAAACCGAATCAAGAAACATTGACGCCAACATGTCAGTGTTGTCAATTTTTTTTTGTTGGTATCAGCTTAACAGCAATCTGTTCGAAAACAATAGGCCATTCTTCTGTTTGGATTTTTCAGTGAGTCCCATTGGTAAGGCCATCCTTTTAAGGTGCTCTTTCCTATTTAAATGGGGTACTCAAGCAGGGAATGTCACTACGTTTTAACCACATATGATGAAGGCCTCCTTCTCCACTGAAAGCCAATGCATGTTCATTTTCATGCTGTGACAGTCGGTTTTGGTATAAAGGCAAAAGTCAAAAATACTTTATTCATTTAGGTTACAAATGCAACGCTTATGAACGTCAGACAAAATTTGGAATAGAATGATTCTACATTTAATGCCAAGTTCGCAAGAGTAAAGCCGTGAGAAAAGAACTTGGCAATAAAAACTCATGAACGTGTTAGATTTTACATAGGGGTCGTAGCGACTTGTAATAAAATACTAAAGCTTTTATTGTCGAACTACGTAGAAGTCCTACGACTCCTTCTTGTAGAAGTCCTACGACTCATTGTTGTAGTACTACGACTCATTGTGGACCACTACGACTCATGGTAGACCACTACGACTTATAGTAGAACTACACTTACTACTGTGTCAGGATATTTGGATCATATACCCAATCAGTTGCAAACCTTATCAATCAGTATAGTATCGATAGGGAATAGAATAAATCAGGGAGGTAAATAATACAAAGGAATAAATGGCAAGTATCATATATATTCAACCTTGTTTGGTCTAGTTGAATCAAAGGTTTCATAATAAGTAGGTATACTAATGTTGGTTCCAAGAGAAAAACAAGAAAACTAGCCAGTCTCCTAATAAACATTTGCCGTACTACATTTCATACATCCTAAATACAATATACCACAGATACTTTCTAACATAACCAATTCATAACATTATTCCAACGTACGACCATATCGCTGTAGAACAGCTGATAAGTATCACACCAAACAATATTCATCAAATCATACCACATTGCAATATATTGTTATTAGTCAATATCTATATATAATACACAATAATAGGATATCAGCACAAAAGAACCAGCAATAAGTATAATCTGAATCGGATCGTACCTGTATCCAATGTATATTACTATACATGTATAGAAACAGCTCGACTAGTATATTTTGGTTATTTTCGCAGCGTCATTTACTACGGCATATTGCTTTGGGACACGGCGGCTGATATACAAACTATTTTTACTCTTCAAAAACGTTCAGTGCGTGCGATATATCAACTAGGAGCACGAGTTTCCCTTAGAGAACAGTTTAAAGAGATAGGCATTATGATAGTTGCATCATAATATATATATATATATATATATATATATATATATATATATATATATATATATGTATATATATATATATATATGCAAACGTTATGTTTGTAAAACAAAACTTACATATATCTAACAAAAATAGTGATATTCACTCTGTGAATACAAGAAATAAGCACAAATTGGTAGGTCAATATCATAGGCTTCATAAAACTCATAACTCATTCATGGGACTAGGTGTTAAATTTTTCAATAAAATCCCAGTCAGCATATCGAGTCTACCAGTAAATAAATTTAAGAATGTAGTCAAGAGACATCTTATACAAAGAGCTTACTATTGTATTGATGATTATTTAACTGATAAAGATAAATGGATGTAGTTCGTTGCTCCCTATTAATGTATTGTGTTGTATAGTTTATTGCATTTTACTAGGTGAAACTAGTTAAGAAAACGATTTACTTTTGTAAGTAAAGATTCTGCGTGATAAATTACGGCCATTCTTTTCTTTCCTTTGAAAAACATGTATACTTATTCAATAAGTAGCAGTAAATTGGCCAATATTTTAAGCACATAAAGTTTTTACATCGTAAGTGGATGCTCCAACTACGTTGTGCCCATTGAGGCTGATGTATCCGATCTCGTGTACTCTTCTAATATGACCTCTTTTTTTGCATCAGTCCTCTAATATGGTATATAATATAATGGTGGCAGCACCTTACCTGCATATACAGTTTATAAACAGAGAAACATTGTAAACATTGGCAATTTGAAAAGAGTGGCCACGAGTTTTTATTGCCTGTTCTTTTCTCGGGCTTTACCTATTGTTTGCGAACAGGCATTACCAGTAAATGTAGAATCGACTTTTCACAAGTGTAGTATTTTGCTTCCTAAGTGAATAAATCATTTTTATTATTATTATCAAGTGGCTTTTATTTTAATATCAGATTTTTTAATATTTCTACTAATATGTAAAGCTGCACATGCACAAGCTTTTTTAAAAGTTTTTGAATAGTTTCTCACATATTGAATAAAGTTTTGATCAAAATTAAATTGTTTCATACCATATAACTCGCACAACTTAGTTCTACTTTTATAAATGCCGGTAGTTGCCCAATCACAAAAGTTAAGTTTAGAATTCTTGTAAAAAGTTTTTGATTTAAATATATTATTGTATTTACATTTGATTATATTAAACACTGAGGAGTAAAGATAGTTCGGATCAGAGTGGATGAAATCTATACTGGTAATATTAGCAGAAACGTTAGAATTGAATTTTTCTAAGCAGGCCGTACTCATCGGCCTACATCGGTGATCTTATCTATTTTAGCCACTGTGTGTGAGGGAAAAGTGACTTTCTGCCCACAGTGATCTGAAGTTAAATCACTCAATATTACCTCATTAAAATAACTACAGTCGCAGAATATATTATCTAAGCAAGTAGCAGAATATGATGTAATTCTTGTTGGTTCATTAAATAAGTACAGGAAATTTAATGATTTAAATAGGTTAACTAATCTGGTAGACAAAGATGATTGTTCAAGTAAATTTACATTGAAGTCGCCACACACTACTATATGCTTATTACCGGAACTTACCCTTTTAAGCACATCTTCCATTACAGATTCAAATAAGTTAAAATCACTCAGTGGTGGTCGATATGCACAAACTATAATATATCTCTCCAGCTCCACACATGATAATTCTATAGTACGCTCAACAGACAGATGTACTATATCCTTGCGGTTCTTACATTTAACACTGTTGCATACAAATATCATAGACCCACCATGTATAGCCCTTTCTCTTATAAATGCACTAACCATACAATAATAACTATTATTAAATATCATGACACATATCGCAATGAATATGACATATCGCATGATAAAAGTCCTATAAATAAATAAAGATTAAAAAAAATCCTAAGGATAAAGTAAAAGATTAAGTACCTTCCCTGTATTTTCAACCGCTTCATAAGATATTGAAATATATTTAGGTTCTTAATAATGTTCCTATAATATATTTGTGGTAGATTAGAAAAAACTGTTCTGAATACGATTGCATAAATTGTTCGTTCGGTATCTAAACGCATTTAACATTTCGAATAATATGCAAATAAGTGGTATTGAGATAGTATTGCCCAAAACCGTCGGTTCATTAATTACCTATTTGTTTAAACTAAATTTGCTTAGCAACGTCACACGTAGATAGACTGTTAGGTATCTATCTCTTTTACATAAAGCTATATTTTTGCTAAACGTAATCCTTAATTTAAATACAAAATTTGCGACTACGCCTTAGCATTTCATTGTATTTACAGACGTTAACATAAAACTACAGAATAGTCTAATAGAAAATTAAAGAAGAATCATTTAAACCGACATAATGGAACATTGTCAATACAAAGAAGTAAAATATGATAGCAAGCAAAATGTAAATCAAAATAGAAGTGTGCAGTGGCAGTTATTTTTGCGACAGGTATGTGGTACTTGCAATAAAATAAGTATTGTTAAATAATTTATACAATGACTTTTAGAAGTATGCTTGATGTAATTATTAGACTAAGAATTTTGCGTAATAAAATATAATTTGGAGTTTTAGATATATAGGACACCAAATAAATAAACAATAATTTTTATTTAAACAACATTTATTTCAGTTCTTAATTCAAATTTACAGCAAACATATCATAAAACTACACAACTATTTTTATTTATTTACTAGACACTCCAGTTTGTTTAAGATTTTTAGGTTTAATGCCTCTCATACAATCCGCTATTTCTTGCATAGTTTTATCTTTAGTTTCTGGTAAATATTTATAAAGAATGAGAAAGAATCCGTGCATTCCTAATTTTTTATACAGCATAGGTGTATTTCTCATTAAAGTTGCTGCCGATGTTTTGGTTGTCAAACAAGTCAAACAACACACACACATACGACACACGAACATTGAATGTATAATAAATGATTAAAAAGCAAGCAGCGATATATATTGTTTTACTTAAATTAATTTTGCAACAATGCAAGGAATATAAGAAATACTAAGAGCTAGCTAGATATATGAACACGTAACACATGAAAATGTAGTTATGAAATTTCATGACGCGATTTACTATCGCGGCGGACGTGGTTGTTTGTAGCTTCCGCTTAACTAATACATACACACACGCGCAATGTATACCAAATATTAAATATATATAAATAACTACAGTCGCAGAATATATTATCTAAGCAAGTAGCATATAGTATATATATATATATATATATATATATATATATATATATATATATATATGTCGCAGACAGGATGGCCATATGAGTTACTAGAGGCACAGTAATCGAAATAATATTGTGGCAATCAAACATAACGTGGCACGCAGATACCTCGAGCAAGGTAAAGTCTTTTATAGTCCATTGTTTAAATCTTTAAGAGTAATATGTGCTATGTATCACTGACACAATTCTAACACTAGTTACAAGTCCATCCGAGGGATGCCTTCGTGTCGACCGTTCGATTAGGACTCCCGGATGTTTTCACATTAAAAATTATAGCCAGGTCAGAGTATCGCTGATTACTTCATTCAAATCATCAAATCTCAAACGAACTCAATCATTTAATCTGTTCGACATGTGATTCACTTGTAAACCAGTAACCCCCAATTACTGAACCATTGCATCCAAACTAGATCGCCATTTCTCACCCGACATAACCATGTCTTGCAAAATTGACTCACCCACAGTAGTCAAATGCAATATCGCGTACTATTTTTGACGATTTAACTGAGCTACGTCTACAAATCATTTTTATCAATAACACTGATGATTAGGCGTCATTTTCAGTCAAGGGTTAAGGATATAGCAACTCTTTAAAATACTTGTATACCCAGTACTTGTACTTTGGATACCCAGTTATTTTATTACTGACCATTGGATTTCACATAAGTATCACATCTCATGGGTTTGGCGAGCCATTGCTTATTATCATAAGAACGCAATTATGGACAAACTTTTTAACAAATCGCGATTTACTAACGCGCCAATAAAAGTCAAAGCTTTTCTAAGGTTTTATCATAACCGAACGAAGTGATTCGTGAATATTACCAACAACTGATCGTCTCAATCTGTCAACTCGATACCTGCATTAAAGTAACATTATTGAGCTTACGGCAACCTATCATACGTGTTTTTTCTTTATACCTTAATGTACCCTTTTTTACGAGAAACAGAATAAAAGTCCGCTCAGTCATCTTCACCTAATCAAATATCAATCAAATCAAATATCAAATATTTATGTGTATCAAAAATTTCACAGTACATTTATATTGTGAGCAGCACAATAGTTTATTCTGTGTCTGGGTGTAATTTATTTATAATAGATATATATTTATAAATATATAATATACATATTAAGTATGTTTATCAGTTGTCTGGTTGCCATAGTACAGGCTCTGCCTAGTTTGGGACCAGATGACCGAGTGTGGGTTGTCGTAAGATGTTTTTAGTTAGATGTTATTATATATTTACTGCCATTGTATGTTTTTTTGTGTGTTAAAGTTTTTCTTAATAAATATTATTATTATTATTGTGCACGAAAATACCTGCATTAGTTAAAAATAACTGTGTCGCAGCTATTACGCCCACCTCCGGATGACAAGTAGTTTCAAAGTGTCTGTTTTCTACATAAGTGATATACAAAACTGAGTAAACATAATCTTACTTACTAATGCACAGAAAAGAAAACTAAATTTAGGTATTTACTAACATGTGTCTATCAAAGTTTGTGTGTGTGTGTGTGTGTGTGTGTGTGTGTGTGTGTATGTGTGTGTGTGTGTGTGTATGTGTGTGCATGTTTAGGTACGTTGTATTATTAAAATACAGAAAAAAGAAGGACATTTGTCTATATATACAAGAGATGTTCTAACTCATGGTAATTTAGAGAACTCAACCAATTTTGTATTCTGGTTTTGCAATCACGATAGGTTAGAGAGTAAAATGTAGTTCCTTATTAATTTTATTATATAAAATGAAGCTAATAAAGTTGTATTGCTGCTTCTATCTTTATTGAAGTTGACTTCGCGATACATACTCGAGCATGTCTACGTTTCCCGGACTTGTAATTAGGATTATATACTAATTCCTGGTTCTTGCGCAAAACTGTGTTTTGAATAAATGTTTGTCGAACTGTGGGGATTTTACATAATTTGTATAGGTCCTTTGTGGGAAAACGCAGAGGTTTATGCAACATGACCTTTAAAACAGCCCTCTTACTTCTTTCCAAGGTTAGGAAGATAGACTTGCCCGCTGAACCAGTATTATGCAATACGTCAGTATTACATGCGCCAATGCAAAGTATACCGTTTTCAACATAGAGATCTCAGCCGATTAACGGAAATTTTTAAATACATAAATTAATTTCCTAACTCTAGAAGTGACAGATTTTATTTGATCATGCCAGGACAATGTACTATCCATTATTATTCCTAAATACTTTAAAGAATTTGTCTGCGTTAATTTGGCACACGCACACTGTTTACTGGCGCGAACTTCACAACTATGCGCTGTAAGAGTGTAAGAGGTGGGTGGTTGTGAGAATTTTCTCGGAGCAAAAGTTACGAAATGTGTTTTATTCAGATTTAGAGTAAGTAAATTATTGGGCAGCCAGATTAAGCCGAGTTTGTAACCAATCTGAGCTATGGACCAGAATACACGAGTCATCGGCGTATATGATAACTTTAGAGTGTGCCAGAGGTAGCCTGCAAAGGTCATTTATATAATAAATGACCAATGTTGGGCCTAGCACGCTACCTTGTGGAACTCCAAAGCTTAGAGCTTCTTCTTTACTTTTATATTGACCTATTTTTACAATTTGGGAGCGTTCACTTAGATAACTTTTAAATAAAGCAAGTCGTAAACCCCTAATGCCAATAGCCTCTAACTTTCTTAAAAGGGGAGGTACCGAGACAGTGTCAAAAGCTTTTGTGAGATCCAGGAATATACCTAAAGTTTTCAAGTTACTTTTAAGATAATTTGCAATAGTACTGGTTAACTCTACAACCGCATCTTCAGTACTTTTGCCAGGTCTGAAACCGTGTTGATTATCAGCGATTATGTTATGCAAATTTATGTATTTTAAAAGCCGGCTGTTTCATAATTGTTCTAATATTTTTGATAAAGTACTTATGATGGAAATAGGTCTATAGTTGCCGACACTGCCTCCCCTGTCCCCTCCCTTGTATACCGGTGCCTTTTTAAAAACTCTGGGGAAAATACCCGTGGAGATGCATAGATTAAAAACATGACATAAAATCGCACTAGTATGTGTTAAACTAACATTTAAACTTTCGCGTTGCATGATTATAACTATTTATTATACGGGAATTAACGCGCATTGTTTACCTTAAAATTGCTTGACGTTTCGACCAGGTTTCACCGGCCGTGGTCACAAGCGGACTGTCGCAGCGATGTTATGACTCCGTCAGGACGATGAATCTTCATCCACCCTCACCTCTGCAGACGCCAGGTGTCTACAAAATTGATTGCAGCTGCGGTAGTTCGTACATTGGCCAAACAAAGCGAACTATAGCGGAAAGGCTAAAAGAACACATCGCAGCAGTGAAAAACCGGCAAGTGAACAAATCGGCAATTGCAGAACACATACTGCAATCGAACACCAATCACTGGATTGAGTTTCATCGTCCACAAACCCTCTCCACAGATCGCCATTTTTATTCACGAATTGTGCGTGAAGCGATTGAAATTAAAAAACATAAAACTTTCAATCGGGAAGAGGGCTTCAAACTATCCGTGACGTGGAATCCAGTGATTCGTAAAACACAACCTCGTATTGTTTCGCAGTCGGTTAACATGGACAAAATCAGTGTAGTGTGCAGTGACCCTAACTTTTCGAGGAGTAAAAAAGTGAGGGTGGATGAAGATTCATCGTCCTGACGGAGTTATAACATCGCTGCGACAGTCCGCTTGTGACCACGGCCGGTGAAACCTGGTCGAAACGTCAAGCAATTTTAAGGTAAACAATGCGCGTTAATTCCCGTATAATAACTAGTATGTGTTTAGAAGATTTTATTATTTCCGATGAAATACCGTCCCATCCAACTGCACAATTTGTTTTAAGGCCCATAATGATGCGTTCTACACACATCAAAAGTGTCTAGGGATCAACATATATTTTTGCAATAACTTTTCTCCTGATTGATTTTTTTTTTTTATTTCTTTAAGGATTCATCAAATAAAGTGTTTTCGTTTGTCACAGTAACGATAAACCAAGTCACCTTTGCATTAATAAAGAAATTTGCCATTTTCCTAATAAAGGGATTTTTGACATTTGAACCACTAACATTAAAGTTCGAAAAAAAGACTGAAATAACAGTTTTCTTTAAAATTTTATTGGGTAACTTAAACAATTAATAATCCGTGTTTCTACCGCGAACACTAACAACACAAGAACATCGGTTTGGCATACTCAAAATGAGTTCATCCAAATCACGCTGTGGAATGGCCGCACATGTTCGTTGCAACAACAAAAAAAGGTCTTCTTGCGACTGGATACCCTCCATATTCGGCAGAGCTCTTCTCTGTAGCATATCCCATGCATGCTCAATCGGGTTCAAGTCTGGCGACTGAGCAGGCCAGGGCAGGACATTGATGTTAGCTGCGGCGAGAGTCTGTCTTACAACTCTTGCGGTGTGCGGTCGTGCATTATCATGCATTAACTGAAATAAGGGACCGATTTGCACTTGTAGAGGAACGATGACGTCTGATACAATCGTCTCAGCATAAATTTGAGCGTTGAGGTTGCCTCTGATCCAAATCAACTCAGTTCTTCCGCCGATCCAAATACCCGCCCATACCATGATGGTTCCACCACTATAAGGATGGACTTCCTGGCAGGATTTTAATCGCTGTTGGCGTCCAGGGGTTCTCCAGTGTCGTATACGTCTTGTATCCGGTCTCATACCAAAACGAGACTCATCAGAAAAGCACACGAAACGCCATTGTTCTTCTGCCCAATTTCTGTGTTCAAGAGCCCATTGATATCGAATCCTACGATTGTGCATTGCTATAGGTGGTACCCGTAGCGGTCTTCGGGAATGAAGGTTCACTTCATGCCAGCGGTTTCTGACTGTTTGGTCGCTAATTAAGTTCCCTGAAGAGTGATGAAGCCTCACGGCTAACATCATGGCGGTTATTGTTGGACCTCTTCGAGTTAAGATTTGAATGTATCGGTCTTGTCTCCGTGTGGTGCAGCGATACCGTCCTCCATGGCGCTCAGCCACGGTACCAGTGCTTCGGTAACGTGTCCAAAGTCGACTGATAACACTCTGACTTGTATTCAGAGCTAAAGCCACAGTACGTTGCCGGGAACCAGCTTCTATCATTCCCACGGCTCTGAGCATTTCTTCCCTGCTTAAATGACGTCGCCGCTCCATAATAACGTTGGTTTTAATCAGTAGTAGGGAAACAGTAGCACTAATAATGTCTTCAATGCGTTGTATGTTTTTATAGGGAAAATATTGACAGCTGATTTTCATCTTTTACTCGAATTTGATTCACAGTTCCTGATTCAAATTATGAAATGCACCAAAAAGGATCCATATAAATTTATAAAATCATAAATTTATTACAAAGCCACATCTCAATCTCAAGAAATCCGCATAAAAATGCTTGATCCCTAGACACTTTTGATGTGTGTATTTCCTCATGGTCTGTATGTAAAATAGCCTGGATTTGAAGCTCGAGAGTTGGCTTTCAGGAAAATAATCTTCACGAGTATTACTGGAAAGAAATTTCGATGCAAGCGTATCTCCTACTCTAGCAAAAAAAAAATACTTCATCAGCAGAACGTGTGGGGTTAGTTTGCAAAGATGAAAGCTCGTTAGTAGGAGATTTATATTTTTGAAGATTTGTTATATTTTTTATTAGTTTCCAGGTTGCCTTAGGGATATGACTATTTTTTTAAATTCGATTCGTTCGTACTGTTTTTAATATTTTTTAGAATATTAGTTTATGGGAATTTTTGGGAATTTTTGATTGGTTCTTTTTTAGTCTTTATGAAAGCTTATCTCGATGTCTTATGCATTTGAGAAGCCCGGCAGTGATCCAGGGTTTGATAATTCCTTTCCTAGTAGGTATGGTATTGGAACGGAAGTTTGTGACAATTGCGTGAGATATAATATTGACTAGGTTAGCTGCTGCGATTTCAACGTCATTGGAATTAAGGACAGATAGGTAGTTAGTATTTTCAACGGCACTAACACAGGCTGAAATATCAACGTGTGTAGACATTGTAAACTGTTTATTTTTTGTAACTATAGTTTTGCAGAAGACAACTACAGGCGCGTGATCTGTAATAAAGGAGTTGAGTACTAATTTTATGACAGGCTTAGTTGACTTTACCATCACATGATCGAGGTAACTGTCTTTACGCGTAGGGAAGTTGTGAGCCGGTAGCATACCGTGTGAAGCGACTAATGTTAAATACGAGTCGGTGCATAAGTCAATTTGCTTAGGCGAAAGATTTATATTTAAATCTTCAACCTGTACAATAGTAACATTTAAACTTTCGCGTTGCATGATGATTATAACTATTTATTATTACTATACTTAAGCACTACTCTTGTTCTTAGAATTAATTTGTAACTTTGTACTTAAAAAATGTGAATAAATGAATTATGAATTATACGGGAATTAACGCGCATTGTTTACCTTAAAATTGCTTGACGTTTCGACCAAGTTGCACCGGCCGTGGTTACAAGCGGACTGTCGCAGCGATGTTAAGACTCCGTCAGGCCGATGAATCTTCATCCACTCTCACTTTTTTACTTCTCGAAAAGTAACGGTCACTGCACACTACACTGATTTTGTCCATGTTAACCGACTGCGAACCAATACGAGGTTGTGTTTTACGAATCACTGGATTCCACGTCACGGATAGTTTGAAGCCCTCTTCCTGAATGAAAGTTTTATGTTTTTTAATTTCAATCGCTTCACGCACAATTTGTGAATAAAAATGGCGGTCTGTGGAGAGGGTTTGTGGACGATGAAACTTAATCCAGTGATTGGTGTTCGATTGCAGTATGTGTTCTGCAATTGCCGATTTGTTCGCTTGCCGGTTTTTCACTGCTGCGATGTGTTCTTTTAGACTTTCCGCTATAGTTCGCTTTGTTTGGCCAATGTACGAACTACCGCAGCTGCAATCAATTTTGTAGACACCTGGCGTCTGCAGAGGTATAATATCCTTCGGAGTGCCCACCAAGTTGCCCACTTTAGCCAGCCTTGTGTAGATCGTACGGATCGAGTACTTTTTCATAATTGATCCGATCTTGACTGTCACTCCTCTGACGTAGGGCAAATAAGCAGGTTGTCTGTTCACCACCGGAGGTTTGTCACGTTTTGGGATATGCTTCATTCTTCGGTACACCTGATATCCGTTTTTCTTGAGTTCCTCCTGAACATGGACTAGCTCTTGCTCCACATGATCAGGGTTACAGAGGTCAAAGGTTCTGTTTTTCAATGACGTCATCACGGATTGTAGGTGACGAGGATGGTGATGTGACGTAGCATGCAGGTATCTGTCAGTGTGTGTAGGCTTTCGGTATACACAGTGTGATAGCGATCCATCAGCTCGCGCTGTTATCTTGATATCCAGGAATGACAACGATCTTTCCGTCTCCATTTCGCATGTAAATTTCGTCAACTAAAACTAAAAATAATCTTCATTTTGGGAAAGTAATCATTTTAGGATTTCAACATTTTCGGAATTCAACTTTCTGTTCCTGGAGGCATTGGTATAAAAAATAAAATTAACCATGTACCTGTCCCAAAAATGGTTTCCACTGAACTGATCTCTTTTTGTTCATCATGTGTTATTTGTTACTTCCGAATATTCACAATTTTGCATGTTTTTTTTTTAAGTTTTACAGAATCAATGTTCGCGTAAACTCTATACATTTACGTAAACACAGTTCTCACAACTTAAAATCACCTTCAAGAGAGCAATTTCTAGATTGCACTTTTCATAATTTTCCGGTAAAATACGTGTGACAATAAACGACACGTGTACGATAAATTAATTATTTTTGTAACCTGTTGTTTTAAAAAAATAATATATTTGTGTTGTAAATGGACGCCGACCTAGCACCTATTGTGAATTTCCATTGTGTTTAGAAAGGAAATATCCGTGAATCGCATGAGAAGCGACAATGCTGATAAAAAAGCCACGCAGTAAAAGTATTCAATGATTCTTTTACTGAGTGACTTTTTAAACCGGTGGCCAATCAATATAAATAATATAGTTGTACGATTGCCACAAAATTCGACTTTGGCGTAAATGTCTCGGTGCCGGAGTTGGTAAAGACATAGGGCCGGTACTCCTAAGGTTAAGGTTAAGGTTCTAGTCCTGCCTACATACATTAAAATTTATATGTATGGTTGCACTTAATCCCAAATAACATCAGGTACGAGTATCTGTTTGTAGTTTTTAAGAGACAACTCACGCATGTACATGATCTGTGCCGTCATTATAAAAATATAAATTCCAGGCAAGAGCATGTCGGATAGCTGTGTAAGATTATACAGCTGTTTCTACAAAAAAAATGCACTACATTTAAAAAAATACGATCTGAAATGTGCACCAGTATAAGAGAGTATCTTCATGGCACTTACGTCCTTTTGTTGAGAAGCGCAATTTTTCGATAATAACTCAAAGACGGTATATCGAATTATGTTGAATAATTTTAGCTAAAAATATTTATTAAGCGTTACTTTTGTATTTTTTTTAGATATTTTTGGTACAATGATTGAAAAGTTAAAGAGATAATTTTTGCGTCTTTAGCAGCGATTTTTTTCGAAACTATTCACTTAATCTAAAAAGTTTCTTTAAAACCTTAAAATGTTTAAATACCTGCCACACGTAGATGTTTGCTAAAAATAAATCAACTTATGTTACATGTATGAAGTACCTAATATAATCGACTGCCTCTGTGGCGCGGTGGGAGTGTATCCGACTGCTACGCGAGAGGTCGTGGGTTCGATCCCCACCCAGGATAAAACTTTGTGTGATGAGCACGATGGTTTATTCTGTGTCTGGGTGTAATTTATCTATAATATGTACGTATTTAGAAATATATAAGTATGTTTATCGGTTGGTTTCCATAGCACAAGCTCTGCTTAGTTTGGGATCAGATAGCTTTGTGTGAGTTGTCCGAAGATATTATTATTATAATATTATTTATAATTAAAAATAAATTCCCTAAAAATATTTATTTTGTTATTTAACTCTCGACCATGGCCTAAGGGCCTGTGGTACCGGCTAAGAATAGTGCTACCCCATTTTTTCTCGTGGATGTCGTAAAGGCGACTAATGCCCTATGCTAAACTATCGCTCAAGGCTGAACGGGAGAGCGTAGAACTACTCAACATCGAGTTTGTTGTATTTCGATCAAAATGTAGCCTAGCTTAAAGCCTCGATTTTGACTGGTAAATTTAAAAGCTACTATATTTAGCGCGGAAATAATGAGGAAACTACAATTACTGAAGTTACTGTGCTTACATTATGTGTACATTAATGACAAAAGTGAAGCCGCAGTACAGGCCCAACAATTATTATCAACGTTTATCAGCTATGCTATGCCCATAACCTAAATTTATAGGCTAGGCATGTCTATTCGTCGACGAAACTGCTTAGATAACGACTTAAAGCCCGGCGCTATTAAAATGGTATGCCCAAGTATCTATGTGCTCAACGACGATTGTCCTCTCGTCGCAGTTTTGTTGACGAGCTAGGGATTAATACATTTTTTTTCGAAACATAATTTAATAATAGCGATTATAAATTTTTAAGGTTTTAAAAACATATTTAAAGTCTGCAATGACGTATTTCTAAGAAAAATGTAAACATTTTAATAATCATTTTCAAAGGCCAATTTCCGAATGTCAATTTTTTTTTTGTGCTTATCTGCAATCAGTCAAAGACTATACGCAGATTTGTAGAAGATCCCTCATTCTTCACCATCTGTCACCAAGTTTTTGTATATTATGGCGTTTGAGTTGTTTCGTGTAGCTGATAGTCGCTAGCGTGGCAGCTATGTCATTTGGGTGATTTTCCAGCCGTGTTTTATATTTATACCCTGTTAGTTTTAATTCCTCCTCAGTTTTAATGCATAGAGCTTCATGGATCTCTGTGTTGGTAATAAACCATGGTGCATTTGAAATTGTTCTTAGAATGCCATTTTGCAACCTTTGCATTATGTTTACATTAGAGTCGCTAGCACTTCCCACAGCTGTGCGCCATACATCCATATTGGTTTCAGGATCATTTTGTATATCAGCAGTTTGTTATCGATCGACAGTTTGGAGTTACGTGCCATCAACCAGTAAATGTTTCTGAATCGCATGCACAGCTCATCTCGTTTTGTTTTGATGTGTTTTTTCCAGGTCAGCCTTTTATCCAGATGCATACCAAGGTAGCGTACAGATTCACTCTGTGGCAAAACATTGTCGCCCATTTTTACCGGAGCACAGTGAAATGTTTTAGATTTGCTGGCCTTGATTCCCCAGTTTTGAATCCATTCGCTGACCTTATCAAGGCTACTTTGCAAAACAGTGGATGCTACGATTGGATCATTGATGCTTGCATGAATTCCGGTGTCGTCAGCAAATGTAGCCATAGTAACACCTTCAGTTTCTGGGAGGTCAGCGGTGTGAATGATATATAATACGGGGCAAAGGACAGAACCCTGTGGAACACCCGCCATTATATCTCGAATAACGGACAGCTCTCAGTCCATTCTTGCCTGGAAAATTCTGTTTGTGAGGTATGACTCTAGCAACAGGTAGTAACTATGCGGTAGAGACGTTTTTATTTTATAAAGCAGGCCTTTATTCCACACTTTATCAAAGGCTGCCTGGATATCCAAGAATACAGCAGAGCAGTAGTGCTTTTTTTCGAAGGACTTCCTTATCTTCTCACAAACCCGATGCACTTGTTCTACTGTAGAATGTTGTTGTCTGAAGCCAAACTGATGCTGGGGTATTATCAGTTTTTCATTAAGCATTGGTGATATCCTACTTAAAAGAATCTTCTCAAATGTCTTGGACAGCACAGGCAAGAGACTTATAGGTCTATACGATGACGCGTCTTGCGGAGGCTTTTCTTGCTTGTGTAAAATTGTTACTATAGCTACCTTCCACAGTCTGGGAAAATATTGTACTCGGAGCACCCGGTTGAAGAGAACGACTAGAAAAACCAATATTTTCCTGGTAAGTTGCACGATGATTTCTTTAATGATGAGATCAAATCCAGGGGCTTTTTTATTTTGTAGTCCATTTATATTCCTCTTCAGTTCCTCAACTGTGACTGATCTTGGTAGAATGGCCAGTTGTAGATCCTGCTGTAGTGTTATTGCCTTCATCAAGTGTAAAGATTGCGGCTTGGTGTTTTGCAAACATGTCAGCTTTTTCTTTGCTGGTCATAGTCCAACCAGATTGAGTTTTAATAGGGCATTTATACTTATATATATATATATATTCAGTCGATTTTGTGGCAGTTAAATTTTCCAATTTATTTTGCAGTGTGGCATTATTTAAGCTATATATGGAGATTTTCAGCTCTCTATTAAGTGCCGCCTTATCTCATTTATATCCAGTTTGGTGCCATTTCCTCTTCTCCAGTATTTTCTGTTTTATCTCGAGAGGTACGTTCCCAACTGCCTGATAGTTCATCTCTTTTTTTATAGGGGTGTTAATCCAGCAAGTCTTTTGTATAAGATTGGTTACGTATTGCGTGGCATCATCTATATCGTCAGGTGTTTTTAAAGAGACTTTTACCTCTATGTTTTCCTCGATGTACTTTCTGAAGCCCTCCTAGTCAGTGAGATTATTGCACAAGGAATCAGGCCTCTCATAGGTAATGATGGACGTACTAATAGTCAGGATAACAGGGATATGGTCGGAACTACTGTCCTAACAGGACTCAGCCTTTATATAATTCCTAGTCCCATTATCACGAAAAAGTCTAACAAATCTGGTTTTTTATTTGGGTCTGTGGGCCAGTAAGTTGGTTCTCTTGATGAGATACAGTTGATATTATTTTTATCAAGACTTAGTTTTAGTTGCCTGCCTCTGGTTGTTGTTAGTCTTGAGCCCCAGTACGTATTTTTGGGGTTCCAGTCACCACCAGCCACAAATCTTTTCCCTAATGTTAAAAAGTAATCTGTGTAATTTGCTGCGCTAATTGTATGTCTTGGTAGACAGTATACTGCTGACAGGTTAACCTGTCCTAAGCTTTCTACTGCAATGGTCGTTGCCTGAATATACACACATCAAAAGTGTCTAGGGATCAACATATATTTTTGCAATAACTTTTCTCCTGATTAATTTTTTTTTTTTTATTTCTTTAAGGATTCATCAAATAAAGTGTTTTCGTTTGTCACAGTAACGATAAACCAAGTCACCTTTGCATTAATAAAGAAATTTGCCATTTTCCTAATAAAGGGATTTTTGACATTTGAACCACTAACATTAAAGTTCGAAAAAAAGACTGAAATAACAATTTTCTTTAAAATTTTATTGGGTAACTTAAACAATTAATAATCCGTGTTTCTACCGCGAACACTAACAACACAAGAACATCGGTTTGGCATACTCAAAATGAGTTCATCCAAATCACGCTGTGGAATGGCCGCCCATGTTCGTTGCAACAACAAAAAAAGGTCTTCTTGCGACTGGATACCCTCCATATTCGGCAGAGCTCTTCTCTGTAGCATATCCCATGCATGCTCAATCGGGTTCAAGTCTGGCGACTGAGCAGGCCAGGGCAGGACATTGATGTTAGCTGCGGCGAGAGTCTGTCTTACAACTCTTGCGGTGTGCGGTCGTGCATTATCATGCATTAACTGAAATAAGGGACCGATTTGCACTTGTAGAGGAACGATGACGTCTGATACAATCGTCTCAGCATAAATTTGAGCGTTGAGGTTGCCTCTGATCCAAATCAACTCAGTTCTTCCGCCGATCCAAATACCCGCCCATACCATGATGGTTCCACCACTATAAGGATGGACTTCCTGGCAGGATTTTAATCGCTGTTGGCGTCCAGGGGTTCTCCAGTGTCGTATACGTCTTGTATTCGGTCTCATACCAAAACGAGACTCATCAGAAAAGCACACGAAACGCCATTGTTCTTCTGCCCAATTTCTGTGTTCAAGAGCCCATTGATATCGAATCCTACGATTGTGCATTGCTATAGGTGGTACCCGTAGCGGTCTTCGGGAATGAAGGTTCACTTCATGCAAGCGGTTTCTGACTGTTTGGTCGCTAATTAAGTTCCCTGAAGAGTGATGAAGCCTCACGGCTAACATCATGGCGGTTATTGTTGGACCTCTTCGAGTTAAGATTTGAATGTATCGGTCTTGTCTCCGTGTGGTGCAGCGATACCGTCCTCCATGGCGCTCAGCCACGGTACCAGTGCTTCGGTAACGTGTCCAAAGTCGACTGATAACACTCTGACTTGTATTCAGAGCTAAAGCCACAGTACGTTGCCGGGAACCAGCTTCTATCATTCCCACGGCTCTGAGCATTTCTTCCCTGCTTAAATGACGTCGCCGCTCCATAATAACGTTGGTTTTAATCAGTAGTAGGGAAACAGTAGCACTAATAATGTCTTCAATGCGTTGTATGTTTTTATAGGGAAAATATTGACAGCTGATTTTCATCTTTTACTCGAATTTGATTCACAGTTCCTGATTCAAATTATGAAATGCACCAAAAAGGATCCATATAAATTTATAAAATCATAAATTTATTACAAAGCCACATCTCAATCTCAAGAAATCCGCATAAAAATGCTTGATCCCTAGACACTTTTGATGTGTGTAGTTTGTCCGAAATTCTGGGAGTACTTGGTGTTTTATAGAATTTCTTATTACAATGGCGGTTCCTGCATGGCTAGTTCCATCGGCATGATTGGTAGTTAAAACAACATCTAGCTGATTGTTGTATATCTAGAGTTCTAATTCAGCCTTGTTTGGGGCTAGACCATTGATGTTCCAAGTGCCCACTCTTAGGGCGATCATTTTGATATTTTTTCAACTAGGGTGACTATGAGACCCTTAGTAGCTCTTCTATTTTGTTGCTTACACTGGTATCAACTACCAGGTTTGTTTTTTTTTTCTTTCCTAATGTATCAGTTGTTGTTCTTGCCTTTCTTTAAGATGTGGTTGAGTATCTATGGAAATAGTTTTGCTTGGCAACTCTCGTGTTTTGGTCTTGAGCAAATAATAAATACAAAATACAATTTTTTACCATACGTCTTACAAGGATCTCTTTGTAGACTTTGCAACCTTTATAATTAGCTAGATGTGCTCCTTGGTAAAGGGCGCATTGTGCTGGCGTGTTACGGTCTTTCTTCGGGCACTCTGCGGTTTTACATCCACAGGCACATTTCACACATCGGTAAGGTCGCATGCAGTAATTTTTGGAATGACCGTACTGTTGGCACCTTTGATATTGTGGCAATGTTGTTTTCTTTTTTGGATCTTCGATTTCTATCGATCAGAGGTAGATATATCTTTCACTGCTGCGTTGTTAGCTCCTGGTTTAATGTTAACAAAGAATATGGAGGTTGGTCTCTTGTCCAAATTTCGAATTTATAATTTCACCATAGACTTCATTTCCAGTGTTCTCAATTGCTTTTTTGATTGCGCTATGCGTTGTATGGTGTAGATTTTTTATAACTACTCTATAGCACCGTTGGTCTTTCAAGTTAAAGGTATGTCCTATTAGACCTTTGTTTCGGACAAGAGTTATAACATTTTTGTATATCGCTGTATCCATGCAGGTTACTCTAAGTTGATTTCTGTTGACAATTTTTATTGTATAGCTGTCCTCTTCTGCTGCAGTCTGTAGCAATTCTACAAGTTTATTAACGTTTTCAATGCCGTGTAATATAATAGGTGGTGGTTTACTAGGCAGTTTTTCTGTTGTTACAACAAGCAATAGATTCACTAACCTATTGCTTGTTATGATCTGTTTTGGCGACGGGGATTCGATTTTCTGCCTTTTTCGCTTGTGATTCCTGCCCACAGGAACTCTTTGCCATTCTGGTGGTTCCGGTTCTGGCTCGTCTGAATTATTATTATACAGCATTGTAGTAACAGTTTCTGACTAGGAAATACTTCCCAGTGACGAGCTTCTAGTTCTTGTAAACATAAGCATAGAGTATCTGCTGAAAAAATCTATTTCCAGTAGTATTCACTGATGTAGAGGCCGGGTTACTCACCCCTGCACAGTCTTCGGTAGCTAATTTCACACCATGAGGCCCGGGTACCTTATGGTGCCGGGGATTGACCGGATCGCATGACAAATCACATTCTTCATTTTCCATATTTTCTTAAAAAGAGAGCGACAGTAGTAGCAAGTGTTTCCCATGCACAGGTCCCTCGGTCTTTTAGAGGATATTTAGTCACTCATGATCTCCGATGGCCAGTTAGATGGGTTTTTGACCGCCGCCCATGGCTCGGCGTTGACGAATTTTACTGCTAGTTTCGTCGTTCACAACCAACCCTCCTCTTTTCTCATCCGCTCTTGGGACCGGCAACGGCAAAGTTAAAATCAAAGAATGTCAATATTTGACAATAAAAAAATCATATAGATAACACTGAAGGGCGAGTATTGTAACATGATTTATCATTTTGTTTAATTATTTGCATTAATTTATACCTCAAATAATAAATGTGTCGCGAATTTAAAGAAATTCGGTCCAGAGTTTTATGTAGCCTATGATATTGATCTACTAATTTGTGCTTATTTTTCGTATTCACTGAGTGACCGTCACTATTTTTGTGATATAAATGCATATTTTGTCATCACTATGTGCAGCACTGACTGTCATTACCTTGCTCACCTACAAGGTGATCTTTACGCCTGTTTTGAAAGACCCCATGTCGTAGGTAGGAGAAAACATATTATGTGCTGGTAGGGAGTTCCATTTGTTGGATGTGCGGCAGAGAAATGACCGAATTTCTTAGTTCGGGATGAAATTACATTTACGGTCAGATGGTGACATCGAAGGCCAGCACGCGTGCTTCGATTTAGGAAGGGAGAAGGAGGAATCGGAGCATTCGCCGTGGTAATGTCTATAGAAGACCCTTAGCGCTGCTACATCTTTACGCAGTTGCAGAGGTTCCAGTTATTTAGAAACCTCTGCATCGTCTTTAATGCGCATTGCGCGTCTGCAACTCATCTAAGGCATCAAGTAGATATTTAGTGGATCCATCCCAAAGGTGAGAGCAGTACTCGACACAAGACCGGACGTAGGTCTTGTAGAGTAAACCAAGGTGTTCAGGAGTAAAAAACCGTCTCATCTTGTTCAGGACACCAAGTTTCCGTGAAACAGTTTTGACATCATCAATCACAAAATCAAATCATGTGTTCGTTGTCAACGATGTGTTCTTTTGGATTTAGGTCGCAGCAAATTTCAATACCCAGCACTATGACATTGCTTTGGAACCTCAGTGATCGGCTTCGAAGAGAAAGAAGGGGATGGAATGGCGTTTTTTTTCTCGGCATCCTGGATAGGTAAGAATTCGGGTATAGGGCAATGGAATACATTGCCCCATACACGAATTCAAGAAGGTACGTTGAGTTGTATTAACTTTAAACAACCCCAGCACCCACAGAATCCATGTAAAGCGTAAAATGAATGTGTCATAGACGATAAAATAAGAAATGTTCAGTTACATTGTACACAATTTTGGTTCTCTTATAGTTAGTTATTGTATTTTTAAGCCTAAACTTCTGCAATATTTATATTTTACAATACTAACTCTTAAAGATTTTAACTGTGTTTTAACACCGATGTTACCTCATTACTAGCTTTTATTTAACTTGCCCTGTTAGTGAGTTAGCTTTTTGGATGTTAGTTTATGTGAATCAAGTCTTGGAAGCTAGATTAGTACCTCTTCCTTACGTTCGATAAGGCTCAAATATGGTACACTAGTGTATCTTTGATGAAAATACAATTAAGCGGTACTATATTATTATACTTGTTTTGGTGATGGAGTCGGGAGGTGGCCATAGGAACACAAAAAAAAATACTGAAAAAAGAAACCTAGCAAGCTGGACTCATTTTATTCGTCTTGACCCGACGTTTCGATTTTGCACCGATCGTGTTCACGGGTCAACGTCAGGTAAATAAAAGGTTCGTACCTTTAAATAATTCACGCGATTAAGTCCCGAAATATATCTAATATGTATAAAAATCGCGAAAATTTAAATACTAAGATTTACTATTTTAAACGCGGTTAATTTATCAAATAAACGTGGATTGTTTTACCAAGGTTGCATTTTATAAGCAAAGATAAAGTTTTGTGAATATTACTTTAACAATCATGTTTTGACAATGTATTTCCAGAGAAAACAACATGCTATTAACATAATTTGCTTGAAGCGTTCCTTATTCGTATGGATTGTCTACTTATTGAAAAGTGTGTTACCAGTATATAGTTATGTAAATCTGTTATCTATAGTTGAAATATGTAGCAGCGACATGTGTATGTCAAATTGATTTCACACACGTGATTCTAGTTTTTCAGCAGTTAATAGGCGATTGCGAATATTACTTTCAATAGACTATTTGCGCAATGAATTGTTTTGCATTATCATAATATACGTTTTGTTTAACAATAGTGAGGGATCCAGGGCTGGATTTAGGGATGTGGAAGCCCTGGGGCAATTATTGGCCTAATTATTTTCCGAATGAAAAAAACGTTCATTGCGAATACTGGTTATGAAATTGTTATAATAATCATACGATTTTTATTTTTTTTAAAGACGACTCGCGCGGTATGTTAGCCCTGTGTCACAAAGTACACCCAGACTCGAAACACCAATTTGTGGATCACACAAATTGGTGTCCCGTGTGGGAATCGAACCCATGACCTCTTGTGTAACAGCGGGACATACTCCCACCGCGCCACGTACATATTAAAAGGAAGACGAACATACCTACATATAAAAACGAAGACCTCAAAAAGGTCCAATCGATTTTAAGATACGTCATTAATAGTTCTCATTGCCGGTTGCAATAATTTATTTGAGGTAAGCTCAATTATATAGTTCAGCCAAATCCATCGATAGTTTGATTATTGAGACCGGCCGTAAGTTACCTTGTAATTATCTTACAACGACTAAAAAGTATTTAATAAAAATAAAAAAAGGTAATTCGTACCTGCAAAAAAAAAAGCAAACCATATTAAACGCATGATACGATAATGATATGATAACCCATCATATCATTATCGTATCATGCGTTTAATATAATGAAATAAATAGGACAAGGATAGATAAAATAACTTGCGATAAAAATTTGCTACAGTCAAGTGATATAAAAACAGAGGTCTTAAGACTATTTAAAAATAAACACAATTGAATTGTTAATTAATTAACAGGGATATAATCTACTATAGTGTGTGTGTGTATGTGTGTGTGTACGTTTACTTCAGAGTACGAATCGTGTTTTCTAGTAGCCATTCTGTGCCGATTCTTTTGCACTCAAATTTACATTTGGGGTGTATTTCTAGTATTTTTTTAACCTTGTAATTTATGTAACCACTTAGACTTACTGCGTTAACACTACATACCACATAATAAAGTCATGCCGTCATGCGTTATTATATTTAGAAGGGTCATAAGGGGTTAGCTTGTGGGCAGATAAGATTAAATTTAGAATAAACAGCTTACGGACAGATAAAAAATCACAAGTATTATAAAGTTCAGTAGTAGGAAATAGATACCGCAACCCGAAGGTTGGTTACCTTCAGTAGTGCCCTCTGGGCACGTTCCAATTTTATAAGATTGGTTTTTGTTGTGCCGCCCCAGGAAACATTACAGTACTGATTAAGAGACTACAACAGTGCGAGGTACACAAGTTTAACCACCTTCTTATCTGTGACATATGGCAGGCTCTTAAAAATAAATATTAGTTTCTCTAGTCTAGATGAGAGAGTGTCTACATGATTACTAAAAGAAAGTGTATCGTCGATCTGTATATATTCTAGATATTTGATACAGCTGGTTATATTGACATTAGGACATTTACAAGGGGCTTTTGGCAACGTTGTATCACATGTATGTACCAGCGAAGCATTTTTTTTTGGCAGACATTGGATGCCACTATCACTGTGACTCAGGCCGCCGAGGCGGTGTTGATATCGACTTCATTGCGTCAATAACTATTTTGTTCGTGTGTACTATGCCGTGTAAATGTTTTATTAACTTTTTCGTACAGTGATGAGTTCTCATCAGAAATGATCGAGTTGACAGGATAGGGGTGGAGTGGTTATTTATCTACGTAGCATATTTTCTTATAAAGACTGAAAAATGACTGCCTCTGTGGCGCGGTGGGAGTGTGTCCGACTGCTACGCAAGAGGTTGTGGGTTCGATTCCTACACGGGGACACCACTTTGTGTGATCCACAAATTGTTGTTCCGAGTCTGGGTGTACTTTGTGTCCGTGACTTGTATGTTTGTAAAGTCCCCCGCGAGACAGGGCTTGTACCCTAGTGCGGGAGTCGTCTTTTAAAATGAAATAAAAAAAAACTCTGTACGCATCGGCCTACAGATGAACTTGGATAAAACCAAGGTCATGGTCAATGAACATGTACTACCGGAACCGATAGCGGTGCACGGCGCCGTTCTCGAAGTAGTTCAAAAATATGTGTACCTCGGGCAGTCATTGCAGTTAGGTAGAAACAACTTCGAGGACGAGGTGAACAGGAGAATTCGGTTGGGTTGGGCAGCGTTTGGGAAGTTACGTCAAGTTTTCTCATCGTCGATCCCACAATGCCTTAAGACTAAAGTCTTCAATCAGTGCGTCCTACCCGTCATGACATACGGAGCCGAAACGTGGACACTGACGGTACGGCTGGTCCACAAGTTCAAAGTCGCTCAGCGGGCTATGGAAAGGGCTATGCTCGGAGTTTCTCTTAGGGATAAAATCAGAATTGAGGTGATTCGGCAGAGAACCAAAGTTATCGACATAGCCTACAGGATTAGCAAGCTGAAGTGGCAGTGGGCTGGCCATATTAGTCGAAGAACCGACAACCGTTGGGGTAAACGAGTTCTTGAGTGGAGACCGCGTCTCGGCAAACGTAGTGTAGGACGCCCTCAGGCCAGGTGGAGTGATGATCTACGCAAAACGGCTGGCAGGAGCTGGATGCGAGAGGCCTATGTCCAGCAGTGGACTGCGATAGGCTGATGATGAAAAAAAAAAAACGTTCAAAAATACTAGTTCATAATAAAAAATCATAACTCCTGTGATAACGACCATGGGTTTTAAGATAAGATAAGATAAACATTTATTTCTTAGTAAATGGTACATTGAGTTCTTACAGTAGGTAAACATATTGAATCACATATACTACCATTGCTGGTGTAGAAATAGTAGGTTAACGTAACATTCAAATTATTATAAATCTATTGCAAGATTCTTTAACATATTAACATTCATCACAAACTTATATCAAATTATTTATTTATTCATAATATGCTCGGAATCGAATCGAATCGAAATCGAATTTATTCATATATCCATGATTTTAAAATTCATCAACAGAATAAAAACACATGTCTAAAAGCCATGGAAACATATTATTTTTGAATTTATGTGTCGGTAATGTTCTCATTTCTGGTGGTAATTTAATAAAAATTTTGATTGCCATACAACAGACATTCTGCTATATAAATGCAATCTTTGGGCTGGTATTTTCCAGAATGTTTTTTACTCAGTCTTATGGACACTTGTGCATTCAATGGGAACAACTCAGGATATTTCTTTACAAACATACAGATTTCAAAGATAGACAGGCATGGAAGTGAAATTTTTAATTTTTTAAATAATGGCTTGCAATGATCTCCATATTCTGCACCGATTATAGCTCTGATGCATTTTTTTTGTACAATGAAAGCACTTTCGACGTCTACTGAATTACCCCTTATCACTAAGCCATAACGCAGTACCGATGAAACATAACCGTGATACGCATTAAGGGCAGCTTGTTTGCTGGATGCTTGCTTTAGCTTTTTAAGTGCGAATACAAACCTATCAAGCTTGGTACACACTTTTTCCACGTGTTTTTTCCAATTTAGTTTATTATCAATAATTATACCTAAAAATAAAGCAGATTGTTCACATTGTAAATTTGTGTTAATGTGACGTACTTTTGTCGGTATTATTGCCGAGTTGTGTGCTTGAAATTAAACGAGTTTTGTTGTACCAATATTTACTTGAAGATTGTTATTTTTTAGCCATTCGATTGCTTTAGACATCTCACTGTGTGTTTCAAATTCTAAATCAGTTTTATTCACACATCTTATTGTCAATGTAGTGTCATCAGCAAATTGGATACATTCATGCTTTAGTGACTTACTAAGGTCATTTATATACAGTGTAAATAGTTGTGGGCCCAGTACACTTCCCCGTGGAACGCCAGTGCTGATGGTTCTTAGTTTTGAAGAATACGTACTTCTAGTATTGTTTTTTATTTTGGTGATAACCGTTTTCTGCTGGCGATTAGACAAATAGCTATTAAGCCAATCATGGGTCTTACCCCTTATGCCATATCTCTCTAGCTTACAGAGCAATCGTTCGTGTGAGACAAAATTAAATGCTTTGCTCATATCTAGGAATACTGACAAGGTAGGTAATTTATTATTAAGTGACTCAGTACCTAGTTTATCTAAAGAAAAGCAAGCTAGTGAATTATTTTTCCTAAAGCCAAATTGATTCCTAATTATTATATTGTATTTATTTATAAAACTACTCATTTTGTCATTCCTTGCCTTTTCAAAAATTTTTGCGAAGATTGATATTAGCGTAATGGGCCTATAATTACCCATATCAGTTTTAATGCCCTTTTTTAAATAGAGGTTTAATAATAGATTTTTTAAGCCTAGTTGGGTAGAGGCCTTCTTCAAATGAGCGGTTAATTAAGTAGCTAAGCGGAGATGCTATGATTTTTGCACTTAATTTAACTATTGCTGTGGTGACTTCGTCATATCCAGTAGAATTAGTGTTCTTTAAGGAGTTAATAATCTTTATAATGTCAGTATCATTCATTGGAGTCAGAAATATAGAATTTAAAAATGATTTAATCCTAATATTATTTAAATTATGTTTGTTATTTAAATTATTTATATGTGTCAGTTCAATAAAATAATTGTTGAATTGATTACATATATCATTAGGATCATTAATTATTTTGTTACCGTCTAATATTTCAATGATGTCATTATTGTTATTCTGATTATTTAAATTATATTTTATAATTGACCATGATGCTTTACATTTATTTTGCGAATGTAATTATTTATTTGTTGTGATTTTGATATGCATTTTTTTAAGGTTTTAGTATATTTCCTGTACTTTTTCTTGTGATAGCTTTTGCATAAAGCATTGTGTTGATATTCGTAATACAAAAGTCTCGTTTTAACGCACGATATTTTCAAACCTTTACTAATCCATCTATTTTTTATCGGTTTATTTGTTTTCTTAATTCGTAATTCAGGAAAGTTCAGTTTATAGAAGAGTGTAAAAAGGTCGTGGAATGCATTAAAGGCTTTATTGCTGTCGGTTTGTTCGTACACTTCATTAAAACTTAGGGCTACTATGCATTCTAAAAAAATATTTGCGTTACTTTCACGATAATCCCTTTTCGTCTCATACCAGTATTTATTATTCACCGTTGACTTAGTACAAGTATTTTTAAGATCTAACACTAGTGTTTGTCCTGTGTCATGATCAGAAAGACCTAAATGATGAGAACAGGTTTATAAACTATTTGTGGGAATATTACTCGCTATTTGGTCTATGCTGGTATGTTTTCTAGTGGGTATTTTAATATGTGGTACAAAGCCAAAGTTATTTAAAATAGGTATTAACTCTTTTGAGTACTTATTGTGTTTTAGTATGTCTATGTTTCAGTCCCCGCATAGATCTATTATGTCTTTTTCCTTTGTGGGTTAGATTTTACAGCAATATTAGCGGAATCCTATAAACACAAACTATGATTAAATTGTGGCTTAGCATTTCTATACCACAGCATTCAAAAGAGAAATCAACAGCGTATTTACTTGCTACTGGCAATGGACTAAATACTAAATTATTTTTTACTAAAACACATGTTCCACCTCTTTTCATCCCATGTCTTGTGTAGCTAGCTGCCAGTGTGTAGTTTGTGAGAACAAAATTACTTTCATGTCCTGATTTTATACTTTTTTCAAAGTTTCACTTAGACAGATAAAATCTATAGCGCCCATTTGCTTCGCAAAGTTGTTGATTGTTATTTCAAACAATTCTAGTTTATTTAATATTCCGGCAATGGTTTGATGCAATAATATAAATTTTTGTTTATCTTCATCTGAACTTTTTTACTACTGACTACATTTATCCGTTGCGGAACGAAAAAGAGATTTATGAGCATTTTTAGACGGCTTTTTTGAGTTACATTGGTCATACTCAATAGGGTATGCTTCTATATCAATAAGAAGGCGATGGGAAATACTGTCGTGTATACGTTTTATTCCGAGTTTATTAATTTTGCCCGTCGTATACGAGAATGTTTCATGAGTAAGAGCCTGGTTACTGTCAACAAAGTATGCATAACTATGATTTTCTATGTCCATGCAAAGTAAACTATCAAACATTTCTATTTTATAATTATATATCAGAGCTCCTTGTACATATGTGGTACAGCATATAATAATGTTAGTATGGACAATTTTTTTGAGAGATTCTCTAATCAAACTGACGAGTTCAATTAATTTGTTATTGCCTTTAAAGTCATGGTTTCCAATAAAAATTATACAGTAGTCATCTATAGTAAAATGCTGAACCCTAAGTAAAATATTTGACATATTTTTTAAATAAGTATTACGCGACAGGTAATGGCAATATTCAAAATGTTGTCCAAAAGTGTCTTCTAAAATATCTAGAGTACCAGAGTGGTTACAATTACTGATGATGACTAATTTTCGTTTTCTTGGGAGTTGGATCCCTTGGAGGTTTTCCAGGGATTTTTTTTTCCATGTGTGTTCAGTTCTGGTCCGGTAGTATCATGAGATGTACATGCTTTTTCTGTGCAGGCTTCTCGAAATGTGGTTTTTTATTTAACTCCACTATCAGCCGATAAACATGTTATATCGTCTCGATTACTTCTTTTTTCATGCGATATGAGCGCAGAGTTTCTGAATGAGTCAGTAAGTCAACGTTTAACATTAGGTTTCCGATTGGACGATTGTCTTAATGTTGATAAAGGACTTTTGCATATTTGTTTTAATATTTTATATATATTGTTTTATTATTTATTTCATCGTTCATTTCATTTCGGCATAATGCCGTATTACGTGTAGAAACGTCTAGCTTTCTATTTAAGAATTTATCCGAATATGATGAGTTGATGGAGATGCTCATGTCCATTTTTTTCCAGAGACCTGCACTTTTTTAAGGGCCGTCGATGAGTTACATTGTCAAAATTATTCATTGCTGTACACGTTGATAAGGATCAACTTAACTGTATTATTTTATTTATGATCTCCAACACTTAATATGAAATATTCAAAAAGAGCTCCGTTGTAAACAGGATTCGATATATTAGACTGCCTCTGTGGCGCAGTGGGAGTGTATCCGACTGCTACGCAAGAGGTCGTGGGCTCGATCTCCACCCAGTATAAAACTTTGTGTGATGAGCACGATGGTTTATTCTGTGTCTGGGTGTAATTTATCTATAATGTGTATGTTTTTAGAAATATATAAGTATGTTTATCAGTTGTCTGGTTTCCATAGTACAAGCTCTGCTTAGTTTGGGATCAGATAGCGTTGTGTGAGTTGTCCCAAGATATTATTTTTATTCTCTTTATTAAAATACAATACATATAAGTACGTTTTTAACTATAGGTAACAAAAATTAAATATATATAAAAATATAAAAAATAGTGTGCCACCGGCATCGGGTACAGGGACCAAGCTACCGGTGGTTACGGCCCCAGAGAAAGGAACCTCCTCACAATGCGAGCCGTGTCCAGAAGTACTACCTTCTGCATCAAGCGCTTGGTCCAACCGTCTAACGCGAGCCTCTCAAGGTGTTGGTCGAGGCTCTTGACAATCAAACCATTATTATTATTATTCCCTTTATTTATCATTTCTCTAATTTTTTACACTATTAAATATTTATATAAAAAAATAATAAAAACATTTAATTGTATAAAAAATTGCAAATCCACCGGCGTCGGGTACAGGAACCAAGCCAACGATGGTTAGGGCTTCAGGGAGAGGAACCTCCTCACTATACGTGCCGAGGCAAGGAGTACGGCCTTCTGCATCAGGCCCTTGACCCAACTACCCAACGCGAGCCTCTGTAGATGTTGGTCCAGGTTCTTCGCAACAAGTCAGTGGACTGATACAACTATCGGCACAATGACTGCTGAATCCACATCCCACATGTCAACAATCTCGCGGGCTAAGTCCAAATATTTTATTTCCTTATCTATTTCTGCCTTCACGAGATTATTGTCATGCGGGATGGTGATGTCAACAATCATTGCGCGGCGCTCTAATCGATCTATCATCACTATGTCAGGCTTATTGGCGACAATAGTCCTGTCAGTGATGATAGATCGATCCCAGTACAATGTGGCACGACCCTTTTCGAGAACAGGGTCGGGTGCATAGGTACCTGTAATATGGTACCTCTGTTTCCACAAGGTAATATTTCAGGGCAAGTTGCTGATGGACAATTCTGGCTACTTGGTTATGTCTATGCAAATACTCGCCGTAAGCAAGACGAGAACAATCAGAGATAATATGTCTGAGGGATTCTCCGGGATGATGGCATGCCCGACAGATGTCAACCGTCCCATCCTTCATTATATATCTCTGATAGTTATTCGTCTTAATAACTGTTAGGATTAGTATCAAAATAATATACTTACTCGCTGCACTACTAGCGTTGTCTATGACGAACATGCATTCTGTGTACCAACCTACGTGTATCTTAAAAACAATAAATTTAGTCTTTGAGAAACCACCACGCGTGTTTCATTAGGTTATGGGCCCAGTCCCGTTTTTACTAAAATATCAAGTAATTTTATTGTGCGGAAGTAATAATGTCGACGTCAGGGTACTTAGTAAATGTGCCGAAACTCAAAGGAAGAGAAAATTATGACGATTGGGCGTTCGCAACAAGCAATTTTTTATTACTTGAAGGAATTGACATTGAAAATGTGCCGGCGACTATCAGTGAAACTGAGATGAAGAAAGCCAAAACAAAACTCGTAATGACTATTGACTGTTCGTTATATGTGCATATCAAGAGCGAGACTACAGTGGACGGTGTGTGGAAAAAATTGAAACAGTTATTTGATGACAAGGGGTATCAACGAAAAATAAGTTTGCTTCGAACATTGATTTCTATACGTCTCGATAACAGTGAATCCATGACATCATATGTATCTCAAATGGTCGAGACAGCACATAGATTGAAGGGGACAGGTTTCGAAATCACAGACGAGTGGATTGAGTCATTACTTTTGGCGGGACTTCCAGATAAGTATTCACCGATGATAATGGCGATAGAACATTCCGGAATCGCCATTAGCGCTGACGTCATAAAAACAAAGTTACTTGATATGAGTTCGGAGGTTGGCACTTCTGAAACGAACTCTGCATTTTGGTCAAAACAACAGCGGTCAAAAAATGGCAACACTAACCGAAAACAAATGTCAACGTCAAATGACATGTCATCCAGCAGTAAACAAATAAAGTGTTTTAATTGTAAGAAAATCGGCCATTACAAAAATAAATGTCCTGAACCAAAAGCAAATAAACAAGTGAATGTTTTTAGTGCGGCGTTTTTCAACGGTTGTTATAGCACAGAAGACTGGTATGTTGATTCAGGCGCAAGCGCACACATGACGTCAAATCAAAGTTGTTTACTTCAAACCCGACCAGTGCACGGAAACAAAGAAATCGTAGTGGCAAATCAAAAGACGGTGCCTGTAGTTAGTGTTGGTGAAACACAAATAACGACGTGCGTAAACAGTTCTCAGTATGATGTGATTGTGAAGAATGTATTGTACATACCTAATCTCACGACAAACTTATTGTCCGTAAGCCAACCTATAGCTAATGGCAATAGAGTAGTGTTCAAAAAGGATGTCTGTTTGATATACAACAAAGTGAATGAGCTTATTGGTACAGCAAATTTGACAAACGGTGTGTACAAGTTAAACACAAAAAAATTCGAGAATTCGTTATCGGCGATGTCGACATGGCATAAAAGGTTAGGACATATAAATAGTAAGTCCTTACAGAAAATGAAAGAAGGAGCAGTAGTAGGAGTTTCTTTTGACAAGAAAGCTGACATACAAATACAGAATTGTGAAGTGTGCTGTGAGGGAAAACAGACACGTTTACCTTTCCCATCAGCTAACCATAGAAGTGAAAAACTACTGGATGTAGTACACTCAGATTTATGCGGGCCGATGAAGACTAAGTCAATTTGTCAAGCAAAATATTTTCTTCTGTTTGTGGATGATGCCAGCAGAATGACATTTGTTTACTTCTTGAAGGAAAAGAACCAGGTGTTCCAGCATTTCAAAGAATTTCGAAGCTTAGTTGAGAATCAAACAGGAAACAAGATAAAAATATTGAGAACCGACAACGGAGGTGAATTTTGTTCATGTGAGATGGAGAGTTACTTAAAACAAGTGGGTATTGTCCATCAGAAGACCAATCCTCACACACCGGAGCAGAATGGGCTCTCAGAGAGGTTCAACAGAACTGTAGTTGAACGGGCAAGATGTTTATTGTTTGAAGCGGATCTCGACAAAAGGTTTTGGGCTGAAGCAGTTAATACTGCAGTATACTTAAAGAATAGAACGCCAGCCGCCAGTTTAGGCATAATGACACCATTTGAGAGGTGGACAGGTGCGAAACCAGACCTAAGCCATGTCAGAATTTTTGGCAGTAAGGTAATGGTGCATGTTCCCAAAGTACAAAGACAAAAATGGGATAAGAAGGCTGACAAATTGATTCTAGTTGGGTATCCAGATAATGTAAAAGGATACAGATTGTATAACCCCAGAACTAAAAAAAATACTACGAGCAGAGATATCATTATTATGGAGAAAACAGAGTCGGACACAGCTCAGATAGTAGTAAATAATTGTGATAAAAAACCAGAGATGAAAGAAGATGATGAAAGTCTACAAGAAAAAACAGTTTCAGATCCAAATGATTCAACATATATTTGTGAGTCATCAACTTCCGGGGATGATTCTTATCAATCTATGGCTGAGGAAGAGTCTATCACAGAGGATGAAGTACAGGTGAAGCCAGATACTAAGCGTAGGAGAAAGCCAGTAGAAAGATATGGTATGACTAACCTCTGTATTCTGGACAACCTGGAATCTTGCAATGAAGAACTCGATTATGAAGCTGCCATGGGTGGACCAGATAAGGAACAGTGGAGACAGGCGATGACAGATGAACTGAAGGCTTTCAAAGACAATCAAGCATAGACATTTGTAGATAGAAAAGAAGCTGATAGAGTGGTACGGTGTAAGTGGGTATTCAAGAAAAAGTACGAAAGTGATAATAGTGTGCGTTATAGGGCAAGACTGGTCGCAAAAGGTTTCACCCAAAAAGAAGGTGTGGACTACACTGAAACATACTCACCAGTGCTTCGTTACTCTACATTAAGACTTTTATTTGCTTTAAGTGTCAAACTTAACTTTGAAATTACTCACTTAGATGTAACTACAGCATTCCTTAATGGTTATTTACATGAAAATGTGTATATGCAAGTACCACCTAATTTGGATTGTAAAGAAAATTGTGTTCTCAAATTAAATCGTGCAATTTATGGTTTAAAACAATCAGGGAGGGCTTGGAATGAAAGAGTAAATGATTGTTTATTAAAATTGAATTTTGTTAAGTCAAAGTTAGAACCATGTCTATACATAAAAAAAATTTAAAAGGAGCAGATCATAATAGCAATTTTTGTAGATGATTTTTTCATTTTTTCAAACAGTGGTGATATGGTTAAGGAGTTAAAAACCAACCTAATGTCAAAATTTAAAATTAAGGATTTGGGGCAATTAAAACAATGTTTGGGTATGAGGGTAAATATGTATGAGAATGGCTGTATTTCCTTAGATCAAGAAAAAGGTGTAGATGTTTGTCAACAATACCCATATCAACAATTGATAGGTAGCTTAATGTACCTAAGTGTTTTAACTCGTCCAGATATTTCATACAGTGTAAGTTACTTGAGCTAATTTAATAATTGTTATTCTCATAGTCATTGGAAGCATGCAAAACGGCTATTTATTTAAGAAACTTGCTTTGTGAATTTGTCGGCAGTTGTGACTATGTAATCATATTGTATAATGATAATCAAGGTGCTCAGATGTTATCGGAAAACCCATTATTTCATAAAAGAACCAAGCACATAGATGTGCGCCATCATTTTATTAGAGAAGTGGTAGCTAATAATCTCATTAAGATAGTTTACCTGCCAACATCTGAAATGCCAGCAGACTTGCTGACCAAGGGATTAACTAGTATAAAGCATAATTATTTTGTAAAGAAATTGGGTATTCAAAGCATTGTTTAATGGATGACTGTATACTGTTGTTTTTTTTTGTTTGATAAGATACTGTACCAAAGTTTGGATTATTTTGATAAGTGGAGATGTTAGGATTAGTATCAAAATAATATACTTACTCGCTGCACTACTAGCGTTGTCTGTGACGAACATGCATTCTGTGTACCAACCTACGTGTATCTTAAAAACAATAAATTTAGTCTTTGAGAAACCACCACGCGTGTTTCATTAATAACTTCATCCATAATCGCAAAAACAAAACCTTCGGTTTTCCCAAATAGGTCACCAAACCGTAGCCAGGACACAGATGATAATGTGTCTACATCCGGTTCATTTAAGGCCCGATAGAAGCGTCCATGCAGTTCCTTGCCCTTCCATATTTCCCGGCGGTCATCAATACCAAGTATCACAGGTTTGCGCCAGTTCTCTTTTGCCAAAGCAAGCGGGGTGAGCCCATTGTCCACGGCAACTACATCTCGGTGCATATCAGCGTCCACGTGAAGGAAATATTTCCTGAGGTTGCATACCTCGCGGTTGTGTAGGGTCTTGGCATTTAGGAAACCACGACCCCCACACATCCGCGGGATATACAACCTCATCACTGACGAGCGCGGATGATGCATTCGGGATGCAGTCAACAGTGACCGGACTCTCCTATCCAAGGCGTCCAATTTGGTCTGAGTCCACTTAAGTATGCCGAAGGAGTACATTAAGAGCGGCATGACCCAACCGTTGCAGGCGCGCACCTTATTGCCGCCTGAAAGAAGACTGTTAAGTACTTTTTTAAGACGCTTTTTTTAGAAGAAGCGCTCCTGCAACGCTTGTTTTATATCCGCATTATTAATACCCAAAGCCTGCGACATACCTAAGTATTTGTAGGTGTCAGTCCCGGAGAGTGATCGAAGTTGAGTGGAATCAGGCAGTTGTATTCCCACGGATTCCATCACCCTCCCTTGCTTTACATGCATAACCGCACATTTATCCACCCCAAATTCCATCCTGATGGAGCTGCTGAAGGCTTTGGTTACCTTCAGCAGATCCATCAGTTGTGTACTGCTAGTGGCAAATAACTTAAGGTCATCCATGTATAGCAAGTGAGATATCCCCTGACCTCTCCGCAACTTATAGCCTAGTCCTGAATCCTCCAGTAGGGTACTGAGTGGGTTCAGAGCCAGACAGAACAATAATGGACTCAGACTGTCGCCCTGGAAAATTCCCCGCCCGATCCTCACAGGCTTGCCGTTGCCCAGAGTCTGGTGACACCCTGGATAGTGAAGGACCGTTCTTCATTGCCCCATACACGACTTAAAGAAGGTACACAGAGTTGCATTAACTTTGTACAACTCCAGCACCCTCAGGAGCCATGTATGTGGCACAGAGTCATAAGCCTTCTTATAGTCTATCCAACTCTTGCGGCAACGGTGAGCCTGTTCACTAATGGTCATGTCTATGAGGAGAAGCTCCTTAGTACCACGGGCCTCACGCCTTCACCCATTCTGAGATAGTGACATGATGTTATTGTCTTCGATATGTTTATTGATTTTGTTTCTCAGAATGGATGTAAGCAACTTATACAACGTTGGAAGGCACGTTATTGGTCTGTAGTTTTTGGGGTCTATGGTACTACCGGTCTTGTGGAGCAAGTGGGTAATGCCTTTTGTCATAAAGTCCGGTAACGAACTGGACTCAAGTGATACTTGGAACCGTAAGGCCAAGCAAGCATGTGAGCTACGTAGCCACTTAATGCAGAAGTTGTGCAATCCATCGGGGCCCGGTGACTTCCAATTTGGTAACTGTTGGGCTGCTAGGGCTACGTCTTCGACAACGATATTTGTTGTCGGCATTTCTGCAATGGGCTCACATGCTCGCTCAACAACTTGCATCCAATCACCTACGGTGTGGACGACGGGTACCGACCAGATGTTGCGCCAGAAAGTCTCCATAGCATCATCATTCGGCAAGCACCCATCGTCACCACCAGGATCCGCTCGCTCCCATGTTCGATAAACCCACTTCTAATCACTTTTGAATATGCGGTTCTAGATGTATCTCTCCACTGTCTCCTGTATCTACGAATACGGTTTACCCACGCATAAATTTTTTGTTTGTAGTAGTCAATGCGCTCCGTGACCCGAGTGGCATATTCGTGGGGCCCAATGCCGGTCCCCATAAACGCTCGGTTCACATAGCGCATTATCTTTGTGCGTGTATTGCCCGACCTAAAGCATATTAGCTTGCCGATGAGTGCCCTAGACTAGCCGATACGCCTTTCAATTCTGCACTGCCACGCCGGCTCGGCTGTTTTTGGTCGCGTAGGCGTGTCCTGGGGAAACTTGACACGAGCTACGCGACATGCCGCAATGGCGGCGCAGTACATAATTGAATGCGCATCAGCCAAACTGTTGCACGAGTCAAAATAACTACTCAACTGTGAGTCCAGGGCCCACACCAGCGCTATATTTTTTCTATGTGTGGGCAAACAAGGTAGGCGTGGTCTGTTTGACTGCGTGGAGCGATACTCCCGAAGCGCACCCTCAAAAGAGCTCCTCAGTAAATCATTGTAATGGGTACTCACAGTGGTAGTAACATCATTCACTTCCTCATCGGCGCACCCAGGGGCCACTGAAGCTGTTGCGGCGGCGGTTTCAACTACATCCGATGAGGTAGGTACGAGGCGGTTGCACTGTGCGTCCGAGCGTAGCCTCTCAAGTACGTCATCCCCCAGCATACGATTCCGCTGGATGACACGCACTTGATCCGCAGTGAGGTTAGTGCCTCCCTCTGTAGCCGCAAAATATGCGCGCATGTCGTTTTCGTAAATTTTTTTTTTTTTCTTTTTTTTAAAAAAGACACCTCCCGCAGTAGGGTACAAGCCCTGTGTCACGGGGGACTTTACAAACATACAAGTCACGGACACAAATTACACCCAGACCCGGAACAACAATTTGTGGATCACACAAAGTGGTGTCCCGTGTGGGGATCGAACCCACGACCTCTTGCGTAGCAGTCGGACACACTCCCACCGCGCCACAGAGGTTAATGGATTCCGTCCATCGCATGCGCTGCATATTTGCAGCCGGTGAGCCACGGGGTACCAAGCCTGCCGAGGGCCGGCCTCTTCCTCGACGACGCGCAGGTGTTGGTGACGCCGCCGGGGAGAAAAACTCGTCGCTCGAGCTTGACGCAACTGCAACCGCAGCTGATGTACTGTCTGACCTGACATGATCCTGGCCAGGCGGCTGCAAGGCGGAGCTGGGAAACTAGCCCGGAGATGGAATGCTTGCCTTTGTTGTGGCTCTTGTCTACATCAAGTCTCGTAAAAATATTTTAAAGTAACACGGTTGTTATGGTTACACATTTATCCACATCACACTTTTTTTTGTAGATCTTTATTTTGTGTTTAGCGCTTATTTACGCTGTTAATCTATTGTGGTGTTTAATAATGCAATATTAAAATATTTTTTGATGATAAAACTGATTGACATGTTTGCGGTTGTCATGGTTAGTTATTGTTATGTCTTTATTATTATTCAATATATATTGGGTATTCCACTTAAATGTAGAAATCGCCTCATTTATTTATTTTTATTTCCAGGTATTAGTCTGCAGCGGAACATGGATTTCATTTTTTGTTTATGGACTTTCACTTGGCGCACCCACTGTGTTTATTCCCCAAATAAGGAAGGAATCCAACTCGACAATTATCATTACGGACGATATGATTTCATGGCTGAGTAAGACATTTTGGTTTTGTTACCTTAACTTAGTTACAAATTAGGAAAATCCAATAACTTATAAATATGTAAAAGTATATCTGTCTGTTACGTTTTCACGCTTAAACTGCTGAACCGATTTTGACCGAATACAAGAAATCCTGATCGGCTTGTATTGGGCGTGATTCCTAAGAGTAGTCGGTTTCAAAAAAATTGTTATGCAATGTGTGTTAAAATTTATAAAAAAATTCCTACTAACTTAAAACTACTACCTCTAAAAAAGTTTCCGTCAGCTCTTGGTTCTTGGCTTACCGAGAAAACTTTCTATACACTTGAGGAGTTCTTTGATAATAAAGTTATTTAAGAGTAGAAAATAAATGTGGTAATGGATATATACAAAGAAAATCATTTTATAATTAATATCTAGTTTTAAGTGATCAATATTTGCATGCTATTGATAATGGCTAAATAGGCTAGTACCTACTAATGTAAACTACTTATAAGACCACTTCATGTATCCACCCTATTTATAGTAAATAAAAAAATATTTGTATTTGTATTTGTATTTGACATACGGGCGGAGCAGCGCGCGAGCTAGTGAATTATTAAATCCAAGCAAAGGACAAAAAATAGTAGTCCGTACTTAGTCATAGGACAAAAGACAGCTTGAATCTTAACTGACTTAAAACTTAATCCCTACTTTGACTTAAGGCCAAAGAGGCAAAGGAAGTGGACTCATACCCTTTACCTGTAAATGAAGTGATAATAAAGACCCATTTTTTGCAGTGTCCGTGTTCAGTTGGAGCACCTTGCCTTTCGTGGTTATCGTGAATATCGTCACAAAAATGTTTGGGAGGAAATATACGAGCTTATTTTCCGGTGCGGACGCCTTAGCGTCGTTTATACTTCTTTACTATAGCACAAACACCACTCATCTCTTTATCAGTTTAATCATGCAAGGATTTTTTGGTGGATCGCAATTATGTCTGGCTGGTTTTATTCTCACAGAATACACATCGCCAATCAATAGAGTATTATTTTTAACGATAAATACAGCAACTCTTTATTGGGGTGTTTGGGTTTCCAATGCCATTGGCACCTTTTTTCATTGGAAAGTAATTCCATTCGTGGGGATCGGGTGTGCCGTGTACACTTTTGTTACGGTTTTCACGTGGCCAGAGTCTCCGTTTTGGTTAGCGACAAAGGGAAAATTTGAAAAATGTTGCGTTGCACATCGTTGGTTAAAAGGCAGCAGTGAAGAGTCGGAGAAGGAATTAGAAGCACTAATAAACACCCAAAAGAAATACATTGCTAGTAACAGTTGCAAAAATGTGACAATAGCATACCGTATAAAATACTTTTTCAAAACGATTAAAGACGAAGCATTTTATAAACCACTTTTACTGTCTATAACAAGTGCCCTTTTATGTATTTTATCTGGAAAAATAATATTTACTGTTTATATCTTAGATATTATAAAGAAAATAACAAACAGTGAGTCTACTGCGTACTCAGGAATGTTAATTTTAGATGGTATTACCGTATTTAGTATGTATGTCGGATGTGCATTAGCAAAATATTTTAAACAACGACCCTTGTTATTAATAACTTCGTCTGTAACTGCAGGATTATTATTTATTTTGTCTTTATATTTGTATTTAATCCATTTAGATATTATGATAGAGAACAAGTACGTGACTATTTCGTTATTAACAGCATTTTCTGTTGCCGTTGCTGGTGGGCCTACTATAGTATGTGGATCAATATGTGCAGAACTTATACCGGTTAGGTCCCGTAATTTTGCTTTATGTTTAGTGGCAGTTATTTCAAGCCTTACTATGTCATCAATGTTAAAATTGGGACCAACATTATTTAAAACGTTTGGTATGCACGGATTCTTCTTAAGTTTTGGCATTTGTTCACTGCTAACTTTATTGATTCTTTTCAAATATTTACCAGAAACTAAAAATAAAACTCTACAGGAAATTATGGATAGTATTACTAGTGTGAAGTCAACGAGATCTGACGGAAATGCAATTCTACTTATTACAAATTCGCAGTCTAAAAGCTGTGAGTTGGAATCCGACGAAACTGTTCCCAGCACAAACCCATTAGCTTATGTATAATAATAAAATAATAGTGGTACTTAAAAATTTATCATAAGCATGCAGTTAAGGCCCCCGGTGGGTATAGGCGTCCTACAACATTTTCCAGACTTTTCTTGTCTTTGCTTTTGTCAATTTTTTTATTTTATCTCCCCATCGTTCTCTAGGACGTCCTCTGATTATTTTGACACTTGAGCCTGACCATTCAGTCGCTAGTTTTGTCCACCTTTCAACTGTCGATCTTGCTACGTGGCCAGCCCAATTCCACTTCAGGCGTTTCATATGCAGTAGAGCGTCTATCACTTTGGTTTTTTTGCGTATATTTTCTGATTTTTGCTTATCTTTTAGCCTGGTATTCAAAATACTCCTTTCCATGGCGCGTTAGGTTTTTAGTACTCTATTTACTGCAGAGTTGTTAAATATCCACGTTTGTGATCCGTATGACATGCACGGAAGCAGATATCCATCTAAAACTTTCTTTTTAAGTTTTAAGGGTAATTTTTAAGGGCTTTTACTAATTTTAGCCTTTTGGTTTTCGCCTCTATGTTTTCTCTTTTATTAAATGATTCGATATTTACTTTGCTGTCAAGATCAGTGGGGCCGACTCGTCCAGCTTTGTTGTTGTTTTGAAGTGTAGTTGTTTGAATTTTAGGGCTGTATAATTTTTTGTAAAAATCAGTTGCTGTAGTGATGATGTTTTTTCGTTTGTTTATGTCTTTGCCAAACTCCTTTAGCCCTTCTATCCAGGTTTTGCTTGTTCTGAGTTTTTTGTAAGTCTTTTTCGTGCTACCGGTGAGATTAAGATGTTTTTCTATAGTATAACGTCTATATTTTGCAAAAAAAATATTTTCATATTAGTGAAAAGCACTTGTAACGGAACAATTTTGTTAAAAAAGGTGGGCTGCGTTTGACAGCGCGCTCGCCGCATTCTTGCTGCAAGAGCGCCACGTTCCGCGGCGAACGCGCTGCTTTACGATGACGTTTCTTTCTTTGCTGGGTAGCACATGGAAAACTTTTTCTTAGTAAAAAATAAAATGGTACAATTACCAGAACCATAAATGAAACTGATCTCAAAAATTAAATAGTCAAAAGTCTACTGGGATTTCAAGTTTACGTGCACCATTTTCAAGATCTCGTCATTGTACTAGTAATAACGTTTTTTATATCTTATATTGTAGATAGAAATATAAAACAAACATACAAGGCTATTTTTGGTATAGTGCAAAGACACCTCAACTTGGATACTTGTTTGCTTAATCGAGCAAACATAGAGTGAATCGAACGAAGGCGCGTGTTCGTAATTGTCAAAATAAAAAAAGTCCTTATGGCGTGTGATATTCGTGTGTTGTGTGTGTGGATGGGCTGGACGTTATTCTACGTCAATTTTCGGGTGTTTCCCGTTTTGACGCGGATCTCGGGTATATGAGTGGTCTTCTATGGGATTGTTCGTGGACACAGATGAGTAGTTTTTATTTTGTTATGATTTTGAGGCAGAGTACTGTGTCGTTTAACAAATAGTAGCCACTAAACTATGCAGTACACGATTAAAAGAGTGTCGCAGTAAGCGAAGCTAAAAAATTTAAATAACCATGTATAGTGTTATTTATTATTTATTTATTTATTTCATTACAAAATACCTTTGTATCGAAATGTATGTAAAGATTTTAACATACACAAAAAAACACACACACTCACATACGTAGATATAAAAGTCATGAAAATACAAGTAATTTCTAAACATTATCACTAATTAGCATGCCAAATCGGTTCTAATAATACAATCAATTAATTATTTCATTAAAATTATTTAATAGTATAGTATTAAATTATATTATCATTATTTATTATTGCAAAATTCATCAATAGTATGATAAGCATTTTAGAGTAACAGTGTCTTTCGTTTATTTTGAATTATGTTAACACCACTAATATATTTCAGCTCAGTACGTAATTTATTAAAAAGATTTACAGACTGCACATACGATGAGTGTTTAACAATGTTAAGTTTTGCATGTAAGATTATCTGTAAAACTTTGTTCCGTGTTGTTATTATATGCTTTTTCTCATTATCAGTCTCAAGCGTGTGCATATTTTTGTGAAAGTGAGCAAGAAGAACCAAAATGTTTAGACATGGGACTGTGAGAAGAACCAAAACGCTCCCTACAAGATTCGTTTTGGTCATTGCCGAGCATAGTTTTAACTGTTTTTTTTTTTTTATAACAAAGGCAGCACTTATATTATATTTATTATTTTATTTATAAATTTGACACTGTACCAAATTTTGGATTCGACCAAGGCGAAGTAGACCGTACGAAGTTGAGCAAGAGATAAAATATCCCTAAGAGTTCTTATAGCATAGCACGTGATAGATTTACGGCTATGTAAACAGCTATAAATATAATATTAATCAATTTGCATGTGTTGTTGTATGTTGAGATCAGAGAATTGAAGTACCAATCTCTAATATGTGTGGCTTAAAAGTTTAAGCGTAATGAGATGCTAACATTATGTGTATAGTTCTAATAAAGAAATACTTACTTACAGTTGTTTTTAAGTTGTATTTAATATGTCACACTTTTTAAAGCTAACATCACTGTTAGCTTAGCATCTGTTTAAATGTAATTCATAAGTAAGAAAGTACTAATAATCACAGATGTATTGTACTTATTTATTATTCCACTATGTACCTTCTTTTTAATGTTGTGTTTACATTGTATAAGTAACTAGTGATGTGCATTATTTAAAGTCATCTAGTTTAAATTAAAATGTTTGAATGATATAAAAGAGTCAATGGCTATAAAAGGCAGTGACAGGCTGTCATAGTCCTCATTCTTTTACTGTTTTCAGCTGGAAAAGGTACGATTTGTCTAATTGTTGATTCTATTAATGGTTATTATTGTAGATGTAATGTAATGTTATGTGTATTGACAGATGGCAAGATATTGCATTAGCTAGCCATTAAGATTGTCTTGTATGTACTGTGTATAATACTTATAAAACTGCTCTGCGGAAGATACAGTGATATTTCAATTAGTTGTATTACTGATTTTACCTTAGCTCTATGCTGTGCTTAATGTTTATTTAAACTGAATTTTGTTAAATATATTACTTGTCCTTCATTGATTTGTATTATTTGAACCCCGTAGATTACGCGAAACATGGTTCGGCTCTCTCAAAATTTTATATAGAAAACCTATATATAAGGACACGAAAAAAATTGTGTCACTAGTCAAAGAGCTTTTCTAGTAGATGAAATAAAGAAATTTAAGGTTATGTCTTAATATGGTCCCGCAAATAAATCTTGAAGTTGCGGAAAAATGCAAAAACGAGCATTTTCGTATTGTCATAGTCATGGCGTTCGTAATCTTACATATGTACGAACGAATATTCTACTTTATTTTGACCTGCACTCCTGCGCACTGTGAAGTAATGGTTGTGTGCGGAAGAGCGATTCCGGCGATCGTGTCGCTGTGTACGTAGCGCTAAATAAATAATTCTCTCAGTGTAATGCCCTCTTAAACAATACTAAGCTACATTACAGTCTTACAGTAGTTTATATTACACTTAAGACTGCTTTATTATATCCTGACATAGCAGTTCTACATTTAGCCGTAGCTGTTTTACTCTAAAAGCTTCTTATATTCTACTATAACTTACTATACTCCTCTCCTTCTCAAGAAACAGCCCCAAAGGAAGTGGACGTGGCAAAGCCCCGACACTATGAGGAGAAATGAAATCGACTTCATCATGATGGACAAAAAGCATATATTCAGAGACGTCACCGTGATCAACAGGTTTAATACCGGTAGTGATCACCGACATTGTCCGAGGCTCTCTGAATATCGACTTCAAGGCGGAACGTGCCCGTCTGATGAGGTCCAGGCTTCGACCTACTTTGCTCCAAACCATGATAGGATCCGAAGCGTTCCAGTCAAACCTGGATAACCGATTTGCTGCCATGGAAACCACATCAGACGTAAACCAGAAGCTCGTAAATGTGGTTCGGATACTCAGGGAAGAAGGTACGAGATTTTGTGAAATGCAGCGTAAGAGCAAGAAGTCTTACAGTAGTTTATATTACACTTAAGACTGCTTTATTATATCCTGACATAGCAGTTCTACATTTAGCCGTAGCTGTTTTACTCTAAAAGCTTCTTATATTCTACTATAACTTGCTATACTCCTCTCCTTCTCAAGAAACAGCCCCAAAGGAAGTGGACGTGGCAAAGCCCCGACACTATGAGGAGAAATGAAATCGACTTCATCATGATGGACAAAAAGCATATATTCAGAGACGTCACCGTGATCAACAGGTTTAATACCGGTAGTGATCACCGACATTGTCCGAGGCTCTCTGAATATCGACTTCAAGGCGGAACGTGCCCGTCTGATGAGGTCCAGGCTTCGACCTACTTTGCTCCAAACCATGATAGGATCCGAAGCGTTCCAGTCAAACCTGGATAACCGATTTGCTGCCATGGAAACCACATCAGACGTAAACCAGAAGCTCGTAAATGTGGTTCGGATACTCAGGGAAGAAGGTACGAGATTTTGTGAAATGCAGCGTAAGAGCAAGAAGTCTTACAGTAGTTTATATTACACTTAAGACTGCTTTATTATATCCTGACATAGCAGTTCTACATTTAGCCGTAGCTGTTTTACTCTAAAAGCTTCTTATATTCTACTATAACTTGCTATACTCCTCTCCTTCTCAAGAAACAGCCCCAAAGGAAGTGGACGTGGCAAAGCCCCGACACTATGAGGAGAAATGAAATCGACTTCATCATGATGGACAAAAAGCATATATTCAGAGACGTCACCGTGATCAACAGGTTTAATACCGGTAGTGATCACCGACATTGTCCGAGGCTCTCTGAATATCGACTTCAAGGCGGAACGTGCCCGTCTGATGAGGTCCAGGCTTCGACCTACTTTGCTCCAAACCATGATAGGATCCGAAGCGTTCCAGTCAAACCTGGATAACCGATTTGCTGCCATGGAAACCACATCAGACGTAAACCAAGCTCGTAAATGTGGTTCGGATACTCAGGGAAGAAGGTACGAGATTTTGTGAAATGCAGCGTAAGAGCAAGAAGTCAAAGCTTTCGGAAAATACTTTAGAGCTAATGAAGAAACGACGTGAAATCCCACCCGTCATTTCGTCGGAAAAGCGCGCTCTAAACCAAGAGATCAATAAACTCATATGACACGACCTTCGGCACTCCAACACTCTCTCGATTAAAAGAGCGATCGAGCAGAACCGGGGGTCAAAAGTGTTCGTACAATCTCTTAGAAGAAGCCACCTGACGAAGTTGACCACAACAAGTGGAGAAGTCGTTTCTTCGAAGCCGGCAGTCCTCTCCGAAGTGGAAAGCTTCTATAGCCGGTTATACGCTTCGCATGCATCTCGACCTGATCCTGAAAATGAGGGTCCTAGAGCCATTCTAACACGCCACTACACCGAAGACCTGCCAGAAGTCAACATTGACGAAATCGTGCTGGCTCTTAAACAGCTGAAAAATGGAAAAGCCCCCGGAGAGGATAGCGTTACAACAGAGCTGCTAAAGGCTGGAGGTAAACCCGTACTGAGGGAGCTCCAAAAGCTCTTTAATGCTGTCCTGTTCGAAGGGAGAACTCCAGAGGCGTGGAGTAGAAGTGTAGTCGTCTTGTTCTCCAAAAAGGGAGATAAGACCCGGCTGAAGAACTACCGACCTATTTCTCTTCTAAGCCACGTCTATAAGCTGTTTATAAGAGTCATCACGAACCGCCTTGCGCGAAGACTTGACGAATTCCAACCACCGGAACAGGCCGGATTTCAGAGCGGATATGGCACCACAGACCACATCCACACAGTGCGGCAGATTATACAAAAGACCCAAGAGTATAATCAGCCTCTGTGTCTAGCATTCGTGGACTATGAGAAGGCCTTTGACTCGATTGAAATCTGGTCCGTTCTGGAGTCCCTGCAGCGATGCCAAGTAGATTGGCGATATATCCAAGTGATGAGATGTCTCTACGAAGCAGCCACCATGTCCGTCCAAGTACAAAATCAGCAAACAAAATCTATACCATTGCATCGAGGAGTGAAGCAAGGGGACGTTATTTCCCCGAAACTGTTCACAAATGCAATGGAGGATATGTTCAAGACGCTGCACTGGAAAGGGCGGGGGATCAACATCAATGGTGAATACATCTCTCACCTGCGATTTGCAGATGACATCGTCATCATGGCAGAAACGCTGCAGGACCAACAACAGAAGCTGAATGACCTGGCCAACTCCTCTGTACGAATCGGCCTACGGATGAACTTCATAAAACCAAGGTCAAGTTCAATGCACATGTACTACCGGAACCGATAGCGATGCACGGCGCCATTCTAGAAGTTGTTCAAAAGTATGTGTACCTCGGGCAGTCATTGCAGTTAGGTAGAAACAACTTCGAGGACGAGGTGAACAGGAGAATTCGGTTGGATTGGGCAGCGTTTGGGAAGTTACGTCAAGTTTTCTCATCGTCGATCCCACAATACCTTAAGACTAAAGTCTTCAATCAGTGCGTCCTACCCGTCATGACATACGGAGCCGAAACGTGGACCCTGACGGTACAGCTGGTCCACAAGTTTAAAGTCGCTCAGCGGGCTATGGAAAGGGCTATGCTCGGAGTTTCTCTTAGGGACAAAATCAGAAATGAGGTGATTCGGCAGAAAACCAAAGTTATCGACATAGCCTACAGGATTAGCAAGCTGAAGTGGCAGTGGGCTGGCCATATTAGCCGAAGAACCGATAACCGTTGGGGTAAACGAGTTCTTGAGTGAAGACCGCGTCTCGGCAAACGTAGTGTAGGACGCCCTCAGGCCAGGTGGAGTGATGATGTACGCAAAACAGCTGGCAAGAGCTGGATGCGAGAAGCCGAGGATAGAACAAAGTGGCATGCAATTGGAGAATCCCTATGTCCAGCAGTGGACTGCTAAGGGCTCATGATGATAACTTGCTATAATAGACGAACCTCTTACTGTATTAGTAACTAACATCAACTCAGGTTTCCAATTTAAAAGAGAATCAAGTTGCACACAGCAAAATTATCAACAACATCAATTTTATTTCCTAAAGATAGAAAATTATAGTTAGTTACAATAGTACCGTAATTGACTGTTCTTTTTCAGTTGTTGTGACCGACTTGTCCGTATTATAATAATGTAAATTGATTGACGCGCATTCGGCGGGCGCCGCAGCGTCAGCTAAAACATAATAAGTGCACAGTTTAAGACTGAAGTGCAGATTTTCAATTTTTCTAATAAATGTATTGATACGTAGATACGCTCAAGTAGCTTAACTCTAAAAATTGCTTTATTTATACTAATAGGTCAAAATTATTATCATCGCATGCCTATATGTAAAATATGTATCAATTTAAGTAAATGTATGTGTTATGATATCGTTTCCAACATCAATGTCAAATAATAAACTTCTTAAGTAAGGTCTTTTTAACCCTGGTACTGTTTCTACGGGCCATGATGAGTTCTAGTAGACATTATGGCAATAATTGAGACATGGTTGCGTGTGGGCGAGAAACGGAGAGCTCCCGCTCTCCAAGGCTACCATTTTAGGCATGTCCCCGTCCGTTGAGGGTGCGTGTAGGTCATGGTGGAGGGGTTGCTTTCTACATCAAGAATGGCATTCGTGTGCAAATCCAAGCACACGTCGATGGATCCGATGTAAAGCAGCTTTGGCTGAATGTAAGTATGAATAAAAAAAAGATAATTGTTGGCACTGTGTATTATCTTTTTTGGGGACTTTAATGTCAATATGTTAGACATCGGCACGAGATTGCTGAATCCATGATTATTGTGGACTTGACCAAATTGTGACGACACCTACGCACTTCACTAAAGACAGTTGCTCACTAATTGACATCATTTGCACCGAAGCTCGTTACAGGGATGTATGTGTTGATCATATTGACGAATTAGGGCATCACTCATTCGTGACATGTGAACTTATTATTAATAAAGAGAAACCAACGAAGAGAATAGCAAACTGTCGTGATTTTGAAAACATTGATTATGATGATTTTACGTACGACTTGGAGTTGATCCCGTGGTATATGTTATGTGAGGTAGAGGATATTGATATGATGGTTCATATGATGGTTTGACGCACATTCTCCCATACTATAGGATTCTTCGCGGGCCACCAACGCCCTGGATAACAGATACAGTAAAGTTAATGTTTAAGTTACGCAATGACACACCTAAACGATACCGTCTATTCAAAATCGACAGTCACAAGCAGTATTACAAAGAACTAAGACATCAGGTAGAGAAAGCCCTTCATACCGAAAAAAAGCATATTTTAATAGACACTTCAAAGAAAAACTTGGGACTCAAAGACTTTAAGGAGAAACATGAAGTCGCATTTATACATGTCTAATAAAAAAAAGCCTTCCGTGCCATTTTCATGACCCAGGTGGTATTAATACTGCTTTTTTGGATGTGCCTGGACATCGACGTCTAACTATTTCCCGGTTGACATTTTTTGAATGTAATAGACAAAGTAAAATAAATTTTTCGCTGCAAACTGTGGACCAGGAAACGGTTTTAAAAATTCTAATAAAGATCACGACAAATCCCCAGGGTGTTGATGATATTTCTAATGACATGCTACAACTCACATTTTCTTAAAGTCTAGCAGCAATAACAGTAATAATAAATAAGTCTTTAAGTACACATATGTTCCCAGCTCTCTAGCGAAGTGCTAAAATAAGACCTATACCTCAGAATAACAACCCATTTACGTATAAAGATTTACGTCCCGTGAGCATATTACCCTGCTTTTCTAAAGTCTTGAAGCGAGTTGTATATTTACAGATGATGGAGTACTTAAAAGCAAACCTGTACTGCGAGCACGAAACATTTGTCACTTTCCTATCGTTTCCGTATTCGAATAGAAACGGTAAGATTTTGTATGAAAACTTGATCAGCGCCGTGGTGTGCGTCAAGGGAACTAAAATTTGGCAGCATGAACCCCGTAGTTTCGTCATCGAGTAGTAATAGTATCGTAATAGAACAGTTACCATACAAATGTATATAAAACGGCAGCATGAACATTTTTTGACATAAGGTATCGTGAACTTACGACACGTTGCCATGGAGACGCACGTTAGCGTCTCTCTGTAATTTTTAAGGTGAGATTACAATTGTGAGGTGTATTATTTACTAAAAATGAATTAAAAATGTCCTCAGGACCCCATAAAATGTTTTCTGTGGTTTTCAAGGAAGCGAAAGACGAGAATCAAGGTTCGTAAAGTTTACGTTACAAACTTCTAGAGCCAGAAGGAGGTTTACGTTTTTTTTAATTTAGATTTTACATCCTTAAACAATTCTCACAGGAGTTTTATATCCCAATTGACATTTAAATTAGGATGCAGACTAACCAATGAATGTCTTAGAACTTCGCTTTAAAGTTAACTCAAAAACGAGTAAAATTATTAGTTTAGAGCAAATTAATGCCGAATATGTCGCGGATTTCGTGGACCGCAAACATTCGCGACCGCCGCGGAAATGAAACGCGTCGTGAAGTAACTTAACAACATTTTCACGGATTACGTGATCGTATGAGCGCACCGTGAGTTCTTAGCCTAACTCACGTAATCGTATCGAGTCAACTATACGAATACGGATACGAGAGTTGGTCGGCAGCACGAACACTTGAAACATACGAGACTACACGATAACGCAAGTTTTTTATTTTTTAATTATATAATGCCTAGTTTATAATATAAATTGAACGAATGTAAATGAATGACACGTTCAAAAATCGCTATCGTCCCATTTATTAAATCATTTATCTTGCTAGAAATATACACTATAATACACTATATATAATGTACATTAAAATATTACACTGAAATTACAATTTTGGAATTATATAATATGAACAAAATAAAAAAATCCAACTGTTACGATTTCTGAACATGGACCTTTTGTCGTTGACAATCCGCGTCAGAGTGACATAACGCGCAACGCTTTAAGTTACTAATTTTATAATTTTATTTTAGGTGTTAGTTGCTCAAACCAAAATGAAATTCTAAAATATTTATGCTAGTAGGAAGAAATTGCGATGCGTGTAATATCGTCATCGTAACATCGTCGACATAACTGACGTGATTCTTCATTTACATTAAGACAAGTTCATTATATGTAATAATACAGTTGGAGAAAAGATAAAGGCAATAAATACAATTATACTACAAAACTGCACTTTATTGATTAAATAGGTTCTAGGTACAGACAAGACTACAAGCAAGATTCTCAGTGCGTAGTATTTAATCGGCTAAAGGTAGCCTTCCCGAGAAGCGAGGTGTAGTTGGTGTATCGTCTTCCCTCAGCAGCCAATGCTGCTGGATAGGTTGTCATTAACCAGGATCTTTGTGGATAACGTCAAACTATCTGCAATCATATTAAATCACATTATTTTTACAATACATATTGTTTTATCAAAATAAAGAACTTATTTTTGCAAATGTTTTTTTTTCTTATTTTTGAATGAATGAATATCATTCTTTTGTGTAAAATTATTTTCACTTACTTATATATAAATAGCATGCAGGTAGCTTTGTTTAGAAAGGGGCATTAATAAATGTGCTATGTATGTAATGTGCTCATTGTCGGTTTGTTAAATGTCTCAGCAACTTCTTCCTCCACATTTTTACGGACTTTTGTTTGGTCTGAATGTTTATCCATGCCAACCACGCTTTGGTAGCGTTATATTATGCCGAAAGCACAAAGAATCTGTAATTTAAACGCAGTTTTAAAACTCATATGTAGACAAAAAATGTCCTGTATATTAATCAAGGATGTATCTATACTCTATATTTAATGTCTTCTAAGCTAATTCTTTTACTCGTTTTTGAGTTCATTTTAAAGCGAAGTGTACCTAAGACTTTCATTGGTTGGTCTATATCTTATTTTGAATATCAAATGATAATTCCAAAAAAACTTTGTTGTTCCAAGCGCTTAATAAAACTCTTGTGAGTATGATTTTATTATTGATGATTCTCGTCTTCCTCTTCTTTGCATCCTAAGCCAAAATATATTTTATAGGGTCTTATGGACGTTTTTACTTAAATTTTATGTAAATTACACCTAACAATAATACTCTCACCAAAGAGAATAAAAACTTTCCGTAGTATGTTTTTAAACTCTTTGATATAAACTCACCATAAATGATAGTGAGAACCAAAGAGAATATAAAACTGATAACGCTTACGTACGTCACCATGACAACGAGTCGTAAGTTCACGATGTTCACCATAGAGACTATCTCCTCCATGATGTTCTCGTTTTTGTTAATCCGGGTTAATATCTCTATGGTGTGTGCTGTCTACTAAGTAGCGGCTACTACAGGGCACCTTTTTACCAAACTTCATCAATATTCATAGAGTAGTCTGAGTTAAATGCCTGTAACATACGGACGGACAAATAGACAGACAGACAGACATGACGAACCTTATGGGTTCCGTTTATGCCACTTTGGCTACGGAACCCTAAAACAAGTATGCGATCTAATCCAAGTCCAATGTCTTCTTCTAGTTGCTTCCTCTAGCAATAGTAACAAGTAATCGACCAGTTAAATAACAATTTTCGAACTGCTTTTTGACCCGGTTATGTGTTTAACGTATAACCTTCCAATGTTCCTATGTCCCTTCATAGTTTCATAACGGCTCAACCGATTTTAATAAATGATACGTCATTAGATTCACCTCGATGACGCGAGTATCACTGGGTACATAAAATTCTTTAAAAAATCTTTGTGGCGTATTTTATGAGCTTTAATGTGCGGTCTGAGAAAAAATATATTTAGAAGACCCTAGAGTGGAGTATCATATTAAAGGCGAGTTCGAAAATATGATCCATAAGTTTGAAAAAAGTTTGGAGTGACAATTTATTGAAACAAAGTTGTAATGAAACAAATTTAATAAAACTTATTAAATAGCTCTTTAATTATCTTACAATGACTAAAAAGTACTATATAAAAATAAAAAATATACTAAAAAAAAGGGGTTGCACTCCGGGAGTGCCGTCAGAAGTAAAAACTTGAACATTAACGTTGTGCATTTTTGAATATTTTGGAATTTTTGGGAATGTTTTCATTATTTTGAAACCAAAAAGCCAAATATGAAATTTCACATGTCTAACTTTAAAACTGATGCAGTTTTATACAAACTTACAACCATCATTTTACCACCATATAGGATGAATTTCCAAAAAAACCCTTTTTATCGTATATCTACATTATATAAGAAACTAGCTTCCACCTGCAGTTTCATTCGCGTTAAATTTGGATTGCCATATCACCCCTTTAAAGATTTGCTTAAGGCTCTGTAGAGGATGGTGTTGTATCCATGAACCACTTGAGAACAATTTAACAAAATTTGATAAAAATTGGTACCAGAGAAAACAGTGTTTGTATGTATGTAATGGGTAATACTTTTTTATTATTATTAACGTTAAAAGTATAACGTAGGCATATACCACGCTATGAAAGGTACGTGTGAAACAGGAATAATAAAAAAACGCTCGGTGGCTACGATACGATACTGTGGCTTAAAAATAAAAAATAGGCATATAATAATATATGTAGGTATTTGTGTGGCGGCATATTCAGACATATTCCTCCCCCGCCCTCCCCTCGGTGGTTATTGTGCTAGAGTTGAATCTAATGCCCCCCGCCCCCTCTAGTCATGCGAGCAACTCACACTTGGCCCGTTGAGTCAATAGTTGTCCCCCATGAATTAAGTTCTGGATCCGCGCCTGATTTTGTTGCGTAATATTTTAAAACTATGATATCTCGTAAGATATTCATTGAAATTAAATGAAGTAAGAGCAATTTTGTTCAAAATTAAATATTTGTGATGAATAACGTATTTATTTGGATAAGGGTTAACACCATGTTTATTAGAATACTTTCGCTAATAAATGCATTATTTAGAACAGATTTGATTACCATTAAAAAGGTAATAGTGGGTTAACAACGACCAAAGATAGACATTTGCTGTCGCTGACTTTTTTTAGATTTTTTTAAGAGGAACCATTCCGTCATACATTGTTGTTGTGTAACTTTGACCGTTTACGTCCTAATTGATCATAGTGTGATGTTATATAGCCTATAACCTTCCTCGATAAATGGGATATTCAACACAAAACATTTTCAATTCGAACCAGTAGTGCTTGAGATCACGTTAAAACAAAACGACAAACAAACTCTTCAGCCTTATAATATAAGTATAGATACGTCTTCTAAATTTCACGTTTCAACTATCAGAGGTTTCGGCTGTGCATTGATCCATTAGTCAATCAGTCAGTCGGTCAGAACTTTGATTTTTTTAATAGACTATCATTCCATCTCTAACATTCACTTCTTTTCATTCAAAAATTTTTCCAACACTTTTAACGCCGCTTTCATAATCTCCATCCACTGAGCTTGCAGCTGCAATTCGGTATCCCGCTGACGAAGCTCAATATCTCTCTGCCGGATCCTCTCTCTTTCTAATTCCAGATACATTCTTTCTCTATCCCTTGCATCCTCTCTTGCATTCGTCTCACATTCAAGAAAATAATCGGAAATGTTCGCCTTGCGCTTTCTGTTTTCATTTTTTTTTTTGTGTTGGCAATGGTGGAGGTTGTGGAGATGGTAAAAATGTTTGAGATGGTAGGGATGGTTGCGATAGTATGATTGATGGAGATGGCGGAGTTGCTTGAATTGTGGGGAATATAAGTGAATCGGATCTCGAAGATGCGGTGGGTGCTGGTAAAACTCGGGGTATAGGTGATGGCACATGTCCTTCGTCCCTACTGTGGCTAGGCATATTCCAGCCTTCATCACCTGTAGGCATACGATAAAAAAGTCACGTTTACTCTTATTACAAGTAATACTATTTATTTTATTAAGTAGGTACAGACACAGACTACAAGTATACCTACACAATAATAATATATTAACTGCAAACTATGCGTTGTAGCAGTTTAATATTGTAATATTAAATTACTACAACGCATAAGTTAATTTTAAACTGCCTCTCTTTTATAACCATAGTTTGTAGCGAGTAATCTAGATAGTTACCTTTTGGGTTTGTCGGCTTTGCTGGATTTTTGATTTCACTCTATAATATATTTTTAATAGAATTCTCTTTAATATATTTTTAAGATCGTGGATGTCAATCCACAATCTTATTTCCAATTTTCGTAACATATTATTAGATACAATACATTAGGCAGATATAAGTTTACAAAACACGTCAACGCCAACTTCAGGTATGGCCATACCCACAGCTGCCTGGACCCCAGTAATCGCTAAAACGCGTTGTTCGAGGTCCGTCAGGTATATATTTTGGGCTGGTCCACCACCTGTACCCTGGACTCCTCGGTTGCTTTTAGCCCATTTTGTTTTTGAGTTGTTTTTAAAACTGCTCCAAACCTTAAGCAAATAAAATAAAATAATTACGTATACAACGCTTAAAAATGGTGAATAAAGAAGTATGAAAAGCTTATAAATTGTGTGCCAACTGAAACTTACTTTCCGCCAATTTTCTTCGGTGCGAGTCTCGCCTATCCCTTGGCTGTTTAACAACTCCGCCAGCTCTTGCCATTTTTTATTTGTCCACTGCCGTCCGTTGGGCATATATTGGGGCTTTGATAAATCTCCATGTCTTAAAATAATAATGATTATGTTTATAGGTTCGCCATTTAGTACCTATATAAAACGAAACAACGGAAACGAAAAATACTTACTTCTCCATAAACACTACCAAAATCGTAAATTGTGTGATAGTGGTTGGTGACATTTTTACTTTTATTTTATTAATTTGTAACGAATTATTGAATAATACTATGTATATTTAAAGCCTGCGCGTTAATTTGCACTGACATGGGTTGTCAAGGTCAAAGACAAAAACGACCACGTTTAGAAATTATAAACCTTGGTACATTTTTTCTGTTTACAATATATAATTACAAAACATCCATTTCAAGTTAATTATCAATTTACTTTACATATGATACGATTTGTTTAATGTATTTCTATTTTTCAAGACTTATTAGCAAGATAAATTACTAATTAAATAGAACGATAGCAATTTTTGAACGTGTCATTCATTTACATTCGTTCAATTCATATAATGTATACTGGGCTTTACTAACGTTATCGTATAGTCTCTACGAGAGTAACTTATAGCGTTCGTGCTGCCGACCAAAGTATAGTATCCGTATTCGTATAGTTAGCTCGATACGAATACGTAACGTAGGTATCGAATGTTCATGCTCGCAGAAGTAGACGCGGTACAGCAACAGCTTTGGCAAACCAAATCAAACAATGTGGTTACAAGAAATGTTAAATTATTTGGTTAATACATACGTTACCATTTTAAGGCATGAAAATGTTATTATTCTATAATAATAAATAATAATAATAATAAAATTTATTTCTCTCAAAGGTTACATAAATTGAACAATCATCATCAGCCTATCGCAGTCCACTGCTGGACATAGGCCTCTCCAATTGCACGCCACTTTGTTCTATCTTCGGCTTCTCGCATCCAGCTCCTGCCAGCCGTTTTGCGTATATCATCCGGATTAGCAAGTTGAAGTGGCAGTGGGCTGGCCATATTAGCCGAAGAACCGACAACCGTTGGGGTAAACGAGTTCTTGAGTGGAGACCGCGGCTTGGCAAACGTAGTGTAGGACGCCCTCAAGCCAGGTGGAGTGAATTGAACAATAATCCATACTAATATTATAAATGTGAAAGTAACTCTGTCTCTCTGTCTGTCTGTTAGGCTTTCACGCTCAAACAGCTAAACTGATTTAGATGAAATTTGGTATGGAGATAGTTTGAGTCCCGGGGAAGGACATAGGATAGTTTTTATCGCGATCACCGACATCCACGCGGACGGAGCCGCGGGCGAAAGCTAGTGTCCTATATATAGACCTTATGAGAGCTGGAGTCCGTGATAGGTTCAAGACCTGTGTGACAGATCTCCAGGCTCTCTCCATATTCATACAACTTTAAATTTATTGTGTACAATAAAGGTAAAAAACAAAAAGATTGAGATAATTATGTATTCGAGATGCATGCATGGGTGTTGAGTATGTATGGACTGGGTGATAGAGGAAGTGTGTTAATGCACGAGCGCTAGTGTGGAGGTATGTATGTGTGTGTGTGTGTGTGTGTGTGAGTGTGTGTGAGTGTGTGTGTGTGTGTGTGTGAGTGTGTATGTGAGTGTGTGTGTGAGTGTGTATGTGGGTGTGTGTGTTTGTGTGAATGTCTAGTTGTTGTCTCTATATGCCTAGGTATAGGATAGAAATTATTTTAAAATAGTTAATATATTTTCGGTTTCAGTGTAGTCTAGTGAAAGTAGCCATTTTGTTACCAATTGTTTGCATTCAAATTTGCTCAAGGGATTAATAAATAATATTTTATTTACATTATTGTATACGTAGCCACCGAGGAAATGAAGGCTGCGTTGCGCTGCAGTTGTGTTAACTAATGGTACTTGACAGACCGTGTGTTTACGACGGGAGGAGTAGTATTTGGTGGGGTCATGGGGGGATTGGGTATGGATTTTTAGGATCAAATTGAGAATGAACAGTTTCCGCACCGATAGAACATCGCAGATGTTATAAAGTTCGGTGGTGGAAAACTGATACGGTAGCTGCCAGCCAACTTTTAATAAAGCTCTTTGGCCCCGTTCAAGTCTCAAAAGGTTAGTTTTTGAGGTCCTACCCCATACAGTGACACAGTATTGTGTACAGTACAGTGACATAGTTACCTGTCGAGATATTGATGTTTAAATCTCCAGTAAGGATAATATTTTTATAAGAGAAGAAGGATTTAAGTAGGTTGTTTAGAGATTCTAGAAAGGAGGAAACCTTATGTTTTGCTGGGGGACGGTAGATGGCGATGATAACGGTGTCTGTGTTCAATATCAGTGAAATGCAGTTAGCTCCTTGAAGTGAGGTTTCAACCTCAGCGACCTGAAGCTGAGTTTGATGGTATACGACCACACCTTCATTTTGTGTATTATGGTTGATTGAAGTTATAAGGCCATAACCTTCTATCGACGGTATGGGTGGAGATTTAAAAAGCCAACACTCCGTTAAAATTATAAAGTCCCAGGTTATTTTACTTCTCTCAAGGAGGGCAGAGAAATCATTGAAGTTCTTATTTATGCTTCTGATATTTTTACATATAATTGAGATGGTCTTTCCGTGTGATCTTATGAATTGTGAACAGTCCTCAATTGTACATGTAGCCGAGACTGCTACCGAGACATCATCAATGTCGTTAAGCAAATTATTAAAGGAGTCGAATTGTATAAGATAGATTCAAATGGGGGCCGATCGATAGAATCACAGGACAAGGTAAGCACTATAAATGGGCAGAGTTTGTACCTTGAGTAGAAGTAGTTGTGGAGTATTGGTACCCTATGTAGTAGTTGTGTTTGATATGGTGTAAGTTGATGGCGGTGGGTAAGCTGGATATATAAGTATATTCCGACAGAAAATAACAGTAAAAATGTGACGGCAGATATGACATAGAAATATAAGTAAGGGGATTGAATATTTGTAAAAAATGTGTGAGTGTTTTTTAAGGAGTGTTGAGTTGAGTAGATAAGAGTAATTTGTAAATGAGATTGTAGTGAGTTCATGTCAGTAATGACTGAAAATATGTGGACAGAAATTATTAAGTAAAACAATAGTAACAAACTAAGTGCATATACGCGTGATAGTCATTTAGTATACAGTTTCTTCAGGTCTTGTTCACAGTCTATGCGTATCGGGGTTGTGTCTTGTCTAAAAACAAACATAGGAAAAAAAAAATGCACTATTAAAGTATTTACATTTGAGAGCTTTTTAAGGTGCCATAGTGCGTAGACAAATCTTAATGGGGAATTCGATCAGTATGGGGGCTTCCATATACAATACGAGTCCAGCATTATGCCAAGAAAACAGGCTATTTCTACTTCCGTTGATGGACAGTATCTACTGTCCATCATAGCTCAAGTTAAACTGTTGTTTTTTGAGCCTTTGTTACGAAACTGAGTGTATTTGGTATTGGAGATATTAACAGTTAGATTATCCTCCATCCAAATACAATATCCCTTATTGTTACGTTGAGTTGTTCGGAGTAATCCGTTCCTACTGTTTTGGGTACTACAACAGAGATATCATTAGCATAAAGAGTACACTGATATTTAGTAACAGATGGTAAGTCATTAACATATAAAAGAAACGATTGAAGAGGATTGTCATAGCCGACTGATAGCGTGTGTTTATAAGACTTAATTGTCTTTTTTGTTTCTTCCGGGTTAGTGGGATACAAAAATATAGTGGCATTATTATTTTTAAGGTTGAAATTTACACAATTTATCATAATAATAATAATAATAACCTTGGCAACCGCAAACATGTCAGTCAGTTTTATCATCAGAAAATATTTTATTATTGCATTATTAAACACCACAATAGATTAGCAGCGTAAATAAGTGCTAAACACACAATGAAGTTCTACAAAAAAAGTGTGATGTGGATAAATGTGTAACCTTAACAACCGTGTTACTTTAAAATATTTTATACTAGACGATGTGGACAAGAGCCAAAACAAAGGCACGCCTTCCATCTCCGGGCTCGTTGCCCAGCTCCGCCTTGCAGCCGCCTGGCCAGGATCATGTCAGGTCGGACAGTACATCAGCTGCGGTTGCAGTTGCGTCGAGCTCGAGCGACGAGTTTTTCTCCCCGGCGGCGTCACCAACACCTGCGCGTCGTCGAGGAAGAGGCCGGCCCCCGGCAGGCTTGGGACCCGTGGCTCACCAGCTGCGAATAGGGCCCCCGCTACCGGTGGTAATGTGCAGCGCATGCGTTGGACGGAATCCATTAACGAAAACGTCATGCGCGCATATTTTGCGGCTACAGAGGGAGGCACTAACCTCAGTGCAGATCAAGTGCGTGTCATCCAGCGGAATCGTATGCTGGGGGATGACGTACTTGAGAGGCTACGCTTGGACGCACAGTGCAACCGCCTCGTACCTACCTCATCGGATGTAGTTGAAACCGCCGCCGCTACAGCTTCAGTGGCCCCTAGGTGCGCCGATTAGGAAGTGAATGATGTTATTACCACTGTGAGTACCCATTGCAATGATTTACTGAAGAGCTCTTTTGAGGATGCGCTTCGGGAGTATCGCTCCACGCAGTCAAACAGGCCACGCCTACCTTGTTTGCCCACACATAGAAAAAATATAGCGCTGGTGTGTGCCCTGGACTCACCGTTGAGTAGTTATTTTGACTCGTGCAACAGTTTGGCTGATGCGCATTCAATTATGTACTGCGCCGCCATTGCGGCATGTCGCGTAGCTCGTGTCAAGTTTCCCCAGGACACGCCTACGCGACCAAAAGCAGCCGAGCCGGCGTGGCAATGCAGAATTGAAAGGCGTATCGGTGAGTCTAGGGCACTCATCGGCAAGCTAATATGCTTTAGGTCGGGCAATACACGCCCAAAGATAATGCGCTATGTGAACCGAGCGTTTATGGGGACCGGCATTGGGCCCCACGAGTATGCCACTCGGGTCACGGAGCGCATTGACTACTACAAACAATAAGTTAATGCCTGGGCAAACCGTATTCGTAGATACAGGAGACGTGTGGAGAGATACACCTAGAACCGCATGTTCAAAAGTGATCAGAAGTGGGTTTATCGAACATGGGAGCGAGCGGATCCCGGTGGTGACGATGGGTGCTTGCCGAATGATGATGCTATGGAGACTTTCTGGCGCAACATCTGGTCCGTACCCGTCGTCCACACCGTAGGTGATTGGATGCAAGTTGTTGAGCGAGCATGTAAGCCCATTGCAGAAATGCCGACTACCACTATCTCAGAATGGGTGTAGGCGTGAGGCCCGTGGTACTAAGGAGCTTCTCCTCATATACATGACCATTAGTGAACAGGCTCACCGTTGCCGCAAGAGTTGGATAGACTATAAGAAGGCTTATGACTCTGTGCCACATACATGGCTCCTGAGGGTGCTGGAGTTGTACAAAGTTAATGCAACTCTGTGTACCTTCTTGAGGTCGTGTATGGGGCAATGGAGAACGGTCCTTCACTATTCAGGGTGTCACCGGACTCTGGGCAACGGCGAGCCTGTGAGGATCGAGCGGGGAATTTTCCGGGGCGACAGTCTGAGCCCATTGTTGTTCTGTCTGGCTCTGAACCCACTCAGTACCCTACTGGAGGATTCGGGACTAGGCTATAAGTTGAGGAGAGGTAGTCGGGGGATATCTCACTTGCTATACATGGATGACCTTAAGTTATTTGCCACCAGCAGTACACAACTGATGGATCTGCTGAAGGTAACCGAAGCCTTCAGCAGCTCCATCAGGATGGAATTTGGGATGGATAAATGTGCGGTTATGCATGTAAAGCAAGGGAGGGTGGTGGAATCCGTGGGAATACAGCTTCCGGATTCCACTCAACTTCGATCACTCTCCGGGACTGACACCTACAAATACTTAGGTATGTCGCAGGCTTTGGATATTAATAATGCGGATATGAAACAAGCGTTGCAGGAGCGCTTCTTCTAAAAAAAGCGTCTCAAAAAAGTTCTTAACAGTCTTCTTTCAGGCGGCAACAAGGTGCGCGCCTGCAACGGTTGGGTCATGCCGCTCTTAATGTACTCCTTCGGCATTCTTAAGTGGACTCAGACCAAATTGGACGCCTTGGATAGGAGAGTCCGGTCACTGATGACTGCATCCCGAATGCATCATCCGCGCTCGTCAGTGATGAGGTTGTATATCCCGCGGAAGTGTGAGGGTCGTGGTTTCCTAAATGCCAAGACCCTCCACAACCGCGAGATATGCAACCTCAGGGAATATTTCCTTCACGTGGACGCTGATATGCACCGAGATGTAGTTGCCGTGGACAACGGACTCACCCCGCTTGCTCTGGCAAAAGAGAACTGGCGCAAACCTGTGATACTTGGTATTGATGACCGCCGGGAAATATGGAAGGGTAAGGAACTGCATGGACGCTTCTATCAGGCCTTAAATGGACCGGATGTAGACACATTATCATCTGTGTCCTGGCTACGGTTTGGTGACCTATTTGGGGAAAACCGAAGGTTTTGTTTTTGCGATTATAGATAAAGTTATTAAGACGAATAACTATCGGAGATATATAATTAAGGATGGGATGGTTGACATCTTTCGGGCATGCCATCATCCCGGAGAATCCCTCAGACATATTATCTCTGATTATTCTCGTCTTGCTAACGGTGAGTATTTGCATAGACATAACCAAGTAGCAATAAAGAATTGTCCATCAGCAACTTGCCCTGAAATATTACCTTGTGGAAACAGAGGTACCATATTACGGGTATGCACCCGACCCTGTTCTCGAAAATGGACGTGCCACATTGTACTGGGATCGATCTATCATCACTGACAGGACTATTGTCGCCAATAAGCCTCACATAGTGATGATAGATCGATTAGAGCGCCGCGCAATGATTGTTGACATCACCATCCCGCTTGACAATAATCTCGTGAAGGCAGGAAAAGTTAGGGAAATAAAATATTTGGACTTAGCCCGCGAGATTGTTGACATGTGGGATGTGGATTCAGCAGTCATTGTGCCGATAGTTGTATCTGTCCACGGACTTGTTGCGAAGAGCCTGGACCAACATCTACAGAGGCTCGCGTAGAGTAGTTGGGTCAAGGGCCTGATGCAGAAGGCCGTACTCCTTGACACGGCACGTATAGTGAGGAGGTTCCTCTCCCTGAAGCCCTAACCACCGGTGGCTTGGTCCCTGTACCCGACGTCGCTGGGTTTGCAATTTTTTATACAATTAAATGTTTTTTTTATTAAGTAAATATTTAATAGTGTAAAGAATTAGAGAAATGTTAAATAAAGGGAATAATAATAATAAGAATAACCGGGCAACATCGAGCAGGGCAAACAACGTTTCTAAATAAAATATTTTTTTCGATTATTTTTAAATAAATCAGCTCAAAATCACACATAAACTATTATATTATCAACCGATGTGTGCACTTGATTCATTATTGCCTACTTACCTAGAAAATAGCGAAAACCTCGGTGATACCCATTCAATCCTGTATTGTGCGGCTATTGCGGCATGTCGTATAACAGGTGTTAAGCCTTTAGTAGAAACCCCTGCTATACGACCAAGGTGCGCCGTACAGGCTTGGCAATGCAGGATTGAACGTCGCATTGCTGAGGCGAGCGTGCTCATCGGCAAGTTTTCCTGCTTCAGAACCGGGAACATTCGCCTGAGAGTGATGCTCTTTGTGAAACGGGCATTCTTGGAGACTGGGATTAGTCCTCAAGATTAAATGTCGCGCATTGACTTCCTGAAACAAAAAATCTATGCCTGGGCAAACCGAATTCGCAGGTACAAAAAACGCGTGAAAAGGTGTAACGTGAACCGCATGTTCCAAAGAGACCAAAGGCGGGTGTACAGAGGTTGGGAGCGACCAGATCAAGGTGTGGGTGGCGGGCATCTTCCAGATGCTGAAGCGACAAGCTTGTTTTGGCGCAATATTTGGTCGGTGCCTGCCACACAGAGGGGGAATGGATGCGTGACGTTGAACGAGCGTGCGAACTTATTCCGGAAATGGAAGATACCAAAATGAACAGCACAGACGTGGCCAGTGCAGTCCGTCCTTTTTCTAACTGAAAATCTTCAGGCCCAGACGGACTGCACAACTTTTAGTTGTCCCAAGATATTACCTGCTCCATTAGACCGGTATTACCTTAAACTCTAGTAATTAAAGACCAATAACTTGTTTACCATAGATCTATAAACTTCTTACATTCATTCTGAGAGCTAAAATAAATAAACACATACACAAACTCGATCATGTGTACCTCTCAGAATGGATGTAGAAGTGGGGCCCGGGGTATTAAGGAGCTTCTCCTCATTGATATGACTATTAGCCAGCAGGTTCGCCGCAACCGAAAAGATCTATCGGCTTGTTGGATAGATTATAAGAAGGCGTATGATTCCCGTGCCACATACATGGCTTCTGAAGGTGCTGGAGTTGTATAAAGTTAATACAACTTTATGCACCTTCTTGAAGTCGTGTATGGGGCAATGGAATACAGTTCTTACCTATCTAGGGTGCCGAGAGATCCAAGAAAGTGGCGGCGTACCTATATGGATTGAGCGGGGTATATTCCAAGGTGACACTCTGAGTCCCCTATGGTTCTGCCTAGCACTGAACACACTTAGTACCTTACTAGGGGGTTCAGGGCTAAGTTGCAGGTTACGACGTGGTGGTCATCTCATACCCCACTTGCTGTATATGGATGACTTGAAGCTCTTTGCCCCCACCAGCTCACAGCTAATAGCGTTACTAAAAGTAACTGAACCCTTCAGTAATTCTATTAGAATGGATTTTGGTGTCGACAAATGTGGAGTCGTTCACCGAACCGTCCTAGACCTAACCAACAAAGTTGTGTCTAACTTGGACAATATATAAGGTCATAAGAATATTCTTAGATCTGGCAAAAGCCTTCCACTACCTTGTAGAAAAGCTAGAAAAATGGGTGTAAGAGGTAAACAATTATCTCTTTTCAAGAGTAACCTAACATGTAGACGACACCGGGTTAAGATTGATGATTGGGTAAGTGACCAAATCCCACTATCATATGGTGTGCCCCAGGGCAGTGTTATCCCGTTGGTGTTAGTAGTCGCCCCTGGTTCAACCAGGCTTGTCGAGTGACCGCGCGCCTGAAACAGTCTGCGTAAGGATCTGACCGTGTATGTTGAGAAACATAAGTTCAACGCCGTCTCCAGAGCCAACAAGAAGGTTATGCTATAGCAAAGGCAGATCACAGTGCTCGAATTGGCGAGCGACTTTGAAGGCATCCCTCTGGGAGTCGTGCATTCTGGTCGCTCGCCAAAGCTGCGCAAGATAACTTCTGCCAGTCCAACCTCCCACCACTGCGCAACTACGATGGCAGTCTGGCCCACAGTGCTAAGGAGAAAGCCGATCTCTTGGGCCGACTATTTGCCTCTAACTCGACTTTAGATGATAGAGGAGCTACACCAACTTCAATCCCAAAGTCTAAGAGCTCCATGCCAGAAATACGCATCACGCGACGTGCGGTTAGGCAGGAGCTCAGGCTCCTTGATACCCATAAAACGAGCGGGCCGGACGGCATCCCTGCAGTGGTAAAACGATGTAGTATTTTTGGGAAAAACTCTGTGGACTGCATAATTCTGTATCGAAGATCGCGGTATAAGATTAAATGCACAATCTGTAGGTACAGTTTGCCGAACCTGAGCAGTTATTGAAATTTTTCAAAACTGTTAAGGTCGGTCAAAACAAAGAGGTTGAGTTTAAACAAATATAAAGGAATGTACAGGGCAACCCTGATCCTTCTGATGAAGGACAAACATTCAAGTCTAATTCCAAGGTGACCTGTTACAATCGCAATAAAACCGGTCACACGTTTTATAAATGTTAGAAACCTATATTAAAATGATCCAATTGTTACCGCCAAAAATTGTACTAACTGTCTAAGAAAAATCAACTAGGCAGTCAGGTCGGTAGAAACGAGTTTAGCCAATATGTTTTGGAAGTGTAAAATGTGAACGCAAAGTATAAAATACCGATTGAAGTAAATGACAAAGGCCTTCATATTGACTTGGGAAGCAACTGTACACTCATGCCAATAAGTAACGCGACAAATTTGGGCATTCAATGGCAGACTGTTGACTCTCACACTATGAAGGGTCTGGACAATGTACCTTATCGACCAGTAGGCTTAGCTCTCATAACGCATAATGTACAAGGTGTCGTTGAGCAGTATTTATCTGATCAGTGTACCCCAAACGTAGATTAACCTTACGCTAATCAATGTAACATCGAATTGCATACATTCGGGGTCAATGTAAGTTCATGGTACTATATAAGGTCCTCAGGGTAGCGAGTACTTTTTATTACCCGGAGAATACGAGTTGATGGACGGAACAGCAACGTTAGTAGCTCAAAACTTGTACTCTGACGATATTAATATATCTAACACTTTATTAACTAGAACTCGCTGTATTTGTAGACCCTTAGATAAAAAAAATGTCTATCATGAATGACTGTGAATGTCGACAATAAGTTAGCATTAAATGATAGTGACGTGACCCTCTGATTGGGGACAATGTTTTATAATTAATAAAACGGCATCAGGTAACCGATAAGGTAGTTACATTAAACACGTTAATCGTGGGGCATATGTTTCAATGTATTTCTTACATTATAATTGAAAGCCTTTAAATATCTATAATACAATGTTATTTATAGTTACGATTTCACAAGATCAAATTATTGTATACTTACTTAAAAAATATTATTTCTTGAAAAAAAATTATTAGTTAAAAAGATTGTTATTATTATTTTACATTTAACAGGTCAATTGTTGTAAAACAAAAAAAATATATATACCTATACTATTTGGAAATTCTTACTGTGATTATATATTTCTTGATACAATTATTGTACACCTATTTGAAAATGTTACCTATATTATTATTATTAATAATAATAATAATAATAATGAATATTAATAATAAAAATGATTTATTTACTTAGGAAGCAAAATACTACACTTGTGAAAAGTCGATTCTACATTTACTTGTAATACCTGTTCGCAAACAATAGGTAAAGCCCGAGAAAAGAACAGGCAATAAAAACTCGTGGCCACTCTTTTCAAATTGCCAATGTTTACAATGTTTCTCTGTTTATAAACTGTATATGCAGGTAAGGTGCTGCCACCATTATATTATACACTATATTAGACGACTGATGCAAAAAAGAGGTCAATAATATTAGAATAGTACACGAGATTGAATACATCAGCCTCAATGGGCACAACATAGTAGGAGCATCCACTTACGATGTAAAAACTTTTTGTGCTTAAATATTGGCCAATTTACTGCTACTTAATGAATAAGTATACATGTTTTTCAGAAGAAAGAAAAGAATGACCATAATTTATCACGCAGAATCTTTACTTACAAAAGTAAATCGTTTTCTTAACTAGTACCTAAATAACGTTATCAAACTGTGATAACAATATTCACCTAGTAAAATGCAATAAACTATACAATACAGTACATTAATAGGGACATCGATTGAATAGTACGCTCTTTGTATAAGATGTCTCTTGACTACATTCTTAAATTTATTTACTGGTAGACTCGATATGCTGGGATTTTATTGAAAAATTTAATACCTAGTCCCATGAATGAGTTATGAGTTTTATGAAGCCTATGATATTGACGTACCAATTTGTGCTTATTTCTTGTAATCACAGAGTGAATATCACTATTTTTGTTATATAAATGTAAGTTTTGTTTTACAAACATAACGTTTGCATATATATATATATTGTGATGCAACTGTCATAATGCCTATCTATTTAAACTTTTCTCTAGGAGAAACTCGTGCTCCTAGTTGATATATCGCACGCACTGCACGTTTTTGAAGAATAAAAATAATTGTATATCAGCCGCCTCCAAAGCAATATGCCTTAGAACATGTTGTGCATATTTCGAGCCGATTATACAGTTGTAAATACTATTAAAGGATTGTGACTTTTGTTGTAAGCGCGCTTTTTGCAGTTGCGCGAAATAGCAATGAATTATTTTATTGTAATACATACAAATTTACATTAATATTATAAATAGTTTATTTATATATTTATTCGTCTGTGTTGTTGAAATAGTAAAGAGGTAGTTTAAAGCTTGGAGAGGAATATAGTATCTTTTGCCTCAATACCATTACACATGTGAAATTGTGGACGGAGGTGCGGGAAACCGTTACTTTTTAATATTTTTATGAATTACTTTTTGATCTGTAATCTATCTTTTCTACAAATATGAGTTAGTAGAGGAGTTTAAAGTAATGCCTGTAATTTATGAACTAGATCCTATTTTCTTTGTTTTATATTGTGCGTATGTCTTAGTATGATTCTGTTATGTAGGTTTATCAAAAATATTTAATTTAATTTTTGTAAAATTATTTTGCATTTTTGAAACATATCCATACTAGTATTATACATGTGAAAGTAACTCTGTCTGTCTGTCTGTTAGGCTTTTACGCTCAAACAGCTAAACCGATTTAGATAAAATTTGGTATGGAGACCCGGGGAATGACATAGGATAGTTTATATCGCGATAACCGACATACACGCGGGCGGAGCCGCGGTCTAAAGCTAGTAATATATGTTTCAAAAATGCGAAATGATCGTTTTGTAACATATATGTTACAAAACTATCATAAATATGTTTTAAATATTTAAGTTCGATGCAACTATGAGTTCAATGATTAATCTATACTTATAATATAATGCAGAAGAGTTTGTTTGTATGTTTGTTTGTTTGAACGCGATAATCTCAGAAACTGCTGGGTCAAATTGAAAAAATCTTTTACTGTTGGATAGCCTATTTATTGAGGAATGCTATAGGCTATATAACATCACCCTACAACCAATAGAAGCAGAGCAGCAATATAAATGTTGCAAAAATGAGAAAAATTGAAGCAGACGAAGTTTATGGGTCTTCGTCTGCTCCAGTCAGCTAGCATGCTTTAAATAGTTGTTCCCAGTGACTCCGCTCGCGTATATCTTGATTCGAGTGATAAGAATCCTACGTCCTACACCTATGTTTTAAAACCTATATCATTTTGTAAGTTCTCTGTTAAAGGTGTTTTATCTAAATTTAATTTTAAATAATCATTGGATTGATTTAACGAAATAAAGATATTTGAAATTTAAAATTTAAATCGGGCTGTAGTTTCAGGGTAAACCTCTACATACAACTTTAACTCTTTAATATTAATAGTATAGGTATGGTTTTAATTCAGCAAGTTATATTTAATTTTTAACCACAGACTATTTTAATAGAAATAAATGTATTACCTGGAATGAGTAAAATAAAGAAACTTTTAAATTGTGGATGAGGTAAGCAAACTAAAACAATAGGCCAAAATCATATTAGTTAACAATAACGATATATTTTTAATATTATTAAGTTATTATTTTATCATACTATATAGTCATTAAAGTGCTTAATCACCAATTTATTTATCAATAAATATTATATGACTAACGTCTTAGAAAATAGTCAGTATCATTAAATTAGGTAACAATGTATGCATTATCTCAGATGCTAGCCTAAATTTATAACAGTCAAATAACCAATAAGTTTAATTTAGATTACAATTTAAAATAATTACAAACATTTAATTTAAATACAATCCATTGGCTCTACCTTCAATATATATTAACTGTGCTGGCCCATCAGCACTTATCTACCCCCACATCTTATCTATCTCAACAATAATTCGTCCTCACATTCACACTTCCGGCTTCACATTTCTGGGCTTGTTTCTAGTATTATTTACACGCCATAAGTTCTGCCGAATGTATACAATTGATTTAAAAAAAATCGTCTAAAAATTTAGCGTGTGATAAATCAAAACCTCTGTACTCGCGAGCGAAACGCACTCTTGCTTCTTCTAGTTCCTGTCCTAATTTTTGTAGCGAAATAATGCACACATTTCTTATAGCCTACATGCCGCAGTCAAATAGTCTAGCGAACGTCGACGTCTTGGTAAATGGCTGCACTTCGTATGTGCTGACCATTTGCGTTACGCGATCCGACGTTAAGAGAGTCCTCCTCAGCATCCCACTATATCCAACGTCACGTTGTAGCTCTCTGAAAAAAAAATACGAAATTAAAATAAATGTATAAAAGTTTGAATGAATAAAACAGTAAGTCAAGGACATTTTTTAAAAATGTGTTATTTAATTAGAACTAAAATTATGTCTTTACAAATCAACAGACAATGAACGAGTTGTCACTGATAAAATTAGATAATAGTTCTTCAACAGTTGAAATATTATTGAAAATAGAATAAGCGTTAATATGAGAAGCTACCGTTTGCGAACACAAATTCGCATGCAAACTATTTTCAATTCTATTCCATTGATTTTAAAGATGTTAATTGCCATAAACGTTTCCAGTTTTAGGACATTTACTATCATGAACCTATTTTTTCGGCAAATATATTTATGGCACCTGGAATTACTGAACCATGGGAAAGCAAAAACTTATTGCATGCAAACTATTTTCAGTTCTTGTGTAACGATTTAAAGACGATAATTGATTAAAGGATTCTCAGTTTTACAACTTTTACTATGGGGATGATAAATCTATTGTTTTATCAACACTATATACGATTTATGATTCCTAAAATTTACTAAAGCGTGGGAAAGAAAACAATTTATTTTGTCAAAAGTTGTTGAAACGAATTTGTATTTTCAATACTTCAAAAAATTTAATATAATTTATATTGTTTAAACATAAATATTTTAGAAAGAGTTTTGCGGGAGAAAAATACAAATAAAACACCATGATTTAATAAGGGTGGATTTGAGTATGAATCATACAAAAAAAATATAAGTGTATAAAAGCACGAAATTCCTACTCTTCACATATCAGTAGAGACAGCCTTTTATATGTTGCCACTCGTTCTACAAAATAGATTTCGTTCCGATTAAGAAGTTCACCTTTTAAAAATATACGAATTACCAAGTGACTCAGAACACCACGTTTAAAGAAAACTAAATGTAGGTAAATATTATTGGACATCAAAAAATGTAATTATTGTTTTTTTTAATTATATACGAAATAAATACATTTCGTAAAATTAAAATAATTTTATATAAAATATTAGGAATAAATAACTGCGAATGATGAAACCACTAATCCTAATGTCTGTCATCATCATTGAGAATATTATTATATTATAACAACGAAACAAACCTTAGCTATGAAATCAACCATCGTCTTCAGAAATATTGATTATATTATTATTTAGTCTCCCCCAATTACTTTTTAACCAATAGCCAATTCTATTGTTAAACATAATTAATAAAAAAAATGTGTGGCACTCGGGGACTGCCGCGGTAAAGCTATTGCATAGAATTTTTATCAATTTAAGCAATTGAAAAAAAAAAAATAAGTTTTTTTTTTATTATAAAAAAACAATGTTTTGAATTTTTTTTTTTTTATTTAAAAAAAGTCATTAAAAGTTCTGCTTAAGAACAAACTAAAAAGTTTCACTGCTGTGCCGGTCGGAATGGGGGGTGTTAGGTTATTTTCGTTACGGAATTTCTGGATTCGGTCTCCACGCTCAAGGCCCGCGATAGAAGCTATTCAATAGCTTAAAAACTCGCGTAAAACAATATTATCTTCATATTAATTAGATCAGCGACAAACCATAAAATAGTATACCTACTTATAATAATACAATAACACAACACAATAGGGTGGAAAATGAACCAACACCTAAACCAAAACATAACCACAACTCCTGTGTGGCCCTTTGCTGTGGCCTTTATAATAGAAACAACAAGAAAGGGGAAGACTAAAATGACAATAGGTAACATAATGTCAATAGATGGCGCTGTATTTAATTTTGTTACTATTCAATACAAAATGTACTACGGTCTGAATCGCGCTATTATAATTTTTGCAGCCAGAATCATAAGTACAAAATAAAACGACGTTAGACGATGCACGGCCTTCAAGCCACACCTCCGTGCCCGTCGGAGTGGGGAGCGTGAGGTTTTTTCGTTACGGAATTTCCGGATTCGGTCCCCGCGCTCAAGGCCCGCGATAGAAGCTATGCATAATTATTGTTATAAAATATAATTTGAATTTGACTTACCGTAACATTTAACTCCCGCAATATTTGGTAAAGGTTTGAATCCTTGGCCATGAAGATCCAAAATTTCATTCACGGTTTAAATTTCGGTTTATTGTGAAGACTCGCAGAGGTCAGCAAGAAAGCACCCAACAGTCCAATAAAACACAGCCACCATAGGTAAACAGATGAAGAAGAAACGGTCCACTAATTCATACCACAAGTCAACGAGAGTTCAATCAGTAGTCTAAGAAATTACCAAGGGTCAACAAAGTGGCAAAAAACAGAACAAGTCGTGAGCAAAATACAGTAAACATGCGCGCATCATCATAGAAGGAAGTACAAACTGCAACTAAGTTAACAAAAATGTTTTATGTTCCCGTTCCACACCTTAGCCCCGTCCTAATTGGTTGAAAGTAAAATGTGGGAGTGGTTTTTGCGTTTGTGTGTGAGACCGAACAGTTGTAAACCGTTCATAGCATAATATTTTCGTCTGGTCGAGCATCAAGTGGGCCGATTGTACCTTTAATACCGTAATGCCTAAGTTTTAAGCAGAAGTGTCCTATGCGCCACGCAATCAAAAGCTTTAGAAAGATCACAGAACACTCCAATGGCATCCTGTGAATTTTCCCAGGCACTAAAAATATGTTTCAATAGCTTAGTACCTGCGTCAATTGTAGAGCGACCCTTCGTGAAACCATATTGATCGTGATGCAATAGATTATTCAAATTAAAGTGTGATTCTAACTGCATAACTATGGCCTTTTCGAAAATTTTACTAATAGCTGGCAAAATGGATATTGGTCTAAAATTACTAGGGTCATTCTTTGATCCGGATTTAAATAATGGTATTACTTTACTATGTTTCATAAGATCAGGAAACATGCCGGTATCAACACATTGATTAAAAATTATAGTTAACTGTGGCGCTATGCCTGCCTAATTATACTGTGAATTATTTTACTGAAATACCCCATAATCATCAGATTTTTTTTAATTAAGTGACTTGAATATTTTATTTATTCCACTGGGGTGTATATATTTAAAAGCAAATGGTACATTGCATTCATCCACATTATCTCTAAAGAGTGATTTGGCCTTATCTGGGCAAGCGTTCAAGGAGCTGGTTGTGGTTAGTGGTATGTCAGCAAAGAAATCATTAAAGGTTTGTGCTAGGTCTAAATTATCAGTAACAGTCTTATTGTTAATTAATAGTTCAAAGCTTTTCTCGCGAGGCTTCGCCCGCCCGCTTTCCGAATTAATAATATTTCAAGTGGCTTTTATTTTATATTTGTCGTATAGTGTAGTGGAGAAAACAGATGTTAAACATGTCGAATGGGTAAATATAAAAGTTGAGTGACAACTATTTTTATAACCGATTGAATTAGGCGTAACTTGGCGAAAATCCATCTTAAGTAGATTATAAGGGAGGGATCCCACCACCCACCACCCACCTTCGCACTTTTCGGTTCGAGATGCTCGGTATGCTCCGCAATCAAGTTAATGACTGCCTCAGGATTGTGGATGTAATGGAGAAAAGGTCACGATGATGAACAAACATACAAAAAAAAAAAAAAAAAAATTATAAGAATAAAAAAACCCGCCTGCACAAAAAAGATGTAAACAAGATCCCCTACATAATTATACAATTTCATGCAGTCGGAGGCAGTGTACTAAGTTCGTCGAGATTCATTTAATGAATCTCGACGGAGGCTCTTTACTAAGTTCGTCGAGATTCATTTAATGAATCTCGACGAATTTAGTAAAGTGCCTCCGACTGCATGAAATTGTATAATTATGTAGGGGATCTTGTTTACATCTTTTTTGTGCAGGCGGGTTTTTTTATTCTTATAATTTATTTTTTTATTTAATACTTTTTAGTTGTTGTAGGATGTAACCGATGTAGCAACTTACTTTTATCACAGCTATTTTCAAGTATTGAAAATTTAAAAAACAATGGTTGCTAACTAACTTTTTTAGTATTACAGTCATAATCATGTTAAACCTTTTTGAAATGCTTATGATGAGCTCTTTAATTTGATACCCATATTGCAGTATTCGAAACAACTTTTTTTTTCACACCACTTTATTTTGACATCTCATAGCCGCCATGTTTGTTTTTTAAAAACATCACCTATCTAAGAACACTTGGGTGATTAAGACGAATCTAACGATGTGTGAATTGTATAAATCCGTTCAGTGGATTGTGAGATATCAGGTAATAAAGAATATTACATACATACATACAAGATACGCGCGAAAAACATAACCCTTCTTTACAGTCGGGTAAAAACATACAGACGAATTGAGAACCTCCTCCTTTTTGAAGTCGGTTGAAAAGTCCTACTCTTCATTGGTGTGGCTGAATTAGATAAAGAAGACTGCACTGCCACAACACTTGACCTAATGCAAAAGAAACTGGGTCTTAAAGATATCACACAGGGTGATTTTAAAGTCTGCCACCGGATTGGAGCCCAGAGTCGAGATAGGCCCCAACCCATACTTGTCCGATTTGCTAGCACAGATCTCAGAGCAGCTGTTTGGAGAGCAAAGTCCGCTTTAAAGGGCTCTGCTGTTTCAGTTAGGGAATTCCTAACAAAAGCCCGATAGGCGGTCTTCAGCAAGGCTCGTCAGAACTTCGGGATGAGGGCTGCTTGGACACTAGACGCCGCTATCTACATCAAAGCGCCCGACAGCAGTCGCCACAAGTTGTCTTCGATGGATGAGCTGGACCTTTTTATTGAGAAGCACCCTGTTTCCACGTCTGAATCTGATAAGCGGGCAGGCACCGGCAACACGGGGTTGAAGCAGCCTTCTTCACGTAAATAACTCCCATGGCCTATATTGTGCATGATCTTTTGTGTCGTGTAAAATTGTTTTGTTTTGTTGTTGCTCAGTGACGTAAGTTAATCGCAACCAATTGGTACACCATAACGATTTAATTATCTAGTTTGTACACTGTCCTTTATTATGTAGGTTTAACATGTTTAATTTCGATACCCACTATTTTATTTCTCAGGAATTACTTTTCTTATCGTTTGATTGACAGCTTCAATTTGACACATGACACAACAACAGTCAGTTCAATTGTCCAATTGGTTGCGTTCAGAAATGCTCAGTTCATTTAGTTTGTTGCGTTTAGTTTATTGATTGTTTAAAATGTATTGTATTTAGTTAAATAGTTATTTTTTATTTTATTATTTTGTGAGTATCGGCTGGCGGGTGGTGCAGAAAAGTATTCGGAATAGATACGAGTTTAGTACTAGTAGTAAATTCATATATTTACATAATTAACTAATATTAATTTATACCATTTATTTATATATATATATATATATATTTTATAATCTATATTTATAGTATTAATGTCTGTTATTGATTCATTTTATTCAGCAAACGAATCTGTTGATTCAACGAATAATGATAGTTTCAGCTCGGTTTTAGACGCACTTGGTGATTTTTTGCGAAAAACATTTAATTAGCAACAAAAATGTTTATTTATTGTCTGTCACATCAACGCTCAAAGTATTCCTAGTCACTACAGCGACTTGGTTGATGCTTTCGCTAATTCCAACGTAATGCCATCTTAGTTTCGGAGACTTGGCTCAAGCCTCACCTTCATTCTACTTCATACGCTCTCCCTGGCTTCGTTCTCATTAAAAACGATCGAGTCGATAGGAGAGAAGGTGGAGTCGCTATTTATCTGCTTAGTAACTTTTCTTACAAAATATTATCGTTTCCACTACAACTCTACTACTGCGGAATTTATTTTTCCATGAATTTATTGGGCCATTCTAGGTGTTGTTTATTCTCCTCCAGCAGCAGATTACTTCTCCAGTTTTGAAATGATTCTGGAATCTATAGGGTCAGAGTATACTCACCATATCATCATGGGCGATTTTAATACCGATCTCCTCTCGAGCAACTCCTTCCGTTCCCGTAAGTTACTCCAGATCGTTGAGTTCATTTACTTTCATATCTTACCACTGCAAGCTCTGCACTCATCACAACTTGGATGGAATGGATACTTGGTTAGACATCATTCTTACCTCGGCTCCTTCTCTAGTCCGTCATCACGGGCAATCTTTAGCTTTGGGGTTTTCACATCATGATTTAATTTTTCTCTCCTACAAGCTAAAACCACCAAAACCTTGTCCTAAAGTTATGTACGTGCGTTGCTTTGGTCGGATGAATGAAGATAAACTCCGTGAGGATGCGTCGGGATTACCCTACGTTCAATAATAAAGTTGACGTTTTCAATGATTTGGTCGTGGGGTTGTACGACATTCATGCGCCTGTTAAAAAAGTTAAAATTAAGCGGCCTCCAGCTCCCTGGATGACTAATAGAATCAGGATGGCTATGCGGCGCATAGACCGAGCTTTTTCCTCAAATTTAAGACCGTGACGATGATAACTGGGCCCTTTATAAAACTGCAAGGAATCGGTGTAATCAGATGATCCGCAACGCTAAACGCCGTCATAGTCTTATTCATATTAATTCATCTTCTCCCAAGGGTATTTGGCAGTTCTTGGGGACTCTAGGAATTGGCAAACATGAAAGTGTTGATCCTCCGTTGGAGGTTGGTATAGATAAAATCAATACTCATTTCACCTCCTTCGTACCTATTGATCATCGAACCAAGCGTCGTACCTGTGAGTACTTAGCTAACCTTCCTCGCCCCAACGTAGACTTCTTTCTCTTTTCTTCAGTTGAACCTGGCGAGATCAATTATTTATATATTATTTCTATCGAATCTAATGCTGTTGGTTATGATGGTATTAGCCGTCGCATGGTTATACCCTTTCTTGATTATCTTCTTCCTGCTGTAACACACATCATAAATTTTTCTTTAGAGTCAGGGACATACCCGTCTTCGTGGTGATATGCTTTTGTTATTCCTCTGCCTAAAATTACAAATCCGACTCTTCCTAATAATTTTCGACCTATCTCTATTCTTCCTTTTTTATCAAAAGTGCTGGAGGCTTGCGTGCATAAACAAATGACACATTTTGTGCATCGTAACAAATTGTTGAGCCAGTTTCAATCACGCTTCAGGCCAGGACAAAGCACCACCTCTGCTCTTCTCAAAGTAACAGGCGACATTAGAACTGGCATGGATGATACCAAAGTTACGGTTTTAGTTTTGGTTGATTTTTCTAATGCTTTCAATTCTGTCAGCCATGATATCTTACTCTCTATCCTATCTCATCTGATGTTCTCGGCAGGTTCTTTAAATTGGTACTTATCTTATCTTCGGGGACGCCAGCAGTCTGTGCGCGTGGGTGATACTTTATCGACGTGGCGCGATCTTGACGCTGGATGGATTTTCTATTTTTATCGATCTCATTACTAATGTCCTTCAGTGTGCGTTCCATATTTACGCAGATGACTTGCAGTTATATGCCCAGGCCAGTGTGAATAATATATCCGTGGCCATCACTAAGCTTAATGGGGACCTTAACGCTATCAAGACCTGGTCAGACAAGTTTGGCTTGACTGTAAATCCGTCTAAGTGTAAGGCCATTGTGATAGGGAGTCAACGCCTCTTAACTCGTTTGAACACCGACACATTACCACCGGTTATATTTAACGGCTCCACTATCCCGTTACATTCTTCGATTAAGAATCTCGGGATTTTCCTTGATACCACCCTCAACTGGCATACTCAAATAACAAATGTAAGTCGAAGGGTTACGGGTACTTTGCGGGCTTTATATCGTCTCAAGAACTTTTTTTCAGTATAAAACTAAAGTAATGCTCTTCCAAACGCTAATATTCCCTTTGATTGATTATGGTGATGTATGCTATCTTGACCTGAATGCAGAGTTCCTTAATAAACTTGACCGACTTCTAAATAACTGCATTCGATTCATTTTCAATCTTCGTAAGTTTGACCATGTTTCTTCTTACCGTTCCGAACTTAAATGGCTTCCTATTCGCCAGCGACATAGTTAACGCGCTCTCACTACACTCTATTCTATTCTTAATTCTCCTATTGCCCCTTCATACTTGACTTCCAACTTTCAGTACCTGCACTGCAATCACAGTAGAGATCTTCGATCTTCCGACAATCTACTTCTTTTATGCCCTGCTCATTCTTCTGGATTCGTCGGATGCTCTTTTATAGTTTAATCTGTTTCTCTCTAGAATTCCCTGCCCCCCGAAATTAGAATGGAACCCAATCGCCTTCATTTTAAATGGAAAGTACGCACTTTGTTCCTTGATAGATCAGCTGAATCATCACAACATTAATAACATAAATATGTGTCTGTATCTATGTATTTATTTATGTATGCATGTATGTATATACGTATGTATATATGTATGTATGTATTTTTGTAAGTATGTATACTATTGTATAGTTATGTATTTATGTATGAATTTTTGTAAGTATATATAGTTAGTATACTCAGTTATATTGTATTTCAGTATTTATTTTATATTCTCTATCTAGTTATTTTTATTTGTGTATTATGTAAGAATAATATGAAGTTTTTAATTTACAATTAGGTTACTGCACCTACGCATTCCACTTCTACATCACCCTAAGTTAGACTGGCAGAGAATGCTTTTAGCATTAAGTCCACCTTTGTACAACTTTGTGCATAAAGTAATTAAAACCATGGACGATCTTATAAGAGAAAATAATGTCAGTAATTTTACGGCGTGTACTCAGTGGTTCCATTTCATAAAATAAAAGGCGTTGTTCATATGATTGTAATTGGTGACAGTTATTGTTGTTAAATGCTAGGTGGTACAGGAAACGTTTTTGTATGCGTTCTATTCAGTTAATGTGTTCTTGATAACCGGGGCTCCAAACAGTGCTACAATATTCCAAAATCCCTCGAACAACAGAGTTATAGATTAAAATTGTGAGACTTGGTTGTTTAAAGATTTTCATATGTCTGTTAACAAAACCAGAAAGACGGGAAGTTGTCAATATGGGACCTAAAACTTAAAGCACTATCGAGGATAATACCTAAATCGCGAATAGTAGTAACTTCCTCTAAATTACTTTGCACAAAGAATTAGCATTGGCATCCAGCGTGGCAATGCTGCCAGGCTTCTGGGAACGTTACCTGTTGACATCGATGGGGAGGAATTCTTTAACGCCTAAACGGTTTTGCCGTTCTATTTTATTTTAATTCTGTAAATATCTTGTATAAAAGGATGTAACTTAGAGTAGTTTTAAACTAAAATTGTATAGTAGTCAAAAAAAAATATTATAAATAAACTAACGGGATATATATATGACTGGGTTAAGAAGGTAAATGAATATTGTGATGGAAACAGACACCAATAAAACTTTATTTAAGCTTAATCTTTACACATATATATTATATTACCCAGTAACCAATACCAACAAATTATTATAAAACAATTTATTTACTGATTGTTGCCATTATTTACGTTTACGAGCAATTTTCCCAACCCTTCCATTTTATTTGATTTGCCTTTAATACTATCAGTTATCTCTTGTATGGTTTTACCTTGTGTTTCAGGTAAGTATTTGCACAGAATCAGTACTGCTGTTAATAAACATATTCCAAAAAATAAAAAGAATCCGTGTATTCCTAGTGCTTTTAACATCAAAGGTGTATTTTTTAACAAAATGGCACTAAATATCTTCACTGTTAAGGTAGTTAAACAAAACGATAAATATCGGGACTTAATTGGTAGTAGCTCTCCAAAAAATGAATGACCCATTATCAAAGGACCACTGCCTATGGTTATATAAAAAGCCGTAAGTAATGCCATAGATACATATTTATTTTCATTTATAATTTCTTTTTTCATTATATAAAGATACAGCGATAAAATGAGTAGAAACCCTGCACTTACAGACGAGCTTACAAGTATTAATCTACGTCGTCTTAAATACCTAGCTAATATACAACCTAAGTATGTACTAAATACTGTAACACCATCTAATATTAACATGCCAATATAAGCTGTAGATTCACTATTTGTGATTTGTTTTAAAATGTCTAAAGCATAAACAGCATATAACGTTTTTCCACAAATAATGCTAATACTGAGAGTTGCAATTGCAATTAAAGTAGGTTTGTAGAAATTTTTAGACCCAAGAGTTTTCCAAGAATTGATTTTCCAATCATTGTGAGAACTGGTCATGTTTGCTTGAGTTATATATTCTTTTTGTGAACTGATCAATGTTTCAAGTTCTTTTTCTGATTCTTCGTCGCAACCTTTCAACCATCGATGTGCTGTTGCGCATTCTTCAAACTTTCCCTTACTGGCCAGCCAGTAAGGTGTTTCTGGTGACATAATTGCTATCAATAAAATGTACATAGTAATTACTATCCCAGTCAAGGCTATGTTTTTCCATTGAAAAAATGTTCCAATAGCATTACTTGCCCAAATACCCCAATAATAAGTCGCTGCATTCATTACCAGAAACATTCCTCTATATTTCGGTGACGTATTCTCAATAATCATCATGTTCACTGTGGCTATTTGTATAGCACTAAATAATCCATGAATTACTTGACCAATCAATATATGCGTCACGGTTGAGCTTACATAAAATAATATGAATCCTGCTATAAGACTTAAAGCACCAACTATAAAAGTGATTTTCTTGCCAATATATTCTGAGACGATAGCTACAATTATTATTGAGGGAAGGCAACTAAAAAACATTGCCGAACCTGAAAATGTAAACTATCATTTAGTAGGTAAGTAAACACTATGAAATAATATAATTAATCAATATTTGGAAAATCCTGAACGGTTCATTTACACAATTGGTAGATGCGGTCTTTGTGACTTCGAAGACTTGTCAGAGCAAAAGTCAAAAAAACTACTAGTTAATTAAATCATATTTAAAATTAAAATAAACATAAGCCTTGCTTGTGTGGTTGCCTTACACATAGCCATATCTAGATGATGAAGTTTAAATAATTATAGAATATCTTACTTAACCACGAGGCCATTTCGTCTGTAACGGCGTCGGTTGAGTTAGCTTCTTTTCTTAATTGAGGGACAAACACGGTGGGTGCTCCTACACATAGCCCGTAAATGAACATTGAACAGCATGCTCCACTGCAAACCAGCGACTATGAATGAAAACAGATTAAAGTTGATACGTGAATATATAATTTGTATTCCTGACTCAGTGTCGACCGAGCAGATCGAGATCTACGAGGTTAAACAACATAGTACATACTTTGATGCCTTTGAAATTCACATCTGTGGTACCTAATAATCTATTTTCGGAATGCACGTATTTGTATCACTAAATATGTCCTAGTTCGTAATTATAAAGCACCAATGTATCCTATGGTCTTACCTGTGATGAAATCTCTTCTTTCGTATTTTCGTTTATTGTATTATTTCTGAGAAATATAGTTCACCAAGACAGATCGGAACCGCTCAAGCGAATCCAAATTAATATCAACTACACAGAATAAGGAGGTAATGTTAAGTTACTAAAAAGTAGTGTTTTTCTACGTGGTGGGTAAACGTTATGCAATTCCGTTGAAAACTAGCTGGAACACGGTAGTTTACTTAGCTCAAGAGCCTCTGATAGTCGACAATGCCGTTTAAGACTTTGTACTAGTAGACTAGATAGAGTGGTCATTTAAAATTTATGAACTTATGCCTGTAAGAAGCTCTTTTTACGTCTCTAATCTCTTTTGAACAGTTTCCAGACGCAACAAATGTGTCGCATAGTGTGGTCTCCATACGACGCTGTAATATTCTAGGGTGCTTCTGACTTGGCACTTGCTTAATACAAATTTTAATATAGCGATACAGAAGATTTTACCATTCCCAATGATGAAACCCAAAATTCTTGATGATATTTTGATTGCGTGTTCTAGTTGCGGTAAAAATGTTAGTTTTTTTATAACAAAACACACAAAGATTTTTAATTGTATCAACTACTTGAACTTTTTCTGTATTTATAAAATAATTCTGATCTATTGCATGAGCCTTTTTTGCTATTTAGATTCGTACTGTTACGGTTGCACCAGTCTGTTAATTTGTCGAGATCACTTTGCAAACACAGGGCATAATTATTTGACTCTATCGATGTCTCCGTGCATGAAGTAGTCCGAAAACCCAAAACAAGGGTATGTAATTTATAAAGACGTTAAATAGTACGGATTTTTTTCAAAAGTCAAAACTATGTCTCTTTATATTCAATAGAAAGTCTGAATTAATATTTTATTATTTTATTTATTTTATTTTGAAGAAGGCTTACAGACTAATAACATGTTATAAATAAAAAATACATGAATTACAGTATTGCTATTAACAAGCCTCCACATTTAAATGATCCCTTAAATAAAATAAAAAATAAGAGCATAAGTTTAAAAAACATAATTAAAACAAAAATATTAAAAAGATATAATAAAAAATCCTATAAAAAAAAACCTTTTATTGAGTATGGGTGCCGCTGTTACTGCTGTTGTTAATTGTCAAAAAATAAATTATTATCTAATTTTCGTACAGTGGTTGTGCTGGTGCAAAACAAGTCTATGTCAATTTTACTTAAGAGATCATTGAAACTTCTTGTACTTCTCAACATAAGTGTATTTCGCCGATAATTGACAAAAAGTATACTATTTAAATATTTAAAAAAAAAAATCACAGAGCTAATGTTTACATTTGGCAGTGGTGCCAGTGTTGTGTATTATGGTTTATATTTGTTATTTTGTTATGACTATGACGAATTTTCGAAGACCTGTTTACTTTTTGTTAACGAATAGTCAGTCAAAGTATTTATGAGTCGAATAAATTAAGATATTTACATATATTATTTTTCTGTGCCTGAAAGAATCCATGATGGTCTTATTTTAAGCCTACCACCTAAGTAAACTTTATGGAATAATAATAAATATTTCTAACCTGATAATAATAGACAGTTGACTAGCCTGTTGGTCTAGTGGTTAGTGACCCTGACTACTAAGCCTGAGGTCATGGCTTCGATCACCACCCAGGATAAAACTTTGTGTGATGAGCACGATGGTTTATTCTGTGTCTGGGTGTTATATATCTATAATATGTATTTAAAAATATTTAAGTTATGTTTAACAGTTGTCTGGTTCCTATGGTACAAGTTGCTTAGTTTGGGATTAGATAGATTTGTATAAGTTGTCACAATATATTAATTAATATAAATATTATTATATTATTATTATCATACACGCCTACCAAGTCTTGTGTCATAATTATAAATTTTAAGTATGAATAATACCTAAATTCTTAACAAATAATTATTCGTTTCGGGACTCTAACTAAAATTTTAAACAAACAAACTGAGTAGAAATAGAACAATAACTTTCAATGGATGACAAAAAGGGTAAAAACAGCCATCGGAACTATTCGCCATCTTTAAATCACATAGTGATCTTATATAGTTTTTTTTGCAAAATCAACCCATTAGCTTAGAATGTATTTATGTATGAGCTAATTCCTGGATTACTTTTCCGCTAAGTTACGAGAGCGTATTGTTGTTAATATATCTTTAAAAATAATATAGTTATTTAATTTATCATGAATTTTAAGTACGTCTCATCATTATTCTTCCTTTTGTATATCAAGAGAACAACATAATAATAATAATAATAATAATAATATATACTTTATTGTACACCAATATAAAAAAACAAAGTATACATTGTATAATAAAAATGTACAATGGGCGGCCTTATCGCTAAGAGCGATCTCTTCCAGGCAACCTTTGGATGGACAGAGACATAAATACACGAATTAGGTAGGGGTAGTGTACAGCGTGATATTAATTTATAGTTATCAAGAACTACAACGACAAGAAAATATACAACGAAGAGAAAATATAGGTAGTTAATAAAAATTTAAAGTTTACTCAGTAAGATAGTGGTCCTTCAACATTTTTTTAAACGATGCCAACGATTGGGCTCGTCTTATAGTTAGAGGCAGTGCATTCCATAGTCTTGCTGCTTCGACAGTAAACGAGCTATCGTAGAATTTTGTGGAATGTGCTGGAATTTCTAACCTCAAATCCTCCGATGACCTAAGGAATCTCGAATGTGTGTCATGAAGGAACTTGAAACGTTCTTTAAGATACAAGGGAGTAAAAGGATTAAAGAGTATACTATACAGTAATGAGAGAATGTGAGTATTCCGACGAAGGCGTATTGGGAGCCACTTGAGCACTTTGCGGAATTCGGAAACATGATCATATTTACGCAAACCAAATATAAATCTAATACAGAAATTTTGAAGGCGCTCAAGTTTAGTAAGTTGCTCCTCGGTGAGGTCGAGATAGCTAGCGTCAGCATAGTCAAGTACAGGTAGAAGAAGAGACTGCGCCAGCGCAATTTTAGTGGTAATCGGCAAAAAGTTTCGGAGTCTACGTAAGGACCCTGCAGATGCAAATAATTTGCGACTAACTTCCTGCAGCTGGGGACCCCATGATAACGTTCGATCTATATAAATACCCAAATTTTTTACACTGTTCCTTAACGTTATATGTGTACCATTAAAGATAATTTGAGGCAATTGGTTCCAATCTATACGTGAAATCATCCTTGGGCTTCCAACAACAATTGCCTGGGTCTTAGACGGATTAACCTTTAGACCGTGGTTGTTACTCCATTGACATATTCGATCCAAATCCGAGTTAATAATCGAAAGCGCTAGTGGCAGCTGACCCAGTGGAGCTTGTGTGTAAATTTGAAGATCATCTGCATAAAGGTGGTAGGATGAAACTAGTTGGTTAGATAAAGAGTTTATAAATATTGCGAGAGTAGTGGAGATAGAACGCCACCCTGCGGTACACCAACCGTAATATCACACCAGGAAGAAAAGGATTCTTCAATGCGTACACGTTGTCGGCGACCAGACAGGTAACTATGAAACCAATCAATCACCGTTGGAGATATGTTGATAGAGCGTAGTATGGCAAGCAGAATATGAAAATCTACAGTGTTAAATGCATTACTGAAGTCTAGTAAAGTAAGTACGGTCAGATTTCCTTCCTCTATGCCTAGTCTAATGTCATCTGTAACATTTACGAGAGCAGTAACAGTACTGTGGGCAGGACGGAAACCAGACTGGAAGGGGTTTAGAAGACAGTTTTGTGATAGAAATACACTGAGTTGAGAATGGACAAGTCGTTCAAATACTTTAGAAAGGAAAGGTAGAATAGATATAGGCCGATAGTCGGAGAAGGACGAAGGATTTGATTTTTTAGGAAGAGGAATAATTTGGGCTTCTTTCCATATTCGTGGAAAGGAACCGCTAGTAATGGAGAAATTCAGAATATAAGTTATAACATGAAGGATTTGATCAATAATTGGAAGGATCATATTACGGCTGATACAGTCAGTACCTACTGCATTAGATGTGATTGATACTATGCTCTTTCTAACATCACAATCAGTAAATTGATTCAAGAGAAAAGAAGAATAGTTGGGTGATGCAAGAAATGAAAGATAATTTAATGTATTCGTTTTAATAGAACTATTAAAATCAGACGAAGAGGAGAAATGCATATTAAGTGCGTTGAGATCTATTGGTTTAAGAATTGTGTCTTGTCTTTGTTTTCCAACACCCAATGTTCTAAGAAACTTCCATATTTTACCTGGATCCCCGTTTTCAACAGAGGTATGAATATGTTGGCGTTGTGCATTTCTACACACCACATTGCAGTGATTCCTTATAGCGACATACCTCTCTCGATTATTAGAAGTAGGTCTGCATTTATATCTGGATTTTGCTGCAGCTTTCTTAGCCATTAATATTTTAATTTCGTTAGTAAGCCATGGCGCCGGTGAATGTTTCATTTTAATTTGACGGATCGGAGCATGCTTATCGTATAGCTTGATCAAGTTAGAATTGAAAACCTCAACTTTATCATCGACACATGCGGACATGTACAAAGAATTCCTGTCAATGTTACATGCATCTTCACGAAGTAAATCAATATTTATACCACTAAAATTACGCTGTCTAAGAATTTTTGGACTTACTTTAGGTGGACGAAGTTTATAAGAAAGATAAATTAAGTCATGATAGGAGAAAGCATCAGCTGAGCATTGCCCATGCTTAGACACAAGATCAGGTGAAGAAACGAAGATAAGATCAAGTAAAGAAGGCGTAGAATTAGGAAAGTTATGCGTAGCACTAAGAGGAAGAATAGAGAGATTACTAGAGCGTATAGTATTATATAGAGAGGATGAACGAGAGTCGTTTTTTAAAAGACATGTATTGAAGTCTCCCATAATGACTGTATGACTGTAAGAAGGTAAAAAATTTTCTAAGATGCGTTCGAAAGATGAGAAAAAGTCAATGCGTAGCGAAGGACAAAAGTAGACTCCAAGGAGAATTTTATTATGTTTGAGTTCCAGTTCTAGAAAAAGATGTTCGCCTGCAGTTGTTGGAGGTGGTTGCGCGGACATGTCCACTATGCGGTAAGGAATTTGTGTACGCAGGTACACTGCAACACCACCACCGACTCCCGCGGAGCGATCATTCCTGATTAGTTGGTAGCCAGGTATAGTGTAAGAGCCAGTTGGAAGGCAAGGTTTTAACCATGATTCGGAAACAAGAATTGCATGGATATTCTTACAGTCAAAACTGGCCAGCATGTCAGAGAAATGGGCGGGAATACTCTGGGCGTTTATATGGACTACATTAAGATTTCCAGGGACATCGGAGAACGTGGCTTGAAGTGTTTCACTAAGAGACGGTATACTGATAAAGCTGTCATTGACGCTACTGACGACAGAGTGAAAACTTTCAGTGTCACTTGAAGTATCAATATCCGTCATATGAGATAAAAATAATTAAAATAATAACTATAATAATAAATTAATAAAAACAATAAATTAATATCTTTAAAATAATAACAAAAAACAAAAATTAGTTCTATCCACCCACCAGTTGAGTGTAAAAATAAAAGATGAAATCTAAAATATTAAAAAAAAAAAGAAATAAGAATAAAATAAAGTAATCACTATCATGTAAAAACATTGTAAAAAGTAAACACAGACTAAAATAAAAAATAATCTGCAGGATCCGGTACAAACACAAAATACAAATTAGTAATGGAATCCAAAAGACTTGTATCCAAATGCTTGTGTTTTAAGAATTAGTTTCTGAACTTTTGACAGCAAAAAGTATTTAAAGTTATTGAAGGTTAGAAATTTAGAACACAAAAAATAATCACTAATTTAGAATAAACTATTAAAAAGTGTTAATATGAAGGTAGAAAGCGTTATATTCAGAAAGAAGGTTAAGTTATATAATAATGTAATCTTATTACCCGGATCCTGCAGTTGTGTGAAGCTATATAAACAAGAAAAACTCAATTTACTATTTTTTGCCGGCCGCTGCTCGACGAGGCCTTTGGACATTTTTAGATGGTTCTGTATCCTTCACAGCCTCTGAGCTCGGGATAATATCGAGTTCTTGAAGTGAGGCAATGCGGTATCGTGCACCATTGGGACCGATAATATGGACGCAACCATCTCTCGTCCAGCACTTATTGATGCCGTACTTCTCTCGTGCGGACATAAAAGCATCGTGTCGCGGCTTCGTCAAAAATTCGGACAAGGTCACACCAGAGCCCTTCAGCTTTGCTTTCGAGAACCAGACCTTGTCCCGCAGTCCAACATTATGGAACTTAACTAGTATGGGCCTCGGTTTATGTTCACTTGAAGGCCGCCCCATCCTGTGACATCGTTTTATGTCGGAAACAGCGAAGGTGTCCAGATGAAGGTGTTGTTTAACAGTGTTGGTAATAACTGCAACTATGTCCTCAGTCTTGTGCTCTGTTACACCGTGAATAAGCAGTATTTTGCGACGGCCACGCATCTCAATAGTATCAATTTGCTTTGCTAGCTGCTCCATCTGGCGTTGCAATAGATTGAGGGATTGCAACGCAAAGGTCTTGAAGGTGTTGAAGTCCACTAATAAGTTATCACTGTGAGTGAGATTGGGTGCATTAGTTACCTTCTCCAATCTTGACTCAAAACTTGTGATTCCCTCAACAAACATGGTCCTTAAGCTGGCAAAAGACTCCTGCATTGATTCCATTCTTTTTGATTGTTTCAAGTGTGTCGATGAACTTAATTGTTGGAGATAACACTCTGCCTGGTAGGTGCCAACTATTAATGATGTATGGTGTACATTAAACTTATTATATACTGTTAAAAGTCTATTTATTAAATATTTAATTGGGAGCAATTAAAAACGTTACTTGCTACATCAGCTACCCACAAAAATAAATAATAATTAAAAATAAATATACATAGTAAATTTTAGTTTAGAAAAAAAAATGAAATAAAATAACCTTGATATTTTTTAAACGTTACTAACATAGAAATGCCTGCTTAATTCATTTTATGGCTGTATAACTTATATTATGTACTACATTAATAACCCAGGTGGACCTGGGTCCGGACTTCAAATTTTTCTATCTTTCAAAAATGCAATTATTGTATTAATAAAGTAATTATAGTATTTTTATAGGCATAGGCATAAATCTCTTGTAAGACAGGATAGAAAAAAATGAGGTCTAGTAACATAGTTCAGATAGGTGGTTCGATTCCGGCACCGGTTTGGCATACGGAAGTCTCGGGTTCGATTCCTGAGTCTGAACTTCAAATTTTTCTATCTTTCTAAAATGCAATTATTGTATTAATAAAGTAATTGTCAAGCAATGACTATAAAAACCCAGGTAGAGTTTTTCTATCAATTGATGTCACCCATAATACAAACCTGTCTCAAAAATGGCTTCCACTGCAGTTTTTTCTGATTTTTTACGTTTCTCTTACTACCGTTTGTTACTTCTATATATTCACAATTTTCCATGTTGTTGGTTAAAATTGTACAGTTTTGTTTTATATTGATGTGTGTTCAAAAATAAATACAAAAACACAACCACGTTGCTATGTCGCGGAATGAAAATGTTTGTAAGTTTCCAAACACACTTATTTAACGTTTTGCAACTTTTCAAACTATGTATTCTGTAAATTGTGCTTAACTGTTTGACAACAGAATTTAAATTTACTCCGGCCAATATCCCTTAACCTAGCTGAACTAAAACAACTTGACAACATTGACATGTTGGCGTTACTGTTCCTTGATTTGGTTCAAGCAAAATTAGACTTCAAGGTGACGAACATTTTCATACCGTGACTGTACACTTTAGGAATTTGGTTTGGAAAAATATTATTTTACCTACCATTGTTATTGAGTAATAGAGACAAAAGGTCGCGTGTCGTTGTAAATAAATTTATCTTTCATTAGTTGAGGCGTTTTGTATACAATATCGACCAGCGGGCCCAAAATAGGCCTAATTTCCATAATCATTTAAAGCATTACATACATTTTACCAGAACTAAAATATTCTTAGCGGCATCTTACATAATCACGCTATGGCAATTACAGATTTTTATTATTTTTCAATTCGGTTCATTTCAGACGTATATCTATAATAATGGAGTTAACGAGAGCGTGCCCACTTAGAAAATATACCTTTCTGCAAAACTTCAGCTTTCCAGCTCTAAGGATTTGGGCTCGTCGTAGAAGAGTGATACGATAAGTCAGGACTTATCGTATCAAAAAATATGTATATAGGTCCACACTCAGCGTATTTTTATACAGGTTAATTTAGCCTTTTGTCCAACCTTTTACATAAATTAATATTAAAAAACAAAAAAAAACAACAACTAATTAACAAAAAAGGATAACAAAAAAACATGTATCTATGTATATTGTTAACTGATGATAAGCTTTCCCATCAGACGTCAATCTTTCTCAGCAGACACGTCATGGTGGAGCTTAAAACAGGTTATCACAATTAAATGCGAAATATATGTATTGGATATATTTCGGGAATTATTTAAAGGTTTACGAACCTTTTATTTACCCAACGTTTCGATCTAATTGCACCGATAGTGGACACGCGTCGACCCGTGACCACGATTGGATACCTTTAAATAATGCACGCGATTAAGTCCCGAAATATATTCAATATGTATAAAAATCGCAAAAGTTTAAAAACAATAATTACATAAATTATAATCAATTTCGTGTTTGAACCCAGACATTCAGATTGTCCCTCGGGAGCCAACCCTTAGTACAAGTAGATAACCTAAAATAAGTTTTAGGTTATCTACTACAATTCAAAACATTTAAATTTACAAATATACTTACACAACATTGTTGAGTATGTGAAGGGAAATAATACCACGTATTCACAGGATCTAGTGTATTCGCCGATTGACGTACATTCGTGAACTTACAACTACCTACGGTTTTATTGCTATTTACAAATGACACATTATTCGTTATTAATATCAAAGTATCTATATTACACCTCCACCACTAAATGAACCCCTTAACTATATTATTCTAATTATGGCAAAATCGAACTTAAAACTATCAAGGTATTCTAATTCTAAAATATAATTATTATTACTTAAGTAGATAATCTATTTCGAAACCATATCTAACCAATCCCCAGTCGGTGCACATGCGACAGTACAGCGCCGACGCCCATGCTGCTGGCGTATGTCGTCAGAACCAGCGGCATCGACGGTGTGTAATGCATGAGGACCTCACTACTCGTTAAGCTAGCCTTTAATTGATCGAATTGACCTTTGACATTTCTTTTTTCTTTCTTAACTTTCAATCCGTATTTTTGTAATCTTTCTCTATGCAAATTATTAATGTGTTCGTTTGTCGACATTTTGTGGGATTTGCATTTAAACCAAATCTGTTGGACCAGCTCTTAATTTACAAATACAATAATTGCATTTTTGAAAAATAGAAAAAAATTTGAAGTCCAGACCCAGGAATCGAACGCGAGACTTCCGTAGCCAAACCGGGGCCAGAAGCGAACCACCTATCTGGACTATGTAACTAGACCTCAAATTTCTCTATCCCTTGATGCTCGCGAGTTTGGGCCCTCGCATGCGCCATTTAGTCGGTAGTTAAAGAACTATCACGGCTTTTGTTATTGCTTCATTACAGAGAGCATTTTAACAAATTATGATGTCGCAGGCCGAATATTGAAGTAGTTTTTATAGGCATTTCTTGCCAATTACTTTACAAATACAATAATTGCATTTTTGGAAGATAGAAAAAGGTCCAAACGTGTTTTTTTTATCTCAGTCGATGCTACTGGAGAAATGTTAAAAGAATTTGTCGTGGAACGAGGCAAACCAGCAACATAGTCCACCGTTCGGCTACTACTAACACAATCTAAAGTGCAAGAAGTAAAGAAATGACGATTAAAATTGTCTGAAGTAATAGTCGTCGGTGGATCCGCACTTTATCTATACCGAGAGTATATAGAAACTTCAAGATATCGGCAGAAGACGAAGAAGAAATATTATCGAGGATATAGTGGCGTTTAGCATTACGTATCACCTGATTGCATCGGTTTCTGGCCATTTTGAATGTAGCCCAGTTTTCGTCAGAACGATCCCGTTTCAATTTTCGAAATGCCTTGTTTCTACATCTCATGGACATCCATACGCCGTTGGTCAACCAGGGCACTGAAGGACATTTTAGTTTAATTCTTTTCACTGCTAAAGTCGCGATAAATAACAATTTTATTCTTAAAGTGTACAATACCCATAATTGTACACGTTAAGAATTAAATTGTTGTATATCGCGACTTTTGCATCCATATATGGTGTTTTCCTCGGGAGGCTTCCAGTCGATATTTGAAGCATCTGCATGCAGTTTACTGATGTCCATGCCCGCAAAAGGACGATATTTTAGGCTTAGGTTTCGGGGGTTGAATTTATATGATAGGAACATGAGGTCGTGATGAGAAAAACCTGGCGCTAGATGTTTACTATGGGAAAAAACTAGAGGGGCGTAAGTTAAGTTATAAGTAAGTTGAGATACGTAAAAAAGATGGTTCACGCTCCACGTGCACGTGCATGCTCCACGACTTGTTTCCAGAGGAGTTCCCCAGGGCTCTCTTCTAGGACCAATCCTGTACATCCTATACAGTGCCGACATGGTCATATATACGCCGATGATACACAATTGTCAGTCTCTTTTTTAATGCTAACAGTATCACATCCGCCGTGGAAACGATAGATAAAGAATTAGATAGAGTAGCTGAGTGGTCTAAAAGAAACTCATTAGTCTTAAATTCTCAAAAGTCCAAGTTTATTACTATGGGCAGCAAAAATCAAATTAATTTAATTGCATCCGCTGACCCTAAAATTAAGATATTGGGAGCCGCCATAGAAAGCCCGGAACCAGAACTTCGTTTTGAAGAACACATCCGAAACTTAGTAAAAAGCTGCTTTTTTAGATTGAAGATCTTATATAGAGTAAGGAAGTTTCTTAGCGTCGATATGAGGAAGAAGCTAACCGATACTCTAGTCCTTTCCAAATTCAACAATGTTTATGGCCCATGTCTGTTAGCCTGGACAGAACGGTTAATACAAAGACTACAGATTGCATGTGCCCGATATTATTATAGTGAGAAGTCATATTACACCAAACTTAAATGAATATAACACGTTGAAAATGGCTGCGCACCGGAATCTACACTTTGCATGTATGCTGTTTAGACTAATTGACACACAGAAACCACAATACCTACAACACAAAACTAAGTTGGAAGCAGGAGCACTACAGTTATTCCGGTCGCTCCACAGCCAATCCGCTGTCGATGCCAAAATACAAAACTACAGCTTTCAAGGGTTGCTTCAAATATGCCGCCACGCGTTGCTGGAACAATGTCCCACCTCTCATGAGATACCTGAAAACAAAGGAAAATTTCAAATTCCAATTTAAAAGATACTTATTAACTAGTCAAAAAAATGAAGAGACATTATATTATCAGTAACATTTTTATTTATTTTTTCTTTTTATATCCAACGTTTTTCATAGTAACATAATTCATATTATTGACTTACGTAGTTTCAGATCCTGTAGATGAAGTAGGTAAACTAGCTCATAAGCGACGCGAGGCGGCATAAATATATATATAAGTAGGCAAGTATAGGTAGACTCCGTTTACAGGAGATGCATCCGCATTCCTGCACTATGCATTCGCTCCTTATCTCTTAACTTATTAATATATTTTATTGTACAGCTAATGGTATTTTACTTAGGTATTAGTTATGAAAACGATTTACTTTTGTAAGTAAAGATTCTGCGTGATAAATTAAGGCTATTATTTTCTTTCTTTTGCAAAACATCTATACGTATTCATTACATAGCAGTACTTTTACCAATATCAATATTGGCCAAGACTTTGCTTTCTAATATGTACTAATCCTGATAACCAGGCAAATGACGATTAACCTTGTAAGTATATTATCTGGCTTTTTATTGATACGACTCTTTATTTAATGTTATTCTTATATTTTAACCATAATAATGTTCAGAAAATTGGCTGATGCTGTTACGTTGTCTTCGTACCTAGGATTCTAGTTATTTAATTCATCGTTTCTTATGCGTGATTTCATCAAAACTGAACATTTACATTCATTGTTATTGCATGTGTCCCTTTATTTTGTTTCGTTAGTACTTTTATATAATATTATATATTATATAAATCTAAATATGTAAAAAAGTTTTATTTCTCTGTTAACACGGCATTACATTTTATTAACAATTGATCTACATACTTAATTAAAGCACAATAAAAATATCTTGAAGCAATGCCAAACAATCGTATTAAAGACCTTACTCTTGGAAAAACAATTGTTAAAGAATATTTTAACATTATAACCTTACACTACCACAGAGTACCTAAGTAGTCACATCGTTTTATATACTTCTTATATTATGAGAAATTCGTAATTACCCGTCATTTTCATAAAGGATATACAGATATTTTTTTCACGTCAAGAAGTTCGTCAAATAGAGGTTTGTCTTGTGTTATGTCATGAAATACGTTTCATTTCTAATAGATGTCTTTTTAATTTAAATATTCTTACAAAATATTAAACAAACATGATACAATTGGCTTATACTTCTATTAGGCACCAATATCTATGGGTATTAGGTACTGTTAAATATCGTATTGTGATTTCTTTAAAATATTTATCCACGAAAAATAAAACGTATGAATGGAAATCGCAGGGCATTAAACTATCTTTCAAATACATAAGTAATATCGGCGGCTTTGATCCGTGTTTATATTATAAATCCCGAATTATTTAATGCAGCTTTTGTACAAACGTCATTTTTGTAGACATTTTAGGGCATATCTGCTCAAGATCCTTTGTTGTAACTTGCAGTTTGGTGTAATTATTTTATCATAAATGTCAAATTGCATGAAAATCATACAATTTTACATTTATGATAAAAAAATTACACCAAACTTGATATTTGTTCAAACGTTCCAGTTATGATATTATGTTATTAAAAAAAACCCCTAATAATTGAGAATTTTGATAAGTATCGTAAAACTACAGGCCTTTGAATGCTTTGAACGAAACTGGAGATAGAGCAACACCTCATCATTCATATACAAAACAAATTTTAATAATAAGCATCAAATCTAACATTGAATATTGTTTTACACATAAAGAAAAGTGAAATAAATAGATTATATTTCTTAAAAAGAAAAATATTAAATGCCATCCTGATTTGCGAAGGCAGCGCATTCCATAGAGAAACAGACTGAAACTAGGAAAGAGGATCCAACGAGACTAAGCAGAGCTAAAACTAAAAACTAAGCAGAGCTTGGCAACGATGGCAACCAGACAACTGCTACATACACACTTTTAAATAACATACTTATATATTTCTAAATATATACCTACTGTTGGAACAGGTTTATTTCATATTTGTCGTATGTCTTGTGGGCGCTATCGTGGACTGACGCTGGCGTGAGTAGGATATGAGCACAAACACATTATTCATACAATAACCAGCTGACCCGCGCAACTTCGTTTGCGTCATTTTCCCCCAATTTTGCACCATTTTTCATTGATTCTCTGCTCCTATTGGTCATAGCGTGACGCCATGTAGCCTTCCTTGATAAATGGGCTATCCAACAATTATGATTATGAATTATAGAGTTAAGCTCTATTGCTTATACTTTTTAGTCATATCGATATTCCAATCGCCGCATAATATAATATTTTTATTAGATCTGTGATAAAGGTTGTAGTGATAATTGATAATTCTTACCTCTTATATGTATATATGTACTTGTAGTGTTATTTCGTGGCATTTCTGTGTTTATCCCATTAGTTATGTATTTCGCCATTTTTAACATTAATATCTCTTCTTAAATATCTCTTTATTACTTATTGTAAACAATTATTTTTGATAAATGAAATCTGTCATGTCGGCAAATATTTTAATGGTTTCTATGACAACAGATAAGCAAAGAGTTCTTTGTAAACTGGCTGTGTGTAATTTGGTTTAGTAAATCCTAAATTTGAATTAGGATACGCTTTAAAATTTTGAATGCTTCTAGAGAGTTTTCTTTATGAGGAAAAATCTGAAGAAAGGTCAGACAAGGAACAGCTCTCTAAGAGGAAAGTCAGAGAGAAGGAACAGCTCTCCAAGAGGAAAGTCAGAGAAAGGACAACTCTCCAAAAGTGAACATTGGGCAAGAGTTCACTGAAACTGATCAGAGAAGCGCATCGAACGGCGAACCTGTCGCCGTCATATCTCGCTACCTATAGGTTTAGATTTAAAGACATTTATTCTCTTAAAGACATAATGTTATATCACTTACATGAGAACACAAACTTTAATACAACAATATTATTGCATTAATTATCATACTTAACTTATAAACAAAAAAAGAAAATAAAAGAAATAACCATTAGCAATTTAGTATGACATGTCGGGCTAGTCGCTTTTTAAAAACATCGAACGATACTGTACTTTTTATATCCGAGGGTATTTTGTTAAAAAGTCGCGCACCTTCGTATGTTATTGCTGTTTGGCCGTAATTTGTTCGAGTCTTGGGTAAAACGATAAGACTCGCGCGTCGAGAGCAGGGGCGACCAACCTGTTTTCGTATTGTTAGTTGTAGGTCGCTACGGACTTTGTTGCTCATGATTTTTTTGATAAGTATGCAAGTATTGTAAATATATAGTTGTTTGAGGGTCATTAATTTAGTTTCTTGGTAGATTTCTGTGGTTGGTGTTCGACGGTTGTAATTAAAGAGCGTTTTTATTATTTTATTTTGTAGTATTTGTAGTTTATCTAATTTAGTTTTGGCGGCACTTCCCCAGATTTCAACAAGGTATAAAAGGTGTGGTTTTACTAAGGCATTGTAGATGTTGAAACGTAGGTGACGAGGTATGTATTTGACATTAAACCTAAGGCAGGCAAGTAGTGATATTAGTTTAGTTGTTAGATGCTGAATGTGACTATTCCATGTTAAATTAGTGTCTATGTTGAGTCCAAGATATTTTTCATTAGTTTTTTCGTGCAGAGGGATATTATTTATTTTAAGAGGTGTGAAAGTCGGAATTTTTTTGTTTTTTGCTTTAAAGATTATATAGCTGGTTTTAGAGATGTTTATAGTTAATAAGTTGTATCGAAACCAATCGTATAGGATATCAAGGTCATGCTGGGCTTGAAGGATATATCCTCTATCCTCATCTCTACCCACCGACGCCGCGTCTCTGCTTGCCGGCGCCACGTCTCTGCTTGCCGGCGCCGCATCTCTACGTACCAGCGCCGCATCTCTACCTGCCGGCCCCGCCTCTCTACCTACCGGCGCCGCACCTCTACCTACCGACGCCGCATCTCTGCCCGCCGACGCCGCATCTCTACCCTATCGACGCCGCATCTCTACCCTATTGACGTCGCATCTCTACCTACCAGCGCCGCATCTCTGCCTGCCGACGCCGCATCTCTACTTACCGACTCCGCATCTGATTCCTAAGTTAATTTTAATTCGATCCAGTAGTTCCTGAAATTGCCGCGTTCAAACAGACTCTTTAGTTTTATAATATTAGTATAGATTTTCAATTATCGTTTTTTACAAGCCTAGTTTATGATAAAACGGATTGTTATGATGATTTTAAGCTTTGACTTACGACCTCATAATGAGGAGTAGTCACTTTATGCGCGTTTGTATGGTAGAATCATTAACGCCCTTAAAGATGTTATCCCTCTTATTATAGGTATTTAATTAGAAAGAAAGTAAAGTCCAGACATATTGGTAGCAGAACTTATTTTACATATTTATTATTATAATATAATATAATATCTTGGGACAACTCACACAAAGTTATCTGATCCCAAACTAAGCAGAGCTTGTACTATGGAAACCAGACAACAGTTAAATACATACATATTATAGATAAATAACACCCAGACACAGAATAAACCATCGTGCTCATCACACAAAGTTTTATCCTGGGTGGGGATCGAACCCACAACCTCTTGCGTAGCAGTCGGATACACTCCCACCGCGCCACAGAGGCAGTCTCTTATTAAAATTTTGTCAATAGTATAGACGCTATCTCAGGTTATTGCTGCAGTCGTCTTATTGGAAATAGAACTGTAGGTTGCTGTGCCCATGTTCATAAATATAATGAGATATATCTGCCCCAGCTAAGTTTTTGGATTACATATTCGATAAATACTCATACGAAGATTAATAATATAAATGATAGAAAATAGTACCAAACTGTATTCTTTAAATAATAAAACATTTGATTCTAAATTATTTGCCTTTTCATTTATTATCAAAGCTTTTTTCAGAATTTGGTAAATGTGGTGAGAACCGTGCTCAGAAAATTGTAAAGTACAAGTGAAAAAATATATTGCGTTTATTGTACTGGAAAAGTTATTGTACAAAAACATTTACAGCGTGCGCAGGCGCTAGGTTAGCCTACGCAGCATAAAGTTATATTGCTTTGTACAAGTATGTACATACATGTTCTCGACATAAGATAAACGCAAAGTATGGAAAATGTAAAGTAAAATAAATTTAAATTAAATAATATAATCTTTATTTTATTTTCTCATTACAAAGGTTCGTGAATTGTAAATGTTGTCATTGATTGCAATGATTGACGAGGGGTGAACTCACTCTGTCGACTTGGTGTTCAGCAGTACACGACAACAATTCTATTGCTTGAGTGTGATCTGATGTGGACTCGCTGCGCTTCTCTGTTATCTGTGGTTGTTGATATTGCTCTACCTTGAGGATGCCACACACGCCTATGATTAGACCACCAAGTAATAAAATCAACCAAGCATACATGGTGCACCTAATTGAACATGGTGTATCATCATTGTGGCTATCGTGGGATTCTGCTCTCACATTCAACGCCTCTTGTTGGGTTTTCACATTTTCCAGGCAGTGCTTGATGTGATTCAGTTGTTTAGAATTTGCGGTTAACATATCGATGTCGTTGCTCTATGTTGTAAATGGGTAAGGTCAAGGTGCACAGTATCTATTAATTTTCGTTCAAATGTTCGCACGATGTTACATCACTGTAAGTGGCAGTAGTAAGTCTTTCAGCTAAATAATTTGATGTTGGAACTATTCTCGTCGCCGCTCCGCAATTTCGTGTAGGTACTGGTATCTATCAGTCGGTGGTCGATTCAGTTCATAAGTACTGCTCATTGGAGATTATGGGCAGTTCACTTTAAATATTATGACTGTAGAGGTTAGTGTTCTTAGTTGACTTCTTTTTTCAGTACCTATCAAAGACTAGAATCTTTTTTAAATAACCTAAAACAACATGACACCTGACAACACAGAATTTATTCTTAGGTCGGGACATTACTGTATGTATAAATATGTTCTTTAATTTGAGCGGCGAGCTTACCTTATCGACGAAATAAACATGAAATGTTTAACAGGTACGAAACCCATGAACATTTTGTATGAGAATATTTTTTTTGTAAGTTTTTATTGTTTTTATAACTTATTATCTTATTCCGAACAAAGACAAATCCAAAAACACAAAAATCATAAAAATTGGTCCAGCCGTTCTTGAGTTATAAATGGTGTAACTAACACGACTTTGTTTTATATTTATAGATTACATTTTTAAAGATAGAAAATTTAAAGTCCAGACTCAGGAATCAAACCCGAGACTTCCGTATACCGTATAACCGGCGCCGGAATCAAACCACCTATCTGGACTATGTTACTAGACCACAAATATCTCTATCCTTTCTTGCAAGCGAGTTAAATAAAGTAATTGGCAAGTAATGCCTATAAAAATGACTTTCACATTAATCATATTTTAACGGTTTAATATCAATATTGAGTATACATGTCAGGGTACTTCACACATGTAATCTTAACCGTCAACCACGAAGCAAAAGCATTGTCAGTAACGGTCTGCCGTTGATTGTAAGTTTGGCTGCAAAGGCACAGGACTGTCGAAGACTTTGTTAAGAAGCGATACCAAACAAAGTGACCGTTTCGCAACAGTAGGTTTGATATACACAGGGTTCACACGCGCACTATACTCATCAAGACCACGGTCGGGCCTTGTCCACAGAGAAAGGAATCACTACGTTTTAAGAGGTCGCTCTTAGAACATTAGATCTGCTGGCAATTTATGAGGCTTTATAGCCAACCACATAAAAAAAAAAATGCTACCAATACCAAAGTTTTACGCACTGTCATATTGACTTCTGACAACTGACAGATAGGGATGTGCAATACACAGAGAGCTGTACTGATTTGTCGATATTTGATTTATCGTTAACGATAAACTAAATTTATCCTTCGTAGCTCGATTACAAAATGCATTATAAATATTGAAAAATGGGCAAAATAAAACAAGTTATATGGCTTGAGTGGTCTTTATTAAATTGTTTAATATTTTGTATCCCCACAACAAAATCAATAGAACTCTATAATTCTATAAAATAAAGAGTGAAATTGATGTATTTGGGGAAAATATATATAGTAACTTGGGTATAGCATTGCTGTAAGTTTTAAGGTATACTTTACCCCATTACTCCACCTTATAAATAGTACATAGAGTTTTTTTAACTCACTCTTTATTTTTAACTCTTACCCAAAAAATATTTATATTATTATATAATATGTCTGTCCAAAACCTCCTGGAGGTCGCGTCAAAAAAAGGCGCATCTGTCCAAAACCTCCTAGAGGTCGCGGTATGTCTATATTTTAAAGTTCAAACTAACCTGCTAAACCTGCACCTATTCTTTTTAAACTTGGCAGAATGTTAAAACTTTAGACAAATATGCTTAATAATACCACAGTAACGCCATAATTTCATACTAAACCTCTTTATTTTGTCTGTATTTAGTTGTGTGTGTTGTTTGTGAAGGGTGTTTTCAGTGTGAAACTGTGTTGTTTTTGTGCTATATTGTGATAAAAACATGGACAGGTAAGTCATAAACACTTTTTAATTCAAACACAACGTCTTAAATAAAGATTTAGACACAAATTTTATATCTTAACATACATTGGCCGCCATTTTAAACATAATCTCGTCACAATGAACAATGGTCGTACCGTTTTATTGTTTTTATAATAAAAACATTCTTGTGGCTGGAAACTGTTGTTACTTTTAACGATAACATACATATCTATAGACATAACACTCATTTCATTTGTTTTACTCGGATTAGATATTTCGTAAACGTAAAAATCAAAAATACGTTATTCAGGGACCCTTGGGGGTCCGAGGGGGTCGAGGAAGGTTTCCGAAATAACAACGATTTTTATAATATTTTCATAGATACACATCTCTATTTTTGTATTTTTTAATTAGTAAATATCACTTAATTAAAGAATATACATTTACATGCAAAACAAACTTTATAAATTTCGATAGATACGCAATAGTATGAGACCCTCCATTTTGGGATCGTATTACAGGGCTCTTATCGCTAAGTGTTAGTGGAACTCGTTTGTTTATAAAACAAAATATTTATAGCACTTGGAACTGCTTATATTACGAACAAAGACCAACCGAAGCTATTAAGATAAGATATAGCCACCTGAACTTCGATGCACGCATCGGTTGAAATATTTTTTTTTTGTTTATGTTTCGGGTAGTTCTTATCAGTCACTTAAGTGCCGGGCTTAAGTGGGCTTGGGGTGTAAAAAAATGTATGTGGGTTGTTTTTACGATTGATTATTGTTAAGTGGTTTATACAGGGTGTAACAGAAAGATATGGTCATATTCAAGGGTTGGTATGTGCCCATGATACTGAGTGCACATACCTAATTTTATCAAAATCGAAGTCCCCAAAAAATATATTTATTATTTTTTCATTCGTTTGTTTATGAGTGAAAAGGTTATTAATTAAAAAAAGTATGACTTAAAAAGTTGTATACCATAGTAATCCAAATTTGTACCAGGAGAGATATACACACATCAAAAGTGTCTAGGGATCAACATATATTTTTGCAATAACTTTTCTCCTGATTGATTTTTTTTTTTTTATTTCTTTAAGGATTCATCAAATAAAGTGTTTTCGTTTGTCACAGTAACGATAAACCAAGTCACCTTTGCATTAATAAAGAAATTTGCCATTTTCCTAATAAAGGGATTTTTGACATTTGAACCACTAACATTAAAGTTCGAAAAAAAGACTGAAATAACAGTTTTCTTTAAAATTTTATTGGGTAACTTAAACAATTAATAATCCGTGTTTCTACCGCGAACACTAACAACACAAGAACATCGGTTTGGCATACTCAAAATGAGTTCATCCAAATCACGCTGTGGAATGGCCGCCCATGTTCGTTGCAACAACAAAAAAAGGTCTTCTTGCGACTGGATACCCTCCATATTCGGCAGAGCTCTTCTCTGTAGCATATCCCATGCATGCTCAATCGGGTTCAAGTCTGGCGACTGAGCAGGCCAGGGCAGGACATTGATGTTAGCTGCGGCGAGAGTCTGTCTTACAACTCTTGCGGTGTGCGGTCGTGCATTATCATGCATTAACTGAAATAAGGGACCGATTTGCACTTGTAGAGGAACGATGACGTCTGATACAATCGTCTCAGCATAAATTTGAGCGTTGAGGTTGCCTCTGATCCAAATCAACTCAGTTCTTCCGCCGATCCAAATACCCGCCCATACCATGATGGTTCCACCACTATAAGGATGGACTTCCTGGCAGGATTTTAATCGCTGTTGGCGTCCAGGGGTTATCCAGTGTCGTATACGTCTTGTATCCGGTCTCATACCAAAACGAGACTCATCAGAAAAGCACACGAAACGCCATTGTTCTTCTGCCCAATTTCTGTGTTCAAGAGCCCATTGATATCGAATCCTACGATTGTGCATTGCTATAGGTGGTACCCGTAGCGGTCTTCGGGAATGAAGGTTCACTTCATGCAAGCGGTTTCTGACTGTTTGGTCGCTAATTAAGTTCCCTGAAGAGTGATGAAGCCTCACGGCTAACATCATGGCGGTTATTGTTGGACCTCTTCGAGTTAAGATTTGAATGTATCGGTCTTGTCTCCGTGTGGTGCAGCGATACCGTCCTCCATGGCGCTCAGCCACGGTACCAGTGCTTCGGTAACGTGTCCAAAGTCGACTGATAACACTCTGACTTGTATTCAGAGCTAAAGCCACAGTACGTTGCCGGGAACCAGCTTCTATCATTCCCACGGCTCTGAGCATTTCTTCCCTGCTTAAATGACGTCGCCGCTCCATAATAACGTTGGTTTTAATCAGTAGTAGGGAAACAGTAGCACTAATAATGTCTTCAATGCGTTGTATGTTTTTATAGGGAAAATATTGACAGCTGATTTTCATCTTTTACTCGAATTTGATTCACAGTTCCTGATTCAAATTATGAAATGCACCAAAAAGGATCCATATAAATTTATAAAATCATAAATTTATTACAAAGCCACATCTCAATCTCAAGAAATCCGCATAAAAATGCTTGATCCCTAGACACTTTTGATGTGTGTAATTCTCACGCCATACGCATTTCACTACTGAATTTTGACAAAAAGGATATGCTATAACTATGCAATAATAATGCATCCAACATACACTATCCGCTGCTGAAATTTGACCACATCTTTCTGTTACACCCTGTATTATTGCGTATAAAATATATAGTATTTGAATTAAAGGCTTTTATTATTATTTATCATTTTGTTTCTAAATAGAAGGAGAAAAAATCACGTGACGCGCCTTTACCTTCCAATTGACTAAATACTACAAGGTGAAATGTGCACATTTATACTTTTTCTGATAGCTTATTTATCAACAAACTGTTTTTATTTAATATAATTGTATTTAAATAGCTTTAATACATAATTCTAAAGATATATCGTTCGTATCCTTCCCAGGCCGACGTCAGACGTCAAGTGACAGATGTTCCGTGACAGATCTTAGTAATCTTCGGCTTTGGCTTGGGACTGGTGTACATTAGTAATGTCTTTGTGCTTGGCAAAGGCATTATATGTTGCAAATATCGACATCGACATCACCGGCCCTTAAGCTGCCTGTTTTGATTTTTGAGCACTGACATGACAATTTCCTATTAGCACGCCATAATCTAATTTTTCTATGAAATTGGCGCTTCTCCTGAGAGAGTTCTAGTTGCATTTGTTTTTTTTTAATTTCTCCATTAACTCCTTTTCTCTGTGTCTTATATCTGAAAAGATGAATTAAATGTGAGATTTGATTAAAATAATTAAACAAATGACTTCAAATGGAATCATTCCGTGTATGTCAGTACGTATTATCTAACAAAACTTACTTGATTTTTCTAGTGTTATTGTTCTATGTTTAGTCACATTTTTAACAATGTCACCAGACCTCTTACGTGACTTGGCTTGTTGGCTTGTAGATGGTACTGCTTCAGGCAAATCTGAAATTAAACTAAATTAAGCCAACCTGTATACCATTTAAAAATGGCAAATGTAATTTTCTAAAAGGGTTAAGATTCTTAATCTTGAGATCTCAGCTGCTATTCTGATGTTTAAGCAACATTCTAACTACATTGCATTGAGTATGAGCAACAAACATCTATCTATCCTTCTTTAAAAACTTTCGGAATGTTATTATTATTATTAGGATATTATTGTAATACCAATTTGAGACAGCTCCTTTAGGGCGATCCTTGATAGGTGGCTGGTTGATGCATCACCTCAAGTGTAAAATCTGAAATTATACTTATAGTTTACTTATAGTTAAATTGCATTTTAAAAGTTTTTTTATAAATAGGTATATCATAATACAACAAGATAAATAATAGAATTATAACAAGACGTTTTTATTATTTTAAAAATATAAACTTTAATTATGTATTCTAATACAATATTTACGCTTCAGTGCATATTTGAGGCAGTACTAGGTTAAAAGCAACATCTTGTGCCTTCAGAGAGTACAAAACAACATTCTCCGCACTATCACAAGTGCCCCATGGTTTGCCACAACAAAGGAGATTCACAAATACCTGAAAGTGCTTACAGTCCAATTTGAAATCGAGAGATTCAAAACTATATATGCACAACGTTTATCAGAGCATCTTAATATTTTGGCAAAACAACTTTTGGAACCATCACTGACACCGAAGAGGCTGAAAAGGAAAGATGTGTGGTGATAAGGCAGACGTCTTTTTTGCCGTGTGGTGCCGGCTTAAGAATAGTACCACCCCATCTCTTCCCGTGGGTGTCGTCAAGGCGACTAAGGGATTTCACTCCGGAGGACGGGCAGCAGCGTCCTCTGCGTACTTAAAGCCTTACTGCGATCGCCAACCCGCTCGCCAAGCGTGGCGATTATGGCAATTACCCCCAGGATCTACATACCAGTAGGTTCTACTGGGGAGACCCGTGCCCAGCAGTGGGCCATCATATGGGTTGATACGATAAGGCAGACGAGGCGCTGGCCTCGTCGCTTACAATGTCAGATATCACAGAAAAAATCTGATTATAGTCTAGCGACTGATCGCAGATAAAAAAAAAGTAATAGGTTCGATTCCCACATCACTTTGTGTTATACACAAATTGTTGTTTTGTGTGCAATCAGTGCCAGATTATTTCGAGGTGGAGCAAACTTTTTATGATGGTGCCCATTCACCTTCAAATATTGTGCTGACACCAGCTCGAGCATATACCCTAATAATTAATACCCAAATGGGTATTTACCCACTGTCTTATATATCAGCAACATAGGGCTTGCACCCTAGTGTTCCAAAAAAATGAATTCGCAAATGTGTTAGTTCAGTAATAATGGTACTAATATTAGTTAAGTGTGTGCTTCTCTGCTTTTTGGTGTAAATAAGCAATGTAGGTAGTTAGGATATATAACTAAGTGCAATTGTGCTGTCTGGATGTTTTCATTTTGTCCAATTAATTATTACCAACTAGTTTGTATCTTGAAGCAGGTGTTGTGAAAATGCATCCAATTGATTGTCAAGTAGATCAGAGGTAAGGCTGTTAAATGCAAAGCAGGAATTGCATACAGAAAGTGCTTTGCGCGTACTAATCTCTGCTCATGTAGTTTCTGTATTGGTAGATATACACTAATTCTTTATCACCAACTACTTTTAATCATTCTCGACAGCTGAAAAAATTGGTAAAATGTAAAAAGTTAAATTATAATTTACAACTAAAAATAATCAAATAGACAATTTACATTCTTAATAGGGTCAGTAAATAGAATACTCTACGAATATTCGACTAGCTAATTGTTAACTTGTGCTGCCATATAAATTATCAGGCAAAGTGGAGTGGCGATGGGGGTTGGTGGTATAGTGTAGTATTCCTTAATCTATTAAATGTAGACCTGTAATATATTTATTTTCATAATATGTAGAAATCGCGAAAGTTTATCGTTAACTTGTGCTGCCATATAAATTATCAGGAAAAGTGGAGTGGCGATGGGGGTTGGTGGTATGGTGTAGTATTCCTTAATCTATTAAATGTAGACCTGTAATATATTTATTTTCATAATATGTACAATCGGCCCACTTGATGCTCGACCACCTGAAAATATTTTACTATGAACGGTTCACAACGGTTCGGTCACACACACAAACGCAAAAACCACTCCCACATTTTACTTCCAACCAATAAGGACGGGGCTAAGGTGTGGGAACAGGAACATAAAACATTTTTGTTAACTTAGTTGCAATTTGCACTTCCTTGTATGATGACGCGCGCGTGTTTTGCTCACGACTTGTTCTGTTTACGGATTCCGATATCTTGCCATTTTGTTGACCCCAAAACTACTGATTGAACTCTCGTTGACTTGTGGTGTGAATTAGTGGACCGTTTCTTCTTCATCTGTTTACCTATGGTGGCTGTGTTTTATTGGACTGTTGGGTGCTTTCTTGTTGACCTCTGCGAGTCTTCACAATTAACCAAAATTTAAACCGGGAATCAAATTTTGGATGGCCAAGGATACAGGATAAACCTTTACCAAATATCGCGGGAGTTAAATGTTACGGTAAGTCAAATTCAAATTATATTTTATTACAATAATTATTAATTATGTTTAACAATAGAATTGGCTGGTTACAAAGTAATTGGGGGAGACCAAATAATAATATAATCAATATTTTTGAAGACTATGGTTAATTTCATAGCTAAGGTTTGTTTCGTTGTTATAATATAATAATATTCTCAATGATGATGGCAGACATTAGGATTAGTTGTTTCATTCAGTAATTTATTCCTAATATTTAATATAAACTGGGTGAGAAAGATTTAAGTGCTTAGTTTATTAAAATTTTATGAAATATATTCTAATATGACGATGATTGTTGAAAAATCATTCTACTAATTTACTACCGAAATTATAAGAAAATAAGTAATTTTATAAATATATGGTTATATATATATATATATATATATATATATATATATATATATATATATAGTAGTATAGGACTACTTATGATTTTCAACAAATAAATAATATTATAAATGATTTATTATAAATTCATATGCCGTTAATGTCTTTTTCATAAATCAATGTAAAGTGAAAGTTCATTTACATTTTTTGATGTCCAATAATATTTACATTTAGTTTACTTTAAACATGGTGTTCTGAATCACTTGGTAATTCGTATATTTTTAAAAGGTGAACTTCTTGGAACTAGACTTTCACTCGTTTAATAAATCTGAAATTTAATAACGAAACGTAGTACTAATCGGAACAAAAACTATTTGTATATATATTATTATATATAAACTATTATATCTAAATGAGTGGCAACATATAAAAGGCTGTCTCTACTGAAATGTGATGAGTAGGAATTTCGTGTTTTTATACACTTATATTTTTTTTCATTAAAGATGTTATGCATAACTCTTTTTAAAATATTTATGTTTAAACAAAATAAATTATGTAAAATTTTTTGAAGTATTGAAAATCCTAATTCATTTAAACTACTTTTGACAAAATAAATTGATTTCTTTCACACGCTTTAGTCAATTATAGAAATCATAAAGAGTATATTGTGTTGATAAAACAATAGTTAAATTATCCCCATAGTAAAAGTTGTATCCTTTAATCAATTATCGTCTTTAAATCGTTACACAAGAACTGAAAATAGTTTGCATACAATAAGTTTTTGCTTTCCCACGGTTCGGTAATTCCAGGTGCCATAAATATGTTTGCCGAAAAAATAGGTTCATGATACCTACGCACAATAAATGTCCTAAAACTGGAAACGATTAAGGCAATTATCATCTTTAAAATCAATTAAATAGAATTGAAAATAGTTTGCATGCGAATTTGTTTTCGCAGTCGGTAGCTTCTCATATTAACGCTTATTCTATTTTCAATCATATTTCAACTATATAAGAACTATTATCTAATTTTATCAGTGACAACTCGTTCATTGTCTGTTGATTTGTAAAGAAATAATAATTAGGTATAATAAAATAACACCTTTTTTAAAAATGTGCTTGTCTTACTGTTCTATTCATTCAAACTTTTAATGGGTGGGTATCGAAGATCTTTTATACATTTATTTTAACTTCGTATGTTTTTTCAGAGAGCTACAGCGTGCCGTTGGCTATAGTTGGATGCTGAGGAGGACTGTCTTAACGTCAGATCACGAAACGCAAATAGTCAGCACATACGAAGTGCAGCCATTTACCAAGACTTCGACGTTCGCTAGACTATTTGACTGCGGCATACAGGCTATAAGAAATGTGTGCATTATTCCGCTACAAAAATTAGGACAAGAACTACAAGAAGCAAGAGTGCGTTTCGCTCGCGAGTACAGAGGTTTTGATTTATCACACGCTAAATTTTCAGACAATTTTTTTAAAATCAAGTGCACACATTTGTCAGAACTTATGGCTTGTAAATAATACTAGATACACGCCCAGAAATGTGAAGCTGGAAGTCTGAATGTGAGGACGAATTATTGTTACCAGCACAGTTAATATATATTGACGGTAGAGCCAAAGGATTGTATTGAAATTAAATGTTTGTAATTATTTTAAATTGTAATCTAAATTAAATATAAGTATTAAATGTAAGTAATAAATATAAGCTAGCATCTGAGATAATTAATAATTTATACATTGTTACTTATTTTATGAAACTGACTATTTTCATTAACTAAGACGTTATTAATATAATATATATTGATGAAGTAATTGGTAATTAAGCACTTTGATGACTATATAACATGATAAAATAATAATTTAATAATATTAAAAATATATCGTTATTGTTAACTTATATGATTTTGGCCTATTGTTTTAGTTTGCATACCTCATCCACAATTTTAAAGTATAATTAAGTATTAAATGATTTATATATGCACAAATGTGTTATGAAATTGTTTGTCTGATCCATAAAATTAATAAAACAATAGACTCTTTTCTTTATTTCTTGCCCTCATTCCAGGTAATACATTTATTTCTATTAAAATAATCTGTGGTTAAAAATTAAATATAACTTGCTGAATTAAAACCATACTTATACTATTAATATTAAAGAGTTAAAGTTGTATGTAGAGGTTTACCCTGAAGCTACTAGCCCAATTTAAATTTTAAATTTCTAATATATTTATTTCGTTAAATCAATCCAATGGTTATTTGAAATTAAATTTAGATAAAACACCTAAAACAAAGAACTTACAAAAATGATATAGGTGTAGGACCTAAGATTCTTATCACTCGAATTAAGATATACGCAAGCGGAGTCACTGGGAACAACTATATAAAGCATACTAGCTGACTGAAGCAGACGAAGACCCGTAAACTTCGTCTGCTTCAATTATCCTCGTTTTTGCAAGATTTTTCATTGCTGCTCTGCTCCTATTGGTTGTAGCGTGATGTTGTAGCCTTCCTCGATAAATAGGCTATCCAACAATAATAGATTTTTTTTAATTTGACCCAGTACTTCCTGAGATTATCGCGTTTAAACAAACAAACTATATACTATATTATATTACTATATTTAAGTATAGATTAATCATTCAACTCATAGTTGCTGATGAGTTGAACTACCTCTTAAATACCTACGGAGGGCAAGCCAAAATAAAGACTTAAATAACTTAAATATTTGAAAAATATTTATAATCGTTTTGTAACATATATGTTTTGTAACATATATGTTACAAAACGATCATTTCGAATTTTTGAAACATATATTACTAGCTATAGACCGCGGCTCCGCCCGCGTGGATAACGGTTATCGCACACAATCTTCTAATCGGCTCGAAATATACCCAACAACAACGCAACGCACTAAAAAAACAAGGACCCCGCCTCCTTGCATCCGATAAGGCGCAGATGTTCCTGTGTGAGTGCGCTTACGTAGAGAGCGGACGTTTCTCGCAAGCCATTATAGCCTTAGGGGTGTACGACCGCCGAGTAGGCCGATTGTACAAATCGCGAAAGTTTATCAACTATTATATACTCCTACCAAATATACAAAAAATATTTAAAATTGGTGAGCCGTTTCAGAGGATTGCAACCACAAACACCGTGACACAAGATTTTAAATATTAGAATATGATAACAACCCATTGCATTATAATGGTGAAACTCACAATAAGTATTATTTTTGACTATAAACCATGCTTGATGCACTAGACCAACAGGTCAGTCATAATTTCCCCGCTCTTGGGGTATTTACCCAGATATATATGTGGTTCTTATATTTTTCCATAATAAACTTATTATCCAAGAAATGACTTATACCCAAATTAAGAATATACTTATGCCAATTAATTACATTTATTTGAAATAAAATACTTTTGATGGCTCGTAATATCCAAATGATCTCTGTTTTAGGGCAGTTGGCTCAATACACAGGTATGAAGAAAACTATATTTTTAACTAATCAAAAGGCACTTAACAGACTGCATCTAGAGGAAACTTTTATCTAACAAGTCTAGCCTCCGTAAATTTCACATATTCTTTAACCCATGTTAGTCCACAAAATTATAGAGCTAAAGTATTAATTACCAAACTCAACGTTATTAGTCCACAAAATAACTGAATCGAAAATATACAAAAGAGTCAATATCTCGTTACACTTTAAGAATGCGATGATGAAACGGAGGAGAAATTACTCAGCTCAACGATAAACTTACAACATAGTATTTATTCTGTAAGTTAATGCCGAGTATCTAGAAAGATAAATGGAAAAACAAACAGAAAATCACAACACAATAAATTAACCGCTAAGGCAGACATATTGTGACGCTTGTGACGTGTGTTCTTCTATTTTTTTGTAAATTATTTATGATCAATTTATAAAATAATGTTTCAATCAAAATAGTAAAAATAATAAATAAAATTATAATTTATTTACCATATTTTATAATATGCTGCCTGATTTAAAAAGATAAAAGTAATTTGATGTAAAAAACTCGAAATGTTTTCTACTATAAATAAATGTTAATGGAAATGGCATCACTTCTAAGAATGATGTTGGCGAGACTGATCTAAATTTCTGAATGTTGGCTAAATAGCATCACGTCAAATTGTTCTATGTTTCCCGACACTGGCCTTGTCTACTCCATTCCTCAAACTCTAAGATCAAATACTACTAGATATGTACCTAGCGTACCACGCCCACCTATGTTTTTCCCGCTTCCACATTTTGGTGTTGCCAGAAAAAAGTCATTACCTGTTATTTTGTCATATGATCAATTGAGAAGTCAATGATTTCAGCGTGCCGAAAGCATCGCCCGGTGGAGCGATTGCTATACTTATTACTTCTGTACCTAACCAATATGAATTAATTGCATAATGGGTCAAATACTGTTATTAACTACGATTTTTATTTTTCCAACCTAAGTGTAAAATGTGCAGTTAAGTTTTCAGAAATATCATTATAGGACTACATAATTGTAATATAGTACTTACAGTGGTTTACACTTCTACTCGAGTAGAGTACCAGAACCGGTTCTGACGAACGGCTGGCAGCCAAATTCATTCTGTCGGCTTTCGCAAAGTATATCTTCGTTTTGTAACTTAGAATAAAATACACAATTTTATAAAAATCATATTTTTTTTCAAAATTACATTATTTTCAAGGTTCGTGTGTTTAAAAATGTTTATAATTAAAAATAACACTAATTTTTCTTTCCGAATTAAAAGGAAACCTAAAAGAAAAAACAGGTTTATTAATAGTGATTGCCAAATATTTAGACTATAGCTCAGTTTTTGAAGTGCATGTGTTTACTGTTTAATCTTAGATAAAAGTTCCTGTGATCGGTTCATTCATGTATAAGCTCAAGAAATTCCAGTGAGTGAGACCTCCTAATTTCCCATACAGGGACAAGAACAAAGAAAATATTGTCAATTATCTAACTACAATGTAATCCTCAATATTATGTAGGTATGGTTTTCAGTGAAAAATCTTAGTAGGTCTATGCTCTATGTCTAGGTCTTATGCTCCACTAAAGCTTTATAAATCATAATATATCCTTCTTGAATGAAATCAATTACAAAGATATTTAATCAAATCAAATTCATGCTGACAATCATTATAGAAAATTTAGAATTAAAACATTAGATACTAGGATTGGGGTTATAATTTCAATAATATCCAATTAATTCAATCAGAGGACCACTTCAAAGCATAATACTCGATGTATTCTGTTGCAATATAATATTTTATATATAACTCATCGCAATGTAAAATAAGCACTATATTGTAATACTTACGAATAAAATGCGATTCCTTTGGTTTTCCTTTCAGTGCTGCTCTTACAGCCTAAGATGTTGTAGCCACTCATATTCCTCACACTTATATACACTTTTGCTAAGGAGTCCTTTACCTCAGTACACAAACAATTAGTGAAATATACAAATATTCGAAAAAACATAACGCGCATTAACTTGTTTGGGCCAATTTCATTGGGCCAAACAGAAGAAACCGGCTACGAAAAAAGTTTTCATCCTTTTATTTTTCATTGGAAACGTAATTAACTATCCTTGCCTATCTTCTTGATTACGTCACATCGTTCATATCTAGTAGTCTTTAATCTGAGCTCAAACCCTTTAACTCTCAATGACAGATTCATTCCGATTATTCTGAGATCTTAACATTTCAGCAGCTCTATCATTAAGCCTAGCTGCCTGTTAGAGTAACGACCTCTTTCACTCATTTAAGATCAATCTTACTAAGTCCAAAACCTCCTTGCATTTATAGTATCCAACAATACATTTACATAAATTTATTGCACCCAGACACAAAATAAACCATCGTGCTCATTACACAAAGTTTTATCCTAAGTGGGGATCGAACCCACGACTTCCGGCTTGTCAGTCAGGGTCCCTAACCACAAGACCAACAGGCCAGTCAATATGTAGTAATAATTTTTAGTATAAAGAGGCAGTATGAGCATTAACTTTAGCGAATATGGAGCCAGTTTAGTTCGGAACAGTAAGAAACTTATTTGAAAAATTGTCAAGTTGGTCATTCAAAGTTGGTCAAATTTATTATGGAACTCTGCATACATCTTTATAATCAATCAAGCGGCTTTTATCACTTATTTTGTTTTGCTTAACAAACTTTTTAATTTTTTTATGCAATTTTGATTTGAGATACTAAAATAAAACAATTTAACTATCTAAATGCACTTATTCTAAATAGGAAATCATGGTGAAAAATACGTACCGGAGATTTAATATTTGGAGCACCGAATAAATAAACAACTGATTTGTAAATAAATGCATTTATTATAATTTACATAAAAAGTAAAATAAAACTAATTTAATAATTTAAAACGAGACCACTCCCGCACTTTACAAACATACAAATCAAGAATACAAAGATTATAACTATTTATTATACGGGAATTAACGCGCATTGTTTACCTTAAAATTGCTTGACGTTTCGACCAGGTTGCACCGGCCGTGGTCACAAGCGGACTGATTGAACTAATTCCCGTATAATAAATAGTTATAATCATGCAACGCGAAAGTTTAAATGTTAGTAAGAATACAAAGTTCCAGTACCCAGACTTGTAACAGTCATTTGTGGATTACACAAAGTGGTGTCCCGTGTGAGGATCGAACCCAACCACCTCTTGCAGTCGTACGCGTCCCATTACACTACTGCGACAGTGAACATTATTTCTACTTACGAATTATATTTGTGAATAGCTTAAATAAATTGAAAATAGGTTGCAAAACCGAATATTATAATTAAATAATACCAAGAAACTATGCTGTGTCATAAATTTAATATTTTTACTTACAAAATGGCTTGCAAAATTAAATTTTATAATTAAATCGTATCCTGAAACTATGCTATGTAATAAATTAACTGTTTTTACTTACAAGTGATTCATCAGTTCTTTCATCGGTCATTGGTTTGATACCTGTTATGCTGTCAGCTATTTCTTGCATAGTTTTATTTTTAGTTTCTGGTAAATATTTGTAAAGAAATAATACGACAATTGATAAAGCAATTCCAAAGAGTAAAAAAAATCCATGAATTTCAATTGTTTCAAATAGCAAAGGTGTAATTTTGACTAAAAAAGCAACCAATATCTTGCATGATAAGCATGTCAAACAAAAAGACAAAGTTCGGGATTTACTCGGAACTACTTCCCCAAAAAATGCATAACCCATTACCAAAGGGCCACAACCTGCTCCTACAGAAAACACAGATAGTAACACTATAGACACATATTTGTTTTCAAACAATATATCTAATTTAATTAGATATATGTACAGTGATAATACAAACAAAAATATTGCTACCATAGCTGAACTTACTAGTACCATAGTGCGTCTTCTTAAAAACCTAGTTAATATACAACCTGCGTACATACTGAATACTGTGACACCATCTAATATTAACATTCCAATGTAAGCTGTCGATTCACTTCTTGTTATTTTTTTTATGATATCCAAAGCATACACAATACATAATCCTTTTCCACAAAGACTCGAAACGTTTATAACAGCAAAAGATATTAAAGTAGGTTTGTAGAATTCTTTTGATTTAATTGTTATCCATAGGTTTTTAATTTGGTATTTTTTAGAATAATATGGCGTACCAGTAGAATGAGCGTTCAGTTCTCTATGTGAAATAATCAATATTTCCAGTTCTCTTTCTGATTCCTCGTCGCAACCTTTTAACCATCGATGTGCAGTTGCACATTCTTCAAACTTTCCCTTACTCGCCAGCCAATAAGGGGATTCGGGCCAGAAAAATAGTGTTAACATTATGTACGATACACAAATCATTCCAAACAGCGGAATCATTCTCCAATATAAAAATGTTCCGATTGCATTGGACGCCCAAATACCCCAATATAATGTCGCCGCATTAATTATCAAAAACATTCCTCTATATTTAGGAGATGTGTACTCAGAAAAGATCATAGGTATTATAACTAATTGTGTGGAGCTATAAAATGACTGTATTATTTGACTAATCAATATATAAGTGACATTTGAGCTGCAGTATAAAAGGATAAACGCAGCAAAAATATGTACACAACTAATCATGATAGTGATTTTCTTGCCGATGAAATAAGCGATAACAGATATGACGATTACAAGAGGAATCCCGCCGAAAAACATTGCAGAATCTGAAATAAGATAAATTATAGTAAAAGACCAGTCAAGTCTTGCTTACTTATATTAAATCACATATTTTATTACTCAGCCACGATGCCATATCGTCTGTGATGGTGACGTTAGTTGTATTAGCTTCCTTTCTTATTTGGGGAATATACACAGTGGGTGCTCCAATACACATCCCGTAAACGAACATTGAAGTAAATCCTCCACTGCATACCAGCAACTAAAAATAGGAAACTAAATTGAAGACATGACACACGACAAGGTTATACCCAGATTCTTCTTACTGAATTAACATTATAACTAAAGTGGAGCCACGAATAGCTATTGTCAGACTAAGCAATTTTACAATTCCAAACAGTCGTTAGAAAATTAATAATGGCGTATTGGTTTTAAGTACAGAACTACACAAATTTATTAATACTTTTGTACTAAATGTTTAATTTTACATAATTTGAAATATATTTAACTGATAACTTCTAACGTATTTTTATTAGACTAACTAATAGTAATTATATCACAACAAGGACCGATATGTACACGCGGTCATTGTGTCGATCTTGATCAGGGAATAAATAAGTTAAATTATTTAGTACCTCGTAAACAGGTTTTTGACCATAAAGATAAAGATAAAGATAAATTTATTTGTCTCAAACATGTGTACAATATGGTGTTATGGTAATTAAATAAGTTCAAACATGGCTGTGTCTATATTATCAGACGTACAAATATTAGTGTAAAAAAAAATTATAAAAGAAAAGGACATACAAAATTACAAATTACAATACCTTACTTGTTACTGTTTACTTGTTACATTTCATAGTATTAAGTAGAACATTTTACAAATCAGAATCTTCAAGGAAATCCTTTATGTTATAGTAACACTTACTACATAACAAATCGTTTAATTTTTTCTTAAATAAACACAAATTTAAATCTTTCAAAGTATTTGGTATCTTATTGAAGATCTTTGGAGCCATACAAAATATACTGTTTCTTAGTAACGTTGTTTTAGAGGAGTGCATGCACAATCTTTTATTGTCTCTTCGGTTGCGTACTACGACATCTGACATACGGAGAAACAGTTGAGGGTTCGTTTTGACAAATAGTGCTGTTTCATAAATGTACAATGAGGTTAATGTCAAGATTTTATATTAAATAAAATATGGTCTACAGCTATCCGTCACTTGTAAGCCAAACATTGCCCTAATGCAGCGTTTCTGTTGTTTAAAGGCTAAGTCTCTGTTGACAGAGTTACCCCAGAAAATGACTCCATATCTCAGTAACGAAGCAATTAGTCCATGATAAGCCGTAAGTAGGGTGCTAGTGTTTACTACGGGAGCAAGTTTATATAGAGCATATGATCCACTGCTAATTCTGTTGCAGAGTTGTTCTACATGAATTCTCCAATTCAGTTTCCTATCTATTGTTAGCCCCAGAAATTTTGTTGTCTCTACTTCACCTACTTCAAAGTCTCCATATTAAATATTTGGTTGATTAGCTAAGCAAATCCGCTGGCTAAAGTGCATTATGTGCGTTTTATTGAGATTAATTCTTAGGTTATTATTATTTAACCATGATATCATCGTCGAGAGCGATTCATTTATATCTTTTTCATATGCTGCTGGTATTGAACATGGTACTGCAATAGTGCTATCATCTGCAAATAGTGTCATACGGTGATTTATAGATTTGGGCAAGTCATTTATATATAATATAAATAAAAGCGGTCCAAGTACACTCCCTTGCGGTACTCCATAATTGACTACACGAGCATTAGACGTATAAGTTACCTCTCTTTTTGTTTTAAAATCCACTCTTGTTATCGCTGTAATTTGATTCCTATTTGATAGATAGGATGATATTAATTCCAGAACATTACCTCTTATGCCGTAGTATTCTAATTTATTCTTTAAAATATCGTGCTTGACATAGTCGAATGCTTGTGTCATATCGCAATATAGTGCACAAGCAGGATTTCTTTTGTCTACGTTTATTATTATTTCATGTAAGAAATTATATACAGCCATATTTATTGTTCTATTTTTTCTGAAACCATTTTGTTCTTTGCAAATTATCTCATTTATTTCTAAATACCTGTAGACATCTTTATATATATATTTTTCAAAGATTTTTGAAAATATGGGGATTAGGGCAATAGGTCTATAGTTTGATATTATTTCTCTAGACTCCTTTTTAAAAATTGGTTTGATGATAGTAGTCTTTAAATAATCTGGAAATACCCCTGAATATATACATAAATTTATTATATAGCTAAGATGTTCGCTAATTATGTCACCAACTGACTTTATTATTCGGGTTGAGATGTCATCATAACATACACTGTTAGTATTTTTTAGATTTTTTATTATTGCTGCTATGTCCTATGGTGTACTTGCTGACATAAACATAGATCTTTGTTTAGGTATTATGGTTGACGTAACTTTAATGCCAATGTTAGGTATAGGAACTACTTTATCAACAAAGTAGTTATTAAAACTATTGGCAATAACTACGAGATCTGTGACAGTTTTATTGTTTAATTTAAGCGTTTGTATAGCATTGGTAGGTGCTCTGAATTTTGAATTATTAATTATTTGCCACGCAGACTTACATTTATTTTCTGATATGTTTATTTTGTGGATGTTTTGTGCACGCTTGGTTAGTTTAATGATTTTCCTTAATAACTTTGAATAATATGTAAATATTTTTTTATTTTCGTATGACGGTTTAGCTCTAAATGTCCATAAAAGCTTCCTCTTATTTTTACTACACCTTTTTATGCCTTTAGAAATCCATGTAATTTTTTTAGAAGTTTTTATTGTAAGAAGTTTTTTGGGGAAGCAGAGATTGTAAAATAAATTAAATAGGTCAGAGAAAATACAAAATGCAGTGTTGGGATCATTGGTTTCATATATTTCAGAAAATGTTAGGTTTTTTATGCAATTTTTAAATTGATTTATATTTTCCAGTGAATAGTCTCTTTTTTCTTTGTACCAATATTTCAGAACACACGTTTTAGCTACTGGGCATTTTAAAATTTGAGCAGTATGATCTGACAAAGCAAGTTCAACTATGTTTGCAGTGCATGATTTGCCAAAGTTATGGGCAAAGTTATCGATACAAGACTGACTTACTAATCTGGTCGGCTTTTTCAAAGCTAATGTCATATTAAAGTTAAGTAATAAGCATTTGAGTTCTGATGATATGCTATTGTTTTTCATAACATCAATATTGTAGTCACCAGCCACTACAATATTTTTATATTTAATTTTATTTATTTTAATAAGTAATTGTTCCAGCTTCTGAAAGAAAATATTTAAATAAGTTTGTTTTGGTACTCGGTATAGGCAGATTACAATTAATTTATAATGGACCAGCTCAATTGCACAGCACTCAAAAATACCGCTAAACCAATCATGACATTTCGTTAGATTTTACGTGACAACTTGCTATCACCGAATGATAGTCAGAGGTATTAATCAATTCCATTAAACTTTGTGAAATGCCTCTGACTTTATGATAGTTTAAAGCACGATATAGTACTCGTATGATCGGATAGAGAATCAGGGTGTTGCTTTTGATAGAGATGTTACTGTTTTTTTTTTGTTTAAGAAAACTTATTGTAGACTAGCTGACCCGCGCAACTTCGTCTGCGTAATTTTTTTTCCATTTCTGCACCATTTTTATTGCTGCTCCGCTTCTATTGGTCTTAGTGTGATTTTTAACTGACTTCAAAATAGAGGAGGTTCTCAGTTCGACTGTATTTTTTTTTTAATGTTTGTTACCTGATTACTCGCAGACGGCTGGACCGATTTAAAAAAATATGTTTGTGTAATAAAAGGTATACTTTCAGATTGGTCCTATTGTCATCAAAGTTTGGAACTCATGATGAGATCTTGGAGAAATCGAGTGAACTCATCAAATATGAAAGGTACACCTATAGTGATTTGGGTATATTTTGTTGTAATTCGTGCATTTACTCTTAAAAAGCACCATTGAGTAAAATGGAACTGATGATGCAGACCACAGATGACCAGCGGAACTATTTAATATTAAATATTGCGGGTTGCGATCTGAGTACCGTGTTCGATACCTGATACTTCGCCTCCATAAAATCATGTAATGGAAATGATAGTCTAGTATCAGGTGAATTCCTCAAAAATCAACGGCCTTGTATCGCAAAATGTAACATTTAGTAGAAAGAAATGAGCAGTTTGGATTATGCTATTGTAAATTACATCAATTACAAATCAATACACTAAAAAATGAGTAGTAAAAACTTTTTTACAGTAAAAATAGAAACCGTCTTCAAAAATAAATATAAAGTAACTAAAAAGCAAAAAATAATATAGGTACAACAACAAAAAATAATTAATCATTTTGAAGTTGGTGCCTAAAACATAAAACTACATTTTCTTTTCATATTATTTTTTGCTTTTTAGTTAACTCGTATTTATTTTTGAAGTCGGTTTTTATTATTTCGTAAAAAACGTTTTTACATATAGCCTTTCTCGATAAATGGGTTATCCAACAATAAAATAATTTTTCAATTCGAAACCAGTAGTTCAGTTTTGCTCTGTTTTTGTTTAGTTTTGCATGTTGAACTTTTATTACTTCTTCATTACTATGATATTTCTGAAGTGAACTACCTGGCACACGTTGCAAAACTCTTTCCAAAAACATATATTTGGGTTAATGCAGAGTTTTAGAATAAACGTAAACATTACGATATCTCAATCCATTTTTGTGTTTTAGTAGACCAATAAGCAAATTTGTTTTTCGTGTTAGGTAATAACTTTACCCGAACGACTACGAAAACCCGTTTTATGAAAATCATTGCAGACTGCGTTAAGGGGCATAACACTGATGATTTATTTACCGCTACGCACACAGCGACACGATCGCCGGTCTCGCTCTTCCACTCACAACCATTACACTACAGTGCGCAGGAGAGCAGGTCAAAATAAAGTAGAATATTCGTTCGTTCGAGTACGAAAATGCTCGTTTTTGCATTTTTCCGCAAATTCAAGATTTATTTGTGGGATCATATTAAGACATATCCATAAATTTCTATATATCATCTACTAGAAAAACTCTTTGACTAGTGATAAAATTTTTTTGTATCCTAATATTGAGGTTTTCTACATAAATTTTTGAGAGAGCCGAACCCTGTTTCGCGTAATCTACCCTTAACATGTAGTGACTGTGCTTGTTTTACAAATTTCATGATTAATATGTAGAATGGCTAGATTAAAAATGAGTACATATATTTAATACATTTATATTTATAACATAAAAAATAGTATCGCTACCTACCATTATTCTTTTCATTGGAATCGAGCGTTTACCGTAGGAATCGAATTACACACGATTCGATCATTCAGAAATATTTCATTTATCACCAAGAGAAAATAAATGTAAAAATATGCCAAGGTATGACTAATGACATAAGTGAGATCTAACTGAAACTCAAGATTTTTAAAATTATAAATATCATACCTGTGTATGATTTTTAGAATTTCATTTCACTACATGACGTGTTTCATTTTTTTAAATGATTAGTTATTTGCTACTCAATAAAGCAATTTGGCATTTAAGTTTTTTTAACTACTAGCAATGTGCGTCGCACATTACTGGATTCCAAAATCCTTCATGTAACCACGGTCTGTAAATCGCCCTTTTGCAAGTGCCGTGTGTCTAAATAGATTCCCCGTGATGATCGAACTATATACATACTTACAAGTTAGTTCGGAACCCTCAGTGCGCACTTGGGCGGTTTTTTTTTTATATTAATAGGTCATTAAAATAATCGGCGTAATGGCACACACATAGGCGTAAACTATGTACGTTTTTAAGAAACTTGCACAACAAACAGGTAAAACTTATACGCCAAGGACTTTACACTAAATTACGTTGAAACAAAAAGCATATTTTGCATCAATACATATATTGATAGAAATTCTTGAGGGCGTATGCGTATATGCCATTAAGATACAACGTGCCCGTGTCGCGGTTGTCGTTCTCATTCAAAGCAAGTCAGTATGCCAGAGTGTTGAATACGCCTTGCGATATAAAATTGGTATTTTTTTCATAGAAGGATAACATCTTAATGAACATAATAAAATCGTTTTCAATTGCACTGACGACAATAAAAATGAAAAAAATAAAGTGCCTTTTCTCCGGAACTATTCAATATAAAATAACACAATAGACGAAATGTGTGTATTTAATAGGTCTACTAAATCAGCAGTATCAGAAGTTATCATCACTTCAGAAAAAAAGAAATTATTTTTGTTTTTGATGACCTGAAAGACACTCAACTTTGACTTTTTTTCTCACAAAAGTGACGCGACATGAACGTAACATATGAGTTTATGACCTAATTATGGTATGTTAATTGCATTTATGGATGTATCACCATTATGTGCCATTTCGAACCCTGTACACCTTACTTGCGCTTACGGCACGGCACTATGACCTCAGGTTTTTGAGTCACAAGTGTCAGTAAAGTGGCTTATCTAAAACCTGTAATGCCACTTGCGATATTACTGATGTCAAAAGATAGCTGAAAGGCCAATCATAATTAGAATCTTGATATTCAAAAAGTCCTGTGAGATATTACGTGACATGGAACATAAACCTAAAGACACTTTCTTTAGGTTTATTACAATATTACGTAAGTTATAAAGTTATTTATAAAAAAATAACCATATTTGCGAAATAAATAAACTTTTTGCTTACATCTACCAATTATTTTTCCAGTTATGCTTTAAACAAAGAGTATAAATATTATTATCAGTTTATTGTAGTTTGGGAGAGACATGTTCCAAATGTCAACTTGATATACGAACTAGTTTTATTTTTATTCACATTTTTGTCTCTCCTGTAAAACTACTCTTTTGTCTATACGCCCGTTTGTTATGAAGCCAGAATACGAATAACCTCCCCGTTGTAGCTTCTTTCCATAACACATAATAACTTTGTAATATCAGTTTTGAAAAATATTTAATTTATTAACCCATAATCACCTACCACTTGTTTTTGGAGTTATGACCTTAACCACCTACAGTTTATTTTACTGGAGTAAAATCAATGTTGCTTGTGAGGTTTAGGCCCTTAACCTGACAAAAAAAACATCGATTTTATACCGGGGTCTCTTAAGGGTGGTAGATGGTTGTGTCATAAAAGTAGGTAGTAGGTAGTGAAGGGACAATTTGTAATTTTTTAAATTTTTTTTTACGATTCTTTACATGACACCAAATAACTTCGTATTTTTTTTTTAAATAAAATACAATTTAAAAGAGCGGGACGTTATTAGTTCATTTAAAATCACCCTGTATAACGTGTTAACACATACCTGTCTCAAAAATGTTTTTCGTAGAAATAAACTCTTTTTTCTCACACTTCTTTTAGTGTCATTTCTTACTTCCGTATATTCACAACTTTCCATATTTATAGATATGTATTAAATACTGATAAGAAAATAATAAACCTAAGTTTTTTACAATAAATATAAAAAAAAGACAAGTTATATTATGGACGACCGTACTACTACAATTGGCGTAAACACTATTTTCTTACCTTATGTAAATGAGACATTTAACATAAATTCCTACTCTACATATGAATACATGCAGATGTTAACACTTAGACCACAATTTTGGTAGGTACAATGCCGTAGAATCAAAGCAATTTCTGTAAATTGACCATGGCACATTGAGTCCTATTTTCTACCAAGACAAGTAGTGTATAATATATCTCAGGAGTTCTGCACTATCTCTATTTAGAAGTTACCTATCAGAGAGGACTCAAAAGTTGAGGCTGAATCAGTATACCAGTGGGGACGTCGCGGTGTCATACGGAGTCCCGCAGGGAAGTGTACATGGCCCTACACTTTTCCTTATATACATTTACGACCTCTGTAGTCTGAAAAAAAAGAACGGCCACATCTTTTCTTACGCCGATGATACTGCGATGGTCTTCGTTGGAAATGCATGAGATAATGTAAAGCAAATTGCAGAACAGGGCATGTGGTTGGTCGCCAAATGGTTAAAGGACAATCTTCTTACTCTAAACACCACAAAAACGAACTACATGTGTTACAGTATCCAAAATCAGACGCGACCTACTGCTGCTCTTAAACTTCAAATACACTCCTGCAATAACTCTGGGACACCTGCTGCTTGTGACTGTCCTGCTATAGATAAAATATGCCAAACGAAATACCTTAGGGTGACAGTTGATCAGCGGCTTTCCTGGCCTCCACATATTGAACAAATCACTAAAAGAATAAGAAAATTGATATGGATTTTTAAAACCTTAAGATATGTCGTGCCTGGGTTGAGTAGTTGAGTATCTGTAATTCCTCTAGAAATATCTCAAAGAAATCTATACAGCATTGGCGCAATCAATTTTAACCTACTGTATTTGGGGCGGAGCTACCAAAACAAAATTACTGGAACTTGAACGAGCACAACGCGCCTTGTTAAAGGTAATGCATTTTAAAAAGAAAAGGTTTCCAACAGAGAGTCTATACACAATTAGCAAAGTATTGTCCGTAAGAAAATTATACATTCTTTTGACTATACTAAAAAAACAATAATCCACCACATATACTTCAAGTACGATACCCAAGAGAAGAAAGGTCATTATTGCGCGTAGTCGATTAAAAACAGAATTTGCAAATAAACAATATAAAAATCGCTCGGTGTACTTGTACAATAAAATTAACAAAAAAATAGAGATTTACACTAAAACACTACAAGAAACTAAGAAACTGACTACAAACTTCTTAACATTATTAAGTTATGAGGAAACGGGGGCTTTATTACAACACTTAAAACATAACATATACATACACACAAATTCACGCACATGCACACACACACACCCATGCACACACACACACACACACACACACACACACACACACACACACACACACACACACACACACACACACACACACACACACACACACACACACACACACACACACACACACACCGCTAATTAAATAAACAATAGCTATGGAAGAGCGTAGTCACCTGTCATTTTTTGCTTACTAAGTGACTTCGATCACTGTGCATATAATGTAAAGTTTTTATGAATAAAATTTATTTATTACTATTATTATTACATTTAAATCTTTTTGGCTATTTTCAATAGTTAGTGATTCTGCTTCGTCTTGCGCTTGCCTGAGTACATTTATAAATTTTAGTGTTAAATTTCGTAGTCTTCCTCAAATTTTAGATGCAATATTTAGTAGAGAGATTTGTTCCTCATGATCGACCCTTTCAATCGTTAACATTAAAACACAGCATGTTTATTTTTGAACATGCTGTGTTTTAATTCGGTTCCCGGCTCTGTCCAGTGACTTTTAGAAAATCGTTTAATGCAATTCTTTATCATTTTTAAAATAAAAGAAGGTTTCCCTTAACTAAAATTTGCTAACTCAAATATTTAGGGTATTTTCCCTCCATTGTACATTGGTTTGGTCCACCCTGTGTGCCTACATTTTATTTGAAAACTCCTCAGAATCGTATCGTAGCTACTCAGCGTTCCTCTATTCAACCTGTTTCACTCTTACCGATCATAGCGTGATGAACCCTAAAATAGCCTATGTTATACTATTAACGTTAATAATTAAAAAAAAAATATATTACCTATTACAGACATACAAACAAAGTTTCTCCTGGTTTCGTCCGCGTGATTTTATTTAAATTTAAATTAGCACTGCAGGTACCAAAGTTTATCATGTATCATTTTGTTCAATTGTTCTCAAGTGGTTCGAGGATAAAACAAAGAAAGTTTTAGCTGTTTTAGTGTTAATTTTAGGTGCCCACTCTCTCTCGCCCTCTCGTATGACGCGGAAGAAGTTGCGAGGATCAGCTATCTGTGTATTTAGGAGGCATTAGAGGAAACTGTGATTGACTGATATTTCAAGACACAGCTCACACTCCTGAATGGATTGGGTTGAAATATGTTACACAGATAGTTGTTATAATGTAGGCATCCGTTACAAAGCCGAAAGCAAATCTTTAAAGGGGTGAAATGGCAGTTCAAACTTAATGTGGGCGAAGCCGCGGGTGGAAGTTAGTAATTAATAGAGACGAAGTATTAGGTGCATTGTTAATAACCCTTATAAAAGTAATCGGTTTGCAACACGTGAATTTTATATTTGAGTAATTTCGCTGGTCATTTGTGGTTTTCATCATTAGTTCCACTTCGCTAAATTTTGCCTCTAGAGAGTAAATGTAGAAATTACAATAAAATAAAGCCAAATCACAATAGGAGGTTAAATATTTTCTTTAATATTTGAAGAGTTCCTTCGATTTTTCCAAAATCCCATTATCAGATCTTGGAAGTCTTTCGATTTTCAAAAAACAAATATCTTGTACACCATTAGAACTATTTTGTCTGTCACTTCAATGCTCAAAGTATCCCTAGTCACTACAGCGACTTAGTTGAAGCCCTCGCTACTACTAACGTACATGCCATTTTAATTTCGGAGACTTTGCTTAAACCTCACCTTCTTTCAGGTCGCTGTGGTTGAAACCTCACTTCAAGGTGCTAACTGCATTTCACTGATATTGAACACAGACACTGTATCATCGCCATCTACCGTCCCCCAGCAAAACATAAGGTTTCCTCCTTTCTAGAATCTCTAAACAACCTACTTAAATCCTTCTCCTCTTATAAAAATATTATCCTTACTGGTGATTTAAACATCAATATCTCGACAGGTAACTATGACTCACATTCAGCAGAGTATCTTACTATGGTTGCATACCATAGTATGCTTCCAGCACATCAGATACCTACTAGACAAAATCGCACCTGCATTGACCATCTAATGCTTAAAACTAAAAACCAGGCATTTTGTTATGTAGCGCACACATCTGTTACTGACCACGATACTATTTTGTTTTTTTTATGCTCACAAAGACCCAATAGTAACGCACACATAAATAAAAAAATAGAAATTTTTAACTACGACAAAATGGAATCTGACCTTCTGCACATAGATTTCTCCCCAATTTACAATCTCCACGATGTTAATGAAGCCACAAGTTATTTTATCAAAAGTCTCAACTGCGTCCTGACATCCAACAAAATCCTAAAGGTAGTGCCTAGTCGTAAAAGACTAAAGAAACCCTGGATGACACCGGGCCTCCTAAAGTGTCTACGTAACCGGGACAACTTACATTTTAAATTAAAAAGCACTCCTGATAATAACGTCCTATTAACCACCTATAAAAGGTACAGGAACTATTGTACAAACCTACTGAAACTCGCTAAAAAAAAGGCATGACTCCGTCCAACTTCAATCAGCGAAATACATCAATAAAAAACTCTGAAAGGTCATAAAAAATATCACAAATACCACCAAAGTAAAAACGAAAGCTCACGAACTTCTATCGCCCAACGCACCCATGAATTAAATAAATAATATAAATAGTTACTTTTCTAATGCGGGTCGCGTCTTAGCCGAAAAAATCACTACAACCGCCAATCCCCACAAAACTGTTGAGTCGTTTAGTTTACCTAACTCTTTCGGTTTGCTAGCAACAGATGAGTCCGAAATCGACCAGCTGGTGACAAACCTCAAAAACTATTGCGCAATAGGTCCAGACAACATCTCGGGCAATTTTCTGAAGCGATGACACAAGAGCGGGGAAAAACACTGCCCGGACAATTATCGGCCAATAGTTATACTGCCTACTCTTTCAAAACTCCTCGCAAGACTAATGAATACCAGGCTCATCAAGCACATAGAGCAACATAAGCACCTTTCAACACATCAATATGGTTTTCGCTCAGGTGTCTCGACAGAAAAATGCGGTGAAAGATCTAACCAATGAAGTCTTTTCCAACCTTGACAAAAAAGCTAAAGTTATTGGCATATTCCTTGACCTCAAAAAGGCTTTTGATGCGGTCTCTGTCCCGCTGCTTGTGTCTAAACTTGAAAAGCTGGGAGTAAGAGGTGCCCAACCCTCGCTTTTCTCTAGTTACCTAACTGGTAGACGACAGTGTGTGAAGATTGGAGAATGGCGGAGTGATGAACTCCCGGTGGTTTGCGGGGTGCCCCAGGGCAGTATTATCGGTCCCACATTTTTTCTAATTTATATAGATAGCCTCTGTCGTATAAACCTATATAACGGCTCTATATTCACGTACGCCGATGATACTGGCCTGATATTCCGCCACTCCACATGGGAATTAGTTACTGCAAGTGCACAAACAGGCCTTAACAAAATCACTAACCAAAACTGGTAAACCAAACTCTCTTCTCAGCCCTTTGTTTGCTGACTTGTCGGTACTGAAACTGGTTTACACGGCACTGGCCCAGCCTCTCATTCAGTACTGTGTCACTGTATGGGGTGGGACCACAAAAACTAACCTTTTAAGATTTGAACGGGGCCAAAGAGCTCTATTAAAAGTTGGCTGGCAGCTACCGTATCAGTTTCCACCACCGAACTTTATAACATCTGCGATGTTCTATCGGTGCGGAAACTGTTCATTCTCAATCTGATCCTAAAAATCCATGCCCCATGACCCCACCAAATACTACACCTCCCGTCGTAAACACACGGTCGGTCAAGTGCCCCCAGTTAACACAACTGCAGCGCAACGCAGCCTCCATTTCCTCGGTGGCTACGTATATAATAATAATAAAAGCCTTTATTCTCTGACCTTTTTAACATGCATGCTATTCTTAGAAAACAGTATTCTTAAATCTAATTTACATTGCAAAAAATAATTTATTTATTAGCAACCACTTTGATCAGGTTGTCTGTCGACATAGGCCTCCCCCAATTGTTTCCATGTCTCTCTATCCTTGGCAGACCTTCTCCATCCTTTTGGTAGATCGTCTTCCCATCTTTTGGTTTGACCTTCTCGTTGTCTTTTCCCGTTCCTCGGATACCACTCTATTACATCCTTAGTCCATTTTTCTTTATTAGTCCTCATTATATGTCCAGTCCAGTTCCATTTAGGTTTTCTTATTTTTTGTAACACGTCACTGACCTTTGTTCTTTTCCTTATTTTTGAAGTTGTCCATCGATCACATAGTCTTATGTTAAGCATGCTTCTTTCCATGCTGCGTTGACAAACTACTAGTTTTTGGTTGTTTTTGCTTGTCGCAGGCCAAGTTTGACATCCATATGTAAGACATGGGAGAATACATGTGTTATATAATTTGCTTTTTATTGCCATGGGAATTGTTTCATTTTTAACTATTTCTTTTAGAGACCAGTACCGTTTCCAAGTGTTGCATATTCTTCTATCTATTTCTTTAGAATACTGGTCTTTTATTGAAATAAGTTGTCCTAAATATATATAATCATCTACATATTCTATAATTTCTTGTCCTATTACTATATTTACAGATATTCGTTACTGAATTTCTTGATTAGGTCGCCGCGCTCAAAGCCGGCGATAAAGGCTAAGCAATAGCTTAATTAAAAAATACTGTGTGACTGTGCCGTAATAAAAGGCGCACTGTTTACATCGTGTCCGTAATAAAAAACGTTTTAAAAATACTCAAAGTGATAGAATTAAACTAAAAAGTGCATAAAACTGTGTCAAAAAGTGATACAAACTTTTATAAACTGCAGTGATAAATGTAAAGTGCCTAAAATAAATAAAAATACATAAAAAGAAAACTGAAGGTAAACATTAACGGAAACCATTCTAAACATTATAATATTATTGTGAAGTGAACAAGAATAAAATCAATAAATCAGATAAAAATAAATTAGTGACCATTGGAACAGTGATTTTCAACAACAGTATAAGCAATTAGTATATTCGTCATCACTTTAGTCTTCGTTGGGTTCATTGATAAACCTGCTTTCTTGCTTTCAACATCTAATTGTTGTAACATAGTTTGTAGAATTCTTGGTTTCTCAGCAAAAATTACTATGTCGTCGGCAAATCTTAAATGATTTAGGTTCAATCCGTTAATATTGATTCCAAAATGTTTCCAGTCTAAGTTCCTAAATATATTTTCTAACACTGCTGTGAAGAGTTTTGGGGAAAGCGGATCGCCTTGCCTAACGCCTTTTTGAACTTTAAATTCTTCGCCTTGTTGTTCAAGTTGGACTTTTGCTGTGGTGTTTTTGTAAATTTCTGTTACTATTTTTATGTATTTTCCTTCTATTCCATGGTTTTCTAGCGTTTTCCAGATATATGTATGACTCAAAGAATCGAAGGCTTTATTGTAATCGACGAATGCCATATAATACAGTTGCCCGTATTCATTGACCTTTTCAATTACTTGCTTCATAACGTGAATATGGTCGATGGTAGAATAATCGGTGCGAAATCCAGCTTGCTCTCTTGGTTGGTTTTCTTCCAGGTGTTTCGATATTCGCCCTAGTATTATTTTTGAAAACACTTTGTTTAGATTGGACATAAGGCTTATAGGTCTATAATTATTGATATCATTTTTCTCACCTTTTTTGTGTAGTAGGATGATGGTCGATTTCGTCCATTGAATGGGTATTTGTTCAGTTGCTAGTATTTCATTAAAAACATGGGTCACATATTTGGATATCGCGGGTAGAGACATTTTTAGTAGTTCGTTTGATATTTTATCATCGCTAGAAGCTTTTCCACTTTTTTGTGATTTTATAGCCTTTGTTACTTCAGATTCTAGTATACAAGGTATTTCTTCTTCTTCGTAAGCTTCCTTTTTTTCTTCTTCTGGCGTTCTTATATCTGTCTCCGTGTATAAGTTTTTGTAAAAATCTGTCGCTACTTTTGCTATTGATAGTCTCTTTGTCGTGACTTTCTGTATTTTCTTTTTGTTATTAGTTTTCATGTTGGGTATCCATGGTGTATGATCTTTTAACTGTTTTAGACCTCTCTTAATTCCGCCTGTTTTTTCTATTTGTTCTTTCAAAACATCCAGTCTTTCTGCTTTTTTTATGTTTTCTTATCGTTTCTTGAATTTTCTTACTAATACTTGCGATGTTTTGTTTGTTATCTTTTCGTTTGTCTAACATTTCTTTTCTCTCTTCCATCAATTTTAATGTATCTTCTCCTAACTTATTTTTCTTCACTTTTATCGTACATGATTTATTTATATTTGCAAGTTCTTTTTCCAAAATATTATACTTCTCTTGCAATGTTTCAGTATCTTTCAATCTATTTAATGTTGTTCCTAGATCATGCAATATATTTTGTGGTATCGGTGATGTTATTGTTTTGTTCATGGTTGAGTGTATTATATGTTTTCTTGAATTGTTGTTTCTGTCTTGTATAACTCCTCTTACCATTCTATGATCTGTATTAAAATTTAGCTTATTAAGTGCTTCAATGTCATTAAATACATGTTTTTCTCTTGTAAGTATAAAATCAATTTCATTTCTATCTATGCCATTCGGTGCTAACCACGTCCACTTTCTCGACTTTCGTTTTTTGAAAAAACTATTCATTATTTTAAAATTGTAAGCGAAAGAAAAATCTATTAGTCTTTGTCCGTTGTCATTTCTGTCACCTACCAACCTTGGCGTTAAAGTCTCCCATGATAATTATGTTCTTCTTTTGCATCAACTCTGTCATGTCTTTGTAGAATTTATCTTTCGCTAATTTTGTATCTTGTTCTGTGGGTGCATGTACTTGAATAATCGACCATGGTTGTTTAGATTCTGTTAATTGAATGTTGAGTACGACAATTCTATCTGATATTCCTTGGAAGCTAATTATTTTATTTTTTAAATATTTTTTTACTAGGAACCCCATTCCCTGTATACCTTTTTGTTTACCATAAAAATAAAAAATGTATTTCTCATATTCTCTTATCTCTTCTCCTATTCTTCTTACTCCACAAAGACCTATGACATCCCATTTTATAGGAGTTATAGCTTGTTCCAATTCTTGTAGTCTGTTGTCCGACATTAACGTTCTAACGTTTAACGTTGCAACGTAAATCTTATTGTAGCTTCTATTTTGGTGTAGGGATGTATGTCTATGGGGGGGTGGTGGTCGTGCAACCCCACGGGGACCAGCCGGATTGGGGTTGTTCTGTCTCTGGTTGCCAATGTTTAGTTGCTATTTAGAGTTGTTTGGAATATTACTAATTGAGCTTGACCTTGGCTCATCAAATCAAATGCGTTCTTTCTATTTTCCTTTGTTATGGAACTGTTGGTAAATGTTAGCTTTCTGGTTTGATTCTGGTTATCTGGCGAAGTTACTTGGTCTCTTTTCCTTTTTTCTTTGATTGGGTTCCCCTCTTTCACTACCAGTTGATCGTATTTAATGTATGCAGTGTTTTCTTTCGTACGTTCTTCTATTAGTTTTGGCTTGAGTTCCCTTATTTTTTCTAGTACTTCTTTGGGAAAATCTTCAGTGATGTAACCATCTTTCAAGCTCCTTTTCATTTTCAATGTCTCCCTTTTCTTCCAGTTGTTTGCAAAACTAATGAGAACTGGTCTTATTTTATTGTCTTTGATGGGACCGATGCGGTGGATTTTTGATACATCGCTAGCTTGCAAGGTAATTTTCAGATCTTGTTTAAAAATTTCTTGGACTCTCTGAAGTAACTCAAAAGGAGAGTCCCTTTTCTCATTCAAACCAAAATATAGGATGTTGTTTTTCTTTTTTTCTTTTTCGAAATACTCAATTTTCTTTTCTAATATTTCTATTTTATTTTTTAAAATTTTGTTTTCCTTTATTAGTGGTTCTAGTTTTTCGTCCATTTTTTCGAATATAATATTTGTTTGCTTTTCCATCTCTATTTTCATTTGGTCGAAAAGTAGTTTGAACTGTCCCTCCATTTTTTTGTGGGTGTTTTATCTTCACTGGCAACACTGACGTGTATTTTACGTTTGATGTTATTGATAATCTGTGCTATGACATCTGTCGGCACTTCCGTCGAATGTCAATGTCAATGACATACGACTCAGTTACTTTCTTATAACCTCAAAATAATGGAGTATAATATGATGTTATTTAAAACGTATTTACTTGTAACTTCACGGTGTCAATTTCCTAAGATGTTCGGTGTCACTTGATGTTTATGTTTATAGCAGCAGTTGATGTAATAGCACTGGATAACTAGTGATTTTCAATTATTTTTGGCGAATGAATTGCAAGGTAATGTTTACTTTTTGACAACCACTGACAATACTATACAATAATGTAAATAAAATATTATTTATGAATCCCTTGAGCAAATTAAAATGCAAAAAATTGGTAACAAAATGGCTACTTTCACTAGATTACACTGAAACCGAAAATATATTAACTATTTTAAAATAATTTGTATCCTATAACTAGGAATATAGAGACAACAACTAGACATTCACACACACACATACACACACACACACACACACACACACACACACACACACACACACACACACACACACACACACACACACACACACACACACACGGGGCTGAGGTGATACTGCTACCGGGCGCGTCTCCACCAGCGGATAGGAGAATGCTCGCCGCTCGCAAGAGTGGAGGGTAGGAGTGAAATGAAATAGCTCCCGCGGACAAAACACCCCCAAGTTAAGACGTTAAGATACCGTGTCGAGGACTGCATGGCGCCAGGGAAGTGGCGTCGTAAACGGTTCCCCTGGGGCACCGGGTCCCACCCCAAGCGTATTTAGTGGCCTTACTCCAGCAACTGGGGCTCTGCTGGAGTGGACGGAAATTTCCCTAGGTTCTCGTGGGAACATAATGATAAGTCTAAATACCAATAAAAACCAAAATGATCAAGGAAGTAACAGTGGCCAGGAGGCCCAACAAGCAGCTGTAGACGCAAGTGCGGACATGAAAAGGACGCAAGCGTGGGACCATCTTGAGAAGTTAATTAGCGAGCTCAGAGAGTTTGTCCAACCTAAAATCAACGTCCATAAGGAGATTAATACCAAGGTGGCCAGTATTGGCAGTGCCTTCAAGAGATTAAAAACATTGGAAGATTCCCGAGTCACGGGCCAGTCTGGAACCAAATTGGCGTCAATAGTCTCATGTACACCACCAACACCTCGGGTACGTAGCGTCACTGAGACGACCACGACGATAGACAGTGAACCCGAAGCTGATGCTGACTCTGTTACTGGAAGAAAACGTGATATTCGCAAGGCTTAACGAAAAGAGCGGACATCACCAGAATCGGGGAGCAAGACCGCGAAGAAAATGAAGGGAACAGGACCCACCCTACTCGCTGAAATTACAACACAAACACCCGATAAGAAGATATTAGAGTGGCAGACAGTCAAATCTAATAAAGAGAAGAAGCAGTCTCAAAAGAAGAAGCCAAGACAATCTGTGGGGAGGCCCAATGCACTGATTGTTCGGCCTAAAGAAAAAGAGAAGTATGCGGATATACTCACTCGGGTCAAGAAAGATGTTCCCGATGAGCAAGTACGCTCAACGGTAGATAAAATCCGCAGGACAGCGACTGGTGATCTATTGATCATCCTCACCAAACAGAGCACAGACAAAGGTCACGGGCTACAAAAAACCATTGCTAAGCTCCTGGGGAACGAAGCCGAAGTCATAAGCAAGGGACAGCAAGAAGAAATCGAAATACGAGACCTCGATGACACGACGACTAAACAAGATGTTCTCGAAGCCCTACAGAAAGCGGCTGAAGAAAATGATGAACTGACTCTGGATGCCATCAGATCACTGCGCAAAGCCTATGGCGGTACACAGACTGCATCGGTGACACTTGCAGCGTCAACAGCGAAGAAGGTCTTGGGGGAGCACGGCAAGATCAGAATTGGCTGGGTCAACTGCCGAATAAGAATTGTGGAGAGACCAACCAAGTGTTTTAGGTGCTGGCACTATGGACACCTTGCCACTAAGTGTAAGAGCAACGTGGACCGGTCCAATCTCTGCACCAGCTGCGGAGAAGATGGACACAAAGCTGCCACCTGTAAAAAAGTTGCTCGATGTGCCTTGTGTATTGAAAAAGGCAACACGGAAAATTGTGCCCACATTGCTGGTAGCAGCAGATGCTCAGTCTTCAAAGAGGCTCTCCAGAAGGTGAGAAAAAAGACACAATTATGAAGATACTGCAACTAAACCTCAATCACTGTGAGGTTGCACACGATTTGCTCATGCAGACCGTGCAAGAACTAAATCGAGACCTTGCTCTGATTTCGGAGCCATATAGACAACTCACAACTCAATCATGGGAAACAGATAGCACCACTAAAGCTGTGATTTGGGCCTGTGGCGGATGTACCTTTCAGAGTACTGTTAATAATAATGAAGCCTGTTTTGTCGTAGCAAAACTTGGGGGAATTTATTTCTACAGCTGCTATGCCCCGCCCAGCCTCTCACTCGACGAATTCAAGAACTTTATCGATCGGCTGACCGAAGACGCAAACCAATATTCTCCTATTGCAATCGCAGGGGACTTTAACTCTTGGGCAGTTGACTGCGGCAGTAAGGAGACAAACGCTCGAGGAAAGGTACTACTGGAGGCAATGTTCAGCCTGGATGTAATGTTGCTAAACAGTGGAGATAAACCTACGTTTGTACGAGGATAAGCGAACTCCATCGTTGATCTAACCTTCGTCTCCAGCATCCAAGTTAAGGAAAACTGTTCTTGGCAGGTGATGGACATCTACACAGCCAGTAATCACTGTGCACTTTTGTGGGAAGTATCCTCCGAACAAAGCACCGGAAGAATGCACAGGAAAACTAAGACAATGGGCTGGAAGATAAGTGCCTTTGATCTCGAGGTTTTCACGGTGGCTCTTAATGATGAACCAATCAACGATGGAAATGCTGAAAATATGGCAAATATCTGATGAAGAGAATGACAGAAGCCTACGACATCACCATGCCTAGGAAACGTGCCATGATCCGGCTTTCTTCGATGCACTGGTGGAACGAGGAAATCAGTAATCTCCGCAAAAAGTGTCTTAAGGCGAGAAGAGCAGCACAACGCTGTAAGAAAAGGCCAAACTATGAGGAACTGGTGGCAGTATATAAAAAAACTCGCCAAAGATTAAAAAAAGCCATCAAAGACAGCAAAAGGCGATGTTGGAATGAGCTGATCCTTGAGGTAGATGACGACCCATGGGGCAGACCGTATAAGGTAGTCATGACTCATCTAAAAAGTCAGCCAATGCTATCGCCCACTTGTTCCAAACTTTTAGACAAGATCGTTGCCACCCTGTTTCCTTACCAAACGCAACTACATCATCAGATAGAGCAATATGAAACAGAAGAAATTCCACCCATTACAGAAGATCAGCTGTTCGAAGCATGCTCTAGAGTAGGGAATATGAAAACTCCCGGCCTAGATGAAATTCCAAATATTGCACTGAAAGCTGCCATTAAAGCAACCCCTGCAGTATTCCTAGAGGTGTATAACAAATGCCTCACAGAAGGTACGTTCCCATCGATGTGGAAACAGCAGAGGCTAGTCCTCCTCCCCGAAGGAAAGAAACCTCCGGAAGAACCAAAATCCTATCGTCCGCTCTGCATGCTGGATACAGTTGGCAAAATACTCGAACGCATAATACACAGGAGGATCGAAGCAACAGTCGAGCCGCTTCTTGCTAGCAACCAATACGGCTTTCGGAAAGGACGCTCTACCTTGGATGCAATTAGCGTTGTCGACAATTCAGCTAAGGACGCAATCGCCGGAACCAGATGGAAGGGAGGCACGAAGAAGTACTGTCTGGTAGCAACATTAGACATAAAAAATGCCTTCAATTCCGCCAAATGGGATTGCATTATGAAAGCCCTTTACGAAATGAAGGTACCAGCATACTTACGAAGGATGGTTGCAAGCTACTTTACCGACAGGATCCTAAGATATGACACATAGACTGGTCCTAAAACATACAAAGTCAGTGGAGGAGTACCCCAGGGCTCGGTACTAGGCCCACCTTTGTGGAATATCATGTATGACGGATTATTAAAACTAGAACTTCCAAAAGAAGTCAAACTTGTGGCATATGCAAACGATGTAGCCGTAGTGGTTGTTGCAAAGCATCTCGAAGAAATTACCTTCGCCTTTGATGCTACCATCGAAAAGATTAGCCGCTGGATGAACACAGTTGGACTGCAGCTGGTCGAGCACAAGACTGAGGCAGTACTCATTACTAGCAGGAAGCGGTTGGAAACCATCACACTGCAAGTCGGAGCACACGAAATCACATCCCAGCCGTCTCTTCGGTATTTGGGGGTTATGATTGATGCCCGACTCAACTTCAAGCTACAGGCACAGTACGTGGGTGCCAAAGCGTCAGTGGTCAGAGCGACTTTATCAAGGCTGATGCCCAACATAGGAGGCCCAAAGCAGAGAAGGAGGGCGTTGCTGACGTCTGTAGTAACATCCGTACTCACCTATGGAATCCCCATCTGGGCAGATGCGCTTGAAATACAGGAAGCCCGAAGGAAAATTGCACCAGTATATCGGCTGAGTGCTTTAAGAATTGCCAGTGCTTTCCGCACAGTGTCTGATGACGCAGTAAACGTTATTGCCGGGATGCTGCCAATCGAAGTACTAGCCGAAGAACGGAAAGCCCTTTACCACCGTAAAGTAACGACCACACTGAGCACTAGAGAACTTGGCAAGGAGGAACGGCTAAATAGCATACGACGATGGCAATCGAAGTGGGATACCAGTACAAAAGGTAGATGGACCTACCGCCTTATTCCACAAGTTTTTTTTTTTTTTTTTTTTTTTTTTTTTTTTTTTTTTTTTTTTTTTTCTTGGGACAACTCACACGCTATCTGATCCCAAACTAAGCAGAGCTTGGAACTATGGAAACCAGACAACTGATAAACATACTTATATATTTCTAAATACATACATATTATAGATAAATAACACCCAGACACAGAATAAACCATCGTGCTCATCACACAAAGTTTTATCCTGGGTGGGGATCGAACCCACGACCTCTTGCGTAGCAGTCGGATACACTCCCACCGCGCCACAGAGGCAGTCAAAGTTGATGACTGGTTGAACCGTAATCATGGTGAGGTCAATTACTACCTAACACAAATGATCTCAGGACATGGGTGCTATCGGGCATACCTCTATAAATATAAGCACGAGGTATCTCCAATGTGCCCGTGCACACATACACTCTCACACACACACACACACACACACACACACACACACACACACATACATACCTCCACACTAGCGCTCGTGCATTAACTCACTTCCTCTATCACCCAGTCCATACATACTCAACACCCATGCAGTATTCTACACAATAAATTTAAAGTTAAATGAATATGGAGAGAGCCTGGAGATCTGTCACACAGGTCTTGAATCTATCACGGACTCTAGCTCTCATAAGGTTTATATATAGTACATTATTGTTCAATTTATGTAACCTTTGAGAGAAATAAAAATTTTATTATTATATTATTATTTTTATTATTATTTCTACCTCCTATGCTCTCCCCGGCTTCACTTTTATTAGGAATGATCAGGCCGATAGGAGGTGTAGCGGAGTTGCTATTTATATCCGTAGCAATTTTTTTTATAAAGTATTCTTTCGACTCTAGCAACTATGTTTCTGCAGAATTTTTCTGCTTCGATGTTTGTTTCAATGGGGCTAAAGCCATTCTAGGTATGGTTTACTTTCCTCTTGCAGCGGATTACTTCTTCAATCTTGAAGCGATACTTGAATCATCAGAGCATACTCATCATATCATCATGGGCGATTTTATTATTTACAAGCTACACATCACAATATAGATAGAACGGATACCTGGCTTGACTTAATTTTGACCTCGTCTCCTTCTCTTGTTCGTGGGCAGTGGGTAAGGGCAGAGTGTAGCTCTAGATTTTTCTCACCACGACTTATTATATATCTCTTACTCACTAAAACCACCTAAATACTGAACGTGCGATGCTTTGGTCGAATGGATGAGGGCAAACTTTTGGAGAATGCGTCGAAATTAAATTGGGAATCGGTTTTTAAGGTGTCCTCGGTTGATTCCTGTAATGTAAGTAACTTGTAAAATGTAGTTAACGCCACTGTTGGCTAAACGCTTCCAGGCAGTCAATAAATGTCTACCGTGCAAACTGTGTGATTCAAAATTACAATGGCGACAAAGATGTCAAAATTTAGCGAATTTAATGTAAGTTTAACGAAAGAGTTAAGTATTCGAGAAAAAGATGTAATTTTAGGTGATATCTTTTATAGGTACAGTAAAGTGTTTGATGGCAGCTTGGAGTGCTACACGGGCGGTCAGGCTACGTTACATTTACGCGAGGGAGCCGTGCCGGTATTCTGCCGCGTGCGCCCGCTGACGTACTCGCTGCGCGCGCTTCGGTGCCGAGCTCGAGTCCATGCTGGGCGCGGGTATCATCTAGCCTGTTGATACCTCCAACTGGGCCATACCATAGGTAATTGTACATAAGCCGGATGGCGCTTTGCCTTTATGTGCTGATTTTAAGATTACATTAAATCTTATGTTAAAGGAACCGGGGGTCAAAAGTGTTTGTACAATCTCTTGGAAGAAGCCACCTGACGAAGTTGACCACAACAAGTGGAGAAGTCGTTTCTTCGAAGCCGGCAGTCCTCTCCGAAGTGGAAGGCTTCTATGGCCGGCTATACGCTTCGCATGCATCTCGACCTGATCCAGAAGATGAGGGTCCTAGAGCCACTCTAACACGCCACTACACCGAAGACCTGCCAGAAGTCAACATTGACGAAATCGTGCTGGCTCTTAGACAGCTAAAAAATGGAACAGCCCCTGGAGAGGATGGCGTTACAACAGAACTGTTAAAGGCTGGAGGTAAACCCGTACTGAGGGAGCTCCAAAAGCTCTTTAATGCTGTCCTGTTCGAAGGGAGAACTCCGGAGGCGTGGAGTAGAAGCGTAGTCGTCTTGTTCTTCAAAAAAGGAGATAAGACCCGGCTGAAGAACTACCGACCTATTTCTCTTCTGAGCCACGTCTATAAGCTGTTCTCAAGAGTCATCACGAACCGCCTTGCGCGAAGACTTGACGAATTCCAACCACCGGAACAGGCTGGATTTCGGAGCGGATATGGCACCATAGACCACATCCACACAGTGCGGCAGATTATACAAAAGACCCAAGAGTATAATCAGCCCCTGTGTCTAGCATTCGTGGACTATGAGAAGGCCTTTGACTCGATTGAAATCTGGTCCGTTCTGGAGTCTCTGCAGCGATGCCAAGTAGATTGGCGATATATCCAAGTGATGAGATGTCTCTACGAAGCCGCAACAATGTCCGTCCAAGTACAGAATCAGGCAACAAAACCTATACCATTGCATCGAGGAGTGAGGCAAGGGGACGTTATCTCCCCGAAACTGTTCACAAATGCAATGGAGGATATGTTCAAGACGCTGCACTGGAAAGGGCGGGGCATCAACATCAATGGTGAATACATCTCTCACTTGCGATTTGCAGATGACATTGTCATTATGGCGGAAACGCTGCAGGACCTGCAACTGATGCTGAATGACCTGGCTGACTCCTCTGTACGCATCGGCCTACGGATGAACTTGGATAAAACCAAGGTCATGTTCAATAAACATGTACTACCGGAACCGATAGCGGTGCACGGCGCCGTTCTCGAAGTTGTTCAAAAATATGTGTACCTCGGGCAGTCATTGCAGTTAGGTAGAAACAACTTCGAGGACGAGGTGAACAGGAGAATTCGGTTGGGTTGGGCAGCGTTTGGTAAGCTACGTCAAGTCTTCTCATCGTCGATCCCACAATGTCTAAAGACTAAAGTCTTTAATCAGTGCGTCCTACCCGTCATGACATACGGAGCCGAAACGTGGACACTGACGGTACGGCTAGTCCACAAGTTCAAAGTCGCTCAGCGGGCTATGGAAAGGGCTATGCTCGGAGTTTCTCTTAGGGACAAAATCAGAAATGAGGTGATCCGGCAGAGAACCAAAGTTATCGACATAGCCCACCGGATTAGCAAGCTGAAGTGGCAGTGGGCTGGCCATATTTGCCGAAGAACCGACAACCGTTGGGGTAAACGAGTTCTTGAGTGGAGACCACGGCACGGCAAACGTAGTGTAGGACGCCCTCAGGCCAGGTGGAGTGATGATTTACGCAAAACGGCTGGCAGGAGCTGGATGCGAGAAGCCGAAGATAGAACAAAGTGGCGTGCAATTGGAGAGGCCTATGTCCAGCAGTGGACTGCGATAGGCTGATGATGATGTAAAGGTTGATAAGTATTCTGTGCCAAATTAAGTAATAAGATAAATCTAGTTTTGTGAAATCACAAAACTAGATCTATCACAAGCTTACAAGCAGATTTTATTAGATGAATCCATAGAATTAACAGTTATTAATACACATAAAGGTCTCTTTAGATACAATGGTATTCTGATCAGTGGGAATTGTGTAAGGACACACGTTGAAACAAAAAGGTTCTTACAATTTTACAAGAAAATGGGTTAAAAATAAAAAAGGAAAAGTGTGATTTTCTGAATAAAGAAGCGTAATACTTAGGATTTATAAGTAGCAGACAGGGAGTGAGAGTAGATCCCGATAATTATAGATAAATAACACCCAGACATAGAATAAACCATCGTGCTCATCACACAAAGTTTTATCCTGGGTGGGGATCGAACCCACGACCTCTTGCTTAGCAGTCGTATACACTCCCACCGCGCCACAGAGGCAGTCGAAGGCATTAGTTAGGCATGGTGAATTTTTATGGTAAACTTCTTCGAAATTTGAGTTTTTATTTATTACCATTTTATAAATCGCTAAAAAAGGGTAAACATTGGGTATAGAGTAATTTAGAAGCGCAGGCATTTAATAAAGAAATATCATCATATTACGATGAGTCGCAACCCGTTATAGTCACGTGTGATGCAAGCTCGCGCGGTGTCGGCGCAGTTCTCACGCAGCGAGCCACTGATGGCCGGAAATATCCAATAGCGTAAGCATCAGGGTCACTTACCCTGCGGAATATCACTACAGTCAAATACAAAAAGAGGCTTTGACTTTAGTGATTTTAGGAAAGAAATTTCATCATGGTTTATACGGCAGACGGTTTATTTTAAAAACAGATCATATACCATTGGTCAGTATATTTGGGTCGGAACTAGGAATTCCAAGTATGATGGCTAGTAGGCTGCAGAGATGGGCGTTAATCGGACGTGGGTGTACGCTTCAGCGCTCTCCGTTGTTTACGAGTTTTATTGATTAATACAAGTTCTGGTTACATAGTACTATTTAATTACGCATAGATAATGTGGTGGTAATTGACATACAGTGTTATGCAGTGATTGTGCCTAATTATAAACAAATAAAACCTAAATTTAAAACTAGTGTTAGTAAAGTGTTTTCGAAGTACCCGAAACTGAACAAAATATATTGAGTAAACTGCAATTTAACAGATTTGTTAAGAATTTCGGATTTAGATATATAGTAAAGTGCGCAGTGACACTATCTTTTGTGCATCCAGGAAGGGTTCATTACTTTATACCTCGTAATAGGCGCCTAACATCTCGCTTGATAACAACGCCATCTTTTATACATTAGAGGCATTAAAACAAACCCCAACCTCAACAAAGTGATCAAAATAAACACCCGGTACTCGATTAAAGGTGGCGTACCGATTGATATGCCGAAATGCAATTCTTGCGGCAAATGTGGGAAGTTTATGTCAATACTAGTAGGTCTACTCTCTTTCTTTAAAACGAAATTCATGAATTTTCGTTTACTTACACATCATAAGTTTACGGGGATTATTCTATTTAATTTTCATTTAAGCACAAGAAGTCCGAACCGATGAGTGATTTTTTGGAACGAGTTAATTGAGTACATGTTCCTGGCTATGTATATTAACACCTCATTTTTAATCGAAACTTCGTTTTCATTGAATTTGAGTAGGCCTTCAGACTGCGCTCGTTGTTCGGGATGCGCAGTGGCATATCATCGCAACTGCGTAGGTCTTCAGACCTCAGATACTATTCCCTCTACCTGGCTATGTTCGGGGTGCAAAGATAATGTTCAGCTGACATTTTATCCTTTGTAGAAACAAAGGATAGAATGGCAGCTGAACATTGCAGCGGTAATCTCGAACCCGCTCTGAATAATGCAAACCTATATATTGCTAAAGCAATCCGTGCTTTCAGACTTGAATTGAATGCTATGAGAACTACGCGATGAAATGTCTGAATTTAGATCTTCAGTCACCTCATGCCATATTCGTGTGGAAGAGGTGGAAAACAGGGTGGCCACGTTAGTGAAACGGTTTGAGGATAAGGAACCTGAATTGTATGATCGTTTGGAAGCTACCATCGCTGAACTAAAACTTCAGCTAAATGAGCGTGATCAGGATTCCCTTCTGAATGATGTTGTCATCTCAGGCGTGCCGGAAACTAAAGAGGAGAATTTACCCCAAATGTTGAATTTGATCTCATTGAAGTTAGGCATCAGCATCGACGAGCACGATCTCGTAAACATTGAACGAGTGGGTGCATTTTTTTGCAATCGTGTCGATAGCAGCGGCGGCGGAGTTCCACTGCGGGCGCGCAATATCTCTGTGCGACTGACGCGTCTTGCGGCCCGCGACCAACTGTTGCGCGAGTGGCGAGTGCGTCGTGGGCTCATTACCGCAGACCTTGGCCTCCCGGGCCCACCGGGAAATGTCTACAATAACGAGCGTCTGACAAGTCTGAACAGCAAATTGTTTTTTAATGTACGCGAGGCAGGTAAACGCTTTAATTATAAATATACATGGACAAAAGAAGGGCACTTATGTCAAAAAGAATGACGGTGCTTCTGCCTATCGCATTCGATCCGACGCCGATATGTTAAAAAATTTTGGGAAGCAGGCCGTTCATTGCTCTTTTTAATTATTTTTGTAATTTTAGTTTTCTTAATATATGCCTTTAATCGTCATTTTGTAATTTGTTTTATATTTTGTTTTTTACAATTTAATATTTTTTTGGAAATAAATTTTAACCGCGCTTTAATAAGGTTCAGAGGTTGTAATTTTGTTATATATTTTCATATTGATCTGTGCCATTTTGTTATGTTTTTCGTAATAATTTCTAGTCCTGCTGAAACACAGCTGAGTGGTTACAATTTTGTCATCTGTTTTTATATTGATCTCTGCAATTTTGTGATGTTTTTTGAAATAATTTCTTACCATGCTAAAACACACCAAAGAGGTTTTAATTTTGTTAAATGGTTTTATATTGATTTTTGCAAGTTTATAATGTTTCTTCAAATAATTTGTCACTATTCAAATAATATACAGCTAAGAGGTCATATTGTTTCATTCATATTTTCGGTTGCACCTACCTGTTTTTAGTTACATCACTATTTACTTACATCTATAATTATATATCTACACTAGACTATAATATTTACAATTTATTTTATTTATTTATCTATTCATTTGCATAAATATGGTACATATTTATGCAAATGAATAGATAAATAAATAAACTTGACTGCCTCTGTGGCGCGGTGGGAGTGTATCCGACTCCTACGCAAGAGGTCGTGGGTTCGATCCCCACCCAGGATAAAACTTTGTGTGATGAGCACGATGGTTATTCTGTGTCTGGGGGTTATTTATTTATAATATGTATGTATTTAGAAATATATAAGTATGTTTATCAGTTGTCTGGTTTCCATAGTACAAGCTCTGCTTAGTTTGGGATCAGATAACGTTGTGTGAGTTGTCCCAAGATATTATTATATTATTATTATTATTATATTACAGATCTTTAAAATACATATTATTGAATCAGCACACTTGCCATTAATGGCATGCAAATTACATTATTGGTATAGGTAAGAACACATTTATCAAATTTACAAAGAAATATAATAAAAAAGTGAAATAATATAAAAAAAAATCAATGCACACCAATGTAATAAAACCCAGTCACTTATATTCAACATGTCTAAATTATCACAGGACGGCCTTTTTGCGTTAATAATTTCTATGATAGCTCTTACCAAGGTATATATTGCTAACCCCGTCGACTTATTTTTTCTGTAACCAAATTGTTCCTTGGCTAGTATATCGTGTTTCTCTAAAAGCTTGTGTACACGTCCATGCATAACTTATGCTAAAATTTTTGAAAGAACCGATGCTAATGCTATTGGCCTGTAATTATTAACCTTAGACCTTGAACCCTTTTTATGTAACGGTTTTATTAAGATTTTTAATCTATCCGGAAAACAGCCTTATTCGAAAGACAAATTAATGATATACGCAAGTGGCTCTGATATATATTGAGACACACATTTTATAAGTTCGGTTGTTATGTTACCGGTACCCGCTGACTTCGTATTGTTTAAAGATTTTATGACATTATTAATCTTAATTGCATTTGTGGGTTCCAGAAATACACTTTGTATATTCAATTTCAAATTTTTATATCATTTTTTTTCGATTTATTAATAATATTATTAGAAATGTTAATGAAATAGTTATTAAATTTATTTGCAATATTATGTCCTAATGTCAATATAGTTTTACCATCTTGAATATTATTAATATAATGTTCATACTTTACGTACGCAGAGGACGCTGCTGCCCGTCCTCCGGTGTGACATCCCTTAGTCGCCTTGACGACACCCACAGGAAGAGATGGGGTGGTACTATTCTTAAGCCGGCACCACACGGCCCTAAGTAGTAGTAAAGCCTTACTGCGATCGCCAACCCGCTCGCCAAGCGTGGCGATTATGGCAATTACCCCCAGGATCTACATATTAGTAGGTTCTATGGGGAGACCCGTGCCCAGCAGTGGGCCTTCATATGGGTTGATATGTGTTCATACTTTAATGTTCATTATTAAAAATCAGTTCATGATTTTTTAACCAGTGTTCTGTGACACAAAAAATATCAACATGGTGGGTCTTTAAAAATAATTCTATTTCCTGAATCTTGCCAGATAAGCCCTGAATATTCTGATGTACTATGGTTAGACCATATGTTTGTATATCTTTGTCTCTCTGATCACAATACAGCCCAAACTATTACATTTGATTACGCCGGTATCAATGTACAAAATAAACGTTATTACTTTACAACTGTATATGATCTGGCAAAAGACAATGTTAAGCTGTTTGCTAAATGTATTAGTAGTCTAAGTTTTAGTGAGGTATACGAAATACAAACCACGAATCGGGCTTTCAATGCATTTTATGATTCATTTACTTTGTTCTACAAGCTGTGTTTCCCATGTATAACAGTTAAAAAATCTTACACCATGAGTAAACCTAGGAGGATAACAAAAGGCATCAAAATTAGTTGTAATACAAAAAGATCGTTAAGATACAAATACTATTTAAATAAAACCAAAGAAAACAAAATCAAGTATAAATCATACTCGAATTTATTAAGAAGATGTATAAGTAATTTGCAGTCTCTAAGTAACCAAAGGTATATCACAATTTTTTTTTACAAAGCTAAAGCTACCTGGAATATTGTGAAGCGCAATATAAGTGCCGAGCCCGTTATACTAACTATGCTAAAGAAGTTTCTGAGTCAGGTGAAGCCCTAGATGTAGAATGTAAGACCAATTTACCCACAGTAGTAACTGCTAGTAATAATCTTTTTCGAGCATAAAAGTAAATCCATTAAAGTCATGCATCAAAATATTAACAGACTTTTAGGTAAATCAGATCTCCTCAGTGTTAATCTGGCATCATTGTCAGAGGAGATAATTGATGTTGATATCGTGTGTGTAACTGAACATAATATGAAATATCAGGATATATCTCTATTGAACATACCACCATTTACTCTTGCTTCTATTAGCGTCAGAAAAAAAAGGCATGGTGGATCTTGCATACTTGTCCACCACTCTCATAAGTTCAGAAAAATAGAGGAAATCAAAAAATATCATCTGCCTAATATATTTGAGTGTAGTGCAGTTGAACTTGTAAATCACAAATTATTAATAATATGTATATACAGGCCTCCTAATAACAATTTAGATGAATTGGAATTATTTTTCTCTAATTTGAATAATCTCTTTCTACACTTCTGTCTAAAAAATAAAAAAAAAACTATGTGAGGACTTTAACATTAATACTATGAAAAATAATAAAACTTCTACATCATACAAACTAATGATATCACAATATCATCTAAAATTAGCAATAGAATCTCCTACACGTTTAAGTAGCAACACTTGTATAGATCACATAATACACAATATTAAGGGATGTCATAGTATTGTTTTCGATTTGGCTCTATCAGACCATACTGCGCAGCTACTAACTTGTCCGGTTAAAGATATCAGTAAAATTGATAATTGGTATATTGAAAGGCGAAACTGCAGTAAAGAAAACTTAATAAAGTTCAAAAATTATCTTGTCTCTCTGACGATTGCCAATATTTATAACAACTATAACCCTGAAACCGCATTTACTGAATTCCATGAACTATTTACTCTTATTTATAAACTGTGCTTTCCCATTCAAACAAAAAGAACATCAATTTGACATAATAAAAAATGGATAAGTAAAGGAATTAAGGTACTTACTTATTCGAAACGAAAAAGGTCCTTACTAGGAAAATATCAAAAATCTAAAAGTGTCTTAGATATTAGAGCTATTTTCAAAAATTATTCTGACAAATTAAACAGAATAATTAGATACACGAAGACATTACAAAATAATAATTATATTAATACTAGTGCAAATAAATCAAAAGCAAGTTGGAACATAATCAATCAAAATAAGACTAACGAATCAAAACACTTTGTAACACAATTGAATGTAAACGGAAAGATTGTTACTGATCCTCTTGAAATAGCACAAAACTTTAATCGTTTTTTCATTGATGAAACCCAATCATTAACACATAATAATAAATCTTATAATAATAATTATCCGACATGTAAACACTTTAATTCAATGTTTTTAAATCCTATGACGCCTAATGACATTAACAGAATTATTCAATCACTAAAACATACAACACCCATACTATGTCATTTATTTAACCTCTGCATGGTACATGGTATTTTTCCTACTGAATTAAAAAAGACCATTCTAAAACCTCTCTTTAAAAAACAAAACCGCGAAAATATGTCTAATTATAGACCAATAGCTCTTATACCAATACTATCTAAGGTGTTAGAAAAATATATACATGAAAATTTATATTCTTATTTAGAAAAGTATAAAATTATTTCGGAAGCCCAGACTGGTTTCAGGAAAAACATTTCTATAAACAAAGCTTTTTAAAATTTTTGGATAAAATTATGACAAATCTGGATAATAAAAAACGAGTGTGCTTTATTCATGGACCTCACAAAAGCATTTGACTGTGTGGATCATGTAATTCTAAAAAATAAGCTTTATGCAAATGGCAAAAGAGGTAATGTTTTAAAATTAATTATGTCATATTTAAATGATAGAAAACAAGCAACTTCAATTACTAAAGGGTGTCACGTGAACCGGAAAGAATTAACTTACCTGTCTGACTATAGATTGGTGAAGTACGGTGTGCCCCAGGGTAGAGTCCTGGGCCCTTTGCTGTTTCTAATCTACATAAACGATTTTCCAAAAAGTATTACCTCACCAATGGTTCTCTTTGCAGATGATGCAACTATCATGTTTACCGATAAAGACTATGATAGCCTAAAAAATACCGTCAACAATACACTTTCTCAAATTGTGGATTGGTTAAAGGTCAATAACCTTATAATTAACTTACACAAAACGAACTTAGTGATTTTTAGAAATCGTATTAGACCTCTTATTGATTTAAATATTGTTCATTCAGGAGTACAGATCAAAGAAGTTGAAGTTGCAAAATTTTTAGGACTAAATGTGGACTTCAACTTAAACTGGAAATCTCATATAGAAGGTATTTGTGTAAAACTAAGTAAGAGTTCCTATGCACTATATATGCTATCAAAAACTGTTAACAGAAACCCTGTAATTACTGCATATCATGCGTATGTAGAGTCCACTCTGCGATGTGGTGTCCTGTTTTGGGGAAATTCCACTGATTGGCAAACGGTGTTTTAGGGTCAAAAACAGTGCGTAAGGGCCATTTAGCGACTTAAACAGACGGACAGTTGCAGGCCACAATACCTATAGAATTATGCAAGATTGATAACATCCATGAATTTAAACATAAATTAAATAATGTATTGATGCAAAAGGTATATTATAGTGTTAAAGAGTATTTAGAAGATAAAAATATTTAAATGATAAATTTTAATTGGAAATGTTATTGATATGTTCACTGTTTTTTATTATTATTATTGTTATTTCTGTGATTATTATTATAATTATTAAATATCTGTATTATAATTATTAATAATATTATCCTATGACACTACTATTAAATAAATTGAAAATGAATAATTAAGTATAATTATGGACCTGACTCATTTGTTAAACAGATATACTCGTAAATAACTAATATTAATCATTAAATTAGGAAATGTTAATTTTTTGCATGCCAGCAGGTGAAATATGGCAGCATACCAATACTATGTAAGACTTTACTATTGTACTCATATTTGCAAATAAATGAATTGAATTGAATTTCCGCGCCAGGCGCGTCCTGTGTAATTGCAGTTTGTTTTTTTTCTTTTTCTTTTTGTGTGTTTTTGCGCTTCAGTAGCGTTTGAATAATATTATGAACAGTGATAGTTAGTATGTGCACCGTAATAGTGACCGAATCTGAAAGTGCTATCTTAATCGAAAAAAAACCGTTAGAAATCGAAAATCTGAAATAGATGTGAAATAGGATATCGTTCGCATCTGAAACGTAAACGCCGCGCTGTTCAAATTAAATTCAGAGTAGTGGTTCGACGCATTGCGATCACTCGCGTTCGGCGCGTAGCGATGGTTCGAGTCTGACGCAATGCGATCGATCAAGTTCGGCGCCGACGACGCGTCACGATCGGTCGTGTTCGACGAGTCACAGTTGTTGGATTTCGACCACGCTGTCCATGAGACCATGTCACCGTGGTCACGTCGCAGTTGTAGTAAGTCACCTGAAGATAGACAAGTAAGTCGTTCCAATTCTAATCATAATAAAACTCAGTTGTTAATGACGGAACTAATTAGATCCATAGCCAATAACCGTCCTGAAGATAATAAGTTTTTGATGTTAGGAATTGACATTTCAAAGTTTGATCCCATGATTAAAGACCAGACCATTGATATGTGGCTTTTATAAGTAAAAGAATGTGTTCGACTATATAGTGCCCAATGTTAAAAAGTGGCCAAAAGTTCGACTATATGTATCTAGCCCTACCGTCAATGTCGTTTTCATGACCCGCAGGAAAAACGAATCCTTAGGTTATGTCAGAAATTTGTCTACTATTTGGGTAACTGTCTCCTTTGAAAAATACGTTATCAATATTTAACAAGTGTCTATGATGTGTTTAGGTTACACTGACGAAGAAAGGTGGAAGTCTGACTAATTGACACAAAACCCGTAGTTTACCTACCCTTACTCGTTTACTCATTATATACTGCCAAATGAGAAACTAATTTACGTACAAATGCATTGAAGCAGGGCATTGCAAGTATTTCCATGCAACGAGGCCTAGACGCAAAACGACGCCTGATGAACAAAAGTTTCATAAATTCGATGTAGAAATCTTTGCTGCAATCGTTGAACATACTCCTTTGTAAGGATTTAAAGAAAGAGTTATGGACGGTAATGCTTTACAAACCACTATGACAAGAAGACAGATAATTTTAAGAGTAGGCTAATGGTGGGTACAGCTTAAGGAGTTCGACTGTGAGGTGCAATATATAGCAGATGCAAAATGTCACATGTTGATGCGCTCAGTTGTGCTCCTGTGGATGAGTAGATACTTCAGACACGACACACGTTATTGATGTTGGACCGTTCGTTCATTCGAGCCATTCTCCCTGACCGATGCCGGTTGCGGCGGCCTGTTGCGTCTGAGACTGGCCGGCTGCGCAGGGGATGTTGTGGTGCACGGGTGTGTGCGCGGACTCGGGTGCACTCTCTGTTCCCGCGCTGTCATGGCCCGGGGGAAGGAGGTCCGACGCGGCCAGGGGGGGAATGGGCGCGGGGCCGGTGGCTTGATGTGCTCTCCGAGGCGGCACGGAGAGGTGTAACAATGTTCGAAAGCGGTCACCCATCTGTGAGCTGACGGTGGTGGCGTTGCTTAGCCTCGCGGATGTTTAGGTCTGCTCGGTTGCCACTGAATCGAAGAGAGCTAATATATATCCTTTAGTGATTAAAGATGCTTTTACAAAGTTATTAGTGAGAGTTTAAACCCCTTCGTAACACAAATCGTGTCATTTGCGTGTTTAAAGACATCTTTAGTTGTTCTGGAGCACTCACTCGGTTGATAACGGACATAGGCATGTTGCACTAGTTCCAAATTCTAAACTGTCGTGGCGAATTCTGGCAATCAACTTGTACTGAACAATATGGCAAATCCACGGGTGAGCTGACAAATCGAAAGATTCAATCGGAAAATTCTGGACACTTTCAGTATACCTGGGATGAGACATGATGACATTACCTACGGATCAGTATTTAACGAAGTTCAATTACGATTAAATACGTCTGTTAATAAGACTTTCTCTTTGACTGGTAAAAGTCTCTAAAAGTTGTTTTTTTGGTGACAAAGTGAAAGTAGGTATACCGGAAAACATTACGTATTTGATACGACAGTAGAACTAATTAGCAGTGATGAGTTGGCAAATATTAGAAATGAATCTATACGCAAAATTGAAAGGGAATCAAATCTGATCCTATCTTTTAGGAAATGAAAACCAAAATACAAATTTGGTTAGGCTGGAAAGAATATTCAAATATACGATTATGATAATCTAAACTTTTATTTGAATTTCCTATTTATAGAATTGTTAAACTACTACCAAAATACAGATACTTAGTGCAGGACGCACCCCTTACAAAAGAGAGGTAAGGTAAGGAGTATGAAAATGTAGTATTTATTGATAAAGTACATCCATGGTTAAGTTTTAAGGACTTAGTTAAATACGATAGCGACGTTAATGACAGCCATGATGAAAAAGACAAACAAATTGAAATATTAAATAAAAACAAAATTATTAAATGGGTAATACATACGTGTACAATCAAATTGTTATAGTCGAGAAGTGTTTAGATCTGAGTGGTCACGAGTGTTTACATGTTTGTGTAGATGACACAGTTCGCGACAGACTATGTTGACGTGAGTTGGGAGCGTCAGTACTATGTACACAGATGATGAGATGACGCAGATCGCGACATACCACGCTAGTATAGGTGGCGAGTCCCAGGATTTTAGTAAAGATAATGTGACTAATGAGACTGTACCGATATGGGTTGCGAACGCCAGTGCCTAATTGACACAGATGACGCAGATCGCGGCATACCACGCTAGTATAGGTGGCGAGCGCCAGGATTTTAGTGCAGATAATGTGACTAATGAGACTACCAATATGGGTTGCGAGCGCCAGTGCCTAATTAGCACAGATGACGCAGATCGTGACAGACCATACCGGTGCGACAATGGGTTGCGAGTGTAAGTGCTTTTGGCTCGTATGACGTAGATCTTGATAGACTGTGGTGCTATGGGTTGTGAGCGTTCAGATGACGTAGATCATGACAGACTGTGGTGCCATGGGTTCTGAGCGTTCAGATGACGCAGATCATGACAGACTGTGGTGCCATGGGTTCTGAGTGTTCAGATGACGCAGATCATGATAGACTATGGTGCCATGGGTTGTGAGCGTTCAGATGATGCAGATTATGACAGACTGTGGTGCCATGGGTTGTGAGCCTTCAGATAACTTGAGCACGAGAAACTGTGGTGCCATGGGTTGTGAGCGTTCAGATGACGTAGATCATGACAGACTATGGTGCAATGGGCTGTGAGCGTTCAAATGACGTAGATCATGACAGACTATGGTGCTATGGGTTGTGAGCGTTTAGATGACGTAGATCATGACAGACTGTGGTGCCATGGGTTGTGTGCATTCAGATGACGTAGTTTATGACAGACTGTGGTGCTACGGGTGGTGAGCGTTCAGATGACGCAGTTCATGACAGACAGATTTATTTTATTAAGTGGATGCAGACGCGGAGGATAGACTGAAGCACGGGGTCTCATCACGAAGAAACAGAAACGTAGGTCAAATAAATATCAACAGATGGCGTTATAAGTATCGATTTGAAATTGAAGTTTTTTAAAACTTGGAATATCAGAAGATAGGTACTGAAAAATGTGTATTATTATTAAGCTATACAAGGGGTTGTAAAATAATAGGTTCCTAAATCAAATTTCCATAACTTTACAAAGTTTATGATATAGTCATAACTCTAGCGGCATTTATTTTGTACTACGTTATGATAGGCACAACTTAATCATTAAACTGTTTCAATGTAACAATAGATGGCACTATTTGGGAATTCCGATTCTGACCATGCATTTTGTTGATATACGAGTATTTTACTTATTTTTCGACGAGAAGAGATAAGTGACATGAAGTTGTAGTAAATTACAACTAGAGATAAAAGAACTTGAGGCTTTTAAACCCCATAAAAGAACTACACTCCTGTTCCATTGTCCATCATGTTTTGGGGGGAGGGGGTAACACCGGCCAAGAGTGAGTTAGTTCACGCGATGTGGCGAGGGGAGGGGAGGGGGTTATTAAGTACATAATCATATCCTTCACTTCCCCTCAACGCCTCAGGCAGGACCCGCCATTGAATGTGTCTTTTTACCCGACTACGGAGGGTAATGTGTTTGACGTGTATATATGTATGTATGTGTGTTCCTTTGTGGCACTATATAGAGCAAACGCGTGGTCCAATTTTGATGATTCATACGTCAATCGATTCGTATTAATCTTGTAACGACATGGCAGCAATCGAAATTCAAAATGGCGACAGCCAGACGCCATATTGTGATAGAGAAAAAAATTAAAGTCAACAAACTACTAAACAAAGACTTAAGATTGACTCGTTGGTCTTGCGCCTAGTCGCCCGTCGGTAGTGTCGGTTTTGATGGGTGTCTGCCCTATGACTCCATTACTTATATCGGGCTATAACTGTCGATCCTGCGCCTTGTCCTACTCAAATTTTATGGTTTTTTGACACATTTATGACATTTCGGACCCACGCTACCACCGCCGATACCACTGGTGGTAGCGTGGGTCCGAAATGATACCACCAAGTAGTGTTGTGATTTGTTTACAAGATACTATATGTGGTAGCGTGGGTCCGATACAAGATACCCTTTCGATAACAACCAAACGATACGATACCACCAAGAATAATTTCTGACGCAAGCGAAGCCGTAGGCTAAAGTTGGTAGGTATACCTACTTATCTTCCGTATTAGCTAAGTGTGACCTTTGTTATCTCACTGCTTTCATATAAAATGCATTAGCATCGATATGATTTTAAACAAGAAGTATTTTATCGGTTTCACCCTGGCCATTTATAAACAAATAAGATCGACTGTCATGAGTTTCTTTTATGTCAATAAATGTTGACTTTTACTGTTAAGTTTTCATTGGTTCTATATTAAATAACTACGTACCTATAATATGATGACTGAAATACAGGACCCTCATTTTGATATCATTCGAATAAATGGGGGAAGTGCTCTTCTTTTCGGAATATACAGATACCATCGCCATAAAATATATAAAAATGGTTCATCGATATGGCGGTGTTCAACATATAAAAATACTAAATGTTGTGGCTCTTTTACCATTGCAAAGGTATTTAGTCTTTTTCAATTGCTTTGCTTATACTACTTATTATAGCTGAATTATAATGTAACTGCCCGTGGCAAGCTCGAGGAGGCAGAGGGGTTAGTTTGTTATTACGATGCACACATTATTATTATATTTTTTTTTGTTTATTTTAAGGATATAAAAACTATCATTACACAGAAAGATCATACTAATTGTGTAGCTGATACCCATAGTAATGCTATTTTAAAAGAAAAGTGTAATCTGCGAGAAAGTGTTGTGGCATCGGATAAACCAATTCAGAGACTGTATGAGTCTAAAAAGAGAAAATTTTATGACCAAGGATTAAATTTAGCAATCGATGATTTTCCTCCATATGAAAGTGTCAAACATTTTCTGCATGATGCTCGGAACAAATCTGCGAAAATCTCAAAAACCAAATTCAAAAATGTAAAAGAAGTAGAAGTTCCGGCTCAATTTCAAAATTTTATTTTAGCAGACTATTTCAATGTAGAATCCGGCAAGCAAACTCGAATCCTTGTTTTTAGTTCTTATAACTCCCGAAAAATTATTCCTGATGTAAAAGAATATTTCATGGATGGAACTTTTTACACCTGTCCAGCACCATTTGTTCAATTAAATAATATTCATGGTGATATGTCCAGCAGTGTGGAGACAACCAAAGTGAAACCACTAATATTTGCGTTGATGTCCGATCGCACGGAAAAGAGTTATATGGTTTTGTTTAATTTGATCCAGTCCCAACTTCCAGATTGGAAACCACAAAAGATACATTGTGATTACGAAATTGCGCCTATGAAAGCGATTTTAAAATTATTTCCAGACATTGTGCTTAAAGGATGTTATTACCACTGGAATCGTAATATATGGAAGAAAGCAAAATTATTAGGAAATACTAAAATCAAACCAGAACGAAGAATTGTTTCTCTGATAGCAGCTTTGCCACTTCTTCCAAGTACAAACATCTTAGAAGGCTACGAATATATCAGATCTGAATGTAGTAACAACGACCGATTGTCAAAATTGTTAAAATATATGGAAACCTTTTGGCTTAAAATACATTCACCAAACGTATTTAGTGTGTTTGGTGAACGCCATAGAACAAATAATATCTTGGAAGGTTTCCATTCTAAAATTAATAAGTTATTAAATAAAAATACGGTAACACTGATGCGTTTATTAAAAGTCTTGCAAGATGTACATAATTCCGAAGTAACACCAAAAAAGCGTCGTAAAGATCAAATAATCAATGATGATTATATTACCGATATTCAAATGCAAATTGTCAACAAAATAATCCCAATAGGCCATGCTTTAGATAAATTACGATGAACTTTTTTCAATAATTTCTCTCATAAATACAGTAACCTTATACGTTTAGTAAACGCATTACAATAGGTTCCCACTACACTGTTTTATTTATCGATTTATTAATAAGAAGTGGGACCTTCTAAAATATTCATTTAAATGAAAATGTACGTTACCATCGATAAACGCGGTAGGAGAAGAGTGTTACAGCATCTAGGGCATAATTATTAATTCCACAAAGCATTTCGAACAGTTTCTCATGGACCCACTAATTTGCCCTCCGGACTCGTGGTCCCCCTGTGATGTTCCCCTGGGGGGACCACGAGTAAATCGCATTCGCTCGTGGTCCCTCCGATTCACTCTTGACCATAAATAAATGAAAGGCATATGGTATGTAATTGGATAAACACTTAACGTACCTACTTTTTGTGCATAATATGAGAATAGTACCTACGTCTATGATGATGACTACTTCGCACAATTATAACCTCATTATATTTATTATAACCTCATTATATTTATCTATTTCATTATTGTATGTACATATAATTGTCAACTGTCAGTATTGAATTTCTTATTATGGAACTGCATTACATAGTTGTGGTTGGGCATGAGTAAATAAATTAATTACAATTATGGAGGAAAAAGTTACAGTACTTCAGCGGAAAAATGGTTCGGTGTTATTATTTGGTGGACATCAGTACTACCGACACAAAATTTACAAAAATAAAACGGTGAATTGGACGTGTTGCAATAAGTCCAAGAAAAAATGTTCGGGATCTTTAACTTTAAATGTAAGTAACTCGAGCAAGTCAATTCCATTAGTCAGTTCCAGAAAGGTTAGGTAGGTTTGATCTAATCATGGCATCAGTATTAAAATTAACAATAAACATATATAGTTATTATAGTTTCAGTGCAATAATATATTCGTATGAAGTTGGTTTTTAATAATATTTTATAATATTTATTTATTTTTTTATAATATTTTCATGCAGGGAGACGAAATTTGGCGGATGGTCGAACACAAAACACTGTCAGAAATGGAATGTGTCGTTGATAACGCAAAAAATGAGCTGGCAATGAAAATGGATAGCATGAAAAAAGAGGCATCCACGTCATTTGAACCGATGCCTAGAATCTATGAAAAATATATTACTCCATTGAAACATAAAAAACTAGATACAAAAATACCCAAATTTGAAAATGTCAAGTGTTGTTTATATAAATGTAGGAAGAATGCAATGGAGGTCAAAAAGACTGTTTTTAAATGCTTATGCGAGGTAGAAATACCGGTGCAATTTCGGACAATGCTTGTTGCTGATTATATTTATGAACAAACCAGGATCATAATATTTTGCAATGAACAAGCATTGTGCCTACTACCAAAAACAGAGGAATATTTTGTTGACTCAACCTTTAAAAGTACCCCTCGTCCATTTTATCAGCTATTATCTATTCACGGAGATATTGGAAGCACATCTGGGACTTGTCATGTCGTTCCGATGTTTTATGCTCTCATGAGCGACAAAAAAGAGAGTTCATATCATGCAATATTTGATATTTTAAATACTAGGTTTCAATTCAATTTCAATTTATTTATTCCATATACAGAAGATAACAAGATATTACAATTATTACAAATGTTTACTTAAATATCTAGCTTAATACTTATGCCTGAACTAGGAAAACCTGTGTTTCAGGCGATTAGTGCCTAAAAACAACTATAATCACATTTTAAAACATTTAAAAGTAAAAATTAACTATGAGTGAGTTTTAAAGAATAAAGATATAATATTTAGACAACACTATATGTACATATAAATCAATGAAACGAAAGCTGTAAATAATTAGTTTCTTAATTAAATTAATTAATATTAATATAATAAAAACTATATTTATTTGAGTACAATTAATAATTTCTCTGTATCTTCGTAAGACATATTTTGGAGGACTTCCTTAAGCTTCTTCTTACAATTTCCTAGGGTCATGGAATAAATATTTGCAATCGCATTTACCCTATTATAAAGAAGCGGTCCTAGGAAGATGAAGAACTTGGCAGTGAAAGCATGTTTTATTGCTATTTCTCTATTGCAAACTATATCTTTTCTTCGTTTATTAATGTATGCAGTGCTGAAGGGGAGACACGTGTGCTGCTTTGTTACTATGTCCATGATAAATAATTGTCGAACTGTTAGTACTTCACAAGATTGGTAGAGTAGGTTAGTGGGATAAAGAAAAGGGCGGAACGTAGAAACTTTGAGGATAGCTCTCTGTGCTCTCTCAATTGTTAATAACAATGTTTTACCAGCGCCACCCCATGTGGTAATACAGTAAGTTAATAGTGACTGGCATAGGGCAAAATAAACTTGTTTAGTTAGTTGAGAATCTGCAATATAACGCAACTTTTTAAAAACAAATATTAACTTACGGATTCTGTTATTTAAAGCTTCTATGTGGTATTTAAATGTAAGGGTTTCATCTAAAATAACACCCAGGTATTTTATTTTATTTGTACTTTTAATGGCGGGACAAGTGCATTCAGTCTCAGTGGTGATTCTGCAATAATGAGCAAATAATGTTGGGGTAGTTTGTGTTTTCGGGACTTTGCGCATTGAAAAACAGATAAAATTTGTTTTTTCCGCATTTAGTGTAAGTAAATTGTGCTGAAGCCATTCGTTAACTCTGTTAAACCCATATTGCGCATGCATGTAAGCTTTGTTTTCAGAGCTAGCTGAAAAAAGAAGAGCTGTGTCGTCAGCATACGATACGATTATGCCATGGTCTAACTTCAGGTTACACAAGTCATTTATATAAATTAAGAAAAGGCTAGGGCCTAAAATACTTCCTTGGGGAACTCCAAAAGCCGTATTATTCTCATCATTACTCAATATATTACCAATCCTCACGCATTGAGTCCGCTCTTTTAAATAACTAGTAAAAAGTTTAAGTTGAACGCCTCTTATACCTATACTTTCAAGCTTACGCAATAGGATCGGGATGGAAACTGTGTCAAAAGCTTTCGCGAGGTCCAGGAAAATTCCCACTGTGTGGTTACCCTTGTCAAGTTCTTGTGCTAGATGGTCAGTCAGGTGATGTACGGCATCGGCAGTCGACATTTTAGCTCTAAATCCAAACTGTGTTTTTGCCAGAATGGATTTATTTTCCAAATAATGTATTAGTCTTTTGTTTATTATCTTTTCCAATATTTTGGACATACAAGGTAGTAGAGAAATAGGTCTGTAATTTGTGACTAGACTTTTGCTACCTGATTTATGGACAGGAACGACAACAGCTTTTTTAAGACACTTGGGAAAATGTCCTGTGGATAAACATAAGCGGAAAATATAGGTCAATGGAGGCACCAAAATATGCTTGAACTGTTTAATAATTTTATTTGATATATTGTCCCAACCGACTGCACAGTCTTCTTTAAGGCCCATTATTATAGTATCTACCTCCTGTTCGTCAGTATCTAATAATACAAAAGACTCTAAAGTAGTATTATCCGAAGCACATGCCCTTGTATCGTAATATGATTGAACTTGAACTCTCTCGGCCAAACATTTGCCGATGTTCACAAAGAAGTTATTTGCAATATTGGCAGAAGTTAAATGTGATGACTGTGCTTGTAATAAATCTAAAGACGACTTATGTTGTTTTTGTGTATGTGTTACGTTTTTAATATGCTGCCAGATTTTTTTACTGTTGTTACTTGCCTTTTCTAGTGCGTTTTTGTTGTAGTTTATCTTAAGTTTTTTTAAAAGATCGTTACAAAAGTTCCGATATCTTTTGTATGAAACTTGCAACATAAAATTATCTGGATGGGCTTTAGACCTTTGATGCAGTTAATCTCGGTGTTTCATGCAGCGAATAAGACCTGTTGTTATCCATGGTTTTAAGTTGTAATTTTTGTTGCACAATCGAATATAGGAAGTATTTTTCTGCATAGCATTTTGCACTTTTTCAATTACATATAACATACATGATTGCGGGTCGTCGGAATTGTAGACTGGGTCAAAGCTGACGTTGCATAAATCGTCTTCAAATTTATTCATATTTAATTTACAAATTGTACGTGCGATATTTTGCTTAGGTAATTTACAATCTAAGCTAAGTAGGGCAGCATTGTGATCGGTTATTGTGGAATTAGTAACAAGTGCGATTGAAGGAAAATTTGATTTAAGTATGATATGGTCTAAGCAAGAACCGCTTTGGTGTGTAGGTAGCGTATGTGCGGGTAGCATGCCATGAAAGGAACATAAATTGAGGTACTCCTGCGCGGTGGTGTCTAAGCTTTCTGGATGGATATTTATATTAATGTCTCCAATCAAAATTATATTTTTGTAGGATGATAAACTTTGTAAGGTCGTATTTAAAGAATTAATAAAACTGCTAATGTTTCTAAAAGAAGGAGGCCTGTATATTGCTAGTATTGCAAATTCCAATCCGATTTTAATTAATAATTTGTTACAATCTTGAATATTAGGTTCTTCGACGGATACATTAAGGAGATTTTTTGTATAAACTATTAGCCCGTCGTTTTGATTATAAATTGTATCGCTCTTGTGTATATTGTATTGCGCTAATTGCGGTAAATTATATTGCTGAGCAAGCCAACATTCTGTTAAAACTATAATATCACAATTTAAGTTAAGTCTTTGTTGAAAAATAATGAAATCGTCAAAATTCTTATAAACACTGCGTATATTTTGTGTTAGTATTGTTAGTGGATTGCTGTGGGAGGAGATAAGCTGTTTGCAGTTTTCAACGTCACAGATTTTGGACTCAGATACCGAGAAATTATCTAATTCGCTAATAAAAGTATTCATTAAACTATCAGTAAAACTAAAATATAGACTAAAAAACAAATAAATTACAGGTCAAATAAACTCACAGTTAACGGCGCTCTTAGGCGCCTCCATAGTCAATAGAGTTGATATACCTCCTTTCAGCCATTATTTTTGCAGGGCAATCAGCGGCACCGGTCTTATGGTTGCTAGGTTTTTTAAAATGAAAGCATGTAGCGCATTTTGATTCCTCTGTCTTCTTCGTGCAGTCCTTTATTGAGTGTCCTTGATCGCCACAGTGGCCACAGATATAGGTTGGCTCCCGACATGACTTGGCTGCATGACCGTACTGCTGACATTTATAGCAGCGTGTGACTAAGGTAAAGTCTCTTACAGGGCAAGAAGACCAATTCACAAAGACTCTGTCTTTCGTTATGAGGGCTTTACGTACGTCTGTTGTCACTTCTATAATGTAGTTGCAAGAATCGGAGTCCTTTTTTCCTGACTTATGACTTAGTCTGATGGATGTCATAAACTTCTCCAGTTTCATATCGTGCAGTTTATCGGCAAGATTCTGGTGGTACAAGCAAGTAAAAACTTCCTTTTCTTGCATAGATGAGGGCACTCCGATGACTACAACTCTCGGCTTCCGTTTAAGTGGCTCGTCGATCCTAAGGCCTGAATCCTTTATTTGCACCGATTGTTTTAGTTTGTCGATGTCTGCCTTAGTGTCTGTGCTGATTATAACACCGCCATTCTTTGTCCCGCGCACACCTCTAACCTGCAGTCTCATTTGTTCAGGGCAGATAATTTTTTGAACAAGTGTTTTTGTCTCCTCACTGGACTTCATCTTGTCATTAGGGTAGATAGCCACTGAGCTCAGGTTCATTGGCTGCACAAAGTTGTTGACTCCTTTTTTGACCATGTCAGCGAAAGAGCCTGTCTTAGTCAGTTTTGGAGAATCTTCAATGCTCGTTTTAAGGTCTTTCAGGTCTTGGGACAGGTCGAGTTGGTCGCGTAGAGTATTTATGTAAGTGTGGGCTTGGATTGCTTTCGCCTTGACAGATTGATACTGCACTACTAACTGCGATGTGCCATGACTCACCTTCCGACATAAATTACTGATCCTTAATTTCTGCTCGTTGTTCAATTTTCCTTCCGACGAAATAGCGCATATCTCATTAAGTTGTTGTTCTATCCCTGTCATCCAGTTTTGAATTTCCGGTGTCGAGATGACTTCCAGTGATCGGGATGCCGGCGCAGGTGCAGGAGAAGGGGAGCAAGCCGTCCTGCCGCCCCAGTTTAATGGACTATCATCCATTATATTGCAGTGTATTGCACACTAAACATTGGTCCGATATTTAACACTTAGCACATATGTACAGATTACGTTATTACTTGAAACTAGGACACGATTCAGCAATTAATCATTTATTAATTTTACTAAATGAACAATACGTCTGCACTCATTGAGAGCTAATGCAGTCAGTTTAAAGAATGGAAGCCAGTTAAAATTCATATGGATTTCGAGTTTGCAACATCAAACGCTTTGAAGCAATTTTTTCCTGACCTTGTTATAAATAAATGTTATTACCACTATAACAACAGCATTTGGAGAAAATCGAAGGCACTCGGAATCAAATCAAAGCTGTACCTTCGCATAGTCGGTTTATGTGCTGTTTTACCGCTTCTACCACTGGATAAGGTCCCTGAAGGATGGTATTATATTGAGCAGCGTTGTAAAAATAAAGATGATCAAAAACTAAAATTATTTATGAAATACATGAAAAAAACATGGCTAAGAAACAATAGTTACATCAAAGAGTGGTGTGTGACTAATGAGAGACACAGAACTAATAATGTTATGGAAAATTGGCATTCCCTAGTGAATAGGTCAATCAACAAAAACTATGTTACCATCGCAAAATTATTAAGTGAACTAAAAAACAATGGATCACTAAATAAAAATTGGCACTCTCAAACGGCGCGAAGGAAAATAGAAATAGATAAAGATGAAGAATTACTGGATTTACAAATGCAACTCGTACATAATGAAATCACCATAGGACATTTTCTAGAAACAGTACGATGAATTTCGCATTTTTTAATTATACCTATTATACTATAGTTTTTAATTTTATTACCTATCTTTTTACTTTTATTGAAATAAAACTGACAAGGGGAACCACGAGTCCGGGGGGAAAAAGTTTAAGAACGGTACCTAACATACCATATTACTTCTTATCCGTTAAAATTTGTCAAGAGTGAATCGGAGGGACCACGAGCGAATGCGATTTACTCGTGGTCCCCCCAGGGGAACATCACAGGGGGACCACGAGTCCGGAGGGCTAATTTGGCCTACTAGGGGGACAACGGTGCGACTGGTTAGGAATATTCGAGAAATGCAGAATAACTAATTTCATCAAGGTCGAGAATTGCTCGAGCATGTTTTATTATTTTTATTTTATTTTTTTTATTTTTGAATTATCATAGATCCTAGTTTATGAAAAACACATACATCCTAATTTCGACCTTATTGACAATTTATTATAAACGTATTTTATCATATTTATAAAATTATTAATGTTAATAAAGACCAAATTCGCTTGCAGTTTTAACTAGTTTTTTTTACATCCCGTACCTACCTAAATACAATAGCCATGTTCAATTGTTTCTCGATCTTCGTTTGTTTTGTGATGTTCATGTTCATGTTTAAGCCACGAGTCTGAAAGGCGTTAATGTATCTACTTGGAAAAAAATTCTTATTAGTTACCTACATTAAATTCAAATTGGTCTCATCACTATTTCTGGTTTGGTGGTATCGTTTCGGACCCACGCTACCACCAGTGATATCGGCGGTGGTAGCGTGGGTCCGAAAGGATTTATGACACATCGATTTTAAGTCTCGGGTTCGATTCCTGAGTCTGGATTCAAATTTTTCTATCTTTCAAAAAAAATGCAATTATTGTATTTCAAAATAATAATCAAGGTCATGTTATAAATAGGTACGTACTTACACGTGCCAGCGGTGTTTTCAAAGACGCCGGCTTCCGATCAAATGTACCGACCGATGTCACAAAATGCCGAGAAAAGAGAAAGTTAGCTCATAATAATGTATTTCATTATTTATAACTACGGTAGACGCGCGGGCGGTCGCGCTAAGTCAATAAGCTTTGGGTTATACAATAGGTAAAACACACCTTTTTGTAGTTTGTTTTAGATATGGTTGCTAAAGCTAATAATGAAATAATTTATATTGAATGCCACACCTTTATTACAAACTAACCGAAAATAACTTAAACGAACACGATTAGTTGTTAATTATATGTTATTAGTAGTTAATTATATGTTAATATTCCAAAAAACAATGCCCGTGAACGATGTCTATGCAGTCTAAAGTACGTCAAGCATGCATTGTATGAAGCATGCCTTCTGTAGTGTCGTTATTTTATACCGCTGTCGGTAGGGCAAGTCGGGCGGTCAGGCGCTTAGCGCTTAGACCAGTAATGCCGACGCATTGCCGACGCTACACTACCCTAACGGTTACACGACACAACTTAAAATTTGATACTTTTTGAATGAGCCAACTAAAAACGTGATTATTAGGTAATAATGTTGGTTTAATAGACATTACATTTTTATTATTTTTCGTATTATTTACCCGAGGAACTAACTTTCGGATCGGTCAAGGTTATCTTACAAATAGTAAGTACGTAAATATACTAAATAAAATGGGACTAGACTATATTTTTTTTTTATATTTGGTTGATAGCAATCTACCCAACCTACGAGTTTATGCCATTTTTCTATCGACGAATCGGTCCAACAGTGTGGTTCGTTTCAGAGTTAAGAGCAAATTTATAAAAAAAAGACATTAACGCGAAATATCGAAAAATACTTGCATCAAAGCTAAACAATGTATTAACTTTTATTATTTTTTTGATTGTAAGCTCTGTTTTTGAGATATGAGCAAATTCATAAAAAAACAGTGGCTTTTTTTTATAATTTCGCTCAAATAGCGATTTTATACTTTGTCCCATACATTATCTAGTATTGGTGCAAGTGCAAGTATGTGCATCTAAAAGACAGATAGACTGCGCCTAGTACCACAGTCCTATACAGCTCGAGACGAAAATCCATCAAAATCGACATGACCGAAGAGGGACTAGGCGCAGGAACGATAATCGGTCCTGCGCTTAGTCACAATCCTACAATACGAAAATGCATTACACTCGATATGACCGAAGAGGGAATAGGCGCATGATCGACTAATCGCACCTGCGCCTAATCACAGTCCCACAGTACCTATGAAAATGCATTACAATCGACATGACCGAAGAGGGAATAGGTGCAGGATCGCCCCAATTGGTCCTGCGCCTAATCCCAGTCCTGCAGAACTCAGGACTAAAACCCATCAAAATCGAAATGGCCGAAGAAGAACTCGATCGACCAGTCGGTCTTGCGCCATAATATTCGATATTTACAAATCAATGCATCAAAGAGGCCCCGCGAGACGTGCAGTCGTAGATATGCAATTTTCAAACTTAAGTCAATTACTAAGAATTTTTGTTACAATGTCGCCGGACAGGCTCTTACTCGTTCAAACCGTGTTACAGGGTATTTTAAGCGGTATACCGTTCGGAAGGGGTATTAATGAACCCTTTCAAGGTGTAAGCCTTATAACGGGTATATTTTTTTTAAGCGCTCTAAAAACCCTATCAAAAACCCTTTCAACGAATATTCGAACGGTCCCTGCATGTGGGGTATCATCGTGTAGGTATTTTAAAATCATGATGAGGTTTCTAAATCATTTTTACTTATAATAACCATTTAGGATATATAGTGATTTAAAGTTTGATATCAACTATTTTATCTTAAATTTTCAGTAGTTACAGTTATAACGTTACGTGTTTCAACTAACCACTAAAAGTATTAAATAAAAAATAATTTAAAAAAACACACATTCAACATTATTTTTGTCCCCGTGTTTTTAAGCAGGCGGGTTTTTGATTTTTTCTTTTTCCTAAAATCTCTGATAACGGTGCTTAGACACGGGATCACGGGGACAAAATAATGTTGAATTGTGTCATTTTTAAACATGTATAGGCGTTCTAAGTTTTGACCCCGCGATCACGTAGATCTCGTCAAAACAGGAAGTTAGAATACAAACAAGGTGGGTCTACGTCCCATAGTTCATAAGATGTAGGCGTTCAAAGTTTTGACCACGCAATTACGTAGATCTCGTCAAAACAAGAAGTTTGTGTACAAAAAAGGTGGGTCTGCGCCCCATTGTTCGTAAGATATAAGCGTTTAAAGTTTTGACCGCGTGATCACATAGATCTAATCAAAACAAGAAGTTTGAGTACAAACATGGTGGGCTACGCCCTATAGTTCGTATGTTATAGGAGCTCAAAGTTTTGACCCCGCGGTCACGTAGATCTCGTCAAAACAAGAAGTTTGTGTACAAACAAGGTAGATCTGCGCCCTGTAGTTCGTAAGATATAGGCGTTAAAGTTTTGACACAAAGATCTTAACAAACCGGAACGACGAGGAAATCTTAAGAAGGGTTCCTCGTCCTTATGTAAGTAAGCAATTGAAATGAAGTAGAAAATCCCGATTTCATAAATTGTAGCTAAGAATACTTGATCAAGTCAACTTTTAATCAAAAAAATTAAATCAAAATCGGTTCATCCGTTTGGAAGCTACGTTGCTACAGACAGGCACACAGATACATCAATAAGCAGATACGCGTTAAACTTATAACACTCCTCATTTTTGTCGAGGGGTTAAAAAAAGAGTTAAATACCTACTCCCGATGTAGTCGTTAATGAATATTTACAATAAAATTATTTAAGGACTCTGACAGTTACACTCTAAGGCCCGTATTATTAAAACGATCTCAAACGTAAGATCGACTTTGAACACGAGTTCGAGACTTCTATTCAATAGATAAGTCATATTACAGAGAAAAACAAGGCAAAAAAATAATATTTTTGCCATTGATATCGTCACAGATAATATAATACTATAATATCGTAAAATATCTTGTAACTTGTGCCGTCGATTATGTCAATTTATCCTAAATTGTGGATTTTGTGAAATTATGCATAATCTTTTTACGATTTCATTTAAATAAGTGTAAAAAATGTTCTCTGACAATAAACCAAGACCAAAAAGATGATTGATGTGAGTGTAAGCACCGACTGTGGTAAAATTACTTAACTTACGCGAACATTATATAATAATAGAAGTAGGTTCAACTTTGAGGTGTACACCGACAAGTTACTTTAGCAATAACAAATTCGTTTAATGTAATTAAGTAGTGTGTCGTCGCCTATTAGGGTCAAATTACAATATTTTTGAGGTCTGCAACACAGATCGGCAGTCGAATGACGTCATTTAAGGCGATTTTCGGCGTTATATGTACGGGCGCGATATCAGCCGAGATGCTATCAATACATATTTATTAATTAATGCCCATCCCAAGACGCTAACCGCACTTAGAAGTGAACTCAGGTGATATCGGTATTTAGAACGAATCTGAGCTTCATTTATTAATACGGACCTAAGCGCGGCCGATGACCGCGTAGTAGCAAATAGCAACCAACTTTATTTCCAAGTAAACGCACGACCTTGAACGAACCAAGCGGAGGCCTCAATTTTCATCCCTCGATGTTTTTACCGCCATCTTTTGGCGACTTTAGTAAGGAGGGCCACTAAAATCAATCAGCTGTGAGCCTGAATTACTAGATGTCGCTTGCTATGCACCACTGCTAATGCCATCTAGTGTCTCCGTAAACGAGCCCGAGTTAGGACGATCGCATTTATTTGTATGGGATGAGGTATCTGTACTAGTATAGTATTATATTATCTGTGACTGAAGTATACACAATATTAATTGTAAACTTGCAATATTGGATCTGGGGTCCGGTTATGTCTGTGTACAGCATTCCTATTATTAAACATTAACAGTAATATAAAGCTTTAATTATGACAGACTTTGGTACAACGTTCGCGGTACAGCCGAGTCTTGCGGCGTGGTTGACGACCACGGTATGGCCGGCTGTCACGGAGCGCGCGCGGCCGAGGGTTGCGGCGCGGCCGATGTTCGCGGTAGTCGGCAGTGGAAGTGTTGAAGTTTGGATCTGTTGCAGTTGAAGTTTGAATTTGCCGTTGCTCTCTGATGTTAGGTGCTTTTATTCTCCTTCACACTTCTTCACTATTTAGTGGATAACCATAAAACAGTGTATAATTTTGATTGCGATCTGTAAATTTTATGAGTATAGAAATGATGTAAATCTTAGCACTTAGGTGTGAGGACACACCTTAATTAGGATGGCCGAGCTGTTAGACTCAATATTATTCTAATCTGTTCTATTTTTATTAGAATTTAACTCAATCATAATTTAAAAACGTTATTGAGATTTGATTTAGACGGTTGACATTTAAAATGTAAATGTCGGTAGTGAAATCACATGACGTTGACATCTGTCTTGCGGATGTCACTCCGACATGGAGAGGGAATAGAAAGATGGCAGACAGATTGTATTCGCGTGTTGAACAGTGCGGACGTTTGTAATAGTTCAAATAAATCCGTTTATTACTTTGTAATCCTACGCATTTTTATTGAAGTCCGAGTTGAACCTTCAGAAAGTGAAGCCAAATTGGTGAGCAAACGAGTGGGTGTCCTCAACAGAACGAAGCGTTATTTCTCGCCGGCACAGCGACTTGTGCTTTATAAAGCGCAGGTCCGATCGCACGTGGAGTACTGCTCTCATCTCTGGGGGCACCCCCCAAATACTTGCTCGATCCATTTGACTCCCTCCAAAGGCGAGCTGTTCGGATCGTTATTGACCCCAATCTTACGGACAGACTGGAGTCTTTACAGCAGAGGCGTGACTTTGGTGCACTTTGCGTACTCTAGCGTTTGTTCAACGGGGAGTGCTCTGAGGAACTGTTTGACATGGTGCCACCGTCACCTTTCTACCACCGCACCAATCGACATCTTAGTAGGATTGATCCATTCCACCTGGAAACAATGCGGTCCTGATGCGGTACGGATCGATTCCGGCGTTCTTTTCTTCCACGTACGTTTAGACTCTGAAACGAACTACCTGCTGCGGTGTTTCCCGAGCGCTATGACATGTCTTTCTTCAAACGAGGTTTAAATAGAGTTTTCACTTCACAGGTAGGCAGCGGCTTGGGTGTGTCCATGACATTCCTGTAGTCCATGAGCGGCGGTTACCGCTTACCATCAGATGGGCCGCTGGCTCGTCTGCCAACCATAGGCAATAAAAAAAAAATATCGCATTGGCAAAATGTAGATGTTGGTCCAGGCTCTTCGCAACAAGTCCGTGGACTGATACAACTATCGGCACAATGACTGCTGAATCCACATCCCACATGTCAACAATCTCGCGGGCTAAGTCCAAATATTTTATTTCCTTATCTTTTTCTGCCTACACGAAATTATTATCATGCGGGATGGTGACGTCAACATCATTGCGCGGCGCTCTAATCGATCTATCATCACTATGTCAGGCTTATTGGCGACAATAGTCCTGTCAGTGATGATAGATCGATCCCAGTACAATGTGGCACGACCATTTTCGAGAACAGGGTCGGGTGCATACCTGTAATATGGTACCTCTGTTTCCACAAGGTAATATTTCAGGGCAAGTTGCTGATGGACAATTCTGGCTACTTGGTTATGTCTATGAAAATACTCGCCGTTAGCAAGGCGAGAACAACCAGAGATAATATGTCTGAGGGATTCTCCGGGATGATGGCATGCCCGACAGATGTCAACCGTCCCATTCTTCATTATATATCTCCGATAGTTATTCGTCTTAATAACTTCATCCATAATCGCAAAAACAAAACCTTCGGTTTCCCTAAATAGGTCACCAAACCGTAGCCAGGACACAGATGTTAATGTGTCTACATCCGGTCCATATTTTTTTTATTTTTTATTCTATGGTTGTTTTGGGGTTTTTATCCTTAGTAGGATACGTTAACCCTATTGTGGCCTTCTTACGGTTTAAACTCTACTATAGGGAGAGTCATTGCGGGGCGCCGTGATCATCCGGCATAAATATCTTGCTGCCTCTGATGTTGGTAGAGAGAGAATGGATTGTACCATACCTACATCATAAATATTGATCTTCAGTGCCTGTATCAATGCCTCTCTTTCCCCTCGGGAATAGGCACATTCCATCAATATGTGGTGTACATCTTCCACTACTCCACAAATGTCACAATTAGGGGAATCTGTTTTCTTCATAAGATATTTGAACTTATTTGATGGAATATGCCCTGACCTAAGTCTAAGTAAAGTTTTTATAACATTTCTATTAGCCTTAGTTCCTATAAACCATGGTATACTAAGTGGCTCGGCTTGTATAGTTTTATGCCAGATTCCCTTCTCTTTGGATATTTCGTTAAAGTGTCTTTTCCAGTTGTTGTGGTTTATAACTTTAAATTTTGTGAGCAGTTCAGAATAATCTGGCTGTATACAAATTTCTATACCCTGAGTGCATCCCATTTTTACCAAGTTGTCAGCGACTTCGTTACCATGTATTCCAACATGAGCCGGAATCCATTGCAACTTCAGAGCCCTGTCACGATTTTGTAAATGAAGTAATTTTTCTAGTATAACATAGGCTATCGAAACACCTCTATAACCAGAGGCGCATCGAGCCACATGTTGTAAAGCACTCCTGCTATCTGTTAGTATTACTGTATTATTCCAGTTCTTGTCAATAACAAATGATAATGCTTCGGAAATTGCAACGAGTTCCGCGGTCATTATACTAACATTAGACTTAATGTTATAACTAACTTTATAATTTACCGACATTGCATAAAAGGCAGCTCCCAAAGAATGGTTCTGTTTAGATCCGTCTGTAAAAATTTTGTGCCAGTCGGAGTATTTTTCGTACATTTCAGTCATAAACTTATATTTAAGAAAATTACATTCGTACTGTGCTTTACCTTTTGTACAATTATCCCAATTTACTTTGATAATGTCCTTGATGCGGATAAAAGACGTCCACATGTTTAGTTTAAACATGTAAGATAGGGGAGCAGTCGATGTGTTTTTGATGTAGTCCCCATGTAGGTCCCACTAGAACTTTTAAAATATTCAACAGCTTAGATACCTTTTCAATTATTTCCTTTGTATGCTTGTTCCACGTGAGACACTGATCAAGCAACATACCTAAATATTTAATGTATGGGGACACAGCCAGGGAGTAACTACCAATATTTATACTAGGTATCATTCTTCTATGCCCGCGACTGAATACGCAGTATTTAGATTTGGTTGTTGACAAATGCAAACCTATGTCTTCTAATAAGCCTACCAGTAATGCCAGCGCATCCTCAATGTGTAATTTACAAATGTTTAGGTCTTTATTACTGGAATAAATAACAAAATCGTCTGCATATTGGGATATCATGACATTTTTTATATCGCGACATATCTTGTGTGTTATTATATTGAATAATAATGGCGATATAGGATCTCCTTGAGCTGGTCCATTTATTGTCCATCTAGTAATTATACTGTGGCCATCATCATCTTTAATCGTTAAGTGCCTTTCGCTAAGGTAGTTCCAAAAGTAGCGACATATTTTGGCACCAACGTTAATCTCGTTTAAGATACGAACTACTGAATAGATGGAAACATTTATATATGCGTTCTCAATGTCAATGAAGCAAGCTATTGTGAGTATGTTCTCTGAATATCCTATTTGTATTTGTGAGACCAATCGCAATAGGCTATCAATACATGATTGCGACTTCCTAAATCCTACTGTATATTTAGATAAAATATTATTTTGTCTACGTACCATTCTAACCGCTTACCTATCATACAATTAAATATTTTGCACAAACATGAAATAAGTGATAAAGGGCGGAGCTTTTTCTCAACAAGGGAGTCACTATTGCTAAGTTTCTGTATGGCTATAATTTTGATATCTCTCCATTGATTAAGAATGTGCCCGGTATGAAATATCACATTGTAAAGTTGTAAAAGAAATAATTTAACTATAGTAGGAAGGTGATACATCATAGAGTATGCAGCACAGTCATCGCCAGGAGTAGTGTCTTTAGCTTTTATACAGCATTCGAGTTCTTGTAAGGTAAACTCCGTTTCCAATGGGGCATTTGCTGACGTTATTACGGGTGCCTGATTTAAGGGTGAATCCGGAGTTAAAGTTTTTTTTTTCAATTGGTATATAGTTTTGACATTTTCTGTATCCCTCGATCCACCTCATCCTATTTCACAACTCTGAGACTGAGGTATCTTCGTCCAGTGAGCTACAAAAACTTTTCCAACTAAAGCTGCAAGCTAATGCGATTGCCTTCGAACAAAATTTCACTTGTCCTTCATATAAAGCCAAATTATCTGGGGTGGGATTTCGTCTAAAATTCCTTAACGCTGATCTTCGTCGCGCAACAGCTAACGAGAGGTCAGCATTCCAGTATGGCTTAGGCTTAAAGTACAAGGTACAAGGGTTCGAACATATTTTTTTTTTGAGGTATGCTAGAATTTGCTGCTGTGTTAATTTCTTTTATAAACAAATTGTACATTTCTTGTATATTATGTGAGCTGACATTCATAGATCCTATATCATTTGTAAAAGTTGATATAAGGCTATTACTATATTTATTCCAATCTGCTAATTTTAAATTACGTTTCCTGATAGGACAACTTAAATTGTAAAAATTCATTGAGATCTTAATTATTAAGTGGTCACTACCTAGATTTTCTTGAAGGGTTCGCCAAGTAAAATTAGTACAGATGTCTGATGAGACAAACGAGATGTCTGACGAAGTGTTTCTTAGAGTACCTTCGACTAGCTTAATTCGAGTAGCAGCTCCATTATTAAGAGATATCAACCCTTGTTCTAACGAAGCATCCCAAAGCTGTGTACCTCGTACGTCTGTCTTATAAGACCAATTGGTATGGTGGCCGTTAAAGTCACCGGCGACTTAAGATTTATTTTTGAATTTTTCAAATACTTGTTCCCAATCAGAAGTCTGTGTATGTTTAGAAGAAGGGGAGTATATTGAAACAATGTTTTCTAGATTACTGCAATTTCGCAACTTAACTTGTAATACTTCTATACCGGGATTATTTATATTTACAGGACATACAAAAGCTTTAATTGATTTATGAACTATGATGGCTATGCCGCCATAGCCGTCCCATCTATCGTGCCTAAATATATTATATGAATTAATATTAATTGATTGTTCTCTATCCAGCCAAGTCTCACTTATAATTGCAATGTAATTTTTTTCCATATTTAAAACCTCCCCAAAACTTAGTAATTTAGGCTTAAGGCTCTGTAAATTCCACTGCAGAATGTTAATAACAGAGGTTTGAGTAGATACGCTATCCATTAAACATTGACAATAAATTTTGTAACATATTTCCGCTCAGTACAATATTTTAACCTCCTCACAATTTTTTAGAATACATTGAACTATTTTATCCTGTAAGGAAAGATCAGATAACACAATGTTTTTTAGTTTTAAATATAATCTCAAAAATTTAAATTTATACTTATCTAATTTTCTATCATAATTTGTTAGTTTATCTATGTTACTTTCAGAGGCCTCATTTGATATCATTATTTGATCTTCTTCGGAGCTTTTTCCTTTTTGTTTCGACGTATATTTTTTCTTGTGTAGATCTCTAGAGTGCATTTCTTGAGCAGCTTTTATAGGTTTGTTAGATGTTTGTTGATTGCTTAATACCACACTACTATAAGACATTTTTGCATAGCTGGTCATAGGTGTAGTAGGTTCTTGGGTTGTCACTTGTGTGTTGTATGTTGAGTTCTGAGTGAGAAATTGAGTGTGGACATTTTGAGATTCTTTTTGAGATTCATTTTTCGAAATTAACATTTGAAGTGCCTTTCTATATGTGACGTTTTCTTTGGACATAATCTCTCGAATCTTGCTTTCTTTTAAGTAAGTAGGGCATTGCATAAACGCAATAAACGAAAATACATACCAGGTTGGAACTCACGGGGAGGCCCGACTATGGTATCAGAATTGGTTAGTACATGGTAAACCTACTTCTGGTTATGTTTACCAAAATATGTGCGTGTCGAGAAAGATCTTTAAAAGTAAATTAAAATATTGCCAAGATAATGCACAACAGATAAAAATGGATTTATTAGCCACTAAATATGACAATAAACAGTTCCGTGATTTCTGGCAATCTACTAATAAATTAAAGCATAGATCGAGCCCCCCCGTGAGTGTGGCGGGTGTCTACAACCCTACTGATATTGCCAATGTATTCCAGCAACATTTCAGGGTTCAATCACCGCTAAATACATCTAATCAGGTGATCGATGCTGGGGGCGTCATTGGGGAGACTACTGTTAGATTTTCTGCAAAAGAAGTTGCTTCAGTTATACAGCGGATGCAGAGAGGTAAGTCCCCTGGTCACGATGACCTCAGCATCGAGCATCTGAAACATGCGGGAGTACATTTGCCACGAGTACTGTCTCTATTTTTTAATTTGTGTGTTAATCATAGTTACTTACCTAGTGAATTGATGTATACTACGGTGGTACCTATTGTGAAAAACAGAACTGGGGATGCATCTGATATGTCCAATTACAGGCCCATATCACTGGCGACTATCATAGCTAAAGTATTGGACAGTCTGCTTGATAAGCAATTAGCCAATCATATTAAGGTACATGACAGTCAGTTTGGTTTTAGGCCGGGGCTATCAACCGAGAGCGCTATCTTGTGTCTCAAGCAGACTGTTCAATATTACACGGATAGAAAGACGCCTGTTTATGCCTGTTTTTTGGATTTATCAAGAGCATTTGATCTTGTGTCATATAATGCATTATGGGAAAAGCTGAAACAAAAAACTACAGTACCGCCAGAGATCATTTCAATACTAAGATATTGGTACGGTCACCAAAAGAATAGAGTAAAGTGGTTAAATTCCTTTTCAAATATGTATACATTGAACTGTGGCGTAAGACAAGGTGGATTAACCTCGCCCCGGTTGTTCAATCTCTACGTTAATCAGTTGATGGTTGAGCTCAGCAACACTAAAATAGGGTGTCATGTAGACGGACTTTGTATTAATAATATCAGTTATGCCGATGATATGGTGTTGCTGAGCCCATCAATCAGTGCCTTGAGACGGCTCGTCTCTATTTGTGAGTCGTATGCGGTGGCCCACGGGCTTAAGTACAATGTTGAAAAAAGTGAGCTATTAGTTTTTAAATCAAGGAGCAACAGCTACGCATCTATACCTGATGTGTTGCTCTCTGGTATACCTTTAGCTAGAGTAAACAAGTTTAAGTACTTGGGCCACTGGGTCACCGAAGATCTAAGTGATAACTTGGATATAGAGAGGGAGCGCAGGTCGCTGTCTGTGCGTTGTAAAATGCTGGCCCGCAGGTTTGCACGTTGTACGAACTCAGTGAAAATTATGCTGTTTAAAGCCTACTGCCAGTCATTCTACACGTGCAGCCTGTGGGTGAGATATGGTCGGCGGGCATACAGCGACCTGCGTGTCCAATACAATAACGCACTTAGGGTGCTGTTGGGGTTGCCGTGGAGGTGCAGCGCATCAGGTATGTTTGCGGACGCGCAAATTGACGGCTTTGCAGCCATAATTAGAAAAAGGTGCGCCTCCCTGACGACGCGTCTCCGCGCCAGCACCAATACCATCCTAAGGGTGTTTACAGATCGGTGGGAGACCCCGATGATGCGCCGTTGGGTGCGGCTACATGCTGTGCCATGAAATACTTATAATATTGTTATACTAACATTAGCTCGTAAGTAAATTGTTACTAACATAATATGGATTCGTCTGAATTAAATTAATATTATTATTATTATTATGTATGTCGCTTCCATATCACGGGACTATGGAGTCCCGGTCATTTGGGTGGCGTGCGTGGGGCCGAAGCCAATACGAAGAGGCCCGTTAGACACTTTAATCTAAAGGCTATGTGACACAAACCGGCGAATATCGTTGTATACACTATATAAATGTACCCAACGACATTCCCCGGTTAGTGTAAAAACTATTGTCAAAAAGTGGTAGCTAAGAAACTGGGTTATGGAGGTGATGTGTTAGTGGAATGGTTAACTGGTACTATTGAAGGACTATGGCGCCTGCCCTGCAAACACATGGTAAAAACACACGGACAAATGGGCAGGCGGTGACTCGCCACTCACTAGATGGGCCCCCTTCTGGCCGCCACAGGCATACAGCCAAACAGGCGACAGGGAGCAACATGGGTGTGAGCAGCGCGGGGTGTCGAGCGGTGCGGCGCCGGTTTCACCATCACGAAGAAGGCCCGTGAGCGGGTTTCCCCGTAGTTATGCCCTTGAAAATGACACTTCCACCCCCGAGCATACAAGCTCTGGCGACCTCCCTCTGGCCGGCCGGTTAAGGCAAGACAGAGTTGAGAGTCCTGCGGACGCTCTTGGTGTTCCACTCCCGCCGGCCAGTGAAGGCAAGCGGGAGACGAGGCCCTGACCGACTCTCTGAGGCATCGGGACCGCAGTGTCGCCACACACATTCAGCTCGCCACAAAGCTGCCCTGCGGTTTGTGTACTCTTATTTCACCCTCATGAGACATTTTTTATTGGTGTCATAAGGATTTCAAGAGCTGCTACTGTGCCCTCAGAGTGTTGCGTTAATCTCATATAGGGAGACAACGACTAGCCCCGAGGGGTTTATTATTATTATTATTATTATTGCTTATTCAAAACAAAGTGAGGACCGTTGCAGTTTAAGCATCGAAATTTTGTTATCTCACAGTTGTCGTGTGGACCTCCACATTTTGGACAAAGTTTTTTTTTTGGTTGGGCAGTACTTAAGAAAGTCTCTCTCTCGCCCCCCGTGTTCCTTTTGCCAAAGCCGTATCTACCAGTAATGCTTTCGTGTGTATTAGGAGCTCCAATCTGAGCGTTAAAGTCTCCCATGGTATTTATGTTTTTTGTCGAGCTAGAGTCGTGCGCTTTTACTAAGTCGTGATAAAAGTTGTCTATTTCATTTTCAGATGCACTTTCGGTAGGAGCGTACGCTTGTATTAAAACAAAAGGCAGGTTTTCTAAATCAATTTCTAGTATACAGACTCTCTCAGATACTCCGATGAAAGTTTTGATGTTTTCTTTGTATTTCTTTTTGACTAGGAATCCGACACCGTGTAGTCCCTTAGTTTCACCTAGGTAGTATAAGATATAGTCTATTTTCTCCGAAACGGCGGACTTCACTTAACCCTATTATGTCATGTTTAATGTTTTTTAGTGCAGCCTTCAGCTCTATTAGTTTAGTATCCGATGACATAGATCTGACGTTGAAAGTGCATATATTTATTACGCATCTCTTTTCTTCAACTTTCTTTAGAGGGTGTTGGTCGAACTCTCCCGCAGTGACCGGCCGTGTTGGGAGATGGGGGGTAGTTAGAGGGTCCATCCTTGTTTGATATACTTCGAGAGGTTGTGTTCTCTCCGTTTGGTTTTGAGAAGAAGCTGTCTGATTAAAGTTTAATTTAGGTTTCTGTAGTATGTAGTCTTTCATATTTGTTACTTTATTTTTCTTCGGGGGACGGTTTGTTGCTTGTTGCACCGTAGAGCTGTTAGAGTGGGATAACTCCGGGGATTCAGACAAATTTCTCTTGTTATTATCGTATTGGGCTACTTGATTGCTTGAGTAGGGTATCTCTGTATATTTCGGTGAGTTAAATTTATTTGACTGTTTGCGTGGGTTGTGTGAGTTACTGCGCAATACAATAAGTTTGTCGTATTAAAGGAAAGCAGTATTACCTGCCTCTTTTTCTTTTTGTAGTTGAAATTGCAGTTCTCTGCGCTTTTTGAGGACCTCTATGGGGTAGTCTTCTTTTAAATAATATGGAGTGTTTTGTGAGTAATTCTTTTAATTTTTCAGCACTTTTATCTTGACACCCATGGTAGCGAACGATATTATGACAGGTCTTGTTTTTTCACTTTTCTTTCCCACTCTTCTTACAGCCTTAATGTCGTTGTAAGTACATGTAACATTAAAATGAGTGTTTATTATGTTAATTATTGAATGTTCTAATTGATGATAGGATTGTTCCCCCTCTTCAAAATCGAACATTACTAAATTTTTACGTCTAGTATATCTTTCAAGACTGTTTATTTTTCTTATTTGATCTTCTAATTTATTCTCTAGAATTTGGTTTTTTTGTTCAAGACTGGCAAATTTCTCGTTGATATTTTGATTTATAGTGGTTTTTATATCCTCTTTCATTTCCAACATGTCAAGTTTATTTTGTTTTATATCTTGTTGCATGTTAAGTAGCATATTTCTTATCTCTTCCATTGTTATTGCGTGTGAGGCGCCCTTTGTGAATCGTGCTAGTATTCTGATAGGCAACGTTCAACGTTAACCTGATGTTCAGATCGATTCTTGGTAAGTAGTTTTGACGTGTTTCGCTTGATGTCAGTTGACTTAACGGTGCTGAAGGTTTCTCATAGATGGCGTTACTAGTCTAATTATTTTGTAAACCATGTAACTGAGTCATCGACTTGCACTTTTTAGGTTAGGTTTATTTTTCGCATTCACATTTAGGCACTATAAAGGTACTTCGGTTTCTGACCTTCACAACACTCACAACAATGTTTGATGTATTATTATCATGGCACTATTTTTTCGTCCCGTAATGAGTTTGTGGATGATTGATTTTTTGAAAACTTTGCACTTATATCGAATTGTTAGCTTACGCAGGCAGTGATCTTTATGTTGATACGATGTTTGATGCACTATTTCTAAATTTGTAACACTTTTTATACTTATTTTATTCGCTTGATTATTTTTAAATTGGTTTTAATTACGAGTACGATGTTTACAGTGGCACTGTGGCGCCCTCTCCTCGGCAAAAGGAACACGCGGGGCGAGAGACTTATTCAGTTCGCACAGGAATACGACCTAAAAATCATAAATACAATGTTTAAGATTAAGCCTAAGGATAGGTGGACATGGATTTCTCCAGACAAAAGCACAAAAAATGAGATAGACAACATTATGTCTACAACACCACATATATTTACCAATTATGAAGTTATGTCATCGGTCCCCTTTGGTTCGGATCACAGACTACTAAGAGCCACTTTGCACGTAAAAGCAACAAAAAAGAGTAGATGCAACTTTTCCATCGGATCGAGATCTCTGACAACGTTGAATGAGCAAGAAACATATCTAGAAAACTTGGCTAATTATATACCAGAACTTTTGACTGCACAAGAAACTTGCAATAGCGATGAATACTGTTTAAAACTTGTTCACTCCAACTAGAATGCTTAAAAGGTACTGTAAGAATCAAAAGTTCCGGGATCTTATCAGACAAAGCCCTAAAACTCATGAAAGAAAGAACTCAATTACAAAACAAAACAAAATTAAACAGAACCGATAAAGAAAAGCTGAAAGTTCTCTATAAAACAACAAACAAAGAAATAAGAAGGTGTTATGATACCCATAGAACCAACATTATACAAAGACACTTAGATAAATCTAGATCCATGAAAAAAGCTTATAAAGAATTAAATAAATCAAAGAAATGGATTTCGTCGCTGCAGCTCGGCTCTACCACAACAAGCTCACGTAAAAACATATCAGTCATCATAAACATAGCTTCGGACTTCTATGCAGTCATCTAGTGTTGTAAACCTAGACAAGAGTTCTTTCGAAATTCAGGAGTTCACTGAACAAGAAGTTTTAAAACAAATAACAAAACTAAAGTCTGAAAAAAGCCCTGGACCTGACGGGATAACAAATGAATGTATTAAACTCGCGATAAACTTGCTACTAACACCTATCACGGTCTTGTGGAACAAAATACTCACTGAAGAAACAGTGCCCCGCCTGTGGGCAGAATCAGAAATCATATTGCTGTACAAAAAAGGCGACCCAGCAGACATAGGTAACTACCGACCGATAAGTCTTATGCCATACCTATACAGGAAGAATTTGAATTGAGTCGACAAACTTCAATGAGTAAACCTGCGTGTATCCAAGATTTTTTAGGACATATTATTAGAAGAAAATATTAATGTTCTATGATACTTTAAAATACAAAAAAAATACATTAGTATCTAATATGTAACTCCATGCGCCGTCGTTTTTTGTTTCCGTGAGCATGAATGAATACAGACAGAGTGTTGAGTCATTCAGTCCACAGCGCCGCGCTCAGGCGGCGCGGAGGGGACGGCGGGGTGCGGGAGCGGGACTCCCCGGTCGTCGCGCCCGCCGCCGCACCGCAGCGCATGTATTCAACGCACAACCGCGCTCGCGCACCTCATTTTTGTATCAATTTATTTGTCCTCACATTTAAGTACCGCGACTAACAGTTGTACGATTCTTTGTTATCCATTATAATATTTATACAGTCCACTGCCTTATTTTAGGTACGGTAACGAATCGACGAACTATCTGTACCTAACCTACCTATCATGCCGCGAAACAAAACAATGTAAAACCAATTTTTCCTTCATACTTTTACATGGCATGGGTGGGAACATGAAGACTACTTACCGAAGTCCAAAAGGTTTCGAGTGGCACTTAGTATCCTCTCTAAGGACGGTTGGTTTTGCCGTGGATAATTTTCTCGCCATCTTCGCTGCGTTTCCTTTAAATTGTTAGTTTGGCTATACCAAATCACCACATTTAAAATTTTTGGTTATCAAAAAGTTCACTGTTTCTTCTCGTACCCCTAGGCATCTTCGAAAACTTATCACTTAACAGTACACAACTTCGATAACTACACAATCGATTACTTTTTTATGCAGCACACGACCGTCACCTAATTAAGCTTTCGTCCGACTGGTGAAATTGTTTGCAACGATTGGCTCGCGCCCGCGCCGTTTAGGGATGATACTATGGGAGCAAATGAAATTCATCGATATTTCCGTAGTTAATGATCATTACTTATTTTAGTTACATACTTGTAATTATTCACTCGTACTTGTACTTACGAGGACTGAAGTGACTCGCATGCTGTGTTGGTATTAATGTATTTAATTGTTCTTAGTAAGTGTAAGTATATATGTGAGCCTATGATACTTATATCAGAAGGGATTTATTGTGAGAGAGAAATAACACACGTCAAGTACTTTACTCCGTATAATTGCGACTGCTAACTTATTAGGCGGACGCAGCCGCCACTAGTTACACCATGCAGTATGCACACATACACAACTGATATCTACATAGGTAGGTACAAATGTGTGTCCCTACAGTAGCCCCCCCCAACAAAACAACAAAAAAAATACAATTACAATGTGTAAAACCCTGTAAAATACACTGACACTACGCATAGCAATAACACTGAACTATCACACAATTTCACTGAGTGTAAGTATTTTGGGGGTGTACGGTGGTTGGTGGTTGAACCGTGTGAATCTTAACCACCGGTGGAGACAATCCAACAACTGCCGCTTCCTTCCTCAACCAGCTGCGAACCCGTTTTTTGCACTGGTTCCTGGTCAAACACAGCAACACCAAGCCAAGTGCCACAGCAATTCCGATTAGAATAACCTCTAAATAGTTAACCCTTTGGCCAATGATTTCGTTCGAAACTGACTGGGCAATAGCCACGTTATTCTGTTGCGGTTTACTCTGGTTATAACCCATCTTGAAATTTGTATATTTGTACTTATTCGACGAAAGAATACAAAATAAATGGTGTAAAAAAATGTGTAAACTTTATATAACAAAAATAAGTGTATATGTATATAACTTACATACTAATAAAAATTCACAAAAGTGTGCGACCTAAAAAAAAAATATAATGCTAAGTACTAAATAATTCTATTACAAAATATTTCACAATAAATTTCCATACCTATGTTGCAATATCCTTTATTATGATTATCATGTTACCGAGCGTCTTTTTATCTACTAAGCAAAACGCAGCGGCGGTCTGATAACGCGACCACTTCGCGTCGTTTTATGAATTATAACTTTGCTAGAAGTGTTTTCTTGATCAGAATTAAAACTAGGATTGTTACATGAATTACTTTCAGAGTTCAAATTATTGTTAAAAGATGTGTCTATGTCGATAGTGAAGGCCGGCTTGAGCCTATCTATGGACACAGATGTTTCCTTATCACCTATTTTTAACACAAAATATTTCTTATGTTTACTCACTACTATGTATGGACCCTTATACGGCGGTTGAAGTGACTTACGTATAACATCGTCCCTTATAAATACACTTTTACACGATTTTAAACTATCTGGTAGGAATAACGAATGCGAGTTTGCATGACACTTTGGTCGCGGTTTATATTTACTAATAGTATCTCGCAGCTTCTGTAAATATTCCGAATCCGAGACCTTAATTATCGCGTCCTCATAAAAATCTCCTGGTAAACGAATCGTCTTACCATATGTTAATTCGGCCGCACTTACACCACTGTCGCTTCTAGTAGCCGTTCGTAATCCTAATAAAACTATCGGTAATTCGTCTATCCAATTGCTATTGTTGCATTGCAAACGTGCCATCAGGGCCACTTTCAGTGCCCTATGCCAGCGTTCAATCATGCCATTACTTTGCGGATGATAAGGTGTTGTACGTAATTTATGTATGCCCAAATATTTCATTAAGTTTGCAAATAGATCACTCTCGAATTGTCTGCCCTGGTCGCTAGTAAGCTTCGAAGGGCATCCAAAACGGGAAATCCAACCTTCAAACACCACCTTTGCTATGGTCTCCGCAGTAATATTTTGGACTGGGTATGCTTCTGGCCACCCTGTAAATCGGTCAATCATTGTAACACAGTATCTATAGCCGTCATTTGACATAGGCAATGGACCTACGATATCTATGTGTAGATGTTGAAAGCGGTCTACTCTTTCAAACTCTCCTACACCTGATACGACATGCCTTGTTATCTTTACGCGTTGGCATTGCATACAACTTCTGGTCCATTTAGCAATATCTCTGTCCATGTCAGGCCAAAAAAATTTTTGTTTGATTAGATGTTTACTAGTTTTAATGCCTGGATGACTTAGATTATGTACAGATTTGAAAGCTATTTCTCTAAATTCCATAGGTAAGTAAGGCCTAATTTTACGCGTTGATATTTCGCAATAAATATGCTTATCGCAGTCCGGCAACAACATTTGCTTGAACTGCAGGTTGCTACTTGATACTTGCAACTCATGCATTAGGTACTCGTCGCTACGTTGCTTGTCTGCCAATTCTGCGAAATTGAGTAGCGTGGGACAGCTTATCGTTTCAATTCTAGAAAGCGCATCCGCTACCATGTTATCACTACCTTTAATATGACGTATCTCTGTGCAAAATTCGCTGATATAAGAAAGTTGGCGTATTCGCCTTGGGCTTTCTTTATCACTATTTATTTTAGTAAATGCAAATTCAAGCGGTTTATGATCTGTAAAAATGATTATATCTCGCCCCTCTAATAAATGTTTGAAATGCCTGATAGCCATGTAGATAGCTAACAATTCCCTATCATAGGTAGAATATTTGGATTCAGTTACTGTTAACTTTTTTGAAAAATATCCAATTGGTTGCCAATTAACTCCTATTTTCTGCTGTAAAACTGCGCCGACACTAGTATTTGAGGCGTCAGTCATCAGGGCTAATTTACTGTCTGGCAAAGGGTAAGATAGTGTAGCGGCGCTTTGTAAGCTTTCCTTACACTTCTTAAATGCCTCGTTAGCCTTATCTGTCCATTCTATACGCGTCTTATCACGTTTTTTAGAATTATGTAGATACTTATTTAATTCCGACTGATAGTCTACTGCTTTAGGAATATGCGAGCGGTAAAAATTAACCATACCTAAGAATCTGCGTAATTGTTCTACTGTCTCGGGCTTCGGAAAATTTACAACAGCTTGTACCTTGTCCTCCAACGGTCGTACGCCTTCCGTTGAGACCTCAAAACCTAAAAAGCTTAATTTAGAGACTCCAAAAACACATTTTGATAAATTAATAGTAATACCGTATTCGTTAAACCTACGGAAAACTGCATTTAAATGCTCTTTATGGGATATTTCGTCTTTACTGGCAATTATGACGTCATCGATGAAATTGAATAGAAAATCGAAACCTTGCAACACCACTGTGTCCATGAATCGTTGGAACGTTTGTGCTGCATTCCTTAATCCAAATGTCATCCGGGGAAATTCAAATAATCCAAAAGGCGTTATAATTGCAGTTTTCTCTATGTCCTTCGGGGCAGTCGGTATAAAATGATAGGCACGATTTAAATCCAATCGGGTAAATATAGTTTTTTCTCCCGCTAATACATATTTAAAATCTTGCAACCGCGGGATCGGATAGCGGTCCGGCTTCGTAACGGCATTTAAACGCCTATAATCACCGCACGGTCTAATCCCCCCGTCCTTTTTGGGTACCACGTGTAACGGGCTTGCCCATGGGGACTTGGATGGTCGACAAATACCTAATTCTGTCATAATTTGAAATTCTTCCTTTACTTTTTTATACCACTTTGGGGAAAGAGGCCTAGCCTTTGTGTATACCGGCGGTCCCGAAGTCTCTATATAATGACATACTGAATGCTTGGGTATTTCTTTGTACGATATGGGCTTAGTTATATCTGAATAATTTAATAACAAGTTATGCCACTTATCATTGCTATTTATAGATTTAATTGATAATTCGCATTCAGAGTGCCTTATAATAGATGCTATAACATTTAGATTAGTAACTTGGTCTCTAAGTCGCCGCGAGCTTAAATCTACCAACAACCTATAATGGCATAAAAAATCTGCGCCTATTATCGGTTGTTTAACAGCCGCTATAATAAATGACCAACTAAATGCTCTCCTTAAATTAATATCTAGAGTTAAGTTACATATACCATATGTCCTAATTTCGGTGCCGTTCGCCGCATAGAGCTTATAATCATCACTCGCGATATTTCTCGACACACATTTATACGACACGGGGATCACGGAAACATTCGCACCGGTGTCAATCAAAAATTTTAATTTACTGTTTTTATCGGTAACGCACAGACGGTTATTAAGTGAATCGATACAGACCTCCGTCGTTGTTTGTATCGCCGCTAGTTTTCCGATTGGGCGGGTGCCTGTCCTTTCCAGTTACAGGGTTCGGCGCATTTCGTGGCCTTTGCTCCGTAACGGTAGTGGTAGAAACACAGCCACTGGGGATCGCGTCGTTTCCTGCTGGTATCTCTCCTCGCCGAGTTGGATCGAGATTGCTTACCCCTGTATGTCCCTCGACCTCTCTGTGGTTGCTGTGCACGTCGGAGCTCTGCAACTTCGATGCTCAGCTTGGCTATTGCAGCTGCTAGCTCGCTGGATTCCTCGCCGTTTCGACTATGTGCTTGAGGTGACGGAATCGACGAGACGCTAGCTACCTCCACTGGGCGCGTCGCCTCAGTGACCTTGTCCGCTACTACCGCCAAATTTTCCAGTTCTTTTACTTCGGTTACCGCCAATACAGCCTGCACAGCGGATGGAAGGTGACCGTTCCACATGATTTTTAGCGTGTGATCCGGAATTTTTCCTCGGGCCAGGTCCCTCATCCGTCGTAGGAGTTGTGAAGGCTTTTGAGTGCCCAACTCCATTTCACCCAGCAGCTTTTGAAACTGGCGTGTCTCTGACTCTTCGAAAACTTGCAAAAGCCTATCCTTCAAGGTCTGGTATTTGTTAGTTCTAGGAGGAGAAAGTAACAGGTCGCTAACTTGTTGAATCGCGCTCTTGTTGAGTTTGGTAACCACTAAGTTTTGTTTAGCAGCATCGCCCAAACGCTGGCTTTCCACCGTGGCCTCAAACTGGACAAACCAGAGTCGCGGTTGGTCTGCCCAAAATTCCGGTATCCTTGACGATACTGTAATGCTTGCTAACGCTCTCTCACCCTCGCCCGAGTCTTGTGGATTCTCGGCCGGGGGCACGGAAGGCTGCACAGGAGGCTGCACGGGAGGCTGCACGGAAGGTTGCACTTGGGGTTGCACTTGGGGCAGCGCTATATCCAGAGGCATAGTCACTCGTAGTTATTTCACTCCAAAAAAAATATAATAAACAAAAATCAAAACACTAAGTTCGAGTTCAGTTCGGGGTCACCACTGTAAGTATATATGTGAGCCTATGATACTTATATCAGAAGGGATTTATTGTGAGAGAGAAATAACACACGTCAAGTACTTTACTCCGAATAATTGCGACTGCTAACTTATTAGGCGGACGCAGCCGCCACTAGTTACACCATGCAGTATGCACACATACACAACTGATATCTACATAGGTAGGTACAAATGTGTGTCCCTACAGTAAGTATGATTTGTGTTTTCAATTCCTCTTTTTATAAATAAATGAAGTTTGTTTAAAATGTACTCGACAACAATCCTAACAAACTTTATTAGAATACTGGATAGAGTATGCAAACGTACTAGAAGTTTTCTAAAAAGCTATTAACACTTGTAAAAATATCAATCCTTATATTCAAGAATGCTACTTTACAAGTATGTGATTTCGAAAAAGTATCGATATCGGTATGTTTCATTCCCCCCAGCGGCACCACCCGCGTTACACGTGCCGGCCGGCGGAATCCCCGATCGGGTTTGTCGTCGGGAGTGCATTACACAAAACACCGAGAGTACAGAAGATAACGTTCATACGTAGCGACGCGCACATACACATCGTTGACATGGAACAGGGTATAAATATCACTTTAGACCACGTAGTTCGGAAGGCGACGCGAGATTTTGTATCCGTGAACGGTGTTTAAGTGTCCGTTGTTATTGAGCGCGTTGTTTGAATGTTACCTTCTGTACTTTCTTTATTTGGTGTTTATGATCAATGACCCTTTGAATGAACTACGTTTTTACGAAATTATGATCATATGATTTTTATAGCGCGTCGTACGATTTTTAAACTTTGTTCATTTTATTTATTTGTTTAAGTTTTAGACATATGGAAATAATGATAATGTACTGATTCTTTTAGTTTACTAAACGTTAATAGACCTGTTTCCGTCGTTTTAAGCAATAAAACCGGATGTTTTTTTTACAATTTAAATTCGCAATTTGTCAATGCATAATGTAAGTACTGATACTCCCCTATCAATTTGTCGACTGATTTCAAAGTCATCCTGTATAAATTATTCGTTTCTTGTCTGCTCGAAAGAATAGACCCAGACATTGACGCACACCAACCCATCGAACAAGCCGGCTTTAGAGGTGGCTTCAACACAGCAGACCATATCCAAGTAGTTGACATGGTTATAGAAAAGTACTTAGAGTTCCGCAGACCGTTATATTTAGGTTTCATAGATTATAAAAAAGCTTTTGACTCTATTGCCCACAACAGCATCTGGGAAGCATTGAATGCACAAAATGTTAACAAAAAATACATAAACATCTTGAGAAATATCTACAATACCAGCACTAGCAGAGTTAAGACAGAATAGGCAAAAAAATTCATATAAAAAGAGAGGTCAGACAAGGTGACCCAATCTCACCAAAACTATTCATTGCTGCCCTACAACATATTATGAAAAATTTACCGTGGTCTAATCTAGGCATTAACATGAATGGAAAGTATCTAAACCATCTTCGATTCGCCGACGATATAATCCTGTTCTCGGAGAACCCACAACAATTACAGCTCATGATTAATGACTTACACCAAGCTAGCATAACAATAGGGCTAGAAATGAACCTAGATAAGACAAAAATATTGACTAATCACCACATGACATCTATTTTGGTAAATAACATAATAACAATAATAATCTTTATTTCATGATCAGAAGGTTACATAATTAGTGTGATTGAGATCTTCTTTTAAGTATACAATACCTGTGGCAGAAGATCTCAGTCTTCCTTATCCAAAATTATACATGATCTATAAACCTTAAGACTATGAAAGTGAAAAGTGCAAAATGGGAGTAAGATGAGTACCTACCTGGTGTGGTGTGTGCGTGTGTGTAGTGTATGAGTTTGTGAGCGCGTGTGAGTGTATGAGTGTTAGTGTGTAATGTTATGCCTTTGCAAAGTACTGTGATTATATGATTATATGGTTGGATGGAGAAGAGTTTCCGTTTCAGTATATGTTAGCGTTAGTAGCCAATCAGAGAGGATAATCTTACAATTATATTGTGTTTTATCATAAAATTTCATTTTTTTATTTATCGCGTTATATAGGAATGTGGATAGTGCTGTAAATTGACGTCTAGCAAATGTTGTACGTACTCTGTGCTTGTTGGTAAATGCTTGCTTTCTCCGTGTTGACATTATCTTAGGATCAAATACGGTATTTTTATGTTTTCTTAGAACTGAGTTAAGAATATATAGCTTTCTTACTGACAGGACACCGCTTAGTTTGTAGAGCTCTTCTGTGGGGAACCGGTATGGCTTAAAGTGCATGACTTTTAAAATTGCACGTTGAGCCCTTTCCACTCCCAAAAACTTAATCTTGGAGGCACCTCCCCAAATAGGTATGCAATAAGTAAGGATACTTTATCTCTATAGAGTACGTTGAGAAGTATGTCTATTTAGGTAAACAAATTTCCTTTAAAAAAGACAGAAATATAGAAGAAGTTGACCGAAGAATAGCCTTGACATGGAAGAAGTATTGGGCTCACAAAGAAATATTTAAATCAAATAATATCCCACTATCGTCGAAAAAAATAGTTATGGATTCTGAAATTCTACCATGTCTCACATATGGTTGTCAAACTTGGACTTTTGACATCAATACCCGAAACAAAATCCAAACTACACAAAGGAGAATGGAAAGAAGCTGCCTCAACATCAAACTAAAGGACAGGATAAAAAACACAGACATTCGCCACAGAACTAAAGTAACCGACGCTTTAACATTCGCACTGCAAAGGAAATGGAAATGGGCAGGCTACGTAGCCAGATACAGTGACGACAGATGGACCATTAGATCCATAGCGTGGCGCGGACCAAGAGGCACTAGAGTGAGAGGTCGCCCGCGCGCCAGGTGGGCTGACGAAATAGAGACGGTAGCGGGACCTAAATGGCTAGACATCGCAAAGGATAGAAGTCGCTGGATTTCCTTGGAGAAGGCTTTTACCCGTAGGGGGTCCGTATAGATTTATTTTATTTTATTAATACTATTTTTAGTAATGCTATTTTATTACACTTTTTCTTGTTATTAATTGATTGCCAGTTTTGATTTAATTAGATTTTAAATTATTATTATTTATTATCAATTTTATCAATTTGTAATGTTGTTAAAGATATTTTTATCATGTGTAATCCTAATATGTAATGCTTACACCGATTCATTTTAATTATGCTCCATTCTATATGGAATTAAATAAAGCTCTATTATTATTATTATACTTAAGAAAGTGTCCAAATTTCCAGCATCCAGTACATTGTGTTGCAGGGAATATAAAGGGATCTACTTTGAAACGGCAGCCACATGCAAGTACATAATGGAGGCAAGCTTGAGCCCTCGAAGCATACCCTAATTGTCTCACAATCAACCCATTTTTCATCCAAATTAATTTTTTTCAATCTTTTTACTGATAAGACTTTTGTGTTTGTCTCTAATATGGTTAAAATTTCAGATTCACTTAACTCTATATCAACTCCTCTAATAATACCAAAGGACATGGATGATTCATACGTCATCATACGTTTGTAGCCCATTCCTTCAAACTTCTCACATTTTAACAATAACTCCGCATATTTTTTCGACTCAAAGCGAATCAACTCTAAATGCAACTCAAGCAACTTTAAATGGACTTTTATATCTTATTCTTGTAATGTTTTTAATATTTTCATCTGGTAGTAATCTCGCAAAAGCCATTTGTTTCGGCAGAGCTTCAGTGCATGTAACACTGACTTCATTACATTTCTCATTCATTTGTATTTCATCTACCCTCATATTATTATTTTGTTTCTGTACTGAGTTTTGGTTATTTTCAATACCTGTTGAGTAACTCCTGATAAATCGTTTAGGTTTTCTTCCTAACACTGTTATAAAGTCGTCTTCTCTTTCCTTCCTTTTTTTGGAATTTCTTTTCATATTCCCATCGTCATTATCCAATTCGTTAATAGTATTTAACGCCTGTTCACATTATCGAAGTATTTCTAAGTCACTGTTATCACTATCAACCTCGGAATTATCGTCCTCATCCTTTTCGTCCATTTTTGAAGGGGGTATTTATAAAAGTGCCGGCACAAAGAAGCAATTGCAATCACACGACCGCTCTGCACAATCGCCCGCGCGAGACTGATCCGGTCCAATTAAGGCCCGATAGAAGCGTCCATGCAGTTCCTTGCCCTTCCATATTTCCCAGCGGTTATCAATACCAAGTATCACAGGTTTACGCTAGTTCTCTTTTGCCAGAGCAAGCAGGGTGAGCCCGTTGTCCATGGCAACTACATCTCGGTGCATATCAGCGTCCACGTGAAGGAAATATTCCCTGAGGTTGCATACCTCGCGGTTGTGGAGGGTCTTGGCATTCAGGAAACCACGACCCCCACACTTCCGCGGGATACACAACCTCATCACTGACGAGCGCGGATGATGCATTCGAGATGCAGTCAACAGTGACCGGACTCTCCTCTCCAAGGCGTCCAATTCGGTCGGAGTCCACTTAAGTATGCCGAAGGAGTACATTAGGAGCGGCATAAGCCAACCGTTGCAGGCGCGCACCTTGTTGCCGCCTGAAAGAAGACTGTTAAGAACTTTTTTAAGACGCTTTTTTTAGAAGAAGCGCTCCTGCAACGCTTGTTTTATATACGCATTATTAATACCCAAAGCCTGCGACATACCTAAGTATTTGTAGGTGTCAGTCCCGGAGAGTTATCGAAGTTGAGTGGAATCAGGAAGCTGTATTCCCACGGATTCCATCACCCTCCCTTGCTTTACATGCATCACCGCACATTTATCCACCCCAAATTCCATCCTGATGGAGCTGCTGAAGGCTTTGGTTACCTTCAGCAGATCCATCAGTTGTGTACTGCTGGTGGCAAATAACTTAAAGTCATCCATGTATAGCAAGTGAGATATCCCCTGACCTCTCCGCAACTTATAGCCTAGTCCTGAATCCTCCAGTAGGGTACTGAGTGGGTTCAGAGCCAGACAGAACAATAATGGACTCAGACTGTCGCCCTGGAAAATTCCCCGCTCGATCTTCACAGGCTCACCGTTGCCCAGAGTCCGGCGACACCCTGGATAGTGAAGGACTATTCTCCATTGCCCCATACACGACCTCAAGAAGGTACACAGAGTTGCATTAACTTTGTACAACTCCAGCACCCTCAGGAGCCATGTATGTGGCACAGAGTCGTAAGCCTTCTTATAGTCTATCCAACATTCGACAGACTCTTGCGGCAACGGTGAGCCTGTTCACTAATAGTCTAGACTCATGAGGAAAAGCTCCTTAGTACCACGGGACCCACGCTTACACCCATTCTGAGATAGTGACATGATGTTATTGTCTTCGATATGTTTATTAATTTTGTTTCTCAGAATGGATGTAAGCAACTTATACAACGTTGGAAGGCACGTTATTGGTCTATAGTTCTTGGGAGCTATGGTACTATCTTGTGGAGCAAGTGGGTAATGCCTTTTGTCATAAAGTCCGGTAACGAACTGGACTCCAGTGATGCTTGGAACCGACAAGCCAAGCAAGCATGTGAGCTACGTAGCCACTTAATCCAGAAGTTGTGCAATCCATCGGGGCCCGGTGACTTCCAATTTGGTAACTGTTGGGCTGCTAGGGCTACGTCTTCAACAACGATATTAGGTGTCGGCATTTCTGCAATGGGCTCACATGCTCGCTCAACAACTCGCATCCAATTACCTTCGGTGTGGACGACGGGTACCGACCAGATGTTGCGCCAGCAAGTCTCCATAGCATCATCATTCGGCAAGCACCCATCGTCACCACCGGGATCCGCTCGCGCCCATGTTCGATAAACCCACTTCTGATCACTTTTGAACATGCGGTTCTGGATGTATCTCTCCCCACGTATCCTGTATCTACGAATACGGTTTGCCCACGCATAAATATTTTGTTTGTAGTAGTCAATGCGCTCCGTGACCCGAGTGGCATATTCGTGGGGCCCAATGCCGGTCCCCATAAACGCTCGGTTCACATAGCGCATTATCTTTGGGCGTGTATTGCCCGACCTAAAGCATATTAGCTTGCCGATGAGTGCCCTAGACTCGCCGATACGCCTTTCAATTCTGCACTGCCACGCAGGCTCGGCTGCTTTTGGTCGCGTAGGCGTGTCCTGGGGAAACTTGACACAAGCTACGCTACATGCCGCAATGGCGGCGCAGTACATAATTGAATGCGCATCAGCCAAACTGTTGCACGAGTCAAAATAACTTCTCAACTGTAAGTCCAGGGCACACACCAGCGCTATATTTTTTCTATGTGTGGACACACAAGGTAGGCGTGGCCTGTTTGACTGCGTGGAGCGATACTCCCGAAGCGCATCCTCAAAAGTGCTCCTCAGTAAATCATTGCAATGGGTACTCACAGTGGTAATAACATCATACACTTCCTCATCGACGCACCTAGGGGCTACTGAAGCTGTAGCGGCGGCGGTTTCAACTACATCCGATGAGGTAGGTACGAGGCGGTTGCACTGTGCGTCCGAGCGTAGCCTCTCAAGTACGTCATCCCCCAGCATACGATTCCGCTGGATGGCACGCACTTGATCCGACAGTCGTTGAACTGAAACGTTGAGAGATGGTTCAAAGGTCTGAAAGAAAGCAAGTATCCGACTACGATACGCAATGAGGTTAGTACCTCCCTCTGTAGCCGCAAAATATGCGCGCATCATCATTTCGTTAATGGATTCCATCCATCGCATGCGCTGCACATTACCACCGGTAGCGGGGGCCCTATTCGCAGCCGGTGAGCCACGGGGTCCCAAGCCTGCCGGGGGCCGGCCTCTTCCTCGACGACGCGCAGGTGTTTGTGACGCCACCGGGGAGAAAAACTCGTCGCTCGAGCTCGACGCAACTGCAACCGCAGCTGATGTACTGTCTGACCTGACATGATCCTGGCCAGGCGGCTGCAAGGCGAAGCTGGGCAACGAGCCCGGAGATGAAAGGCGTGCCTTTGTTTTGGCTCTTGTCCACATCGTCTAGTATACATATTTTAAAGTTACACGGTTGTTATGGTTACACATTTATCCACATCACACTTTTTTTTTTTGTTGCTCTTCATTGTGTTTAGTGCTTATTTACGCTGTTAATCTATTGTGTTTAATAATGGAATATTAAAATATTTTCTGAAGAAAAAACTGACTGACATGTTTGCGGTTGCCATGGTATTATTATTATTATAATATGTGCTTTAAAAAATGTTTTATTTTTAAAACATGGTGTATTGATAATAAAATTTTGTAATGAAATAAATATTGTTTTTTCTTATGTTGCATACTATCCTACTCCTTGCCTTAAAATATTTTTAATAAGAACATTATTAAAGTGTAAACAAACGATGCATTTGAAATTCAATCGCTAACTGCTGATGAATATTATGTGTAGAAAATTGTGGGTTCTGGATCATATCGTATGTGTGGAGGATTGAGGGTTCTGGATCATATTGTATGTGTGGAAAATTGGGGGTTCTGGATCATATTGTATGTGTGGAGAATTGGGGGTTCTGGATCATATTGTATGTGTGGATAATTGGGGGTTCTGGATCATATTGTATGTGTGGAGAATCGGGGGTTTCAGAACCCCCAATTCTACCCTACTTAACTATGTTATTTTACGTGTTTGGTGACCTTGTATTTATTTTTTAAATTCGGTTTAATTATTTTTGTCGTAAAAAAGTTTTTTTAAGACTGTGTTAGATTTTACATAGGGGTCGTAGCGATTTGTGATAAAATACTAAAGCTTTTATTGTTGAACTACGTAGAAGTCCTACGACTCCTTCTTGTAGAAGTCCTACGACTCATCGTAGTAGTACTACGACTCATTGTAGACCACTACGACTCATCGTAGAACTACACTTACTACTGTGTCAGGATATTTGGATTATATACCCAATCAGTTGCAATCTAACCTTATCAATCAGTATAGTATCAATAGGGAATAGAATAAATTAGGGAGGTAAATAATACAAAGGAATAAATGACAAGTATCATATAATATTTTCAACCTAGTTTGGTCTAGTTGTATCAAAGGTTTCATAATAGCCAGTCTCCTAATAAACATTTGCCGTACTACATTTCATACATCCTAAATACAATATACCACAGATACTTTCTAACATAACCAATTCACAACATTATTGCAATGTACGACCATATCGCTGTAGAACAGCTGATAAGTATCACACCAGGCAATATTCATCAAATCATATCACATTGCAATATATTGTTATTAGTCAATATCTATACATAATACACAATAATAGGATATCAGCACAAAAGAACCAGCAATAAGTATAATCTGAATCGGATCGTACCTGTATCCACAAATGTTGCAATCAGACTGAGCCTCGACCACAATCTGTCAGTCCTTTTATAGAACAAATACACTTAATATTAAAGAACATGTGGGTACTTCGCCAATACTTTTAATTATTATACTTCAACCCATAAAATTATTTAATACACCGAATTATGTTATTTAAATAAATGAATAATAATAAAACTATTACACAGATAAAACACACTACCTTTTAATTTTCAAAAAGAAGTGAAATATCACAACAACAATATTTGACGTTTCAAGCAGTACCTACATTTGTGACCAGTGGATATTTATTGTTTTAATTCATTTATAATACTGTGTGGTGCTTTTATAATGTGTTATAATCATCTTAAGTAATTTACATGTTAATTACAACATAAACTGTAAGTACTTGTACTTTGTCATAACCTATTCCTGATACAAATTATTGTTCAGGTTACTAAAAACACAATTGACATATAGACATGGCTACTTGCATATCCATGGCTATTGTTATAATTTAAACAACCTGTACCTACTTCTATAATGTCAATTTACTCTGCCATAACGTATTCCGTTATTCTAATGTACAAATACTGTCACATATTCTACAGTTAACAACGTTACAGTGGTATTTAGGATTCCTTATTAAAGTGGTCATTATGTCTACGATTTATTGACAGGCTAAACAAATTCATCAAACATATTCATCCCTTAGTACACAGGTATAATATTTACCTGAATTTATTTATTACGATGGTTATTTATCTATGTAAATAGCGATTAATATATCCCTTATCTATCACGGCCATACTGACTTATACTTCGCTCTCGAAGTATAAACAGACACACACACACACACACACACACACACACACACACATTTGTAAATATATAAATACTAGCCTCTGACCCTGACATGCCATACCTATCATCTGCCGCACATGACTTCCAGTATAGCATCAGGCCAATGACCGACCGGCAGATATATTGTCTAATTAGCCTCTGGCCTTGACATGTTAGTCCTACCACCCGCTGCCAGTGATATTACAGACTAACATCAGGGCAGGGACCGACCAGCGTATACATTGTTTAATTAGCCTCTGGCCTTGACATGTTAGTCCTACCACCCGCTGCCAGTGATATTACAGACTAACATCAGGGCAGTGACCGACCAGCGGACTCCTTTTTTGTCATTAAGTCAAGGATCAAGTTCCAAACGAATATTAAGTCAAAGTCGTTTATAAGTCAAAGAATAGTGTCAAAATTAAAGCTGATAAAATTCGTAAACATTCCTTAGACTCGTAATAGAGAGAACTTCAACAACTCTTCTCTTAAGGTTCAACAAATTAATTAGCCTCTGGCCTTGACACGTTAGTCCTACCACCCACTGCCAGTGATATTACAGACTAACATCAGGGCAGTGACCGACCAGCGGACTCCTTTTGTTTTTGTCGTAAAGTCGAGGATCGAGTCTCAAATGAATATTCAGTCAAAGTCGTTTATAAATTCGTAAACTTTGCATATACTCGTATATTATAATAACTTTCACAACTGTTAAGGTTTAACAAATGATAATTAAAACGCGTCTAGATCTAGAAATAAAATAGTAGGAATCATTTTGTTTTTTTTTTCTACCAGTTTCTCGGTGACAATGAGTAATCAAACTCAATCATTTTTAAATGAGATCATTTTTAAGCAAAGTAAATCAAATCACCCTGCAAATAAGCAATACAGCGGACTATTACTATAACCTTGCACAAATACGCAACTAGTCATGTGTACGGGATGACTTGAAACAGTCCTAGTGTCGAGCCAAAGAAACTAATTATCACAAAATAAACGAAAATGGATTCAAATATAAAAGCAAAAATATCATCGAAATGTATGAACACTCAAGCATTGCACTTAAAAACGGTTTTGTATAATATACAACTTATTAGCCACTTTGCTTTTTAAATGTCTAGTTTACCAGTCCAACATATTTGCTACTATGCTTCTTAAACGTCTTGTTTACCAGTCCAACATATTTGCTACTATGCATTTTAAATGTCTAGTTTACTAGTTCAACATATTTGGTACACAAACATTTACAATGGACACCTGTGTTGTTTTTTTCTTGTACGGTACCGTAATACTTGGCAAAAAGAAAAAAAATTGGGAAATACAAAATATTTCTAAAGGCAATTTTGGACTTAGGGTTTAAACCCTCAATTTTTTTATTATTTTTTTTTTGAATATCAGTGTTTTTTCTATGAGTACTCAATATAAAATTTATATCAATCTATGTACTCGGTAGTTACTTGATACTCTGAACCGTTCTTTATACAAAAATCTTGATATATTTTTTCCCATTTACCGTTATTTTTTTCGGTACTAAAGATTTAACCATTTCTTTTACTATTTAAAAAAAATAAGAAACGAAAAATAATATTAAAGCAATGAATGAAGTTACAATCATAGCATGGAAATACTCAAATGTTTTTAAAAACCATTTCATTATTAGAGCATTTGGAGCTGTCAATATCCTTTTTTTTCCAAATGTCCTTTTATCAAACTGTCCTTTTATCAAACTGTCCTTTTATCAAACTGTCCTTTTATCAAACTGTCCTTTTATCAAACTGTCCTTTTATCAAACTGTCCTTTTATCAAACTGTCCTTTTATCAAACTGTCCTTTTATCAAACTGTCCTTTTATCAAACTGTCCTTTTAACAAACTGTCCTTTTAACAAACTGTCCTTTTAACAAACTGTCCTTTTTATCAAACTGTCCTTTTTATCAAAACGTCCTTTTATCAAGACATCCTTTTATCAAAACATCCTTTTATCAAAACATCCTTTTATCAAAGCATCCTTTTATCAAAACATCCTTTTATCAAAATATCCTTTTATCAAAACATCCTTTTATCAAAACATCCTTTTATCAAAACATCCTTTTATCAAAACATCCTTTTATCAAAACATCCTTTTATCAAAACATCCTTTTATCAAAACATCCTTTTATCAAAACATCCTTTTATCAAAACATCATTTTATCAAAATGTACTCTATAGGTTATCTTACATGTACATAAGTTCAGAGCATGTAACTAAGTTCAGAGCATAACAGGAAATCGAAAAACAGGCGAAAAATAAAAATGAATTACTAATGTTTGTTTTTGTGCACAAACAAACTAAAAATCGCATTGATTTTTAATATTTAAATATTGCCATTAAACTTTTTAGATGGAAATAAATACAATTAAAAGAAATGTATCAATATTTCGTTCACATTAGAAGAAACAAAAATGAAATTCGCCGGGTGTATAGAAATAAAGTCATTGTCAAAGACTATTTGTGTAAAAAAAAATTTTATTTTTTCAAACAAAAGTATATGTAGGTGGTTTATTTGCCTTAACATCAATTGAGTATATCTATCGAGTGACAGAAATTTAATTGTCAGGTATATTGTTTATGTCGTCGGCCTATACTGTTAACAAAACAATTAGTTAGGCATTTCATTGTATTTCGTCAGCTAAAGTCTTAAAATGTCAAAATATATTTTTAGACATCAAATTATCTAGAGGCATCTATTTTATCACATAAACTCAATATGCGATGGGATTTATCCCGCATTTGTTAAACGTTTTGAGTACTTATTCATAAACAATTTGTTATTCGATCTGTCAAAGCTAGTTTTATTATTTAACTATAATAATCAAAATCCACCAGTACACTCGTAGGTAAACGTAAAACTAACGTCTTTGTTAAATGCAATTTTTTTCTTGAGTCGATATGAATGTCAATTTGTACTACTGGCCTATTAGCTTTATATGGACATTTAATAGAAATGTTTAGTGACTCACGATTGTCATCAATCCGCTCGGTCAATCTGACATCAATATATAGTTATTTATAGTCATGGTCTCATACTCGGTCTATTTTTACTTTTGGGTAAAAGGTAATTACATTGTCACAGTACTTTCAATTTCATTTCAACGATAAAACATTTATGATAACCCAATATGCAATTCAACTTCAATCCATGTTAATATAGCCTAACTCATAGCACAAAATCAATTTTGATTCTATTCTCATTTTCTCAACTATTCACACATTTACCTCAACAAAGCAAACATAATAGTAAATACCTCTCCGAGTATTTCATACTCAAACATAATCCATGTTTTCTGCTCCGCTTTTTACTCGACTGGAGAATTCCACTGGAGGAATATCGGGAGCGAACCACGGGAAAAAAAAAACAGCCAGCGTTGTAGATCAGCTCTGGTAGTTGCCGAAGTAGTAAAAGCAGCAACACCAGCAATATTGCAGTACGACTCGGAAGAAGCAATCCCGAGCAGCGGTAACCATTCTGAAACTTACAACAGTTGTATTAGTTATGTGGCCAATGAGAACTTATCCAACTTCTGATGTTAGATTTTACATAGGGGTCGTAGCGATTTGTGATAAAATACTAAAGCTTTTATTGTTGAACTACGTAGAAGTCCTACGACTCCTTCTTGTAGAAGTCCTACGACTCATCGTAGTAGTACTACGACTCATTGTAGACCACTACGACTCATCGTAGAACTACACTTACTACTGTGTCAGGATATTTGGATTATATACCCAATCAGTTGCAATCTAACCTTATCAATCAGTATAGTATCAATAGGGAATAGAATAAATTAGGGAGGTAAATAATACAAAGGAATAAATGACAAGTATCATATAATATTTTCAACCTAGTTTGGTCTAGTTGTATCAAAGGTTTCATAATAGCCAGTCTCCTAATAAACATTTGCCGTACTACATTTCATACATCCTAAATACAATATACCACAGATACTTTCTAACATAACCAATTCACAACATTATTGCAATGTACGACCATATCGCTGTAGAACAGCTGATAAGTATCACACCAGGCAATATTCATCAAATCATATCACATTGCAATATATTGTTATTAGTCAATATCTATACATAATACACAATAATAGGATATCAGCACAAAAGAACCAGCAATAAGTATAATCTGAATCGGATCGTACCTGTATCCACAAATGTTGCAATCAGACTGAGCCTCGACCACAATCTGTCAGTCCTTTTATAGAACAAATACACTTAATATTAAAGAACATGTGGGTACTTCGCCAATACTTTTAATTATTATACTTCAACCCATAAAATTATTTAATACACCGAATTATGTTATTTAAATAAATGAATAATAATAAAACTATTACACAGATAAAACACACTACCTTTTAATTTTCAAAAAGAAGTGAAATATCACAACAACAATATTTGACGTTTCAAGCAGTACCTACATTTGTGACCAGTGGATATTTATTGTTTTAATTCATTTATAATACTGTGTGGTGCTTTTATAATGTGTTATAATCATCTTAAGTAATTTACATGTTAATTACAACATAAACTGTAAGTACTTGTACTTTGTCATAACCTATTCCTGATACAAATTATTGTTCAGGTTACTAAAAACACAATTGACATATAGACATGGCTACTTGCATATCCATGGCTATTGTTATAATTTAAACAACCTGTACCTACTTCTATAATGTCAATTTACTCTGCCATAACGTATTCCGTTATTCTAATGTACAAATACTGTCACATATTCTACAGTTAACAACGTTACAGTGGTATTTAGGATTCCTTATTAAAGTGGTCATTATGTCTACGATTTATTGACAGGCTAAACAAATTCATCAAACATATTCATCCCTTAGTACACAGGTATAATATTTACCTGAATTTATTTATTACGATGGTTATTTATCTATGTAAATAGCGATTAATATATCCCTTATCTATCAACTGCGTTCCCCAGTCGCTCGGTCTTAAAAACTCTGTAGTAATTTTGTCACTAGGCTCTTAGTTGTTCTAAGCTGCTTAAAAGCTGTCGCGGCCCTGGTCGACATTCGGGATGTCCTCGGTATATTGGCGCGTTAGTGGTGAAAGAAAGAAAATATTTTTTATTTGTCACAGTGAAATTACAAAAAAATAAAATTTTAAAACAAGTAGGTACTATCGGCCAAAAGTCTGGTATTCCTCCATTTGGACAAAAATCGCTTGCGCCCGAACTATATGAGTGTATGTGTAACTCCGCCTCCTTCAACACAATTGTAACTTAGATTAGTATAGAACGCACGCCCTTGCATCATAAGTTATTTTATATTTTTGTTTCAATAATTTTTAAGCGCCTAAAAGGGACAATATATATGAGTGATAGTGTCTATACGACAGTGAAAGGTAGTAAGTTGTGGAAGAGATAAAGTATTCGAGACCACGAGCATTTCATATTTTTTTATATGTATTTAGTAAATTATTTAGTAATTTAAGTATATATATTATGTAATTAATTACAATTATATTATTTAATAATGGTCAGCCTGTTTATTTTAAACGGGATTTTTTTTTTATATTCTGATGAAATATTATTATATGAAGTCAAGACAACAAAAATACTTGTTAATTCTATCGCATACCATTAAAAGTGACTTAAAATTAAAATTAAAAATACTTATTATCACAATGCTTTTCTCCCTATTGTTTTTATAAGACGAGTCTCCCATACTAAGTCAGCGTATCGAAAGCATCAGTATATATTATGAACATGTTGAATAAAGCAGCAGTAGTAAGTTATCCCTCTCAAAATTAAATCCACGATATATAGGTATTTTGGCGAGTTGATCACTTACTTACTATAAGAGCCGTGCGGTTGAAATGTTACGGAAGTTGACATTTATTATAATAATTTTAAAAAGACATCCAAATAGACATGATGTAGTATGGGTATTCCCTATTTTTAGCAAACATTAAAAGTCTAGCACTTAAATGATGAAATTTTTCCTCCATACATTTAAATTAAATTGAACACTTAAAACTAATACTGGACTTAACTGAACCTTAAAAAATCTACTTTGTAATTAAAACTAACCGCGTTTCGTAAGACAGCTAAAGTAATGCTAAAAAAAGAAAACTGCTCAACCTTAAAGTGACATTAATCGTAATCGTAAAAAAAAAAAAATCTCGTGCGTAAAAAGAGGCAAGAGACGTAAACCATGCACCGAAAGCAAAGTGCAACTAAAATAATTCCATTGCGTTTCTTCCGTAAAAGGAAGGGTAATGATTGGCTTAGGTGAATTATGAGCAGGACAACGGTTTGAAGCTTGTGCAAACACACTCATAGAAGTTTTCTGTTATAGGTAACACCGCGGAGCATCGTGATAGTACATTAAATGTGATTTGGTGCCGGAAAAATAGGATCTACTTTAGCTATTGTTGCCAGTCCGAAAACTGCAACGCTGATATTCTCGTAAGCCCTATTTTTGTTTTTGTTGCCGCTGTCACTTACAGCAATCCAAAAAGCTTAAACTAAAATTAATAAAATTACAAAACATGACATTTTTGTTTTATGATAACCAGCAATGTGGGATTGAGTCCCACATTACTAGCAATCTTGTTAACCCCTCCAGCTAAGCTCAAAGACTTGTGTTAGGAGTGGGTTCACGTCGGTAGTATAATATGAAAACAACTATCTAAAATATATTTACGTATAAAAGTAGAGATACATAAAATATGTTAATAGATCTAATATATAAAATTCTCGTGTCACAGTTTTCGTTGCCATACTCCTCCGAAACGGCTTGACCGATTTTGATGAAATTTTGTGTGCATATTGGGTAGGTCTGAGAATCGGACAACATCTATTTTTCATCCCCCTAAGAGTTTGTTTGTTTGTTTGAACGCGATAATCTCAGGAACTACTGGGCCGCATTGAAAAAATATTTTATTGTTGGATAGCCCATTTATCGAGGAAGGCTATAGGTTATAACATCACGCTACGACCAATAGGAGCGGAGCAGCAATGAAAAATGTTGTAAAAAAAAAAAGGGAAAATTTACGTAGACGAAGTTGCGCGGGTCAGCTAGTATATTATAAAAAAATATATGTACTCGTATATATTTTTATTCTAAATAACATACTTAACACTCGTGGACAGAGAGTGATTTTACGTCATTATTTGAGATTTTGATACGGCAGAACGGTGAATTTAAAAGCGATTTTTGTACAGAAATTTATTGTGGCACTCTAGAACACAAATTAAACTGAAATCAAATACTGAGTGCAACGAAACATAGGACTAGTCACGTCCCTCTCCATCCCATTTGTTATATTTTTTTTTAAATTTTAATGAAAAATTTCAACACAGTGGTGATGGAAAACAAAAAACGTTACATGAATTAAAACAATTAAAGAGTATAATAATAGTGGTAGCTTATTGTGTGCCAACAAGTAGTTTTTGTAATGTTTGTTGAAACACCGTACCGTTTTCAAAGTCAGAAATGGAGGCAGAAGAACATTTCAACAACTGGAGGCAGCGTACCTAAAGCTACTGTGAAAGCTGCGGTTTTATGTTTGGAATAGATATTAGGTAATCGGAGGCTCTTGTAATAATAATAATAATATTTTTTGACATAAAGTTCATACAAAAGTTGTGAATTCTCTGGGCCCAGAACTAGTATGAACTGTATTTCAGAGTCCAGTGTCTTCGCCTAATAGTCATTAATATAAATAGGTTAAACAAACAAAGGATATAATATAGATATATCTTAATCGTAATTTACCTATTATTAGAAACTCTTATTTTTTATATAGGTAAATTGGTTTTCCTGTACCTATCACACTAAACACTAAAGTAGTCAAATATAGCTTGCGCCTTGAGAATATATTTATCAGGCCCCCACATTGAAACAGAAGCGGGCACAAGCATTTTGAACACGTTGAAGGAGCCTTTCTTTCTGTACGGCTTAGCAAGCAGGGCTTAGCAAGCAGGTTTTGCAGCGCTTGGATAATATAAGCGATTCACACAGCATTATGCGCACATCGACACTGATGTATGGCCGGATTCTATATAGGAGTTTGAGCCGATAGAAACAGTTTCTCACAACTTCTACAATGTGTGACTAAAATGTAAGTCCATCAAAAATCACTCACAAGTTACGGGTTCTATGAGACACCCAGCTACCTTGACCTGAGGTTTTCTGTCAATGATTTTTTGTATAACATCCTTGGAGCCCAGTATCATATATTTTGTTCTTAGAGGATCTAAGACCAAGAAGTTATTTAAAATGCATTGATTCTACTCAGGTCTTCGTTCATTTTAGGGATGGCCTTATTGCAATCCTGTGGCTAAAAGGATGTATAAATTTGCAGATCGTCAGCATACAGATGGTACTTACGGTGGATTATTGTGGTAACAATATCACTTGTGTAAAGAATAAACAAGAGTGGCATAAGATTTGTTACTTCGTACGACTCTTTGTTACTTCACCCACGGAAGACACTGTCACTTTTAAATACCTACGCCAAAGAAGTGATAGGTACCTACCGCGAAATACGTAATTAATTAAGTAATTATGCAAGTATCCATGATTTAATTTTATTTAACGTTTGTTTGGCTGCCGTCGTGGCATTATCATGGCAACTAGTCAATGTGTTCATTCATACTTACGAATACGTAAATCAACGCCTCAGGGAATTATTTTTAGTACACTTAAGTTTACTCATTAAAGTTTGCCGCCTTAATTCAAACTCATTCTGTATATTAAGATTATAAAGACTTTTGAAAGTATAATTCTAAGATGTATTTATTAAGTTAGAAAATAAGAAAACGCAAGAATTTGGCCGAAAAAGATATAATCAAATATCATATGATTTTTTAGATATACAGAATGACTTATGCAGCACCATTTATGTTGTAAAAAACACATCGAATTTTATTGTTTATAACGATGATGGTGACAGGTTTATAATGGTTTTGTAAACTAAAAGAATCAGTACATTATCATTGTTTCCTTATTATGTCTAAAACTTAAACAAATAAATGATCAAAGTTTCAAAATCGTACAACGCGACATAAAAATCATATGATCATAATTTCGTAAACACGTAGTTCATGCAAAGGGTCATTGGTCATAAACACCAAATAAAGAAAGTATAGAAGGTAACCTTTAAATAACGCGCGCAATAACAACGGACACATAAACACCATTCACGGACACGAAATCTCGCGTCGCCTTCCGAACAACGTGGTCTAAAGTGATCTTTAATACCCTGTTCTATGTAAACGATGTGTATGTATGCGTGGCTAAGTATGAAGGTTACCTTCTGTACTCTCGGTGTTTTGTGTAATGCACTCTCGACGACAAACCCGATCGGAGATTCCGCCGGCCGGGCCGGCACGAGTAACGCGGGTGGTGCCGCAGGCAGGAATGAAACGTACCGACATCGATATTTTTACTCGAAATCACATCGGTGTAAAGTATCGGTGCATTCTCGAATGTAAAGAATTGATATTTTTACAAGCGTTCATAGTTTTTTAAAATTAACCAATTTAAAATTTCTAGTACAATCGTACTAGAAATTTTAAATTGGTTAATTTTAAAAACTTTATAAAGCATACTCTATCCAATATCCTAATAAACTAAGAATTAAAGGTTGTTGTTGAGTACAATTTCAACAAACTTCACCTATATAAAAAAAGAGGAATTGAAAACACAAATCATACTAAGAACAATACATTAATACTAACACAGTATGCGAGTCAATTTAGTCCTCGTAAGTACAAGTATGAGTAAATAAGTGCCAGTTTGTAAAAAAATAAGAAATGATCCATTATCTACGGAAATATCGATAAATTTCATTTGCTCGCATAGTATCATCCCTTGCCGGCGGCGCCAGCGCATGCCAATCGTTACTACTGTAAATAAATAATTTCACCAGTCGGATGAAAACCTGATGACGTGACGGTCGCATGCGCTGATTATAGTAATCCTTTGTGTAGCTTTCGAAGTTGTATACTGTTAAGTGATATGTTTTCGAAGATGCCTGGGGGGACGAGAAGAACAGTGAACTTTTTGATAACCAACCATTTTTAAATATGGTGATTTGGTATAGCCAAACTAACAATTTAAAAGAAACGCAGTGAAGATGGTGGGAAAATTATCCACACCAAAACCAACCGTCCTTACAGAGGATACTAAGCGCCACTCAAAATCTTTTGGACTTCGGTGGTTTTCATGTTTCCACCCATGCCCAAGCTAGAGGAAAAAAGTCCAAAGCCGGTAAAAGTATAAAGGAAAAATTGGCCTTACTTGTTTTCGCGGCATGATAGGTAGGTTAGGTACAGATAGTTTGTCGACTCGTTACTTGCTTGGTATGGCAACGTTGCACTGTCTGTATTCATTCATGCTCACGGAAACAAAAAAGGGCGACGCATGGAATTACTCACTAGATACTTAAGTTTTTTTTGTTTTTTAAAGTATCATAGAACATTAATATTTTGTTCTAATAATATGTCCTAAAAGTTCTTGGATACATGCAGGTTTACTTAATGAAGTTTGTGGACTCAATTCAAAGTCATCTTAGGACTCCAAATAATTAAACAATAATTTGTTCAAACACAATTTATTTAAGGTTTTAATGTAAAGAAAACTTATAATTATCATAAAGCTATAAATATTATGTAATATTTTTATTTATTTACTAGCAACTCTCCAGTTTCTTTAAGATTTTTAGCTTTAATGCCTCTCATACTATCAGCTATTTCTTGCATTGTTTTATCTTTAGTTTCAGGTAAATATTTATATAGAATACCTACGAGTGTCGACAAACATATTCCAAAAAATAGAAAGAATCCGTGCATTCCAAATATTTTAAACAGCAGAGGTGTATTTTTCATTAAAATAGCTATCGACGTTTTGGTTGTAAGACAAGTCAAACAAAAAGCTAAATTTCGAGACTTGGTAGGCACTATCTCTCCATAAAAAGCCCATCCCATACTCAAAGGACCGCATCCTGCGGCTAAAGAATATGCAGATAAAAACACCAAAGTGATGTATTTGTTCTCAATTATGATACTCAACTTAATGAGATATAAATACAGTGATAATCCGAACAGAAATGCAGCTACTATAGATGAACTTACTAGTACCATGGTACGTCTTCTTAAAAACTTAGTTAATATACATCCTGCGTACATACTGAATACTGTAACACCATCTAATATTAACATTCCGGTGTACGCTGTCGATTCACTTTTTGTGATTTGTTTTATAATGTCTAAAGCATACACAATACATAATCCCTTTCCACTGTAATGCGTAATACTTATTAATGCAACTGATATTAAAGTAGGTTTGTAGAATTCTTCTGATTTAATGGTCATCCACAAATTATTAATTTGGTCTTTAGAGTAATATGTTGTGCTGCCAGAATCAATTCTGTGATCTTTTTGTGAATTAATCAATGTTTCTAGTTCTCTCTCTGATTCTTCGTCACAACCTTTCAACCATCGATGTGCAGTTGCACATTCTTCAAATTTACCTTTACTCGCCAGCCAGTAGGGTGACTCTGGCCACATAAATAGTGTCAAAACCATATACGATACACATACCATTCCAAACAGCGGTATTATCTTCCAATAAAAAAATGTTCCGATTGCGTTTGACGCCCAAACACCCCAAAATGATGACGCCGCATTAATTAACATAAACGTCCCTCTGTATCTCGGCGATGTGAACTCAACAAAGATCATAGGTAAAATAACCATTTGTGAAGCACCATAAAATGATTGAATAATTTGACTTATCATTATATGGGTGATATTTGAGCTAAAATACAATAGTATATACGCTGCTAATATATCTATAATACTAATCATGATGGTGATTTTCTTGCCGATCGCATTTGCTATAATAGATACGATTACAATGAAGGGAATGGCGCTTAAAAATATTACAGAACCTGCAATAAATAAATAACAAAAAAATTAAAAAATCATATTACATATTTCAATTATTGAATCAAAGTATCTTACTTAGCCATGCTGTCATATCTTCTGTGATTATATAAGTTGAATTTATTTCCTTTCTTAATTGGGGGATAAACACAGTGGGTGCTCCTATAGACAATCCATACACGAACATTGAAGTAAATGCGCCACTGCATATCAGTAACTGAAATGCAAACACAATGAATGATTAAAAAGAAAACCGCGATATTTTTTATTTAACGCGAAATTTGTTCTGTACCTACCATTGCAAGGAAGGTTTTGGGCCTCTTTAATAATATATTTTATTAGTTTTTTACTTATAATGTTTTTGATGTGAGCAACATAATATAAAATTTGATGTAATATCCATTAAAATCAAAAACACAATATTAGAAAACAAAATTGAAATATTACAGTCCAAGATCAGCAGCACCACACTTGATGATACCAATACAAATGAAACCATCATATCCAAAATTAGTGATCGCGAATTTAGAAGTAAAAATATAATACTGGTTGGATTACCGGAACAAACCGTTTCTAATCAAGAAGAAAGAATGGAGAAAGACAATAGTGAAGTGTCTAAAGTCTTAAGAAAGATTGTATGTGATTGCCCGAAACCTGAAAGAACCATAGGACTTGGAAACTATAACTCCAAAAAAAACCGTCCTATTAAAGTGATTTTAAAATCTAAGGAAACAGCTGTAAATTTATTGCGAAATAAGAACAATTTAGGAAGGGAGCTGAAAATATACCCTGATCAGACACCGCAGCAACATAAGTGCTTAATAAATGTTCAAGAACAATTAAAGTGTGAACATGAAAAGGGCAATAATCACCTAACTATAAAATATATCAGAGGGATTCCAAAGATAGTTGATTCAGCATCAAAAAACTAAGTATATTGAAAAATAATCAATCTACATATAATCAAAACCTTCCATTCTCTGGAAATAATACTATCTCATACCAAATTGCTGATTGTCACAAAGCTGTTACAACTAGCAGAACATCTATTAGATTCTTATATACAAATGCTCGTAGTATTGTAAAACCTGGCAAACTTGATGAACTTACATGTATGGTCAAATCTTTTAAAAATCGCTTGGATGCCATTATTTTGACAGAAACCTGGATAAAATCAGATAATGAAGCCAAGAAAATAAAAATATCTGGATACAAACACTATTATAATTACAGAGGCAATAGGAAAGGTGGTGGCGTTTCAATATTTATACGCACAGATTTAAATCATCACTTAATAGAAGAAAAATGTCTAAACGACGATCACTACCTATGGATACACCTCATAAACTACTCCCTGGATGTGGGTGCAGTTTATAGGAAACCTGTAACACAAAATGCCAAACACTTTCTCGATATCTTCAACGAGCAACTAAATCAGCGGAAAAGAGGAGTTGTTTTTTGCGATTTCTACTTTAATCTACTAAGCTCGGATCAATGGACTAAAATGTACAAAGAAGTTCTACAAGAAAACGACTACAAAATCTTGAACAATATCGATCAAAAATATTGCACTAGAGAAACATCCACAACAAGCACAATAATTGATCACGTGTGTTCAAACTTAAACGAAAACAAGTTTCACTTAGCCGTAATCGACTCATCATTTTCAGACCATAAACATATATATCTTGAAATTGAAAAATACAACCCACAAATCATAACTAAAAGTAAATATGATGTTGTTAATTACGAAACACTATACAATATCATGAAAGAACGTCGGACCAATTTAGGAAATTGTGATTATAGAGAGTTAGAAAATACATTGATAACTAGTATTAAGAAAAGCAAAACAACAAAAACCAAGACATTAAACCCACCGAGACAAGAATGGATAAATAAAGAGATTATACATGAAATTAACGATCGAAATATGTTATGGATTCAGCATAAACGTAACCCTCAAGATGAGAACTGCAAAGATAATTTTATAAGGAAAAGGAGTGCAGTTTCGAAAAAATACAACAAACTAAGTGTACGTATTATTTAACTGCATTTGCCAAATGTAAAAATAAACCGAAGAAACTGTGGGAGTTCGTCAACACTCTATCTAGTAATAAAGTAAAAGAAGCTACTAAATTCGCCTTGGGCCACCCCAAAAAGTTCTAAAAGTTCTAAAAGTTCAATAGCCGATGAGGAAAACATTGCTAATACGGACGATTCTATTTTAAATAGTTCAATATGTTCCATTGAGAAAACATTATCGCGAAGTATGGATCACACAATAACTGATCCTATATATTACCAAGAGATGAAAGAATCTATTGAACACCTACAACTCGAACTAGGAAGCTCACAAAACGAACTTGAAACAGTTATATTAGAGAACAATGACCTCCGTGCGCAAATCAACAAGCTTACCAAAGAAAGTAATGTTTTAAAGGGTTTTCTATCTCATTCGCCGAGCTGCAAAACAAAACATATGAAGAGACTATCAACACGACAAAAGGAGACAGACGATATTGTCACACCTTGTAGACTAAACAATGTCTCCTGCCCTAGTGAGACTGTGCTATCTATGCAACGGGCTTTAAAAGACCTAGAAAAGCAGTTGAGTGAATCCAAAAGCGAAATAGAGACCCTCAATAAGGAAATTCTTACTCTCCAGCAAACCCTACAAGCTAAGGTAAATGCAGATCCGCCATCCTATTTACAACTAGGGCATGGCAAATATTCGTCGGGAAGTACACAGAAACAAGAGAAGAGTAAACTTTGTATCCTGACCAACATTGGCTCGTACGGCACGCACAAAGCTGTCGAAAACACCTTTGGAGATTATTTTAACTACTGTCGGTATGTTTTATTTAATTGTAGTGTTACGCAACTAATGTACAACATTGATATAAAACTATTAAACTACAGTATAAACGACTATTGTATTATCATAATAGGAGAGAAAGACTTTAAAAGTTCAAATAATTATGTAGAGTTAGTTAAATCTATTAAGGCATCTCTAGAACATATCAATTACACAAATGTTTTAATCTGTACACCCACTTACATTTGAGGAAGCCCGATATATAACTATAAAGTTGAATCATTCAATAATCTCTTGTATCAACATTTTCAGGGTAGCGATCATATATTTATATTTGAAACTAATAGCTATTTAGATTTTGATATGTTTTCATTTAAAACAGGAGCAATAAATAGAAAGGGTGTAAGGAATATTTACAAGAATGTTATGGATAATTTGATGATAGACTTATGTAATAATTGTAGTAATACCGCAATAATAAAAAAAAATACTTTTAGGGTTGAGGACAACTCACAGTTTTTTCTTGTATAATGGGAATCGAAAAAGTATAAACATGAAAAAAATATCTTACCACCAAAAAACGAATAAATCTATAAATAGAACTATTAATATAAAACTGTTAGTATATTATCAAAACGTTAGAGGTCTCCGATCCAAAACTGCTACTTTTCAAAATAACCTAACATCTTGCTCTTTTGATTTTGTTGCTCTCACTGAGACGTTTCTTAATAGTGATATAAATTAATTGTTTATTAATTGTTTATTTGTCTCAAAACAGTTACATAAATTCTGATATAACTGAGACATCCCCAGTAAGTAATTATAAATACTTGTGTTGGGGCTGTCTCGCTCCTTCCCTTATATTAACAACAATATTGAGACTGTTGTTTGTAACATATGAGTCAATCTAAAATGAGAATTAAAATCAAAATTAAGATATAACATATAGAATAAAATTAGAATAAAAATAAAATACAAATACAACTTAAAATACAATATAAAAATAAAATCAGAGTTAAATTAAAAATTAAAATTAAAATTGAGATTAAAATTAAAATTACAATAAAAATCAAAGTTAACAAACAAAATACAATCAAAATTATAACCAAAATTAAAATCTAGGTTGAAATCCAAATTCAAATCAGAATGCAAGTCAAGATCAAGAAACAAAAACAAAATGAAAATTCAAATCAGCACTAAAATTTCATGGCAATTTTAAAATTTACAATTAGAATCACAATTCATGAGAACATCACAAAATAGAAAAAAAATAAAATAAAAATAAAATAAAATAAAATATTAACAGAACTGATTCACACTTCAGCAGCTTTTTGTGTTAATGTATTTATGGGTGCGCGCGCGCGCGCGCGCGTGTGTGTGTGTGTGTGTGTGTGTGTGTGTGTGTGTGTGTGTGTGTGTGTGTTTAGTTTATTTAACTAAGTCGAACTAAAATTTGCTCAGTTTCTTCGTATGTTAGTGTTTTAAGCCACTCGGTTATTATCTTTTTGGATACGTGCGATACTTCGTGATGGAACCTTAATTTCACATTAATTTTATTATAAACGTATGTCGATTGGGCTGCGTACTGTCGCCGTGCAAAAGTAGTTCGGACCCTTGAGGCGTAAACCACTATATCCTTTCGTGGATATATATAAATGAAGCTGAATTGTTTCCTTCTAACTATGTAACGCTGCGAAAAGATCGAGCTGGTGATGTCGGCTGGGGAGGTGTTTTGTTGGCAGTAAGAGATTGTTACAAGTTAAAAGAGTCACAGATCTAGATGAACTTACAGACGATAAAGAATTATTATTTGCTATAGTTACAGGTAAAAATTTTAAGATTCTCATGGGTGTTGTCTACTTATCACCTAGCTATACCGTTAAACAATACCTAGACGTCCTATTTAAACTGTATTGAAAATGCAATCGGTAAATATTTCGAATATCAATTTGTAATAGTCGGAAATTTCAACTTAAAATCTTGTAATAAATCCACTGTAATACAGTTTGATATGTTTCTGGAGTTTTGTAAGCTAAAACAATGTAATAATGTTTTCAATAAACAGGGATCTATGTTAGATCTAGTTTTATCCACCTTACACCCTGAAAATATAACCGTAACGTCCGACACTGAACCACTAGTGCCGACAGATACTTACCACCCGCCTTTGGAGATATTGCTTACTCTACCTAGAGATAAAAAAATTAAATACCAACCATCATGGAAACAAATGCGGCGTGTTTCTCGTTAGTAAAGTTAATTACTGAAGGCTTAAATAATAAAATGTCTGTTTTGTCGCTATTTCTAGACATGAGTAAGGCGTTTGATTTTGTTTCACATAAACGCCTACTACATAAGCTTGATAAATATGGCATACGAGGAAAAGCAAATGATTGGATGACAAGTTATTTGTCTGATCGCCAACAAAGAACTATTATTAGTAAAATAGAAAATAATAAAAGGACCACGTTTACTTCGGAACGTAAAATCAATAATTCAGGCGTCCCACAGGGGAGTGTACTAGGACCCCTGCTATTTATACTTTACATAAATGACCTTCAAAAATGTCTTAAACATGAATGTGTTCAATTTGCGGACGACACTACATTAACAATAAGATGCTTAAAAAAAAATCATCTTGAAATTGATACAAACAATGAACTGTCTAACGCAATAAAATGGTTACAGGACAATAATCTCCAGGTCAATATCAATAAAACAAATTTAATTAGGTTTCAGACACATAACTTGACATTATCACCAACTATAATTCAATATAATAATTCAATATTAGAGCCAAAACAATCAGCATTGTTTTTAGGTATAGTAATAGACAGTAAATTAGATTGGAAGCAGCACATCGATAGAGTATGTAATAAGATTGATAAGTTTATATACGCCCTTCGTAAACTTAGGCGAGTAACAAATGTAAAAACTGCCCTAAACGCGTATCATGGCTATGTTTCATCTGTGTTACGTTACGGTTTAGTGATATGGGGTAATTCTATAGATGTAGAGAGAGCATTCAAAGCACAAAAAAAATGTATAAGGGCTGTAAGTGCTGCAGAATATTCCGACCACTGTACGCCGTTATTCAAAGAACTGAAAATACTCCCACTTCCATGCTTGTACATTTTTGAACTCTGTTTATTTGTGAAGAAATATCCTAAACTGTTTCCATTGAATGAACAGGTCTCTGCAAGACTGGCTAAAAATAATATTGGGAAACTGCGTATTCCATTTCAACGGCTCCAATTATGTAATAGAAACGTTAATTTTATGGCAGTAAAAGTTTATAATAAGTTACCAAATACAATTAGAATATTACCTTTGAATAAATTTAGAAATGTGATGTTTTCTTGGCTTCTGGATAAATGTTTTTATTCAGTGAATGAATTTCTAAATTGTACATTTTGACATTATAATAATATTGGGTATTACTTATTTTGACCATAATCATCTTAATTTCAAGTAGTAACTGAATATTGACATTATACCTGAATACCTACATTATTTCTAATTATATCATTTGACATTAACACTTATTATTAAATTATATATCTTGACATTGTAACTAATTGATAATTGTACATTTTGACATTATAATAATATTGGGTATTACTTATTAGACCGTAATCATCTTAATTTCAATTGGTAACTGAATATTGACATTATATCTGAATAACTACATTAATTCTAATTATATTATTTGAAATTAACACTTATTATTAAATTATATATCTTGACATTGTAACTAATTGATAAATAATTTGCATCATTAAATATTTCCTTAAAATTTATGAAATGTAAGTTGTCCATGCGTACTTAATCAAATATTTCTGCACCAAAATCTGGTAGTATATGTGAACCAATTTACAATGTATGACCTCAATGTACCATATACTGAGAAATAAATATATTATTATTATTATTATTATTATAAATTTCTAGTTTTTGCTGTGAATGGAATTTTCGTAGGGCAGATTACCATAGCTTATATTTGAATGTGGCGAACATAGATTGGACAGAATTACTAAGCCAAGTAGATGTAAACACGGCCGTAGATATGCTTTATAATAAACTAAATACTATTATCAACAACCATGTTCCTCTAAAGAAAAATCGAAGTACTAACAAATACATACATCCCGTTTGGTTCACTAGTGAAATAATTTATTATATAAAATCAAAATATTATAATTTAAAAATGTTTAAAATTCATGGACTACAAGTTAATAGAGAGCTATTTAAATACTATCGAACTAAAGTAAAGGATTTGATAAATAATGCATTTAAAGTTTACATTAAAAAAACGGAAAATAATATTGCCTCTGACCCCTCACCCTTTAGGAACTATGTTAAGAGTAGGCGCAAAGATAAGGCGCAGTGTAAAGAGTTTCTCTACAAAAATAAAACAGTTGAAGGGCAAGAAGCCGTTGATGCATTTGCCCAATACTTTGGTTCTGTTTTCCATAATAATGTCCCATTATTAAATCCTGAAATAGCTGAACGTGACGCCGTAAACCACGGCTACGTACCTGAAGTAACCTTGAAGTTAATCAACCCCGCTGAACTGAGGCAAGCAGTTCGACGTTTAAAAACATCGTCTGCCTATGGGCCTGATAACATTCCAACTTTCGTTGTTAAAGATTGTATATCGGTTTTAGAAAAACCCCTTTTATACATATACAATTTATCTCTCCAAAAATGTATCTATCCCAGTAGATGGAAAGTTTCGAGGGTAACGCCGGTCAAGAAAAGTGGCTCATCGATAGACGTTACAAACTTTAGACCCATTGCAATATTATCTGTTTTCGGAAAATTATTTGAATCGATTAATAATAGAAATATTTTAATCCAAATAAATAATCAACTTGATAACGCACAACATGGGTTTCGCCTAGCGCGCTCTACCTTAACGAACCATACAAAATTTATTGATTACGTGAGTATTAAAATGACAGGGGGGGGGGACAGGTTGATGCTTCCTATTTTGACTTTGCAAAGGCTTTCGATCTCGTCGATAATGATATCTTATTAACCAAGTTTTCATATTTTGGATTCTCCTCACAGCTTCTTCGACTAATGGCCGACTATCTCCGGGATCGTATGCAATATGTAAAAATGGGAAACTATAAATCAAAGGAGTATTACACGAGATCTGGCGTAAGCCAGGGTAGTACCTTGGGTCCGACCCAGTTTCTTATGATGGTAAATGATCTACCAGCTGTCATCTCTAAGTCGGAGTGTCTAATGTTTGCGGATGACCTGAAATTGTTTACATCCATTTCTGACATAAGTGATTGTGCCGCACTGCAGTCCGATATTGAGGCAGTAGCTAAATGGAGTAGTGTAAACAAATTACCAATAAATATATCCAAGTGTAAAACAATAACATTAACTAGATCCCGTTCTCCGATTGCAACAATTTACGAACTAGCAGGCACACCACTTGAACGTGTCAGTTCTATAAGAGACCTGGGGCTTAACCTCGATACCAAACTTGATTTTCATGACCATATCAAGGATGTGTGTAAAGCCGCCAATAAATCTCACTAGGCTTTATAATTAGAATGTTTTATTTATTTATTTATTTATCTTTTTGCACACAAAATTTGTACAAAGGCGGACTTAATGCCTTAGGCATTATCTACCAGTCAACCTTAGGGTGATCCAGAGAACTGTTTGAGGTGGGTGCTTAATCGACTTACATTTCTAATGCTAAATAAGCAAGAAAGTGATTAAAAAAAAGTAATAATAATAAATAAATAATTATAAAAACAATACCATACATTTAATATATAAATACACATACATACACACACAACATACCAATACATACATTTACATACATAATACATACTCATAACTATACAAATGCATACATGTTATACATATATAACCATAGATTACTATAATTGTGATGATTCCGCCAATAACTTCGTATAGAAATTACGTACTTGGAACTTAAAGGTGACACGAGATGTAGACATTCTTATTTCGAGAGGGAGCGCATTCCAAAGGAGAATAGATTGAATAGAGAAGGAAGAATGCACCAGAGTGGAGCTGTGAGCAGGACAGAGAAGCAACAGATTATTAGAGGAGCGTAGATTCCGATCATGGCTAGAGCAGAGAAATTGAAAGTGAGGCGTTAGATAAGTAGGGGCATGAGGAGAAAATAGGATTGAATATAGCGTTGTAAGTGCTCGCAAACTACGGCGCTGCCGGATAGGAAGCCGATTAAGCTGAGAGCGATAGTTCGAGACATGATCGTACTTGCGAAGGTTAAAGACGAATCGAATGCAATTGTTGAGAAGCCTGTCAAGTTTATGGAGCAGATCAGCATTCAGGTCGAAATAGCACACATCACCATAGTCAATGATAGGAAATATTAAAGTCTGCACTAGCGTTACTTTTGTATTAACTGGTAGGAAGTTTTTGAGACGATAAAGACACCGCAAAGTGCCAGTGACCTTCTGACTGACGTTAGCAATTTGAGTCCGCCAGCTAAGGGTGGAATCAATATGCAAACCTAGATCCTTGACATCATGGCTAACAGGAATAGCAGTGCCGTGGAAGATAATAGGTGGTAATGAATCAAAATCTATTCTGCTAACCATGTGAGGACTGCCAACAATGATTGCTTGACATTTTTCAGGATTTACCGAAAGACCAAACTCGTCCGACCAGTTCTTTATCGCCATCAAATCTCGATTCACATTATCGATAGCTTCATTCAAATTGTCTAATTTTGTCTGAAAGTATAGCTGAAGATCGTCAGCATACAAATGATACGTACATCGAAGTTCCTGAGTTAAAAGATTGAAATACAAGGAGAAAAGCAGAGGAGACAGAATACCGCCTTGAGGAACGCCCGCAACGAGATCACGCCAACTAGAGAATGTATCATCGATGCGAACCGACTGCTGGCGCCCCTGAAGATATGAAGAAAACCATTCCAATGCACTCGATGAAATATTATAATACGAGAGGATTGATAGGAGTATATCGTGGCTAACTGTATTGAAGGCGTTTGAGAAGTCTACCAACACCATGACAGAAACTTCTCCATCCTCCACACCGGCTCTGATATCGCCTGTTACTTTTAGCAATGCGGAGATAGTACTATGTCCAGGCCTAAAACCAGATTGGAAAGGACATAAGATGCCATTAAGCTGTACAAATGCGGATAATTGTCGGTGTACGCAGGCTTCAAGGACTTTAGACAGAAAAGGAAGAATAGATATTGGACGGAAATGATTAGGAAGAGAAGGGTTTGAGAACTTAGGCAGAGGTCGCACGTATGCTTTACTCCATAAGTCGGGGAAACGTCCTGATTGTAAGGAAAAGTTAACAATATCCGTAATTCCAGGAAGAAGCTGGTCAAGGATGGTAATGATCATACGGCGGCTGATGCCGTCACAACCTACCGCCTTCGACTTGATGGAGAGTATAATTCTCTTGATCTCATCGGGTGCAACAGGAGAAAAATAAAAAGGATCATAAGTGACTTTAGATAAGCTTGATATATAGTTAATTGTACGACATCTGGTTAGATAATCTATCGAAACAGACGTGACAAAGTGGTCATTTAGATCATCTAAACCAACTGTAGCAGGCAAATCGAATTGTTGCTCTTTACCGATACCTAGGGTTCTAGGGAACTTCCAGATATCGGCAGGAGATGATAAAGAAATATTATCAAGAATATGTCGGCGTTTGGCGTTACGTATCATTTGATTACACCGATTCCTTGCAGCTTTATATGACGACCAGTTGACATCAGATCGATTTGTCTTAAACCTTTTAAAGGCCCGATCACGGCGTCTAATAGCAATCTGAATACCTTTTGACATCCAGGGCGCCGGAGGCCTTTTTACTTTAATTGTTTTAATGGGCGCGTGGACGTTGTATACATTCGTAATGAGCTCATTAAAAATGCGAACCTTATTATCTACTGAACTCGATATCACTAGGTCTTCCCAATCGATAGCAGAAGCATCTTCACGTAGTTTGTTAACGTCCATCCGAGCAAAACGACGCATGAGTAAAAGTTTTGGTTTAAGTTTGGGAGGGTTTAAAATATAAGTTAGGAAGATAAGATCATGAAGAGAGAAACCAGGAGCAGAAAGTTGGCCGTGAGAAGAAACAAGAGAAGGAGAAGAAGTAAGCATAATATCCAGCCAGGTGTCAATTCCGTTGATGTTATGATGAGTGGCTTGAAGTGGGAGTATATGGAGACTGGCAGATTCCACGATGTTGCGAAATTTAGTAGAGCGAGGAGAAGTGCGTGCAAGGAGGTCTGTGTTGAAATCACCCATTATGATGTAATGCTCATATTCGGACCCCAAAGATTCTAAAACGGACTCTAAGTCATTGTTATAGTCCACAGAAGGAAAACAGTAAACCACGCCTATAATAGTTTTAACTCTCTTGACCCAAACCTCTAGAAAGAGAAACTCAGCCGACGCTGCGTAGTTAGAAGGAGATGAAGCAATAATTTTAAAGGGAAAATCGCTACGAAGATAAATAGCAACCCCACCTCCACGCTTATCAACCCGATCGTTTCGGATCAGGATAAAACCGGGGAGGGGGTAAGTGGTGGAAGATAAATGAGGTTTGAGCCAGCTCTCTGAAATCAGAATGGCATGAACGTTAGTACCTGGAAAAGTATTAAGGAGATCACTGTAATGTGATGGAACACTTTGGGCATTTAAGTGACACACATTTAGGAGTTTGCCTGATTGTGACCCAAAGCGTAGACGCAAAGTATCACCAAGGGTATCAGTAACCGAAGAAAAACTTTCATTGGCAGAAGATCCAAAAGAATCATTGGCAGAGTGAAATGAAGAATCATCATCAGATAAAATCATAATCAATGTAAAATAAAATAAATAAATATAAATAAATATGATAATTATAAAAATATATTATACTTATACAACCTTACTTTGTATGAAATTAAATAAATAATTGTATAAAAAAAAAAAAAAAAAGGACAAAAAGACAGTCCTATCCACCCATCAGTTGAGTGTTAGAGAAACGAAATCTATACAACACAATTAAATTAAATTAAAGAAGAAAAAAAAAACACTTAATTAACACTTAAACACAAAATAAAATAAAGAAAACAATTAGCAGGGTCCGGTACTAAAAACATAATTGAATTAATTGACGTGCCAAAAGACTCATATGTCGTTTGATTTTAACAATATACAGGCGATTAAGCTACTCTATACAGCCTACGTAAGCAGTAAATTAGAGTACAATGCCATTGTGTGGAATCCAAAAGAAAAATTATATATTCTAATGGAAATCCATAAAAAATTCTGCAGGTATCTTTACAAGCGTCGATACGGACATATTTATATCCTTCTCTGTTTGTTTCTGGAATGGTTGGTTTGAATACATTGGAATTCAGACGTAAATTTATGATTGTATTCCAATATTATCTTTTAATGACAGGGAAAGTAGATAACCCATTAGTACGCGAAAGCATTTATTTTTATGTTCCAAGTCAGTACGCACGTGGTTCAGGAAGAAGACGGCACCGACTGCTCACTAGTTCACCGTCATGGCGCACTACTCATGCCACTAATAGCCCAACTGTCGGAGCTATCAAACTAATAAATGAGTTTTTACTGAGCTGTCCCGCGGTTGACATTTTTTTCGACGGTACTACTATTATAATTATGTCTATCTTGCTGTATCTTAATAAATAATTGTAATACATAATATATTCTTTTGTCAATTTAATAAGCTAATATTGTAATTTAATCTGTTTTTGTTATACTAATAGTTATTGTTTAATGAATTTAATATTTTATAGCTCAAATTCTACTTGTATATTTAGTTAAACTTACTATAAGCGCCTTGGTGTACCTACACTGTAAGCTTATGTATGTTAAATGATTGATTGAATAAATGATTTAAATAATTTAGAATAAATGATTTAGAAGACTATAATAACCAAACTTCAAGTAATGGATAAATGTTTGACAGATGAGGTTGATATATGTGAGTGCTTTAATAACTTCTTTTCAAGTATTGGAACGGCCTTAGCTAACTAGATTCCTAAGCAATACCACCACAATAACATCTACACAAAGGCGTGTACGTCTCACTACACAACGACACTAACCCAATTTACACTGACTACAAACAAAGAAGTTACAAATTTAATACATAACTTAAATCCTAATACCAGTTCGGGAATAGATGGCATAACTATAAAATCACTTAAATGTGTAGCAAGTGTATTAGTGTCAGATCTTACTAGGTGTATCAATGAAAACTAAAGGAACTTTCCCCGAGAGCTTAAAAATTGCAAAAATCACTCCAATTTATAAGTCTGGAAGTAAAGCTGAACCTAGTAATTATCGGCCTATTTCCGTGCTCCCCGTAATCTCAAAAATGTTTGAACGCATACTATTTAATCGACTAGAAACATACTTATCAAAACTAGATTTTTTTTAGGTTCTCTATTTTTATTCCTACGATTTTATGTCATAATTTAACATTGCATAATGTTTATACTCCTAATATTAGTTACGCATAATTCTCATGCGTCATAACTTTTTTAATCATAATTTTTTAATCCTAATCACTATAAGCATAATATTTAAAACGCATACTATGCCAAAGCATAACTTTACTTACGCATAACGACGCATAACCATAACTATTATAAGCATACAAACTATATGCCGAAAAATTAACTACAAAAGTTTTAATAACAATATTACACTATTTTATACATTGCTATCGTCAAACATGTAGGCGCATAAAATTGTACTATCTTCGACGGAGCCCCGCTTCGCGGGGCTCCTACTTTTGGGTGGTTTAAAAAAAAAAACCTAACACGAAGACTAAGGCGGGAGCTCCGCTTTGCTTCGCTCCCGCCTTAGTCTTCTAACCTAACCTATCCGAGTCGGATTGCTCTGAGTCGGGGTGTTAAAGATAATTAATTTCGACCTAACAATATTATGTATTATTTTCATAATTATATCAAATTTTGATTATGTCAAGAGTCGATTATGAGACGTGTTACTTATGGAAACTAATTATTATGCTTTACAACTTTATGCATATCAAAGTTATGAATAAATATAATAGGATATATAATATTTATGCTTAATAACACAGTATGCTAAAAACCAGTTATGGCACACTATTTTTATGACAAAGAAAATTATGCCTAATTTATTATGACAATTTTAAATAGGACAAAAATCATTATGAGTAAAAAAGGTATCCCTTTTTTTTACGATAAACAGTATGGCTTTAGGCAAAAATCCAACACTCTCTCTGCAACTATCGATTTGGTTATATATTTTTTGGTATAAATACTACTAAAACTAATTACATTATATTTTCGGCTAAAAACAAAAAAAATTGTACAACACAAGCATCTGTACATAAATAATAATATCTTAAATAAGGTAGATCACGAGAAATATTTAGGTCTAATACTAGATAGTCACCTTACTTGAAAACCGCATCTAAATAAAATAAAGGCAAAGATCACTGCCCTCACAGGGTTATTAAAAAATATCACAAAATGTTTCCCTTTACAGGCACGATACATGATATTTATCTTAATGATAAAACCACATTTGGACTATTTAGTAGAGATTGGGGGCACAGCTGCCCCAACAAACTTAGCACTGTTACAGATTTCACAGAACAAATTAATAAAAAGATTATTTAATTATGACTTTCTGACTCCCACACAAACCATCTATAAAGCTACTAAAATAATGACTATATCTCAAACTTATCAATACTGTTATTGTATATTAATTAGAAAAATATTAAATAAAGATTTAGGTTAGGTAGAAATTGTATTTAGGTGTGAATAACACCTAAATACAATTTAATAAAAAATACCAATCACAAAAAAATAAATTAAGAAGTGCAAACGACATAAAATTACTAAAACCTCGAACAAATTATGGCAAAAGAAATATTATGTATGACGGTGCAAAAATGTATAACAAACTACCAAGAAACTTAAAAGAAGCTACAACTATGCAAAACTTTAAAAAACTGCTAAAACATCACATCTACAATAACACAAAAAAAATTAATAATAACTACGCTCACGAATACACATGCCACATCTAGCTACGTCAGATCTATGTAATTCTTTAAGAACGCGTTATTTTATTTTTGAGCCAATGTATTCACATCTACCTACCTTTCCGTGTTTATTGAGTTGTGTTCAAATGTTTGTTGGATTTGTGTGTCATTTGATTATGTCGCTCGGTAATTATTAAAAAGTGTATTTTTTAGTTAAATTCTCATGTAAGTGAATGTAATTCTTTATGAGAATAAAGTTTCTTAGACCCGAATGTTTGCCATCGAAACGCTAAGAAGAAGATTCCAAGGAATATACGAAGTATTAAGAGCTAGAATTTCTCTTGCGTCTGCCATAGTAACGGAACCGCAACACTCGTACGAACACGTAATACATGAAAATGTAGATATAAAATTACACGACGCGATTAAAGACCGCGGCGTACGCGGTTGCGGTTTCGTTGCACCGGCGGACATCCTGTATAGTCGTGGTTCGCCGAGGTCGTTCCGCGGGCAAATTAACTAAACAGCCTCAGGGGTCGTCCATTAATCACGAGCCTCAGCTCGAAATAGTTGGACCAATTGCACCCCGTGTCGTTCATGTGAAAATTGTTGGTACATTTTTGGACAAAAAAAAACACATGATGTTGGATAGGGTAGTGGGGTTAGTTAAAACCTCATCACGTATCACCAGAGTAGAGAGGGGGGGGGGGTCAAAAATTGGCTAAAAAAACATCACGTGATTAATGGATGACCCCTTACCTATAACCGTAAGTCTTGCGGTCATCGTCCGCCATGTTTGCGAACGAAAATGGCAACCTTATAATTTATCTTTATAGTTATATATAAAAGGAGAAGCTGACTGATTGACTGACATATCAACGCGAACGAACCTAAACTATAAGGGTTAGAAATAATGTAGGCGAGTACTAAGAAAGGACTTTTGAAAATTCACCCCCTAAGAGCGTAAAACGGGGGTGCAAAGTTAGTATGAAACTTTGCCATTTTTTAAGTTATTGGAATGAAATTCAGTATAAAGGTTCTTCATTGAAATCATCCTTTAAGGGGGTAAAAGGGGAGGCAAAGTTACTATGAAAGATTTCTGATTTTCAAAATTATTTCAATAAAATGTTATTTTTGAGTTATAAGTTCCTAATAATGATAATAGCCGATATCCTTTTTGTAATTTAATCCTTAGAGGGTAAAAAAAGGGATAAAAATTTAGTATGTCTAAAAGTTTTTCGTATTCACCTACATTATTTCAATGAAATTTCGTATTTAGGTTAGGTTAGGTTAGGTTAGTATTGGGGTGCTATGTGCCGGAAAACCTCCTCGTGGTGCACCCTGGCCAACGGACGGTGATCACTTTTTGATCGCCGGACGGCTAATGTTCTGGCAAACAGAGGGGCCCGTATTCGGGCCACTCGGGGCGTTTCTTCCTGTGCCCCCTCTAGTTTTATTTTCTTTTAATCTATTTTGTTTTATTTGTTTTCTTTTGGTTTATTTAATTTGTTACAGTAGTCTAATTTTACATTTTGTTTTTACACCCTTTTGTTTTGGTTTTATTCTTTTATTTTTACATTTTGCTTTTGTTTTGTTTTATTTTGTTTCCTGCTGGGGGGAAACAGTGGAGTAATGTGGCGGGCTCGGCGTGCTTTCGCTATTGCGTTGCCGCCGGGCAAACGGGGACGGTTTTAGGCCCAACCCTGGGTTCTTCGAAGGAAGGACGAGGGGCGGCGGGTTCGCTGTCTATTTATAGATGGTGGACACGGTCTGATGCAGACCACCAACCGGCCCGACCCGTAACCCTGAATTGACAGGACCGGGGGCCCACATTTTGTGGGCTGCGGGGAAGTAAACCCCTATAAAAAATACCCTAATCCCACGCTTGTGGTGCCCGGCAATGGGATGAATGGCTGAGGGGATCTCAGTCCCGAGGGCTACCCTGACGGAGGTCACAAAACTCAAACAATTTCGGTGGTAAATACAAGTATAACTACCCAGGAGGGTCCCGAGCGCACTTCGCCCGGGGAATCCCTCCCGAAGCCAGTCGGCTTCGGCAGTCCCGCGTACTCTGGGGGGGGGGGGGCACCCAACGACGCACCCGCCCTGTGCCGAGCGGTAAATCCGGCGCCGAGAAAAGCGCTAAGGTCGCGCTAAGAGCATCGAGTCGAATAGCAGGCTCAAAGAAGGGTCGCCAGACCACAAGTCGGGCTAAAGCGAGTGGGGGTCCGTCCCCGTTGACGCCTAAAGTCCCGCGGACGGGGTCTCTGACCGTTTCAGAGTCCTCCATTACGGACGTGGACGTAATGGAGGATATTGAAGTCCACGAGGAATGTGCAGTGGGCGGTGAGCAATCAGGCAGGCTCTGGGCTACCCAAAAGCGTGGCCGCAGCTGCTCGCCGCCACAGGATGTGCCAGGGGTCCCCCAGACCCCCAGCAAGATCCCAACTGCCCGCAGAGGAGGAGCTAGTAGCTCTGTGTTCTCCAGCAGGGAGAAATACCTGCGGACGCGTACAGAAGGTGAGCGCACCGCCGAAGATAGGGTGGCGCAGCTCCTCGCCGAGGACTGCCGGTCGGGTCGGGACTCTCAATCCCTTCCTACTACGGCGGAACTCAAAGCGAGTGCCGGGGATGCTGTGGCCGCGATTTATGAGGTGGCCACAAAATCCACCAACTTAAAGGGCCCCTTCGTGCGTGGCCTTAAAGAGGCAGGTGCCAAACTGTTGGTGGTGGTGGACGACCTGGCCGGTCGCACGGATACCACCAGCAGGGCGTTGCAGCAGTTGCGGGAGGAGAACGTAACTCTGCGGTCAGATATGGCTGAGCTCCGCGCCGAGCTCGCCAGATTGCGGGCCGACTTGGCCTCCTCCCAAGCCGGTCCACCCCGAGCTGTTTTGGCCAGTCCGGGGAAGTCGCACCGTTTGCACGTCACAGCTGTTTTATTACGACTGCTAATGAATTGTCGATATACTGACATCAATAACAAATATTGCTGTGTGAGCTATTGACTCGTACATGCTCCCGAGGGACAGGTACAGAACGTACCCAGATTACTAAACTTGCGTTACAAGCTATAGTTAATAGTAAAAGTTAATTAGGTATGATAACGCTGTAAAAACATAGTAAAGTTGTAAGCTATAAAATATAAAATATGATTTATAAATTTAACAAAGATAAGTTTTATAATTTAAAAGTATTCCCCGATGCTGGTTCCGGCGGCTGGCGGGAATGTCGATCCTCAATCGTAGCGTAACCAGCAACCTCCTCCAGCTCCACGTTCTCTGTTCCATCTCGAGTCTTTGTCGAAGTTTTTTGTAGAGGGAATGTTGTTCTTCTTATAGATAGGTAGACATCTCCTTACTTTCCATGCAATGATACTGACGACAATTCCTCCCACGAGCAAAGTGCTGATCGCGTAGTTGCTGATGTCGTGGACACTCAACTTGGTAGGTAGGATCTCTCGATCTTTCTGTGACGTAATCATACCATCAACTGTTTTATGTTCTTCTGACAACTCCAGTTTAGATAACACATGTTTTGTGTTTTTATAAGTAGTCCACATATCGTTCGGTGAATCAATCGTAGGTACTTCCATTGACATTCTGATGTCAGTTTTGCTACTAAAGACATTATTATTAAAATATATATATTACGGGTCTTAATCGCGTGAATAATTTAAGAGAGTGACCAGAGTCTTCCCGTGACCACGGCCGTTGCAATACGGTCGAAACGTCGGGCAACAAACAAGGTATTTTACCTTAAATTATTCACGCGATTAAGACCCGTAATATATATATTTTAATAATGTGTACAAATCGCGAAAGTTTATCAACATTTAAAGACATTATGTAAATAAATCGTCACATCGTTGTGTTGTATTACACAATCCTGACCTAGGGCAAGGAGCCCCGCTTTTGATATGATTGTTGTTGAAATCTGATTCTCGCATACTATACGAGTCGCGCACTCATTTATGCAATTGTACAGCCAGATGTTTGGTCTCTGTAATTTTATCCATCGGTCATTACATTGTTGTGTTATCCAATCGCAGGTAATGTTTACATTTTTGCTCAGCATTTTTGCTTCACAGGTTGCTGCAGGACCATCTAAGTTGCTTATGGGTGTATAGGCGTGGCAGATATAGTTACCGGCCATTGATGTACACTGCTGAAGATCCGCCTCTTCCATCTGTATATATGTATTTTTAACAAAGTTTACTCCTATGTATTTCGTGCTGATTGCGAGTACTCGACATTGATTCGCCGCGTGTTGTTTAGGTATAGGTATGTTGTGATATAACGTATACTCGTCATCGCTTAGTAATGGTATATGTAATTCGAATAGTAAGTATTGTTCGGTGAGTCGGGCCTTGACATAAATGAGTTTGTATATATCTTGAATTCCCGCTCCGTTTTCGTTCTTATTTGGTAGCGTCAACCTTTTTGATATAATGCCTGCAATGTGATTGATCTGTTGTGAAAGTTCTTCTGGAGTGAAAATTTTCACATCAAGATGTCCTTTGTAGATGTCAGTTAGTGCATCCAAGAGCATTTGTTGACTTCTTCTCAATACGTTTAATAGCAAGCTGGCGGTTAACGCCCCCGCGTTAACGTCATTCATGGTCTTCATAATTTGGAATCGGTTTTCTATCACTGCGAATTCACGTTCGGTTTCGTTCATGTATTTTTGAATAACTTCCAGTTGATGTTTCACGAAGTTTTCGTTTTTCTATATTATATTGTTTTCTGCCTCAATAATAAGTGTTTGGTTTTTTATAAGCTGTAGTGGATATTGTTCGTTCGTTTTTATTTTTTGTATGTCCTGAGTATATTTTTCTGCAAAATCGCTATCAAGGACACCAAACAATGTTCGAGCGAGGTTTCCTACACCATCAATGTATCCACGACGTATCCGTGAATGATGTTGAGACAGTAACAAAATGTTGTATTCGTTTAGTTGCTTCATATCGAAGTCAAGTTGCTGTATGATATAATGGCATAGTTCATTGGGCATTGTGTCGCATACTTGGGCTAGATGATCAATGAATTTTTCGACTTTCGTCGTACTTTGCCAAAATGTTGTCAAGTTATAGTACACGAGAAGTTTCCATTCATCGTGGATGAGTTGAATTTGTCCAACGGTATCAAAGTAAATTGGTTGGTTATCTGTCAGTGGCGTTACTTTAAATGGTTCCTTGGGAGTTGCTTGACCGCATGAAAGTGTTGTCAACGTTATTAACAACATCATAAACAAGCTGTTTATACCCTTTCTGGTTTTCACAGTTGCAGTTTTCTTGCGGTTTTCTGTTTCAGGAGTTATTTTTTGTTGATTTATATCTTCGCTAGGCTCGCATAAAGGTAATGGGACTAGTTTAGTTATAGGCCTCTTCAGTGTTCCATTTTGTGTCTTGAGGGTGACTACTCGAACTAAGTCGTCACTGCCAGGATGCAATTCCACTACGCGACCCATGGCCCACTTTGCTGGCGGGAGATTACCTTCCTTCACTAATACTAGCTGTCCCTTTTCTATATTTTCTTTGGTTTGTTGCCATTTGATGCGGCTTTGTAATAAATGTAGGTACTACTTTGACCATCTATCCCAATAGTGTCGGCGCATTAGTTCTATAAGTTTCCAGTTGTTCCTAATATCTATCGATTTCATTTGTTCAGGCTCATTTATTGGTAGAGTGAGCGTCGGACTCCCAGTGAGAAAGTGACTAGGAGTAAGATAGTTAAGATCCTCTACATCTTCCGTTAGTGGATATAGTGGTCTATTGTTCATGCAAGCTTCAATTTGAAAGAAAGAAGAAAAAAAGAAAAAGTGTTTATTCACATAAAAAAAATAAAGTTTAGCAAAACTCATACTTCTGCCAAACTGCAACACAGTTTGTTGGCAGACGTAGCTCCCATATTACATTATATTCTTAATACTACACTAGCTAGCATGCCAGCCCATAAGAGAGCAAGGAGTAAGGGTAAGGAGTTGGGTAAGCAGCGTTGCAAATTGTTCGTATGTTAGTTTTTGTTGTCCAATCACTCGTTTTAAATGAGCCTTCATGGAGCGAACGGCAGCTTCCCATAAGCCCAGACTCTTTTGTGTGGTGCCCCGAAATGACGTCATCCATATAAAGGTCGTTTTGTAGGACCTTTTGTGCAAGAGGAAAAGCGTTACCTTCATCTTTCGCTAGTTGCTGTAGCGTACGCATTGCTATGAAGGGCGCAGCCTTAGTCCCATAAGTAAGGGTACATAACTGCATTTCTCTAAGGTGTTCATTCACCGAATCTCTCCAAATTATTTTTTGAAGGCATTGTTGATCTTGATGGATGAGTATTTGACGGTACAATTTTTCGATGTCCGCCGTTAGTACATATTTATAACTTCGCCATTTGGTTATCAAGGATAAAATGTCCTTTTGAAGGTTAGGACCTGTTTCCATCAAGTCGTTTAGGCTACAGCCGGAGTCTGTCTTCATAGATGCATTAAAGACAGCTCTTAGTTTTGTTGTGGTTGAGCTCTCTCTTATAACACCGTGGTGTGGTAGGTAGGCAGAGACTTCACTTACGTTATTTGTAGACGCTTTCATATGACCTAATTCAATGTACTCACGAATGAAATGTTTGTATGAGTGAGCAAAATGTTTTTGCCTCTCCATTTTCTTTTCTAAATTGAGAAATTGGGCGATGGCTTGTGGCTTCGAATTTCCCAGATTTGCTTCATAATTTGCTTTCATTGGCATTTTCACCACGTATCGTCCATCGCTCAGGCGTGATGTGGTTTCTGTGTAAAATCTTTCACAGTATGCGTTTGAGGAACTCGGTTCGGGTTCCGAAGGAATCTCTTCTGTTTCCCAAAATTTTGTTATGCTATCTAGCTCTGTTAGTGTGACTAGACAGTTAAACTGCTTTGTAGCGCCACACAGTATCCAGCCCACTTTTTTTTGTTGAGCTACTGGCGAATTTTTCTTGTATTTTAGTACTCCGTCTAGAATGACCTCGGAATAAATCTGTGCACCTAGCAGTAAATCAATGGGTCCTGAGATGTTGAAATCTGGATCAGCCAACTTGATGTTGTCTAAGTGTGTCCAGTTTTTCCTGTCGACAGTAGAGTTCGGCAGATTGTTGACAAGTTTGCGCATTACTAACGCTTCAGTTTGGAAGGTATACTCAGAGTGTATAGATTTACATTCCAATCTGATCATCCCTTTACTCGTGCCCATTATACTGCCATTGCCAGTGATAGCTGTATTCGTTTTATTTCGTGGTAAGTTTAATCGTTGCGCCGCGTTTTCTGTGATGAAGGTTGCTTGAGATCCTTGATCCAGTAACGCTCGAAGGATAACGTATTCCCCTTCTTTGTTTTTGACCTTCAACTGTAAAGTTGTTAAGAGAATCTCTTGTTCATCATCGACCTCGCTCGCAACTCTCTCAACAGCCGTCGAGGTTAATGGTTTTGTTTGTAGTTTTTTCAGGTTGTCATCGTGTAAAAGGGAATGATGTTTGAAATTACACGTGCGGCATCTTTTTATTGAGGTGCATTTATTGCTGCCGTGACTAAATAAGCAATTTTTGCATAAATTCAACCTACTCGCTGTATGGTTCCGCGTTGCGACATCCATGTTCAAAAATGTAGCACACTGTCTCAGCGCATGATCATTTTTGCATAGTGGACAATTTCGTAACGTTGTGTGATAGGTCTTGGTGCATTTTTGTGCATCTTTAAAGTTCATTGACTTGTAATTGTTATAACTCTTGTATGGGGTATTCGTTAAATAATTTGGTTTCGAACTGACTTTTTTCGTCCTAGGAGTTTCTAATGAGATAAATCATAATTCCAGGAACTCCATGAACTCTTTTAAATTTGGAAGCTCTCTCGAGTGTTTCATGTTCTGTATATAGTCACCGTAAGTGACGTCATCCAGTTTCGGCAATAATAAGTGCACGATAAGTGGGCCCCATACAGGAATGTCGATGTCTAGGTTCCCTAACGCGTTTAAATTCTCTTTCGTTGTATCGTGCAGCCTTTTCAAGTTTTCCAGAGTTGGTTTATCGATAGACGGTTGGTTAAGAATCGTGTCAATGTAAGTGGTAAACAGCGATCGCTTATTTTGTTGTAGCGATGCTGGATAATTTCTAGGTACGAGTCATAGTTTTCAGCACTCAAAGGTAAATGTTTTATCAGTTTCTCTGCCTCTCCTCTCAATTTCGATTTCAGAAACTTCATTTTCTGCGCTTTATTTAGCGTAGGGTTGTTATGAATCATCTCAAAGAATAAATCTCTGAATGATATCCAGTTACTGTAGGTTCCGTCGAACTCTGGCAGTTTAACTCGAGGTGTTGTTTTATCGTAATGCGATGTTTCAAAGATTTTTGTTCCTAACTGTTCTTTGAGGGTGTCATAGACTCGCTCCCAACGTTCGAATTTTTCTTGATACTCCTGGTCATTTCCTTGTAGCGTTTAGTTGATTTTCCAATGCGCCTTATCGATCGATTCCCACTTAGATTTTAATATTTCTAACTTATCCTTAAGCTGCCACTTTTCCTTCATATTTTCCAAGTTTGTTTTGGAAACCTCTCGTTCCAGAGCATCAAAGTTACACACCTGCTGCCGCAATAGCGTTGACAACAAGTAACTCTCATCTCCGTTTGAGGGCGGTGAGCCAGTCGCACCAAAGTCTGCAGTATCTTTAATGCATGGCGTCTTTGCTGTTGAACCGCTCGGAAATTGCAGCTGCTCCAGTAACTCACTGCGTAGCTTAGTCATTGATTTTAGGGTTTCGTCAAACATTCCTTCTGTTATGAAAAAAATGTTTTCTTTAAAGTAGTCATGATCTCTTTTTAGAGACTCATAATTCTTCATGATCTCGTGATTCGTTTGAAACTCATCCCATAGCGATTGCAACGTTTATACGCTTGTTAAGGTAGTCTATTGTTTTTCTACTCACAGAATCCTTATTGTAGTTGCTTTGGAGAGTTTTGATTTTCTCGTAGCTGCTTTGTTGCTTGTTTATGAGTTCTACAAACAGGCTATCGTCTCCTGTCGACATAGTTACGGTTGTTTACAGCGATTGGCGTTCAAGTGTTGAAGAAGCAGTAGATGTTATCTCTGCTTAGTTGATAGTTGAGTACAGTTCTCGTTGCAGTGGGCGTTATCCCCGTAAATAGATTGTTTTTGTGTTGTAGCAGTAGACGTAATCCCCGCAAATTGTTTGTTGTTGTTTTGCAGCAGTAGACGTAATCCCCGCTGGTATTGGTACTCAGAGCAGCCCTCCCTCCTTTGCGTTATGTGCAACGTCTCAATGCCGCTGGTGAGACCCGCTTGTGGGAAGCCAACAGCACCGATTTGCTAACGCAACCGGGTTACACCACAATAAGCACCAATTTTTTTTTTTTAAAGCACCAATAGATCCAGTAACGCTCGAAGGACCAAAAAGATGTTGGGGTTTTCCCTATGATACACCAAATCACTGTTTATGTTCCAAAAGAGTTTATTGTAAAGTAAATATGTATTGTTTAGTTATCTGAGTCGCACCGTTTGCACGTCACAGCTGTTTTATTACGACTGCTAATGAATTGTCGATCTACTGACATCAATAACAAATATTGCTGTGTGAGCTATTGGCTCGTACACCCGCAGTCGACGGCGTCACCGCGACGTAGAGAGGGAGGACCAGCTGTATGAAGCGTATCGCAATGCGAGGGACGCATTCAAGCTGGCCATCTGCCGCGCGAAGGAGACGGCGAGACAGGAGATGCTGGAGGGTCTAGATCGTGATCCCTGGGGTCGCCCCTACCGAGCGGCGCTGAATAAGCTCCGCTCGTCGGCCCCCCCCCCTTACAGAGACTCTCCAGCCCAGCTTCCTCGTGGAAGTGGTTGAGGCCCTTTTCCCGCAACGTGCGGAGCTCACGCCACCGGCAATGGTCTCTGAGACCGACGACCGGGAGGCCGAGCCCAGTGTTCCGCCCGTCACGGAGACGGAGGTGGGGGCGGCTGTACTTCGGATTCGTTCGAAGAGTACCGCCCCCGGGCCTGACAGGATTCCTGCCCGAGTGTTGGCCCTGGTCCTCAACCACATGGGAGACCGCCTCAGGGGGCTGTTCGACGTTTGCCTGGCGTTCGGACGGTTCCCTGACTGTTGGAAAACGGGGAAGCTGGTTCTCCAACCGAAGCCGGGTAGATCTCCCGATTCGGTCGCGGCCTTCAGGCCTATCGTGCTGCTGGACGAGGCGGGGAAGTTGCTTGAAAGAATTCTCGCTACCCGTATCGTCCGCCACTTGCGCGAGGTCGGCCCCTATCTGTCTGAGGGCCGCGGCTGAGGAGGCAGTCCTCGGCGGCGGGGTTTTATTGGCGGTATCACTTGACATCGCCAACGCCTTCAATACTCTGCCATTTGGCTGCATCGGTGAGGCGCTCCGGTTCCATGGAGTGCCCGATTACCTGAGGCAGCTGGTGGCCGACTATTTGCAAGGCCGGTGTGTCCTGTACGAGGATCGTGAAGGAGAAGTGAGGCGCAGGGCAATGTCGTGCGGTGTTCCTCAGGGGTCGGTCTTAGGACCGCTCTTGTGGAACATGGGATACGATTGGGCCCTGCGAGGAAACTTCCCACCCGGGCTCAGCGTACTCTGTTACGCCGACGACACGCTCGTCACAGCACGGGCACGGAATTTCGAGGAGGCGGCGCGCCTGGCCACCCTAGGGGTTTCCCGAATGGTCGGGCGCATCGAGGCGCTGGGGTTGAGAGTGGCGCTTGAAAAGACGGAGGCCCTGTTGTTCCATGAGCCCCGTCGCGGTCCACCCGCTGGCGCCTCCTTTGTCGTCAACTCGGTCCTCGTACCGATATGCCCCCGATGAAATATCTGGGGTTGGTGTTGGATGGGCGATGGCTCTTCGACAAGCATTTTCGCATCCTTGTGCCCAAACTTGAGGCTACCGCTGCCGCCCTGGGTCGGCTCTTGCCGAACCTTGGCGGTCCCAGTGCCTCAAGCCGACGGCTTTACATGGGGGTGGTACGGTCGATGGCGCTTTACGGCGCGCCCGTGTGGGCGGAGACCCTGTCCGCCCAGAATAGGGTTCGTTTGTGGAGACCCCAACGAACCATGGCGGTCCGGGCCATACGCGGTTATCGCACGGTGTCCACCGATGCGGCGTGCGCGCTGGCCGGAACTCCCCCGTGGGATTTGGATGCGGAAGTACTCGCCGACGTTTACTGGCAGGCGGCGGAGGTCCGGGCTGGGGGCTCTTGCCCCATGCCCGAACAACTGCGCGTCTCGGCTGGAGGCTCCACGTGCCGGTTTCCGAACCGTGGAGGCACTCCAGCCGGTCCTTGAGGAGTGGGCGGTGAGGCAGCACGGGACCCTTTCCTTCCGGCTGGTGCAGGTTCTTTCCGGGCATGGGTGCTTCGGAAAGTACCTGCATTCGGTTGCGAGGAGGGAATTGCGTCCCGACTGTCATCACTGCGATTGTGGTGAGGACTCGGCGCAGCACACTCGAGCAGTGCCCTGCCTGGGAGCAACATTGTCGAGTCCTCACCGCAGTGGTGGGTCGTGACCTCTCGCAGCCGACCGTGGTGTCATCTATGGTCCGCAGCGAGACGTCTTGGAACGCGGTCGCATCCTTTTGCGAGGACGTCATCTCGCAGAAGGAGGCGGCGGAGCGACGCAGGGAAGAGGACTCCCTTGCTGATCCGCTTCGTCGCCGGCGAACCGTGCGGCGTCGGCGCGACCATCTGCGCCTGATGCCGCCCTAATAATGGGGCCGCGGGTGGGGGTTAACGGGGCCTTTTCCCCCCACTCGTAGCCTTCCGCGACGTCGGCGTCCTGCTGTGTACCCCAGGACGCCGCAGGAGTAGGAGTGCCCGGCATCTCGCCACGCCGAGGACTCCACTGAATTGGCCGCCGATGGCATAACAGATTCCGGCGGCCCGTTCGCGCAGGTGGCGCGACGGTACACGGCCGATTTTTTTAGTGGGGGCAGGTCCCACACTACCTCCAGCGTCTGCCCCGGGTGCTGGAGGTGTGCGTTAGGCATTTTCTACGGCCTTAAAAAAAAAAAAAAGGTTAGGTTAGTATTAGTATTAGTTCCTAATATTTATTATTGTCTATAGCGAGATGCTATAGTAACGTGAGTCAAATAAGAGACGAGATCTAATGTTATGGATTGACTGTTTATTGATTCATTGGAGTCACTAATTCTATATAACAATATTTACCCTTACACACTAAATTATAAGAAAAGATTTAGAAGAAGTGAGGTCAGAACACGTACGTTTATACTTACTAATAATTATAATTTATATAAATAATCTTACCGTCTATTTAAGCACGTACAAGTAAATTCCTACATTCCTATGGCTACACGCCATAGATATTCCCTCTTTTAAAAAAAAGAAAAAGAATGGATTCATATTATAAGTCCCTTTCGAAGTTCGGAGGTTGACTGTTTTCTTGCTTCCAGTGGAGAGTAGTTCTAGTGCGTCAACTTTTGATTGAGCTAGTTCCAGTGAGTCGGAACTGATTTCCGCAAGTTCATGGGAATTGATATCCTTCAAACCCAGTGAGTCGGGTGGCATCTGCGTTTTGCGGTACTGCAGTGCTGCGTAGTGGCTGGCTGCTGCGTTGACGGAAGACTTTTGCTGCTTATAATGACTGTAAAGACAGTGTGCTGTTGCCTAGACGCTGTTGAGGCCGTAGGGATGACCATTCTGGAGCAATTGTTGCGGGTTATAGATAAGGGGTATATTGATGGCTATTTATATAGATAAATAGCCATCGTAATATATACATGTAGATAGATATTATACCTGTGTACTACGGGATTAATATGTTTGATAAATATGTTTAGCCTGTCAATAAACCGTAGATATAATGACCACTATAATAAGGAATCCTTAATACCACTGTAATGTTGTTAACTGTAGAATAATTTTAACAACAGTATTTGTACATTAGAATAACTGAATACGTTATGGCAGAGTAAATTGTTATTATAGAAGCAGGTACGGCTTTTAATATTATAACAATAGCCATGGATATGCAAGTAGCCATGTCTATATGTGAATTGTGTTTTTAGTAACGTGAACAATAATTTGTATCACGGAATTGCCCGGCGCTTGCGGTAGGCCTTACTTTGTATATAATGTTTCCTAGGGGGCATTATATGCTCTGTGTGGCCTGTCGCGAGTATAGCTCTCTTCCAAAGCTACCGGGCGGGTGAGCAGGTTGCGGATAGCTCGCCTCATCTCATGCAATTTACTGCATGGGATGGGGAACGTCTCAACGTGCGGACCCCGGACAATGGAAGGGTAGCCCTAGCCTAAATAACAAGCAAGGGTTACCAAGCCCCTACCCATCATCCCGTGTTCCCCCTCCCCCTCCTCCCCCACACCCTCCTCCTGTCGTAACCTGACCCAAGTGCTTGCCTTCCTGGTAGAGCCGGGGAGGGCTACTCCTGATCGCCTTATCCCCATATATCCCATCATTCCTATCCTAACTCCGGAGGAGACAACCTCGACTCTAAAAACCCCAATCCAAGGTGTAAACCGACCCGTGCTGATGGATGCATGGCTGAGGGGGAGCTCAGTCTTGAACGGAGGATCTTCGATACCAGGCGACCTCGAAGATTAAGCAGCCTTATCTTCGCACGCGGGGCTCTGCGAAGATTGACCACTTTTCCCTAGCTACTCGTGGGACCAAAATGGACAATAACGAAAAAAACCCAACTAAAAATACCCTTTACCCAAATCCCATCCCTAAGCTAGTCATCGCTAGCCCACCTCTTAGTCCCCTTACTGAGTAGGAGTGCGTTAGTCCCTCCTCAGCTATGTTCCTTGGAGATATCTCCGAGGAGCACACAACCTTCCAGCTAACCTAATTTATTTATGTATGTATGTATTGCTGTAAGTGTGTATACTATTGTATAGTTATGTATGTAGGTATATATGTATATATGTATTTTTGTAAGTATGTATAGTATTGTATAGTTATATTGTTTTATTTGTGTATTATGTAAGAATAATAAGGAAGTTCTTACAATTAGGTTACTGCACCTTTCACACATTCCATTTCTACACCACCCTAAGGTAGACTGGCAGAGAATGCTTTTAGCATTAAGTCCACCTTTGTACAACTTTGTGCATAAAGTTTTAAATAAATAAAATAAAATAAATAACCGCAGGCGAAACAAATCCCAGCGGTGAACTTGGAGCAACACACAGCAGTGGCGGGACCAAGTAGTTCTACCACCCAACAGTCCAGCAACACATCGGGTAGCGATACTCGCAGTCAGTGGTGCAGAAAAACAGCCTGGTAAGAGGCTCACTGGAGCGGCCAAGAGGAGGCTCGCTTGGTGGATGAAGCATGGGAAAAGCTTCGAAGAGGCCAAATCCCTGAGCTCCACTCCACTGAGGGATGTTCCTGAATATCTGGCTGCACAGGAAAATGATAAGCCGAAACCGGAGAAGAGGTCTAGGCAGGAACAGAGCGCCTCATCGCAAGAGAAGCCGGTCAAGATAGCTAGGGCTGAAGGGCCCACGCAACCCAAACCGTTCTTCAGCGAGGTGGTAGGTGCCGTTCGTGTTGGGATCATCGACGCTGTAGGGCCGATGTCCCAGCAAAAGATCGAGGAGCTGCAGGCGAAAATGACGGAGCTCATGGATGAGGAGGAACGCGGCAACGCGCCCCGCATCGAGGGCTGCTCGGTCAGAGCCGGTGGGCTACTCCTAACCTGTGCTGATGAGGCCGCCCGGGGGTGGATCTTTAAGCACATGAGTGGCTTCGTTCCATGGGAGGGAGCTCGTCTGTCAGTTTTTGACGAGCATAAGCTCCCCAAACCCAGGATAGGAGTCACCTGGATACCGGATGCGAAGGTCGAGCCGGTGGGTAATATTAAGCGCCTTCGAGCGCATAATGCCACACCGGACTTCGACTCGTGGAGGGTGATGCACATAAGACCGGAGGGAAAAGGTCAAACAGTGACCTTTGACGAGGCGTCAATGGGACCCCTGGAGGACGGCAACTTTAAGCTGTATTTTGGATAACGGCCGATTCTCCTGAGAGTCAAGCCCAGGACAGGCGACAACCGTGGATCCATGGTAACACGGTTATGGGTCTAAATTCCGCTGGTAATCTATTATACAACACCGACGGGAGAAGACCCAGGGCATGCATGCTTTTCAAGAAGAGCGTGAAATTCTTACCGATTCCATCGCTGTGTGCGGACGACTACGTTGTCGCATATGTGGAACTATCAGGAGGAGGCACGAAGATACTTGCCTGCTCAGCCTGCTTGCCTGGAGAAGGATCAAATCCTACAGAATCCCTAGCAAATATCGTAACTCACAGTCAGGAGCAAGGAAAACAACTATTAGTGGGCTGACTGCAACGCCCACCACACAAGTTGGGGAGGCACTGACACAAACACCCGAGGTGAGATACTTTTTGATTTCTTAATCTCTAATAACCTTTCTGTTCTTAACCGGGGTAACGCCCCAACATTTGTCAACAGCTTGCGCCAAGAAGTATTAGATATAACTTTTTGCACGGATAGTCTCCAACACCGTGTAAAAAATTGGCACGTTTCTAGTGAGGCGTCCATGTCTGACCACAGACACATAAATATGAATGTGAATATTGCCAACAAAGGCGAGACACTTACCTACAGGGATCGGAAAGCTACAGACAGGAATGGCTACAGGGAATCTCTTAAGGAAGTTATCAAAACACTGAAGACTTCGGTGACCAAAAAGGATGTTCCATGGTGGAACAAAAGTCTGGAGCGTCTCAAGCATCAGACTCGGACCCTGTTTAACAGAGCAATGAGAGACAAAAACTGGGACGCCTACAGACAGTCACTTACAAAGTTCAACAAAGAACTAAGGAAGGCCAAGAGGAAATCCTGGAACAAATTCTGCGAGGAAATAAAAGGCACCTCACAGGCATCCAGAATTCACAAAATCATCTCCAAGTCCCCTCACACTCATGTAGGGTTACTCAGGAGACCAGATGGGACATATACTGGCTCAGTAGAAGAAACACTCAGGCTATTAGCTCAAGTACACTACCCGAACAGTATCCCAATAGACGGAGGGGAGGATAACACAGGTCATGCTTGCGGTTATTGCAGACCCAGAGTGGAAAACTGGCGAATGGCCTCCCTTCTATTCAGACCCGACCGGATCGCATGGGCAATCAACAGTTTTAAGCCCTATAAAACCGGCGGGAAGGATAACATTTTTCCAGCCCTGCTACAGCAAGGGCTAGCAGTTATCCTACCAGCGCTAATTAAAATCTTCAGGGCTAGCTTTGCCTGGGGATACATACCAAAAGCGTGGACTAATGTCAAAGTCACGTTCATACCCAAAGGGGGAGACAGAGACAAGTCCCAACCAAAATCATACAGACCGATAAGTCTTACTTCCTTCATGTTGAAGACCATGGAAAAGGTAATCAATCTGCACATCAGGGAAAACTACCTGATTAACAGACCCTTGCATATAAGGCAGCATGCATATCAGAAAGGTAAATCAACAGAATCCGCTCTAATGGATCTGGTGGACCTTATTGCACATGCAGTTGAAGAGAAGGAAATAGCCCTCTGTGCATTTCTTGACATAGAGGGCGCCTTTGACAACACAAACACACAAACTATACTCAACAGTTTGGAAAATAGATGCATTGATAAAACAACCACAAGTTGGGTAAACTCAATGCTTTGCAATAGAATTGCGTCAACCTCCCTACTAGATACGACCATAAAAGTAAAACTCAAGACAGGTTGCCCTCAAGGAGGCGTCCTATCACCTTTACTCTGGACACTAATGGCTGACAACCTGATGACCGTGCTAAATGAGGCCGGCTTCTACACACAAGGCTACGCTGATGATCTGGTAAAAGGCATCATTGGTAAATGCCAAACAACCATCTCCAATCTTATGCAACAAGCCTTTAGTATAATTGAAAATTGGTGCCTTACAACCCAATTATCGGTTAATGCGTCCAAGACGGTTGTCATTCCTTTTACTAAAAAAAGGTTACTCGACAACTTAATACCGCCAACACTTTTTAGTGAAAAAGTCGAGTTCTCCAAGGAAGTCAAGTATCTGGGCATAACTTGACCAAAAACTTACTTGGAACCCTCAGATTAAACATATAATCAGGAAAGCTAAAATAGCTATGGGTACCTCCTGCAGATTAGTCGGTACAAAATAGGGCTTAAAACCTAAGGTAACTCTATGGTTATACACGACCATTGTAAGACCTATGGTGACGTATGCATGCGTCGTATGGCACAGGAAGACCGACCAAGTCACATGCAAGGAGGCACTCACCAGCCTTCAAAGGATTGCCACCACGATGACCACAGGAGCACTTTCCTCTACTCCAACTGCGGCCCTCGAAGCACTGCTCAGCCTGAATCCTCTGCACGTGCAGGTGCAAATCTAAGCCAGGGCAGCGATGGTTAGAGCTAAAAATGCAGGTAGAACAAAGTGGAGATCACTGGTAATGAATACCCTGCACAACGACATCATATAAGACTGAATGATGGCAATGCCATCTGATGTCATGCTTATACCTGACCTGAACCCTTTTGCGGTATACCCAAATGCTTCATTACTAACTCGCTCAAAGGATGGGGGCTAACCTAAAGCATCAAGCTCTGGTCAAAGTCACCAGGCCAAGAGCACTCCAAAGCACTCCTAGTGGGCTTCAACGCAAAGTTCACTAAAGAGGTGCTCTCTATGAGTAAGAATCAAATCAGAATTCTTACTAGAACCCTAACTGGACACTGCAGACTAAACAAACACATGCACAAAATGCGTCTCACCGATACTAATGTTTGCAGATTCTGCCATAAGGATGAAGAAACACCTTTACACATCCTCTGTGGCTGCGAGGCAACTCATCACACCAGAAGCCAGCACCTTGGAGGGTACTTAATCACACCTGACGACTTTAAGGCCACTCCACCAAGACACATAGTCGACTACATGGTCAGACTAAATCTTGGAGATGTCCTTTAAGGAAGAAAGAGGCGTCACAATAGATCTTTTAGGTCGCAGCGACTTCCGGGCTATATATCCCGGCCTCTATCCAGATACAATACAATCACGGAATAGGTTATGACAAAGTAAAAGTACTTACAGTTTATGTTGTAATTAACATGTAAATTACTTAAGATGATTAAAACACATTTTAAATGAACTAAAACAAAAAAATAAGTGTCCACTGGTCACAAATGTACTGATTGAAACGTCAAATATTGTTGCTGTGATATTTTACTTTTAATGAAATTTTAAAAGGTAGTGTGTTTTATCTGTGTGATAGTTTTAATAATAGTACCTGGATGACCGAGCTTTGCTCGGTATTTCCAGGCTTCCGTAGCCAAAATGGCGAAAACGGAACGCTTATAGTATAATAGTCTGTTTGTCCGTCCGTATGTCACAGGCATTTTACTCAAAGTGTAGTCTTTGAGTAAAATGCCTGTGACATACGGACAATGTAGGAATTTACTTGTACGTGTGTTAGATTTTACATAGGGGTCTATGTAAAATCTAACACACGTACAAATAAATTCCTACATTCCTATGGCTACACGCCATATTGCCGATATCCTGCTCTAGAGTTTAGAGTATCGGATTTAAAACTGTCGAAACTCTTCAATCTAGCAGGCCGCGCGCGCACGGATGTGCCACGGTGCTGCATGAGATAGCGGGGCGGGACGTACGTAGTCGACAAGTGGGCAACCCGAACGCGGGCAGACGTCGTTAATGGTCGCTTACATTAAATAATGATGATGCAGGTTCTGCAACTTCCACCGAAGTATCATCACAAAATAATAACATGACGTCCATTAAGAAAGTGCACTCTGAAGGGCATTCCTGCAACTCAGCACTGCACTCTGAAGTGCATTCCTGCAACTCGGCGCTGCACTCTGAAGCTGCATCGCTGGATACCTACACAGCATCCTCACTGAACAAATTTTCAAACTCTTTCTTTTTCTATTAGCAGTTGTAAATTCTCAAGTCTATTGTACTTATTTTAAATTAGGCTTAAGCTCTTACCCCTGTGTTTTATCCTGACTATTTGTACTGTAAACTAGTTTTCTATTTATTCTTTATTTATCCTAGACTTTATTTATTTTATTATAGTTCTCTATTTCTATCTAATCTTTTATTACATTACATCATCCTGATCACAAGCATTTTTATGTAATATACGAAAATACAAAATTATTTTCAAATTACGTCATTCGGTGGAAAACAAGTAGATGGGGACTCATGCCGACTTTTTTGACTACATGATCAGGTATATCATTTAATTGGTAGTTTATTACCAGATCCTGGTCAAAAAGCTCAGTTTTTACAGATTTATTTTGTAGGTGAAGATGAAAGAGAAGCGAATTTAAAATGTGCCAAATAGTCCGAAATTGAAACTAATTTTAATTGAAAAACTACAAAAAATGTTAAACGTAGTTAATCAATACATTAAAGACTTCAAGAGAACTTTTGAAAAGATGTAATCTTTCAGTGATACGTTCAAGGTTAGCAAGTTATACATGCCGAACGAAACCCACGAGAACGAAACTCACAGAGGTCGTTACAATAAATATTGATAAACTTTCGCGATTTGTACACATTAAATATACACATATATATATATACGAGTATATATACATATATATATAACGGTGATGACCAATATATGGATAGAACATTTTGAAGAAACAATTGAGCTACAATTGTCCCAGGTCAACCTGTGAACGTAGGCAGAAAGTAGAACAATTTGCTAAATACTTAATCTCCATACACCCTAAGATCAGGTTTACTTTTGAAATGTAGATGAACAGATCGCTAGCCTTTCTTGACATTAAAATAATGGTTAGAGACAATGGTACCTTGGCACATACACATTTACAACAGAAAACAGACCCACGCAGATTTCAGGAAAAGGCAATCATACTTAGACAAATCGCAATCGCAGCAACAAAGAAGTTTGGGTTTCAGTATATCCCGTACCTTTTCACAGAGCCACCTAAGTTCCAACAGGTGGGAAAGTTATAAGGCAGCCAATCTTTTTTTTTACGAAATGTTCACTTCCAACGATATTTAAGTAGGTATATTTTATTTTTCCACTGTATGATGAATGTTTACAATTAACATTATTACAAGCAATAATTATAATATGTTGACTTTTTATTTAAAATTATGTAAAGTAGTAGAATCAGATGCCCCAGCAATGAAAAATTTGTGCGCATGTATACATTGTAACATTTCTAAAACGTTGCTTGCCTATTCATGCAATATATCGCGTAAACACACTCTTTAGAACCCCAGCAACTACCACAGTTGGCACAGGCGTCAATAATACGCGAATAGTAAATATTTTTATCATATTTTAAACGTTTTTTATTAAGTTATGATCGAATATTTCCATATTCCGTAGATTAGCTTGGACTATCCTACATTTTCGTTATATAGTTTAATTGATATTTTTAAGGTTTTTAAAACAAATACCCGCCTACAGTTATCAGTAACAGTTTCTCAATGGAACATTTTGTACTCTGTATCATGTAGGTATATAACTTCAAGCATACCTATGCATTATAATAGCGAGAAATAGCAAGAGACAGAGAAAGATGGCAATATCTACGGCTACGCCTTCACCTCATGGGGTTTTCAGTAACATTTGATATACACGCATATTATTATATATATCTAGTTATTTCATTTTTATATTTTTTGTTTTTAAACTTTTTATTTGTAATTTTTAAAGTGTGAGAAATAATTGTTGTTTGTTTTATTGTTGTTTTTTATTATTGATGTATTATTGTTGTTATGATTATTGTTATTGTTGTCAAACGTTTCTTTGAAAAAACATGTATAACATCCGATAACCAATAAAATTTACTTCTGTGCCACAAAATATTAGAGTTTAACTGTGTTGTTAAAGGTTGTAGAAAACTTGAATTTTGGCTATTTCATTGTTAGACTTATGACCCTATCTAATTGGTTTAATCAATAAAATAAACATCATACCTGTCTCAGAAACGGTTTCCACTGAACTGATCTCTTTTTAATCTCATTTGTTCCAATGGTATTTTTTATTTCCGTATATTCACAATTTTCCATGTTTTTTGTAACTCTTTGTAGTTTAACTAAATAATTATTGATTGATTCGTTTGTTTAAACTCTCTTTATTAATTTCCTTCTACTAAATAAGACGGTTCTCACAACACAAAATCACCAACAAAAGGAACCAACTTATTCCCAATTTTCCGGTAAAATACGTGTGACGACAAACGACACGTGACAAATTAGACTTTTATAATTGACTACCTGATCCACGCAACTTCGTCTGCGTAAATTTTTCGAGGAAAAAAAAATACTTAACCTGTTACCTGTTCTCATGCTATCAAATGACTGCCTCTATGGCGCGGTGGGAGTGTGTCCGACTGCTACACAAGAGGTCGTGGGTTCGATTCCCACACGATACACCACTTTGTGTGATCCACAAATGGTTGTTCCAAGTTGGGGTGTACTTTGTGTCCGTGACTTTTATGTTTGTAAAGCCCCCCGCGACTTAGGGCTTGTACCTACTGCGGGGAAAAAATAATACAAAAAAAAAATATAATCAGTGGCCATTTCGGAGGAGTTGACACGAGATTTTTTTTATACATATGGTTTTTTTTTAATTAATACATTTGTGTAGAAAATAGCCGCCGACCTACACCGATTATGTACGAGTATTCCATATGATTAGGAATAAATTAGGAAGGAAATAATCGAATGAGAAACGACAATGTTATTGAACACTTTTACTGAGTGACTTTTTGAATTGGTGGCTAAACGATACAAAATCATGCGGTCAAACAAACAAACAAACTCTTCAGCTTTTTAATATTAGTATAGATATATATAGTTATAAAACTACATTTTCCAGCCTTGTGGTCTAAATGCCTTAAAAAATAAACTGCTATTATACATGATTATTAATCATTGAAAAAGATTTTTTTTGTTTAAACGCGGTAATTCGAAGAAACTCTGACAGTTTCATAAAATAAATGTTGATACAATTTCGCGATTTGTACACATTATGAAAATATAAATATTACAAAACCTTGTGTGTATAACACCTTGTGTATTGCCCGATGTTTCGACCGTATTGCAACGGCCGTGGTAACGGGTGGACTGGCAACTTATTTTGCCTTAATAAAACGGTCGAAACGTCGGAAAATAAACAAGGTAGTTTGATAAAATGGTTATATAGTGGAGACTGAAAGGACATACATGCTACATCCGCTATCGAAAGCTTGAAAAAATACGTACAAGAATTATCTGCAGGCATATTACAGAAGTAGTATTGAGTCGAGTAGTTACATCAAGTTTATTTATCATCATAATCAATCATTCAATCAACCTGTATCGGTCTACTCCTGCTATGCTATTCCCAAAAAAATAAAACAAAAAAAAAAGGCTGTACGCCACGTTGAGACGTCGACGAAACAGCTTTGCTATTGACCGAGAGACAGCGCTGTTAAAAATCGAATTCCCAGGTATCCATGTGCTCGACAACGATCGTCCTTTCGTCGCTGTTTCGTAGACGAGTTACACATTTTTTTTTTGACAGCATAATCTATTAATCTCGATTATTGTATTATTGTTATGTATCGAGATATTATTATTATTCTCTTTATTTCGTTTTTTTCTTATCAATTACATTTTTAAATATATATATAAAAAATACATTTAAAAATATAAAAAATAGTGTCCCACCGGCATCGGGTACAGGGACCAAGCTACCGGTGGTTACGGCCCCAGAGAAAGGAACCTCCTCACAATGCGAGCCGTGTCCAGAAGTACTGCCTTCTGCATCAAGCGCTTGATCCAACCGTCTAACGCGAGCCTCTCAAGGTGTTGGTCGAGGCTCTTGGCAATCAAACCATTAACGGAGACGACTATCGGTACAATGATTGCCGAATCAACATCCCACATGTCGACAATCTCGTGCGCCAGATCCAGATATTTTATTTGTTTATCCTTTTCGGCTTTCACGAGATTTTCGTCATGGGGGATGGTGATGTCGACAATCATTGCACGGCGCTCAGATCGGTCTATCTTGGCTTGTTAGCGACAACAGTCCTGTCTGTGATGATAGAGCGATCCCAGTACAACGTGATACGACTATTTTCAAGAACTGGCTCAGCAACGTACCTGTAGTACGGGACTTCAACGTCCACAAGGTGGTATTTCAGAGCAAGTTGCTGGTGGATTATCCTGGCTACTTGATTGTGTCTGTGCAAGTACTCGCCGTTAGCAAGACGTGAACAGCCGGAAACGATATGTCTGAGGGACTCACCAGGTCGGTGACATGCACGACAGATGTCAACAGTGCCATCCCTCAGTATATATTTCCGGTAGTTATTCGTCATGGTAACTTCGTCAGCAATTGCACAGACAAAACCCTCGGTTTCCCCGAAGAGGTCACCGAACCGTAGCCAGGCCACAGATGCTAGTAGGTCCACATCGGGCCCATGAAGAGCCCGAAAGAACCTACCGTGAAGCTCCTTGCTCTGCCATACCTCCCTGCGTTCGTTGACTCCAAGTACTACAGGCCTGCGCCAGTTCTCTTTAGCCAAGGAGAGCGGGGTAAGCCCGGTGTCCACCGCGACAACATCCCGATGCACACCCACGTCCATATGGAGAAAATATTCTCTGAGATTGTATATCTCGCGGTTATGAAGGGACTTGAGGTTCAACAAACCCCGGCCCCCACACTTCCGCGGGATATACAATCTCATCACAGATGAACGTGGGTGATGCATTCGGTATGACGTCATGAGTGTACGGACTTTTCGATCCAGGGTGTCTAATTCTGTCTGAGTCCACTTGAGTATACCGAAGGAGTACATTAGAAGTGGCATGACCCAACTGTTGCAAGCCCGGATCTTATTGCCACCTGACAAAAGGCTATTAAGCACTTTTTTCAGGCGACCAAAGAAACGTTCTTGCAACAGCTGTTTCATGTCAACCTCATTAATGCACAGTGCCTGCGATATACCCAAATACTTATAGGTCTCGGTTGCGAGAAGTGATCTTAAGTGAATGGAATCCGAGAGTTGAGTCCCTTCGGATTCCACTACCCGCCCTCGCTTTATATGAACGACTGCACATTTGTCAACACCAAACTCCATTCTAATAGAATTACTAAAGGTTTCAGTTACCTTCAGTAACGCTATTAGCTGTGAGCTGGTGGGGGCAAAGAGCTTCAAGTCATCCATATACAGCAAGTGGGATATGACCTGACCACCACGTCGCAACCTGCAACCTAGCCCTGAACTCTCTAGTAAGGTACTAAGTGGGTTCAGTGCTAGGCAGAACCAAAGGGGACTCAGAGTGTCACCCTGGAATATACCCCGCTCAATCCTTATAGGTACGCCGCCACTTTCTTGGATCCCTCGGCACCCTGGATAGGTAAGAACCGTATTCCATTGTCCCATACACGACTTCAAGAAGGTGCATAAAGTTGTATTAACTTTATACTATGATGATACCTGCGTATTCGGTTTGCCCATGCATAGATTTTTTGCTTCAGGAAGTCGATGCGCTCTGTGACACGCGACATATAATCCTGAGGTCTGATGTCAGTCCCCAAGAATGCCTGTTTCACAAAGCGCATCACTCTCGGGCGAGTGTTCCCGGTCCGGAAGCAGGACAACTTGCCGATAAGTACCCTTGCCCCGGCTATACGGCGCTCAATCCTGCATTGCCACGCGGGTACGGCGCACCTTGGTCGTATAGTAGGGGTTTCTGCTAAAAGCTTAACACCTCCTATACGACATGCCGCAACAGCTGCACAATACAGGATTGAGTGGGTATCGCCGAGGTCTTCGCTATTGTCTAGGTAAGTAGGCAATAACGAATCAAGAGCACACACCAGCGAAATGTTCCGTCTATGCATAGGTAACCGAGGCAGGCGTGGCCTAATATTGTGGGGCGTGGACCGATATTCGCGAAGCGCAAATTCCAAAGCGGCCTTAATCTCCTCATTGCACTGAGTACTTACCACAATAGCCGCGGTATCCGGCCCCGTAGCTTCACAGTCAACTACATTTGTAGGAACCTGTACCGGGGCAGGGATCTCGCGGCTAGTCTGGGCGTACTCCGAGCGTAGTCTCTCAAGTGCGGCCTCATCTAGCAGATGACAGCGCTGAATGGCCCGCACTTGGTCCGATAATCGTTGTGCCGAAACGTTGACAGTCGGCTCAAGCACCTGAAACATAGGCAGCATCCGTTCACGGTACACAGTGAGGTTAGTTCCCCCCTCTGTAGCCACATAATATGCCCGCATGACGTTCTCGTTCATCGATGTCGTCCATCGCATGCGGCGCACATCACCACCGACAGCGGGGGCCCTGTTTGAGGCCGGTGGGCCTCGGGGTCCTAAGCTGGTCGGCGGCCGGCCTCTCCCTCGCCGAAGTACAGGTGGTGGCGACGTAGGCGGAGAGAAATACTCGTCACTCGACGAGCTCGACGCCTCAGCAACGGCTGGTGTTGAATCCTGTGGTTGCGAGGCGGAGCGGAGCGACGAGTCCGGGGGTGGAGGGTGTGCTTGTAGATGTAACTGGGCTCTGCTTCGAGTTATCATAGTTTAAATCGTGCATTTCTGTTGTTCTTGTGGTTTCATCTTGACAGATGTCATTTTCCTGTTTTCTATTTTGTATGGTTTTCTTGTTGATATTCTGATTTATGGCGTTTTTTATAGTTTATTGAATGTAATAAATACTTTACTGGGTTGTTATAATAATTTATGTGTGATTTAGAGGTGATTTATTTAAAATTAATCGAAAAAAAATATTGTATTCAGAAACGACGTTTGAAAGAAAGAAAGAAAGAAAGAAAAAACATTTATTTGACCTTCCATACATACTTATAAAATAATACAGAATACACAAATATGAATAATAATAAAAACATTACATCTAATTAACAATAAGTATGTACGAGAGCAAATAGGTACAATCGGCCTACTCGGCGGTCGTACACCCTTATGGCTATAATGGCTTGCGAGAAACGTTCGCTCTCTACGTAAGCGCACTCACACAGGCACATCTGCGCCTTATCGGATGCAAGGAGGCGGGGTCCTTGTTTTTTTTAGAGCATTGCGTTGTTGTTGTGCATATTTCGAGCCGATTAGACAGTTGGAAATACATACTAATAAAGGATTGTGACTTTTGTTGTAAGCGCGCTTTTTGCAGTTGCGCGAAATAGCAATGAATTATTTTATTGTAATACATACAAATCTACATTAATATTATAAATAGTTTATTTATATATTTATTCGTTTGTGTTGTTGAAATTGTAAAGAGGTAGTTTTAAGCTTGGAGAGGAATATAGTATATTTTGCCTCAATACTATTATACATATGGAATTGTGGACGAAGATACGGGAAACTGTTAGCTTTTAATATTTTTATGAATTACGTTTTGATTTTTAATCTATCTTTTCAAAAAATATGAGTTAGTAGACGGGTTTAAAACTAGTGCCTGTAATTTATGAACTAGAACCGATTTTCGATGTTTTATATTGTGCGTATGTTTTAGTATGATTCTGTTAAGTAGGATTATCGAAATTATTTAATTTTATTTTTGTAAAATTATTTTGCATTTTTGATACATATATCCATACTAATATTATAAATGCGAAAGTAACTCTGTCTGTCTGGCTGTTTGTTAGGCTTTCACGCTCAAACAGCTATACCGATTTAGATGAAATTTGGTATAGAGATAGTTTGAGTCCCTGGGAAGGACATAGGATAGTTTTAATCACGATAACCGACATCAATATATGTTTCAATAATGCGTAAATATTTTTTAAATATGTATTTAAGTTATTTACGTCTTCATTTTGGCTTGCCCCACGTAAGTATTTAAGAGGTAATTTGATGCAACTATGAGTTCTATGATTAATCTATACTTATATTTTTTGAGAGTTTGTTTGAACGCGATAATCTCGGGAACTATTGGGTCAAATTGAAAAAAATATTTTACTGTTGGATAGCCTATTTATCGAGGAAGGCTATAGGCTATATAACATCACGCTACAATCAATAGGAGCAGAGCAGCAATGTAAAATGTTAAAAAACGAGGAAAATTTAAGCTAACGGAGTTTGCTGGTCTTCGTCTGCTTTAGACAGCTGGTATGCTATATATAGTTGTTCCCAGTGACTTTGCTCGCGTATATCTTGATTCGAGTGATAAGAATCCTACATCCTTTACCTGTTTTAAAACCTATATTATTTTGTAAGTTCTCTGTTATAAGTATTTTATCTAAATTTAATTTCAAATAATCATTGGATTGATTTAAAGATCGAAATAAAGATATTTGAAATTTAAAATTTAAATCGGGCTAGTAGTTTCAGGGTTAACCTCTACATACAACTTTAACTCTTTAATATTAATAGTATGTATGGTTTTAATTCAGCAAGTTATATTTAATTTTTAACCACTAATTATTTTAATAGAAATAAATGTATTACCTGGAATGAGGGCAAGAAATAAGGAAACGAGTAAATTGTTTTATTAATTTTATGGATCAGTCAAACAATTCCATTACACATTTAATACTTAATTATACTTTAAATTGTGGATTATTATTTTACCATGCTATATAGTCATCAAAGTGCTTAATTACCAATTACTTTATCAATAAATATTATAGTAATAACGTCTTAGTTAGTGATAATAGTCAGTTTCATTAAATTTTTAAATTTACTGCCCCTGTGGCGCGGTGGGAGTGTATCCGACTGCTACGCAAGAGGTCGTGGGTTCGATTCCCACACGGGACACCAATTTGTGTAATCCACAAATTGTTGTTCCGAGTCTGGGTGTACTTTGTGTCCGTGACTTGTATGTTTGTTAAGTTCCCCGCGACACAGGGCTTGTACCCACGACTGCGTCGTCACGTCTTTTTCAAATTAAGTAACAATGTATGAATTAATGTATTATCTCAGATGCTAGCTTATATTTATTACAGTAAAATAACCAATACGTTTAATTTAGAATACATTTAAAAATAATTACAAACATTTAATTTCAATACAATCTATTGGCTCTTCCGTCAATTAATAATAACTCTCCTGGAACATCAGCACTCATCTACCCCCACATATTAACAATAATTCGTCCTCACATTCACACTTCCAGATTCACATTTCTGGGCTTGTATCTAGTATTTATTTTAAAAAAATCGTCTGAAAATTTAGCGTGTGATAAATCATAACCTCTGTACTCTCAAGCGAAATGGACTCCTGCTTCTTCTAGGTCCTGGCCTAATTTTTGTAGCTGAATAATGCACACATTTCTTATAGCCTGTATGCCGCAGTCAAATAGTCTAGCGAACGTCGACGTCTTGGTAAATGGCTGCACTTCGTATGTGCTAACCATTTTCGTTACGCGATCTGACGTTAAAAGAGTCCTCCTCAGCATCCCGCTTTATCCAACGTCACGCTGTAAGCTCTCTGAAAAAAAATAACAAGTTAAAATAAATGTATAAAAGATCTTCGATACCTATTCATTAAAAGTTTGAATGAATAGAACAGTAAGTCAAGCACATTTTTAAAAATGTGTTATTTCATTATACTTAATATTATTTCTTTACAAATCAACAGACAATGAACGAGTTGTTACTGATAAAATTAGATAATAGTTCTTAAACAGTTGAAATATGATTGAAAATAGAATATGCGTTATTATGAGAAGCTACCGTTTGCGAAAACAAATTCGCATGCAAACTATTATCAATCCTATTCGATTGATTTTAAAGATGATAATTGCCATAAGCGTTTCCAGTTTTAGGACATTTACTGTGCGTAGGTATCATGAACCTATTTTTTCGGCAAATATATTTATGGCACCTGGAATTACCGAACCGTGGGAAAGTAAAAACTTATTGCATGCAAACTATTTTCAGTTCTTGTGTAACGATTTAAAGACGATAATCGATTAAAGGATTCTCAGTTTTACAACTTTTACTGTGGGGATCATAAATCTATTGTTTTATCAACACAATATACGTTTTATGATGCCTAAAATTTACTAAAACGTGGGAAAGAAAACAATTTATTTTGTCAAATGTAAGAATGAGGATTTCAATACTTCAAAAAATTGAACATAATTTATTTTGTTTAAATATAAATATTTTAAAAAGAATTATACACGACATCTTTAATGTGAGAAAAATAAAAATGAAACACTATGATTTAATTAATAAGGGTGGATTTAAGTATAAATCATAGAAAAAAAATATAAGTGTATAAAAGCACGAAATTCCTACTCTTCACATATCAGTAGAGACAGCCTTTTATATGTTGCCACTCGTTCTACAAAATAGTTTTTGTTCCGATTAGTACTACGTTTCGTTAATATATTTCAGATTAATTGAACGAGTGAAAGTCTAGTTCCAAGAAGTTCACCTTTAAAAAATATACGAATTAGCAAGTGACTCAGAACGCCACGTTTAAAGTAAACTAAATGTAAATATTATTGGACATCAAAAAATATAAATGAACTTTTACTTTACATTGATTTATGAAAAAGACATTAACGGTTTCTGAATTTATAATAAATCATTTTTATTATTATTTATTTGTTGAATAATCATAAGTAGTTCTAAACCTATGTATGATAATAAAATATTTAAATATATTTTTTTAAATAAAATTACTTATTATCTTATCATTTCGGTAGTAAATTAGTAGAATGATTTTTCGACAATCATCGTTATATTTGAATATATTTACATAAATGTTTAATAAATTATGCACTTAAATCTTTCTCACCCATTGCACCGTCTATTAACAAAAACCATTTAATAGTTATTGTTTTTTTTTTAAATTATATACGAAATAAATACATTTCGTAAAATTCAAATAATAAGTTTATATACTTAAAATATTAGGAATAAATAACTGCGATTGATGAAATAACTAACCCTAATGCCATCATCATTGAGAATATTATTATATTATAACAACGAAACAAACCTTAGCTATGAAATTAACCATCGTCTTCGGAAATATTGATTATATTATTATTTGGTCTCCCCCAATTACTTTTTAACCAATAGCCAATTCTATTGTTAAACATAATTTATAATTATTGTAATAAAATATACGAGTAATTTGAATTTGACTTACCGTACCATTGGTAAAGGTTTGTATCCTTGGCCATGAAGATCCAAAATTTTATTCACGGTTTAAATTTCGGTTAATTGTGAAAACTCACTGAGGTCAGCAAGAAAGCATCCAACAGTTCAGTAAAACACAGCCACCGTAGGTAAACAGATGAAGAAGAAACTGTCCACTAATTCACACCACAAGTCAACGAGAGTTCTATCAGTAGTCAACGAAGTGGCAATCGGAATCCGTAAACAGAACAAGTCGTGAGCAAAATAAGTAAACATGCGCGCGTCATCATAAAAGGAAGTGCAAATTGCAACTAAGTTAACTAAAATGTTTTTTGTTCCCGTTGGTTAAGGTGTGGACCTTAGCCCCGACCTAATTGGTTGAAAGTAAAATGTGGGAGTGGTTTTTGCGTTTGTGTGTGTGACCGAACCGTTGTGAACCGCTCATAGCAAAATATATTCAGGTGGTCGAGCATCAAGTGGGCCGATTGTACCTACGTCAGCTAATGTTGCGGTCTGTGACCGCAACGCTGGTATTCTCGTAGGTCCCGGCTACCAAACTATAGATACATAAAAATATTATACCATAAATGATTATAATAAATAAATAAATAAATAATTGTTTCTAAAATAAAACATACAGAAAAATTTAAGTAATTAAAATAAAACAACCGAAAAAAACACAAAATATAAATTTCCGAACCAGTTTCCGAACGTTCATTCAACCTCCCTCTGTAAAAGCGATCAACCAATCAGCAGCGTCGCTAGGTACGCTTTCAGTTGATTGGTTTGAGTTTTGACTGTTCGACTAGAGGAAAAGTCTAGGAAAGTTGGAAAAGTTTAAAATAAACAATATTATACACTATTACGGGGAAACTTAATAAATATTATCATCATGTACTGTATATGTGACTAAGGATATAAATATAAATGTATATTATTACAATTAAAAACTACGATATGATGAGTACAACTAAAACGTTTCAAAGCTACCACCGGTAAGTAGGTACCTAACTCAGACATCTAATTTATAATTCCTAGTTTTTGTTTATTTAATAAAATTTGTTTCAGTTTTGTTTGAAAGGAATATCGTGTTTTCAGATTTTTCAGTGGAGGGTCAAGGTCGTTCCAGCATTTCGTAGCGGTATACCTAAAACTCCCCCTGAAAGCGGTCGTTCTATGCCTTGAGGTGATTAGCAGATGCGATGACGCCCTTGTCGTGTATTGGTTAAGATCCCTTGACCAAGTCAACCTACTATACAAATAATCAGGTTTACCGTTTAAAATAACGCCAAAGAGCAGGGAAGCTAAATGAAGATGCCTGCGAGCAGCCATCTTCATGAGATTCCCGCAATTAAGGAATGGAGTGACATGTGAACGAGGCGGCACATTAAAACAAAACCGAGCACATGCGTTCTGTACTCTCTGTATCACATTTTGTGTTCTTTTCAAGATACATGCACCATACACTGTGTCAACGTAATTTAATTTAGATAAAATTAGAGTTTCACAAAGGGTAATTCGCAAATCGATACTGAGATGCTGACGAATCCGATACAACAGTTTGAGACGGTAAAAACAGTTTCGAACAGCTTCAAGCACATGCGTCTCAAAGTGAAGCTCACCATCCATTATCAAACCCAGATTACGAGCCTCAGATACTTGCTCTATTGGACAACCATCAACCATTACCACAGGGTGTGAGGCTTTTATCTTTTTGATGCAATCCTTTGAGCCCAATATCAAAAATTTGGATTTATCAGGGTTAAGGACTAAGGAATTACTTTTTGCCCAAGCAGATACTCTGTCTAAGTCAAGGTTGATTTTGTTTATTGCCTCATGACAGTCTTCCGGATAACACGATAAATATATTTGGAGGTCATCTGCATACATGTGAAATTGGGTGTTTAGTATATGGTTAGTAGCATCGGCACTGTAAAGTATAAATAAGAGGGGGCCGAGGATAGATCCCTGAGGAACACCACGGTTTACCCGACAACAGGACGACCTGGTTGTATTGCCGTCTGCATCATTATCCATTTGGACGAATTGAGATCTGTCAGTCAGATAGCTATGGAACCACTTCACTGTTGTAGAGTTACACCCGTAGTAAGAGAGCTTAGCAAGAAGAAGAGAAACATTAATAGTCTCAAATGCACGGGAAAAATCAAGCAAAACCAGCACAGTACCCATACCCTGGTCCCTAGCCTCCAGAATATTGTCAACAACATCATGGAGAGCCGTCGCAGTGCTATGTCCCCGACGGAAACCAGACTGTCTTACAGGTAAGATGTTATACCTCTCCAAGTATTTCCTCAACTGGGTACACACCACCCTCTCCAAGACCTTGGACAGACAAGGGAGTAAGTTAATTGGTCTAAGGTCTTTGGCAACTGTAGGGTTAGGGATTTTGGGTATAGGCTTAACAATTGCGACTTTCCATATATCTGGGAAGGTTGATGTAATAATTGATTTACTCGTATTTATAATTGCAGTGACAGACGGGAGACTTTGAGGAAGGGTCATCAATAGCATCTGTAATGAAATACCATCTATACCAAGAGCATTTGATTTGAGACTGTAGATATGCGAACGAACTACATCCTCAGTGACAGGCTCCAGAGTGAAGGTGTTATTGTGGAACCTGTTGGACTCGAAATAAATCAAGTCAGAGAGATTTACAGTGTCAAGGCCCGGTACATTCAGGAAATGTTTATTTAGTTCTTCCGGGTTATTAAATATGTTTGGTAATGTATGTTTTTTTTGTTTACCAATTGCAATGGTTGATTTTAAGTTGTTCCATAGTTTTTTAGGGTTTTGAATATGTCTGTTTATGTGTGTGTCAAAATATGCTCTTTTTTCGTTATCAATTGCTGTTGTTACAATATATTTCAGATCTTTGTAAGTTTTTTTATGTGATTCAGATCTTGTTAATTTGAAACGCGAGTGATAACTGTCACGTAATTTAACCATTTCTTTGATAGTATCTGTGATCCATGGGTAGGGCTTTTCTTTAATTAGGATTTTAGTGATAGGTGCATGTAAATTGAAAAGAGTGTTTATAAATGTATTCAACATAGCCACCATGCCATTTACATTCTCCCCGCCCAGTATGTAAGCCCAGTCCAGGCTGCAAAGGTCTTTATGAAATAGATCCGAAATTATGTCCTTAAACGGTCTGAAACAGATCCACTGTGGATCAGGTTTACTTATTTTAAATTTAAACTGCACAGATATAATGGCATGATTTCCTAGGTCAGGCTTGTGCAGAACAGAGAGGTCATTAATCCAGGCATCAGTGCAAACAACATCTATTAGTGTCTCACTCTGGGCTAAAAAATGAGTAGGCTGATGTACAACCTGGTTAAGGCTACAGTAGTGCAAAAAGTTATTAAGTAAAGCAGTATTCCTGTTTGTGGTGCTTAAACAATCGATATTGAAATCACCCAGAAGTATAGTTTTGTCAATCCCTGTGAAGGAAGTCAGAGTGTCTGTGATAGCATCCAAAAAGATATTTGCGTCCAACCATGGCGGTCTGTATGCTGTGCCTATAGCTAAGTGTATGTTGTTAATAGTGAGTTTTAGCCACATTTGTTCTACATTAGGCGTCACCGGATGTTTAAGGGTACGAACCACGAGATCCCGCCTCACATAGAAGCCGACACCTCCCCCTCGGCCTCCCCGCACGGTCAGCGGTCTTGGAATATGTCGCAGCCGATAATTAGGGACTATCGGTGCGCGGCCCTCTTCACCTACTCGCAGCCACGTTTCATTAATAGCTAAAATATCCAGAGCAAGCTCTTCCATCATTAATAAGAATTCGTCGTGGCGTGTTCCTAGCGACCCAGCGTTAAATAAACCTACCTTCAAATATTTAGTCTTAACCATTTGTGCAGGATAGTGGTATGCTCTTTTTGTGTTTAAATTTTGTAGAATATAGATAAAAATGTATAAACTCTTTGTATATAATTATTGTATGTAGTGCTTTATGTAAAAAATAATTGGTATTATATGTGAGATAAGGTAATATTAAATTAATTACAGATTTGTACATATTGTATATATTGTTTTTATATTGCAAGTATTTACTTGTACCATGTAGAACTAAGAGCCAAAATATATTGAATAAATGTATTTTTTTGTATAATATAAAATTATAAGTGAGGTGCTGTATATTATTAATATATAAGTTTTTATGTTTGTATATAATGTAAATATTATATTTATATTGTAAATAGTCAATAGAATTTAGTAGCCAGATCATTTTACCAAAATAACATATTTTTATATAAATTTTAAGGTTATGTATAATTAACAATTTTACCAAAGAGAGCTTATAACTAACTACGGCTAAAAACCTGGTCGATGTCGGCTTCGCATCGGATCGAATAGGCTCGGTCTCCTGGTTTGTTGCGAGCGAGGATGCGACCTCGCGCAACCCACACAAACCTCCATCCTCGAGATTGGCCGGCGTCTCTCGCCAATCGAAACAACTGGCGGTTCGACTTAGTGAGACGTTCATTGATGTAGAAGCGCCTCGGAGTACCCGGTAGTCCGCAACCTTCTGACGTCACTCCGCGCCGCACTCGCGCATTGCGAAGCATGTCGTCACGCACATCGCGACGTGCCAAACGCACAGCCATCGGGCGCGGTCGCGCCTCGGGGCCCTCAGCGTCTGTCGCCACGAGGTGGCGGCCGCCGACGCGCTCGGCACTCACAACGTCGCGCTCCTCAATGCTCATGCCGAGCTTCACGGCGATCTGCATGACCACGTGCACAGGATTCTCTCCGTTGCTCTCGGGAAAGTTGGCGATCTCAATGTCGTTCGCCAGCAACTCTTGATCCCGGTCGTTAAGGTCCTGACGCAGCTGCGTAATAGTTTCGCCCAGATTGTCGGACCGCAATGGTTGCCGCTCTTCAAGGGCGCTCACCCTATCCTCTACGTTCTTTACTTTTTCCTGACATGCATTTACCGTCGCCCTAATTTCCGCCAACTCGTCTCTAAAGAGTTGCAGATCCTTATTTATAGAGCGCAAGTGATTCCTGAACGTTCTCAGCTCGTCCGTAATTTTTGTAGCAAGATCTTGGGTCGACTCTGCTGAACTCACTGGGTGATTTGCATTCTGTTTGTCTTTAGAACTGCGTTGTACAGGTAAGTCGAGCTCTGTAGGCGTCAAGGTCCTGTTTCCATTACCTTTATTTTTTATGCATCCAGGACACTGCCAGGAGGGAGAAATGCTACCTGCAGGAGGTAAGGCAGCGCAACGTCGATGAAAATAAACACTGCACTCCTGACATCTGGCGGACTCAGTCTGCGACAGAAAGCGATGGCATCGACCACAATTCTTTGACATTATTGATTAGGTCGTAGTACAATAAGTCGACAGTAGATGGCGAGCAGGTCGGCCCCTCACTAGATGACGCTGTTCCAAAGAAAACTTTGCAGGCCGTAATAAGGCTATGAAATTATTTTTCAGTGTCAATTTAGTGAAGCTTATTGTCACTGCACACTACACTTTACAACCTGCACTAGACCAAAGAGAAATCAGGCAATTTTAATTGTATTCGTTCAATTATTTTTAATTTCGGGTATTCTGTAATCACTTTAGCTTTAGTGGAGTTTATTTTAAGTTTAATTTAGTTATTAATTTGCCCTGACACTGTACTATACTTGTATGTTCACTATTGTGTCACTATATATTATTATACAATAGCACTACTCAAACAAATGATGTTTATTATTTTTAAAACAAGGAAATATAAAGAAGTGTACTGTATATAAAGAAGTGTACTGCTCTGCTCGGTGTTGCCCGGTTATTATTTATTATTATTATTATTATTATGTATGTCGTTTCCATATCACGGGACTATGGAGTCCCGGTCATTTGGGAGGCGTGCGTGGGGCCGAAGCCAACACGTAGAGGCCCGTTTGTTATTATTATTATATTATTATTATTATATAAAACTAAAACATTTATTATTATTATTATTATTATATAAAAACTTTCTAATACCACCTATTACACTTATTACTTATGTAATCTTGTTATTACACCTATTATTTATGTAATCTTTTATTATATATTTTTAACACAGGCAAATTCCCCGACGCAATAAAACTCGCAATAATATTCACAAGGGTGGAGACAGAGATCAGCCGAACAACTATAGACCTATTTCAATCCTACCCACGCTCTCTAAATTATTGGAGAGACTTATGAACAACAGGCTTGTGATTTTTTTGGAGCAAATTAAACTGTTGTCTACACGACAATATGGTTTTCGTTACGGCTTATCCACAAGTAAAGCAGTCCTCGACTAACGGCCGGTCTTAATAATCTACCTTACGATAGATTTGACTACTAGAGGTAGAATTTTGACATATTTTGTATGGAGCTTATGTCAAATATATACCTCTGTAGCCAAATCCATCGATCGTTAGATTATTGAGACCGGCCGTTAGCCAACGAAGTAATCGGTAAACTTGATCAAAAACAGAAATGTTGTATGTTTCTAGACTTAAAAAAGGCTTTCGATACGATCTCTGTCCCTATCCTTTGCGCTAAAATGGAAAAAATCGGAATTAATTAAGGGTACTCAACTGTCTTTTTTCAAAAGTTATCTCTCAAATGGAAGGCCATATGTTAAAATTAATGACTTCTACAGCGACGAGCTTCCTGTTACAAACGGAGTTCCATAGGGCAGTGTCCTTGGGCCAATATTATTTTTATTGTATATTAACGAACTGTGTCAGTTACAACTACCCCACACCATCATCTATGCAGACGATACGGCCCTCATATCTTATAGTAAAACTTGGGAAACTGCGTTTTGTTGTGCCCAGTCCAGTCTTAACGCAGTTACTAATTGGTTAACTCGAAATAATCTCACCCTGAATGTTAGTAAAACGAATTAACTTACCTTTGCACTCACGTCTTCTGATAAACTCACCTCTTCAACTTACTCTCTCACTGCCCACTCCTGTACGGCGTCCTTTTTATCTCCATGTAATTGTTCTACTCTGACCCGTACCAACTGTGTTAAATATTTGAGGGTTCACATTGACGATCTGCTTTTTTTTTCAACCGCACATAGATGTATTTACCTCCAGAACGGAAACTAATCTAGGTATATCTTTAAAGGACTCGCTCCTGTAGTAGATTCTCAAGTTCTTATCTTGCTCTTTGCCAATCTCTCACTTAATATTGTATCATCGTCTGGGGTAGTACAAACAAAGCTCATCTCATGAAACTAGAACGTGCCCAAGGAGCGGTACTAAAAGTCGGTTGGCGATTACCATACCGATTTCCTACAATTAATCTTTTTAAAACCTGCAATGTTCTCAGTGTCCGCAAACTGTTTATACTCGAAGTTGTCCTCACAACCCACGCTCTTACCCCCTATGACCCTTCCAAATTCTAGCCCAGAGATGTTTCTACTTCCTTGGAAGCTAAGTCTATGACAAGGTAAACAAGATTTTAAATTTGTACCCTATGACTAAAAGCGTGTAAGAAAACTGTTACCACCTGGTTATATGATCTAAACTACGAAAAAATAAATCACTCCCACATACGCACAACCACGCGCACGCGCACGCACGCGCGCGCACACACACACACACACACACACACACACATACACACACACATGCACTATTGTAGTTTATATTGTAGGGTAACTATTCCTCTCTGTTCTTAGCATCACAAGTTCTTCTATTCTTGTTTATATAATATTCAACTAGCTTGTACTTTTTACATCAGAGGTGTGAGCCTGGAGATCTGTCACACAGGTTTCGTACCTAGTACAGACTCCAGCTCTCACTAAGGTACTTAAATCTTACCCTCCTTATCATACGAATATACGAGTATTAATATACTTACTAATACTGCACCTTTTTGAGAGGAATAAATAAATTATTATTATTATTATTATTATTACTTATTTCTTTATATAAAGTAAAATTTTAAATATATTATCAATAAAAACATTTTAATATTTATTTTCAAAGGCTAATTCCTCTTTTTACTGGTATTAACGAGTGAAAAGAAAAAAACTGAATGTCACTATTCGAAAATTCAATTAAATAATGTTATAGATAACACTGGAGGGCAAGTGTTGTAATAAGATTTATCATATTTGTTTCATTTCTTGCGTTCATTTAAATAACAAATATTGAATGTATCGCAATCGTCAAGAAGTTCTCTCCAGAAAGGTTCTGTCTAATCTGCACTACAAATCACAGAAGCCAATTTTATAGGGATGAGCTCAAATACCTATTGCAAGCTATTGAGAATAGGCTGCAGGATCTGCGTATTACAATAAAACAAGTGTAATAGTGACTGTGTTAAGCGAAAAACGTCCACTGCTGAATATAGGATCACCACAACGAACGTACAAGATAAAACAACTTAAATAAATATGAATTATAATTCATATTTTTTAAGCAATTGTGTTTATATTTCCATGACATGGACATATTTATGTATGAATGAAAATCTTTTTTTGAACTGTGAATTCAGGGTTTGAATATATGATTTTTAGTGTACCTACAACATAGTAGCAATGTGTTTTGAAAATTGCGGCAACCTAGGCCAACTGAGATAACGTTATTTTCACAGCTCCGCATTTAGGTAAAGTGTAATATATATTAATGGAAATAAGTGATGAATGATAGACTTGAAACTGGCCGATGTGCAGAATGTGCGAGCCATTATATCCTACCAAATACAACGATCGGAGGAAAAAAAAACCAGTAGCAATATTCACATACAGCAAGTAGGTTACGTAAAAGTAAAAAATTAAATCAACTAAATATGTGTGTTAACATATACCTAGTCGCCTAGTTCTTAATCATTACATCACTATCACTTCACTATTACTACATAGTATAAAACAAAGTCGTTTCTCGCTGTCTGTCCCTACGTATGCTTGGATCTTTAAAACTACGCAACGGATTTTGATGCAATTTCATTTAATAGATAGAGGAAAAGAGGAAGATTTATATGTGTAAAACATGGATAATATAGTAGAGAAACACTGGTAATTTTAGAGGTTTCTAAACATACACATAAAACATATAAACATAAACACTTTTTTTAGGCTTACATTGCAAACCCCAGCTAAACCCCACAAGATAGATCAAAATAATGTACTTTAATACACCTTAGAAAGATCTCTAAAAAAGTTCGCGATGGTAAATGTCTATTTCTTAGGAATAACCCACAATAACGATTTTTTTACTTGCACTTTTTACGAGAAATAATGACTTTATACAATACATCATTAATTCTTGTCCAATTGAGTACCTCAATACATTGTGAATTTAATATAAATCAATATGGCTCTTTACAGCAGATAATTTAAATGATTATTTGCGAAGATATTACAGATTTAAAATGCAGGGACATAGCGGTTGCGACGGTACAGACCGGGTTGCCGGCGGCGGTGCGTGCCTATAGCGCGTCAAAGGCCGCGCTAAGCCATAAAGCATTTTACAATTAGCAGCGATCTGACGCGTTTATCGGAGGAAAATAACAATCTATACTAATATTATAAAGAGGAGAGATTATTTTGTATATAATGAAAAAACTCAAAAACTAATGAACCGATTTAAAAAATTCTTTCACAAAGCTGCATTATCGCGAAGTAACATAGACTATTTTTTTTACATCCTTATGATAACTGCGTTTATGTGGATAATGTTTAGTGGAAAAAAATCGGTTGTCTGTAAAGTCGGTTTACTAACGATAGTTGAACGTGACAACGTCATAAGAAAATACTGATGGAATGGTTTCCTGCCGAACGCGGAGGCCGATTGTGCCTATTTGTCGCTCGTTCCGCGCTCTCGCTTGCACTTAAATGGAACGCCACAGAGCGAGGTAACGCCTCATGAGTCATGTTTTTTCGTGCGTTCAGCCGGCTCTATCAAATTATAAGACGTTGTCACGTCAAAAAGTCCTAGCAAAGCCGGAGCGGGCCGCTAATCTATATATTTATATAAAAACCACGCAAGAGCATGTCGGACCATGCTAAGTGTAGGGTTCCACAGCCTTGAACAATTCCATCAGCAGAAGACCGTATGTTCATGGCAGTTACGCCCTTTTGTTGAGAAACGGCAGTTTTTTTGGCAATAACTCAATGACAGTATATCGGATCTTATCCAAAATAATTTTAGTTTAAAGTATTTATTCGTAATTTATTTCATATGTTTTGGTTACACGGTTACATAATTATTCAGTATATAAACAAAGAAACATTTTAAACATTGGCAATAAGAAAAAAGGGTATATTTCCAGTAGTCGCGTGGAAGAAGTTCCGCGGCGGAATTAGTGGGATTTTTAGCAATAGTTGCATTAACTGAACTTACGGGAAATCTGAATCCCATTAGTTCCGTTTATAAACTACTAACTGTCCGCAATTTTGTCTGCATAAATTTTCCCTGTTTGTGCAACATTTCAACCATAACAAAATAATAATATAAATTATTTATTCACTTAGGAAGCAAAATACCACACTTGTGAAAAGTCGATTCTACATTTACTTGTAATGCCTGTTCGCAAACAATAGGTAAAGCCTGAGAAAAGAACATGCAATAAAAACTCGTGGCCACTCTTTTTAAATTGCCAATGTTTACAATGTTTCTCTGTTTATAAACTGTATATGCAGGTAAGGTGCTGCCACCATTATATTATACACCATATTAGAGGACTGATGCAAAAAAAAGAGGTCAATAATATTAGAAGAGTACACGAGATCGGATACATCAGCCTCAATGGGCACAACATAGTAGGAGCATCTACTTACGATGTAAAAACTTTATGTGCTTAAATATTGGCCAATTTACTGCTACTTAATGAATAAGTATACATGTTTTTTAAAAGAAATAAAAGAATGGCCGTAATTTATCACGCAGAATCTTTACTTACAAAAGTAAATCGATTTCTTAACTAGTACCTAAGTAACGTTATCAAACTGTGACAACAATATTCACCTAGTAAAATGCAATAAACTGTACAACAAAATACATTAATAGGGAGCAACGAACTACATCTATTTACCTTTATCAGTTAAATAATCATCGATTGAATAGTAAGCTCTTTGTATAAAAAGTCTCTTGACTACATTCTTAAATTTATTTACTGGTAGACTCGATATGCTGACTGGGATTTTGTTGAAAAATTTAACACCTAGTCCCATGAATGAGTTATGAGTTTTATGAAGCCTATGATATTGACCTACCAATTTGTGCTTATTTCTTGTATTCACAGAGTGAATATCACTATTTTTGTTAAATACATGTTAGTTTTGTTTTACAAACATAACGTTTACATAAATATATATTGTGATGCAACTGTCATAATGCCTATCTCTTTAAACTTTTCTCTAAGGGAAACTCGTGCTTCTAGTTAAAATATCGCACGCACTGCACGTTTTTGAAGAATAAAAATAGTTTGTATATCAGCCGCCTTGCCCCAAAGCAATATGCCGTAGGACATGACGCTGTAAAAAAAACAAAATATACTTGTCGAGCTGTTTCTACGTTCGTAAGCTGTCTAACTTTGCTGATAGCATACGCTGCAGAACTGAGTTTTCCTGCTAGACATGATATTTGGGTGCCCCACTGTCTAATGTAAGTCCCCAAAAAAACTGTTGAGTCGACAAAGCTAATCACCTCATTATTTAAAATTGTCCTCGTATTAGTACTTTTCACATTTGGCAAACTAAAATTAATACATTTAGTTTTTTTGGGATTTAGACGTAGGTTGTTCGTTGTAAACCAATATTGAACTAGTGCGAGTGTTCTATTTAATATATAAAATTCTCGTGTCACAATGTTCGTTCCCATACTCCTCCGAAACGGCTTGACCGATTTTTATGAAATTTCATATGCATGTTTAGTAGGTCTGAGAATCGGCTACTATCTATTTTTCATACCCCTAAGAGTTTGTTTGTTTGTTTGAACGCGATATCTCAGCAACTACTGACACGCATTGAAAAAAAAAATTATTGTTGGATAGCCCATTTATCGAGGAAGGCTATAGGTTATAACATCACGCTACGACCAATAGGAGCGGAGCAGCAATGAAAAATGTTGTAAAAAAAAGGAAGAAAAAAGAAAAAAGGGAAAATTTACGCAGGCGAAGTTGCGCGGGTCAGCTAGTAATTATATAATAATAATAATAATTTATTGTCTCAAAAAGATACTTACAAAGGAAAAACTCATGAGTTATAACAATAATAAGATGAACAATACAATTTTGTTGACCACTGTACCCAAAATAAGATTTAACTTGTGGTATGGGTACCAGGGCTCTCGTACTTATTTGTAACATGTACTCGTAGTTTGTGAGAGCGTAGTGTATCGTATTTGAATTACTTAAGATAAGGATAACCAATATATACATATTAATATTATAATTATATACTTATATTATTATAGTGTATGTGTGTGTGTGTGTGTGTGTGTGTGTGTGTGTGTGTGTGTGTGTGTGTGTGTGTTGTTTGTGTTAGGAATGTGTTTGTATTATAGTATACTTAATTTAATTTAATTTTCTGTGTCTTCATAAGATTTGGACAAGAGCCATATGGTAACTTTATTCTTGCATTGCGATCTATTTATTTTCTCATTTTTTTTTAGTTTATGATCGTGTGTCATTAACAGAGTAGTAAGTGTCATTAGCAAATAGAATGATGTCACAAAAGATATTAATATAAAATGGTAAATCATTAATATATACCAAAAATAAGAAGGGATCAATACTCGGTATTGATCTCTTAGGCACGTCCATACTAATTGGCGATCCAGACGACCTTACTCCGCCTATATCAACATATTGAATTCTTTCACTTAGGTAAGAGGCAAGTAGATCTAGCGCTGTACCTTTAATACCGTAATGCCTAAGTTTCGGCAGAAGTGTCCTTTGCACCACACAATCAAACGCTTTAGAAAGATCACAAAACACTCCAATGGCATTCTGTGAATTTTCCCAGGCACTAATAATATGTTTCAGTAGCTTAGTATTGCAGCATCAATTGTAGAGCGACCCTTTGTGAAACCATATTGATCGTGATGCAGTAAATTATTAAAATTAAAGTGTTTCTAACTGCATAAGTGTGACCCTTTCAAAAATTTAACTAATTTGTATTTGTTGTGATAAGTAGTCACCCTATACGTCTTCAAAACATTATTCATGCTTTTTCATTTTCCAAACGCTCGCTTCTTCTCAACAGGTTCCAACTTTGTTTCGCCTATAAAATTGGTTTCTGTGAGCTGCTACCGCCGGCGAGACAGAACCGTTCTGGAGAGAACTTCTTGACGATCGCGATACATACAATATTTGTTATTTAAATAAACGCAAGGAATAAAACAAATATGATAAATCTTATTACAATACTCGGCCTCCAGTGTTATCTATATAAATGACTTTTTAATTGTCAAAGATTGACATTTGGTGTTTTCTTTTTTCAAATAAAAATAAACATTTCTCATTTTACAATCACTAGAAAATGTTGGGATAGTGTAAGTTCTTCATTTTTCCCTGACTTTCAAGGTGGCTCCTCGATTTCACTGACTTTCCCTGGCTACCTTGAGCTTCCCTGACTTTTTCCTGACTTTCCCTGACTTTCCAGAATGTGAACACCCTGATTAAGGAACCGTTCGTTTCTTTAAATTTCTTAAGCTTAACCTGAAACAAATTTTAAGAACCCTAAAATACGGTTGATATCTTTCTCGATTCATTTATGTTAAAAGAGGATTTAGCCTTTCAAAATGAATAATAAAGTGTATTTTATTTTATTAAATTTATTGATAATATGTTTACAATTTTACTTTCTTCTTAGAAATAAGTAATTGTAGACTTTAAATATATTTTTAAAACCTTTAAAACTCATAATCGAGATTAATAGAAAAAAATTGTGTCAATCCCTAGCTCGTCTACGAAACAGCGACGAAAGGACGGTCGTTGTCGAGCACATGGCTACTTGGGAATACAATTTTTAACAGTGCTGAGCGGAAGGTCGTTAGCAAGGTGGTTTCCTCGACGACTCGACGTGGCGTACAGCCTAGAAATTTAGGTTATGGGCATAGCGTAGCTGATAAACGTTGATAGTTGATTCTCTGCCTGTGCTGCGGCTTCACTATTGCCAAATATGTACTTATAATGTAGGCACTGTATCGTCAACAGTTGTAGTTTCCTCATATTTCCGCGCTAAATATAGTAGCTATGGAATTTGACAGTCAAAATCGAGGCTGTCAGCTAGGCTGTAAGCTAACTCGACGCTATAATTTTGATTGGAATACAAAAATCTATAGAAAAATGACATGTAGCTCAATTTTGCGTAGTTCTGCGCCCTGCCGTCCAGCCTAGAGCGCTAGTTTAACTTATGGGTATACCTTATGGGTTTTTCGTCGCTGTGACAACGCTGTGGTCGAGGCTGTTTGTTTTGGGAATAGCACTGCTGGACATAAGCCTTTGCTAACTTACGCCACAACATTCGTTTCTCCGCCTTCCGCATCCAATTTATTCCAGCGACAAAACCGCCCGGAACCGGAGCCGGCTCCGCCTCCGGTTCCGGACGGTTTTGTCGCTGTGGTGGAGGCTGTTTGTTTTGGGAATAGCACTGCTGGACATAAGCCTTTGCTAACTTACGCCACAACATCCGTTTCTCCGCCTTTCGCATCCAATTTATTCCAGCGACTAAACCGTCCGGAACCGGAGCCGGTGTCTTCTCGGATGACCTTAACATCAGAATGTCAGCCTCTTTAGACAAAGGAACACAATATTCCAGGCAGAATGCATTTGAATTACCAGAGCGGCCCAAGCGGTTGCGGCAAGAGATATCAAGGGTCTCAACATAACAATTGTCTCGGATAGCGCATCCAAACTCCTGGTACTACAAAACCGAATAGCTCTAGTCATAGATTGTCACATGGCCCTTTAGGACATCACTAGACTCAACACAGTGACTCTGCAATTGATCAAAGGGCACAGCAACTCAATCGGCAACGACGCATTAGATGAACTGGGAAGGCAGGGATCCAAATTAATCACATACGGACCAGAACGATTGCTCCCCCTGCCTACCTCTCTAATAAAATCATGACTGCAAAAAAAAAAACAGAAACTTCCCACCAAACAGAATGAAACAACACCGATGACTGCAGATATATGAAATAAGCGATCCCAATGATGTCCAAAAGACTCACTCGCAATCTCATCAGGCTGAGCGGGGACAATTTGCGCAAAATAATAGACATTATCACAGGCCACTGTCCCCTAAACAAGCATCTTTTCAAAATAGGGGTGACAGTTAGCCCCCTATGCAGAGGATGTATGGAGGCTGAACAAACACCAATATACGTGCTCACGGCAGTGTAACAGAACAACGGGCACGACTCCTAGCATCACCAATATCCCTTCAGGAAGCCTGCAGCAACTTGGGCAAGCTGTTGGCATTTTTTACTTTATTTTTATTTTATTTTACTTTATTGGAACATAGAACAATTACACATTCCAATTAAATTATAACATTAATATTTCTAATAAGGTAAATGTGTAACCCATACCAATGTCCGCGAAATAATAACAGATAGCAAAGAAATAAATTACGTACGCCACTTTTGCAAAGCTCGTGCTCGCTTTTCAAAAGTACTCGTGAGTAGTCGTGACTTAAGGTAAAGTTTTGCAACTATCCCAATATTTCAATAGCCTTTTTTTTAAATTGATTAATAGAAAGTGCGAAAATATCTAGGTCGATAAAGTGTGTGTTATACGTATCAACTATGCGCCTCAGAGGCGCTCGCTCTCCCGCATGTGTTCTGCACCTTGCGGTATAGAACAGCCGAGGTACGCACGCCTCTCGGCGTAACACAATTCGGGGTACAACATAACATAAATTGTTAGTGATATCAATACAGTCAAACCTGTTATTGCATAGGCCATGAAGCGTTAAACCCATTACGAAACTTCGTCTAGACTCCAAGCTCTGTAGCTTGTATAGATTTAGTAACTGAGTATATGTTAACTTACACTTTGTGCATCTGTAGTGCATAGTGCGTAAAAAATTATTTTGAACCATTTCCAGACTTTTGACATACACATCAAAAATGGGACTCCAAACAGGGACTGCGTATTCCAATTGAGATCTAACCAAACTTTTATATAAAAGTAAATAAGTTAATGGTATTTTAAAGTCGTTAGATGACCTCATAATGAATCCAAACATGCGATAGGCTTTGTTAATAATATTAGCAACATGAAGATCAAAATGCAATTTAGAGTCTATTTCGATCCCGAGATCACGTTCATGGTCAACTCTTTGTAAAATGATGCCTTGTAGCTGGTAATCAAATGTAATGATGTTTTTATTTTTTGTGAACGTTATTGCGTTACACTTGGGTATGCAAAGCTGAAGCTTATTATTAGAGCAATATGTAGAAAGTCTATCAAGATCCTCCTGTAGAAGTATACAATCCTACGTGGATTTGCATGATTTATATATTTTAATGTCATCAGCATACATTAGAAAGCGGGTATGAATGAAGCAATTTATAATATCGTTGATAAATAATGTGAATTGTAAGGGCCCAATTATTGAGCCTTGAGGCACGCCGGAAGTTACGGATACCGAGTTCGATTAAAAGCCATTAATGACTATCTTCTGGGACCTATTGATTATATAAGCAATGAACCAGTCCAATTTTGGCAGTGCATCGGTTGAATGAAGTGACAGAAAGGTTAAGTAGTACACGCACAATGGCCCTATAAGGAGGCTAAGTGCGGTTTTCTTGTTCGCCCAGGTAAAACTAACTAACTAACTTATTCCAGCGAGCTTCTTTAGGTCGTCGGTCCATCTGGCTGGGAATCGTCCTGCCTTACGTTTACCGAGTCGCGGTCTCCACTCTAGCACTCGTTTGCTCCATCGGCCATCGGTCCTTCGGCAAATGTGGCCAGCCCATTGCCACTTCAGCGTGCTTAGTCTGCGTGCTATGTCGGTAACTTTGGTACTTTGTCGCATGACCTAATGCCAGAAGTAAATGCAAGGACTTAAATCTCTCGACAAGCTTTTATAACATATTAATTGTGAAATGACGTTATAAGTTGATAGAAAAGGTTTTCAAGTTAAAATTTATTTTAATAAAAGATTGTTTTTTAAAAGATGTTTTCTATATATTGTTTAGAATAATAATATGCTCTTTATTAGTTGTTGGTGCTTATCTGAAAAAGTTAAATGAATATATTTTTATATTCTGACAAGCTGATCCAGTGAACTTTGTGCCACTTATATTTAAACGTAACCATAATTCAAATGTACCCATTTGAAGTTATAAAATTGCTCAGCAGGGTTATATTTATTTAGTCTTAAACTATCCCAGTATCTAGAGCAAACAAAACAAAAGATTTGAGTTTTGGTAACACCTTAAAATAATTCATATGCAGATAATAGAAATAAGAATGAATAATGAATATTATACTTATAAATAGAAAAAAGATGAATTAATTTCAACTCACTTTTATTATTATGGATTTTATTTTTTTGGTTGCAGTTTCTACATTTATTGTGATGTGGATGGTTCTGTAAAAAAAATATCCATGTATCAAAATTTAAGAAAATCGTAATTTTAAGTAATTGTTTTAGTTCTAGTCAGTCAGAGGAAAGCATGCTACCTTTTTCAAGTGAGTTTAATAATAATCACTCACTCAGTATAGCATTCTTTCAGAAATATGTTCCGAAGAGTTTAGTTTCTCAATAATGCCCTAAGAAAACAAATTCCTGTTTGACACTACAATTAATTTTCTATTTAAAAAATTGAGGTTCTGTTTTCGGCCTATATGTATGCATGTTTGTTGGTCCACGATTTTATCAAAATATCTATATTTTGATAAAATCGTAGACCATTTATAATACTATAGGGAAAGAGTTATAATAATATGTAATAAGTATATGCATAATATTCATTGAAGAATTTATACATTTTATTTATTACTTAACAAGTTATACGTTTGAATATATACTATAATGACGTCAATTTTAATCTGCTCCATATTTAAATATATATTTTTGAAATAATTATTCGTAACAAGTTATATTTATCGATAAGGTTTTTTCCAGCTCTACCATAACCTTATGAAGAAATAAAAATTGTCTTGTAAGCTTTTCATAATGTATAGAGATATAATATAACTTATAACACAGTAATATATTGAAGTTCGACTACCTTTCCGTATCCAAAGGAAACTTAGCCAGAAATAACAGTCCTTTGCTATTTGGTCTTTGTCCATATACTCGTATATCACACATATCATTTGTTTGCGATTTTTGGCTCACACATTTGTTTATTACGCACCCGTTTTCACATTGTATTAATCAACACAAATTCACTGAAAAAATCCGCTAAGACATTAATAGACACTATTGACAGATGTCTGCTGTCATAAGTTTGACAAAATATGAATTTGACAGCCTAAAAAATGCCGCCATTAGAATCCGCACATTCCCCATATATTTCCGTACGACCAGTTTTTTGTTCTAAGTTGCGCCAGGCTGCCATAAACTACCATCTCTTCATAAAGTCATATCTCAACCAAAGACATTTCTACGTTAAGTAGGGTGACAGCGTCACAGGTCTTCATAAAATTCAAGTTGGAGTCCCACAAGGCAGCGTGATGGGCCTAATACTTTACCATATATATACTTACGATCTACCAAAACCCACAAGATGCACAAACGGGAACATTTGCATTTATGTGTACTTGCAAAGTGATTACACTGCTGTACTTGCAATTGATGATACCGCCTTTGGTGCTTCAGCAAAGTTGCAAAGAAACTTAAATGAAATATCGAAGACTTAATCAGTCCATGTCACTTTCTCCCTGAGACGGAAACCTGCCCAGAAGTAGAATTAAGCCAAATAAAAATACCATAGTCTAACAACGTTACATATTAGGGTATATACCTGGACAGACGACTGACTTGGAAAATGCAAATATGAAACAAAAGAAAAGCATTTGATCAGCGGCTAAGAAAAGCTATTGCTAGTTAAACTTAAAAAATAAACTCCTGCTATATAAATGCATACTGAAACCCGTCTGGAGCAATGGTTTGCAGTTATGGGGCACAGCATTCACATTAAACATAGAAATTTTACAACGATTCCAATCCAAAACCAGTCTATATGTCAAATAATCAACTTCACAATGACCTAAATTCACGAAGAAATTGGGAATTCATTACTCACATATTGTCGGCGCACTACGCCAACCGGTTTCGTCGAGCGAGGAGAGCAAGGGACGAGGGACGAGGCCCGGCTAGCGGCGCCCGCGCAGATCCAAATCGACAGCCTTACATACGGCACGGCTTGATCGCGGGCATTTCATTTTTGTTGATGTTAGAAACTAAGATTTAGATATAATATACAATCCACAACAAATATCTAGTTAATTTTAAAGTCCGTTAAGGCCTAAACACATATTAAAAAATAATTTTGTAAAAAAGGATTTATATATGATTACTAACAACATTTATAAGTTTGAAAATGCGCTGTGGCGACTCTCAAAACTGTGTAATCTAGAAACAGCTTTGCAGGCATGGATATATCACCTTTAACATAAAAGGGACCGTCTCCCCATATGGGCCAAAAATGTTAATAAAAACCAGGTATTCATTTCACAAAAACAATGCATACGTGCCCTTCATAATGCGAAACCTATGAAGCCTTATAAATGTTGTCTTCCTGCAAGCCTTTTTTCGAAAGTTAAAGCTGTTGACTATGCCAGCGATATACAATGCTGCATATTTGTTAAAAATATCCACAACTTTATATTACAGGCGACCATTATAAAGTGAACACTAGGTACTGAACTGCCATATAAACTAGTGCTGCCAAGAATGAGAACTATTACCATACTTGTCGTTACACATTTAAATTATAAAATAATAATTAAAATTACTTAAATATATTTAAGAAATAAGCTGTATAAATAGTTAGTTTATAAATATTATTAGACTGTAAAAGACTTAATATATTAATTAATTTTATTGTAATCAAATTTATAAATTATTTCAATTATGTATCTACCGAATTACACCGTGGCGTGCACATGCAAATAGTAAATTGACAGTTATTTAGACTTCCATAAGTCTAAATAATCGTCAATTTTTACTTATTATGATTTTTTTTCCTAAGAAAATATATGATGTTATACAATGATAAAAACTTTTGAAAGTATGCTTGTTGATATATTGATCAAGATTTTTTGCGGAAAAAAGACATGATAAAATATCATTTGGAGTTTTAGATATACAGGATGACTTTGAATTGAGTCGACAAACTTCAATGAGCAAACCTGCGTGTATCCCAGAATTTATAGGACATGTTATTAGAACAAAAAAATAATGTTCTATGATACTTTAGAATACAAAAAAGTACGTATGTATCTAGTGAGTAATTCCATGCGTCGCCGTTTTTTGTTTCCGTGAGCATGAATAAATACAGACAGTGCAACGTTTTCCTCTTGCTTGGGCATGGGGGGAAACATGAAGACTACTTACCGAAGTCCAAAAGGTTTTAAGTAGCACTTAGTATCCTCTCTAAGGACAGTTGGTTTTGGTGTGAATAATTTTCCCGCCATCTTCTGTGCTTTTCCCTTAAATTGTTGGTTTGGCTATACCAAATCACCATATTTTAGAAAACACAGTCAAATCATTTGCTAATTATAACACTACTCAGCTAAATAAAAAAAAATAATCTGTATCACCGTTAAATTCTATGGTAATACAGAAGAATGTCATTGAAAAAGAGGTACACGCTATCATTCAGGAATTACGCAGTGATGCTGCAGTGGGTTGGGATGCTATATCTCCCAAGATACTAAAAATGTGCGCTCATGTGTTAGTTCCCCCTATAACCAATATCTTTAACCTTTGTATACAGAAATGATTTTTTCCTGACTCTCTAAAAATAGCGATTGTCCATCCGATACATAAGGGAGGAAACAGGGACAGTCTCAACAATTACAGGCCGATACCAGTGTTGTCGGCGCTCTCAAAATTTTTTGAAATAATATTAAACAACAACTTAAGAAGTTTTTTGCATAGATACGGTATCCTGGCTGATAATCAATATGGTTTTCAAACTGGGATATCGACTGAGGACGCTGTACTTGATCTTACTCAAACCGTTGCAAGGGTTCTTGATAATAGGTCTAAATGTCTTGGCATTTTCCTAGACTTGTCAATAGCTTTTGACATGGTTTCTGTCCCAAAATTAATTAATAAACTAGAACTCATTGGAGTGCGTGGTATAACATTAGAAATCTTCAAAAACTATCTTGAAAATCGTCGTCAACAAGTCAAAATAGATTCTATATACAGCGTAGAAGAGCGTGTGTCCTACGGTGTACCACAGGACAGCATTCTGGGCCCCAAGCTTTTTCTAATATACATCAACGACCTTTGCAAAATGAACATTCCAGATTGTAAAATTTATACCTATGCCGATGATACAGCAATTTTAATAAATGGTAGTACTTGGCAAGTTATTAAGTCAAGGGCAGAATTTGCGCTCTCCTCTATCATGAAATGGCTAAATCAAAATTAACTGACTTTAAATTTAGAGAAAACTAGTTATATCCCTTTTGCCCTAAGTCATATCACCAAACCACCGGATTTGTTTACCATTATAGCCCACTCGTGTCCAAATTCGGCTACATCGTGTGCATGTATTCCTCTAAATAGGACAAACTGTGTCAAATACTTGGGTGTACAAATTATAAAACTATGCAAACCTTGCATTATGCCAATCCATAATAGGATATTGTAAAACAGTGTGGGGTGGAGCTGCTAAGACGCATCTTCTTAAAGCAGAGAGAGCACAGAGAGCTGTGCTCAAAACAATGTTAAAGAAACCATATCTATACCCACAGCAAAATTATATACGGATTGCAAAGTTTTGACGGTACGACAGCTGTATGTTAATCTATCCATACATAGGATACATGGCAAGATTCCTCCACCTGACCCATCTAAGCGTAGAAATATACCGCCGGGAGTAAAACACGCAACCACTTTCGCCACGAAAAAGAAATAATAAAAGAATGGCTACTTCTTCAAGACTACACCAAGACCGAATCTTTGTTATCTTACTACGTATAAAAAACCGTCCACCAGACATACATAGGAAACTCACACACACACACACACACACACACACACACACACACACACACACACACACACACACACACACACACACACACAAACACACACACACACAAACACACACACACACACACACACACACACACACACAACTGCATTCTAGTACAATAGACAACCACATTCTAGCATAACTCACAACTACATTCTAGCACAACACACAACTGAATTCTAGCACACTGGCTAGCACGGTCGAATACTGTCTCTCAAGATACAGGCCTCTCAGCCTAGTTTAAGTGACAGGGTTTATTTAAAGTAAATTTTGTACTTACTTCAAATTATTGCTGGTTGTATTGTAAATAGTTCGTGGTGAAAACCAATTTCTTTTTTTTATTCTCGAGTGTATTTATCATGTGGTTTAGATTTAAGACTGTTTGCTATTAATATCCGTGTCCAAGTTACGACGGAATTTGACGCGTTACAAATTGCTATTATAAGTTGTGCTGTCTGTCTTATATTTAAAATTTGTTGGTTATCAAAAAGTTCACTGTTTCTTCTCGTCCCCCCAGGCATCTTCGAAAACTTATCACTTAACAGTACACAACCGACTCTAATTAGCGCACGCACACGGCCGTCACCTCATTAAGCTTTCGTCCGACTGGTGAAATTGTTTATTTACATTAGCGACGATTGGCACACGCCCGCGCCTGTTAGGAATGATACTATGGGAACAAATTAAATTTATCGATATTTTCATAGATAATGATCCTTACTTTTTATATTTACATACAGGTAATTATTTACTCATACTTGTACTTACGAGGACTGAAGTGACTCGCATACTATGTTGGTATTAATGTATTGTTCTTAGTATCATTTGTGTTTCCAACTCCTCCTTTTATAAATAAATAAGTTTCGAGTCGACCCGTGACCACGATCGGTGCAATTCGATCGAAACGTTGGGTAAATAATAGGTTCGTACCTTAAAATAATTCACGCGATTAAGTCCCGAAATATATCTAATATGTAAAAAAATCGCAAAAGTTTAAAAATAATAAATGAAGTTTGTTAAAAATGTACTCAACAACAACCATTAATCCTCAGTTTATTAGGATACTGGATAGAGTATGCAAACGTACTAGAGATTTGAAAACGGTTTATTTTTAAATAATCATTAACACTTCATTACGATTTCGAGTAAAAATATTGATATCGGTATGTTTCATTCGTGCCTGCGGCACAACCCGCTTCACACGTGCCGGCCCGGTCGGGGGAATCCCCGATCGGGTTTGTCGCCGGGAGTGCATTACACAAAACACCGAAAGTACAGAAAGTAACCTTCATATGTAGCCACGCACACATACACGTAATTCACGTGGAACAGGGTATTAAAGATCACTTTAGACCACGTTGTTCGGAAGGCGACCCGAGATTTGGAGTCTGTTCAAGTGTCCGTTGTTATTGCGCGCGTTGTTTGAAGGTTACCTTCTGCACTTTTTTTATTTTGTGTTTATGACCAATGATCCTTTGAATAAACTACGTGTTTACGAAATTATGATCATATGATTTTTAAAGCGCGTTGTACGATTTTGAAACTTTGATCATTTTATTTATTTGTTGTTTTTGACATATGAAAATAATGATAATGTACTTGACGGCGCAACATATGGCAACACTTGACATTCACTGTCATTTACGTCGGAAAAGAATGAGGGTAGTTGATCATTCTTGCGGAACGTCACATGAACGTGATGGCGGGGCGGCCATCTTGTAGGCAGTTCGCCGACGAGAGCCGTTTGCGCACCACGTGCCCGACGAATCGCTAATTTCCGACCCGATCATTTATTTTTTCATATAGTGATATGTGGAATCAATTTATTAGCTATATTATTTAGACGCGTCTAGTATTATTTCGTTTATTAAATTATCTGTGGTGAAATTAAGATTTTAATTTAATTAGTAATGATAAAATCTAAACCTAGTGATCTCCCGGTGTTCGTGAACGATGGCAAGCTATAACCTGCGGCATCCTGAGCCTACATCAGAAGTGGGATGAAACACCCCTGTAAACCGGACGGAGACGCGTGCACATATATAGTTAAAAAAAAAAAAAAAAAAAGTTGCTTGTCGCGTGTGATATTCGTGTCTTGTGTGGACGTGTTGGACGTTATTCTACGTCCAGTTTGGCCGTTTTGTGTCTACGGATCGGGTATATCCGTCGTGGATTTACGACGAATCGCTAATTTCCGACCCGATCATTTAATTTTTTCATATAGTGATATGTTGAATCAATTATTAACTATATTATTTAGACGCGTCTAGTATTATTTCGTTTATTAAATTATCTGTGGTGAAATTAAGATTTTAATTTAATTAGTAATGATAAAATCTGACTGCCTCTGTGGCGCGGTGGGAGTGTATCCGACTGCTACGCAAGAGGTCGTGGGTTCGATCCCCACCCAGGATAAAACTTTGTGTGATGAGCACGATGGTTTATTCTGTGTCTGGGTGTTATTTATCTATAATATGTATGTATTTAGAAATATATAAGTATGTTTATCAGTTGTCTGGTTTCCATAGTACAAGCTCTGCTTAGTTTGGGATCAGATAACGTTGTGTGAGCTGTTCCAAGATATTATTATTATTATTAGTGATCTCCCGGTGTTCGTGAACGATGGCAAGCTATAACCTGCGGCATCCTGAGCCTACATACTGATTGTTTTAGTTTACTAAACCTTAATAGCTCTGTCACCATTGTTTTAAACAATAAAATCGGATGTTTTTTTTACAACTTAAATTCGCAATTTGTTAATGCTTAATGTTAGTAGTAATTGTACTGATACTCCACTGTCACTTTGTCGACTGATTTAAAAAAAATGTTACCCTGTATAGGACACCAAATAAATAAACAACAAATTATTTACACAACATTTATTTCAGTATTTAATTAAAATTTACGACAAACACAAATCATAAAACTACACTTATTAAGTAATATTTTCATTTACTTACTAGCAACTCTCCAGTTTATTCCAGATTTTTAATACCTCTCAAACAATCAGCTATTTCTTGCATAGTTTTGTCTTTAGTTTCAGGTAAATATTTATAAAGAATGAGTATAAATATCGATAAACATATTCCAAAAAATAAAAAAAATCCGTGCATTCCAAATGTTTTATACAACAGAGGTGTATTTCTTAGTAGAATAGCTGTCGTTGTTTTGTTTGTAAGACAAGTCAAACAAAAAGCTAAATTTCGAGACTTGGTAGGCACTATCTCTCCAAAAAATGCCCATCCCATAATCAAAGGACCGCATCCTGCTGCTAAAGAATATGCAGTTAAAAACACCAAAGTGATATATTTGTTCTCAATTATGATACTCAACTTAATGAGATATAAATACAGTGATAATCCGAACAGAAATGCAGCTACTATAGATGAAGTTACTAGTACCATGGTACGTCGTCTTGAAAACCTAGTTAATATACATCCTGCGTACATACTGAATACTGTAACACCATCTAATATTAACATACCAATGTACGCGGTTGATTCACTATTTGTTATTTGTTTTATTATGTCTAAAGCATACACAATACATACTCCCTTTCCACAGAATATCGTAATACTTATTATTGCCAATGATATTAATGTAGGTTTATAAAATTCATCTGATTTAATGGTCATCCATAAATTTTTAATCTGATCTTTACAATAATATCTTGTGCTGCCAGAATGAGTTCTGTGTTCTTTTTGTAAATTGATCAATGTTTCTAGTTCTCTCTCTGATTCTTCGTCACAACCTTTCAACCATCGATGTGCAGTTGCACATTCATCAAATTTACCTTTACTCGCCAGCCAGTAAGGTGATTCTGGCCAAAGAAATAGTGTCAAAGCCATATACGACACACAGGCCATTCCAAACAGCGGTATTATCTTCCAGTAAAAAAATGTCCCGATTGCGTTTGACGCCCAAATACCCCAATATAATGTCGCCGCATTAAATAACAAGAACGTCCCTCTGTATCTTGGCGAAGTGAACTCAGCAAAGATCATAGGTAGAATTACCATTTGTGAAGCACTATAAAATGATTGTATTATTTGACTTATCATTATATGAGTGATATTTGAGCTACAATACAATAGTATATACGCTGCTAATATATCAACAATACTAATCATGATGGTGATTTTCTTGCCGATTACATTTGCCACAATAGAAACGATGACTATGAGAGGAATGGCGCTCAAAAATATTACAGAAGCTGAAATAAAATATTTATGAACATATAAAAAAACATAAAAGGTACATATTTCAAGTATTAAATCAAAATGTCTCACTTAGCCATGATGCCATATCGTCTGTGATGATGTATGTTGAATTAACTTCCTTTCTTATTTGGGGAATAAACACAGTGGGTGCCCCTATAGACAATCCATACACGAACATTGAAGTAAATGCGCCGCTGCATATCAGCAACTGAAATGCACGTATAATAAATTATTAAAAAGCAAGCAGCGATATTTATTTTTACTTAAAAATTTATTTTATACCAATGTAAGGAATATAAGAAATACATATGTACGAACACGTAATGTATATATATGAAATTGCATGATTTATGAGCGCGGTGGACGCGGTTGTGTGCGGCTTCCACTGCAGCGGCGGATTACTTGTAGAACCTTACGGTTGTCGGACTACTGTTATCAGCAGATACCAAATTCAACTGAGCTACGGCTACAAATCATTTTTCACTCACTAGGCACTAGGATCACTAGGCTTCCTTTTAAGTCAAAGCTTAAGCGTATAGCAACTCCTTAAAATACTTGTATAATCCTGAAATAGGCCTATATACTTTAGAGCAAACCCAGTTTATTACTAACCACTTCTGAATCTCACCTTCAATTGTCATACGAACGCAATTATCGACAAACTTTTTATCAAACCGCGATATACTATCGTGCCAATAAAAGTCAAAGCTATTCTAAGGTTTTGTCATAAACGAGATGAACGAGTGATTCTTGAATGTTACTAACAATTGATCATCTCAACCTGTCAACTCGATACGCGACCTATTAGAAAGTTCACACCTGCATTATCGTAACAGCATTGAGCTTACAGCAACCCCTCTTGTCTGCTATCATACCGGCTCCCGGTGTTTGACAAATAAACCCCGTCTGCTACTACACCGGGAGCCGGTATGAGATCAGTTATGTTCGCCGAACGGCTGCGTATTTTTAGATTAGTTTTATTTAGATTTTTTATTGTGAATATTTTGATATTTTTTTTTGTCAATAAATTTGTATCGTAGCATCTAATTATTTTAATTAAATTGTATTGAATGGTTATTAATGTTCAATTTCTAATATTTCTTTTATCATTTACATTTATTTATATTTTTTGCAAAAAAGGTGCTAAGTGCGACCATACGTCTCAAAAAACTATGAACGTCATTTTATTTTCTTCATAGGTATTTATACGTAGAAGCAATATTATCAATAATACTCTTTTGAATATAAAGCCCTAATTATTAAAATTTAGATTGATACCATGTTAAATGTGTATATTTGTTTAAATAACGTAATAATTGATTATAAACGGAGCGAAACAACTCTTATACCGAGCCCCGGTATGATAGCAGACAAGCATTTGTATGGTCAAGGTCATTTACTTTGTATGGAGTTTTACGTAAATTATGTTGTTCTTTATGAGCTTATATTTCAAATATTTCTTAGAAAGGTGCATGTTTTTTGTGTTACAATAGATAATTAATTTTGTAAAGAAATTAAAAACATTATTTTTTCTATACCTAGAACTTCATTTCTACCTAAAAAAAATTAAAAGCCGACCGACTGATTTATGACCTAAATTTTAGTACTTTCTTTATTCCATTGTTATTTAAAATCTATTCAACTCACAGATGTGCGATTTATTTCACGTGTAGCTGATAAGCTGAAGATAATATAAAAATAAACCTATGTTTCTATTATCAATAGTTATTAAGTTTATCGACTACAAACGAGCCCGACTTTGAAGACACATAGCGCGCACGTCCGCTAACCGACTTTTTTAAATGCGGGTGTACTGAAAAAAAATATTACGATAAGCATGTGATGTTTCTATTTTATTTTATTATAAATATAATAATGTTTAAATAAAATAAAATAGAAGGTGCCAATATTGTCTTGTTTTATTTGTATTAAGAAAATAATAGGACGAGGTCCTATTATTTTCTTAACCTACCCTCACATTAAAAATCTTATCTTGACTACAATTCATTAAAATAAAAATATAAAAAAAATATATCTGAATAACCTACTTAATTGACAATAACTCAGAAATAAGAAATAACTTATATTCTTATGGTTTTCCGAGATAAATCAATAAAACCAAAGCGCGCGCCAAAAATATCCCATGTCTGCTAAAATACCGGCTCCCGGTATAGCAGACGGGGAGCCGTCTGACTTTTGACGTTTGTCAGATGTAGCAGGCCAGAGGATACGTGGTTTTTATACCATCGTGTACCGTTTTTTACTAGAAACAGAATACAAGTCCGCTCAACCATCCTGACCTAATCAGCTATGCTATTCCCGTAAAACAAAATCTCTAGGCTGTACGCCACGGCGAGTCGTCGACGAAACCGCGTAGACTTCGACCTTGAGCCAGGCGCTGTTATAAATGTTATCCTCGACGACGATCGTCCTCTAGTTGCTGTTTCATAGACGAGCCAGGGATTGTCAATTTTTTTCACAACATAATTTCGATTATGAGTTTTAAAGTTTCATCATCAGCCTATCGCAGTCCACTGTAAAGTAAAAAACATATACACACTTAAAGTAAACTTGATAAAGAACAGTGTTTTAATTCGTCTGCGTACTAAGTGTTTTACCAGTTCGTTTGAATCTAGTTGTGTGTATCTAACAGGATATTCATAGATTTAAAAAAAGCAGTTGATACCGTGAGTCATCATTATCAGCCTATCGCAGTCCACTGCTGGACATAGGCCTCTCCAATTGCACGCCACTTTGTTCTATCCTCGGCTTCTCGCATCCAGCTCCTACCAGCCGTTTTGCGTAGATCATCACTCCACCTGGCCTGAGGGGGTCCTACACTACGTTTGCCAAGACGCGGTCTCCACTCAAGAACTCGTTTACCCCAACGGTTGTCGGTTCTTCGGCTAATATGGCCAGCCCACTGCCACTTCAGCTTGCTAATCCTGTAGGGTACGTCGATAATTTTGTTTCTCTGCCGAATTGCCTCATTTCTGATTTTATCCCTAAGAGAAACTCCGAGTATAGCCCTTTCCATAGCCCGCTGAGCGACTTTGAACTTGTGGACCAGCCGTACCGTCAGTGTCCACGTTTCGGCTCCGTATGTCATGACGGGTAGGACGCACTGATTGAAGATTTTAGTCTTAAGGCATTGTGGGATCGACGATGAGAAAACTTGACGTAACTTCCCAAACGCTGCCCAACCCAACCGAATTCTCCTGTTCACCTCGTCCTCGAAGTTGTTTCTACCTAACTGCAATAACTGCTCAAGGTACACATATTTTTGAACTACTTCGAGAACGGCGCCGTGCTACGCTATCGGTTCCGGTAGTACATGTTCATTGAACATGACCTTGGTTTTATCCAAGTTCATCCGTAGGCCGATGCGTACAGAGGAGTTAGCCAGGTCATTCAGCATCTGTCGTTGGTCCTGCAGCGTTTCTGCCATGATGACGATGTCATCTGCAAATCGCAGGTGAGAGATGTATTCACCATTGATGTTGATGCCCCGCCTTTTCCAGTGCAGCGTTTTGAACATATCCTCCATTGCATTTGTGAACAGTTTCGGGGAAATTACGTTCTCTTGCCTCACTCCTCGATACAATGGTATAGATTTTGTTTGCTGATTCTGTACTTGGACGGACATGGTGGCGGCTTCGTAGAGACATCTCATCACTTGGATATATCGCCAATCTACTTGGCATCGCTGCAGGGACTCCAGAACAGACCAGATTTCAATCGAGTCAAAGGCCTTCTCATAGTCCACGAATGCTAGACACAGAGGCTGATTATACTCTTGGGTCTTTTGTATAATCTGCCGCACTGTGTGGTTGTGGTCTATGATGCCATATCTGCTCCGAAATCCAGCCTGTTCCAGTGATTGGAATTCGTCAAGTCTTCGCGCAAGGCGGTTCGTGATGACTCTTGAAAACAGCTTATAGACGTGGCTTAGAAGAGAAATAGGTCGGTAGTTCTTCAGCCGGGTCTTATCTCCCTTTTTGAAGAACAAGACGACTACACTTCTACTCCACGCCTCCGGAGTTCTCTCTTCGAACAGGACAGCATTAAAGAGCTTTTGGAGCTCCCTCAGTACGGGTTTACCTCAGGCCTTTAGCAGCTCTCTTGTAACGCCATCCTCTCCAGGGGCTTTTCCATTTTTCAGCTGTTTAAGAGCCAGCCCGATTTCTCCAATGTTGACTTCTGGCAGATGTTCGATGTAGTGGCGTGTTAGAGTGGCTCTAGGACCCTCATTTTCAGTATCAGGTCGAGATGCATGCGAAGCGTATAACCGGCCATAGAAGCTTTCCACTTCGGAAAGGACTGTCGGCTTCGAAGAAACGACTTCTCCACTTGTTGTGGTCAACTTCGTTAGGTGGTTCTTCCAAGAGATTGTACAAACACTTTTGACCCCCGGTTTTGCTCGATCGCTCTTTTAATCGAGAGAGTGTTGGAGTGCCGAAGGTTGTGTCGTATAAGCTTATTGATCTCTTGGCTTAGAGCGCGCTTTTCCGATGAAATGATGGGTGGGTTTTCACGTCGTTTCTTCAGTAGCTCTAAAGTCTTTTCCGAAAGCTTTGACTTCTTGCCCTTACGCTGCATTTCACAAAATCGCGTACCTTCTTCCCTGAGTATTCGAACCACATTTACGAGCTTCTGGTTTACGTCTGTTGTGGTTTCCATGGCATAAAATCGGTTATCCAAGTTTGACTGGATTGCTTCGGATCCTATCATGGTTTGGAGCAAAGTAGGTCAGAGCCTGGACCTCATTAAACGGGCACGTTCCGCCTTGAAGTCGATATTCAGAGAGCCTCGGACAAGTCGGTGATCACTACCGGTATTAAACCTGTTGATCACGGTGACGTCTCTGAATATATGCTTTTTGTTTTCAATTCCATTTCCTGTCATAGTGTCGGGGCTTTGGCACGTCCACTTCCTTTGGGGCTGTTTCTTGAAAAAGGAGTTCATCCCGTTCGAGGAAGTTGACTAGCATTTGCCCCCTATGATTTCTGCTTCCAAATCCATGGGATCCTACTACCAATTCGCTGCAATTCTGTACCACTTTAGCGTTGAAGTCCCCCATAACAACATTGTAGTGGGTCTTAGTGGTGGTTCGGATTCGGACTTCGTCGTCTGGATGTGCCGAGGTCGGTGCGTACACTTGCACCACCTTGAGGCTCTACCTCTCGGTGAGCTTAATAATGAGGTACGCTACCCTGTTCGACACGCTGGACATTTTCACAACATTGTCAGAAAGGGACTTATTTACCAGAAACCCAACACCACCTTGAGATTGTTGGTCTCCCTCGCGAAAGTACATAAGGTGGCCCGACTCGAGGGTTATGGTGTCCTCCCCTTCTCTTCGGACTTCACTTAACTCGAGGATATGCCACCTAATCTTCCCAAGTTCCACCTCAAGTTGTGCCAGATGCGAGTTTAGCCGTAGCGTGTGTCCGTTATACGTCGCCAGGGTCAGTCGGTTGTGGTAGCCTTTCGTAGCCTGGAGATTCTTAGCACCCCCCGCCACGCCGTTACCATGGACGCCACCATGTCCAGGAATAGCGTGACTGCCGGGAACTGGGGGCCGTGGCTTTTGTGCTTCGTGCATTAGGGGGTAATGCCTATAATCGCCACGCTGGGCAGGCAGGTTGGCGATCGCAGGGCGTAGCTCTCGCATCAGTGACGCTGCTGCTCGTCACTGACCTATTACTTTAGCTACCCCTTGAATTTGGGATGGTTATACCGCCACCAGTCGGTCGCCAGAGCCTCGTTCATTATACAGCAGGATGTACCGCGTGGAGGTGAGGTTGGCTTGGAGCGAAAGATGGTTGTACGCTCCCTTACATCCCTACGCTCCCTTACATTTTAAAGTTTATAAAAATATATTTAAAGTCTACAATTACTTATTTCTAAATATGAATTAAAATTGAAAATATATTATCAATAAAAAAAGCTTTTAAAATATAATTTTCAAAGGTTAATTCCTCCTTTTACTCGTATTAATGGGTGAAAAGAAAAAACTGAATATCACTATTCGACAATAAAATTACATAATCATAAAGTCAGCATTGCTTGACATAACATTGAAGGGCGAGTATTGTAATAAGATTTATCATATTTGTTTCGTTCCTTGCGTTCATTCAAATAAAAAAAAACATTCACATACAACAAGTAGGTTTAAGTATGTGTTTATTATATTTACTAGGTGACTAGTTTAGTATATGACCTACTCACCTAGTTCTTAATCTATCTATATAAATAAAAATCAATATTTAATAATAATAATAAAATATTTGTACGGGAGACCAAGGAAAGTTGTGACAAAGACGATTTTTTGGCGCACGATTGTTTCTTTACAGACGCGCTTCGACTTATTCTATCAGATATTAACGCTAATAAAGGCTTTAAACCTAAAATCTAAATCAAAATGACGAACACATTTATTTCAAAAACACATTGTTTTAAATTTGAACTGCAAAAACTAAGAAAAGGACGAAGATTTTGCGTTTTTCGTGTGGTACAGACCAATCGGAGCGTGCTGTTGTGGAGCAGCAAAGAAAAATGTTGCAAAAACAGGGAAAATTGACGAAGAGGAAGTTGTGCGGGTCAGTTAGTTGATAATACCCCAGTAAAATCAATATACAACACGAAACATAAAGCTGCATTTTTGGTATATTATTTAGACCCCTTAGTAAGGAACAGCATTTTGCTAGCAGAAAAAGTTGTACTACCTCAGTAATATGCGAAAAACGCAAAATCTTCGTCCTTTTTTTAGTTTTTGCAGTTCAAATTTAAAACAATGTGTTTTTGAAATAAATGTGTTCGTCATTTTGATTTATATTTTAGGTTTAAAGCCTTTATTAGCAAAGGACGAAGATTTTGCGTTTTTCGTGTGGTACAGACCAATCGGAGCGTGCTGTTGTGGAGCAGCAATGAAAAATGTTGCAAAAACAGGGAAAATTGACGAAGAGGAAGTTGTGCGGGTCAGTTAGTTGATAATACCCCAGTAAAATCAATATAAAACACGAAACGTAAAGCTGCATTTTTGGTATATTATTTAGACCCCTTAGTAAGGAACAGCATTTTGCTAGCAGAAAAAGTTGTACTACCTCAGTAATATGCGAAAAACGCAAAATCTTCGTCCTTTTTTTTTTTGCAGTTCAAATTTAAAACAATGTGTTTTTGAAATAAATGTGTTCGTCATTTTGATTTATATTTTAGGTTTAAAGCCTTTATTAGCAAAGGACGAAGATTTTGCGTTTTTCGTGTGGTACAGACCAATCGGAGCGTGCTGTTGTGGAGCAGCAATGAAAAATGTTGCAAAAACAGGGAAAATTGACGAAGAGGAAGTTGTGCGGGTCAGTTAGTTGATAATACCCCAGTAAAATCAATATAAAACACGAAACGTAAAGCTGCATTTTTGGTATATTATTTAGACCCCTTAGTAAGGAACAGCATTTTGCTAGCAGAAAAAGTTGTACTACCTCAGTAATATGCGAAAAACGCAAAATCTTCGTCCTTTTTTTTTTGCAGTTCAAATTTAAAACAATGTGTTTTTGAAATAAATGTGTTCGTCATTTTGATTTATATTTTAGGTTTAAAGCCTTTATTAGCAAAGGACGAAGATTTTGCGTTTTTCGTGTGGTACAGACCAATCGGAGCGTGCTGTTGTGGAGCAGCAATGAAAAATGTTGCAAAAACAGGGAAAATTGACGAAGAGGAAGTTGTGCGGGTCAGTTAGTTGATAATACCCCAGTAAAATCAATATAAAACACGAAACATAAAGCTGCATTTTTGGTATATTATTTAGACCCCTTAGTAAGGAACAGCATTTTGCTAGCAGAAAAAGTTGTACTACCTCAGTAATATGCGAAAAACGCAAAATCTTCGTCCTTTTTTTAGTTTTTGCAGTTCAAATTTAAAACAATGTGTTTTTGAAATAAATGTGTTCGTCATTTTGATATATATTTTAGGTTTAAAGCCTTTATTAGCGTTAATATCTGATAGAAAAAGTCGAAGCGCGTCTGTAAAGAAACAATCGTGCGCCGAAAAATCGTCTTTGTCACAACTTTCCTTGGTCTCCCCTACAAATATTTTATTATTATTATTAAATATTGATTTTCATTTATATAGATAGATTAAGAACTAGGTGAGTAGGTCATATACTAAACTAGTCACTACTCACACTAGAAATATATAAGTATGTTTATCAGTTGTCTGGTTTCCATAGTACAAGCTATGCTTAGTTTGGAATCAGATAGCGTTGTGTGAGTTGTCCCAAGATATTATTATTATTATTACTCCAGAAATTAAGTAAATGCATAGATAATATCTTAAGCAACTTATGATATTATCTATGCATTTACTTAATTTTGTTGGTTCTCCTATAGCGATAAGATTGTAGTTATTTACGTTTACGTAGCCTTCCTCTCCTCTTATAATAAGATGTTCACTTAATCATACAGCAATTATACAGTTATTGGGTTCACTTAACTCATTTAAAGCCAGGTCAATATCTCGCATTTTGTTTAGTGCCTCTGCTGTTTACTGTTTTCCGACAAAAGCAATATTTTTCCGCGTACAGACTTTTCTTGAATCTCAAGCTTCCCATCAGCTCTTTTATTGTTATTATATTTGTCTTTATCGTAAAACTTCTTTGGAAGATTTTTTTGCTGGTTGTTGGAATCGTAGTGAACGGTTGCTGTATTATTTCCCTTTGTACAAGATATCTTATTCAATTTACGATTTACGAACGGGACTAGGTATATCATTTTTTGGCTTAATACTATTACAAACTGGGTTTTCCTGGGGCTTCTTCTTAGATGTATTTTTAGACTCATTAAGATTATGCTCAGTTATGTTTACTTTTAGATATAATTTCGGAGTATTCAAGTCTACATCCAAATACAGTTTGCATGCAGAGAAATTCAAAATAGCATCAGTATCCTATGCATGTGTCACACGTCTGACACTATCCGTTAGTTCATTTTTAATATACATCATGTGAATAATAGACGACCCTTACCTATAACTGCAAGTCTTGCGATCATCATCCACCAAGTTTGCAGATGAAAATAGCAACCGCGGCGGCAAAAGACCGCACAAACAACCGGTCTTCTGGATAGGGTTTCCAATTGGTTTAATCAATAAACTTGACAACGTACCTGTCTCAAAAATGGTTTCCACTGAACTGATCTCCTTTTACTCTTATTTGTTTCAGTGTTATTTGTTACTTCCGAATATTCACAATTTTGCATGTTTTTTTTTAAATTCTTTATAGTTTTCCTACAGAATCAAGTTTCACTTAAACTCTGTTCATTTGCGTAAACACGGTTCTCACAACTTAAAATCACCTACAAAAGGCTTCTAGATCCCATTTATTCATAATTTTCCGGTAAAATACGTGTGACGACAAGCGACACGTGTACGATAAATTAGTTATTTTTGTAACTTATTGTTTTAAAAAAATAATATATTTGTGTAGTAAATGGCCGTTGATGAGTTTCCATTGTGTTTAGAAACGAAATATTCGTGAATCACATGAGAAACGACAATGCCGATTAAAAAGCCTTTCAGTAAAAAGTATTCAATGATTCTTTTACTGAGTGACTTTTTAAATCGGTGGCCAAACAATATAAATAAAATAATTAGTCTATTTTCATCTCCAAAAATTACATAGTTCTCAATAGATACACAGTTGACATAATGAACATACATAATTTTGCAATTTGTGGGAGATCTGGGGTCTAAACTAAGCCTAAGCCTGTATTTTAGAACTTATTACTTCAATTTATTGTTTGCCATTGTCAGCATGGTGAAAAATGGTTGTACGATTTCCATAAAATAGTATCATGTGGAGGCTAAATTCAAGTTTGGCGGGTATGTCTCGGTGACGGAGTTAGTAACGACATAGGGCCGGTACTCCTAAGGTTCAAGTCCCGCCTACATACATTGAAATTTATATGCATGGTTGCAATTAATGTTCAATTTAAATCAGATACGAGTATCTGTATGGAGTTTTAAAAAGACAACTCACGCATTACGGTACATGATTTGTGCCGTCATTACAAAAAATAAAAATACCAGGCAAGAGCATGTCGGACAGTTGTGTAGAATTACATAGCTGTTTTTACAAAAAAATGCACTGCATATAAAAAAATAAGATCTGAAATGTGCATCAGTAAGAGAGTATCTGATTCTTTCGTCCTTTTTTTGAAACGCGCAATTTTTCGATAATAACTCAAAGATGAAAAATAATTGTAGTTGAAAGTATTTATGCGTTACTTTTGTATTTTCTTTCATATTTTTGTCAAACCGTTTAAAAGTGAAAGGGAGGGGGGACAATTTTGCAAAAATTTAGCAGCGGTTTTTTCCGAAAATATTTACTTAATCAAAAAAGTTTCTTAGAAACCTAAAAATATTTAAATACCTGCGACATGTAGCTTTGCTAAAAATAAATCAGCTTCTGTTACATGTATGAAGTACCTAATATAATATTTATAACTAAAAATAAATCCCCTAAAAATATTTATTTTGTTATTTAACTCTCGATTATGGCCTATGGCCCTGTGGTACCGGCTAAGAATAGTGCTACCCTATCTCTTCTCTTCGGTGTCGTCAAAGCTACTAAGGCCCAGAATAAAAGATGCATTTCTTCGCCTTAAATTACGTCTGTGCTATTATTCTCTCTTGTTTTTGCATCAGTCCTCTTATATAGTGTATAATTTAAAATGGTGGCAGCACCTAACCTGCATATAGAGTTTATAAACAAATAAATATTGTAAACATTGGCAATTTGAAATGAGTCGCCGCGAATTTTTATTGCCTGTTCTTTGCTCCGGCTTTATCAATTGTTTGCGAATTACATGTAAATGTAGAATCGACTTTCGACAAGTGTAGTATTTTGCTTCATAAGTGAATAAAGAATTTTTATTATTATTATTACTCAACGTCCATAATGTGGTTTTTCAGATTAATTTGCTGGTGAATTGTCCTGGCTACTTGATTGTGTCTGTGCAAGTACTCTCCATTAGCAAGACGTGAACTGCCCGAAACAATATATCTGGGGGACACGACAGATGTCAACAGTGGCATCCCTCAGGATACATTTCCGGTAGTTATTCGTCATGATAACTTCATCAGCAAATGCACAGACAAAACCCTCGGTCTCTCCGAAGAGGTCACCGAACCGCAGCCAGGCCACTGACGCTAGTAGGTCCACATCGCGAAACAACCTACCGCGAAGTTCCTTGCTCTGCCATACTTCTCTGCGCTCGCTGACATCAAGCAATACAGGCCTGCACCAATTCTCTTTGGCAAAGGAGAGTGGGGTTAGCTCGGTGTCCACCGCTACGACACATCCGCGTCCACATGGAGAAAATATTCTTTAAGATTGTATACCTCGCGGTTAGGAAGGGACTCAAGGTTTAACAAAAACCCCGGCCCCCACACTTCCGTGGGATATACTATCTCATTATAGATGAACACGGGTAATGCATTCGATATGACGTCTTTAGTGCGCGGACTTTTCAATGCAGGGTGTCTAAATCAGTCTTAGTCCACTTGAATATGCCGAAGGAGTATATAAGAAGTGGCATGCCACTTCTCCCAGCTGTTTCCGGCTCGCATCTTGTTGCCACCTAGCAAAAGGCTACTAAGCACTCTTTTTTCAGGCAGCCAAAAAACGTTCCTATAGAGCTGTTTCATGTCAACCTCATTAATGTAAGTACTTATAGGTCTCAGGTGCGAGTAGTGATCATGTGAATGGATTCCAAAAGTTGAGTCCCTTTGGACTCTACTATCCGTCATCGCTTTATGTGAACGACTGTACATTTATCGGCACCAAACTCCATTCTAATTTAATTACCTACTAAAGGTTTCAGTTACCTTCAGTAACGCTATCAGCTGTGAGCCGGTAGGAGAAAAAAGCTTCAAGTCATCCATATATAGCAGGTGAGATATAACCTGACCACCACGTCGCGACCTGCAACCTAGCCCTGAACCCTCTAGTAAGGCACTAAGTGAATTCAGTACTAAACAGAACCAAAGGAGACTCAGAGTATCACCCTGGAATATACCCCATTCATCCTTAGAGAGCTCCGCTCGTAGAATTGTATTAACGTTATACGTTGTATTATTATATTTAACTTACCCTGTTAGTTAGCTAGCTTTTAAGGGTTTTGTAGCCAAAATAGCGAAAATGATGAAAACGGAAACGTCTATCGGTCCGTCGGTAGGTATGTCACAGGCATTTTACATTTTTATAGCTTATTTAGCTTTTTTTTGATTCGCTTAACTTTCTCTGTGTTTCCTGTCCCTTACAGTTTGTTCATTTCATTTTTTACCATAAATATGCATTAGGCACTTCCAATGGCGGCCGTCGGTATACACTTCAAAGGCAGGCCTCGCTATGCACTTCCAAAGTGAAGCGTGGTGGCGATGTAACAGAGGTGAGGGCAAATGTAGCGTAGATAGTTAAGCAACTATGCAGTAAGATGCAACGGATATAATTATGCAGCTCTGCAGTTTGATGCATCGTAAATAATTAAGCAACTGCTGCAGCGGTGTAACTTTAGACTTTACTTCTTGCTGTCTTCTCTCCGAAAACTAAAACTGCTGGACTGCCCCAATTTTCCTGCTAAGGAAACCTCTACAAGAATATAAAATGTTAAAATCTGTATTACTTTAAATTTAGGTTTTACAAAAAGGTAGAATAAATAGTACAAACTTTTACAAAAATACAATGTACCTCCATATAAACCTATCGTATTGATAGAGGAAACTGCGGATTGCGGATATACGTCTTAAGATGCAGGAAAGCAGTCGGCGATGGTTTGGTCAGGTAATGCGCAGGGATAGAGACCACACGACAAGACCACACGACAAGAGCAGTGATGGCTATGGGGGATGGCAGTAGAGGCAGAGGTCGCCCGCAAACTATTTAGACTCAAACCATATCCAAAGACATAGAACGCTTGGTCTAACGCGTGCGATAACCCAACGCCGTAACATATGGCGATCCAGTATCAGGAGGGCCGACCCCAAATAGGAAATGTACCAGGGGAATGATGATATAATAAAAACATTTATTCTATCAAAATGACAATTAACTTCTTAAATAAATATATACTATTTTAAAAGCGGTTCATTTATCAAATAAACGTCGGTTTTTTACCTAGGTTGCATTTTATAAGAGAAGAAAAAGTTTTGTGAATATTCAACAACCATGTTTTGACAATGTATTTCCAGAGAAAACAACATGGTATTAACATAATTTGCTTGAAGCGTTCCTTATTCTTATGGATTGTCTACTAATTAAGAAGTGTGTTACCGCTGTATAGTTATGTAAATATGTAGCAGCGACATGTGTATGTCAGATCAATTTCACGCACGTGGTTCTAGCTCCTTAGCAGTTAATAGGCGATTGCGAATATTACTTTCAATAGACTATTTGCGTAATTAACTGTTTTGCATTCTCATAATATAATTTAACAATAGTGAGGCATGCAATGCATGCATGCCGACGGGCCTCCACATCTATAAATCCAGCCCTGAGGCTGGATTTATAGATGTGGAGGCCCGTCGGCAACGAAGGAGCGATGCCCCTAATTATTTTCCGAATAAAAATAACATTCACTGCGAATAGTGGTTATGAAATTGTTATAACAATCTTAAAAAAACTATATACATTTTTTTTAAAGACAACTTTCTCAATATGCTAAAAGCCCTGTGTCGCGGGGGAATTTATAAACATACGAGTCACATTTGTTGTTCCTAGTCGTAAGTTGTGGATCACACAAAGTGGTGTCCCTCGTGGGAATCGAACCCACGACTTCTGGCGTAGCAGTCGGACATACTCAGACAGCGCCACATACTTAAGAAAAGGAAGACGGAAACTTCAACACGCAAACCTTTTTGTTACCCGACTATGAAGGAGTTTTATGTATTTGACGCGTATGTGTGTATATTTAAGTACATATGTATCTATACTTCGAATGTTCCTATGTTTGCTCATATCTCCTCAATTGTTCAAACGATTTTATTAAATGATACGTAATAGTTGTCATTAAGTCACCTTGTAATTATCTTACAACGACTTCAAATATATAATATGTTTTCTGTCTTTTTACAGGCGGGTATTTTAGTTTATAATTTAATTTTTTATTTAGTATTAGTTATTGTAAAATAATTAGCTACAACGCGATTTATTTCCTGTCTGTGTCTTTAGGGTCTTCAACAATATTTTTCGTCGGACCGCACAATAAAGCGCATAAAATCAAATTTTAATCGAATATTGTTTTAAGAATTTTATGTACTCAGTGACACTTGCGACATCGCAATGAATCTAATGACGTATCATTTACTAAAATCAATTAAGCCGTTGAAGAGTTATGAGCGGACATAGAAACATGGGACGGATACATACGTATGCGTCAAACACATAACCCTCCTCCACAGTCTACCCAACTGTGGAGGAGGAATGAGAATGCATTATTTCAGAACAAATTTCATTACCATGAAAAGGTGATAGTTCGTTGATAGTTCGGTGATAGTTAGTTGTCAACCTTAAAAGATAGACATTTACTGTCGCAAACCTTTTTTTATAACTTTTCAAGAGGAAAAAATCCGTTTTACATTATTGTCGTGTTACTATAACCGCTCACGAAGCGCACGCAACAAAAGGTCTTAAAATAAATATTTTTTCTCATTTTTGCAATATTTTTCTTTGGTGCTCTGCTCCTATTGATTAAAGCGTAATGTTACATAACCTTCCTCGATAAATGGGCTACCTAACACAAAAATATTTTTTTTAATTCGAGCTAGTAGTTCCTGAGATTATTGATTTCAAACAAACAAACAATCAAACTCTTTACTTTGTAATATTAGTACATACTAGCCGATCCGCGCAACTTCGTCGTTTTTGCAATATTTTTCATGACTACTTCGCTCCTCTTGCTAGTATCGTGATGTTATTTAAATATAGCTTATCACGTTCAAACAAACTAACTCTTCAGCTTTATAATATTAGTACCTAAAGATAAACCGTCTCATAAAAAAATATATTCTTCAATCCTTACGCCAACCTACACTAATATTAATAAATTTCAAAAATAAAAGAACCCGCCTGCACTAAAAAGATGGAAACAAGATCCCCTACATACATAATTTCACATAGTCGGAGGCACTTCACTAAGTTCATCGAGATTCACTTTTGAGTGGTTGTGGGATTAACAACTAACTTTTATTACCCGACTGTAAAGAAGGGTTATGTTTTTCACGCGTATCTTGTATGTATATATGTAATATTCTTTATTGCCTGATATCTCACAATCCACTGAACGGATTTATACAATTCACACATCGTTAGATTCGTCTTAATCGCCCAAGTGTTCTTAGATAGATGACGTTTTTAAAAAACAAACATGGCGGCTATGAGAGGTCATAATAAAGAGGTGTGAAAAAAAATAATTGTTTCGAATACTGCAATATGGATATCAAATTAAAGAGCTCATCATAAGCATTTCAAAAAGGTATAACATGATTATGACTGTAATACTAAAAAAGTTAGTTAGCAACCATTGTTTTTTCAATTTTCAATACTTGACAATAGCTGTGATAAAAGTAAGTTGCTACATCGGTTACATCCTACAACAACTAAAAAGTATTAAACAAAAAAATAAATTATATAAATAAAAAAACCCGCCTGCACAAAAAAGATGGAAACAAGATCCCCTACATAATTATACAATTATATGCACTCGGAGGCATTAATGAATCTGGACGAACTTAGTAAAGTGCCTCCGACTGCATGAAATTGTATAATTATGTAGGGGATCTTATTTCCATCTTTTTTGTGCAGGCGGGTTTTTTTATTCATATTATTTATTTTTTTATCACGGCTATTGTCAAGTATTGATAATTGAAAAACGACTAGTCGCTAACTAACTTTTATAGTATTACAGTCATATCTATGTTATACCTTTTAGAAATTTTTAGGATGAGCCATTTAATTTGATACCCATATTACAGTATTCTTTTTTTTCACACCTCTTTATTTTAATTGTTTTTTTCAAATGTCACTTATTTAAGAACACTTGGGCGGTCAAAACGAATCTAACGACGTCTTAATTGTATAAATCCGTAATATTACATACATACGTATATACATACATACAAGAGGAGGGGAGTAATGTTTTGAGCGTAAAACTAGTACGTTGACCTCTGTTGTTTATAATACATTAAAATAATGAAACCACATTACGATTTAAAGTTTTATAACGATAAGAAAGATAACTTCAATTAGGTTTATTATAAAACTTTAAATCGTAGTGTTGTAAACAGTATCAAGTGTTCGCAAGTGTTTCTGTGAAGTGTAAATCCTTAATGTAAGGCTAATTACTTATTAAACCCATAGTTGTATAGTTAATGTCGAGGGTAATTATTTATTGAGTAGTAATCGCATAATATATTAACCCCTATTTGAATATTTTACTTTAATCGATTATTAGTCAATATACCGATTGAATATATTCTCTGTGGCAACACTGTCAACTGACACTTTTTAAATATTCAAATATGGGTACGATTTTTAGTCAGTATGGCGGTCGATGTCGAAGCGATCACTTGTGTTTCAATATAATGCGTTTAAATCAGTAACATCGTTGTTTCATTTTTGAGATTAGGGATTCTTCCTTTATATCAGAAGTGGGATTACTTCATTACGCCCACGATTTTTCGGAAATACCGCGTCCGCGCGTGTTTTTTTTTCGAAACTGTAATCGAGTATTGTGCGTGGTGTGTTGTGTTGAAAATATGGACTCAACTAGTGGCGATGAAGGTCACAGTGAACCGCGTGCTTCAAACAGGAAAGGGATGCCCCAAAAACGTCCTCGAAGTGGAACTAGTTCGTGTAGTGTGAATGTGCAAAAGCGTCAAAGGCAACAATCTACCACTAGCAGTATCTTATGGTCTCAGGAGAGAAGAGGTAGTGGTTCACATGAGAGACGCGCAAGTCCAAAGCGAAATCGCGATCATGAAGACTATCGCGAGCATCTGTCAAATGATGGCAAGGAAAGAAGGCGTGGCGATACTAGGCGCAGTACGGAGAGGAGACAGAGGAGTACGAGACGCAGCAAGAAGAGAAGGCGTAGCGGTACGAAACATACGGAGAGGAGGCGTAGCAGTACCAGTCGTAGCAGGGACAGGAAGCGTAGCGGTACAAGGCGCAGTAAGGACCGGAAGCGTGGCGGTACGAGGCGCAACAGGAACAGTCACAGCGCGACATCAAGGGCGAGCAGTGACTGCAACATACCTCCGGTAACCGTGAGTACTTCTAATGTTCTTGGCAGTGATACACAAACGTTTTTGACTGCATTGGTCAAGACTTTAGTGGGTTACCAATCTCAATCAAACTCGAACTCAATCATGTTAGGAAACGTAGTTCCTGAATTTGACCCCATGGTCAAGGGCCAAACTATTCACATGTGGATTAATAAAGTCGATGAGTGTGCCAGGTTATATAACTGGGGTAACGATCTAATAATTCACTATGCTTTACCAAAATTCTCGGGCGTCGCAAAAACCTGGTACTATGTCGTTCTCGTGGCCTGAATGGAAGGTCAAATTAGAGGAGTTGTTTCCAAGTAGCGATGATTACGCTGAGTTGTTGACTGAGATGCTAGCAAAACGTGTGAGATATAACGATTCTTTAGAGCTTTATTATTATGAGACAATAAACTTACTAAATCGATACGAAATACAGGGTAAACGGGCAGTAGATTGTTTATTGTACGGTATCGAAGATAGATCGTTGAGGTTAGGTGCTAAAGCAGCAAAATGTTTGGAACCAGAGCAAGTGTTATACTACTTTGAATCAATTAAGCAGCAGAACCGGGATGCAGACAGAGCAAAACCAAATAGTGACAAACGTAATAGTGGCAACATATCATTCTTCAGTAGGGTATAATTGGGGGTTCTGGATCACTTCCTCGCTTCGCTCGGCGCGTGATCCAGAACCCCCAATTCTCCACACATAGAACATGATCCAGAACCCCCAATTTTCTACACATGCAATATGATCCAGAACCCCCAATTTTCTACACATGCAATATGATCCAGAACCCCCAATTTTCTACACATACGCGAGCGATTAATAACTACAATGTGTGATGCATTTATCGACGCGAGTCTGAGAAACTAATCAACCGTTTGATTTGGAGCTGAACTCTAAATAATATAATTATGTATGCGTATGTATGACTGCCTCTGTGGCGCAGTGGGAGTGTGTCCGACTGCTGCGCAAGAGGTTGTAGGTTCGATTCCCACACAGGACGCCACTGTGTGTGATCCACAAATTGTTGTTCTGAGTCTGGGTGTTCTTTGTGTCCGTGACATGTATGTTTGTAAAGTCCCCGCGACACGGGGCTTGCACCATACTGCGGGAGTAGTCTTTAAAAAAAAATGTACATTCTAGTTCAAACACTTTTTATTTTATTTATTTATTAAGATTAATAAAAAAAAAAACATGATTTACATGAATACCTACTTAAAACTAATACATGCCCAAAAATAAAAACAATGTAACAATTACTTATAGGTAAACACCGCTTATTAAAATGCTATTAACATTTTAAACAATGAAATTTCTTATCGCACACAATCATCTACTAATCAATAAATAATCTCTCCCTTTAATTTGACATATCGATCGGGTACCCAGCTGGTGCAGTGGATAAGCCATTGGCTACTGCTATCGGGTCGCGGGTTTGATTACCACGCGAGCAAATATTTGTATGACATACAGATATACGTTTCGGTTTGGGTGTGACATGAAACTAGGAAAAAAATATTGGACTTGGTTACATTTTTCAATAGAAACATACTTAATTTGGTTTTAAAGTTACCCAGTGATAGATAGGTATCGATCTTATTGTTCTGAGAGAGTACATACCAATTCCTTTTTAGAAAATCGTCTCAGGTATACGCGACGGAGCGGCGCCATCGCCGAATAAGGAAAGTAAGCATGTGGTCATATTGAGTAAGTAACAATCAATTAATTTTAGATCTTATTTGCTGATAACATAGAACTCATTTTTTAGCACACATATCAAAATCGCTTTCTCACTTAGCTAGCGATTTGTCACTAAAACCACTGCTTAAAAATGTGATCTACAAATAAGACTGCATGGCATAATTTCATTTTAATTAGCACACATCTCCTGCACTTGCAGCTTGTCTTTGACAATAATATTTTACAATATATTGTGAACAAGAGAACAGGAAGTATGTACGTACAACTCTACAATCACTATTTATATCGAATAATCTAATAGTAAGTTGAATTTGTGAGTGAAATTTATTTATGGTGTTCTTAATTTTAGGTCGACCAATCCCTTCGATTCTGACTGCGAAATACCACCATCTCAGCCATCGCCGTCGGTAGAAAAAAAGAAGATAAGGAAAAAGGTTGTCGGAAAAACAAATAAAAATTCTGTGAAAAAAATTGCTCCGGCGGTGGTCAAATCTAGCTTTTTTGGGTCCGACTCGGAGACAGAAGTTGATTTGCCAGCGCCAACGAAATCGCTCAAAAAAAGGAAGCTGTCGGATTCAGAGGTATGCTGAAGTTTTTTATTTGTAAATACGGAGTCCTTTTATTTTCCATTATTTTAGCATATTAGTTAGACTTTGATGTTCTAAATACGATTCCCGAGGGGTTAGGTAAAATTTATGGTTCAGTATATTTTTTTCAGAATCTGTCATGCTTTCCTTTTAAATTATTTACCTGACTACGGCGAAGCCAAAAGGAAGGGTAATGATTTTGGCAGTCTATGTATGTATGTTTGTATGTTCCACCACAGCGCCTAAACTACTCAACGGATTTTAATAAATGAGGTGTCAATGAATTCGTAAGAATAGCCCGGGTGACATAGGCTATATAAATTTTATCCGTAGTCCCGACTACGGATAAAATTTTTAGTTTTTTAAACTTATTCTTGTTTCTAATGATAATCATTTTTAAATTTCAGAACGAGCAAGAACTTGGTGGTGAACCCATTCGAGCGGCTGCGTTGCGGAGCTTCTTATCAAGACGTAGTGGTTCCGGTTATACACTTCAGCGGGACCCCACCCGGCAGGGCAACTACTACGTGGAACTGCGTGTTTACAACGCTCGAGAAGCGGAGGTGCTCAGCAATGACCGCTGGAAACGAGCACTAGTTACCTACAAATCGGCTGTTGACGACAGCAGTCCGGTGTGGAAAGCAGTCACAAAACTTGTGACTGTTGCGAAAGAAGATTATCGGAAGATACAACCGATACTCTATCAGTCAAACGTATTTTAAAATTAGGTAAGTGTCCTACTAGTACCTATTTAAAGGACCCATAATATTGTACCTACATATTTAAAAACCATTTAAAATACCTACTTATGATATACCTATATTTTTCAATGTTTTCCTTTTTTGTTCTTTTGAATAATATTAATAATTATATTAAACTTGTTTGAAAAGCATGTTCTATATTGTTGAATTTAAGTAAGTAAGTACCTATGCATAAAGTCTATAATTGATATTTTTTAATGTTTATTTCCTCAGATAATTGTAATGAAATAATATTGCATGAGTACTTACTCATATAATATTTATAATGATTATTTGTATGATTTTCTTTCAGTAAACCAAAAAACTAAAAACAAAAACCAAAAGCCAATAAACTCGAATTAATGAATGTCAAATTTTAAAATTCATGACCATTTAATATGATCTTGAATCTTATTTTTTAAGAACTTAATAAATCCAGATCAGTAATTGTGACCTTGAACTTTTAATCTTGAAGTAATCAAAAATTATGACCTTTAAGTACTAAATTAAAACTTATATATCAACTATAGCTCAAAATAAATATTTTATATTTTGTCTAATTGAATTTACGATTAAATTTATGAATTAGGTACTGCTTTACTTTTTGTATTTAACATAACCAAACAAACATGAAATTTTGCCCAGATTGTAAAGTTTATGTTCAAAAATATTCATCACATAAGAAAAGTAATATACATAAATCAAACTGTTTGTTGAGTACTGAATTTGATAATGTGCAAATAATAGCTACAGCTTTTAAAAATAGAATTGCTAGTTACAGATTTAATCCTATGAATACAGATAACATATCACCAGAGATATTTTTATCAGATATTTCTAGCATGGTTTACAAGATTATTGAGACATTGCGAATAAAACACCGAGCGATTAAAATACAATTTGAGCTTTTTGTATTGTACAAGTTACCTAAAAATGAAGAATTGTCTTTGAAATCTTTTAATACAAAGTATTATGTGATAATACAAAATACTAATATAAAATTATTTTTTGAAGAATGTGTGCAAAAATTGCTGTATAAATGCACCGAATTTGAAATGTCAGAATCTGGCTGGGCTATAGAGTCGATTAATCATTTGGAAATGAATATAGTTAAGTATAATCCCTTAAAAGCTGGCAGTTACATATCTTTACCCCTAAAAATTCTTAAAACAAAATCATGTCTTAACATTTGCAATAAAGATAGACATTGCTTTCTCTGGTGTATTGTAGCACATATGTATCCAGCACGGCATAACAGTAATAGAGTTTCATCATATCCACATTACTTAAATTTATTAAATATAAATGGTATATCTTTCCCACCAACATTTGATGACATAAAACAATTCGAAAAAAAAAATCCGACTATAAGTGTAAATGTTTATGGTTTAGAAAAAAATAACACTATTACTGGGCCATTATACAAAACTTTACAACGGAAACTGACCCACGTAAATTTATTACTAATTGAAAGAGGAGACAAAAGTCATTTCTGTTTAATAAAAAATTTCGCGCGACTAGTGCATGATCAACTAACAAAACACAAATCTAAAATTCACTTATGTGATGAATGTTTTATATATTTTGATTCAGAGACAAAACTAAATAATCATAATTGCGCACGAATACAAACACTGCTCCCAGAAGAGAATAGCAAGCTTCGATTTTCTAATTATATAAGAACTCAAAGAATTCCTATTGTTATTTATGGAGACTTTGAAAGCTTACTTCGAGAATATTCAGATAAAAATAAAAGTCAGTATGTCGAAAACATACAAATTCATGAAGCAACTTGTTTCGCCTATTATATATGCTGTGAGAGTAATCCAGAGCTTAATAATTTAGTATCTTATCGAGGTCCAAATTGTTCAAAAAAGTTTGTAGATTCTATTGCTAAGGATTTAGAAACTTTATATGACATTTTATCTTTGCCTAGAGACATGATTCCACTGAATGATGAAGAGCTTCTTTCATTTAAGACTGCTACAGTATGTCATATTTGTAAAGAAAATTTTTCTAATAATGACTGTATTGTTCATGACCATGATCATTTCACAGGTAAATATCGGGGTCCAGCTCATAATTCATGCAATTTAAATAATAAGTCTGTAAAATTTATTCCCATAATATTTCATAATCTTTCAGGATATGACTGTCATTTATTTATAAAAGAACTTTCAAGTGTTTCCGGTCGAATCAATTTAATTCCAAAGACTAAGGAAAAATATATTTCTTTTACCAAATTTTTTCCATTTAATTCTCAGAAAGTAGTCCAATTAAAATTTATAGATTCTTTTAATTTCTTAAGTTCGAGTTTAGACAACTTAGTAAAGACATTGGACTCCAATGATTTAAAGCATTTACGATCATTTTTCATTGATAAAAAATTATTTCAATTATGCCTTAGGAAAGGCGTGTATTGCTATGACTATATAGACTCCTGGGAACGATATGCAGAAACTCAGTTACCAGATCGCTCAAATTTTTATAATAAACTCACATCCGATACAGTGTCTACTGACGATTACAATCACGCTTTAAAGATGTGGGCTATATTTGGTATTAAGAATTTAGGCGAATATACTGATTTATATTTGAAATGTGATGTCTTACTATTGTGCGATGTATTTGAGAAATTCCGATCTATGAGTTTATGTCACTATGAGCTTGACCCTTGTCATTACGTTTCATCACCATCATTAAGCTGGGACGCCATGCTCTTGTTAACTAAAGTAGAATTAGATTTAATATCTGATATAGAAATATATCAAATGCTAGAAAAGGGTATTAGAGGAGGTCTTGCCCAATGTTCGCTGCGATATGCAAAGGCTAATAATAAATATTTGCCAGACTATAACGAAAAAGAACCCGATACATTTTTAGTTTACTTAGATTGTGTCAATTTGTATGGGCATGCTATGACACAAAGACTTCCCACAGGAAATTTTAGGTTTTTAACAAAATCTGAAATAGCTTTATTTGAAATTGCATCTGTTACTGCTGATAGTGATGAAGGGTACATACTTGAAGTTGATATTCATTATCCGCCTGATATACATGACGAACATTCTGATTTGCCATTTGCACCAGAAAAAATGCCCGTTCCTGTTCCATGTGATGACAAAAACACAAAACTAATTGCTAATCTGTATGATAAATATAGATATGTCATTCACTATGTTCATTTACAAGAATGTTTAAAGAATGGTCTTATATTATTAAATATTCATAAAATTCTAGCATTTACTCAAAAAAATATCTTAGAACCATACATAAATCTTAATACAATACTTAGACAAAAAGCTAACTCAGTATTCGAAAGAGATTTTTTCAAGAAGCAAAATAATTCAATATTTGGTAAAACAATTGAAAACAAAAGGAAACAAGTAGATGTTAAATTAGTTAATGTGTGGAAAGATAACTTTAATAAGACCAATAAAATAAAAGGGGCAGAAAAATATGTGAGCGCCCCTAATTTTAAAAATATGGCTATTATTTCAGAGAACCTTGTTGCTATTCAATTAGAGCCTGCTAAAGTAGTTTTAGATCGACCAATATATATTGGTTTTACGATACTGGAGTTAGCAAAGCGTCATTTATATCAATTTCACTATTCTGTTATGAAGAAAATATACAAAAATGACATAAGCCTTTGTTATACTGATACTGATAGTCTCTTGTATTTAATACAAACTGATGATTTTTATAAAGACATGAAACAAAATATAAAATATTTTGATACAAGCAACTTTGAAGACAATAATATTTATGGTATTCCAAAAGTGAATAAACAAATACCTGGCTATTTTAAAGATGAGATGGGTGGTGATATCATTACAGAGTTTATTGGTTTGAGGGCTAAATTATACTGTTTAAATAGTTTAAATAATACAATTAAAAAAGCTAAAGGAGTTAAAAAACCTATTTCTAATAGGCTCACAATTGAAAAATATAAAAATACTTTGAATAATGATATAAATTTCAGAGATACTATGTATGTCATTCGATCCAAAAATCACAAGTTGTATACACAGAAAATTAATAAATTAGTACTCAACGGAAATGATGACAAACGTCAAATTAAAAGAAATATAATTTATACTGTACCTTGGGGTCATTATCGTACTATGTTTTAAGCTATAATTGTGACTGTATTTACTATCTTTTCTGTTTATAATGTTACAGTAATTTAAAGCTAAAATTGTGAATCTACCTAATTTTAGAATCTACCATTGTTTATGTTAAAATAATTTAAAGTTATAATTGTGACTATGTATCTACATACCTACCTAATTTTAGTATCTACCATGTATTTACTTTATGTTTATAATGTTACAATAATTTAGAGCTATAATTGTGACTATGTATCTACCCATGTATTTACTTTGTTTAATGCATAAATAAAAAAATCTTATGAATCATAATGTTTCTTGTTTCATTTTTGTATTTGTGTAATAAATATAATTTGCCTAAGTACCTATAACCTGAGTCTGAGTTCAATTCTCAGCTCAAATACATGTTTAATACAAATGGTTACCTTGCTGTCTTAGTCCATTAGTGATTTATGACCGCATAGTGTGGCAACAGACCAGCTTTCACAGGATCTTGGAATGGCAGCGGTAATTTTTAACTCTCTATTAACTAGTTAACTAGTAAATTCTGTGTGGAGAACCTAAAGCATAAAGAAAATAACTAAACTTAAATAAATAGACTGGGATTTGATGTCTCAAGTACTCTAATATATTTGACTATGCAGAAGATTGTTGTGAGTAGAAGTGTAGCGGCTTTGTGAGCTTTCTTTTTATACACATTGTTTTCACAAGAATAAAGCATTGTGGTTCAGTATTTTACTGTTATATTAAAATAATATAGACACATAAGTTAAAGAAATCAGTCCCATAGCTAAATATCAGTTTTTTTTAGTATTGGGTTTAATTAATATAAAAATATAAGCAGGAATTATAATCTTAGTAGTTATATAATAGTAGGAGGTAGTTTAATAGTTTATGCACACTTGCCATGCTAGATTTGCTGCACATATTTCAATACAACAATGAAGACTTGGAAATGTAGTTACGGCGTTAACGTTCAAGACTGGGCAACACTGAAAACCAGTAATAAGATGGGTCGTCATGCTCATCCTATGAATGCTGAGTACCTTGCCCTATTTTGTAGGCACATCGTACAACTTTCGTATTTTTCTTTGTGTTTTTATTTGGTTGGCATAGTAAAATAGAGATTTTGCGACATATTTTTGTTTTAAAGTGACAGTGACAAATGACATGTCACATGTTAAGTCACCTAGCGCTACGTCATGAAAATGTTTGTCAATGCGGAATTGCGGACTCTGACCTCCAGCCTTTTGCGCCTATACTTTATCTAAATATTTTTGTTTGTAGTTAATTAGTAATTTCGAAAAGGATAATTTATTTAATATTCCAAAAGCTAATTAAAATACCTGATTATTTAAAAGATAAATTAGGTGGTGAAATTATAACGGAATTTGTAGGTTTAGGCGCAAAATTATACAACAACATTTTGAGTAAAACAAATGTTTTGGTTAATATTAAATTTATTGTAAAAAACAAAATACTTGTAAGCTTCTTGTATTTAAGTTTGCTTGTAAGATGTACAGTAAAATATTATATTGTTAGTGTAAAAATATTTTTATTTACAACATGTGTCACTGACCTAATAACAAGCATAAATATAATAAAATTGTTAGTTAGGTTAATAATTTTTTATTTTTTACTATGTACTTACAATATATTTACTGGGTTGAGTATTCATTATAATAAAGGTATTATATAATCTTATATATTTTAAAAATTTATTGTTCCAATATGAAATAAACAGATTTTTTTAAAATAATATAATTTATCATGACAATAATAATAAGTAGATTACAGTATTTAATAAAAGATTACACATTATGTCTGCTTAACTTTTTGACTATTTTACTAACTAAATGTTCAGTCTCATTCATGACGTCATCGTAATCACTAGTCACTAAATATTGCACACTCACACCCGCGCTGTCAGGATCAAGGTTTATTTTATCCATATTACTATTGTCCAAATTATGTATGTATATTTGTATTAAATTACGAACTTGACCCGGCTCCTTACGCATAACAAAAGAGGTATTTTTAAAACATTTTGATTTAATTTTTTTCTTCTTTATTGCTTCTTGTTCCTCTGCTTTTTGTTTTTTATATTCTTCGCGAGATTTGGCTGCTACTTCTGCATACCAGCTTTCTCTATCCTGAGCATAATAAAAAGGATTGGTGATTGGGTCCGCATCTCCTATTAAATTCTGAAAAAAAAAAAAAAAAAAAAAAAACAGTCATTCAATAAATAAAATAACACAAGTAATATGAAAAATGGATTTAAGTAAGTTAAGATAAACGCAATATTTAATTACCTCACGTAAATTATCTGCGATATCTATAGAGGGGCTGTAGGACGGTGCCAGAGACATGATTCTGTAAATAAATTAATATTAATTATTAAACACTTATTGAAAGTAAAAAAAAAATGCATGGCATTAAAATAAAATAGAAAAAAAAAAAACAAAACTTACCAGGCAATTGTAGTTTAATTGACAAACAAGAGGTCCAGCTTATGGCAAATACTGCAATGAAATGAAGCGACTACCTACCTAACTTAGATGTGGATTATTTTAAACAGTGGCATTTGATATTGAGTAATGCGAGAATGCAATATTTTCATTAATGATTTCAATAATTAAACGAACCTGTCTTAACCTGTAGAAACGCGATAAATGAATATTCTTTGTCATGTCATGTTTCATATAATATTTTTGCTGACGATTTCAATAATGAAATAAATCTGTCTAAACCTGTAGAAACGCGTTAGTTGAATAGTCATGTCTAATATGATATTATTATTTATATGCATATTGTGCACATGCTTAATTTGATTTAATATGTTTATTACGAGTAATTACATACTTACTTATGTTAATAAAACTTATCTAAACATGTAGGTACAGAAATAGTAACAAAATGTCATGTTATGTTTTACATAATTTCCCCTTTTTAGTATAAAAAGTGAACACAAAAACGTATGTTAGCCATTCAACATAATCATTGACAAGATGAAGTTGGTTAAGCAACCCATATCTCTGAAAGTTAGCGGTATACAATTTAATGAACCTTCTCGCCAAATCAGACATAGTGCTTTATTACCAAATACAATTCGTTGTATAATATGTGGTCCGTCGAACTGTGGTAAAACAAACGTTATGATCAGCTTACTGTTACATAAAAATGGATTGAAATTTAAAAATCTTTATCTTTACTCCAAAACTTCTTTTCAGCCAAAATATCGATTCTTGAGCGAGGTATTAAAAAGAGTTCCTCAGATTAACTTCTATGAATTAAAAGATGATAAAGATGTTATAGCTCCGAGTGAAGCTTTGACTAACTCTGTATTTATTTTTGATGATGTTGCATGTGAAAATCAAGTTAATATCCGTAATTATTTTTGTATGGGCAGACATAAACAAATAGATTGTTTTTATTTATCTCAAACCTATTCTAAAATTCCGAAACAATTGTTACGTGACAATGTTAATTTTCTTATATTATTTAAACAAGATGATACGAATTTAAAACATGTTTACGATGAACATGTCGGCTCCGATCTACAATGGAAACAGTTTAAAGATATCTGTAAAACCATTTGGAGTAACCCATATAATTTCGTACTTATTAATAAAGAATCGCCCGTAAATAATGGAAGGTACAGACAGAATTTTGATACATTTTTGAAATTTGACTGAATTTATATATAATAAATAACATGAATAACAAATTCAGTATTAGATCTTCATTCCCTGAACACAGTTGTTTTAATATAAATATGGAGAAAAATATTAAAATTGAATTAATGAAGTCTGTGAACTCAATAAAGAACAAAATAAAACAAATGAAGAACCAGGAACACTCGATGAATTTATCACTCGATAAAGTCCTAAAACCTGTAACAGATCCCCTTAAGTCTTTAGTTGACGCGAATTTACCTGCGGAAAAAAATAAAAATGTAGAAAATAAAACACTACTTAATTTGGAAGGCATTGAGTCCGATGATATAAATACTAGTTCATCGAGTAAATTTGAAGAATGTTACAGTCCAGATCTGGATTCTACTCAATTCATTGAAAGCCCTAAAAAGGAATCGCTAGATGAAATATCATTAGAGGGAGAAGATATCTGTGGTATATATGATGACCTTAATATACCGTTTGGAATTAGAAGTAAAAACAAGACTTACATGATGGGTAACTCAGTAGTATCATTTTCTAGTTTGAATAATGATAAGAACGTTTTAGTTAAAATCGATGACAAAGTTTACAACTTTACATTAGGTTTGAAAGAACTTTTATTTAAAAGAAAGCCTGATTTAAAATTAATATCAAATGAAGATAAGCGGATCTACAAAGATATGCTACATTATACAAATGCTCATAGAAGAAATTTTAGCCCCAGAGGTCAGATAAAGTCAAGTAAAGGTAAAAAATATCGGGAAATAATTAAACCCTTGTTTTCGGAAACGTCTGACAGTAAACCTAAATCAAAACTTGGAGGAAACTTACCAAAACTAAAAAAAATTAAAAACAACACTGATTTAGTATACTGGGATGATCCCAATGAATTGATTGAGAGATTAAAATTATTAATGGCTTCAAGAGACGCTGGCAATACAAATCATGATAATGAAATATTATCTATCATTGAAGAACTAAAAGAAGCTAATATAATAAAGGAATAAATAGGAACAGCAATAGACATTTAATTCAGTTTAACATACTTAACAATCACGATCATTACCAAAATTTGTTATTAAATCAATCTGAGCTAAAAGACAAAAATATAAATTTGAACGAAAAATCATCATGATCAAAGCCGATGTGGTAAATGAGCTTCATAAAAATGCCAGGATAAATTTTCCTCGACGAAAAGTTATTATGAAAGATATAGACGATCTATGGCAGGCGGACTTAATTGATATGCAATCTATTTCTAAAGAAAATAAAAGCTTTAGATTTATCCTCGCTGTTATTGACACATTTTCTAAATATGCTTGGACCTTTCCTCTCAAAAGTAAAAACAAAGAGATTGTATGTAATACTTTTAAGATATTATTGGATAGAGGCCGTGTCCCTAAAAATATTCAAACTGATAATGGGACAGAGTTTTATAATAATAGATTTCAAAATCTAATGCAATCTTATAATATTAATCATTACTCAACATTCTCATCAAAAAAAGCTTCAATAGTCGAGCGATTTATTAGGACATTGAAATCTAAATTGTACAAAGAATTCAGTTTGAAAGGCAATTATAATTGGATAAATAATACCCTCAATAATGTTATTCATAAATACAATCACACATACCATAGAACGATTGATGAAATCCCTGCGAATGTGAATAATATAAATAAAAAACGTATATTAGAACGTTATGCAAGTTTAGTAAAAAAAGTTAGTGTAAAAGTAAGATATAAAGTGGGTGATTATGTACGTATCAGTAAGTACAAAGGAACATTTGAAAAAGGATATACACCTAACTGGTCAACAGAAATATTTAAAATTCGAGAAATACGTAATACAATTCCTATCACCTATTTAATTGAAGATACTATTAGAGGTCAGCCTATTTTAGGAGCATTTTATGTGCAAGAACTTCAAAAGACTAAACATCCTAATGTGTATCTAGTCGAAAAAGTTCTTAAAAAGAGAGGAAACAGAGTTTTAGTAAAATGGTTAGGTTTATCTTCTGCAGAAAATAGTTGGATAGATAAGTCAAATGCGCTATAAGAAACAAATTAAATAGATTATTGCAAAATAATGTCTGATTCCATTATTTATACTTATAAACTTAGATAACTGTCAATTGTTTATTCAACGCATTATATTTATAAAGTGTTTAATTTATTTTTAAACAGTCTTATTATGGGCACTGGAGAGAGTAGTCTTCTCAATTGGCTTATAAACCATTTACCATTTGAATTACATTTGCCGGGATACAATTACTGTGGTCCAGGTACAAAATTAATTAGGAGACTTGCGCGTGGTGATAAAGGTATCAACAAATTAGACGAATATTGTAAAGAACACGATATTGCATATCACAAATCTTCGAACTTAAAAGATCGCCATAAGGCTGATTTGATTTTGTTTAAAATGGCGAAAAAACGTATAGTTGCAGCTGATGCAGGTACAGGAGAAAAAATTGCAGCGCGTCTAGTGAGCAATATTATGACAAGCAAAATTAAAACTGGTACTGGCCTAAAAACTTACAGCCAAAAATCTTCATGCAAAAGGACTTCTGGAAAAGGACTTAAAAATAAATTTAAAAATGTTCTTACTGTCGCGAAAAAACGAATGAAAAAATTAAAACCAAAATGCAAGAAAGGGGCAATAAAACTAGCTATGGCTGCTGCCAGAGAATTAGTTGAAGATTCTTCTATTAAACTTCCCCGCGTTATTCCTATACCAAAAACGGGTGGAGTTTTGCCTTTGATTCCTATTTTTGCTGGATTATCCGCAGCGGGAGCCATAGCAGGCGGGGCGGCTGGTATAGCTAAAACTATAAATGAATTCAAGATGGCTAAAAAGCTATATGATGAATCGAAGAGACACAATGAAAAAATGGAAGCCCTTTGTATTGGAAATGGATTACATGTTAAGCCACATAAAAATGGTCTGGGAATTTTCGTATCAAAAGAAAAAAACTAAAGTATCGGCTACCCAATCGAGCCTTGACTAATTTTGACATTGTAAAATATGGAAATAATATTCCTTATTTTAGAGGTGTCTTTATGAGAGACGAACTTCCTACACACCCTTTTAAATATGAATGTGGTATTATTAATTTAGATATTTCTAAAAACCCCGGCTCTCATTGGGTAGCCTATGCAAAATGCAAAGATTATATCGAATATTTTGATAGTTATGGAAATCTTAAGCCTCCAAAAGAATTAATAAAATATTTAGGCTCTAAAATTCACTACAATTATGAAAATGTACAAGGCAATCATCCTTTCCATTGCGGACATCTTTGTTTAAACTTTTTAAGATTTTTTTGGATTAATCATGGAATAAAATAAACAGAATTTAAGAAAAGAGTTCAGTATGCAAGTATGTCTACTACAGTAACTATCTCCGGCAATAAATCAGAATTAGAATCATATTTTCAACCACCTCTGAGTTTATCTGGAAAATATGAGTGTGGATTATTATACTTTTCAATACTGAACTCAACATCAGGTCGTCGTTTTAGTAACAATACCTCATCTGTTATCAGAATTGAATGTGATTTGATATACGGTTCCTATACCAACGGATTACCAACTCACATTATTCACGAATTTGTGCCTAATACCGTTGTAGACGACCAATATATAGAAACGCCTCAGAACGTTATTTATTTTCCGGTAAACAAAAATACAATTTCATCTATATCTATTAAAGTTGTCGATCAGTTTGGTTACAGTATTAACTTCGTAGAACATATTCAACTGCGTCTTCATTTAAGAAAAATAAAATGATACAATATAATATAAACCCTTCAGTCAAAGTAAAACGTCTTATTTCTTCTACAACCACTAATACGCGTAGACGTAAGAAAAAAGTGAGGAAGTTGACTAAAGCAAATATAGATTTTCTTAAAGCTTTAGGTTTTAAAGTATGAATATACTACAGATTAATGATTTACCGCATTTCGATTCTTCAATCGAAAGTTATGAAGTCCATTCTTACAATCCCTACAATAACTGCTTCAGAGAAAATGACGAAATCAGAATTCCCATACACCAGCAAGATATATACGTGTTACCATCAGCCAGTTCAATTTACATCGAAGGTCAAGCAAAATTCTTCGGTAAAGATGGAAAGCCGATTGAAAAAATTGTTACATTTAGTAATAACTATATTTTGTTCTTGTTTCAAGACATCAGGTACGAAATGAATGGTATAGAAATAGATCGTATAAAAAATTCCGGCATAACGTCCACAATAAAATCTTATATCTCATTAAATGAAGCAGAAAATAAAGTGGCTGCCTTATGGGGCTGGAATTCAAACGGTATTAAAAATGATGGCCATTTTAGTGCTGTAATACCTTTAAATAAGATTTTAGGGTTTGCGGAAGACTATAAAAAAATTGTAATAAACTGCAAACATGAACTTATATTGAATAGAAGTAACTCCAATTTAAATAGTGTTATACTTGCTGATGATATTGCTTATTGCAAAATAGATATAGAAAGGCTTCAATGGAGAGTACCACATATAAAAGTGTCAGATCGAGAAAGACTGGCTCTTTTAAAATTACTAGAAAAGGATAAGCCTATTCAAATGGCATTTAGAAATTGGGATTTGTATGAGTACCCTTTGCTTCCTAAAACTACAAAGCATTCGTGGGCAGTTAAAACTGCGTCACAATTAGAGAAACCTAGATATGTAATTTTCTGCTTACAAACTAATAGAAAAAATAATAAACTCAATGACAGTTCGCGATTTGATCATTGTGAAGTTACAAATGTCACTCTCTTTTTGAATTCACAATATTATCCATATGAACTTTTGAGCTTAAAGTTTTCTGAGAACAAATACAGTATATTATACGAAATGTATGCCAAATTCCGTCAGTCGTATTACAACAGTCCAGCAGACCCATTGCTTAGTCTAAAGGACTTTAAAGAAAAGGCTCCTCTTTTTATATTAGATTGTTCAAGGCAAAACGATAGTCTAAAATCAGGTCCAGTCGATGTTCGATTAGAAATTGAATGTTCAACTTCAATACCAGATAATACTGCCGCATATTGTTTGATTATCAACGATCGTCTGGTGGAATATAAGCCTTTGAGTAATATAGTGCGAAGATTATCATGACTGCTATTGTAGACGTTCAAGGTTTCAAAACAGAAGCAAATGAGTTTATAATAAAAGAAATTGCTATATGGTGTGATAACAAAATACAAGTGTTCTTAATTAAGCCACCATTTCCCTATTACAACTTGACAAAATCAGAAAGACGTCAAGTAAGCTGGATCGAGCGCAACAGAAAAATACATTGGGGTGAAGGATTTATTCCTTATTCTAATTGCCTATGTTTACTTGAAGATCTGTTAAGAAATAAATGTGTTTACACTAAAGGTTTAGAAAAAGTGTCATGGTTGCAAGTTATGTCGAATAATAATAATGTTATTAATTTAGAAGATAAAAACTGTCCTAATTTGTTAAGCTTGTATGAGCAATATAAAGATTCTGAAACCGTTTACAGTTGTATATATCATGACTCAATATGTTCTTTAAAAAATGTTTTATGTTTAAAAAAATGGTGTTTCGATAATAAACTTTTTAATTAAGTGGTTTTTTTTTTCTTATTTTGTTTGCTCAAAATTTCCCTGTTCCTCAACCTTAGTCTTAAAAAACTTTCGCAAGCATTTACGTACGTAATTAGCAAGATTAAAAATTTGAAATATCAGTTTTCTAAATAAAATACAAGCTTCGACTTACTTGCTGAATAACATGACATTGAGAATTGGAGATCGTGTACAGGTATTGATAGTAGAAAAGCGATTATGCGGGCTTCATATTGTAGAAATAATTAATCACGAGCAGTATAATGCAATCCTAATACCTTGCTCTAGAGATAACGGCAAATGCTCTAAAATTCGCTTTAAAGGGATTAAGCTATGGGCTCGAATAATCCAGCATCAAATCTACAACAATCTTGTAGATTTGATAGAAGAAACCTAATACATAGGAACAGGCTGTGCATAACAGCTTGAGTTGCTGCGATTAAGCTGTTCATAAACCGGTTCCTATTAAGTTGAAAAGATGAGCAGTTAAGAGAATCATCGATCATGATAGTGTGATATTGGAGCGCTCTGCATTGCATGTGTAGAAAATTGGGGGTTCTGGATCATATTGAATGTGAGGAAAATTGGGGGTTCTGGATCATATTGCATGTGTAGAAAATTGGGGGTTCTGGATCATGTTCTATGTGTGGAGAATTGGGGGTTCTGGATCACGCACCGAGCGAAGCGAGGAAGTGATCCAGAACCCCCAATTATACCCTACTTTCTTCACAACTAACTTTAAACAAAGCGTTAATAGTACAGAGCATAGGAGACCACAAAATAGCACGTCTGTTATATGCTACAATTGCAATGAACCAGTACATTTTAGCACAAAGTGTACAAAAAAGATTTTAAAATGTAATGTTTGTAATAGGCTGGGACATTTGACTGTTAATTGTCCTAGGTTACCGACTAAATCGATTAGTAAAAATGACAAGCCGAAGGATAAGCAAGTTATGCGTGTCGAAAGTAATAATAGTAGTGATGCTAAATACTTAGTCGAATTGAAACTCAATGGTGAGGTTACTCAAGGTTATGTAGATTTAGGCAGCCAATGCACATTGATCAGTCATAGTGAAGCCAAGGAAAAGCGTATCGCTTGGACTAATAGGCACTTACCGTCTATGAGAGGTATAGGGAATAACTTAGTATTACCATTGTGAGCCGCTGAAGTGAAAATTAAAATACAAGATGTTGAGGAAGATGTCATCGCCTACATTGTTGAGGATGGTGTAATTAAATATCCAGTATTGATTGGGCATAGTTTTACTGAAAAACCAGGCATAATCATAACAAAAACTACAGATTTCTTAATAAAAGCCCGTGAAGGAATTAAATTACAGTTGAAATTGAGTGATGATGTTATAATACCATCGAAAGATTTATCTCCACTAGCAGTTACAGCTTTCAACAATTACACGGGTGCAGTATGCGTAGGCGGGTCCTTACGTGGCAAACCACGAAATGAATTCTATTTGATGCCGGGTGAATATGAGCTTGAAAATGAAAGGGGTAACATACTAGTGCAAAACTTTAGTACAGAACCTCTGTGTTTTAAAAAGGGTTATCTTATTACAAGAGCTCGTTGTACCAATAACACACACATCAACTACCGATGCTCTCAATTACGGTAAACAACTTAATGATTACGAGGTTACTCAGCTAAAGGAACTTCTTAGGAAATACGAATCTTGTTTTTCGGATAGTTTGAAGGACCTAGGTTTAACCAACGTGGTTCAAATGAAAATCGCTTTAAGCGATACGGCACCAGTTGTGTATCGTCCGTATAGACTATCGTTTCCAGAACGTGAGCAAGTACGGTCTATGGTTAGGGACATGTTAGACGCGGACATAGTCTGCGAGTCTAATTCACCATATGCGAGCCCCGTCTTATTGGTGAAAAAGAAGACCGGTGAGAGTAGACTCTGCGTTGATTACCGCGCCTTGAACAATAAAACTCGAAGGGAACACTATCCGTTGCCCCTGATTGATGACCAGCTTGATAGATTAGCCGGTAATTCTTTATTTATTAGTCTGGATCTCGCTTCAGGCTATTACCAAATTCCCGTATAAGTCGATTCTCAGGACAAAACCGCGTTCGTGACCCCGAACGGACAATACCAGTTTAAACGTATGCCTTTTGGTTTAGCGAACGCTCCTACAGTTTTTCTGCGTGCGATGAATACTGTACTATTGAAAGTACGTTATACTATTATTTATATGGATGATGTATTGATCCCCGCGAAATCATTTAGTGAGGGTTTAGAGCGCTTAGAAGAAGTACTGCAACTCCTAAGTAGCGCCGGACTTACATTAAAATTGAAGAAATGTAATTTCTTTTATACAGAGTTGGATTTTTAGGGTTCCATGAAAGCGTTAATGGCATACGTCCAGGCACACGCAAAACTATGGCAATTCGGGAATTCCCCACCCCACAGAATGTGCACGACGTGAGGCGGTTTATAGGTTTAGCCAGCTTCTTTCGCAGATTTGTAAGGGGTTTTGTACTTATAGCGCGTCCATTGACAGATCTAATGAAATCCAAATTTAAAGGCTTCTTCTTCGTGCTTACGAAGAAGAAGCCTTTTGCACTCTAAAGGCGAAGCTAATTGAACGCCCTATTCTGGCTCTGTATAATGCTAAATCGGAGACAGAATTACATACCGATGCATCAAAACTAGGTATTGCAGGTATTCTTATGCAACAAGGTCATGATAGTTTGCTACTAGACTACGTTACTACTAGACTAGTTTGTTAGACTACGGTAGATGAGCAAAAATTACACTCATTCGAACTGGAAACTCTTGCAGTTGTCGCATCGTTAAGCCGTTTCCGAGTATACTTATTAGGTATTAAATTTAAAATAGTCACCGATTGTAATGCACTCCGTACTACGATAACTAAAAGAGATTTAATACCTAGAATCTCTCGTTGGTGGGTCCAATTCCAGGAGTACGACTGTACAATTGAGTATAGACCGGGGTCCCGTTTGGCTCATGTCGACGCACTGAGTCGTGGTCCTGTTTCTGAGCGTGACAATGGAAATTTAGAACATGTTTTTGATGTATTACAAGTAGATGTACGTGATTGAATTGCATCTGTACAAAGTGACGATACCGAGATTAAACGTATTAGGGATATTTTAGAAGATGACGAGACAAAATTTGTAGCAGATGTTCGCAAGAACTATCAGCTAATAGGTAATCATGTATTAAAAATTATGGACGATGGTTTACGATGGGTGGTTCCAAGGGGCTGCAGGTGGCAAGTGTTGCATATGAACAATGACGATGTAGGCCATTTTGGTTATGAAAAAACTTTAAGCCGTTTAAGAGGTATGTTCTGGTTTCCCAAAATGCGTAAATTTACTAAGAAGTATGTCACAGCTTGCTTGAAATGTGCGCACCATAAGGCGCCTGGTGGCCCAAAAGAAGGAATGCTGCATCCCATTCCTAAGATAGAAAAACCATTTCACACCCTTCATGCAGACCACCTGGGCCCGTTCGTTCGCTCTAAGAGGGGTAATATGTATTTATTAGTTATCATAGATGCATTCACTAAATTCATTAACATTCGGGCCGTGAGAGATACTAAGACCGCTACAACAATCAAAGTATTCAAGGAGCATTTTAGTTATTTTGGAGTGATTGAATGCAGTAGCTACCCCAAGAGCGAACGGACAGGTCGAGAGATTTAATCGTACTATATCCGATGCTTTAAGCTTAAGTGTCACAGCAGAAATGATAATGAATGGGACGACCACGTCGGAGAAATACAATTAGGAATTAACACTACAATTAATAAAACTACAGGGTTTTCCCTGTAGTTGCCCTTCAGAATTGCTTTTTGGTTGTAAGTTAGCGCACGCGTCTGAAAACTTATTAACTGATGTTATTGCTGAAACATCCGTACGTCTGAGTGGCGATGATCTGGTATAGTTGAGGTCAAATGCTAGGGATAAGATAGAGAAACAGCAAGAATATTCTAAAAGACAATTTGATAAGCAGGAAAAAGCACACAAAATATAATGAAGGCGATCTGATTAGATTAGAAAGAACCATTGTTGACAAAGACCACGTAGGTAAGTCAAAGAAATTGATTCCGAAATTCCACGGTCCATATTGAATTTTGAAGGTTTACCTAATGACAGATTTTTTGTTGAAGATACGAAGACCGTTAACGAGAAATGGTAACAAAAGGTATGAAAATGTAGTCGCATTAGACAAAATTCACCCATGAATGAGTTTTAGTGGTTATCCTAGTGAAGGCACCGACAGTGAGGGTGGAGAAAGTTCTGCCATGGCTGAAGAGTAAATATCGATTTACACGGACTATAGATATTAACAGTAGGTAGTAGGCTGCAGTCTTGATTTAGGGGTAGTGTGTGTCACGGCCAGGGACATATACAGCATTTTCTGATTATGAGTATTGAGAGATGAAAATCAATGAGCGCAGTTGGTCATGAGCAGCCAGTGCAGAATAAGAATAGCATCAAGACAACGATGTCGCACAGATGGCTGTAGATTGTGACCAACTGAGCAAGATAATAGAACTCAAAATACGTAGATTTGTGACACTTGATTAGAGTATTGCAAGATAAATAATGAGCGCAGATGTCATGAGCGGCCAGTGCAGATTGTGAATGGCATCAAGATAACGATGTCGCACAGATGGCTGTAGACTATGACAAACTGAGCAAGATATTAGAACTTGAGCATATATAGAGTATATGATATAGATATTGAGAATGGATATAATGTGAGAATGTAAGATTTAAACTACATAAATTGTTAATAAATTGATCCTAGATTATGATTTGAACTTTGTCATTGAATTATATATAATTGATATACCTAAAACGACTCTGATTAATTTTGATTAATAAGTACTTGACGGCGCAACATATGGCAACACTTGACATTCACTGTCATTTACGTCGGAAAAGAATGGCGGGGCGGCCATCTTGTAGGCAGTTCGCCGACGACGGCCGTTTGCGCACCACGTGCCCGACGAATCGCTAATTTCCGACCCGATCATTTTATTTTTTCTTATAGTGATATGTGGAATCAATTATTAGCTATTTTATTTAGACGCGTCTAGTATTATTTCGTTTATTAAATTATCTCTGGTGAAATTAACATTTAAATTTAATTAGTAATAGTAAAATCTAAACCTAGTGATCTCCCGGTGTTCGTGAACGATGGCAAGCTATAACTTGCGGCATCCTGAGCCTACATCAGAAGTAGGATGAAATACCCCTGTAAGCCGGACGGAGACGCGTGCTTATATATAGTTAGCAAAAAAAAAAAAAGTTACATGTCGCGTGTGATATTCGTGTGTTGTGTGGACGTGTTGGACGTTATTCTACGTCCAGTTTGGCCGTTTTGGGTCTACGGATCGGGTATATCCGGTTTCGTCGCGGATCTCTGGTATGTGAGTTGTCCTAAGGGACTGGTCATAGACACAGGTGAGTCTTTCTTGTTTTATTAACATTTTGAAGCCGAGTACTATCGCATTCGAGAAAAAGTTGTCACTGAACTATGCAGTAAACGAGTAAATAAGTATCGCTAGTAAGCGTAGCGAAAATGTTCAAATGTTATCCGTATAGTGTTGTGTGTAATGCGTCGTTATATATTTTATCTCGCGTGTGTAGTCCCGTTACGTTAAATAGTTGTGGGGCGCAAGAAAGGGTTATTTCATTTCGCGATTGAGCCGAGTAGATTCAGTATTCAAACAATTTTGAAACCGTTTAATTCAATTAATTTTCGGTTTTCTTTGCATTTGGTGTATAGCTTCTCATGTGACGTGACGAGTGGCTAGTTGGAAATTCTCTTTCGTTTAAATTTAGTTGTGTTTATGCTGTCCTTATCACTACCATATGCCAATCAACCGTTAATAGTAATGTGAACATTTTAACTTGTGTGAATATTGATAACGTCGAAAATCATCAACACGCCATAGTGATTGGACGTTAAATTTTATTCAATGCATGGCAGTTAAACCGTTGGCGCCGTTACTAATGTCCCAAGCTAGTACTAGTACCTCTAATGCTGGTTCCACCGAGAGGTTCAGTGCGGAGTTCACAGAGGCGTCTAACGTGGGGCCAATGTGGGATCCATCGAGGGGTCCACCGTACGGGTTAATGGGGTCATCAACAGTGGTTTAGCTGTGGGGTCGACAATGGGCCAACTGTGGGTCAACTGTGTGTCAACATTGGGTCAATTGCGAGGTCAACTGTGGGTCAACAGTGGGTCAAAGGGGTGTCAACTGCGGGGTCTACTATGGGGTCTAATACAGTATCTCTGGTTAAGCAGTAATGGTACCACTGGATAAGTGGACATGTTTCAGTATCGTGGATAAAACAGTACGAATCTGTCGCTAATTATGTGATGGGTTGAGTGGCGCTGGTTAAGTGCTGTTGTAGCATTGTGTTGTAGAGTACTAGTTAAGTACTTCCTGGGTTGCTGGTTAAGCAGTTATGTAGAACACGGTCTACCGTGTTCTACATAACACATGCAACTGTGTTGCATTGCAACTGTCACAATTATAGCACTTAACTGTGTTCTAACACAGTTAAGCTGCAATGCATAATATCATTTTATGCAATAGTTCTGATTGGGTAGGTATTAAAGGGTCGGTTACAAACGATAGGTTCGTCTTTGTAGGCAGTTTGAATTGATTCAATTAACCTAATATAGTGGGCTCAATCACCCAGTGTTTAGCGTAAATCGGGTAGGAGAATGGGAGCAACCGTTTGTGAGTTGAGGCGTATGGTATAAGGTGGTAAGGGGCTGCTCAGTCCTACTAGGATTTGAGCGCTGGTCTAACTTACGTATTATTGACTTGACCTGTGTGAGGTTGACTAGCCTGTGTGGCAAGAACTAGCCTATGTGGCAATGACTTGCCTGTTTGGCAATGACTAGCCTGTGTGGCAATGACTTGCCTGTGTGGCAATGACTAGCCTGTGTGGCAATGACTAGCCTGTGTGGCAATGACTAGCCTGTATGGCAATGACTAGCCTGTGTGGCAATGACTAGCCTGTGTGGCAATGACTAGCCTGTGTGGCAATGACTAGCCTGTGTGGCAATGACTAACCTGTGTGGCGATGAATAGCATGAGTGGCAATAATTAGCCTGTGTGGCATTGACTGGTTGTATGATAGTCACTGGGATAACTATGTTTGTGTGATAGTCACAAGGATGACTATTTGTATGATAGTCACAGGAATGACTATGACTGTAGTTGCAATAGTACCAATGTTTAATGTCGATGAAGATTAGATTATTTTTATCATTTTCTGTAATAGTTCTGATTTGGTCAGGCAGGATAGTTGAGCGGTACCTATATTGCGGTATAACAATAAGCAGTGCGTCGCCATAAGCATGAGACTGTTAGGTGCTGGTTCGGTTTACCTACTGGTAGTACGAAATCTACTATTACTAAGTACTCTCCAACAGAACTGATGTGCGGTATTAGTGCACAATGATTAGGTATGTTTAAGATCAACTCTAGAATTAATTAAACAACTCACTGTGACGATTAGAATAAGTCGTTAGATTTAGAGACCATTTGAAATAATGCCTCGGAGAATAACCAAAAAGCTGCAGCTTTTCGCGGTTTTGATCGCGGTCGCGCTAATATCAAACCATTAGCCGAAGGTGATTTTGTTTTTATTGACGGGTGAACGGCATCATACTAAGTTAGATAGGAAGTATAAGGGACCGTTTTTCATAACCTCCGTATTAGAAAAAGACCGCTATGAATTAAAAAGTGTTAGCGGTCCACACCGCGTCTTTAATTATCCACGTGAGTATTTGCGTTTAGTACCTCGGGGGCATACCGTTTTATTAGAAATAGCTGCTAGATTAATGAAAGAAGAGCAGGCCAAGACGGCGCTGGAAGATGTTGAAGGGAGTCGATCTGACGGTAATTTCCTCTCATCTCAAAGACATAGTGACCATGACGATAGCTTACTTGAGATGATACCTTGCATAGACTCGGACGCCGCATCAGCCAATTCAGAAACTCTTACTGCCGGACTCAGTGTATGCGGTGATCCCGACACACTCAAAGTGCAACATGGAGTGGAAATTCATAGTGAGCAGTAGTTGTTAAATATAATTGTAATGTTGTAATTATGTGATTTTGAACCTGATCGAAGGGACAGTGTCGTCCGGTCCATGCCGCCTGTAGGGCTGGTCGAAGGGACGCACTCATCCGGTGCAGTTGTGTGTTGGTCTAACTGGTCGAAGGGACAGTGTCGTCCGGTCCACGCCGCTTGTAGGGCTGGTCGAAGGGACGCACTGTTCGAAGGAACAGTGTCGTCCGGTCCATGCCACTTGTAGGACTGGTCGAAGGGACGCACTCGTCCGGTCCAGGTTGCTGTCTGAAGTTATTAACTGGTCGAAGAAACACACCTTTTGTGTGAAGTATTATAATTAATGTGATCAAAAAGCTTTCATTGACTGCACATAATCAGGCTGTTCGTCAGGGATGGACGAGCGTTGTTTCAGGACGACCATAATGTATTATCGCCCGAGGACGGTCGAATGTCAGTCTAACCGTGACGGCGCAACATATGGCAACACTTGACATTCACTGTCATTTACGTCGGAAAAGAATGAGGGTAGTTGATCATTCTTGCGGAACGTCACATGGACGTGATGGCGGGGCGGCCATCTTGTAGGCAGTTCGCCGACGAGAGCCGTTTGCGCACCACGTGCCCGACAAATCGCTTATTTCCGACCTGATCATTTTATTGTTTCATATAGTGATATGTGGAATAAATTATTAGCTATATAATTTAGACGCGTCTAGTATTATTTCGTTAATTAAATTATCTGTGGTGAAATTAAGATTTTAATTTAATTAGTAATGGTAAAATCTAAACCTAGTGATCTCCCGGTGTTCGTGAACGATGGCAAGCTATAACCTGCGGCATCCTGAGCCTACATATACATTCGGCTGTTACAATCATACGATACTGTCTTTTTATACCTAAATTTACGTATGTACATACTTCGATCTACTCAACTTTGGAAACATGCGGCGCTTTTAGAAAAACTAGACAAAATTATACATATGACTTGACTTGACTATGACTTAGCGCCTTCCCATCTTCTAAACACGGCGAACCATACCTGCGCTGCTGCAATCTAGTAGGAGATTATATATTTGAGCCGTTTGGGGTCGAAACGCTAGGGCCTTGGGGTCCAAGCGCTCGCCTATTATTTAAAGAAATTTCACAGCAGCTTATTAGTGCTTCTCGTGACTAGAGGGCTGGCCTTTTTTTCGCACAGAGAATAAGCATTGCCATACAACGTGGCAATGCTGCCAGCCTTCTGGGCACTATACCGGTTGACGTCGATGGGGAGGAATTCTTCGACACCTAAACCGGTTGTGCCTTCCTTTTTTATTTAAGCTTTTTTGTATAGTACAGTGGTTTAAATACGTTAGTTGTAAATAGTTCGTTAGTTTTAATTTTTTTAAACTGTTTCTTTTATTTAAGAGTATTAATTTAAATTACAAGGTGGTCAAATAAATAGAATTAACACTAAATCAAAACTAGAACAAGTATAATTTTCATCTGAGGAACGGATAGTTTCTTACGGCGGTCCACTGTTTACAGTATAAATAAACCTGCCTAAATCGAGTGACCATCCTCTGATACTGTTTGCAGATGACAGTACAGTTAATATACCTAGTAAAAATATTAAAACATACAAAAACGATATTATTTATTTATTTATTTATTTAAAACTTTATGCACAAAGTTGTACAAAGGTGGACTTAATGCTAAAAGCATTCTCTGCCAGTCTACCTTAGGGTGATGTAGATATTACTGATACGCTCTCTGAAATTATAGCATGGTTGGATAATAAAAAAATAAAATTAATACTGTTTAGATGACGATAATCCATTTTAGTCAACGGCCACTGTCATTTGATATTGACATTAAATATTATAACAATAATATTAACGCAACTGACTCTACTAAATATGTAGGACTGATTATTGATAAAAACATTCAAACTTTCGCGTTGCATGATTTAAACTATTCATTATACGGGAATTAACGCGCATTGTTTACCTTTAAATTGCTTGACGTTTCGACCGGTGGTCACAAGCGGACTCGTGACTCGTGGTCCGCTTGTGACCACGGCCGGTGCAACCTGGTCGAAACGTCAAGCAATTTTAAGGTAAACAATGCACGTTAATTCCCGTATAATAAATAGTTATTGATAAAAAATTGAATTGGAAAGCATACATAGATTCATTAAACCAAAGAATTCCTATCAGTGCATATTCTTTATATACTCTATCGCGAATCGTTAATAAAGATGCACCTATAACAACATATTATGGGATAGTTGAATTTATCCTCCGATACGGCGTAATCTTTTGGGGTAACGAATAAAGGTAACCTAATTAAAAGCCAAAAGCGATGCATAAGAAGTATTTTTAAGCTGCAAACAGCTGATAGTTGTGTGCCTTATTTAAAAAAGTACCGGCGTATGGCAGCCAAAATGTGCTCCGTATTTTAAAGAGACCTATTATCGAGCAAAATTCCAGCCTCTTCAATTAGGCTTTGGCTCGCGAGGAGGCTGTGAGGCTGCCATACATGCCATGTCCACCTACATTGGCTCGGGTAATGCAAAGTCATTTCAAAGGTTGTCGTAAAGAACGCCTTTAATTCCATCAACCGAGATACCTTGTTGGCACAAGTAAAATCAGAAACCCCGAAAATTTATAATTATCTCTGGCAGTGTTACAGGCACCTTTCAAAATTAGTATATAAGGACAAGTTTTTGAGTTCATCGTAGGATGCCAACAAGGTGAGTTGGACCAGTCATTTTTAGTTCGGCGATGCATCCCATAATTCGGCAACTAAATTCTAAATTTAATATTTAGTACCTGGATGACGGAACCCTAGGGGGAGTCGTTGAGACAGTATACAAGGACTTGGCTTTTAGTATTGGTTTAGATTGAAACTTTAGTAAATGTGAAATATTCATAAATGATAAAATATATAAAGATTTGGTTATTTCTAAATGTAATTGTTTAGCTCCACATCTAAAAATTGTAGATAATCAATGTCTCCAACTCCTAGGGGCCCCAATTTTAGAGAAGTCCTATGATTCGTTCGTACAAGAAAAAATACAACATTTTTGTGCAGTCTCGGACCAACTACTTCAAATTAATATGCATTCGGCTTTTACAATCGTTCGATATTGCCTTTTTGTTCCTAAATTCACATATGTACTCAGATTTACTCAATTTTGGAAACATCCTGAGCTTTTGGGTAAACTAGACAAAATTATTCATAAAACCCTGTGTAAGATTTTGAATATAGCATTGAACGACCGCGCGTGGCTTCAAGCGTCGTTACCCGTTCGCTTTGGTGGCCTCGGCGTTCGCAAAGTTTCTGATGTTAGTTTACCAGCGATTTTGTCCTCACTTCACAGAACTGAGGAGTTAACTAGGAAAATTTTAGAACCTACACTGGCTAGCTCTGAAGTCCGGTGCAAGTCTGAACTGGCCTTGAACGCCTGAAAAATGGCTTGCCCAAACGTTGATTAGCCTACCAACCCCTTCGTCCAAGGACAGTGGGATGGCCAGCTCTGCAGTTCAGTGTCCTTTTAAATACTACATCAAAATCTTTCAGAACGAGCTCGCCTGCTGGCTGTGGGTGAATGGGAATCAGGTATTTAGCTTCAGGCTCTTCCATATATCACGACACGCTAGTCTTAATGACATCATCCCTCGGGCTCTTATCAGCACTGGTGTGCCAGCTGCTGCTGAACCTAATGGTTTGGCATGCAGCGATGGCAAGAGGCCGGACGGTATGTTTTTGCTACTTTGGAAGATGGGAAGACCTTTGGTATGGGATGCAACCTGCGTCGACACTCTAGCGCCTTCCCATCTTTCAAATACTGCGAGCTGTGCCGGAGACTCTCAAACGGCGCAAATATAGTAATCTAGTCGGAGATAACATATTTGAGCCGTTTGGGATTAAGGGCCATGGGGTCCAAGTGCTCGTTTCTTATTCAAAGACATTTCCCAACGTCTTGTGTGCAGTGCATCTCGTGATGTGAAGGCTGGCCTTTTCTTGGCACAGATAATAAGCATTGCCATACAAGGTGGCAATGCTGCCAGCCTTCTGGGTACTATACCGGTTCACATCGATGGGGAGGAATTCTTCGACGCCTAACTCTTTATTTTTTGACTCCTTTTTTATGTTATCCTTTTTATAATTTACTAGGTAAGTTGTATATAGTTCGTTCGTAGGGTAATCCAGCTTGTATTTATTAACATTGTAAATGTTCATTTTGCCATTTAATAAATATAATGAAAATTTAAATAAAGATATGCCAGTAAGGTGCTGCAACCATAACACCATGAAACTCACGCAAACAATTACAATAGTGCATAAATATATAATAGTATATAATACATATAATATCTTGGGACAACTCACACAACGTCATACGATTCCAAACTAAGCAGAGCTTGTACAATGGCAACCAGGTAACTGTTAAATATACTTATATATTTCTAAATACATACATATTATAGATAAATAACACGCAGACACAGAATAAACCATCAGGCTCATCACACAAAGTTTTATCCTGGGTGGGAATCGAAACCACGACCTCTTTCGTAGCAGTCGGACACACTTCTTCCGCGCCACAAAGGCAGTCGTATAGTAGGTATAATCAAGTTTTAAATGAAATAGCCTCATATCCTACGGTGTGGATTTGACAACGACCATATAGCCACTAGACACCACATAACAGGTGCTGTAATTCGGCCAACACATCAGTTTATTTTCACTGATGTAGTTCGCCACATCAAATGTTCTCATCAGTGTCGACCACATATGTCTGGCTGTATGGTCGTTGGGATTTGAGTATCAACTTACAACAATACGGAAGAGAGTAAAGGCAATATGTGATTCGATTATGATAAGAAAAACTACTTATTATAAAAATATTAATGAACCCCTAATTAAAAAATAATAAACATATAAAATGATAATGACAAGGTCGACCAGTCACCCCAAGTAGCAGCCGTTCACGAGTTTGAGGCATGGGTCAGCCATTATCCCCTACGCCATATTGGTGAGAAGGAAGACGACCCGACTCATATCGCCACCAAAAGCATTGACATTTTAGTGAGCATGACGATCCCTGACATTACATGTCATAGAAACAAAAAAACATTCAGTGATTATACAATGCAAACTACATTTTAATATTTGCCACAAAAAAACAAAATAGATGATTTATCATTAAAAAGACATAAAAATAGCGGACCTCGATAAGAATCTTTTGGCATTCCAGAAGATGCAAGAAGTGACAGCAGAAGAAGGCTGCGATACCTGAAGCTAGCCACACTTCTGATAAGGTCATGGTCCCGTTCCTCCCTTCGAGGTACGGAACTCTAAAAAGTAAATAAAAGTATTTGCTTATTTTATAAAAAGTTTAATAAAACAAATACAACATTACACAATTTTCCACTTATTATCCAAACTTTATACTTAATCTTTATGCGCCTGCTGTTGTAATCAATACCTTTAATTTATTGTTTAATGCAATTTTTAACGAGCGATTTTATCAATCTTTCAGAGTTATTTTTTTTGCCTATAATACTATCTGTTATCTCTTGTATAGTTTTACCTTTTGTTTCAGGTAAGTATTTGCATAAAACAAGTAAAACTATTGATAAACATATGCCGAAAAATAAAAAAAATCCATGTGGTCCTAACGTTTTTAGCATTAAAGGAGTATTTTTTAACAAAATTGCATTAGATGTCTTTATTACCACGGAAGTTAAACAAAATGACATATACCGGGCCTTAATCGGAACAAGCTCTCCATAAAATGAATGGCCCATTATCATAGGACCACAACCTGCAGCTATAGAAAAAACTGTAAGTAACACCATAGATACATATTTATTTTCCACTATAAAATCTATTTTAATTACATAAAGATACAATGATAAAATGAATAAAAACACTGCATGTATAGACGTGCTTCCAATTATTAATATACGTCGTCTTAAATACCTAGCTAATATACAACCGAAGTACATACTAAAAATTGTAACACCGTCTAGCAATAACATACCGATATAAGCTGTAGCTTCATTATTTGTAATTTGCTTTATAATGTCCAAAGCATACACAGTACAGTATAATTTTGCACTCAAAATCGAAACACTGAAAGTTACGATTGCTATAATAGTGGGTTTGTAGAATTCTTTGGATCTAATAGTGTTCCAAAAATTATTGATCCAGTTCTTATTACTGACCCTGCTTGCTTGAGTTATATATTTTTTTTGGGAATCAATCAATGTTTCCAGTTCTTTCTCTGATTCTTTGGCGGAACCTTTTAACCATCGATGTGCAGTTGTACATTCTTCAAATTTTGCCTTACTAGCCAGCCAGTAAGGGGACTCTGGCCACATTGTAGCTGTTAAAATAACGTACATTGTAATGACTATACCCAACAAAGGAATTTTTTTCCAGTGAAAAAATGTTCCAATTGCGTTAGCTGCCCAAACACCCCAATAAAATTTCACCATATTAATTAACAGAAAAGTTCCTCTATAGATCGGTGACGTATACTCAATAATTATCATGTTTAAAGTGGCTATTTGTATGGCACCAAATAATCCTTGAATTACTTGGCCAATCAGTAAATGAGTGACGCTCGAGCTAACGTAAAGTATAATGAATCCTATTAAAAGGCTTAAGGCGCCAACAATGAAAGATATTTTTTGGCCGATCAAGTCTGCGATAATGGCTACAACGAATATCAAGGGAACACCACTGAAAAACAGCGCGGAACCTGAAATTACATAAGTTACACATTAAGTATATAAACTAGAATATTAAAAATTGTCTATTTTAACAATTACAAATTATATACTTTTTGGATAGTTAAATTAATAAACAATATCTTACTTAACCACGAAGCCATTTCGTCTGTGATGGTATCAGTCGAGTTAGCTTCTTTCCTTAATTGTGGTACAATCACAGTGGGCGATCCTGCACACATCCCGTAAAGGAACATTGAACTCCACCCTCCACTGCACACCAGCAACTATAAATAAAATCAATTTAAATGTAATAATTTAAAATAAAATATGTTCGTAAACTTTGTGCACATTATAAAATTTTATAAACTACGGGTCTTCATCGCGTAAATATTTTATTTTAAGGCTTATTACCCGACGCTTCGACCGATATACGCGATTAAGACTTGAGATTGGTCACTGGTTGACTAAGTCTACCCGTGAGCACGGCCGTTGCAATACGGTCGAAACGTCGGGCAATATACAAGGTATTTTAGTCTAAATTATTCACGCGGTTAAGACCAGTATATATATTTATTCATAATGTGTGCAAATCGCGAAAATGTATCAATAATTGAACTTCTTAACAAATAATATATATTTTTTTATTTATTTATTTTAGGTCGAACAACAAAGATCATATAGCGACCGCAGTATATAGGTTACAGAGATTTGTATACATTGATAATTTTTAGAAAGTTTAGGGTTTGATTATTTCCATCATTACATAAACAATCTTTCAGGTTATTGGGTACATTCGAAAGTGTTTTTTCATTGTTAAATGCTGTATATTCTTCCAAAAGATGGAAAACAGTTAAGTCCATCTACATTTATTTTGTTATTTTTCTTTATCAGGTAAATATACGTTATGTTAGTATGTCCAATGCGTAATCTTGTTATTGCTATGTCATTCCTTCTGCAATTAAAAATACTAGGGGCTTTGTCTTTGCATAGGTAAATTACCTATGCAAGTGATAGTCAGATGGTCTGCAAAAAGAAAACCTTTAACTGGTTTTTCTATCAACATACATCTACATTTATTTTGTTATTTTTCTTTATCAGGTAAATATACGTTATGTTAGTATGTCCAATGCGTAATCTTGTTATTGCTATGTCATTCATTCTGCAATTAAAAATACTAGGGGCTTTGTCTTTGCATAGGTAAATTACCTATGCAAGTGATAGTCAGATGGTCTGCAAAAAGAAAACCTTTAACTGGTTTTTCTATACATGATAGGACATCATTAATGCCCAACAAAAATAAAATTGCACTGAATACTGATCGTTGAGAAAGACCATTTTCTAGATAAACAGATTCTGTTATTACATCATTGTTTCTTACTTTGATTATCCCATCTGAAAAAAGTTTTTAATAAATGCTAGTAAAACCTCTACATTAACATTCTATAAAAGTGTCAGAACCCTTTGTTTCCATACCATTTCATAAGCTTTTTCAATATCAAGTGCTACAGCTATTACATGAAAGTCATTAGCAAACCCATTAAGTATTTCACTTTCGATATTCATCAAGTGGTCAATTGTTGATCTGAACTGCCTAAATCCATATTGATATGGTGAAATATATTTTTTTATTTTCAAATACCATCTGAGTCGTTTACTTAGATTTTTTTCTAGAACTAGTCTATAAACTTGATATTTTACCTGGTTTTAATATTGGGATCACCAAAGGTTCTTTCCAGATATCCGGGAATACCTGTTTTTTCCAAATATGATTAAATATATTCAACAAATACTGAAGCCCTATTTTTGGTAAATGTTAAATCATAGCGTTAGAAACATTATCTGGTTCTGGACTAGTATTACCTACTTGAGATGGTGTCAGTGTAAGTTCATGCATAGATATATCATTATTCAATGGATTAGAATTATTATGTACATACATCAAAAATAAATTCCGCTTCTTGATCTGTCTTGTATACTACAAATTCATCGTTGTAATTAAGTAAACTTGAGTTTTTTTAAAACGTCTGAGATAATAGGTTGGTAGTTTCGGTATGGCTGTTCGTGAATGTTCCGTCAGGTTTTTGTAATGGAAAAGTATTGAACCGAATATTGCGGCCGTGAATTTTGTTTATTTTCTTCCACATTTCACCTATTGGTATGTTACTTTTTATAGATGAAACCCAGTTTTCCCAATATTTTCTTCTACTTTCCTTAATAAAATAAGCTCTTTTTTTCTTGTACTCTATTTTAAATATATCACTTTTGTTTTTTTTTAAATTTCTTAATGCCTTTTTTGTTTCTTTAACTGCTATTTTACAATCGTTGTTCCACCAAGGTAAATGTTTATTTTTAAATATACCAGATGTTTTAGGAATCGATTTATTAGCTGCATCTAAAATAAATAGTGTGATTTTTTTAACTATATCATTAATACAAATATCAGAGGTTGAATTCAGATTTCTATGGTTTGAGATTTTATTTCCAATTTCTTCACGGAAAATTATCCAGTCAGCCCTGTCAAATTTCCATTTTTGTGGAACCCTAATGTTTTTAGAGTTAGTTAAGTTTCCCGGTATATGAGATTTAATCCAAATTGGGAAATGGTCACTGTCATATAAATCTTCTAAAGCATTCCATTCAAAATATGACATCATGTTTTGTGAAGCAATAGTAAAATCTATAATGCTTGTGTGCCCGTATTGCTATTGAAGTACCCGCTTCAATAGCAATACGAGTTGACCGGTATTTAATATCAACATATTGTCCTGATCATCTAACCACTCCGCTACTATTTTACCTCTAGTGTTACATTTTTCAGAACCCCAATATAGATTGACTGACTATTGAAATCACCTAAGATAATAAATGGTAATGGGAGTTGCCGGACAAGATCACTTAAATCATTGCATATCGTTACCGTAATAGGGAATCTGATTTTTATAGCAACAACTTCTAAACTTGTATTTATGTATATTTCTTCTGGGAGACTATAAGGTTTAATAAATATAGCTACTCCGCCACTAGCTCGGTTACTTTGTAATCTGTTTTTAAAGTAACGTTTTTATTTGCTCCCAAGTTAAATATTTAATAAATACACTTTTAAAAGTATATAATAAGTTTAATGTACACCAGATATCATTAATACTTGGCACCTACCAGGCAGAGTGTTATCTCCAACAATTAAGTCGCACACTTGAAACAAACAAACACAAATAAGGACCATGTTTATTGACGGCATCACCAGCTTTGAGTCCAGATTGAAGAAGGTAACTAATGCACCGCATCTCACTCAGAGTGATAATTTATTAGTGGACTTCAACACCTTCAAGACCTTCGCGTTGCAATCCCTCAATCTACTGCTACTGAGCAGCTAGCAAAGCAAATTGATGCTATTAAGATGCGTGGCCGCGACGGCCACGCATCTGCTTATTCACGGTGTAGCAGAGCACATGACTGAGGGCATAGTTGCAGTTATCACCAAAACTGTTAAACAACATCTTCATCTGGACACCTTCAATGTTTCTGATATAAAACTATGTCACAGGATGGGGCGGCCTTCAAGTGAACATAAACCAAGGCCCATATTAGTTAAGTTCCATAATGTTGGATTGCGGGACAGGGTCTGGTTCTCGAAAGCAAAGCTGAAGGGCTCTGGTGTGACCTTGTCCGAGTTTTTGACGAAGCCGCGACACGATGCTTTTATGTCCGCACGAGAGAAGTACGGCATCAATAGGTGCTGGACGAGAGATGGTTGCGTCCATATTATCGGTCCCAATGGTGCACGTTACCGCATTGCCTCTCTTCAAGAACTCGATATTATCCCGAGGTCAGAGGCTGGGAAGGATACAGAAGCATCAAAAAATGTCCAAAGGCCTCGTCGAGTCGCGGCCGGCAAAAGATTGTGACTTGAGTTTTCTTGTCTATATAGCTTCACACAACTGCAGGATCCGGGTAGTATGATTACATTATTATACAACTTCACCTTCTTTCTGAATATGACGCTTTCTACCTCCATATTAACACTTTTTAATAGCTTAATCTAAATTAGTGATTACTTTCTCTGTGTTCTATATTTCTAACCTTCAATATCTTTGGATTATTTTTGATGTCAAAAGTTCAGAAACTTAATTTTCAAACATTCAGAATGTGAATGTCACAATGACAAGTATTTAGATACAAGTCTTTTGGATTCTAACATTAATTTCTTTTTTGTGTTTGTACCAGATCCTGCCGATTATTTTTTAATATTGTCAGTGTTTACTTTTTACAATGTTTTCACATGTTATTGATTACTTTATTTTATTCTTATTTATTTTATTCACTTTTTTTTTAATGGTTTTAAATTTCATCTTTTATTTTACACTCTACTGGTGGGTGGATAGAACTTAATTTTTGTTTTTTGTTATTATTGATAGAAGATATTAATTTATTGTTTTTATTAATTTATTATTATAGTTATTATTACAATCATTTTATCTCTTATGACGGATATTGATGCTTTAAGTGACACTGAAAGTTTTCACTCTGTCGTCAGTAGCGACAATGACAGCTTTACCAGTATACCGTCTCTTAGTGAAACACTTCAAGCCACGTTCTTTGATGTCCCTATAAATCTTAATGTAGTCCATATAAACGCCCAGAGTATTACCGCCCATTTCTCTGACATGCTGGCCAGTTTTGACTGTAAGAATATCCATGCAATTCTTGTTTCCGAGTCATGGTTAAAACCTTGTCTCCCATCTGGCTCTTACACTATACCTGGCTACCAACTAATCAGGAATTATCGCTCCTCGGGAGTCGGTGGTGGTGTTGCAGAGTACCTGCGTACACAAATTCCTTACCGCATAGTGGACATGTCCGCGCAACCACCTCCGACAACTGCGGGCGAACATCTCTTTCTAGAACGGGAACTCAATTATATTAAAATTCTCCTTGGAGTCTACGATTGTCCTTCGCTACGTATTGACTTTTTCTCATCTTTCGAACGCATCTTAGAAAATCTTTTACCATCTTACAGTCATACAGTCATTATGGGAGACTTCAATACATGTCTTTTAAAAAACGACTCTCGTTCCTCCTCTCTATATAATACTATACGCTCTAGTAATCTCTCTATTCTTCCTCTCAGTGCTACGCATAACTTTCCTAATTCTACGCCTTCTATACTTGATCTTATCTTCGTTTCTTCACCTGATCTTGTGTCTAAGCATGGGCAATGCTCAGCTGATGATTTCTCCTATCACGACTTAATTTACCTTTCTTATAAACTTCGTCCACCTAAAGTAAGTCCAAAAATTCTTAGACAGCGTAATTTTAGTGGTATAAATATTGATTTACTTCGTGAAGATGCATGCAACATTGACTGGAATCCTGTGTACACGTCCGCATGTGTCGATGATAAAGTTGAGGTTTTCAATTCAAACTTGATCAAGCTATACGATAAGCATGCTCCAATCCGTGAAATTAAAATGAAACATTTACCGGCGCCATGGCTTACTAACGAAATTAAAATATTAATGGCTAAGAAAGCTGCAGCAAAATCCAGATTTAAATGCAGACCTACTTCTAATAATCGAGAGAGGTATGTCGCTATGAGAAATCACTGCAATGTGGTGTGTAGAAATGCACAACGCCAACATATTCGTACCTCTGTTGAAAACGGGGATCCTGGTAAAAAATGGAAATTTCTTAAAACATTGGGTGTTGGAAAACAAAGACAAGACACAATCCTTAAACCAATAGATCTCAACGCACTTAATATGCATTTTTCCTCTTCGTCTGATTTGAATAGTTCTATTAAAACGAATACATTAAATCATCTTTCATCTCTTGCAACACCCAACTATTCTTCTTTTGTCTAGAATCAATTTACTGATTGTGATGTTAGAAAGAGCATAGTATCAATCACATCGAAAGCAGTAGGTACTGACTGTATCAGCCGTAATATGGTCCTTCCAATTCTTGATCAAATCCTTCATGTTATAACTTTTATTCTGAATTCCTCCATTACTAGCGGTTCCTTTCCACGAATATGGAAAGAAGCCCGAATTATTCCTCTTCCTTAAAAATCAAATCCTTCGTCCTTTTCCGACTATCGGCCTATATCTATTCTACCTTTCCTTTCTAAAGTATTTGAACGAACTTGTCCATTCTCAACTCAGTGTTTTTCTGTCACAAAACTGTCGTTTAAACCCCTTCCAGTCTGGATTTCGTCCTGCCCACAGTACTGTTACTGCTCTCGTCAATGTTACAGGCATGGAAGAAGGAAATCTGACCGTACTTACCTTACTTGACTTCAGTAAAGCATTTAACACTGTAGATTTTCATATCCTTCTTGGCATACTACGCTCTATCAACATATCTCCAACGGTGATTAATAGGTTTCATAGTAACCTGTCTGGTCGCCGACAACGTGTACGCATTGAAGAATCCTTTTCTTCCTGGTGTGATATTACGGTTGGTGTACCGCAGGGTGGCGTTCTATCTCCACTACTCTTCGCTATTTTTATAAACTCTATACCTAACCAACTAGTTTCATCCTACCACCTTTATGCAGATGATCTTCAAATTTACACACAAGCTCCACTGGAACAGCTGCCACTAGCGCTTTCGATGATTAACTCGGATTTAGATCGAATATGTCAATGGAGTAACAACCACGGTCTAAAGGTTAATCCATCTAAGACCCAGGCAATTGTTGTTGGAAGCCCAAGGATGATTTCGCGTATAGGTTGGAACCAATTACCTCAAATTATCTTTAATGGTACATATATAACGTTAAGTAACAGTGTAAAAAATCTGGGTATTTATATTGATCGAACATTATCTTGGGGTCCCCAGCTGCAGGAAGTTAGCCGCAAATTATTTGCATCTGCAGGGTCCTTACGTAGACTACGAAACTTTTTGCCGATTACCACTAAAATTGCGCTGGCGCAGTCTCTTCTTCTACCTGTACTTGACTATGCTGACGCCAGCTATCTCGACCTCACCGAGGAGCAACTTACTAAGCTTGAGCGCCTTCAAAATTTCTGTATTAGATTTATATTTGGTTTGCGTAAATATGATCATGTTTCCGAATTCCGCAACGTGCTCAAGTGGCTCCCAATACGTCTTCGTCGAAATACTCACATTCTCTCATTACTGTATAGTATACTCTTTAATCCTTTTACTCCCTTGTATCTTAAAAAACGTTTCAAGTTCCTTCATGACACACATTCCAGATTCCTAAGGTCATCGGAAGATTTGAGGTTAGAAATTCCAGCGCATTCCACAAAGTTCTATGATAGGTCGTTTACAGCTGTCGAGGCAGCAAGACTATGGAATGCACTGCCTCTTGCTATAAGACGAGCCCAATCATTGGCATCGTTTACAAAAATGTTGAAGGACCACTATCTCTCTAAGTAAACTTTTGTTTTTTCTTTTAATTACCTATCTTTTCTCTTCTTGTTCTTATTAACCATAAATTAATATCACGCTGTACACTACCCCTACCTTATTCGTGTATTTATGTCTCTGTCCATCCAAAGGTTGCCTGGAAGAGATCGCTCTTAGCGATAAGGCCGCCCATTGTACATATATGTTATTCAGTGTTTTCTTTGTTTTTACATTGGTGTACAATAAAGTATATATTATTATTATTATTAATTACCAGTAAAGTTTGTTTCCTGTAAACAGATGCAGGCTGGACTTTACTTGTCCATTAACAATTTAATATGTTCTAAACGCTTATAAAAACCATTCACATTCCTATCTAAAAGTCTATTTGATGTAAATAGATGTATAATAAAAAAAACAAAAACTTTTATAGAAATTATTAAATAAAAAAGTAAAGATAAAAAAAAAGAAAGCTTACAAGGTTGAATTTTTAAGTTCATGTAGGTTTCTTGATAATCTTAAACATCTATTTTTTAGGGTTTTATTCATTTTACAGTGCAATGCATTGCACATTTTGATTAAGTCCTTAATGCTAGCTGTATATAGGTGTACAATGTCTTTTATGTTATTTTTTCCTTTTGTGTTGTCCATTAAACTAATAAATTGGTCTAAATTTACGGGAAAGATTGTCTCTTTGCTTAGACTAATCATTATATTATCTCTTATATCTTTCCAGATTTCTCCTTCTGATCGATGGCTATTGCCCTTTAGCTTTTTCTTTGTTTTTGTGTATTCTTCTACCTCTTCTAATGATATATTACTGCCCGTTTCGTCTGTTTCTTTCATGATATCTAAGTCATTTCTGTTTGGGTAAGATTGCGTAATTGGGTCTAAGTGTAAGGATTCACTAACTGTGGGTGAGAGGAGACGCTTTATTCCTTTACATCGTCCGTCTATATTACCGTCGACGTTTGTTGAGCAAATTTAGGGGTCAATGTCAGTTCATCATTTCGCTTAAAATTTTCTTGTTTCTCTAGATTGGATTCTACTTCTTCAGGTAGTGATTGCATATTTGACAAATTTCGAGACATTTTTTTGCGACACGATCCATCATTTTACAGGCAAAGCATTTAAGCGAATTCGAAGAAACGTAAATCCAGTAGTTTGTTCCTTCAAATGTAATCTGAAATGACTCAGTATTCATCTTCAGGGATAACATAAAATTGCCACCTAAAGCTCAAAATATGGTAGAAGCCCGGCTCATATTTTCTTAAAGGTTATAGTCACCTATAACTTCCATTCATCTAATTTCTGTTCTAAAACACAATGTGGTATTACAGGACAAACATTGGACAAAACTATTTGTTTATTCCTTGTAATTTATTTCGAGTACATTGTTTTTTATCGTAACTTTTTTATTGCTGTCAGCCAAATCTTCAGCTGTAGTTCTTGAATCTAGATAAATGCATATTCGTGCATTTAATATGCGGGGTACGAACCGTATAGATGTCGCTGAAACTATGGACGTCTATCGAATCCAGTATGATGGCTTGGTCTTTCTTTGGAAACTATGTTGTCGACGTAACGTTGGCATAACTTGATTTTTTGTTTTCGTTTTGAGTCTTTGCACTTTTTAATACATTGTGGGTTGTTGGGTCGATGGGATACTACTCATTTTCAAACGAGAATGATGAATGAGCGGCCGAGAGCAGTGAGTCACACGCGTCTGCGGTAGCTAAGTACTCGCGTCGAACAGAAATAATACAATTTGTTTGGAAACCATGACAACATTATTTATATATTCGACTGCCATGGATGCATTATTTATATACTCATCCGACTGCTACGCAAGAGGTCATGGGTTCGATTCCCACCCAGGATAAAACTTTGTGTGATGAGCACGATGGTTTATTTTGTGTCTGGGTGTTATTTATCTATAAGACACTGTACTGGACTGGACAGGGCATAAATATAAACATTGAGTACATCTCGCACCTTCGATTTGCCAACGACATCGACACAAAAAAAAAAAAAAAAAAAAAGCTGGCAACCCCACGCTATAGCACTTTCGGCTCTTCATATTTTATAGAAATAAAAATATAAATAGTGATTACTCAGTTATAAACATTATACAATAGTGAAGAAAATTTGGTATAAACAGTGAACAAACGTTATCTCGTAGTTATAAACAGTGAGTACGGCAAAAATTAACAAGAAAAACAAAGTGATTTTGTGCATTTAAACTAGTGTTAAACTAAACAAAACTGAGAAAAATACATCACGAACGAAAGATAGAAGTGACATAAACAAAAAAAAAAACAGTTAAAGTGCAATAGGATACAAAGTAATAACTCAAATCTTTATAAATAACATTTTACTCTGCCAGTTTTTCGTTTTAAAATTCAAACAGTGCCTTGCAAAAAGTGACATAACGAGTGTTCTACACATTATATACCTAAATACTATACAGTGCATACACACAAACCTTGTTATCAGAAAGAGGCAATCCTTAAATGCATTTTACAATCTTGCATTATATATATAAAAAGTGTTGATGTGATCAGATTTGTTATGGGACGGATTTGTAATCGAATGATATCGAGCTCACTGTAAACGTCTCTTTTTAAGGATACTGATAAACAAGTTTTTCTATAAAAAATGAATAACAGCTACAGAAATATAAACACAAGGAAACGTAGAACTACTCGTATTCTAAGGAAACAGAACTTGTCGAATCTAAACTTAAGAAATGCAACATCTCACGAAAATAACTCTGATAGTGATTTTAGCTTACCGAATGAATCCATAGAAGATCTGAGCCGCATTTCACAACTACAAAAACAGTTACAAGATCTTCGCGCCAACCTAGACAGTGCTAACAAGGAAATCGAAAATTTGATAACAGAAAATTATAATTTACAGAAAACAGTAGAGGAATATAAAAGTAAAATTAAAATATTTAAAACAATCGAAGTAGATGATTTGAATTTAACGAATAATAGCATTAAACTGATGTCGACGCCGTTATCTACTACTAAAAATCAAAGAACTTTAACACGACACAAATCCAACTTAAGCTTGGTAATGATACCCTCACAATCACCGCACCGTCAAACAACAAAAACTAACCACATCGACGACGTGGAGTCGAACGATTCAGAACACACGTTGAAAACACCGCCACCTAGCGAGGAACAGAAGGACCTATTAGAAAATATCAATGCGGGCGACTGCCAGCTCGCTGTGACGACCAACAAGCAAAACGCGACATCTATCGGACATGAACAGAATTATCATACGGTTCAGAATACTTGTAATCAACAAAATGGGTTTAGTAATAAGTTAAGTTATGGGTTTTTGTATAAAATTATGATAATAGGAAATGAACAGGTAGCCGGTTTATCGTTAAAATTAAAAGATTCACGAAAAAATACCTGGAATGACAGGTACCAACCGTTTGGATTTATACTGCAAAATGCATCTTCCACGCAGTTATTACAATGTCTAGAAGACAATAGTAAAAGTCTCTCAAATGAAGATGTGCTAATTCTTTCCATTGGTACCCATGATCACAACCCAATACGGTTACTCTCAAACATATCTAACATATTACACCTAACGAAACATCTTAAAAAGGTATTTATAGTTCCAGTTTTGTACGGAAAACACTTAAACGAAAATATGATTAATTTTTATCTACGACTGTGCTCGCAGAATTTCAGTAACTGTGTCTATGTTGAAACTCATAACAACTTTATTGGGAAGCGTGACCAATACTTGACAGATTTGTGTTATAATATTAATATAAAAATTGACTCAATGGAATATCGACAGAACTTTCAATCATCGCCAGGTAAAAACAAAACCTTATGTAATAAATGTAGTTCGCTTTTATCATATTCAAATGAAGTGCCAAATAGAATACCGGAACAGTTGCATAAAACCAGTTTTCACTCAGATTTAAACATAAAGCACACTAACAATGCTAACAAAAATCAAAAGTTTTTTCGTGCGTAAGTTGAAGGAAAGCAGTTTAACGGTGTTACACCAAAATATTGCAGGCATACTCAATAAACAAGATATAGTTGTTTCCGCTTTAAACGAACTTACTATAAGCGGCATAGAGGTACGAATAATATGTTTAAGTGAAACATTTATAAAATCGGGTCATGAAAACAATCTCAAAATAAATGGATTCTCTCTAAGCTCGCGTTTCTCTAGATCAACAAAGAAAAGGGGAGGAGTCTGTATATTGACTAAGAATGAAATTTTATGTAGTAATCTAGAATTAACATCAGACTATGCAGTTGAAAAACACTTTGAATGTTGTGGAATTCAGTTATCTGGTACAAACTTAATAATATTATGTATTTATAGAACTCCAAACTCCGACATAAATATATTTTTTAACAAATTAGATGCACTACTCACCAAGCTTACTCGAGGGAACAAAACTCGTATAGTGATAGCGGGGGATTTGAATATAAATATGTTAAAGGTCACACCACACTCAAAATACCTTTCTGAGCTTATTTTGAGCCACAACATGTTTTTTCACATTAAGGTTCCAACAAGAAAACAAACATGTATTGATCAGATAATTAGTAATATTCCATCAGCAAATAGCGGTGTTCACCAGCTATGTCTCTCTGATCATAACACAGGACAGATCATAGAAATAAAACAAAAAGTCAAACAGGCAAAGCTGACGTGGTATGAAATAAAAAGAGATTATAGTCAAGACAACATAAGAAAGTTTAAAGATTACGTTTCCTGTTTGAGTTTCACAGAGGTTTTTGCCGAAATTGATACAAACAAAGCCTTCGCAGAATTTCATGACATATTATTGCTAATTTTTAATTTATGTTTTCCTAAAATTAAAGTAAAAATGCGCCGTGTGGTGCCGGCTTAAGAATAGTACCACCCCATCTCTACCCGTGGGTGTCGTCAAGGCGACTAAGGGATTTCACCCCGGAGGACGGGCAGCAGCGTCCTCTGCGTACTTAAAGCCTTACTGCGATCGCCAACCCGCTCGCCAAGCGTGGCGATTATGGCAATTACCCCCAGGATCTACATACTAGTAGGTTCTACTGGGGAGACCTGTGCCCAGCAGTGGGCCATCTTATGGGTTGATATGTGTATGTAAAGTAAAAATAAACAGAAAATCAAATAAAACCAAATGGTTAACCAAAGGTATAAAAAAATCATGTGTTACGAAAAGAAGGTTATACTATATGCGTCACTTTACCGCAGAAAACAAAATTACAGCCAATAATAAATATAAAAACTATACTCGCGTTTTAAAACGCTGTATACAAGGGTCTCAAAGCATAGGCAATGCAAAGATTATCAAAAACTCGACAAATAAGTGTAAAACAGTTTGGAATATTATAAAAAATCATACATTTGATCAACATAATTTAAACAATATTATTGAGCTAAAATATGAGGGAAAAATTATATAAATCAACCTTACGACATTGCGAATTTGTTAAATAATTATTTTATTGACATAACAAATCTAAAACAAGTTAATTTGCCTATAAGCATACCGTTTGATAGTAGTACTACCAGTATGTTCACTAACCCTACAATCCCACATGAAGTCTACGGAACCATTATATCACTGAAAAACACGAGGTCTACGGGTTATGATGAATTACCGACGCATTTAATAAAACAGATAGCCACTTATATCTCATCGGCCTTATGTCACATTATTAACATGTCATTTACACAAGGAGTATTTCCCAAAGGACTAAAATACTCGGTGGTTAAACCTTTATTTAAAAAAGGGGACATTAAAGACCCCCAAAATTATAGACCAATTACCCTTATACCGATTCTCTCTAAAATTATAGAAAAAGTCATGTTAAAGAGACTGGACCAATACTGTGACAAAACAAACATAATTAGAGCAGAACAAAACGGGTTTCAACAAAATAAATCTACCACTTTGGCCATGTTCAAACTAGTGAAACCTATTCTAAAGTGTATTGATGACGGCATACCAGTGGCTGCCCTGTTCTTTGATATGAGCAGGGCTTTTGATTTTGTCGACCATAACAGGCTAATAAACAAATTATATAAATATGGGTTGCGAGGGGTTGTAAACAACTGGTTCCGTAGTTATCTTGATGATAGATTCCAATGTACTGAAATATCTTCATGGACCAAAAGCTTATTAAAAACGAAGTGCTTATCGGAATATAGAGCAAATAACTTTGGTGTGCCACAAGGTAGTGTACTCGGGCCTAGATTATTTCTACTTTATATAAACGATCTACCCGATACAACACTACACGAGTCAATTTTATTCGCAGATGACACAACAATTGTAATCAAATGTAAAGATAAAGAATCCTTTGAAGCAGAAATTAATAAAACTGCTAAACAAATTATTGAATGGCTCGCAAGTAATAACTTGCAGGTAAATGTAAAAAAAACTACGGTTGTTCAATTTCAAAGCCCTAAGTTGGAGCCATTAAAACTTAATATAAATTACGACGGCATCCCCTTACAAGAGGTAACATCAACGAAATTCCTAGGCTTGATAATAGATAATAACTGCAACTGGAAACTACATATTGATGATGTGTGCTGTAGGTTAAACAGATTTGTTTTTGCATTGAGACATCTTAGGGAAAGATCTTCAGTAGAAATTGCATTAAATGCCTACCACGGATATGTTGGATCAGTTTTACAATACGGTTTGATTATTTGGGGCAACGCTGTTGAGTCGGATAGAGTATTTAAAGTTCAAAAGAAGTGCCTAAGAGCAATCGTTGGGCTACATTTTTGGCAATCTTGTAAACCATACTTTTTGAAATTTAAAATTTTACCCCTACCCTCTTTGTACATCTTGCAAATCTGTCTATTTGTGAAAAAGTATCCTGAACACTTTAAGAAAATGAAAGATGCATCCAACAGAAGACTTAGAGGTGCGGTACAAGAAAAACTGGTTGTTGAATACTGTAGGCTTCAACTAGTAAAAAGAAATGTGTTCCAGATGGCAATACAAATCTATAATAAGCTCCCTAATTCGTTTAAATATCTACCAACAAATCCATTTAAAACAAAACTACGCGAATGGTTATTAGAACACTGCTTCTATTCAATTAATGAGTACCTGGAAATGAATGTTTCAAATTAATTAACTAACAGTATGTGACGACAAAGAGAATTTTAGCTGTATTATTAATTTTGGTATTAGTATTATTATTATCAAGACATTCAATATTACAATTTTTTTTATTTTTATTTTTTTTTATTAATTTAATTTAATATAATTTAATGTGACATCTTATCAATTTTTGTATTTAATTATTTTATCAAATGTCAATTTAATTTCGTGTTATTGTTTTTTTATTAATATTTGTACACCTAACGGTAAGACATAAGGAACAGAATGTAATTGTATAAAAAAACCACAAATGTAATTTTACATGTAATTTTACCTATGTCTAACAAATAAATAATTCTTATTCTTATTCTTATTCTTATTCTTATTCTTATTCTTATTCTTATTCTTATTCTTATTCTTATTCTTATTCTTATTCTTATTCTTATTCTTATTCTTATTCTTATTCTTATTCTTATTCTTATTCTTATTCTTATTCTTATTCTTATTCTTATTCTTATTCTTATTCTTATTCTTATTCTTATTCTTATTCTTATTCTTATTCTTATTCTTATTCTTATTCTTATTCTTATTCTTATTCTTATTCTTATTCTTATTCTTATTCTTATTCTTATTCTTATTCTTATTCTTATTCTTATTCTTATTCTTATTCTTATTCTTATTCTTATTCTTATTCTTATTCTTATTCTTATTCTTATTCTTATTCTTATTCTTATTCTTATTCTTATTCTTATTCTTATTCTTATTCTTATTCTTATTCTTATTCTTATTCTTATTCTTATTCTTATTCTTATTCTTATTCTTATTCTTATTCTTATTCTTATTCTTATTCTTATTCTTATTCTTATTCTTATTCTTATTCTTATTCTTATTCTTATTCTTATTCTTATTCTTATTCTTATTCTTATTCTTATTCTTATTCTTATTCTTATTCTTATTCTTATTCTTATTCTTATTCTTATTCTTATTCTTATTCTTATTCTTATTCTTATTCTTATTCTTATTCTTATTCTTATTCTTATTCTTATTCTTATTCTTATTCTTATTCTTATTCTTATTCTTATTCTTATTCTTATTCTTATTCTTATTCTTATTCTTATTCTTATTCTTATTCTTATTCTTATTCTTATTCTTATTCTTATTCTTATTCTTATTCTTATTCTTATTCTTATTCTTATTCTTATTCTTATTCTTATTCTTATTCTTATTCTTATTCTTATTCTTATTCTTATTCTTATTCTTATTCTTATTCTTATTCTTATTCTTATTCTTATTCTTATTCTTATTCTTATTCTTATTCTTATTCTTATTCTTATTCTTATTCTTATTCTTATTCTTATTCTTATTCTTATTCTTATTCTTATTCTTATTCTTATTCTTATTCTTATTCTTATTCTTATTCTTATTCTTATTCTTATTCTTATTCTTATTCTTATTCTTATTCTTATTCTTATTCTTATTCTTATTCTTATTCTTATTCTTATTCTTATTCTTATTCTTATTCTTATTCTTATTCTTATTCTTATTCTTATTCTTATTCTTATTCTTATTCTTATTCTTATTCTTATTCTTATTCTTATTCTTATTCTTATTCTTATTCTTATTCTTATTCTTATTCTTATTCTTATTCTTATTCTTATTCTTATTCTTATTCTTATTCTTATTCTTATTCTTATTCTTATTCTTATTCTTATTCTTATTCTTATTCTTATTCATAGTATCGGAGTCGCTGGAGCAGCTTAGTGAGATACTGCACGGCTTAAATGGAGCGTCTAGACGTATTGGTCTCGGCATGATTTGGAAAAAACCAAAATCATGTTTAATGAATATGTCATGGCGAGACAGATTTATGTCTCGCTCTCTGCTCGAAGTTGTTTTTTTTTATTAAGGAAAACTTACAGCTATCACTTACAGATTATGACACCGTGGAAAATAAATTGAGGGTCATTTAAAAGTGTTTGCTGTTAGAATACTAAGGAATACAAACTTCAATCGGTTTATACCGCTAAGTGAACAATACGGTAATACAATGAAATACAAAAATAATAATAATAATAACTATAAGCATAGCAATAGTTATTAGTAGTAGAATAATACAATAGATAATTAATAGTAGAGAATCAAATAAAACAATAAATTGAATAAATACAAGAAAAAAGGTAAATTTACTTAATCTTAGTTAAAAAACCGCTCGGTTTGAGTACGCCTGAGTTGAGGAACGCTGATATTAAATATGTCTAAATCCAAATCACTTTGACGTATGAGAATATTGAAGGATTTGCATACGCGTAGCAAAACTCGCAAAAGGAACGCGAAGGAGGATCGGTTTGCGTTGTACTCTGCTATGTGTTAGAAACCCCAAATTCATCAACAAATCAGGGTAGTCAATATTATTATACCCATTCGCAAGTTTGTGCAGGCAGACCACGTTCGCTATGAGCCTTTTTTGTTGTAGTGAAAGAATATGAAATTTCTTAAAACGTGTGTAGTAATCCAAGACATATACGCGACTTCTATACTGGTGAAAACGGAGAAAACGCTCGATTCTATCGATGTATTTATTATAGTTGGGATTCTAAATCTGTGAGGCGTATTTTAAGTGGCTTCGTACAAAGCTGCAGTATAGTATCTTATGTTTTATATCCTTAAAATGTATAGCCAATCTCAACACAAATCCAAGTGCCTTTGTAGCCTTATTAACTATATTTTCAACATGAGCGTCAAATATTTACTTAGAGTCGAAAGTGACTCCCAGGTGTCTAACTTCTATTACTCGATTTAAGATGATGTCATATAATTTGTACTGAAACATAATAAGCTTTCGAGTGAAAGAACATATAAAACCACTTAGAAAGATTAAGGTCTAGGAGGTTAGCTAAACAGTAATTTTGTAGGTTTAATAAGTCCTGCTGCGGTCCAGACAGTCTTGAATGCTAGAGACAGGGTGTAAGATTTTAATGTCATCAGTATAGAGAATAATTTTGGAAGTGCCGAAACAAGAGCCTTTGTCATTAATAAAGCAATGAGCCAAGGAGCGAGCCTTGTGGTATTCCAGATGGGATTGACACCTCCAACGATCAATAGCCGTTTAAGACCACAGTCTCAGAGTGAACAAGTTTTTACAAATAACGTAAGCTACGGAAAAGAATGGAATGATCTATTCTTTCGAACCCCTTACACTTGTCAGTGTAGATCCTACGTCCACTTGTGGAGGATCAGACATGGTGCGTGTGAGGAAATCTGAGCAGAGAAGAAGGGGGGATACAGTGGACCTATTTTAAAAAAAACCGTGCTAATAGTCGTTGAGAGTGTGTTGGATACTATAGAAAACTTGGAAATATACAACTTTCTCAAGAATTTTGGCAAAGAAACACAGCTTCAATATGGATCTATAGTTTTTTTACACGATCTAACACCCTTTTTGTGTACGGGTGTGATAAATGCGGTTTTCCAGATGTGACGAGTTATACCTTCATTGAGGGAACGTTGGAACAGTAAAGTTAATGGAGTACTAAGGCACCGCGGACTACGAGCAATGGCAAAATGCCATCAGGGCCAAGTAGATATGTTTAAATCTGTGGGTTTTAAAAGTTTTAGCACGGCACTCTCATAGACTTCTATGAAGTTCACGTTGGCGATAGAACCAACGTACGGTTGAGAGTTATCGATATGCTCACTATCATTTATTGTAGGATTATGCAAGAAATTACAGTAAGCTTGTGTCCAGCAGTAGACAGATGGACGATACAGGGTAATTGATTGATTATTTGATTTGATTTGAAACAAAAAATATTCTAACTAAGGGTGGTGTGTGTGGCTGTTGTTTGTTGTTGGGTTGTGAGAATGGGAGAATATGTGTTTTGTGTAAGTAGGTAGGTATTTCTGTGACGCCATCTAGTCGGTAGTTAAAGAACTATCACGGCTTTTTGTTATTGCTTCGTTACAGAGGGCATTTTAACAAATTATGATGTCGCAGGCCAAATATTGAACTAATTTTTTTCTTTTTCATAAATGCAATAATTGTATTTGTAAAGTAATTGGCAAGAAATACCTATAAAAATTACTTCAATATTCGGCCTGCAACATCATAATTTGTTAAAATGCCCTCTGTCAAGTTATTTATCTATAATATGTATGTATTTAGAAATACTTATGTATGATTATCAGTTTTCTGGTTTCCATAGTACAAGCTATGCTTATCTTGGGATCAGATAGCGTTGTGTGAGTTGTCCCAAGATTATAACTATTTATTATACGGGAATTAACGCGCATTGTTTACCTTAAAATTGCTTGACGTGCTTGATTGCAGCGATGTTAAGACTCTGTCAGGCCGATGAATTTTCATCTACTTTCACTTTTTTATTTCTCGAAAAGTTAGGGTCACTGCACATTACACTGATTTTGTCCATGTTAACCGACTGCGAACTAAAACGAGGTTGTGTTTTACGAATCACTGGATTCCACGTCACGGATAGTTTGAAGCCCTCTTCCCGGTTGAAAGTTTTATGGTTTTTTAATTTCAATCGCTTCACGCACAATTCGTGAATAAAAATGGCGGTCTGTGGAGAGGGTTTATGGACGATGAAACTCAATCCAGTGATTGGGGTTCGATTGCAGTATGTTCTGCAATTGCCGATTTGTTCGTTTGCCGGTTTTTCATTGATGCGATGTGTTCTTTATTTTGTTTGGCCAATGTACGAACTACCGCAGCTGCAATCAATTTTGTAGACATCTGGCGTCTGCAGAGGTATAATATCCTTCGGAGTGCCCACCAAGTTGCCCACTTTAGCCACCGTTGTGTAGATTGTACAGATCGAGTACTTTTTCATAACAGATCCGATCTTGTCTGTCACTCCTCTGACGTAGGGCAAATAAGCAGGTTGTCGGCTCACCCCGGAGGTTTGTCACGTTTTGGGATATGCTTCATTCTTCGGTACACCTGATATCCGTTTTTCTTGAGTACCTCCTGAACATGGACTAGCTCTTGCTCCATATGATCAGGGTCACAGAGGTCAAAGGCTCCGTTTTTCAATGACGTCATCACGGATTGTAGGTGACGAGGATGGTGATGTGACGTAGCATGCAGGTATCTGTCAGTGTGTGTGGGCTTTCGGTATACACAGTGTGATAGCGATCCATCAGCTCGCGCTGTCATCTTGATATCCAGGAATAACAACGATCTATCCGTCTCCATTTCGTATGTAAATTTCATCTTCGGATAAATGGAGTTAAGGTGCCCCATTTAATGATCCACATCATGTTGGCTTCCTCTGACGGAAGCAAATACGTCATCTACATTCAATTCCTGTATAATAAATAGTTATAATCATGCAACGCGAAAGTTTAAATGTTAGATATTATTATTGTTATATTTTTTTTTTATATCCCTTTTAAAAAGTTAAAGTAGTTAAAGTACGTGGCATGGGGGCCTAAGCCAAGCATGACGCGTTAAATGGAATATGTTGATGATAAAGATGATGATGTGAGGAACTTTCGAGTGATGCGGCAAGTACTAAGAATAAAATCCTCTTTTATTTTTCTTTAAAGGTCCTAATTAAAGGTTCAACGTGGTATCATGCTTTTGTTCTTTACAAAAACCACCCAGCGTTATAGGTGCTAAGCTGATTGCACCTAGGATTAGGTAAACACAAGACCCCTTTTGTATCGGTTTATATATTTTATATTCACAGTATAAAAGTAACAACTATCGAGGTAGTTTCTTGTTTCTGTTGGTGACACCTAGGTATTTCGAAGGGAAGCCCTCGTTGTCCTCTTTAACTCCAATCCCATAGTCATCGTAGTTTATTGATTTTACAACTTTCTGTGGGGCTCATCTTTTTTCTTGTTCTTGAAATTGTTTTCAAAATATGCCTGGTAACTTGTTATAAAATTATTTTAAATCCATTCTTTATTGTTTTCGTAACAAAACCTATTTTATTTTATTATGGCAAGACTTGCATTAAGAACTGAAAAAAAACTGAAGCCTTGTAATATTAACGCTTCATAAATGAGCTAGCCTAATGTAACACTCACATATTAAACAAAGTGCTATTTGATAAAATCTTGTATAGGTAACAATACATATTTGTCACGTAATATAATAATAATAATATCTCGGGACAACTCACACAACGCTATCTGATCCCAAACTAAGCATAGCTTGTACTATGGAAACCAGAAAACTGATAAACATACTTATATATTTCTAAATACATACATATTAAAGATAAATAACACCAAAACACAGAATATGCCTAGTAATATTTTTAAAAGGTCGCGATAATGAGGGTAGATTGATGCAAAAATCGTGTATTTTAAAACAATGGGATGTCACGAAAACCAGAGTCAATTCAAACAAATAAGAAATCGGGAGAGGGGTCTACGAATTTCTGGTTGGCCCCGGGCGTTGAATACTTACGTTACGCCAATGCACATACCTGTCTCAAAAATGGTTTCCACTGCATTTTTTTCTTCTTTTTTACATTTCTCTCGCACTCGTTTGTTACTTCCACGTATTCACAAATTTCCATATTGTGGATTTAAATGGTTTAGTTTCACTTTATTTTGACATATGTTCAAAAAGGAATACAAAAATACAATCACATTAGTATGTACACTTCAGGAATTTGGTTTGGACAAACACTATTTTACTCACCATTCTTCTTTAGTACCTAATAGAGACAAAAGGCCACGTATCGTTGTAAATAAATTCATTTTCCATTAGTTCGAGTGTGTTGCAGATAATTTATAATTTTCATAATGTTTTGAAGCTTGTACCAGAACCAAAATAATTTTATGCGTTAGCTTTAAAAATCATGACGCGACTATTATTCTTTGAAGCTATTTATTTAATTTCCTTTGAACAAATCTCCAATAGCCGGCAGTTCGCCCAGCGGGTGCCACTTAGAAGGAAAAAAGAGTTAGGACTTGCATTTATAATATTGTGTAAATATTTTTTTATATCTATTATGTTAACTCATGAAGAGTTTCCTTATCATAAGTCGATTCTATGTGCAGCAATCATGATAGTGCTAAAGATTATTTATCATAATTAAATGTATGCATTTGATTATGATAACGCATGTCTAATTAATCACATTGCATGTAACATTATTAATTAGAGATTATTTATAACTAGCTGTCACGCGCAACTTCGTCTGCGTAAATTTTACCCGTTTTTGCAACATTTCTCACTGCTGCTCCGCTCCTATTGATCGGACAGCCTAAAGCCTTCCTCGATAAATGGCCTATCCAATAGAAAAATATTTTTTCAATTCGGATCAGTAGTTCCTGAGATTACCGCGTTCAAACAAACAAACTATTCAGCTATCATGTCTGTGCTGTTGAACGTTGCAGAGATTGCTCTCCGGAAGCCTACCCTGAGTGCGAAATGGTTAAATGAAGAAGACAATCCAAAATTCACAATCAAAATTTAAAATATAAATGTACAAAATGTCTAACCAATGCGTGAGTTCGTCCATAAATAGTACTTGTTTTCAAGTTAAAATGTACCAAAAGATATTATACATTTAACTATTAAAGTCTTATAGTAGCTAACAACTATGGTTAACATGGTTATCTAATTTATTTCACAGACGTTATCCAATCGTAACATCTATATAATGCTTTTTCACGCTTTGGCATATTTCAGAGACCTATCATTTGAATACATTCAAGAAAACAGATACGAAATGCATTAAATATTTTTCTGTTTGAACATTTTTATAGCATTAGAAATATAAATACTAGAAGAAGGTTTCCTCATACTTGTGGCAGAACCAGCAAATATTAGTTTCATAGAGACGCATCCTCTAAATGCGTTTCTTTAGTCTACAGTGCCAGACAGGGTTCTAGTAAGAATTCTGATTTGATTCTTACTCATAGTGAACGCCTCTTAAGTCAACCTAGCATTGGAATCTACTAAGAGCGCCTTGGAGTATTCTTTGGCCTGGTGAAACTGACAAAAAATCTAAAGTAACTTTATATTAATAAGGACTAGATTGCGCCATCTACTGCGTCCTCGAGCAACTTGTACGACTCTGCTAGTTTCTTAGACCGAGATTTTTGATCACATTTGGCCTGAACTATTCTTTTTTGTGAGTTTTAAGCATTTTTAGAGTTCTGTAGCCAAAATGGCAAAACGGAACCCTTACAGTTTCGTCATGTCCGTCTGTCTGTCTGTCTGTCCCTATGTCACAGGCGTTTTACTCAAAGACTACTATGAATATAGCTATTATTCATACATATTACAGATGCTAAAGAAACATTTATTTTGAGCAAACATCAACGTTAAAAACATTTTAACGTTTGTATGTTATTTTTTGATTGAATTAAAGATTTGTTTAAAAGATTTTAAATTAAATTGAAGATTTGATTAAAGATTTTTTGATTAATAGATGGCACTTCAACAAATACTATACCCTCTTTTGTAATTTTTGTAAGATGACGCATAGGAGGCTAATACATTTAAAACTTTATTATACCTACCTTACGTACAGTCAACGGCAAAAGTTCATTAAAAACGGAATTCCAAAAGTACTAAATGACATTTGTGACAATCTAGTTAATACTACAATGTTCCTAAAGTAAGTAAAGTGATTGAATAAGTCTGATTGTACTGTTGTCAGAACTTGAAGTTCAAAAACGTTCTAAACTAAGGGATAGAATCGAAAATCAAAAGTTGATGAAATCCTGCAATTTGCTTTCTTGGATCGCATAGTCGCCAAGTAATATTATCTCATTCTCGGTTACGTCCTGATGATGGTAGCGGTGGACAAACGAAACGATCTTAATCCAAGAAAGCAACTTCAACTTATTATTATGTAGTGTCACAACGCAATACTTATAAAATGTTTTTTCACGTTTTTCCTGTCTGCAAAGATATACAACTGAAAATGCTTACATAAATACTAATCTATGGGCAGCGTCCAAATAGGTTAAACATTAGCGATGTTTTCAATGGTTTTTTAAAAAATAATTTGTACTCTGCGAAGTGCTTTTATATGTTTTCTTACGTAACAATGATGCAAGTAATAAAAAAAGACATGCACCAGTCTTATGAATTTCCAAGCCTTCGCCATACATATGGTTCGCGTTGACAGACAATATCCCTCCACCCCCCCTCCTCCCGTCGCCTGAACTACTCATACTTAGCCGATGTTGAATCATTCATTACCGTTAAATTGATCAACACTATCCCCAACCATAACCCCAGAACATGATCCTCGAAGCACCTCTGTGATGAGTGGTTAAACAAACGGATAGACAGACAAACATTTCTAAAAATGAAGTATTTTAAAGAAACACATTGCGTGTTTCTTTAAAATACTATTTTTCAAAATTATTTTAATAAGTAGGTATAGAACATTATTGAATACAACGCCATCTACTTTGAAAACCAGTGAAGTTTCTTCTAATACTTAATGTTTTTTTATTAATATATGCAAGATGGTTTTAGTACATTTAAACCATAATGAAATAGAAAAATGTTGTTGTTTATTACCATAATATATGTTTTCACAAATAAGGAATTATTTGATTATGGTAAACAATATGATTTCAGAAATGGTGCAATATGTTTTTTCACGTATATAATGTCTTTTTTTAGCAACGAACATTTAAATTATAGAAAATCTGAAACAACTTTTATTTCTACTACAGTCAATTCATTTCTCTCAGCAGTGAATGCGATACCTATATATCTTACCTAGGTGCATATTTAACTTGATTTTTAATGTACAAATTTGATAACTAAAGTAAATAAGTTACCTACGGTCGAAAAAATAATTATAACATTGAGCAAAATATTAATATAAAATTCTAAATATCCCGACATCAGATTCGAGCCTTGGACCTCGTCGTCAAAGACCGCTAGCTTATTCTTCGAGACTATTTTGTTCGCTACTTCACTCGTCAAAATAACTGTTTTTATGAAACTTAAAAATGTTGTGTTTAGCTCCTTATCGTTTTAGCTTCATGAAGTTATGTATTTCATGGGTTACAATTGTAGATAATGTTTAATTGTGAAAAATTTTGTGATAAACCATTGTGGTTCGACAAAAAATACGTTGCTGCACATTCCCCACAGACGTTAGCATAACAATTCAGTTTAGTATAGTAATTCAAATTAGTGTAAATAATGACCTATAGTATTTACTATATAACTGCAAATTTTCATAAAGATCCGTCAAGTAGTTACTGTTTTACAACGAAAAATAGTTGCTAAACTAGCTGCTTAGCTCTTATGAGAAAAAAGGTGATAATTTATAGCTTAAATGCTAATCAAAATTGCTAAATGCAAAATTTTAATCGAATCTGTTAGGTAGTGAGCAGGCCACTATGCCTTCACGTCTCTTATCCTGGCTAACTTAATTAAAGTGTAATGTTTTATGCAGCTTCAGAGTTACGTGCAGGAGGTAAAGTTTTCTGACTGTTAGTCGACCGCTATTTTTACACAGACTTTCATTCGGAAACTTATAAGGTTTTAGGTACATAACCTTTAGAAGAGATCTTTGGTTTTTGGCTCCTCCCCACGCGGGTATACAGTAGGTGAGAACTGATTGTACGAGAGCAATATGTATATTATTTAGTACCTGTAGAGTAGTGTAGTAGTAGCGTAGTGTTTAAAATTACAGATTAATTTTCTAGTTATTGCCTTAATAGTTTCTATATGATAGTGCCACGTTAATCTTTTGATCTACTATTACGCCTAGATACCAGGTGATTTTTACTTGTGAAATTTTACGACAACTACAGCTTCTGTCAGAAGTATCGGCACATCCATGAATCCTTACCCTAAAGTAGTACCCGGTTGCTACCTCTGGTTTAGAATAAAACAGATAAAGTTTGTTTTTGAAACGTTTAATGTTAATAGGTTTGCATTCAACCATTTTCAGCAATGGTTCGCACTTCATCCCACGACCTACCGGTGAACACTATTGCTGTGTCATCTGCGTACGAGAACATCTGCCCACCGCTGATCTGGATTTTTCATAGCTCGTTTATGTAAATCAGAAACAGCGTAGGACCGATCATCTGCCCTGCCATCCCCGATGACACCATAAGTTATGTTTTCCACGTCACTAGTAAGTTACATTTTAAAGTTTCATTATAAAAAAGTAAAAATGCGACAAACGCCGCTAATAAATTTGTGCGGCTTACGGACCTAATGCGGTATCAATACGAGTAGCATAAATGTGGTTCAAGCGTTTCAAGTCTGGAAATTTTTGTGTGCAGGACAAGGCTCGCTCTGGGCGCCCTGTCATGGATAAAATCTGTACCATCTTTGAAAAAGTGGAGCAAAATCGACATATTAGTAGTTACGATATTGCTGAAGAACTGGATGTTGACAAAACAGTCATCTAAAAAAGTCTGGGTACAAACTTGAGTTTTGAGTTTGATATTAGATATATTTCGGGACTTAATTGCCTGAATTATTTAAAGGTACGAACCTTGTATTTACCCGACGTTTCGATCGAATATCACATTGAGTTTGATATTAACACTCCATTATCGGCTGAAGGAGTCGCATCCGCTGTTGAAAAGCGACCTACAAACTATTTTCCAGTGGTCAAGTGAAAATGGATTAAAAGTGCATTCATCATATGCGGGACCGAAGCCCAAGTACGTTCCATGAAATCCTATAACCCTGATGTAAAAATAAATGATTGTATAGTTCCACGGACAGATTGTGACAACACATTCAGCAAAAAGTTGCAAGATGCTTTGGTTCTCTTAATACACTATACAAGCTTCGACCATTTCTAAAGACTAAGATTAGACAGCAGTTATATGAAAGTTTAGTGCTGTCTCATATCCAATACTGTGATATAGTTTACGGGCCGTGCCTCTTTAATAAAACGTTAATGCTACAAAGAGTACAGAATGCTTGCATTTGTTATATTTATGAGCTACCAAAACGGCACCACATTACACCTCACATAATAGAAGAGGCGATTCTGAGCTGTACTACTTAAAAACTGGCATGTATTCAACAAACTGGAATGGATATCTGACGCGCACACGTATGACACTAGGTCACGAATGACATTGCTCACACTATATTGGTACACCTTATCTAAGACCAGTTCAAGATCGCCGCTTCTAAGTGCAGGAATGTTTTACCTATATTACTTTTATCTCACTCATCACAACAGTTCATTGGATTTTGAGAGTTCTCAGCATTCCTAAAATGTAATGTTACATTAATATATTACACACTTATTTTAATGTATACCTGACATAAATACAATCTACAGGGTACTACTATGTAATCATTGTCAATTTGAAATCTATTCAAATGTAATCATTGTAACATTTAACGATGGTTAACAAATTATCCAAATTATCTGCCTATATTAACTACGGTCAGAGGTACTACTGGTCTCATGGAGCAGGTGGGTCCCTCCTTTAGTCATAAAAGCTGGCAGCGACGCAGATTCTAGGGCGGACTGGAATTGTGATGCCAAACAAGCGTGCGAACTGCATAACCATTACAACCAAAAGTTGTGCAGTCCATTTGGTCCTGGAGATTTCCTATTAGAAAAAGGACGGATTACACTGGCTACGTCAGCACTATAAATGTGGACGTCTTCCATTTCCGTAATATGTTCACACGCTTATTCATCGTCACGCATCCTCTGTGTGGCTGACCAGCATCGACCAAATGTTGCACCAAAATGAGCTTCTCGCTTCAGCATTTGGTAGATGGCCGCCATCCACATCTTGATTCGTTCGCTGCCAGTCTCTATACACTCACCTTTTGTCCCTTTGGAACATGCAGTTTTTTGTACCTGCGTATTCGGTTTGCCAATGCATAATTTTCTTGCTTTAGGAAGTCGATGCGATCTGTGACACACGACATATAATATTGAGGCCTGATGTCAGTCCCCAAGAATGGCCGTTTCACAAAGCGCATCACTCTGACTCTCTAACTTGCCGATAAGCACCCATTGCCTCGGAAATTCGGCATTCAATCCTGCATTGCCACGCCGGAAAGGCGCACCTTGGTCGTATAGTACGGGTTTCAGCTAAAAACTTAACACCTACTATACGACATGCCGCAACAGCTGCACAATACAGGATTTAGTGGGTATCGCCGAGGTTTTTGCTATTGTCTAGGTAACTAAGCAATAGCGAATCAAGAGCAAACACCAGCGTAAAGTTTCGTCACGGCATACGTAACCGAGGCAGGCGTGGCCTAATATTGTGGCGCGTGGCGCGGCCTTAATCTCCTCATTGCACTGAGTACTTACCACAATAACTGCGGTATCCGGCCCCGTAGTTTCATATTCAGCTACATTTGTAGGAACCTGTCCAGGGCAGGGTTCTCGCAGCTACTCTGGGCGTACTCCGAGCGTAGTCTCTTAAGTGCGGCCACATTCAGCAGATGAGGGCGCTGAATGGCGCACACTTGATCCGATAATTTTTACAAATACAATAATTGCATTTTTGAAAGACAGAAAAATTTGAATCCAGACTCAGGAATTCTGGCCCCGGTTTGGCTACGGAAGTCTCGGGTTCGATTCCTGAGTCTGGATTCAAATTTTTCTATATTTCAAAAATGCAATTATTGTATTTGTAAAGTCTTTGGCAAGAAATGCCTATAAAAATTATTCCGATAATTTTTGTCCCGAAACGTTGACAGTCGGCTCAAGCGCCTGAAACAGAGGCAGCATCCGTTCACGGTACATAGTAAGGTTAGATCGCTCCTCTGTATCCGCATAATAGCTAATTATAGCGCGTTGTACGATTTGGAAACTTTGATTATTTTATTTATTTGTTTAAACCAACACCTAACCTTCGCACGTAGTCCTATAAACATAACCATACGTCGATCTGACGAGAATTTTTTGGAGCTTATAATTTTATGTAATAATACATATCAACGTTATTTTTATTACTTAAATATATAAAGTAATGATTATTTTATTAAATAAAACAATTCATTACTATTTAAATATTTAAAAAATAATTATATTGTGAGACACTAGTTTTTGAGCTCAAAGTAGGTCATTACATAGACCTTTTTTATTTTTATAACAACAACTTAATATTAGCCTTTTCTTTTTTGGCAAACATTATTAATAACAGTCTTATCAATCAGTAAAAAAATATAAAACAATTATTTTGATGTGTATTTTATGTAAAAATCAACTTTATGCTCACCACAAATTGCAGTATTGCATTTTGAACAATACAACTTTGACATGTGCCTTTTTTACATGAACATAGAGCACAGGCTTTTCTTTTCCTACTATAAGGTGCTTCGACTGGTTCAAGGTCATTTCTAGAAGACCTTTATCAATATTGACTCCTAATATGTCTTTAATTTTATTTTTGACGTGCTTCGGTATAGTACGTATTTCCAAGCAAATTTCCAGGAATGTCAGTAGCTGATCATCAATAGCTGTTCCAGGCACATAATTTTGGCGGCATCTGAACCATAAACATTTCCTGTATGTCCCAAAAAGGCGTAAAGTGATATTTTTTTGTCATTGTAAGCATAAAGTTTTGTCATCAAAATGCAGGCTTCGCAGTAGGATCTAGCACATTTCTTTGCTCATACAGGACACATATATCGTACCAGAAACATCGAGGGTCAGATGACCTGTATGTTACACCAGAATACCAAGTAGAGCTTCGATCTCTTCTTTGCTAGTGTAATTCTGTGTTGATGCAGTTTGAGCGTAGTTTTGCCTTTTTATCGCAATCTCAGACTTAGTCCATTTCACAATTTTGTCCAGCATCTGACCAATAATGAATTCTTAGAATAATAATAATGGATCTAAAATATTCGCTACCATACGCGTCGGTTCTCTACCAACTTGTACAATATTTAACCCAGCTGTTCTGCTTGAAGTACGGCCTTTGCTCCTAGCCCAAACATGACGTGTTTGACTTCGGATATTGGTTTTCGAGAAGGTCAAAATGCCAGAATTAGTACCTGAGCTTTCTATCTTGCGAACAACGGGTAACTCATTTTCTTCTTCTGCTCTCGTTTCGAAAAGTAGATAAAGAACGATTTTAAACATCTTCTCGATCAGAAGGGACAAAAGTCGTCTTGAGTGTCGCTTTCTACATCATCCACCTCCACGTTATCTTCGGTTTCGCTGTTAGTTTACTCCTCCACTGTGCTAAGGTCTTCCTCACCTAATAATAAACGCGTAATACGTTCATCAGGCAGCAATTGGCGAAGCCATAATAAAAGTAGCAATAATATAAATAAACAGTACTTGTAAAAAAAATAACACAAAACCTAACTATTCGTCGAAACGACGGCTAATATCGTAATATATCGGAAAAATAAGTACTTACCGGCCGGACAGCCTCCTATGCCGAGAGAGCTTGGCGAACACTGTGTTGACAAGCGACATCGTGATGATTTGCGCGCTCCACGAAACGAGATAGAAATATTTCTGTAGTGTATTCGTCGATTCGACGAAGGTTAGGTGTCTAGGGTAAGACAATAACGATAATGTATTGATTCTTTTAGTTTACTAAACCTTATTATATGTTCGTAAACTTTTGCGATTTGTACACATTATAAAATTTTATAAGCTACGGGTCTTAAATAAAATTCTTAATAGATCTCTCACCATCGTTTCAAACATTAAAATCGGAACTTAAATCCGCAATTTGTCAATGCATAACATAAGTACTAATGGTGCTAATACTCGCCTATCAATTTGTCGACTGATTTCAAAGTTATATATTTTCAACCGACTTCAAAAAGAGGAGGTTCTCAATTCGACTGTATTTTTTTTATGTTTGTTACCTGATTACTCGCAGAAGGCTGGGCCGATTAGAAAAAAACGTTTTGTGTTTGAAAGGGTATACCAGGTTGGTCCCTTTTTGATCAAAGTTTGGATCTGATGATGAGATCTTGGAGAAACTCTTCAAATATAAAAGGCTCACCTATATTAATTTGAGTATATTTTGTTGTAATTGCATTTGCTAGGCATTTTAAAAACATAATTGAGTGAAATGAAACTGGTGATGAAGACCACAGATGACCAACGGAACTATTTAATAATAAATATTGCGGGTTGCGATCTGAGAACCGTGTTCGATATCTGTTACTTCGCCCCTATTAAATCATGTAATGGTCTAGTATCAGGTGAACCTGGTATCGCAACATTGTGTTTTACCTTATATATATAAGTATATATAAGGTAACTAAAAAGCAAAAAACAATATAGGTACAACAAAAACTAAAACATAAAACTACTTTTCCTGGCACCAACTTCAAAATGTTTCTAATCCGCTACAATAACGTAATGTTTTGTAATTTTAACAATTTCAGGTTTTATATAAATATATTATTAGTTATTTAATTATTTATATTTTTATATAAATATAAATAATTAAATAACTTTTTGTTTATTTATCGTTACTTTTTGGATTGTTGTATGTACCGATGTTCTCGTAGGCCCCCTTTTTGTGTAAAGCATAAAGGGGGCCTACGAGAACATCAGAGTACAACAACAATAGCTGACGTTCTCCTATTTATCCGGCGCCAAATCACAATTTACCTATGTAGGTTTTAAGATATTTTTTTTGTGTATGCGCACTGTGACAAATAATATTAAATATATTTTTTGTTTTTTTTAATTTTTTATGAAAATGTTTTATATAAAAATTACATTGTTGATTATTTATATCCAGAGTCAAAAACATCCGAATAACATAATAAGCATAAAGTGTTTCTCATTTTTATGGATTGTCTATTAAATAAGACTTGTATTACTACTTATGTAAATGTCTTATCTACTTTAAATAAGGAGCAGCGACATGTGTATGTCAAATTGATTTTACACACGTGACTCTAGCTTTTTAGCAAATAATAGACGTTTGCAAATTATACTTTCAATAAACTGCTTGTATCACGTGTAGAGTCGGTACTTGGCTACCGTTAGGTACGGTAATTAGTCATATTAAGAACAAGTGATATTTGTATATATTATTATATTATTAATATTTGATATTGTTTTTCATTTCTTAGTTGCAAAGTCAAATTAGCATAATGGGAAGACTAAAACAATTATTTATGGGTCTACTATTTCATTGCTAGCGCAACAGCAGTGCGAAACGGCAAACTTGTACATTTGTTTCTTTTTTTTAAATATGTTTTGATAGATTGTGTTTGTTTTTTTTTCTCAAAATTGTGTAAAACATAAATAAGCTGAAATGGATTGCGAATACACAAAAGTAAAAAACAATAATAAAATAAACAGTCAATGGAAACCGTTTTGGAGACAGGTACTTGTGTGAATATAAAATTAATATTTAGAAATATTTTAATAGGTATGTTTATCAGTTGCCTGGTTTCCATAGTACAAGCTCTGCTTAGTTTGGGATCAGATGGCGTTGTGTGAGTTATCCCAAGATATTATTTAGTTGGTTGGATTTTCGGGAGTACTGTCTTATTAGTATTATTTTACATTTGGTAATAAATAAAACAACAATGTACAGTTACTAAATATGTTTTCATTTTTGATTTATGCTCTTTGTATTTTACACTAATCAGGCATTTTCTTACCATCATATTATGCTCTTTTTGTCAGGGACAAATTTCTTGGTAAAGTCATGACTCAAAATATGCGCTCTGGCCTTTTGTTTTGAAATAATTATCATCATTTATAGTAGACCCTTATATTCATGACAACTTGACGTAACTGCTTTAAAGAGAAAAGTAGTATTAATATAATTTAGGTACTAATTAGCTTTAAATAACAGACATACTAAATTTACAAATATTTTATAATCCGTTACATACATACCTACCTAAAGTATGAAAAACTGTTACATATAATAGGATCAGGGTATCTAGGGGGGGCAGGGGTGGACTAGGAGCAAATCAAGTCAGGTCTCTACCAAAGTATCTAAGTCGGCTATGTAATATTCCGGTTCCTGATAAAACTTGCCCTCACCGAGGTTGAGCCCTCCCCCAAACCATAATGGGTTCCTCAACGCGTATGCTCATATATATTATATATGATACTAGCTGTCCCGCGCAACTTCGTATGCGTAAATTTTCCCCGTTCCGTCCTCGTCGCTGCTCCGCTCCTATTAATCGTAGCGCGATGTTATATAGCTTATAGCCTTCCTCGATAAATGGGCTATCCATAAATAAATAAATAAATAAATTCTCATAAAAATCTAAATCCAACAAAAAAAGGATGAATAAAATCGGTCAAGTACTTTTTGAGTTTATTCGTTACATACAAAAATACAAATCTTTCCTCTTTATAATATTATTATTATATTATTATTATTATAGTGTAGATTTAAGCCACCACCACAGCATGTGGTGTGCAATTATTGTTAAATAATAATTAAAGATTATACTTACTGTTCCATAAGTTCCAAGAGTTTTGCAGTTTCTTGTCTTACGTTGTGCGTATTGTTGTCATCTTTATTTTGGTATTATCAATATCGCGTCATTTATTAAATACGTAAATATAAAGGATAGCGGTCGGTGACGCAGAGAGCTGGTTAATGTTGACGGACAGAAGTCAAAAATGTCATTTGGTTTCTTAAAAAAAAAATGTTATTTAATCTCAATAATAAGGTTTGTATCTAAAGCTCCATAAATTCTTGAAACAAAACGCAACTAAAATCAATCATTCTTTACTGAAATCATTCCATTATCTGAGCATTAGTTAATTATTGTGGACTGGAACGCTAATGTGGCTTCGTGCAACGCAACACCTTATAATTTAACAGAAGCAATAATTTAAATAAAGGATTAGTAAATGGCGACATTAAGACACTGACATGTGCAGGTTACGCAAAATATGCAGATCGCAAAATATGTAGTTCGCAAAATGTGGAGGTCGCAAAATGTTTCTAAAGTGCTGCTCGCTTAATGTGTAGATTTCGTATTATATTTTTAGTCTTTTCTCTTTTTCTCTGTCTTCCCACATTAAAATCACATTTTTAGGCTTATTTCATACTTATAAACTAAAATGTATGGAGAAAAAAAATGTCTCATTCGGGACTTGAACCCGCAACCTTAGGGGTGCCGGCTCTAAGCCACCAAATCCGGCACCAAGATATGTCCACTAAAGTCAAATTTAGCCTCCTTTAGAAACGATTTTATGGCAATAGGGACGTCATCCACCACGTTCCTAGCTGACTTGTACTGACTCTGAGTTTTATTGCAGAAAGCATTTAAACACAGATTTTTAAAGCATTTTTATGCTAATTTTTCCATATAAATTGTAATACATTGAAGGAAAATTCGCCTCAGGAGGAACTAGAACCCGTATTTTCTATCCATATTTTTTTCCCGAAGCAGGACTATTGACGATGAGGTATAAGATCATCGATCTTAATTACTATCGGTCTAGTAATTAATTTTGTACAACCAATCGTTTAATAGTTTCGGATTAATAGTTAAAAAAAAGATTTCGTTTTCTACATTTGGGAACAGGTAAGAATAGAGTTGTTACTGATAACAAAAAATACAGTTTATATTTTTTTGTCTGTCTGTCTGTCCGTTTGTTTCCTAGATAGCTGCGTTGCGATTCACGCGGATGAAATCGCGGGCACAGCTAGTTATATACAGAGTGACTTTTAATATCCTAATAATCTCCCGCTTTTGGCATTTTAACATTATACCAAATAACTTCGTAATAAAATTATTGAAAAAAAAACCTTCACCACCTACTTTTGTCACACAACCATTTACCACTCATTCGAGAGACCTTCGGCGTAAAATTGATGTTTCTTTGTCAGGTTGAGGACCTAAACCTCACAATATACAATGATTTTACTTCAGTTAAATAGTCCGTAGGTGGTCATTACTCCAAAAACAAGTGGCAGGTGATTAAGGGTTAATATATTAAATATTTTCCAAAACTGATATAACAAAGTTATTTAGTGTTATGTAAAGAAGCCACGAGCTGGAGGTTAGTAATATATTAAAAAATATCCTGTATAAGGAAGGCACCTATTTGATATCTAGGTAGTTGGCTAGTCTCCGATAAGATAAGCCACAGGGACCGAAATTGGATACGTCTTTGGGCTTGCGCCCAAATCAAGGCAAAGGTGCGTCACCATAAATGTGAGGATTGATTCTGAAATAAACGTTAGCCTGTAATACATTTCACTGACACTCACCCTGTGAAACCGGATATATATAAAATAAATTTATGAACTAAATGTATAAACTTAAAATATAACTATGAACCAAAGAATATGGGTCTCGGTCATTTGCAAGAAAGTTTAATAAATAAAAATGCCCGCATTAAAAATGTAATGCCGCAATAAAATTTGCAAGTAACATGAATTTAATAAATCCTTTTTTTTCCCTTTTTTCGGAGACGTATTTCTTGGTAAACACATCTCTCCAAATACGCACTCTGGCTTTTTGTTTTGAAGTTATTATAATAATTTTAAGTAGGTCCCTTTTATTCATGATAACTTGACGTAAATACTAAAAAGACAAAAGTAGTATTATTCAATTTTAGGTACAAATTAATTTAAATAACAGACATACTAAATTTAAAAATAAATATTTTATAAAACGTTATATACATGCCTTAAATATGGAAAACTGGTAACAGTTTTCCATATTTAAGGCATGTATATAACGTAACGCGCTGATACTCTTATAAGTAATTATAAGAGGATCAGCGCATCTAGGGAGGGAAGGGGTGGACTACATTAATTTATATATTATAACGAAATATTAAATACGTCAGTGTAAAATAGCGGTGGGTGACATAGACAGCTGGTTTAACGTTGACAGACAGAAGTCAATAATGTCACTTAGTTTTTTTTAAAACCTTTTTTTTTTTAAATTTCAATAATAAGGTTTAAAATTAAAAGCTACATACATTCTTGAAACGAAATGCAACCAACTAAAATCATTTATTCTTTACTGAAACCATTCCACTATCTGTGCATTAGTTAATTAATGTGGACTGGAACGCTACTGTGGCTTTGTGCAACATCTTATTATTTAATAGAAGCATTAGCCTTATATGAAGGATTAGTAAATGGAGGCATTAAGACACTTTCTTGTAAGTCAACCCGCTACCACTACCGTATCACTATGGCCGAAGAGTTGGGCAACAAAAAAGGTATTTAACCGTTCTTAAAACATTCACGCTATTAAGACCAAAGACTAAAAAATGTATTATGTGCAGAAATCCTGAAAGTTTATAATCATTTATAAAAAAACTTTCTATCTTAGGTTACGAAACTATCTCTCTCAGTAAAAGTTTTCATTCAGCAAAAGTCGTGTCTAGTCTGAAGGGAATATAATGCCACTGCAACACGCAATAAAATTGCAGAAACTTATTTCATTGCGCCGTAAATTTTCAATCACCACATGTTTTCAATAGAATGTAAAAACATTCAATATTCTCATTATTTTTTTTTTTTATTTCCAGGTATTAGTTTGCAGTGGAGCATGGATTTCATTTTTTGTTTATGGACTTTCTCTCGGCGCTGTCACTGTGTTTATTCCCCAAATAAGGAAAGATGCCAACTCTACAATTGTCATTACAGACGATATGGTTTCATGGCTGAGTAAGACATTTTGGTTTTTTACATTATTAAAATAGGATTTAGGAAAATCCAAACTAATCTATAAATGTGAAAGTTTGGATGTAGGTAGATGTGTGGATGGATGGATGTTTGTTATTCAATCACGCCACAACGGGTAAACGGATCTGGACGAAATTTTCAACAGGGATAGGTTATAGTCTGTAATAACACATAGAAGAGCATTTTATCTCGAAAAAATGTTCCCGAAGGATAAGTTCGCTTTCCAAAATTTTCACGCGAACAAAGTCGTGGGTAACAGCTAGTATTATATATAATATTTCAAAATAATAAAAAGTGTCTGTCTCTTAATCCCTACTTTAACTTAAAGCTAAAGAGGCAAAAACACTCATGCCTTTTACCTGTAAATTAAATGATAATAACGACCTATTTTTTGCAGTGTCCGTTGCCAGTTGGAGCAGCTTGCCTTCCGTGGTTATTGTAAATATCGCCACAAAAATGTTTAGGAGGAAATATACGACCTTGTTTTGCGGTGCGGACGCCTTAGCGTCTTTTATACTTCTGTACTATAGCACAAACACCACTCATCTCTTTGTCAGTCTAATCATGCAAGGACTTTTTGGTGGATCACAATTATGTCTGTCAGGTTTAATTCTCACAGAATACACATCGCCAGTGAATAGAGGATTATTCTTAACTATAAATATAGCCACTTTTTATTGGGGTGTTTGGGTTTCAAACGCCATTGGTACTTTTTTTCATTGGAAAGTAATTCCATTCGTGGGGATCGGGTGTGCCGTGTATATTATTGTAACAGTTTTCTTTTGGCCAGAGTCTCCTTTTTGGTTAGCGACAAAAGGAAAATTTGAAAAATGTGGCGTTGCTCATCGTTGGTTGAAAGGCAGCAATGAAGAGTCGGAGAAGGAATTAGAGGCTGTAATAAACACCCAAAATAAATACATTGCTAGTAACGGTTGCAAAAATGTAACAATAGCATACCATATAAAATACTTTTTGAAAACTATTAAAGACCAAGCATTTTATAAACCACTTCTATTGTCTATAACAAGTGCTCTTTTATGTATTTTATCTGGAAAAATAGTATTTACTGCTTATATCTTAGATATTATAAAGAAAATAACAAATAGTGAGTCTACTGCTTACTCAGGAATGTTAATTTTAGATGGTGTTACCGTATTTAGTATGTATGTCGGATGTGCATTGGCTAAATATTTTCAACGACGACCTTTGTTGTTAATAACTTCGTCGGTAACTGCGGGAATATTATTTATTTTGTCTTTGTATTTGTATTTAATCAATTTAGATATTATATTAGAGAACAGGTATGTGACATTATCGTTATTAACAGCATTTTCTGTTGCTGTTGCTGGTGGCCCTACAATAGTATGTGGATCGGTATGTGCAGAATTTATACCGGTTAGGTCCCGCAGTTTTGCTTATTGTTTAGTGACAATTATTTCAAGCCTTACTTTGTCATCAATGCTAAAATTGGGACCAACATTATTTAAAGCATTTGGTATGCATGGACTCTTTTTAAGTTTTGGCATTTGTTCACTTTTAGCTGTGTCGATTCTTTTCAAATATTTACCAGAGACTAAAAATAAAACTCTACAAGAAATTATGGATAGTATTACTAGTGTGAAGACAAAGAGACATGGCGGAAATGCAATGTTACTTATTACGAATTCGCAGTCTTAAAGTTAGTTAGAATCTGACAAAATTATTCCTAGCACAAACTCATTAGCATAAGTTTAGTTTTTACAAAAATAGTCCCCCATGAATAGTACTGTTGGCAGTCTTCTAAACTTCAAGGTTAGATCGCTAGACGTCAGAATGAAAATTATTCTTAACTGTAATAGACTATTTTTTATACCTATAACAAATCAATAAAAATAAGTGTTATTAAAGTTGTACTTATCGGGTATTTTTTTTGTACGTAACCCTTAAATCTCCTGCTTTTAAGTAATATAATAATAATATCTTGGGACAACTCACACAACGCTATCTGATCAGAGAGAGCTAGGCAGAGCTTGTACTATGGCAACCAGAGAACTGATAAACGTACTTATATATTTCTAAATACATACAAACTATACATAAATAACACTCAGACGCAGAATAAACCATCGTGCTTATCACACAAAGTTTTATCCTAGGTGGGGATCGAACCCACGACCTTTTGCGTAGCAGTCGGAACCATTAATGCCACTAATGATACAAACCTGAAATTTTAGCAGTTAATTCGTAATTGCATTCGCACGGGAAGCGCACGCGCCGTAGTCCTATTACGCGTTCGTACCTTTTATTTATAACTACCCACCTCGGTATTAATATTTATGTTACGGCACGATGAGTGACAAGTGTGATAACCTGGAGTTTTGGGACTCCAGTGGGAGTGACATTACGGAAGAAGAGTGCGAGCAACAAGTTAATACTGAGGTTATTGAGGAAGATGCAAACAACATAAATTTAACTCAAAGACTCTTCGGAAAAAGGATAAGAGAAGACAATGAGGAGGTAATAGAGGACGATGAGGGCTATACTACAGTGAGAAAAGGTAAAAAACGTTTAACATCAACGTTGGATAACACAAACAACCATGATAACAACATATTATCTAATATGAAGAATTTAAGCGCACACACAGAAGGAATAAAAAATGTTCCGACGGTTATGATTACGTCAAAAAATGTCCTACTGAAACAATTTGGAATGGCTAAACTTTTTAAGTCTGAAAACATTCAAAATATTGTAAAAATTCAACACAAGGGCTTGTATAAAGCTCTTATACAATTTGAAAACAGAAATAGTGCTAAAACATTGATTAATTGTAAAAAGATTATTACATTGGGGTACAGGTGTCAAATGATTGATGAACTTACATTATCTTATGGTGTACTGCGTGATATAGATCTGGACATTGACGAAAAAGAGATTAGCGACAGTCTGCAGTGCGAGTATGACATAGTATCAGTGAAAAGGTTAAAGAGATTAGATGATACGAATAAATGGGTTGACAGCAGAACTATCCGGTTATGCTTTAAAAGCTCCACTTTGCCTCCATACGTGCACGCGTATGGATGTAGACTTAAAGTGGAACCATATACTTTTCCCGTATCTCAATGCTCAGGTTGTTGGAGGTATGGTCACCTATTAAAATTTTGTCCAACTAAAAAGATAACATGTCCGAAGCGTTGTGGTTCTCACGAAAATTGTGAAGTTACAGATTTTAAATGCATAAACTGCAAGGGCGCACCCATGTCCCTAGATAAATCTTGTCCTGCTTTCATCAAAGAAAAATAAATTCGAAAGATTATGTCTACTAGAAATTGTCTGTATCGAAGAGCCCTTACAATATGGTTGGACAATAGGAAATCGCTGAAAAATAACAACAAAGATGTTGCCCCTATAACAAATACAAAAAGGAACACCACCGTAAGCCAGCCCACACCATATAGGGATGCCGTTATAAACATTAATACATTTTCGCCACTATCATATGATAAGCATGTGCCCATTGATCCCACCTTGGAACGAGAGGATAATCAATCTGCTCGATTAGAATCAAAAAAGAAGAGACGAAAGAAAAGAATCAATAAGAACCTAGATATTACTCACGAGGAAGAAAGTGTTTCACAGGCTGAATCTGAAGTTGAAATTACAGCTGAAAACCCCAATCGGACACGTAAGAGTATGAACTTTACACGAGTATTAAATAAGATTAAAAATATATATCTTTCAAATAACTGTTTTGAAGATAAAATTAAAATGTTATTTAGCTATGTAGTCGAAGAGTGTATGAAGTTTTTAGTAGCATTTGTACAAAACCAAGATGTATTTACAAAATTACTATCACTTTTTACAAATGACAAATAAACAAAAAGATTATGTTTTAAATATTTTGCAGTGGAATGCACAGAGCTTAATACCAAAATTAGTGGATTTAAAACTTTTGCTAACGTACAGTAAAATACATTTAGCTTTAATATGCGAATTTTGGTTGGAACCTGACTCTACACATTTACACATGAATTGTTATCACCTGTATCGCAAAGACCGAGATGATGGATACGGAGGCGTTGTTATTATGGTACATAATTCAATTAAAATTGAAGAATGTAACTTTAACCCTACTAACCGTGGCATAGAAATGGTATCTAATAAATTAATAAACTGCAATAAAATTGAATTCCTGATTTAGTATAGTATTAGTATATTGTCCACCATCTATTCACACGGTCACACGGTCTAATAGCAGGAGATTTTAATGCACACCACACTAACTGGTCAACAAAAGACGACTCCAGGGGTAAACAAATATATGATGCAAGTCGAAACCACATCGTATCTATAAATAATGGCCTACCAACTATTATTAAACTAGTTATTAACATAGCCCATAAAACATCTCCGGACATAACATTCATCTCAAGCGATATAGCATTAAGTTGTGATTGGCAAGTCATGAATGATACTCTCGGTAGTGACCATTTGGCTATTAAAATAAAATACAACTTTAAAGACACGATACGAGTTAACAAAAATCGTAACTTTAAACTAGCAAACTGGAGCGAGTACAATAAACACTTAAAATATAATTTCTCTTCTACGAATAGACATGTCAATAATGTCCAAATTACATATGATAATTTTATATTTAAACTAAACACCACAGCTGACTTGTGATATACAAGTCAGCTGTGGTGTTTAGTTTATTAGTCAATAAAAAAATAATTTAATAACCCTCACAATAATTTTAAGCCCCAGCCCTTTTGGACCCCATCCCTTTCTAAATTAATTGCACAACGTAGACAAGCTCTTGGCCAGTTTAGAAGAAACCCGACTCCAATCAACCTCGCGAAATTAGAAAAAAATTGTCTCGACACCAAAAAGGCTATTCATAGAGCTAGGAGACAAACATGGGAGAAATACTCTGATGACATTAACGAATCAACTTCTATATCGCAAATGTGGAAACAACTGGGATGGCTGAAGGGTCATAGATCACATAGGACTTATAAAAAAAAAAAAAATGATTTATTCACTTAGGAAGCAAAATACTACACTTGTGAAAAGTCGATTCTACATTTACTGGTAATGCCTGTTCGCAAACAATAGGTAAAGCCCGAGAAAAGAACAGGCAATAAAAACTCGTGGCCACTCTTTTCAAATTGCCAATGTTTACAATGTTTCTCTGTTTATAAACTGTATATGAAGGTAAGGTGCTGCCACCATTATACTATACACCATATTAGAGGACTGATGCAAAAAAAGAGGTCAATAATGTTAGAAGAGTACACGAGATCAGATACATCAGCCTCAATGGGCACAACATAGTAGGAGCATCCATTTACGATGTAAAAACTTTATGTGCTTAAATATTGGCCAATTTACTGCTACTTAATGAATAAGTATACATGTTTTACAAAGGAAAGAAAAGAATGGCCGTAATTTATCACGCAGAATCTTTACTTACAAAAGTAAATCGTTTTCTTAACTAGTACCTAAGTAAAATTATCAAACTGTGACAACAATATTCACCTAGTAAAATGCAATAAACTATACAACACAATACATTAATAGGGAGCAACGAACTACATCCATTTATCTTTGTCAGTTAAATAAGCATCGATTGAATAGTAAGCTCTTTGTATAAGATGTCTCTTGACTACATTCTTAAATTTATTTACTGGTAGACTCGATATGCTGACTGGAATTTTATTGAAAAACTGTACACCTACTCATAACTCATTCATGGGACATGAATGTTATGAGTTTTATGAAGCTTAAGATATGGTCCTACCAATTTGTGCTTATTTCTTGTATTCACAGAGTGAATATCACTATTTTTGTTATATAAATGTACCTAAGTTTTGTTTTACAAACATAACGTTTGCATATATTTCAAAACAAAAGAAATCTGATCTTTTAAACAGTCTAGCTCCTGATTTCGTAAATCCATGCCCATTACAAATAAGATTTTGATCTTATTTGTAATGGGCATGGATTTTGGGCAATGAGTTGTTAGATAGCAGTTTTACAATCCAAGAACTAAACAACTGCTTAAAAAAGAAGGACACCGCACCAGGGGATGATGGGATAATGTACGCGATGATTGACCACTTGCCTTACTGCGCGAAATAACAACTTTTAAAAATTTATAATCTAATTCTTACAACCGGAGAGATACCTACCCAATGGCGAGACATTCGTATTGTCCCAATACAAAAAAGAGAAAACCTTTTAAATAATAATAATTATAAGCTACGTCCGAATTCACTGGTATCATACGTTTGTAAAATAATGCACGCTATGATGACGAAACGCTAAGAGTGGCATGTAGAAAAGAATGAAACCTTATCTTCCTTCACGACTGGTTTTAGGAAGGGTCAGTCGTGCTATGAAAACTTAGTTCGTTTGGTAACACAGATTCAGATAGGATTCTCGAATAGTTCCCCCACATTAGCATGCTTCCTAGATGTCGATAATGCATATAACAACATACTCACTGATAAATTAATAAGAACCCTTGATGAAATCGGAGTGGGCAAGAGGTTTTGTCTGTATCTGTAGATTTTTTGATTTAACGTCACCTAAAAATTAGGGATGAGACGGACCCTAATAAAATCCTTATACGGTATACTAGCAAAAGACTTGCGCAGGGTGATCCTATGTCCCCTATTTTGTTTAACATAGCCACAATGCAAATATGTCGTGAAATAAACAATGTCTATATCTGCCAATATGCCGACGATTTTGTTTTATACAGCTGCAATAGGAACCTGTTAGAAAGCGTTAACAATATTCAAAATACGCTAAGCACGGTAGTCGCTGTATTAAATGAATTAGGCTTATCTTTGTCAATTAATAAAACTAAGTTGTGTTTATTTAGCAGAGGGCAGAAACATCTTCAAGCCCAGATTCAGGTAAATAACCATGTGCTAGAATTAGTGAAATCATATAAATACCTAGGCGTTTGGCTGGACAGCTTGTAGTGAAATGAAAGGGTAGGTTTAAGATAGGACTACATATATTTACAAGAGCTTAAAAGTTACTTAAAATTAAAGGTAAATTTAGAACCGATGCTGGCGGAGATGTAGTGCTGGTAGATAGAGGTACGGCGTCCAGGCGGAGATGCGGCGCTCGTAGGTAGAGGCGCGGCGCCGGTATGTAGGGGCGCGCCGCCGGTAGGTAGAGGCGCGGCGCCGGTAGGTAGAGGCACGGCGCCGGTAGGCAGAGGCACGGCGCTGGTAGGTAGTAGTGGCGCGACGTCGGCAGGTAGAGGTACGACGCGTCGTAGAGGTGTGGCCCGGTATATAAGAGAGGCGGCCCGGTAGGTAGAGAGGCGACGCCGATAAGTAGAGAGGCGACGCCGGTAAGTAGAGAGGCGACGCCGGTAAGTAGAGAGGCGACGCCGGTAAGTAGAGAGGCAACGCCGGTAGGTAGAGAGGCGACGCCGGTAGGTAGAAAGGCGACGCCGGTAGGTAGAAAGGCGACGCCGGTAGGAATGGTCTCTTTCTCGTAATTTCCCACTCCTTCTCTTTTAGAGAGCTCGTTCTTCTTCCTTCTCTTTTAGAGAGCTGGTTCTTCACTGACTCTTCTTCGGTTTTGTATTCATAAAGAAAACTCTCTAGAAGCAATTTAAAATTTTAAAGCTTAACTTATTTTTAATTTAGAATTTACGCACAGCCAGTTTCACAATGTAGACCATACTTTATAAAGAACTCTATGCTTATCTTGTTGTCATAGCAACCATAGAAAATATCTGTCGACATGACAGATTTGATGTATGAAAAATAATTGTTTACATAAGAAGAGATATAATAAAATTAATGGCGAAATATATAACTAATATATACAGAAATGCGAACGAAATAACACTACAATGACATATATATATATACGAGGTAGGAATTATCACTACATTACCCCAAAAACCCGGAAAATTTTCGACTTACGAAAATTTCCTTATCTTTGAAGTTGGAAAGACAAAAATCCCACAGCAAACATACTCATACAAACATAAATAACCTAGCATCAATCACCAAACGAAGCGGGGTAGCGTTCACATTCAATGACGCGTACTCCAGGGAAATGTCACAAAGATGCAATAGAAATGCAAAAGATGAAGACGGAGCTCAAGAGTCTCCAAATTAATAAAGAATATGAGCACAAGAAGCTTGGTAGTAGAAGAAGAAGTAGTACTGCGCCGTTCCAAGTTAGGCACAAGTCAAGTTGCTTATGAGCAAGGAGACCCGACAACAAGGCTAGAGACATTAAAGTCCGCCAAGTGTGCAAGTCAAAGGAATAGTAATAGAGATAATGTGGGCTTCTTTAACGAGTCATAACCCGCTCGTGAAGAAAAGGCAAGTTGCTTTAGTGCAAAGGGACCCGACAACAAGGCTAGAGACAGTGGGTTTAGAGCCCTAAAAGTCCGCCAAGTGTACAAGTCAAAGAAGTAAAAATCGAGGGAATGAGGGCTTGTTTTACGAGTCATAACCCGCTCGTGAAGAAAAGACAAGTTGCTTTAGAGCAAAGAGACCTGACAACAAGGCTAGAGACAGTGGGTTTAGAGCCCTAAAAGTCCGCCAAGTGTACAAGTCAAAGAAGTAAAAATAGAGGGAATGAGGGCTTGTTTTACGAGTCATAACCCGCTCGTGAAGACAAAGACAAGTTGCTTTAGAGCAAAGGGGTGTGACACCAACAAGGCTAGAGACAGTGGGTTTAGAGCCCAAAAGTCCGCCGAATCAGAAAGTCAAAGAGTAGAAATAGAGACAATGTGGGCTTGTTTAACGAGTCATAACCCGCTCGTGAAGAAAAAGACAAGTTGAGAGAAAATGAGGAAGAGAAATAAAAGAAGATGAAAAAAGAAGAAAAGTTAATAAAGTACGATATGGGAGTAAAAAGTAAAGGAAAGAGAAAAAGAAGAAATTAGCAATAGTTAATAAAATTATGTACAGAACTATATACATAAGTTATTTATAACACTGTACAGAGAAAAGGGGAAAAAATAAAAATAAAATGTGACGCATCGCCAATATTATATAGGGTAAAAGGTAGGAACAGGCTAAAAAGAGGTAGATAAAAAGAGCTAACAATAAAATAAGAAAATAAAAAGTAACAGTATAAAATGTGTATAATTTTAGTAAAAAAGTGAAAGGAACAAGTTCAGTAGGGGTATAGGGAGGCAAGGGATAGAGAAGGGAACAAACTGAAAAATAAGGAAAGATAAATTAGACAAATTGCGCCAACCTTAATAAAAGTAATAGACTGATACGACTGATTAAGAAAAAAAATTAAGCTACGGAAATACATATATAATAATAATAATATATAGATAGATAGTGAGACAACGATATAGGTAGATAATGAGACTACGATAAAAGCGGTGAGGTGAGAGAATGAGTCTTCCAAAGTTGCAGCCAAATTACGCTAAAAGCGGTGGATACTTGTGTAAGTATTTATTTTTGAATTTTGAGAAGGGTCGTGGGTGGTATGCTTGATGGGCGCCAAACTGTAGTGAAATGAAAGGGTAGGTTTAAGATAGGACTACATATATTTACAAGAGCTTAAAAGTTACTTAAAATTAAAGGTAAATTTAGAACCGATGCTGGCGGAGATGTAGTGCTGGTAGATAGAGGTACGGCGTCCAGGCGGAGATGCGGCGCTCGTAGGTAGAGGCGCGGCGCCGGTATGTAGGGGCGCGCCGCCGGTAGGTAGAGGCGCGGCGCCGGTAGGTAGAGGCACGGCGCCGGTAGGCAGAGGCACGGCGCTGGTAGGTAGTAGTGGCGCGACGTCGGCAGGTAGAGGTACGACGCGTCGTAGAGGTGTGGCCCGGTATATAAGAGAGGCGGCCCGGTAGGTAGAGAGGCGACGCCGATAAGTAGAGAGGCGACGCCGGTAAGTAGAGAGGCGACGCCGGTAAGTAGAGAGGCGACGCCGGTAAGTAGAGAGGCAACGCCGGTAGGTAGAGAGGCGACGCCGGTAGGTAGAAAGGCGACGCCGGTAGGTAGAAAGGCGACGCCGGTAGGAATGGTCTCTTTCTCGTAATTTCCCACTCCTTCTCTTTTAGAGAGCTCGTTCTTCTTCCTTCTCTTTTAGAGAGCTGGTTCTTCACTGACTCTTCTTCGGTTTTGTATTCATAAAGAAAACTCTCTAGAAGCAATTTAAAATTTTAAAGCTTAACTTATTTTTAATTTAGAATTTACGCACAGCCAGTTTCACAATGTAGACCATACTTTATAAAGAACTCTATGCTTATCTTGTTGTCATAGCAACCATAGAAAATATCTGTCGACATGACAGATTTGATGTATGAAAAATAATTGTTTACATAAGAAGAGATATAATAAAATTAATGGCGAAATATATAACTAATATATACAGAAATGCGAACGAAATAACACTACAATGACATATATATATATACGAGGTAGGAATTATCACTACAAGCTCCTTAAGATGGGGTAAACAAATAAATGAATGTTACCAAAAAACTCAAAGACATCTTATTCTCCTAAAAGTTTTGGCGGGTTCATCATGGGGAGTACACACAAAACATTTGCGTAATCTTTATCTATCTTTAATAAGAAGTAGGCTTGACTATAGTTCATTTTTGTATGATAGTAGTGCTAAGGTTCATCTATATAAATTAGACAAGGTCCAAAACCAGGCTTTGCGCATTATAGGCGGATTCATAAGAAGTACGCCAATACATGTAATGGAGTCGGAGCTCTGTGTTTCTCCATTGCATTTACGTAGAAAATACCTCGCATGCAAATTTTGTTTAAAAGCTTTCTCTCAATCTAACAATATAACTATAACTTTGCTGTCTGAACTTAACTCTTTATGTAATAACAATAATTATTGGCGTAGAAAAAAAAACTCCACTACTTGTTCAAATTTTTAACCTAATGAAAAATGAAGTTGTCCATTCATCCTCTCCACTCCGTATGTTTTCCCTTAAGACCTGGGTGACCAACATAAATGTTACAAATGTAATAGTATTTCATTTAGATAGTCTGGTTAGTGCTAAGAAATTGAGTAATTATAATACTTTAAAATATAATGTAATATCAGAACTGACAGCAAAGTATCATGATTGGTACATCATATACACAGACGGGTCAAAAAGCCCCAGCGGTCGAGGCGCAGCATTTTATGATCCACATATGTATACCAACGACTATAATAATCGTTTTAAGTCGTGTCATGAGCTCTCAGTTATGTCGATGGAACTCATAGCTATTCTAGAGGCCGTGGTATATGCTCGATCTAACCAACATAATAAGATGCTTATTTGCACAGACAGCAAAAGCGCTTTATATCATATAGCTCGATGCGCCTCTGGCTGCAGAGGTGCATCGATTGCTTATGATATCCTCTCGGAAATACAAGAGAGTTATTTGAAGGGCGTGGAGCTGAAGATGCAATAGGTTCCATCGCATACTGGCCTCCAAGGTAACGAGAGGGCTGACATGTTAGCGAAAAAAGGAGCTTTAGACGGAAATGAGGTTAACGATTTGCCACATTACACAGAATTGTTACCAAAATACAAAAAATACTGCCACAATGATTGGAAAGAATACTTCAATGAAAGGTCTTAGAAAAGGGTATAAGACAATACAATGTGAGCCCACTCGTATACCTTGGCCTTCCAATGCAGCACTTGGCAGAAAACTAATTGTGACAGCCTTCCGTTTGAGATCTGGATTAAAGAATTTGCATTTTTTATGCGAAAGGCAGATTCCCCAAATTGCGACCTATGCAGTGTAGTGGATGACGTACATCACCTACTGATGGAGTGTGTCCGGTATCAAGCAGACAGGGAGTCTCTGATGAGGACTCTTATCTTGAACAGACTTGATATAGGAATGTTTCACACATTATTGTCAGCACCCCTATCCGAAGCGTCGAAACATCGGTTCATAGCCTTTAGTCCTCGTCAGTAGCAACCCTCTTGGTACTAGGTAGTTATATTACATTTATTATAGGTTAAGTTAGATTACAATAATTATTTTGTTAAAATAGCATATATTAGGTTATAATGGAATTGGCATATTATACTCAATGTATAAAAGTTCCTTAAAAAAAAGAAAAAAAAAATGTAATTGGACTTTTGCTTTAAATTAAATACATACATTTAGCGTTCATAGAAAATCAACCCCTAAGGGGGTAATTTGAGAGTTGCAACTTTGTATGAAACTCCCAGAATTAAGAAGTTAGCTGTAAAATTTCAGATTTGGTTTTTGGTTTAAATAAAAAAACACGTGTTTAAACGATTTTGAAAAATTAATCCCTAAGGGGATAAAGTAGGTGTTGCAAGATAGTTTTAAATAAAGAAATACATGTTTCAGAGTTTTTGGATAATCAATCCCTAAGAGGGTAAAATGTTTGTACGGAACTCCGTTAGTTTTGAAGTTAGATCTGTGACATTTTGTATTTGGCTTTTTAAATTAAAGAACATCATATTAAAGCCCTCATAGAAGTTGAAAATTTGTATAGAACTCCGTCAGTTTTACCTGCATATACAGTTTATAAATAAACTGACACTCTACATTCTAAACACTGGTGATTTGAAAAAAGTGGCCACGTGTGTTTATGGTTTATTCCATTCTTTTACAATTTTTGTTCAAAATGGAACTGGTGATTCGCTTTGCTGTCCATGGTATAGCAGCGTTCTCGTCCACCATCACATCTAAAAAGCGCCGATAACTCGATCGGCTGCACGAATTGTCCAAGATATACACAGAGAATATCAGGCTCTTGACAAGTTTTTTCTATGCTTTCTGTCTTACTATTTGCTCGCCATGTTATGGCTATTTTGGCCATTTCATGTACGCCTTATAATTTCTTTCTCGAAGCTGGTGATCAAAGATCCAAGGTATACAAACTCATTTACAAACTCTAGATCCACTACTTCATCAGTACGCATGTGTAGTCCAAATACTGCCTGCTTGTCAATGTATGGCCGATAACATGACTAATCTGCACGTGGTTGTAAATCACATTTAAGATACTTTTCACAGTTAGTTTCCGGACTATTTCTAAAAATAATGATAAATTCCATTGTAAAATATATGGTGAAAATGTTATCCAAACAAGACTTGCAAAGTTCTTAGGAGTGTATACTGATAATGAAATAAACTACAAAGCGGAACTAATACTCTTAGAGTGCTCAGGAGTCTGAGGAATGAAGTCACCTCATTTCTGAGACTCCTGAGTCACATCAAGCATTTGAAAATGGTATACATTGCATTCGTTGAGTCAATGTTACAATTATGCATTCTTTCCTGAAGGGGAAGTTAGTACCATAGTCAGAATTCAACAACGAGAAACATGCGAATCACATTTTAGAAAATATATATGTCGAATAGCTCATACGGCTTCCGCTTTGAAGTCAGAAGATCAACCTTGTGGACCCCATAACAGTGACCGTAATTTTAGTTTAGTATTTAAGTATTCATTAAGTATTTCAATAAAGCTTTGTAACGAAACTAGTAACCTACACATTGGGATTCATTTTGGTGAGAGGAACTCTGCCCTTGTATACCTTGCCGGGATGAATCCGTAGCTTACAATGAATATTCTACCTCATAGCTCAATTTAAATTTTCGAAGTATTTAGAAGAATTTTGACGCCTTTACTACGCTCCTTGAAAGAAGTGACATGTCCTGGGACTTCATAGTTTTGATGAAATGTTGGCTATTAAAATCTCATCCCATACCCGTGATTGGTGGCTATACCGCAGCTTCATAACACACAAAATTAAGGGGTTGTGGTATACTACCGCAAGAAGCAGTTGTTCAACCCACGTTTTAGGATGCGAACTTACTAATAATATTAAATAAAGAAGCCGTTACCACAAGCCGTTGACTACGAGCGTGTAGAGTCAGATCTAATGAGACAGGATTTCACAACACTTTTCAACCGACTTCAAAAAAGAGGAGGTTCTCAATTCGTCTGTATGTTTTTTTTTTTGTATGTTTGTTCACCGATTACGCAAAGACGGCTGGACCCATTTGAAAAATTGTTTTTGTGTTTGAAAGGGTATACTTCCAAGTTGGTCCCATTGTCATCAGATCACGATCTGATGATAGGATCTTGGAGAAATCGAGGGAACTCTTAAAATATTAAAGGCACACCTACAGTGATTTAGGTATATTTCATAGTGATGCGTGCATTTACTCTTAAAAAATACCAATTGGTGAAGTGGAACTGATGATGAAGACCACAAATGAGAAGCAGACCTATTCAATATTTCACAGTTTGCGATTCAATTAAGTACTTTAATATGGTATTGATTAGCACTTTAATACGATATACTACTATTATACAATGTAATAAAGCTGATAGTGAACTCCTCAACAATTAACAGCCCTGCATCGGGGTAAGCAATATAGTAATAGTCTATTGTAACTTAAGTGAATTACAAACCAACCCACTAAAAAGTGAGCAATAAAAACTTTTTAACAAAAAAATATCACCGACTTCTAAAATAAATACAAGGCAACTAAAAATCAATAAATAATATACCTAAAACAACAAAAACAAATTAAACATTTTGAAGTTGGTGCCGAATAAAACATAAAGACTACTATTTCATGGCACCAACTTCAAAATGTTTAATTTGTTTTTGTTGTTTTAGGTATATTATTTATTGATTTTTAGTTGCCTTGTATTTATTTTAGAAGTCGGTGATATTTTTTTGTTAAAAAGTTTTTATTACTATTTGTGATGCAAACGAGGCTATCAACTATTTCATAAAAACTCTAAACAGTATTTTGTCTACAAACACACTTTTAAAAACAGTACCAAACCGCAAAAGATCCGAGAAGCCCTGGATGACACCAGGCCTTTTAAAATGCCTCCGAAATGGAGATCACTAATACGTAAAAATAAAAAGCAATCCAAATAATAGCGTACTGTTAACAACCTACAAAAGTTATAAAAACTATTGCACAATGACAATTAAGAAAGCCAAAAAATACTTTAATACAGCTCAAATAAACACTGAAAAACACAACAACAAAATAATATGGAACGCAGTAAAAAATATAACACATATAAATAAAATAAAAACCCAAGCACACGAACTACACTCGCTCGGATAACCTTGTCAATCCGTGAACCAAGTAACTCATACTTTGTCAGGCGCAGATATGCGCGCCGACGCCGCCCGGTTCGCCGGCGACGGAGCGGATCCACCAGGGAGCTCTTCCCTGACGCGTTCCGCCACCTCCTTCTGCGAGATGATGAGAGCGGGGCATGGCCGCGTCGCAGATCTGCGTAAACGCATCGCGGATGTATAATAATGATAATAATAACAATGTTTTATTGCCTCTAATAAAAAGTTTACATAAATTTGTGATTGGAGCCTCCTTTTAAGCAGAAAATGCCTGTATTAGGAGACTCCGCTCGTCCATAACTTGCTTATATTAAAACCCAATAATGTACTTAGGGGACAATAAAGTAATACGATTAAATAAACTTATTTTCTATAATTTTGTGTATGTGTTTGTGTGTGGTGTGGTGTGTTTGGCGCGCGCGCGTGTTTGTGTGTGTGTGTGTGTGTTTGTGTGATAGGTTAACGTGTATTATTTCATGTTTTGAAACAGTATTTCTCTATCCCCGTATGACAATGGTTTGATCCATTAAATTATACTTTTTTACATTCTCTATATTGCTTTGGGAATATAAATATTTCTTTGTTTATTTTATTGTAAACTTGCACTGATCGTTATTGAACTGTATACTAGCGAAGTTGGTTTTCGTTTTTGGTACATGTGCTATATTATATTTTCTTCTTTTAGCTTTAATGCTGGCGTCATACAGTATACTTTTATGTTTTTTTAATGTAATTGACTGCCTCTGTGGCGCAGTGGGAGTGGATTCGACTGCTACGCAAGAGGTCGTGGGTTCGATCCCCACCCAGGATAAAACTTTGTATGATGAGCACGATGGTTTATTCTGTGTCTGGTTTATCTATAATATGTATGTATTTAGAAATATTTTAGTATGTTTATCAGTTGTCTGGTTTCCATAGTACAAGCTCTGCTTAGTTTGGGATCAGATTGCGTTGTGTGAGTTGTCCCAAGATATTATTAAGATATTATCCCAAGATATTATTCATTTCGATGCCTCCTAAGTACACTATCGTATGCCACAAAATCGCAATTTTCGTTTTATTAGTGTTTTGTAATTAATTAAACATATATTATCGAACCTGCCAACAAAAAATAGATTATAACTTAAAATCAAAAAGTTTTGGCGCGTATTTAATCGTATGTACTGAACGCGCGCGGTGTACACTAGCTTATGGTCCTGGGCGATCGTATACAGGGGAAGGGCACGCGGGCGCGGGGCGCGGTGTCAGCGGGATCGGTCACATACGGCTTGGTACACCGCTAGTGAGCACGTATCCGAGTTATCCGCGCGAATTACCTTTTAATGTGGATGATTCTGTAAGGATAAGTTTTTAAAACATGACGAATCTAACCAAGGACAATAATTATTTAAAATTGCACTCAAGAGGTCGAAAACTATGCGATATTGCATTAAAGTCGACCACGTCTAAAAATGAAATTGTGTCTTCTGAGTCTTTTTCTGATAATGAAGAAGAGTTATTGCTGAGTAATAACCTAGGAGAAATCAACAGACTAGTAGGTAAGTTGTAAATACACGTATTCCTTTTATTTTTGAAAATTGACTTATATTTTGTTACCAGGTATTTAAAACTAAAGTAATTATCAGATAAGATTATTTACGTTTATTTTTTATGCAAACAAAATATCGTATGTTCTACATACCATTTTATACGTTGTCAATCAAATTTATTTTTTATCGTATGTAACAGATACGCTTATTTACATGGTTTATTTTCATGCGTTCGATATTGTATGTGCAACTTACTGTTGTTTACGATGATTTAATTATTATCGTATCTTTTGGTTACGATTTTTTTCGTCGTTATTGCAAAGTAAAGTAGTATCTTATGTTTATTTTTATTATTTTAGAGTCGCCATTGCCCGAAGGAGCTGATTTAATAGAACTAGAAACACTTTCTAATATGATATCCGATGACATACTTAGTGATGAAGGTATTTATTTTGATTTAATTATTGATTCTAGTCAAGCTAAGTTGTACTGATTTAAACTATAAATACGACAATATTTATGTACATAAATTACTGAAGCGTTTGTTTTCTATTCAGGCGAAGATTTAACAGAAAATATTATACCTCCTGCTGTATGTGATCAGCCACCAATTTTGCCTGATAATATTATAAATATAGGCACTCCTCACCCGTCTTCACCTGATTGCCCAAGAAACGATAAAGGTATTTATTTTGATTTAATTATTGATTCTAGTCAACTGAGTTGTACAGATTTAAACTATAAATACGACAATATTTATGTACATAAATTACTGAAGCGTTTGTTTTCTTTTCAGGCGAAGATTTAACAGAAAATATTATGCCTCCTGCTGTATGTGATCAGCCACCAATTTTGCCTGATAAAATTATGAATATAGGCACTCCTCACCCATCTTCACCTGATTGCCCAATAAACCATTTAGACGTAGATTGTTGTAACGATTTTTGTCCATATTTTATTGGTAGTCAAATACGTGAACCATTATCTCAGATCTCAGTATTTTCTGGTTATTCGACGCCACAAGCAAATACGCCTTTGACATGTTATTCAAGCGATGCTCAAACTCCGCAAAGTAGAAAAAAAGTAGTAAGAAAAGACAAAGGCAATTTACGAAGAATGCATCAGAATGAGTGGATTGATGTGAAGAGAAAGACGTTAAAAAACCTCGGTAAGCCGTACGTGACTCGTAAAGGTATACAAAAACCAAAAAAAATCATGAAATCGCCATGTAAATGTCGTCTAAAATGTTACGAAAAAATAACAAATGATCAAAGAAAAACTATTTTTAAAGCTTTCTGGGAACTAGGCGATCACCAAAAACAATGGGTTTATGTATCCAAACTAGTTAGCCAAAATTTGAAGAGAAGGGTGTATGTTGATACATATTCCCGGCGAAAATATACTATGAAATATAGATTACCTTATCAAGATGTAGACAATTCAGAAGACGCGCACTTGACAGTTTGCAAAAAACAATTTTTATCTACATTGTCAATTAGTGAACAATTTGTTTACACAGCGTTACAGAAAACGGACTCTTCAACAGGCATTGTGACAACAGATAACAGAGGTAAGCACAATAATCACCCCCGTAAGTTAACTGATGCCGTCAAACAAAGCGTATGTGACCATATTAAATGTTTGCAACCGGTGGAATCACATTATGTACGAAAGGATACATCTAGATTATATTTAGACAGCGAATTAAACTTTCACAAGCTCTTTGTATTGTACAATGAATGGTTTGATCCTAATATTTATGAATCTAAAGCGGAAACGGAGCGTCAATACAAAACCATTGCAAATGATAATTTTAAACTAAGTTTTTTCAAACCAAAGAAGGACCAGTGTGACTTATGTCACACATACAAGACCAATGAATCTCATTCTAATATAGATCGCGAAACCTACGCCACTCATATTCTGAATAAAAATACGGCTCGTAATTTGAAGGCTGACGATAAAACAGAGGCTGTATCTTCACATGGAAGAATTATTGCTGCTACTTTTGACTTTCAAAAAGTACTAAACTCTCCTTATGGTGAAATAAGCACATTTTATTATAAAAGAAAATTAGGTACTATGAATTTTACGGTGTTTAATTTGGCTGAAAAAGCAGCGACCTGTTATATGTGGCATGAAGCTGAAGGAAAGCGTGGGGCCAATGAGGTGTCAAGCTGTCTTTCAGATTTTATATCCAAATGTGTGGATACAGGGGCAGTTGAGTTTAGGTTTTGGTCCGATAACTGCACAGGTCAAAACCGAAATCGCATAGTGTTTGCTACTTACATGCTGATGGCCCAGAAATATAATATAACAATCAAACATACTTTCTTGGAAAAGGGGCACACCCAACAAGAAGGAGATAGTGTTCATGCGTTAATTGAAAGGTGTGCCCGAAACAAATGCATCTATACTCCACTAGAATGGTTTACTTTAGTTCGGTGGGCTAAACAAGATGGGAAACCGTATACTGTAATTGAGTGGGATCACACCAAATTTTTCGATTTCAAATCAATATTAGGTAATAAAAATTGGATCAAAAATTTGAACGGTGATGTTGTGCAATGGACAAAAATAAAAGAAGTCTTGGTTGTTCCATCTGAGCCTAACAAACTTCATTATAAATATAATTTGGAGGAGTCACAATATATGACCATTTTAACTAAATCTAATACAAGGCGGCGACGACAGCAAGATTGCACTGATGTAGCCCATCTTTATAATCATGCGTTATCTATACCCATTGCTAAAAAAAATGACTTAATAAGTCTTTGTAACAGTGGTGTCATTCCAGCAGTGCATCACAACTTCTATCGGAATCTTCTTGTAGATTCTTCTAATTTAAATGCCGAGACTGATGAAGAATAACTTTTTTATTGTTGTACTTTAGTTTTTGGTATTCCATACGTTCTTATAACTTAATTTTGTAAGAGGTACCTATGACCTATATTTTATTCTTATCAGCCGAATTTGATAGTTAGGTATTTGTGATTTATTAATAATATTGTAGACGCTTTGATTTTCATTTATTTTAAATAATCATGTTAGTTAAAATAACTGCAAATTTAATAAATATTAAGGAAGGGCTTGTTTATATTAATCAATAAAAGATACGTTTTATTACCTTGAACAGCTTTATTCTACAAATTTATTCTGTGATTTGGTCTCATCAGTCAAATACTTCTGATTTAATTTGATAATTATGTCATGACATCATATTTAGTATTACCTTAAAATAAATAGCCTGTTTTATAATTATTATGGTTAATAAAACATAATTATTATGTAAGGAGACTGTTATTTTGTGATTTATAGGTACAAATTATTAGGATTATATTTAAATTATGATTCATTTACTAATTAATAAAAAAATAATACTTAAGAAGACTGTTATTTTTTTTCAGAGTGTAATAATTGTGTAAGAAATCGGTTATTTTGTTTTAGAGTGTTATAATTATGTAAGAAGACTTATTTTTATTTTGTTTTAGAGTATAAACATTATGTAAGATGACTGCTATCATGTGATTTTTTGATACAAATTATAAAACATATATCTTTGTGAAAAATATGTAAAAATAATACATAAGAAGACTTTTACAGTATTTCAGAGTATAATTATGAAAGAAAATTGTTATTATGTGATTGTTTGGTACGAATAATTAAAAATAAACAATATAAAAGTTCTTTTTTTGGTATGTCCTTTTGTCCTTTTATATATTATGTAACATACGTAAGAAAACAACGTGATATATTCTCGTACAGTAGAGTAAGTAACCCTTACTATATATTCTATCAACAAAATGTTCCCGTAAAATGCAGTAAGTGGCTCTTACCATATATTCAAATTACAATTATACGAAGTAAAAAATTGTATGTTTGAGTTACAATTTTTAAGACTATTTGTTATCCGCCGTAAAATACTGTAACAACAATATCTCCAAAACTGTAATAAATTTTTATATACTTGCCATTGCATAAGAATCCACCTTATTTTGACTATATGTAGTAAAAAAATTATATCGCTAGTTTGAAAGACAGAAAAACTGCACTTCGAAATATCTTTAAATGCCGCTCCTGTAAAGTTGGGTTTTTAGACATACGATAGTTTACTTAGGAGGCATCGTTGAGTGAGGTATAGCTTCCGAACAGTTAGTAAGTCACTAATTTGATAAAGACTAGATGTAGAGTATCGACTTTTTTTGAAATACATTATTTTTATAAGCGCACGCTGAGTTCGTTGGCCTGCCATGACGTCCACCTCCTCGGTCGGAGGTGGAGATGACCATGATGCAACGATGGTCGCTTCTTCCAGCAAGCCCCTGTCCAATGCACCCACAGCCCACCGCGGAAACCGAGGCATTCTGCGCGCCGTGTGACCCCTACCAGGGTCCTGAATCCAGGACGACCGGAGCTCCAATCGAATATATCGGTGATCCGAGGGCGTCTTAACCTTATCCAAGACGACCCAGTTCCTTACTCGCGCTTCGACGGCAGGGGTAGCGAACGAAACACAGGAGTATTGAGCAAAATAGACTTGATTGACATAACCATTCAGGACCTAGAAAAAGAACAGGGTAAAATTGATTTAATATGCTTCACAGAGACATTTATAAAGAGGGGGACAGAGACGAATTTGGTAATTAAAAAAAATAAATTATCAGTATGTTTTTCTAGGCCAGGCGACCAGCGTAGAGGTGGTTCTTGTATACTTGTAAGAAAAAAAATTGATACCACACCTAAAAACCTTCACCATTTCATGTTGAATACCATATTACAGAAATTATTCAGCTTAAATTTTATGTTATATGCATATACCGAATTCCGAACACCAACATAAATGTGTTCATAAATAACCTAGAATTTAAAAGATAGAAAAGTAAAATATATCAACATCACGAAATATTAAAGAAAAAAGGAAATTAAGAAGAAATAAATTATGATAAATTACCTATTTGAAACAAAACAAGTGTTGTCTAGAAGATAAACCAATACTACCAATACAGCTGCGTGTCAGTTATAAGAAGTTAATATTTATGGTATTGATCGCCTCACCCAAATTTAGAGATTCCTTATTTAAACAAATTAAATAAGGAATCTCTAAAATGAAAACAACATGTGAGGTTACACTGACAATGGTTTTGGAAATAACTATTTCCTAAATATTACAATTCCATTATCCACAACTCACCTCAGGGGCAGCACATGATTAAATTAATTTAACATCACATATGATGTATAAAATTTAGTTTGATTACATCAAACTTTTACTTTGGGATCGTTCATCTCTTAATGATTTCGAAGACAACCAACGACAATGACCTCTCTTTGAGCCAATGACAATCTAAGTTCCGGTACAACAATACTGGCGTAGAAACTTTACAAGATAATATTTAAATATTTTATTTATTCAAACATTTATTATAATTTTTGTTTTGGATTAGTAATAAATATTTAAATAATATTTCAGATGTTTTCTATAAATATCGAAAAGAATTCAAATCGATAATTATCGTCCGGTAACATATTGAATCCTAGGCCCTCTACTATTTCATAACCACGTTAATGCCCTACCATCAGTAACTACCTATAGGTGCGTTCAATACGCGGATGACATAACCTTACTAGTTCATTGCAGTAATAAAGATATTTATGAAGGTGAAATACATCGAACTATAAATAATGTACATGGATATAGATAACAATAATCTAAATGTGAACATAGCGAAAACAAAAGTAATACAGTTCCCGACCTACCCAGCAAACAAGCATCTTTATATGTTACTCACAATAACCACACTTTAGAGACGGTTGACTCAACTAGTTTTTTAGGCTTGACGATAGACAAATATTGCAGTTGGAAGGAACACATAGACAAAATTTGCTCTAAATTAGATAGCTATGTATATGTGCTAAATCGATTAAGGCAGGTAGCGACACCAAATGCAACTCTCTGTGCCTACAACGGCTATGTATCCTCCGTTCTCCGTTAAGGGATAGTCTTATGGGGTAACTCTGTGGATTTAAGTAGAGCATTCATAGCTCAAAAGAAATGTGTGAGGGCAATAAGTGGAGCAGACAAATAGAATACTTAGACAGCTGTGTACCTCTATTTAAAAAACATAATATTCTGCTACTACCATGTTAGTACATTTACGAGATTTGCATTTGTTCATAAAAACCCATCGCTTTATTATATCTTTAGTCACAAACAGAAACAGCCGATATCCGAAAAAATTAAACGTGCCCAAACAACGCACTAAAATGTATAGCAGAAATTCGTATTGTATGTCGATTAGAATTTATAATAAATTACCAAATTGTTTTAAAGACCTTAATTTATTCTTGTTCAAAAGTAAAGTATTTAATTTATTGCTAAGTAAATGTTATTATTCCACTGATGAATTTCACAATGATAAAAATATTGATGCATATAAATAATTTGATAATTTATGACAAATTCAATGTAATTTATGTAATCTGACTTATCTTATATAATTTGTGAATAATTTAATGTAATCTGATTCCTTTAATGTAATTTGTAAATCATTTAATTTTATTGAATGTAACATGCGAAATACAATTTTAAAATTAATTCGAAAATAAATATCTGTACACCGAAAATGGTAGTATTTAAGCACTGGAAAAAGAAAAAATGTTACCTAAAACCTTGATGTACTATATTCTGACAAATAAATTTATCTTTATCTTTATCGACCCCCCCTTGCTGTCGAACGCACATTTTGTGGCGCTTCTGTTTAGGAGACAGAGATCCACCGACGCCGACCACTGAGTACCTCACTTCTAAATGGACAGCGGTAGCTCCTCCATCATCCTCCAGTCGAACCTCAACCACTCCACCAACAAGTTAGCGGTAGTTTAAATGAAATCCCCATGGGAACCGGGATAAAAGCAACCTATGTGTTCTTTGCCGGGTTCAAGCTATCTCCATAGGTATCAAATTTCTGCCAAATCGGTGGAGCCGTTTACCCGTTAAAGAGTAATAAACATCATCCATCCATCACGCCTCACTAACTTTGCATTTTTAAGATTACTAGGATCATTCTTATAAATAAAAATAAATACACGGTGTAGTGTTAATTAATATACACGGTGTAATATTTTCATGCTTAGGTATCTATTGTCATAGAAATCATGAAAATATTTATTGAAATTACAGATAAGATTTATCAACGAGTAATCGTTTAATTTAAATAAATATTAAAGAGATACTAGAGAAAATATATTAATGATAAAATAGCGAAATACATAACAAATAGAATATATACATATTCAATTCAGGTAAGTCAAAATCAACATTTATTTTGTTTTACTATTTTATTAAATGCTACAGAAAGGGTTTGGAGCGTACTGGGGTTTTTTTTTAGTTTGATCTGTTCGCGCGATTATTTAACTAAATTGTTGACCTTGAAACAGGACGAGTTTATTATATTTTTGTCTTTTCGTAGTTTTGTTTTTAAATTTCTCGTTATATAATGTAAACATATATTCATGTATACATCAGCTATTGCCTTTATTAGATTAACAAAATGGTTTTCAGTAGGTGCTTGATCAAACTGATGGATGGTTATGCAATTAAAAATTTTACTATTAATAAAATAACACAAAATCTTAGTAGTAATGTAAAATTTATTTACCAAAGGGTTGGTGTAAAAATTTAGTGATTTATTTATTATTTCTCTTATAATATTTCAGCAACTTTGCATACATGTATAGAATCCTTTGAGGGATACAAAAATGCATTCTCGTTCCTCCGGTTATATGCTTCATATATCGAACGCGATCAATTTGCGATTGAAGAAATCGATCTAAAGTGCCTAATATTAACATCACTACTTGTAGAAAAACGATTAAATCCCCTGTACCACGACATTTATTTGTTGTTGTGTTGTTTAATCGTTTGAATTTCATTGCGTACTTTCAACGTATGAGACGATCATATATCACCTGATGACATCAATTGAAATCGCAATGTAAAACGGATAGAGTAAAAATACGCCAAGACAATTTATCGAAATAGTATCAATCAAAAACGTAAATAAATCATTTTAAAATTTACTTAGCGATGAAAGTATACATCTCCCTTGATACGGGCACAACTAGGCATTTCTTATTGCAGTACACGCGACGTCATGCGGCCGCGATCGAACGTTGAATAATATCACGAGCGCTCCAATCAGCGCCGATGCGCTCATCATCTCGTCGCGTCTCCACACGCACTGACTTACTACTGACCGATTCTAGTTATATGTGTGTTTATTTAACTGATAAAGATAAATGGATGTAGTTCGTTGCTCCCTATTAATGTATTGTGTTGTATAGTTTATTGCATTTTACTAGGTGAATATTGTTGTCACAGTTTGATGATGTTACTTAGGTACTAGTTAAGAAAACGATTTACTTTTGTAAGTAAAGATTCTGCGTGATAAATTACGGCCATTCTTTTCTTTCCTTTTTAAAACATGTATACTTATTCATTAAGTAGCAGTAAATTGGCCAATATTTAAGCACATAAAGTTTTTACATCGTAAGTGGATGCTCCTACTATGTTGTGCCCATTGAGGCTGATGTATCCGATCTCGTAATATTATTGACCTCTTTTTTGCATCAGTACTCTAATATGGTGTATAATATAATGGTGGCAGCACCTTACCTACATATACATTTTATAAACAGAGAAACATTGTAAACATTGGCAATTTGAAAAGAGTGGCCACGAGTTTTTATTGCCTGTTCTTTTCTCGGGCTTTACCTATTGTTTGCGAACAGGCATTACCAGTAAATGTAGAATCGACTTTTCACAAGTGTAGTATTTTGCTTCCTAAGTGAATAAATCATTTTTTATTTATTTATTTATTTGTGTTCTGAGGTATACATCAGTGATTAGTTTGCAGTTTTTAAAGATCGCATGTTGTTTTTGTAACCTTTTTACTTAAAACATCATAGATAGTCTATAGCATAGAGATATAGGTACTATACGCACGATGTAAACAAAGTATTAAAAATGGAATGGTAGCTAAGCAAAGCAACTTATTTAGTATCATGTCTGTAGTCTCACACAGCAGGCGAAAGTTCTAGTCATCTACAGCACCGATCATTGTTTGACAATATCACAAACTGCACTGATATTCTTAAACTAAATCAGTTTCAGGTTTGCAGACTAACAACATTGCATTATTTAGATTCAAGTCCTATACTTAGGCACCAGCTGCTGACCACACCTTGCGTAGGTTTTCCATTATAGCATCTAAAAAGTAAATATTTTATTATTTTAACATTTATCTATACTAATATTATAAAGCTGAAGAGTTTGTTTGTTTGTTTGAACGCGATAATCTCAGGAACTACTGGGTTGAACCGGAAAATTATATAGGCTATATAACATTACGCTACGAACAATTGGAGCGGAACAGCAACTAAAAAATGTTACAAAAACGGGATATATTGACGCCTACGAAGTTGGGCGGGTCAGCTAGTATAATATAAATTTTAAAACAATATAAATATTTACTTTGTGATTTAAATGTACCTACCTAGTTACCTAAACATGTGTACCTACAGTATACGCGTTTGTTGCTCGAAAACAGTAAAGTTCATCATTTTATTATTAACTAGCCGATCCACGCAACTTCGTCTGCGCCATTTTTCCCCTCAGGCTGAGAACGACAATTTCATAAAATGACAACTTCCGAAAACGACAACTTCTTAAAACGTCTATTCTAAAAAAGACAAATTCTGAAAATGACATATTCCGAAAAGGGCAAATTCCGAAAATGACCACTTCCGAAAACGACCACTTCCGAAAATGACAACTTCCAAAAATGACAACTTACTAAGAAGTGTCATGTTACTATCAGTAGTAATGCCGGTAAATTGATTACCGTTCTTCCTACTGCAGCTGGAAGTTGTTACAACATCAGAAAATACGGGTATTTTTACCCGACTGACCCAAAAGGAGGGTAATGTTTCGCGCGTATATATCCCCGTTTTTGCAACATTTTCATTAATGCTCCGCTCCTATTGGTCATAGAGTGATGTTTTATATAACACAGTATTTCCTGAGTTTATCATATCCAAACAAACTTACAAACAAATAAACAAACAAACTCTTCAGCTTTATAATATTACTAGCCGACCCGCGTGACTGCGTCTGCGTAATTTTTCTAGATAGCCCATTTGCCGAGGAAGGCTATTTAACATCACGCTTCGACCAATAGGAGCAGAGCAGCAATGAAGAATGTCGCAAAATTACTATTAATGTTTCTATCATTGTATTTTCTGGAAGATGGATATTTATATTGGGATTTTATTAGTGTTAATGAATACTTGATACCTACGAACAAATTTTGGTTCGTTTTAACAAACAATTTGTTAAAACGAACCAAAATTTGTTCGTAGGTATCAAGTATTCATTAACACTAATAAAATCCCAATATAAATATTTACCACATAGGTATAGGTAGTTTCAAAACAGCACTATTAAAATAAGAAGATAAGAGTATCATACATATGGGACCGGTTATTTATAACAAGGTACCTCAGTATATTAAAGTCGTAACAATTAACCCTTAATTAGGCGCATGGGGTCAGAGCCACTTGAAATTGAAAAAAAAATGTTTTACAGTGTTTCGAGCGCGCTCATGTTCTTTCTAGCTTCCTCACTCCCCGCGGGGTATGCAAATTAGTTGCGACCAGAACATCAACGCGTGCGCACGTATCGCTGCACTCTTGAGTGCTGACCCCATGCGACCAGTTACGTTACATTTTTTGGCGGAGGTAAGTTTTTACTTTTGTGTTTTCTTTTAGTTTATATTAGTATATTGTTTATCATTTTTCTTTGTATGTGTGTATTTTTATACTGCGTAATTGCTTTACGTATTTTTGAGTTTCTTTTGATCATTTTTCCTTTTTTTTTTCAGTTTTTTACTGATTTCAAATGTCTAACGAAAGACAAATATTCCAATGGCTGGAGGAAGTGTCCGATGAAGAGCAAGATGTAGCTGGTTCGGATTCTGAAGACGAAACGGTAAACGATACCGCTATTGATAATGCTCATGATTCAGAAAGCGAAATTGAAGAGTCTGAAGATATTCAAGCCATCCCTGAACCATCGGAAGGTAACTATTTTTTATCTCGACATACTCAGAGAAATGGCCCGAAAGTGAAATGGTCTAAAGTACCACCATCGAACGCAGTAAGGACCCGAGCACAAAACATTATTCTTCACTTACCGGGAGTCAAAGATTATGCAAGAAACGCCAAATCTCCCCTTGAATGCTTCCAATTATTCTTTGACAATGATGTTATTGAACTTTTGGTCACAAATACCAATTTATACATTGATAAAATAAAAGAAAACTTCCGAAGAGATCGTGATGCACTCCCTACCGATGACACGGAAATTAATGCATTTTTGGGGTTACTGATTATGGCTGGAGTCCTAAAAGGGTCGCACTTGAATTTTATTGATTTATGGGCACAAGATGGATCAGGCGTAGAAATGTTTCGTCTAACAATGTCTTATAAACGTTTTCTATTTTTGTTGAGATGTCTACGGTTTGATAATACGTCAGATCGAGAGGAAAGACTAAAAATTGATAATATGGCAGCGATAAGATATTTGTGTCAAATTATAGAGAGTAAGTTTTTAGCTGCTTATTGCCCCGGCGAGAATGTAACTATCGATGAACAGTTGGTTGGTTTTCGTGGTCGCTTTAGAGGGAAGGTTTACATGCCTAATAAACCAAACAAGTACGGAATAAAAGTCCAAGCCATGGTGGACTCGAAAACATATTACTTGTGCAAGTTTGAAGTTTATTCTGGAAAACAACCAGATGGAGAATTTCAGATATCCAATTCTCCAGATGAGATTGTGAAACGTCTTGTTGAACCAATAAAACGCAGCGGTCGAAACATAACAACTGACAATTGGTACACAAGTACAAAACTGGCTAAGGAGTTGCTAAAGCCTGAATATAAATTGACTCTTGTTGGTACATTGAATAAACGGAAGCCTGACATCCCAACTGAATTTTTGCCAAACAAAAATAGACCAACATGTAGTTCAGTTTTCGGATTTCATAATCAAATGACTATAGTCTCATATGTTCCTAAGCCAAAGAAAGCTGTTGTTTTACTTTCCACCATGCACAATGATAACGCCATTGACGAAACAACAGCCGGAGCTCAAAAACCAGAAATAATTACTTATTACAATTGTACCAAAGGTGGTGTGGATTGTAATGACCAACTTTGCAGCAATTATAATGTTGGAAGAAGAACAAAAAGATGGCCACTAGCTGTATTTTTTCATCTTCTAAACATATCTGGCATCAACGCATTTGTCGTACACAAGGCGAATACTGATAAGAGTATTACACATATAAGACGGGTTTTTTTGAAGAAATTAGCAGCTGCACTTGTGGAAGATCACCAAAAACGTCGCGTACAACTACGCGCTGTACCAACGACAACAAAGAAACGGCTCCGTGAACTTCATGATGTGGACGAGACGGTCCAACCACCGACAGCTAAGCGCGGGCGCTGTTCATCATGTCCTAGAAAGGACGACAAAAAAGTGCCAACAAAATGCTTCAAGTGTCATAAATTTATTTGTCAGCAACACTCGAGGGTTTACTGCGTCGGATGCAGAACAGAAGAATCCGCTGATGAGACTGATTAATTACTTTTTTTTAAGTTGATCTCGGCCATGCCAAAAAAAAAATAGTTTAAGGAGAGGTTACATTTTTTTATTTTTTTATTAAACGTAATGTTCCAGTTATGTTTTCGTTTCTTAAAGTTAATTATATTAAAGAACACTACTAATTACTATAAAATACATATAGTTTTATTTCTTTTTGACACTTCTTTCCCAATGTTTTTTTGGGGTCACTCAAGACCCCATGCGCCTAATTGGGTGATTTTTTCAATGCGCCTAGTTAAGGGTTAACATTTTTGGAAATAAATTAACAGAATTACTAATTGTAAAGTGCTATTATACTGTCAACAATTTTCTGAACGATAATACCATTCAATTTTATGTTTCAATCAACCAATCAGCCCGTATCGGTCCATTGCTGAACGTAAGCCTCTCCTAACTTACGCCACAACATCTGGTCCTCCACCTTCCGCATCCAATTCATTCCAGCGACTTTCTTTAGGTTGTCGGTCCATTTGTCTGAGGGTCGTCCTATCTTACGTTTACCGAGACGGGAGGGAGCTTGTTGAGGTCCCTCACCACAAACGTAGGTACGTCGTCAGGATCAGTTTCCGTCAGCAGTGTGATAATCTCCTGCAAACTCTTCTCAGTCTCATCGCGTCGATGAGATACCATCTGGGCGGTCTTGTTGAGAACGCCGTACAGTAGCCGCTTGGCTGTAGCTATGTCGTCCTCGCTGAAGTTTGTGCTGCAGAGCTGGACAGCGGACACCTCGTCCATCACGTCCAGTTTATGCTGCAAGAACGCCAGCAGCACGTTTGCCACAAGCTCGTTACTCATGGTTGTTTACTTGCGACGCACGGCTCGCGCCGCGCGACCACACGTATAATTGCTAGTCACATATAAACATACGTCCGCACTTAGCCGCAATGAAACTAGCTTTGTAATAAGAAAATTCGCATCCAAGTTGATCTATCTGTTTGGGCGCTATAATTACACATATTAAACTTATAACATCCCTCTTATTATCGAAGATATTTTTTAATTTAGGTTACCTATTTTGTTTACATTAATAGTACTATTGACAGACAACTGACAACTACATAGATTTTTTTTTATTTTTTATTCTACGACAACTACATAGATAACGTTCCGATTTTGATAAGAATCTATTTTAAATTTATTCGTAAATTGCAGGCCGAGGTCTTTTGCTGCGGGCTTATATTTTGAAAATTACGTAGTAAAATATTTTATTCTTAATGAAAATTACACTTTCAAATGATATTAGTAAAAACCAAAAAGGTTATTTCAATCAATCAATCAATCTTTTAATCAATCAATCAATCTTTTTATTTGCGAAAATGGGTAAAATGTAAGGTGTTACAATGGTAATATATGTCTCCATATTATCTTTGGTCTCCATAATCTACCAATCTACCTGTAGGCATGCAAATTTTAACAATTTGTTGGAGTGCTTCTATATAATAGAAGGTAGATACATATCTTAAATATTAGATAATCCAGTATGCATTAATATTAAATTTACTTAAATATTTAAATTAAAAATAAAAAAATTAAAATTTAAAATAAAAAATATTTAAATTTAATTAAATAACAATAATAAATACATTACAATACATCACTACAATCATATTATAAACATTCAAACTTATTCTAATACGTAGTGATAAGTCTTACCTCGTATATATACACTGACGGACTCATAAACTGCATCAAAGTTCAGGTTTACTCTAAAAGGATTTTTTTATAATAAGTATGCAAACTTTTTAGATTAAATTATATAAATATGGAAAGACTGGCTCTTAATCTTAAAAAAAAATTAAATTTAAAAATAGAACTGCGGTAAAACAAATGAATATAGCCGGGAAAAGAAAATTTACTCGTAGTATCAGATTTGCGTGTTATTTATAGCAAAGTTTTAAATTAATTCTCATTGATTTTTTTTGTTTGGTCAATTAAATTATTGTTACCAGCATAATTGTTGGGTTAGTTTTTTAACACATCGAGAGTTTTTGAACCATAATATGGATACTTCGTCCGAACAAGCGGCACAAATTGTAGCATTGGTGCGGGAGGGCTTGGATCAACGAACGATTGGTAGAAATTTAAATTTAAACCAGTCTACGGTTTGTAGAATATACAGAAGGTTTGTAGAGACAGGTTCTTACAGGAGGAGACGTGGTACAGGCAGAACTCGAGCAACCACAGGTCGTGATGACCGATTTATTGTTACAACTTCCCTGCGAAATCGTTTCCTCACGTCAGTTAACATCAAAACCGAGCTTAATGAAGTGCGTGGAAAAAACGTGTGTGCACGAACAATAAGAAGAAGGTTAAAGGAAGCGGCTATCACCCCTTTTAGACCAGCAAATGGTCCAAAGTTGTCTGCAGCTCACAGACAAGCTCGCTTAAGATTTGCGCGTCATCACCTGAATTGGACAGAAGAGCAGTGGGCCTCTGTATTGTTCACGGACGAGTGTAGGACATGTTTATATGGTGCAGATGGTCGCAGAAGAGTCTATCGTCGACGTGGGGAGCGATATGCTCAAAGTTGCATTGAGGAGCGTGTTCCTTTTGGAGGCGGTTCATGTATGGTCTGGGGTGGCATATCGATGAACGGGCGAACAGAACTTGTGTTCATAGACATGGTCCGTCAAAACGGTAATAGAGGGGGTTTGACAGCACATCGCTACATAACAGAGATATTAGAAGATCACGTGGTGCCTTACATGGGATTCATAGGCGAAAATTTTACTTTAATGCAGGATAATGCCCGGCCGCATGCAGCTGCACAAGTTCAACATTATTGCGAAGAGGTTGGGATACGTACAATGAATTGGCCAGCACGCAGCCCGGATCTTAATCCCATCGAGCATGTTTGGGACAATTTAAAAAGAGCTGTATATGCGAGAAACCCTTCGCCTACGACAGTGGCAGCACTAAGAACAGCACTTTCAGAAGAATGGGACAATATTCCGCAAGATCTTTTAAAAACCCTTATAAAATCTATGCGGAACCGATTAGAATCTGTAATAAGGGCACGTGGGGGTAATACACCTTATTAAAACACAAATAAACCCTTGCATAAAGTTTGTGTCTATTGTTAAAACCAATTTTTTAATTAAACAATTTTTCCTTAAACTTCTGTTTTTTCTTCAAAAAAGGTCTTAAGGTCCTTTCCAGTACATAAACTTAAACTTTAAGATATGATCCTACGCTGTTTTAAAGTTCACGAACCAATCTAGAGGTTTCAATTTAAATCTGTATAGAAAGTTTGCATACTTGGTTAAAATATTTATTTCAAAGTCGTCTATTACTTTGATGCAGTTTATAAGTCCGTCAGTGTATATATGTCCTTGTAGTGTTATTTCGTGGCACTTCTGTATATATTCCATTATATTTCGCCAGTTTTAACATAATATCTCTTCTTAAATATCTCTGTATTAGGTACCTTTCCTGTATTTTTAACCGCTTCATAAGATATTAAAATATATTTAGATTCTTAATAATGTTCCTATAATATATTTGTGGTAGATTAGAAAAACTGTTCTAAATGCGATTGCATAAATTGTTCGATCGGTATCTAAACGCATTTAACATATCGAATAATATGTAAATAAGTGGTATTGAGATAGTATTGCCCAATACCGTCGGTTCATTAATTACCTATTTGTTTAAACTAAATTTGCTTAGCAACGTCACACGTAGATAGAGTATTAGGTATCTATCTCTTTTACCTAAAGCTATATTTTTGCTAAACGTAATCCTTAATTTAAATACAAAATTTGCGACTACGCCTTATCATTTCATTGTATTCACAGACGTTAACATAAAACTACAGAATAGTCTAATATTAAGGAATATTAAAGAAGAATCATTTAAACCGACATAATGGAACATTGTCAATACAAAGAAGTAAAATATGATAGTAAGCAAAATGTAAATCAAAATAGAAGTTTGCAGTGGCGGTTATTTTTGCGACAGGTATGTGGTACTTGCAATAAAATAAGTATTATTATATATAATTTCCTAAGAAAATCTATTTCATATTTTATAATGTTATACAATGACTTTTAGAAGTATGCTTGATGATGTAATAATTAGACTAGGAATTTTGCGTAATAAAATATAATTTGGAGTTTTAGATATATAGGACACAAAATAAATAAACAATAATTTATATACAACATTTATTTCAGTTGTTAATTAAAATTTACAGCAAACATCATAAAACTACATAATAAGCAATATTTTTATTTATTTACTAGCAACTCCAGTTTGTTTAAGATTTTTAGTTTTAATGCCTCTCATACAATGAGCTATTTCTTGCATAGTTTTATCTTTAGTTTCTGGTAAATATTTATAAAGAATAAGTGTGAATATCGATAAACAAATTCTAAAAAATATAAAGAATCCCTGCATTCCTAATTTTTTATACAGCATATGTGTATTTCTTATTAAAATTGCTGCCGATGTTTTGGTTGTCAAACTAATCAAACAAAAAACTAAATTTCGAGACTTGATAGGCACTATCTCTCCAAAAAATGCCCATCCCATAATCAAAGGACCGCATATAAGATATATTTCGGGACTTAATCGCGTGAATTATTTAAAGGTACGAACCTTTTATTTACCCGACGTTTGGATCGAATTGCACCGATCGTGGTCACGGGTCGACTGAACCAAAGGACCGCATCCTGCTGCTAAAGAATATGCAGATAAAAACACCAAAAGTGATATATTTGTTCTCAATCATGATACTCAACGAAATGATAACCCGAACAGAAATACAGCTACTATAGATGAACTTACTAGTACCATAGTACGTCGTCTTAAAAACCTAGTTAATGTACATCCTGCGTACAATCGGCCCACTTGATGCTCGACCACCTGAAAATATTTTACTATGAACGGTTCACAACGGTTCGGTCACACACACAAACGCAAAAACCACTCCCACATTTTACTTCCAACCAATTAGGACTGGGCTAAGGTGTGGGAACGGGAACATAAAACATTTTTGATAACTTAGTTGCAATTTGCACTTCCTTGTATGATGACGCGCGCGTGTTTACTGTACCTATTTTGCTCACGACTTGTTCTGTTTACGGATTCCGATATCTTGCCATTTTGTTGACCCCAAAACTACTGATTGAACTCTCGTTGACTTGTGGTGTGAATTAGTGGACCGTTTCTTCTTCATCTGTTTACCTATGGTGGCTGTGTTTTATTGGACCGTTAGGTGCTTTTTTGCTGACCTCTGCGAGTCTTCACAATTAACCGAAATTTAAACCGGGAATCAAATTTTGGATCTTCATGGCCAAGGATACAGGATAAACCTTTACCAAATATCGCGGGAGTTAAATGTTACGGTAAGTCAAATTCAAATTATATTTCATTACAATAATTATTAATTATGTTTAACAATAGAATTGGCTATTGGTTAAAAAGTAATTGGGGGAGACCAAATAATAATATAATCAACATTTCTGAAGACTATGGTTAAATTTCATAGCTAAGGTTTGTTTCGTTGTTATAATATAATAATATTCTCAATGATGATGGCAGACATTAGGATTAGTTGTTTCATCATTCGCAGTTATTTATTCCTAATATTTTATATAAACTTTTATGAAATATATTCAAATATGACGATGATTGTCGAAAAATCATTCTACTAATTTACTACCGAAATTATAAGAAAATAAGTAATTTTATAAATAAATATATAAATGGTTAATATATTTATTAACTAGTTTTAATAGTTAATATGTATATGTATATATATATATATATATATATATATGTATATATATATATATATATATATATATATATATATATATATATATATATATATATATGTATATGTATATATATATATATATATATATATATTATCATACATAGGTATAGGACTACTTATGATTTTAAACAAATAAATAATATTATAAATGATTTATTATAAATTCATATGGCGTTAATGTCTTTTTCATAAATCTATCGTTAAAAATATATCGTTATTGTTAACTAATATGATTTTGGCCTATTGTTTTAGTTTGCATACCTCACCCACAATTTTAAAGTATAATTAAGTATTAAATGATTTATATATGCACAAATGTGTTATGAAATTGTTTGACTGATCCATAAAATGAATAAAACAATTGACTCTTTTCTTTATTTCTTGCCCTCATTCCAGGTAATACATTTATTTCTATTAAAATAATCTGTGGTTAAAAACTAAATATAACTTGCTGAATTAAAACCATACTTCTTATACTATTATTATTAAAGAGTTAAAGTTGTATGTAGAGGTTTACCCTGAAGCTACTAGCCCGATTTAAATTTTAAATTTCAAATAGCTTTATTTTGTTAAATCAATCCAATGGTTATTTGAAATTAAATTTAGATAGAACACCTAAAACAAAGAACTTACAAAATGATATAGGTTTTAAAGCATAGGTGAAGGACGTAGGATTCTTATCACTCGAATCAAGATATACGCAAGCGGAGTCACTGGGAACAACTATATATAGCATACTAGCTGACTGAAGCAGACGAAGACCCGTAAACTTCGTCTGCTTCAATTATCATCGTTTTTGCAACATTTTTCATTGCTGCTCTGCTCCTATTGGTTGTAGCGTGATGTTATAGCCTTCCTCGATAAATAGGCTATCCAACAGTAATAGATTGTTTTTAATTTGACCCAGTACTTCCTGAGATTATCGCGTTCAAACAAACAAACTATATACTATATTATATTACTATATTTAAGTATAGATTAATCATTGAACTCATAGTTGCTGATGAATTGAACTACCTCTTAAATACCTACGGAGGGCAAGCCAAAATAAAGACTTGAATAACTTAAATATTTGAAAAATATTTATAATCGTTTTGTTACATATATGTTACAAAACGATCATTTCGCATTTTTGAAACATATATTACTAACTTTAGCCCGCGGCTCCGCCCGCGTGGATAAAGGTTATTGCGATAAAAACTATCCCATGTCCTTTCCCCGGTCTCAAACTATCTCCATACCAAATTTCATCTAAATCGGTTTAGCTGTTTAAGCGTGAAAGCGTAACAGACAGACAGACAGAGTTACTTTCACACGTATAATATTAGTATGGATATGTTTCAAAAATGCAAAATAATTTTACAAAAATTAAATTAAATATTTTCGATAAACCTACTTAACAGAATCATACTAAAACATACGCACAATATAAAACAACGAAAATGGGTCATAAATTACAGGCACTAGTTTTAAACTCCTCTACTAACTCATATTTATAGAAAAGATAGAATACAGATCAAAAAGTAATTAAAAAAAATATTAAAATCTAACGGTTTCCTGCACCTCCGTCCACAATTTCACATGTATAATGGTATTGAGGCAAAATATACTATATTCCTCTCCAAGCTTTTAACTACTTCTTTACTATTTCAACAACACAAACGAATAAATATACAATTTAAACTATTTATAACATTAATGTAGATTTGTATGTTTTACAATAAAATAATTTATTGCTATTTCGCGCAACTGCAAAAAGCGCGCTTACAACAAAAGTCACAATCCTATAATAGTATTTACAATCTTCTAATCGGCTCGAAATATGCCCAACAACAACGCAACGCACTAAAAAAACAAGGACCCCGCCCCCTTGCATCCGATAAGGCGCAGATGTTCCTGTGTGAGTGCGCTTACGTAGAGAGCGGACGTTTCTCGCAAGCCATTATAGCCTTAGGGGTGTACGACCGCCGAGTAGGCCGATTGTACATACTGAATACTGTAGCACATTCATCAAATTTACCTTTACTCGCCAGCCAGTAAGGTGATTCTGGCCACAGAAATAGTGTCAAAGCCATATACGACACACAGGCCATTCCAAACAGCGGTATTATCTTCCAATAAAAAAATGTCCCAATTGCGTTTGACGCCCAAATATTCCAATATAATGTCGCCGCATTAATTAACATGAACGTCCCTCTGTATCTTGGCGAAGTGAACACAGCAAAGATCATAGGTAGAATTAACATTTGTGAGGCACTATAAAATGATATTATTTGACTTATCATTATATGAATGGTATTTGAGCTACAATACAATAGTATATATGCTGCTAATATATCGACAATATTAATCATGATGATGATTTTCTTGCCGATTACAATAGATACGACGACTGTGAGGGGAATGGCACTCAAAAATATTAAAGAACCTGAAATAAAATAATCTATTATTACTACTATAAATTTATTAATAAATAATAAAACATACTTCAATTATTAAATCAAAGTGTCTCACTTAGCCATGCTGTCATATCGTCTGTGATGATATATGTTGAATTAACTTCCTCTCTTAATTGGGGAATAAACACAGTGGGTGCTCTTATAGACAACCCATACACGAACATTGAAGTAAATGCACCACTGCATATCAGCAACTGAAATGCATGTATAATAAATGATTAAAAAGCAAGCTGCGATATTTATTATTTTACATAAAATTAATTTTGCACCAATGCAGGAATACTAGGAGCTAGAACTCATATACACGTAACACATGAAAATGTAGATATGAAATTTCATGACGCGGTTACGCGGCGGACGTGGTTGTTTGTGGCTTCCGCTGCAGCAGCGGATAACTTGTACTACCTCACGGTTTGCAGAAGACGCAACAAAAAATAGACTTGATAGATAGATACTTTTTATTGTACACCAAATAGAGGATAATAACAAATTGCATAGGCATATAACCATGGGATGGACTATAATGGTAAAAACAGTGGGCATTTTGCGATGTACAAATTGAAATCTACATAACTAATTCATACACACACGCGCAATATATACCAAATATTTAAATATATACATATATGTCGCAGACAGGATGGCCATATGGGTTACTAGAGGCACAGTAATCGAAATAATATTGTGGCAGTCAATCATAACGTGGCACGTAGATACCTGGAGCAAGGTAAAGTCTTTTTTTTAGTCCATTGTTTAAATCTTTTATGTTACACAAATGCTATGTATCACTGACACAATGCTAACACTATGCACACACGATTTAAATTAGTCACAAGTTCATCCGAGGGGTGCCTTTGTGTTGACCGTTCGATTAGGACTCCAGAATGTTTTCACATTAAAAATTATAGCCAGGTCAGAGTATCGCTGATTACTTCATTCAAATCATCAAATCTCAAACTAACTCAATCATTTTATCTGTTCGATATGTGATTCTTGTGTTAGCTTTCCAAAAAATAATGTTTTGATTTTAAACAAATATTAAGTGTAAAGTTTAGTAACATTTTTTTTTTTAAATAAACAATGTTATCTGACGTTTTAGCTTAAGTTTGTTTAAAGTAAATTATTATTAGTTATTCGATGTACCATAAAAAGTCTTGATATATGCGAATATTTTTAGAATATTAAGTTTAGTTTTAAATTCATTTTATTGATTAACATTCGTTTTGGCTCAATTTTGACTTCTGCTTTGGAGAGTTGTTTTATGACGTTTAAAAAAGGCTTGTCAACGGTCGTTTACCTTATGAGTGTGCAAAGAAATAAAGGCAGTCTTTATTAAGCTACGGTACGAATCGGTTGTGCGAGATTGATGTGATCGCGAGTACATTAATGTAATAAAGTAAACTTGATAAAGAACAGTGTTTTAATTCGTCTGCGTACTAAGTGTTTAACAGGTTCGAGTGAATCTAATTGTGTGTATCTAACAAATCAGAAGCAGGGATAACACCAAGGAATTCTGGTGTACCACTAGCACCTTGGTGTGATCATACGTTTACAATATGGTATGTAAATGTGATTTTTATGATTAAAAATAGAATATTAAGGGATAGATTGATTTTTAATATTTGTTTTGAAATTTGTGAATAATTATGACGGTAATAGGTATCCTCACAAATGAAAGGTAAAAATCATTTAAATTGGATACGTGACAATTTTTTTCGTAAGACAGTTTAAAAGTTATCGTGTAATCAGTAGTCATTGAGTAGGTACCTGAAATAAAATAAGTATAATAATCGTGAAGTATACTAAAGATAACGTTACGATTTTACTGTAAAGTATGTTAGGTTATGTATTTATAAAACCTTGATGATCCGATTTACCTACCTACTAAGTACCAGTCATAGTTATTATTCTTGCCTTGCATGTAATTAAATAACTCGCTTATGTAATATATTGGTTATAAGGTTTTGAAAATGGTTAGGTTTTTCTACATCGTATATATTTATCACAATGCTTGATGTAGGCACATTGGTTAATTTAGTAAGGCATAAGAAGCTTATTACCTAGTGATAATGAAACACGTTAATACATAAATCACGTTTATATGCAAATGGATACTTGTTGTTCAAATTGTTTCAGATCATTATTAATTGAAGATGCCGAGTGGTCGGTCCGAGAGAGAGCGACCGTCCACACGGAGACCTTCTAGCACCGTGTTGGATGGATCTTCGAGGCGCAGTCGGTCTCGGACTCGGCAACGAAGTTCAAAGCGGAGTCGTCACTCGTCGCCGGCTGCCCGTTCTGATAGACGTGACTCCGAGCACCGTAGACAGCGACATGCAACTCCAAGGGATGAGTCCTAGGCAAGAGCTCAAAACTGGTCAGCCGTAACAACTCCACTACAGCGCCGCACGTTACGTGTGCTGCCAGTCAAAGGGAATGAATTGAGGCGTATTAATGATGAATTCAGTCCTCGCATATTGTAGACACCTCGTAGAGAATACTCCAATTCGGATAGATCTCGTAGCCCAATTCGCCGTTGCAGTAATGAACAATCTATACTGGCAACGGTATAACCCCAATCTAATGATGCTATTAATAATGAATTACTCAAGTGTATTAAAGAATCATTGCAATCTATCGCAGCTGTAAATCCACAGAGCAAAGAAAGATTTATCAACAACAATGTGGTTCCAGAATTTGATCCTAAATAAAAAAAAACAAACTATTGTTACTTGGTTAAATAAGGTAAAGGAATGCTCTGAGATTTATGGTTGGGATGGTAAACAGATCGCTCACTATGCACTCCCTAAGCTAGTTGGCACTGCTAAAAAGTGGTATGAGGGACAACCATAGGTATTACTCACGTGGGACGAATGGGTTGAAAAACTTAAATCTGCTTTTCCATCATATGAAAATTATGGTCATTAACTTACGGAGATGTTAGATAAAAGGGCAAAGTTTGGGGATGATTTAGAAGAATATTATTATGAAAGTTAATAGCTTTAAATCGGTGCGGTATAGTAGCTAGAAAAGCTATTGACTGTATAGTTTATGGGATAAATGACAAATACGTTCGATATGGAGCAGAGGCAGTAGGTTTTGAAGACGCGGATAAACTACTCGGCTAACTACCCCTTAGTTAAACAACATGTCAAACATGAGCGATTAAATAAATTTTGTAAAAAACCATTACGTTCTGTCACTGAAAATTCGCGTAAAACTACAAAAAGCGATTTCAATAGGGTTTTAAAATCTTTTAATTGTCGCGAAACGGGTCACGTAGTATCGGGATGTACAAAATCTATTGTTAAGTGCCAAAAGTGTTAACGAATAGGTCATGACGATACTGATTGCAATAGGTACCCGTAAGCAAATAAGGCAGAAGTTAAAACATTATGACCACATAACGGAGAGAACCTAGGAGTAGATGATAAATTTATTAAAAGTGTGATCGTTAATGATTTACAATTGATAGGTTACGTAGATTTTGGCAGTCAGTGTACCTTGATTAAAGAGACCGTTATGAAAGGGATTAAACCACGCATAAAATAGCAGTTGGATAGCTTACCATATCTGAAAACAAAAAAAGCTTTAAGTAACACAAACATATCATTGAAAATTGATGATGCTAAAATTTACGCGGAGGCCGTTGTAGTTCCTGATTATTACTTAAACTATGACCTACTTATTGGGCAGACAGCCACGTAGTAATCTCATATATGGGTATTTAAATCTGATAGGGATCTGCGGATTACCGATAAGCGAATGAAGGACTATGCACCACTGGTGTTGAAATGTGTGAAAACTGTTAGTGCGGAAGGTAGTATTTCTATAAGGGTATTATTATTTATTATTATTATAAGCCCTCCTATAGTAGGTATAATTATTATAAATTATATGTATAAAATTAGCACGCAAAGGTTCATGCACTTAACACTACAAAATATAAATGATTCTATTATTATTAACATACATTATTCTCAGTACATATCTATTATTCATATTTAACTAATTATGTAACTATTATTATTGATTATATTTCATTTCATTTTAATTACATTTTATTCTTAGTAAATTTGTGTATAGCATGCATTTAAATTACTTATTTACTAAAGGTGATCCCATTGCTGGGCAAAGGCCTCCCCCATCCTCTTCCAGTCGTATTTATTACGGGTGAGGCGCGTCCACAACACGCCCATACCAAGGAACTGTTGTAGCTCGTCGCGCCAGCGTATCCGTGGCCTTCCGCGCCGTCGTGTAACGTAGCGCGGACACCACTCCGTGATGTCTCGGGTCCATCTGCCGTCGGTCAAGCGCATTAAGTGTCCGGCCCACCTCCATTTCATTCTTTTTGCTTGTTGGATAACATCAGAGACTTTTGTTTGTAGTCTTAGGTTTTTATTAGATGTTTTTTGTGTCAGTTTTAGGTTGAGTATACATCTCTCCATTTTTCTTTGCGCTATTTTCAGTTTTTTTACTTCCTGCTGTGTTAAAGCCCATGTTTGAGCACCATACGTCATAATAGGGAGTAGACACGAATTGAAAGCTTGAGATTTAACTGACAGATATATGTTTATTTTTAAATAGATATTTTAATTGCCAAAATCTTTTCCAGGTATTTGTTATACGTCTATCAATCTCTTCTTTATTCTTATTATTGCAGGAAAGTGATAGATTTTGTCCAAGATATTTAAAGCTTTGCACTGTTTCTAGGGTTTCTCCGTTAATGCTGATATTGACATAGATGTTTGTATTCGTCATAATTTTAGTTTTTTCCATATTTATATGAAGCCCAACTGTATTGCATTGTCTATTAAATTCCAATAACATTTCCTGCAATTGTAGTTCCGATTGACCAAACAGCACTATGTCATCCGCAAATCTGATGTTGGTCATATATTTGCCGTTAATGTTAACGCCTTTGTTCTGCCATTCAAGCCTCGCAAATACAGACTCTAGTAGAGAGTTGAACAGTTTAGGAGACATGCAATCACCATGTTTTTCTCCACGCTTGATGGGAAATACTGGGCCAGTTTGATCGAGTGTTATTCGTGCCGTACAGTCTTTGTATATGTTTTTCAGTATTGATATGTATTTATTGTTAATGCCATCCCTCTCTAGAGCCCGCCACAGATAAACGTGTTCAACCGAATCAAATGCTTTTTTAAAGTCAATAAAAGCAAGAAACATAGGGTGTTCGTATTCTGTTACTTTTTCTATAAGCTGCTGCATGGTGTGCAGATGGTCACTTGTGCTATAACCACTTCTGAAACCTGCTTGGTCTACTGGTTGTTGTGACTCGAGCTGTGGAGTGATTCTAGCTAGAAGTATTTTGGTAAAGGTTTTATAGATATTGCTCGTAATTGTAATGGGTCTGTAGTTGTTTATATCATAGATATCTCCCTTTTTAAACAATAGTGTAATGTTAGACGTTAGCCATTGCATTGGTATTATTTCTTGTTCTATGATAGAATTAAAGATATCAAGGAGCGGCTCTACCATCCACTGTTTTCCTATTTTTAGAATCTCACTATTTATCCCATCGGTTCCGCATGATTTACCGTTCTTAAGGCTGCCGATAGCCTGTAGTATGTCATTCTTGACCAACATAGGAGGATTTTCAATCTTTTGAGTTATCCTAGTCTGTGTGAGAGATCTCACAACAGTATCGTTCATTCTGCTTGTGTAGAGATTTGTGTAGAATCGAGTAGCCTCAGCAACTATTTTTTGTCGTTTTAATATTTTCTTATTATACTTAGTACAACCCAGATGGGGAATCCATTATTTTTGTATGTTCTTACGTCTCTACGAATCAGTCGTTTTGTCTGTTTGTTTAGATTTTTTAGGTGTTCTTTCTGTTCACTCGTTTTATTGGGTATTTTACATATTTCGCTTCTTTCTTGGATAGAGTTTCGTGTATGCTCTGTAAGGTATACTTGTTTCGAAAATGTGCGAAGTAAATACTTTTCGGCTGCCATTTTTATTTCATGGGTAAAAACATCATATTTTTCCTGCACCCCAGTTACTTGGTTAACTTTTGTGTTTAGCTGTAATGATGATAGTTCATTAATAAATAGTTGGTTTGCTTCAGGATTCGTAAAGTCAAAGGAACCTTTTTTTAACATATACTTGCGTTTTTTAATCATCGTTGTCTTCATTTTACATCTAAGTACTCTATGGTCGGAGTAAAATTGGAATTTGTTAATGACATCTACATCTTCGAACCGTGTTAGGTTGTTGGCGACTATAAAATCGAGCTCTACTCTGGTGTTTGAGTCTGGAGACATCCAGGTCCACTTTCGTGCCTCTCGTTTTTTAAAATAGGTGTTTATTATTTGTAAATTATTTTCTGTGCAAAACTCTACCAATTTTTGTCCATTTCTGTTTCTTTTTCCGGTTGCATAGGGACCAATAATGTGCCTCTCAAAGTCTCTCCTTTGTCCAATCCTACTATTAAAGTCTCCCATGATTATTACTTGTTTGCTTTTTATTTCATTATAGAGTTGACTTAAATTTTCATAAAACATTGAGGCTTCCTCTTCCGTCGCTTTTTCCGTTGGTGCATAACATTGTATTATTTCTATTATTTCTTGCGGTTCTATTTTGAATGTAAGTTTTGCGATCCTTTCAGAGATGCCTTGAAACTGTATAATATTGTTTTTCCATTTCTTATTTATACAGAATCCAACTCCATATAGTCCTTTGGTTTGCCCATAACAGTAAATTATACAATTTCTCCTCTCAGAAATACTTTCACCGATTCTCCGAGTTTCCGAGATACCCAATATGTCCCAATTCACATGACTGAGTGCTTGTTCTAGTTCCAAAATACGTTCTTCTTTTTGTATCGTTCTAACGTTCAGTGTCAAAATATTTAGATTTTGTCTACATTTTTTTGTTTTGGGGTTTTGGTCCTGGGGTAGGGGGGTAGAAGTCATACTCTTCCACGGTGACAGGCCGGCGGGGAAGAGGGTTTTCCAAGCTGTTTTTAAATACTTGCTTATATTTGTATTCGCTAAGGGGGGGCCGAGCTGATTGTTATTTGACATTCTTATCGCTGTTCTTTGTTTGAGGCTTAAAAAAGTTGCCAATACCTCTGTTTTCGTCAATAACTTTGCTTTTTTTATTGCGTAGAATATTGCTCAGTTCGCTATTTTTTGTTGTTGGCTCTTGTTGTGGTGAAAATTCCAGGTTCCTTTTTCTTTGCGTGCTGTTACTACCAGTGTTCTGTAGGTCAGTTTTTTCTGGCAATATAACCAACTTATTATATTTAATTATAGCTCTATTGCCCTTCTGAATTTCATTTTGTAAATTGTCTTGGAGTGATTTACGAATTTGAAGTATTTTCGGTGGATAATCCTCCTTAATGTACATATTCAAGCCTTGCATTTTTGATTTATTTTTCAGAATTTTGATTTTCATACCTAGTGTTGTGAGACCGAATATTATAGGTCTGGGTCGGTCTCCTTTCTTGCCAATTCTTCTAATATGCTCTATGTCTTTCTCAGTGCAGGGAACTCCTAGTGTTGTTTTAATTACCTCTTCTAGTAGTCGAGATAGATGGTGATAGGACCTCTCCTCCTCCCTTAGTCCAAAAAGAATTAAATTTCGTATTCTTATTTGTTTTTCCAGCATGTCAATACGATTTTCTTGAATTTCCTGATTTTTCTTAATATTTTCGACGTCTTCCTGGAAATTTGACAATTTTATATCTATATTATCAATTTTTTCAGACAATTTGGATTCCAATCCTTGTATTTGGCGCCCTAATTCTTCAATTAATGTTTTTATATCTGCCATGATTGTAGTCTACTCAATAATAGGTGTCGCTAGTGCTCATAAATTGTATTATCTGTGTAAAAAATCTGAAAATAATGTGCGCTACTCGCTACTAGATGGCGTTGTAAAAAATAAATAAATGGAGGTAGTTTAATTACCTTTTAAAATCCTGATTTGATAAATATTATTGTCATTTACATACGGTTTAATGGAAATCGTCGAGAAATATACTTCTGTAGCCATTCAATAGTATTTCAATCTTAAATGTTTCCAATCCTCTTCAATAAATGTACAATAGTATTTGGGTGTTCAATGGCCGTCCACTATAATTTAATGATTTTTAGCGTTTGGCGTATTTAGAAACCTGAGATAACGTTTGTCCCAGAGAATCACACACTTCACTTCACATATTTGCACTGTTTTACTTTGTTTTTATCAGATTACTCTTTAATTGCAATATTTTAGACAAGACAATGACATCTACGATGTTTACACTTTTAGCGCCCTATAAGGGTATTAAGTGACACAAATTTTAGTGGAATATTTTTCATTGAAAATGGTCGTCGTTTGAATTATGCTGTTAAAATCGGTACTTACTATATAAAAAACGGTTACGGTTATTTAACTATTCTTAACTATCATAACAGAATAATTCAATTGAAAGAAGGCCATGTCTTGGCTCGTGCCTACACTGTTCAAAAGTTTAGAGAGGCTGGATTAACGCTAAAACTACAAAACTGTTATTTTTTTCAAAATAAGGTTGATTATCTAGGCTTTGAAGTTTCTAGCGAAGGTGTAAGACCGGGATTTAAAAAAATCGAATCTGTCAAAAACTTCCCAAAGCCCAAAGACGTAAATAATGTCCGACAGTTAGTCGGTCCAGCTAGTTTTTCAACGTTTCATTAAAGGTTTTGGAGAAATAGGTCGTCCTCTTACAAAATTAATAAAGAAAAATTCTCTTTGGGCAAGCCCAGTCACAAGCTCAAGAAGAAGCATTTGAAAAATTAAAAACCTTCCTTATTTCGAGGCCGGTACTCGCATTATATAACCCTAAACTCGAAACACAAATACATACTTACGCTAGCAAACACGGTATAGGGAGCATTCTACTGAAAAAACAAGTCGATGGAATTTTTAAGCCTCGTCGTATGAGCTAGAAACTCTCGCGGTTTTTGCTGCACTAGTTAAATTCAGAACCTATGTACTTGGGTTAAGCTTCACTATTGTAACAGATTGTAACTCGCTTAGAGCAACTTTTTTGAAACGAGACATGATACCGACAGTTGCGCGGTGGTGGAACTTGATCCAGGAGTATGATTGTAACATAATAAATAAATCCGGCAAAGGTATGATTCACGTTGACGCGTTAAGTAGAACTCCAACTTATGAAAATGCGGGAATAATTAAAGCTATTGATACTTGCGTGAGTATGACAATAACAGACGACTGGTTAACGACGGTGCAGTTACTTGATTCTGAGATACAACGGATTAAGAAAATCCTTTCCGATAAAGAAACTGATGACGTGGTAGAGATACGCAAAAATTTTGTACTTATACGCGAGAGGGTCTACAGGTTAACTGAAGATGGGTTAAAATGGGTGGTGCCAAAAAGTTGTAGATGGCAGATTATTGGTTTCTTCGTATTCGAAAGTTTATCAAAAAGTATGTAGGTTCTTCTTTAGAATGCGCTTGTCAGAAGATTTTGTAGGGAACGTAGAGGTTGTAGAAGGTGTAAGCTGATAATTAGAAGAAAAGCTTTGATAGAATTGCTACGAGAATGTCGTAGCAATTGTATGTATGTAAAGCTTGTATAGATTTAGAACTACAATATACTATCTCATGTCAGGAATATTGACTACTTGTGTGTCATTTGAGAATGTTGCCTAATGAGAACACTACAGAACAGTATCATAATTAGAAGACCTTGTTCTGTTCAAGAAATGTCAGGATGTATTTATTGTATGTCAGTATGTAATGTGTGTGTCTGTATATTGTGTAAGGTTCCTATTACTCAGTTCAGTATTGTCAGGGTATCTATTCAGGGTAGTATAGAATAATACAAAGTAACAAATGCCAATCAGCATTCTATTGTCAAAATACAATTCACTCTGGTTATATCAAGGAATTGGAGTAGGGAGGTATGCTAGTGTCACTTCCAAGAGGACCTATTGCCTAGGAAAAGAAGTGATACGAAAACTAGGCCGTCTCCTAATAAAACGTTTGCCATATGCATTTACAATATGATATTTACATAAGGAATCTGCAATGTAACCAATTGACTGAGACTTAGATATACCATTGCCAATGCCTACTATATTACTACAAGGCAGATGATACATAACTTACAGGATAATAGATAATAAGACACATTGCAATGTCTTTTTATCAGTCAATCAGTTAATATACACAAACATTATACACAGTACAGAAAACACTGTTTATACAATACAATAGAAACAATATAAAGTAACTTTGAATAAGGATCGTACCTTCGTCGTCGGATGACACCCAGAGAAAGAGAGCTAGGTCAGAATGTTACACTGCTTATATAGGTTATAACAATTTCTATCATGTGGGTAGAATCCCACAGTTATAACTATTTAGGTACATTATTGATACTAGCAGTGTTTTCTAACATAATTCTACATTTAGGTCGTTATACAACAATTTATATAAACAGATAGACACTAGATTACAGTATCCAATTAATACAAATATTAACTGTAATAACAATATTGATTCATCAAATACCTACATATGTGGGTAGGATCCCACATTAGAGTTTGTTTAATAAGTACATCTGTGATAAAAGAGTCTAGTCTAATTCATTATTGATATTATCAGTTGCAATTACATTTAATATATTCATTCCAACATCTGCAATGCATTCTCATATCTAATATCATAAGCATTATAAACAACTGACACAGTATTCCGTATATTATCACTCAATTACCGTTTAAACATTTATGATGAATCGTATGAAGACGCATTGCATAGGCATAATTTAACTACTCTTCACACTAGACGTAATAATATGTTTGATATCATTCAATTATACAAAATTTTAAACTCGCTAACAGATTCGCCAGCATTGTTAACAAATATATCATTTAAAGCCCAGGCTCGACTACCAGTGCGCCCCTCACGAGCTATGCTACTTTTCGTACCTCCAAGATTTTGTAAAACTTATACTCGTAACTCATTCTTATATCGTTCCACTAACAATTATAACAGAAACTTCACAGACATAGATCTGTTTGATAACTCTCTCAATAGCTTAAAATTAAAATTAAAACATAGATTTAATGTTACTTAAGATTTTATATACATACATAAATAATATAATTTCTGTACTTGTTCACTTAAACTAAATTTATATCATAAACTTATGTATTTTTTCTCTTAGTATTAAGCAATTTCTTGTTATACGCGTCCTTCCAAATTAAGAGTTAAAATTGTATTGTTACTGAATTTTCTTTTCGGTACTGTAGGTTTATTGTAAAGAGCCACATAGTCTTGAAGATTGTTAATAAAGCATTATTGGACAATTCGTGTTTTAATTGAATGACTGCTTGAATTTGTTCTAGATTCCAAACCCATGCACGGTCCTTCTTTAAAAGCTTTGTTAATGGCTTGGCTAGAATAGCACAATTTTTAATAAATTTTCGAAAATAATTAATTAGTCCTAGAAATTGTCTAACCTGATGCACATTTTTGGGTTCAGGGTATTCCTCTACGGCTTGCAACTTCCTTTTGCCAGGACGAATACCATCCTCAAAAGTATCATATCCCAGGAAACTAACAGAGCCTTTAAAAAAATTACATTTCTAAAATTAATTGTGAACCCATTATTTTGTAGTACTTCTAATACTTCTTTTAATTGCTTAATATTTTCATCCAAAGAGAGGGTAGCTATTAATCATCATCAGCCTATCGCAGTCCACTGCTGGACGTAGACCTATCCAATTGCACGCCACTTTGTTCTATCTTTGGCTTCTCGCATCCAGCTCCTGCTAGCCGTTTTGCGTAAATCATCACTCCACCTGGCCTGAGGGCGTCCTACACTACGTTTGCCAAGCCGCGGTCTCCACTCAAGAACTCGTTTACCCCAACGGTTGTCGGTTCTTTGGCTAATATGGCCAGCCCACTGCCACTTAAACTTGCTAATCCGGTGGGCTATGTCGATAACTTTTGTTCTCTGCCGGATCACCTCATTTCTGATTTTGTCCCTAAAAGAAACTCCGAGCATAGCTCTTTCCATAGCCCGCTGAGCGACTTTGAACTTGTGAACCAGCTGTACCGTCAGTGTCCACGTTTCGGCTCCGTATGTCATGACGGGTAGGACGCACTGATTAAAGACTTTAGTCTTTAGACATTGTGGGATCGACGATGAGAAGACTTGACGTAGCTTACCAAACGCTGCCCAACCCAACGGAATTCTCATGTTCACCTCGTCCTTGAAGTTGTTTCTACCTAACTGCAATGACTGCCCGAGGTACACATATTTTTGAACAACTTCGAGAACGGCGCCGTGCACCTCTATCGGTTCCGGTAGTACATGTTCATTGAACATGACCTTGGTTTTATCCAAGTTCATCCGTAGGCCGATGCGTACAGAGGAGTCAGCCAGGTCATTCAGCATTCGTTGCAGGTCCTGCAGCGTTTCCGTCATGATGACAATGTCATCTGCAAATCGCAAGTGAGAGATGTATTCACCATTGACGTTGATGCCCCGCCCTTTCCAGTGCAGCGTCTTGAACATATCCTCCATTGCATTTGTGAATAGTTTCGGGGAAATAACGTCCCCTTGCCTCACTCCTCGATCCAAGAGACATCTCATCACTTGGATATATCGCCAATCTACTTGGCATCGCTGCAGCGACTTTAGAACGGACCAGATTTCAATCGAGTCAAAGGCCTTCTCATAGTCCACGAATGCTAGACACATGGGCTGATTATACTCCTGGGTCTTTTGTATAATCTGCCGCACTGTGTGGATGTGGTCTACGGTGCCATATCCGCTCCGAAATCCAGCCAGTTCCGGTGGTTGGAATTCGTCAAGTCTTCGCGCAAGGCGGTTCGTGATGACTCTTGAAAACAGCTTATAGACGTGGCTTAGAAGGGAAATAGGTCGGTAGTTCTTCAGCCGGGTCTTATCTCCCTTTTTGAAGAACAAGACGACTACACTTCTACTCCACGCCTCCGGAGTTCTCCCTTCAAACAGGACAGCATTAAAGAGCTTTTGGAGCTCCCTCAGTACGGGTTTACCTCCAGCTTTTAACAGCTCTGTTGTAACGCCATCCTCTCCAGGGGCTTTTCCATTTTTTAGCTGTCTAAGTGCCAGCACGATTTCGTCAATGTTGACTTCTGGCAGGTCTTCGGTGTAGTGGCGTGTTAGAGTGGCTCTAGGACCCTCATTTTCAGGATCAGGTCTAGATGCATGCGAAGCGTATAACCGGCCATAGAAGCCTTCCACTTCGGAGAGGGCTGCCGGCTTCGAAGAAACGACTTCTCCACTTGCTGTGGTCAACTTCGTCAGGTGGCTTCTTCCAAGAGATTGTACGAACTACTATGATTTCTGCTTCCAAATCCATGGGATCCTACTACCAATTCCCTGCAATTGTGTACTACCACTTTAGCGTTGAAGTCCCCCATAACAACGTTGTAGTGGGTCTTAGTCGTGGAGTGTAGGGCCCTCGATATGTCATCGAACATATCCTCCACTTCGTCGTCTGGATGTGCCGAGGTCGGTGCGTACACTTGCACCACCTTGAGGCTATACCTCTCGGTGAGCTTGATAATGAGGTACGCTACCCTGTTCGACACGCTAGACATTTCCACAACGTTGTCAGAAAGGGACTTATTTACCAGAAACCCAACACCACCTTGGGATTTTTAGTCTCCCTCGCGGAAGCACATAAGGTGACCTGACTCGAGGGTTATGATGTCCTCTCCCTCTCTTCGGACTTCACTTAACCCGAGGATATGCCACCTAATCTTCCCAAGTTCCACCTCAAGTTGTGCCAGATGCGAGTCTAGCCGTAGCGTGCGTCCGTTATACGTCGCCAGGGTCAGTCGGTTGTGGTGACCTTCCGTAGCCCGGAAATTCTACAGCACCCCTCGCCACGCCGTTACCGTGGACGCCACCATGTCCAGGAATAGTGTGACTGCCGGGAACTGGGGGCTGTGGCCTAAGTGCTTCGTGCATTTGGGGTAATGGCCATAATCGCCACGCTGGGCAGGCGGGTTGGCGATCGCAGGGCGTAGCTCTCGCATCAGTGACGCTGCTGCCCGTCACTGACCTATTACTTTAGCTACGCCTTAAATTGGGATGGTTATACCACCACCAGCCGGTCGCCAGAGCCTCGTTTGTTGTACAGCAGGATGTACAGCGTGCAGGTGAGGTTGGCTTGGAGCGAATAACTTTTCCAAAACGAAGTTTTCCTAGAACGGTATTCATGAGCCTTTGAAAGACTGATGGTGCATTGCAAAGCCCAAATGGCATCCTTTTATATTCAAAATGACCATCAGGGGTTACGAAAGCAGTTTTAGAAATGGAATTCTTACCAACCTTTACTTGATAGTATCCACATTTTAAATCAAGTGATGTATAGTATTTGCATCCTCTTAATTTATCTATAAGATCTTCTACAACAGGTATTGGATATTTTTCTTTGACCGTAACTTTGTTAAGAGACCTGTAATCTATACACATACGGTGTTCACCAGAAGGTTTATTAACTAAGATCACTGGACTAGCATAGGCTGAATTGCTTTCCTGTATAATATCATGTTTTAATAGGTCATCAATGATCTCACGGGTGGCTACTTTCTCAGATTCTGACATACGATATGGTCTGTGACAGAGAGGCTTATTAGTTAATAATTCAATATCTAATTCGATACAAGATGTTTGTCGTAGCGTATACAAATTATTTGATACAACTCGAGGAAATTTTGAAAATATTTCTTTTATTAAAGTATCACAATTATTGAAATCTGATTCCAATACGTGCGGTTCATTGCTCACAGCCCGAAATGATAAATTATCTCTTATACGTAAATACATAATCCGATTGTTCTCAGTAAAATTCCTACCTATCAGAATAGGGCAACCTGATAGTTCATCAAAAATATAGAAAACAGTATTAAGCTCGGCTGTATCAAGTACCATCAAGTGTGCTTCTATACCATGCGTAACTTGCGAACAAGAATCTACTTTAAAACCCGTCAACATAATTGGTGCATTTAATCGAAACAAATTGAGTTTAAATTCCCGCGCTAGAGTACTTGTAATAAGCGAACAACTACTTTCCATATCAATGAAAGCCTTTCATTCATATCCATTTATCTTAACATTCTTATAAAATTTATCCTTAGAATTTGGTACCGTAATCAACTTAACCTCAATATCTTTTTCGACTTTACCTTTAATCTTAGATCTACATGCAAGTTCTAAATTATCAAATCGATTACATGAACTACATTTAACATTATCCTTATGATTGCAGTTAGTCTTTTTATGACCTGGTTCGCCACGTCGAAAGCATGTAACGTTGGTTTATTAGCGTTTGAAAAACTATTCATTGAATAAGAACTTGGGGTAACTTCAGACTTTTTATCTAAATATATAAGATGGTAACCGAGTGCTATTTTTACTCTGAGAACTGTTTGATTTTTGAATATGTTTTTGTTCAGGTTCAGAATAAACTTTACCATGTAAAAATGATGCCAAGTCATCACAGTATTTAAAGTTACCAGCTTCGGCAGCTGTGGCTATATTTTTATCCCCAATAGAGCCTACAATGATCGAGATAATGTCTTGATCAGATATTGATAACCTCATTTTATCAATCCTACCTCTTTGTAAAAAGTAAAATTCATACAATGACTGCCCTTGGTAGGTTTCGCTTGGACTAATTCTCTAAGTAGACTAAACATACCTATTACGTTTAGTTTGGAATGTATCTATGAGTGTGTTTCGCCAGTCTTTCCATGTCCAAACTGTCCATCGAGTTTGATTTTTCTGAAGCGAGTCATACCAGGTTTTTGCGGTATTACGTAATTTTTGTAATGCTTGGTATTTTAAAACACGATCAGACCATTCAAAAGCATGTCCATTGGCTTCCACTACATTAACCCACGTTTGGATATCATCCACCAATGGATCAAACTCGGGAATTATAGATGACAAAATAACATTTTGGCTTACTACGGGAGACGCACGCCTGGTGCGTCTCACTTTCCTTCTATGCCTCTGTCCATCCGAGCTGGAAAATGATGACGACGATGTCGAGGATGACGTCTAAGCAAAAGCAAGCGTAGAAGTTCCATTTCTAGCTCTTGCTAGAAATGGAACTTCTACGCTTGCTTTGTTTGGCTCGAATTCTCTTTCGGCTTCGCGGCATACTTTGGCGTATCTTTTTACCACTTTTGATGTAAAACAAAGGCCGTACTTATCTAAACACTTTTAATGTCCACACTAAATCACAATAGATCACAATATAGATGTTAACTGTTCGAATTTCAAAACTCCACTAGCTCACAATTTGAAAATGATTAAACAGCTAAAATGTCGCCCCTCACATGGACGGTTATATTTCAAACCGTCAAGATGGCGTGACGACACTTCTGTATCGAACGATATCTAGTGTTGCCAACCTACAAAATCATTTTATTAACGTCTAAATTATCTAAATCAAAACAGCGATTATTTTAAAATACTATTAAGTTATTGCGAGTACGGACGGCGACAACAATTTAGTAGCTATTTGTTTTTAAACGTACATGTACTCATTTCATTTTTTCTGTTTTGTCGAAAATAAATTATTTTTTCTTTCTTTCTTTAACTTAGGCTACTTTTATCATCACTACACAGTAATTATTAGTGAATGAAAACATGCATGTGTGTGTGTATGTCATTAATATTGCACAGTATCGGCGTGTGCGCGCGGTCGCTATTTCTTTACTGCTCTTTACTGGGTCTATCTTGCTTTCGCACGATTGCAAATGAGATAGCATACATTTTCGCTACGCCCATCAACTACTTCGCGCCGCCGACTAGGGTGCTCTTAAACGATACATGCAAAAAAGTAGAGTCACCAAATTCTGAGGTATGTGGTAAGATTGATGATGTCCAACACTTGCTAATTGAATGTGAAAAGAACCAGATTAAAGATTAAAGATTTCTTTATTTTGTATAAAACATGAGTATACAGTACAAGATATAACACTTGCATGCAAGGTGTTATTTTTGTGTATGTGCTACATATTTTGCCATTGTAGGCATACAAAAAGGCAATGGTAAATGTTGTAAATGACATGCATGACAAATCTTATTATATCATAAATTAGCATAGAACATTTATTAATAACATAATATAAATATAAAATAACATTATTAAATTTAGAAATAGAAAAAAAATTAAAAAACAAAAAAAAATCATTATTATGATATAAAGACCTCGTAAAATTAAATAAAAAAAATAAATGAGACTATAAAATAATTTAGAATATCATTATTAAATTATAAAGACATGTCAAATAGGAAAAATAAATTAGAAAAATATTTAAATTATAAATTATAAACACAAGTCACATAGTAAAGTGATATTGTAAAATTATAGTGAACATTTAGAAATTAATATCATATGCTTACAAATTAGAGGTATACGAAATGTCATAATCATGGTTGTAGGTTCTGGGGTAGGTACACACTAGTAATTATATTAAGTTGAATCGGTCAATCAGTGACAGTGTAGAAACTTTTATCGATTAGGTATAGTTTTAGCTGGCGTTTGAACTGTTTAATATTTAATTGTTTAATATTGTTCGGTATTTTGTGCCATGCAATGTTTATTTTTAATGTAGTACGAGATTTCACTACACATAATCGCTCACCATTACGCCGATTACGTAGGTTTACTTCCGACCATTTCGTTAAAGGATGGGGATTTAATTTTACAAAAAGTGCTACTTCATATATATAAAGAGAGGGAACCGATAAAAGTTTATGTATGGCAAAGTATGGCTTACAGCTGTCACGAACATAGCTCTGATGTATCTCTTTTGGGGCTTGAAGACCAGTAACTTATAAGTAGAATTGCCCCAAAATATGATACCAAACCTTAGAATAGAACCCACCATGCCATGGTATGCTGTTAGAAGAGAATCAATACCCGTAATCGCAGAAAGTTGATATAAAGCATAGACCATCACGTTGATTCTTTTGGCTAATTGTTCCGTATGATGTTTCCAATTAAGGTTTCTGTCAATTGTTATACCAAGAAATTTGGTTGTTTCTACTTTCATTATTTCAGTTTTTTGATAGATAACATTGATATTGGGTGGTTCTAGGCGCTGGCTAAAGATAGAAAGCGTTAGTTTTCTGAATATTAATTAGTAGATGATTATTATTCCTCATATCAACACATATGATGGCCCACTGCTGGGCACGTGTCTCCCCAGTAGAACCTACTAGTATGTAGATCCTGGGGGTAATTGCCATAATCGCCACGCTTGGCGAGCGGGTTGGCGATCGCAGTAAGACTTTAAGTACGCAGAGGACGCTGCTGCCCGTCCTCCGGTGTGAAATCCCTTAGTCGCCTTGACGACACCCACGGGAAGAGACGGGGTGGTACTATTCTTAAGCCGGTACCACACGGCAAGATTATTATTCATCCACGTAATAATCGAATCTAGAGTTACATTAATCTGCTTTTCGAAGACGGCCTTGTCGGCAGATGCATGTACACTGACTGTGCTGTCATCTGCAAAGAGTGTCATCGGATATTTTGTTACCCTTGGCAGATCATTTATGTGCAGTATAAACAAGAGTGGGCTAATATTTTTACAATTTTACTTTTTCTTCGAAATACGTTATTGCAGACTTTAAATATATTTTTAAAACCCTAAAAATGTATAATCGCTATTATTAAATTATGTTGCGAAAAAAAATGTATCAATCCCTAGCTCGTCAATAAAACTGCGACAAGAGGACGATCGTCGTCGAGCATATAGATACTTGGGCATAGCTTTTTGGGTTTCGTCGACGAATAGATACGCCTAGCCTAGAAATTTAGGTTATGGGCATAGCATAGCCGATAAACGTTGATAATAATTGTTGAGCCTATGCTGCGGCTTCACTATTGCCATATATGTACATATAATTTAGGCACAGTAACTTCAATATTTGTAGTTTCCTCATATTTTCGCGCTAAATATAGTAGGTTTTAAATTTACCAGTCAAAATCGAGGCTTTAAGCTAGGCTACATTTTAATCGAAATACAACAAACTCGATGTTGAGTAGTTCTGTGGTCTCTCGTTCAGCCTTACGCGCTAGTTTAGCATAGCACCTTAGTCGCCTTTACGACATCCACGAGAATATATGAAGTAGCACTATTCTTAGCCGGTACCACAGGGCCATGGTCAAGACTTAAATAACAAAATAAATATTTTTAGGGGATTTATTTTTAGTTATAAATATTATATTAGGTACTTCATACATGTAACAGAAGCTGATTTATTTTTAGCAAACATCTACGTGTGGCAGGTATTTAAAAATTTTAAGGTTTCTGAGAAACTTAACCAAAAGAAAATAAAATCAAACATAAGTTAACAAAATTACGTTTTAATACCTACTGAACCGTAAATTATCAAAATTCGGATTCCGTACTTTTAAAAAATTTACAGTTCAGTAGATATTGAAATATATAGATAAACTCCATATTAGTAAGTTACTCGATATTTAGCATTTTTCTATAAAGTAGTCGGCTCCGTTGCTCTAAATTTATTTATTTAGGAATGTCCAGAAGTACAAATAACTTGGCCACCCTATTTAAGAAAGATAACCCCTATTTAGAAAGAGATGGATAGGACAACAATATTTTCAAGGTCATATCGTTTCATTTTTATTATTCGGCCAGCATGTGGCCTCCATTATTTACTCTATTTCCATGGGGTGTAATAACAGTCTGGTGTATTATTTTGGACAGAATTCATTCTTTTTATTTCGAGAGATTTGAGTTTTTTTTTTTATTAGGTCACCCGGGTTTATCATTAAAAAGTATCCTGAATTTCGATGACTTGTATAAATGTCACATGGATTTAATCCATCAAACAAAAACGTCATAATTATTTTGACGTCTCTACTATGAAATAGACTATATTTTATGAAAATATACGGAGATATTACACAATAAATTAGTTAACGCAAACTATGCTAGCAATGTGTTTAATATCAAATGAATACGCTAATTAAGCCCTTTCATTTCATACCACACATAGCACACGTAAATATAAAAAAAAAAATAACCTACTTACATATAGCACAATTTTTATGACAATCATAATGGAAGAAAATGTTGCCTATGTCACCAGCGCTATAATAATAAATCAATTGACACCTTGTTCATCGAAATCGGATAAGTATCTTAGGCGCTGCAGTGGAACATACAAACATATACCTAGTCTGGCCATAAATACTGTTACAATTAAAAATAAGAAAGATATTACATTTGAATTTGGAATCTGTCATTTTTATACGATTGTTCATTGTATTTTCTAATTTTGGCGCCAATACATTGTACAATATTTTGCTATATTAAAATGGAGTGGGGTGATAAAGAAAACCGAATCGCTGTGATTGCATTACACAAAGTTGGTATGGAGCCGAATGTAATTTTTAAAACTCTCCATACGCTTGGTATTAGTCAAATGTTTGTGTACCGGGCTATTAATAGGTACAATGAGACCTTCTCTGTTTGTGACAGAAAAAGATCTGGCCGTCCACGTAGTGTTCGTACGAAAATGGTGGTCAAAGCAGTAAGGGAAAGAATTCGAAGAAATCCTGTCCGAAAGCAAAAGATTTTATCTCGGGAGATGAAGATAGCACCCAGAACCATGTCACGCATTTTAAAAGATGACTTAGGACTTGCAGCCTATAAGAGACGCACTGGTCATTTTTTAACTGATAATTTAAAAAAGAATAGGGTGGTAAAATCGAAGCAACTACTGAAGCGGTACGCAAAGGGAGGTCACAGAAAAATTTTGTTTACGGATGAGAAAATCTTTACAGTTGAGCAACATTTTAACAAACAAAATGACCGTATTTATGCTCAAAGCTCTAAGGAAGCTTCCCAATTAGTCGACAGAGTGCAACGTGGGCATTATCCGACTTCAGTGATGGTTTGGTGGGGTGTTAGCTATGAAGGAGTGACTGAGCCATATTTTTGTGAAAAAGGTATCAAAACATCGGCACAAGTGTATCAAGATACCATTCTTGAGAAGGTAGTTAAACCCCTTAACAACACCATGTTCAATAACCAAGTATGGTCCTTCCAACAAGACTCAGCGCCGGGTCATAAAGCTCGGTCCACGCAGTCTTGGTTGGAAGTGAACGTTTCGGACTTCATCAGAGCTGAAGACTGGCCGTCGTCTAGTCCCGATCTTAATCCGCTGGATTATGATTTATGGTCAGTTTTAGAGAGTATGGCTTGCTCTAAACGCCATGATAATTTGGAGTCCCTAAAACAATCCATACGATTGGCAGTGAAGAATTTTCCCATGGAAAGAGTGCGTGCTTCTATTGATAACTGGCCTCAACGTTTAAAGGACTGTGTTGCAGCCAATGGAGACCACTTCGAATAAGCTTTTTATATTTTGAATTGTTTTTTATTTATGTATTAAACTAACACACTGTAAAAGTAATAAATATTATTTGCAATAAAAAAAAATGTTTTTTCTTCGTAACAATATTTATGGCTAGACTAGGTATATAGACATTACCCTTCCTTTTTGGCTTCGGCATAGTCGGGTAATAACACATGGCCTTATCACAATTTTAGAAACACTCACTCAAGGGAAGCAAATATACTTTAGACGAGTTGCAGTTGCAGCAACAAAGAAGTTTGGGTTTGAGTATATCCTATATCTTTTCATAAAGAGAGTATTTTTTACGAAACGGTCACTCCCAAAGATATTTGTTTTATCTTTATTTATTCACTGTATACTCAATGTTTACAATGAAAATTATAACAAGTAATATTTTTTTAATATGTTGATTTTTTATCTAAAATTATGTAAGGTTTCCAAATGGTTTCATAAAAAAAATTAACAAAGTACCTGTCTCAAAAATGGTTTCCACTGAACTGATCTCTTTTTACTCTCATTTGTTTCAGTGTTATTTGTTACTTCCGAATATTCACAATTTTGCATGTTTTTTTTTTGTAATTCTTTGTAGTTTTGTTACAGAATCAAAACTCTGTTCATTCGCGTAAACACAGTTCTCACAACTCAAAATCACCTTCAAAAGAGCACCTTCTAGATTGCACTTATTCATAATTTTCCGGTAAAATACGAGTACGTGTGACGACAAGCGACACGTACACGATTAATTAATTATTTTTGTAACCTATTGTTTTCGAAAAATAATATATTTGTGTTGTAAATGGACGCCAACCTAGCATATATTGTGAATTTCCATTGTGTTTAGAAAGGAAATATTCGTGATCGCATGAGAAACGACAATGCCGATTAAAAAGCCGCTCAGTAAAAGTATTCAATGATTGCAGTAATTTTTATAGGCATTTCTTGCCAAAGACTTTACAAATACAAAAAAAAAAAAATTTGAATCCAGACTCAGGAATCGAACCCGAGCTTTGGCCCCGGTTTGGCTACGGAAGTCTCGGGTTCGATTCCTGAGTCTGGATTCAAATTTTTCTATCTTTCAAAAATGCAATTATTGTATTCAATGATTCTTTTACTGAATGACTTTTTAAACCGGTGGCTACACAATATAAATAATATAGTTGTACGATTGCCACAAAATTCGACTTTGGCGGAAATGTCTCGGTGCCGGAATTGGTAACAACATAGGGCCGGTACTCCTAAGGTTACGGGTTCTAGTTCCGACTACATACATTAAAATTTATATTTATGGTTGTACTTAATCCCAAATAACATCAGGTACGAGTATCTGTAAGTAGTTTGCATTTTACTAGGTGAATATTGTTGTCACAGTTTGATAATGTTACTTAGGTACTAGTTAAGAAAACGATTTACTTTTGTAAGTAAAGATTCTGCGTGATTAATTATGGCCATTCTTTTCTTTCCTTTGAAAAACATGTATACTTATTCATTAAGTAGCAGTAAATTGGCCAATATTTAAGCACATAAAGTTTTTACATCGTAAGTGGATGCTCCTATGTTGTGCCCATTGAGGCTGATGTATCCGATCTCGTGTACTCTTCTAATATTATTGACCTCTTTTTTTGCATCAGTCCTCTAATATGGTGTATAATATAATGGTGGCAGCACCTTACCTGCATATACAGTTTATAAACAGAGAAACATTGTAAACATTGGCAATTTGAAAAGAGTGGCCACGAGTTTTTATTGCCTGTTCTTTTCTCGGGCTTTACCTATTGTTTGCGAACAGGCATTACCAGTAAATGTAGAATCGACTTTTCACAAGTGTAGTATTTTGCTTCCTAAGTGAATAAATGATTTTTATTATTATTATTTATTATAGTTTTTAAAAGACAACTCACGCATTATAGTACATGATCTGTGCCATCATTATAAAAATAAGAATTCATAATAAGAGCATGTCGGATAGTTGTGTAAGATTATACAGCTGTTTCTACAAAAAAATGCACTACATACAAAAAAATACGATGTGAAATGTGCACCAGTATAAGAGAGTATCTTCATGGTACTTACGTCCTTTTGTTGAGAAGCGCAATTTTTCTTGGTAGTACACAACTGTTTTACTACTAAGTAGTACAAAATTGTCCAAAGTTTACTGGAGCTACCTTATTATTGTGATAATCTCTAGATCGATTTTGCTCATATCTTTCTTATTGTGTGCACAATTTTAACTTAATTTTGTTTATTTATGTTTAAGAAACAGATTATATCAGGTGTGAGTTAGAAGTTACGTTTTAAGTTAAATAAGGTATTAATTAATAATAAGGGTATCCATAGGAAATCCATAAAATAAAATGAAGAAAGAAATTTTTAAAATAAATATCATTAATATGACATAAAATTAAATACAATTACACGTAAATAACATGTCTGATTCACACCATCAAATATTTTAACCTATCAATCAAGGTAAGCAGTTTCGGTAAACCAAAAATCACTGAGACAATAATTGCTTAGTCTCGCGTATGAAGTCGGGGGTAAAATGAAATGCTTGTACATAACACCAAAATTAACTAAAACGCAGTGTCACTCATTGTAAGTTTTTGATTAAAATCGGTTAATAATACGAACTACGGGTGCGGTGTCAAAGGGAAATATCCCAAACCCATAACCAAGTGTTAATGCACTTAAAAAAATCAACAGCTAAACCGATTAGACTTTATTACCGATTTACGGTAGATAATCTAAAATTGAAAAATTGAGAAATAAAATATTTTCCTAAAAAAAATACCGAAAACAAAATAGGTATGTACCTAACAAAAACTGGACAAGAGCATGTCTGACCATGCCCAGTAGGGTTTCACTGAATGTTTTACTGGCTTGGCCTAGTGGTTTTATTTTATTTTGGTACAGTATTTTTTTTCGGGTGTTATAGAAAGTTTTCTTTTATTCATGCCTTCGGTAATGATTAGTTTGTCATATTTGATGGTGGCTTTGTTTCTTTTTTCTCTCTACTTTTAGCTGTTCTTTTAATTCTTTCCTCTTTTGTAGGATGTGTTTTGGATAGTCCGTTTGAATGTAATATGAAGTATCTTTCAGTATCTGTTTTTGCTTAAGAATTTTTATATTTATTCTTAGCGTTGAAAAAGTCACAACTATTGGCCGTGGTTTGTTGCCTTTCTTTCTTAGTCTTCTTGCTTCTTGTATATTCAAGTATTTTAATCTAATAGAAAAGTATTGTTCTATCCATTTCATAATGTTGTTTTCTAGGTTTTCATATGACGATTCTGTTTCTTCGCTACCGAAAAAAACTAAATTTCTCTGTCTTGCCTGTATTTCCATGAAGTAGATTCTTTTCCATAAAGTAGTCCCATATAGAGAATTTTTCTTCTAACATAATATTAATATTCTGTGTAACCTGTTCAGTCACCTTTTCTCCACTTTCCCGAATTGTTGTTTTCTGCACATTTACTTCAGTTTCACTTTCGGTTTTATAAATAACACCCAGACACAGAAAAAACCACCGTGCTCATCACACAAGGTTTTATCGTGGGTGGGGATCAAACCCACGACCTCTTGCGTAGCAGTCGGATGACGTATAATTTACTAAAATCGATTGAGCCGTTGACGAGTTATAAGCGGACATACATACGTACGCGTCAAACACATGACCCTCCTCCACAGTTGGGTAAAAATGCATTATTTTAGAACAAATTTCATTATCATAAAAAAGTTGATAGTTCGTTGATAGTTCTGTGATAGTTAGTTGTCAACCATAAGCTACCTATATTTACATTTACCTTTCTGATTCTGAACAGACTGGCCTGTTGGTCTAGTGGTTAGTGACCCTGACTGCTAAGCGGAGGTCGAGGGATCGATGCCCACCCAGAATAAAACTTTGTGTGATGAGCATGATGATTTATTCAGGGTCCGGGTGTAATTTATCTATAATATGTATTAATTTAGAAATATATAAGTATGTATATCAATGGTCCAGTTGCCATAGTACAAGCTCTGCTTATTTTGGGTTCAGATGACATTGTGTGAGTTGTCCCAAGATATTATTATTACTATTATATTAAACTATTTTCAGGTATGAACCAAGAATAACGTTGTATATTATCATATTTTATGTATCTCTACTTTTATCCGTAAATATATTTTAGATAGTTGTCTGTATATGTATACTAGCTTTTAGATAGTTGTCTGTATGTATACTAGCTTTCGCCCACGTAGATGTCGGTTATCGCGATAAAAACTATGCTATGTCCTTCCCCGGGACTCAAACTATTTTCATACGAAATTTCATCTAAATCGGTTTGCTGCTTCAGCGTGAAAGCGTAACAGACAGACAGACAGAGTTACTTTCACATTTATAATATTATATAGTATAGTATAAGTATGAATAGTATGAATTATGTAGTCAATTTAGGTGAATATTGAAGAAAATAATATACTAAGAACATAAACCAGCTAGTATTATGAGTCTATCAGTGATTAGGTTATTATACAGTAGATGAATATTTAAATGATAAAGAAAAATGGATCTAGTTGCTTGCTCCTTGTTACTTTAATATGCTTGAGTAAATTTTGTTGTCACTTTGTTTTAATTGTCACATTGATTGAGAGCATAATTTGACTTTTGTAAATTAAGATTCTGCGTGACGAATAAAGGATATTTTATTCTTCCTTTAGATATCAGAATTAAAATTTTATATTTCATCATTCGTTACAAGTATTTTGGCCAATATTTAAGCACATATAGTTTTTACCTTTATTGTTAGTAGATGCTCCTACTATATTGTACCCACTAAGGCTGATTTTGGTTTATCTCATGTTTCAATTTGTTGATAATACAATTTATCTTTACTTTTTGTTATAATTAGTCGCAGCTGCACCTTACCCCCATATCAAGTTTAGAAACATTCAAACATTGTCAAATGGGCAATTTGAAAAGAGTGGCCGCGAGTTTTTATTGCCAGGTTCTTTTCTCCGGCTTTACCTATTGTTTGTGAACTTGGCATTACATGTACATGTAGAATCCCGACGTTCAAGACGTAACAAGAGTTGTTTTGCATCCTAAGTGAAAAAAAAAATGTAAAAAAATGTAAATAATATCATGTTTTGTAATTTTATTAATTTCAGGTTCAAATAACGTTTTGTTTATTTATTGTTACTTTTTGGATTGTTGTATATGGCAGCGCCCGCAAAAGCAAAAAGGGGGCCTACGAGAACATCAGTGTTACATTTTTCGGACTGGCAACAATAGCTGACGTAGGTCCTATTTATCCGGCGCCAAATCACAATTTATGTAGGTACTTGTTTAAAGATTTTTTATGTGTTAGTGCACTGCGACAAATAAAAAATATATATATTATTTTTATTTCTAAGTTTTTATGAATTTTAATTTTAATAAAAATTACATCGTAGACAATTTATTTCCAGAGCCAAAAACATCCTTATAACATAATTAACTTATAGCGTTTCTTATTTTTATGGATTGTCTATTAAATAAGAATTGTATTACTACTTAAGTAAATGTCTTATCTCTTTTAAATAAGAAGCAGCGACATGTGTATGTCAAATTGATTTCACACACGTGATTCTAGCTTTTTAGCAGATAATAGACGTTTGCAAATTATACTTTCAATAAACTGTAAGCATCACGTGTTGAGTCGGTACTTGGCTACCGTAACGGCCTGGTCACGACTTCGGTCTTAGAGGTGCGCGGCGCGGCGAGCGGGGCGGCGTCGGTAAGCGGTGCGTTTTGCACGCCACGAACCCTCAGTAGCGGTTAGTTGCAGCGGCAGCGGTTGACGTATTTGGGTAGTCATAACGTTATCAAAATTATCCCTTCTCTGCTTAGAAAGCAGTACATTTTTAAAACTTACCAACTATCTACCTACATTACGTAATCATACCAGTAGTTTCGTCAACATAATTAGTAGCTTCGTTTGGTGGGTACCTACTGTGTTTCTGTGTTGTCAATTTAAATTAAACTTACCATCATATTCCAGAAAACAATGTTTAATTTATTTCCCCAACCTTTTTATAATGTTCTGATAATTATGTTGAGAATGTGTGTATAACATCCTTATAAGGCTGTCGATTTAAAATTTCGGTGATAAATGCCTCGGTATCCATTACCGCCACAAAATCGTCTAAACTTTTTTGTTTTTAGCTACGCCGCTGAGTACGTCATCCCTACACCGCTGTCCGCGCCGCTGTTTCGTGGCGTCGCACTCATTCGCTTGTACTTTTGTTCCTGCCACTGTCGGCACCGCGCGCCGCTGTAGTGATTCGCTCGGATAAAACCGCGCGCGTTTTCGCTACGAGCGGCGTCTCGTGGCGTGCTTCAAACGTTTTCATATTTTTGATTTAACCGCTCGCCGCCCCGCGCCTAGCTACTGCTCACAGCGGCAAGGTCGTGAACGGGCCTTAAAACAATTTATTTACGAGTCTACTATTTCATTGCTAACGGAACAACAGTGAGAAACGGCAAACTTGTACATTTGTTAAAAAAAACTTTTGAGAGATTGTGTTACTTTATTTTTCTCTAAATTGTGTAAAACATAAATAAGCTGAAATGGATTGCGAATACACAAAAATAATAGACAATAATAAAAGAAAAAGTCAATGGAAGCCGTTTTGGAGACAGGTACTTGTGTGTGAATATAAAATTAAATATTTCTCGTCATATATATATTAAAAAAAATTAATAGGTAAATTCTTAGACTAGCAAGCCAAGTCTGCGAAGCATAGGTACTGGCGCTATGTTACTTCCCGTATCGCAGGAAAAGGTGCGATTCTTAAGACCTGGCCAATATCTTTATTATAATATTGTCTTAGTATTTTTTACTAAAATACTTGACCATGTTTGAGTTAATCAGACAACAAAGTTAACAATGTACTGTTAATATATATTTTCATTTTTAATAAATGCTCTTCGTATTTTACTCTAATCTGGCGTTTTCCTAACATCATATTGTGCTCTTTTTGTCGAAGACGAATTTCTTGGTAAATACATCTTCCCAAATATGCACTCTGGCCTTTTGCTTTTAAATAATTATAATCATTTATAGTAGAACCTTATATTCATGACAGCATGACGTAACTGCTATAGAGAGAAAAGTAGTATTATTAAATTTAAGGTACTAAGTAATTAGATTTAAATAACAGACATACTAAATTTACAAATATTTTATAAAACTTTATAAACCCTGTCGGGTACAGTACCTACAAATGACAAAACGTACGAGATGCTTGTTTGTCCAGTCGTCAAAATGTACAAAAGTTAAAAAGTACACAAATATGTTAATGTTAAAATAAATAAATGACTAAACATTAACATGTTATAAATCGCAAGCGTCAAACCGTATTAATGCCAAAATGTTCAAAGTGCTTGATTCCCGTGTCAAAATGTACAAATGTTAAACTTCAAGTTCTCGATTCTGCCATTGTGCGACAGATGCGTATTTTGAACTTCTCCATGCAGTGCGGAAGCTTGACATATGCATACATATGCTTAGCTTGACCTAGGGAACACCCACGAGCGCTAGCCTTTGTTACAGAATTGGAAAGTAGATGCCATTAGAGCCGTCTTTCCTCGCTATACGTAACTTACATATCACAGAATTCATGTTAGGTACAACGTATCTAATATAAAATATCTTTGTTACCTATATATATTTTTAGTCATCTAATTAAAATCTTCTTACATTAGCTAAACCCTTCAAATAAGAGATAGGAACTCCTTGAAAGAAATGCGTCACGATGTAATATAATTTGAAATGATAGAAGTGTTTGATAGATTTTATTGCTTTTAATTTACAAAGTATAAACACGATATTTAAAAACTACTCTAAATTACATCTATAATAATACAATATATACAAGATATTTACAAAAAAAAATAATTGAAAAGTGAGGATACAAAACCGTTAAGGCGTCAAAGAATTCCTCCCCATTGATGTCAACTGGTAACGTTCCCAGAAGGCAGCATTGCCACGTTGGCTGGCAATGCTAATTCTTTGTGCAAAGAATAGTCCAGCCTCCTAGTCCCGGGAAGCAGTAATGAGGCGTCGCGAAATTTCCTTAAAAAGTTGGCGCGCATTTGGGCCCCACGGCCCAACCGTCTCAACCCCAAACGCTCAAATATATAATCTCCAACCAGATTACTATATTTGCGCCATTTGAGTTTCTCAGCAGATGCAGCAGCAGCGCAAGCGCAGCTCGCCGTGCTTGGAAGGTGGGTAGGTGCTAAGGTATCAACGCAAGTTGCATCCCATACCAAAGGCCTACCCACCCTCTACGGCAACAATGACATACCGTCCGGCCTATTGCCGTCGCCGCGTGTCAAACCGTTGGGTTCAACAACAGCTGGCACGCCAGCGGAGACAAGAGCCCGACGGATGATGTCATTGATGCTTGCATGGCGGGGTATACGACCCGCGCTCCTGCCGCATGACAGGCCATGGTGTCCAAGACTGCACACGGCTTCTCCACAGTAACATCAAACAAACGAAGGCATTATTTGAAATTAGATCGATTTAATTGTCATTTCGTTTCAATTATTTCAATGATTGTGTGAAAATGAACGAATATAAATCAATAACTTTTAGTAAAAATCAAAAAGGAAGAGATACGATACTGACCGACTGCACAGATTCAATTTTCGTCATGAAAATAAGGACACAACGCTATGGCAATGCGTCAATCGAAACTCTTGTGCCGCATCTCTAACACTCAGTAACGATAAAATACATGTGGTACGAGCAGGTCACCACACCTGTACACCACCATCTAAATCGATCAATAAAATCATCAAGCTTTTCAAAATTGCAAAAAAAATTGTGTTAAAATTATAATTCAGTAAAGGAAATATTCGAAGAGTATTTTCAAAATAAAGAAAATGATGATGATTCAGACGTGTCTGATCTTTCGCCAACATTTAATATAAAGAAGCGATCGCTGTATAGAGCGAGAAAAGACTTCTTAGATGTAAAATCAACTACATTTACAAAATTGGAAGAAGTAGAATTGCCAAAGATATTAAAAGATAGTTTTCTATTGTGGGAAGATGGCACAGAGGAAAAGTCTTTGGTACAAAGTTGGGTTTAAAAACGCTAAAAAATTGTGCAAATGACCAAATAGTTTTTGGAGATGGAACGTTTATGGTGGCGCCCAATCCTTTTTAAGCAATTATTCACCATTCACTTAGATTTGTTCAGCACAAATGACGAGACAAACGTATTGCCCGTCATTTACTCTTTGCTGCCTAATAAAACCACAAACACGTATGAACGCCTCTTTACTTTTCTCCGCAACGAATTAAACATAACCATTACAACATACAAATGTGATTTTGAAAGAGCACAGATAAATGGTGTGAAGAATGTGTTTCCCAACTGCGAAATATCAGGATGTTTTTTTCACTTTAATCGAGCAATTTGAAGAAAAGGAGCTCTAAAGCTGGATGAAACTAAAGAAGGCGTTAAACTAATAAAACGGACATCTTTGTTACTTCTTTTGCCTGCACGTTTACTCTCTGAAGAATGGACTGAAATTCTTAATTACGTTTCAAAAAAAAACTTTGTCAGTTGAAAAATTTGAAAAATATTTTATAACCCAACGGTTATCCAAATCTCTGGTTGCAGAAATCAGCAATAGCGACCAGCGGCACCGCACAAACAACTGTCTGGAGGCATGGCACGGACGTCTGAAAAATAAAATGCGATTAAAACCGAACTTATATATGTTTAGACATTTGTTACGAAAAGAAAGCAAATATCAAGATTCACGCATTAAAAACCCTCATTTTGAAAAACAGAAAAGCAAGAAGTCTGACATTATATTTGATAGAAAATATAAAAGATTGTTGATTCAATTAAACGAAAAAGGGATTCCACTTAATCACTTTTTGAAGTCTATAACGCAGTTACGTGATCGATATAACAAGTTTGTTAAAGAGTAATGGGAAATTAACTTTTCAGTTAAGATTATAAAGAAGAGTACATTTATTTAAGATAAAGATACCAAAAATAATAATAAGCAATTCTTTTTGTTTTTATAATATTGAATAAAAATAATATTAAGCAATTCTTTTTGTTTTTATAATATCGAATATAAATAATATTCAGCAATTCTTTTTGTTTTTATAATATCGAATAAATAAATATATAACAAACTGTGAGTTGCGAGTAATGTTGAAAAAAAAATGTGTCTATATTTATGTCTACATTCATTCTTTGTGAACTATGTGGATATTTAAAACACTACACATACTCGTAGTGTGACACGTGACCAGGACAGTTGAATATTGCAGCATTCGTTCCATATATCATTTACACATTTTGACCATAGGGTATTCAGTCATGGAAACATTCCGACAAAAGGTCATTTTGTCTCTTGCATGTTGTACATTTTTACAAACAAGCAACTCGTACGTTTTGTCATTTTTAGGTACTGTACCCGACAGGTTATAAACATGCTTAAAGTATGGAAAACTGTTACATTTAATAAGATCACCGTATCTAGTAAGGGGAAGGGTGGACTAGGAGCAAACCAAGTCAGTTCTCCACCAAAGTATCTGAGTCGGCTGATAAAACCTACCCTCACCGAGGTCGAGCCCTCCCCCAAACCAAAATCTTGGGTTCTTCAATTTATTATTATATATGATATTTAAGCAATAACATGCTAGGGTGATGCCAAAACAACCGCAGCATGTGGTTTTCAATTATTATAATCTTGCGTCGTGCGTTTTGTTGCCATCGTTATTTTGGTATTACTAATATCACGTCATTAATTAAAACTGAATAATATATACGAGAGTATAATGGATAGCGGTAGGTGACGCAGACAGCTGGTTTAATGTTGACAGACAGAAGTAAAAAATGTCATTCAGTTTCTTAAAAAAGTTTTGTTTTTTAGTCTCAATAATAAGGTTTGTATAAAAAGCTCCATAAATTCATGAAACAAAACGCAACTAAAATCATTAATTCTTTAATTAAACTATTCCATTATCTGAGCATTAGTTAATTATTGTGGACTGGAACGCTAATGTGGCTTTGTGCAACGCAACACCTTATATTTTAACAAAATCATTAATTTTATTTCAATTAAGGATTAGTAAATGGCGACATTAAGACACTTTCTTGCAACTGACCGTAAGATATCAGAGTCCATTATGTGCAGGTTACGCAAAATATGCAGATCGCAAAATGTGTAGGTCGCAAAATGTGGAGGTCGCAAAATGTCTTTAAAGTGCTGCTCGCAGAATGTGTAGATTTCGTATTATATTTTCTCTTTTTCTTCTCACACAAAAAAGGATTTTACTTTTTGTAATTTTTAAAGCATTTTTAGGCTTATTTTATACATATAAATTAAAATATATGGAGAAAATGTTTGTCTCATTCGGGACTTGAACAACCAACTCCGGCACCGAGATATGTCCACCAAAGTTAAATTTAGCTTCCATAGGAAACGAGTTTATGGCAATAGTGACGTCATTCACGGCGCTCCTAGGGAATCTGTACGGCTTTATGAATTTTATTGCAGAAAGCATTTAAACACAGATATTTGATGACGCTGCGCCTAAACACTAATTTTTGTAATTTTTAAAGCATTTTTATGCTGATTTTTTTCATTTAAATTTTAATGCATTAAAGGAAAAATAGTCTCAGGAGGGACTTAAACCCGTATTTTGTTTACTTATGTACCTACCTTCGTAATACCGTAACCATATCTATACTAATATTATAAATGCGAAAGTTTGGATGCATGAATTGTGTTTGTTATTGTATTATTGTTGTTGGATACCTACCTACTACATTTCACAGATAAATTAATTTGTGGAAATTCTTCGTTATGACTGTAATTACTGTAATGTAATGTGTATAAAATTTGCAATTCTAGTCACATATTAGTCTTGTTACACAATTGTAGGTCTGTAACGTTATTTTGATTTGTTCAGCGTCGCCTGCGCGGCCTGATTGTTTGTCAACTTTGACAGGTTACATGACAGATATGATGGGTTGCACGTGATGCCCCTGCGCTACAATGGAATAATTCCTTGGCTCAATGTGTGTAAATGTTTTAAATTTTATATTAATATATATTTAAATTTATATAAAATATAATAATCATGTCGATAAACTTTCGTGATTTGTGCACATTATGAAATAATATATACTACGGGTCTTAATCGCGTTAATAATTTAAGGTAAAATACCTTGTTTATTGCCCGACGTTTCGACCGTATTGCAACGGCCGTGGTCACGGGTAGACTTGTTCAGCACAGCGTCGCCTTCGTGAAGCGCGGGTTTCGGAAACTACCCTCGCTTGATTTTTATCACTCACTATTACGGAACCGTCGGTACTTCGACACACAACACTAAGAACATCAGCATACCGGTGTGTAATGTTTGTTCGGCGGTGTAAACACTTGCTGATCACGGGATTTCACGATATCGATTGACGTGCTTTTTGATTTCAACCGCTTCCCTTGCCATCCTGGAGTAATAGTGACGGTCAGTGGAGAGGACCTGTGGTTTATGTAGTTCAATCCAGTGATTGGATCCAGCAAGTGCTCCGCTATTACTGACTTGTTTGTCTGTCGGTTTTTCACAGCCGCGACATGTTCCTTAACCATTTCCGCTATTGTGCGCTTGATTTGCCTGATGTAGGAACTACCACAACTGCAATCTACTATGTAGACCCCAGTTGTCTGTAGAGGAAATACATCCTTAGGAGTACGTAGGTGCTTAACTACCTTGGAATGTGAACTACATACAGTTTTAAGGGAGTATTTCTGCAGTACTGTTCCAACTTTGTCTGTCACTCCTTTTCACATTCGATAGAAAAGCTGGAGCCATGTCAGCCCCCGGTTGAGAGTCTCTCCTCTTCGTACGTCGTGTGCTTCCTCTGTATCCGTTTTGCTTTAGTACCTCCTGAAAATGTGTGAGCTCACTTTCTAAATGTTCAGGGTCACAAATATCATATGCTCTATTTGTCAGCGATGATACCACGAATTGCAGATGTCTTGGATGGTGGTGCGAGTCAGCATGTAAGAACCTGTCTGTGTGTATCGGTTTTCTGTACACAGTATGTGCCAAGGTACCATTGTCTCTAACCATTATTTTAACATCAAGAAATGATAACGATCTGTTCAACTCCATTTCAAAAGTGACCCTGATCTTAGGGTGTATCGAGTTCAAGCCTTTAGCCAATTGTTCTACTTCCTGCCTACCGCCCTTCATAATGCAGAACACGTCATCGACGTACCTCTTCCACAGTTTGACCTGGGACAATTGTAGCTCGATTGTTTCTTCAAAATGTTCCATCCAGATGTTAGCCATCACCGGCGCCATTGCCCATGACCACTTCGTCGATCTCGAGGAAGTGTTGTCCCTGGTAGATGAAGAAGTTGCCTTCCAGATAGCTTTTAAGTAAAACAATGTACTCATTGGACAGATCGTTTGCTCTCAGCTTTCTCTCGATGACCTCAAGGCAGTCCTGTATGGGAATGTTGGTGAATCTCACCATTATCATGTCTAGTTCCACTTTCATGCTCTTGATGATGTCCACAAATTGGCAAGAATCCTTTACAAACGATGTCGCTTTACCCACTAAAGGTTGCAGTATTGAAGAAAGGTGTTGCGCTAGATCGTAAGTAGGCGAGTTGATTTGGCTTACGATCGGGCGTAGTGGGACGTTACCTTTATGAACCTTTGGAAACCCATATAACTTGAGCGGCTGGACGCTCTAGGGTATAAAGAGTCGGTCATAGACATCGTTCGTGAACAGATCTTCGTGGTCCTTAATCAGTGCTTATACGTTTCGTGACTCTGGCTGTAGCATAGACTTAGGATATACTAGAAGACGAACAAAAAGCTCATTTACGTGTGACGATTTTTGATTTATCAGTGTATGCGTGAGCTAGTGACGAGATGTTTTGAAGTCGAGAAATATCGATTAGCAATGTTACAAAATATGCCTAGTATATCCTAAGTTTATACAATATGCCAGATTAAGCTAATCACCATTGTGTATTTGAATTATAGTAAAATAATTCACAAATATCACATACGATTGGCTAGTACTTAATATTGAAATATCATAAAAAAGCATAAAATTAAGTAATATTTTATGTTTATTTGAGTGGTAACTGTAGGTCCTACGACTACAAAGTTAGGTGAAATCTGTGTTTTGGCAGTCAGGATCCCATAGTAATTACCTCGCGATAACGGCCGGCAAACCTTCAGAAACATTTTTGATTATTTGTGAGCCAGTCTCTGTATTTTTGGCTGCCAAACTACGTATTTGCTTTTGTTTGTCTTCTATCTTCTGCTTTAATTTAAACCTCATCTTTTTGGCCTTAAGATGACGACGGTGGCGGAGTGATATCTCGATTTACGTACGATGGCGACGTTGCAAACCTCTCATGTTTCAATTGCACTTGTAACTAAAAAGGTTATTAAATTATTACAGTACAGGATCCTTAGTGCAAATTTTAAAATGATAGTTTTAACAAGATGTCCAACAAAAAAAGGGAGAAAACTGATGTAAAACATGCCGAATGGGTGAATATAGAAAGTTGATAAGTAAAAACTATTTTTTTACTTCAATCTTTGGGTAATTACAAAATACAGGCCCCAAAAATATGCCACACGGAGGGGAAAGTACCTTAAATATCGTACATAGAACATTTTACATAAAGAATACTTCATTTTGATTTATGAATAATTTGAGCTGCATTCAAATATTTTTAAATAACCGCCTGTCTGGACTGGGAATCGAACTCGCAAAATAGGAAAAAATAAACATTATATAGTTTTATGACATCAATCGAAAGGGTCAATCATTGTGGAACTCGGAAATTTGGAATTAGGACACTCTGTATATTTTTTTGCTATTTTTAGCAGTGCCTTGGTGCTGCCATAATTAGAAAATAAGTAGGTACTCATTATTTTATTCCCGAAATCAACATTTACCAACCGCCATTGGTAAAACCATTGTATTCTAAACTCTAACAACAAAAGCCCAAAAAAATACATTTACCTACTAATATTGATGTCCGTAAATATGTATTAAGATTTACTGAATGTGAATAGATTTAGCCAATGTCACCTATTTATTTATTTTTCTTTTTTTTATAAAAAGACGACTGCCGCACAAGGCCGGTACAAGCCCTGTGTCACGGGGGACTTTACAAACATACAAGTCACGGACACAAAGTACCTACACGCAGACTCGGAACAACAATTTGTGGATGACACAAAGACTATAGCCTTATACCTCTTGGGTAGTACATACACTCCCACCGGCCTATCGGATGATACAGCTGACCCTCGCAATTTTGTCTGCGTCAATTTTCCCTCATAATTAAATTAAAAACTTTACGATCTGTTCTCATACCTACCAAATACACAAAAAAAGAATGTTACTTACTGTTACAAAGTAGAAATCGCTCCTTTCAACAAAATTGTATTCACATTTATTAAGCTATTGCATAGCTTCAATCGCGGGCCTTGAGCGCGGGGACCGAATCCAGAAATTCCGTAACGAAAAAACCTCAAGCTTCCCACTCCGACGGGCACGGAGGTGTGGCTTGAAGGCCGTGCATCGTCTAACGTCGTTTCATTTTGTACTTATGATTCTGGCTGCAAAAATCATAATAGCGCGATTCAGACCGTCGTACATTTTGTATTGAATAGTAACAAAATTAAATACAGCGCCATCTATTGGCATTATGTTACCTATTGTCATTTTAGTCTTCCCCTTTCTTGTTGTTTCTATTATAAAGGCCACAGCAAAGGGCCACACAGGAGTTGTGGTTATGTTTTGGTTTAGGTGTTGGTTCATTTTCCAACCTATTGTGTTGTTATTGTATTATTATAAGTAGGTATACTATTTTATGTTTTGTCGCGCGGCAGTCCCCGAGTGCCACACATTTTTTTTGAATATAGATAGATATTGTGGAAGTTTTTTCGATGCCCAGTTTGGCCGGGCTATTATTCTTATCCATTTTTGTCTAACAGTAACATTTACTGATAATCTGTAGGTACAACAAATAGGTACTAATAGCCTAAAATTAAAAAAAACTGATCTATAATAATATGTCCTGTCATAAGCTAGAATTTTATTTTATCGATAAAATAACCGATAAGGGTTAGTCAAGGTGTCACTAGATGTAAACATAATAAAACAAAATTTTCCTAGAAACACTACTTCTAACGAATGAATTGCTATATTAAACCTAATAAGGTAAAGTTTAAGATTTTATTTAATGAATTTCGTATTTACTATAACGGTTTCCATAAACATAAATAAGATCTACTAAGCCAATGACAACTTACCTGTTAAATGAATGATTCCCTGGATTATTTTGATTGGTAATATCACAATCACTAGCAGAGCACGTAACCATGGTTTGAGATGTTATATTTTTGTAAAATAGTCACGATTAAGTTAAATAAACACAAATTCTGTTAGAGTTCATTACCACGCAAGGCATCTTGGAAGACCTGTCATTTAAAATGGGTCACTACTTTGTGTGATGAGCACGATGGTTTATTCTGTGTCTGGGTGTAATTTATCTATAATATGTATGTATTTAGAAATATATAAGTATGTTTATCAGTTGTCTGGTTTCCATAGTACAAGCTTTGCTTAGTTTGGGATCAGATAGCGTTGTGTGAGTTGTCCCAAGATATTATTATTATTATTAAGTATATATAATTTCATAATCATATGTTTTTTTATATAACTAATACGGCCATAAATACTGTTAAGTACATATAAACTTTAATTTTTTTCTACTTGTTAATTACTTTGAATTTGGAACGGTTTTATTATTTTTTAAAGATCTTTCGATTTCGCGCCATTTTTTTCGATTTTGCGACTAGGTATATTTATGAATACGATTTTTATAGTATTCAAATTGTTCGTAGTAGTTATCATTTTATTTTTTCTAGTTGTTTGCATAAGCGTCTTCTAGACAGTTGGAAACAAGCGAACAAACCAAGGTGACCTTGGCGGGAGCTTTGTGTGGCCCACCGTTTGTGTTTTCGTCCAAACGGTTGGAAACCACACGCAAACACGCGCGACCTTGGCGGGGCCCACCAATTGTTGGTTGCAAACCACACCAATTAAATTATTTCGTCAGTATGTACTTGCAATTTTTTAATAGGCAATTAGTACATTTTTATAAATTTAACAAAACTATAAAAGAAGGGTAGGTACTTATGTACATTTTAATAAATATCATATCAATTCTGCGGCAATTTATGTGTGCCTGTGTGGTGGTTTGGTTTGTTCTTCGGTTGGAAACGCCGACTACACGGCGACAGCAAACGGCGTGGTGTGAGAGCGCTCCCACCCGCCAAGGGCGTTGGAGGTCAAACCATAATTTGGTTTGCAACAGTCGTCTACACTGTTGGAAACCAGCAAGGTCACCTTGGCAGAAAGCCTTGTTTCCAACCGTCTAGATGGCGCTTTACTATTTAGTTTAAACTTAGTTGATGAATATAAGTTATCAAAAGTATATGTCATTTAGATATATTTTATGTAATATAATGTATTGCTGCATGTGACAGCGACAGCAAAACAAAAAGGGCCTACAAAAATATCAGCGTTGTGGTCCACAGACTACAACAATAGCTGACGTAGGTATTATTTGTTCCGCACCAATCTACTTTGTAATTTTCGTATCAACATATGTGTTTTCTTTTTCCGTTGTATCGTAGTTCAAATAATATTATTTTCTTCCTTTTCTTCTTCTTCTTCTAATCGAGCCACAATAGGTAATCGAATCTGGACGATTTTTTTTCCGTAGAATAAAATTGTTTTTCAAAATGTTTGAGCAAACAAAGTCGTGGCGCTAGTAAAAAATATATATACAGGCAGGTGATTAAGGGATAATTTATTAAATATTTTCCAAGACTGATATTACAAAGTTATGTAAAGAAGCCACTAGCGGGAGGTTATTAATATATTAAAAAATATCCTGTATTCGGAAGGCACCTATTTGATATCCCGGTTTGGCTATGGAAGTCTCGGGTTCGATTCCTGAGTCTGGATTGCAAATTTTTCTATCTTTCAAAAATGCAATTATTGTATTTGTAAAGTAATTGGCTAGAAATGCCTATAAAAATTACTTCAATATTCGGCCTGCGACATCATAATTTGTTAAAATGCTCTCTGTAATGAAGCAATAACAAAAGCCGTGATAGTTCTTTAACTACCGACTAGATGGCGCTGCGAAGGCCTAACTCGCGAGCATAAAGGGATAGAAAAATTTGAGATCTAGTAACATAGTCCAGATAGGTGGTTCGCTTCTGGCCCCGGTTTGGCTACGGAAGTCTCGGGTTCGATTCCTGAGTCTGGATTTCAAATTTTTCTATCTTTCAAAAATGCAATTATTGTATTTGTAAAGTAATTGGCAAGAAATGCCTTTAAAAATTACTTCAAGTTTATATAAGTTTATGGTACTTTATTCTCCTTACAATTTTTTTAATTTATCAATTAAAAATAAACAAACTTTAAAGTAAGTGATGTTAAATCTAAAAAATGTTCGGATTTATTCTGAATAAACGTTAGCCTGTAATACATATCACCGACACTCATCCTGTGAAACCCGGTATATATTAAATAAATTTATAAACTAAATATATAAACTTAAAATATAACTATGAACCAAAAAATATGGATCTCGGTCAGTTGCAAGAAAGTTCATTAAATAATAATGCCGGCATTAAAAATGTAATGCCGCATCAAAATCTATTTTTCTGTTGAAATTTTTGGTATTCGTATTCCTACACTGTCGTTTTCCTACCATCATATTGTGCTCTTTTTGTCGGAGACGAATTCTCTGGCTTTTTGTTTTGAAATAATTATAATAATTTTTAGGAGATCCTAATATTCAAGACAACTTGACGTAAATGCTAAAAAGATAAAAGTAGTATTATTAAATTTTAGGTACTAATTAGGTTTAAATAACAAACATACTAAATTTACAAATAAATATTTTATAAAACGTTATATACATACCTAAAGTATGGAAAACTGATACATATAAGAGGATCAGCGTATCTAGGGAGGGCAGGGCTGGACCAGGACCAAACCAAGTCAGGTCTTCACCAACGTATCTGAGTATTCCTGTGTAATATGCCGGTTCTTGATAATACTACCGACCTCGACCGAGGTCGCCCCCAAACCAAAATCTTGGGTTCTTCAACGCGTATGCTCGTAAATATTATATATGGTAATTAAGCAGTAACATGCTAGGACGAGGACAAAAACCACAGCGTGTGGTGTTCAATTATTGTTAAATAATAATCAAAAAATATACAAACTGTTCCATAAGTTCCAAGAGTTTTGCAGTTTCTTATCTTGTATAATAATTAGAGCTGCGTATTGTTGCCATCTATAATTTGGTAATTATCAATATCACGTAATTAATTTTCGTTCGTTGCGCGCGCGCTTGGCGTACGGCCGTGTCTACAACTACTAACTGTGCGATTATTCAAATACCGACGTTATCGTGATAATCTAAAAATCTGTGAAAAATGGTGCAGTGTAAAAAGTGCAGTAAGTTCATCTCGTTAGCGAAAGACGAATATGTGAAGTGTAAAGGGCCTTGTGAAGCAGTCTTTCATAAAAAGTGTGTTTCAAACAAAACATTCACAAAAGAAAAGTGTGAGGAATGTAGCACTTCGCTAAATTCGCCTGCTTTGTCAGAATCCGAAATAGCTACAACTTTAGCGGATATGAACCGGAAACTGGAAGTACTGTATAATATGGAGAAGAAGTAAGAAGTATTCTACTGTGGGGGAATGCTGCCGACATTCAAACCATTTTTGTTCTGCAGAAGAGGGCTATTCGATCAATTTACGATCTTAGTAGTAGACACTCACTTAGAGAAAAATTTAAGGAAATCAATATCATGACTGTTGCATGTCAGTATATCTATGAAAACCTTATATATGTTCACAAAAATATTGATAGTTTCTGTAAGAAATGTGATATACATAATATTAACACGCGGAACAAACATAAACTTGTTGTACCAGCGTCAAGGTTACAAAAAGTAAACAAATCATTTCGGGGCCAATGTATACGTTTCTACAATAAAATCCCTAGCGATATTCAAAAATTAAGTCGTAATAAATTTAAGTGTACCATTAAGAAAAAATTGTGTATGAAAAGTTACTACTCAATAATTGATTATATGGAAGACAAAAACGCTTGGGATTGAACTGCTTTCTCTCACAGGCTATTAAAATGTACTTTAAGATTATATGTTTAGATACATATTTACTTTGTAAGACGTGAAGTATTGTGTTTGCTGAATACGTTTATATATACTCATTTTAGAGTTACAAATAGTATTATTATTTAGTTATCCTTATTTTATAAACGATTACACTCACCAAACACAATGGTTCATTCAGTAAAATTTATTTTTGTAAGGAAAAACTTGATGATTTTAAAAGAGTGGCACATGAGTTTCTTGGCAGCTTCTTCTCATGAGCTTTACACTTGGAACTGCCACCTAACCTCATTTTGTTTTTTTTTTTCAAACTTTAAATTTTTATTATAATTTAATTCAAACAATTTTATAAAATTTTTAGTATGTTTTAATTTGACGTTTTCAAATAATCATTAACCTGATTTTACGAAATAAAGATATTTGACTTGACTTGACTTGACTTGAAGTTAAGCGAGCTGACAGAGCTGGTAGATTTCGTGTCTGAGAAATATGATAAACTACATGAGTCACAAGTATCGGCAGAAAAAAAGATAAAAGCCCTAGAAAATAAGAATGCATATTTAGAAAAATACAATAAATCGTTAGAAGAACGTGTGATTGAGTTAGAAGAAAAAGATAAAGAAAAGAGGGTAGAACTAGCAGGATTGGAAAAAACGGATAAAGAAGTCGTTGGTGAAGTGGTAGTCCGAATTGCCCAACAGCTCAATCTGGACCCTGAGCAAATTGAAAGTGCAGAGAGGGTAGGCAGGGAAAAACCCGGACTTGAGAGACCTTTGCCGGTGGTGATAACGCTAAGAACAAAAGAAGCCCGAGATAAGTGGATTAAATCCAGAAAAACCCGCTTGACTAACGGTCACGTATACGGCACAAAGAAAGACAGTCGTATTTACATAAATGAAAATCTGACCAGACATAAAAGAAATCTCCTGTGGGTAACTAAAAATATGTTAAAAAAAACCTATAAATACATATGGATACAAGATGGCAAAATTCTGATTCGAAAAAATGAAGAGGAAAAGAAAATATATGCAATCAGAAGCGAACGCGATATTGAACAATATGTGGGTAAAATAGAATGACTTGCATATCAGGACTTCATAGCAAATGTAGTGCGGTGTACACACTGCGTAATCCCACTAATAAAGTTCAATGGATCTGTTCGAGGTTATTGTTCCATTAGATTGTCAATTTAACAGATTTCAAAATTTAGAAGAATGGGGTCAAAGTATTTTTAATAACAAATTTCTACACATAATACATTTGAACATTCGTTCGCTAAGAAAGCACTTTAATGAGTTAATAGTATTATTGAAACATTGTTCGAAAGAGATCGATATTTTGGCGCTGTCTGAGGTAAATGTTCGGGAAGATGAGTTGGCGTTATATAATATAGAGGGTTACCATTTGTTTGCGAACACGAGAGATAATAGAAGAGGAGGTGGAGTTGTAATTTATGCCAAAGAAAACCTAAGAATCAGTGTAGAAAAGAGGCAGACCAGATCAATGGAAGCACTTCATGGGAAAATCACTTTAGACAACTCAATTATAAATTTAGTCGCGGTGTATAGGCCGCCTAACACAAATAAGTTATTATTCATCTCCGAAATTAAGGAAATAATCAAAAAGATTCATGTGAGCGAAGAAATAGTATTGTTGGGTGATATCAACATAAATATTTCTGCAGTGCATAACCAAACTTCTAACTACAAGGATTGCTTGTGTGAACTTGGCCTATAATGCGTCATCCCGGCCAGCGAGGCGACGCGTGAAGCTATCGTCGCCGGTGTGAGTGAGGTGTCGTGTATTGACCATGTGTGGGTACGAGCTAAACATTTGCAAGACTGCATTTCGTGTGTAATCGAGTGCTTTATATCCGATCATCATATGGTGGGTGTATATGTATATGTATGTGTATAATACCTTTGGTACAGCGACAATGGAGTGACAGTAAGGACATGGAACGGTATGTGATTAATTCAAAAATTGTTCATAAAAAGATTACTAATTTTAACTGGTCTCAATTATTGACTATTGACTGTCCAATTGCTTTGTATGACATGCTACATAGTGTACTTACCAATATTTACAAAGACAGCTTATATTTATTGCCATCAACTAAAAAACGAGCAACGCAACATTGGGTGGATAATAGTCTGAAAAATATGTTGTTACGTAGGGACCAATTATTTAGAGAGTGGAAGGCAACACCTAATAATCACACAAAGAGATTAGAGTACACAAAATTTAGAAATAGAGTGAAGAAAATGATTTGTAAAATAAAGAATAAGTATGTACAGACAGGACGAAATAAAAAAATGTAACGGTGACCCAAAAAAAATCTGGGGTAAAATTAATGGGTGGATGGGCAGGAATAAACCCAATATAGACGAAACAGTAAATAGATATTTTGGTAAGATAGATAATATGGAAAATATATGTAATAATTTTTCAAACATATTTACCGAAGAGGTTCGAAAAATAAAACATGTTTGTAGTACAACATTTTTAGATAGGAAACAGTATGTCAGTGAGAGTAATGTTACGTTTCGATTTAAACCAATAACTAGTGATGTAGTGTGTGAGGTTATAGACCGAATGAGCGGTGATAAGGCGCCGGGTCTTGATGGCATACGCATTATGGACATTAAAATAATTAATAAGGTAATTTCGCCAGTTCTGGCACACTTTGTTAACATGTGTCTGTCTAGAGGGGAGTACCCACAGTTACTTAAAAAAGCTTTAATAAGGCCCATTTACAAGGGAGGAGTACACTCAGATTATACTAACTACAGACCGATTGCTATTTTATCAATAATTAATAAAATTGTTGAGAAAATAGTGATTGAGCAGGTTAGTGGGTTTTTGGAGCAAAACCACATACTGTCCGATGCGCAACATGGATTTAGAAGAAATCGTAGCACTGCAACAGCTTTAACTCAATTCTCGGAAACCATAAATGACCGTCTAAACCAGGGTCATCAAGTTTTAGCACTTTTCATTGATTACAAAAAGGCATTTGACACTTTGGATCATGAGATCCTACTGCAGGCCATGGATGAGTGCGGTATTAGGCGCCCGACAAACAGGTGGTTCCGTTGCTACCTTAGTGGCAGAACCTTGCAAACTCGTATATCTGGTGTAGTGGGGCGAGAGGCGGCTGCAAACATGGGTGTACCTACTGGATCGGTATATGGGCCAGTCGGGTACATTATGCATGTTAATAGTGTATGTAAGGTAGTTAAAAAGTGCCAGGTTTGCATGTACGCCGACGATATGTGCCTGATATACTCGTCCAGAAACATCCAGGAGGCAAGAGCTGTGTTGCAGGCAGACTTTGATAGTATCACTAAATGGGCTCACGATAATGGAATTATTTTAAACTTAAGCAAAACAAAAGTAATGCACATACATTCGCCGTACAACCGTGTCGCAAAAACCGTGGCTATTTCAGATATTAATATTGTAGGTCACACGTATGACTGCCTGCACACAGCAAATGTCAACTGTACATGTCAATGTCTGGAGTATGTCGATACGTTTAAGTACTTAGGACTATGGGTCGATAGGAATATGAATTGGCGGTCGCATGTTGACAGTGTGTGTACAAAACTGAGGTCAGTCTTATGTAAATTTTACTCTTTAAAGACAACCATTAACAGAAAAACGTTGCGTGTTTTATATTTTGCCCTTGTTGAATCCGTGCTTAGTTATGGTCTTAGTACTTATGGCCGCACATTCAAAACTTACCTGGACAGTGTAAGATCTTACAAATACGTTTTATGAAACACCTTGTCGATGGAAAAACTAAACTAGAATGTAAAGATAATTATGAGGAGCTGTTTGTAATGTGTAAGGTACTCCCAGTACATGAAAAGGTCAAATACTTGTTGATACTTGAGCAGTTTGATAATGATGAGATCATGGTCCAAGTACATAATAGATATAACACTAGAAGTGTGAGAGAACGTAAGTTAGTTCGACCATCAGCAACTAACTACTACGGCGAGAGAACCAATAAATATTTGATCCCTACTATTTATAATAATATTAGCTGGCTAAGGGGAGAGCTTAGCAATATAAGTAAATTGTCACTTAAGAGAAAACTAAGGCAGGTACTGTTAAGTTCAATACCCGTTGTAATCAAATAACTTTTACTTTCCTGTACTGATATCCTTGTGTGTACTCTCTTGTCTACTTGTAGGTATTGTACTTGTAGTTGCAGGTACTTGTGGATATTGTAACTTTTAAAATAATTATCACGGTGTGAAATAACCACGTCATGTAAATGGTTTTTAGATATTATAATTAAGGTAGAATAAGTTTAATGTATAGTTTTTAAGGAACATGTTAAAACAAGTGCTAATCCCTGCCGACAAACTGCTATGCAGTTTGGCAGGCTTACAAAAATGTAAAATGGGTAGGTTTCGAATAAATGATTTATTATTATTATTATTAATAATTAAAACTGAATATTAAATACGTGAGTATATTGTATGGCGGTCGGTGACGCAAAAAGCTGGTTTAATGTTGACAGACCGAAGTCAATGTCATTTGGTTTTTTTTTAATGTTTTGTTTTTTAATCTCAACAATAAGGTTTAAATCAAAAGCTGTATAAATTCTTAAAACAAAACGCAACCAACTAAAATCATTTATTCTTTACTGAAACTATTCCAATATCTGTTTATTAGTTAATTAATGTGGACTGGGACGCTAATGTGGCTTTGTGCAACCCCTTATAATTTAACATTCATCAAGCATTAACTTTAATGAAGGTTTAGTAAATGAAGACATTAAGACACTTTCTTGCAAGTCAACCTGTTACCACTACCGCTTAAATACGGTCGAAGAGTTGGGCAGCAAAAAGGTATTTAACCGTACTTAAAACAATCACGCTATTAAGACCAGAGCCTAAAAAAAATATTGTGTGCAGAAATCCTAAAAGTTTATAATCATTTATAAAAACTTTCTATCTTAGGTTAGGAAACTTTTTCTCTCAGTAAAAGTTTTCATTCAGTAAAAGCCGTGTCTAGTCTGAAGGGACTATAGAAAAAGACGGTCCAAGTAAAATACCTTACGGGCATGCCACTACAACACACAATAAAATTGCAGAAATTTATTTCATTTCGTCGAAAATTTCAAGCACCACATGTTTTTAATAGAATGTAAAAACATTTAATATACTCATTAATTTATTTTTATTTCCAGGTATTAGTTTGCAGTGGAACATGGATTTCATTTTTTGTTTTTGGACTTTCACTTGGCGCACCCACTGTGTTTATTCCCCAATTAAGGAAAGAAGCCAACTCTACAATTGTCATTACAGACGATATGGTTTCATGGCTGAGTAAGACATTTTGGTTTTTTACATTATTAAATTAAGATTTAGGAAAATCCAAACTAATCTATACTAATATTATAATTGCGGAAGTTTGGATGTAGGTATGGATGTTTGTTACTCAATCACGCCACAACGGGTTAACGGATATGGACGAAATTTTAAAAAGAGATAGTATACGAGTAAAGTCTGGAATAGCACATCGGCTACATTTATCTGGAAAAAATGTTCCCATAGGATAAGTTTGCTTTTCAAAATTTTCACGCGAACAAAGTCGTGGGCAACAAAGCTAGTATTATATATGTCAAAGTAATAAAAAGTGTCTGTTACGTTTTAACGCTTAAACCGCTGAACCGATTTAGATAAAATTCGGTATCGAGATAGTTTGGGTCCCGCGAAAGGACATGGGATACTTTTTATCGCCATGACCGTCTACGTGGGCGGAGCCGCGGGCGCAAGCTAGTGAATTATTTATTATGAAGAGCATAGGGCAAATAATAACAGTAGTAGTCATAGTCAAAGGATAACTTGAATCTTAAGTGACTAAAATCTTAATCCCTACTTTGACTTAAAGGAAGAGGTTTCATGCCTTTTACAATTAATATGAGTGATAATAAAGACCCATTTTTTTTACAGTGTCCGTTTCCAGTTGGAGCAGCTTGCCTTCCGTGGTTATTGTAAATATCGCCACAAAAATGTTTGGGAGGAAATATACGAGCTTATTTTGCGGTACGGACGCCTTAGCGTCTTTTATAGTTCTGTACTATAGCACAAACACCACTCATCTCTTTGTCAGTCTAATCATGCAAGGACTCTTTGGTGGATCGCAATTATGTCTGTCAGGTTTGATTCTCACAGAATACACATCGCCAATGAATAGAGGATTTTTTTTAACAATAAATATAGCCACTTTTTATTGGGGTGTTTGGGTTTCAAACGCCATTGGTACATTTTTTCATTGGAAAGTAATTCCATTCGTGGGGATCGGGTGTGCCGTGTACATTTTTGTAACCGTTTTCTTTTGGCCAGAGTCTCCTTTTTGGTTAGCGACAAAAGAAAAATTTGAAAAATGTGGCGTTGCTCATCGTTGGTTGAAAGGCAGCAGTGAAGAGTCGGAGAAGGAATTAGAGGCAATAATAAACACCCAAAAGAAATACATTGCTAGTAACGGTTGCAAAAATGTAACAATAGCATACCGTATAAAAGACTTTTTCAAAACTATTATAGACCAAGCATTTTATAAACCACTTCTATTGTCTATAACAAGTGCTCTTTTATGTATTTTATCTGGAAAAATAGTATTTACTGCTTATATCTTAGATATTATAAAGAAAATAACGAATAGTGAGTCTACTGCTTACTCAGGAATGTTAATTTTAGATGGTATTACCGTATTTAGTATGTATGTCGGATGTGCATTGGCAAAATATTTTAAACAACGACCTTTGTTGTTAATAACTTCGTCGGTAACTGCGGGAATATTATTTATTTTGTCTTTGTATTTGTATTTAATCAATTTAGATATTATATTAGAGAACAGGTATGTGACTATATCGTTATTAACAGCATTTTCTGTTGCCGTTGCTGGTGGCCCTACAATAGTATGTGGATCGGTATGTGCAGAACTTATACCGGTCAGGTCCCGTAATTTTGCTTTATGTTTAGTGGCGGTGATTTCAAGCTTTACTATGTCGTCAATGTTAAAATTGGGACCAACATTATTTAAAATGTTTGGTATGCACGGATTCTTCTTAAGTTTTGGCATTTGTTCACTGTTAACTTTGTTGATTCTTTTCAAATATTTACCAGAGACTAAAAATAAAACTCTACAAGAAATTATGGATAGTATTACAAGTGTGAAGACAAAGAGACATGGCGGAAATGCAATGTTACTTAATATGAATTCGCAGTCTAAAAGTTAGTAAGAATCTGACGAGATTATTCCTAGCACAAACTTATTAGCTAAAGTTTTGTTTTTACAAAAATAATCCCCCATGAATAGTAATAATGGCAGTCTTCTAAACTTCAAGGTTACATCGCTGGACGTCAGAATGAAAATTATTCTTAACTGTAATAGACTATTTTTTTATACCTAAGAGATATCAAATCAAAAAAATATATTTGTTATTAAAAGTGTACTTATCGCGTATTTTTTTATCCGTAGCCTTATATTCCGTGGTATTAAGTAATATAATATCATTATCATTTCCTGCTCCAGATATACCTATCTAGCTGGCAGAAAACTTTTTATCACCATATTGTTCGTTAAATTTATTAAACTACCTAAATATAAACTTTTCAGTTGTTTTATTAGCCATCTGTGTTTTTTTTTTCGGTGATTTATTAACCACTTATGTTTTATTATGGTAATTTCACTTTACTTTTTACTGATAAAAACCTAGGAATATGTTGTACCCATTTTTATAATGTTACGATTTTTATTATTTGTAAGTAGATAGTATTACTTCCATTAGTCTTCTAATCTATACATATATCATCACTTGTCCTGACTGACTGGCTGATTCATCAACGCAGAGCCTAAACCGCTAGTGATACAAACCTGAAATTTTGGCAGTTAATTTGTACTTGGATTTTTGTTTGAAATTTAAGACATAAATATTTAGCGTTTTTGGAAAATCAACCTCTAGGGGGGGTAATTAAAGGGTTGCAACTTTGTATGAAACTCCCTGAGTTAAGAATTAAAATCTGTAAAATTTTAGATTTGGTTTTTGGTTTAAATAAAAACACACGTGTTAAAACATTTAAAAAAAAGTAAAAGCTAAGGAAGTAAAGTGGGTCTTGCAAGTTGGTTTATAATAAAGAAATACATGTTTCAGAGTTTTTTGGAAAATCAATCCCTAAGAGGGTAAAATAGGGGTCCCAAGTTTGTATGGAACTCCGTTAGTTTTGAAGTTAGATCTGGGAAATTATGTATTTGGTTTTTTAAATTAAAAAACACGTTATTTCAGCGTTTTTGGAAAATCAACTCATAGGGGCTGTCATAGGGGTTGCAAATTTGTATAGAACTCCGTCAGTCTTAAAGTTAGATCTGTGAATATTTGTATTTGGCTTTGTAGTTGTAAAGAGGAAACACGCGTTTCAGTGTTTTGATCAAAAGCAATAAATCGAACCTTTAGGGGGTAAAACAACTACGCGTGCGAATATAATATATTAGTTACAGCACTTTGCCTGCATATACAGTTTTTTAACGAACATACATTCTAAACACTCGCAATTTGAAAGAAGTGGCCACGAGTGTTTATGATTTATTCCATTATTGTTATTGTTCAAAATGGACTTTGTGGTTCGCTTTGCTGTCCATGGTATGAGCAGCATTCTTGTCCACCAACACATCGATCTCTCGATCGGCTGCAGGGATTGTCCAAGATTTGGAGGCAGAAAAAAATCAGGCTCTTGACGAGTTTTATCTATGCTTTCTGCCTTGCCATTTACTCGCCACGTTTTGGCTACTTTGGCTATTTAAGTACGCCTTCTTATTTCTTTTTCGCAGGTGGTGATCGTAGACCTAAGGTAAACAAACTCATTTACAAACTCTAGATCCGCTACTTCATTTGTACGTGCATGTGGTTATACCGATACTGCCTGTATTTTTGCCGACGATACCAGTGCAGTAGTATTCGGCCAATACTACTGCACTGGTAACGTGACCAATCTGCACGTGCGTGTAAATCACACTTAAATCATGGTAAACACCAGTAAAATAACTAATATTTATATATATTAAATATATTACTATTTCTAAAAATAATGATAAATTCCATTGTAAAATAAATGGTGGAAATCTGATCCGAACATTACTTGCAAAGTTTTTGGGAGTATGTACTGACAATCAAATAAACTGAAAAGAGGAACTAACACACTTAGAGTGCTCAGGAGTCTCAGGATTGAGATGACTATCGAGCATTTGAAAATGGTATACATTGCATTCGTTGAGTTAATGTTACGATATAGGATTCTTTTGTGGAGGGGAAGCTATAATTACAACATTAAAAAGCCCTTTGTCCTACAAAAAAGTGCTATTAAAACCACCTTATAGTCAGAATTCAACAACAACAAACATGCAAATCACATTTAAATATATATATATATATAACAATATGGTAAATGGTAATAGATCATATGAACGCCGATCCCTCGAGCAAGGTAAAGTCCTTCAACTGTTCTAATCATTTCGATTACACAACACTTTGCACACACGACTATAAAAATAGTGACAAGTCTATCGGTAGACGTGTTGTCACTTCGACCGCTCGATTCAGACTGCTGAATCAGACTCACTGCCCCACTACCGGCCTTTCAAATGTAAACGTCAAACAAAAGTCACGCCGTCTTGCGGAGGCCATGTTTAAATGAGTCAATAGACTTGCTTTTTAATCAAAACAGATACTAGGTCAACGGAAACCAATCAGCGTTTAAATAATTCTCCGACATATATATTTACAGTCCCAAGTTAGTTACTATCAGTGTTACATAAGTAGGAGAGTGAAGACGAAAATCAAAAACGGGAGAACACAAGAAGTGATCTAAAGACCAAACTTGCACCCCATTTTGATGTCAGAAAGCATAGCACTTATTAAAGGTCAATGAAAGTACTTAATAAACTACACACATAAACGAAAACGTAACATTTTTTAAAAAAGTCAAGCTGTTTTTGATAAACTAGTGTAATTATTCAACTGACGATATGTTACCATTATAATACCTACATACCAAAAACCGAGCAAGAGCATGTCGGACTATGCTCAGTATAAGGTTGATTATTATTCTCAGATGGCACTACCAGCAATAAAAATAACACTACTAATAGTGTTCAAATGAAATTAAACTTAATTTTAGATTAAAAAAAACCCAGAAGCTATTATTTTTTATAGAATTGATTTTGAACATTTCAAGTAAAAAAATATATACAACATTAAAATAGTTAAAAATGCTACTACTAAAATATAGTCGGGGCAAAACTATTTTCAACTGACTTCAAAATAGAGGAGGGGAGGTTCTCAATTCGACTGTATGTTTTTTTTTTTGTATGTTTGTTCACCGATTACGCAAAGACGGCTGGACCGATTTGAAAAATTATTTTTGTGTTTGAAAGGGTATACTTCCAAGTTGGTCCCATTGTAATTCGATCCTGAAGTAATCAAGGGGACTCTTAAAATATTAAAGGCAAACCTACAGTGATTTAGGTATATTTCATAATGGTTCGTGCATTTACTCATAAAAAACACCAATTGGTGAAGTGGAACTGATGATGAAGACAACAAATGACGAGCTTACGACGATTTAGTTACTTTAATATGGTATTGAGTAGCACTTTATTCTCGTTATACTACTATTACACAATGTAATAGAGCTGATAGTGAACTCCTCAACAATTAACGGTCCTGCATCGGGGCAAGCAATATTTTGTAAAAGGATTTGAGCAGTTGACATAAGCCTATTGTAATTTAAGTGAAATACAAATCCACCCACTAAAAAGTGAGAAATAAAAACTTTTTCACAAAAAAATATTACCAACTTAAAAAATAAGTACCTACAAGGCAACTAAAAAGCAAAAAATAATAAACATAGAATAACAAAAACAAATTAAACATTTTGAAGTTGGTGCCATTAAATAGTAGTCATTAAATGTTTTATTCGGCACCAACTTCAAAATGTTCAATTTGTTTTTGTTATTATATGTTTAATATTTTTTGCTTTTTAGTTGCCTTGTTGTTATTTATTTTTTTGTATTTTTTATACAAAGAAAAATTTTATTTAGGTGCCGTTTGGATCGATTACTTGTTGGCATCTTGTGGTAGTCGTTTCTTCGAAGCTGGCAGTCCTCTCCGAAGTGGAAGGCTTATATGGCCGGTTATAGCTTGGCATGCATCTCGACCTGATGCTGAAAATTAGGGTCCTAGAGTCACTCTAACACGCCACTACACCAAAGACCTGCCAGAAGTCAACATTGACGAAGTCGTGCTGGGTTTTAAGCAGCTGAAAAATGGAAAAGCCCCTGGAGGCGATGGCGTTACAACAGAGCTGGAGGTAAACCCGTACTGAGGGAGCTCCAAAAGATTTTTAATGCTGTCCTGTTTAAAGGGAGAACTCCAGAGGCGTGGAGTAGAAGTGTAGTCGTCTTGTTCTTAAAAAAGAGAGACAAGACCCGGTTTAAGAACTACCGACCTATTTCCCTTCTAAGCCACGTCTATAAGCTGTTCTCAAGAGTCGTCACGAACCGCCTTGCGCGAAGACTTGACGAATTCCAACCACCGGAACAGGCTGGATTTCGGAGCGGATATGTCACCATAGACCACATCCACACAGTGCGGCAGATTATTCATAAGACCCAGGAGTATAATCAGCCCCTGTGTCTAGTATTCGTAGACAATGAGAAGGCCTTTGACTCGATTGAAATCTGGTCCGTTCTGGAGTCCCTGCAGCGATGCCAAGTAGATTGGCGATATATCCAAGTGATGAGATGTCTCTACGAAGCCGCCACCATGTCCGTCCAAGTACAGAATCAGCAAACAAAATCTATACCATTGCATCGAGGAGTGAGGCCAGGGGACGTTATTTCTCTAAAACTATTCACAAATGCAATGGAGGATACACTTTAGCGTTGAAGTCCCCCATAACAACGTTGTAGTGGGTCTTAGTGGTGAAGTGGAGGGCCCTCAACATATCCTCCACTTCGTCGTCTGGATGTGCCGAGGTCGGTGCGTACACTTGCACCACCTTGAGGCTATTACTCTCGGTGAGCTTGATAAAGAGGTACGCTACCCTGTTCGACACGCTAGACATTTCCACAACGTTGTCAGAAAGGGACTTATTTACCAGAAACCCAACACCACTTTGGGATTGTTGGTATCCCTCGCCAGAGCCTCGTTCGTTGAACAGCATGATGTACAGCGTGCAGGTGAGGTTGGCTTGGAGCGAAAGATGGTGATGCGCCACCTTACATCCCCTACCTATTTTTACGTGGTTTCATTCTGTTTTATGTTTATTTAAAATTATAAACTATTAAGATCGATGTGTGACAATTAATCGCAGATAGATTTCAACTAGTGCTCCTATATACATAGACATAGCTGACGATCACAGAATCGGGGACCACATGGTTTCGAATTTCTTAGTTCTAGGTCAAACTTATGAGGCAAAGACGAGACACGCAAATATCTCAAAATATAAATATCGTTAGATAGGAGAGCTATAAACCTGAAGGTCAGGAAGCTGATGCGACGTGACCTCCGACGCTCCAATACTTGCGCCATCGAGACTGAGCAAAATAGAGGCACTAGAGCTATCGCACAACATCTTGGCAGACCCTATCTGACGAAACTGAACACCGCGGATGGTAAAACCGTCACCCCAAGGTTCGAGATACTCGAGAAAATCGAGAGCTTTTATGGTCACCTGTACGCATCACGGATGGCTAAACCTACGGGACTTAGCGTTGACGACCACAGAGCCTCACTTACGCGCCACTATACCGAGGACATTCCGGATGTCAGCCTGAGCGAGGTCGAGGCAGCTCTCGAGCAACTTAAAAACAATAAAGCGCCAGTTGATGACGGAATTACTACAGAGCATCTAAGAGCGGGCGGGATCCCAGTCCTTAAAGAGTTCACCTGCCTTTTTAATTGCTTTATCCACCAAGGCCTAACAACACAAGCGTAGAACGGAATGTGGTAGTACTGTTCTTTAAAAAAATGTGATAAAATCTTGCTTAAGAACTACAGACCCATCACACTCTTAAGTCATATCTACAACTTGTTCTCGAGGGTTATCACTAACCACCTTACAAGAAAATTCAACAAATTCTAGCCCACGGAACAAGCCGGGTTTCGAAAAGGTTTCAGCACCGTAGACTAAATTCATACTGTTCGGCAGATTGTTCAGAAAACCGAAGAGTACAATCAGCCTCCGTATATGTCTTTAGAGGACTACGCGAAAGCCTTCAACTCTATCAAACCTTGGGCGGTTCTACACTTGACATATTCTGAAATTTTGACATGTATACTGTATTTAATTGATTTTCACTTTGTTTCTTAGATTATAAAATAATATTAATTAATTTGCATGATTAAAGCTGTTTATGGTGATTCTTTGTAATTGTAACATTATTTGTACCCATATTTCGCAAACAAATGGAATTGAATTGAATTAAATTGAGTTCTGGATATTCTGCAACGATGCCGTATAGACTGGCGATATATCGAAGTGCTGAGATGCCTGTATGACACCGCCACCGTGACCGTCCAGATTCGGGACCACAAGACCAGACCAATAAAGCTGCGCCGAGGTGTAAGACAGGGCTATGTCATATCCCCAAAACTCTTCACCAACGATCTTTATTTATTTATTTATTTTGAAAACCAAATTAATTCACAAAATATTCTTAAAAGTAAGGCCAATAACAGGTTTTCCTTAATATAACAGTTGATAATGTGGCTATTGAACGAATAAAAAACTAAATTATAAATGTTAAAATAATTATAAACGTAACGTAGGCAAATTTATTGCTCAAGCACAATTTAGTACTTAGCAATAAAATATCAATATCTCTAAAATTGGTATTATGGTAGCAATGCGCGTAAGAACACTGTTTTGTGCATAATTTGTTGCATGGCGAGGTACAATCGGCCTACTCGGCGGTCGTACACCCCTAAGGCTATAATGGCTTGCGAGAAACGTCCGCTGTCTACGTAAGCGCACTCACACAGGCACATCTGTGCCTTATCGGATGCAAGGGGCGGGGTCCTTGTTATTTTTAGTGCGTTGCGTTGTTGTTGGGCATATTTCGAACCGATTAGAAGATTGTAAATACTATTATAGGATTGTGACTTTTGTTGTAAGCGCGCTTTTTGCAGTTGCACGAAATAGCAATGAATTATTTTATTGTAATACATACAAATCTACATTAATGTTATAAATAGTTTATATTGTTTATTTATTCGTTTGTGTTGTTGAAATAGTAAAGAAGTAGTTTAAAGCTTGGAGAGGAATATAGTATATTTTGCCTCATTACCATTATACGTGTGAAATTGTGGACGAAGGTGCGGGAAACCGTTAGATTTTAATATTTTTTTAAATTACTTTTTGATCTGTAATCTATCTTTTCTATAAATATGAGTTAGTAGAGGAGTTTAAAACTAGTGCCTGTAATTTATGACCTATTTTCGTTGTTTTATATTGTGCGTATGTTTTAGTATGATTCTGTTAAGTAGGTTCATTGAAAATATTTAATTTAATTTTTGTAAAATTATTTTGCATTTTTGAAACATTTTATACGTGTGAAAGTAACTCGGTCTGTCTGTCTGTAACGCTTTCACGCTCAAACAGCTAAACCGATTTAGATGAAATTTGGTATGGAGATAGTTTGAGACCGGGGAAAGGACATAGGATAGTTTTTATCGCGATAAACTTTATATATGTTTCAAAAATATTTATGATCGTTTTGTAACATATGTTACAAAACGATCATAAATATTTTTCAAATATTTAAGTCTTTATTTTGGCTTGCCCTCCGTAGGTATTTAAGAGGTAGTTCAACTCATCAGCAACTATGAGTTCAATGATTAATCTACACTTAAATATAGTAATATAATATAGTATATAGTTTGTTTGTTTGAACGCGATAATCTCAGGAAGTACTGAGTCAAATTAAAAAAATCTATGACTGTTGGATTGCCTATTTTTTTTCGAGGAAGGCTATATACATCACGCTACAACCAATAGGAGCAGAGCAGCAATGAAAAATGTTGCAAAAACGAGGATAATTGAAGCAGACGAAGTTTACGGGTCTTCGTCTGCTTCAGTCAGCTAGTATGCTATATATAGTTGTTCCCAGTGACTCCGCTTGCGTATATCTTGATTTGAGTGATAAGAATCCTACGTCCTTCACCTATGCTTTGAAACCTATATCATTTTGTAAGTTCTTTGTTTTAGGTGTTTTATCTAAATTTAATTTCAAATAACCATTGGATTGATTTGAAATTTAAAATTTAAATGGTGCTAATAGCTTCAGGGTAAATATCTACATACAACTTTAACTCTTTAATAATAATAGTATAAGTATGGTTATAATTCAGCAAGTTATATTTAATATTTAACCACAGATTATTTTAATAGAAATAAATGTATTACATTTTAAAGAAAAGAGTCAATTGTTTTATTAATTTTATGGATCAGTCAAACAATTTCATAACACATTTGTGCATATATAAATCATTTAATACTTTGCATTATGGAGGTATGCAAACTAAAACAATAGGCCAAAATCATATTAGTTAACAATAACGATATATTTTTAATATTATTAAATTATTATTTTATCATGCTATAATATAGTCATCAAAGTGCTTAATTATCAATTACTTCATTAACAAATATTATATTAATAACGTCTTAGTTAATGAAAATAGTCAGTTTTATTAAATTAAGTAACAATGTATAAATTATTAATTATCTTAGATGCTAGCTTATATTTATTACAGTAAAATAACCAATAAGTATAATTTAGATTAGAATTTCTGGGCTTGTATCTAGTATTATTTACAAGCCATAAGTTCTGACGAATGTGTGCACTTAATTTTAAAAAAATTGTCTGAAAATTTAGCGTGTGATAAATCAAAACCTCTGTACTCGCAAGCGAAACGCACTCTTGCTTCTTGTAGTTCTTGTCCTAATTTTTGTAGCGGAATAATGCACACATTTCATAAAGCCTGCATGCCGCAGTCAAATAGTCTAGCGAACGTCGACGTCTTGCTAAATGGCTGCACTTTGTATGTGCTGACCATTTGCGTTACGTGATCCTTCGTCAAGACAGTCCTCCTCAGCATCCCACTATAGCCAACGGCACGCTGTAGCTCTCTGAAAAAAAATACGAAGTTAAAATAAATGTATAAAAGATCTTCGATACCCACTCATTAAAAGTTTGAATGAATAGAACAGTAAGACAAGCACATTTTTAAAAAAGGTGTTATTTTGTTATACCTAATACATATTATTTCTTTACAAATCAACAGACAATGAACGAGTTGTCACTGATAAAATTAGATAATAGTTCTTAAATAGTTGAAATATGATTGAAAATAGAATAAGCGTTAATATGAGAAGCTACCGACTGCGACAACAAATTCGCATGCAAACTATTTTCAATTCTATTTATTTAATTTTAAAGATGATAATTGCCTTAATCGTTTCCAGTTTTAGGAAATTTATTGTGCGTAGGTATCATGAACCTATTTATTCGGCAAACATATTTATGGCACCTGGAATTACCGAACCGTGGGAAAGCAAAAACTTATTGCATGCAAACTATTTTAAGTTCTTGTGTAACGATTTTAAGACGATAATTGATTAAAGGGTTCTCAGTTTTACAACTTTTACTATGGGGATCATTTAACTATTGTTTTATCAACACAATATACGCTTTATGATTTCTAAAATTTACTAAAGCGTGTGAAAGAAAACAATTTATTTTGTCAAAAGTAGTTTAAATGAATTAGGATTTTCAATACTTTAAAAAATTTTATATAAAATATTTTGTTTAAACATCAATATTTTAAAAAGAGTTATGCATAACATCTTTAATGTGAGAAAAATAATAATGAAACACCATGATTTAATAAGGGTGGATATAAGTATGAATCATAAAAAAAAATATAAGTGTATAAAAGCACGAAATTCCTACTCTTTACATTTCAGTAGAGACAGCCTTTTATATGTTGCCACTCGTTATACAAAATAGTTTTTGTTCCGATTAGTACTACGTTTAGTTATTATATTTTAGATTAATTGAACGAGTGAAAATCTAGTTCCAAGAAGTTCACCTTTAAAAAATATACGAATTAGCAAGTGACTCGGCACACCATGTTTAAAGTAAACTAAATGTAAATATTATTGGACATCAAAAAATGTAAATAAACTTTCACTTTACATTGATTTATGAAAAAGACATTACGGCATATGAATTTATAATAAATCATTTATAATATTATTTATTTCTTGAAAATCATAAGTAGTTCTATACCTATGTATGATAATATGATATATATATATATATATATATATATATATATATATATATATATATATATATATATATATATATATTAATTATTTATATATTTATTTATAAAATTATTTATTTTCTTATAATTTCGGTAGTAAATTAGTAGAATGATTTTTCGACAATCATCGTCATATTTGAATATATTTCATAAAATTTTAATAAACTAAGCACTTAAATCTTTCTCACCCATTGCACCGTCTATTAACAAAAACCATTTAGTAGTTATAGTTTTTTTTAATTATATACAAAATAAATACATTTCACTACACTCCATAGTAAAATTAAAATAATAAGTTTATATAAAATATTAGGATTAAATAACTGCGAATGATGAAACAACTAATCCTAATGTCTGCCATCATCATTATGAATATTATTATATTATAACAACGAAACAAACATTAGCTATGAAATTAACCATAGTTTTCAGAAATATTGATTATATTATTATTTGGTCTCTCCGAATTACTTTTTAACCAATAGCCAATTCTATTGTTAAACATAATTAATAAATAATGTAATAAAATATAATTTGAATTTGACTTACCGTAACATTTAACTTCCGCGATATTTGGTAAAGGTTTGTCCTGTATTCTTGGCCATGAAGATCCAAAATTTGATTCCCGGTTTAAATTTCGGTTAATTGTGAAGACACGCAGAGGTCAGCAAGAAAGCACCCAACAGTCCAATAAAACACAGCCACCATAGGTAAACAGATGAAGTAGAAACGGTCCACTAATTCACACCACAAGTCAACGAGAGTTCAATCAGTAGTTTTGGGATCAACAAAATGGCAAGATATCGGAATCCGTAAACAGAACAAGTCGTGAGCAAAATACAGTAAACACGCGCGCGTCATCGTACAAGGAAGTGCAAATTGCAACTAAGTTAACAAAAATGTTTTATGTTCCCGTTCCCACACTTTAGCCCCGTCCTAATTGGTTGGAAGTAAAATGTGGGAGTGGTTTTTGCATTTGTGTGTGTGACCGAACCGTTGTGAACCGTTCATAGTAAAATATTTTCAGGTGGTCGAGCATCAAGTGGGCCGATTGTACGTGCAACATAGGCGTGCTAAATGTTATTTGTGTCAACAACTCGGGGCAGTCGCTGCATCCATTGATGACATCATACAACATAAAGATATCCGCTACCTTGCGACGTTCTTCGAGTGTTAACAATGCGTGCGTGTTACAACTCTCATGGTAAGACTTAGATGGTTGGTAGAGGCGATAGTTAAGATGGATAACAAATATTTTTTGGATTCGCTCAAGTTTGTTTGTGTAAATAATATAAAACGGTGACCAGATTGGAGATGCGTACTCGAGTATGCGACGTACATATGCATAGTAAATTGTTTTCAAGGACCCCTACTTTTTGAACATTTTGCAAGATCTTAACACGAATCCCGAATTTTTAAAAGCTTTTGCAGGAATATAATTTATGTATTGAGTGAATGACATTTTGTGGTCAAAAATAACACCTAAGTCACGGACTGTGTTCGTTTTTTGTATAACTATTCCATTAAGGTTATATGAGAATTAAAGTGGATGTTTCTTACGAGAATAACTGTAATATTATTAGCTTTCTAGTATTGGCTTAGGTTATTTAGGTTTCCTAGAAGAGCTTCACAATCAATAATACTTTAAATTTTATAAAGTTTTTTTTATTATCTGCGTAAAAATATTTAAAAAATAGTTTGTTTCATTAGGAATATGTACTAAGTTAGAAATTACATAAATTCCAATTAAAATCCGAGATAATAAATTAAAACGAAAGCATATACCCAAAAATACATATCGCTGCAATGGCTATACCTGCTCCCGGTACACAGACTAGGGTATTTGCATGTTTTCGAACTTACACTGACGAGAGGCTAGACATGATTTAGGTTTTTTCCAAATTCATGCCGAGACCAACACGTCTAGTGAACATGTCATGTCGAGACCAATTTATGTCGATGCCCGAAGTTATTCACGAATATATCTACCTAGGGCAGGTTATTCAACTTGGTATAAACAATTTCGAGAAAGAAGTCGACAGGAGAATCTGATTGGGTTGAGCCGCGTTTGGCAAACTTCGTCGAATCTGCACTTCGCCTCTACTGCAATGCCTGAAGACCAAGGTATGTGTTGGCGCGACCGCCGACGTCCACCGCATGGTGCAGTCGTCGTTCTATTACCAACGGGCCAGAGGCGGGCGCCTAACCCCACCACGAAGCCGGCGATCAGCGCGGCGCGGGTGCTGCGACATCGGCCACCGACCGGCACTTGTTTCCAGAACGTTCTATGTACCGCGCACCACTCAATTTATTTGCATTTTCATATATTGTAATTTACGAAGAATTACACGATTATTCAACATCAAGTATACGCGTTTTATTCAGTATAATACAATAAAGCTACGATACTGAACATGGTCCTTCGACGAAACGAAACCAGCGTACAATAACTACTACATCAGTGATGAACTTTGGACTCGACGTACAAATGTGCCTTGTCATTGACATTTGGAGGATTGTAATTGAAACAGAACGCAAAGTGAAATCAATTACACTCGCATCGGATGTGGTTTGTGGATATTAGTGAGTTCGTTCCTTTTTTCCTTCATATTACCGCCTATTTTTTATAAGTTTCATTTGTGCCATAATTCGTATCTTCGCTAATATTGAGTCCGACGTGCGGCTTTCTATGCATATGCTTTCAACCTATTATTTGCACTGCATTAACAGCTAATATGATATTTATTATGTGAAGAGCCCGTTAACTGAACCGTTTTAAAATAATACAATCTAAGCTTATTTATTGTGCACGGCATTGAATTCTTAAAAATGTTAATAATTGCCTTATTGCTGTTTACTTACCCACTTCTATTATACTTTCATAAAGTGTCAAAGTTATTCAACCTCATAATGTCAGAAGAACAAAAATTAATTAAAAAACGAGGTTCAGGCAAAGCTTACAAACATTAGCAATTACATTGAAGTGCTTCGAAGCTGTGCAACCTTATCTGATCTGCAACGTCTCGAGCTTGAAAGTAGGTTTAGCAAATTTGATGCGCTTTACGCTGAATTTGATGCGTTACAGATTGAAATTGAAGCATGTGCTGACAAACCTGACGAGGAAAGATTGTTATTATTATTTTACATTTAACAGTTAAATTGTTGTAAAACAAAAAAAATATATATACCTATATTATTTGGAAATTGTTACTGTGATTATATATTTCTTGATACAATTATTGTACACCTATTTGAAAATGTTACCTATATTATTATTATTAATAATAATAATAATAATAAATAATAATAATAAAAATGATTTATTTACTTAGGAAGCAAAATACTACACTTGTGAAAAGTCGATTCTACATTTACTTGTAATACCTGTTCGCAAACAATAGGTAAAGCCCGAGAAAAGAACAGGCAATAAAAACTCGTGGCCACTCTTTTCAAATTGCCAATGTTTACAATGTTTCTCTGTTTATAAACTGTATATGCAGGGAAGGTGCTGCCACCATTATACTATACACCATATTAGAGTACTGATGCAAAAAAGAGGTCAATAATATTAGAAAAGTACACGAGATCGGATACATCAGCCTCAATGGGCACAACATAGTAGGAGCATCCACTTACGATGTAAAAACTTTATGTGCTTAAATATTGGCCAATTTACTGCTACTTAATGAATAAGTATACATGTTTTTCAAAGGAAAGAAAAGAATGGCCGTAATTTATCACGCAGAATCTTTACTTACAAGAGTAAATCGTTTTCTTAACTAGTACCTAAGTAACATTATCAAACTGTGACAACAATATTCACCTAGTAAAATGCAATAAACTATACAACACAATACATTAATAGGGAGCAACGAACTACATCCATTTATCTTTATCAGTTAAATAATCATCGATTGAATAGTAAGCTCTTTGTATACGATGGTCCCTATTAACATTGTCGGATGTACATTTTTACCAAACATTACTTTTTTACGTAAATGTAATCACAATAAAGAGTTCTTTAATACCTATTAATTTAATTTATTGAAAATCTTGTTATTAAGGCAGTTTCTAGATTAACATTGTAGGTAGTAATAGCTGCGTCCCAGCAATAATGTAGGTAGTGAAGGAACGAGCGTTGTTAGCGGGGCGCGGGGAGCGAAGCGTCGTACGTATCTGCCACTACGCACTTTGTCACCGGGCGGAGCGCTCGCGCGTTTTTTTTTTCGTTATTATTTGTATTTCGTTGACAATAAGTTATTATTATTAATATTCAATAATGTCGAAACGCTCGAAACGAATCCTAGACTTAGTAAATTCAAAAAAACAAGATTTTATTTATCAGCCTAAGTCAACAGGTGACTGTGAAAATCTTCCTACAACTTTAGCGCATGGTAATTACCTTTTATGTTAATATTTGTGTAATTAGTACGTACAACAAACAATATTTTTTCTAATTTAATACTTATTACTTTTATAAGACCCCACTTTCATTATTTTATTATAATACAGGTATATTCCCTTTAATAAAGTTGTATCCGGTAGATACGACTTTTTTCAATGGACTTCAACCAAATATTTTTGTTGGATCTACCACTATCGACATTATTTTATGCCAAAACAGCTGATCGTTATGTCGAATGTGTTACTTCCAACATTATTACTTGTACATACTAACACATTATTATGTCGTATATGTCACTATCGACATTGTTATATGAAACTAATGAATGGATATTTCGTCGGAAGTGTAATTTATGACATTAATGCATGTAAATACACTAATGAGTCTGTCGGATGTGTTAATTTTTGTACTAAAACCTACGTTTTTCTGTAGGCTTAACTAACACAAAGCTTTGGTTGGGTAATTTGGTTGTGTAGTATTTTTTTTTCATTGTTTTAAAGGAAGCTTACAGACTAATACCCTAATAGTAACATAATTAAACATTAAAAATAAATTGCTAATTAGAAGCTCCCGCATTTAAAGTAACTCTCTCTTTCTAAAAGTAACTCCCGCAGGAAGATCAAGTCTTATGCCGCGGGGAACTTTTACAGTCATGCAAGTAACAAACACAAACTATACCCAGACACGCTTTTATTCTAAGAATGTACTTTTTTTACAGATCGAGAATCTTCACCAGTACCTGCATCGTACGATGACGAAATGGCAGATTGTCTACAAGGTTTAATTAATGATTCAAGTATATTATTCAATGATCAAGAAATTTCACACAGTCCTAAAGAGGCCGAGGTTAGAGAAACTGAGTCAATAATAACAATAAATTATATAACACCAATACCTTCACCAGTCCCAGTTCATGAGGACCCATGTAATGATGAGTTCTGTTCTATCTGCGTAGAAGTATGTGCTATAAGACCCGATGAAGTGTATTGCAATTTACCAACACCTTCAACTCTGACAGCTACGTCTACTAACGTAACACCGACTACTAATAAACCGGGCAGAAAGAAAACTTACAAGACGGATATAGGAAAGAAGAGACTTTTACACAAAGAGCGGTGGGGTGTTATTCAAAGAAAACAAAATAAGAACGAAGGAAAGGCATACAGAACTAAAAAAGGGAAACAAGTAGCAGAAAAAGCATTGGAACAGCCGTGTGAAAGCAAATGTCGTTACAAGTGCACTGAAAACTTCGATCTAAACCAAAGGGAGTCTATCTTTAAAACATTCTGGAAACTCGGCGATCGTAATAAACATTGGGAATTTGTTATAAAATATACTAAAAAGATCAGTAAAGGGCGTAAAACCACTGAAATTACCAAACACAAACGCGAGTACACCTATGTTTATTATCTTCCAGTAGCTAGAAACGAAACAAAAAGAGTCTGTAAGCAGATGTTCTTAAGCACAATATCGTCTGGAGAACGTATTATAACAACGGCTTGGAAGAAGTACGATGGCATAGCGGCTGTAGAAGAAGATAAAAGAGGAAAATATGAACATAAAGCCAGAGTTATTGATGAAGTAATGATTCAGAGTGTGAAAGACCACGTCAATTGTTTAGACAGAGTGGAATCCCACTACGCACGTAAAGATTTCGCGAAATTGTATTTAAATAACATAAAAAGTACGTCACAGATGCACAAACTGTATGTTGAATGGTATGATTCTAGTCGTAATGTAAATACTAATCCAGCTAACATACGTCAATACCGTGACATTGTAAACGCTAATTTTAACTTGGCGTTTCACAAGCCTAAGAAGGACAAGTGTGAAGTTTGCCACATCTTTGAGAATAACCAGTTTCCCACGGAAGAAGAAAAGACGATCTTTCTAGAACATCAGGCCCAAAAGAAAAAAGCTCGGTTACTTAAAGAAGCGGATAAAATAGAAGCACTTAATAATCCTCAAATCATCTCAGCTACATTCGACTTTCAAAAAGTTTTGCAATCTCCGCATGGTGAGGTAAGCATCTTTTATTATAAAAGAAAACTAAATACTTACAACTTTACACTGTTTGAGCTTGCAAAAAAAACTGCTGTTTGTTACATGTGGCATGAGGGTACTACTAAAAGAGGGGCTAATGAAGTCTCAAGCTGTTTATACAGTTTCATTAAAATGCATGCGGCAAAGGGGGTGAAAGAGTTTAGATTTTGGTCGGATAATTGCGGTGGCCAGAATCGTAACCGTATTGTGTTCGCTTCCTATTTGCTCGCTGCTAAAGAGTTTGATGTAACAATAACGCATAGATTTATGGAGAAGGGACACACCCAAAATGAAGGGGACAGTGTTCACGCGCTTATAGAAAGAGAGAGTGAGCAGAGACTGATTTACGTTCCTGATGAGTGGTACTGCTTGGTTCGCTGGGCCAAAAGAGAAGGTACAATGTAACAGAAATGACTTTAGGCGACTTCTATAATTTTAAAGATTTGTTGACTAACAAAAACAAAGTGTGGGTGAAAGATGTAACTAATGAGAAAATTAAGTGGACACAAATAAGAGAGGTTAAGGTTACAAGTAATATTTTTGATCGAATAGAATTTAAATATAATTTTGATGAAGAGCCTAAGACTTTAGTGGTGCTTAGATCCACGAAAAGAAACACCCAACGCACCGATGATTTTAAAATATCTCCAGCGTATGATGGTCCTGTTCTTCTCCCACATGGCAAATACAAAGACCTTAACGAAATGTGTAAATCAGGTGTTATACCTAACAAGTATAATAGATTCTACAGAGACTTGCCACATCTATCTAGTAATGTAAGAGAAAGAGAAATGAGTGATTCTGAAGACTTTTGATGGGAGATAATTTTTGATTATTGTGATTTTAAAGTTCCTGTTTTACCGTACAAACATTTTTAAGTACTAAAATTAGACTAGCTTTTAAGGTAGAAAACTGAGACTGTAATTTTATTATAATAAGCAAGTTATATTTTATTTTTCACAGTGAAAGGACGGCTGTGTTAGTGATTGTGATTTGAAATTGCAGCTTTATTAAATACTATTTATTTTGTTATCATAATATTATAATAACCCTAAAGCTTAGTTAGAGAAATTAGACTGATGTTTAAAGTAGAAAATATAGACTGAACTTGAAACTGAATTTATTATAAGTAGGTACTTTACTTTAAACTTTAAGATCTGCCTGTAAGGCCTGCCTTTCAAAGGTGCTTTGATTCTATAAGCAGACAAGGTTCTATTTTTATAATGGTATGTTGATTAGTTATTTGTAGAATTTTAATTTTGTGGAATAATTCTCTTTTTTAGTCTTTTTTATATTTTTTTTTATTAAACTTTCGAAGTCAGGTAGCTAAAGTATAGATGCTGATTATTAAGAATAAAGGCTCTATAAACTGTGATTAAGACTGAGTGATATCTAATGATAATTAAGTACATAGAAATGTTATGTAAACAAATTGTTATAACAATTCTAAACATTTTGATTAATAAAGACTTTAATGATTGAAACAAATGCAGTATATTTTTTCAATTTACCCTAGTAAAACAAACACATACGACAAAAGTATTTTTAAACCCACATTTGAAAATGTCGCAAATGCCATATCCTACTTAAATTATTATTAAGAGTCCGAATAAAATTGTAGTAAGTGCCACAACTGACAATTTACCCAAAAAATAGTCCAAATAAAAGTGGCGATAGTACCTTATTTCCCAAACTATTCATTAATTCTCAGATTTTTCTATCTCAGATTGTAACATACTTAATAAAAAACAATCAGTCCAAATTTGAAGAGGCTGTGATCTTTAATAATATTTTTATCGTCAAAATAGACTTTAAACTGCTCTACTGAAAAGTTGTATTTTTGTAGTACCGACATTGTTAATAGGGACCATCAGTGTCTCTTGACTACATTCTTAAATTTATTTACTGGTAGACTCGATATGCTGACTGGGACTTTATTGAAAATTTTTACACCTAGTCCCATGATTGAGTTATGAGTTTTATGAAGCCTATGATATTGTCCTACCAATTTGTGCTTATTTCTTGTATTCACAGAGTGAATATCACTATTTTTGTTATACAAATGTAAGTTTTGTTTTACAAACATAACGTTTGCATATATATATTGTGATGCAACTGTCATAATGCCTATCTCTTTAAACTTTTCTCTAAGGGAAACTCGTGCTCCTAGTTGATATATCGCACGCACTGCACGTTTTTGAAGAATAAAAATAGTTTGTATATCAGCCGCCTTGCCCCAAAGCAATATGCCGTAGGACATGACGCTGTGAAAATAACCAAAATATACTAGTCGAGCTGTTTCTACGTTCGTAAGCTGTCTGACTTTGCTGACAGCATATGCTGCAGAACTGAGTTTCCCTGCGAGACATGATATTTGGGCGCCCCACTGTAACTTACTATCTAAAGTAATTCCCAAAAAAACCGTTGAATCAACAAAATGAATAACTTCATTGTTTAAAACAAGATTTGGACTGATATTTCTTACATTTGGTAAGCTAAATTTAATACATTTGGTTTTTTTAGAATTTAAAAGCAAGTTATTTGATGTAAACCAGTCAAGAACTAATGCGAGGAACCTGTTTACTTCGTCAGAGTAATCATTTTTACGATTGGCCTTGAATATAAGAGAAGTGTCATCAGCAAATAGAACAATATCGCATAAGTTACTGGTAAAAAATGGCAGATCGTTTATATACACCAAAAATAGAAAAGGGCTCAGAATTGATCCTTGTGGCACGCCCATACTCACTATTGATCCGGATGACCTTATTCCGTTAATGTCTATAAGAAGATCTAAGATAAGAAGCAACAAGATTAAGCGCTGTACCCGTAATGCCGTAATGCCTAAGTTTCAGCAGAAGTGTACTATGCACCACACAATCAAATGCTTTTGAGAGGTCGCAGAAAACACCAATGGGTCATGGGTCAAATCTTGCGAGTTTTCCCAGGCACTATATATGTGTTTTAGTAGTTTAGAGCCTGCATCTACTGTCGAACGACCCTTTGTGAATCCATATTGTTTGCTATGCAGTAGATTATTAGATTTAAAATGTGTTTCTAACTGCATTAGTATGGCCTTTTCACAGATTTTACTAATAGCTGGTAAGATAGAAATAGGTCTAAAATTACTAGGGTCGCTTTTTGAACCGGCTTTGAACAAAGGGATTACTTTACTGTGTTTCATTAAATCAGGAAACACGCCGGTATCAACACATCGATTAAATATTGTAGCTAAATGTGGTGCTATTTGAATTATAATGCAATTAATTAATTTAACAGAAATACCCCATAAGTCTGCTGTCTTTTTGCAATTAATTGACTTAAATATTTTTATTATGTCATGGGGGTTTATAAAATTGAAACTAAATGGCACAGTACACTCTTTCACACTGCTTCTTACAAGTGATTGGGCTTTAGCCGGACATGAATTTAAGGAGCTGGTTGTATTTATAGGTATTTCAGCAAAGAAATTATTAAATATTTGCGCTAGATCTAAATTGTTTGTTACAATTTTATTACCAACACATAATTCAAAATTATGATCGCGTGGCTTCGCCCGCCCAGCTTCAGCATTGATTATGTTTCAAGTGGCTTTAATTGTATTCTCTGCTTGTTTAATATTTCTACCTAAATGTAAAGACTTGGCAGCAGCACAAGTCTTTTTAAATATTTTGGAATAATTTTAAACGTATTGAACAAACTTAGGGTCAAAATTATATTGCTTCATACCATACAATTCATACAACTTAGCTCTACTTATTTGCATGCCAGTTATTGCCCAATCACAAAAACTAATTTTTCGATTTTTATAAAAAGTCTTAGTTGTGAAAATATTATTAAATTCATATTTGATAACGTTAAACAAAGACGCGTAAAGGAAGTTCGGATCATCCTGACTAAAATCTATATTAGCAATACGGACAGAAACATTTGTATTAAATTTGTTTAGGCGGACTGTACTCATTGGCCTACATGTGATCTTGTTTACTTTAGCCACTGTATGAATAGGAAAAGTGACTTTCTGTCCACAGTGATCGGAAGTTAGAAAATCACTCAATATGACATCATTATAATAGCTACAGTTGCAAAAAATATTATCTAAGCAAGTGGCAGAATGTGATGTGATCCTTGTTGGTGCACTAAACAAATTCTTCAAATTAAATGAGTTAAAGAAAGTACATAATCTAATACACATAGGTGACTGTTCAAGTATATTAACGTTGAAATCGCCACAAACTACTACATGCTTTTTACCATAACTAAGAACTTTTAGTACATCCTCCATTATAGTCTCGAATAAATTAAAGTCACTCTGTGGTGGACGGTAGACACAAACAACAATATGCTCCTTTAATTCTACACAAGAGAGTTCTACAGTACGCTCGACAGAACGAGCTACAATATCTTTACGTTCTTTACTATTCACACTATTAGAAACAAAAATCATAGAGCCACCATGTATAGCCTTCTTCCTTAAGAACATGCTTACCATACTATAATGTTCATTATTAAAAATCAGTGGTGGGTCACATGGTGGGTCTTTAAAAATAATTCTATTTCCTGAATCTTGCCAGATAAGCCCTGAATATTTTGATGTACTATGGTTAGACCATATGTTTGCTTATCTGTTGTCTCATTAACTAGTTTAAACTAGGAGTTTCATTAATGATCCTAGAAGAATTGTTGGTAGAACTAACTGATTGCTGTGATACACTAATTGTACCAAGGTCAATATATATATTAAATGCTAATAATTTAGCAATCTGTCGCTTAAATATAGTAGACAAATACATAGTATTTTTTGTTAAAAAAAGTTACGAATAAATTTATTCGTGTCGAAAAATAGTATAAACTTAACATACTTATATGTTGCGTTGTAAAGTAACAAGTTCAAGCTCTGTATGTGCTTGTTGTGTATATCAGATACTGACTGTGAGTAAGGTAGACCACATAATTATAATAAATTTACAACCTACTTTTTCATTAATGGATATCATAAACTCTCCTAAATGAATTATATCTCTCTTGGTGACTGAGAAGCTGTCACCATATAATACTATGACTGTTGATTGATCATCTAAACTAATGCTTTGTAATTTACTAATTATACTACTAAGCTTGGCTCCCACTGAACAATAATTTGTAACCATATAATTTGAATAATCCTTAATTAATTTTCCAAAATCTATTCCTAACTGGTCAGAAAAAATTATAACTCTTTTCTCTGTAACAGGATTAGCTAAAGGTTGTTGAGTATTTAACAATCCACAGTCACAATCAGACTCACTGTTAATACTGTTCTGCAAACATGATGTATTTGTGAGTATATTGACATTGTTTGTGGGTGTAACAGACTGTGGTAGCAAGCAGTTATAGCAAAGGTTGTTTATGATAAGAGAAGTTAATTGATCCAAGAGAAGTTAATTGATGAAATACGACGGGCAGCGAATAACAAATGTCCGCTTCCGGTTTAATATACTTTCTCAATATTTTACATGTTCATTCCAACGGTGAGGAGGATGTTGGCGCGACCGCCGACGTCCACCGCATGGTGCAGTCGCAGTTCTATTACCAACGGGCCAGAGGCGGGGCCCGGCGGGCGCCTAACCCCACCACGAAGTCGGCGATCGGCGCGGCGCGGGTGCTGCGTCATCGGCCACCGACCGGCACTTGTTTCCAGAACGTTCTATGTACCGCGCACCACTCAATTTATTTGCATTTTCATATATTGTAATTTACGAAGAATTACACGATTATTAAACATCAAGTATACGCGTTTTAATCAGTATAATACAATAAAGGTACGATACTAAACAGTATGTATATAACCAGTGCGTCCTACCTGTTATGATCTACGGTGCTGAGACGTGGACACTTACGGTTGGACTAGTTCACAAATTCAAAGTCAGTGGGCTATGGAGCGAGCTATGGTTACAGTCTCTGTTAAGGATAAAGTTCGCAACGAGGTCATCCGACAAGGAACCAAAGTTACCGACATAGCACGTAGGTTGTAGGTTGAAGTGGAAATGGTACAAAAAAGAAAATTTTTGCCGAAGGTCCGATGGCCGAAACGAGTCCTATAGTGGAGACCGCGACTTGATAAACGTAAGGTAGGACGACCCCCAGCCAGATAGACTGACGATATAAGTCACTGGAATGAATTGGATGCGGAAGACGGAGGACGGATGTTGTGGCGTAAGTTAGGAGGGACCGATACAGGCTGATTGATAGTTCTAGGTAATTAACTAGGTGTGTTACACACACGTTTGATTTCTTTCCTCAAGTGCAAGATTTTACAAAGATAACTAACAATGTGGGTTTGGGTCTCACATTACTAGCAATCTTATTAACCCCTCCAACCAAGCTCAAAGACTTGTGTTAGGAGTGGGTTGACGTCATCCAGGGGCCGCGTGGGTGTATAATGTGGCGTTTGCGAAGGAGGCGAGCGATTAAAAAAAAAAAAATAAAGGAGTGGGTTGACGTCGGCAGTACAATGGGTAGGATTTGAACCCGCGGCCTCACGATTACGAGGCCGATGCCTTATGCGGTTATTACACTACTCTGAATCCGGGACCCTAAACCCTTAAAAAGAGAGGTGTAATAAGAGTTAGGGCCCTAATTCTATAACAAATTTTCAAGGCCACCTCGATTTAGGGCCCTGATTCAGGGTAGTGTAATAGCCGTTTTAGCCATTTTAGGCTACCGCCGCTTAGAAAACAATGCATAAAACATCCGATCCGAAAGAAACAGTGTTTAAAACACTGTTTCTTTGGTAGTAATACTGTGTTTATAGATATTACTTTAAGATAATAAAATGAAAATGTGTTATAATACGTCTACATAGTGAGAAGTCTGACACGACACTAGTTGTTACATAATACTTTATTACAAGATCATGTCTACAGTAGTGTTGGCGACTGGCCGAAGGTATCAAACTTTTTTTGTATCTTTATAAAGTTTGTTTTTTTATATTTTTCAAAAGTGACACATGTTCTAATATTCTGTTTGTCTTCTGTGCCCTGTTACCTACTTGTGCGATACTAGATTAAAATATTTCCTTAAACCGTCTGTTCTGGCGGCGACCGCGACTCAGGACTCGCAACTTAAGGGAAGTATCGGAACCGTTGCTCTCGAGCAAGAAACATGTATACTCCCTACGAGCTCTGGTGTCGGAACAAAGGCAGACAAATGTCAGTCTAGACACAGTACTACGCACTCGCGCACTTCTTCTGTAATCGCACAAAAACTGGCCATTGAAGCCGAAATTCATCGTCGGCGCGTAGAGCGTCAACGTGAGTTTAAAGAACACGAGCGTGAACGTGAACAACGTGAGCGCGACCGCGAACTTACTCTTCTACAACAAGAAGCAGACGAGCTAGAGCTGCGTGCAAAACTTGCCTCCCTGGAGGGACATTCTGACAGTACACTTCTGCTGAAACTTAGACATTACGGCATTACGGGTTCAGCGCTTAATCTTGTTGCTTCTTATCTTAGTGAGCGACTGCAGTATGTTGACATTAACGTAATAAGGTCGTCCGGATCAACAGTGAGTATGGGCGTGCCACAAGGATCAATTCTGGGTCCTTTTATATTTTTTTTTATTTTATTTAACTTATGCGATATTGTTCTATTTGCTTATGACACTTCTCTTATATTCAAAACCAATCGTAAAAATGATTACTCTGGCAAAGTAAACAGGTCCCTGACATTAGTTTTTGACTGGTTTACATCAAATAACTTGCTTTTATATTCTAAAAAAACCAAATGTATTAAATTTAGAATGCCAAATGTAAGAAATATCAGTACAAATCTTGTTTTAAACAATGAAGTTATTCATTTTGTTGATTCAACGATTTTTTTTGGGAATTACTTTAGATAGTAAGTTACAGTGGGGCGCCCAAATATCATCTCTCGCAGAGAAACTCAGTTCTGCAGCATATGCTGTCAGCAAAGTCAGACAGCTTACCGATGTGGAAACAGCAAGGCTAGTTTATTTTGGTTATTTTCACAGCGTCATGTCGTATGGCATACTGCTTTGGGGCAAGGCGGCTGATATTCAAACAATTTTTATCCTTCAAAAGTGCGTGCAATTTACAAACTAGGTGCACGAGTTTCCCTTAGAGAAAAGTTTAAAGATAAATTAATAATAATAAATTAGTAGGTCAATATCATAGGCTACATAAAACTCATAATTCATTTATGGGTCTTTCTGTGAGAGTATTTAACAAGATACCAGCTAGTATTATGAGTCTATCAGTAATTATGTTCAAAAATGAAGTCAAAAATCATCTTTTACGCAGAGATTATTTTACAGTGGATAAATATTTAATTGATAAAGAAAAATGGACCTAGTTGCTTGCTCCTTGTTACTTTAATATGCTTGGGTGAATTTTGTTGTCATTTTGTTTTAATTGTCACATTGATTAAGAGCATGATTTGACTTTTGTAAGTAAAGATTCTGCGTGACGAATAAAGGCCATTCTTTTCTTCCTTTTGATATCAGAATTAATATTTTATATTTAATCATTCGTTACAAGTACTTTGGCCAATATATAAGCACATATAGTTTTTACCTTTGTTATAAATAGATGCTCCTACTATATTGTACCCACTAAGGCTGATTTTGCTTTAACTCATGTTTCAACTTTTTGATAATACAATTTGCATCAGTCCCATAATATGGTGTATATTATATTAGTCGCAGCACCTTACCCCCATATCAAGTTTATAAACATTCAAACATTGTAAAATTGCCAATTTGAAAAGAGTGGCCGCGAGTTTTTATTGCCAGGTTCTTTTCTCCGGCTTTACCTATTAATAATAATAATAATAATAATAATTCATTTATTTGCCAGAATGCAGGTGTACATTAGTAAGATCTTACATATAAATTGGCCCATTTACATTCTGCCACTATGAGGCGTGCAAATATTATTTTAGTTTTACATTTTCATAAATAATTAGATCACATTACCCTAATTATGATTAACATTAAATTAATTAACTGAAGTCAAAATTTAAAAAGTTTGTTATGTCATGGAATTAATAAAATAAATAAAATCAAAAACTGCAATAATAAAAAAAATGGAATTGTAATAATAAATAAAATAAAACTAAATTGCTCTTATTGAAAAAAAAAATCAAAATAAATTATGTCAAAATAAATAATTTCAGCATCAATTAGTTGTTGCAATCCAATGTCAATTTATTAATTCTCGAAATCTCATAAATTCATTTTGATCATAAAAACAGTTATCATTTAACCAATCCGTTAGTTGGTTTTTAAACATTGTTACAGGTAAGTCTTTAAACGAATTGGGCAATTTGTTATATACCTTAATAGCATTTAGATATGAGTTCCTTTTATACAATTCTAGTCTACATTTTGGTATACAGAGCTTATATTTATTTCTAGGGTCTACATTTCGCTTAGTTACATCTACATGTTTTGTAAAGTATTCCGGGTATTGGCGTACAAATAGACATTGTTCCTTAATGTACATACAAGGCAATGTTAAAATATTATACTTTTTAAACAATGGTTTGCAACTATCCGTAAACCAGACGCCATGTATTGCGCGCACACATTTTTTTTGTGCTCTAAATACTTTCCCAATATCCACCGAATTACCCCACAATCCAAGACCGTATGATAGAAGTGATGAGACATATCCATGATATGCACAGATAGCTGCTTCAATTGACACCGTGAGTCTTAATCTTTTTAGTGCGAATACAAATCTGTCAAGTTTGTCACAAACGTACTCGACGTGTGTTTTCCAACTACAATGCCGGTCTAAGTTTATGCCCAAAAATTTAGTGCTTTCAACTTGCTCGATGACAACGTCTTTACATGTTACATTTAATGGCAAAAGTTTTTTACTGTATGTTTGAAATTTGATCATTTTTGTTTTTTCTATATTTATTTGTAAATTATTAGTGTTTAACCATCTTATGATGTCATTTAAAGCATTGTTTATTTCAAGTTCGTATATATCTTCTTTTAGCTTTTACAATAAGGGTTGTGTCATCGGCAAATAAGATTACGTCGTGGCTAGTGACGTTTGGAAGATCATTAATATACATATTGAATAAAAATGGGCCCAATACACTGCCCTGCGGTACTCCATAGTTATTCTGGATGTATTCACTTCTATACTTTTTCTTCCTTTCTTTGAAAATTTTATTGACTTCTACACATTGTACTCTACCACTAAGATATTTATTCAACCAGTCATTCGCTTTTCCTCCTATTCCATATTTCTCTAACTTGTGTAAGAGCACTTGGTGGTCAACAAAATCGAATGCCTTACTCATGTCTAGGAAGACTGCCGAAACTGGTAAGCCATCATCTAGCGCTTTTGTAACAATTTTAATTAAATTGAAGCATGCTATTGAAGTGGTGCTTTTTTGTCTAAAACCAAATTGTTCGTTTTTAAGTATGGAATGTTTTGCAGTAAACTCTTGAAGTCTTTTCAACAAAGCCTTTTCAAATATTTTTGACATAACTGGTATCAATGTCACTGGACGGTAGTTATTCATGTCAGACGTATCACCCTTCTTGAAAACTGGCCTGACTATCGATCTTTTTAATAGATTTGGGAATGTACCTTCTTCAAAGGATAAGTTAATTATATGGCTTAGAGGTTCACTTATAAAGGGTCTTTCAACAAAGACGGGTCGATGTTAAAATTGAATAAAACTAGATGTGTGTGAGATATTAACGAAATTTATTTTTTATTTGAAAGGCCCGTTTATGCCATTATGCATGAAATATGACATCGTTCAAATGTCCGCCGCGGCTTCGCATGGTGGCACAAATCCGAGAGGTCCAATTTTTAATGACTCTGCTGCATAGATCCGGCTGAATCTGAGCGATGGCCTGCGTTATGTTGGCTTTCAGGGCAACGGTCGAATGTGGTTTATTGGCATAGACCTGCGACTTCAGAAAACCCCACAAGAAAAAGTCTAGCGGAGTCAAATCACACGATCTTGGTGGCCAATTCACGTCACCTCTGCGAGAGATAACCCTACCCGCAAACCGTTCATGCAGAATGTCGATTGTGTCGTTCGCTGTGTGGCAAGTAGCGCCATCTTGCTGGAACCACATGTCATTCACGTCCATATTGTTCAATTTAAGCCAAAAGAAATTGTTTATCATTGATCTGTAGCGCTCACCGTTGACGGTGCTGGCCTCGCCAACTTCGTTTTCGAAGAAGTACGGACCAATGACGCCGCCAGACCAAAATCCGCACCAAACAGTAACTTTTTGTGGATGCATTGCTATCTGGTGAACCTCATGTGGGTTGTGGTCATCCCATATACGGCAATTTTGCTTATTAACAAAACCATTCATCCAAAAATGTGCCTCGTCGCTAAAGATTATTTTTTGGCCAATGCGCGCAACGTTTTCACTAACGAACACTCATTTTGATAATAAAGTTTTATCATTTGCACATGCTGCTCAACCGTGTAACTTGCCATGGTGATTTGGCATCAGTGACTGAATAAGAAAAAACAGATTTGACAGATGCCGCCAAATCAAAATGGCCGCCACAGATTATTAACATCGACCCGCTCTATTTGAAAGACCCTTTATATGAAGCACAGAGTTTAATTTGGCTTTTGTTGTTAATTCATCTATTCCTGATGCGTTAGTGTTGTTAAGACTTCTAATTATGTGATATACTTCCATAGAACTTGTTGGTTTTAGAAATATTGTACATTCATTATTATTAGTCATTGTTAGATTCATGTCACTAGTATTGTAATTGTAATTATTGTTATTAGTTAATTCTATATAAAATGTATTAAATAAGTCACTTATTTCCTGAGGGTTTTCATATTTTTTATTATTTTTTATTATGCTGTTAATTTGCGTTTTCATGTTTAGTTCGTTATTGTTTTCGAACTTGGCATTACATGTACATGTAGAATCCCGACGTATCACAAGAGTTTTTTGCATCCTAAGTGAATAAAGTGTTAGAACATTGGTGGGTAATCAAAATCCTAAACTTGACTCACGCCCACAGAAACACGGCATGTAATATTCACGCACAGAATGAGAACGTACCGACTAGCACGCCAGCTGAAATTCACCCTGATTATATTTTACAACTAGCGAATGCCATTTCTTCCCTACCAGACAGTCAGAACTGGTTAGTTCCTTTTTCAGGCAATATAAATGAATGGCTAGCTTTTAAATCTTCTTACGAGAGAACTAAAACCTTTTTTCCCCCGCAGAGAATTTAGCCCGCCTTACCATGAGTGTCCGCGGTGCAGCGCAGGTAGCTATTTCTTCTATTTTGTTGGAAGCACAGGACCCCGAGGAGGTGAGGCTCTCGAAGAGAACTATGCGCGGCTCGAGCTGTTGATCGCACAAGAAATTGCCGGTCTTCGGAGTTTAAAGATAAGTAGCCCAGAACATTTAAACACTTTGGCTAACAAACTAAGAAACTGTGTTGCTATTTTAAAGTTGCTTAAGCAAACCGAGTACTTGTCCTCGATCGAACTGCTTTGCACGTTGCTTTTAAAGCTTAGCGAGCACACCAGATATCGCTTTAGTGACTATGCTAGCTAGAGCTACTTTCTAGGTTTTTTGTTATTGAAGCGGATCGACAACTTAACTACAATTTTCTAGTTGACGTGTCGCCAAGTTCATCACACAGTAATCCAAGGATCTATATATAGTAAGACCCCGAATTATCTGAATGTCCACGCTACTGAAGCTAAGGACAAAACCACTGAGTGTATGTACTGCAGACAAGGCACACACTGTTAAAACGTGTAAGACATTTTCATATCTAACTACCGACGATATATGGCGTTGGGTGCAAGAAACTAAAATTTATATAGGTGTCTAAAACCTAACCCGCATAACTGGAACAACTGTCGAGCCAAACGTTGCGGTGTCAATAATTGTACCAGGCGTCATCACGCCCTTCTACATGGCGATACCTCAACAATGCAAAGCGAAAAAAATAAAGCCTCCTCTATTAGAGGAGGCTTTATTTTTATCGCTTTGCATTGTTCCCCGTTTGCAACAGGATGCAACACATAATATCGTTGAGCCTCAACAAACTGGTGACGTCTTGGCCACAACACCATTTTATCCAAGGCGCACGCAGCATCACCCCTCTTTGGCTTAGTCCTCAGTCTATTGATATGGATAAAATTTCGAAATCGTCATATGATCGCATACCAAAACGCCGTACCAACTGTACTTGTTGGAGCCGCACGGTATTTGTCTTTGAGTCGTGAGTTGCGCTCAGATAAGAAAAACGAACATGTAGCCTTAAGATCGCTTTTAAGTTGGGTTCTACACGTGGCAATTTCCACAGTTTCTAGGCCTGTAGACTTTATTCTTAACTATGCCGAAACCGATCACTTAACACAAACTGACAATTCTCTTGAGGCGCTAATAAAGAAACAAAATGAAATAGATTCTTTAGGTATCCATGCATGTGACCAGGCAAAGCAGTGATGACAAACGAGCGGTAAGTTTATTTGAATCTTCAACTCAGAGACTTAGTACTGGGCGCTTCGAGGTAGAATTGCCTTGGAAATAAAAGGCAACAAATAATGTGTCTGATAGTTACTCGCAAGCCTTATCTCGCCTTAAGTCTCTCGAAAAGCAGATGACTAAAGATGAAACATTTGTATTAGCTTACAAAGTATTTATTGACTGTGTTATTCAAAAGGGATATGCTGAACAATTCGAGTTATCTTCGTATCACGGTAATTATGTAAAACCCTCAACTGGCGAGCCTATAAGGTGGCATTTACCTCATTTTGGTGTATACATCCGCTAAAAACACAATTTGAGGGTAGTGCATGATGCTGCAGCTTCTAATATGGGTGTGAGTTTAAACAATATGTTGCTGCAGGGCCCAGACTTACTGCAATCTTTATTGAATATTTAATTTCGATAATAGACGGTGATCGTGATGCATTTAGGTTTTTACGGCGCAATGGCAATTCTAAAAAACAGGATGTCTTCCTTGTTTTTTGGTGCGTTCTGAAGTCCTTTTATAATAATAGCTTTATTTATTTCTTACACATACATTATTTGCTATGTTAATTTTTTGCTTTTTCTAGTTTGTTGGTATAACTTCTTACTTAAACTATTAATTGGTTAATGCGCGTTTCATTGTAAAGATTGCTCTGGCAGTGAAAGCCTCCATTTCCGTCCATTTCGCTCTGTCTCTTGCCAGTCTGCTCCAGGTAGTTCCAGCCGTGGCAACTATGTCATCACTCCATCTGCCTCTGTGGCGCGGTGGGAGTGTGTCCGACTGCTACGCAAGAGGTCGTGGGTTCGATCCCCACCCAGGATAAAACTTTGTGTGATGAGTACGATGGTTTATTCTATGTCTGGGTGTTATTTATCTATAATATGTATGTATTTAGACATATATAAGTATGTTTATCCGTTGTCTGGTTTCCATAGTACAAGCTCTGCTTAGTTTGGGATCAGATAGCGTTGTGTGAGTTGTCCCAAGATATTATATTATTATTATCTTTTGAATGACCTTCCTTTCTTTATTATGAATTGGGTACCAATTCGTGACAATTTTGGACCATTTGTTTCCTGGTGATCTTTGAACATACCCAGCCCATTTCCATTTTTGCGTCATTATGGTTTTTGCTATGTCCGTTACCTTGGTAATGTCCCTGACATATTTATTTCTCATTTTATCGCTGAGCTTAAGGCCCAAGAGACTCCTTTTCATGCTATTTCGGCACACTTTGACCTTGTGAGTCTGTTTTGTGGACAATGGCCATGTTTGAGAAGCGTAAGTGAGACAGGGTAATAAGCACGTCTGCATGGCTTTAGTTTTTAGTGTGACTGGGAGATTACTCTTGAATACCTCTTTCAATACCCAATACTTGTTCCATGTTATTTTAATTCTTCGCTCTACTTCTTTATCATTACATGCCTTGAAGAATATTAAGTGTTCCAAGTAAATATAGTCTTCTATGTATTCAATTTCTATTGTATCTGCCTTAATCAGTATAGTTAGGCTATATGACATCACTACGCCTACTTTTCTGTTTTCTATGTGAAGTGACTCTATCATGAATTCCATTTTCTTTGGGTCTTCCGAAAGCAGTAGTATGTCATCCGCGAATCGCAAGTGCGAGAGGCCCAGTCGAGTGTTCTGAAGATTTCTTCGAGTACCGCAATGAATAGTTTTGGAGATTGGGGTCACCCTGCTTCACTCCTCTTCCTCTTCAAAGGCTGAACCATACTTATTGACTTTAATTCTAGCGTTACTTTTCTTGTATATTTCTTTCAATATATTGATATACTCATTGTTTACCCCTTGATTTGAGAGCTCTCCAAATTGCACAGTGGAATATAGAATCAAATGCTTTGCTATAATCAATAAAGCATATGTAGAGAGGTAGGTCATATTCTTTGTATTTTTTAATGATAAGCTTCAAAATGTGGATGTGATCCGTTGTTGAAAACCCCTATACAAAACCTGCCTGTTCTACTGGCTGGTGATCGTCTAAAATACTAGTAAGACGTCGAAGTAGCGTCGATGCAAATACCTTGTAGAGGCTCGACGTGAGGCTTATTGGTCTGTAATTTGATATTGATTTCGGGTCTCCTTTTTTGAAAAGCAAAACGATATTTGAACATGTCTATGGAGGGCAAGGTGTTAAGTCCCTCCAACACAAAGGGAGGATCCTCCGACCAGGCGAGGTGATCATGCCTGGCAGGCCGCGGCCCAACGGTTAACGTTGGGAACTTGTATTTATAGTTAGCAGCTGTGAAAACTTCTATAGTGCGATTCAGGATTTTCACGCGAGCTGTAAAGTGTCAGTTTATTTATATTATTATATGTGGGTACCGCCACATGTCCACAGTTAAGGTATTTCTTTCAAACTATTTGTATTATGTTCACACATTTCGTAATCATACAACTCGTTAGCATTTTTTGCTAACAAGTAGAAGGTAAATGGTAATAAACTCACATTGTAACCAATCATTGCATGACATATTTGTAAAATTATAAATCTACTGTCATTTTAGGATTAAGTTAGAGTCATTGGAAGAAACTAGCATCTAAAATACAGACTCGGCCTAGTTTGGATGCTAGTATTCATTACTATAGATCTTACATTATTCTGTACTAAATTATATTTAATGTGAAACGTTATTTTTAAGTGCTAGTGATTAAAAACACTGGATGTAACTACTCGCAACATGTAAGTGATTTGTGTGTCAATAAAGTTTATTATTTATATACAAAACGGTCACCCCTCCTATTTCTTTTACCGTATTCATAGCATCCAAACACCTAAATGTCTCCAAGGAATATGAGATTCGGGTTGCTTTTTTCCAGTGATGTGTCTAAGCTAGTGTAAAAGTCTTCTATTTTTATTTCGCTTGCTTTCTAGGTAGGTGCGTAAGTTTGAGCAATAATACTTTATAGTTTTCCATGCATCTTGATATGAATTATGGCAACTCTATCTGTCTCCACTGACGGTTGTTCCTTACGAGGAATCCTATAAAAGGAATCCTAAGAAACGTTGTTGTAGAGGTAGTATTCGCCTCTGTCTTCTATTGTAAATAAAACCTTGTCGTCTCGTTTCACTGATGCCTATGATATCCTATTTTAGTGATGCTATAGCATGCTCCAATTCCAGTATTCTTGATTAATTTGCTAGGGACCTCACATTAAAGGTAGCAATGTAGAGCTTATAGTTTTATCTTGTTTTGATTTTTGAAGAGTTGTAGTCTTTCGCCCCCGCGGTGACCAGCCGTATTGGGGGACGTAGTTTGTTTTTTCTTTTCGTATTTTTACTACTTAATCTATTTGCGAGAGCGTTGATTGATATACTACATTTTGATCCTGGTTATCTTGCAGATTTTACGGGTTCCTCGTATACTTGTTTACTAAGTAATTTAGAATGCTAGGCTTAATAACTCCTTCTGTAATGCTAGATGATCTTTGTAGTGATGAGTGCGTAGGTTTCGGCTTGTTTATTCGCTTTTCTTGTTGTCTTCTATCTGCTAGTTTGTAGGGGTTTAGTTAGTTAGTGTCGGGAGAAACGGAAAGCGTTCTCTTTTTGCTACCAGATGCATCTGACTTATTTTTAAGTATGATGAGTTTATCATATTTATGCACCGGCCATGGTCACAAGCGGACTGTCGCAGCGATGTTAAAACTCCGTAAGGCCAATGAATCTTCATTTACCCTCACTTTTTTGTTTCTCGAAAAGTAAGGGTCACTGTACAATACACTGATTGTGTCCATGTTAACCGAATGCGAACTAATACGAGGTTATGTTTTGCGAATCACTGGATTCTACTATTCACGGATAGTTTGAAGCCCTTCTCCCGATTGAAAGTTTTATGTTTTTTTTAATTTCAATCGCTTCACGCATAATTCTTGAATAAAAATGGCGGTCTGTGGAGAGGGTTTGTGGACGATGAAACTCAATCCAGTGATTGGTGTTCGATTGCAGTATGTGTTCTGCAATTGCCGATATCTTCGTTTGCCAGTTTTTCACTGCTGAGATGTGTTCTTTTAGCCTTTCCGCTATAGTTCGCTTTGTTTGGCCAATGTACCAACTTCAAAACTAGCAAATCAAAGCAATCAATTTTGTAGACACCTGGCGTCTGCAGAGGTATAATATCCTTCGGAGTGCCAACCAAGTTGCCCACTTTAACCACCGTTGTGTAGATCGTACGAATTGAGTACTTTTTCATAACTGATTATGACTGACTATTTGATTGATGACTGTTATCTTGTAACATCAAAAATGACAACGATCTATGCATCTCCATTTCGCATGTAAATTTCATCTTTTATGATGAATGGAGTTAAGGTGCCCTATATACTGATCCACATCATGTTGGCTTCCTCTGACGACAGCAAACACGTCATCTACGTACCTCTTCCACTGTTTGATGATTAGCTAGTCCCTGGGCTATTGGGCTCCCTATTGTGACACCATTTATCTGGAGGTAATATTGACCATGAAAGAAAAAGTAGTTTCCTTCCAAACATTGAACGGTAGCTCGTTGTCACTCAGTCTATCTCTCACCATATCCACACATTCCTTATTTGGAACGTTGATGAACGTCAAAACTCTCCATTTTGTCTCCTGGTTCCAATTTGAGATTATACGTAATATTATACTGATACTGATAGTCTATCCGTGACGTGGAATCCAGTGATTAGTAAAACACAACCTCGTATTAGTTCGCAGTCGGTTAACATGGACACAATCAGTGTAGTGTGCAGCGACCTTAACTTTTTGAGAAACAAAAAAGTGAGGGTACACGAAGATTCATCGGCCTTACGGAGTCTTAACATCGCTGCGACAGTCCGCTTGTGACCACGGCCGGCGCAACCTGGTCAAAACGTCAAGCAATTTTAAGATAAACAATGCGCGTTAATTTCCGTATAATAAAGTTTAAATGTTAGTAAAATAAGATGATTCTTCTTCTTCCATACCAAAGAGACTATGTTTCTCTCTCTTGTTTGCTTTTCCAGAAAATAGAGTCTTTTCTCTTGGTTTTTTAACTTTTTCCTTTAGATAATTATGATTGTTTAGCTCGTTTTGGATTTTACTAAGAGCGAGCATTACTTCCTCCATAGCTGAAAATTTTTATATTTGGTTTGTTATAGTACAACTGTTAGCCTCTATTGGTGAATGGCCGAACTAAGCAGCGTTGCCGCGTATTGCGTAGCTTTTGCTACTCGCCGGTAGATGGCGTTGTTTTTAACCGATGATCCGGTAATGACCTTTAATTTTTCGCTTTTTGAGGTAAGGAGTACCTCAAAAAGCGAGTAGAACCAATACATAAATTGGGAGACATATTAGAGATGTCTAACTATCGCCCTATTTCTATTTTATCGTCTTTCGGGAAAGTCTTTGAATCGCTCATAGTGAAGAGGATCCGGTGGCACACTAAATCGCAGCTTCACTCCGCACAACATGGCATTCTGGATAAGAAGTCTACAACAGAAAATCTTTTATGCTTTTCTAGTGACATAGCGGATGCGTTGGATGTTGGACAGGAGATTCACGTGCCGATTTCAGCAAGGCTTTTGATCTGATTAATCACGATATATTACTATCTAAGTTAATGGGAATGGGAATACATGGGTCGTTGCTACGGTGGTGCGAGTCTTACCTAAAAAGACGGTCACAAATGGTTGTAGTGCAAGGTTTAATCTCACATATGGGACCTGTGTTATTTTTAATATTTATTAACGACTTAGTTAATATTATAAAATGTAAATTTAACATGTATGCAGATGATATAAAATTATATAATCTAGTTGATGATGGTTTAAAACTACAAAGTTAGATTAACTTAGTATCTAAGTGGTGCAAAGACAACCAAATGATAATGAATGCTACCAAATGTAAGCATATAAAATTTTGTAGGAAAATAAATCCAATTGTAGCAAGATACGCTATTGATAGTATCCAACTTGAGGAAGTAACATCCATTCGCGACTTGGGTGCTATAATGGATAGTAAATTCAACTTTAAACAGCATAAAGACAGTATAACTCTTAAAGCATCACGTCTTTCAGGATTCATATCAAGACAACTTAAGACATTTAAGGACCCAAAGGTCACTATACCGATCTACAACAGTATTGTAAGAAGTATTTTTTTTCATTATTCATTATCAGCCTATCGCAGTCCACTGCTGGACATAGGCCTCTCCAATTGCACGCCACTTTGTTCTAGCCTCGGCTTCTCGCATCCAGCTCCTGCCAGCCGTTTTGCGTAGATCATCACTCCACCTGGCCTGAGGGCGTCCTACACTACGTTTGCCGAGACGCGGTCTCCACTCAAGAACTCGTTAACCTCAACGGTTTTCAGTTCTTCGGCTAATATGGCCAGCCCACTGCCACTTCAGCTTGCTAATCCTGTAGGCTATGTCGATAACTTTGGTTCTCTGACGAATCACCTCATTTCTGATTTTATCCCTAAGAGAAACTCCGAGCATAGCCCTTTCCATAGCCCGCTGTGCGACTTTGAACTTGTGGACCAGCCCATACCGTCAGTGTCCACGTTTCGGCTCCGTATGTCATGACGGGTAGGACGCACTGATTAAAGACTTTAGTCTTAAGGCCTTGTGGGATCGACGATGAGAAAACTTGACGTAACTTCCCAAACGCTACCCAACCCAACCGAATTCTCCTTTTCACCTCGTCCTCGAAGTTGTTTCTACTTAACTGCAATGACTGCCCAAGGTACACATATTTTTGAACTACTCCGAGAACGGCGCCGCCGTGCACCGCTATTGGTTCCGACAGTACATGTTCATTGAACATGACCTTGGTTTTATCCAAGTTCATCCGTAGGCCGTTGCGTACAGAGGAGTTAGCCAGGTCATTCAGCATCTGTTTTAGGTCCTGCAGCGTTTCTGCCGTGATGACGATGTCATCTGCAAATCGCAAGTGAGTGATGTATTCACCATTGTTGTTGATGCCCGGCCCTTTCCAGTGCAGCGTCTTGAACATATCCTCCATTGCATTTGTGAACAGTTTCGGGGAAATAACGTCCCCTTGCCTCACTCCTCGATGCAATGGTATAGGTTTTGTTTGCTGATTCTGTACTTGGACGGACATGGTGGCGGCTTCGTAGAGACATCTCATCACTTGGATATATCGCCAATGTACTTGGCATAGCTGCAGGGACTCCAGGACGGACCAGATTTCAATCAAGTCAAAGGCTTTTAAAAATGCAAATGTTTTTGGGGTAATGCCCATTTGGCAAACGTAGTGTAGGACGCCCTCAGGCCAGGTAGAGTGACGATTTACGCAAAACGGCTGGCAGGAGCTGGATGCGAGAAGCCGAAGATAGAACAAAGTGGCGTGCAATTGGAGAGGCCTATGTCCAGCAGTGGACTGCGATAGGCTGATGATGATGATGATGATTTGGTTTTATAGACCTTATTTTATAAAAAAATGGTAAAAAAAAAATTGAAACGGCTGTTTCCCTGAAAGCCTTACGCTTTCAGGGAAACAGCCGTCCTATATGTAGGACAGTAGGATAATAAAGCAGAAGATCGTATGAAAAAAAAAGTAAAGTGTGGTTTTATTAGGTGACTATTGATAAGTGTTTTGAAACATATCATTTATGAATGATATGTTACAAAACACTTGATACACATTCCAACATCACATTTTTTACAGCGAGTCAAACATTTCTTATGACATTGACGGCAGCGTGTTTGCTTGGATTGAGGAATAACCAAATGGTTGATTTGGTCTTTTCGACTATCAGCATGTTCATGTTGTGAGGGTCGGCTTGGCCCTCTTTTTGCAACTTTTCTGTTTGATTCAATCAAAGCAGTTGCTACCCTCCTGCGAAAACCAAGGTGATCAAGTTTTTCATGATTGATTTTATACAACTGCCATGCATTATGTTCGGCGAGATCAATCATGTGTGTAAGCAACGGCATTTACCATTTCTTACCTCGTATAACAATTCGGTAATGCGAAATATTTTCATCAGACCGGTCCACTCCTCCCGTGTATTTGTTATAGATTGCAACCATATGAGGTTCTTCTATGACTATGTTTCTCTTTTCACTCTGTGAGAAGCGTTTTGCAGACTGCTTCGGATTTATTCCTACATTTGAAGCTATACTGAATATATTATTATCATGCCATTTAGCAATAATGAATGTGTTATCATATGTCGTTTTGTAATCGAGAGCACCACGATCCTTTTTTTTCAGTAACTTCGATGGAATTAGAGGACAACTAGACGTCCTGTTTTCTCGTACATTCCCAGTGCACCGAAGGCCTTTTTCGTTATCTCCTCCAGCAAAGGCGTCCCAGTAAAAAAGTTATCAAATACTACGTGGTAAGGAAGGTCGAAACCACGTGAAGTCAACACATCACAAAAACTTAGTACTACGCTAGCACCTAGGCCCAATTCTTTATATATTGGATTGCACATAGTTGTAGCACCTTGATATGGCTCCATCCACAAAACATACCCCAACCGTGTAGCACCAACCTAAGACTTGAACCCGTATCTAATAGGTTTACCTTTTATGTGCTGTTTGCAGCCATGCCTCCCATAATAGGGGATCATGGCCTCATCTAAGCTGTAATGCTCCTCGAGAGGAGAAAATTCTAAGAACTTTTTATTTAGAAGTGTTACGAGTGGCCGTACTTCTGTATATTTATCTTGCAGATCCAGATTATCATTGACGTGAAGGTGGCGAAAAGTAAAGTCAAATCTATCCCTAGTCATAGCAGAGCTGATCAACTCATTCTTTGTATCAGGGGCGTTTTCCCAATACATTCTTCTTCGCGGGAGCCATGAATTACCACTCACCAGCAATATACCAATAAAACATTTCATATCCTCAGCGGTTATGTCTCCAGGCAAATTCTTTTTCACGGCATACTTATTACTCTCTGACACTAACAACGAAATAATATCTTCATTCATAAAGTTTTCAAACCACTCCATTGGGCGCTTATCTTGGAAAGGTCCTTGAACCTCAGGCCAATTCACTGTATTTAGTTCCAGGTCCCGTTTTCTCCACGCGTAGGTTCGCTTGCGTTTTATTCGACTTGTAGAATCAGCAGGTTCCTCTTCTGTATCACTTATCGTAACCTGTCCTTGTATCGATACTTCTGCCGGTTGAAGTAGTATGTTTCATGGCAAGTTGTTCAGAGTCATATTATTTTCTTCCCCCGAATCTTCATCAGTGAGGCAGTCAGGATTAACAGGGGGAGGTAGATACATATCACTCTTTCTCTATAATCTTCTTCATCATCAGGAATATTTTCTAGAGAATTCAAAATTTCATGCGTAGCTAACGGTCTGTAATAATGAAAGTTGTATTATTGTACTAAAATCTGATATATTGTCCTACTGTCCTATATGTAGTACACCAGTATTTATAACGAATTTTATCGAAATTTCCATTTGTTATTACTATAATAATTTATTAGTACTAAAGTTGAGGTTATGAACCAGGTTTAAACACAGAAAAATATGACTAATTTGTAAAATACCATAATTTATACATACCTGTAATTCGACATGTCTGCAACGCACTTTTATTACACACTTTTTGCTGAATTCTTACATAAAACTGTCACAATAACTGTATTTTTATATTTTTCTATAAAAATACATACGTTCGTCACTGCAAATCACAAGATTAAATAATCTTAGCATAAGTGGGTAATCTGAAATCTACTTTTCTTTCCACTTATTTATTCACTGACCTTCTATTTACGGTATTGTAACTTCCTCTTGAGTAAAATTGGTGGAATTCCAACAGAATTCGAAAGTCCGAAGAAATCCGTTGCCATTGTTTTGATCGAAGTTTTCCGTTTGATAGTGACACTTTCACGGTTAATAACGATAATCCTGATGTTTCACAATTAGTTTCACACAATCGTTGCAATTTACGTTAAATATGTTCTTATTTCTACTTCTATTTCGTTGAAAATGGCGGAGCCGGTGTAAACATGAGAACAACAGCGCCATCTCTCCTTTAGATTTGTATTTATTAAAAATATGAATGCCAAGGAGTTTGCGAGTAAGTACACCGCAGCCACTCACACGATTATCCATGGTCATTATATGGATGACTAATATTGGAAGCGAGTTTAACCTGGATGATGTCAGTCGTTTGGATTCCAAAATAGTCACAGTCTACAAGCCGGGCTTCGAGATGCGTTCGTGGGTATCAAATATGCCAGAAGCACTTGCGCAGGTACCCAAAGAGCTCGAAAGCAGTTCTGAATCCGAAATTGACTTGCCTCCTGATCATAACGTAGGCGCATTAGGAGTAAAGTGGAGTCCTCTTAATGACACCATAGGTTTTCGCACAGGCCACAAATTCACTGGCGCACGGGCTCAACTGACTAAACAGAGTTTACTCTCTAGCGTTATGAGTATTTATGACCCCTTATGCTTGCCAGTAGTGATTCAGGGCAGGATTTTAATTCAAAAGCTTTGGAGGGAAGGTACGGACTGGGATTCACGAATTCCCGCAAAGTATGAGTCCGAATGCAAATCCTATCCTGGTTTGAATAACTCGCATCAGCAGCCACTCTACGTATTCCTCGGTGGTACGGGGGTTAACCAGATCAGTGTGATACCCAACTTCATGTTATAGCTGATAGGGGAAAGCAAAGCACGGGTTGCTCCCCTGAAGCCGCTCTTCATTCCGCGTCTCGAAATAGAAGGTGCTCTTATCGCGACAAGTTTTACACTAAGTATTTTGAGTGCACACCGGTCAAAACCTTCCGCCGTTTTTTACTGAACTGACTCCACAACAGTTTTAAAATGGATTCGCAGCGGTACGCGTACTATTAAAGCTTTCGTTGCTCATCGGTTAAGCGAAATTTTAAAATTTACGAATCCATCAAATAGGAGATGGCTTTCTACTAAACTTAATATCGCTGACGACGCTACAAAGCCAAAACGTATAGACTTCACTTCATCACACAGATGGTTTGCTGGGCCTTCTTCTTTTTTTGTTCTTACTCAACCACTCTACAGAATGACCATGCGAATCAGACTGCACTACCTACGAAGTTTCAGGAATTTTTGAGTTAAAACCAGAGTTCGTGGGGCTTCTAACGGACACTTCATTACTTGCACCACTGGTTCCAGTTCCATCTCGTTTTAGCAGTTGGCTACGTTTGTTAAGGGCATCTGCTCGCGTTTTCCGGGCCATTAGAATTTTTATGTCTAAATCTCATTCTGTTTGCGTTTGCTTGCCAGGTTTACTAATGATACTACGCTACCTTCGAAACTTTCAACCGAAGATATATTTCAAGCAGAAAAGAGGCTATTTTTAAGGATTCAGATAGATAGCTTTGCAGAAGATCTGAAGTTGTTGAGAGCCTCACAACCAGTGCCTAAAAGTAACAGTATAGCCGCGCTTGCCCCTATTCTTGACAAGGACGGTTTAATAAGATTGGACTCACGCATAAAATCCGTACCTGAAGTGAGAGAGAGTGTTAAATCGCCAATCATTCTGGACAGTCGTCATCGAATTGTACGTCTTATGATCCTGCGCAATTACTACGAAGCTGGCCATGGTAACCATGAAATTGTGCTAAACGAAATGCGACAACAATTTTGGATTTTAAGAGCACGAGCAACCATTCGCAGGGTTGTCAAAGGATGTTTACCGTGCAGAAGGCAGAAGGGCCGCCTGTTGACACCAACCACAGGTGATTTACCACTAGAACGCCTCGATCATCATAAGCGACCTTTTACGCATGTGGGCCTAGATTTCTTCGGCCCCGTAGAAGTGGCGGTGGCTCGGCGACGAGAAAAAGGTATGTAGCTCTATATACCTGCCTAGTCACGAGAGCATACACTTGGAGATAGTTTATTCACTTTTGTCAGATTCAGCGATCATGAGTCTTAGACGCTTGATAGCTCGGCGAGGAACCCCGTCAACGATATTTTCCGATAATGGAACCAACTTCATCGGCGCCAGTCGTGAGCTTGCATTGCTCTACAATGAAAACGTTGATAACTTTGCAACCACTAGCATAATATCATGGCGGTTTATACCGCCCGCTTTACCGTTTATGGGAGGCGCGAGGGAACGAATGGTGCGGTCAGTAAAGACAGCCCTACGCGCTGCCTTGAAAGACAGAGCCCCCACACGAGGAAGTTTTGTACACATTGCTGATAGAGGCTGAGTCTATAGTTAATTCTAGACCTCTCACATACGTTACACACTCACCGGACGCCCCAAAAGCTTTGACACCCTTTCATTTTATCCTCGGCTCTGCTTCGGCGACTCCATGGCCAGGCAGATCAAGACCTGCTACGCAGATGCGACTGGAGGCACGCGCTCAGGCTGGCGGATTACTTTTGGAAGAGGTGGCTAACTAAATACCTGCCAACGTTAATACTTAGCGAAGGTGACGTAGTCCTGATCGCGGACAACTCTTTGCCAAGGGGTCTTTGGCTTCTTGGCAGGGTAGTCAAAACTTTTATTGGACCTGACGGGCTGGTCCGCGTTGCAGACGTGGCCACTAAAGGTGGTACCTTATGCTAATCAGTCCGCAAGCTCCTACCGCTCTGGTAGCCGAACCCCAGCTATTTTTCACCAGGGTTTAGTGTTCCACTGGAATGTTGGCAACTGGCTGAAGGTATCAAACGTTTTTTGTATCTTTATAAAGTTTGTTTTTTTTATATTTTTCAAAAGTGACCCATGTTCCAATATTCTGTTTGTCTTCTTTGCCCTATTACCTAGTTGTGCGATACTAAATTAAAATATTTACGTTAAACCACCACCTGTTATTTGAATAAAGTGAAAAGTTTTTAATGTAGTGATAAGTATGAAAACCAAGTTGTCGTGTGGATATGATGATGTGCCCATTACAATAAGACAAAGACAAAGACAAAAGACAAAGACAAAGAAGAAGTTTTGTAGAAGGTATTTTTCTGAACAGTTAAAGATTGCCAAAGTAGTTCCCATACACAAAAATGGGTCTAAGAAAGATGCGATGATGTACAGACCGATCTCTATGCTTCCCTAAATCAAAAATATTTGAATTGCTATTAAAAAGGAGATTACTCAGACACTTGGCCTCTCATAACACAATAAATCCAAGACAGTTTGCCTATATTAAAAATGTTGGAACTCAAGATGCTATTGATACACTAATTGATGACATAACTACTAAGCTAAATAATAAACTAAAGGTTGCGGGCATTTTCCTGGATTTGAGCTCAGCTTTTGATGCTGTCAATCATGATATACTTCTAGCCAAACTGAAGCATTAAGGTGTAAAAGGTTTATCCAAAAAAATCCTATTCCTCAAGGCTCTACACTGGGTCCAATACTTTTCTTAATCTTTATAAATTACCTTATTAGCAGTATAGTAAATAACTCGCCTGAGCACATAAAGCTCACTGTTTTCGCCGATGATACTAACGCTATTGTATCAGCAGACAATTTGTGCAGTCTAAATGAAAGAGTTGATGCGGCTTTAGATTCTTTTCACGATTGGTTTTAATAATCCAATAATAACAGATTGAGTTTTATTTTGTATTTCGAACCCTAACCGCCTTATTACAAAGAGAAGACTAAATCAAGGTTTAGGCCAAGACTTTCAAGTCCAGGATTTAGTACTGTACTATTGATCTTATTACAAAGCATAGATAATCCGTGGACCAGCTGATACCAAAGGATCTTGCAATCAGCCACAGATTATAATCAATTTAGTTCATTCATTTTTCTTATCATTCAAAAATAACGTTCCGTTTCAAGCCAATATAATTTGAAAGTATAGTTGTCATTGAGAAAAAAATATTTAGACGTTCTATTAGCTAAATTATTCGCCAGGACGACGTAATTTTCAAAATATAAACCTGACATAAAAGTCCTCGGCCTGCAATTTACGAATAATAAAATAGATTCTGTCAGGATCGGAACGTTACATATATAGCTGTCAGTAGTACTAAAAATGTAAACAAATGATGATAACCTAAATTTTATTAACTCACGACATTATTATGGATGTTATAAGTTTAATCTGAGTAATTATAGCGCCCAAACACTTATAGGAGTTGGATGCGAGTTTTTATTACAAAGCTAGTTTCATTGGAACAGTTCTTAGCATGGTTGGATGAAAATTCGTTCAATAGTTTAAGGATACTTACTCAATAAGATAATGCATTTTTAATATACTTACTGTTTTCTTTGTTGCACTCGTTGTTCTGAATGTATTGGGGGAAAGTATGCCTAGATTCAATATAGGTACTGAAGCTTTGGCTGAAGCACAACAAACAATTGAAACAAATTTTATGAATATATTTATTATTTAGTATCAGTGAGCTTGCTATGAAATGAAATTCTCAAATAACTACATAGAATCATTATTTATTAGATACCATTTATTCTTCCTAAGAACAGAGTACATTTTCATGAGAATCATAAATATTATTATCTAAACTGTTAGGTAGCACTTATTAGTTATTCCATTTGACAACAAAATGGATGTTAACAATTTCAATAATCTGTAACCAATCTGTACTCCCTGTTCAAACTATGTTTGAAATGGAATATTGAGTTTATATCCCTATTTCTTTATACATAACTAGCTTTCCCGCACATTTTAGTCTGCATAAATTTTCCCTGTTTTTGCAAAATTTCTCATTGCTACTCCGTTCCTATTGGTTGTAGAGTGATATTATATAGACTTCCTCGACAAATGGGCTATCCAACAGTAAAAAGTTCAAAAGAATTAGTCGTTCATGAGATTACCGCGTTCAAACAAACTCTTCAGCTTTATGATATTAATGTTGATAAACTTTCGCGATTTGTACACATTATTAAAATATATATATTACGGGCTTGAGCTACAATTGTCCCAGGTCAAACTGTGGAAAAGGTACGTCGATGACGTGTTCTGCATTATGAAGGGCGGTAGGCAGGAAGTAGAACAATTTGCTAAAGACTTGAACTCCATACACCCTAAGATCAGGTTCACTTTTGAAATGGAGATAAACAGATCGCTAGCTTTTCTCGATGTTAAAATAATGGTTAGAGACAATGGTACCCTAGCACACACTGTGTACAGAAAACCGACCCACACAGACAGATACTTACATGCTGACTCGCATCACCATCCAAGACATCTGCAATCCGTGGTATCATCGCTGACAAATAGAGCATATGACATTTGTGACCCTGAACATTTAGAAAGTGAGCTCACACATGTTCAGGAGGTACTAAAGCGAAACGGATACAGAGGAAGCACACGACGTACGAAGAGGAGAGACTCCCGACCGGGGGTTGACAGGGCTCCAGCTTTTCTACCGTATGTGAAAGGAGTGACGGACAAAATTGGAACAGTACTGCAGAAATACTCCATTAAGACTGTATATAGTCCGCACTCCAAGGTAGCTAAGCACCTACGTACTCCTAAGGATGTAATTCCTCTACAGACACCTGGCGTCTACAAAGTGGATTGCAGCTGTGGCAGTTCCTACATCGGACAAACCAAGCGAACAATAGCGGAAAGGGTTAAGGAACATATCGCGGCTGTGAAAAACCGACAGACAAACAAGTCAGCAATAGCGGAACACTTGCTGGATGCGGGAACCAATCACTGGATTGAACTACACAAACCACAGGTCCTCTCCACTGACCGTCACTATTACTCTAGGATGGCGAGGGAAGCGGTTGAAATCAAAAAACATGTCAATTTCAACCGAGAAGACGGATACCGTTTGTCAACATCGTGGAATCCCGTGATCGGCAAGTGTATACACCGCCGAACAAACATTACACGCCAGTGTGCAGATGTCCTTAGTGTTGTGTGTCGAAGTACCGACAGTTCCGTAATAGTGAGTGATAAAAATCAAGCGAGGGTAGTTTCCGAAACCCGCGCTTCACGGAGGCGACGCTGAGCTCAACTAGTCTTCCCGTGACCACGGCCGTTGCAATACGGTCGAAACGTCGGGCAATACAAGGTATTTAACCTTAAATTATTCACGCGATTAAGACCCGTAATATATATATTTTAATTTATGATATTAGTTTAGTTATTTATTTTACAATAAATTTTAAATTGTATGCATTTTTTGTTTATTATATAAACAGTGATCAATAATATATTTATATAATAAAATTGATAATTCTATATTTAGATCCACCTTATAGTTCACTAGTAAGTTTTAGGTACATTATACATAGAATCATTATTTATTAGATACCATTTATTCTCCCTAAGAACATAGTTCATCTATCAGAGAATCTTAAATATAATTATCTAAACTGTTCTGTTATGTAAACTGTTTAAGTAGTGCATAATAGTTATTACATCACAATTTCAATAACCTGTAACTAATCTGTACTCTCTGTTTAGTGTTTACTATGTTTAAAGGAACATTGTAGCAATGTATAACTAGCTGAGCTCTTATAAACATAATATTCAGTTCTTGGTACCTACCTATAACCTAAGTTTACATCTGTTTCTAGTGATAGGTATACCCATGGTTACACTTTACCAACTAAATTTTAAATTGATCAATGTTTATTTAGTTCCACTATAATATGTATAGTTCAGTAGTAAGTTTTAGGTAAGAAATTTTGTCATAATGATGTTTCTATTACTTTGTTTTGTGCATTTTGAGTAAATTCAACATTGGTTTTTGCCGCACTACTCCAGACCACCTATCAGACATTTCAAATGTGATTTTCCAACTTCAATATAAATAATGTGACATATTATAAGTGGAATGCATCAGATTGTTTTACATAGAGCACTAGTTAATGATACTATTGTCGAACAAAAATAATCTGTGTTGATCTTCAACTTTCCACACTGCGTAGGTACACTTCACGTCGAGTCTGGTTGACCCAAACATTGCACAGACCACTTTAATTTTAGGACATCTCTGAGTTCTGTATATTAAATCTTCTCTCTCAATTCCAAGCTGTGATAAATGTTTTGAAAAACAATAATAAGCATGTATTATTAAATCTTTGGTCACACATCGCATTTCACTCGATTTTTGCGTTTATTTTGTTGCCACACCATATTTAGTTAGTTAATAATTTAAAGTCACTAAACACGCATTATTCGTCATTAATAATTGAAACTAAAATACGCAAAATTGTAAATAAAATAACCTTAAAATGTCAAAATTTTTGACATTTTAAGGTTATTACCATAGTTAAACTAGGGTGATCGAAAGACTAATATATAGACCAAAGAAGATCATCGATTAAGCGATGAACCTCGTTTTGTAATAAAGATTTTCGTAGATCCATGGTTTAAACTAGGATTTTCGTCAAACCAGGTTTAGTCCAGCTTTTGGAATAAGGCGGTAAGTGTCTATCTATTTATTTAGAACAATCAGTCTTCATAGTAATCTTAGGTCAGTTAGGTACTAGGTATTATTTGTTTATTTATAATAATTAGCCATAACTTATAATAATCAAAAGTAATTGAATAATCAGCCTTTAGGATTTTACTGTCTACCGATTATTATGACTATAATCATTGCCGATATTAGTAATGGGAGGCGGTTGTGTATAGTAACCGCGTGACTTATAGGTATCTCCATACACATTTAAAACCAATTCATCCATCAGAACTTGATTTATTTTATTTCGCACTTTCATTTAATGAATGGAACTCAGTTTTTGCATTCCAGGCAAAATACTCAAAAGATAATAATAATCCTCTGTTTTTTCAACATCTGGAGTATTGATTTTTTTTGACTTCCTGTTCCAAAATTTTCAGTTTTTTTTTTTCGATTTCTAAATATTCAGCCCGAATATCAATTACTTTCCGTTTGCGAAGTACTTGGGGTGACATTGATATCTCATGTGGCCGGAGAGTTTCCAAAGGGGACGGCGGCGAAAGCGTAGAATGAAATTCAGATCGAGAAGAAGCATCCAAATCTTGATACTCATTTTCAGTAAGATTAGACTCACTATCTGCTGGCATAAATTCTTCTTTTAAAAATGTCATTAAGTTAAAATATTTCCACTGCGGCATATAATCCTCGTCATGCGAAGTCGCAATCTTCCTCAATTCTTTTCCATAAGCATCCTTAAGATTTTTCCATTTTTTCTTCAATCTAACCCCGTAAACATAAGTAATTTAAGTAAACGAAAATTTATGAATTTCGTTTTAAAGAAAGAGAGTAGGCCTAACTGAAATAAAAGTTATCCTTATTAGATAAACTATAGAATTTATAACATATTTTTTTCAGGTACCTTGCACATGGGACATCTTTCAAGTTACTGTCGCATTCATATCGCCTTGGTCGCAGTACAGTTGGAAAAATAATTTATCAAACACTTAATGCCATATGGGTAGCGTTACGTGAAGTTCATATTCCGCAACCAACGCGAGAGGATTTAAAAAAAAAAATCTGATGATTCTTTAATGAAATGGCAATTTCCCAATTGTATAGGGTCGATACACGGAAAGCATTTTCGGATAATGACAGTGGTAGTGAATATTACAACTACAAAAAGTATTTTTCATTAATACTCCAAGCTATTTCAGATGAAGACTATAAATTCACTGCTATCGAAGTTGGTGGAAAGGGACGTCAAAGCGACGGTGGCACTTTTCATTTTTCTATATTGAACAATTTGCTAACAACGATAGCTTTAATATACCTCCATCTCAGAATCTGCCTAGCTCGAATATAATATTACTGCACGTGTTGGTGGGAGACGAAGCTTATCCACTGAAGACCTATTTAATGCGTCCTTATCCGTCTGGAAATTTGGACAGAGAGAAAAAAATCTTTAATAAAAGATTATCAAGAGCCAGAGTAACTATTGAGTGGGCCTTTGGTATCTTGACAAACAAATGGCGCATTTTTATGAAATCTATTGAGACAAATAAAAAACACGTAAGTTGATTATAAAAGTCGCATGTCTGTTACATAACATTGTAAGGGAAAAAGAAGGGAATAATGATAAAGACTACAGAACGTATATGAGTAATTCATCAAGCGGCAACATTACCTTATCAAGATCGAGGCGGAATAATCGAGCTTCATTACGTGCAACCGCTATTCGCGATCAGTACAGAAATTATTTCGTAAATAATAACACTAAATTCAAAACTTTTCCATTATGCACATTATTTAAATACATTTGTAACTATTATGAAAATATATAAATTACGGGTCTTAATCGCGTGAATAACTTAAGGTAAAATACCTTGTTTATTACCTGACGTTTCGACCGTATTGCATGGGTAGACTGTCAGTCTACCCGTGACCACGTGGCCGTTGCAATACGGTCGAAATGTTAGGCAATAAGCAAGGTATTTTACCATATATATATATTTTTCATAATGTGTACAAATCGCGAAAGTTTATCAAAATTTGTAACTATGTCTATTGTCTCTGTAAGTACCTACTTACTGAGATAAAGTTTAAAACTTGTCAACTACCTACATTACGTAAACATACCAGTAGTTTAGTCTGTAGGTACAATCGGCCTACTCGGTGGTCGTACACCCATACGGCTATAATGGCTTGCGAGAAACGTTCGCTCTCTACGTAAGCGCACTCACACAGGCACATCAGTGCCTTATCGGATGCAAGGGGGCGGTGTCCTTGTTTTTAAACAATTTCATAACACATTTAATACTTAATTATTATAGTATTATCAAACTAAAACAATAGGCCAAAATCATATTGGTTAACAATATCGATATATTTTTAATATTATTAAATTATTATTTTAACATGCTATATAGTCATCAAAGTGCTTGATTACCTATTCCTTTATCAATAAATATTATATTAATAACGTCTTAGTTTGTGAAAATAGCTTGTTTCATTCAATTAAGTAACAATGTATGAATTAATTAATTATCTCAGATGCTAGCTTATATTTATTACAGTAAAATAACGAATAAGTTTAATTTAGATCACAATTTAAAATAATCACAAACATTTAATTTCAATACAATCTATTAGCTTTTCCGTCAATATATATTAACTCTCCTGGCCAATCACCATTCATCTACCTCCACATATTAACAATAATTCGTCCTCACATTCACATTTCCGGCTTCACATTTCTGTGTATCTACTATTATTTACACGCTATAAGTTCTGACGAATGTAAGCACTTGTCAAATCGTCTAAAAATTTAGCGTGTGATAAATTAAAACCTCTGTACTCTCGAGCGAAACGCACTCCGGCTTCTTCTAGTTCCTGTCCTAATTTTTGTAGCGGAATAATGCACATATTTCTTATAGCTTGCATGCCGCAGTCAAACAGTCTAGCGAACGTCGACGTCTTGGTAAATGACTGCACTTCGTATGTGCTGACCATTTGTGTTACCGCGATCCGATGTCAAGAGAGTCCTCCTCAGCATCCCGCATCCAACGTCACGCTGTAGCTCTCTGAAAAAAAAAATAAGAAGTTAAAATAAATGTAGGTATAAAAGATCTTCGATACCCACTCATTAAAAGTTAGAATGAACAGAACAGTAAGGCAAGCACATTTTTAAAAAAATGTTATTTTATTATACCTAATATTATTTACAAATCAACAGACAATGAACGAGTTGTCACTCATAAAATGAGATAATAGTTCTTATACAGTTGAAATATGATTGAAAATATAATATGCGTTAATATGAGAAGCTACCGTTTGCGAAAACAAATTCGCATGTGTTAGATTTTACGTAGGGGTCGTAGCGATTTGTAATAAAATACTAAAGCTTTTATTGTAGAACTACGTAGAAGTCCTACGACTCATCGTAGTAGTACTACGACTCATTGTAGACCACTACGACTCATCGTAGAACTACACTTACTACTGTGTCAGGATATTTGGATCATATACCCAATCAGTTGCAATCTAACCTTATCAATCAGTAGAGTATTAATAGGGAATAGAATAAATCAGGGAGGTAAATAATACAAAGGAATAAATGGCAAGTATCATATATTTTCAACCTTGTTTGGTCTAGTTGTATCAAAGGTTTCATAATAGCCAGTCTCCTAATAAACATTTGCCGTACTACATTTCATACATCCTAAATACAATATACCACAGATACTTTCTAACATAACCAATTCACAATAGTATTGCAATGTACGACCATATCGCTGTAGAACAGCTGATAAGTATCACACCAGACAATATTCATGAAATCATACCACATACCACATTGCAATATATTGTTATTAGTCATTAACTATACATAATACACAATAATAGGGTATCAGCACAAAAGAACCAGCAATAAGTATAATCTGAATCGGATCGTACCTGTATCCACAAATGTTGCAATCAGACTGAGCCTCGATCACAATCTGTCAGTCCTTTTATAGAACAAATACACTGAATATTTAAGAACATGTGGGTACTTCGCAAATACTCTTAATTATTATACTTTAACCCTGAAAATAATTTAATACACCGAATTATGTTATTTATATAAATGAATAATAATAAAACTATTACACAGATAAAACACACTACCTTTTAATTTTCAATAAAAGAAGTGAAATATCACAACAACAATATTTGACGTTTCAAGTAGTACCTACATTTGTGACCAGTGGATATTTATTGTTTTAATTCATTTATAATACTGTGTGGTGCTTTTATAATATGTTATAATCATCTTAAGTAATTTACATGTTAATTACAACATAAACTGTAAGTATTTGTACTTTGTCATAACCTATTCCGTGATACAAATTACTCTTCAGGTTACTAAAAACACAATTGACATATAGACATGGCTACTTGCATATCCATGGCTATTGTTATTATATAAACAACCTGTGCCTACTTCTATAATGTCAATTTACTCTGCCATAACGTATTCTGTAATTCTAATGTACAAATACTGTCACATATTCTACAGTTAACAACATTACAGTGGTATTTGGGATTCCTTATTAAAGTGGTCATTATGTCTACGATTTATTGACAGGCTAAACAAATTCATCAAACATATTCATCCCTTAATACACAGGTATAATATTTACCTGAATTTATTTATTACGATGGCTATTTATCAAATATAGCATAGCCATTAATATACCCCTTATCTATCACATGCAAACTATTTTCAATTCTATTTCACTGATTTTAAAGATGATAATTGCCATAAGCGTTTTCAGTTTTAGGACATTTACTGTGCGTAGGTATCATGAACCTATTTTTTCGGCAAACATATTTATGGCACCTGGAATTACCGAACCGTGGGAAAGCAAAAACTTATTGCATGCAAAGTATTTTCAGTTCTTGTGTAACGATTTAAAGACGATAATTGATTAAAGGATTCTAAGTTTTACAACTTTTACTATGGAGATCATATATATATTGTTTGTATCAACACAATATACTTTTTATGATTCCTAAAATTTACTAAAACGTGGGAAAGAAAACAATTTATTTTGTCAAAAGTTGTTTAAATTAATTAGGATTTTCAATACTTCAAAAAATTGAACATAATTTATTTTGTTTAAACATAAATATTTAAAAAAAAGTTATACATAACATCTTTAATGTGAGGAAAATAAAAATGAAACACTATGATTTAATAAGGGTGGATTTAAGTATGAATCATTCAAAAAAATATAAGTGTATAAAAGCACGAAATTCCTACTCTTCACATATCAGTAGATACAGCCTTTTTTAAGTTGCCACTCGTGCTACAAAATAGTTTTAGTTCCGTTTCTTTATTATATTTTAGATTAATTGAACGAGTGAAAGTCTAGTTACAAGAAATTCACCTTTAAAAAATATACGAATAACCAAGTGACTCAGAACACCACGTTTAAAGTAAACTTAATGTAAATATTATTGGACATAAAAAAATACTTACAACTTTAAACTTTTACTTTACATTGATTTATGAAAAAGACATTATCGGTTTATGAATTTATAATAAATCATTTATAATATTATTTATTTGTTGAATAATCATAAGTAGTTCTAAACCTATGTATGATAATAAAAAAAAATATTTTTTTTAATAAAATTACTTATTTTCTTATCATTTCGGTAGTAAATTAGTAGAATGATTTTTCGACAATCATCATCATAATATTTGAATATATACATAAATCTATTAACAAAAACCATTTAATAGTTATTTTTTTTTTAATTATATACGAAATTAATACATTTCGTAAAATTAAAATAGTAAGTTTATATAAAATATTAGGAATAAATAACTGCGAATGATGAAACAACTAACCCAAATGTCTGCCATCATCATTGAGAATATTATTATATTATAACAACGAAACAAACCTTAGCTATGAAAATTAACCATCGTCTTCAGAAATATTGATTATATTATTATATGGTCTCCCCCAATTACTTTTTAACCAATAGCCAATTCTATTGTTAAACTTAATTAATAATTATTGTAATAAAATATAATTTGAATTTGGCTTACCGTAACATTTACCGCGATATTTGGTAAAGGTTTGAATCCTTGGCCATGACAATCCAAAATATGATTCACGGTTTAAATTTCGGTTAATTGTGAAGACTCGCAGAGGTCAGCAAGAAAGCACCCAACAGTCCATTAAAACACAGCCACCGTAAGTAAACAGATGAAGAAGAAACGGTCCACTAATTCACACCACAAGTCAACGAGAGTTTAATCAGTAGTTTAAGAAAATACCACGGGTCCACGAAGTGGCAAGATATCGGAATCCGTAAACAGAACAAGTCGTGAGCAAAATACAGTAAACATGCGCGCGTCATCCTACAAGGAAGTGCAAATTGCAACTAAGTTAACAAAAATTTTATGTCTCCGGTCCCACACCTTAGCCCCGTCCTAATTGGTTGAAAGTAAAATGTGGGAGTGGTTTTTACGTTTGTGCTTGAGACCGAAGCGTTGTAAACCGTTTATTGCAAAATACTTTTGGGTGGTCGAGCATCAAGTGGGCCGATTGTACCTACCTACATACGTAACTACTGATGTTTCCAAGTGTTTTGTTATGTAGGTACTTACAGAAAGCAGAAAACTTTAAAAACTTGTCAACTACCTACATAACGTATAAAACACTATAGTACGCACGTTATCATCTGAGCCGTGGGGCCATAAATCATTTTCTATATCTATCCCGCTTGCACTTAGGGGTTTTAGTGTAGGGCTAGTCTAGTAAAGGGCGTAACAATAAAGCACATACTATCGATAGGTAACGTTTATTATCGCATCTTGTTCACAAAATTTTAAAAATCAACTATATTTCATATTAAACTATATTAAAAAATTATATACGGTATTTTCATACATGAGTGTATGAAAATACCATATATAATACCCGAAAGAAAGTTGCTCCGCATTTAAAAACAGGTAATTGCTCACGGAATTTTTCTAAAATTTTCGTCACGGACGGATACTCTCTATTCTCATAAAATGAAGTTACAGTTCGCTTCAACACACTTTTATCGAAATCGTCAATATTGGTAACAGTTTGTAGTTTCTTAAAATTTGTTCTTGGCAAAAAGGTACTGCCTGATTGCGACACTTCCGTCTTAATTCGGTCCACTGTCGCTCTGCTCACACCACAAATAAATGCGGCCATTTCACGTGGTTTGTTGCAAATTAAGAGAAGTCACTTTATTCGAATCACTTTTCAATTCATTGGTAAACAGAAATACGTTATGAATCACTGTTCGAGTTTGAGGGCTAATTTCGCCATGTAATTTTTTCAGATCAATGTTAGAAAATAAAGTGTCCATAGTGCGCAATGAGTGGTAACACATGAATGTATTTTGTCATTAATTGCAGTAAACACATTTATAGCAAAAAAAACACACATACTGCAATTACATTTGAAACCGACTAATCAAAATCGTACAGGTTATTAGCAACTCATCTACCTGCGCCACGGGCGCAGGTAGCCGTTTATCGATAACTCTTATCTCTTTTGAACTTTTATGACCCGACGACTCAGATGATAACGTGCGTACTGTAGTAGTTTCGTGTGTAAGAATATATCTACAGACGAAACTACTGATATAAGTACTAAGTGTTTCGCTAAGTAGATATCTACCTGCTGGCGGAGAAAAAGAAACTTTAAAAACTTTCCAACTATCTACCTACATTACGTAAACATACCAGTAGTTTCTTCAACATAATTAGTAGCTTCGTTTGGTAGGTACCTATAGGTACCTACTATGTTTTTATGTCAATTTAAATTAAACTTACCATCATATTCCGGAAAACAATGTTATATTTCTTCCCACAACCTTTTTATAACGTTTTTATATTTATGTTGGGGATGCTTTGACATTCATATAGGCGGTCGATTTTAAATTTCTGTAATAAATCCCTCGGTATCCATTACCGCCACAAAATCGTCTAATTTATTTTGTTTGTAGCGACGCCGCTGAGTACGTCACCACTACACCGCTGTCCGCGCCGCTCTGTTTCGTGGCGTCGCACTTGTTAGAAGCTTGTAGGGAACGTAGAGATTGTAGAAGGTGTAAGCTGATAAATAAGAAAAGCTTTGATAGAATTGCTACGAGTATGTCGTAGCAATTGTATGTATGTAAAGCTTGTATAGATTTAGAACTACAATATACTATCTCACGTCAGGAATATTGACTACATGTGTGTCATTTGAGAATGTAGCATAATGAGTTGTAACCAAAACTTACTGAGGGATAATGGTTCTACAGAACAGTATCATAATTGGAAGACCTTGTTCTGTTCAAGAAATGTCAGGATGTAATGTGTGTGTCTGTATATTGTTTAAGGTTCCTATCACTCAGTTCAGTATTGTCGGGGTATCTATTCAGGGTAGTATAGAATAATACAAAGTAACAAATGGCAAACAGCATTATATTGTCAAAATACAATTCGCTCTGGTTATATCAAGGAATTGGAGTAGGGAGGTATGCTAGTGTCACTTCCAAGAGGACCTATTGCCTAGGAAAAGAAGTGATAAGAAAACTAGGCCGTCTCCTAACAAAACATTTGCCATATACATTTGCTAATATGATATTTACATAAGCAATCTGCAATGTATCTAATTGACTGAGACTTAGATATACCATTGCAATGTCTTACTATATTACTACAAGGCAGATGATTCACAATTTACAGGACAATAGACAATTAGACACATTGCAATATCTTTTCATCAGTCAATCAGCTAGTATACACAAACATTATACATAGTATAGAAAAACACTATTTATATAATACAATAGAAACAATATAAAGTAACTTTGAATAAGGATCGTACCTTCGCCGTCGGATGACGCCAGAGAAAAGAGGGCTAGGTCAGAATTTGTCCTGCTTTTATACTTTCTACTCACATTTTCTATTATGTGGGTAGAATGCCACAGTTATAACTTTTTAGGTACATTATAGATATTAAGCAGTGTTTTTAACATCATTCTATACTTAAATCGTTATACAACAATTTATATAAAGATATAGACACTAGATTACATAATCCAAACAATACAAATATTAACTGTAATAATTAATTGTTTCATCAAATACCTACATATGTGGGTAGGATCCCACATTAGAGTTTGTTTAATAGGTACATCTGTGATAAAAGAGTTTAGTCTAATTCATTAATGATATTATCAGTTGCAATTACATTTAGTATATTCATTCCAGCCTTTGCAATGCATTCTCATGTCTAATATCATAAGCATCATAAACAACTGACACAGTATTAATCACAATACAAACATCATCCTAAAATATCTGTGGGTACATCTATAATATAAATAATTGGTTTATTAGATCTTTGAATTGTTCTGTGCCACGAGTAGGTATTTCATACAGTATAATATAACTACCAAACATAGTTTTGCAGACACGGATGATCTTATAATCATCGCTATGATAACCAGTCAATACATTGTGATGGTTACACCGTCATCAGACTCCAGACCACCTCTCAAACTTATAAAACAGTTCCATCAAACCTTCGTTCGGTTTTATACAACATCACATAAACTGGAACAATCAATATTCCAAAACACATCTACATAGTAGATCAATATCCAACACATGGATTGATTATATATATGGCTATTTACATAGCCATATAGCCCCATATCTAACACACTCATTCGCTTGTACTTTTGTTCCTGCCGCTCACCGCACCGCGCGCCGCTGTAGTGATTCGCTCGGATAAAACCGCGCGCGTTTTGGCTATGAGCGGCGTCTCGTGGCGTGCTTTAATCATTTTTATACTTTTGATCTAACCGCTCGCTGCCCCGCGCTTACCTACCGCTCACAGCGGCAAGGTCGTGAACGGGCCGTTAGACGCGGCGGGTTCGTGTATTCAGATATCTAGCCTCATTTCTCTATAAGTTGGTGATCGCAATTTGGTGTGCGAGCGTTCAACTTGGGATTCCTTGAATGCTGACGTGTGACAATAGTGCGTAAGCCCCGGTCCGGGCCCCACTGCCCAGCCACGCACAGCGTTTTGAGTTCACTTTGAAAGCCGATGTAGGTGGCAAAGAATCGATCCTCAAACGACCTATTTATCTCTTCAAGTCATTCATATCGTCATGTGTTACGTATGATGACTTAATGCAATCAATTTCGCTTTTCATTAACACCATATCTTTTAGTAATTTCGTGCAGTCCAGATGGTCAAACATACCTGGAGGTAATTTGTCTAGGTCTTTAGCTACGATAAAAAACGTTTTTACAAAAAAATATCACCGACTTCTAGAATAAATACAAGGCAACTAAAAAGCAATAAATAATATACCTAGAATAACAAAAACAAATTAAACATTTTGAAGTTGGTGCTATGAAATAGTAGTCTTTGTGTTTTATTCGGCACCAACTTCAAAATGTTTAATTTGTTTTTGTTATTCTAGGTATATTATTTATTGCTTTTTAGTTGCCTTGTATTTATTTTAGAAGTCGGTGATATTTTTTTGTAAAAAAGTTTTTTATTTCTCACTTTTTAGTGGGTATGTTTTTAATTCACTTATGTTACAATAGGCTTATGTCAACTGTTGAAATTACAAAATATTGCTTACCCCGATGCAGGACCGTTAATTGTTGAGGAGTTCACTATCATCAGCTCTATTACATTGTGTAATAGTAGTATAACGAGAATAAAGTGCTACTCAATACCATATTAAAGTAACTGAATCGCAAACTGTAAAATATTGAATAGGTCTGCTCGTCATTTGTGGTCTTCATTACCAGTTCCACTTGACCAATTGGTGTTTTTTAAGAGTAAATGCACGAATCACTATGAAATATACCTAAATCACTGTTGGTGTGCCTTTAATATTTGAAGAGTTCCCTCGATTTCTCCAGGATCCCATCATCAAATCGTGATCTGATGACAATGGGACCAACTTGAAAGTATACCCTATCAAACACAAAAACAATTTTTCAAATCGGTCCAGCCGTCTTTGCGTAATCGGTGAACAAACATACAAAAAAAAAAAACATACAGACGAATTGAGAACCTCCTTTTTGAAGTCGGTTGAAAATTCGAATAACGTCGGGATCAGCAGACTTAAAAAGATTGATAATATAACCGATTGAATCAGGCGTGACATGGCGGAAATCCATCTTAAGTAGATTATAAGGAAGGGGTCCCACCACCCACCCTCGATCTGTGAATCACCACGATTGAAGTAGTAAGGAAATGCCCTTAATACAACAATCGAAATAAATTGACAGACCGCACTCAAAAAGAGAGACCTGCAACAAAGAAAATTAGTGACAGGTACTCTTACCAAGTCGAGTGGTAGGCACCTCCGGACCCTTGACTTGCAATATTCCGCTTCCATGAAGTGAAACTTCGACACGTGTTTCGCCTCTAAACGAGGCATCCTCAGGACAGTTTGGCACCGACTGAGCGCTCGTCATCATCGTAGTCGTCTCACGCCCTTCCCATATGGGTGGGTGGGGAAACCATTTGGAGTCTTGCTCCCTTTGGTAGTCTTCATCGCGGCTCGTTTCAACGAGCCGGTCCTTGGGTGATGGCCGTCACCCTCGAGTCAGCCAGCCAGGTGAGAGGCCCGGCTAGCCGCCTGCGAGAGGGCGGCGGCGGGTAGTCGAATCCGGGTAACCTTCGCTCAAGGGGGCTGTAGGGACAGTCCCCGAGCGATGGGTCAGGTCAGTCCTGGTTGGGGCCGCCGACCCCGAGGCAGGCCGGCCGGGTGATTCTCCGTTGGGAGAGGTGCGGCTAGCTACCTGCGAGAGGACGGCGGTGGGTTGTCGTGTCCGGTAGGCGCCTCGCTCAAGGGTGCCGGGATCAGCTCCCGAGCGGGGCGCTTAAGCCTTGCCCTGCGTGCAAGGGTATACTCTTCAGGAGGGAGTGGGGCGAGACCCACCAGATGAGGTTTGGACGAGCTGTCTGCCCGCATAAACATCCTTTCGGCGAGCTCCCTCACGAATTCCTCCAGGTTGTGCCATCGGAGATCACGGTGAATGGTGCTGTTTTTCATGTACCGGATGGCGTCAACCGTCCAGCGCAGGCACAAATTCTCTTGCGCCTGGAGCCGCCGGCGCGTTGTCTCTGCTGCGAAGTTATACCAGGCCGGCGCCGCATAGGTGAGGCGCGACCTGATATACGTCTTGTATATGTTGAGCTTGGTTGGTAGTGGCAAACTTGACTGCAGCAGAGGTCTCAGTCTCGCTTTGGCGGCTTTGACCCTCGCGACGGTTGACGACACATGTTGGGCCATCGTTAGCTGGCGATCGATCGTCACTCCAAGATATTTGATGGTGGGAGTCCAAGGCACCTCTTCTCCCATCAATTTTATCGGCTTCGGATATTTACAGCAACCCGTGATGAAGGCCTGGGTCTTGGCAACGTTGCACTTTAGCCTCCACTTGCGCAGCCATTCCGGGAGCGCTTCTAGTGTGGGGCCCAGTTTCTTGGCTGCATGTGCGGCGTTCATTGAGCTGGCGATGTAAGCAGCGTCGTCCGCGAATAATGCCAACTTTACATCGCCCACCACCGGGATGTCGTTGGTGTAGTGGGCGTATAGGCTCGGCGAGAGGCAGCTGCCTTGTGGGACCCCTGCGGCGATCTTGTGGGCTCTTGAAGTGGTGCCTTCCAGTGTGACTGCGAAGCTCCTCCCCCGCAGGAACGACGCGATGACCGCGACGATCTTCCACGGTAGTGAGGACGACGATAGTTTGTGGACGAGACCTTCTTGCCACACCCTATCGAACGCCTTCTCCATGTCGAGCGCCACGGCCGCCATGAAGCAGCGGGTGTTGAGACTCTTCGCCATCTCATGGAGCACCCTGGTCAGCTGGAGAGTTGTGGAGTGTTGCTCTCTGAATCCGAATTGTTCGGGCCTTAATTTCAGGTGGGGATGGATTTTCACTAGCAGCAGCCTCTCGAATGTCTTCGAGATTGTTGACAACAAGGTGATGGGTCGGTAGCTGTCAGGTTTCCTGAGATCCTTGCCAGGTTTGGGGATGACAATAACCCGGCCTCTCTTCCAGGGCAATGGGAAGTGAGTGGTTTCCAGGATTCCGTTGTATAGTTGTGTCACTGCCACTATTGCCAGTTTTGATAAATATCGCAGTGCCGAGTTTGGGATGCCGTCTTCACCGGGGGCCTTCCTTGGATTAGTCTTCCGGATGGCTGATAGGACTTCCATGGGAGTAAAAAGCAGTTTTTCATCCATCTGCTGGCCACGAGGAGTTTGTAGGTAGTTTGAGACCTCGTCCTCTACCTGACGAGTGAACTCCTCGTCCTGGCTTTCGTGGGGAGCAAACTGTTTCTCTAGGCTGTCTGCGAGGATGTTGGCTCGATCTTCTGTTTTATAGCGCAGCACTCCGTCTTCACCAAACAGCGGGCGATTGGGGTTTGGCTCGGCTGACAGCTGCCTGCAGAGCCGGTGGATGGACGGTTGGTCGTCCTCGACACTTATGAGATGGTTCTCCCATTCGTCGCCACGGTGTTCGAAGAGAGCGGCCTTCAGGCGGTTGGTCAGCCTATTATAGCGAGTCTTGTCGCCGGGGTGTCGGGTTTTTCCCAGGTCTTCTTAGCCGCGCGCTTCTCTTCGTGCAGTTTTCGAAGCCGAGCAGGTAGGGGGTTGTTCCTCTCCGTGCTCGGCTTCTCCCGCGAGGTTGAGGTGAGCGCAGCCTGGATGGCGTGGGTGAGTCGCGAAGCGGCAGCATCGACTTTCTCGGTTGTTGTGAGGACTTGGGGTCGCGAGTAGGCCCTCATTTCCTGGGCATAGGCTTCCCAGTCGTACTTGAGCCTCGGTTTGGGCGGTGGTATCGTTTTCGGGAGCTCTTTTACTACCAGCAGCACCGGCCTGTGATCAGAAGGTAGGTCTAACAGGACTTCTTGAGTAGGGGGTGTCCTAATTCCCTTGTACACGGTGATGTCCAGCACGTTGTCGCTACCCCTACTACTAACCACACAACTATACTCAACACAGGCACCAACAACACATATGAATCCATAGCTAATGGGCAGATAAGAGGCTCAATAGTCGATCTTACAGTTGCCACGGATGATATTGCTCGCAATATAGTGAACTGGAAGGGGGACCCTTCCATTTGTCCATCATCTGATCACCATGCCATTACATTCTCACTCCATACCATACACCAATTTCAACCAAACCCCAAAATATCCACATTTAAATATAACACCAAAAATTACCAAAACTGGGACGATCTAAAGGATTTATTCAAATCGCAAATATCAAGCACTGACTTCTACAGAACCGACATCACCACACTCAGTACTCAACAAGACATTGACACGTACACCAGCAAGCTCACGAAATTTATACAAAACTTGTGTAACACACAGTTACCACGTACTGGCCGACAGCCCTCTCGCCCTCCTTGGTGGACTGCTGAACTAAATACTATGAAAAGGAAAATAATTGATAACCATCATAAAATCCAAAAACTCAAACGGAAAAACTTGCCACTCATAGACGCTCTTACCGATAGAGATATTCTTAAAGCATCTTATGCTGAAGCCATAAAACGTGCCTCTACGGAGAACTTCAGGGAGTTTTGCACAAGGCAGGGTAAGGAGGATGCCTGGTCGGTTACCAACCGAATTATTAAACTCAGACCCCCCACGCGGTCGCCGTCAACAATTGAACTTTCACCCGGAATATACACAACATCCAGCCAAGATACAGCTGCTACTTTCTTAAATAAATTCTACCCTGACGAAACACCTGACTCCCCCACACAATACTCCGTACGTACAAACACACAACAGGCACCCAACACCAACGATGAACCTCCATTTACACAACACGAAATAATGACAATTCTAAAAAACATGAACTCTTCTAAAACACCTGGTGCTGATCACCTCACCTCTGACATATGTTACCATTTCACCCTCTGTTTCCCTGATATAATCACGAACTTGATGAACAGATGCCTATCGCTGTCGATGTTTCCCAGAACTTGGAAACATGCCATTGTAAAAATAATCACAAAACCCAACAAAACGAATTACACGAACACATCCTCTTTTCGCCCCATAGGGTTATTACCGATTCTAGGTAAAACCCTAGAAAAACTCATCACGCAACGCCTTACACATCATCTTAACACAACCCATAGAACCAACACCCAACAATATGGTTTCAAACAGCAAACCACCCGTTGAAAGCAAAATCACCCGTAACTTGAAGAGCTAAAACATCAAATAGTGTGAACACTGATATTCTCGTGTGACATTACACTCCTGCGCCGCGGTCAAGTGGACCCCCACCGCAACACAGAACGCCGCGCCCGCGAGCCACCTTCGCCCCCGCAAGACACGTACGGTAGCTATTTTTTGTCACGCTCACTCAATCCGCTCCCCTGGTGCAACTGGCTGACGTAACGTAAACATGAGCAAGCAGAGGTCGCCAACCGGCGGGTCGCAACCCGACTTATCAAAGCTGAGTCCAAGTTCGGAACATTCAATTACTTTTCGAAAGCGTAAAGTTCAATGTGATATTGAGTGCTCATGCTCCGATGACATACGAGAAATGAAATCAAACATATCACGAATCAGTTCTCTCTTAGAAAAATATGTTGAATCTAACGAGCAGATCATGAAAAACATGCAAACAAATATAACTGACATAAAAGATCAAATCACAGAAATGAAGTCGTCAACCGAACGCACACTTGGTGCAATGCAAACTAAAATGGCATCCCTAGAATTAGACATAAACAACCTTAAAATTATATCCCAGGCTGTACCTATTAGAGTAGAAAATGAATTAACTCTTGGAGAAAAAATTATACAAGAGATGCAAAACCGCAGTAACAGAGAAAAAAACTTAGTGCTGGTAGGCTTACCAGAACAACTTGCGTCAAGCCCTGAGGGCAGACTTTTAAAAGACGAAACTGAAGTCTTTAAAACTATCTCCTCGATCGGTGAAGGTATTCCAAAGCCGACAAAAGTCTTTAGAATTGGCAAACCACAGCAAGGCAGGAACCGTTCTATCAAGGTGTGCTTCGAAACAACTGAACCCGTCAAAAAGCTACTCCGAAATAGAAGTAAACTGCAAGATGGTCTAAAACTGTTCTCAGACCAAACACCAGCACAGCAAAACTTTATGAAAAACCTAAAAGAAGAATTAAAACAACGCCAAGACAAAGGTGAGACCAATATTACTATCAAATATATCAATGGAATACCATCAATAATAAAAACATCAAAAAACTAACTACAGTTAGCACGTCAATCATCACCCAAAATGAAAGCACTAACACCTATGAATTATTAAATGACTACAAAAAATTTCCATGCAATAAGTCACGTTTCACCTTTCTCTATTTGAATGCCCGAAGTATCCGAAAGGAAGGAAAATTTGATGAACTCAAATGTAACCTACAAGCGATACCTACCACCGTACATATAATACTACTAACAGAGACGTGGCTTCGCAACGAAGAAGAAGCATTACAATTTCAATTACCGAACTACCATCATTACTATAGCTATAGAACAGATGCCGCTGGAGGCGGGGTATCTGCGTATGTTCATAATAACCTGCAGCATAGTTTATCAGAGTCGGTGTATATAGGAGGCAATAATTACCTGTGGATACAACTCAAAAGATATGCCCTCGAAGTAGGAGTGGTATACAATCCAGGACACACGAATTTCCAACAATTTCTTGAGGTATATGAATCACAACTGCAAGTAAGGAAACGAGCAATAGTCTTCGGTGACTACAATATCGATTTACTTACAAAAGACTCGAAGACAAACCAATACAACCAACTGTTGAAACAAACAGGATACAAGATTATAAACAAAATCACCAAAAAATTTCACACCAGACCAGGTCCAACTAAGAACTCCCTAATAGACCATGTAAGCACCAACCTAAACAAGGATAACTTTCATGTGATAACAGTCAACTCATCTCTATCCGATCATAAACAGCTATATGTCGAAATAAAAAAAATAAAACCACCTCCAATTCAACGCCATCAATATGAAGCCATCGACTACAAGAAGCTTTTCGAGTTAATTGAACAATCAGTAACACAAGAACCAAGCGATAATTTCACAGAGCTCGAAAGAAAACTCATAAAACATATCGCAGAGAGCAAAATTGCAAAGATTAAAATCATCAATGAACCACAAAAAGAATGGATAAACAAAATCGTAATAGCTGAAATTAATGAAAGAAATCGCATATGGACTGACCTACAGAACAATCCCGACGATGAAGTCCTGAAAGGGAAGTTCAACACCAAACGAAACCAAGTGAAGGAGTTAATTCTGAAAACTAAGAAATCATATTACAGCAAAGAGTTCGAAAAACTGAGTGGAAGGCCGAAAAAACAGTGGAATTTGCTAAATACCCTAACGAATAATAAAAGAAAACAAAGGCGCGCACCCTCCAAACTTATTGTCAACTCAGCAGAAATCACAGATCCTTATCAGATGTGTAAAACTTTTAATAACTTTTTCGCTACCATAGGGCCACGCCTTGCCGATGAAATCCCAAAAGACTTTCATTATAATTATATCCACGCACTACCCAAGCCATCACAAAATAAGCAATTAAATAGTCTAGAGCCATGTCACGAAAAATAAATCCTTTATATAATTAAAAACCTTGATTCGAATAGTACTGTCGGTCTCGACGGTATCAGTACTAAAGTAATAAAATGTGTAAAGAATTTAATTATAAATCGGCTAACGTTAAGCTTAAACAAACTATTACATGACGGGTTATTTCCAGACTCACTTAAAATAGCTAAAGTTACACCCATTTATAAATCAGGACCGGTCACTGACCCAGGAAACTACCGGCCAATCTCAGTATTGCCATCACTGTCAAAAATTCTCGAGAAGGTAATTCATACTCGGCTACAAAATCACCTGGACTCTATTAATTTCTTTTACGAGCGACAACACGGATTTAGAGCTAAAAGTAATACACTTACGGCAACAATTGACTTAATTACTAAAATTAAACAGAACATCGATAAAAAAGACATTGTATTAGGCGTATTTATTGATTTAAAAAAGGCGTTTGACACTGTAAGTCATAAACTGCTCTTAAAAAAACTCGAAGTCATCGGCGTTACTGGTACAGCTCTCGATATTTTCCAATCGTATTTAACCAACAGACTACAGATCGTAAAAACAGATAACAATACCCAAAGTTCCCCACTTCCGGTTTCTTGTGGAATACCACAAGGGACAATATTAGGTCCTCTGCTTTTCTTGATATATATGAATAACATACACGAATTAGGCTTGGTAATTTAACATTATACGCCGACGACACATGTCTTTTCTATTTCGGTTCGTCAATCCATGACCTAATCCTTCAAGCCCAGCATGACCTTGATATCCTATACGATTGGTTTCGATACAACTTATTAACTATAAACATCTCTAAAACCAGCTATATAATCTTTAAAGCAAAAAACAAAAAAATTCCGACTTTCACACCTCTCAAAATAAATAATATCCCTCTGCACGAAAAAACTAATGAAAAATATCTTGGACTCAACATAGACACTAATTTAACATGGAATAGTCACATTCAGCATCTAACAACTAAACTAATATCACTACTTGCCTGCCTTAGGTTTAATGTCAAATACATACCTCGTCACCTACGTTTCAACATCTACAATGCCTTAGTAAAACCACACCTTTTATACCTTGTTGAAATCTGGGGAAGTGCCGCCAAAACTAAATTAGATAAACTACAAATACTACAAAATAAAATAATAAAAACGCTCTTTAATTACAACCGTCGAACACCAACCACAGAAATCTACCAAGAAACTAAATTAATGACCCTCAAACAACTATATATTTACAATACTTGCATACTTATCAAAAAAATCATGAGCAACAAAGTCCGTAGCGACCTACAACTAACAATACGAAAACAGGTTGGTCGCCCCTGCTCTCGACGCGCGAGTCTTATCGTTTTACCCAAGACTCGAACAAATTACGGCCAAACAGCAATAACATACGAAGGTGCGCGACTTTTTAACAAAATACCCTCGGATATACAAAGTACAGTATCGTTTGATGTTTTTAAAAAGCGACTAGCCCGACATGTCATACTAAATTGCTAATGGTTATTTCTTTTATTTTCTTTTTTTGTTTATAAGTTAAGTATGATAATTAATGCAAAAATAAAACCTAAACCTAACCTCAACTGTACACGCACTCACAAACATCATCAACACCATAATAACTCACAAAAACAATGGCCTTCACGTCGCTATGATTTCCCTTGATATCAAAGCCGCATTCGACAACGCGTGGTGGCCTTCTATACTGACACGTTTACACCACACACACTGCCCGAAAAACATCTACACCATCATACAAAATTATTTGTCAGACCGCACTGTCACTCTACACTACGCAGACACAAAGGCAACTAAGAAGCTCACCAGAGGCTGCGTCCAGGGGTCTGTGTGTGGGCCAACCTTCTGGAATCTAGTCCTGGATGGACTACTGGATATGTCCGATAATTCACCCGAGGACAAGAGGTTCCCGGAGGGCTGCCAGATACAAGCATTTGCCGATGACATTACACTCATAGCATCTCACAGGAAACTCACTACACTGCAGACTAACATTAACCAGTGCTTACAAATAATCTCGGAATGGGGCTCATCTAATAAACTAACATTTGGACCGGAAAAAACTATTGCACTAGCATTTACAAGAAAAACTAAACTGATACATATTAATATGCACAATACACACATTCCATTCAGTCGCACGGCAAAAATATTGGGGATAGTCATCGATGATTACCTACACTTCACGCAACACGTAGACTACATAACCACCAAAGCACGTAAGATACACAACATACTGACAAAATACATACGACCCACATGGGGCATACACTCACAAAACATTCACACACTCTATACAGGAGTAATTGAACCCATCATTTGCTATGCCTCTAGCATCTGGCACACGGCGTTACACTACAAAAAATCTCGCAAGAAAATACTCTCAATGCAACGCGGATTCGCATTAAAAATTATTAGAGGTTTCAGAACCATCAACACAATCAACGCCATAGCCATCTCTACCTTGACGCCATTAGACATAAAAATCGAAGAATCCGCACAGATCGAAAAGGACAAGAATCAATGGGCGATCTGACTATTTGCCTCAGGACATAACTCTTGACACACCTACGCATCTATCTAATCTGCTACATCCTGCACAACGAACATCCCACCCTTTTGACATTATTAACACACAAGACGATCTCTACAATATACTCACTAACCATCTAAACGCACACCACATATACACTGATGGCAGTAAACACGATGGACTAGTGGGAGCCGCTTTCGTTGTCCAAACTCCACAGAACACTACTATCACTAAAACATTCAAATTACACTCGTCATGCACCGTCTTCCAGGCTGAACTAGTAGCCATCAACCAAGCCTGCAAATGGTTGAATACGCAACCGGTTACTTCATCTGTAATAATATCTGACTCTCGATCGGCCTTGGAGGACATACAAAACACTAACAGCACACACAAACTCACCACAGCTATTCAGAAATACTTACACACCACAGACACGCAAGTCCATTTCATATGGGTTAGGGCCCATATTGGAATACCCGGCAATGAGCACAACAGCCACGTTTTCCCACTTTCCGCTAAGCTATGTAAAAAAGATGGCCAAAAGTACAAGCGGAAGAAAAGCTGAGGAAACATATAACAACAACACCAAAGGTACAATAATTAAAACGTGGTGCCCTACACTCACACACTTACATAAACTTATCAACACAACAGGACACACATTCGCCCTCACCCAACTACTTACCGATCATGCGTACCATAAACAATACCTACACAGATTCCACATCACTAATCATGACACCTGCCCTAGTGATGACGCGACTACACAGACATTCAAACATCTTATCACACAATGTCCGCGCTACACACAAACAAGATACACACACGAACAATATTGTATATTCAAACAATTCGACCCATACAACCTATCTCAACTCACTACTGACAACAACTCAATTAATACTTTCATGTCACATATCACCCACATAGTCAACACACTCAAAAAATTCAACAACACCTAAAACACACACACACACACACACACACACACACACACACACACACACACACACATACACATACACACACACTTGCAACCGAACAAGTCCAATCAAATTAATAATATGTTCATTGAATATTATGAATGTAACAAGCAACCACTCTGTATCAAATAGCAGAGCGTATTGTATTTTCACATTAAACTCCCTCTTGGGGAGGTATTATCCCCAAGATGAAATTATAAAAAAAAACCCCTACTGGTTGGGTCGATCCGCGATGGCTTGAATGATGGATGGATGGCTTCGCTGGGGCCGGCAACTTCATAGTGGTGGGACAGTGCGTCTTGGTAGAGTAGTTCCCCTACTCGGTTGCTGCTAGGGCAATGCCACGCCGGGTGCTTGGCGTTGAGATCCCCTGCTATGATGGTCGGTGTATTCGGCAGAAGGAGTTCCCTCACCTCCTTCACTTGAAACGACCCAGTCCCTCCTGGGGGGCGGTATGCGGCGTAAAGTCTCAGCTCGCGGGTGCCGGTATGGACGTCCACCCCTAGGGCGTATAAGGAGTTTGGTCCTTTCGGCTCCACCAGTTGATGTACTAGTTTACGCCTCACGAGAACAGCTAGGCCGCGGTAGGGGTTGCCCTGTGGCGAGACATCATCCTGCCGATATGTATGGTAGCCGGGTACGGTTAGCTTGGTGTTCGAGCTCAGGTGGGTCTCGCTGATCAGCATCACGTCCACACGTTGTTGGCTGATAAAAAGGCGGAGCAGTCCAATTTTCCTCTTTAGGGACTGGGCGTTCCAGTGTACAATCCGATTAAATCTTGGCTGTTTTTGATACTGTATTCCGGTGAAAATGAAGTTCTCTCCTTAAGCAAATGATTTAGATATTTGGCTAATTTGTATGCAGGTGCGCTAGTGTATGATACCACTGGTCGAACAGGTACTCCATCTTTGTGTATTTTGGGTAATCCATATCCATATCAGTCGGATCGTGCGCGTCGTTCCGTGCGGTCGGTGACGGGTGATCATGCTGCGAGTTGAGGGGACAATGGCCTCTAACGTGTTAAAGTGCGCGAATTGTAATATAGTAATAAACGAAGTGCTAGCATATGTTCAAAACAAGTGCGATGTTATGGACGAGGATAGTATGATTCGGTTATGTGTAACGGCTTTTAAGCCAGAGGAGATAAGTGCAGCAAAAAAATCTTCTGTTTAGCTCAGTGAAAACTACCAGAAGAAATGTCAATCGTAAAAGGGAAGGTAAATTGCAAAGGGAGATGGAGGACATAATCTCTTTGATAAAAGAAGCAGATCCTGATGTCGTGCCGATTTTTGTTGCGCGCGACCTTCACAAACTACCCCCGGTTACTTTTGCCAATTTGGATGCGACAAGGCTATTAAAAGATCTAATTACAGTGAAAAACGAGATTGAAGCGATTAAAGACACATACCGATGGATCAGTTTTTGCAATTAAAAAATGATTTCATTAACCTGCAACAAACATCGATAGTTAACACTTTCGACTGTGACAAGTATGTCAACAGGAAAAGTGGTGCTAGCAATTTATTGCAGGCTAACTTAATGCATAATAGTGGTGATTATGAGTGCGAGAGTGGACCTAGTGGATTGTTGCATATTGCACAAGAATCAATGACTTGTGCACAGAAAAAAGTGCAAGCGACCTTGGAAGATAAGGAAGCCTTGCAGTGTGAACAGCTGTGTCATTCAGTGTCCCGCTCGCACGAGTCGCAAGCGCTATCGCCGTCGCGCTCGCGCTCACCGCCCGGCGGCTACTCGTGCGCAGTGCAACGGGATGTAGGAGCGCGCGTGGAGACCGTGACCCTGGTTTCGACACATGACCAAGTAAATAAACAGTGTCAAGATGAGGAATGGCAAACCGTTCAGAGGAAAAGATACAGAAATCGATTTATAGGTAAAAAAGGAACTTGCACAGATTTGGCGGGAGGTTTTAAATCTGCTAATACGATGATACCACTCTTTATAAACAACGTACATAAGGAAACCTCTGAAATAGATATATTAGCATACATTGAGGAGAAAACAAAGGCTGTAGTCAAGCTACATAAAATGAATTCTAAGCAACACAAAGATTACAGTTCTTACAAAATGTTCATACCTAAACAAAAAATTAGTATGTTTATGGATAGTAACCTATGGCCCGACGGTATAACGTTCCGTCGCTTTGTTGATTTTCGTAGACGAGAAATGGGTAGAGAAGACTCTGAATTGGCCTTTCAAAAACTAAGCGTTAATGGATAATACAAAGAGTGGAACAAGCTTAATTACTTTTAACTGTAAGTCTTTTAAAAGGTTTATAGATTGTGTGAAAATGCTTAGTAGCAAGGTAGACCTGATCGCTTTACAAGAAACTTGGATGCTTCCTCACGAGATTCCGGAACTGAGTCAAGTTAGTAGTGAATTTGGCTATTGCGGCAAGTCGGCAGTGGATATTTCAAGCGGCGTACTGCGTGGCCGGCCGTACGGCGGTGTCGCGCTATTATGGAGAAACTGTAAGTTTAGTTGCGTATCTACAATTAAGTGTGACAGTGATAGAATTATTGCTATTAAAGCTTCTGTGTGCGCGACACAGAAGCGCTCAGTGTTGATCTTTTCTGTTTATATGCCTACGAACTCAACTGACAACATGGTAGAATATGTGCAATGCTTAAGTGAAATAGCGGCAATTGTGGAGAGCAATAATACTGAATCCGTGTTTATTTTGGGGGACTTTAATGCCCATCCGGGGGAACTGTTCGGCAATGAAATGCGTAGTTTTTGTAGTGAACAAAACTGGACATGTGTTGACCTGGAAAGGCTTGGTTTAAATTCTGATGCTTATACGTTTGTTTGTCAAGCGCATGGTAGCAGTAGGTGGCTTGACCACTGTCTAGTCAGTGATGCTGTATTAAAATCGGTGGTGGGTGTGAAAATACATCATGATGTGTACTGGTCGGACCACTTTCCGCTAGTGATTATATGTAATTTTAATACAATTAGCATGACCACCAAATCTAAATGTTACTAACATAGTTTTAAGCCATTGTTACTAACCTTATATGGACCCTGTCTGAATTAAATTTATTTTGTTTTATTTTATTATTTTTTATTTTATATAGTCGAGGGCATTGTGGGTTCATAGGTATTAAATTCTTACTGACGATGGAATTATCTGAAAACCCACTTCAATTCGTCTCCCCTGCTCAATTTATTTTCTTTTAGGCAACATTACTCATCCGCCGTTGGCCGGAGTAGTGGGGATTGAACGTATAAAAGAGACACGTTGGACGAGGGCTCAGTCAGTGCCAAACTGTCCTGAGGATGCCTCGTGTAGAGGCGAAACACGTGTCGAAGTTTCACATCGTGGAAGCGGAATATTGCAAGTCAAGGGTCCGGAGGTGCCTACCACTCGACTTGGTAAGAGTGCCTATCACTAATTTTCTTTGTTGCAGGTCTCTCTTTTTGAGTGCGGTCTGTCAATCTATTTCGATTGTTGTATTAAGGGCATTTCCTTACTACTTCAATCGTGGTGATTCACAGATCGAGGGTGGGTGGTGGGATTCCTCCCTTATAATGTACTTAAGATTGATAATGTCGTTTAAGTCTCGTTTTTCTTTGCCCGCATTCTTACGATTTATTTTACGCTTATCAGAAGGGATCGCTTCCAAAAGCAACGACCTCGCACTTTTGAGTTCACTAGTTTCAAAAGCCGACGTACACACATGAACTAACGTATCTTCATCAATTACGGATACCTTGTTTTGCACATAAGAGAGTAACTCGTTTACTATTAGATTACACTGTACACATTTTACAATATAAGACATTTTCCGAATTTTTGTTAACAGTACGCAGTCTACGACACGCTCGCCCCTGGTCGATGCGCGCACGCGACTACCGCGCTGAGTGATTGATTACGTAACTGCTTGGTGAAAACGTGTTCAATAATGTGTTTGTACTCACAGGCATATCAGTAGACCCTTTTCGGCCTTGTACACGCGAATTCAGGACAAACACACTGTTCCACTAAATCTTTCGTGAAAGCCGTAGCTTTCTCCTTTGTTAAAGCAAGACACTTCAAGTGATTTTTTTTTCTTGCAGTTTTTTTTGCCAAAAATTCCATAGAAAATAAATCCTCAATTACGGCATTACAGCCACTACATTTGTATCCATTTGGCACTTGAAATATAGTGCATATCTGTTAGAGTCCAAATACAAAGGGTCGACTATCAGGTGATCGTGACGTCACAGGTTCGCGCGCTCGCAGATGCACTCGTCACCACACGGTCACCACTTCGCACATTCGCGGGCGGTCGTGCGTGTGTGTGTGTAATCGAACTTAGCCGGATTGACTATATGTGCGTGTCTGTTTTGAAAAATGACGCCAACATTTAAATTTCAACAGTTTTTTATTAGTAACACTAAGTTAAAAACACTAATTATACTTTAAACACTTAGTTTTGTTTTAATGGGTTTAGAAAAAGGATTTTACACTGAACTTAAGATTGTTTTAGGAGTTATTAGTATTAAATGTAATTGTAGTATGTAGTATTACGGAATGTTTTATCACTTAAACACTGAGAATTTAGAATGTTTATTTTCACTTCACATGGTATTTAGACTGAGATAACATTTGAGCATGACTATTGGACTATTAAAGATAAAATGATATAGCAGGATAATGTTTAGCTGTAAGTTAACTATTTAAAAAAAAAATAGAAAGATATGAATTTGTACCCACAATGTTATTGAAATTTGTTATATAAGTACAATATGAATAAAATCTTTTCATATTCATCAAGATAAATATTAAATAAATTCGTAAAAAATGTTTGTTGTTGGGCACAACTTGACGTGTAAAGTCCGCACAGGAGCATATCGTACATTAAATAAGCTATTAATTTATATTTTGTTTTCATATCTAAATAAAGTTACCAAAGATCTTTAGCAATAGAACGAATATAGAAATATCTATTTTTTTACTTTCTCATTCGCACAGAAAATAATGACTTACCCAAAATAGATTTTTCAGCTATACATTTAGGCAAAAAGCGAGCACTGCATAGCCATACCGTCAGTAAGATCATCCGCACATTTAATTATTTACGATGAAGAAAATAGAAAATCTTGAAGCTTAAGCAATAGATGTATTATGAAATTCCTAATTATTTATGTCATATAACCTTTACGGTCACGCGACAATGGCTTCAATTATTTAAAAGATTATTAGTATCAACGACTATATTTTGGAACCAGGTGAACAAGGTTTTGGCTTATTCTGGCTTTACAGAGACCGGGTTGAGAGGCGGAATTGTTATTGATAGAAGTTCTTCCTTTCTCTACAAACATAATGCATTTCTTTCATTTTTGTAAATAGATGAATAAACATTTAAGGCACATAACATAAAATGATATTACATTTGAATATATAAATACATGACTACAGTCTTTGTACTCATCTCCTACGGAACGAAAACAAGGCATCCGTAGTGGCTTTCGATCATCAATGATACAATGCCGTGCGTGACCTACACAGGTGCGATCTAGCGCTCTGTCTCACTCCCACACGGGGTTCGCAATGCGCTTGCACAGGTTGCGTCGTAATAATAATTTTAGTGTCGAGATCGGTAAATGGGGGACTGTGCTGTGCTAGTCGCGTTACAAAAACAAAAACCAAAAACAAGGAAGGAACGGGCTAAAAGTCAATGCTGAGTGTCCTGGTTTAGTGTTCTGTCTCAGTGTCAGTCAGTGATGTGTTATTTAGTGAGTGACTTGGTTTTGAGATAAGGAGTGCATATAGTGCAGGAATGTGGAAGCGTTGACGCGTCTCCTGTAAACGGAGTTAACATATATCTGCCTACTAATTTATATTTTCTTACAAAATTTATGGACGGAAGTCAAATCGGGAACCTTGAACAGTCATCTGTGACTGTGAGCCTTGTCGCTTCTACTGTTGCGATATTGAATCTGATGGCATACTTAGTTATTAGATTATTAAAAAATATCTATAAATTCAGATCTCCATTTTTACGTATATATCAATATCGATAACGAGACTTGGGATCCGTTATTAGTACTATCTTTAATGTACCTAACTTGTTTCTTAATTATTGTAAGATTTGGATAACCTGACCAAAAAGTCAATCGCTTTATTAGTATGGGTCACATTACAATTAATTTTCAGAGTAAACATTACAAATGTTTGTATAAACTCTCAGTACGTCCGAATTAAATGGCAGAATTAATTAAAACGTCAGGTGTAGTTTTAACATCAAGGGGCACTACCGTGCCACCGCCAAGACGGGACAGTGCGGATGCAAGGCACTACCTACGTTTTCTCGAAATCTTTCCATAAATTTACAAATAAAATTTTGCCCGACAACTACACTCTTATTATGATACTAGCTGTGCCCGCGACTTCGTTCGCGTGGAAGTTGGGTTTATGTTAAGGTAGTTTAAATTACAATTTAACTTCTGTGTAAAACATATTGGAAACATGCTCCACAATGCTCTGTGGCATCTATAGATATTAGGGCCTAGCTTTAATCAGAGCCCGACCTATGGCAGGGCAAGCCAAGCAAATGTCCAGTGCAGCAAAATTAAGGGCGACAAAGTTTATGACGCCAGACCGTTAGAAGACAAATTATAAAAAATCCTATGCTTTCAGCACCTCGACAAAAAAGTATTTCACCAAAATGATTTTCATCACATCAAATATTATTATATTGAAAAATTCCACCCATACCCCGTCACGCGAGAGCTTTTTTGAAATTTTGTGTTAAGGAGCTTCGATTCTGACTCCGAAAGGTCGAAAATTCCGATTGATTTTAAACCTCCTTCAAGATAATTTAAACATAGGTAATAAAGGTATGATGCATAAAAACTCTCACAGATTCCCTATGATCGCGGGTTAGGTCCTGCCCGAGCGAGCTTTTCCGAGTCTAAAGTACACCCACTTTGTGACCGTGTTGTAAAATAGGGCTAGTTATGTTTTTAAAAATTATCCTGTTTTTAAAACATTGCATTCCCGCGGTACTGTGATGCGTGTTCAAACAAACAGACAACATTCAAACGTTTTTAAAAGATATACTCAGATATCTTTTTTTGTGTTTACATACTATTTCTAAACTTATTTCAATTTTTTTTTTCACTCACTTTAGAAGATTTAAATATTATTTTATAATGTCTACATTGGTGAATTAAAAAATAGGTGTGCCAACCTGTCGCAAATTAAGATCATCATATATTCATATCCCTCTACGTAAGAATTTCAGTTTTTTTTTTAAATCAATTTTCCTGATTCATTTTAATTTGTATTTAAACGTCATCTATTTTCAAAACTGGATAAGTTTCTTTTAATACTTGATGATTTTATATTAAATTAAACTAAAATTTTCATGCATGTTAAACGTAGGTAAGCAAGGTATTTAACCTTAAATTATCACGCGATTAAGACCCGTAATATACATATATATTTTCATAATGTGCACAAATCGCGAAAGTTTATCAACATTTGTAGGTAAGCAATTTTGGCACTCAGAAGAAATCGAATCACAGATGGCGCCACGTGTTTTGTTTTGATATAACACTAACATTTATAAATTCTAGGAACTATCACATAGTTATTGTTTATTTGTAATGTAATATTGTTTTTCATTTCTACATTCATAACATAATCACGATTCATGCAAAACAATGATAAAGGTGCCTATTTAAAGTAAAAATACTTAAAAAAGAATAAAAATAATTTTAAAACAACACAAAAAGAGACTCGCACACTCGAGATTCGATCCTCTAACCTCGCTCGTTCAATACCGGCACTTGTGCCATTAGACCACCTCAACCGATACAAAAACGGTGAAAATAGCTGATCTTAAGAAAATTGAAAATCTTGTGTTTAGCTCCTTAAAGTTTTAGCGTGAAGTTACTGTTTCCATAGGTTACAATTGTAAATAATGTCTTATTGTGGAAAAAATTGTGAAAAACCATAATGGTTCGACCAAACATACGTTGCTGCTCGCTCCCCATAGACGATAGCGTAATGATTCATAGTGTAAGTAATGACCTGTATTTACAATAAAACTGCAAATTTTCATGAACATCCGTCAAGTAGTTATTGTTTTATGACTATAAATAGCTACAGACATTATCCGTTATTGCTTAGCTCCTTTGGGAAATAGCGTGATAAATTATAGCCTATATGTTAATCCAGACTTATTAGAATACACATACAAAATTTCAACCGAATCTGTCTGGTTGTTTTTGCGTGATGCGTGTTCAAACAAACAGACAGACAGACAGAAATTTCTAAAAATGTAGGAATGTGTTTAAATACTCTTTTCGAACATTTCCCAATATTTTTTTTCACTATGTTCGGCCATGTACAGACACGTGAGATTTACAATTTTATTATTTGTATAGATTTGAACATTGACACATTAATTAAAATCATAACCAAACGGCCAGAGTCGTTTGATTAATATAGAAGTCATTTTTACATTTTATTATTTTTGTTCTGTTCTTTTACATAAGCTTTGTATGTAAAAAGTTAATTATTATATTGATTACTTGTTGAAACTAAAATGGTTTTTCCTTTATTCAGATATAAACCGTTACTTATCTTATAAGTCTTTTCTACCTACATTTAACGCATTCCAGTGCTTTCAAATTCTATACAGTTATAATCTCGAGGACAGAGCAGAGTGTAATTGATGATTAAACGAAATTACCTGAAATAAAGTTCTATCCCAATTACAGTGAAGGCTCTGTCCAAAGATATTATCACCCTCCCAGTCCCATTCTCTCGTGATTTCACAAGATCTTTTAGACCCTGATGCGTTTTATGAATGTATTTGCAGGTGAGGATCCTCATTATACTACTTTAAGCTAAATGAAGTATCAGGAGATGTCAGAGAGTGATTTGTTTTTATTTTTTCCTTTTAGATTTCAAATTTAGTGGCCAGGATAGTAGCACCTAGCGAGCTACTACAGAGTTATAATCACTACGGACAGAGCCTTCGTGTGATTGGGATGGAGCTTCACTTCAGGTAAGTTCGCTTAATTATCAAATGTACCGTTATTGACCCGTACACACTCCCGGGGGAGTGAGAAATGAAATTAGTTAGTACTAAGATAAATTGAGGATAAGATTAAACCTAAATAAATGAAACCACGAAACCATCATAACATTAGGTAAAGATGACATTAAATACACAAAATATCACAAAGTGTCAGAGTCGTAATAATCATAATCATCATTTATTCATGGAACATAGGTTAAAAACAGGTCTTATAAATTATGTTATATGCACACTATGCCCTACCACATTAAGTGATGTACAAATTATAGGTAAAAAGAAAAGTATATTGTTTATTCCATATATTACAGTTACCAAATTATTTATCATTTTTATCGTACATATCTCCATTACTTATCATCAATAATAATCTTAATTATAAATACAAGAATAACAATAATAAATTAATGTCAAATTATGATGTAAAACAAGTTATTAAAATGAAATAATTATAAATACAAGAATAACAACAATAGATTCAATATCAAATTATAATTTTAATAGTTATTAAAATGAAATAATTATAAATACAAGAATTATTTCATATCAAATTGAAATGCCAAAACTAGCTAATAAAATGAAAAAATATAAAATATGAATAACAATATAAGCCGCTAAAAGGTTTTGTCCGCTAAATACTCATCTACTGAATAAAAATAATGATTGTAATTCACTTATAAATAATTTAATGTTTTCAGAAGATTTAATAGTTTTCGGTAGTTTGTTCTAAATCTTTGGTGCCATTGCAAATATACTTTTGTGTAGCAATGCCGTTTTTACTGGAACCAGGCGTAACTTGTCAGATCTGCGACTACTTGTTACTTCTGAGAATTTTTCCCAATTTCGCTTAACGAACAAAGCTGTTTCTAGTATATACGAGTACATAGATGGCATCGTAAGTATTTTCATTTCAATAAAATGAGGGTTGCAAGAATCAGTGGTGCAAATATTACATATAGCTCTGATGCATCGTTTTTGTGCCTTAAAAACTAAGTCTTTACCAGTAGCATTGCCCCAAAATACTATACAGTATCTCAGAGTAGAAGCAACTAGTCCGTGATACGCAGTTAGAATCGTCTCTTTATTAACTGTTTTGTTAAGCATATACAGCGCGTATGCACACACTTTTTCAATTTGTGCGTTCCACTTTAGATTGTTTTCAATTTGCAAGCCTAGAAATCTAATCACATTAGTGTCATTAATTTTTGTATTGTTATATAATATTTCCATATTTGGTTTGTTGCCTGTTTGACTAAAATGCACGATATTGGTTTTATCTAAAATAAATTATAAGATTGTGCATCCCTAACCAACTGATCAATGATGTTAAGTTTTTGTTGACCACTGTGTCAATCATAGCAGGATTGTCATTATTAAATACAACTGTGCTGTCATCAGCATACATAATCACAGGAAATGGTGTGGATGTAGGAAAATCGTTAATATATATAATAAACAGGAGGGGTCCAAGTGTACTTCCCTGCGGTACTCCGTAAGTTATATTTCTGGTATCCGACTTATATGAAACTTGTGTTTTGGTTTTAATACATATTTTATTTATTATTGTAATTTGTCGGCGATTGGTTAAATATGAATCCAGCAAATTGGACAAATTTCCTCGAATACCATAGGAATTCAGTTTACCAATTAGTATTTTCGTTTAAATGTGACACAGAAAACACACGAAAGATTAAGGAAGAACCTCGATTTTCCTTCAGTGTACACTCACAAGATCGTACCAGTCTTTTGGGATCGCTACACTTACTGAATTGCCTTTTTGCCCTAATCTCACAACACTCACTCACAGCACTTTTTGTAACGGTACGGAGATTTGTCACCACTGTCTCATCAATAGGAGCCGGTAACTGCACCAAGAAGAACGCGACAAGGAATCCCTGTTACCCCTATAGTACGCCTCCGTTAGCTTAATATTAGTGATCTGACTCTTACAGAGGAGTTTAATATGGCACTCATTACAACAAAAGTAATTGCGGTAATTGTACTCATTGTCCGAGTGTAACTCCTTCCTGACATTCTTGCAGGGTATAGAGAAAGTTTTGCAAGTTTTTGTTGCTGGGATCGTTTCACATAAGCTATGATCGTCTTTGAAATGATGAATGGGCTTCCTAATATGACATAAAATGATTTCAGGGTTCTGCCTCACGCATGACTGTAGTTCAGTCTCTAATAGCCGAAAATTCTGCGATAGTTTTTACGTTTATCATGCTCTGTTTTAATTTGCGTGGTATTGAGATAAAGTTGTATATTTCATAGAGATCTCTTTAGACCAAGGGTATGCGTATTTCTATAATTAAGTATTTGCCAGAATATTTAGCTCTTATTTTTAATAAACTTTAAAGAGCCGTCAATCGAAATTTGTCCCCTAGGATCGCCAAGTCTCCTTTAAGCTGATATAGAGCTTAGTTGTTTCTGCTGTTGCTGTTGTTGGATTTTTGCTGTTTTTAGGTCTGATTTAGAATCGAGTTTTGTAGCCGTTGAAGACTATTCAACAGATTATTGGCAGTAAACGCCGAGGTTGTAAAATCTGTGGTAATAGACAGATAAGCACTTGTAAGGTGAGATCCTACACTGAGTTTTAGAGGTATGCGAGTTTGAGATTAACTGATTTATGTTGTTTGCTGATAATGTTTTCTAATCTTTTAAGATAAAATTCAGCTTCCAGATTGAAGTTTGTTTTTAACACAAATTGTACAAAAGATTTTCATTACGCCTTATAAGGTCAATGTCCTTTTCATACTGGTCTGCAAACCGCTGATCCAGCATTCCGAACTAGCTATAAGCGATATAGCCTACTACGTCCATCAAGCCGCTGTGCCCGCGCTTGGCTCCGGTTACAAGAGAGTCATTCATCATAACAATGGTGATAACGTTTTATTTCACTGAACTCGTGCCCGAGTTGTAAAATTATACCGTCGCAAGGTGTTTGTTTTCTAATAGCCGAGCGAATTATTTCAAGGTATTAAATGTACTTTTCCATAGCCATTAAATTTTCTTTGTAGGGATATGTGTCATAATGGACAATTAGACGCTAATCGTCTCGAACTAGTTGCATGTTTGATTTTATTAAAGTAAATGCTATTTAGGGGTGTAGCATAGTGAGATGTTAGGAAAGTATAGTAAATATAACCAATATGAATAGAAAGAATAGTGTTTGGGCTTAAACCATAGCCGAAACAGAGATGTGAGTAGTTGTTTATGTTTTAGGCACTCTAACTTCGATCTTTTTATCCTCTGAGAATTGCTCGTTACTATTTTTTTTAAATTGTAACGAGCAATCCTCAGACAGCTCGTTACTTCTAGTAGGTAATAAACAAAGTTTGATAACTGGACGTTTGAGGTAACCATTCTTTGCTTTAAGAGTGACAACTCTTACAAGACCGTCACCACCGGGATGACGATCTGCTATCTCAATCCACGCTATCGAAGCCCACTTGCCGGGCCTTTCGTCCTTTATGTTGACTATATCATAGAGATCAAGGTTTCTTTTAGATTGTTTGCATTGAAGATTGTTTCCATAGCTCTGACAGATAATTGTGGCAGGTACTCATTCTTCTACTTAGCCCAAATATCGTGGCAATTTTTTTGAGTTAAATGCCACCTTGTTATGAGGTCTCGTTCCGTTTCGAATATCGTCAGGTTAGGTGCACTTAAATTGCCAAAAAATGACCTGTGGTTAAGAAGTCTAAGTCTTCGGGATCTTCTGTTAGTGAGCAAAGAGGTCTCAAGTTTAAACAACCCTCTAGTTGAGATAATGAGGAAGTGTATTCGTAAGTGAGTTTTTGTTCACCGATCACGCGTTTGAGGTGATGTTTCAGGCTTTTCAGAGCGCTTACCCATACTCCTCCTGATAATGGAAAAAAATTAACTTATATGTAAATATCTGAGCTCCTACAAAGTTAGTGCCCTGATAACTGGAAATGTGTCCAGTAGTTCCTCTTCTAGCTGTAATCCGTCTAAGCGCGGCAATAAAATATGAAGTTGAGAGATCTGAAATCAGTTCTAAATATAAGGCTTTTGTAACCATGCAAACAAATACTGCAATGTATTCTTTGGTAGTTATGATGCCCTTATTCCATTTAAGTAGAACTTGACCGGTATAGTCTACACCTGTATGATAAAATGGTCTGCTAGGGCTTAATCGGGGTGGAGGTCAATCACCCATAAGTTGATGTTGAAGAATAGGTTCGCTTTTGGTACACTTGACACACATTCTTAATCGCTTCTTTGAAACCCTTTTTCCTCCAACAATCCAGTATTTTTGCCTTATTAATCCTTAGTCATTTTCACTCCGTCGTAAAATATTTTCGACAATTCGGCTAATATGAGATCAGCTAACTTTGATTTAGATTTAAGTTCCAGATTTATGTTTGAACGCTTGAGTCGGCCTCCAACTCGAAGTATTCCGCTGGCGTCTAAGATAGGATTGAGATTCAGGATTTGGGTCTTATTTCTTAAGGGTTTTCCGTCCTTGAGCTGAGATAATTCTTGGTAAAAATATTCTTTTTAAATATGTTTAATAATATTTTCTTTGGCTATCGTAAAGATATATTATATTCGCGCTTTTTCTTGTAAACAACGATGTCGATAAATTTATTAAGGTACGCTTAAACTCGAATTACCTTTGTATAACCACTGTATTTTTCCAACAGCTAGAAAGAAAGAAAAAAAAATCGTTTATTTGCCATAGATACAATAAGCTTCATAAAAACAAATGAAATTACAACTGAGTTTGTGCTTGCACGTCGTATCTGCGACAAACGAGGTTTCCACTCAGCTTAAATGCCATGTTGTGGCATGAGCCACAACACAGCGCTGGTTTTCAGTGTGAACCCTAAGTGACGTCTGAAACCATTAAGGTATATCCTTAATTAAATAAATAATATGTAGGTATAATACATAGCAATAAATATGTTAGTAAATTTTAATAAACATTTTTTGTTATAATTGTAAATAGATGATAAACATATAAAGGCACAGAACATAAAATGATATTACATTAGAATATATAATAACAATGAATATATAATATTACAAAAATAATGAAGAAACGGGCTAAAAGTCATTGCTGAGTGTCTTGGTTTAGTGTTCTGTCTCAGTGTCAGTCAGTGATATGTTATTTAGTGAGTGACTTGGTTTTGAGAATAGGAGTGCATATAGTGCAGGAATGCGGAAGCGTTGACGCGTCTCCTGTACACGGAGTTTACATATATTTAAATATATATACACATACGCCGCCTCGCTTCGCTTATGGGCCAGTTCACCTACATCATCTACAGGATCTGAAACTACGTAAGTAAATAATATGAATTATGTTACTATGAAAAATGTTAGACATAAAAAGAAAAAAGAAAAAATAAATAATAAATAAAAATGCTACTGATAATATAATGTCTGTTCATTTTTTTGCTTAGTTAATAAGTATCTTTTAAAGTGGAATTTGAAATTTTCCTTTGTTTTCAGGTATCTCATGGGAGGTGGGACATTGTTTCAGCAACGCGTGGCGGCATATTTGAAGCAACCCCTGAAAGCTGTAGTTTTGTATTTTGGCATCGACAGCGGATTGGCTGTGGAGCGAGCGGAGTAGCTGTAGTGCTCCTGCTTCCAACTTAGTTTTGTGTACAGGTATTGTGGTTTCTGTGTGTCAATTAGTCCAAACAGCATACATACAAGGTGTAGATTCCGGGGCGCAGCCATTTTCAACGTGTTATGTTCATTTAAGTATGGTGTAATATGACTTCTCCGAGGTATACTATAACAATATCGGGCACACGCATTCTGCACTCTTTGTATTAACCGTTCTGTCCGGGCTAACAGACATGGTCCGTAAACATTGTCACAATAGTTAAACTTAGAAAGGACTAGGGAATCGGTTAGCTTCTTCCTCATTTCGACGCTAAGAAACTTCCTTATTCTATATAAGATCTTCAATCTAAAAAAACAATGTTTTACTAAGTTTCGGATGTGCTCCTCAAAACGAAGTTCCGGGTCAATGATCAAGCCAAGGTTACATGCCGTTGGGACTCTTTCTATGGCGGCTCCCAATATCTTCATTTTAGGGTCAGCGGATGCAATTAAATTAATTTGATTTCTGCTGCCCATAATAATAAACTTTGACTTTTGAGAATTTAATACTAGTGAGTTTCTTTTAGACCACTCAGCTACCCTATCTAATTCTTTATTTATGGTTTCCACGGCGGATGTAATACTGTTAGCCTTAAAAGAGAATGACAATTGTGTATCATCGGCGTATATATGATACTTAGAGTCATGAAGACACTTGACCATGTCAGTACTGTATAGGATGTACAGGATTGGACCTAGAAGAGATACCTGGGGAACTCCTCTGGAAACAAGTCGTGGAGGGGAGGCATGCACAGAACCATCTTTTTTACGTATTTCAACTTATTGGTACCTATCTGTCAAGTAGGAATAAACCACTTTACTGTCTCCCACTCAGAACCATAGTAAGAGAGTTTAGACAAGAGTAATGAGATATTCAAAGTCTCAAAAGCGCGGGAAAAATCTAGTAGCGTTAGAATAGTACCCTCTCCACGATCTCGAGCTTCCAGGATATTACCCACCACATCTATAAGGGCGGTAGCGGTACCACGTCCTTTTCTGAAACCTGACTGCAGGTCGGGTAGAATACCGTTAGATTCCAGGTAGTCGACAACCTGCTCGCACACCACTCTTTCCAACACCTTGGACAGACAGGGTAATTGACTTATAGGGCGAAGGTCGTTAAAGCACTGCGGGTTGTTATTTTTAGGGAATGGTCGCACGATCGCCCTCCTCCACAGGTTAGGGAATGTGTAAGTAGTTATTGATTTATTTACTATCTCAGTGATAGCTGCTAGAGATTGAGGTAGGGTGAGGGTTATCATATCCTTTGATATACCGTCAATTCCTTGCGCATTACTGGTCATATTTGTAAAAATTTTGAAAATAGCTTGATCGTTTGTTGGTTTTAATGAAAAAGTTGCCGGGCCATAGCGATCAAACTCATAGTATGTCAGCTGAGAGATGCTTATATTTGGGTCACCTGAGATGTATAGGAAAGCTAAATTTATTTTGTTTGAATCGTCAAAATGACTCGGGAGTACACCGTCAATCCTACCCACTGGGATAACGTGCTTTTTTAGATTATACCAAAGTTGTTTGGAGTCGTTTATGTTGTCGTTAATATATTTAGTAAAAAAATGCCTTTTTTTCATTTGATAATGCAGATAAAGCTTGATGTTTTAAATCTAGGTAATAGCGCTTATGTTCATCGACTTTGCTATGGCGATACCTCTCACGGGCATCATTACGTAACTTAAAAATTAGTTTGTTGTTGTCTGTAATCCAAGGCGTTGGAGAGCCCTTGAACATTTTAGTGGTATTAGGTGCATGGATATTGAAAAGAAAATTCACAAAAGTATTAAAACAATCTACCATATCATTTACATTTGCTAAGGCACAGATTGAATCCCATGGGATCGTAATTAAATCCTCTGTAAAATAATCGTGTAATATATTTTTAAGGGGTCTGTATGTAATTATTTTATTATTAGGTTTTTCTTTCACATTTCACATGTTATAAACGAGTGGTGACCCAGTTCTTCAATATAATCTATGTTAACATTTCGACACGGCGCGACGCCCGTACAAATCACATCGATAAAAGTAGCACTGTCACCTACGAAATGCGTGGCTGTAGGTACTGTTTGGTTCATGTTGCAGTAGTGTAAAAACTCCATCACTTGTTTTGTTTTGGAGTTATTGGAGTCCAACATATTTACATTGAAGTCTCCAAGTAATATGATATTATCATATGGAGCCAGGGCATACAAGCTGTCCGTGATTGCATCAAGGAATGAACCCAATTCTAACCAGGGAGGCCGATAGGCCGTACCAATTAATATTTTTTTATTATATGTTGTCAAACTCATCCACATTTGCACTACTGTAGGGTGGTGAGGGTGGGATCTTACACGGGTATTTATTCCGGTCTTGATATAAAATGCAACACCCCCCCCCCCCGCGCCCCTCCCGAGTAGTAACTGGTCGAGGAATGTGACGCAGATAGTAACCTGGGACAAACGGTCCTCCCCCTTGCGCAGCCATGTCTCGTTTATTGACATGATATCTACAGAATGCTGGTTCATGGCTAAGAGAAATTCATCATGGTTAGTGGCCAGTGAGCCAGCGTTAAGTAGCCCAAATTTTACACTCTTGCTACATGACATCATTACAGCTGACAAAAGTTTTTAAGTACATAAATATAACTGCAACTCTGCAGAACAATAATACACTGACGGACTCATAAACTGCATCAAAGTTCAGGTTTACTCTAAAAGGATTTTTTTATAATAAGTATGCAAACTTTTTAGATTAAATTATATAAATATGGAAAGACTGGCTCTTAATCTTAAAAAAAAATTAAAGTTAAAAATAGAACTGCGGTAAAACAAATGAATATAGCCGGGAAAAGAAAATTTACTCGTAGTATCAGATTTGCGTGTTATTTATAGCAAAGTTTTAAATTAATTCTCATTGATTTTTTTTGTTTGGTCAATTGAATTATTGTTACCAGCATAATTGTTGGGTTAGTTTTTTAACACATCGAGAGTTTTTGAACCATAATATGGATACTTCGTCCGAACAAGCGGCACAAATTGTAGCATTGGTGCGGGAGGGCTTGGATCAACGAACGATTGGTAGAAATTTAAATTTAAACCAGTCTACGGTTTGTAGAATATACAGAAGGTTTGTAGAGACAGGTTCTTACAGGAGGAGACGTGGTACAGGCAGAACTCGAGCAACCACAGGTCGTGATGACCGATTTATTGTTACAACTTCCCTGCGAAATCGTTTCCTCACGTCAGTTAACATCAAAACCGAGCTTAATGAAGTGCGTGGAAAAAACGTGTGTGCACGAACAATAAGAAGAAGGTTAAAGGAAGCGGCTATCACCCCTTTTAGACCAGCAAATGGTCCAAAGTTGTCTGCAGCTCACAGACAAGCTCGCTTAAGATTTGCGCGTCATCACCTGAATTGGACAGAAGAGCAGTGGGCCTCTGTATTGTTCACGGACGAGTGTAGGACATGTTTATATGGTGCAGATGGTCGCAGAAGAGTCTATCGTCGACGTGGGGAGCGATATGCTCAAAGTTGCATTGAGGAGCGTGTTCCTTTTGGAGGCGGTTCATGTATGGTCTGGGGTGGCATATCGATGAACGGGCGAACAGAACTTGTGTTCATAGACATGGTCCGTCAAAACGGTAATAGAGGGGGTTTGACAGCACATCGCTACATAACAGAGATATTAGAAGATCACGTGGTGCCTTACATGGGATTCATAGGCGAAAATTTTACTTTAATGCAGGATAATGCCCGGCCGCATGCAGCTGCACAAGTTCAACATTATTGCGAAGAGGTTGGGATACGTACAATGAATTGGCCAGCACGCAGCCCGGATCTTAATCCCATCGAGCATGTTTGGGACAATTTAAAAAGAGCTGTATATGCGAGAAACCCTTCGCCTACGACAGTGGCAGCACTAAGAACAGCACTTTCAGAAGAATGGGACAATATTCCGCAAGATCTTTTAAAAACCCTTATAAAATCTATGCGGAACCGATTAGAATCCGTAATAATACACCTTATTAAAACACAAATAAACCCTTGCATAAAGTTTGTGTCTATTGTTAAAACCAATTTTTTAATTAAACAATTTTTCCTTAAACTTCTGTTTTTTCTTCAAAAAAGGTCTTAAGGTCCTTTCCAGTACATAAACTTAAACTTAAAGATATGATCCTACGCTGTTTTAAAGTTCTCGAACCAATCTAGAGGTTTCAATTTAAATCTGTATAGAAAGTTTGCATACTTGGTTAAAATATTTATTTCAAAGTCGTCTATTACTTTGATGCAGTTTATAAGTCCGTTAGTGTATATATACACATACTAGATTTCTACCGCCACAATTAATAAATATATATAAGTATGAAATATTGTAAACCATAAATACACATAAATCAAAATTAAACACAATTAACATAAATAAAGTATAGTTTTTTGCTGGGATTCCCTACACTTACCCATTAAAGCCCCCCCCAAATGTCACATATACGGCGTGCAAACATAAATATACTGTGCTATACAGCGTAAACAATAAAACACTAAGAGGTACCAAAAGACTACAACTACAATTAATTTTGATTTTGATTTTGGGGACTCTAATCCGTGAATGCGCCAAAGACGCGAGACAAATCTGCCTCGGAACGAATGAGACTTGCCTGCTCTTCTGGTTTGCGTCTGGCAAGGATACGGCCGTTCTTCGCCCAAACAAATTGCCAGCCAAGACGCTTTCCCGCCTCCCGAGCCCGACGAAATAAATGTCTATTTGTCTTGGTTAAGCGCTCGTTGACATAAAATCTAACCGGTGGCCCCGACATACTCAGATCTGCCGTATTCGTTCCCCTTCGCACTCGTGCACAGCGTATAAACTCGTCACGCAGGTCGCGGCGAGTTAGTCGCACAACCACGGTGCGCGGCCGTAACTCCATTGGCCCTGCAGATTTCGTCGCGTCTAGGTGTCTGGTACAGCCGATGCGATCCGCGCTAACAATGTCTCTCTCGTCGATATTGACGCCCAGTTTGTTCGAAATCAACATAACTGTATAAATAATATTTTCTTTTTTTGGTTCTGGCAGATTTGAAATCTCAATATCATTCAATAGGCCATGCTGATCGCGATCATTGAGTTCTCTTTTCAATAGAGCAATTTCCTCGCTCAAATCCCCCGACCTTGTCAATTTGGCCTCGATAACTCCCAACCTAATGTCCATACCATGACTTGTGCTTTTATACGCAGAAAAAGAGTCTTTTAAATTGTCCACCTCCGTTTTAAACTGCCTGAGCTCCTGGCGCAAACTGTTGAGGTCACTCTGAAAGTCATTCTTCATTTTTTTTAATTCAGCCTGCAATTCCTCTTTGAGCATCATACGCAGCTCTGAATGAAACTGATAGATTATAGAAGAGCTGATAAATTATAGAATTATCGATGACAACAAATACAGTGTTAGTTGTTTTATATGCCAATTCAATTCAAAATTCTTTATTCTCTTAGGATGCAAAACAACTCTTGTGATACGTCGGGATTCTACATGTACATGTAATGCCAAGTTCGCAAACAATAGGTAAAGCCGGAGAAAAGAACCTGGCAATAAAAACTAGCGGCTACGCTTTTCAAATTACCAATTTTACAATGTTTGAATGTTTATAAACTTGATATGAGGGTAAGGTGCTGCGACTAATATACTATACACCATGTTAAAGGACTGATGCAAATTATATTATTAAAAAGTTGGAACATAAGATAAACTAAAATCAGCCATAGTGAGTACTACATAATACGAGCATCTACTTACAACAAAGGTAAAAACAATATGTGCTTAAATATTGGCCGAAGTACCAAATAATCGAATATAAAATATTAATTCTGATATCGAAAAGAATAAAAGAATGGCCTTTATTCGTCACGCAGAATCTTTACTTACAAAAGTCAAATCATGCTCCTAATCAATGTGACAATCAAAACAAAGTGACAACAAAATTCACCCAAGCATATTAAAGTAACAATGAGCAAGCAACTAGATCCATTTTTCTTTATCACTTAAATATACATCCACTGTATATTACCTCTACTTAAAAGATGATTTTTGACTACAGTTTTGAACTTAATTACTGATGGACTCATAATAATAACTGAAATCTTGATAAATACTCTCACAGAAAGACCCATAAATGCATTATGAGTTTTATGAAGCCTATGATATTGACCTACTAATTTGTGCTTATTTCTTGTGTTCACCGAGTGAACGTCACTATTTTTGTGATATTAATGCATATTTTGTTTAACAAACATAATGGTTGCAAATTTAAACTGAGATGCAACTGTCATAATACCTATCTCTTTAAACTTTTCTCTAAGGGAAACTCGTGCACCTAGTTTTTAATACGCACGCACTGCACGTTTTTTAAAGAAGAAAAATTATTTGAATATCAGCCGCCTTGCCCCAACGCAGTATGCCATACGACATGACGCTGTAGAAATAACCGAAATAAACTAGCCTTACTGTTTCCACATCCGTAAGCTGTCTGACTTTGCTGACAGCATACGCTGCAAAACTGAGTTTCCCTGCAAGACTAATGTCCGAAGACCGTAATGCCTAAGTTGCAGCAGAAGTGTTCTATGCACCTCACAATCAAATGCTTTTGAGAGGTCGCAGAAACATCAATAGCGTCCTGCAAGTTTTCCCAGGCACTAAATATGTGTTTTAGTAGTTTAGTGTCTCCATGTACTGTCGGAAGACCCTTAGTGAATCCATATTGTTCACTACACAGTAGATTATTAGAATTACAATGTGTTCCTAACTGCATTAGTATGGCCTTTTCAAAAATTTTACTTTTAGCTGGTAAGATAGAAATAAGTCTAAAATTACTAGGGTCGCTTTTTAAACCAGCTTTAAACAAAGGGATTAATTAACTGTGTTTCATTTAATCAGGAAATACGCCGTTTTCAACACATCGATTAAATATTGTAGCTAAATGTGGTGCTATTTTAACAGAAATACTCCATAAGTCTGCTGTCTTTTTGCAATTAATTGACTTAAATATTTTTATTATGTCATTGGGATTTATAAAATTAAAACTCAATGGTACAATTCACTCTTTCACACTGCTTCTTACAAGTGATTGGGCTTTACTCTGACATGAATTTAAGGAGCTGGTTGTATTTATAGGTATTCCAGCGAATCAATTATTTAATGTTTGCGCTAGATCTAAATTGTCAGTTACAATTTTATCACTAACACTTAATTCAAAATTATGATCACGTGGCTTGGCCCGCCCAGCTTCAGAATTGATCATGTTCCAAATGGCTTTAATTTTATTTTCTGCTTGTTTAATATTTCTACTTAAATGTAAAGATTTGGCAGCAGCACAAACCTTTTTAAAAATATTGGAATAATTTTTAACATATTGAACAAACTTAGGGTCATAATTATATTGCTTCATACTATACAATTCAGACAACTTAGCTCTACTTATTTGTATGCCAGTTGTTGCTCAATCACAAAAGCTAATTTTTAGATTTTTTTTAAAAGTCTTTGTTGTGAATATATTAATAAATTCATATGTCATAATGTTAAACAAAAACGCGTAAAGGTAGTTCGGATTATCCTGACTAAAATCTATATTAGCAATACGGACAGAAACATTTGTATTAAATTTGTTTAGGCGGACTGTATTCATTGGCCTACATGTGATCTTGTTTACTTTAGCCACTGTATGAATAGGAAAAGCGACTTTCTCTCACACAGTGATCGGAAGTTAAATCACTCAATATGACCTCATTATAGTAGCTACAGTTGCAAAAAATAGTATCTAAGCTTGTGGCAGAATGTGATGTGATGATAAATTAAAGTCACTCTGTGGTGGGCGGTAAACACAAACAACAATATGCTCCTTTAATACTACACAAGAGAGTTGTACAGTACGCTCGACAGAACGAGATCATCGTCGCAAAACCCATGTAACTCATCAACTCAATGCTGCTTTGTTCATGGGTTTGAATCCAACGGGGTATTTTCAATTTAGATATATGACGATATTTTTGTAGGTACAGATTAGTAGAAATCCTAATGCTTTTGTAGACTACAGCTGTTTAAAATCGAAGTCTTAGTTTTGAGATTCAACAGGGTAATCTGAAAGTTCAGACAAATTTGAGACAAACGTTCTAAATACTCAGAAATAATTTATTTGTAGTCACGTGCCAACATAGGATTCTTGCACAATTTCCTTTCTATTTAATAGAATTGTGCAATTGATTTTGTTTTGATTGGCCCAATTTTTATTCAAAATTATCTTTGAATTATATTTCATTTCCGAAATTATATCTTTGATAAAAAAAAAACAGAAAATAGAAATGTTATTTATGATCACGTTGCATTGAAGAGTTCGGCAATCACCGATTAGGATCCAATCCAGCTGGGCTTGTGGAGCTATAGGTAACATACCTTCCGGTGTAATGATGATGATGGTTCAAATACCATCTATAAGGATTGTAGAGTAGTTATCCGCTCCAAATAGGATATCTACAAGCCTACTTTGGTAAAATTCGGGATCGGCTAGGGTTTGTTAGGGGTAGGCCACTTGGGTTTAGGTAGCGTAAAGTTGGGTGAATTATTTATGAGTCTATTCGTAATAAATAAGATCTTTCCTTTAAAGCCATTTTCTTTATTGTCTATTCCAGAGATATAACCGTTACATTTATGGTGAGGTAACTTTAACAGCTGAGCAGCGCTTTCTCTTATGATAGAGGTTTGGGAGCCTGGATCACCAGAATTCTCGTCTTTTGGAACAATCCATCTGCCGTTTGCACGTTAACAATAGCTGTGGAAAGCAAAATTTTAGAGGAGTGATTCGAGGTGCTTTCTTGCTTCTCAGATCTCACCACCGCCGCATTTAAACTGGACCGAGATATATCGGGAGTTGCGCTTTTAGGGATAAACAATTCATGCAGAAGAGATTGATGATCTTTATTACACTTTTTACATTTTATTTCTGATAGGCATTTCCTACCTTCATGATAGTACAAAGATTGAGGTTAGTGATTGCACTTTTTCTTGCAATTGGTTGCATTTTCAATAACATAGGGCACATGTAAAAGCGACGGTCATTGGTGTTGCAAATAGAACATTGCTTGCGTTTTTCGTAGCTGTTGTAATTGGATTTTGTACCTTGGAATTGACCTGGGTTTGTTGTATAGGTATTTTTAGGATTGTCATAATTTCGTTGCGATTTATGATTATTTTTTTGAGGATTGGTTATTATAATAACTTTTGGTTAATAAAAATGGCTGTTACTGCGGGGATTTCTGAAAATAAGCAATTTTCTAGAAATCAAGTTTATGATGCTGGATACCTCACGAAAGAAACTAGAAATAGTTTCTTTCGTGAGGTATCCAGCATCATAAACTTGATTTCTAGAAAATTGAGAAAATCTTCTAGAACAGGGAATTCCCTTGGATAATTAAAAGACTGCAGGTAATCATCGAATGTACCACTGTCCAATTTCTGAGATACAATAGACATCAAAAAAGGATCCCAAAAAGAGACGTCAAGACGTCGTCTGAGGTTTTTTATTCCATTTACGCTTTCATATGTAGTATCATATGGTTAGATGATTGTTGCTGATTTGCAGGAATATTCAGGAGATTATTGAGATAAGATGATCAGACGTTTATTATCATAGCGAGCGTGATTAAGAATATTCCAACAAACAACAATAATGACAATTTACTTTGACAGATCGTTACATCTCTCCCCGACATGCTTGCAATTCGGTACATTACATAATAACAATTTATACGTATCAATAAATGCTATTCTATAAGAAAAGCACGTTTAGCGCGTTCGAATGCACGCAGTGCTCGCGCGGATGCGTTCGCGATGCTAGTTCAGCCTGCCCGGCGCCGGCATTGCGGGGGCAAGGGGGCGTCGGTGCTGTCGATGCTGTCTTAGACAAAGTTTGTTTCTGAATGTCCACGTCATTATCACCAATTCACCGTCAAACACATTTTCAAACGCTTCCTTATGATTGGTATCCCTATCTATTACCTCAGGCTCGCGATTTTTGGGTCCAGCGTCGCGCTCGCCGTCCCCATTGCTCATTCTCGATAATGAGTAACGTGTTTTGTTTTGAGCTGTAATCATTTGGTCCGCATGCCTGCGCCATACTACACCGTTACCTAAATCGACTTTGTATGAGACCGGCCCCGTTTTCTGTACGACTGTAGCCTCGGCCCTTTTGTCCCCTCCCGCCGTATAGTCGCGAGCTAAGACCGCGTCCCCTACGTCATATTGTCTATCGGTGCCGGCAGCGCGAACGACTTCTCGTTCTTGGGCGGCTCGCACCTCCGCTGCCCTGTCAGGCCGTTGCGCGTCCAGACTACTGCGCAGTCGGCGACCTTGCAGCGCCACCGCTGGCGACACTCCGGTGGTCGCATGTGCACAGTTGCGATCTTGAAAAAGGGATCTGCTTAGAGCTACATTAACCTCTTGACCTTCGTATATAGCACTTTTAATTGCCTTTTTCACTGTTTTAACGGCATTCTCTGCTGCCCCGTTCCTCTGAGGTCTATAAGGAGCCGACGTTGTATGCTTAATACAATTATTATCGCAATACATTTTAAATTCCTGTGAGGAAAATGGTGGTCCGTTGTCAGTTACAAGTTGCGACGGTAGACCGAAGCGTTCAAATACACTTCGCAAGACCTCTGTAGTACGATCCGCAATTGTACTTTTCACGTGTTTCGCCTCTATCCACTTAGAGTGTGCATCTACAATGATAAAATATCGTTTACCCCCACAATCGGCGAAGTCCGCGTGAATGCGCTGCCACGGATGCAGAGCCGAGCGTGGCGCCGCATCCCGCACAGTGCGACATGCAGCACACGAATTACCTACTTTTTCGATATCCTGATCTAAATTCGGCCAGTAAATATAGTTCCGCGATAAATTTTTCATTTTAGTAATACCCAAGTGACCCTCATGTATTTCTTCAATAATCTTATTTTGTAGAACGTTGGGTATCACTATCCTGTATTTATACACAATGCAACCATAATAAAATAAATAAACAAATAAAAAAAAAAAAAGCCTTTATTTGATCCTGCTACATTTCTTCATAATTTAGGTACTATCTATAAGAACAAGTTTGAATTATTAGCAAGGTCCCCAGGTTGGGTAAAGGCCTCCTCCAACGATGTCCACTTCTCTCTATCCTGAGCTGTTTGCCACCACTTTGGACCGGCGACTTCTTTTATTTCATCCTCCCAGCGTGATGAGGGCCTTCCTCTCTTTCTTTTTCCTTGGGGTCCTCTCCATATGGTGGTGCTATAGGTCCATCTTTTGTCTCCAAGCCTCGCTATGTGGCCGGCCCATTTCCACTTTAACTTTTGTGCGTAGCTTAAGGCAATAGTGGCTTTCGTTATTTATCTTATCTTTACATGTCTAATCTTATCTAGTTTTTTTATTTTTAACATGCTTCTCTCAATTCCGCGCTGACAAGAAGTTATTTTTTGCTTAGCTTTTGACGTAAATTTCCATGTTTGACATCCATAAGTCAAGCATGGTAAGAGGTTAGAGTTCCATATCTTAGTTTTATCGGCATGTTGCTTTTGAAAATTCCTTTCAGACTCCGACTCTGCGCCAGCACGACGCCGAGTCGATACGCTCTACTGTCTACCGACAGAACTAGCTCTCGACCTTCTTCGTAATGCGCCAGTACTCGTTCACTCAGGAGGAGTTGCTTCGCTTTTACAAACGTTTGTTTACACTTAGAGTCCCATTTCCACCTGACTTCTTTTTCAAGTAAGTTGTGCAAAGGTAAAAAAGAAAATAAAGTACTCAAATTAGGTAAAAATCGTCCGTAATAATTTAACATGCCTAAAAAACTTTTTAACTGAGATACGTTCTGAGGTTTTGGAGCGCTGGAAATCGCCTCCAGTTTGCTTGGATCAGGCCTTAAGCCCTCCTTATTAATGATGAAGCCTAGATACTTTACGTTGTCTTTTAAAAACCGACATTTGCTTAGTTTACCAGTTAGAACCATATCACGTAACTTTTCGAGTACGGCTCTGGGAATTCTTGATATAATTGGGTCACGAACTTGTCCTCACTGATATCATTGATGTTTATTTGTGTTATTTTTAAAGCGCGCATCCATTCACGTCCTAATAAAGGTCGTGCACCACCTTTTACGATATATAATCGCAAAGCTTTAGGTTTAACTTCACCTAAACGAACATCTACTTCAATAAAACCTAGTGTGTCAATTCGTGAGCCTGAATAGCAACGTAAAACTATATTATCCGTGGTATATATTTCTATTCTTAAATAACCGCTTAAACATTTCTTCGCTTATAGCTGAAATACGACTGCCGGTGTCCATTTCACATTTTACAGTAACGTTATCGATACATCATTTGATGAAATAAGGATTATTTACCTTTAGATGTTACATCTAAAGGTAAATAATCCTTATTTTATCAAATTATGTATCCATATTGAACAAATTATCATCATCCGAGTCTTCACTCAAGTAATTTTGTCGCGCAATACATACATCACCTTTAAGTGACCTTTGTGACCGAACTCATCACACGTGTAGTTCTTAAACCTGCACCTGTCCGGTCCATGCGCCCTGCCACAGCGCCAGCACGCCCTTGCACCCGAAGTGGCGGCGCCGTCGCCGCCTGGTGCCGCGTGACCGCTGCCTGCGCCGCCGGACGCCTGCGGCCGGGCGCGCTGTCCCGCTCGCCCGCCGCCGCCGCGTTCATAATGCAGGCCCTCGCCCGCTCCACCACGCTCGGCTGCTACCGCGTCCGTCATTGTTGAGCCGCTCACCTCCGCATGTTTCTCAGCCGCCTCTAACGCCAAGGCTAGCTCGACCGCCTCCTTGTAGCCGATTTTTTTCTCTGCGAAGAGTCTAGATCGCATCGCGTCATTCGCCAGGCCTGACACGAATTGATCTCGCAAATTCTCTTCGAGCGATATACATGACTTACATTTGCCAAAGTAACACGTAGCCGCGATATGTTTCAACGCTTGCAAGTACTCCGTGAGGGACTCGCCGGCACGTTGGCGGCGCAACCTAAATACGTGGCGCTCGGCAATCTCGGAACATTGTGGCTCCATATGTTCGGTGACTAATTTCACTAACTCATCGTATGTTTTGTCTTCCGGAAAGCTAGGCGCACACAAATTACACATTAAAGCGTACATTTCTTCCCCTACGACGGTTACTAACATAGGTTGCCTTCAACCAACCTACCAATTCCAACCTTCAGCTTGTCCTCGATGCCATTCAGCGTAACGTATTGATTTACGCGACGGATGTATGCTGGTAACTGTTTAGCACTTAAACTAAACGGTTCAATTTTATCAATCGGCATTTTTACTGTTTTCGGTTAAAATCCACGTGTTATTATAACGGAAAAAATATATTTTAATCCTCGTCGCCAATGAGACATCAATGAAAGACGGGTTGACAACAATAATGACAATTTACTTTGACAGATCGTTATCTGTACATAACGAATCACCTTTGATTTTAATTAAAAGAAACTGCATTTTTTGGGCGTTGGATATAGGTTATTGTGCACAGTTTCAGATCTTTGAATGAAACCCATTTGTTATAGTTGCCTTCAAAGGTTATCTTATTTTCTTATTTATTTCTCTTTTGAACTTATTGAAATGCTTCTCGTAGTTATGAGTGAATTGTTCTTCGTATTTACTGTTTGAATCGGCAATCTCTTGTCCAGTTCCCAGTGTAGGATGTTAATCACAACCCTGCTCCATGCATGCATGCTCCTGTAGCGTTTTTAGGATGTTTGTGAATTCTTACTTTTCAGTAACACGATCAAGCTCAATATTTAAATAATATTAATTTGTCACTTGCTTTCTAAGACGATCTTCTGCCCAACATCAGCAATACGGGGGCTCTTGCTTAGAGGGAGGCTCTGAGATGAAGGGGTACTTATTTAGGGTTTAGAGGATGGTGAAAACATAGGAAGTTTTAATTTGGGGGTTTGAGATCTAACGCCGGGAGGATTATAGCATTGAATAGCGGTTTTAATATTGGTAGATATATTTACTTTTCAATAAATTATACTGATTGGTACTGAATCTGATCAATTTAAAAAAGAAATTGATCTCCAAATTACAACAGATTCATATGGTTATTACAAAACTCAGTAAAATATTGTTCTAAGTTATTTAACTGACGACGCAAATAATCCGCCGTCTTTCGCTCCACTCCATCTTTTTTAAAATTGATGTAGAGAGTATTTATGGCTTCAAAAATCGGTTGCTGAGTTGCTAAAATATCTACCAGAATGTAAATTTGTACTACTTTTTGACGCGAATAGTAATTTGTAACTTTATTTTAACAATAACTATGTATTTTGCGACAGGTTGCTAAATTATTAGCATTTAATATACACGCTGACCCTGGTACAATAAGTGTATCACAGCAATCATATAGTTGCACCAAATCTTTTAAAATCATTAATGTAACTCCTAGTTTAAACTAGAAAATGAGACGACGGATAAGCAAACATATGGTCTAACAATAGTGCATAAAAATATTAAGAGCTTATCTGGCAAGATTCAGGAAAAAGAAATATTTTTAAAGACCCACCATGTTGATATTTTTGTAGTATTTTAGTAGTCTATATAGTTATATGTTCCGCTGTAGCGCCTAAGCTATAGTTCGTTCGCTTTAAGAATGCAGTGAGTCATCATTGCCTCCCGGCCTAGCCCCACCCCCTAATTAATCAAATCTTTTCAAATTACAAAGTGAAGTTCACAGTGACCAGTTGAAGGCATTGCTTCGAACGCATCGGTTGTGTCCTGTCATTTGTGTTAACTGATTTAAATTTTAAAATATGGATACCTCTCTCATTCGTAAAAATAAAAGTAGTTCGGTAATTCATAATGGGGAAAGAAAAGTAATTTACAATGTTTTTAAGTATTTTAAACAGTGTGATTTGACATTAAATAAAATAATGACAGTTTGTGAAGCTGATGAAGATGTTCCAACCTTTAAACGTACCACACTTCATAAAATAATGCATGAGCTGGGATTTGACTTTAAAAAACAGGATAAAAGAACATCATTAATGGAAAGAGAAGACATTGTTTTATGGCGGCATAAATATCTCAGGCAAATCAAAGAACACAGAAAAACAAATAAAACCATATACTTCCTTGACGAAACCTGGGTAAACGCCAGACATGTTAAATCAAAGGCGTGGTTGGATACAACTTTAAAAAACAAGAGACATGCTTTTTGAGTTCCTCCTGAAAAGGAAAAAAGGTTAATTGTTTTACACATTGGTAGCGATAAAGAATTTGTGGAAAGAGGTCTATTAGTTTTTGAGTTAAAATCAACCAAAGATTATCATGCGGAGATGGGTGGTGACAGGTTCCTTGAGTGGTTGAAAAACATAACGCCAAAGCTGGAACCAGGTAGCATTGTTGTCATGGACAATGCTCCCTACCATTCTGTCAAACTCGAGAAAATACCGAGGACCGCTTGGAACAAACAACAAATAATAGACTGGCTAAAAAGCAAAGGTATGCTCATGAACATGAGTTATTTAAAAAAAGAACTGTTAAAGAAATCCTCCGAAATTGCCCCACAATATGATAAATATTTAATCGGTGAAATGGCTAGAAGTAACGGCGTTGAAATTCTCCGTTTACCTCCATACCACTGCAAACAGAACCCCATTGAGTTGGTGTGGGCCCAAATAAATAAATATATATTGCTGCCAACAATACAACTTTTGATATCTGACGTGAAAAAAATATTTTATGACGCAATTCGCTTAGTGGACGCTGATCGATGGAAGAAATGCTGCGACCACGTCTTACAAGAAGAAAATATCATGTGAGATTTAGATGACATCATGGAACTCGCTGCAGAAAAAAGTTTTTTATAAAAAAATATTACCGACTTCCATAATAAATACAGGGCAACTAAAAAGCAAAAAATAATATCTACCTAGAATAACAAAAACAAATTAAACATTTTGAAGTTGGTGCCAAATTAATCATAAAGACTAGATACTATTTCGTGGCACCAATAATATTTTTTTGGAAAAAGTTTTTTATTTTTCACTTTTTAGTGGGTTGGTTTGTAATTCACTTAAGTTACATTAAGCTTCTGTCAACTGCTCAAATCCTTTTACAAAATATTGCTTGCGCCGATGCAGGGCCGTTAATTGTTAAGGAGTTCACTATCAGCTCATTACATTGTGTTAAAGTAGTATGACGAGAAAAAAGTGCTACTCAATACCATATTAAAGTAACTGAATCGCAAACTGTAAAATATTGAATAGGTCCACTCGTCATTTGCAGTCTTCATCATCAGTTCCACTTCACCAATTGGTGCTTTTTAAGAGTAAATGCACGAATCACTATGAAATATACCTAAATCACTGTAGGTGTGCCTTTCAAATTTTAAGAGTTCCCTTGATTTCTCCAGGATCCCATCATCAGATCGTGATCTGATGACAATGGGACCAACTTGGAAGTATACCCTTTCAAACACAAAAACAATTTTTAAATCGGTCCAGTCGTCTTTGCGTAATCGGTAAACAAACATACAAAAAACAAAACATACAGTCGAAATGAAAACCTCCTCCTTTTTGAAGTCGGTTGAAAATACTTTTGTTATAAATACTAACGAAGATACTAGTGATAGTGTTTAAAATATGATATTAATGATTTAATTTTGATTTTAAACTTTTTAGTGTATTTTTTATAAATTCATTAAACTTAATCTCTTAAAATATAATTTGTTTGAAATTTAACACCACCGTGAATACACCTTTACCTTGCAGTTGCACTTATGACTAACTGCATTCTTAACGCGAATTAACTATACTTATCCGATTTCGATGAACGAGGTATCATTTGATTTGTTATTGCAACGCTGGTGACATACGCTACATTTTCTTCCATTATGATGGTCACCAAAAGTGTGCTAAGCATGTGAGTAGGGTATTATTTTTTTAAATATTTATGTGTGCTGTGTTTGGTATCAAATGAAAGGGCTTAATTTGATACCAAACACATTGATAGCATAGTTTGCGTTAACTAATGTTAGACTCAATATTATTCTAATCCGTTATTTAATATAGTTCATTCTATTTTTATCAGAGTTTAACTCGTTACTACTTAAAACGTTATTGAGATTTAATTTAGACGGTTGACATTCAAAATGTAAATGTCGGTAGTGACATCACATGACGTTGTCACTCCGACATGGAGAGGGTATGGAAAGATGGCAGACAGATTGTATTCGCGTGTTGAACAGTGCGGTCGTTTGGAATAGCTCAAATAAATCCATTTATTTCTTTGTAATCGTACGCATTTTTATTGAAGTTCGAATTGATCCTTCACTAAATAATTGTGTAACATCTCCGTGTATATTTTCATAAAATACAATGTCATAGTAGAGACGTCAAAATAATTATGACGTTTTTGTTTGATGGATTAAATCCATATGACATTATATAAACAAGTCATCGGAAATTCAGGATAGTTTTGACTGATAAAACCCGGGTGATTAATATGGCCTAATAAAAGAAATTGCTCGAAAGATGCCGATTACAGCATTCACGCAAATTGTAAAATAAGGCTGATTGTGGGTAACATCATCACAAATCACGTAAATGATTACTTCCATTACTTATGAAAAACACGTAGTTTAAATATATATTCTTATACGATTACTGCATGATCGCAGTGTAAAAATAAAACATCATACTGCTGTAACCTGCAAAAATATGTCTAAAAATACCTTTAGGCAAAATCCTTAATAGCATTAAAACTATGCTTGAATTACGTTTATGGTCAAAAAATGGCAAATATAGGTCAAATGAATATAAAGTCATGATTTTTTTTATTTTATTTGTAAAGTTTTTTGGTCTTAGTGTACCTAAAATTTATTTTTTGTGAGTTTCTACGTTTACGCTTTCCACCATCGATATCGAAAGTGTGTCACATGTACATTTCAGTGCGACGGACTATACATCAAATTAAGAATAAACTAAATGGCATATTTTCTGACGCCAAAATATCTCAGTTATAATGTTAAATAGTTGGGTTTTATATCAATGTCTTTTTAGGTGATATAATATGCTTATATAGCTTTATGCAGAAAACGAAAAGGTTTTAGAAAAAACAAAAAGCGGACAATTGAACAACTTATAGACTGAGATACGGCTGCAGATTCGCATCGTTCATCGAGTATTGTAATAAAATCATGTTTTTAATCATAAAAGGGGCAATATGTTTTGGCCAGTCTGCCCTGATTTTGTCCGCAAGTATTTTTAATTAAATTTCTATTAATCGACTTACTGGGGAAAAAAAATCACTTGTTATTACAATGAAATACACTCTATTTTATAGAAATAGACGTAGAGAACTTAAAAAGCAATAGGTGCCTTTGCGCATTTGCCCGCAACCCTTTCGCAGCCAGGTGTAAGCAGGTAATATTTTGTTACGTTATTACGTTCATGGCGTATTTTCATCATTTAAATATTAAATGAAAGCTATTTATTTTCTGTACATTATAATCTACCTCTGCCTATGCAAAAGTGCCCGCAGTCGGAGTTGCCAGCGATTAAAGTTTATTTAGAGTGAGAAAGATTTATCGCTCTATATCATTCGTTAGACGAGGATGGCAAATAGCCAGCTCTGCTGTCGTAACGAAGAATGCAGTAACTGACAAATAGCATTATTTTTGTCATTTGCTTGAATTGTGAATTCAAATAGTCATTTATGGCAAAATAGCCGTATCCATTTTACGATAACTGCCTGAATGTATGGTTTCAATTTCAACTCGATACCTCTACGCGTTTCCGAGATAAAGGGCTTTTAAAGGCAGACAGACGGATGGACGGACGGACTACAAAGTTATCCTTTATGGGTTTCGTATTTTTTGCTTTTGAGGTACGAAACCCTAAGAATATTAATATGTTTATAAGACCAACACTATTATGATCCCAATATAAATTTACTACATTAGGTAGCTTCAAAACAGCACTAATAAAATAAGAAGAAAAGAGTATCATACTTATGGGACCGGTTATTTATAACTGTACGTATGTACCTCAGATTATTAAAGTCGTAACAATCAACATTTTTGGAAATAAATTAACAGAATGACTAATTGTTAAGTGCTATTATACTGTCAACGATTTTCTGAACGATAATACTATTCAATTTTATGTTTCAATTAACCAATCGGTCTCGGTCTCGGTATCGGTCTACTGCTGTATATAACCTGCCTAGCTTACTCAACAACATCCGGTCCCCCACCTTTCGCATCCAATGAATTCCAGCGACTTTCTTTAGGTCGTCGGTCCATCTGGCTGAGGGTGCATGCTTAACCTGCGTGCCATGTCGGTAACTTTGATACTTTGTCTGGTAAACTTAAGAATAAAAGGTGATGACGGAATTACTACAGATCTTCTAAGAACGGGCGGGATCCCAGTCCTGAAAGAGCTCACGAGTCTTTTTAGTTCTCATCTCTTATCAACTGTGGCTTTGGCTTTCAGCGACGCGAAATGACTATGAAGTTATAACTGGAACTTTTCAGATCAAAAGGCTATCTGCGGCGACGTAGTTCGGAGAATAGGGTTCATCATCCGCAGTCTTACGGTCTTCAAATTTATATTTAGAGAGCCTCACACCAGTCTGGCTTTGCCATGTGCACTTTCTATAGGGCTTCTTATAAATAGAATTCATCAAGAAAAGCCCCCGCATCCCCAGTAAGTTCATGGGCCAGAAGACCCCTGAGATTTCTGCACCTCACACCATTTGGTCTAATTTTCGTTTCGCCGCGTTCTTGTATACCCACTGTAGCATTAAAATCTTCCATGTAACGTTGCAACGTTGAAATGAGCTTTCCTGGTACCATGTAATGCCTTAACGATTATAGTGTACGGGTTATTGTGTCCCTGTGTGCCTCCCCCTGTCTGTGGACTTCAGATAGCCCCACTATGTGCCGTTTATCCGATCTAGTTCTACCTCGAGTTCGGTAAGATGTTCGTCCAGCCGTAGACTTTATCCCTTGTACGTTGCGAGAGTCAGCTTTTTGTGGTAGCCTGCCGTAGCACGGAGATTCTTAGCACCCTCGGTCCCGCCGTTACTAAGGCCAGAAATAGCAGGGCTGCCGTTAATTGGAGGCCATTTTTTTTGGTTTGGCCTACTTATTACGCTGGCCAGAGTGGGTTGGTATAGGATTTGATTTGGAGTTTTCCTTCTCTAGGCATTGGTTGCATCCCACGGGATGAAATGGGGTGCTGACACTAGTATACTTAACGTCCGTCACCACACAGACTTATTAGGTATCTTATGGTTCACTGATTCATATGCTTAATACACTATTATAAATAATTTGTATTTTTTTTTTTATACTTTTGCATTCCAATTATTATTTTGAATGTAATTCTAAACATTTTTTTAAATAAAACACAAAGAATTATTTATTGACAAAACTTTTATCATATAAATATCCCCCATAAAACATTTATCCCCGGCCAACAAACAACTACACGCACAGGCATCAGTTCGTGTGGGTGCGAAACGGTCGCATATTTATAAGGAAATATATCAATAGTAACTTTTTGATGGTAAAAAAATTCTGAGTTTATCAAGTCATTGCCTTTGTAATTCACAACCTTTAACTTTTTGTTCTCAATTTCTAATTTTAATTATTTTTTTACACCGCTTTATGAATACACTGTTAAACTTAAAAAATAAATGCCCCACTTTGACATTGTATACCAAAATGTACAGGGTCTTAGAATTAAAACAGAAACCATACGTAATAACGCTCTTGTGCAGGACTATAATCTGATTTTATTAATGGAAACGTGGCTAAATGACCACGGTTTATGATCATGAAATATTAGATAGCAGATATACAATATTTAGACGCGACCGTAGCTCTTCTTCGTCTCCCAAAAATGAAGGCGGCGGTGTTTTAATTGCAGCGCTAAAAAAACATGAACCTGTTCGCAAACTGAAATGGAAATCTGCCGACGAGGATTTCTGGATGGTAATAAAAATCAAACAGGGAAATTCAACCGTCCCAGTCTGCATATGCAATGTATATCTTTCTTCACCAATTACTTATACGCGACTACAAAACTTCACAACCAATTTGACGAACACAATACAACACGTGACGAACACAATGTATCACATAGTAATACATGTATATGTATATACCTCTCTCTAATTGTTATGTGTCATCTTACTTACATTAATAATGCAATTACAGCAGAGCAATGTATCAGCAGGGTGAGTGCCTGGTGATCTGAGCTACAGGCTCACGCCTATTTCAGACACCAGTCCTCTCACAATTACTATTTTTTTTTATTAATCATTGTTAATTGATATTGTATAGATTGGTGATTGTGAGACGAAAATAAAGAAATTATTATTATTATTATTAACACAAAATCCCGAAAAAATCGATACTTTTACTAACTGGTGACTTTAATCTGCCTAACTTAACATGGCATCTTGACACCGCATCAAACTTACTAACTCCGTCCACCTGCCCAAGCAGAATTCCTATCAGAATTTTGCCCGCAAGTATTTTTTATTAAATTTATATTAATCGACTTACTGGGAAAAAAAAACCTCACTTGTTATTACAATGAAATACACTCTATAGAAATAGATGTAGAGAACTTAAAAAGCGATAGGTGTCTTTGCGCACTTGCCCGCAACCCCTTCGCAGCCAGGTGTAAGCAGGTAATATTTTGATACCTCTGCCTATGCAAAAGTGCCCGCAGTCGGAGTTGCTAGCGGTTAAAGTTTGTTTAGAGTGAGAAAGACTTATCACTCTACATCATTCGTTAGACGAGGATGGCGATAGCCAGCTCTGCTGTCGTAACAAAGAATGCAGTAACTGACAAAAAGCATTATTTTAGTTATTTGCTTGAATTGGTAACGTAAGCCATACACTATGCAATAATAACAAAAAGAAAATACAAATTACAAACTAAAATTTTATGATCATAAAATGCAGTAATTAGACCAAATTGTTTACATTCATCAAGATGAACTGCAGGTGCCATTATTATAGTAAACTAGTGGCCCGCTTCGGCTTCGCACGGACTATCTCCATCATCTATACACATAATTGACTGAGCATGGTCGCGTAGGTATCAAAGCTTAGAAGTCTAATAAAGACATCTAATTCGTGGTTTCTTATCTAATCCCTCACAATTACAGTACATATCACTAAATGTTCCGTCACCTATTAGACAGACACTACGCCCCAGACAGCGCCCACTGTTAACAGTACCTAATACTACTAAAACACTCTCAACTAGTCCATTTTACCTTTGTCTCACTCATATCAACAATCTTCTAAATTGAAGGATAAAACAGTTGATACATTTTTAAGTTCTCTACATCTATTTCTATAAAGTAGAGTGTATTTTATATGTAATAACAAGTGAGATTTTTTTTTTCCCAGTAAGTCGATTCATATTAATTTAATTAAAAATACTTTCGGGCAAAATCTGATAGGCAGGCTTTTATGATTGTATATAAAAACATGATTTTATTACAATACTCGATGAACGATGCGAATCTGCAGCCGTATCTCAGTCTATTATGAATTTCTGCCGAAATCAAAAACTCGAAACAGAAGGTATTGAAAAAATTTAGTCAAACCAACGTCAAATCTGTCAAACGTTCGCGCGATTTGGCTAAGTTCAAAAAATATTATTTACTTTAAAAAAAAAAAAAATAAGCATGAATAAAAGGGTATTTTATTGATGCTTATTTTTATTTAATTTATTTGCAATATTATATTTATTTATTATATAACTATGTATTACCTTGCTTATATATATTATTTTTTTTATTATTTTTATACTTTGTTATTACTTATTGATGGTTAATGTTCGTGTCGTTACCTTGGTCTTAGCAGAATACTAGCGCAGCTGCTCACTAAGCGGAGTTGCAATCTAGCTAAGCTAGAACTATTTTGTCTCTGTTAAATAAAATAAAATCTTTTGAATAATGATTTTAATCAACAAAATACAAGTCAAATATTTGAAATTTAAAGGAAAAAAACTATCACAGCTAAGTAGGCTTTACAACTTAACGAGTGACAGCAGACCAAGTGAGAAGTAACACAATTTTCGTACAGATTCCATATTTATAATACTTAAATAACGTTGTTAGTAGTATGAAACAAAAACAACAGAAAACATTTCTCAGATACCTTAATAAAAGAGTTTATTATTTCTTTCCCTACATGTACCCTACTAACTACCTCCTGGGGATGTTAGGCTTTAACTCTTTGGAGGTAAGACGGGGCCTGAATTAGCTCATCATAGCCTGTAAAGTTCTACATGGACGAATCGACAGCCCAGCGCTCCACTCTCTATTCTGTAGACTATACGTACCTGACAGATACCTCCGACACCGTGAGAGCCACCGACCTAATCTGTTTGCGAGGCCGGCATGTAGAACTGTCGCCAGAGCAGAGTCCCCCATATGCCGTACTCTAGAGGTGCTCAACGCCCTACTGTCTGCCAACCCTGAGAGTGATGTGTTTGTCGACGAGTGGGCAAAGATTATGCAAGTAGTTCTAATGTTTTGCGAGAAAAAAGATATATGAGAGAGTCTACTATTCCATATTAATTTGTAAATCTTTATGAATTATTAAATTTATTAATGTATTTGAATATTTTGTAAATGTTATTTATTGTTTGATACAAATACAAATATACAAATACAAATCATTTAATCGCCTAATATGGGTAGTACAAGTTGGTACAAGGTAATATTGATCCACATATTAGCCATTACTGGCATGCGACATGGTAAAACGGAGTACATTTACTTATATTAAACTCTCATAAATTATGAATGTAGGTACATGCAAATTTAAATTAAATATCGTTAAGTTTATACACAGATTAAGACAAAACAATATACGTATATAACAATAATATAAACCAAGTATTCCTGTACGCTATTATAACTTTTTTTTAAATGTATGTAACGGGAAATCCTTGAGTTGATGAGGTAGCCCGTTAAAAATTTCTTATAGACATCGGGTAACCGTTTAATGTTTTTTGTTTAATGTGTTTAATTATATGTTCATTAATGTAATTGGTGATGTACCGTTTTAATTAACTATAAATAAAAAATAAAATGTTTTTGTATTTTTGACATTTTAATTTTTGTATTTTGACATTTTCATTTTATATGCCATTATGTACCTAATATTGTAATTTAAAGATAGTCTCAAAAAAAATGTTTATACACCGAGAATTTGTAGTCGTTTTGGAACCGAAACATGGTAACTTGAAATAAATAAAGATACCAAAAAAATAAAATAAATTAATTCCAACGATAATAATGACAAAGTTGGAATTCACATATCAATTGTCATTTATTCGAGTACGGTAATAGTAGTGGACCGAGAATTCATTCACATAAGCATGAACTCCTCGCGTCGTCGCCCGCGCTACCCGTTGCTAGGCAACATCGTCAGCTGTGCCTGTACGTGTACTGTGCGAGCGACGTCGATTTCGCGCGCTTTAACCGACCGAAATCTACACTAGTTTTTACATCAGTAAAAACTAGTAACTACACAACACGGTATTAAAATACATTAAAATGACAGGAACGGCAATAGGGAAGCTGTAAAAGTTTATTAAAGTAAATAGCGCGTCACAAAATCAGCTGATATGGGTAACGAATGTTATACGTTTTAGCTCTTTCATTATGAGTAAACTGGATTATTAATCAACAGGTTAGGTTAGTTTAGGTTAAATTACGTAGGTAAATGGATACTCTTATTTTTTCGCATTATTTCGCATATTTTACATGAGTTTAGGACCGTCTGGAATACCTACTTTTGAACATTACTTTTCGATAAAATAACATTATTTACTGTGTCAAAATCATGACAACGTTAGCAAAGTGTAAGTTTATGTACAAGTTTATTTACACTGACCTGTAGCAAAGCATCTATCCGATGTGCAATTCATCGCGTTCGTTACACAAACGTGCAAGGTTTGGGCTTTTCGTTTTTTTAGCGTGTCCATCACTTTTCACTTTATCAAATCAAAAGCATCCACTATCACACTGCGTAACTTATTACGACTTTTGCGTTCCCGAATGTACACTAGTCTACTAATAAAAATCCAGAGGCCCTAAGTTCGGACTCCTCGGCGGCCAAGCCACAGAACCGCCCCACGGCCGGTTTCATCGGTCATCAAACTGAGTGTCTAGGTACGCACACGCTGCACTTGCGTATGATTTAGAGCAGCAACGTAAACAATGCAATTATGCAACCTTTCGCGCGCAGGTCACCGCTATAATGTGCGGAATGTGCCTGTAGGATACGCAGGGGGGTGCGCCAGAGTCGGCGCGCGTTCGCTCGCCACGCGGGGTCGGGGGGAGGGTGCGTACGATTTTTTGATTTCGTGTTTCGGAAGCGTTCGACTGCTTCCGCCTCGCCTCATGCCACTACCTACCGGGTTGTTGATCGCCCGGTGGCCGGTGGCTTTCTTGTCATTCATTACCTACTCGCGTAGTATTTTTATTACGTGAAATCGAGTAGCATTACCACAAGTTCTCATTTATCGTCTGCAAACGACATTGATTGTAATGTTTGAAAAAAAATGTTAATATTTTTTCAAACTGATATTTTTTTATGGATTGGGTTATTGATGTGGAGTTCAAAATGTTCGGCTCCAAAACGACTACAAATTCTCGGTGTATACATCAAAGCATGCAAACGATTTGGTATTATATTACTGTAGGTGTGTACGCCTAATATGAATGAATAAATAAATGTGGGATGTGGATTGAGCAATAATGGTGCCGACGTTGGACGCATCTTGTTGTTTTCATTTAAAAATGTAAAACATAAGTTTACGAAATAAATAAAGAATTAAAAAAAAACTCTATTTTTTACATTTTAAATCGAAAAAATATGCGGAGCTGCTTTTACTCCGCGCCATTACCTATAGATTTGCATCACAAAACATTAATTATTAAATTCAAGATAGTATCTTAATATACTATTAGAAATGTCAACTAAACTATTTATTTTCTCTCAAGGAGACTATGCAGCTATCAGGTCGGAATAAATCAGGTTAACTAGTCTGAGTTCTTAGTTGTGGAGACATTGGATGATGCTGTTACCAAGTTCTACACAAAATTATATCAACGTAGAGATAAATATGTACCGTTCAAATAATTTAAACTTGACTGTTTATATTACGTATTTGAACATTTAAACAGTCATGTTTAGGCACATCCACCGTGGTACAGTAACGCGATGATTAAATTAATAAAAGGGAAATATAAATTTCATCAAAAATACAAAACATATAAAAATAATTCCGATTACTGCTTGCTGCGTAAGATAGAAAACGAGTGTTTCTATCTTACGCAGCAGAGTCATCGACTTGTAAGACTCTTGTTTCAATGCATATATGGAGAAAATCGAAACTTCTATTATGAAAAATCCTAAGTCATTCTGGTCATACGTAAAAAGTAAAAGAAACGCCGGTGTATTTCCTAATGTCATGCAATACCAGGGTATGACAACATGCGCGGGGGAGGCGATCAGTGACTTATTTGCTACGTACTTTAGTACAACTTATCAAAAACCAAACCAAGTTCTCTCTGATTAGAGTGTACTAACGATTAGTGCTATATAAATAGTACAAAATCTAATAACTCCATCCATTTAGGCCAACCCAGAGTTTTACATCTGCTTAAAACTTCTCAAAGTCTGGAAGCCCGGATAATACCACCGATATTAATTGTGCCGATAGTATTGCCTTACTTAAATGTATCCTATTTTTGAGAGATCACTATCAGATGAAATAGTACCAAAAATCTGGAAATTGCCACCCCGATTTTCAAAACTGGGAATAAATCGCAACTAGATAACTATCGCCCGATATCAAATTTATGTCTATTTTCCAAGATTCTCAATGGAATAGTGTATACCAATGTTTATGATGCAGTAAAGTGTAGTTTGGGCAACGAACAACATGGGTTTCTAAGAAAGCGTTCTACAACATCCAACTTAATTTCTCATGAATTTATATCTGAGGGAACGGATAGTCGTGCTCAAGTTGACGTCATATACACTGACTACAAAAAATGTTTTGACCGTATTGACTATCGTGTACCTACATAAATTATCTTATGCCGGAATACTAGAATTGTATTTCTGCTCCTTTATTGGAAATCGGACTCAGGCGGTAGTACAGTCAATGGCAAATATACATGATTAAAAACGGAATGTCAAAATTATTGAATGATATTCAAGACAAATCTAGCTAATGCTACAATGTCCCTAAAGTAAGTGATTGAATAAGTTACCGATAAATTATCTGATTGTACTGTTGTCGCCAGAACTTGATCAACAAAAAAGTTCTAAACTAAATGATAAAATTGAAAATCAAAAATTTATGAAATCCTGCCATTTGCATTTTTTGATTAAATCTTTCGTTTTTTCATTCTTTGGTGAATAGCACAACTAACATTAAAAAGTAAACGATATCTTATAAATCATAACTTAATGAAAACCTGTATTTTTGCATTCTTTAGCGAGTTGCGATTGACGTTCAAAAGTGAATTATAGTCTTGAAAATCATAACTTTATCAAATCCTATATTTTGGCATTCGTTGGCAAATTGCAACTAACATTCAAAAGTAAATGATAGTCTAAATCATAAAAGTAGTCTTTGATTAAAGTAGTAGTAAGATCATCCACGATTTCATCATTAACCCTCTGATTACTAGGCACGTTTTAATTTTTTAAGGCTTTTAACATTAAGCGATCTCCTGCTAGTACTTCTATAACCTAAAATGGGACGCTATACTTTTACTTTTACACCTACACAATCACATGGGTATGGGGTCGTATTGTTTATTGACATTACGAATGCAATTATCGACGACCCATGACATACAGCGACATACTATCGAACCAATAAAAGTCAAAGTTTTTTTAAGGATTTATCATAACCGGGATAAGCGAGTGATTCGTGAATGTTTAACGTCACGTGAATAAACAACCCGACACGCGAATTATAAGAAAAAGAAATAAAAGTAAAAGTAATTGATTTTACGGCGTAAAGTATCAGGTGTAGGGTACCTTCACGAGAAACAGAACACAAGTCTGCTCAGCTATCCTGACCCAAACAACTATTACAGAAAATGATAAAAGTAATTTAATCTTGATCGATGCTAAACATTGGTACTATCGCAACTACAATTATAGTTATTCCTGTGACTATAATAAAACCCATTGTCATCCCTGTGACTAACACAACAAACATAGTTATCCCCGTGACTAACACATAATCATAGTCGTCCCTGTGACTAATGTACAAACATAGTCATCTCTGTGACTGTCATATAAAAATAGTCATCCCAGTGACTATCACACAAATATAGTCATTGCCACTCAGGCTAGTCATTGCCACATAGGCTAGTCATTGCCACACAGGCTAGTCAACATAACACAGGTCAAGTTAAAACCACACTCGTCAAGTCAATATGAAGTAAGTTAGTCCAGCGCTTAAATCCTAGTAGGACTGAGCAGCACTATACCACCTTCTACCATACACCCCAAATCACAAAAGATTGCTCCCATTCTCCTACCCTATTCACGATAAACACTGGTTGATTGATTGGAGCCCACTATAACAGGTTAAATAAAACCATTCAAACCCATTAAAACAATGTTCAGAGATACCCTATCAAAATCTAGTAAAGGTTGCTTGGTGATTGGTTCTATACCAGTCTTAACGACAATATAAATACTACTACAAAAAAATAACGGAAATTCCGCCTCTATCTGCCACGCCATACTGCACCTAACACCACCAATTGGTACACTTTTTTTTTAAATAATAATCGCCTATTTATATTTTCTCCCATACATTACTTAAGTAATAATCAAGCATCGGTGAGAGTAATATCGTTTTATAATTAATAAAGAGCATAATTACAATGGTTTATTTGCTCAGCACAATAAAGGAAAATATTACAGTTCATATTGTGGGAGACTGCTGCTTATGCTATGCTCGGGGCTTGTATTTTAGGACACCGGTCTCCGCCTTTTATTCTTACATATCATCGTGGTACATAAGTACACGACAATTGCAAAGACTCCTATGTCTACCATCTAATCAGAAGTGATCATCTGAATTAGTTGCAATATGACCAATGAGACACGCTCATTTTTTTCACAATACATACGCAATTTGTCTTATGTCAACATTTTTAAAACTTGTTAAGTAAATGACCTTAGTTTTAGTAGTCATAAATAAAATACCCAATTTTAGAATTAATTTGATTAAAATAATTTAAATTTCATTAGGATTACAAACAATAAACTGTTTTTAGTACCTCTTGTGTGTGATATTATTGACATTCGACATGTGACGATATGTCTTGTTTATGATATTTGGACTTAGCCCGCGAGATCGTTGATATGTGATACAGATGGCGCTGCTCATACATACATACATATCAACCCATATGATGGCCCACTGCTGGGCACGGGTCTCCCCAGTAGAACCTACTGGTATGTAGATCCTGGGGGTAATTGCTATAATCGCCACGCTTGGCGAGCGGGTTGGCGATCGCAGTAAGGCTTTAAGTACGCAGAGGACGCTGCTGCCCGTCCTCCGGAGTGAAATCCCTGAGTCGCCTTGACGACACCCACAGGAAGAGATGGCGCTGCTCGGTAAACATCAATAATTTTTCGCTCCGTGTTTAATATTTGAAAAAAAATAGTTTAAGTGATGATATTGAAACAATAAATACATTTACCAATAGTTTTAGTGATAATAATGTTCTTCAATTGAAGTATATACGTCGTGAACATTGAAGTCCAAATTGTGATTATTACTTTAAATCAAAAGTGACTAACGTCAGGTCTCAAATTTGACATAAACTCCATACAAAATATGTCAAAATTCTACCTCCAGTAGCCAAACCCATCGATAGGTAGGTTATTGAGACCGGCCGTAAATAAACGTGAATAACTGTGTAAAGTAACCAGTGGACATAAATAACGGATAATAATGACTGGTATATAAATATTTCTGTGATTTTTGCTGAGAAAATATACATTATTTGTGTAAAATATACCCATAAGAAGAATTAATTACATTAAAAGCTCGTTTTTATTCAAACATCAAATCGACAAAAATCACCTAGTGACAGATAGTCGCAACACTGGATCTACCGCAAATTGACAAGCTGAGTTAGCGTGAGAATCAACAACTAGATGTCGCTGCTATAAATATCTGCATCTGTATACATTAACAATACCTAGCAATCAAAGCTACACAAATTTAATATTGGCTGAACTATACTATATTGTATTGTGCTTAATGGAAGTGGTTTAAGTGACAAGAATTCACTGAAAAAGTCTCAAATGTATTTAAAACTCACATCAATGAACGCCATCTAGCGGCGAAAAGCCGCAACTGCTATTTAATTTGTAATTTAAGAGTTTAGATAAGCGACATCTTTTGAAGATTTAAAAAACTATAGGACCCAAATCCTTCCTACCAAATTAAACATTTTGAAGTAGGTGCCGAATAAAACATAAAGATTAATATTTCATGGCACCAACTTCAAAATGTTTAATTTGTTTTGGTTATTCTAGGTATATTATTTTTTGCTTTTTAGTTGCCTTGTAATTATTTTTGAAGTTTTTAGAGTTTTTTTATTTCTTACTTTTTAGTGGGTATAGTCACTATCAGCTCTATTACATTGTGTAATAGTAGTATGACGAGAATAAAGTGCTACTCATACCATAAAGTAACTGAATCGCAAACTCTGAAATATTGAATAGGTCCGCTCGTCATTTGTGGTCTTCATCATCAGTTCCACTTCACCAATTGATGCTTTTTAAGAGTAAATGCACGAATCACTATGGCTAAATATACCTAAATCACTTTGGGTGTGCCTCTAATATCATCAGATCGTGATCTGATGACAATGGGACCAACTTGGAAATATACCCTTTCAAACACATTTTTTTTTTCAAATCGGTCCAGCCATCTTTGCGTAATCAGTGAACAAACATACAAAAAAAAAACATTCAGTCGAATTGAAAACCTCCTCCTTTTTGAAGTCGGTTGAAAACGCGTTCTGTCGCGATACGCCGGAGAAGGGCACAGAAATATCCTCTTCATCAATGAAAAAAATTTCACGATTGAAGAGCAATACATTAAGCAAAATGATAAAGTGTACGCTCACAGTTCTAAAGAAGCTACTCAAGCGGTCGGAAAGGTACAACGTGGTCATCATCCTGCGTCAGTGATGGTTTGGTGGGACGTATCAAGGCGTCACAAAGCTACATTTTTGGGAAAAAGGAGTGAAAACTTCAGCCAAAGTGCAATACACTTTTTAAAAATGTACCGAGGACTTTCCAGCAGGACTCTGCACCTGGTCACAAGGCAGGCACTATCCAAGCCTGTCTTGAAACCAACGTTCCGGACTTTATAAGAGCTGAATACTGGCCCTCATCTAGCCCAGACCTCAACTCTTTAGACTACAAATTATAGTCAGTTTTAGAGGACAGTTTTAACTACCGGCTAGATGGCGCATGCGAGGGCCCAACTCGCGAGCATGAAAGTCTAGATGGTTCGATTCCGGCCCCGGTTGGCTTACGGAAGTCTCGGGTTCGATTCCTGAAAGTTATTGGCAAGAAATGCCTATGAAATGACTATTATAGGTATGTATAGGTAATTTTATATTTATTAGTATTATTTTGTATGTATGTATTGTATTGTTTATTATATTATATTATATTATATTATATTATATTATATTATATTATATTATATTCTATTATATTATATTATATTATATTATATTATATTACATTTTTTTTATTTATTTATTTATATATATTATATTATATTATATTATATTATATTATATTATATTATATTATATTTGTTCTTTATTATGTATATGTTTTGTATTTATTTAGTTTCTGATTTGTTTTAAGTAATAATTTGTTTAATATGCATCTGCCATCCTCTTCTAGCCCCCACCTAAATGTTGCCTGGTAGAGAATGCCTATGGCAATAACCACCTTTTGCAATGTATTTGCAGGAAGTGTTAAATAAATAAATAAATAATAATAATCTATATAAACTGATTAACTCATTAGGGAAATTTGCCAATTGCAAGTTTTACATATATTATGAAATTATTAAGATCATTAAATGTCGTATTATTACCTGGTTAGAGTAAAATGATTCATTTATCGATTGTTTTGACATTTAAATAACTAATTGTAACAGTAGATACTATTTTGATTCCTAAATATCACCCACAGCAAAAACAGTTATAGTGAACTGTTTTTGCTGTGGGTGATATTTAGGTCCCAATCACCTAAGTCATATGTATGAAATCTGAACAAGAAAACTAGTCGCAAAACGGCAGTAATAACCACTCAAATAATTTTTAGTGGTTGTTGTCGCCGCTCGATCTATAGTTTAAACATAAGTTATATGGTACGAGTGAGTATAGAGGTTGATCTATCTTACTTATTTATTCTAGCCGGCGGATCATGCAAAAACACGTCTACTGTGACTTTATCAGATTTTGACCAAAAACTGATCTAAGTTCTTTAGGCTGCCGTGTCTAGCTATCTTCTAAACAAAACTTAAACTCAAGTACTAAAATCCTATCCTATTCTAAGTATAAATTAACAGGCGAAGCCGCAAGTGCAAAACATTTCTGCTATTTGCCAAAAACAGGTTTTTTCATTAGGCCACTTTAATATTAAGCGTGCAAAGTTTGGGATCAGAATTTTTCAATCCTGTAATTTCCCATACTCCAAGAAGATCAGAATCGTTTTTGAAGAGTAATTTTAATTAGCATTGTAACTCACAAAGATCTATAGCAAAACAGTGAAGGCGCTATAACTTCTTAAAAATATTGATTGTCAACATAATTAAGGTGAACAAACTTAATGTTCATACTCAATTAATAAGGTATAGATTTATACACATTCGTAAATTGGTAGAGCTACAGACGGGTGCGTTGTCTGGTTTTTTATCAATCATTTGAATATTTAAATAAAAAGGGTATTGTATAATACTTGTGTATATCGTTGATATGGAAAATTGTGATTATGAAATAGTGTCAAGTGAAGAAGGTTCAAAAGAAAAAGAAACATTACGATGGAAACCATTTTTAAGACAGGTATAAGTTTTTTAGCACATAATTTTATTGGTATCTCATAGATGCTTAACAGGTTTTCAACTGCTGTCAGTTGAAAACCTGTTAAGCATCTATGAGATTAATTTGTTGGTAGGTTTGTCGACAAACCTACTAACAAATTCGGCTGTTTATTAACCCTATTTTTACTAGTTAAATTCTTGTAAAAAAATCTAGTAAAGTAGATAAAGTCAGTCTTCAAATGCTTGTTTGAAATTACCTCTAAAAATTAAATAGGTTAAAACTTTTAACTACGAAACAGTACAAAGTAATTTAATAAAGAAACTGTTACCTTATAGATAAATAACGTGAATGTAATGTGAAAGTTGACACTTTGTTATTACTTTAGAATTTCTTTTTTGTTTAGCTGTTCGTCTGCAGTGCAGCATGGATATCACTTTTCTTATGCGGACTCTCTATTGGCTCAACTACTGTGTTCATTCCTCAAATAAGAAAAGAACACAACTCTACTACCATCATCACTGACAACATGGCTTCGTGGATAAGTAAGATGTTTTTTTTTGTAACCATATAGCTAGTAATCAAAGTTATTGTTTTTTTTTATTTTATTTACAAATACAAATAATTTATTTGCCATAATGTGGTACAAATAGATGTTACGTCGAGATAAGGTCAGCACATTAGTCATCTCAATTTTATGACATACAAATATTTTAACTTAAAACTAAACGGGAAATAATCATATGTAATTATAAATAATATAATTTAGTAATCAATGTTATTGACTTTACTTGCACACAATTAAAATAGTAACTTTGGAAATTTCACATTAAATTCGTTTTTCTTTGTATTTCAGCATCCACATACAGCTTTAGCGGCTTCCCTTTCGTGATAGTTATATGCCTGATCACAAAAAAATACGGGAGAAAGATTACACTCCTGGTAGGCGTTGGAAGCAATATGATCGCATTTTCAGTTTTATACTATAGCTTAAATTTCACGCACATTCTGATCAGTCTAGTCATTCAAGGATTCTTTAGTGCTTCGCAAATGGTAGTGCCAGTTATGATCCTCACAGAATATGTTTCGCCGAAATACAGAGGACTGTTCCTGACTGTAAAATCTGCAACGTTATATTGGGGTATTTGGGTGTCAAATGCGATTGGTACATTTTTTCACTGGAAAATAATTCCGTTATTTGGGATCGCATGTGCCTTGATCACTTTACTGATAATAATCTTGTCACCAAAATCGCCATATTGGTTGGCAAGTGTAGGCAAGTTTGAAGAATGTGCAATCTCTCATCGTTGGTTAAAAGGCTGCGACAAAGAATCTGAACTAGAATTACAAGCTTTGATAAATTCACAAAAGGAATACATTGCTAGTTCTAATTGCAATAAAATGACATCTGCTGACCGTGTCAAAGATTTTTTTAAAACTATTAAGTCCAAAAAGTTTTATAAGCCCACTTTACTATCTGCAGTTACTGGTAGTACTGGTCTTTTTACTGGAAAACTAATATTTGCTGTGTATGCTTTGGATATTATAAAAAAAATTACAAACAGTGAGTCGACTGCTTACATTGGAATGTTAACATTAGATGGTATTACCATACTAAGTATGTATACAGGGAGTGCCCTAGCAAGGTTTTTGAAGCGACGTCCATTATTATTAGTGACTTCGTCTATAAGTGCAATTTTTTTATTTATATTATCGTTCTATCTCTACCTTATTAAATTAGATGTTATAATTGAGAATAAGTATGTGTCTATATTGTTACTGACATTACTTTCAATCGCTGTGGGTTGTGGCCCTTTAATATTAGGTGTATCAGTTTACGGTGAGTTAATACCATTAAGATCTCGTAATTTAGCTTCATGTTTAATAGCGTTATTTGCCAAACTAATTACAGCGATTTTTCTAAAAATGGCACCAACGCTATTTACAACATTTGGTCTGCACGGTTTTTTTTTTATTTTTGGAAGTGGCTCTACGGTAATAATTATGATTCTTTACAAATATTTACCTGAGACTAAAGATAAAACTTTACAAGAAATAGCTGATAGTTTAATCAGGGTGAATACAATAAAAAATTGAAAATACTAAATAATTGTGGCAGTAAAACTAGAATATGAATTAATCTTTTTATACAATTCCAGATTATGGCGCCTTTAATAGGTCCTAATATTAATTTGTTGTTAGATGAGCACTGTGATTCAACATATACATAGTTCCGCACCAAATGAAATGGGCATCGTTATTTATAAAGTTAAGACTTATGTTGTTTTGTATCGACTATTTTGTATTTTCTGCTATTTATGTTTATTAAAAGATGATTAATAAAACCAAGGTTTGTTTTTGTATTGTTCAAAATATGACTAAACTTTTACAACGAAAGAGATACCTCTATATCGTTGTACAAGTTATATAAACCGAGTTATCATATTTATTTTTATTTTATTTTTGTCAATATCTTATTTAAATTGTATTATTAATTATTATAGATGTAATATAGAATAGTTTTGATTAAACTTTGTCCTTCAATTCTTTGTAATTTTTATTATAAACAGTTTAGTTGTTTATTTCTATTTGTATTTTAGCATCACATACTTGGTAATAAAAATAAAAGGTTAAAATGAAAATCAATAGTATTAAGTGATTTTTTTTTTATAAAAAACCTGGGAAGTGCATGTCGGGTCAAGCACAATATAGGATTCTATATCCCCCCCCCCCCTCCAGCCGAATAATGCAGCTTAAGAAGTGGGTTTCCTTTTGCTTTTGTTTTATACTTTTATCGTTATCTTAATAATAATTTTCAATGGATTTTGTATGAAAATTTTGTTACTTTTTAATTAATCAGCTGCTACTCGTAAACTTGTAAAGCCTACTTAGTTGTGATAGTTTTCCTTTTAAATTCACTATAAAAATTACTACCGTGAATTTTATTACATACCCAACCCCTCTAACAAAAATTTGCACTTTAACGCTTAATATTTTACAAACGGATCCCTAAGTGTTTTTAAAAGATTTTATCTAATGATACAAATAAAATGGTTGGTGAGAAAAAAAAAACCACATCCCCACTTTACATATAGGGGAAAAAAAAATTTTTTTCAACATTTTATTCTTTCACTTTGTCGGAGTAAGTAATAATATGTGTATTCATGCAAAATTACAGCCTTCTAGTACTAACAGTCTCTGAGCTAAGCTGCGGACGGGCGGACGGACATGGCGAAACTATAAGGTGTACGTTTTGCCATTTTGGCTACGGATCCCTAAAAAGGCAACCCCCGCGCTAATGTACAAGCCCTGTGACGCGGTGGACTTGCACCCAGACTCGGACCAACAATTTATGGTTCGTAAAGTGGTGTCCCGTGTGGGAATCGAGCCCACGACCTTCGGCTTAGCAGTCAGGGTCACTAACCACTAGACCAACATCCAGGCCAGTCATTTGCAATTATTGTTCCAATCATTATTTTGTATTTAACATATTAGTATTTATTCATAAATCAATAGATGCATATGCAGAGAGATAGCTAGTAGCTAGCAGATGTTAAAACCTGTTAGTACGGGCCCCTGAAACCTCTCATTACTAATGTATAATTTTTAATCATATTCTGACGTTAAGCAACAGAAGCGGCCGCGCGTAACAATTAATTATCTTTTATTTAAAAAATATATACATTTTAAAATTTATTGTTTGTTAGTTAGTAATTTAGCTATATTTTCAAGTTGATCGTTTAAAGTAACACCATGGAAAATTGCGATTATAACGTAAGACCAAAGGATAGTGAAACCGACTCAGAAAAAAAGGAATTATTTCATTGGAAACCGATTCGTAGACAGGTATACCTAATTCATTTTCGTAAAGTTTTTAGCTGTTTAAAAATAAGATCCTTACTAAAATAAAGTCGAGTTCTATTCTATATCTAATATGAAAAAATAGATATGAAAACGCACTATTATTCTTTTTATTTGAAATTAAGTAACAATCTCATTTTTTTTAGCATTACAATTACTATACACCTAAAACGAAGAACGAAAAATTATAGAACAGAAATTAGTGTATCAAATTTAATTATTTTATTTTTAGATATTGGTATGCAGTGGAGTATGTATTTCAATATTTCTATCCGGTCTTTCCACGGGGGCACCCACCGTATTTATCCCCCAAATAAGAAAGGAAGCCAACGACACTGTCATCACAGACGACATGGCTTCGTGGCTAAGTATGTTTATTGGATAATTTTCAGCCCTTAACGATTGAAATCAATTAGTTTCTAATTTTATGACATAATTGACTAGTCTTGTTTTCTATAAGATAGGTTCGTGATTAGAGTTCAGTAAATTCTACAGATAATTAATAAATTACTTTTCCTATTTATATCAATGATTTCGCTATTTTTACTTTAAATTTTTACTTTCCAGCCTCTATGTCCAGCTTCAGTGGATTTCCTTCAGTGATTATCCTTTCTATCGCCGCGAAATTGTACGGGAGGAAAAATACGTTCCTGTTTGCTGTTGTGGATATGCTGGTAGCATTCATAATTTTATACTGTAGCTCAAGTACAACTCAAATTCTGATAAGCCTCATCATGCAAGGATTTTTCAGTGCGTCGCAGTTAGTTGTGGCTGTTTTGATTCTTACTGAATATGTATCACCGAAATATCGAGGGATCTTCCTTACAGTAAAATCCGCTACTTTCTTTTGGGGTATTTGGGCGTCAAACGCAATTGGTACTTTCTTTCACTGGAAAATAATTCCACTTTTTGGAATCGCTTGTGCCTTGATCACCCTTGGGACAGTGATCTTGTGGCCAGAATCACCATATTGGTTGGCAAGTAAAGGGAAGTTTGAAGAATGTGCAATTTCACATCGTTGGTTGAAAGGTTGCGATAAGGAATCGGAAAAAGAATTAAAATCATTAATTAATTCACAAAGAGAATACATTGCTAGTTATGGTAACAAAAATATCTCAATTGCAAAACAGATCAAGGTTTTTTTGAAAACTATTATAGCCAAAGAATTTTTTAAGCCAACATTATTATCTATGATAATAGGTAGTCTTAGTGTGTTTTCAGGCAAATTAGTATGCACTGTTTATGCTTTAGATATAATAACGAAAATAACCAACAGTGTGTCGACTGCTTACGTTGGAATGTTAATATTGGATGGTGTTACAATACTAAGTATGTATTTAGGGTGCATATTATTACGATTTTTAAAACGCAGGCCTTTATTGTTAGTAACTTCATGTATAGCAGTAGTATTTTTATTTATATTGTCACTGTATCTTTATCTTATTAGCTTAAACCTTATAACAGAGAACAAATATGTATCTGTGTCTATATTAACAGCATTATCTATTGCAGTTGCTTGTGGACCTTTCATGATTAGTGTCTCAGTTTGTTCAGAGGTTATACCTCTTAGATCCCGTAATTTGTCTACATGTTCAACTTCACTTTTTGGCAAACTAATTATTGCATTACATTTAAAACTGGGACCGTCTTTATACAAAACATTCGGTATGCATGGATTTTTTTGTACTTTTGGTATTTGTTCATCGGTTATAATACTAGTTCTTTACAAATACTTACCAGAGACTAAAGATAAAACATTACAAGAAATTGTTGACAGCATCAATGGCACAATGAGAACGAATAGTGTAGAAGAGAGTGGCAATAGAAAACTATTAGCGCATAAAAATAATGAAGAATTATAATTTTTGATCTCTAATATTATCTATAATCTCGCTCTATTTTTTTCGCTTGTATTTAAAAACTAGACTGCCAAATGTAGTTAAAGTATGTCAAATGTAATTGTAATTAATAGATGTAGGTAGGTAATATAGTGTGATAGTGTTGAAAGGTTTTTAATTTATTATTATTATTGTATGATTTTCCTCATATTTACACGTTACTTAATCGCGTAGGTGTACTTAAAAGTATGATATTTATATCTGCCGCACGTTTTGGTCGAAAATGGGTGCAATGCGCAATTACCTATCACGATTATATATAGGTAATAGGTTTTATTCTAGTTGGGAGCCATAAACCATGTCTCATTGGATTTTTTGACTCCTTAGTTTATTTATCTCAACGAAAGTAATTAAAATATATTCGGTTCTCAAATTCCTTGAGAAACTAGTACACATTACATTACAAATATGGGTCGGTCAGGTCAGAGCCTACATACCAGCGAAGCCCAGGAAATAGTCTGTGATAGCATGTGTTGTATGTAATCTGTCGTCGGAAGACGTGGTGTCGCTTGGCATCTACTCAGAATAACGAGTACCTATCTAACTAGTCTGAACCAATTAAAATTATATGGAAATGAAGATTTGTAGTTTATGACGTTTTGAATAAATATTTGTTTTATTTACGATGACTAGTTTAGGATGGTAGATGAGTCTATTAGTATATACGTAGTGGATGAGCCTTTGAATGGGCCCGTTTAAACAAACAACGTAACTTAAAATGTTATTCATCATTTTGACATTTATATTTATGTCGTTGACCTTTATTTATGTATCAACTACAGGAATTTTAACATTTATTTTTAATAAAAAAAAATAGGCAAAAGCAGCCGTTATTACAAATAAATGCACAACCTACAAATAAAAAAAGACGATTTGAATAAGTACACAAGCAGAAGAGCGTATCTCCATTGGCACTTACGCCTTTTTGTTGAGAAACGCAGTTAGGCAATAACTCAATGATGGTTTATCCGATCATGTCGAAAATAATTTTAGTTTAAAGTATTTATTAGGCGCTACTTTGTGTTTTTTATATATTTTTTGGTCACATCATTTAAAAGATATGGGAGGACACAATTTATGCATCTTTCAGAGCGATTATTTCCAAAAATATTCACATACTCAAAAAAGTTTATTAGAAATCTTAAAATGTTTTAAACAACCTGTCGAATCATGTGCCACATGTTATTTGTTGAAAAAAAAAATCTGGTGTTACCTGTACGGAGTGCCCCCTGAAAATACCTATTATTATTATTTAGCTATCAAAATAAGTAGACTACGCCTACTACAAGACACCTTTTTACCTTATCAATATTCATTGTGTAGTCTTTGAGTAACATGCCTGTGCATGCGGACAGACAAACAGACAGACGGGCAAGACGAAACTGTAAGGGTTCCGTTTTTGCCATTTTTGGCTACGGAACCCTAAAATCGATTTCTACAGTTGATTTTAACTTTAAATAGATATTGAAAAGGTACAGTTACGATGCTAATCTTTGCGAACTTTAACACACACGATACACAATAATATCTGGGGACAACTCACATAACGCCATCCGATCCCAAACTTAGCAGAGAGAGAGAGCACAATTATAATAATGTAACAATTATGTTAATTATTAATCATAAATATTTTGATGATCTATAACAAAGCAATGAAAAAAGTTATATGGCTTAATTATTTTCCTTGTCCATGAAAACTAGACGCAAGTAAGGGTATTTTGTATGAAGATGCTTCAGCGATTTTGTATCTCTTATTACTATGTCAAGGTTGTAAAGCCAATCACTTAGCTCTAATTAATTAATTTGGGTCTGTTACAGTTTGGTAATATTACTACGGAAAATGGATCGACTTTTTTGACTAAACATAATTATAGTAAATTCTTGCAAGATAAAGTTCTGAGTGATTATAATATAAGAGTACCTAACTACATATTATCATAATAAACCTGTAAGTCATACCTATAATAGAGCTGCTGGCTAGAAACAAATAATACTAACATTTATGAGATTGGCTTTTGTAATCAACAATCGAACTTTTATTTAAAAATTGTTTTGTGCAAACCTAAAAAGTTTTAAAACTTGAAAAGCTAAACACTACATCTTCCATCCTCCTGAACTGTCCTATCGACAGGTGTGCAGTGTTTAGCTTTTTATGTAAACTACATGTGTAAAATCATTATTATTAGGCATTTCTCAAATTTCACATAATTGTATGGAATAATGTTTTATTAAAATATATATATTACGGGTCTTAATCGCGTGAATAATTTAAGGTAAAATACCTTGTTTATTGCCCGACGTTTCGACCGTATTGCAACGGCCGTGGTCACGGGAATACACAGAGTCTTCCCGTGACCACGGCCGTTGCAATACGGTGACACATACACCATGACAGCGCGCCCGCACTCTGCCCGGTGTGGTGTCCAGGAAGTCCCTCGTTTTGAGCGCTTACAAAACGAGGGACTTCCTGGACACCACACCGGGCAGAGTCATGGAGTCACCCTCTTTACAGTCCTGATCTGGCACGGAGTGACTTCTTGTTATTCTCTAAAATAAAAAATGAGGTGAAAAGGATACAGTCTTAATTGCAGGAAGACGCGCTAGCAGCGTTCGAAAGGGCCATGGAAGAGGTGTCTGCGACGGACTGGAAAAAATGTTTCGAAAATTGGTTGAGACGCATGAAACTTTGTGTTGAGTGGAGAGTTCTTTGAAAGATTTAATTATAATATTTTATCCCCAGAAGAGAGTTTTCTAGATTCTCAAAACTTTCTGATTGTCCCACGTACAAAAGAAACAAAACTGTATTTGTAAATCTGGTACATTACTGTCAATATAAAAGGTTTGACTATTTTTAATACGTAATCGATAGTGTAAAAGTATTTCATAACAGTGTAAATTAACGCTTAAATATGCAGATTACTGACATAAAAATGCAAATACTTGCCTCATAAAGACGTTTCCGAGAAGGTTTAATAATTAGATAAGAATAACATACTCTTAAAATACCTAGTTTTTGGTTCTTAAATGCTTAAAATATTTTAAAGTCAAATGTTTGCAGAAGCACATTTGGCTACCTATCTAATAGTTAATTAAATGTTACACATAAACTAAAAATAAAAGTAACGTGTTCTTTGATTTATTTTTATTATATCTGGTAAACGTATTATAATCAAACCAGTCCTATAATAAGATATATTCAAAGAACAAACGATCTTGGTAGGGTAGAACAATAGTTTATTACCACATTATTTTTATTGACGGGGCATACTGAACGTTTCTGGATCTGGCCACTTATAATAAAATAATAAAAAACAATTATGAAATTCGAAATTGGAACTGTTTGGGAACATGTTACTTTTTAATTTGTGAGTGATAGTGAAGCACCATGTCGAAGCTCTGTGTATTCGTAGTTGGAGAATTTATACGTTTATCTCCATGACGGGGTATGTGAAGGTCTCGAACCGCTGTTCGAGACCTAATAGAGACCCTAGACACTAATATTGACACCGTGCGACAACTTATTGAAACTGAGAAAAAAATTACTTGCCAGCAAATTTGTGCTTTGTTAGACATTGGAATGAGCCAAGTGCATAAAATTTTACCTGTGCATTTGAAGGTTTGGAAGCTTTGCACTTGATATGTTAACACTTGCTTGCCCAGAGTCTTAGATAAGCTAAAGCCGTTCTCGAAGCAATGTCATCCACCACGGTAGCGCATCCTCACATTCCGCTAAGGTAACATAAGCCTATTTAAAGGCTGGAACTGATGAAGCAGTTGTTTTGTTTGTTTCTGAACAAACTTTGAAAAACAATACATGTAGCGTAAGTTTTTTATCTAGCCTTATTTATCAGAATACAGAAGTTTTCAGTATGCCCACACTGCCCACTGCCGTATCGAGCCAAACACATGTTGCAATTTCTATTCATAGAAGCAGAGTATTTAAAATCAACTCGTAAGTCTCGGGTGCCAATCTCTCGAATGACGTACCTATCTCTCTCTCTCCGCTGATTTTTTACACAGCTGCCTCAAAAATAAGTAGGAATTGTTTTCAGGGTTCATGTATGTCTGCGAGTTTCTTTAATCTAATATATAAAATTCTCGTGTCACAGTTTTCGTTGCCATACTCCTCCGAAACGGCTTGACCGATTTTGATGAAACTTTTTGTGCTTATCCGGTATCTATGAGAATCGGCCAACATCTATTTTTCATACCCCTAAGAGTTTGTTTGTTTGTTTGAATGCGATAATCTCAGGAACTACTGGGCTGCACTGAAAAAAATATTTTATTGTTGGATAGCCCATTTATCGAGGAAGGCTACAGGTTATAACATTACGCTACGACCAATAGGAGCGGAGCAGCAATGAAAAATGTTGTAAAAAAGGAAGAAAAAAGAAAAAAGGGAAAATTTACGCAGACGAAGTTGCGCGGGTCAGCTAGTCTATTATAAATTTTAAACATGAGTATTGTTAAAAAGCCTTAAATGAGTCCGTCCGGGTAACAAAAGGTACATTGATATTGGAAAATTTGTTAACTTGTAACAAAATATTGTTTATGATTATATCACTGCCCTTACTTATTTAACAGTAACTTCCTTCTAACTGATTTCGGTCACGGCGGCTAATCTCTCCTTACTACGCAGGAGGTAATTTAATACACAAGTATTCAAAAAACATACTCTCTATTGCAAGTCCGAGGGGACGGAAACCCGACACGATCAGAAAGAGATTTAAATACTTTTTTTTTATAAAAAGACGACTCCCGCAGTAGGGTACAAGAACTGTGTTACGGGGGACTTTGCAAACATACAAATCACGGACAGAAAATACACCCAGACCCAGAATAACAATTTGTGGATCAGCCACAAATTGTTGTTCTGGGTCTGTGGTGTCCCGTGTGGGAATCGAACCCACGATCTCTTGCGTAGCAGTCGGACACACTCCCACCGCGCTACAGAAGCAGTCTTACTTACATGGCCTGTTACAACTTAGTTTCAATGTATTGAAGGAGACAATATGTTATTATAATCTACTAGCGGGCCCAGAACTTGGTACTGCCTACAATTTTATTGAAAACTCCGATACGAAATTATAATTTTTTTATTATTTTTTTTCGATGTTCTTCTGGATTTTCTCCATTTATTTTAAACGACAATTGATTTTATTACGTTTTACAAAACATATTATTTGGTTTCCGTTGCCTAAATTATAACAAGTTATGGCGAACTGTTTTGTATAAACATGCAGTGTTGAGAGAATTTTAATTGTGTATTTTTTATCAGTTGCAGTGCCATAACATTATTAACTGAACCGGTTGCACTGCAAGAATTGTTCGTTCATTATTACCTGCCATATCTGTCATTATTAGGTATTAATTAAGTTTCATACGTGTTATCGAGAGGCTACTGAATTTAGTAACGACCGAGTTAATCGAGAGAATCAAGGTTAAGCAATATTACCACTCTATAGATGGGTGGCCGTTTTCTAAAATTGTCCCCCGTCTGCCTGAGAACACGTTTCATCACGTACAGTCAATCCATGCTTAATCTCTTTCTGATCGTGTCGGGCTTCCGTCCCCTCGGACTTGCAATAGAGAGTATGTTTGTTCGAATACTTGTGTATTAAATTACCTCCTGCGTAGTAAGGAGAGATAAGCCGCCGAGACCGAAATCAGTTAGAAGGAAGTTACTGTTAAATAAGTAAAGGCAGTGAAATAATCATAAACAATATTTTGTTACAAGTTAACAAATGTTCCAATATCAACGTACCTTTTGTTACCCGGACGGACTCATTTAAGGCTTTTTAACAATACTCATGTTTAAAATTTATAATAGATTAAAGAAACTCGCAGACATACATGAACCCTGAAAACAATTCCTACTTATTTTTGAGGCAGCTGTGTAAAAAATCAGCGGAGAGGGAGAGATAGGTACGTCATTCGAGAGATTGGCACCCGAGATTTATGAGTTGATTTTCTGAGATTTACGAGTTGATTCTGCTTCTATGAATAGAAATTGCAACATGTGTTTGGTTCGATACGGCAGTGGGCAGTGTAGGCATACTGAAAACTTCTGTATTCTGAAAAATAAGGCTAGATAAAAAAACCTACGCTACATGTATTGTTTTTCAAAGTATGTTCAGAAATAAACAAAACAACTGTTTCATCAGTTCCAGCCTTTAAATAGGCTTATGTTACCTTAGCGGAATGTGAGGATGCGTTACCGTGGTGGATGACATTGCTTCGAGAACGGGTTTATCTTATCTAAGACTCTGGGCAAGCAAGTGTTAACATATCAAGTGCAAAGCTTCTAAACTTTCAAATGCACAGATAAAATTGTATGCACTTGGCTCATTCCAATGTCTAATAAAGCACAAATTTGCTGGCAAGTAATTTTTTTCTCAGTTTCAATAAGTTGTCGTACGGTGTCAATATTAGTGTCTAGGGTCTCTATTAAATAACATGTGACACATGATTTGACAGGTTGTTTAAAACATTAAAGGGCTTATGGTAAGGATTTCAAAAAGGTATATCATGATTATAATCGTAATCCCACAACCACTGAAAAGTATTAAATAAAAAAATGATATGCCTTTTTGAAATCCTTACCATGAGCCCTTTAATTTGAGACCCATATTGCAGTAATCAAAAAAATATTTTTATCACACATATTGTTTTCAACATCTCGCAGCCGTTATGTTTTTTTTAACTTCACTTCTCTATCTAAGGGCACTTGGGCGGTCAGCATGAAACATGAGTCGGTGTAGGCCCCCACTCACCCCGTTTTTATCGACCTACTCGCCCCTATACGCGGGGCGAGGGGGGCCTTCAAATTTCAAAAAAATGTTTTGGGGTACATTTGAATTTGTAAAAAAGTACACTCAGATCGTAAAGTCATCAAAGCACCTATTTTATAATTATATTATATATTATTAATGGTGGGTGCTGTATGTAAGGCAGATATTGCTACCTAAGTTTCTCGGGCATAATAACAAATAAACCGGGCAAGAGCATGTTGGACCCTGCTCAGTGTAGAGTTCCGCAGCCTTGAATAATTACATCAGAAGAAGAGAGTGTGTTTATGGCACTTATGCCCTCTTGTTGAGAAACACAGTTTTTCAGCAATAACTCAGTGACGTTATAACTGATCATGTCTAAAATAATTTATTTGAAGTACCTATTAAGCGCTACCTTTTTATTTTTTTTCCATATTTTCTAGTCACACGGTTCAAAGGTTAAGGAAGGACACAATTTATGCTACTTTTGGAACGATTATTTTCAAAAATATTTTCTCAATCTTGTCGAATGATGTGCCACACGTTGATGTTTACGGAAAAAAAATGTTTCAGCTTCTGTTACATGTATGGAGCGCCCCCCCCCCTAAAAATATTTATTTTTATTATTTAGCTATCAAACTAAGAAGCGGCTATTACAAGACACCATTTCACTAAATTTCATTAATAATCATGGAGTAGTCTTTGAGTAAAATGCCTGTAACATACGGACGAACAGACAGACAGACAGACAGACAGATAGATGGACATGACGAAACTGTAAGGGTTCCGTTTTTTCCATTTTGGCTACGGAACCCTAAAAAAACGATCAGTGAATAAGCCAAAATAAGCCCAAAATCAAAGGCAGCAACATAATACTAATAAAGTAATTTATGATACTGTTGACAAACAAGAGATGGCGTTGTCTAAATGCTTTATTATGAAGATTGTTTATTTATTTAATTATTTTACACTTCCTGCAAATAAATTGCAAAAGGCGGACTTAATGCCATAGGCATTCTCTACCAGTCAACCAGGTGGTGGCGAGATGAGGGTGGCAGGTGCATATTATTTAAATTATTACATTAAAACAAAAGAGAAACTAAATAAACGCATATATATACAAAAGAAACGAATATCATATAATATAATATAATAAACAATACAATACAATCATATATATAACATACAGAGGTCGAACTATTACTCTGCTGCAGCTTCCAAATAACTTTTATATAGGTGACGTGCCTTATTTTTAAATATGAAACGTTTGGTTGACAAACTGATTTCTACAGCAAGCGCATTCCAAAAACAAGAAGCCTGTACTGGTAATGAAGAATGTATAAATGCCAGAGCTGTGAGACGGACATAGAAGTAAAAGGGTATCAGAAGATCGAAGGTTTCTTACATATCTAGAGCAAAGATATTGAAAGTTAGAGGAAAGATAAGGAGGAGCATTCGGAGAATGAAGAAGTCAGTTAATCATGGTCGGCGCCCTAAGGCTACGGCGCTGCCAAATAGGCAACCATGTCAGTTGGGAACGATAATTCGAAACATGGTCGTATTTACAGTTCTATTAAAGATCACAGGTGTGAGAGATGACATGTCGTTTCTGCTGATCATTCTAGAGCTCCCTTTATTAATGACTTGACATTTCGTGGGATTTACATTCAACCCTACAGTCGTCACGCATAGAAAAGGGACGTAAGTGGTCGCGTGGATTACATATGTAATCCATTTAAAACTAAGACCAAAACTAGAATGTATCAATTTGATTTATTCCGCTTAAAAACGAAGTAACATACAGTATTCTATATTATTTAAATTAACACAACATAAAATATTAACTTTAAACAGTTAAAAAAAAAAATCTTATCCTTATTTTAATACAAAAATGGCTCGTTGGCTTCAAATTGGGATCAAATAATAAATGTAAGTAAAATTATAAAACTAATCATTAATTTCTAAGCAAGAAGAACATATACCTATATATTTGAAATGGTCCGGGCAAACGAATTTGTGACAAGAATTACATGATCGGCAAGTGCTTTTATTTCGTGACCTACCGCAGTTATGACAGCGACCTATCGAGCTACTTTGCGATGATGTTGAGGTAAATAGTTGGGCTTCGACTTCAGATATATTTCAAAAATCTTTTATTTTGAAAGGTAAATTCGGTGGTAATGATTTCTGCTGTATCCTCTGGTGAGCCAACGGTTTCATCAATATCAAAGAGAGGGAAATGAGAAACTCACGGCGAGTAATATTTTCAACATTTTTGTTCCCTATATGTATATATGTTGGTAGTCTGGTGTTCAAAAAGTCTTTTAGCAGAATCAACAAAATTGTATCTGCGAGTTCTTCCTTTATTCGAGGGCACAGTCATTGACCAGATAGTGTTGTCTACACCAACATAATACTGATCATCTGCTGATACAGAGTTATTTTCAAATACCTAATTTGAGATGTCTTACTCCTGCTCAGATTCAGACTTGTGTAGAGAATTGTAAAAAAATATTAACCATAACTGAATAATAACGGTCCAAGCAATGATCCTTGGGGAACACCTGAGGGGATCAACTTAATATTGGATGCATAACCATTAAGTACAACTGTCTGACATCGGAATTTTCTACATAATGAGGAGAACCACCTGAACAAGTCACCCCTAACTGGGGTTAGATGTGACTTATTCAGCATAAACAACACAAAAAAAAAAAATTTTTTTTTTCTGAAGTCAGTGTAAATAACGTCAACCTCTTATTCATATTTTCCGACAGTTAACTAGTACAGAAAACGAGATTAGTTGTCGCAGAACGACCTCTTAAAAAAACATATTGATGTTCTGAGAAACTCAATTTTAGTGAGAATGACAATTGATTGTGAATGATTTTCTCCATGATCTTAGCAAACATACAGAGTTGGGATATCGGTCGATAGTTTTCTACACAGTATTTAGGTCCTTTTTTATCAATCGGCGTTTATATGCTGACTTCCAGATCCGAGCTACCGCTCCTAATTCAAAAGACCGTTTATATAATATAGCTAAGGGGAGAGATAAACTTGATGCACATTTCCATATAAAAATGAGTGGAATGTTATCTGGGCCTGCCGTTTTGTTAGGTTCAACCTGCTTCAATAGTCGCAGGACTTCCAACCATTTCAACAACAATTAAGCATAATAATAGTTAATGGTTCAATAGTTTGGTTAGTAACATCATTGGTGGTTGATGACGTATCACCACCACTTTGTTCCTGAAAGTAAGAGACGAAATAATCGCTAAACATATTACTAATATCTTCCCCTTTATTGGATGTAAAATCATCTAATTTAAAAACAACCGGATAGCAATTTGTTTGTTGCTTAGATTTGACTAATTGCCAGAAAGCTTTAGGGTTATTTGTAATTGCCGATTCTATGTTTGATATACAGGGTTATTTTGTAATATACTAATAACCTCGCATTTAAGGATCCTTTACATTAAAGGGAGTAACTTCTGTTGTACCATTTGTCATAAATCTTAAATATTTTTTTTTATTAATTTTCATACAAAACTAATAATAATAAATTAGGTCCGCTCTAAAACGATATGCACTATGCGCTCGCGATCTACATGAAACGGCTTCATTATTTTTTTTTTGATTTTCGTATCTATGTTGTTTCGTAATTCGTAGCTATGGGTGCGGATGCTCTCACGGTATAATGACAATGTGTCGGAAGCTTGCCGTGAATATGCACATTTGCGAACATACCTACACCAAACCCAGTGGCTATGTCTGCTGCCACACAGCGGTTGCGCGACCACGGCCAGTTCCAGCCTAGGTCCAATGATCGTGGTCGCCCGCCGAGGCATACAGCTCAAGAACAGGAACAAATTTTAAAATTCTTCGAGGCAAATCCAGCAACGAGCACTTATGATGCTGTACGCAGTTTTAACGTGTCGCAGTATTTTGCATGGAATGAGATTCACAACGAAAGGAAATATCCGTTCCACCTGACCGTCGCGTCCAGGAACTGACCGAGCCCGACAAATCTGCCCGAGTAGCTTTTTGTTACTAAATACTAACAGAACGTCCTACAATTCTATGGACTGACGAAGCTACATTTGGGAGAGTGGCCTTATTTAATACCCAATATGAAAATTCTCACACCGTTCGACGACACCACTTCCGTGCTGGAATCATTGGTTCCACACTACTAGGCCCTGTCTTTTTAGACAACCTAAACGGTGAAACATATCACCATTTACTCACTAAAACCTACCCATGTCCATCTGTCATTCTTCCGTTTTCATTAAAGAGTGTCAAAAGTTTTTCCCCATATCTTGATCTTTTGCCCGGACAAAACGGGCCCATTATTATTTGTTCTCCGTCTCCACTCTCCCGTGTTTTTGCATTGAAATCACCTATTACTACTAGATTGTTCTGTGAGTGACTATTTATTGCGTCTTGTAACATGGAGTAGAATGTGTCGATTTCTGTTCTGCTGGATTGTTCAGTTGTAGAGTAGACTTGAACAATTGACCACATTTCGTTTTTCCGAGGTAGTTAATACAGATTCTATGTAACCGTAGTAAGCAATTAATGCAGCAGGTTTTCCTGCTACGCATTGTAAATTTCGAAAAGCATATACAATTTTAGTACATATTTAATTAATATGTGTTTTCCAGTTGCAGTGTTGACCTTTATAATAATATAGCCCCAAGAATTTTGTATCTGCTACTTTGTTTGTCTAGCACTTCTTTAGAATAATCTTCTTTAACGTATATTCCTTGAGGAAGCTCTGATTTGTTTTTCAGTATCAAGTGTTGTTTTTCATTGTGTGGTAATGGTGACTACGACTGGGTGGATTTTGTTGGGGACCTGCTACCCAATTCTGTATAAAATATTTTACTGATTTCGGTACTATCAAAGTTAGTCCCCGATTCTACTATTTTGACGTCCTTAATGCAGTCTAGGAGTTCAAATTAGGTTTGTCGTATTTCTTCTATTCCAAAAAAGACTAAATCATTCTTCCTTTTTTCATCTTTTAAAAACTTTACTTTTTTTTCTAGTTCAGATATATTTTTTTTAATAATATTATTATCCTTCATAATACATTTCATTTTTTCATCAAGCGCCTCCATTACGTGTTTCGTCACAGAAATTGTTATAATACGAGTTTGGTTGGTGAGTTTCTCATCTAGTATTGATATTAGCTTTTCCATATCCTTTTCAACCATTATGGGGAGAATATACTACTAAATATGTCAACCCTGGATTTTATTTGGTAACATTAGGTTTTAGGTAGCAGCACTGATTTTGGTTGGCCACACTGGATTTTAATGGGCAACACAGAAATCGGTCAAATGTCAACACTTGTTTACAAATTGTTTGTGATGTATTGCTAACTTATCTTCAACGATCTAGCACTTTTAGGTTGTGTTTCCAAAATTTGCTTTGCAGTTTTTTTAAGCTTGCTATGATTTAACTGTGTTTTGTTCTCGATTTCACTTCTTTTTGTATAGTTTGTCAGTTTTAGTTAGAATGCTAATTAAATACACTTGTTTTGCACCAAAATTACATTAATATTCGCGGAGATGGTTGACGTACGCCTAATCACTTAGACGACCGGAACCGGAGCAAGAAAACAAAAATAGGTAACTATCTAATATTAATTATGTGAAATACAAAGTTTTTATTTTTTTTTCATATTCAAAAGCATTAAATTAATACCAATGCATCCAATTCATATCGTACACAAAAGATAATAAATACCTAATTACATAAACAACTAATGAAGGAAAGTACCTGCAATCTCTTATCACGGTTCACATCGAAAGAATAAGTACCTACGGAACACATAAAAACAGCACATGAACACATACTGGAAACAAATAAATAAAACCGCACGTTTGTTTTTTTAATATGACTATTTTTATTAAGTGTCACGACTAGTCACGACAAATGTCACGAGGGACTTTAGAAATTTAGAAATGTTAACAAATACAGTACACCCAGACTCTGAACAAATACTTACAAACTTTCGTCACGTGTACGTTTTGAACCCACGATCTCTTAAGTAGCGTCGTAAGTTCTAACCACTGCGACACCGAGACAGTGTGCTTTAATTAAAAACTACGGAATAATGTTAGATTTGCTTTCAAACTAAGGACAGGTACACCTGCTTTATTTTAAATATTGTGTTAATTATTTATCGTGGTCAGTTCTAAGGGACTATCTACATTCATTAAATAATAAACTAACTAATAACTTAACCAGTTACTATGAAGGAATTGTAGATTCAGGGTAGATACTGTGGCAGGTGAGTCGAGGATTCGATCCACCTCTCAAATGAAACCTCATTATTATGAACTATTTGTCTTGACGTTCCAAAAGTTGATTTTGCAGCAGTTAAAAAGAAAATAAAATAAACAATTGGAAATTCTTGTAGGAAGCGTTAAGGCAAACGGTCAAAAAGTCTTGGAATATAATTATTATCAATTACTTTAATAAACTAAGTCAAATCTGGGTAAAGAAGTCTTTGATTCCTCACTCTCGTGGATAATAGATCCTGCTACGTCCCTCAACAGCAGCATCCAGTTGCCACAGTACACACAAATCACCATATGAATCAAGTTTCCATTTAAGTAGGTACTTATTAAATACGAAGTAGGTGGATTGCCTTTGTGGTAAAAGTGTATTCGACAGCTGCGCAAGAGATCGTGGGTTAGATTCCCACGCGGGACATCAATCCACAAACTGTTGTTCCCAGTCTGGGTGTACCTTGTGTCCGTTAGGTAAATCTATGTTTTGTAAAGTACGCCGCAGCAGAGGACTAATACCCTCCTGCGGAAGTTGTATTTAAAAAAAAATTCAACAAGTAAAGCTGAACATACAAAGTTTCGTTACGTGTGCACAACAGCGGTCTTCCGTGTTAATCAATGCGCCTCGCATTCATGGAAAAATTAATAAACATGTGAATTGGTGAGAAGTAAGAGGTCATTAACCTCTCCAAATTATTTTCAACCGACTTCAAAAAAGAGGAGATTTTCAATACGACTGTCTTTTTTTAAATGTTTTTTACCTGATTACTCGCAAACGACCGATTAGAAAACATATTTTTGTGATTAAAAAGTGTACTTCCAGATTGGTCCGATTGTCATAAAAAATCGGATCTGATGATGAAATCTTGGAGAAATCGAGGGAACTCTTCAAATATTAAAGGCACACCTATAGTAATTTGGGTATATTTTGTTGTAATTCGTGCATTTACTCTTTAAAAGCACCATTGAGTGAAATGTAACTGATGATGAAGACCACAGATGACCACCGGAACTATTAAATTATAAATATGGCGGTTTGCGATCTGAGTACCGTGTTCGATACCTGATACTTCGCCTCCATCAAATCATGTAATGAAACCTGATCCTGCGTACTATTATGGCCTGGTATCGCAAAACGCATTTTTTTGTAACAAGAAATAAGCAGTTTGGATTATGCTAATATTATAACTTATATTAACTACAAACCAATACACTAAAAAGTGAGAAATAAAAACTGTTTTACAAATAAATAAAACCGACTTCAAAAATAAATTAATGGTAACTAAAAGCAAAAAATAATATAGGTACAACAACAAAAATAAAAATAATTAAACATTTTGAAGTTGATGCTTAAAACATAAAACTACATTTCCTGGCAAGTTTTATTTTTTTGTAAAAAAGGTTTTATGATCCCTCTTAACTAGGTACTACGTTGCGGCGACCAGGTATCGATGCGGCTGTTTATTGCCAGCAGTTGTCAGTCAAACGACTAATTAGATGAACAGCTGATTACGTATTTTCTAATTACATTAATCGGATTATGCCGCTACGTTGCGACTAGCAATTATCACGGCTATTTGTTATTAGTAATACCAGTAATACCATTGAATAGGTAAGTAGATTTGCTGAGCAGATTTACTGGTTAAATTAATCTGTTTACGGGCTTATTAGCCTCCATAGCATACCTAGGTATTACTGCGATGCTAGTCGATTCAAGTTCACTATTTATTGTCAGTATGTGTATGACACAAGAACACGCGGTTCTTGTGTCAACAGAGTAACGTTTCAGAAATGAGAGATTACGATTAAACGAATTTATTATTATGACCTTCGATTTATTTATTTTTTCTACAAGGTTTTAGTTTTCATTATCATTATAATAATTTTATATTATAATGATAATAAAAAATAATACCACGTAACGGGACGTTAAGTTAGGATAGATGGATTTGGAGGCGGAGGTGCTCGCCGAAGTGTATCGGCGGGCGGTGGCTGTTCGGGCAGGGGGTTCAGTGCCTCTGCCCGAGGAGCTACGTGCTTGGCGCGGTGAGGCTCAACGGGCAATCATGGCCCGTTGGCAGGGCCGACTGGAGGCTCCACGGGCATGTGTTTAAACCGTGGAGGCGCTCCAGGCGGTCCTGGAGGAGTGGGCAGGGCGGCAGCACAGGACCCTTTCCTTCCGGCTGGTGCAAGTCCTTTCCGGGCACGGATGCTTCGGAAAGTGCAGGTACACGGTCGCTAGGAGGGAACAGAGTCCCATCTGCCTCCACTGCGACTACGGTGAGGACTCGGCGCAGCACACCCTCTAGCATTGTCCAGCTCGGGAGGGGCAAAGTCGAGTTTTCACCGCAGTGGTCAGTGGACCTCTTGTTGCCGGCCGTGGTTCTGTCCATAGTCCGGAGCGAGGGGTCGTGGAATGCGGTCGCATCCTTCTGCGAGGACATCATCTCGCAGAAGAAGGCGGCGGAGTGCGTCAGGGAAGAGAGCTCCCTGGCGGATCCGCTCCGTCGTCGACGAACCGGTCGGCGTCGGCGCGCACATCTGCGCCTGATGCCGCCTTAGGTGGGGCTGCGGGCGGGCGTTCGGGGTAATCTGCGCAGCCCGCTGCCTCCCCTGAAGGCGCGGCGCCCTGTGTGTATCCAGGGGCCGTGTAGGTGTGAAATGCCCTTAACGCAACAACATCGCGTCCGGGCGTTGCCACTGGGCGGGCCGCCGACGGTATAACAAATTCCGGCGGCTCGTTCGCGAAGGTGGCGAGCGATGCACGGCGGGTTTTTTAGTGAGTGCAAACCCCACACTACCTCCATCGTCTTCCCCGGACGGTGGGGGTGTTCGTTAGGATTTCTTCCCGCCAAAAAAAAAGGATAGATGACTGGCGTCGCGACAACACGACAGGAGTTGCCGCGCTTCAACTGTTCGACGCGTCGGCGAGAAATGCGCGGGAACTCCCCGACTCGAAAATGTTGTTATGAATGGAATACATAGTCACAAACTCTTAGATGGTACAATGAGAGTGAACGAAATACGATTACGGTTATAATAAATATTTTTCAAAACTAGAAAATAGTAGGTACAAAGTAACATAGTGTAATGTAAAGAAGCACTGTTCGGGCACTAATGGGACCTGATACTGTCCAACAATGAAGTAGGTGACAACAATTTCATTGTTGGACAGTATCAGGTTCAGTAATCCTTTTGTTGCAATTTAGGTGGGATTTATATTGTGATAGATTGCAAGCACTAAAAGTATCGTAAAAATGCATTCGGATGGAACCATGAAGATTACTGATGACTATACGACGGATCAAGAAAAATCATATACGTCCATATGATTTTCTTGATCCGTCATATATGCCAGTCATTAAGTGACTGCAATTCCCGGCAAAATATAGTCACGGCACTGCAGATAAAATCAATCTCAATCCCACATTGCTTTCTCTTTAAAACAATATATATATATATATATATATATATATACATATATATATATATTGCAGCAACTTAATGACTGGCATATATGACGGATCAAGAAAATCATATATGTCCCAGTAACCTTCATGGTTCCATGGACTCTAATTGTAATACGTGAAAACGCTGTGGATTGTGCATCGATTTAATTTTTAAGTTAGAATTAGAATTAAGGCTACATGTACAAATTGTTTGTTTTCCCAAATAAAATAAAAAATAAAAATAAATATATATATAAATGTCGGTATTGGAAAATACTCTTAGAGAAATTTGTTTTACAATGAACAAATCAACAATATCACGATCAATAAATTAATATCGATATTAATCTTACTATACATCGTTATAAATTTATAAATATATAAAATGGTACAAAATTTAAATCTTTGAATCAAACACATATTAACAAACTTACGAGTTTTATGAGAGTCCACATTCTGGGCACCACTTACTTTTGCAGTATAGCACTATGCAAACATGCACCATTCTTGAATAAATATTATACAATCACTTATTGTTACATTTTCAAATATGAAAAATAATAAAATAAAATGGTTCAAATTTATTTTTCAATCTTTGAATCAAACACATATTAACAAACTTAAGAGTGTTAAGAGAGTCCACATTCTGGTCACCACTTCTTTTGCAGTCTAGCACTATGCAAACATGCACCATTCTTGTATAAATATTATACAATCACTTATTGTTACATTTTCAAATATGAAATATAATAAAATAAAATGGTTCAAATTTATTTTTCAATCTTTGAATCAAACACATATTAACAAACTTACGAGTATTAAGAGAGTCCACATTCTGGTGGGTCACACCATTTACTTTTGCAATCTAGCACTATGCAAACATGCACCATTTTTGAATAAATATTTTACAATCACCTATTGTTACAATCTAAAATATGAAAAATAATAAAATAAAAATTTCCCGCTTTAAATGTCTCTGTGTCTAGGGTTGTCATCATCTACCGGTATAAAACTCCTTAACAAAAAATAATTTATTTAAATTTTGTATATATAATATATTCAAATGCAAAATCTATTTTACAACATAATTAACAAATCGCTGTTGGTTATGTAACTTATATTTGGTATTAAATACCAAATATAAGTTACATAACCAACAGCGATTTGTTGTTTAAAATACAGAACAAGCAAAAAGAGCTTATTCCAGAAGTAAAGTGGAAAAAAATAAACAAATTTTACCGCCGCAATATTGAGTTCAATACTTACATAAGAAAAGTCTGACGGAACATACACGGACAGCCTTGATGAAACTAGCAACCTATTTTCTCAGACCTTTGTATATAACTATAAGAGTTCACATAATCACAACGATGAATCACACAAAAAAAAATTGCAAAAAATATACCTAGTCTGGCCATAAATACTGTTACAATTAAAAATAAGAAAGATATTACATTTGAATTTGGAATCTGTCATTTTTATACGATTGTTCATTGTATTTTCTAATTTTGGCGCCAATACATTGTACAATATTTTGCTATATTAAAATGGAGTGGGGTGATAAAGAAAACCGAATCGCTGTGATTGCATTACACAAAGTTGGTATGGAGCCGAATGTAATTTTTAAAACTCTCCATACGCTTGATATTAGTCAAATGTTTGTGTACCGGGCTATTAATAGGTACAATGAGACCTTCTCTGTTTGTGACAGAAAAAGATCTGGCCGTCCACGTAGTGTTCGTACGAAAATGGTGGTCAAAGCAGTAAGGGAAAGAATTCGAAGAAATCCTGTCCGAAAGCAAAAGATTTTATCTCGGGAGATGAAGATAGCACCCAGAACCATGTCACGCATTTTAAAAGATGACTTAGGACTTGCAGCCTATAAGAGACGCACTGGTCATTTTTTAACTGATAATTTAAAAAAGAATAGGGTGGTAAAATCGAAGCAACTACTGAAGCGGTACGCAAAGGGAGGTCACAGAAAAATTTTGTTTACGGATGAGAAAATCTTTACAGTTGAGCAACATTTTAACAAACAAAATGACCGTATTTATGCTCAAAGCTCTAAGGAAGCTTCCCAATTAGTCGACAGAGTGCAACGTGGGCATTATCCGACTTCAGTGATGGTTTGGTGGGGTGTTAGCTATGAAGGAGTGACTGAGCCATATTTTTGTGAAAAAGGTATCAAAACATCGGCACAAGTGTATCAATATACCATTCTTGAGAAGGTAGTTAAACCCCTTAACAACACCATGTTCAATAACCAAGTATGGTCCTTCCAACAAGACTCAGCGCCGGGTCATAAAGCTCGGTCCACGCAGTCTTGGTTGGAAGTGAACGTTTCGGACTTCATCAGAGCTGAAGACTGGCCGTCGTCTAGTCCCGATCTTAATCCGCTGGATTATGATTTATGGTCAGTTTTAGAGAGTATGGCTTGCTCTAAACGCCATGATAATTTGGAGTCCCTAAAACAATCCATACGATTGGCAGTGAAGAATTTTCCCATGGAAAGAGTGCGTGCTTCTATTGATAACTGGCCTCAACGTTTAAAGGACTGTGTTGCAGCCAATGGAGACCACTTCGAATAAGCTTTTTATATTTTGAATTGTTTTTTATTTATGTATTAAACTAACACACTGTAAAAGTAATAAATATTATTTGCAATAAAAAAAAATGTTTTTTCTTCGTAACAATATTTATGGCTAGACTAGGTACATAAGTTAACAAAATTGCGTTTTAATACCTACTGAACTGTAATTTATCGAAACTAGATTTGCGTACTTTTTAAAAATTTACAGTTCAGTAGATATTGAAATAGATAGATAAATTCCATATTAGTAAGTATCTCCATATTTAGCATTTTTCTATAAAGTAGTCGGCTCCGTTGCTCTAAATTGATTTATTCAGGAATGTCCAGAAGTACAAAAAACATGGCCACCCTATTTAAGAAAGGGAACCCCTATTTAGAAAGAGATGGAGGGGACAACAGTATTTTCAAGGTCATATTGTTTCACTTTTATTATTCGGCTAGCATGTGGCGTCCATTATTTACTCTATTTCCATGGTTTAAATCTAAAAGAAACTACAGAGGATCATAAGGATTGAGTGAGTAGTAAAAAATATGTAATCCTCCATTTTGTGGTGAAGGCCATCTTGGACCGATTTTTATCAAACCTAGCTAAGAACACTCTCAACTAATGCACATTTCAAACAAAAAAACTTTTTTACAAAAAAAAAATACTGACTTAAAAAAAACGAAAAATCAAAAAATAATATACCTAGAATAACAAAAATAAATAAAACATTTTTAAGTTGATGCCATGAAATAGTAGTATTTATGTTTTATTCGGCACCAACATCAAAATATTTTATTTATTTTGTTATTTCAGGTATATTATTTTTTGCTTTTTAGTTGCCTTTTTTGAAGTCAGTAATATTTTTTTGTTAAAAAGTTTTTTAATTCTCACTTTTTAGTGGGTTGGTTTGTAATTCACTTAAGTTACAATAGGCATATGTCAATTGCTCATATCTTTTTACAAAATATTGCTTGCCCTGATGCAGGGCCGTTAATTGTTGAGGAGTTCACTGTCAGCTCTATTACATTGTGTAATAGTAGTTTAACGAGAATAAAGTGCTACTCAATACCATATTAAAGTACTGAATCGCAAACTGTGAAATATTGAATAGGCCTGCTCGTCATTTGTGGTCTTCATCGTCAGTTCCACTTCACCAATTGGTGTTTTTTACGAGTAAATGTACGAATTACTATAAAATATACCTAAATCACTGTAGGTGTGCCTTTAATATTTTAAGAGTTCCCTCGATTTCTCCAGGATCCTACCATCAGATCTTAACCAAATGATCCAGATCTTGAACTTAGAAGTATACACTTTCAAACACAAAAATATTTTTTCAAATCGGTCTAGGCGTCTTTGCGTAATCGGTGAACAAATATACAAAACAAAAAAAAAAACATACAGACGAATTGAGAACCTCCTCCTTTTTGACGTCGGTTGAAAAAAAACAAAATCAAAATCGGTTCGTCTGTTTGGAGCTACGATGGCACAGACAGACGTGAATTTTAAAAGATTGTGGAATTTGTTATAATCATGTTTATGTCTCAGGACAGGTGCAACCCTGTTGTGTTATATATTTTGCCACAGAAAATAAAAATGGACACAAGTCCAAAAAGCCTAACAAATGGTGGTTTCCCGAGGCACCTATGACCTGATTACCCAGTTCGGTTCGGAGGCTGCGACCTTGAACGTCCTCCGCTCTATATGTTTACCTCTATCGGGAGTGCAGCTGGCGCACACTTAGCCTGAGGTCCTAATAGGCTTTCTATAATGTTTAAAAAATAAAATATTAATATTAATAAAATAATAAAGATTTTTATTATATAATAATGACATTACAAGATGGAGAATGTCACTAGGCCACTTATTTAAAATAAATTTGTTAATGTAAATCTGATCAACCGATAGGTATATATATATTTGGGCCGAATAAATTATATATATATATATATATATATATATATATATATATATATATATATATATATATATATATATATATATATATATATATATATATATGGTTTTATTCAAATTTAAAGTTAGTAATATATTGGCCAGCCAGATCATCGTAGTTCGTAAAGCCGATTCTGCATTAAGGCGAGTTTGTAACCAATCTGGGCCGTGGACCAGAATACACGTGTCATTGGCATATGTGATAACTTTAGAGTGTACCAGAGGCAGCCTGCATAGACCATTTACATATAGAATAAACAATGTTAGGCCTAGCACGCTGCCTTATGGAACTTCAAGGCGTAAAGCTTCTTCTTTACTTTTATATTGACCTATTTTAACAATTTGGGAGCTTATCTCTATGTCTTATGCGTTTGTAAAGCCCGGCAGTGATCCAGGGTTTGATAATTCTTTTCCTTCTAGGTAGGTATAGTACTGGTACGGGAGTTTGTGAAATATAACGTTGACTAGGTTAGCTGCTGCAATTTTAGCGTCATTGGAATTTAGGACACTGAGGTCACAGATTCTATGATCTCGTCATGGTATTGTTGGGCCGTCATGCTGCCTCTTATCTAAATGATGTCCGTTCGCGCTCCCATGCGAATGCCCGCCCACACCATGATGATGCCACCTTGGTACAAATGAACCTCTTGTGGGTGCTGCAGACGGCTTTTTCTGAATGGAAGTCTCCAAACACGAGTTCTTATCGGATCCGCGTGGAATCCCAAGCGGGATTCGTCAATGAATCAACCTTCTCCTGATATTTTGGTCACTTACTAACAGCTGGTGCTCTGACTGAAGCATCTGCACTAGTTGCATCACCGTAATGTTATGTTTCCTCCTCACGATGTTTATATGTGTCGATGTGTACATATTGGTCTTGCCGAGAGGTGGTAACACGATTCCTACCATTGTGCCGCTCTGCTACACTCCCAGTTACACGATAACGTGACCACAACCTGGAAATCACGTTTTGGCTGGTCCTCAGGGCGTCAGCAACCACGCGTTGGACAGCACCGGCTTCTGACATGCACCGCTCTTAACATTTCTTCATAACTTAAATGACGATGTTGCATGATAATAAACAACGTCCTCCAAACAGTTAAATTAAAATGTTAAAAGATTTAACCGCATTGTATCACTTTTATTTAGACTAAGCAAACAATGTAATAACTTTGCGACGCAAAGTTGTGTATATAAGTTAGCGCCACTGTAGTGTGTTCCATCGACTTTAATTTATTTAAAAATAAAATTAGAACCAAGGAGTTTTAATTCCACAATCAAACTTTTACTACAATTGAAAAAGTTTTTATATTAAGAGGTCATGATTAACTCTATACATAAAGACAGTTTCAAAATACCACAGATAAAACTGTATAAGAAAAATTGTTACTATGGCTATAAAAATATTTAACCACCTTCCACATTGAATTTTTAACATGTTTTGTGTTAGGACAGTTTTGCAGAGATCCGGTAAAATTGTTACAAGAAATAATATACTAAAATATCTATGAATACCATAATGATAAATTTTAAATGCGTCTAATAAATAAATTTTAATTTAACTTTATAAATATCTGGTTGAGTTCAACGCCCAAAAAAACTCAAGTGTCACGGCCAAAAAAACGCCATTCTATCCCCACCGCCATTAAATCCAAAGGAACACATCGAGACCGTCCTCAAAACAGCTACACGGAAACTTGGTGTCCTGAACAAGATGATGCGGTTTTACACGCCTGAACACCTTGGTTTACTCTACAAGACCCAGGTCCGGTCTTGTGTCGAGTACTGCTCTCACCTTTGGGATGGATCTGCTTAATATCTACTTGATGCCGCGAATGAATGCATTGCAGCGATGAATAGGTTGCAGCGACGCGCAATCAGCATTACAGACAATGCATAGGTTTCTAACTGCATAGAGATGTAGCAGCGCTAAATGCCTTCTATGGACTTTACCACGGTCAGGACTCCGACGAACTTTTTAATATAATCCCTCCTTCTCTCTTCCTAAATCGAAACATGCGTGCTGGCCTTTGATATCACCATCTGACCGTGGATATAATTTCATCCCGAACAAAGACATTCTTTCTGTTCTGAATGACTCATTTCCTTGCCGCACATCCAAAGAACGGAACTCCCTACCAGCGCATGTGTTCCTTCCTACCTACGACATGGGGTTTTTCCAAAGAGGCGTAAAGAAGCACCTTGCAGGTGAGCAAGGTAAGGACAGTCAGTGCTGCACATAGTGCTGTACTGTCTGGCCTTGGGTTTGGTCTCTATTGCCACTTAACATCAGGTGGAATAGAGTCATTTGCTTACCTATAAATAAAAAATAAAAATATTTTGCACTTTATGACATTATTCTTATTATATTAAATTACTATGATTGCATGGCTTGATATAAATTAAAATTGAAATTTAACTAATATTAAGTATACGAAATATGTATACAATGTTTAAATATTAGTAACACGCTACAATGGCAGAATATGCTGTAATGATTTTTTATAAAACCTGTATCTCACTACTTTTTTTTAAATAAAAATATATTCTATTCTATTCTTGTCTCGCCTTCGCCGCCCGTCGGTCTATACCTATTTGAATTATATTTTTAACCTTGTATTACTCTCGTAGTGGTATTTATTGAAATCGTGTGGATGTGCAAGACCGCAGTTTTGGACATTTTGCATTTGCAAAATGCGGAAGTTTGGATGGATTATTGTTACTAAGGCATGACAGAACTGTAGAACGGATTTTGAAACACAGGGATAGATTATAGTCTATGTTATACTTATAGAGCATAGATTATACTTTTTATCGCAGAAAAATATTATTATACAGTACCTGTAGGTTAGATTTCTTAATCAAAATTTAATAACAGCTAGTTGACAAAACTATATGCTATACAACGACTGCGTAAAGATGTCAGATCCGACTTTATCCAATGTATCTCGACAATGAAGATTGATAAAAACATAAGAGTCAGTTTGGTAGAAAGAAAAAAAATATCATGATGTTAAAAGGTTATTTTGGGTGGATCTTCAGATCTGATCTATTAAACTCAGGTCCCGATTAATTACCAAAAAAGTAAACGAGTCCTTGTACTACATATGTAGGTGTTGGGATATAAACAGCATGACCCAATTATACCCAAAATTTAAGCAGCGGTAACGGTGGGATATAGCCTAAATTACATAATTATAACTAATATTTAAGGTATAGGACTTGATTGAGAGGTCGAATCTAACCCTTACAGCGGTAAACCCACTTCTGACACAAGCAGTTTAGCTTAACTGGAGGGATTAATAAGTTGCTAGTAATGTGCGACTAACGTTGCTAGTTATCTTTTTATAAAAAAGCCCCAATTTGTAAGGGAAAAAATAAATTTGTAAGGCTATGTAATATTCACCTCTTTGCACATTCTCGCAAATTGTTTCCGTTGCCAGTTACTATATGTCTTTTGCTTCCAATACAACCGTTTGGTTTTGGTACTGCCGTAAATGTGAAATATATTTTACGGTAGCGGAGATAAATATTCGCATAAAAATCAATTTGCGTTTCATTTTTTATCTTCAGTTACGCTTCTACTATTCCAATGACATATGTTTAATATGCTATTATTAAAGTTACTGAAGTGATTAAAAACGTTAGTCAGAGAGTTAAAAATTAATACGTTAGTCTCTAGGTTATTATATATTTTTGGGATCATAAATATCATTTTATTCAGCGGTTTTTGCTTGATTGAATCAGTAAATCAGGAAAAGTTTAAATTTTGGCTTGATTTTTTTTTTCTTATTGTCACTGTGATATTATTATTACCTATAAACATTAAAAATTCGAAAAAATATGAATGTTACAACTTAGGTAAAATTTAATATACCTACGCTTGTCAAGTATATTAAATAATTCCACAGAAATGTTGGACTTCTACAAAAGCAACACATGCTCGCGTAATAATTACCTTCAAAGTATATTTGAATATACCAAGGTTACATCTATTGAAATGTTGAATGAGATATAAAAACATTTAAGTACAAACATTAAGGAACGGTAAAGAAATTTGATTCTGAAATTAATAATGAAAGCACGTGTTGGAAAAGAATTAAAAGATTATCTTGAAACGTTTATGGAACTTTGGATGATATTGATGATAATATTAGGATAATGATTAATAAATAAGCTCTTTTTATACTTTTCTGTCATATTTCCTTAAAAATGCCGAAATTATGTAGTCTAGTAACATGATTGTAATCACGAGTTTTATTTATTAACCTCATCATACTTTTTTTATTTCGCTGTCTCAATTATCAAACCTCCGAATGCCTTATGTACAATTTGTGTACAATACTGCAAATCTGCCGAACGATCAACATTCTTTTATTATGAATATTAAGTACCCCATACCTAATCCCTATTCATGAATTCAAGTCAAACCAGAATAACGGGTCTAAACTAACACAAGCAATGTGTAAAACAACAATATTCGTTCTAATTCTGATTTTTTAGAGATATGTGTAAACACATTTTGTTTTAGCTGATTTACAATTTGGTTGGTATGCATTTTGATTTGGTCTAATGTCCAACCCAAGGATTTCAAAAACAAATTACGAGTTTGATCTCCACAGATGTATCAAAATCCTCCGCAGTTAATAACTTGTGCAAAGAATAAGACAATAGTCTTATTTCTTTGAAACGGTACGTCTGATTTCATCAAAGGCTTCTTTAAACGTTTGTCGGTAGATGTTAATTTTATATTTTTAACAAAAAAAGCTTACAAAGTTTAGAGAAACTTTAATCAAATATTCATTAGATGTGAGATACGATAAACGACTACAAATATTTGAAGCAAGTACCCAACGCCAGACCCACCTTAAAAGCTGTAGGAACTAAACATCCGCGCCAGATGCATAGTCTGCCCCAACCTAGTTTCTGCAGACCAAAAACAGTTCAAGGTCACTGCAACTGCGCCCGCTCCCTGCGGCGTTGACACTCGCAATCGATACTGAATTTACTGCCCGATTTCACACACAATCCCTGAACTATAGGGAGAACCGGAATTGGGTCGTTCAAGGCCGTCAGCCTAATTTGATCGCTTCCCTTAAGTAATGTAAAATACATATGGAAAGGACTAATGATGTTCAGCCTTGGCGATATAGTGGAAAGGATTTGGAACTTCAAACATGACATTTTATTCCCATTTATGAAAGACTTATGGTTTTTTAAACCATGATAAAAATACGTGGTCCTTTGTTCTATTTAAAATTATAGACAGAGAGGTTTTTATTCTGAAGGTCATCGACCATTTGCCATCTTAAAAGATGCGATCTTAGTAAAAGACAAACAGTTCGATTAAACACTTAATTTCTTGGAGTATCTCTGAACTCTAAGAGTGTTTAATTACAGGAATTAGTTGTTCCAAGGGCATTGCCAACTTTGCTTAAGGAAGACACATGCGCTTTTAAATCAAGGAAAACGTTATGGCTTTTGGTGAAGGGCAAACAATTCAGAGGCACATTCCTGCAACTTGAATGTGAATTTTGTGCCGAGAAGTTATAGGATTTTCAAGGACCTGACCTCATTTTATTTCGGTAAATTGAAGGCATATTTTATGGCTGTGGATGACAAGTGGCGTGATGACAATTTTTAAGCATTTACGATGCCTGATATTTGATTTTCTGTGTACCATTTTACCTAATGCGCTTTTATTTCAGGTATAAATAATGCTCTAAAAGTGTAGTTACTAAAGTGGGAACAACCTATCCTGCAATACTGGGTCACTGTGTGAAACTGTTACTCCTTGAGGTAAAATATTTCGTCGTCCGGTTCATTTCAATTCCTTAACCCATGACCAGGATATATAATTTACGATGAAGGACGAAACGATTCGATTAATCAGAATCCCGTAGCCGAATATTAGGCATAATACGTTGGATAGCGTATGGAAGGTTATTCAGTCATTTGGTTCGAAGACATTTAGTTTCCTTGTGATAATAAAATGTGATATAAGGAAATGAGTTAAAAAAAGAAAGGGAGGCTTAAAAAACCGGGCAAGTGCATGTCGGATCACTCACAACGTAGGGTTTCGTAGCTACCCAGAACATTATTGCGGTATAAGAAGTGGGTTTTCTGTTATTTTTATTTCATACTACTAACAACGAAATTTTCGATGGAATTTGTACAAAAATGATGTTACTTATCAACTGGTCTGTTACTCGTAAATTTGTTAAGTCTACTTAGCTGGGTTAGTTTTCCTTTTAATTTCATTATAAATACTACTATCTTGATTTAATCACATCTCTAAAAACAACAATTTAGCTGGTAGCCCCCGTGATTAACAAAAATTTTCACTTTAAGGCTTAATATTTCACAAAAGGATTTCTAAATTGAAAAATGATATTCAAAACTCTAAAATATGTTTTTAAAGACCTATCCAACGACATCCCATTTAATGGGTTAGCTGAAAAAAAAATACACCCCACTTTACGGGTAGGGGAGGTAACTGGAAAAAAAATATTTTTTAAGATTTTAATCTTTCATTCCACTTTGTTCGTGCACTTGAGGCTAAAATTTAAATTATTCGTTTTACTTCAAGTAGTTATTTTAAATGTGGACCTAACATATTACTACAGTCAGATACTATCTATAAGGTATGTCTACTATAGTAATTTATAAAAAAAGTTCATTTCTCATTTGATACTCAGAAAGTCATACGTCAGAAAGAATATTAGATACAGTTACGAATTTCAAATGTGATTATGATAACAATCAAAGTACATAAGATCCCAGTGTTGCTAGCACCACGTACGGAAACCAGTTCATGTGCTTGTTTACCAGTAAGTTAAATAAAAAGGTTGAATCTTTTCTGTGCACTCACAACTGACACATAAACACAGTTTCCGTTTAAAGGTTGCTGCAGTTCAAGGCCCACGTTCTACGTCTAGGAGGAACGGGCTCGCGCGAGATATTGGATTTTTAACGCAAACTTAATAAACTGTGACTAGGGATGGTTGCCAACAACCGATATGCTTTATGATGTAACTGCGCTTAGCTTTTTTTAGACATTTTGGATAATAGGTAAAAGTGTTTGTAGAATTTTTGGATCTGGCTTATAACAGAAAGTTATTGATACGACACAGATTATACCAAAGTTATTAAATCTTAATATCTTCTCGACTAACTGAGTGACGACACCATGTTTCCTGTGTCAAATTATATAGGTACAAGTAATTCTATAATATATAAGCTTCAGACTGGAATTTTTATACCACTAAACGAAGAAACGAGGAAAATGCGAGCTTGGTGGTAAATATAACGCCAAACTATAACAGCATTAGCACCACTCAAATTCTTGTTTCGTAAAAATCCTTGCGTAAATTAATAGAACATGTAACTTCATTAAAATAATACGAGACATAGACCCTTATACCAGGTCGTTGACATTTCAATTATTTGGGTTTTCTGGTCTAGAACCTGACATTGAACTTCAACGGCAAATCCGAGTTTATTATGCAAAACATGATCCTCTAGTTCTCGGTTAGACGGCCCTTTACGACGGCTTTAGCCGAGTAAGACTTACGACGAAAATGTTAATAAACATTAGCAGTCAACTCAGGAACGAACAGTTCGTATACCTCTGAACCCTCAAATATCTCAAATCTAAGACCTAGCTCACGCGTACTATACGCGTAAGTTAGGTTAGAGATTTGAGATATTTTATGTCTTAGATTTCTACTTTTAACCCTCGACTTTGAGTTGGGAGAGAGAGAGAGAGGGCTATAAATTTATTTGTGGAAATTTTGAAAAAAAAAACCGTTATTATACAACATAAAAATACGTTAGTTAATTCCATATCATACGATGAAAGAAAGAAATAAAAAGAAAAAAAAGACATCTAATTTTTACACAGCACATTTACGCAAATCTTAATAACAAAACTTAAAAAAAATCACATGTCTGTAAGAAAATTGTGCTGCCTCCACAGTATTGTTACTGAAGTCAGCGCTAGTTTTCAGTAAGATCCAAAATGTTGACGTTTGACATAATTTATATTTAAAATATATATATATATATATATATATATATAATTATAAATGTATACTTTAATTTAATAACTTAAAAACATACACATTGCAGAAGAAGAAATAATAAACCATACCCTACATACATACGATATAATACATAAAAAGAAATAATAAACAAAGAAAAAAAACCACAGCTGTACATTAAAAAAAAATCATGATTTGTTTCAGGCAGAGAGTGTATGAGGAGCGTGATGAAAACCCCGCGAGGAAGTGTACTGGCACCCGCGGTAATTCTTATTAATTTAATTTGGCTATTATAATTGCAAATTTGGTAAATGTACGAGATCTTAGCCAGAAAAAATCTACTCAGTGATTTCAATTCAGTTGACACTCCTTTGGGACAATCACAGATTACCCCCTAATAGATTCCGCATGCAGGGCAACAGACGCGCGCCACTCATACTTGATTTCGCTAGCATATAAAACAATACCTAAAATCACGACGTCAGTGACTACCAACTTCACGACCTACGACCACGTGCAATTGAAAATAATTATAAAAATTGCTTTGTGCGTATATTACCCTAAAAATGGCTTCCTGTTCTGTGAAATGGTGAGCAAAGTCGGCGAAGACATCAAATTACCTAAAAGATGGCATAACATTTCACCGATAAGTAAATTTTAATTTAAGTAAATATTAAATTGACTAAGCAGCGGAGTTCAATTTATTCTGGTTAGTTATTTAAAAAAACCCTCAAAATTTCGAACCCGTTGATGTCTTTTTGAAATGTCCCTTTCACTCATTAGCTAAATTAATATAGCATTCCTGCTCTTACGATGATACGTGTATCGATAGTGTTGGGATATCGGATGATATAGGTGATTATCGATGGTTTGTCGTAATCGTAACTAGGTCATTTGAAATAGTTAGTAGTGAAATAGTAGTTAAAGTTAAAGTAGGTATAAACAACAAGCTGTGGCCCGCGGCTTCGCCCGCTTGAATATCGGTTAGTGGCGAAGAACTATATGAAACACTTCCTTGAAAAAATATATCGCTGATGGCAAAAGCCGCAGGGACAGACGTTCGGAAACGACTAATTAATACTATGTAAGGATATAACAAAAAGGAACCTACTTTGCTTTTTGTACGAGTATATCCTCGTTATCTTCGTATTTTTTTTTGTTTGAAAGGCTATGCCATTTAGGTATTACCACCATTATCAGAATCTAACGATGGAATATCAAGATAACAAGTCAAATTCCTTAAATTTAATTAAATTATTCTTTATCTTATCTTTTCAATATCAAGGAGATCGAGAGATTACCTTAAATCTTAAGAGAGTATTTGTTAAACTTATCTATCATTTACTCAGTCTTTGCTAAGACTTATAATTTACTTAGGTCTTTGCGTCGAGTGAAAAGAAATTACTAAACCGATTTTCACCAAACTTCATTCAACCGGGCTGCAGCAGTCCAGTCACTTATAAAATTACTTACGCAATTAATTTGATTTAGTAATAACAGTAATTTAAGTGAGATATGTATTATTTTAAAGGTTTCCTAGATGCCCCGAGAGGAAGAAGAAATGGGTAGATACAACCTCTCGTGGGGAGAATTGGTTTCCCACCCATAACAGTGTTATTTGCTCAAGACATGATGCAATCAAGACAAGATGTATCATATTGCATTTGCAATTATATTTCTGTTTTTTTTTCTTCTTGTGTATTTTGGTGTGTGTTAGTATAAGAATTCATAAACGTTTAATGTATAATGTATATTTTAACCTTTCATATTTTTTTATTAATAATCTTTTGATAAATACTTGAAGAAGTTTTATTTAAAAAAAAAATATTTTTTAAATTCAAATTTAATATTGATTTTGATAGTAGCTTAGTTTTATTTTACACCCATTGAATAAAAATATATAATTATAATGTATCATCATTGATCATCCTCCGAACCTAATTAAAACCTACTTAAAATAATAAACCAAATTAACGTAATCTAATTCCATATTTCAATATTTTATCGACAACCTATTCTCATCACTGTCCCATCACTATTATTCGGTCCACTCGAAGTTTGACCTTGAAATAACCAATCATAGCGCACTTGTACCGTCCCGCGCGTCCTGTTCCTTCCTCCAAAATGAGTGAACTCGGTGGCGAACAAAATTACTGTAATGCGGAATCTATTAGGGGGTAATCTGTGGGGACAATCAAATTTAGAGTTCAAATTTGTCATGTTCAAAATAATGAAAATATACTCATCAGGAAAAGCTAGATCATTTATAAGCTATTGCATTTTTGCAAATAGTAACCAAACATGAGTTTATTAAGCAGAAAGCAGTTGAAAATAAAATTACAATAGAATTAAAAGTAACAAATGTAAAAGTACAAAACCTGGCATTAATGGAATAAGTGAGTTACGTCCTAATAACCGAAATCAATAAGCATGACGTCAAAGTACATAACTCAAGATACACAAACACTATCAGATATTGAATCACATTGAGATGCCGAGTCCACGTTCCTAAGCCCAAACTAAATAAATCTTTTTCTAAAAAGTTTAAGTTTAAGTTACTCATGCCATCTATGGCATGAGTAAAAGTTAATGTTCCCGAGTTTATTAGAGATTTCAATTTTCAATGTTGAGAAACGATGCATATTTTGATTGCTGTATTACTTTAGTATTCTGCGTAAAACATTATATCTTCTGAAGTAATTGAAACTTGTTGTATTTGCTATTAATATTAAATAATACTCCTTTTATGCTATGAATAGGTAGGAAATCCTCTGGAGAATAAAATAAATTCAATTAAATGACATCATAATAAATAAATATAAATTGTCACTTCTGTAGCATTGCATAACACGTAGTGGAGTAATGAAATATTTATCCCATTACAGTAGCCGACCTGCGATAAAAGGTATACTTGGTCATACACAAAAAACATCCACGTAAATGAATATTTTCTTTTCATAAGAAACTCTCGTTTTAGAGTATAAGCCCCGTATCGCAAAAGACTTTTCAAACATACAAATCACGGACACAAAGTACTCCCAAACTCGGATTAACAAATTGTGGATCACACAAAGCGGTGTCCCGTGTGGGAATCGAAGCACGTAAACGGGGATTATGTACTTAATGTCATTTCGATAACTAATATTTATAGATATTTAACAATTTTGACCGACCTGTCAGTCCGGTGGTTAGTGACCCTGACTGCTAAACCGGAGGTCGTATACATACTGTACATAGCACACAGCGTCACAAAACACCAAGAGTACAAAAGGAAAGGTTCATACGTACTTCAAGACAACACTTGAGCTACACACACATAGACATTGTTCTCGGAGATGGAATCTCTGAACACGTTTGGGACAAAGTCGTCCGAGACGCTGATGTATATGTGTGCATTACTCAAGAGCGTTCGTATGAACCTCTTTTTCTGTATTTTTGATAATATTGTGACAGCGCTGTTCAAATGGGGACAGGTATGCAAAGCCGGCGGTCCGGGGCACGGCCGTGGCCGGGCTGACCTAAAACGGTTAGTTCAAGGTCTCACCCAGATGCACCTCCCTGTTGCAATGTATTGCTAATAACTATTATTGTTAGTTTGTTTATATATTGTTGTTGTGTATCATTTTTGTTAGTTGTGCTTTCTCTTGTTGCTATAAAGAGAACAAAGAGTTTGATTCGTTCATTCATGGATTCACATCACATGTAATAAATATTGGCTATTTCAAAACAGCTACCAGTTTTAATTGCCTTGTTTTTTTCTAAACGAATAAACAAAAAATAGGTATGTATCCCAGTTTTTTATTTTATTTTAAATGTTTTTAAAACCTTACAAGTATATTCTTTAATGGTATGAGTATTTTAAATTTACATTTTTAGCAAACCCAAATAAATTGCCCGTTGCAGGTAAATGACTTACCCAATGTGACATGTTTTTCTTAAATTAAAAATATTTGTAAGGTCAGTGGGTATATCAGAAATATGTTAGATCATTTAACATTTTAATAAGCAAAAAGGCCATTCTGACAACTGATGAATGTAGATCATCAGCAACCACAGACAGCTCACAACAAGCCCAATTATTTTCATAGTGCGCAGAATCCATTAAATACTGACTAAGGTTTATCCTCGACAAATAAAAGTGAAGCCTACTGCACCGTCCTTGCGCTACTGACCCAAAAACAAGAGTTCATGATCACTTCCCAGACGGGTTTGTTTTATGATTATGGAGATGTATGCATTTGATGCACAATTTAAAAAGTAAAAGAATTTACTTTAAGAAAAAATGGTCTGTATTTTTTTTTTAAAACTACCTCTTTTATTTTCTATTTAACATTGTATCTCAAAAGTATGCCACACGGAGGGAAAGAACCTTAAATCCATACTAATATTATAAATGTGAAAGTAACTCTGTCTGTCTGTCTGTCTGTCTGTCTGTCTGTTACGCTTTCACGCTCAAACAGCTAAACCGATTTAGATGAAATTTTGTATGGAGATAGTTTGAGTCCCGAGGAAGGACATAGGATAGTTTTTATCGCGATAACCGACATCCACGCGGGCGGAGCCGCGGGCGAAAGCTAGTATTGTATATGTAACACTTTACTGGAAGACTTCACATCTCAAATCAAACTGCATTCAAAGTTTTTTAAATTATCACCTGTCTGAGCCGCGAATCGAACCCGCCTAATGTAAAAACGCACCAGACGCTTTAAATTAGTGTCATCAAAACACAGGGTTTTTATGACACCAATCTAAAGCTCTATAGGGATAATTTGTTTCTAACTAACTAAGATCCTAAATAAAGGGAAGGATATGTAATTTTACATTTAATAATTATAATGTTTTGCTTCTATTTATAATGATTTCAACTTACGAACTGAACTTACACTTATTATTTTATACGGATTATTTTAAACATTCATCACGCAAATAGTGGGTATAGTAATAGTTATATTTTAGTTGTATAATACAACAAACTCCCTGCGCTACGCTACAATCTATGTCCACATACGTGCCCACGCGATACACACGACGGCGACACCTGGGGGCTTAGACAAAGTCACATGGTTTTTCTTCCATTTAAGATACTATGTTATTTAGAAAAAACCTCAATGATTAACCCTTTCGATTGGTTTCGTATAAATACAGCATGTTTTATATTTTGTGTCAGCGATGACACCACGGGTTGCAGATGTCTTGGATGGTGGTGCGAGTCAGCATGTAAATACCTGTCTGTGTGCGTCGGTTTTGTGTAGACAGTGTGTGCCAGGGTACCATACGCCTTAACCATTATTTTCACATTAAGAAATGCCAGCAATTTGTTTATCCCCATTATCATCGCTGACAAATAGAGAATATGACATTTGTGACCCTGAACAATTAGAAAGTGAGCTCACACATGCTCAGGAGGTACTTAGCGAAACGGATACAGAGGAAGTACACGACGTACGAAGAGGAAAGACTCCCGACCGGGGGTTGACAGGGCTCCAGCTTTTATACCGTACGTGAAAGGAGTGACGGTTAAAGTTGAAACAATACTGCAGAAATACTCCATTATGACTGTACATATGTTGTACATACTCCCTGTACAACATATATATATATATATATATATATATATGTTGTACAGGGAGGTTGCAGAAGAGGTTGTTAGTAATTGTAATTATGTTGACTGATTAAAATTTGTACTTAGACACAATTTTATGGATTCTTCGTGATGATGGCATTGTTTGGTGGTGTTGGTGATGTAGATAGTGATGGTAATGATGAAGATGAGGTACTTAATAATGATTATTTTACGTTTCAAAGCATTACGCATTAGCAAGGTAGCTAAGCACATACGTACTCCTAAGGATGTTATTCTTCTACAGACACCTGGCGTCTACAAAGTGGATTGCAGCTGTGGTAGTTCCTACATCGGACAAACCAAGCGCACAATAGCAGAAAGGGTTAAGAAACATATCGCAGCAATAGCGGAACACTTGCTGAATGCGGGATCCAATTACTGGATTGAACAACACAAACCACAGGTCCTCTCCACTGACCGGCACTATTACACCAAAATGGCGCAGGAAACGGTTGAAATAAAAAAAAACACGTCAATTTCAACCGAAAAGATGGTTATCGTTGGTCAACATCGTGGAATCCCGTGATTAGCAAGTGTATACACCGCCGAACTTTCATTACACGCCAATGTGCAGATGTCGTTAGTGTTGTATGTCAAAGTACCGACAGTTCCGTAACAGTGAGTGATATAAATCCAACGAGGGTAGTTTTCGAAACCCGCGCTTCAGGAAGGCGACGCTAAGCTGAACCAGTCTACCCGTGACCACGACCGCTGCAATACGGTCAAAACGTCGGTATTTAGACTTTAAATAAAATATTTACGCGATTATAAAGACCCGTAGCTTAATACATTCTATAAAGTGATCATCTCATTATTAAAATGTCAACTAACTCCAAAAATAATTATACAAAAAAAAAGAAAATATGCAAACTGGGAGGTATATTTTAGGTATCTGACAGAACCTTTTAATATTTTACATTTATTTTATTACACGATATTAATGAAAATATAGGTATACATAGAATGTATGATCACTTCATAAATATTATTAACAAATCAGCAGACTTACACATACCAACCACAAAACAATGTACAACTACTCAGTTTAAACCAAAGTTAGGTTAGTTAGGATTTTGTAAAAATATTTCAACTATTGCCTGTTTCCTAGACATTGAAAATGCTTACAATAATGTATCTGTATATGAGATGGTCAGTATATTCGATGAGCTACAGAAAAAACACCATATATATTGACAAATAGACAGATATTTAACCGTTAAGACTGAATGCAATGTGACAAAAATGTGTAGTTGGACAAATAGAAGGCTTGCACTAGGAGATCTTATCCCTCCTTTGATTTTTAATATTGTTACACATAAAATATTCCATTGTATTCAAAGCATTTGCATCGGTCTGTATGCTGTCGGTTTTGTTTTTTATTTATGTGATAAAAATATTCAAAAAGGTCAATTTCATATTCAAGTAGTTAGTAGTAGTAAAGTATCTATCATTGTATTTACAATGATAGATACTTTGAGTAATTTGAGTTTAAAGTTATCTCCTGTAAAGACTATATATACTGTTGCATCTACAAAAGACAATCGTGGTAAAAATTGAAAATCAGTTAATAACTGTATCTGATTGTATAAAATACTTGGGTATATGTCTAGATATGTCTCTCCTTTTGAGTAAACATATAAATGAAACGGTAGCTAAATCATCAAGATTTAAAAGTATTGTCAGGTCCTGGATGGGGTATACACCCAAAGCATTTGCGTTTTACCTACTTATCTTTAATCAGATCAAGGATAGATTTTGGTTCTTTCCTTTATTACAATAGTGCTGAAGACATATTTGTATAAGTTAGAGAAAATCCAGAAGAACCGATGTTTAAGGGTAATATGGAGAGTGAGATTTTGTTAGACCCATTACAATTAAGAAGACAATAGTACCTCGCTTACAAATTGTGTTTTAAGTCAGCATCATGGGATAATGTAACTACATCCTTATTTCAGAACTTAGTACTTATAAAAATAATAATTTTTGGATTAGGAATAAGAAACCTTTACTTGTTACACTTTTAATAAAATACAAGGTGATGATATTCATACAACATACCCACTACAAATGTTTGTTTTAGGAATGTGGATCTTGAATATTAATTTAGAATCTGTTATTAGGTTACATATAGATTACATGACAGTACAAAAAAGGAATATGAAATTAATTCATTCATTCATCAAAATTAATCATATTGAAAGGTTCTTTGGTCTTCTAGTTGATCATATTGACGGCATCTTTGATATAATAGCCTTACGATTTCAAGTTTTCAACTATCCAAGCAGGTGTGCATGTAAAATACAGATTACACTTGCTTATTATAAGAATGCCAAATACAGTTATTTATAAGTAATATCTTGGAAAATTCCCTGTAGGACTCACCATTACTTGCGTTAATTTTCACGCTATTTCCGGGCCTCATTTTGATTAAAAAGGACTCACCAGAAACACTTGCTAACAAGAAATCGTAGAATTTCTGGTATTTTTTTATAGAGTTACAATATTCTCCTGGACTTTATTTAGCGGTTGCTGAAGTTTTGATATTTGACCTTTTGACCTTTCAAGTCATTAACGAGGACTTCCAACTGCTTGCGTTGTGACTGTTCGTCCGTTAAGCGTTTGTATTACAAACGTTCCGTTCCGGTTTTGATAGATACCGAAGTCATGTTTAAAAGATAATTACACTTTATTACTTAATGTTTACACATAATTAGTCATAATAATTCACGTTACACTGCACAATATTAATAACTAGGCTATCGCGGCGGCCGACGAAGGATACTCACGACGGAGTTATTTGCTGCGCCAGCGCTTAGCTCGAGAAAAACTAGAGTAACGCAAACGCGAGTGATTTCTGCGAGAGCTGAACGTTAGCAGAAGTTAATGAAAGTGGAAAACGTTTGATGTTGCAATGGGTTCCATCACACATAGGCACACGGGGAAACAAAAAGGTTGATAGCTTGGCTAAATTACCAGCTCCACAAGTAGAAGAAGTACATATTTCTCCATAATATAAAGAGTTGCTGTCTAAATATAGGCAGATGACTTATGATAACTGGACGAAACATTTTGAACAAACCTCTAGGGAGAAAGGGATATGGTACAGAGTCCTCCAACACTAACCCCCTCGTGTACCATGGTTTGTCAATTATAGTTTGACCCGACAGTACATAATTTTGCCACACAGACTTCGTTCTAGACACTATCCATCTGGGAAGTTTGTAAATTTAAAGGGAAAAGCTGAATCACCAAATTGTGAATCATGTGGTGTTATAGAGAATGTCCAACATCTATTGATAGATTGTGTCCGAAATCAACAGAAGAGGAGAGTTTTTATGAAGCTTTTTAATGTTAATAAACTAGATGTAGGAATTTTTTTTTTTTTTTTAAAGGTAACTAGCAATGTTGAACCAACAACACAAATAGCAAGAGAATTAGGTAATTTAGGGTTCCATATTGCCTCGCATAATTTTTATATTATAATTTGACTTAGCAGAGGACTAAGAAGAGTTACGCTTAATATTATTTCGCGTAAATATTTTCACATATTTTTATTAAACTTAACTACTATTCGCATAATGGTTGAAAATCATATTGTTCTACTGGCATAATAATTCGCATAATAAACTCCTAACTTTTATAATATACTTATATCATTAACATTATTACATATTGCTACAGTGATCTACGTAGGCGCCGTAAGTTGCGGTACCTGGTAAATATTTTTATTATTCTGAGTGAGGGTAACAAACAAGGGTGATTGATAACAAACTGTTCTCAGGTCTCGTGTCATTTTTTATTTGGTAGTGGGAAAGGTATTTGTTTAGTATTTTTTAACGTTATTATGAAAAATAAACTGCATATTTTTGCCACAACTAGAGGAGAAATCAAAGTAATTAAGGTGGATGGACCCTATAAGGCCATGCTCGTTCTAGGGCTAAGTATTAAAAATTCGTAGCTATGGCCATGTGTTGATAAATTCCTCCTACTCACACTAAAACCCATCGAACTTAAGGACACAGACGCGGCGGTAAGTTGTCTATTTTGTCAGTGCGGTGTCTCGTTTCGTTGACTTCTGTCATCGTCGTTAAAATTGTAATTCGTGTTCATAGAAAACGAAACTGTTTAATAAAAGTTAAATAACCCTTTAATTTTATTTATTTTTTACTCTGGATCAATGTTTTATGGTTATTCTATAGTACTAAAAAAAAATATATTAATTTACCTATATACTTTTCTAGGAACAGTACCGATATTTTTATTGATTTTAGTTAAAATATCGGTAGTGTTCCTAGAAAAGTCAATGCGCTTTGTAAAACGGTCATTCTTGGGGACTGGGATCAGCCCTTAAGATTATATATTATGTCAAGTTTCACAGAGCGCAGGTACCTACAAAAACGCGTGGACAAGTATAACGTGAACCGCATGTTTCAAAGGGACCAAAGGTGGGTGTATAGAGACTGGCAGCGAAGAGACCAAGGTGTGGGGGACGGGCATTCACCGAATGCAGAAGCGACAACTTTGTTTTGGCGCAACATTTGGTCGGTGCCAGTCATACACACAAAGGGAGAATAAATGCGTGACGTTGAACAAGCGTGCAAAGTTATTCCAGAAATAGAAGATATCTTCATTAATAGCACAGCCGTAGCCAGTGCAGTCCGTCCTTTCTCTAATTGAAAATCTTCAGGCCCAGACGGACTGCGCAACTTTTGGCTAAAATGGCTAAGCAGTTCGCACGCTTGTTTGGCATCATAATTCCAGTTCGCCCTAGAATCTGCGTCGCGCCCAGCCTTTATGACTAAGGGAGTGACCCACCTGCTCTATAAGACCGGTAGTACCTCGGACCCTAGTAATTATAGACCGATAACTTGTTTACCATCGATCTAGAAACTTCATACATCCATACTGAGAGCTAAAATAAACAAACATATACACACAAACTCCATCGTGTGTACTTCTCAGAATAGAAGTGGAGCCCGGGGTACTATGGAGCTCCTCCTCATTGATACGACTATTAGCCAGCAGGTTCGCCGCAACCGAAAGAATCTATATCATCTAATACGAGGAATCCGGCTTAGCTTAATAGGCTTGTTCTGGATACGCAGCCTAAAACAACTCTATACCAAAAAAATTGCTATGCTATGTGTGTAACTATCTATAATAAAATACCTGATGATATTAAACTACTGCCACAACATAAATTCAAAAAATGTTTGAAAAACTGGTTGATCGAAAAGACTTATTATAACATTGGTGAATTGAAAAAATAATAATCGCACATATTGATAAAACTTATTTGTATGCTTTTATATTTCATAATGTAACTATCGTTTAATTAATGGTGTCAGATTTTCTATTAAGTATAATTATGGTATGATCCTAGTATGTGTATGATCTTTTTTGAATTTTAAAATTACAAGTCGAACAAACTTTCACATGCCGCTTATGGCAAAATAGAAGGACCATAAATGTACCTGACCATCCTGCTATATACTCTATTTTGTGTGAATTAAATAATTTCATTTCATTTCATCTATCGGCATGTTGGATAGATTATAAGAAGTCGTATGACTCCGTGCCACATACATGGCACATCTGAGGGTGCTGGAGTTGTATAAAGTTAATACAACTCTACGTACCTACTTGAAGTCGTGTATGGGGGAATGGAATACGCTTTTTACCTATCCAGGGTACCGAGGGACCCAAGAAAGTGGCGACGTACCTATAAGGATTGAGCGGGGTATATTCCAGGGTGATATTCTGAGTCCCCTTTGGTTCTGCCTAGCACTGAACGGACTTAGTATCTTACTAGAAGGTTCAGGGCTAGCTTGCAGGTTGCGACGTGGTGGCCAGGTTATATCTCACTTGCTTTATATGGATGACTTGAAGCTCTTTGCTCCCACCAGCTCACAGCTAATAGCGTTACTGAAGGTGACTGAAACCTTTAGTAATTCTATTAGAATGGAGTTTGGTGTGAATAAATGTGCAGTCGTTCATATAAAGCGAGGGCGGATAGTGGAATCCGAAGGAACTCAACTCTCGGATTCCATTCACCTAAGATCACTACTCACAAATGAGACCTATAAGTACTTGGGTATGTCGCAGGCGCTGCGCATAAATGAGGTTGACATGAAACAGCTGCTGCAGGAACGTTTCCTTGGCTGCCTGAAAAAAGTGCTTAATAGCCTTTTGTCAGGTGGCAACAAGATCCGGGCCTGCAACAGCTAGTCATGCGACTCCTTCTGAACACGGCTCGCATAGTGAGGAGGTTCCTTTCTTTGGAACCGTAACCACCGGTAGCTTGGTCCCTGTACCCGATGTCGATGGGACACTATTTTTATATTTTTAAATATATTTAATTTTTGTTAGCTATATTTAAAAATGTAATTTATATGTATTTAGTTATAATAAAGAAAATAATAATAATATCTTGGGACAACTCACACAACGTCATCTGATCCCAAACTAAGCAGAGCTTGTGCTATGGAAACCAGACAACTGATACACATACTTATATATTTCTAAATACATACATATTATAGACAAATAACACCCAGACACAGAATAAACTATCGTGCTCATCACACAAAGTTTTATCTATAATAGATTTGCACATTTTGTAGGTAGACAGCATGCAGAATTTAATTTTTTCGCAACAAAAAATACACAAGAAATAAAATTAAAATCTTGAAAATGTTTGATTGGCGTTGGGAATCCAGGCACTAAACCAACAGATTTGTTTGATTGCAGGAGCACACTCGTTTCGCCCAAGCTGTCCGCTACAGCCCTGATGGTAGCCTGTTCGCGTCAGCTGGCTTCGACGGCAAGATATTTTTGTTCGATGGCGCTACTTCTGAACTCAAAGGAGAGGTATGTTATCAATTACAATTTTAAACTGCATTGAAATATTTTTTAGGTATTTCTGCCCAATTACGTTATCTACACAATCATTGCATTAGAAAGAAAATTTTGAAGGTCAGGAGGCCAATTCACGTATTTGAAGCAGTTAAGTTGCAGTTAAGTTTCGATTAAAATGGCCATTTTCGTATTCTTGTAACTTAGGGATCGATCTTAAAACGCTTGCGCACCGTACTAGAATGTCGTTATTGCGCTCTCGAGACGCATACTTGACTGCAACTGCACTGCTTTAAATATTTGAATTGACTCCCAGACTAAGGAATTGAATTTGAGGTTTTCGATCGAATATTCAACTAATTTATTAAATCATAATTCATTTCAGATAGCTCTATTTTAAGCTCTATTCTAAATGGCTGGTTCTATATTTTTTTTGTGTATTAATGCACTATAACGTCTTAAGCTTATATCGTCAAACCATTTACTTTAGTATTAGTTTTGATGATAACAAATATTAATTTTCAGAGCACTTCATCATTTAAACCTTTTGCCAGATTAGCTTAAAATAATTTAATTTTATTTATTTACTTCAATTACAATTCATTACCCAGTATTTGAGTATTCAAATACTAGGTAATGAATTGTAATTGAAGAAGAAATTGAATTGAAGTAGTCTGTATACACTACTTAATACTATACCCCATTACACCGCCAATCAAAAAGGAAAAATACACTATCAAACAAAGTCGCCTAGAAAACATAATCAAAAACAAATTACAATATTAATTTAAGACTAGCTTTTTACAAGCGGGTAATAATTTAAATTTAAATAATGATTACTTATCTCGTTCTTTTTTAATTTAGTTATTAATATTACAAATTATTTTGTAAATTATGTAATTATTTGATGTTAGATATTTACATTTACTTGTAATGCATGTCAGTATTACAAAGTAAATATTATAATTATCAACTTAACTGTTTATATTTTTATGACAACATACAATTACACTTCTTGATTGTTATACCTTAGGTAGGTATAACAATCAATCTCAATCCATAGCACAAGCTCTGCTTAGTTTGGGATCAGATGACGTTGTGTGAGTTGTCCCAAGATATTATTATTATTTTCTTTATTATAACTAAATACATATAAATTACATTTTTAAATATAGCTAACAAAAATTAAATATATTTAAAAATATAAAAATAGTGTCCCATCGACATCGGGTACAGGGACCAAGCTACCGGTGGTTACGGTTCCAAAGAAAGGAACCTCCTCACTATGCGAGCCGTGTTCAGAAGGAGTCGCATGACTAGCTGTTGCAGGCCCGGATCTTGTTGCCACCTGACAAAAGGCTATTAAGCACTTTTTTCAGGCAGCCAAGGAAACGTTCCTGCAGCAGCTGTTTCATGTCAACCTCATTTATGCGCAGCGCCTGCGACATACCCAAGTACTTATAGGTCTCATTTGTGAGTAGTGATCTTAGGTGAATGGAATCCGAGAGTTGAGTTCCTTCGGATTCCACTATCCGCCCTCGCTTTATATGAACGACTGCACATTTATTCACACCAAACTCCATTCTAATAGAATTACTAAAGGTTTCAGTCACCTTCAGTAACGCTATTAGCTGTGAGCTGGTGGGAGCAAAGAGCTTCAAGTCATCCATATAAAGCAAGTGAGATATAACCTGGCCACCACGTCGCAACCTGCAAGCTAGCCCTGAACCTTCTAGTAAGATACTAAGTCCGTTCAGTGCTAGGCAGAACCAAAGGGGACTCAGAATATCACCCTGGAATATACCCCGCTCAATCCTTATAGGTACGTCGCCACTTTCTTGGGTCCCTCGGTACCCTGGATAGGTAAAAAGCGTATTCCATTCCCCCATACACGACTTCAAGTAGGTACGTAGAGTTGTATTAACTTTATACAACTCCAGCACCCTCAGATGTGCCATGTATGTGGCACGGAGTCATACGACTTCTTATAATCTATCCAACATGCCGATAGATGAAATGAAATGAAATTATTTAATTCACACAAAATAGAGTATATAGCAGGATGGTCAGGTACATTTATGGTCCTTCTATTTTGCCATAAGCGGCATGTGAAAGTTTGTTCGACTTGTAATTTTAAAATTCAAAAAAGATCATACACATACTAGGATCATACCATAATTATACTTAATAGAAAATCTGACACCATTAATTAAACGATAGTTACATTATGAAATATAAAAGCATACAAATAAGTTTTATCAATATGTGCGATTATTATTTTTTCAATTCACCAATGTTATAATAAGTCTTTTCGATCAACCAGTTTTTCAAACATTTTTTGAATTTATGTTGTGGCAGTAGTTTAATATCATCAGGTATTTTATTATAGATAGTTACACACATAGCATAGCAATTTTTTTGGTATAGAGTTGTTTTAGGCTGCGTATCCAGAACAAGCCTATTAAGCTAAGCCGGATTCCTCGTATTAGATGATATAGATTCTTTCGGTTGCGGCGAACCTGCTGGCTAATAGTCGTATCAATGAGGAGGAGCTCCATAGTACCCCGGGCTCCACTTCTATTCTGAGAAGTACACACGATGGAGTTTGTGTGTATATGTTTGTTTATTTTAGCTCTCAGTATGGATGTATGAAGTTTCTAGATCGATGGTAAACAAGTTATCGGTCTATAATTACTAGGGTCCGAGGTACTACCGGTCTTATAGAGCAGGTGGGTCACTCCCTTAGTCATAAAGGCTGGGCGCGACGCAGATTCTAGGGCGAACTGGAATTATGATGCCAAACAAGCGTGCGAACTGCTTAGCCATTTTAGCCAAAAGTTGCGCAGTCCGTCTGGGCCTGAAGATTTTCAATTAGAGAAAGGACGGACTGCACTGGCTACGGCTGTGCTATTAATGAAGATATCTTCTATTTCTGGAATAACTTTGCACGCTTGTTCAACGTCACGCATTTATTCTCCCTTTGTGTGTATGACTGGCACCGACCAAATGTTGCGCCAAAACAAAGTTGTCGCTTCTGCATTCGGTGAATGCCCGTCCCCCACACCTTGGTCTCTTCGCTGCCAGTCTCTATACACCCACCTTTGGTCCCTTTGAAACATGCGGTTCACGTTATACTTGTCCACGCGTTTTTGTAGGTACCTGCGCTCTGTGAAACTTGACATAATATATAATCTTAAGGGCTGATCCCAGTCCCCAAGAATGACCGTTTTACAAAGCGCATTGACTTTTCTAGGAACACTACCGATATTTTAACTAAAATCAATAAAAATATCGGTACTGTTCCTAGAAAAGTATATAGGTAAATTAATATATTTTTTTTTAGTACTATAGAATAACCATAAAACATTGATCCAGAGTAAAAAATAAATAAAATTAAAGGGTTATTTAACTTTTATTAAACAGTTTCGTTTTCTATGAACACGAATTACAATTTTAACGACGATGACAGAAGTCAACGAAACGAGACACCGCACTGACAAAATAGACAACTTACCGCCGCGTCTGTGTCCTTAAGTTCGATGGGTTTTAGTGTGAGTAGGAGGAATTTATCAACACATGGCCATAGCTACGAATTTTTAATACTTAGCCCTAGAACGAGCATGGCCTTATAGGGTCCATCCACCTTAATTACTTTGATTTCTCCTCTAGTTGTGGCAAAAATATGCAGTTTATTTTTCATAATAACGTTAAAAAATACTAAACAAATACCTTTCCCACTACCAAATAAAAAATGACACGAGACCTGAGAACAGTTTGTTATCAATCACCCTTGTTTGTTACCCTCACTCAGAATAATAAAAATATTTACCAGGTACCGCAACTTACGGCGCCTACGTAGATCACTGTAGCAATATGTAATAATGTTAATGATATAAGTATATTATAAAAGTTAGGAGTTTATTATGCGAATTATTATGCCAGTAGAACAATATGATTTTCAACCATTATGCGAATAGTAGTTAAGTTTAATAAAAATATGTGAAAATATTTACGCGAAATAATATTAAGCGTAACTCTTCTTAGTCCTCTGCTAAGTCAAATTATAATATAAAAATTATGCGAGGCAATATGGAACCCTAAATTACCTAATTCTCTTGCTATTTCTGTTGTTGGTTCAATTAATATACTTAACCAAATTCCTACATCTAGTTTATTAACATTAAAAAGCTTCATAAAAACTCTCCTCTTCTGTTGATTTCGGACACAATCTATCAATAGATGTTGGACATCCTCTATAACACCACATGATTCACAATTTGGTGATTCAGCTTTTCTCTATAAATTTACAAACTTCCTAGATGGATAGTCTCTAGAACGATGTCTGTGTGGCAAAATTATGTACTGTCGGGTCAAACTTTAATTGACAAACCATGGTACACATAGGGGAGAGGGGGTTAGTGTTGGAGGACTCTGTACCATATCCCTTTCTCCCTAGAGGTTTGTTCAAAATGTTTCGTCCAGTTATCATAAGTCATCTGCCTATATTTAGACAACAACTCTTTATATTATGGAGAAATATGTACTTCTTCTACTTGTGTAGCTGTTAATTTAGCCAAGCTATCAACCTTTTTGTTTCCGCCGATCAAAAATTTTCAAGTTTTTACACTGTTTTTTTTGTTCCTAGTATGCGAAAGTAATATTTTCCTTTTAATAGTTACACCAAATTCGCTATGCTACTTTAGCATACCGTGTTTGGCAACTTATTTCAGGACAAAAAAATGCGATCTCCAATCGGAATTTAGGAACGGATCTAAATCTTGTGAAATTCAAATACTATAATATTTATCATCAGAGTATTCCAGACCCTACATCCTAGGATCATCTGTAGAAGTTCGGTGACAATGCAATATTATGATAAAAAAAATCTGATCAGCACAATTTTTATCATAATATTGCATTGTCACCGAACTTATACAACTATATTATTGGTATAGCGCAAACCTGAAAGTAGTTTGCTCAGAATCAGTAACACAATCCATAGATTTTTGGACCATGTTATATTTTTCAATTAATTACTTAATCAATCATTATTTAATTCAATAATCATTCTAACAGGTCAAACCCTTAGTTAGTTAGTTAGTTAGGTCAAACCCTGTTCACAATATACATATGTCCCTGTGAAATGTAATCATCATTTACTTTTCAATAATAATCATGGACTACGTACTGCGAGCACGATAGCGCTAAGAACACAAGGCAACTTGAACAGCCTATAAATCTGCTAGTTTTCAATATATTCACTTTCTTTTTTATTATATGAATTCTTGAAGTAAAAATTTTGTTGGAATGTCCGAGCTTTGCACTATATCAAAAATTACCTTTTATAAGCGCAATCGGATAGCAGGAAGTGGTCACAAAATGATTTGCCAATGTCTTCATTTTGGCGACAAGTTACATACGAACATAGCGAGTTAATATAAAGCTTTTAATAATGAGCTATTACTGTCCGAAGAACATAATCTATTCACAACGTATCATAGAAGTTCGAATAATTGTTACTTTTAGGGTTCCGTACCTCAAAAGGAACAACCGGAACCGTTATATGATCACTCTGTTGCCGTTCGTCCGTCTATCTTGGGAACGCGTAGAGGTATCGAGTTGAAATTATAGCCATAAATTTACTTAGGTCTACAGTCCCTTGACGCAATAAAAATATCAAATTTCTAAGTTAACGTAAAAAAATATATGGCCGTTTATGCCGCAAAAAAACGTACATCTCAAGGGAATCAAAATTTGTACGGAACCCTCGGTGGGCTAGTCCACCTCGCACTGGTCCGGTTTTTTTGTTATACAAGTATCCCTAATTGCTCCATTACTTTAGTGAAAAGTGACAGGGGATTGATATATCTAAATAAAACTTGTTTAAAACTCATCACTCACTTGTTACTCATCGATTCAAATCGTCTCATATAATACCAAATGGTTTTTTTTTTTTATCTAATGATTTCGTTTCGATTGTCGTATTTTCAAGAAGACAGTGTGATAGATGTTGTTTTTCAAGTATAAAACAGCACACGCAATCAACAAAAATATCCCATAGGTATGTTAGTTAAACCTTTCTTTGGAGCAGATAGGCAGATTTTTTATAGCATTTGTGGGCAAGATAATTATAAAAACCACAATAGAACGTATAACTGAGAGCTGTCGCGAAAAAGATTCAGCATTTTTAATAAAAAAAAAATCATAAATTTCTACACTGTCCATTCAGTATTATTTCTTAGGAACGTCTTCGAAGCTTGAAAAGCATTATTAAAAACTAATCCGTCTGAGCCGATATGTCCTATTAATGTCCGTTTCCTCACAATAGTGCTGTGTGAAATGGAATCACCCACAATCAAGTGATGGAGTGCCTCAAGGAGCTATTCCAGGTCGTCCATTGAACTTCATTTTTAAATTTCTCGTCGTCATTTTAAAAATATTTGATGTCTACATTTGAGAAAACTTTTTACAATCAAACCCCATAAATGAAAAACAAGACTATGTTGACTTTAATTTTGCATTATTAAATATATTATAATACATATACGCATATAAGATAAGGGGAAGGTTTAAGATATATTTAAATAAAAATCAAACGATTTTCGTTAGTCCGCTAACAATCAAAAAAGCTTATACGATTTGTTTTTTTTTTTTATTTTGTTCTCTTTAATTAGGGGGTGATATAAAAAGAAAACCCAACAGGACAGAAGAAAAAATCCAAATGATTAATTATTTTGTAGAGGCATAAAATTTTAGATTGTACGAAGTTCACCGGGTCAGCTAGTTATACATTATGTAGATATCATCAAAACGTATTTAATTTACTTTACAAGAAATAAAAACAATAGCTAGACAAGAACTTCTGCGTTCATTAATAGTTTTTTAAGAGCATAAAGCTACTGACTTGGAATTGTTATAAATTTAGACAAAAAGCTAAATTAGTAATGAGACGTTTAAAACTATTTGTCTCAAGGTCAATGTCGTTAACAGGAAAATGTATTAAAAGGAAAGCATAAAATAATTAAAAAAACGATTTCCAAATGTAATAAAATATTAATATCCCCCCTCAACCGTAATGATAGTATTTTTACTTAGCGAATGTATTGTCTTTTTCTAATCTGTTTTAAAAACAGAATGGTAAACAAAAACAAAGAAAAAAAATGTGTGGCACTCGGGGACTGCCGCGGTAAAGCTATTTTATCTATTTTATAGCATTTATTATCAACTAAAAAAAACAAAAATAAAATATATTTATTTTTTATTTGCACTAGTTAATTTTTTTTCTTTTATTAATTTTTTAGCTTGGTACAGTCATACCATATACATATACGTTAAGCGAACGCTCGGCCGAGCTACATGGTACAAGGAGTGGGTGTTAGGTTTTATTTTCGTTACGGAATTTTTTGATTCGGTCGCCGTGCTCATAGCCCGCGATAAAAGCTATGCAATAGCTTAATTATTAATGTTAAAATTATTTAATTATCATATTAAGAATATAAATTTTCCAAAACAAAACCGTAAAAATTGTGTTCGTCTGTTCGTAGGCGACTCTCGTGAATGAACATCATTCACATTCTTTGCTGATTCGCCAAATTGTAATATTTGGCAAAGACAATATATTTTTTGTCATCAATTTGTTTAGCTTTGTCTTTTTAAGCTCGTATTATTCTATTTCCCATAGAATAAAAATATAAACTAGTTCCATATACATCAATATTTTATTAAACTAATAATAATTTGTTAATTATAATACCTTTTTTAACTTTTTGCATCTGATGTTCAAGGTTACCTACATAGAATATTAAATAAATGTACATAAAAATTTAACGGTACAAAACTGAAATATAGTCATATGGGAAAGAATAAAAATGTGCAATCTAGAAAGCCAGACATCGGAATACAAAGACAAGTAATTATCTTGTATTAAGAGTTGAATTGTAAAGACTATAAAGTTTTAACTACTTATAATATTCCCTAAATTCTGGGTATGAAAATAAATCCAAGTTTTATTGTGTTTTAAGCGGATTTTGTCTGTCTGATTAAAAGGTTAATATTTTATTTCTTCTGTACAACAACACTTGCTCTATCGAATAAATTGGTGTATGCAATCGCCTGGTGGATTACTAAAGCAATGTAACGACAAACTTTATCATTTTAAAGTTGATCAGGCGCTGTGACGTGGTTTTCATGCTTTTAAATTCAATATCTATGTTATTTTAATGCTTACTCATAATAATATAATATGTAATTTAGTATAACATAATCAAAGACGGTTTCACCATTCATAAGTACAAAACATACTATCTTCTAATAATTAAATTATTACTTACTACGTTACTACGTGTGTACCTGAACACAGACGCCCTTTTGAGGGTATTCCGTATTAGTCTTAACTAGCCATCTATGTTCCGTGCTAGTGTGTGCCAGTCACTTTTTTAATAAAGTTTCTAGCAATGTGCAATGTTTTGAAGTAGTAGTTATAAATATTGCTATTTGAATCTACAACGACCTTATGCGAGCCGTCGATAGAACTTATACATACCACAGTTCGTGGCTTAGTAACTTACGTTAACTTTCGTAGTCAAAGTCAAAGTCGGTTACAGAATGCAACGCTTATGAACGTCAGACAAAATTTAGAATTCAATACTTCTACATTTAATGCCAACTTAGCTAGAGTAACGCCGTGAAAAAAAAACTTGGCAATAAAAAATCATGGCCACTTTTTCAAAATGCCGAATATTAAAATACATTTTGTATAAACACAGTTAGGTGCTGCAACCTGTACCATATCCATGTAAATTACTACACTCGCGAGCAAAAGTATGGAATCACTTGATTGAATTTGATTCCGCGCGATCTTGAGTACTTAATAACTAAATAATAATAATAAAAATGATATCATTTTAAAGGTTAAAATGTAGTCTTAAAATTGATACCAAATTCATTCAAATCGCTTCATTATTTGTGGAGCTATCTTGGATTAAGTGAAGGAGGTAGGAATAGGCAAGGATAATGGAAAAATAATGAATGAAGAAAACAACAAAAATTAATTAATAAAAGTTTAATTTCGCTTAAAAACTTAATGTCAATACTTAGTGTTCCCCCCCCTCGCCCTAATGACAGCTCGGAGACGGTTCTTCATGGACTTGATGAACTTCTGTATGGTATCTTGTGGGATACCTTCCCACTCTTCAATCAAAGCCGTTTTGAGCTCATGTGTGTTTGAAGGAGTAGGATTTCTGGATCGAACCCTCCTCTTTAGTTCATCCCACACGTGCTCTATTGGATTCATGTCCGGGCTAAGCGCTGGCCAGTCCAATGTGGCGATACCGACTTCCTCTAGGTATTCGGTTGTGGCACGAGAAGTGTGACAACGAGCGTTATCGTGCATGAGGACGAAGTCATCACCGATATATCCCGCATAGGGAACGACATGTTCCAGCAGAATATCGGTAATGTACCGGTCTGAAGTTAGACCGCCTCCTCGTCCCCCGCCAGGCACGAAAACAAGCTCCGTTTTACCGTCGAAAGAAATGCCGGCCCACATCATACAAGAACCGCCTCCATAAGCCACTGTCTCAGCGAAACAGCACTGCGCAAATCGCTCCCCAGGCCTCCTGTAGACCCGACCTCTTCGATCGTTGCCGTGCAAACACATTCTGGACTCGTCCGAGAACAGTACACGGCTCCATTCCTCAACCTCCCAATCAAGGTGGGAACGAGCGAATCGAAGGCGGGCTTGTCGATGAGCTGCCGTCAGTTTAGGGCCTGTGGCAGGCCTTCTTGGGGTTAAATTAGCTTGCTTGAGTCTCCGACGAACTGTCCACTCGCTAACAGCGACCCCGCGAACATTTCGGAGCTCCTGTTGGACGTCAACACCAGTCAAATGCCGATTTCGGAGAGAAGTTGACACGATAAAGCGGTCATCCCTCTCCGATGTGCACCGGCGTCGTCCAGATCTTGGTCTCGGGACAAAGCCACCAGTCTCCAGAAAGCGTTTGTAGACTTTCGAAACACAAGACTGACTTATGTGGAGCTGACGTCCGACAGCCCGCTGGCTAAGCCCTTCTTGCAATAGGGCGACGATTTGGGCGGCTTCTGTAGGTGTTGTATCCATTGTCTTCGAAGTTCAAGGGTCCAAAGTTGCGGAGATGTGTACCGGTCAACGTGTGAAAGCTAACTGATAAAAAAAACCGATAACACGTGCTTTTATAGGGGATGAAGGGCGCGCAACTCGCGACGGGTCAAACAATTGAAACGTATCTTTTTTCGTACTTCTTCACGTAGCCCGGGATAACTTCTTAAGTACTGGCGTTATTTGAATGATTTTGGTATCAATTTAAAGTTAATTAATGAACCTTTAAAATGGCATCATTTTTATTATTATTATTTAGTTATTAAGTACTCAAGATCGCGCGGAATCAAATTCAAGCAAGTGATTCCATACTTTTGCTCGCGAGTGTAGTTTCTCATTTAGATTTATTTGTTACCCTTTCTTTTCTTTGCCAGATTTTATTACCGCTGAATGTTGAGACAAGCTGGTCGCCAACCTGATGGTTAGCGCCACTCAAATCCTTGTTTTACAAAGATCGAAGCAACACTGCTTCGCGCTCCTCGTTCTTGGGACAACTCACACAACGCTTTCTGATCCCAAACTACACAGAGCTTGACTATGCAGTTTGGAATCAGTATCAGTATGTAAACATACTTATATATTTATAAACGTACGTACCATCAAAAATATACCATCTTGTTCATCACACAAAGTTTTATCCTGGGTGGGGATCGAACCCACGATCTCTGGTTTACCTGTCAGGGTCACTAACCACTAGACCAACAGGAAGTCTCATTTGCCTAGTTACTACACTTGCTACAGTGTCGTGAATTACGTATTAAAGTTTCCCTTTCCTTCCCATTTCTCCTTATACTTCACCTAAACTATCTTTTTTATCAAATAAGTATTATATATAAATCGATACCTCCCACGTAAGTTGGGGCACAGATATAATACTATACTAGTAGTTGGGGTATGCGGTATATTATTTTATTTCATTTATATGTGTTCTAAGAACAGAAATAAATAATACAATAGACAAATTAATCAATTGGCTTGATAAGATTAATTTAGATCTGTGTTTATATTTCTTTATAAATCCTACAAAAATAAATACAACTTCGCAAACCAATATAAAAACTGCTGTAATATCATATCAAGCTTATGTTGAATCGTTGTTGCGATATGTACTTATTATGTGGGGCAGAACAGTGTAGGGTTTCATTGCACAGAAAAACTGTATTAGAGCTATATCCGGGCTTAAACCTGGCGAATCATGTCAACTGATTTATAAAAGGCTTGGCTTTTTACCACTTCCTTGCTTATATGAAGTGTATATGTTTCTAAGAAAACATAAGAATCTCTTTAAAACTATCAACGAAAACGTGCCACAAAATAGCCGAGACCAACAGAGACTTGTGTTAAACGATGTTCCTAAAAGCACCAAATATAATATTATTTTTTTTAGCTATCTGCATGTGTAAGAGTATTTATTAAGTTACTAACTAATTTAAAAATAGTGAACCCGAGGCAATTCAAAATCAAATTATACGAATTGATTAACAAAAATATTTTTCATAGTATTATTGTCGGTAAGAAGCACCCAACTTTTTATGATTTGCATGCTGTGTATAAAGATAAGCTAAGACATGTATGCATTTTACTAATTGTACCATCGTTTTATAACTAACATGTGACGTGTTGTAAAAACAAATTCTCGTAAACTACATAAAAATGAATAGGTAAATATACCAATATTAATGAAAATAACTCAAATAATGATGATTTTATTTCAATTTATACCTTTAAAGTGCTCTACTCTACAATTGGGATTATTGTATACAACAACTTACGTGCGAGGTATCAAAATGTTTTTATATTTTGATACTTAAATAATTTGAAATAGCGACATGGAACTTCCAATAAAACTTCGATATTATTTTTTACAATCATTTTATTTACTTTACATACATAGTGACTGCATGTTAGGTTATTATTATTCAATATCAATTTATCTAAGCTGTAACTGCAAAAACAACTAGATTTACCATCACGGCTAAAACACACAGATCGTAATAATTTAGTTGGTTAGAACATTATCTGTATAAATACAATTATGAAAGTATAAACAACAGACCACAGTTTTTATATAATTAATAATACTGATAGACATGTTAAAATTTATAGACTACTCATTTGGGCCACAAAATACCGGCAGTACAGAAGGTAAACTTTGTAAGAATTTACGGATACGGCATCTCGGACCAGTTCGAACTACTTAGTTCCGAACGTGTTCCCAAATTCCGTTTGTCACATGTTTCTTTGTTCGTTGCTCGAACAAAGTACGTATAACACTCACCATCTGTATCTACTGTCAATGTTTTGTGCTGCAGGCTAATTAATCTCCTTTTATTATTATTTTAATTAATTATTGCATTTTTTTTAAATATTGTTTTGTTTAATTTTTCTCCAGTGCAGTGATCTGTTATTTATAAATAACCTAAAGATGTGAAATACGAATGAAACTAATATTTTAAATGCTACATACTAACATGTAAATTATTATAGGTTTAAAGTGTATTACATACATTAAATTTTATAATAAGTTATATGTTGGTTTACATTTATAAATATTAATGACATTAATAATATGCAATAATCATGTGCATGATGTAGGTCCTAATAACAAGAATGGTCTTTAAGAAATCATTGTAAGTAAAAAAAAATACTTTGCTAATTATTTAAAACATTTAGATCTAATTCTAAAATAAGCATCTGGACTACTTATATAATAAAATAATTTAATTTAAATTGACGACTTAAATTCTACAAAAATTAGTCTACCGTGAATAAAAATAACTGTAATATAACAATTCGTTAATTTAAAAATAAATAATATATTTCACTATCAAATAACAGAACAACATTTTATCATAATTAAAAAAATAAATGAAATGCTAATTATTTACTATTTTAAAAATTGTTATTTCTTATTCTTATTTATATTGTTAACACACATTAGAAAACGATGTATTTTTATTATTAAATATTTTATTACAAAATATTAAATTTGTGAAATTATACAAATCTCTACCGTCAAAGTCGTGAATGTTTATTGGTTAGAAGGACAACGTAATATGTCACGTAGGAGATATACTAAGAAAGCCTCTACGCGTCGTGGGTTAGTACTTAATATTACATGAAATTAAATAAATGGGGCTACTTAAGCACTAAAATCGACCAATCTATCTGAGCAAACTAGTTTGAGAAAACATATCTAGGCTATGACAAAATATTCCTAATACAGCGTTTTCAGCGCTTGCAGCGTCTTGATAAACAACTCACTTAGCTTGAAAGCTAGTTATTATCGTTAAAAATAAATAAACCTTCTAAGGACCATGATTTACATAACAATTTGAATAAAATTAGACTTACTACAAATTACATTTTTTAATAGAATATTTTTTATCCGTTGAAAAATTGCTTATATTAATATATAAGTGTGTCAGAAAGAATTGTGTTGCACATTTATAACTGACTTTAAAACTGGAGTTTAGTTTTATTGATATGTTGGTAAATTGTACAGCGTAGAATCAAAGTTTCATATGTCAAAAATTGCTTCTGTTTACATTATATAGGAATTTTGTGTTGATTGAGTAACATCAGACTACTAACTTGATTTACCATTATAATATGAAACATATTTATACAGCGCACTTTTTAGTATAAAAAGTTCAACCACCGCTTTATTATTATCAAAGGACAAAATCAAATTAGTGGTCTGGAATAAAAGCTTACTAAATTCTATAACTCACCTAACATTGCTTAAAACACCGAACTATTTTTTATACATAAATGTACAGTACAATTTATACATATAATATATGTATTCTATTAAACAGCTATACTACAAGCTTTATACCATACACTAAATTATTAAACTATTTTCATTAAATAAATATTACATGTCGTAACATTAAACAGTTTACGATTACAAGAAGAAATATTTCGTTATGAAATGTAATAACTTTAATGTCTAAAATCAGGTCTCACATTATTATTACAAGTAATATTACTAAACACTATAATCTAACACCAAACACGGCAAATAAACAACAGCAATATTATACAGAAATGCTTACATCATTGAAATAAAATCAAAAATAATTCTATATTATTATTGTTCTATTCAAAACGTGCTCATTGTACGTTATTTATTTACAAATTCGTATTATTTGACAAAACTACTATTATTTTTGTATAAATATGTATAATAATAGATTTTTTTAAATATAAAACAACAATGTCTTAGTAGACATTCAATACGTAGTATAAAACTATCAGAGTATAGATATATGTATCGTATTATTAAAACACACACGAATTTTTACAAGAGGCTTATGATTTTAAGTTTTTTTTATTAATTTTAATTCGTAGTTTTCATACCACAGTACCTACCTTCCAGCTAAAAATAATATTTTATAAATGTATGTAATTGATATGGCTATTTGTTTTTAACTATATATGGTGCCAATATTTAAGTTGGTACGAAAAGTAAGAAACGTTCACAGTTTACCAAAAATTCTTTAAAATTTGAATTGAGTTCATGAAGCCTCGAGTAGATAGAATGATAGTATATATCTGCCATAATAACAATGTTCCTATGAATAGAGGGTATTACTTTTATTTATACGACAACATTTAATTAAACACAATAAGTTAAGAATATTGTATAAACTCTCTATAAGCCCACTTTAAAAAACAATCTACTTGTTTCATTTTTTTTCAGATGTTTATTAGTTATAATGTGGGCTCTTCATGAATAAATGCGTGTATGCTATCTTAAACTACTGGACCGATTTTAATAAAACTCGAATGTATGAAATGTTTCTAGTCCTGGAAAATCGGCTGCCAGCAGCTTTTTAGGACTGAAGTTATTATTATATACTTATTTAAGATAACATGCTTAGCATGCCTCAACCTTATATACAATATACATAATTATATTGCCTTAAGTTTCCAACGTGTTGCGTTATTACAAATAAAATATAGAAATTATAAATCTTTAAAAGATTTAATAATGATATCTACAAGTAAGTTACTTTTTCTAAACACACAAAAATATAGGAAGCTTAAAACAACAGCAGGTTACAAAAATAATTCGATAAGCTAGGATTAAGCTTAAATTACAAAAATAGTCGAATTCAAAATCCTTTTTATTATCACACGACTTGTCCTTTTCAAGGAGTTTCACGCAATTTATATCAGTCTTGCAAGCTTCGACTTTGTCATTGATATTCTATACAAACATAAGATAATAGGTATTAATGAAAATACCGCAGTGCAGAAAATAAACGAAATTTTCTAGGAAATGCGTGAATGTTGAAATTTACCTCGTTGCTAGCAGTAGAAAAATACTTTTTATTTCATTTTTTTTTGTTACAAATAATGTCGTCGTTACTATTTTTTTTTCAAATGTGCCTATATTATATTAATGCTAAAATGTATAATATATTTTATGTATATATGAATAAATAAACCTATGGAAATAAAATTTTATGAAAAAGAAAATAAAAGCACGTTGTTAATGTAATGTATATCATTATTATGCATTACACATTTTAATAACTACGGATTTATGGTACTTAATAAATTTAAAAATGACATAAATATTATACATGTAATGACAACATTATGAAAATAAATTTAAAATAATATTTAAATGTGAATTTAATGCATTATTGTTATTATATTATTTTCCTAAAGTAGGTATGCAATACTTATATGATATCTTTCAAAATATTTTATCCCTTTCATTTACGTCCCCACCTATTAATAATTATTATAGTTATTATTATTTATTTTGTTATTTGTGCATTGTAAGCGGCTATCGGCCTGTGCTGTGCGCAGGCGACGACTTAACGATATAGGATCACTAAAATTGAGACTCACTCTAACAACGTAGTATAAATGTACCTAAGTTGAATTTATTATTCGTATCTGATTTCTTTCTGTGTTTAATATGCTCATGTGCACAGACTAAATCGAGAAGTCAGGAACAATGTAGAATAGTAAGTAAATTGGTTTTATTGGTGCAAAGAATGGGTAATTCTATTTGGTTTATTTTTAACCAAATAGAATTACTCATTGATTGATTGAAAAATTATAAAATTACAATATGTCTCAGCTACTTAAATTAATGTAGTGCTTCAAGTTTCGCCGCAAAAAGAACTAAAAATCTAAGCGCTGAGATGCGATAGGTTTCGTGAAGTCTCAAATTTGATGAACCTTAAAACAAAGTATTAAATATTGCTTCCGCAACAACTACTATAATTCTACTTATTTAATGACAGATTATAGATCTCCTAAATTCGCTATAACGCGGTATTGCACCGGGATCACAAATATAAACGTTATTTATGATACTAAATAAAAAAATGACCCGGTGTACTGTATTAATTATGACAATAATAAAACGGGGAAATGTTATTTATTATATCAAATTTATTTGTTCATTATTATTTAAATACGTATCTAAAATAATGTTATTACCAGGAATCGGAATAGGTAGAGTATATTTACCTAAACGTCGAAAAAGTATCTAACATAGAGTGGATAATACCATTACTGCTGATTTTTAAATGCATCATTATCATACCTAGATTTCATCCCGGTATGATAATAATGATGCATTTAAAAATCATGAATTATTATTGGATTTTGTATAAGTATAGTTACAAGTTAATAATTTGATTCATAGTTCCGTACTAAAATTGTGTAAAATTCAAATGGTTGTTTTAATTGCGTAAAACAAAATGAAGTAGACTTTGTAAAAGAAAATTAAACTTTAAACTTCATATTCTTCTATGGACCGTTATTCGGTTAATGCACCCAGTTAATTCACCATTGCATCACAAAAATATTTTTTTCTATTACAAAAAGTTATTTGCACTTGGGAAACTAACTATGTTGATATTGAATCATTTTAAAATATGTTCTAGTGATTCTGGCCTAATATTGATCTAATAGGGTTGAATTTTTTTAAGTTACCCTTTTTATGGCCATATAATCAAGTAAATACACATAATAAGCAGACAATGGATCAAGAATTTATTTTCCTATATGTAAAATAAAGCTTTAATTTAACAGTTTTAGTATGGAACCCTAAAAACGTATTCAGATTCTTCGAAATAATAATTTGTTATGAAAGTTTTCAAAATCCAATAATTTAATTGCAATTTCTTGATTCCCGGGAGTTAATCGTCACGTTTATGATTCCGGGGTTTCAGAGGAGGTATTATTCACTCAGTATTAGATACTTCTTCCAGGTTTAGGTAAATATACTCTACCTATTCCGATCCCTAGTTGTTACCAAATGTTAAATTTTATAGCCGGATTTTAATTTTAGTTGAAGTTTGAAAGCTTATTATCTACCAAATATTACTTTTGTACTGCAGTTATCGTATATAGTATCTGTTTAATTTATAAATGTAGGATTTTATTTTTATTTATTTTTTACGTTTTTCTTAAAAACTTCAAACATTTAAATGTATATGACGTCAAAAAAGATATGGAATTATTCGATCAAAGTAAGCGCAATTTTCAATTTCGATTGAAATAAATAAATAATAATAAAATTTAATTAAGAATTTTAAAACAATATTTTTATAATTTATCACAAAAAACATACATACGTTTACAATGAAAATAACTAAATTATAAAAATCATCTTATCTTTACAAAAGCTTTGTGCACGATGTGCGTTTCCTCTGTACGCTCCTAATTATTACAATCAGTGTAAAAATAAAATCTCCTTAAAACATTTTAACCGACTTACGTATAAAAGTTACAAGTTATAACTACTAGCATTAATAAAAACACTGATTATGTTCACTTAAGTTTTTATATCTTAAATTGAGAGTTGCAAAATTTTGTTCTCGCACAAGACAACACCAAACTGTCAAAATAAAAACGTACAATAGAAAATGTCGTATCATGTCGATATGCTGAGACGCGTCTCTAGGTCTGGACGTGCAGCACCCGAATGCCCGACGCAAGGCCGACCATGGCTCTAAGTACAGAATCCACAAAGTGCCTTCGGTTTCCTTACACTCCGGTATGGTTGAAGATGAACGACACAGCGTTCTTGTCAACAGGAGGCGACCGTCGAGTGATTGATGGATGGTTGTTATTATTGTAATGCCAAGATTTTCTCGTTGAAGTACTTGACGATTGTAAGGCAATAGTCTCGTAGTAACGCAGCCTTCCACAGCATTTCCTGCTCTTAATGATAGCCACGAAACCCTTTCTGTATTTTTTATTAAAGAATGCGTATAATATTGGATTTATGCATGAATTTGAAGACCCTAGCCATTGTGCTAGAGGTGTAACAACTGGGAACATGTCCTCTTCCCACTTTTGGATAGGTCCTCCAAGCTTAATCCTCGCGAATATGAGGTACAATGGGAACCATGATAGAACGAAAAGAATAACAACAGCAACCAACATCTTCACGACCTTGACTTTGGATTTCTGCTGCATTCTTTCCATTTGGGCGTCTTGGGTGTCAGTTGGAATATTTCTCCTCCAAACTTTGATCCAGATCAGAACGTAGCACATGGATATGAGGAGCATGGGCAAAATGTAGCAGAAGATGAGGTTACCGATCACGAAATATAAAATTTCACTCAACGGGTTGGGCCATACGTCCAAGCAGAGCCGAACGTTGGGGTTATCCTCAAAGACAACCACCAGATCGAAGAAAAAGACCCAAGGTGTAGTGACGACGATGGCGAAGATCCATATGAATACTATCATCATTCTTGCACGGCGTTTGGTGATTTGGCATTTTAAGGGCCACCAAATGGCCAGGAACCTGCAACAAAGAAAAAGTAAACATAAATATACAAGACCATGTCATCATTTCGTTTTGTTTTGAAAAGACAGTATTGTTTAATAAGAATTCAAAACTTAAACCAAAGTTTCTATTTATTTATTCACGACAACAGTTGTTTTAATTTATATTTCATTAGATGTTAATATTTTTTAATTATTCAAGAGAACCAGTGATCAATAAATCAACTTTATATATTTGTTTTTAGTGATCGTCTTAAATTATAATTACAAATTTGTTAGTTACCTTCTTAAAATGTATTACTTATTTATTGTAAATCAAATTATATGTTCTGCTCAAAATACTTATTTTTAGTCTATTAATGTGTGTGTCAAACACAGATTTAAGTATGCAGTCAGAAAATAAAACATCAGTGACATTGCTTTACTTGTTTGACATTTACCTACTTTAACTGCTTAAACCAAAGTTTTTATTTTAAATTGTACTAAAAACTTTTGTACTTTTAAAACTATGGAAAGTGAATACATACAATATACACCCTAGAATTTTAGGAGTATTCAACATTTTTAAGCAATTTTATATCAGCGGTACATATTTAAAAAACTTAGAAAAATGTGGTAATAGTAGTATTAATTCGACATAAACTGCCCATAGTCTAAGGACTCATGGAGACGTAGTGCATGAGTTACTAAGAGAGACAATCCATCAAAAATATGGAAGGCAACAAATAAATGACACATTCGTTGGTAACTTGTGAAGTAACTTGCGCTTCAAAAATAGAGGATGACGTTTTCCGTAGGCAACGTCTGAAAGTCGGACGATATCGAGCGTAAGATGTTAAGTCACTGGAGTGTAAAGCAGTTAACCGTCTGATAGATTAACTGGATGGCGGTAAAAACAGGGCTGTTATGGAAATTCCACGCTTGTTATTTTCCAAGGCGTGTTTATCTGTTCTTTTTTCTATTGGTGAAGGAACATTTTCTAGGTGATCTACTTATTGTATTTCATAAGCACATAAAAACCCCCAGAGAGAAAAGTTGTTTATTATCGAAACGGCTAAATCGATTTTGATGAAACTTTTTTAAGAAATTCAAAACCACAACATTTAAATCGTAATTTTATTTTACTTGGTTAGGATTTCACAACCAGATGCGCAAACACGCTTGAGCATTTATGCCCTGATTAAATAGGTACTTAAAGTATTTTTTGTACGTTTTTAGTTAATATCGAGCGTATAACAAATCTAGGTCACAAATATCTATTTGCTGTATAATCCTGAAACGAACAATAAAATTAAGATAAATGTGTGTCGGTACGAAAAAGTAATTATTTTTTCCAGAGCTAAATTAGTTTTGTGGCTGTAAATATTTGGCAAAGCTCAATTTTGTTTTTGTTATTTGTTTTGACCTAAAAATTTAGCTGGTTTTGTTGGCATTTGTAATAGTAAAGTTTATAAGTAAACTTTACTATGCCAACAAAACCAGGTCTTTCAGGCGATTAAAACGCATTTGTTATTTTGATGTGAAAGTGACAGAGAGAGTTGATAGTTTTTTTTTGTGTAAGTTTTAAGGGCTTTGGAGCCAAAGTGGCAAAAACGGAACCCTTATAGTTTCGTCATGTCTATCTGTATGTCTGTCTGTCCATCCGTATTTCACAGGCATTTTACTCAAAGACAACACTATGAATATAGAATAAATTTGGTGAAACGGTGTCTTGTAGTAGCCGCTACTTAGTTTAATAGCTAATTAATAAATGTAAATATTTTTACATGTAACATAGAAATTTTGAGCAAACATCAACGTGTGGCACATTATTCGATAGGTTTTTTTTTTTAAATTGAGGTTTCTAATAATTTTTTTTAATTTTGTGAATATTTTTGTAAACAATCGCTCCTAAAGTAGCATAATTTGTGTCTCCCTCCCCTTATCTTTTGAGCCATGTGACCGAAAAATATCTAAAAGGTAGCGCTTATCAAACACTTGAAACTAAAATTATTTTGGCAAAAACTCAATGACAGTATATCCCATCGATATACTTTCATTGAGTTTTTGCCGAAAAAATCGACCTCTGGGACCCTACACTGAGCATATATTTTTTTTAATTATCATCCAGACATGCAGGATGCATGTCTGGATGATAATTAAAAAAACACACAGGTTTTGCGTTATTATTTGCAGTAGTAGAATTAAAGAATGGGATATAAAATAGTCATTGCGGTCGTAGTGGTTAGAGCTGCACGTTTGCAGCTGTGATGGACGCTTGAGTAGGTAACTGTCATATTTTAAATCTCCGAAATCTAGAAATGTTAAATCACACTAATAATATGAAAGCGAAAGTTTGTGAGTATGTGCGTGTGTACGTTTGTTACTTCTTCACGTCTAAACGAGTGAAGCGATTTTAATAAAATTTGGTATGGAGTTAGCTGACACCCTGGATTAACACATAGGCTAATAAACCGCGGGCAACACCACCGGGCACAGCTAGTATTGTACAAGAGAAAGTTTGTGAGTGTATGAATGTGTATGTTTGTTACTTCTTCACGTCTAAACGGCTGAAGCGATTTTGATAAAATTTGGTATGGAGTTAGCTGACACCCTGGATTAACACATAGGATAATAAACCGCGGGTAACACCGCGGGGCCCAGCTAGTAAGATATATTTATGTGGTAGGTATCTGGTACCTTTAAGTTACCTTGTTTCGTTGAGTGACCTGTTAAACATTTTTTCAGTATTTAGCCGAGTACCAAGTATTAAGTGAAATGACCGATTGTGGCGAATGCCGAATAGTAACCAAATAGATATTTGTGGTATCTTTAATATCTAAGAGCGGTCACGGAGTGTGGCAGTGTAACAGAACAACGGGCACTACTCCTTGCATCACCAACATCTCTTCAAGAAGCCTGCAGCAGCTTGGGCAAGATGCTGGTGTTTTGGGAGTGCATCGGTTGGCTGGAGTGACAGAAGGGATAAGTACAACACACACAATGGCCCAACCAGGAGGCTAAGTGTGGTTTTATTGTTCGCCCAGGTAAAATTAAACTAAACTAAACCTAAGAGCGGTTTCAGACTAACGTTATATATGCGCGTATAAGCTCGTTTTTGCCATACGTACAACTAGTTTGAGCTCGTATAAGCTCGCTGATACTGGATCACCACTACCGTGTCGAACACGCCGGAATATGCTGTGTATGCGACTACGGTTTTCTGAAGCGCGAAGCGTAAGAGCGTTATGTCGAAACGACCGTAAACGCACAGAAAAAATGGTAGTCTGAAACTGCCCTTATAATATAAATACATTTAACTCGTATATCTTGAGTTACAAGATAGCACATTATCTTATAATTATCATAACTGACCGGATCCATGATTATGATTTGTAAACAATAAGAGTCAGCAATATTTTCAAAACGATACCGTGTACCGTCAAGGGCTGATTTATGACTTCGATATACACAGATATACGACACACTATTAAAAGTCAGCGTATTAAGGAACCTCATTATTATCCTTGATATATATAAATTAGAAGCAGTCAATCAACATATTATTCGTATATATAAAGAGAGTCAGTCAAGAAAGTTCGACTGGCCTGTTGGCCTAGTGGTTAGTGACCCTGACTGCTAAGCCGGAGGTCGTGGGTTCGATCCCCATCCGGGATAAAACTTTGTTTGACGAGCACGATGGTTTATTCTGTGTCTGGGTGTTATTTATCTATAATATTTAGAAATATTTATGTACGTTTATCAGTTGTCTGGTTGCCATAGTACAAGCTCTGCTTAGTTTGGGATCAGATGATGTTGTGTGGGTTGTCCCAAGATATTATTATTATAGTCACTTTACTTTCTAAGATGAAATCAATAAAAATTCTATCTAATAATGATAATGGTTTATGATAATCATAAAACCATGCAAGTCTTCAAGAAGATATTATTTACATATTATAAGGTCAGATTTAAACCTATAAGACCGCAGGCGTAAGCACAGCGATTGAGCTGCGTGGTGACCTCGATTGTAAATAGTCATATAATTGATAGTAACGACCTCAAAGATTAACATAAAGCAAACAGGAACTTATAAGTCGGAACATTTGTTTTTCGATAGACACCTGTGCCTACGGCTATTAAAAAGGCAACATATACCATAATTCCGCAGTTAAAATCAAACGCAGTATCAAAAAACCAATATCTTCCTGGTGGATGTTGTAATAGTCAACAATACTGACATCATTTTGTTAGTTTGTTATGAATATACTAATACGAAGAACACCATTCGAATTAAAAAATCTTTATTCGCTTAAGTAGCGAAAGCAACATTTGTGATCAAGATTCTACGTGTACATTAAAATGCCAGATTCGCAAAGCTGCAGAAAACAACGAGACAGTGAATACTCGTGGGCAGTATTTTTTTCAAATTACAAATATTTATTTGTTTATAAATTAAGTTATTTAAATTATCTACAAATGGTAAAAAATTATAAATGCTGATAGTTAATGAGGTATTCTCTGACTTTTTGAACTAGAAGGACAACAAACCAAAAAGAAAAACAGCAAAAAAAGTTTAACCTTTTTATAATTATCCTACATCTAAATTCTAAAAGTAGTCTATGGGAGACATTTTTCTTTTAAAAATAATCTTCATTTAACACGCTCAATATAATGTGATTATTCCTACTTAGTGAATCTTTTCGTCTGTTCATGTTGACACTTGCAACAAGGTCCTCGATAAAACTCGTTTCAAGTTTCAAAACTTTTTCTACGTGGTACTTTCGATTGTGATAAAGGACGTCACTAAATTGACAGGTTCTTGCATAAAGACTTAAGAATCTAAATTTATACTTGTCTTGTAAAAAAACTTGCAAAGTAGCATTAATGCAGACACTTTAAAACTGAAAAGGGCTAGCCAAAATATTGTCGATATAGTCATTTCTCTTCAAAAGTTCTTTCACCTACCACAAGTAATAATTAGCGTAACACTATTTCTGGTCGACAATAACAACCTACAATTTTTCTACCATAACTGAACGAGCAATGCCCCAAGATTTTCAATTTGGCTTCAATCTTATAAGCCCCTATTTTCGCGTCGGGAGTTATAAAAAGGACGCTTTATTTTTTTACTTTTCTTGTTGTGTACGATAAGATGCTTACTTTTGAGGCAACTAACGTGTATAAAATAAATGATACCAACGTCTTGAGACAATCGCATGACTAGCTCTAATGCCTTTCTTCTTACCTTGGCTTCAGTATCGACTACATTTATGTAGGCAGTAATGTTTGTTGACCATAATGTATGCAAATCTCTAGAACATATGTGCGCACAATTTTGTTTGTAAATGCATCGGTGGTTTTCGATCCGGTTTCAACTGGCGATTAATAAGATGTTGAAATTGCGTATTATTTTACCCACGGCTCTGTCATTCATTCTATCGGGGGAAGTGTCGTAGTGGTTGTCTTTGCTTGCTTCCGATTTTGGGATAGCGTTGTCCTTGAGCTCAATTAAGTGACTTTTTCATAACTCATTCATAGCATTACCGTTGGAAACAAAAATCGATTAGATATATTTATTAGTATTTTATACTTACAAATATTAGACTAAAGATGTAATTTATACGTATATACAATGTAAATGACTATCTTAATTGTTGTTTTCTTACTATCTTAATCCGTCAAGTCAGATACTTGATTCTAAAAAAAAATCTAATGACCTGTCTAGTCGCGATCTGTTCGAGCATATTTTTTGTTGAACATTTTCTGAACCTTATTATTCTATTTTTCAAGACATTTTCAGAAAATCTTTGCATAAAATTTGATATAAAGTCAGTCATAAACAAATATTTAAGATCATTGTACTCGTTTGAAGTTGATATTAGGAATGGTTTCATAAGGAATGTTAATCCTTTTGGGAAAAGAGCTGTCTCGAACAGGATTTCATATCAAAATATCGTATATTATGATTAGAGATGCATTGTATTTAGATTTATCCTAAATATATTTTTCATTTATTATATTTAGGATAAATCTAAATACAATGCATTGCTAAATTTAAATTAAATCAAAGACGAATGTAATCTTTGAATTCAAAAACCCAATTTAAATATAACACGCCTTTGAGTACTGTACTTTAAGCTCTTTCTGCTGTTGTTGCTGAGAAAAATACTCTCAAGAAGCATTTTAAAGTTAAGTACCAAATCAGAATCTGTATTTAAAGACATTTAATACCCCTAAAGACAGTTCGATGTCATTATCTTTGGATCAAATTCCCAGTCTTTAACCATTATTAAAGCCAAAATATCCAAACTGGAATTTACAATTGTGCAACGCCAATTTCCCCAGAACTTGCATCACTACGAAAATAATGAATAATAAACTGCGTACACGCATTGTAATCCTCTCATTGACATTCGCGACTCATAATTTAGGTTATTCTTCACTTTACAGACTTTTAACACAAAACATTGAGTTCACAGAAGGTAAGTTTCAGAATAACACGTTTTAACAATGCACATGCAGATATCGCTCACGGACACGGAATCTCGGAACACCTTCGGAACAAACAGGTTTTTTTTATACAAATGAGGTGGCAAACGAGCTTACGGCCCGCCTAATGGTAAACAGTTACCATAGCCCATAGACGTTTGCAACACCAAAGGTACCACTTGCGCGCTGCCGACCCTGTAAAAACATATTTTCCCTTTTTTGAAGAAGCCCATGCTCCCCATCTTTTGGGATAACCCCGGCAATTAGACTGATTCCACAGACTGATTGTACATACGTGGTAAGAGGTTTCTATGGAACCGTACAGTACGCGATGATATTTGCTCTAAGGTATTAGGATGAATTCGCTGCCGTCTGTAATTCTGTGTCTATAAGCGATGTCTATGTGTACATATGAAACTTACCCGCTGTACCCTCACTGTTTTTTGCTTTTAACGAATGTACCTAAAATCACTGAATTCGATGTGTGACATCTTAAGAAGTAAAAATAACAGCTTTGTCCAAATAGATCGGGAGCTGGGTACCTTTTACTCAATGAGATACTGTCAAATACAAACAATATTTTTCTATTCACTCGTAAAATATTACTGAATGATTGCAGAAAAAATGTGAAGTAAAATACATTTTCTAGAAGTAGAAACTAAACAACAACTTGTTACTTGAAATTTTTGTTAAATCTTAATCTTTTATTATACTTATTAACACTGTGTAAAAAAATGTGTAAAAATATTTTTACACACTACAATTCTCTAGATTTACGTTTGCTTGACTGTTTATTACAATCGTTATTAATATTCATTAATGTTACTTTTTTTAGCCTGTGGCGAAATACCAATCATTCAGCTCCTACACAAAGCGATATATCACCAGTCCATAACTCACCGATAACTCAAGGAATTTTGCATAAACATTGATCAAGAGACGCGATAATTGTCGCCGATAAATCACGAATGTACCGTATGTGTTGCAAGGAGGTTACCTGGGGCCTTTATTATATTATTACCTCATCTTAATGATGCATTAAGCATCTAATAATTATTCAATTTTCACTTTCGCCCCAGTGAAATTATTTTTAATAATTTAATATCAGATTCAAATAAAATTGTCATTCTTCTTGTAGCTCAAATAGGACCAATATTACTATCGTTGGACTTAACCAAGTCTTTGCAAAGTTTTAATACTTTTATCTTTACTAATATTATAAAGATATTGAGTTTGTTTGTTTGCTTGAACGCGATAATCTCACGAACTACTGGTTCGAATTGAAAAAAATCTCTTACTATTGGATTGACCACTTATCGAGAAAGGCGGCAAACTATATATCATTAAGCTACGACTAATAGGAGCGGAGCAGCAAAAAAAATGTTGCGGAACCGGGGAAAATTACTAAGTAGCACGGGTGAGCTAGTCTCAGTATGAATTTATTATCAAAAGCATTTTAACTTCTCAATTAAAACTCTTAGTCAACAAATTCAAGGGCTCAAAACCTCTTTTGATAGTTTACGCAACTTATTTCTTTCCTCATTATGTAAATACCAATAATTATTAATATTTAATCATACAAATAAATCAACATAATTACGTTAAAACGGTTAATTTACCACCAATGCTTGCTCACGAAAACGAAATTTTTAGTGCATTCAAACTGATACAATTGGCGCCATTACAAATATGGCTACCGTGACGACATTGACATGAATTTATTTTTATTACATAATTATAGTACATAATTATAAAATCGTTCTGACGAATTTATGCATTCTTTAAATAAAGACGCATAAAGGCAAGATTTGGTTACTTTTTATTTTATTAATTTTAATCTAAGTTGGTTATTATGGCATGTATTGATAACATATTTTTTATGTGACCTACTATACTACATATGTGTTTCTACTCATTAAATAATAGTTATTAGCTATGCTTTTGAGATTTTTTCCAGGTTATAATTTCGTTATTTTCAACAATCGGTCAAGTCATTCATAATTTAGGTTAAGTTGATATTTATAATAGTCAGCTTAGAAAATCGTTGCATATCTGATTTGACCATTTTATATTTACTTGGTAATGGTTAATGCCACATGTAAGAGTACGTACACACATAAGCGAGCCGGCATTAATAGGCACAGGCCGTGTGGTAAAATCGAATAAATATGTGGATGAATATTCGGGAAATAAGCCGCTCGCCTTTGCCGAACTCGTATACTAGGCCGAGAACAGTGTGCCGGCATCAATCGGCACTGCCGGGCGGAAAAACCTAATATGTGTAGATGAATGTCCGGTTTTGCCGTTTAACAAATACTGCCAAATTGAATTATGTGTCGGTAGTACCGTGAAAAGTAGGAGTACCATTTCAAGTACTAATTATATAACTACAATAAAAATTAAAATCATATTTTTGCCTTTATCTCAACAGCTTAAATTTTAAAAACCATTACGTGCCGATCATTTATCAACCCTGAACTTTTAAAACCACATAAATACTTTTTTTATTAATAAACCATAATTTTGTATTATCATCTTCAATCTCAATGCCTTTTAATGATATCAGACAAGCGGGTGGTCAAAAATTAATATTAAGGTAATAAGCTCTCGAACTTTCAATGAATGGACTATGAACAGTGTGAACATTAGCTGTAAGGCTCTTGTTTGGTTGAACGAAAATGGATCTTAATGCATAAGGCATAGAGGTCTATGGACATGCATCATCATCATCTTAGAAAATAACGTTGAACAAGTGACAATAAAAATGTGGTAGATAGGAGCTAATTTAGTGTAGATTCTATTTATAAATGTGTTTTTGTTTAACTTTGTAGTGCGTACCTACTCGTAGATATTATGAACTCTATTTACAAACCGGGAATTGCGGTTTAAACACAAAATTAATTTGAATACCTACTTGACCTTTGCATCCTAAGAATAGCTGAAGGTTCGATTTTAGATTTCATACTATTGACAGGATTGGCCAATCTGCTCCAATAACTCGCAAATTGTCCAGCGTAAATCATAGGAATAGGTACTAGACTAGATATCGGTTGTTCACCAAATAGTATTGAAACCGAACGAACCAACTTTAACAATATAATCACAAGGTCACAGTGATCACAAGGATCATCTAGGTACTGCGCTGTCGGAAAATTGTTTTTAGGGAATGCTAGGAAGAACGGGCTTCCCAAGGAACCTAAAGGCAAGTTTACTCCAAATCTGTACACATATACCTTCCTACTTAATTTTCCTGCGTTCTGGGTTATTATTATATCCATTAATATGAGAGCAAAGTGGGGCACAGTAAATGTTAGTAAACGTGAACTATGGTAAACTTTTACCATAACGATGACATCACAATGGGATACGTCAAGGCAAGCAACTTCATTGTTCGATAGCGGTTATGGTTCTTAAAAGATATTTCGCCATCAAACGTTTAGTTTGCTAATATTTTAAAGCTTTGACTATTCAATAGAGAAGCTTTTGTTTTGATTTGAATAGTTTTGATATCAGCTTGATCTTCAATAAGCTTTAAGTTTTTTGTTATGTTCGTATTAGAAATTGATCACTAGGTAACTACTAATTTATTTAAACGCTTAGCGAAAATATCTTGTTTGATGTTTGTACTTGTGTGAAGTCTGAAAATATCAAATAATATGACTACTTTCAATTCTCTTAAATTTTATCTGGGGCTGGAGTTGATTGTATGTAAATCATACTTATAGGTATTTTGTACGAAAAATCTCTTGAAGCAACTACGAACCAGATAATTGCATTTTGTGTCTAAAAACTACAGACAGTTTTATTTGGCGAGATTCCTAATTCCCGTGTGGTACATCAATTTGTGCTCTCTCTCGAAGGCATCGCAATTCGAACGGATTCTACTCGGAAGTCCTGCAATTAATAATGAATTCTGAGTGTGAGATTCATAGTCTGATACAATGTAATTCAGTCAAAACTATTAATGTTTCGTAAAAGTTTTTAATTAACCTAATAAAATACATTAACAAGTAATAATTCTGTATTACGGCTATAAACCAAAAGTTCAGATAAACTTACAGGACAAAAAAAAAATATGCCTTAATAAATTATAAACCTTTGTATCAAAGAATGTTAAATAGTATCTACTTTATGTACTATAACATGCAACCACTTGCATTTACCTGCTAAAATACATAGAGCGACTTACAAGAGTATTAACTATAAAGGAAAATAAGCCTTATGCATTTTGCAATAGATCCGATTATACAATATCGTATGTCGTTCTTGTGACGTTTCTACATTGTTTTTTGAAAGTTAGATATTTGATGAGTATCAAAGAAAGCTTTGCTTATTGTTAAGTGAGTACATAGATGAATAAACAGATAAATCTTAATAATCAACGATACGATCTCACTTACCTAACTGACTGCCTTGTTTGTTATTAAAAACAATGCAGTCAGTTAGTTTTATACATAGTATATTTCATAACAAATATTATTATTTGACTCAACTGTGACAGACAAAAACACGAAGTCTGATTCAGACATTATGTGTTCATTTTTTTATAACCACAAACGGGTACTAAGAGCCTTATAGAATATTTTTATTGTTGTATCTTTAATCCCTTAAATAACGCTCCCGCTCCTCCAAGACAAAGTACAAAAAAATATACCTTTCGTAGTTTTGTTTATTTTACCAAATTAACAAAATTCTTAGCTCCCAACGTTGTTTTAGTTTTCATCAACCCAAATTTTTCATGAATAATATACTTGTTCCCACAAAATATCCTTGCATAAATATAAGGGTTATTCTCTTCTCTCTGCTATATTTAGAAATCATAGTCTGCGTAGATGGACAACGAACAAACCTATTTCATTGAATGACATACAATCAAGCAAAGGTAACACACCTATTGTAATGTTTACATAAGAAGGCACAGGGTTTTGATATCTATTAAAACATCTACGAACGCTGGGGCTACGATAACATCCATACTAATATTTTAAATGTGAAAGTAACTCTGTCTGTCTGTTACGCTTTCACGCAAACTAACAAATAGCTAAACCGATTTAGATGAAATTTGGTATGAAGATAGTTTGAGTTCCGGGGAAGGACATTGGATAGTTTTTATCGCGATAACCGACATCCACACAGGCGGAGCCGCGAGCGAAAGCTAGTTTCAATATATCTCGTTTCGCTGAATTAGTGTCTTACAATTTTTATATTTAACGGCTTAGTGAATGTAAGATAATTACATAAATAAAGACCGTGAAATAATAATGTTATAACAGTTTTTAATGGCTGTCGTGAATAACTAAACTAAGCTTAGTTAGTTGGCGCAGAAATCAAGAGCAACGGACAAATTTGGACAAAATTTAAATTGGTTTTAATAATACAATATAAGTACAATCTACTATAATAAACAGAACAGAAAATAAACTAATTAAAAATACATGAACTTTAAATGTACATCGTTAATCTCATTTAATTCTTACTTTGAAAGCATAATATAATGCTGATATATTTATAACAAGAAACAACCATTTCATATCTGATACTCATTGAAAGTTTTACTATATGCATTGAGTAGTAAATTTACACAATTTAGTAATTTTAGATAAAACTTTCTTTTAAAAATGAAATGTGTTCGCTAACTTAACAAATTGAAATTTATTTTAAAATATTCTCGAGATAATGTCAAAGTAAATTGTCAAGTCAAACGAAACAAAAAAAATATCAATTAGGTCTCAAAGAAAAACACTAGTCGAAAAAAATAGAAATTAGAAACAGAATCTATTGCGCAGAAGACAAAAATGAGTAAACTGTAGATATACATCCACTTAAAGAAAATACAACACAATCTAAAAGAAGTACCTACCTGTAAATAAGGTGAATGACTATATTTGTAGGAAACAGCTATCAATTATGGTTCGTCAACATAGTGAGAAACGAATTTATGATACCTTTGACTTTAAGAGGTAATGTAAAGGCTTCTATTAAATTAATTCGTTCCTAGGTTATCAGGGTTCAAATTAAAGATCAAACAAAATAGCTAGCTTTTAGGATAAGGTCAATAAACAAAAAGTAGTCATGCGAGGAATATACTTTAAAAACAATTGAAAATAATATCTTTAATATCTTGGGACAACTCAACAATGCTATCTGATCCCAAACTAAGCAGAGCTTGTACTATGGCAACCAGACAACTGATAAACATACTTATATATTTTGTAAATACATACATATTATAGATAAATACCACCCAGACACAAAATAAACCATCGTGCTCATCACACAAAGTTTTATCCTGGGTGGAGATAAAACTCGCTTAGTTGTGAAAATGGCGGCAAACTAACATGTCGCTATTTTTACAGCTCCGCGTTTAACGTGTAAATCACAGAACAAATTTACTCTACGAGTGCAAAATATACTTGAAATACGTGATAGCTGGATAATACGAGACTTTGTGATTAAAAGAAGAAAACTTGAAACTAAAAGAAATGAAACTTTAAGCTGGCGAATGCATACAATGTGCCAGCCATCCCTCCAAACGTCACCTGTGTTTTGTTTGTTAAATACGGGCACACAGCATGCAGTGTCGCCACACACATTCTGCCCTGCGGTTTGTGTACTCTTATTTCACCCTCATGAGACATCTTTTATTGGTTATAGAATTTTATAAGCTACGGGTCTTAATCGCAGAAATATTTTATTTTAAGGCTAAATACCTTTATTTATTTCCCGAAGTTTCGACCGTATTGCAACGGTCGTGGTCACGGGTAGACTGATATTTTATTGGTGTCTTAAGGAATTTAAGAGCTGCTACTATGCCCTCAGAATGTTGCGTTAATCTCAAATAGGGAGACAACGACTGGCCCCGAGAGGTTTTATTATTATTATTATTATTGTATTGTTTACCCACAATATTATTTTACGTTATTATTTTCCCAACCTTCCATATTTTTAAAATACCTCTTATGAATTTAGCGAATTACTCAAGTAGCGATATCGGTAACTATTGCTTGGCTAAGTATTCTAATGATTGACTTTCTTACCTCATTCATTTTCAGAACTATAAAATAGAATAAGTTACTTAAGTAATTACTTTTACTTTAGTAACTGCTATTTCTTGTTTATAAATACGGGGGCAAATACGATAAGTAAATACTTAGACGAAACAGGAGAAGTAAGAAAATCATACAGAATGATAGACAACACCAAACGTCTAATGACGCAACTCAATGATACTTCAGGCAACATAGTCACACATTGGTACGATTTAATAATGATAGCTACGAAAATTTATAAAGATTTATATACAGATAATGACAAAATAAATGAGACATTTACATGGAATGATACAGGCAAACAAAGATTATGTTACAAAACCGCTTACTATACAAGAAAGGAGCTTTCACTGCAACAGGCGACTCTTACTGTGAACCTTACATATAGTAAATTAAATAATAAACTAAAAAAAAAAAAATAATAATAATAATAATAAATAATAATAATAAATAATAATAATAAATAATAATAATAAATAAATAAATATAAATACTAACATACTTTTAAGAAATACACTAACACTATTAACATTAAAGTAGCCTCCGTCACCCTGGAATAGTGTAGCTTACCAACGGAGAGTGAATTTTTGAAATAGGTCCAGTAGTTTTTAAGTTTATTCGTTACGTACAGAAATACAAATCTTTTCTCTTTATCATATTAGTATAGATATAGATGTTTAGAGCATATTGTCTCTTGTATTGTACTCCTTGTCTTCTTTCTAGTACTTATATAAAAATATTGTGTCACGTTGTTTGAGGTCGAAAGCCTCCGAAACTGCTCGATTGATTTTAATGATTTTTTTTTTGTGTAATTGGGTAAGAATGAGAATAGGTAGTAAAGTTTAAAAAAAAAACATTAATTTGAGTATTTTTGTATGAATTACTGCAAAAACGGACAAAATTGACGCAGACGAAGTTGCAAGGGTCAGCTAGTTTTTAATAAAACAAAGTATATTGACAAACCTAGATGTCTTCGAAATACAAGAATAACATTAATTTTTATACAATTTTAAAAATGAATAATGACAGTACCTTAAGCCAAGCTGTACCATAAATTCACATAACCTAATTAGATCTTATCACCTTAGATCAATATCAACAAACTTAATGGAGTGTAAATGATAAGTATTAAAGCTATAACCATAACTTATCAATTTACTAATCAGCAAATGACAAGTTTGCGCACACAACATGGTTCACGTAAGATTTGGGTCTGCACACTTTGGCTACTTTGGTTAAAGATATATGTATAGTTTCGTTTGCAGAACTAGCAGCTATACACAAGGTAGCGAGTGCGTTGTGGTCCTTACAGCTGAAACAAGATCAAAATAAAAGTGCATAAGCGATATAATTGTCGCAATGTGAGGCAATCAATAATTATCAAGACTTGGGTATAAAAAGGTACATTCGGTAGCAGTACTCATCAGTTGGTCACCAGACTTCAACAATGCAGAGCATTGTAAGTTTATTTTTAAAAGAAAATCGGTCGTTCAATCATAGTGACGTGTTTAAACAGGAATGGCAAATATTTTGGTGTTTGAGAGCCGAAAAAGTTTATTGGTTTTATCGGTCATACTTTTGTTTGAAAAGGAAAAAGACATTAACTAAGTCACACAAATTATGCGCCGACGCATTCAATTTTAACTTTCCCCAATACGCTATTCAAACTTTTTTCTACCTATACATGGTGACAAGTAGAAAAAAAGTTAAATTAAGATAATTATTAATAAAGTTCCTGCTTTTTAGATCATCATCAGCACCATCCTGGCTGTAGCAGCCGCCGCACCAGCCTACCTTCTTTCCGAAGCACCGGTTTACCACGCAGTGCCTTTGACTTCAAAGTCCACTTATACCCAGAGCAGCCAAGTCGTCGATCACGGCAGCACTTTCGTCCACACACCTGTCATTCACGCACCTGTTCTCCCCTTGGCTCACACAAAAACCACCATCACCAAAGCAAACCAGGTCGTCAATCACGGAGGCTCAACAGTGTACCATCCAGTGCACGGTTATGCAGTTATGCCTGTGCATGAAGTATACCACTATCCTTCAAAAACTACCATCACGAAAAGTAATCAGGTTGTGAATCATGGTGGTACAGCTGTCGTACATGCTCCTCTTGTTCCTGTTGTGCACACCCCTGTGGTCCATACTCCTGTGGTATATCATTCATCACCTGTAGTAGCTGTGAAGACTGGTGACTCAGCCATCACTCATCATAGTTCCACTGTCCACGAAACTGTACCTGTTGTTACCCTTCATCACTGAATGTCATGATTTGTTGTTGAATTTATTAAATTTTATTCTTATTCTTCATTTTTTGATTTTTATTTTTCTAATTTTAGCATATATGTACATAATTCGATATCATATAAAAAATAAAAATTTAATCCCTAGTCTTAAAAAAAAGCCAATTTAACGCCTTTATATTCTCTTTTAATCCAAGGAAAAAATATAAGCATTTATTAAGCTTACTTATGTAAGAATATATATTATTTAATCGCTTAACGAAAAAGTATAAGCAATAACAAAAATCTGATAAGCTGTGTTTACAGAGAAAATTTATTAAAAGCAGCTAAGGTTCATCACTTGATGTCAACGTCCTACTAATTAGGTTAGTCTCGTAAGATCACTTATATTCTGCCGTTCATTCATAACATGATGGATTCTAATAAGTATTAAGTTAGGAAGATCTAAATAAATGAGTCTTAATTTCCTTTGTAGACAACAATTACGTGTATCATATTTATTTTGTTGCTAATGATGAATGAAAACCATTAATTATTATGGAACAAACGAAAATAATATTTACTTACTAAAGATAATATTATCTACCTATGAAGGCAAGTAGACCAAAACAATCTGACAACCATAAATATGACTAATTCTATTTCATAAAATAGTTTCGAAAACTATCGCTGAACTTATTGAGCGCCAGTCTAAAAGTTTCAACTTTATTCTGAAAAGACATACAAATCTCCTAATGTTCTATCAATAAACCTATCACAACTTCGCATGTAAGTCTTTTCTATGAAAAACTTGGATAACAAACAAGTCATTTTCATGTACTACAATTTATATCATTTCAAACTATAATTCTTAGATACATTAGATGATTAACACAAGAATTAGCCTCTAATCAAGTCGTTGAACTTAATCAAAGTAAGAGGCAACGTAAAAATTTGATGAGTCATATTTTGCCTGTTGTTTGACAAGGTTTAACAAGAATTTCGTATTAATGAGGTGTTTCAGTTAATTCTTGTAAAAACTTTTCAACATTAGTTTCTGTAAGGTATTTTATATTAGTTGTGGCTATTGAATTAGGTTTAGTCGGAAGTCTTTGTGTATCAGAATCACTTGTCAAAGACTTATGGTCTTTATTTTTTTTAGACTGAATAGTACTTCTTTCACTGCTCTTATTTACAACGTTTAAATTGTTTTTAAGATCATCAGTCATGCAAGTATCGGTTCAGTCGGTTAGACAAGCTTTTTCACTTCTTTAACATAATGAATTATAGTCCTTTACATGTCTGCCAATTCATCTTATTACTTTACATCTTCGTAATGGACCACAAACACATTATCATAATAATATGGCAGTTAGCCAAGAGTCCTTGGTACACTAAACTTCGCACTAACTAATTGTCTGATCGCATGACGTTACAAAATGATATCAAATTATTGTATTATAATGTCCAAGGTCGGTTGGGTAAGGCAGGAAAGGCTTAAAAGAGATCTGATAAGATCTAGCTTTTGATAGGAGTGCAAAAAGTTTTGATGTGGGCGAAAGCAATGCCTTGTCTTTGTAATTAGTTTTTTTGAGAAATCATATGCCTCTAATAATAAGGCCTTAATTTATATAAAATAAGTGTGCAACATTTGTAGTTTTATCTATAGTATGATTATTTTTAACCGTCTACATAAATTATTATAAACGCGAAAGTTTGCGTTTTCACGGTAAAACCGTTGAACCGAATTAGATTAAATTTGGTACGGACCTTCGTACCAAATTTGACCTAAATCGGTTCAACGGTTAGGTAGGGAAACTACCTAGTTTGAGTCCCGGGGAAGGAAGAATTTTCTTTGCAATAACCGACATACACGCGGACAGAGCCGCGGGCGAAAGCTAGTACAACATAAAAATCAAACAGCGACATAGGCAAATAAAGGCACGAGGAAAAGCTAGTTTCAAATAAAGATCACAAACTATCTAATAGGGCTGAACTATTCCGTATTCATTTTTTAGATACATACCTAACGCAGGTTTTTTCAATCTTATCAAAATTAGAGTTTAACCATTATTAAAATAAAAAAAATAGATATTGAAGTTTTAATTTGTATTTCATTAACATGATTATTATTCTGTGTATACATTATTAGTGGATATTACTGCAACATCCTCAAATGACAGTTAAAATTAGTTGTTCATGCCTTTACACGGTAGTGGACAATCACTACTGGATTGATTGATTGACTTCAAATTAGACATGTAATTACTAGCGATTACATTCGCTTACTGGGTTATGCAAATATGTTGAATTCAATTTTGACTATGCCTTAGTTATGTGTCACAATGTGCAATCATGTTATAGTAAGTTATGATATTTGAAATAATAATAATATTGGGGACAACTCACACAACCCTATCAAATCTGATCCCAAACTAAGCAGAACTTGTACTAAGGAAACTAGACAACTGATGAACACACTTATATATTTCTAAATACATACATATAATAGATAAGTAACACCCAGACACAGAATAAACCATCGTGCTCATCACACAGAGTTTTATCCAGGGTGGGGATCGAACCCACGACGTCTTGCGGAGCAGTCGGATACACTCCCACCGCGCCACAGAGGCAACTTCTCTTATCTCTTATCTTCTGCAAGTATATTTGCAGATCAAAGCTTACCTAAGAAGAGAGTGATATGATTTAATCTATAAGCTAAATATTTATCTTATTCCATCTGCATCAGCATAAGTGCTGATGTCTTTATAACATTAGTAGCTAGCTATTCGTGACCAGTCAATAAGTCTATAGCCCCGTCATGATAATAATAATGATTTTTAATCTAACAATTTCATTAATGACCTAAGCGCCATTAACTGTCTTGTTGTTCTGTTTATTTTATCAACTTCTAAATTCTTTGCAGGTTATGAAACCGTTAAAAAACTGGTATCATTTTATTATTGACTACCTCTGTGGCGCGGTGGGACTGTATCCGACTGCTACGCAAGAGGTCGTGGGTTCGATCCCCACCAGGATAAAACTTTGTGTGATGAGCACGATGGTTTATTCTGTGTCTGGGTGTTATTTATCTATAATAAGTATGTATTTAGAAATATATAAGTATGTTTATCAGTTGTCTGGTTTCCATAGTACAAGCTCTGCTTAGTTTGGGATCAGATAGCATTGTGTGTGTTGTCCCAAGATGTTATTATTATTACCTGTACCTATATAACATTAACAAATATGACCCATGATTATTTATTTAAATAACGCCTCTTATATCATAAGGATTAGAACACCTAAGAGAAACATATAAAGTCAAGTCATGTCAAATTCGTAAAGACAGGTAGTAAAATCATAAATAACAGAAACCTGTTCACAACGTAACCTTAGAAGAAATCCACAAAACACGTAGTTATAATCACTCAAACGTGCGTGAACTTGACATTCACAGTATGCTACAAACTATGACCAAAGATACATCTCATCGTGTTTATAATGATTCATTTATTTCACACTTTGTAACGAGATGGACATAGGTATACTTTTATGAGTATCGGCATTCAGTTTTTGTATTTTATACAAATGAGAACATACACCTGTAATGAACTAGGAATATGTAATCCACGTCCCTAGCTAAAGTTAGTGAAACTTGCGAAAGTTTTAAATTACTCTGACTTAAAAACATGTGAGATGCTGGGTCTTATAATAGATCTATATTGTTTTAACTTTTATATTTCTACCGATTGACACTTTTGTTTGTATTAAATACTTATCTTTCAAAATATTATGACAGTCAAGTGATACTCAAAATTTAACTCTAATTATTAAACCCCAGAACTCGATTAAACTTTTTCAGCCTTGCAAAACAATAAGAAATTTTATTAATATGCAATAAAGTATATTTATGTTGTACAGATTGCATCGCTCATTAACTTATAAGGTTCGTAAGATTTTTGGCAGTCAACAAGCACGATTCGCAGTCACGTGGGTAATAACGGCTTATCTTGAACTTAAATTTCTCGGATTTATTGCTATCTGTCATAGTTGCGTCAGAGTGATTAATTAGTGGCATAAAAATATGTCACATTAAGAAAACCAAAACAAAAATCACAACAGCGTCTTCATTCACGAGTTGTGCAACATCATCATAAACCTTTACTTACTTGATTAACACATGATTTTCTTCAGTTTCAAAATTAATCTCAACAGCATAAAAAATATAAAAAGATTAAAAAAAATTAAAACTTTCAAAATACTCATCAATTCATCAGCTCATACCGATAACTAATTACTTAATAAAAAGTACGTTTCCAAAGCTAATGCAAAATTGATACTTTGACCTTAACCAGTAAACAATCACATTAATAATAAAGGCCTTGGTTAATACAATTCCCTTGAATTGATGGACACCCAAAAAACATATTTGGAATTAATTATATCGACTGCTGATAAAAGTAAAGGCTTATGTATGAATTTTTAATTTAATGGACCTTGAACATTTTTCATATTGGTACGCATCATTAATTTATTAGTGATGAAACAAATAGAGAACTCTGTTAGTCATGAAAACGTAATGTTAAATAAAATTTGGGAATGAATTTACGTCATTTACGAATATCGATGTTACCTAAGGAACACCTGCCTTATATAATTTGAAGAACGAAGAATAATACGAGAAAATATATATTAATACTGATGATACAGAATATTTGACAGAAAATACTACCATGTACTCTTTGTTTTAAATTAAATTAGGTTACAATTTTTGATAATCATCAAACTTTATACTAAGGGCCTTCATGCTTGGTTATATAAAATGTACAGCTTGACAGGTCAAAGCATCAACCAATTCATATTAATTACTTATATATCATTGCAAAGATCAAGATTGCATGGTGGTCCAATTCCACATATTAAACCATAATTCACTGTACGCCTTCTTAAAATTTATTCGTGTTAAACCAGTGACATTTTCACTGTAATTAAATGTCTACTTAATGTTTAACACCTCCCAAAGACATTAATTGATATTGTATAACTTTGAAAACGCCGGCCATTGGATAAATGACAAGATAAAGTAGTTTATGAATGTGTTTAATTTGCCAAATATCGTTAAAGTTATTTTGATGGGCGAAATAAAATCAACAGTTGGTGGGTGCTGTGATGTATATTTATTGAGTTTGCCTTCTTGGAAAATTTCACCAACTGATCCGTTAATTAATCAATGATATTTCGCAATAGTTGTTACAATATAATCGCTGTTGATTTTGTCCTTATCTCTGCTATATTCGATGGAAATTCTAGAGTAGTCGTAAATCGTACTGGAAGATAAATCATTAACCTTACCACGCGAGACATTAATTAGCAAAAATGTATGCTTTGTTGACGGATCTACATTTTTGTGTGCGATTGAAGTTGTCTTGTGATTAATTTACTGAATAAACCTATAAATGTTTTTTTTCCTTGAAGATACAGTATTGTTACTATACAACGTGTAACAGAAAGGTGTAATTCAGCAGCGGCTAGTGATATCAGTATTGCACCTACCATGGTGCTATATTCGATTCTTTATTATTACATATTTATAACATTTTCTTTTTGGCAAATTTCAGTAGTGAAAAGCAAACCGCATAAGTATTATGCCTCTCCGAGTGCAATAATCGATTGAATTATTCTGGCAGAGAACTCTTAGAGTTATATTTTTAAAATTGATGTATTTTTCAGTGATAACTAACAGAATGAAAGAATGATAAATCAAATTTTAGGGTCCTCCAATTTTGATAAAATTAGGTATATGAACTTAGTTTCATGAGCACTAAACAACTCTTGAATTTGACCATACCTTTCTATTATACGGACAGAAAATAGAGCAACTTACTTCTGAGTTTAAGCTAAATATATTTGTTCGTATTTTGAGGACATAAGGGAAATCATAAACTCACACTGCTCAATGAGCCATGTGACATGCTGCTGCGATAACCGACATATTATACAAAAACAGAGCCGTAGGCATTTACTAAGTTTTAATAAAAGTTAGTATCCAAATCGAGGTTAATTTTAATATTTCCACTATGCAGATGAACTCACTCATCTTCATTAAACCATTGGCCTACCAAATAATATAGCCGCTGTTCTCTTCTTAATATAAGTTCCAAAATTTATGTTCAAAATGAAAATAAGCCGAGATTAAAACGTCAAAAATAATTACGTATTGAGTTTTTTGTGACATTTTAAACGTAAATAATACAGTAACGGCGTCAAGTACAGTTAATAAGACAGGTTTTTTAAAGAATACAGATCTTATTTTTGCAATTTTTCTGAATGGAGTAATTAGAGTTGTAAACCTTGGCAGGAAACATCTGAAGAATGATGAGTCTTGACAAACCAATTGTTTTTAATTAAAAGGTCAGTTAACGAAACACTACACTGGCTTTTTTTAAACGTAGTTTCAGTTCTAAGTTACGATGTATAAAAGTAATTAATTCAAGCCAAAATCATTTCAGCAGTTTGAATATGACTAAGTCAAAAATGATCAAACATCTAAACTTCCATTATTCATAACAATAATACAATTTAAAGGAACAGTATTGAAAAATAATAACAATTAAAGTAAACGCAAAACTTGATAATTTTATATGAAACTTAGTACGTTAGTAAAGTAAAGCTTTAGGAACAGATTTTTGCAGCATGAAGCAAAGAAACAAATTTACAAAACCAGCGGCACTTGCACCAACATATGTCAATTTAACAGTGCATAAGTAGCCCAAGTTACATAAGTAGGTAATTGGCGCCTGAACTTGGCATCAACCTAAATACATAGCGATGTCAATGTTTGTATTTATGCATTCATTAATCTCGACAAGTCTGATGTGGCCCATTAATGTACGAGGTAAGTGAAAGTTTTTGGATACGGTATTCATAAATCATGCAGTGCAAAATTATTTAACCAAAACCACGTTTGCCTTATATGTGTAATATAATTTATATTTTTACATAAGTATTTTTTTTCTAATTTTTCACATACATTCTCAGCTTTTTTCAGTTTCAACAACAATATTTACTTATGATTTGTGATTTCTATTTTTATCCAGATCTTCTGTATTTAATTTCAACAAAAATGTTAAATATGATATTGATATGTACCCAAATTAACTAAGCATTGCTAAACTAAGCCATTAAAGTCCTTGTACAAACAAAATTTAAACTATCAAAGAACAGGTAATGGCGTTCTTTGACGCACTAATTAATCAAAAGCGTCATCAAAGTCAAAGTCAACATGCCTCCTCCACCAAAGCTCGCGTAATTTATTCGAATTTCAAGTACACGTTGCGTCCATTCATTGTCGATATTCGGCAGCTCAGTATATAAGCCGGGGTGGGCCAACTGTTCGTTAGATAACTCGACATCACAGTCAAGTCAACACAAACCAACTACAACCATGAAGTCCTTTGTAAGTGCAGCTTTTTATAAAAGCGGTTCAAAGTTCAATGGTGGTTTAGGGTCTCGTGTTTAATTGTTATAACAACTTGTTTTTTGTGATTTATTTGATGTGAAAAATACTAAAATTACAACTTATTAATGATTCAAAAGTTTTCATCTTTAGGGTAACAATAAAAAAGTTCATTAAAACGTTTCAAGAGTCTTTTAGAAGTTCTTATATCTTGAGAAACTTAATTAAGAAGTTCTCGATTAATTATTCTTTATTTTTATTCAACTCCAGGTTGCTTTTGCCGCTCTCCTCGCCTGCGCTGCTGCTGCACCCGGCCTCCTGGTCGCCCACGAGCCCGTGGTCGCCCACGTAGCCGCCCCCGTGGTCCACACTATCCCTGTGGTCGGTTCTAAGACCACCATCACCAAGAGTAGCCAGGTCGTCAACCATGGCTCTCCTGTCCACACCGTTCATACTGTGCACGCCGCGCCCGTGGTCCACGCTGCGCCCATCGTTGTTAAGGCCGCGCCCATCGTCCACGCCGCGCCAGTTGTCCACGCCGTACACCACGCTCCTGTTGTACACGCTATCCACGCCGCCCCCGTGGTCCACGCCGCCCCTATTGTGGTGAAGACCGCTCCCTCTGCCATCACCCACAGCAGCTCTGTCGTCCATCATGGACACCATCATGTCGTTAAGACTGTCCCCCTCATCGCTGTCCACCACTAATATGTTTAATTTATTATAATCGGGTAATAAATATTATTTAAATACCTATATTTTTTAATTTATTAGTGTAAATTATCATATATATATTTTTTTTAACTTTGACCTCAATTCAAAAACAGGGTAGTATTTTACAAAATAAGTCAAGATTATCAGAATCAAACACCTAAAGATATCTATAAGATACAGAACAAACACATCATTATTATTTTCAAGAAAACTTTACACATTATAAAAGATATTGACTGACAAAATGTAATAGAGCTATATTTTAAACAATCCTTTAAAAGGTTATGTAAAACCCCTTCCCAGCCGACCTCTTTACAAAACAATAAGCGTGTAAACATAACTCGTGGCCATTAAAAAAATATATAATAATTTTAGGAAAAGTACCTCGTTTATTGCCCGACGTTGCGACCGTATTGCAACGGCCGTGGTCACGGGCAGTCTACCCGTAACCACGGCCGAAAAAAAATTATAATGTGTACAAATCACGAAAGTTTGTCATCATTTATAACTCGAGCCATTTGTGAGATTAGGTCTTAAAATTAGATTTGATCTTTACATTGGTTTGAAGAAAGATTTAAGGTCATTTTAATTTTATTTCATTTATTTTCGGCACTTACTTTTAAAAAATAAGTTTTGTTAATTATATGCCAAAATACATGCAAAGGTTTGTAAAAACAAACTTCTATAACCAACAAGTCTTTGACAAGCACAAAACAAAACTGTTTACTGATAGACCTCTCAATTTCTACCAGGTACCTACTTCTTCTAATAGACAAAAGATTTCGTTTAAAACGTGAAGGTTAATCTAGATTATTCCTCTTACTGCTATTAAAAGCACTAATCAGGATATAGTGATGGCAATTAGTTGTCTCCAGGGACCTCTCTTATAAGATTCTCTTTATTTACAAGCACGATTTTATTGCCTACTTTGGGATCTTATGTTTCGTCATTTATTTTTGACATTATCTGCCGTATTCACAGTCGTTTAATGCTTACTTAAATCATTGCTCTTTAGGGTTCCGTAGCCAAAAAGGCAAAGACGTAACCTTTATAGTTTCGTCATATCCGCCTGTCTGTCTGTCCGTCCGTATGTCACAGGCGTTTTACACTAGTCAATATGAATATTGATTAAATTTGGTGCAAAGGTGTCTTGTAGTAACCGCTACTTAATTTGATAGCTAAATAATAAAACATAAATATTTTGGGAGGGGCAAACTCCATACATGTAACATAATCTGAAAAAAAATACAGTACACATCAACGTTTTTACTTAATGCATATGAAAGTATACATAAGGTATCTACGATTATACTTTTATTTTATTTTTAATTGTAAATAAACCACTATTTAATAAATTAATTAATTTAGTAGAAATAGGTTAAATATTTATACTTCAACATTTTTAACTGATTTATTATTTGTATGTTGGATAATCTTTAATTAAATTTAATATTTTTTTAAATAAACTATTGATATTATTCTGTACCTATATATTATAAACTAGCAGACCAGCGCCACTTCGTCTGCGTAAATTTTCCCCGTTTTTGCAACATTTTTCATTGCTACTCCGCCCCTACAGGTCGTAGCGTGGTGTTATATAGCCTACAGCCTTCCTCGATAAATGGGATATCCAACAGTAAAATATTTTTTCAATTCGGACAGTAGTTTATGAGATTATCGCGTTTAAACAAACAAACAAACAAACTCTTTAGCTTTATAATATTAGTATAGATTAAATTATTTAAGTTATTCATTTACGCAAACGAAGTTGCGCGGGTCAGTTAGTCTATAATATGTATGTGTTTAGTAATATTTAAGTATGTTTATCAGTTTTGTATCCGTGACTTGTCTGTTTGTAAAGTCCCCCGTGATATACTGCAGGGGTCTTCATTAAAAAAAAAGTTGTCTGGTTTCCATAGTACAAGCTCTGCTTAGTTTGGGATCAGATGGCGTTGTGTGAGTTGTCCCAAGATATAATATCTTGGGACAACTCACACAACGCCATGTAACTACTAAGGTATTATTAATTATTTTAGGCTGTGGAACTCAACACTGAGCATGGTCCGACATGCCATTGCAGATTTTTTTAAAATTTTGTCGTATATTTTTATTACTTTTTAATGATTTAATAAGCTTCAAAGACTTTGAGTGCCGCAGTTAGGCCCAAACATAGTCATTTAACATTTCTTAACTCATTTTAAAATTTGTTTATCAAAAAAATGTAAGTAAGTACTTTTATTTTTAATGCAATACGAATGAAATATTCGTGATCCAGTAGTGACGATTTCAACGTAGTTCAAGTTCCCGGGCCCAGACAGCTGAGCAAGACCTTTGTATGTTTTGTATTATCTCCCCTACCTATAATTCCTTAAGAAAAACTAGTGAAAGGTTCAATCGATTTCAAATTGTACAAGTGTCAGACTGAATGTTCGGTTTTATAAATTATAGATTACTAGCTGGTCCCCGCGGTCTTACCCGCGTTTTATTAGCCTATGTGTTAATCCAGGGTGTCAGCAAACTCCATACCAAATTTTATTAAAATCGCTCCAGCCGTTTAGACGTGAAGAAGTAACAAACATACACACTCACATACTCACAAACTTTTGCATTTATAATATTAGTGTGATATTAGTGTGATATCTAAACGGCAGATTCTATATAATGTCAGATTTTTTAACTTCTAGCGTGGTAGCCTGTACCCTCTCAGATTCGAGAATATCTTATGGCTGATTACATAAGAAATGAAAAGATTGTTCCGCAACTAAAAAGAGGTTGCCCTTTTTTATTTTATTCAATTTAGACTGACATTCAAGTTTTTATCTTCTGCTCGTCTGTTCAACAACGTGACATTGATGTAAGGGTGTTTTGATTTATTTGCCTTGACACCAAATTGTTTATTATAGACATTGTGTAAACATTTGCCAGAATAAACAAAATATCTAGCTTGGAAGTTATTTCGACTGAGTGCTGTAACTCTATAGCATTGTATTATATGACATTTAATAGATTAATGAACAATGCAGAGGTTTACTATATTTACAAATTGAACTTATTTAGTGTGTACACGTAACTCATTTTTTGGAATTGTAAAAATGGCGCCAAACTGACATGTCACATTTTTTGTCATACCTACATAAAATTCGTATAAAATCCGTAGGATTAAGCCTTAAGCAGTTAAAAAGTGTGTAAAACACTTGACACTGGCAGAAAATAACTAGATTGCCAATTATTACTTACTAGAGATAGTTATATAAAAGTAATAATGTATGTATTATTTCAATAATAAATATAAAACACACATTCACATAAATTGTAATAAACATAAATATATTTGTATATCCTTATACGTCATTTACACACACACACATACACACACACACACACACACACACACACACACACACACACACACACACACACACACACACGCGCGCGCGCGCACCCACTCACTTATAGTTGCCTATCTATTTATAGTTGGGTATCTTCACGCTTGTATTACTCACCATGCTGACAATGTCAAAAGTAAATTGAAGTAATGGGGGGCCTGGAGTTCTAAAATACAGGCTTAGGCTTAGTTTAGACCCCAGATCTCCCACAAATTGCAAAATTATGTATGTTCAATATGTCAACTGTGTATCTATTGAGTACTATGTAATTTGTGGAGATGAAAAAATAAACTTATTATTATTATTATTATTGAAGATTAGAAGAAGAAGCTCTATTTGTGTATGTGTGATTGTTAAGTATATGATTGTTAAGTAAGAAAATTGATCTTAAAGTTAAAATGGGAGGAGGAGTGGGAAATAAAATTAATAACATTCCATTACTTGGAGGAAATAGAGCAAAATATATTTGCAAACGATATCAGAACCTAAAATTATTATTTTTCTATAAATTAAATGAAAGAGCTTTTTAATACTGTGTGACATGATTTTTATAACTTGAAAACTGTTAACTGATTTTGAAGTAATATAATGTCTTCATCAAAAAACTAGTACTAACTAGTATTCTATCACGACTATTTACTGTGTTACAGAAGTTAAAAGAAGCTTAGCATTTTGTACCTAGAACATTTTGATAAGTCATTTCATTTAAAAATTATGATTTTAATGACTAATTTGACATTATTTTTCGTGCTAACTTTTAAGTGGTACCAAACAAAATTTAAAATTATCTTTAGTATGAGTGTATGTATTTCCGTTTATATGGGATGCCGCATAACAATAAAACTATACGCGTCTGGATGGATCGGATACTATTTCACAGTCAAATAAACATTTTTTTAACGTAATAAGTTTAAAGTTTACAAGTTAAGGAAATAATTTTTTTTTGTTGCTCATTGTATTAAATATTCAGCAAAATATTGTAAACAAAACATATAAGAAGAGTCAGGGCATATAAGAAAAGTATTTTCGTATTTTTCATACAAAGAAAACATTTTTAGGTTTAATTTTTATTTATTGAAAATATGTGTATGCCGTTTTGATCGATGAATTGTTGGTAGTGCCATGATCCCATTGTTGTAAAAATTTTGAGATCTTTGATCAAAAAAGTCTGACAGGTAGTTTTCACAGTGTTCTTTTGAGGTTAACTGTATGCTTCCTAAAGAGTTCTGAAGTGACCAATACAGGTGGAAATCTGATGGAGCAAGATCAGGGCTATACGGAGGATGCATCAACACATCCCAGCCAAGCTCTCTCTATAGCCTATAGATGAGTGCGGTCTGGCGTTGTCATGATGGAACACCACGTCCTTCCAGTTCACCGGCTCCTGCTGGTTTTTCTCAAGGGCTTCTTTTAGCCTGATCTGTTGCTGACAGTAGAGGTCAGAATCGATAGTTTTACCCGGCGGCAAAAGTTCTTAGTGGACGATTCCTTTCCAATACACACAGCATCACTTTGTTCCAAGTCAGGCCGGGCTTCGTCACGGTCTGTGGGGTTTGTCCATGCTTCGACCACGATTCGGACATTCTTATCGTAAGTGACCCATTTTTCATCACCAGTAATCAACTGTTTAAGAAATGGGTCGGAATTGTTTCGTTTCAACAAATAATTGTAAATGGAAACACAATTTATCTCAGTGAGATCATGTGGTACCCAAATAAAAAGACTTTTGTAAATGATGTAAAACTGTTTTGTGATCAATATTCAGTTCTTCAGCAATATCGTAACTACTAATATGTCGATCTTACTCTACTTTTTCAAAGATGGCACCGATTTAATGCGTGACATCGGGTGTCCAGAGCAAGCCTTATCATTCACACTAAAATTTCCAGTCTTGAAACGCTTGATACTGCTACTCGTATTGATACTGCATTAGGTCTGTAAACCGCACAAATTTTATTTGCGGCATTTGTCGCAATTTTACCTTTTATAATATTTTTTTTAAATGTACCGAATTTCTTCGTCACATACGTTCATTTTGCTTGCTTGAAAACCGGCGGGAACTAGTTTTTTTTATTTATTGCATCTTCAGAATGTCAACATTTAATAGTATTAAAACCAGCCTGTTGCATTCAGTACAACCAAGAAGGTTTGATTACTAACAATACATTCAAATTACGAAAATACTTTTGCCCCTACCTATAAACATTTAGGATGACTTAAAATAAATGGAAAACTAAGAAAACCATTTAATTTTCGTTTTCATTTTACCTTTTCTTATTTACAGACTTATGAGTATTTTAAGGAGCTTTCAACAATTTATTATTTAACTGAAATCAATTAGGTTAGCATAAAAACCAGTAGGTATCGTAATTCTATAGAAGCCATTACACTCCTTTTGTCAATATGGCAAAGAATTTAAAATAACATTTTGATATAATACAAGTTAAATAGTTTTTACGTTGTTTGCTTTTATAGTAATAAATAGCTTAGTTTGGATGGAATTGTCGAATTGAGGAAAAATAAGAAATAAGTAAGTAGATAATATTATAGCAAGCGATGACTAAGAAAACGTGATAAATTCTAAGAACTTCCTTACGCATTTTAATTAATTGACGATTGAGAGTAAATAAGAAGTGAATCGTAATAAACTAGTTGTTGCATGATTCGCCATATTTGTATCTGGTCATGGCTTTGGCGCATCGATCGAGCCATCACTGTTAATCTTACTTGGAATTCTTTTTATGTCTTACTGGCACAGACTAGTTTAAATGTCAAGTGAAGTACTATTTATCTTAAACTAAGATATAAGTCTCCAATGTGCTTTACGCATATTGGAACTTACATAACTGTCTAAATAGCTACGTGTAATAACAAACAAGTCTTTTCGAAAGTTAACCTTGAGTTTCTGACCTTCAAAAATGAGTTCACTAGTTACAGTCATAAGTATCTGACATTGTATGTTGTCATAGAAGTATTTATTTTTTCGAAAAAGGTTATTAAATATCTGTCCAAAACAATAGCTCTCGTATGAATATCTATTGAACCTGCTGAATACACTATCGAGATCATCAATGAGATCCATACGCTTAACAAATAACCATGTAGTGAAGGACCTACTCTCATATTTATAAACATAGTTTGACAGTAGGTTTACGTTTTATTGTTACATTTAAAATTATTGCCGAGGCTTACGGTATTTAACTTTTCAACTATTTAACAAGTCTCTGTGTTTTAAGCTACTCTGTGTAGTATCGAAAAGCCAACAACGCAGCGGGGCGCCGTGGCTGCCGCAACGAATTTGAACTGCCTTCATACTTTGTACTGTTGAGGTAAGATGTACGATTGACAGCCTTGGATCTTTTATCATTATATCTTATCATTTATCTGATATCTGATAAAATAATAATTAGACATGAAACGCAACAAATGAATATTGGGATACGTAATGTTTGGAACACAATAGGTCGCGATGAAGATAAAATATTACGAAATATAGTTTTATCATTTAAGATTCTTAATTCGCTTAAGCAACATGAGCTCATAAAATTACTTTTGTATTTATAGAAGCAAAATTGCTCAACGAAAGTTTAAATGAAATTTATTTCAGTACAAAAATAGATTAACATTGACGTCAGTGTGGCGATCAGTGAGAAAATCTAGGCAGATTTATTCATGCTTAGATGTAAAACGGGCTTAGAATCGTAAAAAGTGATTTTACGGGCCAGTTTAGGTTCTACATGCGTAGCCAGATGTAGATATCAACATGACATTTACTACCTTTATCTTCCTTGTAAACGTATCCTTCGACATTACTACGAAAATATAAAACGTTACTATAGATGTTGTTTATTTTTATAATCCGTAATAGGACCACAATTTCCCATAATTTTTCCAGACAAAACTGACATTTCGCACGGGCTTGCCGTGGACAGGTAATAAAGATCATGAAAAGGGAGACTGGTTAAACATATATTAATCGTATTTTTTTTATTTTTGGAAATCAGTGCCTTTTTCATTGCTTAAATAATTTCTGAGCTGCAGTAAACGCGAATGTGTGTTTCTACCTGATCAAATACATCTGAGGCATGTCACAGATCGTATTAGGCAAATTCCTAACCATTTACAGAGTGGTCTGGGAAATTAACTTAAGGCTATATAAATTCTAACTTCGGCAGGATGTTACATTCGCTTGTGAACCTACGGAGGAAATGTATCGTTTGGTAAGTTTTAATTGTTATTTCATTAATTAAAGGAAATTAGATGAAGATAGGTTATTAGGTCCCTATTTTATTGGTCAAATTGGTTTTATCATATTGTTTACTGGATCTGTTGCATCGTAAGTCTAATTAAAAAAAATAATCTTAATACCTTACAAATTATCACCCGCCTACTATCGCGTCTATGTCGCTAACAGGTAAAATTTGCAAGTTTGAATGCAGGAAGTAATTTTTGAAACTGTCGTTGCAGATTTATATGCAATTTTGTATATATACACGTAGAATAGCGTTTGCTTACCGGTTTGATGATCTAGAAGCCAGTATTTTATAGTTAACAAACTGATAAATGTAGGTATATAAAAAATTATGAGATTGTCGTTACCTCTATAGATATAAAAATATAAGTATTAAAACTTTATATAGGTTACCATCTGGGTCACCTAAATAAAGTTTAATATTTGTTCATGTAAAAAGAGCAATAGGTACCTACTACTTTACTTATAGGCACAATTTTTATTACAAAAATATTACAGACTGTAGTGAAATCTCTCTGCTGTCTGCAATATTTTGGTAAAAATTTACTTAAATTCGACGCATATTTATATTAATTTTCTTATTAAAATTATGTTTAAAACAAAATTGTCAATTGATGACAACATTATTTTTGAGAAACCGTCTCGAACAAGGCAATAATTTTGTTATCACTGACAAAATTCAAACAGTAGTTCGCCTTCTATTTAAATTCAAGGGACAACAATTCAATTCAATGGAAAACCATTTGCATGGTTGTTGGTAATCGCGATAAAACAACCATGTCCTTTTTTGAGGTGTAATGTAAACCAACAGACTATTTACTTTCGCAATAATTTTATGGGCTATCTTTCAGATCACAATCTTGATGCTCCTGGCAGCCGCCCAGGCGGCTCCAGCGCCAATAGTGGTATACCCATCAGTGGGATACTCACTACCATCAGTGTACCACGCTCCCATCGTGTCGCACAGCCCGTTGGTTCACCATGTGCCCTTGACACATGCACCATTGCTGCGTGGTTATCATTCTCCTTACTTCTTTTAAGTTTAACCTTTTAAACAAAGTTTCATTTATCTTCATATTTATTTCCAATTTACATGTTTTGTTAATGTATTAAAACGTACCTATGTTACAGTTTATGTGTGATTTTTATAATGTCGTTATCGAAATAATAATATATTTTATTGTAATGTTGTGTATCTGTTTTTTGTTTGGATTACCTTTTCCTTTTTTAGTGTGGCAAACTTTTTTTTTTATCTCTGTTTTCACTGCTATCTGTCGTCTTTGGGACATTTGACAGTCATGCTCGGCATGCGACATGTGTCGCATCCTAATTCATATTAAAATTGATTTAATCATGTCTGGGGGCATCTTTTGCTTCAATATGCGGGTTGTTGAGTTTTCTTCCATCAAGATATTATATAAACTGTTTGTATGATTTTTAATTCTTTACTTATGCTTGACGGTGGTCACGTGTAGATCGTGATGAAGTTCTTCATTTGTGACGAACCAAGGGGCATCAGTTATTAACCTTAGCATCTTGTTTTGGAATCTTTGTACGATTTTGATGTTGGAATGAGATGTTGTTTCTTAGAGTTGTATTCCATGAGTCCAATTTGGTTTGAGAATTATCTTATAGAGTAGTAGCTAGATGCTTAACGAAAGTTGTGAATGGCGATCAATTAACCAATAAAGCTTACGTAATCGTATTCCTAATTCCTAACTGAAGTTGGTAGGTTAGATGTATATTTACGGTAAAATATCAGGCCTAGCACACTGCCCTGTAGGACCCCCGCTTTAATAGGGCAGGGGTTTGAGAGCGCGATCCCGTTCTGGATAAAGAAGTGTCTGTTTTCTATAAATGATTTTAGGATTTTTTAAAGGTATTTTGGTATATTGTGTAGGCAGGTAGCAAATATTTTATTTTAAATAACAGGCCCTCATGCCAGACCATATCAAACGCATGTGAAATGTCTAAAAAGGCAATTGCACAGTACTTTTTGTTAAATGTATTTCTGTATTCATATCCATTTATATATAAAACTAGCTGTGCCCCGCGGTGTTACCCGCGGTTTATTAGCCTATGTGTTAATCCAGGGTGTCAGCTAACTCCATACAAATTTTATTGAAATCGCTCCAGCCGTTTAGACGTGAAGAAGTTACAAACATACACACTCACATACTCACAAACTTTCGCCTTTATAATATTAGTGTGATTACATTTATAGTGATGTAGGTAGTTACCGTTTTTCTTTTTAATATGTTTTAAATGAGTGACATATATGTTACTCAAATCAAATTTAATAATAGATATATCTATTACTATATTTTATTACAACAAAGAAAGAATACTATCAATTATTTTTGTAGCTGTCTTAGAGCTGATTTATTACCTGGGTAAATGACAACTCCGTAATTGAGTTTCGTCAGGTCTGCATATTGTTTTAATAACTTGAATACTGTTTATTTAAAAAATAAAACAATAATTAAATGTTAATATAGTTTTTGGAACTTGCGTGGACATCGTCAAATTTTATTCCCAGGCAAAATTAATATTCTGTCAAATCTGATCTACTAAAAGCCACCACGGACATGATTGGAATTAATAAGATTAGGAGGAAAACATTGGAAAAATAGGCCACCATATTGCTGGATGAAGCCTTCCCCTATTAATCTGAATATAAAAATAACGAAAAATCTATTAGGACAGTGATTGTGGAGTTCATAACCTTAGTAGAAACCACACAATATTAAAAGTCACTCATTAATATATTCCGCTTTTCGCGATCAACTCTATCATTCTAAAGGAGATGCTGATCCTTTGAGTAGCTTAGTAGGACTCTAGGAGTTCATTTGACGGCTAGTATTATTTAGGGCTCAGCTAGTCTCTTTTCTATTTGAAATGTTGCGTCATATTATATTTGTCTAATCCTCGTTATAAGTCATATCTGCCTGGCCTGTGCCTTGTACTGCAGCTTTACCCGACTTTGCAAATCAGTAGATCCGACAATCATTGGCCAGGCAAGGTACTACAAGCAAGTTTCAATAGTCTATTAATTTTATTGACTAACTATTACGTCACGGATCCGTGAGACATTAATTAAGTCACGCATATATATGTATCTACTTTAGTGTTTTTTATGTAGAGTTTGATTTTTATAGAGAGATTGCTTTAGCCGTGACTCCAGACGCCTGACACCCAACTTACGTTTTACATCACAAAAAAAAACACTGAAAAATTTCAGTTTTTGAAGGCTAAGCATTGATGAGTGTATGAATGTGTCAGGAGTTTATTTTTTAGCCGACTGCAAAAGGAAGGGTTATGTTTTTAGCGCGTATCTTATATGTATGTATATATTTATGTTTAATATTCTTTATTACTATTATTCTATCCTTCAAACCACTGAAGGGATTAATACAATTAAGACGGCGTTAGATTTAACTCGATTGCCCAAGTGTTCTTAGATAAGTGATGTTTGGATGAAACAGTTATTACGAATACTGCAATATGGGTATCAAATCAAAGGACTTATCGTAAGTATTTCAAAAAGGTATAATATGATTATGACCGCAATACTAAAAAAGTTAGTTAGCACCATTTGTTTCTTCAATTTTCAATACTTGGCAATAGGTGTGATAAAAGTTTGTTGTTACATCCTACAACCACTCAAAAGTATTAAATAAAAAAACCCACCCGCACAAAAAAAGTGAAATGGATACAAGATCCTCTACATACTTTACTAAGTTCATAGAGTTTCATTAATGCGTGATATTATACACGTTGTTTCCACATTTTTTGTGCGGGCGGGTTTTTTATTTTTTTAATTTACTTTTATTTAAAAGATTACTGTACCAACAACAAAACTACGACTGGATACACCCATTTCCTCTGCAAATCTTTGTTCAAAAACGTAAGCTAGACTATTATTTAACAAGTACCTAAGTAGGTGAAGATGTATATTTTATCATTTGGCAGCAAAAAAGCTAGTTTGTAAAGGTCGTAAGAGTTAGATGTCGAACGGAATTCCTGCCCCATAGAACTGTTATGTTGTTTCCTTTTTGTAACAGTGCGAGCACTAGTGGCCTTGGCGTGTTTCCATCAAGGTAAGGATAAGGTTTCTTCTGAAACGAAGATGAACGGAGTCTGGAGCTGACTGTCTTATTTTTATAATATACATTTGTCAAATAAACATATAACTAGCAGTATGTATAAACCACACGGCCCTCAACAGCGATGTCGAGGTACTCGTAGATACTTACTAACCTATGCAGTAACGGTAGCCTATGGAAGACAGGCAATATTTAGCTTGGTTACCCTTGTTGAGTTTTTGGATAAACATTTCAGTTCATATTTAGTAACTAGTCTAATTACTTATCTACAGATTCATAAAAAAATTAGCATTAGTATACGGATACGCTATTTTTTCAAATATCAACGTCGCTATGTAAAGATACAAATTGTCTTTTGTATTAGTAAAATAACATCTCTAGTTATTTTGGATACAATCTCACCTCGCTTTACATACCATTGTGATAAATAAAATCACATATAAAACACTCATAGCTACACATTACAGTGACGAAAGGTTGCTGTTTCCAGCGTTTCTGAATTTATGTCATTTGTAAATAACGACAGAATTTGTAGGTAAACAGGTGATCATGTTGGCACCAACATAGTGACGGATCGATGAATATTGATTTATTACTGTAAATATAATCGTTTGTAATATTGTAAACCAGCCTTGCGTACTAGAGCGTTTGCATGTCGATCGTAGTTAAACTCCAGTTTTTAATTGATTAAGTTAACCAAGATCAAAGCAGTGGAACAAAGATGAGAAAAAAAATCCACTCCATTTTTACCAGTCGGGTAAAAATGGAGTCTCCATACATACATATGTATGTATGTAATATTCTTTATTACCTCATATATTTTAAACCACAAGACGGATTTTAATAATTAGGACGTCGTTAGATTTTACTTGACCACTTGATTGTTTTTAGCTATGTGACGTTTGAAAAAACAAACGGTACGATGGTGAGACGTTAAAAACAGGATCAAAAAAGGGCTAAATGTAAACATTTCAAGAAGATGTAACATATGACTATAACACTAAAAAAGACAATTAACAAATATTCTTTATTTGCAATTTTCAATAATTGGCAATAGCTGCGATAAAAGTTAGTTGTTACATCGGTTACATCCTATAAACACTAAAAAGTATTAACTAAAAAAAACACATAAAAATAAAAAACCCGCTTGCGCAAAAAAGGACCTCAACTTAGTATTGTGCCTCCGATAGCATAATATTACATATTACAAAGACACACACACACAATACTAAGTTCATCGAGATTCATTAATGCCTCCGACTGCACGATATTATTTATGTAAGGGATCTTGCTTGCTTCTTTTTTGCCCAGTCTCGTTTTTAATTTTTATAATTTATTTTTTAAGACACTGGTGGAAAAATAGCACTATGCTATTTTTCCACCAGTGTCTTAAATTGAAAATTATCATAATTACATAATGAAAGTATGCTTATGTACTTATCACTTAAGTCACCTTAGAATGACTGGCCAGAATGAAACCAATGGCGTAAATCAATAACAAAATAAAGAATGAAATAAAATTTAAAAACCCCGATTAACAGGAGGTAAGTAACAAGAAAATCCGTCGAAGTCTACCATTTACTACCCTGAATTGAACTACTCTATGCATGTGACAGGTCAGTGAATGGCAGACCCCGACGGATTTTATGTTTTTATTTCAAACTTATTAGAGTTTTTTTCATATTATGTGCATGGTAGGTACTTACTTATGTTGAGAGTAAACATTTAACAAACATAAAACAATAAACTAATATATTATATCTATTCCGTTTCAATAATAAAAAGGTGAGCTTTACCTTTTTTTTCAGAAACAAAAGCGTGTAGCGCCTCCTGAGAGACTTATACAGATAACAAAACCGCTCCCAAATCGTATTAGCCATTTCTGAGAAAAAAAAATAACCGTTTTGGAGAAACATGCGTACTCTGGGGGTCTAGAACAATAAAACTAAGCTAGCTAATAACATGCCCGTGAATGAGACATGTAACCAAAAACCCGTTTTGAAATCGGCCCAGCTGTTTTCGAAAAAAGCGGTAACAGATACACACACAAATACCTGTTAACCCAAACGCATATACAGTCTCCGTGGCAGTCGCGGGTAAAAAACAGGAACATTATAATTATAAACATAATTATAACTAATTCTTTATTTTTTAAAATGTGTAACAGGTGCAATTCTGTAGATAAAGTTAGACAAATAAAATAAAAACATAAATAAATCACAATCTTGAATAAGCCTTTCAGAACGCACTGTTCTAAACGTAAGTTGTGAAAAAATAAAATCAAGTGAATGCGCTATTTAGTTTTTCGGACCCAAACGATAGCCGATTGCGATCGTTTATTCATTTCTCTAGCTACTCGATGCGCCTTGAAATGTGGGGTTCAAAAGGGTAAATTGGGAGCTCTGACTCCAGTTAGGTATCCACTGGTTTTTATATCCAGGTATGAACCCCTCCTAAGACCCCGCGTACAAAAAAAAAGACAAAATAAATTACCTATATCAGACCCAGCTTTGCAATAAAGTTTATAGTAGTGACCGCCCACGGTACAAATTTTTGAACATATTCTTTAAGCTCTTCTAGTTTTTTTCAAATCTTCCCGCTGCTAGTTTCACATGTCAAAATTATTTCATTAGTCTATAGTGTCTATGTTATCAATGCTGCCAACTAAAAAAATAGTGAACTGTCAAAACCAGCTGCGACGAACAACGGAACATGCCGCGGCCTCGTGCGAAAGGTAAGTTTAATTTGAAAATACCTATTTAATCACTAGTTTTTCCATGTTACTGTTGATGTTATTATAAACTTAAAGATATAAATAGTACCCACTAATAATAATTTTCGTGACTGTATTAAATATAGCTGATTTACAAAGTCGTTAATTATTTTGTTCAAAATTTTGTACATTGGTTTGCAGTATCGTACGTTGCGTCTGTGTTTATAATTGAATGTTTTTCATTTCACTTTTAGATCTTACTGAAAATGAGATTCTTCAGAGTCTTGATGACTCAGAATACGAGTCAAACTCGGAAGAGGACCCTTTTGAGGACAATGAGACCGACGATGAGTACAGGCCTGACAATGAAAGAGAGGAATCTTCCAACTCTTCGAGTCTTCCGCTGAAGAAGATGAAGTCTCGCTTCCTGAAGATGCCAATTATGTAGTACCACTTGATTCTCCTGCTTCAAGTCGTGGCAGAAGACAAGGTCGTCCTCGTGGGATACGGGGAAACATTAGCACTCGCGGAAGAAGCGGCCGCGGAAGCAGAAGTCGAGGACGCGGTCGGGAAAGACAAGAAAATAATGCCGTTGCTACTAATCGTGAATGGGAGATTAAAGAGTTTGCACCTGCACCTCCACAACTTTCTGCCCCGTCATATTTGCCTATAGATACTACCGATTATGATTCTTTACAGTATTTTAGTCAGTACATCGACGACGACCTCATTGCTTTAATCAGTAATAAAACGAACCAAAACCATATATTACGAACCGGAAGAGCCCTACATTGGTATGAAAAGGAATGTAAAACATTTATTGGAATCACTATGATGATGTCGTGCATAAATTACCCGTACATTAGAATGTACTGGGAAAATAAATGGCGAATTCCTGTAGTAGCAGACAGTATGCCACGTAATAGATATTTTCTTTTGAGAACCGCGTTGAAGATTGTATTTGATCCTGATGTAACTCAAGAGCAAAGAAACCAAGACAAACTGTGGAAGGTTAGACCCTTGATCGAGAGAGTACTGCAAGGATGTCACAAGCAAATACGAGATCACCACATTTCCATAGATGAAATGATAATTCCGTTTTCTGGTAGCTGCGGTATTAAACAGTATTGCCCAAATAAGCCAAATCCGGTGGGCTTAAAAGCTTTTGTGCTTGCTAACCCAAATGGCATGGTATGTGATTTTACTGTCTATCAAGGTTCGACAACTTTTCCAGAAGAATCTGCAGCTGGGTTTGGTCTTGGTGAAAGTGCGGTATTAGATATGACGCGCACTTTAGTTCCTGGACATATCCTATATTTCGACCGTTACTTTACTTCTCTAAAATTAGTTCAAGAACTAAGCACAAGAGGCTTTAGATGCTCAGGTACTATAATGAAAAACCGGATTCCTGCGGGTCTGAGAGAGGTTTTGCCGGATGACAAAGAAATGAAACGTAGTGGAAGGGGATCTACGTCTGTTTTTGTAAACAGTGATCACACAGTGGCTGTGACGAAATGGTGCGACAACAAACCAGTTACTCTGATGTCGACAATATATGGCAGCGATCCGAAAGATCAGTGTCGTCGTTGGTGTAAAAGTCAAAAAGAATATATAAACGTGGAAAGGCCACTGGTCGTCAAAATGTATAATAGTAATATGGGAGGTGTCGATTTAGCAGACCGTATGTTGGCAGTATGTCCATCCCGAGCTAGAACCAAAAAATGGACCATTCGCTTCATTTCCCACATGTTGGATTTATCGGCATCAAACGCTTGGATTCAATATCGAAGTGACAAATTGAAACAACAAATTCCACTAAAAAAATACAATCTTTGAGGCAATGGAAGATGCAATTAGCGGAAAAGATTATTGAAGAAAACACTTACTATGAAGATGCAATAGAAGAGGACGATAACTCAGAGCCAGAAATTCGAAAAAGAGGATAGCCAGCAATAGTTCCTATTCCGTCAAAGATTCGTAGACAACAAGGAGCATTACACATGCCTGTCTTTGAAGGCATAGCAAACAGATGCCGTTTTCCTAAGTGCAAGAAACGAACTACCGCCAAATGCAGTACCTGCCTGGTAGCTCTTTGCCTAACTTCGACTCGTAATTGCTACAAAGCGTTTCATGAGTAGTATGACTTATTTCTGTTAAATATAATTAAAGTTCCTAAAAGATCTCACTAATGTTATAATACCTAGTATTTTTAGTTATAAGTTAAGAATTTTTGTTATTATAGGCCTAAAGAGTCTGATTTTTTTCCAAAGATGATTAAATATTGCAATTGTGATACTATGAAAACTAATTAAAGTGCCTTATTAGAATGTAACTAAGTTTTAAGATGTCAGACTGAAAGATTTCGTACTTTTTTATATAAAACAAACTATAATTTTATCAATAAAGCTTAAAATTTATAATTATCATTTATTAATTTCTCTGCAACGTTAAAACCCAATGTTCAATATTATGTACAAAAGATCGAACGACGTAAGTTAACCAAAAATGTCCCTTAGACACCTAGTATTACGGTAAATATAATCCTGAAGTCCTAATAGGCATACCTTCAAATTTGTGAAGTTTTATGTCTCTGGGTCTGACAGCAATTAATTAATTTGTGCATAATTTTGTACAGTGGGCTTTTACGACTACCTTGTTATTTCAAGTCTGGGTCTTTATTCCTTGATAGTCATTGATCAATCCATTGTCAGTAAAATCTAAAAAGGATTTGTATTTTTCAAGCCAATTATCTTTTTTTTTTGGAACTAGATTGTAAGTCTAGAAACATTTTATACATTTTACAGGGTTACCCATGTGTTGTGTAAGATTATAAAAGTGAATCCTTATGGTACTAATCATGCACATAATTTCCGTAACTGACTTACTTTCATAAACACTTCCGAGAAGAATTTTCCTAATAAATCACGTTTATCCTGATTACATCAACATCGATGAGTACACAGTCTAAATACACTACGCAAAAGACTGTAATCTGCCGTAATCCAAATAAATGGATTATATATTAAACCAACGGAAAATTACTAATGAAACGTTCTAAACAAGCTTGGGACTGTATCGGGCTTTGGATGTTTTGTTTTGACACCATTCTTATGCTAAGCTGAGCTATAGATGTAGGTTAAAGAAAATAAAATGTTGTACCACTGACCTCCATACAGGTTGATTTTTAAATCGATGTTCTTAACAATAAACAACGATTTTACTCCAGTAAAAAGTATGAAGGCGGTCATAACTCCAAAAACAAGTGGTAGGTGGTAAAGGGTTAATATATTAAATATTTTCCAAAACTTATATCACAAATACAATAATTCAGTTTTTGAAAGAAAGAAAACTTTGAAGTACAGACCCAGGAATCAAACTCAAGACTTCCGTATGTCAAACAGGGGCCGGAATCGAACCATCTAACCGGGACTATGTTAGTGACCTCAAATTATTCTATCCTTTCTGCATGCGAGTCAGCCCCTCGCTTGCGCCAACTAGCTGTTAGTTGAAGAGAACTATTAATGTTACAAAGTAATTTAGTAATACGTAAAGAAGCCACGAGCAAATGGTTATTAATATATTACAAATCACCCTGTCCACTAGTACAACCACACTTCCATTTTATTTTGAATCCATTAGAACTTGACATTTGGACGCTCATTTAACAAACAAGCAAGAAGATACAAGAACAGCAACAATGGCCATCACACTAATATTATAAAAGCGAAAGTTTGTGACTGTGTGAGTGTGTATATTTGTTACTTCTTCACGTCTAAACGGCTGGAGCGATTTTAATAAAATTTGGTATGGAGTTAGCTGACACATAGGCTAATCAACCGCGGGTTTATCATAAGTGTCAAAAAAGTTCAAGGCACAGTCATTCGATTCGGCATAAATGTTCAGTACGTGTGACGTCACAGTAGAGCATAAACTCTAAAGGTTATAAACCAAATCAAGTGCCGCATGCCATCACAATATCGAAATTCTAACAAATTTTGCGATACAGCAACACAATGTAGTGGACTTTAGGGTTTTATTGGTATATATATATATATAAATATATATAACGTATGCATTAAACAGACCTATAAAAAGCTCAGGTAAGAAGTCTTATAATAAATGTTATCTGTTTCAGGTGAAAAATTTAGTCAAAGACGCAGAGTGACTATAATTTTGATTTTTAGCAATTGCCCTCATGAGTTTACTTAATAATAAATTCAATTGTTTGTAAGGTTTCCAATTTGACATCCAAATATTCATTTTTGGTATAAATACTAATTATGATGTAAAACGTTATTAAGTATAACATGTTTCCACTAATAGTTATAAAAATATATATCATATTGTGTCACTTTACTTACGAAATAACTTCAACACTATAGTGACATATTTCGACTATAAATATAGGTATTTTAATAAGCAGGTATACAAAATCTTAAGAAATAATTGTACCTACATGTTCCAAAGTACACAGTCATCGGTAGTACATTAATAATTGTCCAATGTTAAGTGAATCGATCATGACCGCGTTTCTGCGAGCCTTATTGTCACGACATTGACTTTATCTGATCTAGTAGCGACTAGAAGATTTATATAGGTACACTATGGTGTTGTGTTCTATATGTACATTGTATAATTAAAGTAGCCACTGGTTTTTTTATTTAAACAATAAGAAACGTCACTATTAGCAATACAACGACCTAACTCGAAATTTCGTCCTAGTTAAAGATTTTCATTGAAATACTGACCTTAAAACAGGTTCTATAAACTAGCTTTTAGAACAATAATTTTGTCTAAGAAACATTGGATTTTCACTAGAAGTCATTATGCCTTTTTTAATTTAAACTATATTTTACCATTAACACTGGTAAAAGGTTTTTGCTGAGCACGATAAGCTGGCAGGTCAGCTTACTGTGCTCTGCAAGTATATTTTACATTTCGGGTCTTTTATACCTTTTTTATTTTTATTGTGGCGGTAGCCTAACGGCTAAGACATCGGTCTCGCAATCGTGAGGTCGCCGATTCGAATTCTACCCATTATACTACCGACGTAAACCCTCTCATATCATAGCCATTGATACCACAATCCCACATTGCTAATTTTATCTTTAAAAAAAATATAAGTAATGATTATATCATATCTACAAATCGTTATCATTTCATAAAATAATTTTCCGTAAAGATACATAATCACAGTCTAGCTCTGTCGCCGTAATAAATACGAGTAGCATATAAACAATGACGCTAAGTACATGAGTCATCTGGCGTATAGAGTTCCCCATTCATTTTTGCGTCAGAGGACAATTAACTATGAAACAATATCAGGAAGCTTAAGAAAAAATACTCATCAAACATGTTTAATTTGTATGATGATAGTTGCGAAAGCTATTGTTACAGATGGAAGGAACTCCACATATAAGGGCTGTATATTTCTGATAAATCAGAGACATAACTAGACGCAAGATGTACAAACATATTATCTTGGTGAGTCTTTGTATTGATTTTATACGTTCATTATTGCTAAAGATTTTTTTTAAATCACTCTTGAAACAAAATATAATCTTTAGTTACGGGAGTTTATAAATACATACGAATAATAGGGACAAATTACACCAAGTTTCGGCACTATCAGTTTTGGATTACTCACAAAAGTCGTTGAATAACCAACAACCTTTTCTACATTAGCTGGAGGCATTCCCCACTGCGCCATTGAGGCAGCCCACTTTTGTTCGAAGTTGATACTCCCACTGTCTGAGAGAAATAGAGTATATTTAATTTAAAATTGCGAAATTATAAAATTTAAAAAAAAAGGTTATAGGTAAATACTTATGTACGTGTACTTGTAACTTCGTCTCAAAATAATTACGTCTGGCCACGTTCGTGTAATAATTTTATAATTAATTTAATAATAAACAAGTAAACTTTTTAGTGTTGTATTCAAAACATGTTTGTTTACTGTAAAGTGCCATAAAATATCAAGAGTTCAGAAGGTAAGCTTCATACAACGAGTGCTTCCAGACACCGAATCTCGGACCATTTTATTTCGAAAATGATCTAAGATTTCGTGTCCGTAAACAATGTCAATGTATGGACCGCCGAAAGAATTAGTTTTAAGCTTGCTGTTATAAAACTCTTGATAAATAGACTCTACTGGCTAAATTGTAGTTATACAAAGAAGGAGAATATAGAAAAATCTAATTTACTAGCACCCGTGTCCTGTGCATCATCTGTGTGGAAAAATAGCGTAGTGGCAGGGCAGCCGATCCGGTAACCGGTTTGATTCAATGTCCGCCGCTAGTGTTGGTTGAAACTTGTCTTCTTTGGTGTCGGTGTTTTGTGAAAGTACGCACTACGGTAATTACCTAATTTAACTACCGTGCACGAGTTTGTACTAATTAATATATCTGTGTAAATATCTATCCGGTACAATAACACTTCGTATTTATATTAGGTTTACTATAATACGTCACTTGTTTAAGTAATAAACTCGAATTCCGTTTCAATAAAAGCATTTGTCATTGCTACGATACGCACGTGCGGAGATTAGGAATATGGGTGTGAATTTGTCAATAATAATATTCTATTTTATTTTACCCTATAAATGGGATAAGTAGGTACCTAAAATACAAAAATTATATGTTTTTTTATATATTAAATATAAGCCAGTACCTTTAGGATATACAGACCAATAAATTTTATTGGTGAGTTTAGAGTGGCTGTTTTTCCTATTTCCCGTTGTATACTGGTTAAAAGGTTTTTTTCAAAACATTGATCTCAGATAGTATGCGTTAAAAGTATGGTTTTTTGTGATTTCTCAATTATTAAATGTATTTTTAGTTGGTAATTAGAAAAAAAAGTATAAAATTACCTATTTTTCTTACTACGAGTAAAATAAACACGTAGAATATTTCGGTGCTCTTATAACTCATCACCTATCAAATACAAAAGTCACGTGTACATTCATTAACATAGCGCATTAGGACTCACGTCTGGAGTCATAAAGCAACAAGAGGACATGTTAGTTTTTGACAAATACATTTAAATACATACTATGTATGTTTTACATGAATGTGTCACTTCCCACTTGACTGGCAATTCGGTAAATCCTAGAACGTAGTGTTTTATTATCTTTAGTAGATACTATATTATTACTTAAAAGTGCTGAAACGATTCAATTCAGGTAGCCTAATGGCTAATTCATCATACGCAATCGTGAGGTCGCTGGTTCGAATCCTACCCGAATTGGCTGGATTATTAGTTATGTGGGGCTCACAATCCCACATTGCTAGTTATCTTAAAAAAAAACATTAAAGAACTCGACGCAACGGGGCAGCATCATGTTGACTTTGTTAGTTAGCTCTTTAATCAATACTATAACTAAATTAAAAATTCGACTGCTTAAAATAATAGAGTTAACTGAAAAATTGTTTAGTCATGTCAGTCCCACAATTAAAATGAAGCCAGTGACATGCAGCTCGGGGAACAGCCCGGAAAACAGCTCAGCAAGCAGCCCGGCACGAGCTGATGCGGCAGTCCAAACAAACTGTTCAAAGCAGCCAGGCTGTAGAACGCGTCAAGGAAATGGCCTACATGAAAACGTACATACGTTCAAAAAACCTTCGGGAAAAGATCAAAACATAATTCGAATTTTAATACAATGTAGAATTTTATTACTATTATAAATGTGAATAATAACATTGCCAATTGCAGTCTCCAGAATACATAGATTTAAATTTCAAAAGTAGTATGGAATTTTCTTACGATCATATGAATTAAACTTCGATGAAAATTGACAACTGACTAGTTTCAATGATGTAATTTTAATACAGAAAGCCGGCGACCTGTAGTGTTTCGTTAAACAATCAAGTGCATAATAATCATATAAAGCCCTCTGATTAAATCGAATAACGCTCAACGATGTTCGTATTGCAATAGTATCTAATAACATCAATTGTTTGGCTTGATGTGATAATTAATAATATAATTAAAGGTCAACCACTCGTGAGCATTGAAACAATAGAGATTCTAGTTCAAGTTCAAGCAGCTTGTTAGTATAATAATGACTTCTACTATTTCTTTTGTGATTACTTCAGAGTTCAAAGTTTATGATTGTCTGCGAGCTTGAGTCTGACTGGCCTGTTGGTCTAGTGGTTAGTAACCCTGACTGCTAAGCCTGAGGTCGTGGGTTCTATCCCCGCCCTGGATGAAACTTTGTGTGATGATCATGATGGTTTATTGTGTCTCTAGGTATAATTTATCTCTATATGTATGTATTTAAAAATACATAAGTACCTATGTTTATCAGTTGTGTGATTGCCATAATACGGGCTCTGCCTAGTTTGGCAGATGTCAGGTAGCATTGTGTGTGTTGTTTCCAAATATATTATATTATTATGTCTGAAGTACAAGTTGCCATTTTTAAAATATTGCAATACCCACCAAAATAGATAAATTAACAATGTTATGCAATGTTAAAATCGCATGTTTAATTAAAATGCATATAACATCACAACACACAAAGTGATTGTTAAAGTCTTTAGACAATAATGCAGGTATGTTGATCTGCGGTTAGACAATACAATCATTTCATTGTGGTAAAAATGGTATAGGTAGGTTTTTTTCATTGCACGTATAATGTTGTTGTACTTTCAGTCCCAAGGAGAGACGCTACAGTGATCCGCATATCCTTGTTCCAAAATCGATATTTTCTGTTTGTGATTTACCTGACAGTATCGTTTTTTTTAACATTTCTTTGTCCGATGTATTACCCCTATCACCTCACAGAGTATCGATGTATTTATATACTCTTCTCTTTTCCAGGTTTTCGCAGTAGTCCTTGCTCTGACCTCGGGGTCAGCAATCTACTCGTCACAGATGGAATATCAGTCCCCAGTTCACGTGCCGTACCAGCAGCCCTTACTCCACAACGCATATGTTCAGACCGGCCACACATCACCGTACCACAATCTGTATGTGGTACCTATGGCGCAACCTGTACACCCATACTACATGCCGTACGACATCAAGTATAAAGTGAAGTCCCACTACCCATTACTGGGAAAATATTGAGTAAATTTTTAATGTTATTTGTAGTTTTATTATCCTATTATACTTAGACTAGCGCTTAAGTTTGAACGGCCTTTTGCTTCGTTTAGGGGTTGCATCTGTAAATTCATTCTTAGCAGATGTCCACGTGATTTTCAACCCATTAAGTTCTGTGGTTTGAGCTGTAATGTGTATTTGCATTTTATGAAACTCAACATAACTTTCAACTCGATTATATTTGATAATTACAATATAATCGAGTCTAAATTGGCTGCTTTCTTACACTTTTCATTATTTAGTCGATGATAAAGATATAAAATGAAGTACCCAAAAAACCCTCATTGAAAACGCCGATCCAACCATGCTCCCTCTAATTGAGACATATCTAGCCTACGATGTTCAGGTTTCGGTACCATTAGGTTGAATTGCTCACTTGTAATAATGTCGTTGCGAATCGTCGAGCAAGGTGTTGGGATTTAGAACGGTAAGGCAATTGTGTTAATGATCCTTACCCTATTCGCCTTCTGTTTGGTTAACCTTTGTAACCGGCCTTACCCACAATCGCTGCTATAAAATCTTTTGTGTATGGTAGGTCAAGTTTTTAAGCGAAGAATAAGGAGCTCTGAATTTGTTTTACTTCGGTGTAGTAGGAGGGTACACCGTATACACAGTTTTATCTAGGACACAATCTGTAGGTGGCAACCTAATGGGCAATTATAAATATGGAAATCTATACTAATATTATAAAGCTGAAGAGTTTGTTTGTTTGAACGCGGTAATCTTAGGAACTACTGATCCGAATTAAAAAATTCTTCTCAGACGAAGTTGCGCGGGACAGCTGGTAAAAAACTAAATTTGTGACCGTACAAACAAAATGTAAATATGTAATTTTGTAGTTATAAATTATATTAATTACAGTTCAGACTTAAATGAAAGAATTAAATTAAATTTTCGTGTATTTAAAAAATGGCCCTAATAGTTTATTATTACTCAAACTATTATGTTCTCCTCACAGTCGTTTTCACTGAAAGCGATTAAATTGTCAGACCCTGTCATTACAAAGTTTTGTCTGAACCTAATGACATTGAAAATAGTCGTATGTAAATGACGAATTAATTTATGTTAATAGCTTAATATTATCATTTTCTAAACATAATATGTAATTTATATATAATCGAAGTGATAAAAACTGATTATGTATATCACATGAAACTAATAACGATTGATGGCCTTATTTTAAAATTAACTTATTGATCTAAATTATTCTAGTTTAATATTGCCACTATACCTTGTAACATATTTCTTTTTTTAAACAACTACCGCACTAGTGTCCAAGCCCTGTATAAGGGACTTTGCAAATATGTGTACAATTAACGGACACAACGTATGTAGGGCGCTTAAACGCATAAATTATACTTTTTTCCAGCTATCGTACACACTCCCACTTCACCACCGACTTCATTCCATCATGGGGTGCTTTATGGCTGATAATTGAAATTACATAGTTGTGCGTTTTGTCTTTCCTGATCAGCTCCACCCATTATATTGTTGACTTAGCATAAATCAAAGTATGTTGTTCTTGTAGCAACCGAGAGTCTTAACGTTAGGTTATTTGTATCTTGTATTCACTGCCGTCTCAAAATGTATCAGGCACGTGCAACAGTGTTTCAGTTTATGTTTAATACAATCATGCTGTTTAGTCTAACCACTACTTGTATACACAAATCTTGACGGTCTATGGCTCAGTGGCGACCGCTAAAACCGAGATTTATGCGTGATTAATCAACGTTAACACTGTTCGTTCAATTTGGTGACCATTTTCGAAAGATGTCATACCCCTACGAGTATGTGCCTCTGAGAGTATATATTAAGATGTTGGTCTCTTTGGTTATGTCGAATTCCCGTCCTATTCGACTATGTGAGTGATACAATACAGAGTGCGTGCTCGTACACTTGTACGCTAAATTTCCCGAGTTTCTAATGCGATTGGCCATCGGTAGGGAAATCAGTTAGAAGGCCATTAATATTATTATTATACTATCTCACTTACTGCATAAACATATACCTAGCATCTGTACTAACGAATGATTTAAGTAAGCATTAAATGACTCCGTGTGCAGCAGTTATAATGTTAAATAATTATATTCTTATTTACAGACACATACAATACCTATATATCTCATGTTAAAACCACTAGTAATGTAACAAAACGAAAGGCCATTCCTCTACCGTTTACGATAAAAGGCGAACGAACTATGAAGTAGTTAAACACCATTTTACTGAATCCGGAGACCTCTTGAGTTCATGTCTGCGATGTAAAAGATGAAGGGCTTTGGTTTGAAGCCTCGCAGAGATTTGGTACGGACACAGTTTAAGACAACAAGTCTGTAGAAGGCATTGGTGACATTTTTGTTAAAGATATATTACACTGAAAGTACTGGTTTAGAAAAATTAACGCTATGTTCCTACTAGCCTAAAGCTTAAAAAATATTTTTACTTTGTGCCATGCTTCTGTTACTGTCATGAGACTTTGTTATGTGTCATTTGAAAAAATATGGGCTTAGGTTATTGCAGAATTTGTAAACGAATTTCGAAAATAAATATTTTAAAATTTTAAATTCGCTCTGTTTTACTTAGGTAGTTTTAGTACAGGCAATAGATGATTTTTTATGTTGACCATAGTACACTTGAGGCTAAAAATGGTTATTACCTTTTTTGTAGGTAATTTCACTTTAAGGCTAAATATCCACGATATTTTACATCCCTAAATCGAAAAACCATGTTAGCAATCTTATTATTTTTAAAAGACCTATGTAATGATACCTCACACGATGCGGTTGGTAAAAAAAATAAAAAAAATCCCCACTTTAGATGTAGGTTTTTTCAAGATAATATGTATATTCATGCCAAATTATAGCTTTCTAGTACTAAGGGTCTGTGAGCGGACCTGGGGACAGACAGACGGACAGACGAACGGACATAGCGAAACTATTAGGGTACCACTTTGTCTACGGAACCCTAAAAACGAAAAAGTTGCTGTAAATATTTATTGCCATATTCTTTTCTCATTCTATACTCACTTCGAGAACTTTGCACTAATGTAAACGAAAAATCAACAAGTGTTGTTAGCTACCCAAACTAACGTTTGGTCATAGACTTCTGTGTGATGTCAGTAACCTGTAACTCATTCCCTCACAGTACATTCACCTGATCCATATATTACACCATCTATTTTGCAGCATTTTTCTAAAAATATCTAGTGAAAGTATACAATGATGAGGAAATTGTCGCTCTTCCGCAGTCGTTCGGTCGATAACCGATACCCTTTGTGTAGGGAGCGATTCTGTACGCAGCGGTTATTTGCAACCGGATAACGGAAGAGTTTTCATATTATTTGATGGGTAATAAATATCTCCAGCCACATGTATAAAGGGTTTATTTTTAGAATAAAAGTTGCAGGACTTTTTATTAAACAATCACTTATGTCAATAATTATATCGACATAATTATTTAAATAGAAATCAATTGCTACATGAACGGAAACGCTGCAGGACCTACAACGGATGCTGAATGACCTGGCTGACTCTTCTGTACGCATCGGCCTACGGATGAACTTGGATAAAACCAAGGTCATGTTCAATGAACATGTACTACCGGAACCGACAGCGGTGCACGGCGCCGTTCTCGAAGTTGTTCAAAAATATGTGTACCTCGGGCAGTCATTGCAGTTAGGTAGAAACAACTTCGAGGACGAGGTGAACAGGAGAATTCGGTTGGGTTGGGCAGCGTTTGGTAAGCTACGTCAAGTCTTCTCATCGTCGATCCCACAATGTCTAAAGACTAAAGTCTTTAATCAGTGCGTCCTACCCGTCATGACATACGGAGCCGAAACGTGGACACTGACGGTACGGCTGGTCCACAAGTTCAAAGTCGCTCAGCGGGCTATGGAACGGGCTATGCTCGGAGTTTCTCTTTGGGACAAAATCAGAAATGAGGTGATCCGGCAGAGAACCAAAGTTATCGACATAGCCCACCGGATTAGCAAGTTGAAGTGGCAGTGGGCTGGCCATATTAGCCGAAGAACCGACAACCGTTGGGGTAAACGAGTTCTTGAGTGGAGACCGCGGCTTGGCAAACGTAGTGTAGGACGCCGTCAAGCCAGGTGGAGTGATGATATACGCAAAACGGCTGGCAGGAGCTGGATGCGAGAAGCGGAAGATAGAACAAAGTGGCGTGCAATTGGAGAGGCCTATGTCCAGCAGTGGACTGCGATAGGCTGATGATGATGATGAAGCTACATGAACATCATTATTTTTAGAACGACTGGACGAATTGATCTTTTCCGTATTAGGGTACGAGCCCTGTGTCGCGAGAGACTTTACAAACATACAAGTCACGGACCCAAAGTACACTCAGACTCGGAATAATAATTTGTGGATCACACAAAGTGGTGTCCCGTGTGGGAGTCATACTTACGACCTCTTGCGTGGCAGTCGGACACACTCCCATCGCGCCACAGAGGCAGTCAATTTGATTGATCTCTTTTTGTGTCCGTTATTGCCAGGTTTGTGACATGCACGGGGATTTTAGAAATACATAAGTGAAAAATCGGAAATTCAGACGGTACCTATGTTGTTGAAAATGTTACATCCAGTTCTAATGTAGAGAGATTCGCTACACTAGTATAAAATACTTTTTTACGTAAGTATGTAAACATATTTAAGTATGTGTGTATGATTTAACATCACTATGAGACCCAAAATGATTTTTGTGAGTTCTGTGAGGAGAACATTTCGGTTCGCAAGTGACTTAAAATATGAGGTAATATTTTGTTAACAATATGTAATATTGTATTTTAGGAAAATTTACATTTGTAGATCTTACGACATTCGTATGAGTTTATGCAGGCCACAAGTGAGAAAATTATATTAAAACTTAGATCTTTTTATTGAAAGGTATCCAAAATAAGTATCTACTTATGTAACTAAAGATTGATCAGTTTGTTCTGAGGTTCTTAACTTATATTTAAAGACACCTAAATAAGTTCCATCGTAGTAAGTTTACTTGTTACTTATCATTTACCTGACTAAACTTTAGCAGACTAAAATAACATTGAAAATATTAATAATGACATTAGAATTAGTTTCATTAAGGTATTAGTTAGTAAACTAAACAGGTATGTATATGTATATATATGTATATATATATATATATACTATGATTATATTTAGGTCATTAGTCAACGTTTCAACCCTGATTTAACCTACTTATGGGTAGAATTTTGAAATCACACTAGAACACTTACCTATTCCTTCATTTTTAATCCATACTAATATTATAATTGTGAAAGTAACTCTGCCTGTCTGTCTGTTACGCTTTCATGCTTAAACAGCTAAACCGATTTAGATGAAATTTGGTACGAAGATAGTTAGAGTCCCGGGATATAAGGACATAGGATAGGTTTTCTCGCGATAACCGACACCCACGCGGGCGGAGCCGCGGACGAAAGCTAGTTCAACACATTTATTATTTTATTTTATGAATCTAACTTCAAAACTATCGGATTGTCATACAAATTTCAATCCCTTTTACACCCATAAGGGTTGCTTACCACAATAAAACATATTTGTTTTCAGTTTTAAATAATAATTGTAAAACAAATAAGAACCTTCAAAATCAACGGAGTGTTAATAATATTAAAAAATATATATATTAACTAAGTATAAATTATTAATTATTACTTTATCACAAAATTAAATCAATTTAAACACAATACTGTCTCATTCGAGCCGAGAACATGTTACAAGCCGATGCGACATGTTTATTATGCAGTACGATAGTGTTAAATTGGCTATTGAGAGTTCAATATTAATAAAACATTCTGAGAGTATGAAATTAATAAAATAAAAACTTTTTTACAAAAAAATATTGCCGACTTCAGTAGTAGTTGCCATGAAATAGTAGTCTTTATGTTTTTTTCGGCACCAACATCAAAATGTTTAATTTGTTTTTGTTATTCTATGTATATTATTTTTTGCTTTTTAGTTGCCTTGTGGGTATTTATTTTTGAAGTCGGCAATATTTTTTGTAACAAAGTCTAATATACAGTGGAATTGAGAACCTTCTCCTTTTTGAGTCGGTTGATTAGCTTAGAATAATTTCGTATTAATGAACTATTCTACTCACTTTAATATTAAAGTAGTTTAAAAGCATTTTCTAGGTACTTTTTAAGTCCATTGACAGTAACAGTAATAAACATATTCAACCATTTTTCCTAAAGCAAAAATACTACGTGTGGCTTAATATTGTAAAAATATTACACTTTAATATTTTATGTAGCTATGAGTCATATTATAAAGTTACTTAAAGTAATATTTTTTTAATAATATAATTATACCTAATATAAAGGATTTCACAAACTGTTAAAGCTGTTGTTGTGCCAGTATTTGGAACAGTTAAAACTATTATGGCCTCCATATCGCATTTTAGTGGAATATTCATTCTTACGAATAATTTAGGACGACGGTATAATTAATTTAAAAAGCGTGTCTAAGTATAATTAGGTAATAAATCATAATTGCCCTGAAATAAAGAGAACGGTACGAAGAAAAACAGATGTTAGCACCAAGGCTACTCATCGTAAACAATTTTTGGAGGACCCCAACTTAAGAAGGCAAGTGTAGAAAGATAGATGAATATTTTTTATCTTAAGGATATAAAAAAAAAGTTAACAGTAATTAAAAAACTGAGTATCGCTATTTGGATATAGTTTTAGGCTCTAAAATCGTCATTTGTGTTTTATAACTTGAAGGATTATGTTTACTGATTATTTTTTTACCAATAATAGTCGATTAGCTACTCCTAAAGTGACTGTAATATTATTATTAAATGTGTCATTTATTAACAATTTCAAAGATTGGCACCATTGATTTTATTTTAATTATAATATTAAGTAGTTCACTATTCAACATTGTGTTTATAAGAAACCAATGTTTTAGGGACCTGCAAAAAAGGATTAACGGAGCCTAAACTAGATACAAGGACAGCACGAGTAAAGGTTTTTTTTGTAATTTTTGTTTACAAAAGTTCAAGCTTTAATTTGAACTATAAATAAAAAAATAAAACATCCACTTCAAACTACATTAACCGCAACTGAGTAAAAGCAATAAAAAAAATACTACTATCCGATTGTTTACACGCCAGAATAAAAGATTACAAGCAGAAGTTTCAGTAAATAATACGAGGGGACGTGTTCAATTCCAATGTCTACATCGATAAAAATAATTTGAAGTTGTTGAATCAGGTTTCAAACAAAGAGTATCCTAATTCTGAGTATAATACAAGATTGTAATAGATCCTTCAGTTATTATTAGAATTTTATTAAAGTGTCAACAGATACTGATTTATTTACTTCGAATTATAAAATATAAATACAAAACTGATGGCGAATTTTTCCGAAGGCTCACAAAAAAAACCGTTTCACGTGAACTACTACACATTGGTTATTTTGTGGCAAGAAACCAAAGCATAAAAAAGAAAAATCCATTGTAATAAGCTCCTAATAATTAAACGATACTTAAATTTGTGTCAAACTTAAAATTATTTCTGATAGTAACAGTCTGAAAGTTATCGCCGTCTCAAAACTAATTGACGTTTAAGTTTCAGCCGATAATCTTTTTATCCTCTGCATAATGCATTTAATTTTTTTAGCTCATACCAATCAAAGCCAACCGCACTACACCACAGTAGCGTACTCAGGTTGCATATTGCCAAACAGTGAGATTTATTACCGCAGATGCATATAGCCTAGACCGTACTCGTAGGTTCTAGGACTATAAAAGGACAGAGCCTAGGTGATCTAGGTACACAGTCGTCCTGCACTAGCCGATTAACACACAATATAATAAACCACATTGCAGCCATGTTGAAACTGGTAAGTAATAAATAAAATGGTTATTTACGTATTTAATTAAATTTATTTAAATGGATTTAATCATATACTAATTAGTTGTGGTGCTATTAAGAATAGGATTATAATAATAATTTTAATTGATAATGATTTAAAAAGCCAATTAAGTAGTAGCTCTGACAAGCCGCTACCTAATTATAACCTGGCATTTTTTGAAGATTTTCTTTTGATTTTTATTGCACCTATAAATAGTTTCCAGAGCCCAGTATACCTACTCGTACATCGTTCTGTCGGCAAAACATATTGCTACTGAATAGATCAAGATTCATTGATTGGTGTCTAAACACATGTATTTCACAAAATCAACAAAAAAACCATAACTTTTGTATTGCGCCGTTAATCCTCGAAAAACCTTGTAAACAACTGTAAATGTATGTAAATTATTTAAACACTAACATTCCGAAATATTTTAATAAACGGTAAATGAATTGAGTTTAGTTCAGTTAGTTTCATTAAAAGGCCTGAAAACAGTCAAAAATAAGTTAAACTTTCAATAATTACATTAGTAGAAACCAGTCAACATTACTCATTTGAATTATTTTACAAAATAGTTAAATTGAAATAAAGGGGTTTGGTTCTTAACCAACCAACGATACTTTAAATAAATGATCGCAATTTTTATTTTATTCCTAATTAATCGATATAATAATCACATATACAGCAGCAGCAGCAACAATATACAGAAAAGTCATAAGAGAACAAAAGGAAAACAAATATACAACAGCACTCAAAGAGGAAAGATTCGTATATGGCAAATAGTATGTGGGTGTAACCAAAATATTATATCTTTTTCAACGAACAATAATTTTCTCATCGTGTATCAAAATTACAAGAAAACTTAATGCTTCTACTTCAAGCATTGATTGGTTCCGTATTTAATATGAAAGGTTACGATATTCTTTCTAACTTGAAAATAAATGATATTCTTTTACTGGAACTGTTAAGTAGGTACTTTATATTCATACCTACAGAAGTTATTAGATTTCCTCTGTTAAAAACATGAACTGTCCAAAGATTTTCAGTCGTCTGAAAATATCTCTGCGAAAAAGATATTTTTATTCAGAAAGTCTATACTAAAACTACATTATTACATCAAAAAGATAGTCACTAAATGTCTCAACTATTATGCAAGGGAGTAGCTATAAACAACGTTAACATCCTCTCTGTATATCGCCGTTTGTCAAACCCACGCACGGCGCGACGAGACACATGAAAAATATTTTTAAAGGCATTCGTGTTTCGTATCATATTTAGATGTCTAAACATGTCTAAAATATTTAGTATAGTAAAAAACAGGCACTTTTTTGTGATAATCCATAAATTATGTTCTGTCAGAAACATAATATGAATGTACTCGTATTTTTAGGTTTACAATTATTGGCTTAAAATGCGAAGTAAATTACATAAGAAAATCATGACGCAATGGTATTAGCATTGGACAATTGTGTAATGATTCACATTCAACCATAGCCCATTACATTCATAATACTAAATGTTATGATATATAGTTATTATGAAAATGTTTTGTTTTTCAGACTACCTTGTTCGCTTTTCTCGCGATCGCGCACGCCGGAATCATCGCTCCGGTTGTGCCTGTAGCGCATGTGGCTCACCCCGTGGCAGTGTCCCACAGCGCTGTTGTACATCACGCGCCGATTGTTCACCATGCGCCGATCGTCCATCATGCGCCGGTTATACCGGTGGTCAGACATCACGCGCCAATAATTGCGGTTCATCATTGAGTTGAAAATGGTAGCGTCAGTTGCGATAACGATGTTTGAAATTTAAGTTTGGAAATTGTAAATTAAAATTGTCTATCAAAATTTGTGATTTCATTATTAAGTTTCGTAATATCCGATGGTCCATAGTCAACAAATTATAGCGAAAGCCAGCGGGACTAGATATCAAAATAGTGTTAAATTGTGTGTTCACAATTAACACAAGCGATAGAAATCTGACTCACAGAGTGATTTTACAAGACATCAAAATTGCATTTGCCAGTATTTGCATTGATCCAACTAGATAGAATTTAAATTTTAAAGATTTCAAGTAGGTACTACGAGTTTCGCAAATAGAGCAGCTTTCTATTATAACTTTAGTAAAGTTTTCTGGTCAAATGAAGCGTTGTTCAATCGCGTCGTTTCCATAGACAAAGCAAACGCTCGAGCGTAGGTCAATGACCCCGAACTTCTCAACAACATATCCATTAATAGGATGACATTGATTTGGATTCCCGGATTGAGATTATGCATTCAACCCATGACGATAACGCGCCGATAAAACTGAATCATATCACGTCACCCTTATAATTGACATGAAAGATAATAGATGCATATGATTAAGTTAGGTTGAAGAGTGATTACAGATTTGGTGTACCTACCGATAAGCTTATGCGTTTTCAAATTTTGTTTTAAACAATGCTATGTATTTTTATTAAAACATGCTAAATACATCGATTATGTTAGGACCGATCAATATGTATATAAATTATTACTAAATTTGATTGTGCGTGGCTAGAATAATCAATTATTTTTAATAGACGCATGTTTATTATGAAATACTAAATTGCACTTTATTCTTTTATTGTAGAGTGATTTATAATTTAAATACCTTGGTGAAATAAACCATTTGTTAATTTCAACAGTAGAAGTAATACAATTCAGTACATGTTAAGTATATACGTATTACATATTGTTACCCATACATATATCTAACAAAATGTAAACCCGTTAGGTCTAGTAGACTCAGTAATTTAGTTTGGTAACACATTGTGTAACAATTTGAATATTTGTGTATATTTTATTCACACATATAAAGACCAGCAGGATTAAAGGATGAAGATTTTCATAATCCTTAGATGGCAACACCAGTATATTAATATCTTGGGACAACTCACACAATGCCATCTGATCCCAAACTAAGCAGAGCTTGTATAATGGAAATTAGACAATTATAAACATACTTATATATTTCTAAATACATACATATCAAAGATAAATAACACCCAGACACAGAATCGAACAGCAGTCAGAGTCACTAACCACTAGACCAACAGGCAGTCAAACTGATGGTAAAAAAATAAAATCTGTGTCGGTTACGTTAGCTTTGGTCTAATATCTTTTCCCGAAACAAACCTCATGAAAGAGTAAAAACGTTAAGTTAATCTCATTCATTTTATTACCTACTGAATATTTTTTTTTTTTAAATAAAAGCAATTGAAACGTGTTATCTACATAAGTATATTCTATTCAGGTTAACTAATCTATACTAATTCCAGCTGACCCGCGCAACTTCGTCTGCGTAAATTTTCCCCGTTTTTGCAACATTTTTCCTTGCTGCTCCGCTCCTTTTAGTCGTAGCGTGATGTTATAAAACTTATAACCTTCCTCTATGAATGGGCTATGTTACAGTAAAATAATTTTTCAATTAGGACCCGTAGTTCCTGAGATTATCGCGTTCAAACACACAAACAAACTCTTCAGATATGAAATATAGTATAGTTATAAATGTTAGGGATGGGCAACCCTTATCACTTAGGGGTATGAAAAATAGATAGTAGCCGATTCTCAGACCTACTGAATATACATATAAAACTTCATAAAAATCGGTCAAGCAATATAAGAATTTATTTAAAAGATTATAAAGCTAGTTTGTTTGTTTATATGTTTGGATAATCTCAGGAACTACTAACTGTCTGAATTGAAAAAGCCTTTACTGTTGGATAGCCCATTCATCGAGGAAGGCTATAGACTATATGACATCACGCTACGACCAATAGGAGCGGAGTAGCAATGAAAAATGTTGCATAAACGGGGAAAATTTACGCAGACGAAGTTGCGCGGATCAGCTAGTTAAGAATAATTTGAGCATTGCCCACCCTATAAAAGAAAAGTTCCAGAAAACTAAATAAAACTTTTTTACTGCCATTGCAATCAATTTCCTATGCTAGACTATATATGTGTACCTTGTTTTCAATGTTGGCGCCACTTATTGAATAGAAAATATCTACCAACTTTAGACATTATGCCAATATTATCTGATTAATTAATCAGACAATAGAATAAAAATTGTAATTTTAATTGTAATGTAATTTACAATCAAACAATTATATATTGTGATTGCAGGTATATCGGAAGAAAGTCTAGGTAGGATGATAACACGTAGTACGTCTCAAAAACTCTCGTAAATATTATCAAAAACGTAAAAAGGTGGAGTTTGATAATTTGATTTATTAATAGTACCATAAATAATGTACGTGCCTCGTATCAGCAGTAAGTCGTGTGGTGTAGGGAGTAAGTTTATTTTAATTCCACACCTTCTTTAAGATTAGTATTAATAATGGTCACGTATCCACTAAATGTTAAGTGAACAATTGGCAACATCATATCCATACTACCAACTTTTAGGCCACATGATTGTGAACGGATTATACCACAACATTGACTGATAATACCCTGACTAAAAAATAAAATTGTTTACTGCACTTTTTTGTAAGATAAGTACCTACTCTCTCGGGCAATGTAGCAAAGATATATATATAGAGAGATATCGGCGGTATCAAGGTCCAAAACAGTATAAATCTACAAATTTAGAATCTTTTTAGCAACAGCTTTAAAATTCATCAAAATTAGACTGTTTTCGAAGATTAATGGACTGCCTTAAATGGTACAGTAGGAGTACCTATGACCGGTATGCGAAAAGAGCAGAAATTTGTTTTCAAATCTGAGTGCAGATTCACATAGAGTTCACTAATGATTTGCTTGTATCGGTTTATTATTGTTTATTTATTTACTTGTACATGATATAATCTTAAAAACTAGAACATAGTCCTGCAAAACTGTACATACAGTTTGGTCAAAAGCTGTTTCTTATTAAACTTAGTTTAAGTTGATTGTACGTACATCAACACTTTTTAAGAAGATACGCTTGATAACTGTCATCTTATAATATTATCATTATAAATATTGAATTCTACTTGATAGATAAAAATACAATTCCAAACATAATGTTATGAAAATAGGCTGGCGGTACATCAAAGGGGATAATAGAACAGATTTACGTCGTACTTCAACCCCTGTAGGTGTCAGTGACACCAAATGTAAATAATCTGAAGTCATTTGCAGCCTCCCTACTTAGCATAAACACCTTTGTCAGACTATAGTGACGGAAAATAGAAAAAGGGTTATCTCATATCCGTTGTGGAGCTTTGTTTCAAAAATCTCTTTTGATTACGATCGGGATGACACGACGTGTTTTTCATCGAAACCCTGTTGTGTAGTTCATAAAATAATAGAGTGCAATTTATGTGTTTTGCAATTGCCTGAATATCGGTTCACTTGTTAGATAGAATAAGGATGAAATATTTACGATATTATGTTATAGTATTTATGTATGTGTATAAATGGTTGAACAACACAAATTAAACGCCAAAATTGATGAAGAGTCACGTAAAAATTACTAAACGATATTTTATCGCAATATCTACACTTAAGCAGAGCGCGGGTTAAAATGCTAAAGCATTCAAATGATTTTTTACAATATAAATATTGCACCTGGAAGTAGACCACGCGACTTCACAATTTATAAGATAACACACAGCAATAAATCCAAATTACCGTACACGACACAAAAAGGCAATAAAATCCCCTTTATTATACACCGACAAATCCCAATCTTAGCAACCTTGAGCAGATGCATAGTAACCCTCTTGAGGGACCCGCCAATAAAACCCATCAAGGATAATTACTCGACCAGCGAGATATACCGTATTGTCATTAATCCGCCTTTTGTACTTCTTCTATATAGCGACCTTCGGGCGATAATGACTCATTAAGAGGTTTTGATTTTGGCACCAATTAAGACCTCTCGGATTATTTGCGGAACGTCTGTTAATTGACTATACCTGTCCGTATTTGTGGATAGAAGACTTATGTCATTTAGGTTAACAACCTTTCATTTTTTTTTTGGTTAAAGAGTTTTCTTTGCAGACCTGGCTAATTTGATATACACGAATTTATCCACTAGAACCTTAAATAACGGTCATCCTCAGAGCGTCAAACTTAATTCTAAAGTAGGTAAAATAGGTACATGTTTTTTTACATATGTAATATTAAAATGCTTTTGATTACTGAATGCCTCACAGGACGAAAATTCACAATATTATTAAAGTAGATACATCATAATGAAAAATAAAAAACAGTTGCCACTTTTATTATTATTTTTTGTTTACAACAACCTACTTATAACTGTTTTATATACTCGTACTTCAGGCTTCTTTCTACACCACTGTGCTTTGTGGCTTTATTTGGTTCTCATGTCTGCAGGTCATGGCCCTAAGTCGCTGACCTCAAGGTTCTTCAAAATTTTCATTCATTTGTTTGTCTTTCCGGTATTTTCATTATTGGTAGTGAAAGTTTGAGATGCTAACAAAAGTTCACGAATGATTTGAATAAATTCACTTTCAGTTTGTTTTGGTCAGAGCACAGTTTCTGAGATTGAATGAACGTACTCGTAGTGCAAATGTTTTGCTTGCTGAAATTGTAAAGTAAATATTTTGGTACTATGTTTGTTTGTGTGTAGAGTATGTATTTGTAGATGTAGTTTATGTTTGAAATCTGCATTGGTAATATATGTGAATTGAATATCATAATGTATAATAAAATACATTATGATATTCAATCTTAATGTGTTTTATTATAGTGAGACCCATAAGTTACCACTTGAGTAAATTTTGCTTACTGGGACATATCCTGAAACTTCAAGATCTTTATACCAAATTATATCAAAACCAGCTTAGTCATTTGGTTTGTTTCATCTAAATATAGAGTCTAATAATAATCTTTATCGATTCACAATATTAAACGCAAAATTGCGTATAAGGATCGGTACATATTTATTCGGTAAGTAATATTAAAAAAATCGTCTAATTCTCTTGCCGTTCTTGTTTTTTCTCAAACGAATGAATGGTGATTGAGTCTTCGATAAGTAATACCAAGTATCAGCAATTAGCATTACAAACAACATGCCAGCCTCAAATACAGTCAGTGCCATGACATACTACTGCATTGATGATCTAAATACTTCACATCGTTGTTTATCGAAGGTACGGTTCTTCAAACTGACGACTAAATCTTGTTTGTAGTAAAATGCATAGAATGTTACGTTTATACATAAAAGTAGGAGTACCTATATGTGTATTAAAGAATGAGACCGATCGAATTAGTTCCATCATAATTTAATGAGAAGAAAATTCGACAGAATTCGAGGAAGATTAGGCGCTTTACCGACGCCTAAACGTACTGAGGGATGTAGAGTTTTTTTTTTATATTAACGACACTTCTTTTTATGAGTGACAGAAATCTCTTTAAGTTTACATAAGACAAGGGCATTGGAGTATCAGAACTCATGAATACAAATACGAGTTACCTATTACCTCAATACAAACAAAAATTAAAGTAACACATGTAAACACTGCGTATGAACTTCAATCTCATATTCCCATCGAATTCCTGCATCAATTACGAGAAAACCCATATCAAAAATCGAAATCCCATAAATACCCAATTCCCATAAGGTCACAGGATGCATTTAGCCTTGCAAAAGGGCTGATGAAACAATGGTGTGCCCTTGTCCTACTATGGTGTCCCTTAAGGCAGTATATTATACCCATCCATGGGTAAAGCTATTGAATGATGGTTTCCGATGCCTTTGAAGGTTAAAGGATATTGTTATTGCAGGATTATACTTGAATTTTGTGGGTGTCGGAGTCGGACATTATCTTTTGGCAGCGATTGTTATTGAATCTTGAGGGTTTTTATGTCAAACAATTATGTTTAGTTTGTCTCCTTAGTTGAAGATTGTTTAATTGTTATCTATTGCAAGTGAAGCATTAGTAGATGTGAATGGAATATAACACTAAAACGTCATTAGGTATAAAAATCAATATCGTCACCAGCACCCCATGCTTTTTGATGATGAACTGATTTTTATTTATTTCTTTTTAGTACAGCTATTTCCAAAAGCGTATTCTTTTAGATTTTTAAACTTTTATTTTTTCATATATTTTTAGTTATATATAAATACTATATATTCGGAGCATTTTAAAATCTGTTTTTGCCTGATATTATGACAAACTTATTTCTTAGTTGTGTTTAAAACATAATAATAACCCATAGACAAACCACAGGGACATGTTTTTGATAGTTGATAGTTAGTCTTCCCGGGATTACGGGGTATTAAATATTTTATTTATATGATAGTCTACCACCTTGATATAGTTTTAAGCAGTTGCTTTAATTCTTTTTATTAGCCTTTTTAATTGTATTATCCAAATATCTAATGTGACGAAACTCATATCTTAGACATGATCTCTAACTGTCTTGTATTAAACGTTTCGGTTAACAAATCGAAGGTTTCCATCCTCATCAGCTGAGCGATATATCTTAAGTTCCAAGGCTTTGACGGTAATAGCGGTTGTTATCTGTGATCTGCCAAATAGATTTACGCACATTCGTTCTGATTCCTTTCTTAACGGATCTACTTTGAAGGGAGATGTTAATGGTAATGCGTGCCGGTATTTAAGTATGACTTTAATACCATCTGATCATCCCATCACTCGTATTTATTAAACGATTGTAACAGTACGCCAATTGTGCAAATCCGTTTAAAGGTCATGACACATATCTTTGACAAAGTTATACCTATCAAATGCATGAATCTAATGAAAATTATTATTTGAGCTATCGGTGCAAGAAATAAGAGCAATGAACCTAAGAATCTATTGTTATTGTAGATCGAGTAACATTGTTATAAAGTATTTAACTTCCAAATTAAATTACTTAGAAGTAAAATAAACAGGATGGTTCAGACAATGTTTATAGTAAAAGCTATCGATGAACTCTCGTGTTTCAAGGCAGGAAATACATTTCTAAAAAAAAACATTTCACCCAAAATGACTGCAAAAATTGATAAAATTGATAAGTCAGTACAAACAATCCTGTGTTCCGTGTTTACAATGTAACTAAATTACTTTGTAAACACGGAGTTAAAAAAAAAATACTTGCTTGTTAAGTCCTACAGCAGGGCAAGAGCCTCCCTATTCTCTCTCTCTCCACTTTTCTCTGTCAGTTGCGGTATGAGGACAATCTTTTTCGAAGGAATTTAACTTGCCTCACCATCTGCGACAAGGTCTATCTCATTGTCGCTTGCCACCTTTGTAGGGTCCAATTTGTGAATTTGTGATGCGTTTGGCCCAAAAGTTGTTTTTACAGGAAAAAAAATCTATTAATTAAAAAAGCTAATATCATTATACCTTATTATTGTAAACACAATTAGTATCTGCGTTTTCGTTCTTAAATAAGACAACTGTCCTAATTAAAATTACTTAGTGCCCCTGAGTACATTTTGCATATTGATCAATTTTGTGTTGAGTTTCAAACGAACCTATAATTGGTTTAACATCTAAAATGTATTTAAATTGAAGGCTTTTACGTTCTGCGTAACGAACGAACCTGGCATGTTGTCTTTTATTATCATTACTTGTATTCTACTTGTGATATAGGTAATGATAGAGATTTTATTTTGGCAAAGGTCATAACTGATCAAATTTAGTTACATAGGTCTGATCCCTATTTCGTAAAACCAAATCAATGATCAATGACATAATGAAGAGACGAGGAGGTCGGACTGCGAGTATCAGTGGGATCGCAATTTTTGTTGGGCAAAGATCGGAATGACACTGCACCGCAGATTCGAGACATTAGTATTATATGTTCAGTAATTACACTTGTTCCGGTGTTATTTCACAGAAGAATAACAACAATTTTCAAAGTAGAAGAAACTTAACAAAAAATTATGCCTCACTATGACAAACAATCTTTCAAAGCCGCGATTTTCTGCCGTGCCTAGTCGAAACAATTAAATTAATTTTTTAAAGATATCAGCGATTTACTGGCAAAATACGTGATTTTACGCTGTAGATTATACCTACGTAGTTCTTAGTATGGAACTCGTTCCAGAAGAAACTAGCAACTTATGAGCCATATTTTTTTCTTATCTTTTATTGCGGTTTGTGGTTCAATGCAGCACGTTCCAACTCTCTTATATTTACCTATTATTTTCGAACTTGGCATTACATGTACATATAGAATCACGACATAACATAAGAATTGTTTTGCAGCCTAATTGAATTTTAATTTTTTACCTATAGAATGTAAATTTGTGATTATAACAAACAAAACTCCTATAAAGTGGTGGTTTCATTTCTCGACTTATTTCAAGACCCTTGCTTTTATTTGATTTCTGGGATTTGCCCCAGAAAACAAAAGATAAAACCAAATTAGGAGTATAAATTACAAACATACAAACATTTTGTGGCTCGATATTATGAGCGGGTGGATATAAATTTGATTTGTGACGATATCCGAGTCGTACCTACTGTATACGTAGGTATCTAAAATGCAAATAAGTTCAATAACCTTGAAAAACGCCACGATTCGTGTGTGTGACTATTTTGGCTTTATTCATTAGATTAAAGAATTGAATATTACAATTTTGGTTCTAATTATAATGATTTAAAAATATTGTAGGTATTTTGATTTAAACAAGGCGTGGCACCATTTCCAACTACCAATGAGATCGCACATAATTCTTCAAAAATATCTTGATAAAACGATGTTCGTATGAAAAAATGAATTAAGGGCACAACGAATATATCCATCAAAAATAAAACGAATTCTACAACAAACGTATATTAGCACCTTTTTTATGAGAATGTTGTAAGTAAATAAATATTAAGAGACTTCATAATATAACTGTGATTCAATAAACTACATTAAAGTAAAAGGACCATTGATAGAACTTTAAAATGGAAAAGGCTTACCTAAAGGGAGCTTAAAATTTTCTTCTTTACTAAACAAAACCTTCAGAAGTAACTTACATTTACCTAGAGTGAATGAACTAAATCATCTTATTTTTAGTTTTGTACTAAAAATAGATAATATTGACATCAACTTTTCATTAGAAGACTTTAATAAAAGATTTTACTGAAGTCCAATGCATTATGATCAACGATTATACTCAAATAAGAAGTTTCCTGAATGTAGCGAAATTTTAATGGAAATGAAGGGACGCATATGTGGGCAGTACGCACAAAGTAAAGCAGATAATTGATTACGCTCGAAATGTAAAGCCGTGTAGATCCGAACAGATACTCAATCAGCCGTATCTGTATTTTACGCGATTGTCCTAAACAATTTCGTCCAATTTAGTAAATCAAATATCACGCAGTAAACTACGCTGTTCGAAAAGCGTATTCATTACGTACCTATATTAAGATTTTTTTTCGAATCGAATTTACATTTTTATTCCACGTATTACCTTCAAATATCCAGAGCAGAATTGTGCGAAAAAGTCAAATAGAAAGTAGAAGTTAGAGAATAATGGTAACCACCATTGTTCTCCATCCTCTACTTTCTATTACCAATGAGGGACCCAGTGTTCAGTAAATTATATAAATAAAAATAATCTATGTGAGCCCTACGAAATGTGAAAAGATTGTGTATGATATATGGATTCGGCTATTGTTGATCCGACAGAAATGTCAGACATTAAGTCGTTAAAGATAAAAAAAAAGTCGTGAAAAACTTGACCAACACCTTTTAAAAGACCCGTTGTCTACCTCGATTTGTTTTTTATTTTTTTAAAGCAGACGGGAAAAAAATTGACAACATCATTAAGCTGTCCGGCGTTTCTTAAATTTTCTCTGCCTTATTAGCTTTAAGGACAAATCTAGACATTTTAACAACCTCTTCGGCACTTTTATGGTTGAGTTCATTTGTTTAATCTGTCATTTCTGAAGAGTTGCTTGCAGTGGCAATAAATAAGATTACCATATTTGATTTTATCAATTACTATTTATTTTATGGTTGAAATTAAATGTAAGTAAATTTTATCCCAGGCATTGATTTAACGCAACGATTGCATCAACGCCTACGAGATGAATTTATTTTTGACTCGAAATTTAAAAAAAAAAATGTTTAATCTACGAATGAATAATAAACCATTGGCATTTGTCTCATACGATATACAGTTGATTCTCTTTTGCAGTCGTTATCTTTTTAATACATAATACGAGTATGTTTAGATCGGTGATCAAAGTGTGACGCAAACTTGAGTACGACTAACACCTTGAGTACGACTAAATTCTTAACAAAAAATGTATAAATTTATTTAGAGATTTGGATGTACTTGACGAATCACATCCAAATCACTAAATAAATTTGAGTAAATGGTAAATGAACCGAATTTTGGATTAATGCGTAATATAATGCACAAACACCAAAATCAATCGATTTAGCAATTAAAAAAGATTGCTCTATAAGTATATATAGATGTAAAAAAGGCATTTGACACCAACCACCACCAGCCATCAGAAACTACTAGCAAGATTTAAAAAAAGTATAGTCGTTAACGGATCTACATATGGAACCTTTGAATCCTATTTTACAAATAGGGGTTAGATTTTCAAAATTGAGGATCAACAACCACAAGTCATCAATCTAGGCTCACAAGATCGCAGGGCTCAATTTTGGGCCCCTGTTATTCCTTATCAACGTAAATAATATTCATGAGGCTGGACTTAAGAGTAACATCATGTTATTTTGAGACAACACTAATTGGTTCTACTACTGTGGATTCTTGAAAATACCTTGGCTTAATACTCGACAGTAAATTATCTGTAAACTCTTTGGTTAATACATTATAGTGATCGAAATTTAGGCTAAGACTAATTTGTAAAAAACTACGGGTAATACAAAACAGAATTATCAAAAAATAATTTGGATTTAACTATCTAACTCCAAAAAGGAAAAAAAATATAAATACAGTAATTTTATGAACGTAGCTCAAACTTACATATATAATACAAGTATTTTGATAACAAAACTATTAACTAAAGATATCAGTTCCATAACTCCTACAACAAATCTAATACCTTTAAACGTATAAATGTTGATAAACTTTCGCGATTTGTACACATTATAAAATTATATATACCTACTACGGGTCATAATCGCGTATTTAAAAGACGTCGTTTTATTCCTGTTTTCAGGCAGTGAAAACCTGCTACAATATCATTAGAATGAGAATGTAAATTTCACCACCTAATTATAATAGCTAAGGTGGGAAATCGGGCGGTACCGAAACCAGAAGACCTGTTCGCGTCGAGATGATTATTTTCTCCAGTTTTTTTATCTACTTAATTATACGCACTAAATATATGTATATTGTGATTACAACTAATGTTTGAAAAAAGTCACTGTGTCATCGGCCTTATTAATCACCTATTATGTGTTTTAACTAAATATTAAACATCTGCCTCCGGTATTAATTAGTTAGATAAATTATTTTATTACTTGTACTGTGTATTATAAACTGTTTGTATAAGTTCACTACGCCTTTTCTTATAAAGTAATACGGTAATCAAATTACTTTTTTAAAAAAAGTACACATTTTCTCTGTAAGTGATATTTTTGTCTTTTGAGAAGATAAATGTCTCTAAATTGAAATTTTAAGTTTTGAATTATAATGTTTATAGTAATTGTTATAAAAAAATCGCCCAATAATACATCTCCTGAACACATAATGCAATGTCTGTTTGTCATTGCCTTTCAACGTGACCTCAAAAAGCGTTCTGCCTATCAATCAGAATTCCGGCCATATTTTTTGTCACTCAGGGGTATATTTTACTAATTTTGGCTCGAAGGACCTTGACTTGGAATTTTGGGGTCCAAAAGCATAATAAGTCCTTTATTATAGACCTCACTACCGGGTCAAGGTTTGGCCTCAACGTTATTGGGACATTTGGACAGCGTCCTATTTGGGGATACTCCATTATGTTATTTTCGAAATAGTTTTACGTAAGTTTTCTGAATTTATAAATATAACAATTGTTTCTTAAACTAACTTCATTTAAAATAAAAGTAGAACTTTTTTTAAAACATTTTATATTATATGTAAAAACCTTATAGTATCAAAGGGGTTAAAATCCTATTTAAAAATGTTCTCGAAACTTTTCCAATTTCACCTTGTTAACTTAGTTAAACTGTATTTGTTGGACTAACTTTGGATACCTTTCTATATCTATTATTTTGATTTTAGACTTACTCAAATGCCATGAAGAAGTGTATTTTGTGTGAATTTACAGACAGATTATTTGCCATGCCGTTATTTGCAGGCACTGTTGTTAACAACAATTGAATCGGCGGATCATTGTCCTCTCTACTTGTTCCAGAGTAAAGAAGACAAATACAAAAAAAACAGAAGTTATTTTGAGGATGTTTGATGTTTTTACGATTGAGATGTTTTTCGTCAAGCCATCGTCAGATCTGAATGAATAAGAGTCGAGTAGTGAATGTTTAATAGTCTTATAAGAACTGAATTGATACGATAAAAATAGTCTATTTAATAAATTCAACCAATATTTTATAATATATATATTTTATATATTGCATTAAATATTATCAAAATGTCGTTGCTTTCAAATGGTTAACAAATGTCTCTAAAATGTAGGGGGTTGCCTACATTTTAGTTGTTCAATTCCTTAAGAAGCTTAATAGTTAACGCATAAGTTGTACACAAGTTAAATTTTGAACAACCAACTCCCTCGGTAGAACATGAAATAGATACGCTTAAAATTGGAACACCCACGTCAACCGATTATATTATCAACGTTCCACATAATACTACGACCCTAATACCTGGATGACAGAGCTTTGCTCGTTTTTTTTAAAATGACGTTTTTCAAAAATCTAAACTTAGGTAGGTATATCGATTTATCGCCCCCGAAACCCCCTGCATACTAAATTTAAATCGATGGAGCCGTTTCCGAGATTAAGATAATTGTATATATAGGTATATATATACAAGAATTGCTCATTTAAAGGTATAATATATGATTACGTTTGTGACTTACCTGTCAAGTGACACAGCAACAAGACTGTAGACAGATGCCGCGACTGACAGCCCTTGTACATACGGCACGGTTTTGCACATCAGCCACCCCAGCACCCACGCTGAAATAAATAAAGACATCATTATTATTCATGACAAATTTGACGAAGCTGATGGGGTTATTGAACAGATTGACTGGCTGGGACAACTAGACAGACTACTATAAAATTGTGACGAAGTAGAAACTAATGTTCTTGCCCTATTCGATGGGCAGGAGGAGAGGGCACTTGTGTGCCACATACACAAGTGCCCTCTCTATTCCCTCACTCTTATCGCCCGAATGGATGGAAATTCGACACGACCGATGAGATATTAGGCGCAGGACGGCTTTCCAAGGCACGGAGGAGTGTGACAATGTTTGAAAACGGTCACCCATATATAGGATTGACAGGGGTGACATTGCTTAACCTCGCAGATATCTCGATCGGCTTGGTCGCCACCGAGTCAGGGACTCCTTTATATTCATATATCTACGTAATAATTAGCATTCTTTTATAGAAACATTTATTTATTCGAAACACAAACAGATAGCTTACTTAAGTAGGCGTCTTACTTGAAGCAGTCATCAGAAAACAGTTTACCAACGAGTACCAATAATAATTTGCAATGAAATGGAATGGAGCGTTTATTCAATTTTCTCTATAATAGATTTGCTCAGAGGAACTTTCATCTTAACAATCTATTTCTATATAGATCTAATGATTATGATATTACCGAACGATATAATTTAGATGTAATTATAAATGGTAAAATTAACTGTTACGACAGAAAGAGAAAGAACCCTAAGACACATATTACACGCTCAATCCAGATCATGATTTGATTACGATCCGTCAAACATAACGTGTTTGTTTGACGGATCGTACAGTCAATCTGGATCAAGATCACGATCACAGGATCTCGGTCTAGATTGAACGTGTAATGGCTGCCAATAAAGAAACTGTAGTTGTACTCGAAATTCTTATCTCTTTTAAATCATTAAGTATACCTACAGGTTTTTTTGTTGTTGGATCACACAAATTAGTATCCCGTGCGGAAATCAAACCCATGACCTCTTGGCCAGCAGTAATATCCACCCGCGCACCGCGCCACCGAAACAGTTTAACAGTCAGTCAATACCACAAATACTATAACAGCAGATCCTCAACTGACCCGTTAACAAGACGTCCCTTAGTTTGCTCATTAGAAAACGGCGGAGTCCTCACTAATATTGAATTAAAATAACAAATCTCTGTGATCAATAACTGTCATGAATAAATCAACTCAACTTGAAACAATTTTCTCTCAAAGCACATAAATATTAATATCAGGAAATAAATTTAAATATCTTGCAATTAACAAAGAGAGGATTTTGATTATTACAAATGCTATATTAATTACACGGTGCTAGCTGTCGCCCGCGACTTCGCCCGCGTAGTACGTGGTAATCGGTTAGGGGAGAGGGGGAGGGGGATCGAGCTGAATTTTACCAGAGTTTACTTCCCAATAAACCATCACACTTGACCAGTGTTGAGTCAAATGCAAAATCTACGTGGGATTAGGAAGGGGAGGGAGTCAAGCCAAATCTCATGATGTCTCACCATCTCAAAGGAAGGAAGGGGGTCCAAAATTTGCCAAAATCACCTCACGCAAGTTTTGGACGCCCCCTTACGCCCTTTTCACATGATATCTCACCAGAAATGGTCACGACCTCACGTAATATATGGACCCTTATGGCAATAAAAACTTCCCCAGTTCTCAACATCTCCGGGTCAAACTATCTTCATACCAAATTTCATCTACATCGGTTCAGTGGTTAAGCGTGAAAAGGTAACAGACTGTTAATGAAGTTAGATTAGTCGATAAAATATTTAATAGAAAAAATATGACTTATTTTGAATAATGATAAGTTATAATAAAAGCCAAATATTATTCCAATGAGATATTTTATTAATTAATTTGTTGCTAACTTTTGTAAATCTATACTAATATTATAACGCGGAAGAGTTTGTTTGTTTGCTTTGTTTGTTTGTTTATTTAAACGCGCTAATCTCAGGAACTACTGGTCCGATTTGGAAAATTCTTTTTTTGTTGGATAGCCCATTTATCGAGGAAGGCTATAGGCTATATAATATCTACAACTAATAGGGGCGTAGTAGCGACGTTACGACGGTACGACGAATGTTGCAAGAACGGGGAAAATTTACGCATACGAAGTTGCGCGGGACAGCTAGTTTAAAATAATTTTGTTTACGTGATTGTTTAAAGTTGCTTGTGTAAAATCCTTGTAAAAATATATTGAACTAAAATATAAGAGAGAGGTCTCTTTTGTTATGGACACCCGGTTTGAACACAGTTTTGTTAGCTATATCTTTTATGTAAAAAAACTGAAAAAACAAAACATTTAAAAAATTGACCTATTTCAAATTAGGATTTTTCATTAAACAACCTTTTACAAAAATACAAGCAACCTATTTATCACAAACCTTAATCTAGCTTCACAAAATCTTAAATAATAGATTTTTGATCGATGTCAAAATAATAAGCTTTTATTGGTCTAGGCTCCCAGCCCATAAACAAATGATATCGTGTGTTATGGAACTACGTACCAAAAATGTTTTTATTCTAAAATATAGGCTTATGAATTTAATGCTTTAAATCCCCATAAACGATGGCAAGAACCTGGCAACGTCTTCGATCATATAGCAACAAGTGGAAAAATCAATATTTACACGGCACCGGCACCCTGCAACCGAATGTAGGTCAGTCAGGTCACTGTACTACCTGCGACCTCTTAGCCTTGCATTCCTCTCTACCCATCTTTTTCCTGCACCCACAATACCCCATCTACCTATCCTTGTTGCTCCTGGCCTTGTACCGACGCATTACAATACAAAAGTCGGAAATGTCTGAAGAATTCACAATTAAATTTGGATCATAACACTTTGCACCAAGTATCATATTCCTATAAAGCTTTGTAGGAAGTTGCATTTGTTTCAGATCGATTTAAATGGTAACAACTGATTTGAAATTAATGAACCCTCAGTTTTTCTTAACCTATATTTGAAGCCTTGGCCCAGTAAATAGATTTCGAATAATTTAGAGTTAAAAGACAATAATAACACAACAGTAATAAATCATATATTAATAATGCAGATAAAATACTTTTTATCAGCATTATTAATATATGATAATTGGCATACTTGTCAGTTGATCATCAACATATTGAGTTGAGGTTGCCATAGAGTTTCAGGATAAAAATAAGAATTTAGTGAAATTACATACGTCCGGGAATAATGGGACTATGTAGATATCTATTATATGTTCGATGAAGTTCATTTGCATTCAGCGCATAAAGATTAAGATAGGCTGAAAAATTTAGATTGTTGAACTCTGTAGGTTCTTCGCTATAGTTTCTGGAAACGTTACGACTTAACCATTACTGGTGTCATGAAATCATTTGATTTATAGCGGTATTTTTCTATATAAGCAAGGCTAACAAGGTGAATGTAACATTTGTTTATAATATTGAGACTAGAAAATCGTGATGATTGAACATACAGCGGCGACTAGAACATGAAAAGTACGAACTTTATGACACTCCTGCAACGTGGAAGATAGTCAAAAGAGTCGAACAATTTTAAACACACATGGATTTATTTTTAATAGTGCCGAATTTTGAAAAAAATGTAATTCGTCCTTTTGAAGATTGACATTTTACCACTGACATAAAAATCTAACCTTTTCCTAAAATATCCTTGAACTTATAAACTCTAAATTTTAGTATGATAGTAGTAAGCGTTATGAATTGATCCATCACGGCTATGTCCGTAACGCGGCAAGCGTGAAGGTTACATGCTTATGGGAGCCGTGCAGTCTACCACAAAACATTTGCAGCGTGACACTTGAAAAGCCTTGCGGTGCCACAAATGGTCATGAAATATTCATACAAGAGTCAAATCTTTTCACGCATGACCTGACCCGGCATCGACAACGCAAGCCAGATGCGTGCCGATGCGAATAAATGTAGTGATGTCTTAAATTATGCAATTGGGACACGGGATTGGCTTCAGTTTTTATGTGGTTGGAGTTTGTATGCAAGTCTGTTTAGTTTTAAGTTAAAAAGTTCATATTGATTAACAATAATTGATATGAGCCAGGATCAGATTCGTGGGGCCAATTAGTTAAGTTTCACTCTAATGGTAGGTACATTTTGTTTTTTTTAAGGTTAATTACACAGTGCCTGAAAGGCACGATTCCCAAAAAACAGATTTTAAAGTTTTTGTCTGTCTGTCTGGTTGTTTAGCTAATCATTCGGCAACGGCTGGATTGGCATTGACGAGACATTCACTGCCAAATAGCTGACATTGAAATGGGCTAGGTTCATTATAACTAGAATATATTTACAAAGCATTTATGATCAGAAGACATTGTTCTACTACACGGACTTTCAGACCAACTCGGAAAACTTTATTCCGAAGGTGTTTCGAGATTTCTACGAAACGCAAAGCCTTACCAATAGCTTTGTGTTTCTCACGCGTTCTAACCAGTAGCATATCCTAAGAAAGAAAGAATCCTTCACCTCATGTGACCGTTGAGCGCCGTTCGGGACAACCAGCTGTTTTGCTTTATTTTCTAGGTCACCAGGGAGCAATACACTGACGTTGTGACATTCAGCTGATTGTATTATGTACTATACATTGTAGAATGTTTACCATGGCTATGATTGCAAACTGTTTTGTTTTTGACTTGTATATTTTTGGTACTGTGAAATTCATATTTACAGGATAAATCAACATTTATAATCTTAGAGCTTTTAAACTAAACGGGTTTTGTGTAGTTTTCACTAAGATACAGATAATCTCTCCCGGATTTGTGGACTGAAGTTTATAGGCATGCAGATTATTAAGTGTAGAGATAATCGAGAAAAATTCATGCGAAGCCGAGGTGTGCCGGTAGTATTAAATAAAATATTATATTAAATACAATATTATTTTTTCTTTCAGCTCATACAATATATATTTATTTCAGTCGCAAAGTCTCATAACTAGGCAATAACTAATTATAATATTCAAAATCCAGGAACTCATAACCTCGCAAAAGTTATAATGCCAAACAATCCTTACCTGATTTAATAATAAACATAAATACAAACAAACTAGTTCAAATTCAAACCGACAAAATAAGCAAAATTATATTCCTAGAACATACTCGTACATTTGGAGTAACAACCGAAGTTCTACTACGAAAGTGTTATCCATTGCGAATAACTGCCAAAATTTTAATTGTGGACTGAAGTTTATTTCAATTTGCACAACAGTAGTTATGGAATATCCGAGAGTGGCTGAGCGAGGCGTGTATAATGCACGAGTGGTGCGAGTCCGACCAGCGTAGTGTGAGCCGGGACGTCGCGGCCTTGGATGCCTCATTTTATTGTCTGCTCTGTCTTAGATTAAAATCTCTTGTTTTCCCTTCTTCAGTTTTGAGATATTTCATTAATTTGGATTTATAAGTGCTGAGTTTAGACCACATGGATGACGGTAGATTAAGATCATGTGGTTCCCCAAGTTACAAGCTAACATAGCTAGTATCTATCACTTTTATCAAAATCAGCTAAAGGTATTAACTGACTAAGTTTACCTCTTTATGATGTGACTATCAGGTATTCCTTCGGCACTGCCCGCTTATATTTTAGTTATATTTGTTACCATTAAATTTTAAACCTTTACACTAAATTTCATAAAAATTGGCTCATAAATTACGGAGATCACCAGGTGTAAGTTTAAACAGAAGATATGTTTAAATGCCAACTTAAAAACTTACTCATCTTATATATTATTAGTTTTTTTTTTTTTAAACGACTCCCGCATTAGTCTAGCCCTGTGTCGCGGGAGACTTCACAAACATACAAGTCACGAACACACACAAAGTACACCTGGACTCGGAACAACCATTTGTGGATCACACAAAGGGCCGTCCCGTGTGGAATTCAAACCCACGACCTCTTGCGTAGCAGTCGGATACACTCCCATCGCGCCACAGGGGCAGTCTACTTACATTCCAGATAATTGTTTTTTTTTAAAAGTAACGTAAAGTTTTCAAGTCGAGCTTAATGATCCATTTCGAGTGAGTGAACGATTTATGTATAACATAAACTTGGTGATTTTAAAACAGTCGTTTTGATACTTGATTCATTTATTGAAATTTAGAAACAAGGTTTATAATTTACGTGACAGTTTATTATAATTTATCTAATACCTTTAAAAGAGCAACGTGTCCAACGATTGTCATGAAATTTAGTATGCAGGGGATTTCGAAGGGCGATAAATCGATCAAGCTGGGTTTTTAGAAACTGTTGTTAAAAAAAATACTAAGCAAAGCTTGCTCATCCAGGTACCTACTATAAGTGATGAGTTCAATACTCTTTAGTATTTAGAATCAATAGGTACTAAAAAGTCTTTACGAAAATTTAATCTAGATTATTTTCTATTTATTGGTTTCCTTTAGAGAAAAATTTTTCAATTCTTTAATAAAGTGTCAATTCTTTAATACAAAATGTTTAATAATTTATTTTCCTTTATATAAAGTGTTAGTCAAGATGTAACATTATCTTATCTAAAACTTGTAGGTATGATAATTACTTTTCCTTATAGAAAAATGTTTTCCGCACAGTGAATTACCATCGTGTTGACACTATCAAATACTCTTTTAGAGAAAAATTCAGAACGGGAAACCGTATCGGTTTACGGCATGTAAAAATCGTGATGGACGTAAAGATATGGTGGTACAACATGCTTGAAGGTGCCTTCTACTTCCTTTTCCATTGTGTTGGTCCGAGTTCAAGTGTAGCTGGTTGGTCGCGGGTCGAAGGGGTGTGCGGGACAAGGGCGGGGGAGGGAGGAGTAAAAACTAGGTCAGGCCGATGAACTAGGGCGTCAGGGAGGCTCCCGAGACTTGTTGCGAGTTGAACAGGTGCGTCCGAGGATCATACAGGATTATATACGAGTTTGTTATTAAGTAGATAAGTATAGGGATTTTTTTCGAGAGTTTTTAAGTAGGTAGGCTTCGAATCTAAGGTGTTTTTTTTATTCAAGCGGTTTGTGTTTCGGATGTGGTTTTTCTTTTAAATTGTGTAACATGCTTTAAATAAATTATGCAGGTTTTTCTTTGATTTATAAATTTTATATACATTTTTTTAAATTACTGTTTGTAAGCGTTTAAAAGTAAGTGAATAAATTAACGAGCTGTAAATCCAGACCGTATAACGAAGTCTCCACTAGCCCTAACATATAACGAAGTCTCCATAAAAATATTTACCATTATTCTTGAACTTAATAAATTTATTTTAAAACTTTTTAGACACCAAACTTTAAACTATCAACCTTAGGTGAGAAAATTTGTGTAGTCAAACCACGTTGTTTATAACTTTGAAAGTAATTATTTATATCGTAGTTAGAGATGATAAATATGAATTTATATTTAAACTGTTTACTAACCCAACCACAATGTTATTCTACAGATGTCCATGTAATTCTACTTATTTAATGTATTTAAAATGAGTCCAATAATTATTTTGTTGATGAGACTTATCACGTTCCCGCTGTAGGGAGGGATTGCAGATTATAGCATACATCTTCGACTTTTTTTTTTCAAGGCATACTGTGATTTCCTCACCAAATATTTTTAAAACGATTTTCAGTAATGTGCGGTCGCCTTCTGGCGTTTAAACACGTGTTACCACTGGGCCTTCACTGTTACACCATAGTACATAATATAATATTTATTTATTTATCTATCTAGCATACATTGTTATAACAGGTAACACAACACCCAATACAGCAATTTAGAAACAAATAACACTAAACCTAATTATTATTATACTAAAGATAACTAAGATAGTCCACTGTCACCTTCTCAAATTCACTATATGATAATCCTACATTTAAATTCTTGTAAGTATGATTCGGAGGCGCAGCGCGAGAGCGGGTGACTGCTATTCAAAAGGCCGTGGGTACGATTCCAATACGAGATACCAATTTGTGGCGTAATGGCTGCATCCCTGGCGCCTCAAATTACGTATAGCGGGGAGCTTTTGATTTTGTGGTAGCGCAGTGGGAGTGTATCCGACTCCTATGCAAGAGGTCGTGGGTTCGATCCCCGCCCAGGATAAAACTTTGTATGATGAGCACGATGGTTTATTCTGTGTCTAGGTGTTATTTATCTATAATATGTATGTATTTAGAAATATATAAATATGTTTATCAGTTGTCTGGTTTCCATAGTACAAACTCTGCTTAGTTTGGAATCAGATAGCGTTGTGTGAGTTGACCCAAGATATTATTATGATTATTCTCTTTATTAAAATTAAATACATATAAATTACATTTTTAAATATAGCTAACAAAAATTAAATATATTTAAAAATATAAAAAATAGTGCCCCACCGGCATCGGGTACATGGACCAAGCTACCGGTGGTTACGGTTCCAAAGAAAGGAACCTCCTCACTATGCGAGCCGTGTCCAGAAGTACTGCCTTCTGTATCAAGCGCTTGATCCAACCGTCTAACGCGAGCCTCTCAAGGTGTTGGTCGAGGCTCTTGGCAATCAAACCATTAACGGAGACGACTATCGGTACAATGATCGCCGAATCAACATCCCACATGTCGACAATCTCGTGCGCCAGATCCAGATATTTTATTTGTTTATCCTTTTCGGCTTTCACGAGATTTTCGTCATGTGGAATGGTGATGTCGACGATCATTGCACGACGCTCTGATCGGTCTATCAGCACAATATCAGGTTTGTTCGCGACAACAGTCCTGTCTGTGATGATAGAGCGATCCCAGTACAACGTGATACGACTATTCTCGAGAACTGGCTCAGCAACGTACCTGTAGTATGGTACCTCAACGTCCACAAGGTGGTATTTCAGAGCAAGCTGCTGGTGGATTATCCTGGCTACTTGATTGTGTCTGTGCAAGTACTCGCCGTTAGCAAGACGTGAACAGCCGGAAACAATATGTCTGAGGGACTCACCGGGTCGGTGACAGGCACGACAGATGTCAACAGTGCCATCCCTCAGGATATATTTCCGGTAGTTATTCGTCATGATAACTTCGTCAGCAATTGCACAGACAAAACCCTCGGTTTCACCAAAAAGGTCACCGAACCGTAGCCAGGCCACGGACGCTAGTAGGTCCACATCGGGCCCATGAAGAGCCCGAAAGAACCTGCCGTGAAGCTCCTTGCTCTGCCATACCTCCCTGCGCTCGCTGACACCAAGCACTACAGGCCTGCGCCAGTTCTCTTTCGCCAAGGAGAGCGGGGTTAGCCCGGTATCCACCGCGACGACATCCCGATGCACACCCGCGTCCACATGGAGAAAATATTCTCTTAGATTGTATACCTCGCGGTTATGAAGGGACTTAAGGTTTAGCAAACCCCGGCCCCCAAACTTCCGCGGGATATACAATCTCATTACAGATGAACGCGGGTGATGCATTCGGTATGACGTCATCAGTGTACGGACTTTTCGATCCAAGGTGTCTAATTCAGTCTGAGTCCACTTGAGTATGCCGAAGGAGTACATAAGAAGTGGCATAACCCAGCTGTTGCAGGCCCGGATCTTGTTGCCACCTGACAAAAGGCTATTAAGCACTTTTTTCAGGCGGCCCAGGAAACGTTCCCGCAGCAGCTGTTTCATGTCAACCTCATTTATGCACAGCGCCTGCGACATACCCAAGTACTTATAGGTCTCAGTTGCGAGTAGTGATCTTAGGTGAATGGAATCCGAGAGTTGAGTCCCTTCGGATTCCACTATCCGCCCTCGCTTTATATGAACGACTGCACATTTGTCCACACCAAACTCCATTCTAATAGAATTACTAAAGGTTTCAGTCACCTTCAGTAGCGCTATTAGCTGTGAGCTGGTGGGAGCAAAGAGCTTCAAGTCGTCCATATAAAGCAAATGAGATATAACCTGACCACCACGTCGCAACCTGCAACCTGGCCCTGAACCTACTAGTAAGGTACTAAGTGGGTTCAGTGCTAGGCAGAACCAAAGGGGACTCAGAGTATCACCCTGGAATATACCCCGCTCAATCCTTATAGGTACGCCGCCACTTTCTTGGGTCCCTCGGCACCCTGGATAGGTAAGAAGCGTATTCCATTGCCCCATACACGACTTCAAGAAGGTACGTAGAGTTGTATTAACTTTATACAACTCCAGCACCCTCAGAAGCCATGTATGTGGCACGGAGTCATACGCCTTCTTATAATCTATCCAACATGCCGATAGATCCTTTCGGTTGCGACGAACCTGCTGGCTTATAGTCGTATCAATGAGGAGGAGCTCCTTAGTACCCCGGGCCCCACTTCTACATCCATTCTGAGAGGTACACATGATGGAGTTTGTGTGTATATGTTTGTTTATTTTAGCTCTCAGAATGGATGTAAGAAGTTTATAGATCGATGGTAAACAAGTTATCGGTCTATAATTACTGGGGTCCGAGGTACTACCGGTCTTATGGAGCAGGTGGGTCACTCCTTTAGTCATAAAGGCTGGGAGCGACGCAGATTCTAGGGCTGACTGGAATTGTGATGCCAAACAAGCGTGCGAACTGCGTAGCCATTTTAGCCAAAAGTTGTGCAGTCCGTCTGGGCCTGGAGATTTCCAATTAGACAAAGGACGGACTGCACTGGCTACGTCTGTGCTATTAATGATGGTATCTTCCATTTCTGGAATAAGTTCGCATGCTCGTTCAACGTCACGCATCCATTCCCCCTCTGTGTGTATGACAGGCACCGACCAAATGTTGCGCCAAAACAAGCTTGTCGCTTCAGCATTCGGTAAATGCCCGTCATCCACACCATGGTCCGTTCGCTGCCAGTCTCTATACACCCACCTTTGGTCCCTTTGGAACATGCGGTTCACGTTATACCTGTCCACGCGTTTTTTATACCTGCGTATTCGGTTTGCCCATGCATAAATTTTTTGCTTCAGGAAGTCGATGCGCTCTGTGACACGTGACATATAATCTTGAGGGCTGATTCCAGTCCCCAAGAATGCCCGTTTCACAAAGCGCATCACTCTCGGACGAGTGTTCCCGGTCCTGAAGCAGGACAACTTGCCAATGAGTACCCTTGCCTCGGTAATACGGCGTTCAATCCTGTATTGCCAAGCCGGTACGGCGTACCTTGGTCGTATAGTAGGGGCTTCAGCTAAAAGCTTAATACGTGCTATACGACACGCCGCAACAGCCGTACAATACAGGATCGAATGGGTATCACCGAGGTCTTCGCTATTGTCTAGGTAAGTAGGCAATAGCGAATCAAGAGCACACACCAGCGCAATGTTCCGTCTATGCATAGGCAACCGAGGCAGGCGTGGCCTAATATTGTGGGGCGTGGACCGATACTCGTGAAGCGCACATTCCAAAGCGGCCTTAACCTCCTCTTTGTACTGAGTACTTACCATTATAGTCGCGGCATCCGGCCCCGTAGATTCACAGTCAACTACATTTGTAGAAACCTGGACCGGGGCAGGGATATCGCGGCTAGTTTGGGGGTACTCCGAGCGTAGTCTCTCAAGTGCAGCCTCATTCAGCAGATGACAGCGCTGAATGGCCCGCACTTGGTCCGATAGTCGTTGTGCCGTAACGTTAACAGTCGGCTCAAGCACCTGAAACAGAGGCAGCATCCGTTCACGGTACACAGTAAGGTTGGCTCCCCCCTCTGTAGCCGCATAATATGCCCGCATGACGTTCTCATTAATGGATTGAGTCCATCTCATGCGGCGCACGTTACCACCGGCAGCGGGGGCCCTGCTTGAGGCCGGTGGGCCTCTGGGTCCCAAGCTTGTAGGTGGCCGGCCTCTCCCTCGGCGGCGTGCAGGTGGTGGTGACGTCGGCGGGGAGAAGTACTCGTCGCTCGACGAGCTCGACGCCTCAGCAACGGTTGGTGTCGACGTAGCGTTCGGTTCCCGTGTTTGCGAGGCGGAGCGGAGCGACGAGTCCGGGGGTGGAGTTTGTGCATCTTGTGCTCTGGCGCGACTTCTTGTTATCATTTTCGTATTATTGGTCTATTGATTTCTTCTTTTATAATTGCAATGTGTTTTGCTTGACATATTGTCATCATCTGTCATTCTGTTTATTTTTGGTTTACTGAATTTGATCGGAATAGGTGTAATTTTCGTAAATTTACTATTAAATGGACAATGAGGTTTCCTTTTCTTTTTGCGGCTATTGTATGGTTTGTAAAAGCTTGTAAAATTATGAATTTAAATGTTATTTGAACGGAGATATATTTGAGACGTCATGACTCTTTAAGTGTTGCCAGGTTATGATTATTATTATAATGGCAATTTGTGAGGTCGCGGGTTCATCATATCCATTATACTAGCGACGTGAACCAATCTCCACAAACAATTTAGCTTAGCTGAACGGGTCAACAAGATTGCTAGGAATGTGAGACCCACACTGCTAGTTAACTTTTTGAAAAAAGTAGTTGATCTTTCTACAGTTGGCCGCGACTCACGGTCTGAAGGTCTGTACTCTGCTCCGGGAGTCAGTTAAAAATATAATGGCGACAGTAACAATATTTATTTACATACAAGGATTTAAAGAGATTTTGAATAATTTTAGTTTATATCTTCTCTATACCTTCACATAAACACATAATAACTTATTCGCATATTTCCTAGACATTTTCCGGTCGGTTAAGCCAACACTCTCAGAAAATTGAGGGTTACTCTAAAATATAGGCGATCACATTGCCCCACTTAAACCACCGCTTTGGCCTATTCCCAATACTTTGGGATCTTGGGTCCCGCTACGACAAGTAATTTTCCCAATTGATATAACATCTTAAGAGGGTTAAGCTGGACTTAGTTTTGGCCATATAATGTAGATACTGGAATTATTCAGGTCACGACGATTACACGTATTGAAAGGTTATGATGTAGCCTCTTTTTATAACTTTAACTAGTTACTTGCCTACTTAAAGCAATTTTTGTATTTTATAGTTATAGGTACCATAGAACTCGAAAACCCCATTGTGAGGTAAAAACTGCAAAAAATATTGATCAGTGATATTAAACAATGTTATCCTTTAAACAAAACATAATACAAGGCATTTACCGTAATCATGTGTTGTCGGAAACTAGGTTGAAACGTGTTCTTGTAAAAGGAGTTATATACGGCGTTTCATAATCCTCTCAAGTTATCGGCATTTAAATTAAACTAAAGTTTATTAATTTGTCAAAATTGTGTTGTTCAGAAATTGATGGGAGACCACGAAGTCTTAACATTCAATAAACTTCAAATTTAGTATCAAAGGTCTTTATAAATTGTCTACTACTCAAAGGGGCTCTCTGGCTCAGTGGCGAGTAAATCGAGATAGCTACGAGGTTAAGCAAGGTTATCATGTCAGTTCATAGATGGGTGACCGCTTTCGAAATATGTCCCACCCCTCAGTGCCTCCGAGAGCTCGTAAGCCGTCGGTCCTGCGCCGAATATATCTCCAGTCCTCTCGGATTTTCATCCCATTGAGCAATGAGAGTCAAGGAATAGATAGTGCACACATGTCTACACACACACACACACACTTGTGCACTGTAATATCTCCAGCATTTTGTTAGCTAGTCTCTGATGAGTTAGGCCGCTGTCGCCGACATCGATTAAGAGAACATTAATAACAATATTCAAATTCAAAATTCTTTTTTCACTTAGGATGCAAAACAACTCTTGTGATACGTTGGGATTCTACATGTACATACATGTAATGCCAAGTTCACAAATAATAGGCCTGAGAAAAGAACCTGGCAATATTATAATAATGAGATACAAGCAAAATCAACCTTAGTGCGTAATAGTAGGAACATCTACTTACAACAAAGGTAAAAACTTTAAGTGCTTAAATATTGGCCAAAGTACTTGTAACGAATGATTAAATATAAAATATTAATTCTGATATTAAAAGGAAGAAAAGAATGGCCGTTATTCGTCACGCAGAATCTTTACTTACAAAAGTAAAAAAATATATTACTAGGTACCTTAAAAGATCTAATAATTTTAAAGCTAACGCGAGCTGTAATGGAAATATGATTACGCGTTTCAATTTTCTGCAACGATGACTTTGCCAAATGAGCGTCTTGGAATTTTGTACACTTCATTGGTTTTATTAGGAGCGCAACTGGGAAGTACGCAAAGCTGTGAGGAATGTGTCAAGTGTTACACGTTATTTTAAGACTTGCCTTTAGTGAGGCCGGGCTTGTCTATACTTCGACCATGATCTTTTTCATCACCCGTAATCAAGCGTTTAAGAAATGAGTCGGAATTGTTACGTTTTAACAAAAAATCGCAAATGGAAACACATTGCAATAAGTTTCTCTCAGTGAGATGACGTGTAAATATCATTTTTTTTCTTCTACCCAGACTTTTGTAAATAACGTATAACTGTTTAGTAATCAACATCCTGTTCTTCAGCAATATCGCAACTACTAATATGTCGATCTTGCTCCACTTTTTCAAAAATGGCACTGATTTTATCCGTGACGTCCAGAGCGAGCCTCATCCTTCACACTAAAATTTCCAGACTTGAAACGCTTGAACCACATTTGAGCTACTCGTATTGATATCGCATTAGATCTGTAAACCGCACAAATTTTATTCGCGGCGTTTGTCTCATTTTTACCTTTTTTGTAATAAAACTTTAAAATGCACTTAGTTTCTTCGTGACATACGTTCATTTTGCTTGCTTGAAAAACAATTGAAAAATGGCGGGAACTAGTTTCTTTTATTTATTGCGTTTTCAGCATGTCAACATTTAATGGTATTAAAACCAGCCAGTTCCATTCAGTACAACAAAAGAGGTTTGATTACTAACAATACATTCAAAATACGAAAATACTTCTGCCCCTGCAAAAAAACTCACTCATGATAGTGAGTTTTTTTGATTGATTGATTACTATCCTCTGGTTAATTTTCTGTGCAATCAATATATTTGATTTCTAAATTAACTTGATTAGTGATAATTTTTGTATGTGCAAAATGAAGTAATTGGTACTTTTATAAATCTGTATTTTTGATTACCCTTAATTAAAATTCACATCAATGACAATATCATAGAACGGATTCAAATTATTTTTTGTAAAACAACTTAAATATAACCCAACCAAAGAAGGAAGATAACTTCCTATATTGGTACCTATCTATTGATTGGCATGGCTATAGCAAAATTACAAGTTAAGTAACGACACGATTGACCTAATTATTATGTCCTTTTGCTTAATAAACTTAACTAAATAATGTCAATCACAATAAACATTGATTAGACACTTCTCTTTATACCAACAGTATGTTTAAAAATAGCAATTTTGTAATAAAAACAAAATTAAGTCTGTCTATCTTGATAAAATTAAAGGCAAACTTTCTTAATAAGTAGGCAGAAAGGATTGTTGTAAGTCCTGTTTATGTGTCAAATAAACTTATTTTATGATATTTTTGTTTGATAAAACAGGAGTGATGTGTTACATCATGTTTTGCTACGAAGACATACATTTATGATACTAGCCTTTAACCTTCTTCTATAAATGGGCTATCCAACGGTGGAATTTTTTTTCAAACAAACAAACTCTTCAGCTTTTATAATATTAGTATAAATTATATTTTTAAATTACATAAAAAGCAAAAAAAAATATAAATATATAATATTATTAATAATCACACAGTTATAAGTACTATTTTTAATTTACAATAGGTATACTTTTATCTAACTCTCCCATGTTATAGTGTGCTTTGTTTATAAGAAACTGTCTTAATTATTAGTTTTATGAACGACTCATCGTTTTCCTCTCTGCAACTTTTCTTTTTAAGTAGGCATATTCAATGTAAACGGTAGATGCCTACTGTAAGACAAAAACAGTATAATAATTATAACTATTACATGTCTTCTCCTACTTCCACGTATTTTGAATGCTTCAAGATGCAATGAGACAACGTGACAGCTAAACTGCTGTTATAAAACTATATTATGACTAGCCGGCTTCGCACGGGTGTCAAATCATAGTTTTTTAATAACTTGAGTTACATTATTCTAATTTTTGGGATTTCTAATTTGTTTGACAATAAAGTATAGCCTTTGTTACTCTACATTATTGTAGCTTTCTAATGGTGAATTAATTTTTGAAATCGGCTAGTAGTTTTTAAGAATATTCGTTACATACAAAAATTACAAGTTTTTCCTCTTAATAATAATAATAAAGATTACATGGGTGAGACGAACGAAGTCCATACAACCTGCATTTATCATTTACATGAACTGAATTGAACTTGTGACCCCGTGATCGATAGTTATTAGAACGAAATGTCAGTCACCGAGTCATTTTTATGTATTCACGGGAGATGCAAATATTTGCAAGTTTGGAAAAAGTTGTGAAGTTTTGATATCATTTGATAATCAAAATCTATCTCGTCTGAAATGTTTGCAAGTGTATTAAGGACAATTATTCATCAGATGCTCGTACAATTTAGGGCAGAGTTTGATAACCTTGTTCATTTTAACAAGAGTAAAGCTTGTGCCCTTCTGAGAGGCATACACACACAGAAACAGGACTTACTTTATGTCCTGTACAAACAGTTAATTACTGACATATAGGTATTTTCCAAACCTTTAAATTTATTAATTATGGCTATAGTTGATTGTATTTAGCGAAGTGGGATCATTATATAGTTATTAAAATCTATTATAAATCCTAAAGTAAAACTAAAGACAGACAGCTATCTGTCTTCGTTGTTCATCTATATGAACAACGAAGATATTTAATGCCTGCATCAAGAGACGATGGAGTAGAAAAAATTTGGCGCCTTGTTAGTTGTTGATACATCGATCAACATCGTAAACAGTTATCTTTGTTTTACGAATATTCATGATATGCATATAGAGCAATAACGTCGCGAAGTGCCATGTTATTACTAATCCATCCATTAACGCCGTAGGAACGGTTCTCCTCGACTCCTGCCTCAAAATCCGTTAAGTTTTGCCGTGAAACAGCAACAAACATTTAATGCTCACAATCTATCGAGTTTATAATATTAATAGTGTGTTATACATATAAAAGAAATATATCTGTAACTGGATCAGTAGGTACTACGCTGCGCAACAATCTTTGTATTGTGAGATGTGCTAACGTTTTCTTTGTCATTAAATTTATTCACGTCTCTAAAAAAGTGAAATATGAATAATTTCTATACTTACACAGAAATCATTTTCAATTTACGATCGCGCATAAACTTTCTAAATATGTGAATTTTACGAGATTTTACTTTTATGTCCTTGTTATTTAGTACAGGCCATTTAGAGCAGTTCGAGTGTAAAATTATAGATGTATATTATATACATCACAGTGTTAAAGTCTATACAATTGTTTGTAATGATACTGTTAAGTTTTACGACCTAAGAAGTATTCACGAAGTGCGGAATGTTATTTAGCTATTTACGTACTGAAACACATTTTAGAATACTTAAGATAATTGTGACGTCATAAGTTCTACATATTAAAAAAAAAGATATATTTAAAAAATAATATTGATACCCACTAGAGACGACCGAGTAGATCGAGAGATCAACGAGGTTAAGCAACGTTACCACTGTCAGTCTATAGAATGTATGATGAATGGGTGATCATTTTCTAAAAATGTTGCTCCATGTCTGGCAGAACACGTTAAGCCGTCAGGCCTGTGCCTTTTCTCCCTCTATATTACTTCTTATGACCTTAAATATCTTTTGCGTAGTACCTACTCATACTTGCTTTACTACGTAGTGCCTACTTGTTTTTCTTCGGTAGTATTTTGTCTGACGTTCATAAGCGTTGCACTCTGGAACCTCAGTTAATAAAGTACTTCTACTTTGTGTAGTTAACGAGTCTTTTATATCGAAACATCTTGTACCTTACAAATTCACCCTTGGGATTTGTACCTACAATCGTAGGTAAACAAACTGCATACATTTACTTAGTCTCTAAACGAAGATATTTAATACCTGCATCAAGAGACGATGGAGTAGCAATAACGTCGCGATGTGCCATGTCGTTATTAATCTATCCATTAACGCCGTAGGAACAGTTCTCCTCGACTCCGGCCTAAACTATGCAGCACTTTTTAATATTTAGGTAATTATAAAAAAGTGTTGGTAGGTTCCGTACGTTAGGTACCGTACGTTAGATACCATTTGCAAAACTGAATTATGGGACTATAGTAGCAGTCAGTAAAAAGGTTTTCTTTATAATATTGGTAGTGTTGTTTTGTAGTTTATTATAAACTAGCTTTCGCCCGCGGCTCCGCTCGCATGGATGTCGGTTATCGCGATAAAAACTATCCTATGTCCTTCCTCGGGACTCAAACTATCTCCATACAAAATTTCATCTAAATCGGTTCAGCTGTTTGAGCGTGAAAGCGTAACAGACAGACAGACAGACAGACAGACAGACAGAGTTACTTTCACATTCATAATATTAGTATGGATTTACGTGATACACAATTATTATATGATTACAAGTAATGACCTCCAGAGTGGTTGCATTTTTTTTTACAGTCTTAGTAATATAATATTCATAAAATTGAAGCACAGGTACAATAAGCTAAATCCCACACTAGCAAGCAACTTTAACTCGCGTATACCGAGCTAACTTTAAATATCTAGCTCCGTAAATATTTAGCTATCGCAATTAAAAGTGTGCTAATATCTATATTTAAGCTTAAACTTACTTCCTTTACCAAATTTATTTCTTTCGGAGATTAGCGACCAAACAAACAACCAAACCATTCTACTTCATAATATAAATTAAGATGAACATATGCAATACCACAGAATAAGTAATAGTACTACGGGACAATACATAAGAATATACAGGAACCGACCTCTACTAAAATGAGACGCAGGTCAAACGTATTAAATAAAAGTGATATGAATCAACAATATTTAAAGAACGTATAGACTCGTGTGTTTCAAAATAACTAACGATTACATTCACTTGTAATATGATTCTAAGATGTCGATAATTCGAGACTTTAAAAAGACGTCTGAAACATAGAAGATGTTTATTTCAAGTACTGAAAGCAACTTGATCAACAAACATAAAACATCAAAGACATATTCAGATAAACGTATAATAGTAACGATATCCAAATATTTCGATAACCGACGCGAAATTTCCGTCCGTCATTTAATCTCGATTACGCAAACTGTGTCATCTCGTCGAGAATGTCGGCTATGTGCTCCTTCCGAAGTTAGTAGCACTCGCATACTTTAAGTGGTAGCCTTCGACTAAGGAGCGAAGGCCACACGAGTGCCGAACAAGATAAATAGCTGCTCGGTAGACTTACATCCTTGGACTTTGGCATGCATTTTTTGTAGGCGTCCCTATTAATTGATTTTTACGTATTGTTACATTTTACCTTGACTCTCTTATCCTCGTCTCTTGTGGGTACTGTTATTATGGCTTCTAGTGAAATTCTTATTATCGATTAACATAGTAGGTATTTCTTTTTCTAAAACCGGAGTTAAGAGCCCTAAATTTATAAGAATTAGTTATTTTGGATACACGAATGTCATTATAAAATCAACATTAAGAATCAACCTTGCTGGTTAGAAGAACCGGCCAAGTGCAAATCGGATTTGCGTACGAACGGTTCCGTACAATTATCTCAACGACACTAGACACTATATTATAATATCGAGCAAAAAACGGAAAAAAACACGTTTGTTGTATGGAAGCCCGACTTAAATATTTATTTTATTCTGTTTTTAGTACTTGTTGTTATAGCGGCAACAATAATACATCATCTGTTAAAATTTGTTAAAATGTCTATCACGGTTCAGGAGATGGACAGTGGAGTCTTAGTAAAAGGGTCCCGTTTTTACCCTTAGAGTACGGAACCCTAAAAACTAGTCATTTGCATTCTAAGAAACTGCAATTAAATTATTCATAATATCAAAAGGCCCTGAAGATATTAATTATTTGTATTTTCTTTCTAGAAATGAACGTATTATCATTATATTTATATTCACTATGTTTTTGTTTACATTTGAGCACTTCAAGGGTTATTATATTTCAAATACCTAAATATTTCAAGAGGTTTTACTATTATATAAAATAAAATATATAAATTACGGGTCTTAATCGCGTGAATATTTTAAGGTAAAATACCTTGTTTATTGCCCGACGTAAAGTATAATCCTAAAAAGCATTTAAGAAATGTAGTTGTAATCACTTTTAGGGAAGGCGGAGGAATTGAGGCACGATCGCGCATAATTGATGACTTACACAAGAGATTGTGATGATGATTGCAACTGAAAATGACACTCATGATAACTCATGATTGATCACTCATGATTACAACTGAAAATGATAAATCGTAGTTAAAATGCAAAAGATCAAACCCTCAACTGTCAATAAAGCATTAAAATCAAATATAGATAGTCACAAAGCAACTTCAGACACAGAAATTGAAAGCCAAGAATCCAAAAGTATTAACTTAGGATAAAGAATTAAACCATAATGAAGTAGTTGAACTTTTTTTGGCCAAAACAAATCTTAAAATAACTCTCAGAGACAAATTTAAAGAACTTTCAATAATGTTTTATATACTTTAACCGATTACCAATTTTAAATGTTTAAAATCCCAACATTTCTAATAAATTAAGTTTGACAGTTTTATCTTGGAGAACCAGAGCTTTGCTAATTAATTGAAATTAATTCTTTTGTAACTTACATGAAATGTGTCTAGAGTGTTTAATTTCTTATTCTGATGATTATCAGCTATGGTAATCAAACTAATAATTAAAAAAAAAACAAAAATCTATATTCACGTAGGATGCAAAACAACTCTTGTGATACGTCGGGAGTCTATATGTACATGTAATGCCAAGTTCGCAAACAATAGGTAAAGCCGGAGAAAAGAACCTGGCAATAAAAACTCGCGGCCACTCTTTTCAAATTGCCAATTTTACAATATTTGAATATTTATAAACTTGATATGGGGGTAAGGTGCTGTGGCTACACCATGTTAAAGACCTGATGCAAATTGTATTATCAAAAAGTTGAAACATGAGATAAACCACCTTAGTGGGTACATTATAGTAGGAACATCTACTTACAACAAAGGTAAAAACTATATGTGCTTAAATATTGCCCAAAATACTTGTAACGAATAATTAAATATAAAATATTAATTCTGATATCAAAAGAAAGAAAAGAATGGCCTTTATTCGTCACGCAGAATCTTTACTTACAAAAGTCAACAGTCAATAAACATATTTCTAAAGAGACACTATTTGAAATTCTCTATTCACTTAGAAACAAAAGCGACGCTTGTGTTAAGTCAAGATTCTACATTATACATGTAATGCCAAGTTCGCAAAGCAATAGGTAAAGCCGGAGAAAAGGCAGACAAATATATTAAATAAACAGTAGTGCTCATCACACAAAGTTTTATCTTAGGTAGGGTTCGAACTCAATAAAAAGGTATTGCGTCCTAACATACATCATACATAACATCTCGTTCGGTAGCAGTCACATGAATATAGTATACCTATCAATCGTCAAGAAATAACCTATCTATATCCTTGATTGAAAAGCTGCTACTTCCAGCGAATATTATTCGCGCAACCGATACGAGGGAAATTGAAGAAGACCTGCAAAATGAAAATGTTATCGAACCACATAATATCACGGATACAAAAATAAATGAATATATATACATGAAAGGTTTTTACGATGAGTTCTGAAATCAAAGCAATTAGGTACCTATATATCAATACTAGCTGACCAGGGCAACTTTGTATGCGTTAATTTTCCCAGTTTTGAAAAAAAAATCATTACTGCTTCAGCTATTAATTTTTCAACTCGGACCTGTAGTTCCTGAGATCATCGCGTTCAAACAAACAAACTCTTCAGCTTTATAATATTAGTATAGATTTTATTATGAATAAAACATTGTTGTATTGTTGTTGTGAAATTTTGATTTATATATTTACTTATAAAGCTCTGATTACGCAAACAGTAAAATATCGTTTTAAACATCGAGTTATTATGTACTCATAATTACCTCAAAGTTTTAAAATGTATTGCGACCAAAAGCAGAGGCTTTATTTTATATCTTGACAATTTTGCAAATTAATATTTGATATTACACTGTCATAATCTTTTGCTACAATATCACAGTTGGAATTTGTCCCAATGTTTAGAAGAAAATCGGCATTATCATTGTGTAACTTTGAATAAAAAATAATTAAATCAAAATATATTACAAGAACACAGAATGGATTAGTCTGAGCCTTATGTACGCACAAAAAAAGTGTTTCGTTTTAACAAAAACCTATTTAGAGTTTCACCACGAAGCTGTTATTAAGTAATAAATGGAATCTGTACGAAACTTTTTAAATTATACTTTTTTCTGATGTCGTATCATATTTAGCACAAGGTTCAATGTTCTTTGCGAGGTATAATAAAGCTTATAGAAGAAGTGTCTTCAAAAATTAAAGGCTTTTTAAGTTAATTACAAGGTTGTTAAAAAATATATCATAAAAACATATCGAAATCTAAAGAAAATTGGAAAAGGTAATACGTACAGGGTTTCTCTGCAACCCAATTAAGTAAATAAAAAAAAAAAGTAAACTGCTATGGACTTCGTACCTATATTTTTAATGAATGGCAATGTATTTTCATTATAAATAATTAAGTAGTTTACAGAATTCGCTTTCATTCTATTACCGAAATAAAAGACACGTGGGTATGATATAATGTAATGAAACAAATCAGCTAGTCATACTTGGCCTTCATCCCATGCCGTGATCGTTTATCATTGGAGTCTCTCGATCAAATTTAGATTTTTGCTTGTAATCCTCATAAGGTTATGGTTTATGCGAAAGATGAGTGGAGTGAGATTAATTTATTAGAAAATATTTCTCACTCAACTTATTCGTTACCTTGAAGAGTGCTAACAATAGATCAATCTTGAGTTTCTTGGCAGCTTCTTCTCGTAGGCTTTATCTGCACGTAGAACTGCCACCTAACACCATATTTTTTAAAACTGATGTTTATAAATAATCATAATTTGGTTTTCTATATCTAAACTAATATTTTAAAGAGTAAAGATGTTTATAACAAATAGACTCAAAAACTACTGGACCGATTTTTTTATTATTTCACGTAAAGAAAGCTACATTATCGAGGAGTAACATGGGCTATATTTTATTGCCCGTGCCAAGCCGGGCGGACAGCTAGTATGAAATAAAGATATTTAAGTTTGAGTTTCAACCTATCACAGCACAACTACCCTTTCTAAAAATATAAAATATATTTAGCTTATAATCTATGATAGGAAATAATTGTACCTGTATATATATTATGCATAAACCTTATCTTTTTTGTCCATAAGATATTCATCTGTGCTATAATTAAAACGTTAAAATATGTGATTGAGCATCAACGTCAAATATTTTGACGTCGTGTAGGTATGCACAGCGTGGACTTCATTTAGGTACGTTAATCATAGACAAGCATAAACATAGACATAGACATACAAAGTCTTTAAACTTAGTTAACTCCTTACCAATTTGTGTCAGGGGTTAAAATATCCCGTCAGCTTTCATTTTGCAAAAAGGAAAGAACTGCCCCTGTCTACCCAATCCCATAAAAATATCACACGTAATAAAACCCATATTATTTCTCTTGGCTTATTGTCTCGCATACTGGGACCCGGGGTCCAAGGTCTACGGAATTTATCTTGTGCAGCATTTGACAGCATGAAGGCTGCATTATTCTTATATACGCCATATTGGAATTTCGGCCTGTCGCTATCAATGTATCCCTGCTCTCTTTACTTCAAGGTCCTTCTGAGATGTTGTTTGTTATTGATGTTTGATAGCTCGTGTTAAGTATTTGATTTCTGGGATTAAATTACAGTTAGACAGTTTGTTTTGAAGGTCATGATATGATTAAAAATTATTTTCCAATGTTTATGGTTTTTACTGGCTGTGTTATACGAATTTTAAGTTTAAAAATTGACGTAATTTTTGTGTGAACATCATTGTGCGATCAAGCGACCTTCATATTTCAATATACCTATGTAAAAACTCAACATTTGACAAACTGAACCTATTGAAGAATGCTCGATGCCTCGTATTTTCACAAGTGTTTGAAAAGGTCCAGTTAGGACCTCTTGAGAGGGTTTCTAATATTATTTTTCGGTAGGTCAAAGGCTTTAAAGTTGTGTTCAACAGAAAATCTAATCAAATAAGTCCTTAATTGCCCAGACACTTGAACGTTTCTATGGCAGAACTGTGATGGCCAATTAAGGGTTAATGTCGAAATTAAGGTACTGATGAGTGCCAATGACCTTAAATGCCGTTTGACATAAATGAGAAGTGATGCGACAATCTGATTAACGTTGCTATTTCGAGCGTAATTTGTTAATATTTGATACATATTTGTTTACCTGAACTATTTAAATTAGACTGAATTATCCGAATGCTGAAAGTGTGAAAATATAATTTATGTTTCTGTTTATTTTACCTGCTGCACGAAAACCTTCAAAGAATCTTTAAAGATATTTTTTCATACTTGAATGAATATTTTTTTAAACAAAAACTATTCACTTTTACTTTTATAGACAACTTTTAAAATAAACTTTATAATATACAATATTATTTAAAACGCTACTATGTAATCAGCACCGCACATTGCCGCGTCTCATTTTACCAAAATGGAGAGATCCTTTCGTAATTACATTCTTATTACAAAACCTTTTTTAAAAATAGAAGGTCAATGCCAAATGAAAACAATTCCTCAGAGAAGAAAAAAACAGTCTGATTACGTAATAATCCTCTTTAAATAAAAAGATTAGAATACAAAATAAGTATTCAATTTCCAGTTAATTCTTTCCAAAAAACTAAACAACGTGATTAGAACCGTTCGGGGTAATAATTAGGTCATTTCGGTAGTCATTAGAGATAACGGCAGTAAGTGAGGCTCATTCAAGGCTCAATAAGATTAAGTCTTAGTAGGTCTCGGTCAACTAACAAGAAATTGGGCACAAAGGGATGTGAGGCTACCTAACTACTGTATTCAAGTAAATACACGTTTTATTTTATTTTAATACGTGTAAATGAAACAATACAGAAGTTCTTTAAATGTAAAAGACTTCAAAACAATTTTGTCTGCCTTTAACAGCCAACTTGTTTTGTTATTGGCTAAAGTTATTGAATTTCGAACTGTAACGAACGTACATTAAATATAAATATTCATTGATGACTTTTATATAAATATTGTATTTCTTACCGAATCTCGTTCCAAAGATAAAACCGTCGATTTGATATTATCATAACACATTACATTAACATGATTTTAATTTTTGCATTATTATAATGATTATTGAAGACCAAAATCCTTTAGAGAGAAATGAACGCTGCTTGTTATAAATCCATGAACAATAGATGGACAAGAGACAACTAATAAAGAAACAATTGAATAACACGAAGCCCTCAGAGAATTACTGAGTATTTTTGTCACGTGTTCGGAAGATAAGCTCTAGTAATATTAAAGTCTTGAAAGATAGAACTTAGACAAAAGGCTAAGAATTATTTATAAGAATTCTAGTACCTATTGAAATAATTGAATGAGGTAGTGCGATAGACAACGTTGTTTACGTCACAAATTGTTGCTCAACCAGGCACAAGAAAACAATGACAGTGTCTCGAGAACTAGCTGAAAACGTGACCATTCTGTATAAGTAGGTCTATGTCAGGCAACTTGTTTGGATCCGATATATAGGTTACACTTGAACCTTTCTTGTTACACATTTGTTTGGAAGACGGCCAGGGTATCAAGTGGATTTATATAACTCTGTTGATCAGGGTATTATAGAAAATTTATTTTATTGAACAAGTGTAATTGAGGGTAAGTTTTAGGATGGAAAGCAAGGCGCATTCGCTGAAAATCTTCGGTCAATTATAATAGAATTTGATATGCTTAAGCTTAAAATTAGGGTCAGGATAAAGAATCATTACGACAATTACAAATAATAACATGATTTGACTGTTGAAGACTGATAGTTAAAAAACAGAATGTTGCTGAACAATAGGACACGACGACTCATATTGAGCACAAACTTGTTTCATATTGAGCCATATAAATGAGAAAACACAATCACATTAATGCCAAAATTGATGGAAGAGTCTACTTGAATTATGGTAGAAATGGAAGATAGTTTGTTCTGATCGCTTCCCAAATATACGCACGTGATACTTCAGTAATACGTCTTAAACTTCGATATTCACATAGTAGTAGGTACCAATTAGGTACCATTACTTTTCTATATACATATGTTTTGTTTCTGTTTTGGCCCAGACCGAAAGAAATGTATTCCTTTTTCTTTTATTCTTCTTCCTTACCATCAACGCAGGATTTTAAAAATTATGATATCTAATCATAACGTAAATGTAAAAATGCTCACAGTAAAAATTAGAAATGAAGATTAATCGAATGACAAGAGTATAACCTTAAATAACAAGAGATTACTGACATCGATACGTTCCTACGTCCTGTTTACGAGAAATGGAATGATGATGAAGCTTACGTCACGGGCGGTTGAATAATGTTTGATTAACGAAGGAATTAATATTTGTCGGAAGGAAGTGATACCAACTTTGTTGTGTGCGGTAATTTTATATGGATTGCGGTGAAAGATACTTTTGCTGACTGAGCTGTGGGTGTTTTGATGTTGATTTATTTTGTTACAAAGCTATTTGATTTATTCTACTTGTTTTTACATTCCATCCTGTATAGGAATGAATAATTATGCAATGCACGAAATGGTGGGTGGATAAGACTGGCGGTAATGGATACAATGGAGAATGCACAATGGAAATAGCAAATCTAATATAATCTAATACTCTCAATTAAAACTTCTAGTGTTTAGGTATAGGTTTTTTGTAAATTGTTTTATTCGGCTGATTGCATAGGTATATATCTATATTAATTTTACTGAAAGAATGACTACTGCTATATAATAATAGTGTAGTTTACAATGAATTAATGCCTTTGCACGCACATTGAAAAAATCATGTTACAGGAGGACTTAGAACTTTTTTCACTTGTTCTCACAAAACTAGGTACTAGATAAAAATGCTGGATTCAGATCCGTAACTATGTTCGTAACAAAATAAAAAAGAAATTCAATCTATTCATTGTTTATCTGACACAAATATGTCATTTTATCTAGAAAACTGTTTATCTCAAATGACTTTCCTGTTTCTCCTTTCGCAAAAATTATGCGTGTTGTTACTTCAAGGTAACTAAGATATAAAAACATAATGACACACTACCATTTTCTTCAAGACGTTTATCTCTACGTGACATATTGGATGCGAATCGTAGAACATTAACTTCGGAGCACATCAGGAACAACACAATTGGACTTTTACAGCGATAGGTTAATAAAAACAGAGTCCAATCTCACATAAGCAATACATCAAATAGGCCTCCAAGGATACGTTTTATGACGCTAATGTGGACAAACAAAATGTGTGCAAACAAGTGAGAGCAAACACTATCGACGTGGGCTGCGACTTGTTTGGATAAGTGGTGTTTGGTTTCTTTATAAGCAGCAAGGGTTATCAACCCTGCAGGCAAGGCAGTGCGAGGCCTTAAGTCCCTGCAAACTGGTCACAAAACAAAGAAGGAAAGGCACAATTAGGAAAGTACCGTAAGGCCCAAGTACGCGTCTATTTTTTTAAGAAAATTCCCATCATCTCTTCTGTGCTTCCCGTAACCAGAATGCTGGCCTTTTTTGCACAAAGAATTAGCATTGCGCTACTGGGAACGTTACAAGAAGACATCAATAAGAAAGAATTATTTGACGCCTAAAGGGGTTTGTCGTCCTTATTTATTTTCTTTTCGTAAATATCTTGTAAGTTTTATATATTGTACTATGTATACTTTTTTGTATTCTTTTATATATAAAAATCCATCCATATTTCCCTTGGTCATGAGATAGCTAGAGAACGACTACTGACTTCATTCATTATTTTTTTTTTAGTTTTCTAATACTCTGTAAAAGACTATTACTTAAAAAAAATAGACAATAACGAAAAAAATAACGAAGTGGTAAATAGGTCGCCGGGACAGCTAGTATCTTCAAAAAAGTATTTTTATTTGAACACATAAAAGAATTAAGGGGTGACATGGTGACTGGTTGAAGGGGTGACATGCTTGGTTGACTTTATTCCGAGGTATCGGTTAATGTAGTATATGTATAAATGTATGTGCTGCTGGAGCGATGTATATATAAAGCTTTCCTTCTATCCTTTCGGTATTTTGTACTTTGGCTCATGCGTTCGAACTTTCGAAAGCGTCCTGATGTGACTTTAGGTAACACCTGAATTGTTTGTGATACCAATGACGTGTATTGGCTGTAAACCTTAATGTGTTTTTAGTTTAGCGAGCAACATTAATAAAAAATATAATCTTACGTCATGTATATTAACCGCAATAGAGACTGAAGCCCCGTATTTGGCGTTAACGCCGATTTTCGCGTATGTGTGCCTTCCTCTGAGACTCTGTTCTCCGTAGATAATGAATGCTATTCCCAGCGATTTTATTTATTGCAACGTCAATTTTCACTAAAATACGTCGAGATGTTTAATCAAGTAAGATGTGCTAACATTTAAACTTTCGCGTTGCATGATTATAACTATTTATTATACGGGAATTAACGCGCATTGTTTACCTTAAAATTGCTTGACGTTTCGACCAAGTAAGAAAGTAAGATGTGGTAATAAATAGACCCATTTTCGCGTTTATAAAATTAGTCATTCGTATTTTGGGCAATAAAAAACCTTCTTCTTAGTGGCTATAGCAGCATTTAATTATACTATTTAACGTTTCACACGAATATCTTTAGATCATTGCTAACCGGCTAGAAAATCTACACTTGTCCCAAATTAAATTTGATAGCCGTTTAATGCACTAAGATGGCACTTAAATACTCAATTAATTAAGTAGGTCTCTGTGCCGATGTTAATGACTTTGTCCTTCAACTAGATATAAAACTGTGTTCTACTGTAATGGCTCAGATTATAGTAGGCCAGCTTATTTCTTACACAAGTTGATACAACGGTCATAAAATGAAAATCCTAGAATCAAGTACTGAGAGAGCTTAAGATATAGCCACGATGTAGACCCTGATAATGCCGAAGAAGTACTAACGTCCCTATCTGTGAAGACACATATTTTATGAATATGTAAGTCGGTCCTTGGTATATCTATATTTCAATCATGCTCTTTAATACTGAATTTCATTGACAAAGACTGCTTAGCGCCTCTTTGGCACAACGGAAGTGTTTACAACTGCTGTGGAAGATGTTTTGGGTACGATTCTCTCACATCGTTTCGTGAGATCCGTAAATGTTGGTTCACTCAAACAATAAAGGTATAACTAAAATAATTTAAAAAAAAAACTTGAGTAGTGTCAAGGGACACCCGGATGGAACGAAGTTCTTATCTTAATTTTTTTTTTTTTATAATATTCGCAACATCACACTGTTCAATGCGAAATAGAAAGATGAAACGAAAATAACTTACAATAAGATGATTGTTTACCGAAGGCTCGAACCCACAACTACACAATTGTCACCAATACTGTGTACCGAATTTATGCCTCTAGACCAAAACGACAGGTGACTTCTTCGTCAAATTAGATGTTCATATCTTACGCGCACGCCGCACGGCTTGTGTGTGTCAAAAAGTGTCGTTACAACTTTTCGTGAGATTTTTTTCCGTCTAGCCCCCTTTCATAACGCGCGATAAGGAACTTCGTTCCAATATCTTATGAAGTCCCCCGGCTCGTACCTGCGCGTTGTCTTTATGATGAAAACCAAACAAAGTCGAAATTATGACTCTTCTAAATCAGTTTAAATAAATGTTTTATTTGTTGAAACGTTGTTCCTTATCGTTACGATTATGTGAAGCTAGAATATTACTATATGTACTTATATGTTATTTGTATTTTTGTAAAACGTATATTATGTAAAAATACAATAAATTCATTTTTGAAATATTATGTAACTGGATGTGTTAAGTGTAAAAAATCTTAATTTGAAAAAGGACAATTTTTTAAATGTTATGGTACATTTTTTATTATTTATCTGTGTATAGTAACTCCATGTTATCGTGGCCTCTGAGCGTTAGCAACACCACAAAAAATACCAATATATCCTCCGTATAGGGTTTCACCAATATAAGAAGATCGAAAATTATTCAAATGAATCAGGTCAAGTGTTGATTCGTTCCCGGAGCCTTTGTAATCAACGCTGGCACAGAAAACATGTGAACAGGAAAATTTATTAATATTTTTCTTTTGGCTCTTAAAGAAATAGATGACGATGTTATGAAATTATTTACTGCCTGTAAGGTTACCCTGATTTTCATGCATGCCAAGTTTCTTTTTAGATTTTTTTTAAAAATAAAAGTGACTATTACAACTTAACTTTGGTAAAAGACCTGTGCCACGAGTAACCATATGCAGACCAATATTTATGGGCGCCATAAGGCTCGGCATCGTGTGGAAATTTGACTAACAACCAATATGCCACTTTGCCTGTGAAGTAAAAATATATCCAATCAATATTACCTAAAATTTTAACCGTGTTGGTGTTTTGTATATATACCAAATCATCATGCAAAGGCACACTATATTCGCCATTTTGAACCAGTTGCTCTAACCTCACTCAGTTAAAAGCAAGATGTATTGCTAGCTACTTGATAAAGAGTACTTAAATAATAAATTAATACACAAAAGCGCTTACTGCTGTTACTTAAGAAACAAAAGTTTTCTTATCTTTAATAATAAAATATTTGAAGCTTATTTTACTTGTTTGACGCCGTTTTTACACCATTCGGGTTGCCGACCCTGTTTTATTTAGAGTATTTAAAAGGGGGTTATTATTTTGGGACACTATTTTTTATAGTTTTATATTTATATGTTTTGTTATGTATTTAAAAATTTAAAAAATAAGTTAAAGAAATAAATAATGGGAATAATAAGAACAAACAATCTTTATTCACTTAGGAAGCAGCAATACTACTCTTGTGAAAAGTCGATTCTTCATGTACATGTAATGTCTGTTCACAAACAATAGGTAAAGAATAGATTAACCGAGCATGAGAAATCAGTGAGGTTAAGAACATTTCCATTACTGCCAAGTTCGAGTAGCAAGTCTGAAATGGCAGTGGGCAGGACACATAGCCCGGAAATATGGCTCGTGGGCAAAAGCAGTCTTAGAATGCAGGTTTTGGGGGGAAAAATGACATAGAGGTAGACCACAACTGCAATGGAAGGATGAGATAAAGAAAACTGCAGGAAAAAAGTTGGATAGAATTAGCGCAAGACCGAGTTAGAAGGCGCTATCTGAACGAGGCCTGCAAAAAACTGGTTGCGAACGGAGCGCGAACTGAGAATAAGAAGAAGAGAACCCAAGTTCATAGATGGGTGGTTGTTTGGCACATTACTTAATGCCTCGGATGAATAGACATCCTGCCCTCTGATGTGTCTGCTTAGACAGACATTACGTTTTGATATTAGTAATTTTGTAAAGTAATTTAGTCGTCAAATTAATGGCGCGACGAAATTTAATGAAGTTAAAAATTAAGTGAGTAAAATTGAAATGCGATTATTATTTTTATTTTTTTATTTTTTTTTTATTTATTTATAATAAGTACAACATTTTACTAATACATATTACACCTCACCAAACTTTTACGTTTAATGGCGAGACACGCTCATTTACATTTACAATACTGTACATATTCTTACACTATCATGCGATCTTACATCTATACATATGATTAAAAAAAAAAAAGATAAACAGGAAAAAAATGGATTACCTATTTTTCAATGGCAAGTAGACCTTGTCTAGTGGCCATTGAAAAAAAGAAGTCCTTTAATTTTGATTTTAGAACACCTTTGCTACACTTAGGACTATTTCTTAATATATCTATATTATTAAATATTTTAGGTACTAAATACTTGGTCATTCTTTCCCCATAGTAATTGGTCACTTTCGGTTGGACTAATCTTTTCTCTCTTACGTTTCTAGTATTATATTTATTACTTATATTTATTTTATGAATTTCCCTATAGTAATGCTCTAACCCTATTAAATAATTATTTTTTTTATCAACTGGAATTATTTTACAAATTGGGAATAACTTTCCCTAATCCTTATTACAACTAAGTTTAATTTTTTTAGAAACTAAATATTTAATTAACCTGATTTGTAAATTGTGAATATCTTGTAAATATGTTTTGAATGTCCGTCCATACACAATATTTCACCAATCAAAATTAATTTCCGGCGAAATTAATGTTGCTAGTCATTAAACCCTTAAAAAGTTACTATGAAATACTAAAAGACTAATAATTAATTAATTTAATTATTAATATAATTATGCATGTTTGTGTGTTTCCCAAACACTATTGATTCTACAGTTAATCTCCTTCAATAGAGTCACTTTTATACAATTGAATATGTTTGGTGTTTGTCTTCGTTGAGATTTGCCGCTCTGATCAAAATAGATTAGAACAACAATATTTGGTATTATAACGGGAAAATCAAACTTTGGCACACATTCTTTGCGTCTCTTCGATCCCAAGGGCGATACATCCTATTTTTCTATTACATAAATATATCCCTAAACAATTTATAAACTATAACGTGTACCAGAAAACGGCCAGTCGCTCCGAAAACCAATGACCGGGTTCTAACAAATCTTCCAGAACGTGACTCGGGTCCTCAGCCTGTGCCAGATTCTGACAAACTGTGCCAGAAAATTATCGAACACCCGTCTTCGTAAACTTAAAGTAACATACTGAACAAAATTAAGCTACGAAAGTTTTCTCATTGTAGAAATCTCATAACAATGAGTGCATTTGAATTTCTAATGAGGTTATGTTGAAGCGAATAATCAAAAAATGTTATTACGCTTTATTTTCTTCAAAGTGGATTTAAGCAAAATTTCTGAGAACCGCAATGTTCTCAAAATAAAACATTATGCGTATCTTAAAAACAAGACAGAAGATAATTTTATACAAAATAGATATTAAAATTAGAAAATCGAGAGACTACGGCTGTCTTAATAAATAAGACAAAGATTACTCTTTTGAAATCATCTCACGAGATCTATTTGTTTTGACCTGATCAGAAAAAATAAATAAATCGAGAGTGACTTTAATATTGCATTTGCTTTTTAAAATAAAGTTAACTATCTTACAAGGAGTTTTAACGATGTTAACCACTATATAAAAAAAAATCCACGGCATTTTCATTTTCATAAAACAACTTACAAACATGCCTGCATACATGTGTGAACCCTAAAATATTGACCTCCTTTTTTGGGACAGTCGACATATTTTCAATTCGCATATTTTGAACCTGAAACACCTGTTTCTTCAGAATGGGATCAAGGCACAAATGAGGCGTCTGTTAAACCTTTATCAATCTTTGTTACACTAGACATGGGACTACGCATTGTAACTTTATGTAATACGGCTAAGCTTGCGGGCTAAGCCGTAGTAATTGTCACCTTATTAATTTTGGAATTCTCAACGTTAGATGTAGGTCTCTAGGTAAATATTTTTCTTGTGTATTCCAAGTGTGGAATACAATAAGGTATACTGACCAGCTGCACTCACGAATAAGAATCTAAAAAAAGTCACGTTATTGATTGGTTGCTAAGCAACACGAATAGATGTATGTCAATGATGTTTTCTAATAACGTTATTACGTAAAATGATTGTTCGTAAACCAATTTTACAGACAACCATTCGTCCTAGACAGACTAATACCTATACGTAGTTTTAAGACTACATAATAGACAAGTAAAGAACTACACGAAAAAGACAATCTGTACTTGCAATTAAACAAAATTAAAGTGTCTGTTAGTAATCTCAAAATAATAGATTTTTACGGGTAGTTACTAGGATGGGGTAGGTAGGTAGTTTACTATAAAAAAATAGCATGTGAAATAGAAAATAAGACATCAGTGGTCGTGATAAAACTAAAATTTAGATTACAGATCTATGATCATGAGAATAACCACTTTTCAATGTGAAATATGAGAGATAACTAAGTACAACTATTCTCGAAATATGGTGGCATGTGTGTATAAATTCATGTGCGAATTTATAGTTAAATATTTGATTAATGTTAGACACACGACGACACATCACACTGTATATTGTTACGTCTGGAACGCGAAGGTCATGAGCTATTGTTAAAGTAATTATTTTAGCAATATAGACATCACATTATTATGATAACGTAAACTTAATCTAAAGTATATATATTAAATACAAGAGATAACGTTAAAATTACATGGATCTGGACCAATACCAATACCCTTTGTACCAAGTTACTTCATTCAATAACAATTGTATTATTTGATCAGCTTTCCTTTCATCTGTGACCAGGGGTAGTGCACTTCTGTAGAAACTTTGAGAAGCAAAAAATCATTAGAAGTATCATTGGGCCGTCTCCAAATATTGGCCTTAAGACCACCCATTCCACTAGAGTATATAGACAATTTTATAAGTTTCAACTTTGGCGATAGCCATTTTAATTTTCCTTAGCAAATCTATACTAATATTATAAAGCTGAAGAGTAAGTTTGTTTATTTGAACCCGCTAATCTCAGGAACTACTGATCCAAATTGAAGATTTTTTTCACTGTTAGATAGCCCATTTATCGAGGAAAGCTAGGCTACATAACATCACGCTACGACCAATAGGAACAACAATGAGAAATGTTGCAAAAACGGCTATGTTACATAAATACCTTTCATAGGCATACAAAACGATGATCATAGCCATTCATAATAAGACCAGTGGTAGCATCGTCAACAAAAACAATACCAATGCCTATTTCAGATATTCAAATATCCATTGTTCAACAAACCCTGTAACAGATGAGCTATTGACATGCCAAGTAGTTGAACAACTTAATGAATCAATATGTCACTACAGTATGAACAAAACTATTAAAGTGCAGGACCCAATAGGCTTGATATCAATAACCATGCGATCAGTCCACGATGTCACTCGACCTTGGAGGGGTTATTTTGAAAAACTTGGGGTATTTTGAGCCTGAAGAAACGTTTTTGAGGTTTGGACAAGTGAGAGGAAGATGATTGATGGTTTGTTTTAAGTTTTAAGATGGCCAACACATTTTTATTACGACCGTTGTGCATTCAGGTTGTATTCCCACACTCAATAAAGCTATGTGAGATCCTTCAATATTGTTCTGGAAATTTCCAAACTCCTCAGAACATAGGGCTGCAAGCAAGTGCGTTTGTTAACTGAAAGTTCATTTGGCATGTTATAGTGTAGCCAGTATGGTACCAGGCAGAGTTTTCCGAATGTTACGTAAGTGCATTTTTGCAGTTTCGGGATTTAGATCGGAGAACTCCAAGCCTAATAGGAACAAGCTCAATGTTGTTGAATTGCATGAATTGAGAAATTAATGAGAAAAAAAAGCTACAAAGCAATTCATAAGGTATAGGGATAACAGAAAAATAAATCGAACTAGGTATATCGTTAGTTATGTCAATTTAAAACCATATGTTGTTGAAGTCAGCCCTAATCTAGTACCTATTTATTTATATAAATACCTTTAATTTTTTCGTTGCAATACGATCGAATCGTCGTGGAAGAATTGACCTATTTAACCTTAAAATATCTACTCGATTATGACCCATAATTTACAACATTGTATGTATTGTATATTTTTATTGTATTGTTTAAGTATATGTAGGATTATATAACGATGTAAACAGAAACACAATTATGAAACAAAATACCACAACAGACGGATTCATAGTGGAAATTCGATCATCTAGATTAAATTTCAAACTCTCACCGCTGTAAATGTTACCTGATTGAGTTATTACTTTGATATCTTCAGTAAACATTATTAAACTTGATGTGACAACAAATAATATATTGTACTTATGAATAAAACTTGAAATTCTAGAACAGAAATATGTTAAATAGATCCAAGTAAAAGGTGGTATTTGTATTTGATGTGATAATGGAAATTTCACATAATTTCAAATTTATAAAGCTCTATCAATTCGATTTGAATTCTTGTGGAAGATTACGACCCGTATCCCTTCTCGGAGCGGAGGAATGCGTCCTTGTAGTGGGAATGTTTCAAGACTGATGTAGGTACTTATGTATATAATAAGTAACACTGATCTATTTATTAAAGTATTGTGTAAAGCTGTATAAGTTGGTAGTAAGTTAATGTTTATTAACTTTAAATTAGTGTCTTGTAATTATATTTAATGTCAAGATTATATCTTAGTGCCGATATTAGATAGCACGCTACAAAAATACTAAAAAGCATTCATAATAATGGTCACGTGGTCATGTCGGAGCTACGTAATCTAAACAGTAATGTAACAAGACTTTTTTATTTAAATTCATAATAACAACTATAAAAATCATTTTACTTCCAAAGTTGGATTAAGTTTCTTGAACCATCAAGTATAAAAAATATATTTTATTTATAAGGCCATGGAGATATAGCTGCTGATCCCCTCGGTACGTGCACTCCGACAGTTGCTTAAAGGTTTGTGAAAGCTATGCAGAAGTACATGGGCTTGTTTATAATAGTAAGAAGAGTGAGCTCGTGCTGTTCAGGGTAGGTTCCAAGAAGCCTGAAACTTTTCTACCTGTATTAAAGGTGTAATATTAAATAGGGTATCACAGTTTAGATATCTTGGTCACATAGTGACCGAGGATTCAAAAGATGAACTTGATTTAGAGAGGGAGCGGAGAGCGTTGTCAGTAAGATGTAATCATGAAATCATGAAAATGATCACAGTTCGATCTGACTGCTCGTTCTTGTGGCACTGGTCAGCGCAGGTTTATGAATTAAGTTAGAGATATTTATTTATTGTTTAAAATTGTCACTAACATAGCTTATTATAAGTCATTGTATTACTAAGCTACCTCAGATATCCTCGGAATTCCTAAATAAAAGTTTATTATTATTATTCTCTTTATTAAAACTTAATAACATAACATTTACATTTTTAAATATAGATATAAAAAGTAAATACATTTTAAATATAAAAAATTGTGTCCCACCGGAATACAGGGACCAAGCTACCTGTAGTTAGGGCTCCAGAGAGAGGAACCGCCCCACTATGCGAGGCGTATCGAGGAGTAACGCTTTCTGCATCAGGCCCTTGACCAACTGCTCAATGCGAGTCTCTCTAGGTGTTGGTCGAGGCTCTTGGCAATCAGTTCACTGACCGAGACGACTATCGGAAAAATAATCGCCGAATCAATATCCCACATGTCGACAATCTCGTGCGCCAGATCAAGATATTTAATTTGTTTATCCTTTTCAACTTTCACGATATTCTTGTCATGGGGGATGGTAATGTCGACGATCATTGCACAATGCTCTGATCGGTCTATCAGCACAATATCAGGCAGACAATAGTCCTGTCTGTGATGATAGTGCGATCCCAGTACAACGTGGTACGACTATTCTCGAGAACTGGCTCAGCAACGTACCTGTAGTATGGTACATCAACATCTACAAGGTGGTATTTCAGAGCAAGTTGCTCATGGATTATCCTGGCTACTTGATTGTGTCTGTGCAAGTACTCATCGTTAGCAAGACGTGAGCAGCCGGAAACGATATGTCTGAGGGACTCATCGGGTCGGTGACAGGCACGACAGATAACAGTGCCATCCCTCAGGATATATTTCCGGGATATAACTTCGTCAGCAATTATTATTATTATTATATTAATAGTACTTACCATTAATATGTAACTGATGAACGTGATGAAATATCACGAGGATGTTTATTTTCATATTTTTACATAATATTAATAGACAAAGGCTTTTTCCACTGTTACTATGATAAGATAATGTTTATAAATATATTCCTTTGATATGTTTACAACCAGTTTACGAATTCTTCTCGGATATATACATGTGATTTTGCATTATAATTACCATCAACAACACAGAATACTAAATCTTGAAATGTTATAAAATATAAATGGATATTAGCTTGTTGCAGCAACTAGGTTTTATAGATATAAATATGTAATAAATTCTTCGTAATTGTCGTTTATAATTATGGCGATCATTGTAAAATAAATGTTCAAAAGAAACATCAATCAGCTAAGCGGCGGTAGCCTAATGGCTAAGGCATCGCTCTCGCAATCGTGAGGTCGCGGGTTCGAATCCTACCTAGTATACTACCGGCGTGAACCTAATACAAGCCTTTGAGCTTAGCTGGAGCTGATAACAAGATTGCTAGTAATGTGGGACTAAATTAAAAAAAATGCTTACTGACGGTATTCAACCAAGATTCTTATCCATATATCTGCAGAAAAGTAAAGTATTTTGCTATAAATTACTATTTATTTGTACAACTAACCTCTGAACTCAATCTCATCTGATAATAAGATCCATTGTTGTCATAATATTTTTTTTTTTTTTTTATAATATAATATAATATAATATAATATAATATAATATAATATAATATAATATAATATAATATAATATAATATAATATAATATAATATAATATAATATAATATAATATAATATAATATAATATAATATAATATAATATAATATAATATAATATAATATAATATAATATAATATAATATAATATAATATAATATATAATATCTTTTTTTTTTTATAATATAATATCTTGGGACAACTCACACAACTGATAAACATACTTATATATTTCTAAATACATACATATTATAGATAAATAACACCCAGACACAGAATAAACCATCGTGCTCATCACACAAAGTTTTATCCTGGGTGGGGATCGAACCCACGACCTCTTGCGTAGCAGTCGGATACACTCCCACCGCGCCACAGAGGCAGTCCGAATTAATTAATATTTTTCAATAGGTACTTCATTTTTCTGGTCACGTAATCCTTAATCTCCTCTTCGTCATCACAATATTGCCTTTTTGGCGTAATGTTTATAATACTTTTTAACAAAAAACTTGAAATTATTCATACCTATTGACGAAAAAATATGTGGACGATAGAGAATCGCGGGCACGCGAATTGAAGTAACAACAGATGACGCTAACAGTCATTGTTTCTTTTACCTAATTCTTTTTTTAAATAAATTTAGTGGCCAGGATAGTATTACCTACGCTTGACTACAGAGTTTTGTTGATCTCGGGGAGGTCACAACAGAGACTTTTTTACTTTATATGTAAAGAAGTGACAATGTTTTGAGCGGCAACCGTGATTTCAGCGATGCAACACAGTCGCCCGCTACAAGCGTTTCATTTTTCTCGAAGCATAAGATTTCAACTCCCCTCCGACAAAACTTGTAAATGATTTTTGTGAATTAACAGTTGATGCCTTGAGGCATTATCGTTTTAAGTTTAAATTACTAGGAATTGAACGTAATAAATACATTTTCCATTAAATAGTCATCATTTACTTTGTGAATATTCGGTTGAAAACAATTTCCCGAGGACCGTCTATATACACTGAACTGTCCTATTTTGAACCGTGGATAATCAAGTTATAAATGGAATGGGTATTTTTATTGCATAATTTGTATCCAATATTTTTTAAAGTCTTTGACCAGGCGCAACTGTCGAGAATAAATATTTGATATTTCAGTAAAATGTAATTGAACTTTTAACATATATATACATCCGATGTTGTTCATACAATGATAATTAATAAAACGCTTACGATATCCGTAGGTACTATATAATCATTCCTCTGCTTAATCCTATCAAAAAAATATAGTTTTATTTTTAAAACAGTACTGCATATTTCTACTCAAAATCGATTTATGGATGGGTACAACTACCTACATTACTAGGGATTCATAATAGTGCTGTGATAATACTTTTTAAATAAACAATAAATCTACCATTTATTTCAGGCATTACTAATGGAAATGTACAAAATTCAATAAACTGAACTGAGAAGATAATCACTAAAGAAAGAGCACTAAAGTAATAGCATATAACAGTTCGTTTATACAAACGACCAACTATACATAATAATATCAAAGAAGTGCTGTCAAAATTTGTAATTTCAAAATACATTGCGACCTTTTGCAATAACTAGAATTGAACTCGATTTGATACATTTGTAAAAATTTAAGAAAAAAAAATATCATTGGTATTGCCTTAGTTATCAAAATAATTTTACGCAAATTTAAATGGTCCAGTGTACAGAGAAAACAATCGTAAGTATTTTCATTTAAATTAAAGAATATAATGTTCAAATTGGTTAAAATTTTGCTCCCATTATTCATACTCTATTAAGATCACGGCAACAAGCTCTCAACTAAAAGTATCCCGTCTAACGGCCTATCCCAACTACGAATTTTAAAGTGACACTCAGTTCAATCACGAAGCAGTTAACGATAGAGAATGTAAAATTGAGTGCAGGTGTACAGAATATGGTAATTCGATCTCGGGAGGCAGTGGCACTGCAATTTAATTATAGAAACAATTAGATATTGTTAAAAGGCTTACTAGCTACCCCGCGCAACTTCGTTTTCGTCAGTTTTCTCCGTATCCGCAATATTTTTCATTGATGCTCCGCTCCTATTGTTCGTAGCGTGATGTTATATAGGCTATAGCCGTTTATCGATGAAGGCTGAAGCCTTCATCGATAAACGGGCTATCTAACACTAAAATAACTTTTCAATTCGACCCAATAGTTACCGAGATTATCGCGTTCAACCAAACAAACATTTTTTCCGCTTAATAATATTAGTACAGACAACACAAAACACTGAGAGTTTAGAAGGAAAACTTTAATCGTACTTAGGTCCAGCAACGCACACAGGATCTCCCGATTCAAAAGGAGGAATGTTATAAGTTTAAAGTGGGGGTTTCAAGATCTGTCTGTACCATCGTATTACCACCAATAAAATGTTTTTGGTTTATGTTTTTATTAGTTTAATTGGGATGATTCTTAGCTTCATTTAAAGAAAATTCGTATAAGCATTTAGAAAATAATTAGTTTTTGTCTCACATGTTATATCTAGATAGAGGTCGGGATGAGTTGCCTGGAAGTCGCTGCGACCTAGAAGATCTATCGTGACACCTTTTTATGTTCATCTCACATGTTGGGGATTTTTTTTTTTCAGCCCCTATTGTTCCATTGCAAAGGCCTCCCTTTTGAAGCTAAATAAATTAAATTGCTTAAATAATTATGTAATATTAAAATCTTTTCATAATAAACTGTAGTGTTATCATATTGTCAATTGAATAAAAGCCTTGCTAGGATTTCGTGTTGTTTTTACAACGTAATATTACGATCCAATGGCTCGCCCGTTTCTTCGCCTGGAATTTTCTCCAATATAAATACACAAAATATGATAAGATAAGATAAGATAAGATATTTTATTTCGCAAATATGGGTACATACATGATGTTAAAAAAAAAAAAAATATAGGTACAAGTTCAGCCACATTTTACCATTAGGCATGCGAAAGGTACAAGACCAGCAACAAACAATATTATTAATACACAAAATACAACGTGACTTCACGCCTTTACAAAATAGGTACAATTATACATTATTAATAATAGGCTCACATTCCAAAATAATCAGACAAATGCATTTTCTTTTTCTGCAAAGAACTCGGAAATATTATAGTAGGCTTTACTCACTAAAAAGAAACTTAGCTTTTTTTTAAACAGCGGTACACTTAATGCCTTCCAAGTTTTAGGCAGCTTATTATAAATGAAAGGAGCCATGCAGAAAATACTCTTTCGCATGAGTGCTGTGTTTGCGGTTTGCAGACATAATTTGCTATCATCGCGCCTATTTCGAGGAACTGCATCTGCGAGACGTGTAAATCGATTTGGGTTAGTTTTTACAAATACAGCCACTTCAAGAATATAAAGACAAGGTAATGTTAATATTTTAAATTGTTTGAAATATGGTACACAATATGGTACACGTGCATGCATTATACAGACAAACCATTCGAAAGAAATTATCTGAAATAACGTGAAAACGAATTTATTTTATACTAGCTGTGCCCCGCAGTGTTACCCGCGGTTTATTAGCCTATGTGTCAATCCAGTGTGTCGGCTAACTCCATACCAATTTTATTAAAATCGCTCCAACCGTTTAGACGTGAAGAAGTAACAAACATACACACTCACATACTCACAAACTTTCACCTATATAATATTAGTGTGACTACCGGACACCTCGCGGTTTCACCCGCGTAGTTCCCGTTCCCGTAGGAATACATAGATAAAAATAGCCTATGTCACCCGGGGTTAGTGTAGCTTCACAACGATGAAAGAATTTTTCAAATCCGTCCAGTAGTTTTGGAGCTTAATCAATACAAACAAACAATCAAACAAACCATCAAATCTTTCCTCTTTATAATATTAGTATAGATTAGTATAGATTGTGTAAAAAAAAGTCATAACTTACCTTTTGAGCATAGGTAGCAAATAAAGTAAACTCTAGCGATCAATAAACAGAAATGTATTGAGTAGCAAATATTATATAATAATGAAGAGCCATAACATTATCCTATATCAATATAATATCTAATATTTATTACTCCATATATTATGTAATATTGGTCAAGGTTGTGTAATGAAAGCAAAGACGATAATATTTACACAAGTGACCATTAAAGACCTTCGGGTCTTATAAATAGTAACATGGAAGCGAAAGAAACATTATAATAATAAGAACTACAATGAATGAATATAAGTGCAAGATTTTTTCTTTAGTTAAGTGTGTAGGTTTATTTAATAAATTTATTTAATAACTTTTTATAGGCTATTAAATCTACTCTTTAAAAGAAATAATAATAGGCTAAAAACCGTTTAGGCGTCAAATAATTTCTCCCCATCGATGTCAACAGGTGACGTTAACAGAAGGCTGGCAGCATTGCCAAGTTGGATGGCAATGCTGACTCTTTGTGCAAAAAGAGGCCAGCCTTCTGGTCACGGGAAGCACTAATGAGACGTCGGGAAATTTATTCAAAGAGTAGGCGCGCACATGGACCCCACGGCACTACGTCTCAACCCCAAACGGGCCAAATACATATTCCCCAACCAGATTACTGTATTTGCGCCGTTTGTGGTTCTCAGCGGATGCAGTAGCAGCGCAAGCGCAATTCGCGTTGATTGGAAGATGGGTAGGCGCTAGGGTATCACGTATCACGCAAGTTGCATCCCATACCAAAGGCCGACCCATCTTCCAAGGCAACAAAGATATACCGTCCGGCCTATTGCATCGTTATTGTAAACTTACATCTGAGCAATGTTTAAAATTTTGCAGAGTGTGTTTTGTATCATTTTATCTAAAAGTGCCAATTTTTTTAAAAGTTGATTGCATATCAGCGCGTTTGTTAATTTTGGGACGAAAAAATAACAACAAACGATAGTAAACGCCGAGTGCATATTTAATACGTATAAGAACTAAGTGTATAGGAACTTGGCAATAAAAATCAAGTAAAGTTATGAAGCAGTTTGCGGAAACTTTTAGTTGATGGTCCAGGATGGCCTACATTTGCCCTGTATTTTGTTATTAAGGGACCACCACGTAAGCTCCTATTGCTAATGATCGCTCTTACTTAGCACGGACGTAGGCGGAATGAACTTTCTTGTAGTGAACGTAATTATCGTTGGGCAGTTAGTAAATAAAGAAAAATGACCGTAGTGCTTTATGTAGGTATGTACTCATTTGGAAAAAGCTGTATCGACTGAATAAGTTAATACTGATGGTTTTCCTATTTATTATGCCCAAAAATCAAAGGAAATTGAAATAGTCAATATCGGACTTTAAGCGAGAGCTTGTTTATTTTCATTACACTATACCTGCATTGAAGTAAAACCATACAAAAAGCCATACAATTTAGCTTAGCTCGAGGAATTAACGTGGAGGATAATAATGTGCGATTATTTTATTTAAGTATAATTTAATATATAAAATTCTCGTGTCACGGTGTTTGTGGTCAAACTCCTCTGAAACGGTTTGATCGATTTTTATGTTTTTTTTTGGTAGATAGGAGGTAAAGTATTTTTTTTATAGCACTTTTAGTAATTTTGAATGAATTATAAAAACAGGGAAAATTGACGCAGGCGAAGTTGCGAGGGTCCTGGTTTTTAATATTGTGCAAAATGCAAAGTAGTTGTTTTGGAGGACAGGAAGTGGGTGAAAATTGAGTTGCAAGATTCCATTACATTCATAGTTACAAAGGTCAAACTAATAAAAGCTTGTTCAAAACAAAAATGTCACAAGCTTTTTTTTTATTGAAATGCTCGTTAACGGAGATATATTTTATCAGGGCCATCAATATATTACAATATACCATTTAAATGACAACATAAAAGCTCATCGCGAGTCTTTCCTGATGTTGTGCTTGCACAGTACATCAATTGCTGTGTAGTACCTACTGTCGATCATTGGTCTTAAGTAGAGTCAAATCGCAAGACGGTTCTGGAGTGCATCTTGCGACAAGCTTCTTTGATTTTTAATTTATAATTATATAATATACAAAATATTTAATAAATAAAATTTATAGTTTTACTCAATACCTATACTTTCTATGCACAGTACGTTTCAACTTTGCTCCGTCCGCGTCCGCGGCAACCAATAACCCAGATGTGGGCTGCGATCTCGATAGCCCTCTGCGGCTCGGTCACCGTGTCAAGTGGCACAGGAGATTAGCCCTACGATCACTTGCCGGTTGCTATGCAAAAACTTAAGATGTGCACACGACAATAAAATTCATTTTAGTTTCAATAATATTGCATTTGTAATGATAGATTGATTACATTAGTAATTTCTGTTGATCTGCAATTTGATTACCTACGTTTATTGATTGGATTAATTGAATTCTGTACTTGTTTTTTACTCAGGTGTATTATCATAAGGACCGAAGTAAAGAAATATATAGACCGTAAAATATATAATATTATCAAGATTAGATTTTAAAAAGTAGGTAGGTATCAACAAAGGTACTACTGCGAAATCTTGCATTGCAACATAAACTTGGAATACTCAAGCTGAGTGTGAGTGTGATAACTTTTTTTTTTTAAATAAGTCTACTGCAAAATTCTCAGTAACAACTCAGGACTTAATTAAATAAGTTCAAAAGTACAGCTTAATAAGCAATGTTAGATATCTGCACTACAAATATTTATAAATTCCGTTTTCATTCTGAATTTAAAAATAATGGCGAGTATGTGTGCGTGAATTTATAATAATATTGTTCTTTTCCCTCAATGAACTAATATGAATGTTAAAACATGTCAATCTCAAAGTTTTTGTAGCAAGAATTTTTGAATTTAGTATCAACTAGCTGTGCCCGCGACTTCGTTCGCGTGAAAGTCGGGTTTAAATTAAGGTAGTTTAGGTAACGAAATAACTTCTGTGTAAATATGTTGGAAACAGTCCTGTTGACTAAATACTTACTAAATAAAAATCGATCTGTTCTATTTTTTTAGATAGTTAGTTTGGTGTGCGGCTTAAGAAGTGGGTTTTCTGTTGTTTTTGTTTCATTCTTTCAACGTTATACCTATTTATTACCTAATATTTTTTAATAGAATTTGTACGAAAATGTTGTTACTTTTCATGTGATTGTAAACTTGTAAAACCTAAGTACTTAACTGTGATAGTTTTCCTTATAATTTTAGTATTTATACTACTACCCTGAATTTTTTCACATACCCAACATCAACCATTTAGCTGGCAGGGGGACACTTGACTCTAACAAAAATGTTCACTATAAAGCCTAATATTATACACAAAGGAATCCTTAAATCTAAAAATAGTCTTCACAAACCCTAAACGCTTTTTAAAAGACCTATCTAATGATACCACACACGATGGGGTAGGTAGGTGAAAAAAAAATCACATCCCCACTTTACATATAAGAGAGGTACCCTTAAAAAAATAATGATTTTCAAGATTTTGTTCTATCACTTAAACGGCGTTAGTAATTTATTCATGCAAAAGTTGCAACCTTCTAGCACTAACAGTCTCTGAGCTAAGCTGCGGACGGACGGACATAAGGGAACTATAAGGGTTCTGTTTTGCCATTTTGGCTAAAAATGGGGTGTATTTCATATAGTGTTACAACGCAATATTAATAATAAAACTGCTGTAATACTTTAGTAAGCAAACACAGAGCGTGTCATGTGTGTCATGCCCGCGAAAATGTCAGATATCCCTAAAGGTACGGTTGACAGACAACGACCCCCCTCCTCCCGTCACCCGAACTACTCACACTTGACCGATGTTGAGCCATTCATTATTGTTGAATTGATGAACACGTGATCTCAAAACATGATCCTCGATGCACCTGTGTGATGCGTGGTCAAACAAACGGACAGACAGACAAACATTTTTAAAAATCATAGCAATGTGTTTCTTTTTAAAACTTCTTTTACTAAGTATAGAACGTTATTGAATACAACGCCATCTACTTTCAAGAATGTTGCCACTCAGCAAGAAACAAATCTTTCATCTCAAGCACCTATACCCTAATAAATGTTTTCACAAATAAGGAATTATTTGATCACGGTGAACAATTTGATTTCATAGATGGCGCTACATGTTTTTTTTTTACGTGTGTAATATCTTTTTTTTAGACGAACTCATCATTTCTGGAAAATGTTGAATACTTTTTAATTATAATGTAATATTGTTTTCATTTCTACTACGATTAATTCATTACTCTCAGCAGTGCATGCAATACCTATAATTAACTTACCTAGGTGCATAATTTACTTGATTTTTAATATAAAAAAATAATAAACAAAGTAAATAAGTTACTTACGGTCGAAAAAATAACTAAAACATTGAGAAAAATATTAAAAAAGGATAAAGACAATTTAAAAAAATACAAAAAGAACATAATCAGACATCGGATTCGAACCCGGGCCTTCGTCGTCAAAGTCCGCTAGCATAGCTTCGAGGCTATACTGTTCGCTACTTACCACGTCAAAATAACTGTTCTTATGAAACTTAACAATGTTGTGTTTAGCTCCTTTTAGTTTTAGCGTGAAGTTATGTATTCCATGGGTTACAATTATAGATAATGTCTAATTGTGGAAAATTTTGTGATAAACCATTATGGTGCGACAAAAAATACGTTGCTACTCGTTCCCCATAGACGTTAGCGTAATGATTCATAGTGTAAATAATGTCCTATAGTATTTACTATAAAACTGCAAATTTTCATAAAGATCCGTCTAGTAGTTACTGTTTTATAACGAAAAATAGCTACAGACATTATCCCTTACTGCTTAGCTCCTATGGGAAAAAGCGTGATAATTTATAGCCTAAATGTTAATCTGCATCTATTAGATTGCACGTGCAAAATTTCAACCGAATCTGTACGGTAGTTTTTGCGTGATGCGTGTTCAAACAAACAGACAGACAGACAGACAGACAGACAGACAGACATTTCTAAAAATGCAGCCAAGTGTTTGAATATTCTTTTCGAACATTTCCTAATTTTTTTTTTCACTAAGTTCGGCCATGTACAGACACGTGAAATTAACAGTTTTATTACCTATATATGTATAGATCTGGCCGACTGGCCTGTGTTGCTCTAGTGGTTAGTGACCCTGACTGCTAAGCCGGAGGTAGTGAGTTCGATCCCCACCCAGGATAAAACCTTGTGTGATGACTAGCACGATGGTTTGTTCTGTGTCTGGATGTTATATAAGAATTTAAAAATATATAAATATATTTATTAGTTGGCTGGTTGTCATAGTACAAGTTCTGCTTAGTTTGGGATCAGATAGTGTTGTGTGAGTTGTCCCAAAATATTATATTATTATTATATTATATCTTTTTTGTGAAAATGACAGTAGACTGATGTCTTTATTTTCATTTTTGTGCATCTAAAGTGATACTCAACGATGACAAAGATAGCTGAAAACCGTCACGAAAACCTAATTACAAACGGAAATACAGTTTGAAAACAAAATATTATTTAGATTATAATCAAGTGAGAATTGTAAACAAACGCGGCAAAGGTACGCTAATATGTTTGAGAAAATTTCCGCTTGCGGCTTAAACCAATTAGCTAAAAGCATCCAGATTAATTTGATGTACATCAGTTTACCCTTTGATTTTGAACGCAAACATTCTCTACGAGTATCGGAATGTGGTTCAGAGCTATGTGGCTCTTACCTTTGATCCGTATTGTCTGCGTACTACAAATATTATTAGGTGAACTACATATGTTAAGCGTAGGTTTAATTATTTTAAATATGGAAACTAGAAAACCTTAAATCATGTATTCGGAGGCATTTTAGTAAGTAGGTACACTGGAATTAATGAATGCCTCCGAATTCATGATTTAAGGTTTTTCTTCCTTCCATCGTTTTTTTTAAGTCGACGGGTTTATTCATCGTTATATTTATTTTTATTATGTACTTTTTAGTGCTTAGCTGTAAGACGTATACCTAATAAATTAGAAGCAGCGGTAACCTATGGCTAAGGCAAAGGACTCGTAATCGTGAAGTCGCGGATTTGAATCCTACCCATTATACTACCGACGTGAACCCACTCCTAACACAGGAGGAGCTTAGCTGGAGGGGTTAACCGGATTGCTAGTAATGTGGTGAACAAAATCCCATCTTTAAAAATAAAAATAACCTGTAACTACCGAAAATTTGAGTGAGAATGGTTGGTAACAAACTTTAAATCGAAATTATGTCCTAAACCGTAATTTTAAGTGATTTAAAAATACCTACACAATGATAGCGCAGTAACAGTTATCAATGTTGAGCAGTCAAGGTTTTTGTTTTCTAATAATTTAGTTTGTTAAAAAATAAAAACGCATAAATTAAAAACTATCAAAAGTAATAAAACAACCTGTATCGGCCCACTGCTGAACATGGTCTAATTTACACCTAACACCCGAACCTACACCATCCGTATCCAGTGACCTTCCCAGCTTCCCAGTGACTTTCTTTATGTCGGTGGCCCAATTATTTTTTTTAAACTAACCTGGAAAAAGTTAACCTTAATTTATTTTAACAGTAGAGACATATTTTTTAAAATATACTAAATTTTGGGTTATTAAATAATCCCTTGTCGCAAGGATTTTGCAAACAAATAAATCGATCAGACTCGAAACTAAGATCAGTGCATTACACAAAGTAGTTAACAACAACACCAGAAGCACGTCAAAAGAACAAGTTGGCGTCTCGTATAAATCTTGAACTATTTAAAAAAAAAACATAACCCTCCTTCTTACGCAGTCGGGTAAAAATCAAAATTCAAAATTCACTCACATTTCAAATTCACTTATGATGCAAAACAACACTTGTGACACGTCGGGATTCTACATATACATGTAATGTCAAGTTCGCAAACAATAGATGAAGCCGGAGAAAAGAACCTAGGTTTAAAAACCAATGCAGTAGTATTTTGGGAAAACCCCACTACGTAACTCATTCCTTAACCTGATCGTATGTGTAAGTAAAGTTCTCTGGCAAAGCACAATACGGAACTATGTAGGCGTCAAATTTCCTCTGGAATATTTCCATTCCTTTTTCATGCTCTAATTAGATCATCCTTATTCAGACAAACTACATTTAAATAAGATAATAATACAGTCTTACTAAGGAATGTTACGTTACAGAACTTAATTAATTATTCCAACACACCGCACCGCTTTGATTAGATATGAATGCTGTTTCATGTTCGGTCTAGACGTGGGCGTCTGAAAAGGATTCATTACGTTGTTGATCATCGAGATACCTGATGTAATTTATATACACGTGGATGGTACACTGCACAGTAGTTCAATGGTCAGGTTAGATAAACAACGTGTGTGTCATCGTATTGATATAAGTATGCTATGATTACTTACGTACAGAAAGATGTGGTTCAATTGAAGAGACGTTTACACTTAACAGAAAGATGATCGCTACATATTTTATTGATAAATAATTAGGGTTGTATCTTATTACAAATTTCATGGCATTTTTAACCAGTAATTTACTTTGATTTTTTTAATAACTCCTCCACAACAAAGCAAAAATTCTACTGTAAAATAAAATCACTCCATAAAAATCCACTAAACGACGCAATTCCAGTCCCCATTTCAACCTGACTTATTATGAACATAATTCACAACTAAGCAATTATGCTATAACGTTTTTGTGAATGCCTAAATTACCTAGGCGGGGTACGTCGAGTAGCTGTTAAGCTTAAATATTCAGCAAGGCTGGTATTATATAACTAATTTTTAGATCATGTTAGTGTCAGACACTGTTGCATTGTTTGTGTGCTTAGTAATGTGAACTAGGAGTGATTTATGTTAGAATTTCCAAATAGGCAGGCAGGAATTTGGAGCTTGCTAGCGAACGAAACACCTAAATAAATTTTCACAAGCTTATTTGAAACGATCTTAATTCTTTTTTTTTTTCGAATATAGTCAATGACAAAACCTTATTTGAATTGGGGTATGAGTTTAAGGGAGAGGTGGGAAGATGGTACGCATCCCACACCAGCAGCAGCGCCCGTGCGAACGAATTCTGATTAGATACGCTTTAATATTAATTTTAATCTCGCTTACTTCTTTCCGGGTATTTGTGAAGAGTTCAAAAATAATTTGAAGATTAATTTATTCACAATAAATATGTCATGAACATAAAGACATGAAAACACAAAGAAGTTCGTTTCGAATTATAATTAGGGAGAGAGAGAGACAGGATCATCAGAACCGATAACCACAGATTTATTAATGTCGATAACGTAATACCTTATACAATCTGATTGATTCAGTAACATATATGTTCGTTAACTTTCGCGATTTGTCCAACTTTCGGGCAATAAAACAAAGGTATTTATCCCTAAAATAAAATATTTACGCGATTAGGACCCATACCTTATAAAATTCTAATATATGTACGTATAAATTCAGAGAAGCTGAAAAATACTAAATATGTCCGAATTTAAATACTGGCACTGCCACCATTAACTTATTTTTTTCAATTTATTTATTTATATGTAGAGCTTTAAACCATATTTTGTTTACCAGATTATCTTTATAAAACCTGAAAGATTTTACAAAATTACACAACCAAAATGTTTGTATGTACGTTAGCGAGTTTCTCGTGAGCTAGTAATCTGATTTGAATGGGGTTTTCTCTATTCGACTACAGGTTTTTATTATTTTATTTCTGGTTTAGGTCTTAGTGTATAATAACATAGTCCTAGGTTAGATGACACAAGAGCTATGTACTAAAACATAGGAGTAAGTAAATTTGTACCGTTTTATCCGACAACAAAAATAAGTTGGTTATCTATGTATATGCTGTAAAATCTTCTGAACCGTTTTGGATAAGGTTTTTGTTATTATACCTACCATCATTCCCTTGATTTTCAATTGGAGTCGGTTAATTTTTCTTCAAAAAGTTACCTATATACAGTAAAGCTCATTTTATCTCCTTTTTGAAGTCGATTAAATCGTAGGATTTAACAATGCACCCAATGACAAACATGTCGTTACTTCCAATTCTTAAGTAGCAACACAAGAAAACTATCGATCGTAGTCGGGGTGGATGCATCGATCCGTGAGAACCGGGTCAGTTGGTCATTCACCGGCTGGCGACCTCGGCTGTAATGCATGTTGGCTACATCCGCCAATGTTGGTGCACGTTGGTTACGCCTGGGTATAGCTGGCCGACTTTTGGTTGCTAACTGTTATGGTTTCATTTTACGCATCGTGTTTGAATTGCTTTACTTTAAGCCATTGGATTTACAATCAATACATTTAAACGACAGCTCTAATCCCATCAAATACAAGTAATTTATTTAAGTTGCAAAGTAAAAATATTTTTTTTAGTAAAATATTTCTTATAAAATAATTACAAGAAAATAGTAGGCTCGTAAACTTTATTAATAACATTAAACCCACTGGTAAAAACAGATTTCGTCGTCGCATATTGTAAAAAGTTGGACCAATAAAATATATCTCCCTGTTTACTATGATAAAAAAACTCAATTTTTTGAAGTCATACAAGTATTATATTATTCTTAGAAAGCCACATGTTATCATCTTACTTTATTTCTGGCGTGAAAAATGCAAATGTGTGGCGTACAAAGTAACCATATACTCTAAAACGCAACTAGTATGTTAGTGCTAAGAGCTTTTAAATAAATCAAATTGTTTACGCTTTATTGTACATGTATTTCCACTTTCTCTCCTAAAAGAAGATCTTTATTGCTAGAACGTGTTCGCCACTTTAGTATTTTGGTAACAGGCCTGCAAACAAATCAATTTGTCTTCATTATTTTACAGCATGTCTTCAGATGGTCTAGGCTGGTTATGTTACCTACTCCCAAAGTTCGTCTTACAATTTCTCTCAGAATAATTAAATGTTTTATAGTTATTACTATTATTATTATTATTGTCTATCTGTGTTGCGTGGATGATGATTATGAAGAATGAACGCTCATGGCCTTATCTAAGTTTAAAGCATCTTCATACAAAAGTTCAATCAAATTTGTCTACGATCTGTGGTTTTGGGCCTACTAAATACTTATCAACTTTAAACTACAATATCGCAATATGTTACTGTATACTTTACAAAGTTCGTCTATTATATATTAATATTATTAGTAGAACAGCTGCTGATACAAATAAAAACAAGCTAGAGTCTACAATAGTGATACCAACTAGTAGTACAGAGTTAAATGGTTATTGGCTACTTCAATAAAATGTAACAAAACACCTAGTTCTATATAGTATAATTATTAAAATAGTGACGTTTTAAATATGATCGGTTCCTATCGTTTCACTGCCAGACGTTGGCTTCTTTCAATACGCTAATAGACCAGTCATAATCGGTACTTACAACATACATAAGACTAGTATATAATTACCTACTACCAATCATATTATACCCCTACCCGTAGAAAAAATATTGCTACATAGACGACAAACTTGTGAACTGAAATCGACACTATGAAAGTCAAAGGCAAAGGATAATTACTTATTATACGGTAAATACAATTAAAACGTTTTTACAAAAAAATAAAAACCGGCTTCAAAAATCAATATAAATAACTAAAAAGCATAAAATAATATAGGTACAACAATAAAAACTAATAAAACATTTTGAAATTGGTTTCATATTTTAGGCACCAACTTATTATTTATTATATATATATCGAACACGGTAGGTAGGTACTCAGATCGCAACCCGCAACATTTATTATTGAATAGTTCCGCAGGTCATCTGTGGTCTTCATCATTAGTTCCATTTCACTCAATGGTGCTTTTTAAGAGCACGAATTACAACAAAATATACCCAAATTACTATAGGTGTGTCTTTAATATTTGAAAAGTTCCCTCGATTTCTTCAAGATCTCATCACCAAATCCAAACTTTGATGAGAATGGGACCAATCTGGTAGTATATCCTTTTAAACACGATTTATCAGTAATCAGGTAACAAACATTAAAAAAAAAGTCTAATTGAGTACCTCCTCCTTTTTGAAGACGGTCAAAAATAGCCGTAATTCGTCTAATTTATTTGTTGTTTTAGTTACGAAGAAAACACCTTACAACATTATTTATCGCCGATAGAAGTAAGCACTACTACTATCCTCACCAATTAATGCTAGAAGAAAAATAGTTCATTATAATATACTGAGGGTGAAAAACACTATAAATTGATGTCAATGTGGAAACGTCGGCGGTTGTTGATCTATTTGCAATGTTGTCTGCAACGCAGTGGTGGTATTACTAGATTTATAATAGTGGGGGCAAGAGCTTCAATATTATTTTCCCTATTTTATTTAAATTATACCACTTATCTTTGATTTACGATTCATTTCTCTTCCTTCAAAGCTCTGTACAAAGTATTAATAGACTAAACTTCAATCTTTATTTACTTGCATTTAGCACCACTTTTAAAATGCAATGTTATTTCTACTACTAATTTAACAAGCAAATATGTGTATCTTAAATAACCCCAATAAATTAGATACTATCTTAATTATCTTCAAAACCAATTTCGAATCAAGTCATGCTAGGAACCATCACAATTAAACTAGGGTTATAATAAAAACCGTATCAAAATCAATCCATTAGTTTGGGCACTATGATGCCAGACGAACACAATATTCAAAGATATAACACATTTCAGGAGTTTTTTTTTAATCTTTATTTATTTAGGGGCTTTTAGTCATAATATGACCATGTCAGTCCCATTATACCAATTGCAAAAGAAATACACTATATCTAAATATAAACTTTAAAATAAAGGTAAACTTAAACAAATAAACTTTTTATAAAGAGACAACCTTTTAGTTAGTATACACAAACTTAAAGATGTTATAACAAAAATCGCTTTAGAACCTGGGGGCTTATACAAGGTACATTCGTTCCGTGGCGAATTCGCTAAGGCCTGCAAGAGGTTGATTTCAAAAGATCATTCGCAAAATAAATGTCTATGGTATCCACCGCGAACGTCAAATTCTTAAAAATGAAATCCGTCATTTTATTTCATTTTCTCCATGATCTCACCGTTCGATAGATTAGTGATCAATCGAATGGAACAAAATAGTGAAAATATTGTCATTAGTGCAGCGTATCTACGCATCAACTTGGATTGACCACGTGACATATTTCAACTCCATACATTTTGTACCTACTTTTCCATTAACGACATCGCTATTCGAATGTGACTTTGTCTAGGCCCCCTGAAAAGCTCCCCAATCTAAGCTATTGATGCCTAGCTCACTCACCAGGAGCTGAAAATTCATCCTGAAACAGTTGACTAATGGAATTATTTTAGATTACTACTTCTACTAGTTTATCTCATAATGATGGCAATCTGTTTTCAGTTTAATTAAAAAATCGATTGAAAAGAAAAAGTTTTAAATCACTGCGACAAATCGCATACTAAAAGTCGCGCCGTCTATAGCGCGTGTTACTGCACCAACATAGCCAACCTTCGGATTGCATTCAAGGAAATGAAAGAAAATAAATTATTTGTGTACCATTCGCAGTGAGGTCGCGGAAATAATGTCCACGAATCAAATTATCTACGACATTTTGTTTCTATTGTGATTTAAAATTTGATTTTCTAGGAAAATAATTAAAGAACTACATTGCAATCTAAGTTTGAAATTATTAGCAGAAAATACTACATTAGGAAACAATATCTGCTTTTTGATGTTAATAAGGTACAAGCCCTGTGTCGCGGAAGAATTTACAATCTCTTCAATCTCCGAATAACAATTTGTATAATAATAATAATAATAATATCGCAGCGAGACTTTTGTAGAGTCTCGCTGCGCTACCGAGGCTGATAAACTGAAGGAAGGCCTATCTCGACAGGCTACTTACGTACGTAGTACTACTACAAACATTTTTATTTTTTATGAAGTAAAAAATATCAATAAATACATATTATTGCTAGCTTAAAAATATTAATATATTATAGCCCGTTGGCGTAGCCTATAAATACCAAAAACATCAAGAGGATCAAACTCTAATTTAATACTTAGTTTTTGCAAGTAGCGTAGACCAGCTATATATCTGCAGTACCTACTTTTCAGGCTTATATAGCTTTTTTTCTCAAGTGGTGAATGCTGTCGGTATTCTGTGCTATAGGTACGCTGCAGGCATATTATCATTATCCGTATAAAAATTAGCGAAAGACATTGAAATATCATGTCAAATGGTTATAAAGTAGAGCATCTAAAACTATGATTGTCAGCTGTCGAAACTGAACTCACTCAAAACTTCAACATAACTAAACCGTAAAATATAATTATCCCTTTAAATTATAAAGGTCAGATGCCAGACGTTGCCAAGCCCTACTTTACGAAAATATTGATCACTGATACCAATTCACATTCAAATGTAAACGTAAATAAATTTCAAATATTTAGGGCCATCCATTTTCGAACAATCTAGCTTAGTTTAAAAACGAGATTTTTCATTTTTATATGTTATACAATAACATAAAATACAAAGAAATTTTATAATAAAATACTCCTACGTAGATTAGCTACGAAGTCGTATTATTTTTAATAGATTGAAAAAATATTATGTAAAATATGTTTATTAATAATAATACCCCTAAATTCGCTTTCTCTGTACATTTACGCACACACACATACACTTGGCTCGTATCCAACCCTATCTATAGACCACAAGATAAACATTACGCAACGATTACAAAATAACTCTCCTTTATTGGAAGGTTGTTTTGATTATATTATACCTACCTACCTACCTACTTTCTGTTACAGCTACTTTGAGAGAGAAACGCTTCATTGGCTAAATTCGAATAAATAAATTGCCAAAATACTTCAGGCTAAGTTAACACTAAAGCGCAAAAGAATGATGTTTATAAAGAACACCTAGGTTGTGTAAAGGCGTTATTCTTGGGAATACATTAAATATTTTTATATAAAATTGTTAGAAACATCCAAAGTAACTCTTGTCTTAGTATACATTATTTTGTTTCATTTTCTATGTCTATGCTCTACTATGTGGCAGATTTTGTAACCTTTCAACACAAACATAAAGTACACTTAGGTTCTGAATGCTTCAGATTAAGTCTTGCAAATCAAGTCATATCATGTACTCACCAATTTCATCTAAAGGATTTTTAAAAGAATATGTACTTACGATAGCGTCAGGTACAACTTTCATGATGATCATTTTATATTACCTAAATTTAGTATTCATGTACAATAATTGCATTTTTGAAAGATAGAAAAATTTGAAGTCCAGACCCAGGAATCTAACCGAAAATCGTCTGGACTTCAAATTTTTCTATCTTTCAAAAATGCAATTATTGTATTTGTAAAGTAATTGGCAAGAAATGCCTATAAAAATTACTTTAAAAATTACTTTAGTATTCATGTTTAAAACTTCTGCGTTTCGAAGTGTTTTTAATCATGTTAATTATTTGTTTTATAAGTAGAACTAACGTTAAAATCGGAAACCTACGTGCTATGAAGCATCTTTTCAAGTTTTAGTTAATTTTGAAGGTTTTCGAAATTGTGGTTTTCTTTATAGTGTGGCCATTAGTGCTGTGCACTCCCTGAGGTATGCACGGCGAGGTGGGGGGCGAAGAAAAAAGTGCATGAGTTCACATGAGGTCGATACATGTCGGACAGATCTTACGATATCAGTTTGCATTTCTAAGGCAAGACTTGTGGCGGGACGTTGCGTTGGTCGGAGGCTATCTATCTGTAATATATACTTACTTTGTTGATTAAAATGTAACCCAAATATACTCATATTTTATTAAAAATATGCAGGTGATAAATAAGAATTGAAAGTTATAATTCACAACAGGACTTGTTTTATTAAACATTTTTTATATTTACAAACAATTATATATTCTAACGAAAGTTATTCTGACATAGATTCTGTTTCAACTTCATCTTCCATTTCGTCATCATCTTCATCTTCCTCTTCGCCACCGGAACTTGAATCAGAGTCTTGCAAATTTATTATGAATGAATCGATAACATTATCGAACCTACTATCGCGACTCCAGTAATCATTTTCATTTTTCTGGACATGATCGTCGCATTTCTGCCATTTTTCCGCCGTGAATTCCGAAAACAATTTATCCAATAAGATTATCTTTTCGTCTAGAGAAGAATTAATATAGTTTTGGGCTATGTTGTTTTTAATATCAGCCCAGACCAACTCGATTGGATTTAAATCTGGATGGTACGGAGGTAAACGCAGAACAGTGTGTCCACTGGCTTTCAGGAGTTCGTCAATTCTATACACGGGTTCTTTTTGTGTATTTTTGATAAGAAGTAGCAGTTGAGCCTTTGACATGGTTCCTGAAAATTCTACATTATGGCGTAGCAACCAGTTCTGCATTTCACTTTTGAGGCTTGATATAGTTGGTTTCTTCTCAATCTGAACGCTGTGGTAAGACGCGTTGTCCATTACAACCACAGAATTCGGCAGCAACTTATCTTTTAACTTTTCATCTACCCACTTATAAAAAGTAGGTCCGCTCATATCTCCATGATAGTCACCGGTTCTAGCATCGGATTTGAATATAGTCAATGTATCATCCACTAAGCCATTTCGACACCCAGCGTGGAGTATTACTAGTCGCCGTCCTTTCCCAATATCAGCATGAATACCGGGTTCTGACGATGATTGCCAACATTTGCTGGCATGGTGACTGGCGTTGATGTATGTTTCATCAAGAAAATATATGTTTCGGTTTTCCGTTCTGTAATTTCTGATTTGTGTAAGATATTTTTTCCGCCACACTGTAATATTAGGCTGCTCTATAAGGAGATGTCTCTTTGATTTGCATTTTTTGTAACGGTAGCCCATTTTGTGTAAAAGCTGTCTTAAATATTCCCGTCCACAATTCAATATGCCATCCTGTCTCAAACTTGATAGTAACTTACGGACACTTGGTATTTTTTTTTCAACTTCGTAAAACTGATGAATTTTTCTTCTGATAACTCCAAGGTCAAAATCATCCACAACGTGTTTTTTCTTTAGAACTTTTGGTTTTTTTGGCGATTGAAATTTTAATTGGCTTGAATTTTCAATTGATAAATAGCCCGCAGAAATCACATTATGTACGGTTCTTTTGCTGTATCCCGTAGCCTCCGCAACGATTTTAGCAATATTCACGTCATTTTTAAATTCAAAGCTTTCTTTGTCTGCTTTTCTTTTCTTAAAATATTCAGCCACCTTAAAAATGACAGTCTTCATATCACGAGATAACGCACGACCCATCTTTGAATATTTATCTCGTGTGCGTCTGACATAGACAGTCCGATACAAATAACACTACCTGCCGTCACAAGCGTTGACGGCGCACTGACAGCGCAGCAGCCGATTCTAACCCCCCCGTCTCACCGCGCGCATACCTCAGGGAGTGCACAGCACTAATGGTCATACTATAGTACACAAGTTTAAAATGCATTTCTAGAAGTGGTAAAGTGACAGACGGATAATTATATTCTTCAATTTATTTGTATTCTAGACACGTAACCTAATCTATAAATTCTCTCAGTTAGTATTTCAAAAAAAATTCCTAAAAAAATAATCTTACAAATTCCATTTAGACCTGCTGAAACCCAAACATTTCATCAGAATTTCAGTGAAAGTTGATTAAAGACATCGTATCTACCTAGAGATTTCTGACTTGATCAAATATCTATGTCACACGTCAGTTCTATTAAATTTAAAGTTATCAATTTTTATTTAAAGTTCAAAAAACTATGTTTTTTTTGGTCTAGATAGGATCGAAGCGGTATTTTATTTACACTTTAATGTAAATAAAATACTGCGTCGATCCTATAAATGTAGTATGTACCTAAAACGACATCTAGCGAGTAACGTTACCGGCCATTAGTTGAAATTGTACAATTAGGAATGACTATATTACTCTATACTAACTTACTTTATTTGTTCACTATTTTGTTGTTATTATAATGTACTGTCATCAGCTTCTAATTAAAATGTGCAAAATGTCAACTTTTTTAGATTATATTCAGTCCTCATTGATTTTAAAGTCAGTCAGTCATTGAAATTAGAACTCCAATAAATTTATGTAAACATGGGCAAAAGTCGAAAAATCATGTAAATTTAAACTTTACCCACATTAACAAAGTACGAGTTCGAAGAAACAGTAAAGGTACCATACACAAATAATTCCAAAGAAACAAATAGAAACAACATACAATTTAATTCCCAGAAGCTTTATGGTTGAAACATCTCTTCAAGGTAAATAAATAATAGACATGGCCCAATTTTCTGCTTCATGGGATTATCTTTATTTAACTCTGAGCTGTATTTTGAACAATGGTAGGTACTTGATACAGGGTAAAAGAGCTTTTCTTTTATTGTCTTAGGTGTACAAGGAAGTGCTGCGAAAAAATAGATTCTATATAACATATCCCTACCGAACGTAAAGTAAAAATATAAAAGTTCACACATAAAGGCACATTACCAGTCCGCCTGCAGTCTGTTACCTTATCGAGCCGCATGTCGTCACACTAAAACGATTATAGCTTGTTGCCAATGGTTGAAAACCGATCCCGGGGCTATACACTAGAAGTCGACAGCCCGCAGTTTCAGACCGCAAGATCACGAACCGGGCAATTGCTTGTGACGTCCTCATACTAGTTGAACAGTTGCCGGCCGGCTACTTGCTAGTGTGAGTTCATGTGTCGCGGACTATAGATTAGAGAGAGAGATATACGTTAGACGCGGAGATACGTTAGATTTGTGCTAAAGCTACTATAAAAACCCGCCATGTATCGTAAACAGATTTAATATTTTATCGTTAAATACATACCATCACGATGGACTTAACTAGAGAAGGCAGGAATATACCACTTAACATACCTACTTTGTAATTTCAACTGTAAGGGTAGCAGGATAAAGTTGATTTTCGCAGTACCTACAACTTTGAAATAGAAACATTGTTGGGGTACTTTCTTACTTGAGCTTACAGGTAATACGGTAAGTCGTTTGGCTTGAGATCTTGTTCTCAACAAGAGGGTAGATTTGATTACGAGTGAGACAGTCGAATGATTTACTAGGTACTTAGATGTTTTATATTTTTGAGAATACAATCTTGTTTTGAGCGTGAATAGCTTCTTTATTATGTAAAATTAATCTCACAGAACATTGACCTATGACCTGAGATTAAACTAAAGCCGGAATTACATTGCTGGGTCGTGATGCGCCAAACGTACATCAGATCCTTTATACACGACGCATTACACTTACATAAATAAAAAAAATGTGTGCGAAGTCGGGATGTAGGCGCTGGTATCCTATGTTATTGCATAAGTTTTTGTATATTGACCCAAAAACCATACTACCCCTACTAGATTACTAATTTGAGAAAATATCATACTCTCATACTGCGTATCTGCGATTTTGCGGTTACCGGCACGTGAGTAAAAAAATTTAATGCTCCCTGGGCCATAGATCAACTAATGAAGAGCTTCTAAATTCGAAACTATGCATTGCTTTTTCAAGACTGTTTCTTTGTTGGTAGTTATGTGTGTTGATCTGTAGTAAGTGATATCCAACAGTAAATCGAAGATAGTTTCCAATACAGGTGCTTTAAGGAATCAGCGTTAAACTGCAAGGCCAATATTTTTCGGTTGAAAAGTCGGGGAATAAACAGGGTACCCTTTAAACATTGATGCGGTGTGTTCTCAACACGGGCCTTAAAATTATAATACGTAACGTGCCAGGCTCCAACACACTACCAGACTAACTGTTTTATATAAAAGTTTTGGACCAACGATGGTCAATCCAACCCATAGTGTGTGCGCTCACCGCGCGCCGCACCGTTTTTTCTGAGGGCCTAGACAAAGCCACATTCGAATAGCGATGTCGTTAAATAATTATAGTATAGAATTTGACGTTTGCGATGGAGACCATAGACATTTTTTTATTTTTTTTGTGAACAATTAGTACGGCGTTATCGAATTTGCCACGGAACGAATGTACCTTGTCTAAGCCCCTTGCATCGTCAAGTCGGCCAGTCCGCGACACATGAACTCACACTAGCAAGTAGCCGGCCGGCAACTGTTCAACTAGTATGAGGACGTCACAAGCAATTGCCCGGTTCGTGATCTTGCGGTCTGAAACTGCGGGCTGTCGACTTCTAGTGTATAGCCCCGGGATCAGTTTTCAACCATTGGCAACAAGCTATAATCGTTTTAGTGTGACGACATGCGGCTCGATAAGGTAACAGACTGCAGGCGGACTGGTAATGTGCCTTTATGTGTGAACTTTTATATTTTTACTTTACGTTCGGTAGGGATATGTTATATAGAATCTATTTTTTCGCAGCACTTCCTTGTACACCTAAGACAATAAAAGAAAAGCTCTTTTACCCTGTATCAAGTACCTACCATTGTTCAAAATACAGCTCAGAGTTAAATAAAGATAATCCCATGAAGCAGAAAATTGGGCCATGTCTATTATTTATTTACCTTGAAGAGATGTTTCAACCATAAAGCTTCTGGGAATTAAATTGTATGTTGTTTCTATTTGTTTCTTTGGAATTATTTGTGTATGGTACCTTTACTGTTTCTTCGAACTCGTACTTTGTTAATGTGGGTAAAGTTTAAATTTACATGATTTTTCGACTTTTGCCCATGTTTACATAAATTTATTGGAGTTCTAATTTCAATGACTGACTGACTTTAAAATCAATGAGGACTGAATATAATCTAAAAAAGTTGACATTTTGCACATTTTAATTAGAAGCTGATGACAGTACATTATAATAACAACAAAATAGTGAACAAATAAAGTAAGTTAGTATAGAGTAATATAGTCATTCCTAATTGTACAATTTCAACTAATGGCCGGTAACGTTACTCGCTAGATGTCGTTTTAGGTACATACTACATTTATAGGATCGAAGCGGTATTTTATTTACACTTTAATGTAAATAAAATACTGCGTCGATCCTATAAATGTAGTATGTACCTAAAACGACATCTAGCGAGTAACGTTACCGGCCATTAGTTGAAATTGTACAATTAGGAATGACTATATTACTCTATACTAACTTACTTTATTTGTTCACTATTTTGTTGTTATTATAATGTACTGTCATCAGCTTCTAATTAAAATGTGCAAAATGTCAACTTTTTTAGATTATATTCAGTCCTCATTGATTTTAAAGTCAGTCAGTCATTGAAATTAGAACTCCAATAAATTTATGTAAACATGGGCAAAAGTCGAAAAATCATGTAAATTTAAACTTTACCCACATTAACAAAGTACGAGTTCGAAGAAACAGTAAAGGTACCATACACAAATAATTCCAAAGAAACAAATAGAAACAACATACAATTTAATTCCCAGAAGCTTTATGGTTGAAACATCTCTTCAAGGTAAATAAATAATAGACATGGCCCAATTTTCTGCTTCATGGGATTATCTTTATTTAACTCTGAGCTGTATTTTGAACAATGGTAGGTACTTGATACAGGGTAAAAGAGCTTTTCTTTTATTGTCTTAGGTGTACAAGGAAGTGCTGCGAAAAAATAGATTCTATATAACATATCCCTACCGAACGTAAAGTAAAAATATAAAAGTTCACACATAAAGGCACATTACCAGTCCGCCTGCAGTCTGTTACCTTATCGAGCCGCATGTCGTCACACTAAAACGATTATAGCTTGTTGCCAATGGTTGAAAACCGATCCCGGGGCTATACACTAGAAGTCGACAGCCCGCAGTTTCAGACCGCAAGATCACGAACCGGGCAATTGCTTGTGACGTCCTCATACTAGTTGAACAGTTGCCGGCCGGCTACTTGCTAGTGTGAGTTCATGTGTCGCGGACTGGCCGACTTGACGATGCAAGGGGCTTAGACAAGGTACATTCGTTCCGTGGCAAATTCGATAACGCCGTACTAATTGTTCACAAAAAAAATAAAAAAATGTCTATGGTCTCCATCGCAAACGTCAAATTCTATACTATAATTATTTAACGACATCGCTATTCGAATGTGGCTTTGTCTAGGCCCTCAGAAAAAACGGTGCGGCGCGCGGTGAGCGCACACACTATGGGTTGGATTGACCATCGTTGGTCCAAAACTTTTATATAAAACAGTTAGTCTGGTAGTGTGTTGGAGCCTGGCACGTTACGTATTATAATTTTAAGGCCCGTGTTGAGAACACACCGCATCAATGTTTAAAGGGTACCCTGTTTATTCCCCGACTTTTCAACCGAAAAATATTGGCCTTGCAGTTTAACGCTGATTCCTTAAAGCACCTGTATTGGAAACTATCTTCGATTTACTGTTGGATATCACTTATCTGTAGTAAGTACCAACAAAGAAACAGTCTTGAAAAAGCAATGCATAGTTTCGAATTTAGAAGCTCTTCATTAGTTGATCTATGGCCCAGGGAGCATTAAATTTTTTTACTCACGTGCCGGTAACCGCAAAATCGCAGATACGCAGTATGAGAGTATGATATTTTCTCAAATTAGTAATCTAGTAGGGGTAGTATGGTTTTTGGGTCAATATACAAAAACTTATGCAATAACATAGGATACCAGCGCCTACATCCCGACTTCGCACACATTTTTTTTATTTATGTAAGTGTAATGCGTCGTGTATAAAGGATCTGATGTACGTTTGGCGCATCACGACCCAGCAATGTAATTCCGGCTTTAGTTTAATCTCAGGTCATAGGTCAATGTTCTGTGAGATTAATTTTACATAATAAAGAAGCTATTCACGCTCAAAACAAGATTGTATTCTCAAAAATATAAAACATCTAAGTACCTAGTAAATCATTCGACTGTCTCACTCGTAATCAAATCTACCCTCTTGTTGAGAACAAGATCTCAAGCCAAACGACTTACCGTATTACCTGTAAGCTCAAGTAAGAAAGTACCCCAACAATGTTTCTATTTCAAAGTTGTAGGTACTGCGAAAATCAACTTTATCCTGCTACCCTTACAGTTGAAATTACAAAGTAGGTATGTTAAGTGGTATATTCCTGCCTTCTCTAGTTAAGTCCATCGTGATGGTATGTATTTAACGATAAAATATTAAATCTGTTTACGATACATGGCGGGTTTTTATAGTAGCTTTAGCACAAATCTAACGTATCTCCGAAAAGTTATAGCATGAAAACTACCGCTTCCCTTGAATTGAAGGGTGTTTCCGAATTCTACCCATATTTTTAACCCACGAAAGAGAATTATCTAATATAAGTCCGCTCTCAATCCAACTCAAGAGTAAAATACTAATAAAGCTATAGGATATTGGGTATGTAACGTCGGGAAAAGAATTTCTTAAAAGTATTTATTTATATTCATGAAGTATATATGATATACTAGCTGAGCCCCGCATTGTTATCCGCGGTTTATTAGCCTATGTGTTAATCCACGGTGTCAGCTAACTCCATACCAATTTTTATTAAAATCGCTCCAGCCGTTTAGACGTGAAGAAGTAACAAACATACACACTCCAATACTCACAAACTTTCACTTTTATAATATTAGTGTAATATCTACCTAATAGATTTGTATGATTAAGTATATATTATTTTATGTTGATCTGTCGTATACGTGGGGCATACTGATAGTTTCTGGATCTGGCCATTTACAACAAGAGAATGAAAAAACAATATTATGAAATTCAAAAATGGAACTCTTTGGAAACATGTGACTTTTTTTTTTTATTGCGGTGTCCTTTCGAAAATTGTGTGGCTATAAAATTGACACCGTACGACCACTTATTCAAAAGTAACAAAAAAATATTTGCCAGAAAATTCTTGCTTTGTTGAACATTGAAGTGAGCCAAGTGCTGAAGGTTCGAAAGCTTTGCACTCGATGGATACCGTATGACTTAACGGAGGATCAGAAACGACTGCGTGTCCAGTGGTGCCGTAAAATGTAACGGAGGAGAGTCTTTGGCTGTCTATAGTATCGTGACAGGTGACGAAACCTGGGTGCTGCTTACGCCTATACTGCTTCAAACCTGATAGAAAAACCCAGTCGGCAGAATTGGACTTTCCTTTTGAAGATTTGGTGATGAAAATTAAGAAAAGTCGAAGCATTGGTAAAATGTGGTTGCTCCTTTTTCCGGCAAATCAGAACATAATACTATATTATCACATAACGGTCATAGGACAGTGCCTGCTGATTCGTACGTTAGCATTTGCTTGCCCACGGGGTCATAGAAAAAGTTCGCGAAAAGCGTCCTCAAACAATTTCCTCCTTGATCACGATAACGCATACTCACATTCCGCTAAGGTAACAGAAGCCTATTTGAAGGCTTCAAAAGTGGAACTGATGAAGCATCCGCCTTGCAGCCTGGACCCCACAAACCTGTGACTTCTTTTCGTTTCCAAAAAATTAAAGACAAAGTTAAAGGCACACTCGCCATTGTAGAAGTCCCTAAGAAAGACTAGTCCAACTGCTTTGAAAAATGCATTAAATGTAAATAAATTTAATAATAAATATGAGGCTTATTTTCAACTAGAAAAAAATGTTGTAGATATATACACAATGCTTACTTTAGTAAAATCACAAATTTCTAACCAGAAAGATCACAATATGATACTTTGAAAATAAAATGAAAAATAATAGGTATCTTATTTTGTTTTATAAATTTGTTTTTATTTATGATTTTTTATGGATTTCGATATAGTACCTGGTGTTATCCTTGTCCCACGGGGATCCCACTCAATAAATCGGCACCCAGTGTGTAATTCTAAATAGTTTAAATTCTTGTACTGTCAATTCCAAAAGCTATAGTGAAATATATTTTAGATAGAAAAGGGAAAAGAATATTGATTTTAAAATATTGAGTTAAAAACGGAGTAAATTTCGGGTAGATATCGGAATAAAGTATAAAAATATGAGCTTGGTTTTTTTTTACCACTATGTTCTCGGTAGTATTCTTTCTGACTTTGAAAATATCTCGCAGCCATGCCTATCGTAGAACACGCCGTATTACAAGTGGGCGCGCCGAATTAAAAGAACGTCGCTGTTCGTAACAACAATTTTAAGGTTTATACATTAACTATTGCATAAAATTGATGAGTATGAGTATTCAGCCGTAAGATTTCAGTTATTGACAACAATAGGTGTATGAACGGGTCAAACTCTCTATATTGTTATATTAATTGTTTTTTTTTTTGTATTACAGACTATAAAGCGACTTAACCACGGTTGAGCGGTGAGTTCTCTCCTTAAATTATTTCACAATAGATTTCCAAGGAACATCAATTCAATTAATTTCAATGGGTTTGTCAATCAAAGAGATGTTATTATTTCTATTCAATGTCTTCAAAGTATTGGTTGGAAATTGGGAAATAGGTCTTGATGAGAGACGGTAAATTTTAAGATTAACCAGTACTTAAAAGTTCTGTTATACAACACAATTTTCCTTACTAAGTAACTTGTGCGACTTAAATGTAAGAAATAAATTCATTAGTCGAATAATAGAATCTAGAGTAGATTTATTTCTCTTCTTTGCGTTGCTAAAGATACTATTAATGCAATTTTAATAAAATAATATGTAAATCCATGTACATACCACGAAAATTACTAGAAAAACATATTACCCATTCTTACTTCGGCGGACAGGTAGGAAAAACAATATTGTATTGCAACACTGGTTTGTTCCTAAGGTGTTCTAAGATTTTATATCTGTGTATAACGTACTTACGTTGCTTAAGCGCGGTTAGTATAAATCTTTCCTTCTGTATTCTTGGTGTTTAGAGATACAACTTATACAAAACATACACTTACGCTAGTAAATCCTAAGTCTATGCATACACAAATAAATCGCCTTGCAGTGACCTATTTGCCCCAATTGTCTAGTTTATCGAAATTTACCGTGGTCAAACTTCGGTCAGTAGGATATCTGTCATTAGGACGCAGACGTTATGTCATAGCATTCCACTTCACCTTAATATTCTCAATCGTATTAGGGTCGAGTCCTAATACTACTAAATAGGGTGGTATCAGTTTTCAATTAAGCGACTGCCACCAGATGTCCTGACCTTGGGTCTCTTAGTTCTGTGTCATTGCAATTCAATGAGATAATTGTCCTCAATTATGACGGTTAAAATATGAGCGTTTTTTAAAGTAACCGATACAAGTCTGGAGAACAGTTGACTACCTAAGAAATGGAAATAAACTCACCAATCATTAAACGGTGCTGTAGTAGCTAAATGACGTGTTAGACTCTATATGAGATACTTTGGCGTATAAAACGATTAATTAACACATCAATGCGTAAGCCACTGATATAACTCCACACGACCACAAGATTAGATATTTACCTCCGAGATAAAATATCACTAGGGTCAATACGCATATAAGGATACGAAAAGGAAACTATGTAGGAACACAGGCTTCTTCTACTTTGCAAATAATAAACCAAAAAAAAAACAAAAGTAGACGTTTTGAAAAAACCCACCGACACATATTGGAAAACTATAAAATAAAATTTGAGGCCCCCCGACCAATACAAGGTAAGTTGTACGAAGAAAATTCGTCGGGGGCTGCCAATCGCTGGTCTAAAAATTTTAATTTTGTTTTTTTTTAAATACTTTCTTACAATTTTTTTTTGCTGCTCACTCTGATGTATTAACACAACACAACTGTTGCTTATAAACACTAATAGTTTACTGATATTTTTTTTACTTTGCGAGACCAGACCATCTTAAAATGTATCTAAGAATCATCGCAGACAAATTACACACCCATTGCAGAAAACCGCATCTGAATCAGACAAACCGTTCGCGTTGTTGAGATAAATGGCAACATTGAGTGCACACACGCACCCCAAACGCATATACCATCTACGTTCCGTCACGTCGTGGGTAAAAAAGGTTGAGAACCTAATCAAAATTATAATTTCTTTCATCTTAAGAAGTAAAACACTCAATTATATCCTTCAGTAGCATTCTGCACACTAATACACCTAGTATTATAACCTGATATGTTCCTCGAAACTTCCTGGGTCAAAGCACTCGCGGTAAAAGTGACAAAATATGATACATCATTATTATTACGGATGTCTAACTTCTCAGGTAGCTTTTGTAATAGTCCGCAAAGACTTATTTGGGAAACAATATAATAATAACAATAATCTTTTGTTTATGCTGTTATCTATACATATAAAAACCGTTTCTGATTGAAGAACTATGTGATATTAAAACTTCTGATATATTATCTGTTGGAGATTACTGTAGAGACAGAGTGAGTGAGACGTCAGTTTAAAAACAAAAGTGATTATCATCCAAATGCTAGTCAAACTGGCTCATAACATAATCTATAGACTATCATAACTTATTGTTATACTAACTTGCTTCAACACTGTTTGTATGAAACGCAAAAATTGGGCCAATGATTTTGCTTTGCAAACATTGAATCCAATGGGTTTATTTGCGATCCAAAGTGAATGCTTAAGCGGCGATTCACCTGCATTCAAATTTACTTCTGAACTGGACCAAATATTATTTATAAATGCTTATATCTGCAATGGATAGGTAAACTTGTAGTCAAATAATTATAGCTAAAGGCGTTTGAAAGTCGCCTAAAAATGTTGTGAAGATTTGCCCAAAAAACCGATTCTGAGATTTCACAATTATGATACGAGTAAGTTATTGAACCATTAATAGTTACAATCATTTTCTATTTCTTTTTAAAACTAAGCCGTTTTGGTCTAGACCCCCTGGCTGTGATCTCTTTAGAATTATTATTACAGAAATCAATTGATTTATCATCCAATTTGGGTACCCTAAAATCCCATACATCTTGCAAAACGTTATTGAATTTTTCGATATATAACATATTGGATTTTGAACCATATTTACAATCGGTGAGGATAATATATAGATTTTTTAACAAGCCCGCCCTAGCTTAACAAGCCCGCCCTAGCCCGTGTGTTGTCTAATTCAGGCCATATCTTTAGCGCATAAGAAGAAGAAAATTTTAGAAACATTTTGCAATATTACAGAAAATTCTATCCGCTTAATGAAAATTGCAACGTCCGGGTATTAACAATTTAAGAATACTAACACTGTGTCGCTGGTGATATTATAAACATACAATTTAATCACATACAATTCACCTATTTAAAAAATAAAGCTAACGAAAAAGATAATCATATCTTCCTATAAAAATAATTTAATTATAGTGAATAAAACTGACGTTATAAGTTTACATTTCTAGTGGTCGTTAAAGAAAATGAATGTTTGGTTTCAAAACCAAACAGTTATCAAACCGACCTTAAACTTCCGACCTCAATATCGTCTACACACGAGGAAGCACAGAGGCGCTCTGCATGTCAAAGGTCCTGCTTACTAAAGGTGAAAAAACAGTGAAGACGCGGTGTGAAACACTCGAGTGCTGTAGAGCGAGGACGTGAATAGACGCTGCTATATTATTTTGAAAATTTTGCAAGTTTATGAGCTTATAACTTCTATTGATAAACTTAACGCTGTATACATTAAAAGGAATTATATATCGTCACCTTGATGCTATCTTTGAACATTGAATTGTACACTAAGCAAAAGATTTAAAAACAAATCAAATATCCACATAAATTACACCCAAACAGAATAGGACTGATAGTAAATAATATTTTTAAAGATAAATTTATAAACATGCGCGCTCATCACACAAAATTTATCCGTCAGTATTAACAGTCAGTCACTAACCCCAAAACCAACAAACCAGCGTTTTTTTTAAACCTGATTTGGATGGTGGTCATAAGTCTGTATCACATTGACAAAATTTTGTTCTATCTTTTGTGTTCTGTCTATTTCATTACGCTTTATAACCTCTTACGATCTTATTTGTTTCGATACTTTAACCGATTTTGTTAAAGGCGTATTTCTAGTTACATTAAAAAAGGCATATCTAAATAATTAGCGTCTATCTAACCATTTGTATGCTCTGTTGCATGTTGTAAGGCGTTCGCTGCCTCGGCTTGCATATTTGCACTATCTAACGCTACATTTTCTTTACTTGTGCAAAAATATAACCTTCCAGATTTATTCATCTCAGCAAGTTTATTTTATCATTCTATAGAATTTCTATTTGCTTTTTAAGACGACGACGCCGGTACTTTGTATTCTATGAAATAATCTTGCAAGTCTACTTATTTGTTAAGTGAATTTTGGAATCGTGAATGGTCAGTTATCTCTGCATTTTAAGTGTTTTTTGTAGCTTTCTTACTAACATTTTTTATGTTCGGAATTCAATCATCTACAATAATATTTTGTTCAGTTAAAGCGGTTAGCTGCGGCGTAGGTAGTCGGTTTGTGTGTTTAATCCCTACATGGAACAAACATTATTTAAAGATAGCCGTTTCAGATTGTGTGCCTCTTTCTCTGTGTTTTCATTCGATGTTCAACATTCGTTTAGAAATAATATTGTAAAAATCGAGCTCGGTTTTAAAGCAATTTTAGTGCTTAGTGGTAGGCAAGGTTCAATTCACCCACAATACCACCGAAATTCTACAGCAATAGAACTGTAGAGAAGTCAGAGCCAATATAATCAGTAAGTATACACTATTTCCCCGGAACTAAACTTTGTTTACATTCGAAATTTTAAGTTCCTGTCACTCACAACGATTATCCAAATTTATTTCGGATAATAAGAAGTAAGGTTCCACACCTAATACATAATGTTCGTGAACATAATGGTTCGAATTCATGTTGAATTTAAAAAAAAAAAAACGTTTTTTTTATCAAAATTTGGTTATTCGTTAAATGAGAGCAGGTAACCATTCTTAATAAGCATTTAGGATTTGGATGGCGTTTAAATATGAAGATTTTATTTGTAATTTCTAGTTGTTTATTTACTCTAAAGGCCAATGGCAATCGCTACAGCTTTCGGTTGCATAATATCACTTAAAATCAATTGATTGATAGCCGGTCAAAGTGCATTGAGTGCTTGGGTAATATTGGTGAATACCTATGTATCGTGAAACCCTCGCTTGTGAGTGCTTTTAGCTGTACATAGGATAGAATAGAATAGAATATAATATATATATTTGCATGTTATGTGGTAAAGAGGTAGTAAAATAACTTATAATAGTTCATACACATAACGCCACACAATTGGCATGCAAATGTAAAACTTAATGTAAAACATATAGAATAAAAGTAATGTTGAAACTAAAAATAATGTCAATATTTGGAATACTAATTACATTAATTGTAATATAAATTCCAAAATACACCTTTTTTATTATTTAGAACATTTTTGTAATGATACGAACCACTTACATTGTTTTTTAAATATTATTCAATCGAGTAAAAACTCTCTGACACCAACCATTTATGCAAAGCAGTACAAAACTGTTCATATGGCAGATCTTTAATAGGTTTAGGTAATGCATTGCAAGGAGGACTTTATATTTATATTTTGTATTGCACCTACTTTAGGTTGTCTCACCAGTTTTTTGTTTTTTTTTTTATTGAAAAAAGACGGCTCCCGCAGTAGGGTACAAGCCTTGTGTCGCGGGGGACTTTACTAATATACAAGTCACGGACACAAAGTACACCCAGACTCGGAACAACAACTTGTGGATCACTCAAAGTGGGGTCCCGTGTGGGAATCGAACCCATGACCCTCTTGCGTAGCACGAACACCAGTACCGGACAGTACCTACTTACCTTGAAGCGTATAAATAAATACATTGAATTGGACTATGAATTATATTCTTTCAAATGTTTTAATACTAATATGACTTAGGTACATGTGTACAAATTACTAATGAAAACATGACTACTTAATTAATTTCAATTTTTATTTCTTTAGTTTTTAAATCAGCCGCTAGTTATGTGACCTAAACGACCCTGTGAGAGAATAAACGTATCTATCACACATGCAAATAAAAAATAACACCCTCTTTTCTAACCACTCACCTTTAAAAGGTTCGTCGAAGGTTACACTCTAAATCTATAACTCCATAAGCTGTATAAACCTTACCATACCAATTTAAATCATTTATCAGTCAGCCTCAGACGAGAGGTTTTTATAAAAGAGTGCAGACCTGAGGAGTCGTGATAGTAATCGAATCATTTATCAAAACACCCGTACAATAAAATAATCATTGTTAGAAATGGATGTCTAGGGCGCTTAAATGCATCTTCTTAGTACTAATGTAAATAAACGAAAATTAGCAAAATGAGAGCCAACCCAAATATCACGAGTAAAAGGCAAATTTACCCTTATATTTACGAATAAAATATAATCAGCGCTATTCTCCACATAGCGCAAACCTGAAAGTAGTTCGACTATGTATCAGACTGATTTTTGAATGCTTCATATTGTCATAAGACTAATATCGACGCGGGTTTACATTATGCTAAAGTATCATCACTTGAAAATTCTTCAGTACTTACCTACTTTTTAAAATTATTCGCAATTCATCTGCGCTTCCTTCTTGACTTGTCCAAATTCCAAAAGAACAATAGATGAGTGTTAAGCGTTTCTCCTACTTGAGTTTATTTTCGGGCCTCAAAATGTTTACTCAAATACATAAATAGTACATTAATGTCTCATATAACGATCTCCGCATTCCGTCAGCTTTCATTTTGTCCAAAAAACTACGTACGCGTCGTAGGAGATTTATCACAAAAGAAATAAAGTGGGTACATTAGTCGCGTCGAGTATAACTTCATACGCATAATAAATAAAGGACGAAACAAGACATTGGTCAGGTTTGTCTTATAAATATAAGAGACATAAAACTGTTTATGCTCGGATGAAATGCTACTCTTAAAACATTCTTGATGTGCTTTTAGAAAGTTCTTTCATACGAGAATGAAAATGATAAATGTATAAGTCAATTATATAAGTCATGGACAAAAACTAACACTTGCCTATGTAGTGTAAGTTTTTGTCCTCAACTTAGTAACATATAAAACACAAATTGTCCCAAAAACTATCAAGTAAAATGGAACTACTTGGTAGTGCGGAGGGTTCTTAGAACACCATTCTTTTCGGCTTCCCTTTGAATTGTAGTTACTTAATATTTTAGATATAAAGAACCTTGTCCGCCAAGACAGATATATGGTTTGGGGTTACCTTAGAATTTTTTTAACCCTTCGCTACTGCTACTTGGTAGCTTCTGGTATTATCCACGTCGCACTATATGTTAGTAAAAACCCCGTATGCAGCAGATTTTCTTCTTAAAGTTACTAAAGTGGAGATAAAATTAAAATATTACGTGTAAAAAACGTAACTCTTTAAAAATTATATTTTCATAAAAATTTTGGTAAGAATCTGGACGGACAGTTCATACAATAAAATCCTTAGAAAGCACATTTCAAGTCATACTAAAATGAAATTTATGAGAAACTAAAAATAAACGGTGACTAAATAATGACGAAGTTCCGACTAAATAATATCTTTTAGTTTTATTTATTACTATAAGTATGAAAAAAAAAAACAAATTAAAACAGCAGACGAATTAAACCAAAACGGGAAACCGCAATAAACAAGACAGACAAGCTCAGACAACGTCACTTTACTCATTTATTAACTTTCAACACGACATGTTTCAAAAGATTGTTCTCAACCTTTGTGATAATTGGTTCCCGACGACGATGAATGAACCAATTTCATTGATAATAAAAAGCTATAGATGAAGTGTTACTATAATCCTCAATTTCTTATCCTTTCTTAGGTTAGCTATAAGGAATTACCGTTAAGCTGCGTTTTGACGACGCGAAAAAATTGTCGCGGCTGCCGGTCACCCGGTGACCGCGTGCTGGCCGCGTACTTGTGCTCACTCACAAGCAAATTTAAGTTTTATTGACTGGGCCATAAGATTAAAGAAGAAGAATTATCAAACAAGGCGGCGACCGCGCGGCCTACGCGCAGTCGGATGATTGCACCGCGCGGCGGAAGCAAGAATTTTTGCGCCTCGTTGAACTGAGGCTTTATGCTTTCTTTTGGGAAACTAAACAATAAAATCTAGTAAACCTCAAAGTTGTATTGTTGAAGTATATTTTGAAACAAGTTTTTTTTCCGAGATCTAAGGATATATATTTAGCATTTATTCATCATTTGAATTATATTCGTTTCACCCGTCCAATTGTGTCGTAAGTATTCGATAAAGGGTAAAATCCGGATTGGTACCCCACTTTTCAAAAAGGCTCTACAATGAAAAAACATGAACACTTTAAAAATAATACTGTATGGTTTGTTGGCCACACGACTTGAGATTATTGAATGATAGAACTGATTGGAAGATTACATTGTTATTAATTGATTTATATAATAGTGAGTAGAAGTAAACAGTATGAATGATGTAATAAATGAATGTAGGGCCGGGCGATGAATGTAAGGTAAAGTGCTGATAAAGCTATGGCCGAATTCTGTAAATTGCTGTATACATAATGTATATCAAAACATTGGTCTTTTATCTTTACTATCAGCCTATTTTTGTAAACTTAACAAATATTAGTTTTGAGTAAGCAAATTAAACATTTTGAAGTTGGTGCCGAATAAAACATAAAGACATATTTCATAGCACCAACTTCAAAATGTTTAATTTGTTTTGGTTATTCTATGTTGGTATATTATTTTTCGCTTTTTAGTTGCCTTATATTTATTTTTGGAGTCGGTAATATTTTTTTATAAAAAGTTTTTTATTTAAAAATAGTACAACGTTTTAAGTTTTTAAACAATAAAAACCAACAACTTTTTACATATAGATGCGCCTTAGAATAACATTATATCATGAAAAGTAGGTGCGCGGCGACGGCAGCGATTTGTGTCTGCCTCTGTGGCGCGGTGGGAGTGTGTCCGACTGCTACGCAAGAGGTCGTGGATTCCCACACGGAACACCACTTTGTGTAATCCACAAATTGTTGTTGCGAGTCTGGGTGTCTTTGTGTCCGTGACTTGTATGTTTGTAAAGTCCCCCGCGACACAGGGCTTATACCCTAAAGGGTGTCGTCTTAAAAAAAATAGAAAAAACAAACGAAAAGGAACAATTTGGAATTTCTTGTAATTGCATGTTTGTTAGTAGTAGAAGAGGAAGAAATATCTTCAAATGATTTGAGCCGCGGACGTAAGAACGCGAGGTTGAGAGCGTCAATAAAATTATTTCTGTAAAGAAAAACTTGATGTTTTAAAAGAGTGGCACATGAGTTTCTTTTAGTTTGTAATAATTTGATGTTTTCAAACAATTGTTAATTTAAATAAACGAAATAAAGATATTTGCGTTTGCGTTTGAATATAATATCGACGCCCATCAAAGTTTCCCTTCGGAAGATTTTTGCTTACACTGACAAAGCACTTGTGCCTTCTCTGATGGTTTACATGGCAAAAATACTTGTAACCATAGTAAAGCTCTTCCACCAACTACATCCCTAACATAGTGTATTCAAAACTGGGCAACTATCCCACTGGGGCATCTATCCGGGTTTTAAGCGCCTATTAATATTAGGTACAGGTAATGGAAGATTTTTTTCTTGTCCATAATGCTCTTAATTGCAGGAGTTATTGTTTGTTATAGATAGGTTGAGTATGACGTACTAAATGTAAATGCACAAACTATTTCCAAATAAGGGGGGCGGAAGAGCAGCCATTTTGCGAAAAACCGTTTTGGCCTATATCTCCGTAATAATTGTGCACTTTATACTTTATAATAAACCCTTAACGGGTTAAAGTCATCTACGCAAGACAATACATTTTATAAATGTGAAAGTAGTAATAAGAAAGTCTGTCTGTTACGTTTTCACGCTTAAACCTCTCAATCAATTTAAATTAAATTTTATATAGTCATCATTTGAGTCCCAAAGAAGGACATACGATAGCTTTTATCGAGATAACCGTCATCACGCTTGCAAAGCTGCGGGCAAAAGCTAGTCTAAAATTAAGGTTATTACCGATGATATAGACGCATGTGTGAGTGCACGGTTACGAAGATATAGGTTTTCACAAAATGGCGGTACTTTCGCACTCCTAATTCGTAAGTATTTTGTGCATTTATATTTAGTACGCCATACTGAAACTATTTATGACCAAAAATAACTTCTGCAATTTAGTGCATTTTGGATCAAGAAATAAATCTTGTTTTGCCTAAGCACTTGCTTCTATTACTACTTAGTAATAGACGACTTATAAGACTATTAGTCGTAAACGGTAAGTGATACAAAAAAAAGATAAGAAATTTAATTATCTACAATAAAGGTTTAGACAATTTTTGGGTTCAAGTACACGGTTACGGAGCTATAGGCCGAAACGGTTTTTTGCAAAATAGCGGCACTTCCACCCCCTAACAAATGTTAGTATTTTGTGAATTTACGTTCTGCAATTTAGTGCAAGAAAAAATCTTTTATAGCCTGTATTAAAATACAATACTTTATAACAATTAAGCAATATATTCTAGCTACTAAACATTGTTGTCAAGCTAATAAATAACTTTTAACATCACAAACTCTTTACCTGGGATACAGTTATCCGTATAATCCACTTAGATTCTTACAACTTTTTCTAGACTAGATTCAGGTACTTATTGGATTTGTATTAGATTAAGGAACCATGTAAAAGTCGGGAAATCGAATTTAGCCGAGTTGTCAAAGTCAAATAGGCATTAATGTTTTCGCCAATGTTTGGATATTAGTCAGAAGTTCGTGAACTAAGTTTGTTACTATGTTACTACTTTAGTATTACATAAAATAGTAAGTTATAGAACTATCACTCGAACAGTACCAACAGGTGCAACTCTAACATCTAGCTTATCTTGGTGTAAGTAGTGGTATCCGAGATAAGTTCTAAAGAGTTTTCATGTGTTATGATCGTAAGATACATCATAATAATACATGATGAAAACGTTTGTTATCCTAAAGTACCCACTACACATAAATCATCACAACTAACTCCAAAAATTGTTGTTCTGTATCTGAGTCCACTTTGTGTCCACAATTTATGTGTTTATAAAATTTCCTGCGACATAAGTATTACTCTTCAGAGCAGGAGTTGTACGTATAATAACAAAGTTTTTTAAAAATACGATCTTTGTAGCCACAAAAAGAGTCCACATGGGGCAATATACCTTTTTAAAACATAATTAATAACACCCCGTTAATAGCAGTATTTTCACGATCTTTTGTCCACCAAAATCTTTTGTCTTCTTCTATTCTATTTCGAAAATAGAATGATAAACAAAGACAAAGGATTTACTGGTATTACATTGTTTTAATATTCTGACTCCAATCTATTGAGTTTTTTTTTTACCTTAAAAAAGATTATGCTGATGTAAAAAAGACTGTACTTTCCAGAAAAGAAAATAAATCTAGTCTCCGCAATAACATAGCCTCCTAAAAGTAATATCAAACACTTACATCTAGATACAAAAGCAATTGAGACAACATTTTATTGACTCATTCATACGCATTGTTCGTTCTATTATTAGATAAAATCTTTTGCAATTCTCAATGCGTCCGTCGCGTCTGTCCATCTACTTTTTCATCTACAATCTTTCTTAATCTTTTGAAAAAGAAAATCTTAATTTTCAAGCTTAACTTAAGATTTATATCAGGCACAATGGAAACGCAGAACAATAAACAAAAAAGTTATAGCCTAACTCTTTTCGATTCTCCAAAATCGACTTTATATGAAAGCAGTAAGGTTCAATTTGGATTGCTTAGTTGCATATCCGTCCATTCTATTCATTCACACTCCCAGCAATCCCAATTAACATGCTAACTGCCTGAGTAAACGGAACTGTTTGTACTATGGCTAACACAAGTGTAAAATGTTAACAATATTTTACTTGAACTATAGCCCTTTCTTACTATCTGTGCATCTAATCTTTAGTTATAATAACTGTTAACTATAAATAAAATACATAAGACATCACATTGTGAATTAGTAACTATTTACAAAAGGTATCTCGTACTCACAAGTTTATACAAAAATAAAAAAACTTCGTACAAAATGCATAATCTATTTTTCATGTTTTGTATTATAACTTATAGTTTATTTTCATGTCATTCACGATAAAAAGGTTTACGGTTCGCTAACTCGCCTTATTACTTTTCAGCTTCCAGAAAGAGACATAATATCCTATCCAATAAATCTACGGTAAAAGGATTTCAAAACTCGTTGTTAAAATGCTTACTCCATAGTTTTATCAAATTCAATATCTCTAAAACCATATTGCGTGCACTCTAGCTACAACAAAAGAATAACCACATAAGCTGTCTCAGTTTTATCGCTTCCATAAGATTTTTTCACGCCATAAATCTAGATTTTCCTGATTCAGCATAAATTAGAGCACATTTTCGAATGAAAGCACAGTGCATTGAGGTCGTTGACCGCAGGCCGCTCGATACCGACGCAGTCTAGTGTTGCGTTCGAATATACACACACATGCATGCTTTTTACGGTGACTACGCACACTACCTAAGGTGCGACTAACCCTTCCAATGCAATATAATCGATTGCTTATTAGAGGTTGATCAACGTGTAATATTTGTCATAACCTGTCCTGATGAAAATTAATACTAATATTGCCTAGACTTGATTTATCGACTTAATATGAGCACGAAATGATTGAGTTATTTATTTGTGACGGCATAAATAGCAAGATTAATATATTAATAATACTTCAAACATAAAGTCCTTTTATTTAAATGGCGTTCTAGAGTTCTGTGCGTGTATATAGCAGTATTATACAGTATAGGCATACTGCAATAACGTATAAGCAATCTAATACTTGTAAATTAAATTAAGAAAAAAAAAATATCAGTATGCACCTACTGCTATGAGATATCTACTATCAACCTCTTTTCTCTCCTGGACAACTTTAAACAGTTTCCAACTTGCAAACATGTTTTGCGTACCTACCTGATTACAAGTTCCAGATTACCAAATATTTTTATTTCTTTAAAAAAATATTACAAAAGTTCCAAAAAGATACAAAAAAAGCTGAGTTTCAAAGCGGAAAAACCCTTTTTTTAAATAAATCTTAACTTAAACGTAAGTTAAGTCCTAAGTGAAAAGATAAGAGTTAAAATTCGCAGTTGATGATTTAGCCAAAAGGTGTAGGTCTCTAGATAACTTCTAATATATGCAGCGAGCGTTCAAACACTTGAGATATGCTCCATGATTAGTTTAACTTTAGTTTGTCGCTCTTGTCAGCTAGATTGAATTCCAGTTGAGTTGCCTTTCGTGGGAGGCTGCGGTGCCAATGTCAGCGAGCGGTCGGTTCGTGAGACGCCGACTGTCACATTAAATTATTGTACTTAAATAAAATAGCTTGAAAATATTTATTACTAAAACTCCTAATCGTGGCGTGGTCATATTTATTAAAAATTGAGTTTTAAGTAATACTCTAAGGTAGACTGATTTCTCTATAACAATAAGCAGTGAGTATTCACAAAATTTAATATACCTATTCAAGGGCAATCGTAGCCCATTCAAATAAGAAAAGAATACATTTTTTGAAAACCTTTCATTTAAAACCTCTATTCAGTCTCCATTTAAGTCAGAATTCAACATAGAAAAGCATAGATACATAGATACTTATTTTTGCTGCAAAAAATCTTCAAAACTTCTAATCAAAGCATACCATAATTCAAAATCGCTCTCACTGTAACCTTGCGTTTACAAGTGGATCAAAAGTTTTTGTTTAAATCTTACTAGAAGAACATGTCTTTAGCATTGTGTAGTGAAATTGAAAAAGTTAATGCTTATCGACGTCTTTGAGACTTGAGTCAGTCTGAGACAGACTAGTCAGTGATTTTGCGAAGGGGAGTGAATTTATCTTTAACTACAGGGATTTGTAGATTATCTACTTTATAAAATTAGGTTTTTTAAAGCGCTTCGCCTCCTTCTCCCTAGATAATAGTCCATTAGTCCATATAGTTGGGGACTCTGTAGATAAATTAAGTCTCCGCTCATAAAGTAAACTCTGATTCGAAACCAGAATTTATGAACGCACAAATATTTGTTCCGCGCGGGATATTGAACCCGTATTAGGATGCGTTGCTAAATCTAATCCCATTCTAAATTCAAATATTTTATACACTATTTGAAGGGGATAAAAATTGAATTTTAGTCGTAATGCCTAGAAAATGTGAGGCCTGCACAGCTCAGTCAATCGTTAAGTCCGTCGAAGATGTATACCTACGTGATAAGATGATCTATGATGCTCGAAGGGATTTATTTGATCTTTAAAACGCGGGAACGGAAAATGAGGATGATGATTACTCATATACGGAGTAAGGAAATGTTACAATGATCGTAAAATTACTTCGGCAAGTTTAAATAACACTCAAATAATGACAAGTTTAGCTGACATTTCGTGCATGTACGAAGACAAGTGCTGTATGCAAGACATTTCGTGGCAGTACGTAGATTTTGCTCGTGGGAATTTTCATAGTTTGTCAGTGCGCCAATGTAGTGCTTTTCTGACGGCGTATCTGTATCGGCACTATAAATAAGGCTTTCAAATATTTATTTAGTCATTAGTTATAATACATAAGTCTCTTTAAGAACGTTCAAGTCTATTCATAATTCTTCTTTGATCATATAAGCCTTAACATATATTTCTGTGTGGTGATATTTTCTTTACAAATGTGTCCCTTTCAGAAATCTTTTTTTAAGATATACCATCCTTCACATTACGTTGATAAAGCTTGAAGGCTTTTTAAGGGCACGCAAAAAGCCTCTGACTCGTTTTTCTTCAACTTAGAGTCCGGGAAACCTCATTAACGTACCTATAGCCTTGCTGTTTACGAAGACATGCTCTTGCCGGTTTTTAAAGATAAAAAAGAGCATGGCAAGAGCATGTCGGATCATGCTCAGTATAGGGTTCCGTAGTTATTTATAAAAAGAAACGCACTACTTAAGAAATAACTTTTTTAAGAAAACTGAACCGTCTTCAAGGAAAAATAAATATCGAGCAAAAATTATCACCGAATGCAAATTTCGCTGACTCACTCTTATTTTTTAGTCTGTCTCAGGCGATTTTTAAGCTTGTTTTATACACTGAAACCTTCCCATATAAATAAGCAGTCGAATAGCGGAAACCCTATCTAAATCGGATCACTAGCTTTAAAGAAAATCGCAAACATACATACATGTATACATACCTTTTGAAGGCGGTTAAAAATAGGATCTGAAAAAGTGCACTAGCAAAAGAGCGTATCTTCATGGTCCTTTTGTCGAGAAGCCCAGTTTTTCGCCAATAACTCATCCGATACGATTTTTATAAGAGTTTTCAAAATATTTTTTCTTAAATAAAGTTGCAAAAATTGTGTCCTTGGACACAATTTTTACAACTTTTCGCCAATAACTCATCCGATACGATTTTTATAAGAGTTTTCAAAATATTTTTTCTTAAATAAAGTTGCAAAAATTGTGTCCTTGGACACAATTTTTACAACTTTCGGAGCGATTATTTTATTTTCAAAAATATTCACTTATTAAAAAAAAAATCTAAGTAACCTTAAATGTTTTTAAAATCCTGTCGAATGATGTACCACACGTAAATATTTGCCTAGAAATATTTTTTTTTGTTATTTAACTATTGGCCGCTACCTACTTAGTTCGCTAAGTAGCTGTTTATACCTCTACTCCAAATTTCATTCATATACATTGTCTAGTTTTTGAGTAAAATGCCTGTGACATACGGATGGACAGAGAAACAGACGGACGAATATATTGAAACTATAAACCATTTGGCTACGGATCCCTAAAAATGCTATAAAAAGTTTTTTTTTTATTCTTAGTTTAAGGAGACTTAGTCACAGTTCTGACTATGTCGCTCCGTTATAAAGGGTCTTTCAAATAGAGCGGGTCGATATTAATAATCTGTGGCGGCCATTTTGATTTGGCGGCATCTGTCAAATCTGTTTTTTCTTATTCAGTCACTGATGCCAAATCACCATGGCAAGTTACACGGTTGAGCAGCATGTGCAAATGATAAAACTTTATTATCAAAATGAGTGTTCGTTAGTGAAAACGTTGCGCGCATTGCGCCCATTTTACGGCAGACGCGGTGGCCCTTCAAAGTCTACTCTCCAACGATTGGTGACTAAATTCGAGACGACCGGTTCGGTAAACAACCAACCAACACCTTTACGTCAAAGGAACGCCAGATCGGCCGAGAACATCGCCGCTGTACGTGAGAGTGTTCAGGAGACTCCGAAGCAGTCGATTTCTCGCCGTGCACAAGAACTCGGCCTTTCGCAGACTTCAACTTGGAGAATTTTGCGTCGGGACTTGGGTCTGCATCCACACAAGATCCAACTGACCCAGGAGCTCAAAGTTAATGACCATAGACAACGCCGTGTGTTCGCTGAATGGGCGTCGGAACGCTTGAAAGAGGACCCCGATTTTGGCCAAAAAATAATCTTTAGCGACGAGGCACATTTTTGGATGAATGGTTTTGTTAATAAGCAAAATTGCCGTATATGGGATGACCACAACCCACATGACATTCGACCGTTGCCCTGAAAGCCAACATAACGCAGGCCATCGCTCAGATTCAGCCGGATCTATGCAGCAGAGTCATTAAAAATTGGACCTCTCGGATTTGTGCCACCATGCGAAGCCGCGGCGGACATTTGAACGATGTCATATTTCATGCATAATGGCATAAACGGGCCTTTCAAATAAAAAATAAATTTCGTTAATATCTCACACACATCTAGTTTTATTCAATTTTAACATCGACCCGTCTTTGTTGAAAGACCCGTTATTATAAAATGTATTTTAATTGCAGGTTTATTAAAATAATAATTTCTACATTAATAATATAATTATTACTAGCTTCTTCGCGGCTTCATTGCATTATGTTTGATTATTGCAGCATATGTGCTATGCTGATGTATAAACTACATTTCAGTAAAGGTTTAACAAAATGCCTTCAGTAGTTTTTGCGTGAGAGAGCAACAAACATCCGATCTATTTATCCACCGACACATGTATCCTCACAAACTGCCGGATTTAAAATATTTGTAGTATTGTCGTCTTTAACTATTTAATATACTATTTATAACTGGCTCAATGCAGTAAATTTTTAAGTTAAATACCTTTTTGTTCCTCATCGATTTTGCTATACTTATTGCAATGACTGGTCACAATAAATGACCAAAGAATAGTAATAAGTATAAATTATTTACTACAATACATTCTTATAGTGCCGCCTAGAGCTATCTTTTCTAAGTAAATTTTTGTTTTCTATGTAAGTTAATGTTACGTTTAAATTTTTCGATATGTAGATTAAGCTCAAAACAGAGATAATTTCCTTGAACTCGTTTAGCATTAAATACAATAAGCAGATTTAGGCGTCTACTAACGGCCGGTCTAAATAATCTACCTATCGACGAATTTGGCTACTAGAGGTAGAATTTTGATATATTTAGTATGGAGCTTATGTAAAATATATACCTCTAGTAGCCAAATCCATCGATAGTTAGATTATTGAGACCAGACGTAAACCATTTTCCATAATCTATTAGATCACAACCACAGAAGACTGTGCGTGACTGCGTAGCGTTACCTTTCAGGTTGTCATAACATCGAGCCCTAAATCCAACTAGTCCGGCTTTTGTTTAAAAATGATCAACAATACATTCAGTTTACTAACTTTTATAGGCCAACGGGCATATATTTTGTTATCCATTTTGTTACTAACTTACAAGTGAACTGGCACTCAGTCCCGATATGAAGGGTGATTCGCATTTTTTATTCAGACCGCGATATAGCAGGTTTCGCGGTCACCGGGTTGTCGTTTATTGAATTTACAGTGAATTGGGAACGGTTTGGAGTAATACAGCGGCATGACAGGGGCTTAAGCTTCTTGTGAAGTGTCAGCTGATTTTGTAACAGAAAGTATGTCAAAACCACCAATATTGGCAAAATTTCTGTAACAAAATTTGTACCTAATTTATTTGCGTCCATTTTTTTGTTCTATAAAATGTTTATTTACGTCTGAATTCAGCTGTTTATTAAAGATGCCACTTTTGTAGCCTTTACAATTATATTAAATTCGTACTTTTGCAATAAACCTCAGATCGTTGAAATAGAAGAAATTAGGATCTAAAAAACAATGAAAATGTGATCAGTGAGAGATATATGATAGTGAGATTTTGTATCACAATTTACTGAACTAGGTTGAGTTACATCATTTCACGATACCATGTGATTGATTTGCTAAGTATGCAATCATCACTAGCTTCAAGACTAGTCAATGTAACCACATGCACTAGTCTCGAAGCTAGTGATGATTGGTTTTTAAAATTATTAGTATTTAATGGTATTGAAATAGACTAACCAGATAGACCTATAGAAGGTCGAATGGATAGACTGAAAGCGGAAAGCAGAGGACTGTGTGTCGCGCTGGTAAATTGGAAAAACTCCTAAGTGTAGTGGATCGATAGAGAGTGATGATGAGGTGAACATTGAAATATTTAATTAAAATTGAAGTAGGTATATATCACCGTATCCACAATCCAACTTAAGAAAATGATAAAATAACTCAGAAAACAATCACAATAACTCTTCATATAGGTAAACAGAATTAAACACACATTCATTACAGAAAGTCCTTTAAAAAATAGAGGTAAATTAATTTCGTGGGGTGAATACTCCGGTTGTAGGAAAGTGGAGCACTCGCGATATATCGGTACAAAAGCCTTATTAATTACCGTCCTCTAAGAATACGTATACCTTACAACAAGCGGTGTAGATATTATTAGATTTTATCAGCTTATGTACTAAAATAATGTTTCTTTAATGTTACAAATGAAAAGTTTGTCCTCACAAAGGTCTATTCGTAGGTACAAAAGAAAAACTAACAAAATAAAAAGAGTACAAGGAGCACTCATGTAACGTTGTAACGCGATTTTTATACATACACGGCACAAAACGATCATCTACAGCGTGGCACTTGCTCCGTCTCTGGTGGTCCGTCTTGTTCCGAGTCTCTGCGTCTGTGACGATATCTACATCACAGACGATATCGTTTCAAGAGCGTTTTGTATGAAGCTTTCGTTATGTACGGTATTCTGTGCAACTACTCAGGAGAGATTATCTTATTGAAATTTAAAGTCTTGTCCATAACCATCAATATCCAATCCTTGAAGCTAGAAAGCTGAAATTTTGATGACAGTTTGCTTTTGTGATTTGTACGACAGGGTATAAGAAGTAATTAAAAAGCGGGTGCAGCCGCGGACTAAAGTTGTAGTCTATAATCTCACTCTCTTGTAGCCCTATAGGACAAAAACCACGTGATACAACGATTGGTAAGTTATATATGTTGGATATTTAAAAAACGGTCGCCCATCTGTGTACTTACCTACCCGTAGTACCATTTTTTAACCCCGCAAATCTCTCTCTCTATAAGTTTATCCCAAAATAGGTACCTCGTAAAGTGCATTTTGATTAAATTGTAGTGACAGGAAATCAAGTTATGATATCATCAAAATTACTGTTTAGTCCTTATTCAACCATCATCGTTTCTACTTTAGACATGTCATATTCAATCCGCAAAGAGTCAATTTTTTAAATATCTGTTTTATAAGTCTTCCTTATTTGGCAACTTTAGGGGAAAATGTCGAGCTCACTTAGTTTTGCTATTATATTTTCTCTTAAAAATGCTCTTTATTTATAGTTATGATAGGTATGCTACTCGTGTAAGTACCTACCTAGGGTTCTCAGAATTCATTTTAAGATAAAATGAAACAGTTTAAAAGTGATGTGGGTGTATCCAGTGAATTGTTTATTATTGTCGAATACTGAAACAACGTTGAGCCCAAAACTTTGTACTTTTCGGCAGCTAATGTTTATTTATCCAATGTTAATAAGGGGATCAAAAGGGCAAGTTATGTGGAAACATTTACGAACATTTCACTTGTAATTGAAAATGAAAGGCACATTATATTTTCATCTCATTCTAACATTATTTTCCATACAAAGCTCTCCAGCCTACTATAAATATCTATTTATAATTGCCGTCTGCGTTGAAGGACTAAGAGCCGAACCACACGGTGTGATACGGCGATGGTGCGACGCTTGAGCAGTGCCGCTGCGGTGTCTCCATAGAATGTTACATGCAAGACAGGCAGACGGCTTACACACCGGCAGGGGTGTAAGCAGAGCGGCGGCCTTATGCGGCAGAAGGAATGGCGTATTTTAATAACACTTCTGGCCCCGGTTTGGCTACGGAAGTCTCGGGTTCGATTCCTGAGTTCAAATTTTTCTATCTTTCAAAAATGCAATTATAGTATTTTAATAACAGACTGTACGTCTAACACTCGGCTGAGGCACCGCCAGTATGAACGCCTGTGCGGCGAATTATTTGCGGTGCGATGCCGGAACTATGCTGTAACGCGTCGTGTGGTTCGGCTCTAAGAAATCATACTAGGAATTTATGAAATTAATTTTTACAAAGGTTCTACAATTGTGTAGGTTCTTTTATATTTCAATTATAGAATGTACCTAATAATATTTTTTCTATTAGATAGTTGTATTAGCCTAGATACTGCGTGTTTACAATATACTTATAACGCGTATTACCTTGAATACTATGAAATAAATAGTAAACGCGCTTTAGAAAACTGTACGTTAAGCGTTTGTTATGAAAACCTGGCATCAGCGTTCGTATTCGTATGGAAGAAAAGGGGTACATTAGAAATCGGGCAATTTCTAATTTACCCAAAAAGACAATCACAAAAATAAAACGATTTTTCTTATGAAAGTTCACGTACTGTTTGGAAATATGCGAAAAACTAATACAATTGGTTTATAAATGTAATTCTCTTGCTGTCAACAAAAAATTTCGTTTGTTCAAAATTGCATGATCAGCTTCCTTTCGGAAAAACATCTTGCATGCTTCTACGTTGTATGACTCACAAAACTTAGCGAAGTATCAGAAACCACTTTTTCAGTAGAAATTTTATGAGTACATTGCTCTTACTTTTATAGAGTAATATTAAATACATACGAACATCTGTAGGTACGTGCCTACTGCCTATTATAGGACTGTAATAAAGCCATTCATAATTTTTTACACTTATGTGTATCCACTTGAAGGTCAAAGACAGATACACCTACAATATAACTGGAACTGGGCCGGACACGTCTGCCGCATGTCGAATAAGCTATGGGTCAAAATAACCACAAAGTGGATGCCAGAAAATAGAAAGAGACAGCGTGGCAGACCCAGAAAGAGATGGCGGGACGAGCTAGATACATACTCCAAAGACTGGACCCGGAATGCCTTGGATCGAATGTAGTGAATGAAGGAAGGGAGGCCTTTGCCAGCAGTAGGAGAACATCGGCTGTTAATAATAATAATTATACCAATCGCAACCCACAAATACAGCATAATAATGAGTACTTACAGTATAACCACTCCACCAGAGCGGTCTCTCAAAACAATTGATTTCAAAAAGTTAAAAAACCTTGAAGATTTTTCTTTCCACTTACGTTACTGACGACTTGCACAGTCGTAGCGTGTGTGCCCGCCTACAAAGGTATGAGAACGCGCTTGTTTCATACATTTTGTCAAGTGTCCGAGTTGTACTTTAAATATGCACACTTTCATTACATTTTTTTTTCATTGTGAACTGGAATTGACAATTATTGTTATAGTTGACACCAAGTTGGCCAAGTTGAGAAGGTCAGTTGTTTTCTAATAAAAATAAATCAAAGTCATCTAGGGATCAAAGTCCGAGTCGTACAGTACTGTAAATCAATTGAAACTTGAAGTTTGGCGATATACGTTTCAGAGCGATGCAGTTGTAAGCACAAGGGACTAAAGTTATGATTTAACTTGAAAAGAAATAGTAAAAACTACAAAGTTTTTAACAGTTATATTTGAGTGGATAGATTTATTTATTGTTTTAAATTAATAAGTAGATACGGTGAACGTTAAAAGTTCTTCATGTCCAATTTTCGGAAATATTAACCGGAATGCCTTGGATCGAATGTAGTGAATGAAGGAAGGGAGGCCTTTGCCAGCAGTAGGAGAACATCGGCTGTTAATAATAATAATTATACCAATCGCAACCCACAAATACAGCATAATAATGAGTACTTACAGTATAACCACTCCACCAGAGCGGTCTCTCAAAACAATTGATTTCAAAAAGTTAAAAAACCTTGAAGATTTTTCTTTCCACTTACGTTACTGACGACTTGCACAGTCGTAGCGTGTGTGCCCGCCTACAAAGGTATAAGAACGCGCTTGTTTCATACATTTTGTCAAGTGTCCGAGTTGTACTTTAAATATGCACACTTTCATTACATTTTTTTTTCATTGTGAACTGGAATTGACAATTATTGTTATAGTTGACACCAAGTTGGCCAAGTTGAGAAGGTCAGTTGTTTTCTAATAAAAATAAATCAAAGTCATCTAGGGATCAAAGTCCGAGTCGTACAGTACTGTAAATCAATTGAAACTTGAAGTTTGGCGATATACGTTTCAGAGCGATGCAGTTGTAAGCACAAGGGACTAAAGTTATGATTTAACTTGAAAAGAAATAGTAAAAACTACAAAGTTTTTAACAGTTATATTTGAGTGGATAGATTTATTTATTGTTTTAAATTAATAAGTAGATACGGTGAACGTTAAAAGTTCTTCATGTCCAATTTTCGGAAATATTAACGTTATATTCATCTATACTAATATTATAAAGCTGAAGAGTGTGTTTGTTTGAACGCGTTTATCTCAATAACGACTGGTCCGAATTGAAAAAAAAAACTTGCTTTAAGGTTATAGGCTATATACCATCACGCTACAATAGGAGCGGAGCAGCAATGAGAAATGTAGCACAAACGGGGAAAATTTACGTAGTTACGCGGGACAGCTAGTAATATATGTTATATAAGCATTTTAACTAGCAAATGTTCGTTATGAATAAAATAAAATAATCACAACAGTTAAAATGCTGTTATAAACGTATTATGAATAAGAGGGGGGGTTATTTTGCAATAAAATAGCCTTCTCTCGCGGTTGTAATGTATTTTATAAATTTAAACCTACTTTTTGTTTCCTTTAGGGCTGAAATGTTCAGAAATTTGTTCTAAATTGACGTCTCCTGCCTATAAATTATGTCTTGTAAGTAAATGAGTAAAAACTAGGAATGCATTAAAATCCGAGCAAGTGTATGTCGCACCACGCTCAGTGTAGGGTTCTGCAGCTGTTTCTACGAAGAAATGCACTACATAGTTAAAAAAAAAATCTATCAGAAAAAGTGCACCAGCAAAAGAGCGTATCTTCATGGCAATTACGTCCTTTTGTTCAGAGGCCCAGTTTTTTTCCAATAATTCAAACACAGTATATCCAATCATGTTGAAAATAATTTTAGATGAAAGTATTTATTACGCGTTACCTTTTTGATTATTTTCGAGGTGATCGAGCAGATCAAGATAAATGTGAGGCTAAGCAACGTTACCTCTGTCGGTCCATAGATGGGCGACTGTTTTCAAAAATTGTATCACCCCTCTGTGCCTAACCTAATCTCTATTCGTTCCATCGGGCTATGAGAGTGCACTTGTGTCTGCGCGTACACTCGTACGCTATATCGTCTCCTGCGTAGTTGGATAGGTAGTCTCTGACGATATTGCCGCCGTAACCGAAATCGGTTAGGAGACCATTATTTTTAGGGGGTGGGACACAATTTTTGTGACTTTGGGAACAAAACAATTATTTCAAAAGTTTTCAAAACCTTTAAAATGATTTTATAAGGCCTTTCGAATTATGTGCCATATGTAGATGTTTGTTGTTTTTTTTTTTTCAGCATTTGTTACATGTATGGAGTGTTCCCCTTAAAAATATTTATTTTAATTATTTGACTATGAACTAAATAGCCACCTATCCAAGACACCTATACTCCGAAAAACATTCTTACAGATGTTGATAAACTTTCGCGATTTGTACACATTATGAAAATTTATATATTACAGGTCTTAATCGTGTGAATAATTTAAGGTAAAATACCTTGTTTATTGCCCCACGCTTCGACCGTATTGCAACGGCCGTGGTCACGGGTAGTCTACCAGTGACCACGTAATAAGACCCGAAATATATATGTTTTCATAATTCTTACACATATTAAAATAAATATGTTATTTGTAAGTACATAAATTAAGATCGTACCATGTTTTCCAACATGTGATCACAAAATGTATATTACTAATACTTCGAGAAAAAACGTCTGAAATTCACGAACAAGATAAAGGTTTTCATATGAAAATAACTTTATAAGTTATAACAATTTAGGAATTTGTTTAAGTTTACACATTTTTTCCCGAGGGTGTTCTGAAATTCCGTCAGCTCTAGAAGTGAATCTTTCTAAAAAAACTTGACTTATGTTTTGCGCTAGGATCAATCCAATTGTGTCTTCATTTTAAAATCTGTCGAAAGTAATTCCACGGTTTTGAAAATCGTATTAAAATTTGCTGGAATAATTAAAACGTAGTACGTATCGAGTTAACAAGATGAAATATAGGTATTTGAACAAAATTATAAATTGTACAACGTTTTTTACATAGTGACGTTCAGAGAGTAAAGGGCAACATAGTGTCAGACGACAAAGAGTTCCTGTATAAAATTGAATATGGCTCGAATGTTAAATAGGTATTACAACAAAATTGCTGGCGTAGTTTTAATGAACTAAGCTACGAAACTAACAGACGTAATAGGCGTATTTGTACTTAATTATTATGACGATCATAAAAAATATTCAAATTTTCATAATACCTAAAACACGTTTTATGTTTAGAGCCGTTCATAACACGTAGGTACTGACTATATGACTGCTGCTACTAGTAAAATTTACACCCGTACATAAAACAATAGAATCCATTAATTAATCCTACAATCAAAAGTCCATAAACGCGCCTTCTGCGGTGTTTAATCATCATTTCATATCATACTGCATACGTATGTGTACAACATAACAGACTGTATTTAAGTGAGGTTTTAGAAATCTACGTTTAAATGTGCGCTTCAGATTTCTAATCTGTGTTATGTCTGCTACTGCAATGATATTGAAGGGATACAAAAGAAACTTGTCTAATACTTGGGGTTTAAATTTAAATCTTGTCATCTAGCCGAGCTTAACTATGGGCAACACTGTATAAAACTACATCTCTTACCTCTGTACGTACGACGTAATATTGCACATATAACTTTCTTTCTCAACCTTGTCCAAGGTAAAAAAAATAACTTATGAACTTCATTCAGAAGACTGCGTAACTACGATTTACGTAAGTAAAAACGACGACGACTCCCGCAGTAAGGTACAGTATAAGCCCTGTGTTGGAGGACTTTACAAACATACAAGTCACGGACGCAAAGTACACCCAGACTCGGAACAACAACTTGTAGATCACACAAAGTGGTGTCCGGTGTGGGAATTTGTAATGTATAATTAATTTATAAGTAGATTGTATTCGGTCAATCTGTTGAAACTTATTATTGGCATTTAACAATGTATTTTATGAAACGAGTTGTCCTATAGCTGTAAGCTCCCCAAATAAAAAACCCTAACTACAAACCGTGGCCCTGAAAGACATATATTATTTATTAAGAGATTTATTGATTTAAGCATACCTATTTAGGATTTCTAACAGAATATTTTCATACTTGCAAATTTAAAAAAAACATCTTCAATGAGAAGCATTTATCTTATTTCATTTCTTATAAATCTTGTATCAATGATCAAATTAAAAATATAAAGTCTGACAAAAGGACCTAATCGTATCTTCAAAAGTGCTATTCCCTAAGTGGAGTCTAAGAATCCTGTTCCTTTAAATTACGTTTGATAGCAATAAAACCTTCAATACCGGTGACAGATGTCCAATTAACGACGAGCTTCGAAGAGAGGAGGAAAACCTGATTGATGAACGCCCAGGCATAGATACTCCTGTATATGTACACAGTCGCTTCTAACTTAGGTAGATTCTTTATTCTGCCAGAAACTCTTGAAGGCAATTACCTATATAGAAAGTCTCAAAACGTAATTTAAAACTTTGTACAAACGAAACCAAGCTAATGTATTAACAAGTAAACAAAACTCCGATACGTGAGATTAAACGTTGATTAATTACCTTAGAAACTACTCTGGGCGCGCGCAGTGCCCACCCACATACGAGAATAAAACCTATCATCCCCCACTCCGCCTACCATGTAGCTCGGCCAAGCGTTCGCTTAACGTATATGGTACGACTGTACGAAGCTCGCACGGATCGAGACGAGCTGCTCCGAAATGTAATGAAAAGAAAAAAAGAAAAAATAATAAGTAATTTAAATATATTTCTTTTTTATTTAAATCTCATTTTTTGTTGTTGTTTTTAGTTTATAAAATGCTATGCAATAGCTTTACCGCGGCAGTCCCCGAGTGCCACACATTTTTTTTTATTGGTAACCGCCAACCGATTTTGTCATACATATCGAAAGCACTGATTAAGGGTTTGCGTTACGAATACTGCTATTAATATGTGTGGAGCCTTATTTAGGAACTTCAGCGGTCACTCGTTTGATTTTATAAAAACTTAGCTATATGATGCGATTTGTAAACAATTCATAAATAAACTTTAATTATCATTATCATTATCACACATATTAAACGTACGTAATGGCATAACTGTAAATACGGCTTCTGCAGTGATAAACGTTCCCAGAATAGATACATTTGACGACAGTCATCAATTGCTTAGAGTCAGGGTCAAAGCAAATAGTAGTGTGTTATTAAATTTTGATTGTACTTAGTTAATTGTGTTTGTGTGTTATGAAAAAAACGCCTGTGGAATTATATTACTGTGTTTGTACCGTTCCTCATTTCTAATCTGTTCCTGTTTTCCGTATTCCTTTGGAGTTGCTCTGAGCTCTGCAATTTCCGGGCCTAGAAAGCTTTGTTGATTGAACTTGAGACGATTTGAACATTTTTTTTTTTTGTTTTGTATTCATAGAAAATAAACTGAATTCAATGACCCTTCATTGAATTAATATAGTTTCGAAAAATGAAATCTAATCAGGAATCAAATCGGTTGACTCTACAGACATGTTATCAACATTTATGGATTTCACATAAATCTGTCTCAAGGGGAAATCGAACTCACACTATTTTGTACAATCATATTACGCACTTGTTAGAAGCTTGTAGGGAACGTAGAGGTTGCAGAAGGTGTAAGCTGATAATTATAAGAAAAGCTTTGATAGAATTGCTACGAGTATATCGTAGCAATTGTATGTATGTAAAGCTTGTATAGATATATAACTACAATATACTATCTCACATCTATTGACTACTTGTGTGTCATTTGAGAATGTAACCTAATGAGTCATAACCAGTACTTACTGAGCGATAATGGTTCTACAGAACAGTATCTTAATTAGAAGACTATTTTCTGTTTAAGAAATGTCAGGATGTAATTTGTGTGTCTGTATATTGTTTAAGGTTCCTATCACAGTTCAGTATTGTCGGGGTATCTATTCAGGGTAGTATAGAATAATACAAAGTAACAAATGGCAATCAGCATTATATTGTCAAAATACTATTCACTCTGGTTATATCAAGGAATTGGAGTAGGGAGGTATGCTAGTGTCACTTCCAAGAGGACCTATTGCCTAGGAAAAGAAGTGATAAGAAAACTAGGCCGTCTCCTAATAAAACATTTGCCATATACATTTGCTAATATGATATTTACATAAGCAATCTGCAATGTATCTAATTGACTGAGACTTAGATATACCATTGCAATGTCTTACTATATTACTACAAGGCAGATGATTCACAACTTACAGGACAATAGATAATTAGACACATTGCAATATCTTTTCATCAGTCAATCAGCTAGTATACACAAACATTATACATAGTATAGAAAAACACTATTTATACAATACAATAGAAACAATATAAAGTAACTTTGAATAAGAATCGTACCTTCGCCGTCGAATGACACCAGAGAAAAGAGACTAGGTCAGAATGTTACACTGCTTATAAAGGCTTCTCTCGTATTTTTATCATGTGGGTAGAATCCCACAGTTATAACTATTTAGGTACATTATTAATATTAGCAGTGTTTTCTAACATAATTCAACATTTAGATCGTTATACAACAATTTATATAAAACAGATAGACACTAGATTACATTATCCAATTAATACAAATATTAACTGTATTAACAGTATTGTTTCATCAAATACCTACATATGTGGGTAGGATCCCACATTAGAGTTTGTTTAATAAGTACATCTGTGGTAAAAGAGTCTAGTCTAATTCGTTATTGATATTATCAGTTGCAATTACATTTATTATATTCATTCCAACATCTGCAATGCATTCTCATATCTAATATCATAAGCATCATAAACAACTGACACAGTATTAATCACAATACAAACATCATCCTAAAATATCTGTGGGTACATCTATAATATAAATAATTGGTTTATTAGATCTTTGAATTGTTCTGTGCCACAAGTAGGTATTTCATACAGTATAATATAACTACCAAACATAGTTTTGCAGACACGGATGATCTTATAATCATCGCTATGATAACCAGTCAATACATTGTGATGGTTACACCGTCATCAGACTCCAGACCACCTCTCAAACTTATAAAACAGTTCCATCAAACCTTCGTTCGGTTTTATACAACATCACATAAACTGGAACAATCAATATTCTAAAACACATCTACATAATAGATATCAAAATCCAACACATGGATTGATTATATATATGGCTATTTACATAGCCATATAACACCATATCTAACACACTCCTCCTCCGCCACCGAGGAATCGTGGTTTGATTTTTTACTGATACTGATACTAACTAGAAATGTGCGTCACAGATTATTTGCAAACTTGTTAACGTTTCAGCTAAGCTAAATTCATTGTGTTAGGAGTGGGTTCACGTCGGTTGAAGGGTAAGATTCGAACCCGCAACATCAAGTCTAATGCCAATAGGTTACTTAATTAATATTGTCGTGCGAACATGTACTCGTACTATCCATAAAAAAAAACTTTTTTACAAAAAAATAAAAACAGACTTCATAAATCGGTTTTTATTTTTTGTAAAAAGTTTTTATTTCTCACTTTTTAGTGTGTTGCTTTGTAATTGATATATGTTACAGTAGCATAAACCAAACTGCTCTTTTTTTATTTTCAAAATGTTGCATTTTGCGATACTAGGCCGTTGAGTTTTGAGGAGTTCACCTGATACTAGACTATCAGTTCCATTACACGATTTGATGGAACGAAATATCAGGTATCGAACACAGTACTCAGATCGCAACCCGTTATATTTTTTATTGAATAGTTCCACTGGTCATCTGTGGTCTTCGAACTGTATGTATATATATGTATCTGTGTTCTTTCAAAATGTACCCAAATTACTATAGGTGTGCCTTTAATATTTAAAGAGTTCCCTCGATTTCTCCAAGATCTCATCATCAGATTCCAACTTTGATGTTCAATCTGGAAGTATACAACTACAAAAAGATTTTTTCAAATCGGTCCCGCCGTCTACGAGTAATCAGGTAACAGATATAAAAAAAACAGTCGAGTTGAGTACCTTCTCCTTTTTAAATCGGTTAAAAACCGAAACTCGAGTCAAACAAACGAACATTACCTTTGAACATATGCCGAGCTGGCAAGAAAACTCATTCATGTTGTGTATAGTCCTTAAAACAACCTTTACACCATAATGTAGTACACACAATCAGATCTCCCAAAGCCCTGAAGTTGATTAATCAAATACAAACTAAAACGTACCAACCTAACGTAAATATGGCCCAATTATTTTAGCCGGAGGTGTTGTGAACTTAGGCACCTAGTTTGTGAGCCCATGTTTGACTTCTTGGCTAAGATGGTTCAGACATGAAATTTCATTAGCAGTATCGTGGTAATTACTACGATATCTTGATAGTTTGAGATCGATTTTACTATCTAGGGCTTGCGGTTTGTGGCTTGAGGGTGATTTAAACTAGTTGATGTGTGGGCTTGGTTCAAAATTTACACCGATTGTCGATCTTAAATTATTTTTGTTTATAAGGGCTATACTGCCGAGACGGTTACATTATTATCAATACAGGATTTGATTATATGAATCTCAGAGAGATTTCAATCTTTAATTGCTACTCCCATATATATAACCTTAGTTTTTCTTAAGTTTTAGTCATCTCTTAAATAAATACTTTAACTAAAAAAATAAAATTAAAAATTTTGAAAAAACCCACGACCTATACTTTGTAATAGTAAAGTATAAAATAAAGTTTTAGGCCCCCCGACCAATAAGAGGTAAGTGTTACGAAGAAAATTAACTAAAATATTTCAGGGTCTGTTATATTTCGGGCATGTGCATGGCAGCGATTGGCAGCCCTCGACGAATTTTCTTCGTACTACTTACCTCTTATTGGTCGGGGGGGGGGGCTACAATTTTATTTTATACTTCTTTACCTTTACAGAAAACCGCATCTGAATCGAACGAACCGTTATTGAGATAAATAGCAACATTCGAGTGCATACACAAACAATCTCTATTCCGTCGTGGGTAAAAAGAAACAAACTTAAACTGAAAATGTAAATATCCTTTTAGTTATATTTAGAAAGTATAGGAAAAGTTTTAAAGACTATTTGCTTGTGAAAAAAATACTTCTATTACTCGTACATATAGTTGAAATTCATTTAGAACGACCTACATTATAAATGGACATCATATATTGACTAAGTCATAATAATTATAGTAACTTTACCAAACGATTTAATAGTGTTTTGTCATTAGGGTCAGCTATTAAAAGGTTGGATAGACTGATTTATTATTCAAACAGACACTTTGTTTTAAGTACATAGCCTACTAAAGAGCTGTCGTAGTAGTGTGTAACCTAGTAATGTTATGAATGAGCCAGTTGGGTTGTCAATCAATCACGTTAGAATGGTTAGGAAGAAAATCACATCGATAGACCGTGTCCTAGATTTACAACTAAGGCACTAACTGAAATAGACCACCACAGTGTGTATTCGACTACTTTGCAAAAGGCCGTGAATTCGGTTCTCAAACGGGATATCACTTTGTGGGATTGACAAATTGTTGATCCGAGTTTGGTAGCTAATTAAATACGTTGCTAACCTATAGCTTAAAGTTAGACCAGACAGATGGACACTAGACTGCTGGGTGAATTAAGAGCATCAGACCTGTTATTTCAAATGATGTATGGGTACTGAACTCTAAAATTAGTGATTTTGAAAAGTATGTTTAATTACTTCTATGTTGACCCCTTCTATGTTGTATACTTGTGTGATTTTATGTTACAAACTATTTTCGTAATTTCTAATCATTGCCTTTAAAAATGTTGTTAATTTAGAAGTTCATAAACATTATTTTGAAACTTAAATAACTAAACATTTTTGAGTTTGACTTAAACCACGCAATATTTCAAGTCAGAGGCAGTTAATTCATAAATCTCAATTACAGATGTCAACGACCTGTTATCTTTGCGGCATCTTGGCAGACATGGCGGTACACTTACATTAATTAAGGCTTGTCGGAGGACGGAGGCTTCACGAGTGACTTAACTCACAATTTAAAGGTATCATATTTAATAACACTGCAATTAAGGGGCTATATAAGTCTACAGAGTAAGCGCTTAGAACAAACAACCTTACATCAATCGTAATAGAATAAAATTGACTGCCTCTGTGGCGCGGTGGAAGTGTGTCCGACTGCTACGCAAGAGGTCGTGGGTTCCATTCCCACACGATACACCACTTTGTGTGATCCACAAATTGTTGTTCCGAGTCTGGATGTACTTTGTGTCCGTGACTTGTATGTTTGTAAAGTCCCCCGCGACACAGGGCTTGTACCCTAATGCGGGAGTCGTATTTAAAAAAAAAAAAAAAGAATAGTACAGGTGGAAGTGTATGTGTTGCCAAGCTTTTACTCTTTGAAACGTGGAATTTGTAAAGCGACTTACATTACAGGCTGCAGTACATGCACTAGTAATACTACTTGTGCATGTACCTATGGACTTTAATCTCAGAACCAATGCATTGGTTATTAGTGAACCAATATCTAGTATTGCTGAATTTGTATTCGAATACAAATAGCAATTTAATAGCCTAGCATCATAATATCTTCTTGAGGTCACAATACTACGCCAGTCATATCAACATTAAGGATGCCTCGGTGGCGCGGTGAGAGTGTAAGACTGCTGCTTAAGAGGTCGTGAGTTCGATTTCCACACGGGACAGTCTTTGCGTGATACACAAATTGTTGTTTCGAGTCTATGTGTACTTTGTGTATGTGAATTGAATGTTCGTAAAGTCCCCCGCGCCACAGGGCTTGTACACTACGGGCGACGGAAGTTTATTTTTTAAGTAGAAAAAGAAAAAGTATTTTGCCATGAATATGCCTGAAGCTGTTAAAACCGTTTGAAGAAACTAAGTTTTTATGAGTAAAGTTGATTCGTGCCTCCTTTCTATTAAGCGTTATTTATTTGCTAGCAGATAAGTGATACTCTAATTACGTTTTATCGCAGCATTTAATTAAGTTGAGTAAAGTTTTGAAAGATAGGTTGGTAAATTGGCCATTAAAAATATAAGTTTTAAGATTTGGGAAGTTACTGAATTAGAACTATAATAACAAATTTATGTAACGAAGGCTTTTAGACCAACGTTATTGTGCTACTTATTCTTTCAAAGAAACACTATTACTACACTCACAAGCAAAGCAGCAATATTTTTTCCGTCTGCTACGACAGATAGGTCCCGCCGCCAGCCTTAATAAGACCTAAAGATTTTTCTCTAAAATGCGAGCAAGTTTTCGCAACTAGTACGTTTCAATTGTTAGCTAGCGAGCCATGTAAAGTCTCTAAGCTTAGATATTTGATGGTTGGGACCCTCAGATTACGTAGGAAATAGAAACATCCCACTATTTTGTGAAAAAGCTAATATTTTTCTTGAGAAGGTCTACTACTACGGAATGAACTTTTGACATGATATATCCGATCATGTCAAAAATAATTTTAGTTTAAAGCTTTGTGATTTTTTATATTTTTTGGTCACACGGTTCAAATGATAAGGGGGAGGGAGGGGCACAATTTATACAACCTTCAGAGCGATTATTTCGAAAAATATTCACTTGATTAAAAATGTCTTCTGTTACAGTATGGACATGTTACATGGTATATTATTTAGCTATCAAACAAAACCTAAGTGGTGGCTATAAGACACCTTTTTACTAAATTTTATCAATATTCATTCTGTAGTCTTTGAATAAAATACCTGTGACAAACAGATGGACAGACGGACATGACGAAACTGTAAAGGTTTTTGTTATTTTGGCTACTGAGCCCTCAAAAGAGAGAGATTTACTATTTGTACTTTTCAGCCATTATGAGGTTGAATGGAATTTTGTGTTCATTCTTCATTGAAATTTATTTTGATTACTTATTTTCATATCAAATTACCTCTAAAATTAAGTAGTAAAAAAGTAATAAACAGACAAACAGTGGGACTCTTTGTCTGTTTATTACTTTTTTTCAAATATTAATATGGATAAGGGTCAACATTTCTAAGTGTATTAGGAAAATGCAAATGTCTGAATGTCACATAAATAAATCGTGACTAGTCGAGTCATATATTTACTTGTAAGTAAATGTATAAGTAGACGTGTGAACTGACAATATAGTTCAAAAGGATAACTTTAAAATCTGCCGCATGGGAGTTAGTAGCTAAAAGAAGTTGTTAGGTTGTAACTGCACGAAAGGTACATATTTTTCTACTTTAGTGTGAAATTATAATAAATGAAAAAAATACAACTGCTTAAAATTATATAGCCTGTCACATTCTACCTTCCTTTTGGCGCTGAAGGGTAAAAATAATAGTGTTATTTGATTGTACACTCAAGCAGATATTTTTGTTTGTTTTTAAGAAGTCAACCCCCACCTTGAGAAATAATGCCTGTGCACGTGGCGAGTTCATCCAAACTAGGAACAACCATTTATGGATAACACGAATCCACAATATACAGCAGTTGTATGCACAACCACTGCGTCACTGAGACTGACAATATATTAAATAGATTCATAATACGCCTTGCAACCTTGGGTCTTTAAGAGATTACCCACCCTCTAACAAATTTCCACTCGCGCATAATTATCACACCCATAAAACCCACGAAATACTCTATCTTTATAATGTCAGAATATATAAAACGTGTAGGTTACTATTCAAATTAAAATTATGTAAGCCAAACAAAGAACAACAAAACTATTTCAGCACATTTTAACGCGATTTAATAATTCAACGTGAAAAGGTCATGTTATTCTTTCAGTAACCTTCACAATTTCTTCAACTCAAAACCAGATGTTCTACTGTAAAACTCTAACATCTGATGCAAAACAACTCAAGAATAACAAACAAATATCGCAACAAGTCTTTAATTCACTATTTTATGAAATTTTATTTTTGGTTGAGTATTTTCTGATGAAAAGTTTGTTTCAATTATTGGAATGTAGTGATGAATTGCTTTGATATAAACGCTTTTGGGATTTTATTTTACTGTCTATTTTCATTTATCGTTTATTATCGTACCTCACGCTGTCCGCAATATTTAACTTTTATCCAGAATACATTGTATTTAATTCACTGCATTCGGGATGTATCAGTAACAAATATTCAAATATATAATATTTAGATAAGAAGGCTGTGAGGCTTAACTTCATAAAACATTTTTCTAATTTCCTCATTTCACTGCGATTCTTAACTTTTTCGAATGTTATCTATATGCAAATATATGCGACCTAAAGTTAGGAGGTATCTAATCCTAGTTTCCAAGTATCATATAGTAGTATATAGTATCTTTAAAAAATATATTTTTGGAAAATATAATTATGTTTTTTAAAGATAAAAGATAACTAGCATATGTGGGATTGAGTCCCACATTACTAGCAAACTTGTTTACCCCTCCAGCTAAGCTAGAAGACTTGTGTTAGGAGTGGGTTCACTTCGGTAGAATAATGGGTAGGATTCGAAACCGCGCCCTTACGATTGCGAGACCGATGCCTTAGCCATTAGGCTACCGCCATTCTTATCTGTAAACAAAACGTTATTATATCTACAGGTTTTTGTGCCTATATATTAGAGATTAAATAAATATATGGAATAACAGATTAATATGACGTACGTACAAGTGAGGGTTACAAAAGTGTAGATATAAAAGCGACTCAACGAGATGTCAATCAAAATGAGCACAAAACATATCTTCACCACTTCCAATATTACTTACCGTCTCAAAACTGAATGCTAGTATTATGTTACGAGGTTATGAAAGTATTTTCCTTTGAGTAAATATCCTATGTTATTGCCCAAAAGACTCCTGGATGGGGAGGTCGTTGAACTCTCATATAATGCTCGATTTCGGTTATAACCCTGAAATTAATCCATTCGTCTCTTTTCAAAAAATCTGTCTCAGTAATTGTAAAATACCGTCTGAATATGTAAATACTCCACATGCTCTCTGAGGTTGAGACAGTGAACTTTTTTGTGGTAGACATGCTTTAATATTACACAGTGTAATTTAGATGAAAACTAATCTTAAGCTATTCAAATTTGCTTCAAATACGTCCGGTTACAAAGTATTTACTATAAGGCAAATTATTCATAATAATAATAACACTCATCCCGTTGTAGAGGCTTTTAGGAATATTAAATTATTTACATACAATAATAGGCCAAGCAAGTTTGGGTCAAAAGACTGGGTAATAATAATAATGGCTGTGTAATCACATACAACAATTTTGGGTATAGAGTTCAAGTCCAAAGTCCCCAGTAAAAGAAAATTTAAGTCTTTGTGACTATAATAATCATCAATAAGACCTACATCAAAGCGTAATTTCTTAGAATTTCTAAGACTCTACCAATTTTACATAAGAAAACCATAGCAATCATAAAAAAGTAATAGAATAACGCAAAAGGTGTTCATTTTTTATTTATTTCAATAGAAAATACAATAATAGCTTTTATTTTAAGCGGCTTTGATGTAAGAACAACATACTTTGATTTATTTTCATTCATTTTTAATGAAATTATTTCGTCCTCTTTGATATTGTAAACAAAACTAAGCGAGATTTTGGAGTTAATTTGATCGTGGTGACGTTTCAACAAGCTTGAACCAACTGCTACTAAGGTAGGTAATTGTAATCAAACTGTCAAACTGCTCTAAGCTCTGAGGCTGAGAACTATAGAGCATGCATAAGGTTAGCTCATGCTTTAAAAGTGAAACTTCATTTCTTAAAAACCTAATTATATCATTTGATTACTTCATAAGCAGTACCTGGTTGACCGATCTTCGCTCGGTATTTTTTTTTTATAAATCGTGTGAATAATACTAATCGAATCGGATGTCTTCTCCTTTCGGGACCACCTTTCATTGCCTGAAAACACGGATAAAACGACGTTTTCTAAAAATAACCTGCATACAAAGACATGATTTAAGATGATAGGTATTATTACCTATCATCTTAAATCATGCTAAACATGAGCTAAGAATATAGATCTAACAGGTAAATACCCAAATCGCGGGTAACTTTTTTAATGGTACTTTTATCGTTAAAACATTTTATTTTTGATCTTTGAATAAAGTAAAACAACCTAAATTATCTTTATATGCTGCTAACAGTCTAGATGACTATCTAATAAAATCAGAGACTTTTTAAAAAATGTTGAAACGATACATTCTGTACAAATTTGTATGGAATGTTCAATAATGACGTCGTACTATTGAAAGCTGCAAATCGTATTTATCTTTTTTTGTATTTTTATTTATCACAAACTTTTGATTTTTTTGAGGTTAATAATAGTACGTGTAACAAAGTTGATTCTGATACGAATTATTTTTTAATACGTTCATATTAGCTTCACTTGTTGATTAGGCCTTAACGGACTTAAAATATACTGAGACTGTAAGCTAAAATATTGTATCTTTCGGTTTATACATCAACGAAAGAAGCGTCCGCGGTTAAACCGTGCCATGAATTGTGAGATGCGCGGGCGCCGCCAGCTGGTGCTAGCTCAAATTCAAATGATTTATTAAACACACAAAATAACACAAATACAAACAATAATACAACTACACTACAAAGTAGCTGATTTGAAAGTTTACTTTTCACACTTAAAAGTCAACAAGAAGCGCTCCACACTTATTAAATTAGCTACCTATTAAGTACAAGTTATTTTATTATTAAATTATTTTAATAATGTTAATTAAAATCATCTACGAACATTTTATTAAGAGTGATTAATTAATTAAAATGTAATTATTATGTTATTATTATTTCCCAGCTTTTAGATACTCTATCCGCGCCACAGAGGTATGGCGGCCTCTGTGGCGCGGTGGGAGTGTGTCTGACTGTTACGCAAGAGGTCGTGGGTTCGATTCCCACACGGGACACCACTTTGTGTGATCCACATACTGTTGTTTCGAGTCTGGGTGTACTTTGTGTCCGTGAATGTTTGTAAAGTCCCCCGCGACACAGGGCTTGTACCCTCATGCGGGAGTCGTCTTTAAAAAAAAAAAAAAAAAACTACCACGCGAGTGGAGCCTCGAGCGAGAGTATTTAATAAAAAAAAAACCTACTCTAATATATCAAAATCTGACTTTGCTATTCTCAAATTACACTGTGGTCTCTATATACACAGATTAAATTACAATCAGTTACCAGAGTTTCTTTATAATTTCATAGAAAATAAACAATGTATTCGACATACTGCCATAAAATTATTTTACCCAGGTTTCGGGTATTTACTGGAGTATTTACCCTATGTGTACCAATATGGGTATTTACTCGACGGGTATTACCCGTTGCCCATCTATAGCTAAGACCACCAATGTTTTAATCCGGGAAGTACAGTTTTTAAGAAGGCCCCTATTCCTCTTGGGTTACAATTACTCTCATATACATGACCAAAATAAATAATTTTGTTATCCACACATGATCTAGTACTTACGCCTTTAAAATCTAAGATGCCTTACTTAAGATTAACCCCTACACTCCCTGAGCTTTGTTCACTTGCATCTCTGAACAATTTATCAAGCTTTCTACAGTATTCACTTGAACTTTATCATGATAATCCGAGCAATTGTCCCGTAACCAAATCGTAAGAGCACGCCTGAAAGCCTTTCTAGCGAAGCGTTAATAGCAACAATGAAAAGATCATTGTTATTAAAGAATTTGAGCGAAAGAAATGAAATAATAATGGACAGAGACTTTACAAATTTGAATTTGGAATAAATAATTTAAAAAATATCAAACCCTAAAACTCTTTGATGCTAACAATTCCTAGCGAATGGTACTTCCGTCATTATCTCTTTAGATATACGACAACGTGTTACTAATTAAAACCTCTTCTTTGAACCAAACCGTCGACAAAATTTATAACAAACTGTTAGAAAACTTTGAATAAAGGTTTGGGATCAATTTCAATAGGTTATTGTGGGAAATTTTCAAGAGACCTTTTAATAAAATGGGCAACTGCGCATCACGAGCAGTAGAAAGTTTAAATTGTTTTCTTTGCTGTGAGCTTAGTTATTGTGAACCATTTAGAGAAAATTATTAAAATGCTGTTTATCAACGAATAAACCATTTTTATAATTTTGAATCCCTTTCTGCTATTATAAATATTTGTGATGTAAACTGATTGTGACGTACTACACTCAAATTTCAAGAAGCCAAGTGGAAAATATGCGTTTGAAAATTACTGCCGAAATTAAACAAACACCTTGTAAGAAATATTAACTCGGTACTTGACTGCCTCTGTGACGCTGTAGGAGTGTATCCGACTGCTACGCAAGTGGTTGTGGGTTCGATCCCCACCCAGGATAAAACTTTGTATGATGAGCACGTTGGTTTATTCTGTGTCTGGGTGTTATTTGTCTATAATATGTATGTATTTAGAAATACATGTATGTTTATCGATTGTCTGGTTTCCATTGTACAAGCTCTGCTTAGTTTGGGATCAGATAGCTTTGTGTGAGTTGTCCCAATATATTATTATTATGATTACATTATTATTACTTATCTACACAAAACAATAAGAAAAGTCCCTGCTTTAGGTGTGTCTTGAAAACATATCTCTAAAAATAGGTTCATATTTAAGTAGAGCGTTTATGACAATATTGGCTTAAACCTATGTAAGAACGCAGTTACAATCTAATATTTACTATCCCTAACTACGTAGCAAGTAACCTAGCTACGTAGGTAGTAAGTACAGATTAGACAGGCTCGTCACACTTAATATCAAACACCACTTGTAGTTCGATATCATATCTACCTTTCACCGTTCTCAAAACGCCATTGGAGTTCTCACATATTATGAGTGAATTGTTAAAAACTTTAGGCACACAACGCATTATACAATATTTTATGGGTTTTAAAACTTTCGTGGACAGAACGTGATTTTACGTCATTATTTGAGATTTTGGAGCAGAACGTACGTAACGTAATCACGTTCAAAAACAGAATATTATTTACGGCAGAATGGTGAATTTAACGGTGAAGTTCGTTTCAATGTACTTTGTGTCACAACGTATCGAACACTCTAAACCTTACTGTCACGTATACTAACTTTTTTACCATTTTAAAAATTAGTTCAAGTATTAGTGACAAAACGTATGTAGTGATAAAACCTTTACGTCGTATTGTATTATATTTATCTAATATCATTCAACAGAACGAATCGATACGTCAAATCTTTTTGTATGGAAATTTATTGTCTTTACTGTCCGCGAACGTGTTAATCAGGTAAATATTAACTCTTTTTATTCCCAACGTTTTGACCATATTCCAAAAGTCGTAGACTCGGGGGGGCCTGACCTTCATTTAACTTAAAAATATTTGCTTGTGTCTCCCTGACAAAAAAACCCTCGTTTGTTTTTATAAATAATACTATATTTATTTAAATGTCAGTTACTTTCAGTCTCATCTTATAGTTTAAGTTATTTTTTGTTTGGTCTACTTTGCATAAAGATTTGCGTCGCGCTTTGAAAAATCGACGTGACATCGAAATATCATCATTCAATCCTATCTTTTCAAAACAAACTATTGAACTTTGTCTCTTATAAAACTCTTCCAATAATACTTCCCATTGATTGATTGTCCTTATTGTTTCTACTTGATCAACTTCACAAATTCGTAAAACAATATTCCGCAGTTCATCGAACCCAACAATTTGTCTATGGCTATTGGAGAATTTGTTTCATTGAAGAAAGGCTAAGTTACCAACTTAAGGAAATACATAGTTCGTTGGCACTCAATGGCAAACAAAATTTACGCTTGAGAGGTTAAAATATTAGAGTTTTAGGAGTTTTTCAACTTAAAAAATAATAATAAAGTCCCTGAGTCGTTTGAAGAAAAGCAAGTTTAAAATAATTCGAAACTTGCAATTGACAGTCACAATTGATTAATCTCAAGACCAAACGTGGCTCGGGGCAAAAAAATCTGGCTCTAAGGCTCTTTAGTTACACTGTTAACTTCTGTTGTCACTTTTTTTTAATTAAAAATAAATTTATACTAATTAATATGATGCTGTTTGATTTTCAGAGCCTAACCACTAGATCACCTTTGATTTTGATTTTAAATTATATTTACAAAACTTGAAGTCTCGAAAATGCCTTACATTACTTGTTGTAACAAGATAACTAACAATCTCGTGGGTGGACCCGTCAACAAAGACATTATTCCTAAAAAGAAGTTTGTTTATATAAACAAAATTTACATAACTGCGTAGTTCATATTGTCACAGACTGGAATTTCTTTAACAATATGTACTACGCTGTTTCGTATACTTTCATTTCCTTTCATACGTAAAACCTACGCCACAATAACACGTTTTCTTAATATTTTTATACATTTTTCCTCAAATTTTCCCCACTACAAGGTTAGGAGTCTTTTCATCTTTCCCAATATTATTTTGTAGACTGCCAATGTCCGCGATTACTTCCGAATTCAATAAAATTAATGTTGTTTGAGCTGTTAGATTTGGGATATGTTTAGATTTCCAAACCTCAAAAGGGAAAAGGCTTTAACATTTTTGCTTCCTAGACCGCTTGTCTGTTTATTAATCAAGGGCCTTTTTCCTAGGAATGCGTCAAGTTTAAAATAACATCAATATTTTCATTGCCTTTTGAGTTGTACAAAACCCAAGCTTATAAGTCAACGCAAATACCCGCCGGTACTCACATAAATAATACAAGATCCGTTCAAATCTTGAATTTTGCTTGTTAAGTTCTCGTAACTACCAGCTATATCTATAAGATACCAATTCCCAACGTTAATAGTAAGGCCTCAGAAAGCCAGGCACGATCACCTCGCCTGGTCGGAGGATCCTCCCGTGTCTTGTTGGAGGGACGTAACATCTTGTCCCACACAAAAACCTTCACTTAATATGCCGCTGTTACTAATGATTACTACGCAGGTAGCAATTGTTGCAGGTTTGATTCTCACAAGAGTTAAATATTTGTGTGATCCTGAATGCGTAATCCTAAGTCAGCCTGTACGTTGTGTTTACATTGTTCCTGATACCGAAAATTTGTCACCGTCGAGTAATGCGTCATCTACCATAAGATGATGTTGTGTGAAGAATTCAGCACCGTCTCTTTCGCTCCTCATAGCCAGCTACCTTTTATTTCTGACCCTATCTTCTTCCAACACGCCTAATATCTATCCTGCAACATTTTTATTCTAACCCATATCACTCCGTAAACTAGTTTAATTGTCATCCTTCAGATAACCTATAGAGTAACCTAAAAAGGGCTCGTTGATCTAATAAGACATATATCTCCTACCTTTATTACGAGATACATTAACCGTTTACAGCCCGTTATAGGCCGAAATTACCTATGACGTAAGTACGGCTGATCTAGAATAACCTAAAAGTTATACGGTTTTTTCAAGGGCGTAGCTACCGGCATATCAGCCGTATGAAATGATACGGGGCCCCCAGACTACAGGGACCCTGAACATGTGTTAGCAATTGCACAGTGGCACCCACTAAAAAGTCAATTGCAAATTTGTGCAGGCGGTTCACAAAACTCACAAACTAAAATTTTGATTCAGGGCCCCTCTAAGGCAAGCTACGCCCCTGCACTTTTCGCTGGTTAATGTTTCATAAAGACGATCAAGTGATAAATGGATAACACGTATTTCGTTTGTCAAACCTAGAATTGCCGCAGAAATGGATTTTATGGGTGATGTGGCCATATGATATAATTATTTCACTAGGTTAGATGACAACAAGGAGATTGACAGTTTTTGTTTATTTTTATTACTCTTGAAGAAGTTTTAATTTGTAGGAGAAATTTCGATTGGCAATTATGTATTAGTAGCCGCAACTGCTTTACAATAATAATAATTATATAAAAACTATGTTGGCCACTGTCGGTCATCTGATCCCAATCTAAACAGAACCTACTATGGCAACTAGACAATTGAAAAACATACTTATTTAATTCTAAATATATACATGTTATAGACTACACCCAGACACAGAAGAAACAATCGGGCTCATCACACAAAGATTTATCCTGTGGAATCGAACTCACCACCTCTGGCTTTGAAGCCCCTAGATCACTAGCCACTAGACCAACAGGCCAGTCATAGTTTACTTAGGTCTTTTTCCACTTTATTTCACATCATATCCATCAAAAAATCGTCGTGAGAAAACCGTCTAGTGTCTTTAAACTAAAAATGGAAGACATTTATGTACATGTCTACCAACCCGAACTGTGACTATGACGTAGTCGATTACGGCCCGTATCCTCTTTCAGAGTGTCGTTTCTGTACTGGGAATCTTATGTATCAATGAATTACTCGATTTTAATGAATTGAGTTCACAAATGGTCTGAAGCAAAAGCAATTTTTTTGCTTTGTAATGATTGTTTATTAAAATAAAACAAAAAGCAAGTTATAAAAAAGAAATTTTGAGTACAATAAACAAGATGTAGTACGACTAAGCTATTTCTTGTCTAAATTGACAAAGAATGGTTGTCTTGGCAATAAAACGCAGCCTCCGACATGATCTATTGGTATGCAAAGTAAATTCTGACGCCATGTACTAACTGCGAAGAAAGTCCTTTCATTCGTTCTTTTAATAAATCGAAGACAAATCGAAGTTCACATTTAGGAGAATTTAAAAAAAATCCTAGAAAAATGAAACTCAAGTCTAAATTTGATTATATTTTACAATATAATCCAAAAGCTGTAGACTGCAAAGTTTGGAAGTACGTGGGTGAAACTTACCCAACAGTGTCTTTTAAATTTGAGCAGAAAAGAATAGGATCAAAAATTAATCTTTTATATTTTTTGCCTCCAGTACTGAAACGTGACTATATTCATAAACTGCTATGTTATTTAATATTTGAATGAAGCTGCACGCATTTCATAGTCACACGCATTTAGTGTACATACGCACGCGTTCATTGGTCCAGTGCACGCGTTTGCACGCATTCATTGAAAAGCGCCACTTGCATTCCAAATTCGTAGCGATTTTATTAAATGGTATTTCTTTGCAAAACTATTTGTGTTCCGCTCTTTATTATTTTTTATGTGCATAGGACTTCGTGTAATGTAGGTATGTGTTATGCGAGAATGCGAGATTACACTATCGATGTTAGCTCTATGAACGGAGAACAATAATGCTAAGTTACGAAAGCTGATGACATACACTGACTTAGATGACAACACCTAAAACGCAAAATTTGACACCCATTAAGTACTGTAACATTGTAATGGTACCCACTAAAATTTTAGTACCATTATTTCTCTACATTTATTAAGTAGGTATTACAACATACCTACTTTACACACCACGATCACACAAATTGAGGTCTAGTGGTTTCCATTGACACAAAGTACTTCATAACTACGCCGTAAATAACAAATTGTTTACTCATGTTAAGTAAGCATAGTTGTCCTTTCTTAAAAGCAGTAACCATTTATTAACGCTTCCACACACTTATTCATTAAAATTATACAATTTTTGCTGACTGTTACCATTTTAATTTTAGCTTTGTGAGCTTAATTACAGAGTCTACATTTATTACAAAAACTAACACATTTAGTAGGTATGAGACTTCAGTCTACTTCTTACCTTCTTACCATGAACTAAGTAAATGTTTTCATATTTATCGTAATTATATTTTGCTGATGAGACAACGAGCTTATAATAATATTTTTTTCATAAATATTTTATGCGACGAAAGGATTTCTATTCATACGAATTAGTAAACAACTGCAAATTACATGTCATGTTCAAATTACTGAAATAATTGGTCCGTATTTTGCTAACGCGCAGTTACAACTTGTTCTGTACTGTTCTTGTGCGTTAACGCGAGTTAAGTGCTTGTCATCTGAACGTAGGCTTAATGTAGAGCAAATTTTCAAAGAGAATAGCAATTAACAGATTTTTTAAAGATAAAATATATTTGATATTTGAAAATCGAAGCAGTTTAAGGCTTAATGAGAAAGTATAAGTTCACATTTTAAAATACCTCAGAGCATCAACTTGATACTACGTTTCTAGACCCCAGGCCTCATCGCTCTGTTACTGTAGAAATCTAATATAATAACAGCGAGGAAAAGTGAGATTGGCGAATGGCGAATTGTCAGTCGAACGTCCAACTACCTTTAAATATAGCCTGTATCTGGCAAGTAGAAAATCGGTCATTGTTTCTACAATTAGGCGAGCCCTAAATCCCGACAAGGTGATTGATTGATAGATAGAAAGAGGAAACTGTGTCACCCTACTGCCGGCGTTCAAAGGGCAAGTACAACCTGGCTATCTTACTTTCATGAGTTTGGATTTGGAAGATTTTTGCTGCTGATTGTGTAAAATGCTCATGCTGCAATCTACTTTTAAATGAATGAAGATTATAAAGAAAATAGGTCACAAGTAGTAATTTAAATTAATTTATTCAAGTTGAAATCATGGGAAAGAGAGTCACTTGACATAATCACTAATCAAGGTTAGTTATTATTTATGAAGCGTAAATTTGATTTATCTAAAATCTATACATTCGTCATTCGTAAATCATCATTTACTACCTGGACGCATTTTTATAGGAAAGTTAAAATTAAAATTTAATTTATACTGGATGAGTTTATAGGGCGCCATTTACATTTGTCTTCCAAAGCAATCCTTAAACTTCTTACCTAAATAGTTTACTAACATTATTCGAGATTTTCAATATTAAAATGTACTGTCTTTTTCACGCAGCTCTGCCGGCGTGGATGTCGGTTATTGCAATAAATATCAATAGACAATAATTTTCAACTTGACACCCTTACCGTCACTGCTTATTTCGGATTTAACATAATATAACAAAATATCAGATCAAATACTACTAGATATGTACCTAGCGTGCCCACCTATGTTTTTCTTGCTTCCACATTTTGGTGTTGCTAGAAAAAAGTCATTACCTGTTATTTAGGGTAATTTTGTTATTATGATCAATTGGGTCAAATATGAGACGTCAATGATTTCAGCGTGCCAAAGGCAGCCCGGTGGAGCGATGAATATACTTATTACTTGTGTATCTAACCAATATGAATTAATTGCATAACTGTTATTAACTACGATTTTATTTTTCCAACTTAAGTGTAAAATGCCCAGCTAAGTTTTCAGAAATATCATAAAAGGACTACGTTATTGTAATATAGTACTTATAGTGGACAGTGGTTTACAATGCTTCGACTACCAACCAGAACCAGTTCTTACTTACGGCTGGCAGCCAAAGTCATTCTGTGGGCTTTCGCAAAGTATCTCTTCGTTTTGTATCTTAGAATAAAATACAACACTTTTATAAAAATCATTATTTTTTTCAAAATCACGTTATTTTCCAGGTTTGTTTGTTTTATAAATTTCATATTTAATAATAACACTAATTTTTCTTTCTGAATTAAAAGGGAACCTAATAGGAAAAACAGGTTTAATAACATTGATTGCCAAATATTTTAAAGTTCCCGTGATCGATTCATTCATGTATAAGCTCAAGAAATTCCAGTGAGTGAGACCTCTTAATTTCCCATTACAGGTACAAGAACAAAGAAAAAAAATTGTCAATTATCTAACTACACAATGTAATCCTCAATATTATGTAGGTATAGTTTTCAGTAAAAAATCTTAGTAGGTAAGTCTTAAGCTCAACTAAACCTTTTTAAATCATAATATATCCTTCTTAAATGAAATCAATTATAAAGATATTTAATCAAATCGAAATTCATGCTGACGCTCATTATAGACTAGGATTTAGAATTAAAACATTAGAGACTAGGATTGGGGAAAATTAAACCCGAAAAGTAGGCATCACTACAATGTTTTACTTTGAGGTCATAACTGCAATATTATCACATGAATTTAATCAGGGTCCTTATTCACTTTTTTTTCGGTTTCGCGTTAAGCCCGCGCTTGTAACTGTCAAACTCTTGATATAATGGTTTATAGAGAGCTGCGCTTAGAAATCCATCGTGCATGCCCACGGACATCTTTGAGCGCACCACGCATGCGCCAATTCGCATGGGCTTGCCGCGAAAACATAGTGAATAGGGACCCAGAGGACCACTTCAAAGCATAATACTCAAAGTATTATGTTGCAATATAACATTTTTAACTCATCGCAATGTGAAATTAGCACTAGACTGCAATACTTACAAATGAAATGTAATTCCTCATTAGTGATATATCAGTGATTCGCTTTCTTTTGCTTAGGTTTAGTAGTAGGTTACAATTAGGATAAGGTACGATGGAGTTGACTTGCCATGTGGACAAAAACTCCTTAACAAATAAAGAATTAAAAAAAAAAAAAAAATGTAATTCCTATGGTTTTCCTTTCACTGCGGCTCTTACAGCCTAAGATGCTGCAGCCACTCATATTCTTCACACTTAAATACACTATTTTTAACGAGTCCTTTACCTCAGTACACAAACAATTAGTGAAATATACAAATATTCGAATAAACATAACTCACGTTAACTTGTTTGGGCCAAACAGATAAAACGGGTACGATGATAAGGACAGAAAAAAGTTTTCAACCTTTTCTTTTTCATTGGAAACGTAATTAACTATCCTTGTCTATCTTCTTGATGACGTCACATCGTTCATATCTAGTAGTTTTGAATGTGAGAACAAAATTGATCAAACTTGTACTATGTTAGAGAAATAAATATTATTATTATTATTATTATATTCTACAATCTGACAGGATAACATAGCTATGAATTAAAAAAAAACATTGTAGTGGCTTCTGCGTAAAAAGAACATTAAAAGGCAGCATGGCCTTGACATTTTCAGTCATATTGTACATTTTTTGAGACGTGCTTCTAACACAGACGTTCGGCTTACACACTATTTATCTTGATAATGCTATTTTTAGAAAAAAAAAACAAACATACGTCATTGATAAAATACTTAAGTGCAAAAAAAGTTACGTTAGTTACTTACGGCGTCTTAGCTCATTGAGTGTGGCAGTTTTTAGCTTCAGAGAATAAATTAATAGTGATTTAAGAACTATTGCCTTCTGTATATCGGTAATTGGATAATATTGAGTAGGTCACATTACGTAGGTAGTACATATTTGTGGCACAAAGCATTTTTACGGTACATTAATTCTATATGGTTAATATATCAAACTTAATAGAAAGAGTACGTGCCGTTAACCAACAAGCGGATTCAGTTTGTTTGGTGTACGCATATCGTACGTCTTAGATTTTTACGTTCTAGGAAGCGCCGGTGATTGATGAAAGTTTTCTAGAATATGTGACACTTATACGTACAATATAACATTTTCTGCGTAGTCGATTAGTCTCTGTTGACATTGGCCGTCTTATCGAAATATTTACGACAACATTATAATTAGGTAGTTATTAAGTATAAGTAGTAGTACGAGAGTCAGTCGAGAGTATTCCTTTCTAATACCAAAAACAAATATCATTGGCTTACCATTGGTTTTTGGTATTAGAAAGGAATAGGTCACTAATTGTAATGCATACTACTTTAACTCCACTGAACTATACTACTGCTATTATAAACTGTAATACTGTGTCCTTAATCACGTTCTTTTCTCCGTTTTCAAAACCGTTCCATTTTAAAATTGTCTCTCGCGCATGCGTTTTGAGGCATTTCTAAGCGCTGCTCTCTATTTGCCATTATGATGACAAGATTTTGACAATTCGCACGGGTATGCCGCAAAAACAGAAAAAATAACTTGATTAAGGACCCTGGGTACAAAACTTTAAACCTCTGTCCATTAAACAAATAGACATTAAATCAATTGGTCCCTCGCCACGTCGAAGTAGAAGAAACCTACGAAATATTTTCGCTTTTATAAATAATGAAACAAAACTTTAAAACTTTTTTTGTAAATTTTCCTACCGATGATCTAGGTACCTGGCAAAAGTCAGCGGCTTAGATTAATTAGTTTTTGAGTCAACGAGCTCGTGACCTTTAGCTTAAAAATTAAGATATTAGTAATTAAGGAATCTATTAGTTATTTAATACATCAAATGTCACATCCCTAGATAATTACCTATATATTACCTATATATATTAGATAAGAACCAAAAAATAACCGTAATATTTTTTAGATTAAAAACAAATTCCCTTGAAAGGTTTGGTATTTTCTTTATTTTAAAGTAAAGGGTCTCAGTAGATCAAAATGTCAAGGTCAAATGATAACCTTCAATTTGGAAAGTTTTCACGAAATTCGACCCAACGTTATCACTTGTAGTCTGATTTACTTGGGTTCAGTCTATTTATGTTTAGTTTAGTTAAGTATGAATACACAAATACACAGACTCGTGAAATGTTAATGAGATAATTTTTACTTGCATAATTATCTCATTAACATTTTTCATCTCGAAAGTAAGGAAGAGTTTTCTTTATTTCATTCACTCTTGACGTGGTTTATGTCTGTACACCTGGTTTGCTGCTTGTGACAATTTGTTGTGGTCTTCAACCGTAAGGGAACATTAAACTGATGAGCTTTCCTTTAAATGGAAATAAAAATCCGCCATGTGGGTTTATCACATTGCATAAAAACTATGCCTATGTATGCCTAAACTCGGCAATGAACTGAGCTGCCTCTGTGGCGCGGTGGGAGTGTATCCGACTGCTACGCAAGAGGTCGTGGGTTCGATCCCCACCCAGAATAAAACTTTGTGTGATGAGCATGATGGTTTATTCTGTGTCTGGGTGTTATTTATGTATAATATTATGTATGTATTTAGAAATATTTATGTCTGTTTATCAGTTGTCTGGTTTCCATAGTACAAGCTCTGCTTAGTTTGGGATCAGATAGCGTTGTGTGAGTTGTCCCAAGATATTATTATTATTATTATTAATGAAACGTACAAATCTATTCCATGTTGTATCTCTAGCAGGTTTTCATAGCGGGTATGTTGGGTAGTGTAAACGGATAAGAAAGATTTAGGAACCTTGTTCGCGTTGAAGCATTAGGTAAAGGGATTTATATCGAATCAATCAATATATATCCTCCTCATCCAATCTAGGACAAATTGCTTTCGTGTATTGTTTCTTAGCATTTGAAGATATCGAAGGGAAGGACTTTATAAGTTAAATTATTACAATTTATAGATTGAGAGTCTAAAACCCAGTTTCTGGAAGCTCGATTTAAATAAAAAAATACTTTAAGTTATTATAAGATACTTTAAGTTACTACTTAAGAACCCAAAAATCATGCTATAAAATGAGTGTACCTAAGTAAATTGTATATTTTTTTTATTACAAGCACATAGACCTAGTTTAATTAAATGTAACAATACAATCAAACCCAGCCATTTTACGCTATGTGCAAATAGGAACGACAAAAACGGTAAATAAATAAACGAATATTAGTTTTAAAAAGTAACTCTCGCTCGGAGCATGATCCAGTACATATCACTCGGAATAAACATTTTAGTAAATACAGCAAAAACTTCAATATATTTTGCTGATTGCCAGTAAAACAATCTAGCAAAAAGAAAAAATAAAATCGGTTCTAACATGATTCTGTACCTTCTGATTCACCTGTCGCTACTTGTAAAGGTTTGCACTTTAGACAAGTATAGAAGTGTTAAATATTTATAAGCTAGCTGTTACGGTAATAGCGTCTAGACACGTCGGAATGCTTAAGAGCTGGCGTACACGGAGCTACTAGTGACTGTAATCGGTGACTAAGATGAGACACTAAACGCAGCCGCCGGAAAATGTAGAATGACTGCCTCGCTGATGCGTTGAGAGTGAGTACAGCTGCTTTACAAAAGATTATGAGTTCGATTTATAAACGTACTAATTCCAGATTAATATATGTGTATATTATATTGGTTGCAATTCATTGTAATCAAATTGGCAATTTTAAAGGAACCCAGCCCCTAATTTTTGATGGGTTGTTCTTTCCTCTGTACTGCAATTGCATAATGAAGTTTTTTTTTTATATAAGAAGAAATTTATCCACTAATGTCTTGCATAGTGGTGAGAATCAATAGCTTAGTGTACGCCAGCACTAACACATACCGTTTCTTTAATAAAATCTAACAGTGAACAGATTTTAAGACTTATAATGTGTTAGTAGAAGGGTTAACTTTTAGAGTTGGCTATCGGTTTGAATAGCAGTTTTTATTTACGTTACGGCTGTAGCAGTTAGTGTGGCTAACGCTCACATTCCAATTTAACGAACTTTTCATACATAAAATTGGTGGATAATTTTCTTTGTGCATTTATTCCTTTATTCGATTGGTGGGTTTATTTCGTTCCAATATTAAATGTATATGAACCGTTTCGATAGAGGGTCCCAATCGCGTTACTGTAAAGCGCGTGTAGCATCTAGTCCATAATATCTACGTTCGATGTAGTTTGACTGAATACTAAAGGTATCTTATATACCTACGAACATAGTACATAAATCAGTATCATTTGTCTTCCAAAGTTGTATACAGGCGCTACAACTCGTGAAGTTGGACGGATAGATATTGTGTAGAACTGTTGATAACCAACCGTCTGGAAACGCTGAGATAGGCTTTTATTGTTTCTTGAGGTACGTCACCAGATATTAATTACTTATTGTTGTTATTACGTAGGTACTACAGGCTATTGTATGGCACGTGACAAATGTGCCGTCGACCTAGACAATATTTTGCATAAGCTTGTTTACTGGGACTATTTCCATTTTCATATGGTCGCTTCAATATTGGATTAATTCGGGCAAATATAAAAAAAAATTGAAAAGTTTTTGATTAAGCTAACCTTTTTTTCTTACATCGATGTTTAATTACATGATAAGTAACATGGCAATGAATAAAAACTCGGTCTTTTTCGTCTACCTATTTGTTCCGGGTAATCTCCACATACTGATTGACGGGTGACAGGACTTTAAAGGACGATTTATTTAGATTCGCAATCGAAAACGGATTATGTTCGCTATTGATTTCGAATCGAAATTAAAAAACTATATCTAATAATATCTTTTTACGGAATTTAAATATTATAATATTTTTATTGTTATTTAAACAATAAAATAAATATTCAGCGTTAGTAATCAGATAACACCGAATGAATTGAATTGAATAAACGTTATGAAAGTTACCAATCTTATCCAATGTAAATTACATTACATATTTTGGCATCATATTAATAGTTGTATTGAGACAATGAGTGACCTTATAAATAGGTTTGATCAACTGACCTTTAACCTTGTCACACCGATTTAAGGTCACGATTACAACTCTTGTGAGAAAATATGATGCCTTTACGAATGCAGTCATCTTGTTTACTCTTGTTCAGTTCATCTTGAGCTATGGCATCATAACGTGGGGGGGAGCGTGCAAGTCGACAATGATAATCCTTGAAAGAGCTCAGAGGATGGTTTTAAAAGTAAGTTTTTCAAAACCACGATTGTTTCCCACTGCTAAACTCTACGAGGAAACTCAAGCTTTATCAGTACGTCAACTGTATATAATGTCAACTGTTCTTCTTAGGCACTCTAACTTACCGGAAGAGAGGAGACAACGCATAGCACTATCCAGGAGAAATTATGCAATCTGTGAGCCAACCGCGGTGAACACATCTTTTGCGCAAAGGTTTTATTCGTTCCGTGGAGGTCGATTTTTTAATAATTTAAACAGAGTCCAATCCATAGCAAACTGCAGTAAAAGAGATTGCAAAAATATTCTAAAAAAGTTACTAACTAATCTAAATTATATAGAAACTGAAGAAGTTCTAGAGATAGTTGTATAAAAGTAATAATTTATGTATTATTTCAATAATAAATATAAAACACACATTCACATAAATTGTAATAAATATATTTATATATCCTTATACGTTATTGATACACACACACACACACACACACACACACACACACCTATGTGCCCCTGTCCTATTGCCTATCTATTTATAGTTAAGTATCTTCACGCTTTTATTACTCACCATGCTGACAATGTCAAAAATAAATTGAAGTAATGGCCGGGGGGCCTGGAGTTCTAAAATACAGGCTTAGGCTTAGTTTAGACCCCAGATCTCCCACAAATTGCAAAATTATGTATGTTCATTATGTCAACTGTGTATCTATTGAGAACTATGTAATTTGTGGAGATGAAATAAAAACTTATAAACTTGTTAATCATAATTATACCTTACGAATGATTCAGTGAACATTTTATACTTTAGCTCTAATTTAAGCTTGTTTCAAATATTGACATTATTTGTATTCGAATATAGATTTTTCCTGCAACCTATATTAGAGCAAAAGGTAAAGGTTATTTTGATTGTTATTTCAAGTTCTTAGCTGGTTATTTGAGATAAAGTATAGTGTTTTTCGAGAGTATGTAAATGTATAACAGAACGAACTACCCTGAATTAATCCCTAATATGGTAATTTGTGGTAGGGCTCAGTCAATGTAGTGCCTTTACCAGCACTAAACTAAGCATTTACCAGCACGGCTAAAACGTTGGGTTTGATTGTTTATATTTTTTGTTTGATTTGTGTCACCGAGCTCAGGCCTCTTTTCTGATAAAGAGTATTCACCCCAAAGATCCATTGCGATCTATCACATAATATATCTTGAAATTCAAATTAGTCTTCTCAAGTAGGCCTCTGCTGATCTATGCTTACTTGTGGGAGTGACATTGTGTATTATTTTAAATTAGCTAACTTTTATTAGCATCTTGAACTTGTATTACTGTCTGGCTGTGATGTCAGTGTTTAAAGTTATACGTGCTATAGCGTAATGTATGCAATTAAATGTTTAACAGTGACAATGACTTCTGCAATTGACAAGCTCTTGAAAGAGGTCAACACACTCTCCTTTAAGATACTTAAGTATGCTTGGTAACAAAAGTATATATTAGACGGTTTTACGTCACGAATCGTCGAATGCACGACAAGAAAGGTAGGTATCTTCGACTGGAACTGACTAAAAATCACACGGTATGTTGTCAAATTAGTTATTAAATGAGAGTGTCCCTTGCGGAATAGTTTCTCTCTCCCCTGGCGGACTTTAGCCAGGTATACCGCCTCGCCCATGCTTACATCAACTACCTCTTGTCTCGAGACAGAAGTATCTACTAGATTTTTTCAGTATTGGGGCAGTTCAAGTAAATAAAAAAATAGGGTAAAGTTGTAATTAAAAAGGGTGGTAGTTGATCGTGTCAAAAATTTTAAAGTTTTTAATATTAAGTTAATCTTTTTATCTTAAGTCAATGTATATTTACATGATAAGTAACATGGCAATGAATAAAAATTATGCCTTTTTCGTCAACCCTATTTGTTTCAGGTAATCTCCACATACTGACTGACGGATGACAGGACCTTACAGGACGATTTATTTAGATTCGATATCGAAATAAAATTATGTTCGCTATTAAATTCGAATCGAAATAAATATATATATTCAGCGTTTAAAAATATTCTGATTACACCGAATAAATCGAATTGAATTTAATTGACATAATAAAAGTTACCAATTTAATTCAATGTAAATTATGTATTTCGGCATCATATTAATGGATGTATTGAGACAATGAGTGACCTTATAAATAGGCTTGATCCACTGACCATGAAGTATCTTCTAGACTTTTTGGTAATCACCCATACAGTGGGACAATACAATATAAAAGCATTGGAATATTGCACCGCCCTTTATAAATACTCTGTACGCCCTTTAAATACTCTACGGTAATAGGTTATACTATCAATAAAAAACCGTTTGCCATCAGGGTACTAGGCAGGATATTAAGAAATATCTAAGCAATAATTAGTAGATGTTACAATGTATAGGTGCAATACAAAAATTCTGTTTCATGTTCTTGAAGCGGCGGTAGCCTAATGGCTAAGGCATCGTTCTCACAATCGTGAGGTCTGAATTTTGACCGGGTTCTGCCGATTATACTACCGATGTGAACTCACTCCAGCACAAACCATAGAGCTTAGCTGGAAGGGTTAACAGGATTGCTAGTAATGTGGGACCACAATCCCATATTGCTAGCTATCTTTATAAATATAAAAAAAATGTTTTACAAACAAAATAAGCATATTGTACAATCTAAACAACCTTTACATATCGTAGGGCAGTTAATCCTATATTGATTTTCTATTTAGGCGACAAAACTATGTCAACAGTTAGACCTGCCCTCTTCAGTTATTATTATTAGTATTCATTTATTAGTATTGTATAGCAAAGCAAGAATACAGAGAGGGGACTCTCCCGTAACTCAGGGCAAAAGATTTTATTATAACTAGCTTGTTGATCTTGTGGTTAGTGACAGTGAATGCTAAGCCAGGTGTCGTTGCTTTTAATTCTACTCAGGATAAATAAATCTTTGTGTGATGAGCCCGATTATTTATTCTATGTCAGGGTGTAATTTATCTTTAATTGTTTTGTTGCCTAAGTACAGGGTAGGAAATTGAGATTAATGGAAGATAGTATTACCCCTATTAAATATTAAAAGATAATAAGCCAAATTGCATGAACCACTAGCAGGTACATTATCGAGCATGCGTATTGTAGAAAACAAAATTAATGCAAGAATAATTAGTTTTAAGTAGGCCTTGGCCCATTTTGGCCATTCTCCTTTTAAAACTGACTTTTTTGCTATTTTAAGCTACCAAAATACTTCATAATAGAGTCACAAGCACAAATATTCTTAATTAAATATTTAAATAATAGGAACATTGATTAAATAACCTTCAAAATTGTTCTCGCCTATCCGATGTTCACTCAGATGTTAATTGTGCCAGATTCGGCTTAACGAAGCCGATTAACGAAACTTGCCGAAAAAAGCCGAAGTGTACCAACCGCCTACCTACGGCCGCTACTAACGAGGTACAGTCGTGAACATAAAGCTAAATTATTATAATTGCCATCAAAGAACCCTTTGAGTGTTCTAGGGACAATTTGAGGAGAATTACGATCATATAAGAAAAGGAAATGGGAATAGATGTTTTTGTTTTTCTGTACTTTTGTAACTGTTGTAATATTTTGTTTCCATTTATAGCTCTGTTTAACATTATACCGAAATGATCGAACAGATATCTAAGAGTTGCTGCAGACATAAGTGGGCCGACATCATTCAGCACAGGCCAGGCGATAATTAGATGAAAGTTCGAAAAAAACCAGCTTGGCTCTGCCGAACACATACACTAGGCCGGTGACACCGGGCCGGCATCAATTCGTAAACTGGCCCGAATGAACTACTTGATCGGCACTTGTTAATGAAGCCGAACAGATGGAGTAGTTGCTTCGGGTCGGCTTTGTTGTTCGGCAAATACTGTCGAACCGCTTATGTGTATAGCCTCCCAATTGTTAAGCAACATCAGCCTGTCGTACATACAGATGGGTGTCCGTTTTCTATAAATGGCACATCATTGTCTTGTGCCTAATCGAGTCGTCTCTACGTTCTATGTGAGTAAGATATTTTTTTTTTAAATGACTACTCCCGCAATAGGGTACAAGCCCTGTGTCGCAGGGGACTTTACAAACATACAAGTCACGGACACAAATTGATAATTCTGTACTGTAATATATTTTGCCTAGTAAGTTGGTCTCCGTTGTGATTGGTCATCGTAACCGAAACCACTTAAAGAAATAAAATGTAGGTACCTATACTATATTCTACCTATAGATCTCAATGCTCTCTGAGTTAGCATCGATATAAATCTTTCTAAAAGCATGTCATGTAAGATTTATATTAAACCTTTTAAAAATGGAAATCTCTTTAAATCTCGTTAAGAAAATGCCAAAGTAGGTGTACTATATATTTAATATAAAAAATTTCTATTATATATATATAATATTTAATATAATATATATCCTAAATCATAGTAAATCATAATAAAATTGCTAAAAGGCAATTGCAAAGGTTAATTGCAAAATTTAAAGTTCTTCGTTTAAAAATCGATTAATATATTTCTGAACGAATTTGATCGGAAATTAAATGAAGCGGTTTAATAAATTAATAAAAAAATCAATCTCAATCATTAGGCAACAAAATATAGCGATATTTATACTTAACAATTAGTAAATTTTAAGTCTTATTGCTATTAGAAACAAATTGTTATAATTACAAAACGGAAAGCTTTTATACTTATAAAAGCTAAATGTCATTGTAAAACTTTGAGTCCAGCTTTATTTACAGATAACACAGCAGGCATCGAAAACAAAAATAATATCTTAGAACGACCAAGTTTGTTCAAAATTGGTACCGAGTGAGAGTACAACGATTTCATTCACAAAGTTTGTTACACGGCTTCGAGATTATCAGTTGATAGAATTACTTTACCAAGGCGAAGCTAAAAAATATAAACTTTGTATGATTTTGCAATGTCAGTGTGTATATAAAAGGAACAGCCACGTACAAAATTTTTGAAGGTCAAGGACATATTGATGCCGAAAACATTGTAATTATTATAAAACTTTTAACGTGGCGAAGTCGCGGCTTTATAATTATTATGAAACTTGACAAATCGTGGGCGGAGCTTTTGCCTGTGGATTCACCTACTTTACTTTTAATTTTGAGTGTGGAGAAGTGTAATATTTTGATGTATAATAGAAACTTTCATCTAAACCCGTCCAGTCGTTTTTGCGTGAACAAGTAATAACATCCATTAATTTTTACCATCTTTCGCGATTTTAATATTAGTAGAATGTGCTCATCGCGAAGAAAGCAAATAAGGTCAGAAATAAAATCATATTGCCAATACTCATAATATGCATACTGCTGTCGGAAAGCTGCCACTTTTATTACAATAGAACCATTATTAATAATATGAAAGAAATGTTACGCTCATAGTGACAATTCGAATACATTTCATGTTGATATACAGCGAACTAATATCTGAATAGATCCAGCCGAGTTTAGGCGCAACTTTTGACAGTAGAGGCAACATTTGACAAATGTCACATGTTACCTCTACGTATTTATATATCACTAGCGGACGCCTCGCGGTTTCACCCGCGTAGTTCCCGTTCCCATGGGAATACAGGGGTAAAAAATAGCCTAAAATAGTTTCGGAGCCTATCCAATACAAACAAACAATCAAATCTTTCCTCTTTATAATATTAGTATATAAGTATAGATATAGGTATATTTAGCATGAAGTGCAAACATAACCATCGCCCACTGTAACAACAACAACAATCTTGTTAGAAATCCAATTAGTAAAATTAGTCGTAAGCTCCTCAAATAAAGTAAAAATTATTAAACTATTGGATTATAAATAGGTGGGTAATTTTAAAGTTAACACCATTCACGAGGAGTGTACGTGCATACGTTACGAAGCTCATTCCAGCTGCGCTGAAAATTTCCAGACCGCAGGCTCGCCTGCTCTGCAGCGCAGCGCACACAGCCCACACATACCTTTATGTAGTGAATCATGTGCACGGTAAACATAGTTTGAGTTCTACCTTTTAGAAGCCGGGGTATTGGATGGCGGAAATAATTAATGTGTTTATTAGTTGCTGTTGTGTGTTTTGCATTCTAAACAATTGCTTTTACAAATTCTGCTAACTGATTTAGATAGTCAAATAATAAATACTTCAACTCAAGTATTCTTAAATGTCACATGATTTAATCGACTTCAAGTGGCTTTAATGGATGAAGAACCTTCAAAAGCAACCATCTACCGTTCGCATAGCGAGTTCAACCGCGGTCGCCTTACTTTGGGGGATGAACAAAGGAGTGGTCCTCCTTCGACGGCTGTCACGAAAGAAAATGTGCTGGCAGTAAAAAAAAATCAAGAAAACAGGTGAATTACATACAAAGAGATACAAACAGATTAGTTCGGGAAGCATTCACAAGCTGGGTGCCGCACAACCTCACTGAAGTTCAAAGGCATGCCTGTATGGAGTTGTGCCGTGATATGATTTGAAAATTTGAAGTAGGCTCGTCTCGGCATGTTTACGACATTGTGACAGGTGATAAATTCTGGATTTATTAATACGATCCAGAAACATAGCGTCAGTCAGCAGTTTGGTTATTTCGAAACGAACCAACGCCTACGGAAGTAAATTGATCGAGAAGCGCAGTGAAAAGGTTGATCACTAGTTTCTTCACTTTGTAAGGGTATTTGGTTTCAACTCCATTATGAGACCAAAGCAGCCTCAATGACGAATGGTGTACCACAAAATGACTGCCAGACGTTTTGTCTGCATGAAGCAACAAGCGACCGAACACTGGGTACCGCAAGGTACTGCTTCATCATGATAACGCGCCCGCGCACTCAGCGCTCAAAATGAGGGACTTCCTGGAGTCTTGGGTCGCACTACAGTCCTGATCTGACACCGCGTGACTTCTTTTCAAACTCTAAAATAAAAAATCTGCTGAAAGGGATACAGTTTTCATCGCCGGAAGATGCGCTAGCAGCGTTCGAGAAGGCCGTGAAAGAGGTTTCTGCGGCGGACTGGAAAAATGTTTCGAAAATTGGTTCAGACGCATGGAACTTTGTATAGAGGCTGGTAGAGAGTTTTTTAAAAAGATTTTATTATAATATTTTTACCATAAAAGCTAGTTTTTTAGTTTCTCAAAACTTTCTGAGTGTATCACGTACAAATAATCTACGTCGCAACACGCATCAATCAAAGAGCGAGCTTGTGACCACGGTCGATGTAACCCGGTTAAAAAGTCAAGCATTAGGTAATTCTTTACCTAGTTTAAACGTATTTTTTCCCGATTGTGTATAAAATGCAATGCGTAAGCTTGAAAGTTACTACAGAGTCATGTTAATGAATTTAGATTTCTTCTGACTATTCAAGAAACAGCAATAAATGCTTCGAAATATACATAAAATTGTAAAAAGTAATTTTTCAATTCCAATTTCACTTTCCACTATTTTAACTTTATACAAAGTATATACATACTAAAACCAATCAATGTTTCACCAGGCAAAAAGTAATTTGCCATGAAACTAAAACCAAACTTTGTATATTTTATTCTTTCAGTACAAGTACAGAAACAATTTAAATTACATGTGGTTGAGCACATCGTAAAGTGTACGTTAGATGTAGGTTGTCTTTATCGACATACCGCAGAGCAGCCGTGTGGGAGGTAGCCGCTATAAAAGTGATATCTTGTCAGATAACCGTTGTTTTCATTTCTCAATCTCATTCATCTATCTGTTCACTGCGGGACATAGGCCTCTCAATTTCAATTTACGTCCCAACACCTGGTAATTCCCAGTGACCTTCTTTAAGTCATCACTTCATTTGACTAGAGCCACCTACGTTTTCCTATCTTACGTTTTCATTTGTTGAGTTTTAATTTTATCTGTTGTTTTTTAACTTTCGCAATTTTTATACATATTAGATATATTTTAGGACTTAATCGCGTGAATTATTGAAAGGTACGAACCTTTTATTTACCCGACGTTTCGATCTAATTGCACCGATCGTGGTCACTGCTATATCTAATATCTTATTAACTGTGTAAAAATATTGTACAGTATTAACTACTGTAGATACTACAGTTAAATCCTGAAATATTTTGTATCACTTCACAAAATATATTTCCTCACAAGGGACTCATTTTTAAGATAAAAAATACCTAACAATTTCGGGTGTCATATGCCAAAAATTTTAACAAACTGGGTCCAATGTTTCAAAGCATTACATTAAAACGAAAACATTCCCCGAATAAGGGACGTAATCGGAATTTTTAATCATATTTTTATTGTTTGAACATATGTCTGTAAAGTTTTAATGTAGGATGGAAGTTGAACAAGCTGCGATAAAGTTCGTCATAAACACATATTTTACTAAACAACTTTAAATTAAGGTGTGTTTCGTGTGAAACAACGCTAGTATTGTACTTTTTTGAATAAAGTATTTATACAATCAATAAAATAAAATATGTTTTGATACTCCAAGAGGTAAATAAAACATAAGGCATAATAATTACCAATACTACACAAATACTACTCTAATCAGAGCCAATATTATCAATTAAAGTCATTCATTCACGAAACTTAGCTATGATAATATAATGAATTAGACCTATGAAGTTAAGCCTAAGTTTGGAGAAGGGTCGTTTGTTTACGTCATTTTGTTTCGTGAAAGAAAACTGAGGGTTATCACTTACGCACTTGGTTTGACATTTACCGCGTAAATAACTTCCTAAAAGCTTTTGCAATATTACTTTCACACTGTCTCCCGTCAGTTTTTAAAGTGGAGATATTTCTAAATCGAGCTACTCAACTTGAGCGAAGGTTTCATGTATCCGCTCCGCTTCGTTCCGCTCGGTTCGACATGACTTTTAGCAGACGTGCACTTGTATTTTAGCTCATAACAACATGTTAATTTGTATCAAGTCGTCCCGTTTCAGACTAAATTGGTATTAATTGTGAGCGCGGCTGTTGACATCAAATGGTAGTTATTTAATTTACTGTATATTTATGATAAAATGTGGCTCCAACAGTGCTTTTTAGTTTAAACTAAATAATACTATTATGGTTTTTCTACCAACTACCCGGGATTTATTTATCAAGTATGCAAACACAAGTGCACTGTCTATTCTGTCAATCTCGTAGTCCTATTAGTAGGAGAGCCGACTGCAACATTTTGTACCGACTTGATACCGCGAGTAAATGCACAATGGTTGGTTTATGCAATATATTTGAAAATTAAAGCCTACATGTTATTCTGATATATAAGCTACATAATAATAAAGTTTCATTGAAATCCATTCAGTAGTTTTTGGGTGAAAGAAATACAACACAAACTTTCACATTTATATATTATAAATGTGAAAGTTTGCGAAGAGACTTGTAAAAAAAACTTACCTGTACATATATTTATCACTTACTATCTAACACAAACCTTCGTCTAATACCTTATCATATACCTTTTATATATGTAATCTGAATCTCGGAAACGGCTCCAAAGATTTTCATGAAATTTAGTATGTCGGAGGTTCCGGGGGCGATAAATTGATTTTTTGATAAAACTAGGTTTCATTTTTAAAAAACGTCGTTTATAAAAAATACCGGGCACAGCTCGGTCATCCAAGTACTGGCAGATTACACTTTTCTGTATATACTATTATTTCGTAACGCCCCGGACCGGAAATGACTTAATTTTTTTTTCTTTCGGCTAGTTCCGCCAGACTGACTAACGAATTCGGACTTAGCATCACTTCTAAGGGAAACCATTTGCATTTCATCGCGATATCGATTCGGTACGAATTTTTGCAGTTGGCTCTCCAACTGCCAAGCAAAGCAGAGCTTGTACTATGGAAACCAGATAACTGATAATATAGAATAGAATATAGAATAAACCATCACGCTCATCGCACAAAGTTTTATCCCGGGTGGAGATCGATCCCACGATCTTTGGCTTAGCAGTCAGGGTCACTAACCACTAGACCAAAAGGCTAGTTATGTAATTATATATATATATATATATATATATATATATATATATATATATATATATATATATATATATAACTAAGGTAAGTGAGTAAGACTGCATCATAGTTAATATGATTGGTTATTCAAAATCACCAACACATTAAACGTAATAATCAAAATTCTTACTTTTTAACTACCACTACTTTCGAACACATTTAAACGTATAGATTGGCTACGCAAAGTGCTACAACCCTCTACGAAATATACTACAGACCTCAACAAAAAGTGCTACGAAAACGAGGTTTAAGTACTAAACCATGTATTTTTTACCCTTGAAAACACATTAAGGTACAAAATGACATACGGTGATCCTTAATACTTCGGTACAGTAACCCTTTTCATTCGTTGTCTTAACGTCTGACTGAACAGATATTTTTTAGGGTTCCACATCCAGCAGCAATCAATTGCTGAGACATTTGCATGTATGTAGTAGTATGTATGTGCATGTATTTGTATGTAGTATGTTGTCAGTGATTATAATGGCGAATTCCTTAACAAAAACTATAAAAGTAAAGATTTGAGAGGAGGTTTTCATATATTGTGTTATCGACGTAGATTAAGCACAAACCTCGTGGTTTATGAATACTGTATAGTATATATATATATATATTATATAAAGATTTATTTTTGGCTTAATCAATTGCATAAAAAAAAATATCAGTCTTGCGCTAAGAATTTTACGCAGTAATAAGATACGGAACCCAAACATCATAGTCAGTAACGGACTTGACTGGTTCTTTTTGTTTTATTTAAAAATACTAGCGCAGGTAACCAATGTGTGAAAGAAATCTAATTACTCCTCGTTTTCATTGGTTACATTTTAGCTGTATTCTTTTTATTATAAGCGCATTGGTGCGAAATACAGAGATACCTCACGAGTTCAGGACAAAGATTGTTTGAAAGAAAATGTTTGAAATATAATTTGAAAAGTGAAATTTTTAGGTTAAAAAATCTTCTCAAAATATTAATTGAGTGAGTGAAGGCGATGGAAATATCTTTAAAAAAATATTGACAAAATTGATAGATTATAAAGACGTTTGAATTTATTGACGTTTCAACCAGCTTACACCAGTAATCTTTTTGCAAAACTGCTTACAAGACCATAAATAAGTCATAAATGAAATTTAATTAACGACATCGTAAACATACTTTAGATCCCAGCTTTGAAACTATAATAATATTGCTCAGACATTTTTTAAGTGTTAAGAAATGTCTGACCTGAAAATTTTTGTACGTCGCGGGCAAACATACAAAGAAAGTAATAATAAAAGATTTATCTATATAAATATTCAATTAATACTATAACAAAAGCAAACCACTTCAGGCAATACACACTTTTTCTATTTACACATTTTACAAAGCAAAGACAATCTATTTACAAAACATGAATTCAAATAATTTATTTCCAAAGACAATAACATTGATATTGTTACTTTCTTTTGATGCACTTTGAATATTTTTTTTAGTAATTTTAGTTATTGAACTTCAAAGTACAATTTTAGTAATTGAATGAATGGATGAATGATTTCCGAACGAAGTAACATTGATTGATATTATTTTCCTTACGCAAGTTTGTTTTGAAAAACATGATGTATATTTTTCTTATTAACTTTTTTTTAAATACCTGTTAGGACTGTTATTGGTCATCAATTGAGCCGTAACATTGATGTATTTCAATCAGAAAAAATAAATACAGTTGAATGGTTTTAGCGGCGGTAGCCTAATGGATAAGGCATCAGTCTCGCAATCGTGAGGTCGCGGGTTCGAATCCGTCCCATTATACTACCGACGTGAACCCAGGGGGGAGGGGTTAACAAGATTGCTAGTTATGTGGGACTCAATCCCACATTGCTATATAATATAACTAGCAATGTATATATATATAATTTTAATCAACTGTTAACTTGCTGCTCCACTCCCATGTATGTAGGATATCGCAATCTTAAGCTTCAAATTACTCTCATGCCAAATTAAACAAAATCGGCCAAGTACTTTCAGAGATTAGAACATCCCAAAAACAAACAGGCAGTTTTATTCAATAACTATAGACAGAACATATTTGTTGGTATATGTATCCTAAGTTTTATTATTATGTCCGATTTTTACATTTATATGTCTTAATGGCAAAACATAGCGAACTAATATTATTTAAGATATTTTATAACAAACCTATGTTTAACAAATAAATAATTCTGATCCTGATTTTTATATCTCTCACACAGAAACAGAGGAGCAAACCGACGTTATTTTTTAGACCAAAACAATTCACAAAACTGCGAACAAACATCGTTTCGTACTAACAAACATGTTTAATTAAGATTATAATATATGTACTTGGAGCAATATGTATAACAATGTCAAAGTTATATTCAACTTATGTAACAAGTCAATTGTTCTTAACTTCAACTCAGAAGTAGTTCATTACAACAATACTATACGCATAAATTAGAAAACAAAAACTTTTATGTAGATTTTTATTTTTTTTTTATTTTTGTTGTTAGCACTATTAGTTGTTATTATATACATTAAGATAGATTACCCTACGAACTAATTATGTACAAACGTTTAACATTATTTACAACTTACCTAGTAAACTACAAAAAAGGATAACATAAAAAGGGAGTCACAACCAGTTTACGCGTCGAAGAATTCCTCTCCATCGATGTCAAACGGTATAGTGCCCAGAAGGCTGGCAGCATTGCCACGTTGTATGGCAATGCTTCTTCTCTGAGCAAAGAAAAAGCCAGCCATCTGGTCACGAGATGCATTGATAAGACGCTGGGAAATATCTTTGAATAAAAGGCAAGCACTTGGACCCGATGGCCCTAGTGTCTTAACCCCAAACGGCTCAAATATGTAATCTCCGACTAGATTACTATATTTGCGCCGTTTGAGTGTCATATAGTAGAATTTGTAATAAATAAATAGAAATATGACTACAATAACATTAAGTCCATACTAACTTTTATATAATATCTATGAGAATGAGGGAATACAGAGAGCAGTTGTGCCTGCGCATACACTCGTGTATAATAATATAATAAAATTGGTCGCCGTAACCGATATCGGTTAGGAGACCATTATTATATAATATCATTTTTATTATAGTTTTTTAGGATAATATCGCAAACAACTCAACTCATTCATTACAGCCAATCTGGAATCTTTCTTTATTATGTTTGAGTACCATGATGACGAGTATTCAGTGATAATATTATTAATAATCCTGGTAAACGTTATCTAGGACACTACACATATTACACAAAAAGCGGTTTCTTAACTTTATGAACCGGCCGAATATTTAGTATATGTATTTATATCGCACAGAACGTTCAATACTTACCCACTTTCGTTATAGCCGAACATATTGGCAAAATTGGGTGAACGGTTCTCCAATGTTTGCTTTACGTCTTTATTGACGTTAAATAAAAACAACGTCTAACAAAATGTTGTTTAGTTTTCAGAAAACTTTTAAGCCTTTATTTTCCCCGTCGGAAATATAAGTCAAAGAACGGGACAAAAGTTTTTCGTCGAAAATATTTTTATCTCCAAACCAAATGCGCCTAGCATTTAGTTTGGAGATCAAAATATTTTTCCGGTGTATTCAACTGAATGGTCAAAGGATTCCTCTGTTTCTTACTGGATGTTATTACTCTGAAGTCATGTGAAAGTGAATGAGTCTATAGTAAGTACTCGATTGTTGCATAGTATTTAAAAAATGGTTTAAAGGAGACGGTTCTGCCTGCAATAAAGTTTTATACAACATTTTAAATTAATAGCAAAAGTGAAATTTATTTAAATCAGGATTAATATGATATGTCTGAGACCTGCCATCTGTCATTACAAGAACGTCTTGGTTAATACCACAACTGTGTACATTATTCTTTTGTGAGATAGTGATATAAACACATTATTGTGTTTTGGTTAAAAGGCACTGATAGCAAGTGTAATCACTGTGCAAATGAGATTTTTGAACTAATGTCTCAAATGAGGTGCGCAGAGCGGTGACATTCAGATATTTGCCAAACAAGGATTGGTGTGTCACTGGTGGTGTTGTGAGCTTACCGCGCTTAGCGTGACGCATACCATCAGGAGCACGACCTGCGTCGTGCTCGTCACTTCATTATAAAATTCACTGCTTTTCTAAAGATGTGGTTGGAAGGTAGCTTTAATGAAGGCTTTGAGGTACAACATGTTCTTAGACTTTCATCATTAATGAGTGGCCTGTTGGTTTAGTGGTTAGTGACCCTGACTGCTAAGCCGGAGGTCGTGGGTTCGATCCCCACCCAGTATAAAACTTTGTGTGATAAGCACGATGGTTTATTCCGTGTCTGGGTGTTATTTATCTAAAATATGTATGTATTTAGAAATATATAAGTATGTTTATCAGTTGTCTGGTTTCCATAGTACAAGCTCTGCTTAGTTTGGGATCAGATGGCGTTGTGCGAGTTTTCCCAGGATATTATATTATAATTTTAAGTAAACAAGAAATATAAAATATGACTTATTTAAAAAGTGTAAGTATTGTAAATATAAATCTCTGAAAAATATTCAGTACAAGAACGTCTATCAATTCATAGTGATATTATTATTACAAATCCACACTCATATTATAAATGTAAAAGTAACTCTGTCTGTCTGTCTGTCTGTTACGTTTTCACGCTCAAACAGCTAAACCGATTAAGATGAAATTTGGTATTGAGATAGTTTGAGTCGCGGGGAAGAACATAGGATAGTTTTTATCGCGATAACCGACATCCACGCGGGCGAAGCCGCGGGCGAAAGCTAGTCATCTATACGAATACAATAAATGCAATTAAAATGCATTTATTGTATTTGTAAAGTTATTGGCAAGAAATGCCTATAAAAATTACTTTAAATAATTTATAATATTTTCTATTATTTTAACTATATAATATTATAAAGTGGTAAAGTTTGTGAGTTTGTGAGTTTGTGAGATTGTAGGGGATAATCTCTGGATCTAATAAACCTACCTATTTAGAAAATTATTTTACCAATAGAAAGCAACGGCATAACCTATATTTTGAAGCGGTCAATTAGTATTATACATTCTAATTCCAAATCCAATGGTCACAATATCGAAAAGATATCAATTGTCTCTCCAATTTTCCAAGAAATACAGAATGTCCCAAAACTATGCCTTAGGGAGGCAACGTACCTTAGATATTATAAATAGAACATTTTACTTAATTTTTTTTTAAAGATAACTAGTAATGTGGTATTGTAGGTGCCACATTACTAGCTATCCTGTTAACCACTCCAGCTAAGCTCAATAGCTGGTGTTAGGAGTGGGTTTACGTCGGTTGTACTATTAGGTAGGATTCAAAATCGCGACCTCACGATTGCGAGTCCGATACCTTAGCCATTAGGCTACCACCGCATCAAAAAATTCCGAAGTATATTTAAGATGTTACGTTATTTTGAAAAAAATGATCCATATAACCTTTAGATTTGTGTCATTATAATACAAAATGATGCTTTTTAACATTAGGCGGGTTCAGTTTTCGGTCCAGACAGGCGATTATTTAATACTCTTTTAATGCAAATGAATTATTTTTAAAATCAAAGTGAAGTTAAAATGTCACTCATAATATTTAAAGTACTTTTCCTCCATGTGGCATATTTTGGGACTCCCGTATACATTTGAGATCCTAATATTAGAATCCCTCAAATTGCTTTATAAAATAATTCTGTTATTTCATTCAGACTTGTAATTTCGTACAAGTGAGTAATTACATAATATAAACGACTTTTACTTTATAAAGGCTTAGGTGTAGATATATTCGTATGACAATTCAGTCAACGCGTTTCGTGAAAATCTCATTCATGCATTATAATTCTTTGGAATGAAACAACGACACAGAGCATAGCCTCTGTGACGCTGTGGGAGAGCTTATGAGGTACGACTACTGTGTCAGATATAGAGATAACATATGACACAGTAGTTGTGAGATTCATCAATATTACTTCCAAATCTGAGTGTACCTCCTCTTATTGTATTTTTGTAAAGAACACCGCGACACCTTAATAAGAAAAGAGGTAAAAAATATAAATTTTATTTAAAAATCAAATTCTCCAGGACATGTTACGCCTACGACGACGTCAAAGCATTAGCCAACTATTACGTACACACATAAGCGGGTCGGCACATTCGGCTCGGCAGTACTTGCCGAACCGAGCAAAGCCGGCCCGAAGCAAATACTACACATGTTCGGCTTCATTAACAAGTGGCGAAAGTTCATCCACATATAGCACCCTGTGCCGAATGATGCCGGCCCGAACATGTGGGTAGCAACTCTGATACGTCACACAATATATGTCCGTTGTATTATCCGACAGAATCAAACATAGGTATATATTTAAGTATACGAATGCAGATGTTACGCAGAAAATCAGTAAGAAATAATTATAAAAACAAAAAACCCGACTAATTAAAATAGTAGTAGGTATAGATAATAGTTGATTAAAATATCATACAGCTTATGTTACTCCCACCATTGACCTAAACCTAACTCATGATAAAATCGATCAAGCGACTTCAGCAGTGAAATGCCGAAGAAATGGACTTACATACATTATATTTATACATACAATCGAAAAACAATACTCTTTTCTAGGACATCCCAAGAAAGGCGGTCGTAGGTGCAGTCTTCATTCTTAGGCAGCTAGGCTTCAATCAAAATGTAAAATTTCTCCGAAAATCTCATTAAGTTAACCTTGTGCTTATTCATTAAAATAGAACAAAGTTTCTAAGAAACTTAGTAAATGAGAGAGATTTGAGAAAGTCATCTAAAACACTTGGAAGTGTGTATTATATATATATAACACATACTTTACTGAGAAATCTACTGAATCTATTTACAAGTTAGGTAATAGCTTGTGAAATATGAATAACTCTTACGTATTTAATTACTAAATTCTCCACATATTTGATGAAACTAGCAGTCCGCCGTGACTCCACCCGGAACGAACAATTATACCTAACTATTGAACTATAGGTATACAATCTATTTAATCTATTTAAACCAGCAATTCTCGTATGTATACACGAACCAGATACTTGCATTGTTTCTATCTTACTACCTTAAAAACATCGAGCGTTGGTTACTAATAAATATAAGTTGGTTCATAATACTCGATGATTATCCGTTCAATAAGTATGATAATTTATCAAATTGGTGCAGATGTCTCGGATGATGGCTTCCGTATAATATCGGATTTTATTTATGATAGAATTAAAAACGTATCTTAAAGGTTCTTATATTTATATAAATAGTTTTAAGTTACTTGTATGCTTTCATTAATCTTTCTTGTAGTTTTAATTGACTCTTCATTCATTTTATTTAATAAAACCAAACAACCCAAGTTACTTTCGTATCAAAATTAAATACCTAGACAAAAAGTATTGATACTTTTTGTTTAAAAGGCGATTCCTTGAAAATAAAAGAGAACAATTCCTCCTACATTCATACAAATCACGGACTTGAAACAATGTGGCGGAAATACATGAACCTACACTGTCTTGCAAAGCATAGAATCGTACATACCGATACTGTCCGCCCACCGAAGGCAGTCCATTTTTATTTATTGTTGTTTAATAAACCTAATAGGTCAATCAATCAAAATAATTTTGCTCTAATTTTGATTAATACAATTAATGCACTATCAAATAATACACATCTGCTTTTAAAACGTATATCTGAACTATTCACGTAATTTATAACTTCGTTAACAATATTAAATCACATTGATGTCATTAGATTAAATAAACAGCCCGTAGCCATATAATCAAATTACGGAGAGACTGGCCACTTAAGAAAATATATACTTTGCGTAATAAGCTACTCCACTATTTCTCAAACTGTATCATGATCCTAGACCCAAAACAAGGCCACTTTAAGGACTGATATACTTACAAGCGTTCTATTGATGCCATGCGTTGACTGCACTTGTGGCGCGGTGGGAATGTATCCGACTGCTACGCAAGAGGTCGTGGGTTCGATCCCCACCCAAGATAAAACTTCGTGTGATGAGCACGATGGTTTATTCTGTGTCTGGGTTGTTATTTATCTATAATATGTATGTATTTAGAAATATATAAATATGTTTATCAGTTGTCTGGTTTCCATAGTACAAGCTCTGCTTAGTTTGGGATCAGATGGCGTTGTGTGAGTTGTGCCAAGATACTATTATATTATATATTATTGTCGGCCCTTTAAAATTGCATTTGTCTACAAACTAATCAGTATGGCGCCAACAACAATAATGCGGTGCGGGATCATATAGTATAATAATATTCTAAAAGCAATACCTGTATTCGTTCATTATCGTTTAAACTTTAACAGTTAAACCAATTTTGGTGAATTTTAATTTACGCTATTTTTAACGCGATAACACCACTTACACAGTGGTTTAAAGGAGTTTCATAGGTACTCTAAAGAAAAAATATTTTATTGAAAAAAGTAAAATGTAAACCATGATCCTCTATATGTCTTTCTACTGAAATTCAATTCCCCAGTTTGAGAAACACAATACAAAGTACTATAACTATAGTCTTTACCACCTCAAAAGCACCTTGACGACCGAGCTAGTCGTACAAACATCGTTAAAAAAGCGCGAAAAGGTCCTACAACCTACAAGGTTAGCATGTCTACTAATTGGGCTACAGTGATGAGCCTGGTTCGTGTAAATACGAAGTAATCAGTGAAAACGGGGGAAATTGCCAACCTACATACTACATAAACCGACCAAGTGCGAGTCGTCATACTGTATGAACGTTTAAACTTTCGCGTTGCATGATTATAACTATTTATTATACGGGAATTAACGCGCATTGTTTACCTTAAAATTGCTTGACGTTTCGACCAGGTTGCACCGGCCGCTTGTGACCACGGCCGGTGCAACCTGGTCGAAACGTCAAGCAATTTTAAGGTAAACAATGCGCGTTAATTCCCGTATAATAAATAGTTATACTGTATGAAGTTCTTTTTTGGTCTCTGGTACGAAAATTAAAAGAAGTCCGTTGAGTTTTGTAGTTTAAAACTTTTCATTAGATTTTCCCTCGTGTTGTATATACCTAATAATCATGATTATTAAACAAAAGAACCTAAAACTAAAATTGTTGAAAACAACACGTTCAGTTGGATGAAATCATTGCTAAAATTACAAAAACATCACACATTATCGATAACCCCTTTCTAAACAGTGACTTTGAAACCCACGAAAAACACCAACTACGACGCGGCTCGTCTTAGACGTAGAAAAAAAAGGAAATAAAGCACCTCTGCCATTATTTTTTGACAGTGATAAGCTTTAGGCAAAGTCTTTCTTTGAAGAAGGTCAAGATTGAAAGACAACTAGGCAAACTTTAAGGTACACAACATCGTGTTACGTATTTTGTTCTAGGACCTTTAATTCATAATCCTCTTTTATCCAGCAGCTAAATTGATTCCGAAGTTTATTTTAAATCCATAAAAATCCTTCACAAAATAATGGAAAGTTACTGAACTGGAACAATCCTTTAAGCGTCTTTAGAACATCCAGGAAATTAGCTTATGTATTACTAACCATTACCTACGACTCTGCCTGCAAGCTTCGAGTTTTATTTTATCAATATCTTTTCAGTGACTTACCTGTAAAGACCAAATAGACAGATAGACAAGTTTATTCTTCCTAATAACTCGTGGTGGGATTGGTGGTAGTGCATAAATGTTGTAGGTTTGATTCATAAGGAACAGAGCTATAAGAGGTTCATTGTAAAGTCTAATTATATTGAGATGTATATTGCATATACCCTAGTGCGGGAATCGCCTTAAAAATATTTCTTATTAATTCAGTCGAAGTGTTTAAAGTAAAACCACTTGATAACGACACAATACGATACGAATCAACCACATGACGAAGTAGGTAATATCCACTTATCACCTATTTGATGTCAATGTCGAAGGCGTAAGTGTGTACGTCGGCGTCAAACTGCCTATAAGTTAAACTGGTCACAATGGCATAATATAGCTAGGAGTAATATAGATCAACCTAGCAGTGAAAACCAGACATCTGTCACTTTATTGCTTCAATAAAATCAATTATTTACTAACTATGAGCAGTGCTTAAAATTAGTGAAGAAAAACATGGTGAGAAATCTTGCATGTCCTAGAATCATACTAATTTGCATTTGTTCTACGCATTGGATTAGGGTCCAGACATTTTTTTAGAAAAAAAAACATTTTAACAAATAAATATTAAACCGACTTAATTTTTTTTGTCGGAATTCATCGTCAGATATTTACGTAATATAAATGGGACCATTTCGGAACAAAACGTTAACGAAGAAAAAAATAATGTTTCAGATTTATATGACGGAGTTTTGCTCGAACATACGTAACAATAAAAACATCCTAATTGAAAATTTCCTCCTTTTTGAAGTCGGTTAAAAGGTCTATGTTCCTACAGTGGAAATGTATAACTGATAAATTAATCATCGTTTTCACGCTTAAACCGTCAAACCGATTCAGATGAAAAATATGGCATGAAGTTAGTTTGAGACTCGAGAAATAGTCTAGTTCCCGATAACCGTTATCCACGCGGGTGGAGCCGTGCGCGATAACTAGATATTATATTATATTTTTACGGCTTTGCCTACGTGGGTCTTGGTTACACCAATAAAAACTGGCTATGTCTTTTTTTGTCTATACCAAACATTAAAATGGGCCCAATAGAGATACAGATTACTTACTATAAATAATGTTTTTATTTATTTCGTTCTATATTGTTTTTTAGGTACGAGTGCCTAAAACAGTAATACAATCAATGTCGGTATACATTATATTTTAAAAATTTCTTTAAAAAAAATATTTCTCTAAATTACAGTAAATGTGTTAATAACCAAACATTTCAACATTTTCATTTTATCATTTTAAAGCGATAAAATGAAAATATTGAAATGTTTTTGGTATGACTATTGGATTTTAACAGGTTTTGATGAGATTAAAAAAATATATTTTATGTAGTGTATGATAGTTCATCCCGAGGTCATTAGACAAACAACTTAATAATATGTTCATCTGAATAAAATAAAATGTGACGTAGTATAAAAAAAAAATCACTTTGAAAAACCGATTTTGCACTTTATCTTTATCTCAAATGTTTGCACCAAATTATTAAATTAGATATTTGTTTTCTTAGAATCAAAAATTAAATTACATCTAATCCTGAGGCCGCATGAATAATTCCTAGCTAAGGGAATTAGTTAGTTAGTTAGTATTGTAGCTCAGCGAACACGACCGAATATGAATATATAGTCCACACGACCAGTAATAAATTACGAAAAGGCAAACAGTACGTTTTGTGGAACGAAAACGTTTGATTTATAACAACACGGCGTTTCATTACTTTTTTAACCATACACGTGTTCAATTTCGTTTTTCAACCACGTGGAATATTTTAATCGTTCGTGGTTTTTACCAGCAACGGTCGAAATAATCCAGATCCACACAATCAATAAAATGACTTGTTTAAAAGGCAAGTGTTCTTTTTAAGATAAATACCCTTAATATAATATATTTAGTCATACACAAAAATAATAAATTAATATTTTTAAAAAATCTAAGAGAAAAAACTTCAAACATAATTTTATCGAAACATCTAATTATAATAAAGAGATTAAAATTTTTCTTTGATGTTACTTACATCCAATACTCTCTTAAAATATGTCACAAACATCCGCTAAATAATGAAAGCGTTATCGTCACATTTACTAGTCTAGCCAGTTTGACTCACAGCCAAAAAAAATGTGCTGGTACTGCGATAAAATAACAAATACTAATACTAAGTACTCACGGACAAATATGTTGGACATCAGGGTCGCCGGCAGACAAAACACGATCACGAGAATGTCCGCCACAGCCAAGTTCACTATGAAGAAGTTCGTCACAGTTCTCATTCTAGGCGACCGATACACCACCGCTATCACGAAACAGTTCCCCACTAAACCGACGATGAAGACCAACAAGTAAGCAGCGCAATAGACCGCAGTCATCGCCCCGTTGTGACGGTACATAAACTCATCGGTGATGACTCCCAAGTCTGATCTATTCATCGTTTCATTCATCTTCATTGGATGGTGACGGTCCATGGAACCTTCCATGTGCGTCGACAGCGGCTCCAAGTCCGGCAGCACGCTGTTGTCCGGCACAAACCTACTGTTCATCGCTTCCAGGATAGAGTTTGAAAGCATATCCACCACATTATGCTTGTGCCCTTCCCTCATATGAGAGTGATTGTGGTGCCGCCAGTGATGACGCGTCTCATGACTCGGTGACTGAGTCGAAAAATTATAGTTCGCATCCTCCGTTAAAAAGTCACTAGGAATCCTCAGAGGTGCCATTTTTTTCAATAGTTTTTAAGACATTTCCGTAAATAAATAACACTAAACTGTTCAAATTCTACTCGAAAATTAAATTCTAAGTACACATCACTAGTTCATTAAAGTATTTGTATCACACATCAAAAGTTTGCAAAGTAATTTTGTTCACAAGCTCACGAAAATAAATTCTAATGTTCCATTAGAAAAGTATGAAAAGTTCCGTAGATATAGCGCGGCGATTCGTAGCGGGGTTGTAGGAACGCGCGGTTGGATCGGCGTTCTCGCGCCGTCTGCTCGTAGAACCGCTACGGCGTAGAGCGGCGTAGGCCTCGCCGTGTCGACGCATGTGCAATTGTGCATTTGACTAAGGGCCGGAACATACAGCTAGTAGCTTACATACATTGAATAGATAGTGAATTTGTAAGCAAAATTAGATTCTGTGTGTGCAAGTAGTAATCTCCATACAGACCACTATGCAAACTATAGGCTTGTGTATTTTCGGCCTAAATTGAGACAAACAATTCAGTGCGCTTCCTGTAATCTTTACAACCTTTGAAATAAGATACATATTGTTGTGTTACATTAATTATACTTATAGTAACGCTATATATAATTTGCAATAATTTGAAAACGTTACTAAATGATACATTTTCGGTGAATTGATTTTTACAACTGAACAGAATAAATATTAAATCCATTAACATATTTAAGAGATAAGCCTACCATTATTTATGTGCAAATATTGAACAAGCATACAATTCACATATACTTCTACGTTTTAAAAGTATATCAAACGGTTTGACGTTCGATGATTTCATCGTGTGAGGTGATGTCGGGTTTGCCTCGATTGTGAGAGAGACGTAGGCTATATAACTTTTCAGTTTGTTATTTTTACGCAGTTTAGTCTTTTTGTTTTTATAAAAGTTCTATTTAATAATTTGTTTATAATTAGAATATTTTTAGCTTTTTGTTATATTTGGTGGTATTTTCCTTAAGTACTGGCATCAACCTCATAAAAATGTTGCATTAAAATTTTACTGTTTATGGGTAATGTCACGCATAAATAAAAATATTTTTAAAAATCATTTTCAGTTAAGTTTTTAAAGAAGATATATTTTTTAATTTAAGTATTTATTTATCACTTCAAAAATTATTAATTAAAAAGATCTGTTTGGTACTACCAGAGTTGTCATACGCTGCTCGCTGATAAAATTTTCCAAGAAGAAATCATCTGCCTGCCCTATGACCTAATTATTTGGGGTCGGCAAACTTACATTTTTATGTAACGTGTAACAGAAGGTGGGACCTTCTGTTACACGTTATCTAATAATGTAAGTTTTTTAGTTCAAATAATACAGCCACCTAGTTTGCCGTTCTTCCACAAACAAATCAACTCAATATAATAAACAAACGAACCCGTTCGTTTTCGGCCACGTTTTAATATAATGAACAAAACGTTTGTACTGCGATCTCAGTGCTAACTATTGTTTCGATCTCATTGGTGTTATTGAAATAGTGATAGTACAGTACAGTTGCAGACTTTGATTGCTTTCTGTTGTTCGTATCTTATTTAGCTAGGAGATGAACTGGTGTGACCTTGAGATTTATATTGATGCTTGCTTAGTTTGCAATAAAGTTATGAATTTTAGGGATGTTTTACATTCCCGATTGTTATAAATGTTGATAAACTTTCGCGGTTTGTACACATTATGAAAATATATATATTACATTAAATATAAGGTAAAATACCTTGTTTATTGCCCGACGTTTCGACCATATTGCAACAGCCGTGGTCACGGGTAGTCTTCCCGTAACCACGGCCGTTTCAATACGGTATTTTACCTTAAATTATTCACGCGATTAAGACCCGTAATATATATATTTTCATAATAAGATTGTTATTTCAAATTTAAAGAATATTATTAACTTTCTTCGATGAAATAAACCAGATTATTATCGATTCTAATTTCCCGAACCCATAACATAAGTCCTTCAAAACGAAATTAGAAAAATATATTTTACATCCTTACCACAAGCTCTTGCTTTTGATATGTTACACGATACAGTTTGCGAAACATTTTTTTTATTTTTTAGTTTGTCCCCCAAAAATGGCTTTCAAGTTCAAAATTATTCTATGCATACGTTATGCGTTTAAGTTTGTGTTACAAAAACACAATGTGTACCAAATTTTAACTTAATTGGTCCTGTAGATTCGGTGCTTATTGGCTATGACTGACGGACAGACAGAAACACGTGTGATCCTATAAGGGTTCCGTTTTTTCTTTTGAGGTATGGAACCCTAAAAATAAATAATGTATACTAATATTTTTTCTAATGAATAGTTTTTTCTTTTATTAGTGTAGCTACAATACTTTTCGAAAAAAAAACCGTTTTAAGACTAGCCGCTTTAGCGTCTGTTTGATCAATTACCTCCAGAACGCAGCGAAATGGGAGGCTGAAATGGTGTCAATAGTAAGTTTGTACCTCGCCAACGTTTCAAAATATCTATCTAAGGCCGCGGACCCTATCTCATCCTACCAGACCCTTTCCGTTTTGAAGACAATATCAACTTTTTAGCTTACCTACGTGTCAGATATTTTCTTCAGTATGCGCACATTAACTTGTTTACGTTTTAGTAGACATATTTATTCCAATAAATGCGGTGTTTGAAGCCTTGTAGAACAAACAATTCTAAGTGATAGTTTCAAAAACAAACTCAGTACAATTTCGTCACAATAGTAGATTAATAGAGACAGAAAAGAGCTGCCACTTTCAAAAGCACCATCCTAATATTATTTTCCGCGCAATACGTTTGTGATAAAATTCACGTCGCTATTATTCTTGTTTCATAAACAAAGAAAAGGTGAATGAAGTGTTGTCAGATCCAGGGAAAAAAAGGCGTGAGTAAGTAATAATAACGTTTTATTTAAGCTTGGTGTTTTGTTGTGAACCATTCATACTTAAACGAGCCGTAGTTTTTTAATATTCGTTGAAGTCTGATGAAAAGAAAAAATCCAGGAAAAACATGAAACAAAGTGCGTTAAGCTGATGTTAACGCACTCTCCTTGGCATGGAGGGTTAATACTAAAAATCATAATCTTCCGTGCCTAGGAAAGTACGTTAGCAAACGGTTACTTATCTATGATGACTTATTGTTGATCTCTGGATCTACTTGGTCACCACTGGGTCACAAAATCATGTGCAACTGCTTAAGTGTTATGTAACGCACAGACTATATTATAATGATATTAAGGATGATTCTTATATCCATCCGAATCTAAAGTCAGCTGTTAGTAGTATTCTACTAACAGAAGAGTACAGAACTTAACAATGTAGCTAGTACACTTACTCAGCTTCCATACCTTGCATATCTACCAGTAACTATACTAGTTTCCACCGAAGCCAACAGTGCATTTTACGACTCGCCTGCCAAGATAGTGTGTCTGATCTCTTTAATGTTTTAGTTTCAAAGCAAAGTGGAAGTACATAGTTATACACTTGTAGTGAGCCTTCACGGCAGCCTGTCTTGAATAAAAAATAAACTATCTATTCGAGAAGTTACAAATATACTTTGAGCCTGACTGTTGTTTGTCCGACAATGTGTGAGTGGAATTAGAAAAACCAAAGTTTGCTTCAAACTAGTGTTATATCGTTCGATCAATACAGAGGGATTAGCAAAGTTTGACAAAAAGTTCTTACTTTGGCTGTACATACATGAGTCAGCACATTTTTTTTACTTCTGATGCTATATTGTTTCTTGTTAAAAACTTTATTCATTTTACACATTTGATGATGGTTGCCTTAATTTTTATATAGGTTAGGACAAGTCATTATTACATTTTACTTATACTGCTTTATAAGTCGTTCAAGGAATCATTAAAATTACAAGAAATGAATGATGTGACATACATTCGAAAAATCGATACAATGTCAATGGTTTCTTTGTGGAAATTGGACTTAGCAAATATTTTGTAGCATACTGTGAAGTTTAACTCTGATCGACCGAAGAATTAACTTGTTTTCCAGGACCTAACGTTATTTACATAGTCACAGATCTCTGCAAACTTGAAGATTAATGCATCACATTGGCCATACGTAGAAGATTGTTGCTTTTTTGATGATGCCATATCTAGGATTTAATATTAAAGGTTTCCGTGTTGATTATGCAGCAAAAAATCAGTCAACTAATAGTCAGTGACAATCAGTCAGCTAATAGTCAGCAACAATTTTTATGCTAACGTTTACTTATCCTTGGTGCATGTATATTTGATGGATTCAGAGTAAACCGTTTGCTAACAAGCTGTAGATACTTTAATATGCAGTTTGTTGTTGAGGCAACTGCCTTCAGTAACTGCATAATTACAAAGCAATACATTTGATCGACTGACATTTTGATATCAATGGCCCTCACTAACTACCTTATTAACCTACTTTCATTGACAATTTTGCTATACTTTTTTTGTTATTATTATAAGGGGTAAAAAATAATACAAATGCATATAAATTTCAATTTTCGTTAAGATGCTTTTTGAATTCTATACAAAATACTAATATTATTGTTTCTGAGGTAGGTACCCTACAATCGGCAACTAAATGAAATAAGGTTAAATTAATTTGTTCATATTACAGCCACGTCAATTATGTTGATAGTAGAAGTTAAGTATGACAAATATGTTAACGAAAAATTGAATAATAATAATCAATGTGTATCTAATATTCCCGTCTATTTTAATAAACCTGCCCAAACCGACGTGCACTGTAATAATAATTTATTCTTAAATGAATGCAATGAGTTTTTTCGTATTTAAGAAAATCAATATTTTACATCAAACATAAATGGTCTTGCTAATAAATCTGACTTACAAATCTTATCTCTCGAAGTACAAAAAAACAGGCAACGATTGCAAATATTTTGTGCATTTTAAGAACAAAAGCGATCACCATATCGCGAGAACAATAAAATAAAGTATAATACTTTGTCCTGTAGGCTTAGCAGCATAATTAAGCTTACTAAAAAGTACAAAATGACCATTTTATTAAATCAGCTAGCAATAAGTGTAAAGCCACATGGACACTAATTAACAATAATAAATGTAATATTCCCAAAGACGACATTTTTCGCACTTTCTTGGTCAAGACGAGCTCTCAGGACGGTAGGTATTTTGACACTTATGACTGGTCATTCTCGTTATCCTTTTTTTTCCTCTTCCCTCCGATACTAATCGGTAGGGATTATGGCTCGCACATTCTGTGCGTACGCCAGTTTCATGTATAATTTCTTTCTAGTTTTCTTCTTTGAATCACAAAGTCTTGTTCTTGTTCAGCTATCACGTATTTCAAGTATATTTCACCCCTTAAACGTGGAGCAGAAAAAATAGTAACATGTCAGTTTGCTACCATTTTTACATCACTCGTTGCTATCTTTATTACATAAGTATTGAGTTCCATTTAATTTTGACAATTTGACGTCCAAATGTCAAAATTGACGCTGGACAGACTACCGCCGACAACAATACCTCGATTAGAGAAGTATTGTTGTCATCGCTAGTCTATCCAGCGTACTAGTTCTTGCTTGTTTAAATAAATAATTCAGAGTATTCTTGAAGTTTCACTCCTTTTTGACTGTCCTTGTTTGTAGGTATTTTAAATTCAGACTTTATTTAAACAATCTGATTAAAAACTTGTATTATAAGATCAAGGTAAAAACGTAGACCTTTACGGTCAAACCGCACAGCTCTCGCTGCAGGGACATTGCAGCGGAGAGGCGCGGCGCGGCGTATTATTCTTTACACTGTTTCTAAAGAACGTAAACGGACTACAGCGGCACTGCAGCGGAGCGGCGCGGCACAGTGTGCTTTGACCTTTATTGTGAATGTTCGTAAACGATACAGTCCTTAGTCAATAGTGTAAGCTTTTTGAATGATAAGCACCAATTGAAGATAGTTAGTTTAGTAGTTCTAGAGACAGTTAACGTAAAAACTGCGTGCTTTTAGTTCAAAAACCTTTGACCTAACTATCTAGCAGTCTTACACCTAGCTATTACTTGGCTATCACTACCCGTATAACATTTAATTTTCTTTAACTGCTATGTTATTTACCTGCTTAGCATAAAGATAAAATAACAAACTGACGTGTTTAAGAGGTCAGTAAACGAAAATAAAAGAATAACAAGGTCCAATGGGTCTTTATTTCACTGACTTAGAATATTTGTGTAGCATTTAAAGTCATGGCCTATGTCCATGCTGGCAGTTTTGTAAGCTCCATAAATATTTATTTGGGTCTGTAAAGCTTATTTCTGATAAGACACCCGCGACACATGTCTTGTAGTACCTACCGTTTAGCGGGACTTGTTAACTTTTATATAGAAAAAACCTCAACAGACATATATCATATATTTATAATATTCCTTTAATAAATTATTTAATGCTAAAAAGGAGAACAGTGACGCTCAATTGTAATAGTATTGCTAGTTTATTCCCAGCGAATAGCCTGTTTGGGTTTAAACCAGAACCGAGCATGTTTGTATGATATTTTTGTCACCACAATTCGAAATTCGACCAAAAACAACATTAAGCATGACATGAAAAACAAGAATCCACTGATCAACCATGGTTACATAAGGTGTTAATCCTTTCTCAGAGAAAACGCTTGACACAAAAGTTGGCAGCAAAAATTAATACTTTAGTTTAAATGTAAGTCTATTTTAATGAAAATGGCATTGACAGTACCATATTTGATTATAGCCATTCGTCATCAGATCCGGTGATAGCACCAACACTGTATTGAAGACGAGATTCTCTTTATTAATACCGACCGTGGAGAGATCGTAAAGTTTTACTGTTCAACGAATACTGGACGGTTTTAGGATACTTTGACGAAGATATACAATAATACTTACTTCTTAGAAGTGACATATTTTTGTCTACACTACGTCAAGCAAACGCTATTAGGGTATTTTTAAGAAACGTCAATATTCCGTATATTCCTTGTATGGAAGACAAAATTATGACGTCACAACAAAGGATCGTCTAATAATTTTAGTATTAGTTTTGATATCTATAAATTTTTAAATACGGTAAATTGTGGATGAACCTGATCAGTAAAAAATAATTTATTTTCTTTGTGGACCCAATGGCTGAAAACTGCTCACAAACCTAAGTCTTAACCAAAATCTTCTTCACTCAATCTTCAAAACTATGGATCAATAGTCACGTTGTTAATATTACGTATTGTGGTGGCCATTATACACTTATTATAAACCTTTCCTAAATTCAGAACAATGAAACCATAGAAGTAAAACAATTATAATTGTAATGGGTAATCTTAGTCAATTTTATTATCAAGATTACTAGTATCACACAGCAACTTCAGCATACCGATGTTGAGGGAATGAATGGTGCGAAAAAAAATATTAAAAAAAACAACCCTGCCCAAATTCTACGTATCCGTAGAACTTGGGCAGCTGGGCAGCAAGCTTTTACTCGTATGTCATATAATGTAATTTTTTTTTCTTTTAGACCATTTAAATAAAACGTTGTTAGCTGTGACTTGTTTTAAAAATGATACTTAAAAAAAACTGCTTATTTATTTTGAGTTTAATCTGTAACAATAAGATGCGCGCATACATTGGTCAAATGGTAGCATCTAAGCAAATTCAGTATTAAAGACATTCGAATTTCATGATTACAAATTAATATAACCCGGGGCTTAAGACACTTACCTTTAATTTAAAGTATTGACTTTTCAACTAGGTGGCTTTGCAACCTAGATTTAAAGGTAAACAGACCGCGTTAATCCCCAATGTTTTATATTATTGAAATTCAATATTCTTCTACTTTTACACTTTAAGATGTTACATATCAATTCTTGCATGTCTTAAATCCACGACAGTATAATAAAATATCGTATAAATAGTAGATAATAAACCGCGGAGTGTCAGTCGTATCGTCTCGTATATAAACCCTGTACTTACGTATTTATTTCGTGTAAGCTCAATTAATTGGATACGTGATAAAGTGGGTTTTTATTTTGCATAGCATCTTTAGGGACGAATAAGCAGATAATACTATATTAATATTTACTACTTATAAGTATCTTTCTGGATCAAATATCTGGTAATGTGTTATGAGAATATCAGGTGTGTCGTACCCACTTTAGTAGCACATCTCCTACCAAATACTGAAGTCCCAACTTATTATACAAAATATAATCATATAAATTATTATAATATACTACTTTTGATAATAGTACAAATACCTACCGACTTTTACGCTGTTTTTATTCCAAATCTGTAATCGTTCTCAATGGATATTATTTAGAACGGCATATGCCAAAATACCTTTATTAGTAGAAAAGTACGGCACTATTCTTCAAAAAATACTGTGAACTCTATTTGTGAAACATAAGAAATCTCAACTAAAAGCTTAGGCTCCCCTAAGACTAATTGACAAATCCAACAAGCTTTCAATGCGTTATTTCATTACACGTTCATCGAAGAAAACATACAACTTTGCAATATTTCATTCGCGTTCATTTGCCCCTCCATACTTAACTCGTAACTTTACTCTTTATCCTGTTAGTAGGACGATAACATCTAACAAGTTTTGCCATAAGAGGTCCATCCATAGTCATGTGCAAAAGCATCTATCAACGCGATAAATGGAGGGTGACGGAACTCGGTAATAAAAACGTCTGAATAAATCTCGGTACTAGTAGCGCCATCTAGTAGATGATGTTGGAACGTTAAGTTCCTGCAGTGGCGCTGGGTGTGCCATCATTTTAGGGATCTATTTTAGGTTCTTGATGTTCCGTTGATATTTATTTCTAAAATTAGAAATGTTACTATAAATGTATATTGGTGGGTCTTTTCACCGCCACGGGAATTTATGCCATTATAATTAGGTATATTTTCCAATGCCGTAGCAGAAAATCTGGGACGATCAAAAAGATAATTATATAAACCATATTTATACGAGTATAGCAGGTAATTGCATGATTCCAAAAAAACTGCCTCTGTAGCGCAGTGAGAGTCCGACTGCTACGCAAGAGGTTGTGGGTTCGATTCCCACACCACTTTGTGTGATCCAGAAATGATTGTTCCGAGTCTGGGTGTACTTTGTGTCCGTGACTTGTATGTTTGTAAAGTCCCCCCGCAATACAGCCGTCGTCCTTAAAAAAAAAAGCAATCATACTTATTTGTGATTCTTCGTTACAACTTCGGTTACAGACTAGCGTTTTATACGCGCGTTTATGCTCGTTTATGGACGCGCATACAGGCGCGTATATAAGCGCCTTTGCTACAATCGAACATGCTGGAATATGCCCATGTAACGCGCGTGTAAGCGCATATATGCCGAAACGAATACGCGCAGACAAAAGCGCTAATTTGCAACCGCCCTAAGTGTCATTCATACTTGGTACATGACACGTGGTTCCTTGTATATTTTCAACACATAACATCATTAAAAGTATGTAAACAACTTGAATCTACAGGGACACGAGCGTAATTATAGTACCTTCCCTATTTTTATGAACACATTGGCATACGTATTCAAATCGAGTCGTAACAGGTTGTTTCTTTTTAATGATAAAGTATATCTTACTATACTTTATATAGATAAGCCTAAAGACTAATTTAATTATGATTGAAAATTCTAAAATACAGGGGTCTCGGCAGCAAATATATATTTGTACAATTCGGCATCGAGACTCTTGGCCCATGGGGTCCGAGCGCGAACAAATTCTTCAAAGAAATTTCCAAAAAATTGGTCGACTCCACTGGTGACTGTAGAGCTGGCAGCTTCCTCACACAACACATCAGCATTGCTATACAGCGAGGAAATGCTGCCAGCATCTGTGGAACCATGCCCAGGGGCCCCAATTTTTTTGATATATTTTAGTTTTATTTAGTGTTAGTTTTTAGTTTCAATTAATTACCTATGTTGTTATTAAAAAATGTACGAAATTATGGCCTAAATTGCTTTATGGACTTAAATGTAAAAATCTGTCCAATTATCTTATTGCCTCAATTTCATATGTAAAAGTCACTTTGTTCATGTGTTTCACTTACGTACTTATCACTACATTTAATATGTCACTGTTCAGCCGTTTCAATATTCTTTTTAACTACGGGGATCAAGGAGCAGGATTGCTTCGTCGTTCACGTGATGGTGTAGCCTGTTTTAATGTGCTTCAGCAACTTTTTGTGTAACTGTCTCTGTCATCCATCTATTTCAAGAAACCAGTGGAGATCACAGTTTTATAAGTACCAAGGGGCGTTGACAATATCCCTGAGCACTTTGTTCTAGAATATTTGTATGATTTGACGATTGCTCTGAGCAGTACAGCCCAAAAGCTGTATACCATAAGACTATACTGGCATTAACACCTGTTTATATAGCAGGAGTTTGTTGTGTACAGATAAGGCAGAGTGTCTTCCCAGTAGCCAGTACATCTTATGGTAGCGTAGGGATAGCTCTTCTCATTTTTTCTTGACATTGCTTTTTAGCGTAGTTTTGCATCAGTTGGCTAAGGCTATCGGTTGGCTATTTATAAGCACCAGGCAGTGTTGACCTTTTTTATTTATAAAGTCAACTTGAACGGACTTACTCTCATTAAGTTTCATTCTCCATTTTGTCGTCCACTCTTAGACGTAGTTGATGGCTACTTAAACCTTTTCTACTGATTTATTTTGGGTATTTCCTACTGCTATCATGGCAGTATCGGCAGCAAAGGTTGCAATAGCATTCTTTTCGAGCTCTGGAATATCACAGGTGTATAAAAGGTACACCACCAGACCTAAAACACTGCCTTGTGGACTTCCCACAAGGCAGTGTTTCAATAGTTTTTAGTTAGAACAAACATCCTCTTCCCAATCCAAACACACACACACACACACACACACAAATACACAACCTTTTTTTATAAAATCAATATTTTTTATAAATTTAGATAAAGTCTGTTAAAAATTAATACTCCCAAAACTTTGCTTTTTAATCAAGCAAGGCTAAGCTACTTACAGTTATAAATACAAGACCCATGCTAGTCTGATGGAGGCCTGGAGACTTGTAACACAAGATAATCCTAATATAGGCTCCAGCCTCTACAATATTTATATTTATATTTGTGTATGTAACCAATTACGTTAACTGGAGCCGGAGGTTGCAGAGAAAGTCTATACATCTTAAATAAATTTAATTATAAATTACATTAAACTAAAATCTAAAACTAGTGATAAATGGTCGATGTATGTACCAAGAATGAATCGTTCTTTATTAAAATCTAAAACTACAACTATGGAAAGACGGTTGCGAAATCGAAGTGGCGAGATGTGGAAATCACGTAGCGCTGACTCGACGCCTCGTGCCGGTCCGCAACTGCACTGCTTCGATAAATGGTGTCAACGGTCCGCCTCTTACACCAAAGCGTAGATAAATGGTGTCGACGGTCCGTCTATAACACCGACGCGTAACACCTCCCCCCGAAGAACAGCAACTATTTGTCAAGCGGAGTGGCAAATATTGCTGCCAGACCACTGGTGTTCATCTTACTTCTTCTGGTCGGATGTTCCGTCTGGGTTCAATAAGTGTATAGTTGGCCCCTCTGCAGTATCGATGTCTGGATACGCCTCTGGCTTCAGCTTCCGAAGATCCGGATATTCGTTGAAGGTGCTTGGAAACCACCCGGGTGACTCGCGAACGCGGATATCGATTTGAGATATTCCTAATTATCGCGAACCGGCCCGCGAATATCCTACCGACTGCGCCAATTACGTTAACTGGAGCCGGAGGTTGCAGAGAAAGTCTATACATCTTAAATAAATTTAATTATAAATTACATTAAACTAAAATCTAAAACTAGTGATAAATGGTCGATGTATGTACCAAGAATGAATCGTTCTTTATTAAAATCTAAAACTACAACTATGGAAAGACGGTTGCGAAATCGAAGTGGCGAGATGTGGAAATCACGTAGCGCTGACTCGACGCCTCGTGCCGGTCCGCAACTGCACTGCTTCGATAAATGGTGTCAACGGTCCGCCTCTTACACCAAAGCGTAGATAAATGGTGTCGACGGTCCGTCTATAACACCGACGCGTAACAGTCGTTTAGTGCTGAGAAGTCAATATTTGTGGACAAAATAAACGATATTTTTATTGCATTGACAAAAAATCTTATTTAACGCAAAATTTAATCAACACTGCATCGTTGGTAGTTTAAATGCTTAGATTGAAATATTATTTATTCATGCAAGTAGCCTATAATTGGGCTAGAAATATTGCATATTAAGTGTCTGGAGCTACCTGCTACTCGATTATGTAACCTGTAACAATTTTTCGAAGGTTTCTCGTTTTTCAACTGATGGTGTTGGTCTTTAATATATTTCGATTGTTATATTGCCCTCAATATAACCATCGATTACAATCTCAACGACTGAAGAAATCAAGATATATAGCTTCGACTTCTTCAATCGTTGGAATTCACATATTAAGAGTGAGTGGTAAGTTCACTTTTCTCTATAAATGAACTTTATCTTTTGCAAGTAATTATTAATTATAACGGGGGTCGCCTAGTTGTTTAAATTAGACCAAATTTCACCTATACAAATATTATAAGTGCAAAAATTTTTATGTGTGGATGGATGTTTATTATTTAATCATACTACAACGGTTAGGTAAACGGATCTGGATGAAATTTAGCACAGAGATAGATTATAATCTGTAATAGCATATAGGGTACTATCCCGAAAAAAATGTTCCCTCGGAATAAATTTGTTTTTGAACATTTTCACGCAAACAAAGTTGTGGACAACAGCTAGTTATTTTTACAAATTACACCATTATTGCTTGTATAGATACTACTTGTATATATTTTTTCTTTCTTATTACACAACGAAACGAAGTCAATTTAATAAGTCTTTTGTTTGACATTAGTCGGAATGTGTGCAATGTTTATTTTAATTTTTGGTAGTGCGTGTAATTTTTATTTTATTAAATAATTTCAAATAATATAAAAATTATTTGCTTTCAGTACACCTTTTCCATATAAACTTTAAGTATGCCATATCTTACGTTGCTCTGTGGGTGGAATAGAATACCCATTCTTAAAAAATGGATACAATGATTTCGCTTCCCGTATTAATATAAATATAGATACGTCATTGAACCTGTCGGGGTAGTGAATGTGGGAAGTGATTCTCGATTGCCTTTTAAGGTAATAGAAAAGTTTTGTTAGTTGCGAATAATGAATGGTTGAGTACCTACTAGCTAAAAACTTGCTCCGAACAAAATTAATTTATTATACAGGCATCGAAAAACCATTGAACCGACAGAGATAACCGATGTCAACAACCTTAGCACTAACTTTTTAAGTTAATTTTCGCGACACTTTGTACAAGTAATGGAGGGTAGGTACAATTTTAATTAATTTTCGTCGTCGCGTCTCATGGCGCGCCACGTGTGTTTTCAAGTTGGTATTTATATAACTTCGATATCAAAACTTTTACCATAGAGGTAAACACGGTTTATTTTGAATTTATCCGACTTCAAAACACGAGAAGGTTGTTTAACTCCAGCATTAGGGGTGTCACTCGACTGTTGTTTTATTGTTTTTGACTAAAATTATGATTTACTTGCCATAATCAGCTCTGAGCATTGTGATCATACAAACATACCATTAAAACATTAAATTGCAATCTTCTGTAACATACTTGTTTAGCCCCGGTTTGCCTAAAGAACGTAAAGAAACTCGGAATACCTTTATCTTGTTTAAGTTATATAAATACCTTCAGCTTCAAACACGATTCACTGAACTCGGGTCAATCACACTAATATTATAAAGGCGAAAGTTTGTGAGCATGTGAGTGTGTATGTTGGTTACTTCTTCAAGTCTAAACGGCTGCTGCGATTTTAATAAAATTTGGTAAGGAGTTAGCTGACACCCTGGATAGCATAAGCTAATAAACCGCGCGGGTAACACGGCGGGGCACAGCTAGTAGTTTATTTTTTCGTTTGAGCACTCATAAGTTTACTTAAGTAGGTACCTACTTGGTGTATATGTGCCTAAACAAAATTTATTTTCGAAGAGAAATGGAGAGATTACATAATGGGAGGATAGGAGTATATAACTTTAGGTCTAACCCATAGGTCTTTTTGATCGGTACCACTGCAGTGTCAGTTGCCTACTAACATGTTAACTAATATTATTTTCAACATGATGGATTTACCATCTTTGAGTTATTGCGAAAACACCGCAGCTTGGGAGCTAATCACGGTGAGGTAGAAAATATACATAAAAAAGGTATAGATACGCAGATGAAAATAGAATGTAACATCAAAAAATCAAATTTTAGAAAGCAAAAGCATGTGATAAGTCAATAATCTACATGTAGATGTAATGCCAAACTCGCAAAGCAAAAGGTAAAGCCGGAAACAAAAACTAGCGGCCACTCCTTTCAAACTGTTCAAATCCTCTAAACTCATTGTTATATTATATTTCAGTGGGTACTTTGATCAGACAGAATCAGAAATCAGATTATGCCTATAACGATATATCTTCTTGCAGAATGAAGAAATGCTACAAAACTGGGCAAGAGTATGTGGGACCGTGCTAAGTGTCGGGTTCTGCTGTTTTTAACAAATAGTAGTAGGTAAATAGTTTTTGAAAAATATACGATATGAAAATTGCACCAGCAGAAGAGCGTATGTTCATGCGCTTGCTTTATTGTGTTGATAAGCGCATAGCTGCCATTAAATTGACCAAAATATCCAATGAAGCTAAAACCAAAGACCACTTCTTTCAAATCAATCATTGTTAAGAACCCAAAACAGATGAGGTATACAAAATATGAAATATTAGTAATTACTAATAACAAAATCTGTTCCGAATTAAATAACATAATTAAATCTTTGGATGAAAGTCGTTCGGATTTTGATCCAAACGACTACCTACCTACTAAAAATGTGACATTGAATTTAGCCAAGCAAACTAGGCACAAAATAAACAACTAAATTTAAAATAAAGCTATGGGCAAGTGAAGAGCGCACCCTAAGCTCTAAGTGCAAGGTCACGTGGTGCGGCACGCTCAGAGGCACACTTACGTACGCCCCGTCACGCCGTCACGCCGCTGCCACGCTAACGTCTCACTTTAATTAATATTTATATAAATACTAGCTGACCCGCGCAACTTCGTCTGCGTAAATTTTACCCGTTTTTGCAACATTTAACATTGCTGCTCAGCTCCTATATGTCGTAGCGTGATGTTATATAGCCTATAGCCTTTCTCAATAAATCGGCTCTATCCAACAGTAAAATATTTTTTCAGTGCAGCCCAGTAGTTCCTGAGATTATCGCGTTCAAACAAACAAACAAACTCTTAGGGATATGAAAAATAGATGTTGTCCGATTCTCAGACCTACCCAATATGCACACAAAATTTCATCAAAATCGGTCAAGCCGTTTCGGAGGAGTATGGCAACGAAAACTGTGACACGAGAATTTTATATATAGACTAGCGGCCACCTCAGATTCACACAGTTTTTTTTATTTACAAATGTTGATATTTTTTTGCGATTTGTTCACGTTATGAAAATATATATATTACGGGTCTTAATCGCGTGAATTATTTAAGGTAAAATACCTTGTGTATACATAAAACTGTCAAAAATTTACAGACAAACAAGTCAGCAATAGCGGAACACTTGCTGTATGCGGGAAACAATCACTGCATTGAACTACATAAACCACAGGTCCTCTCCACTGACCGTCACTATTACTCCAGGATGGCGAGGGAAACGGTTGAAATTTTTGATTGAATTTTAAAATGGAAATTTCAACCGAGAAGATATAGTAGTTTAGTGTATAGTATTTTGATACATATATATATATATACATATATATATATATATATATATATATATATATATATATATATATATATCTCCTAACCGATATCCGTTACACATCATCAGAAAGATGCACTCTCTATTCCCTTGTTCTCATAGTAGGTACTATAGGAAGGAAATCCGGTATGACTGGAGAGAGAGAGATTAGGCCCAGGACGGACGATTTTATGTACCTAGTCTCCAAAGTATAGAGGGGTGTGATATAATGATCTGGCCAGGCTAAATAAATAAATAAAACAAATTGTTCTGCCGACGTCGTAGATGTTGGTTATTGTTTTTTTTTTTTTAAAGATAACTAGCAATGTGGGATTGTGGTCCCACATTACTAGCAATCCTGTTAACCCCTCCAGCTAAGCTCAATGGCTTGTGTTAGGAGTGGGATCACATCGGTAGTATAATGGTCAGGATTCGAACCCACGACCTTACGATTCGTGGATGTTGGATCTTAACACAAGCCTTGCTTTTGCTTCCTAAGTGTTGCCTTTTAATTTTATAATAATAAGTGGATACCCACACCTACCTACCTACTTTCAACTATTTCCAGCTTCTAATACACTAAATGCTAACAAACCTTCCGGATGAAAATCTCTAAATTATGGTAATACGTACGCTAGGTACATTATGTAGTAGTAATGCCGTTTCGATTATTAACACCTGCACTGATCCATACTTTCAGAAAATGACATAACTCTACTATCGATTTACTGCTAATGTACCTATATGGCGTACTAGCAGATATATTGATCACTACATAGTTTTGGTTTTCGTTGTTAATATTTATATTGAAAGCTTTAAAACTCCTTTCAGATGATCTGACATACATATCTGTACTGTCCAACTGATCAACGGCGTTTCCGCATCGTTCACTAATCGATAGTCGTATATAAACGATTAAAAAATGCGACTGGTCTATGACTAAAGTCAGACTTAAAATTCTTTATTCACTTAAGAAACAACAGCTACATTTGTGATAAGTAGTTGACAGAAATTAGTTACAAGATTGTACGCACGACAAAATAATAAAACGGCTAGAGGAATTAAGAGGCCAAAACAGTTTGTTTCTTTAATTGTTTTTTTAAAAAAGCCGACTCCCACAGTAGGGTACAAGCCCAGTGTCACGAGGGACTTTACAAACATACAAGTTACGGCCACAAAGTACACCCAAACCCGGAACAACAATTTGTGGATCACACAGAGTGGTGTCCCGTGTGGAAATCGAACCCACGACCTCTTGCGGAGCAGTCGGACACACTCCCAACGCGCCACAGACCACAGACCACACAAGAACGCAAAATGTGTGCGTAACGCGCGCACGATTGTGCTATTAGTCGTTTATATTAAAACTCGTCTCCCCCCTTAAAACTACATTTAATTCGCAAAACAAGAGATACCTACGTTTTCCAAATGGAATCATCTGTTAGCGCTTTATGAAAAAGCTTTTTATTAGCACCTCAAAAATACTTTAAGTATACCTAATAAAATAAATTTCTTTTTATAACACCAGTGGGCATTGATTGATTTGATAAAAACAATTATTTTTAAAACATTTTTTTGATAAACACCTGTTGCATACAAATACAACTCATAAAATGATAATTTTACGACCACTTGATTATTTACAGCTACATTATTAATCAAATATATCTTTTATTTTTGAATAATTTTGTTGCAAATGGACTCGTTAAATAATCAATACAATTACAATAAAGAGAATTGCTATCATTTTTATGACAAACATCCATTAAAACAAAACCAATTAGCTTCAATTTGCTTTGACCTGCAATAACAATAAAGGTTCTACAAATATGATGTCACAGGAGATGAAAATAGTTCACCTACAAACCTTTCTGAGTAAGCCAAAACCTCCTTATTTATTAGATTTTTTTTCTCTCTTAATAGTTCATTGGTTCTTACCTGACCGGTAACCACCGATTAACTATTAAGAGAGAAAAAAAATATGCATATTTTTTTGGGACAGACTTTGTGGTAATTTATCGAATATCTATCAGATTACAAATATTGATCATCGTTGAAGAAGGCAAGGATCTATTTGCTATTAAAAGTATGTGTATTTTATACAAGCTTATTTGTAGACGTTACTGATTCAAAATCCCCGATACGTACCGATTAAAACTTCAAGGTCTTTATTTTAATAAAATAAAAAACTTTACTTACCTATTCCTATTAAATTCCATCCTATTAATATAAAAAAAACAATTATAATATTGATTCGAGGCTATCAGTAAATCGAAAACATAATTAAAAACACAAATAACCAATCTAGATGTAGAATTAAAAGTTCAATTTCTAATCAACATCACAATGGAAAATTAATCGAATATGAATTCCTTACACACGGAGGCACTCGTGTTAATGAAGTATTGGATTCCACGACAACTGCCCTACTTCTATACCTTCGAAATAGAAGATGCTTTGAAAATTAATAATATGCGTAGATGTTAATAATACCATTTTTATTCCCTCATATTTCAAGCGAATAGCACCGGTCGCGGTAATTCACTACACTAGAAACCAGCACATCGAAGGGTATTAAACCAAACGACGTTTAATCCTTTCCACCAAGGCGCAATAGTCGACTTCGGGGTCATGGGGATATTCTTCGAAGGAAAAAAGAGGCGTCACAAATGATCTTTCAGGTCGCAGTGGCTGCCGGGAATTTAGATTGCGGCCTCCATCCAGATATAATACAATACCGGTCGTGGTCACCGGGTAGGATATAAATAAAACTAGGCAACTGTTTCCCGTGACTCCATTCCGTAGGTGTTGTTTTTTCGACCAATTTCCATTTGCCCAAAAATTCACTACTTCCCAACCGAATTTTAACACACTAATCTAAGATGTAGATTTTTATTACACATCATATTAATACTGACTATCTTAAGTTAGCTCCCATTTTTTTTACGAAACATTATGAAAAGGACTCAAGCAATGCCAAAATTCCGACAGCCGCAAACATTTTCCACACGTTATTCAATCACAGAAATACAAAACCATTTTTTTTTCAACTTAGTTTCTGCAGGATAAAGTTTTCCAAACTCACTCAACCCTACTGCTCTCTTCCTATCTTTCACAGTGAGATAAGTACACATTCTCAAGGTCATTGTCATCAATCAACGTCTTAGCATCACTAAAAGGAGCAACGAATATCAAGTTCAAACGTAAACGATCTAATCACCCTTTAGGATAGACCGAGTGCCGACCCATACACTTGACCGATTATAATGAAGGATTTCCTTTTACAAAAAATGGAAAATACTTATCCCTCCTACAAACGCTGGACATTAACCTATGCGAGGCGATGCGAGAGAGGTCAAAATCAGTAATTACTACTACAGTAATATTAACTGGTAAACGGTAAATGTTCAGTGAATACCAGATAATGAAAGGAACAAGTTAATGCCGTTAGTGCCTATCTATTTTTCGAGATTTTAGCAAGACCAATTGGTTGGGGCAATCTGGTCCCTACAGAAACTTGCCAACCGATTTTTTTTTGCTAATTAGGCATTCTCAATTTGGATTTTTTTTAATTAAAAGGACACAGATCTGTGTTTAAAATTTACCTGTATTTATTTTAAAAACCTGTGGCTATCTAATCGCACAGCAGAAACCACAGAGGGGTTAAACTAGCCGCTCGAGGCATAGCAGTGCTGGGCCAGTGCCGGGGCCCTTTAACCATTTTTGTTCCGTGGCTCAAACCACTGAACGATTTGGGTTGAAATTAAGCAATCAAAAGGTTATTATGACGACAAATCAATAGGTCTGCATCTGTGGCGCGATGGGAGTATGTCTGACTGCTACGCAAGAGGTTCCATTCCCACACGGGACACCACTTTGTGTGATCCACAAATTGTTGTTCTGAGTCTGGGTGTACTTTGTGTACGTCACTTGTATGTTTGTAAATTCCCCGTGATACAGGGCTTGTACCATACTGTGGAGGTTATCTTCTAAAAAAAATTAAGATTCAACTCCTAAAGTGGTGAAACTTGGTGCGAATTGTTTGAGTTTATTTTGGTGCGAAGCTGCAAAATAAACAACATTTTTTAGTCTTTTTCAATATTTTGACTTTTGCTCAGATTACTTCTTAATCAAACAACGTAAACATTAACAAGATAAGCACCCAACTTATCGAGTCGAATTGTTAGCCTACCGATCGCCCCAATCTGTCGGAGAGGGCCAGATTGCGGATTGCGTGGCGGCTTTATCAGCCTGTCTCTCCCGACACTATCGGGTAATCGTTCACAAGGGCAATGAACCCCGGGGTACTTGGGCAGTTTGTTTTTTGTTGACGCATTTAGCTATTTAAGTCTATAGGCTAGTCTAGTTAGGTTAGTAGCATTTAATTATTCTTTTCGTCTAATAGGTTTTGTGTTAGTTGACTAAGAACTAATCTTAATGAAGTTTCTTGTTTCTGGGATGAGGATTGACGATGAATAAATAAGATTTGTTTTTAGGTGTCACTATTTCTTCTCGTTACTGTTGTTTCGATTAAGTTTTATTTGTATTTTAAGTAGTTGCTATTTTTAGGGTGTTTGGCTGTTGAGATTAGACGAAACAAATTGTTTCAAATATTTTAACCAATTTGCTACGAGAAGGGCCTTACGTTCTTTGTGAAGAAATGATAAACACTTTACACAACACATACTTTAAGTAATCTAATATTTAATAAAAACAGTAGCTACTAACATTAGCTTGCTCGCTCTACTACGGATTGATCAGGTACTGTGGGACACCTAGTGGCTCACTTAGGTGCCCTTACATATTGTAATGACTCCTAAGCTAAATTACTAAAACCAATGCTCTTGCCAAATGATTTGAACTTAAAGTCCGTTCAGCTAAATGTCTTACGTTAGTCCTAAAACACAAACCCTAACATAAGGAACCCATCAGATAAATGTATACACGGTCAAAAAATTAAAATCGTATCATAAAAAAGATATTCTCGTCCTCCCGAGGTCTATAATAAATCTTATCGGATAATCGGGACCACTGATTTTGAATGAAAGTGTAATTTCAGATAGGTGTAATAAAAGCTAGGTCGCTGTACCTTTTACAATAGGGCATTACGGGTTGTATTTCAATCGGTCGGTTTATAGCGGCACCCCTGACCGCCAATGAAAATTGTTTGCTTGCAATTTTTGAATAGGTTTCCGCTATCACAGGTTTTATTGGTATTTTAGTGATAACGGTGTAATCAACTTGTCTGTGCGGTCTTTTATGTTGCAACAATACGTTATCGCTAGTTTGGGTCGTCGACAGTGTGGCATTGACCTAAGAATACTGACATGATTGTGAGATAAAAATGATTGTTTTATTTTTTCTTTGATAAGATCACTTCGTTCTTAATAAGAATGTTAAATGCAGCCACAAAACACGGCAACGTGAAATCTCGATCATGGTAAATCTGAATAATACTTTTAATTGCGGATCGCGATCTAGACTGACTGTTTCTTCTCCTTGTTTCTAAGCAATTTTAACCAGCAGTGTCTATTATTTATCGTACAAATCAACTGCACAAAGACTGATTTATTAATTTAAACCGTATTTCTTATATTTTAGACGTGTTCCTGGGAATAGTGGTGACAGCTCAGTTGGCTGCTGTTTTTCACAACTACCATTTATCCATCCTAATAAAATAAAAACGAAGAAAATAACGTCTTATAAAATGAAAAGGAAAACAATGATGGCAAAGAAAAGGCATACATAGGTTACGTATGACACAAAACTATTTTATTTTTCTTTATTTAATAAAGTCCCCATCTCTTCCCGTGGGTGTCGTCAAGGCGACTAAGGGATTTCACTCCGGAGGACGGGCAGTAGTGTTGCCCAAATTCAGTCTTGGTCTTGCAGTCTTGGTCTTGTTCTTGCGTTTTTGCAAGACCAAGACCAAGAACAAGACCGCGTATTTTTAGCAAGACCAAGACCAAGACTGACCGTGCAAGACTTGAGCAAGAACAAGACATAGCCTGCAAGACTCTTGCGTCTTGCAGCTAGGACTTAGCGCTATTTCACTGAGTAGTTAGGTGTAACAGTTCGGTGTATAGGTAGGTACGCTTAGGAATTCTATGAGACGCAAAAAACTGTATCAAAGAATATGAAAAACTGGACCTATGCGCATTACGACTAATACCATAAACATAGCGAATAAAAAAATATCTATTAAAATCAAACTGAGTGCATGCATAGTTATGTTTTAACCATCGGCACTTTGATAATGCGGCATCAAAGGTTTTGTACTTACTTCTCAAAGAAATTTGCCGCTTTTCGGAAGTACATGGTTATGATACACGCGCCGGCGGCTTCTTTTGAAATCTAAAACAATCGTTGCCGCCACGCCGAAATCATAACATTTGACACTATTTGATTGCCGCCATAGGGCGAAGGTATACTCATGCAAAATAATTTCCTAGTAGAGTACCTACAGGTGTTCCAAAGAATAAATAAGTTTCAGAGTGCTTAGAATGAAAATGAATACATTATACTGATCACGCAAGTAGTATTATGATTAGGATAAAATGGTAAGGATAGGTAGTAGATGTCATATTAATTCATTCTAGTAAGTATATATTATAATATTGATTACTTATATGGTTTTAAACTAATTACTTAGGTACTATTATTGTACATTTAGTCATTATATTTCTTAAGTTTTTACAAGAAAAAATAGCAAAAAAGTGTTCAAATATCACCCGTTTAATAAATATTGTAGCCACTTTTAAATATACTTGAAACGTGTAAAAAAATTCTACAAAACTAATAAAATAATATAAAAAGCGTAGGTACTTACCTACTAATAAAATAAAAAGCCTGCGATAAGAGTTTTGTATTACTTACCAGCCCGAATATCTCTGAGAGAGATGATGAGAGTAAGTATTTACTAGCTGTGCCCGCGACTTCGTCCACGAGGAATAGTAACTTTGGAGGTATAGTGACGTTCAGGACTTATTTATTTATTTTAAAACTTCTGTCATCAAACATACAAACGAACTCTTCAGCTTTATAATATTAGTATAGATGTACGCCAAAACATTCACTTATATGTAAAGAATAGTGATTGGCACTAATTCTATTTTATTCACGCGTCGCGTCTGTACAAGTAGGTAATATTTAGTGTGTGTTTGTACGCCGCACGCGGCATTGTTTGATTTGCGGCGGCATCCTTTTCATAGAACCGGCACGTGGCGAGGCGGCGCGGTAAAGCAAGGAAACGTACTATAAATAAAGGAATTATTTTAATTCCAGTCATTTCCAATTGAGCTGTGCTTCGAGTCTAACTTGATAATTGTTTTTACTAATTCTCGTTGTTTTCTAAAAACGTATCACGTGTACAATTTAATATGAGTGACGAAGATTCAAATTATTCTAGTCCGAGTAACGAGAGTTTGAGTCACAGATCTAAAAGACCCAAAAGCAAATTTGAGGAGTTTTTCGAAATAATTCATGCATCCCAAACTGCCTTCTGTAAATTGTGCCAACATAAAAAGATTGAAATAAAAATGAAAAACAGAAACACTTCAGGCTTAAGGAAACATCTAATATCTTTCCACAAAAAGGAATCAGAAATATTTCTTCCTGTTAAACCAAAATTAAGTGGAGATATCACAAGCTTTTTAGTAACCGCTGGAAGTGGACAGGTAAGAATATTTTTTTAACAGTTAAAAGAATTTTAACTCCGCGTAGCTATTCATGCGATACTTTCAAAAACGCCATTAACTTACGTAAGTATTTTTGAGTTAGTGGTGTTTTCACAGTTTTCATCTAGGGGTGCGACATATTAAGTATGTAATTATCGTCTTAAATATTTTTTATAAACACCCATATTTTCAGTTAATCGGCCAGTAACAACTAAGTACTTTATTTTGGTAAATTACAGTACAGTGCAACCTTAATATAACAAATATCAATTTAACGATTTTCTCGATTTAACAACAACAAACCTCCTCCTCTTATACGCTCAAACCTAATAACACAAGATTTATTGTTTTGTTTCAGTCGGAAAACAGCAGTGACAACATCACGACAGCTACAGTTGATTGGGTGGTGAAAAAATATCTTCCCTTCTCATTTTTCGATGACGAAGCTACACAAGTATATTTTCGACGTATTTGCCCTAATATGGTGTTTCCTAAAAGGTCTACACTTAGAAGGAAAGTCAAAGAGCGATTTGAAGAGCTCCAATTGAATCTCAAGGAACGACTTCAACAATTATCATCTAAAATGTCTTTTACCATTGATGGGTGGACGTCAATTGCTGGTAGGAGTTACTACGGGGTTACTATTCATTATATAGACAACGCATGGAAGTATCAATCTGTAGTTCTTGATTTTATACCATCACGCGGTCGACATACTGGGGAAGATATTGCAACGATTTTCCATGAATGTTTATTGGAATATGGCATAATTGATAAAATACAAGGTATCACGGTCGACAACGCAACTGCAAATACCAAATTCATGTATGAACTGGGCAAACAGCTGCCGCCACACTTTGATTCAGACAATCAACATTTCCGGTGCTTTGCTCACATTTTAAACCTTGGTGTACAAGATTTATTAAAGACCTTAGCATTACACTGTGAGTCTGACACTAACGCGCAAGATCAGCAGTACGAAGACTATGCAGACGAAACTGAGGATGAGGAAGATGAAGAATCTGCACCAAATATTGCTGACTCGCGTACATCTGTAACAAAGTTACGCAGTATTTCCAGTAAAATAAAAAGAAGTGAGATAGTGAAGAAGAAGTTTCAGTCTGCTTGTGAAGCAGCTGGCGTGCCATCAAATCTAAATGCCATTCTTGACTGTCCAACGAGATGGAATTCCACACATGATATGATTGGATTTGGTTTAAAAGTGAGAGCGGGCATTGACATATTGTGCAGTTCTGTCACCGAATTAAATGATTTTCAAATCACAGCTAATGAATGGCAGGTACTCGAAAAATTACATAAATTTCTAATAAACTTTAAACTTTTAAGTACAAAACTTGGTGGAGACAAATATGTTACATTACCGCTAGTCATTGTATCATTCAATCTCTTGCTAGATAAAATTGAATCCATGGTAAAACAGTTAGATGAGAAACCTAATCGATCTGAAGTGGATGAAAGGCTCATTCTAGCTTTCCAAGCAGCTCGAGACAAAATGCTTAAACATTACAAGAAGAGCAACTGGATTTATTGTACTTCTTTAATTTTAGACCCAAGGCATAAGGCTCAGACTTTTGACCTGACAATGTGGGGGAAGCAACTTAAAACAGAAAGTCTGCGCAAGTTCAATGAACTTTATGAAGAATATAAAAGTCTACACTCACTGAACAAATCTCTGGAATTACCAGAAAAAGAAAATAAAGTATGTGATGAAGATGAAGACGTAATAGACTTTGATAAACTCTATGAATGTCCCTCGACGTCATCTGGATCTTGTCTTCAAGGCTTAGTGATAGACGAGTTGGAGGAGTACCTGAGAAAACCAAGAACTGCCAGCTCGGAAGACATTTTAGATTGGTGGAGGACGCATGAGACAGAGTATCCGATTTTATCGAAAATGGCCCGTGATTTTCTCTCAATACCTGCAACTTCAGTACCTGCTGAGAGGTTATTTTCTAAAGCATCATTAGTAATTAGAAAACATAGAAATAGGTTAAGTGATGAGTCAGCCAGATGGTTACTTTGTATTAATTCTTGGTCAAAAAAAATTATATAAAGTATCATAACCTAATGATAAAGCTGTTGATTTGTGTTGTATTTTATTTTTTATTCAAATAAATGATAAATCGTAAACTCTTTTATTAAATTTCTTATAAGTTGAGGGTTCAATCTCTTTCTAGACAGATAAGTATTGTTCTTTAAAATACAGTCAAGTTATTGTAATTAATTTGTTTTTTTACATGTTTTAGCAAATGTAAGCTTATAAATCATAAATGTTTATTAAGAAACAGTTACTTCCATGGAAAACGACATATAGGTCAGTTGATTTTTCGAATTTCTTATCAAATCTTCAGTTACTTATTAATCTGCTTGATCTTTACTATGGCTATGTTAATTCAAGCTCACAATGTTCCAATTCTAATACGTTTTTCTAAGATTTAAAGTAAACTTTAATAAATAGTAATAGACTAATAGGTAATTGCAAGACTTGCAAGACTCTTGCTGCAAGACCAAGACCAAGACCAAGACTGGGAGCGCAAGACCAAGACCAAGACCAAGACCAGGTGTATTGGCGCAAGACCAAGACCAAGACTGGCTAAGTCTCGTCTTGTTCTTGCATTTGGGCAACACTAACGGGCAGCAGCGTCCTCTGCGTACTTAAAGCCTTACTGCGATCGCCAACCCGCTCGCCAAGCGTGGCGATCATGGCAATTACCCCCAGGATCTACTGGGGAGACCCGTGCCCAGCAGTGGGCCATCATATGGGTTGATATGAATGAATGAATGATGAAATAAAGTCTACCGTATATCGAAAAGGATCAATAAGAACCTTATCTTCGCTAAAATACAGGATGATTTGTAATATACATTAGTTATTAGAGGTTATTAAACCTCTCGCTTCTGGCATCTTTACATTATACTTAATAACTTTATGATATCAGTTTAAAAAAATACTTATTATTTTAACCCTTTACCACCTATCACATGTTTTTGAAGTTATGACCTTAACTATATACCTACAGACTTTTTTCCGGAGTAAAATCGTTGTTTAATGTGAAGTTTAGGACCTGACAAAAACAACGATTTTACTCTGGGGTCTCACAGACGTGTGGTAGGTGGTTGTGTGGCGAAAATAGGTGGTAAGTGGCTAAGGGTTAAAACTTTTTTTAGGGTGTAATGTCAAGAGGCCAGGAGTGGGAGGTTATTAGTATATTATAAATCACCCTGTATATAGGAAGTATTCTATGTACTGATTACAAATCTATTGCGTTATTGTAAGTCAAGTAAAGGTCTATCTCTCTATAACTACGTCCAAACGGCGAACTGAATTGGTTTTCTCGATACCTAAGACTCGCTACTCAAACCTTCCTTCCTTCACGATCAAATAAAATGTTAATGTAACAACTCCAATAAAAACCGCCAGTACTTTTGTTGTAAAAATAAGCTCATAAAAGTGAGAATATAATTTTAACCTATTTTGAGGTTATGTACCGCAATGAAAATTAAAATAAAAAGCAAAAATATTTAATGTTGTGCAGTGAAACATTGCTCTGTGTTTACGATGTCGCGACATGTCGTTTCTCCAATTAATACTGCTTTATTTATAGCCTGTGAATCGGTTGGTGTATCGAGTATTTGTTATGGATAGGTTCGATGTGTGCTATTACTGTTGTTGTATAGCTGGTTCGGATAATTCTGTTGATGAACGAACTCTCGGCATGTAACTTCTATTTGAGTTCAATACATAACTCCCTACTACTACACTTTATAAGTATTCAATAAATTGATAAAAACATTATTTTAGAGATATATAAATAAATATTATAAATTATAAATATTTATAAAACAAAACTTACATCATATCACAAAAATAGTGATATCACACTCTGTGAATACAAGAAATAAGCACAAATTAGTAGGCCAATAGCAACTCTTCTTAAAACTCATAACTCATTCATGGGACTAGGTGTTAGATTTTTCAATAAAATTCCAGTCAGCATTTCAAGAAATAAATTTAAGAATGTAGTCAAGAGACATCTTATACAAAGAGCTTACTATTCAATCGATGATTATTTAACTGATGAAAATAAATGGATGTAGTTTTTTGCTCCTTATTAATGTATTTTATTGTACAGTTTATTGTATATTACTTAGGAGAATATTGTTGTCGTCGTTTGATAATTCTACTTAGGTATAAGTTAAGAAAACGATTTACTTTTGTAAGTAAAGAATCTGCGGGATAAATTGAGGCATTCTTTTCTTTTTTTTGCAAAACATTTATACTTATTCATTAATTAGCAGTAATTTGTCAATAGCGGATTTTTTGTTTACTATGTTGTATCAATTTAGGATGATATGTCCAATCTCATGTACTCTTCATTTGAAAATCGAGATATAATATATTATATTATATCTCTTTTCATGACCGGCGTGAAGAGTAGACAGAGTGCATGCAAGGGCGAGCCGATATTAATAACAATAATAATAAAAACTAACGATAAAATACATATTAATAAGTAATTATTTTATACTTTTATTAAATGCGTATCACTACAGTAGTTGTAAAAGCACCCTTCTGGGCACTATACCGGTTGACGTCGATAGGGAGGAATTCTTCGACGCCTAAACCGGATGTGCCTTCCTTTTTTATTTAAGCTTTTTTGTATAGTGCAGTGGTTTAGATAAGTTTTGTTGTAAATAGTTCGTTAGTTTTTTCAAATTGTTTCTTTTATTTAATATTTTAGTAGATATGGTGTTATAAGTTAATGTTTGTGGTCTGGGCACCGGCAGCAGGGTGCAAAGGGGTGCACTTGCACCTCCTTGTCAAAAAAAATGCCTTTATAATTTATTGGTAAAAATTGGTAAACACATAAAAGTAAATCAAGAATAACTCGATTACTGTACTATCAACGGTCAACGGCAATATTTAAAGAAATATTAAATATTCACCGAATGAATCCGTTCAGGCGTTTAGAAGTTATGGTGGATTAAAGAAACTCACCGACATACGTAGGTACATACAAGAATCCTTAAACATAATACTCCTTTTTTATGGAAGTCGTGAAAAAATGTTGCACTCCTGATTGAAATCCTGGTAGCTCCCACAAAAATAGGTCGATTATGCGGTTTTATTTCCTCCTCCTTTTAGGAATAATGACACCCAATAGCTGCGAGTTTTCAAGTTCAATCATAAGTAATAATTTAAATTAAACGTACGTAAATTATAAATAAATTTTAAAAGTTAACAGTAATTTAAACTTGAGAGTAAAGTTAATTATTTTATGGAGATCCATAAGATAAATAAAGTTAAAATCTGACGATTGAACAACAGCCCTAAGTCCAATTACTAACTAACTTGGTAAGATATTTTCCCAACTAATAACTTCAAGTTATCGTTTGTAATACTAAATCTCATTTAGACAAAGTCATTGCACCTCACTTTATGAACTAACAATTAGAACAAGTATGTCTGTAAGTACAACAACTGAAAAGTCAACCACCTGGTCTTAAATTATACCAAAAACATAATCACCAAAATGGAAATGATCAAATTATAACTTATACAAGTTATAACTGAAACTCGATAATAAATTAGCCATATTGAAAACACTATTAAATAACTAAACTTAGGATATTATTATGATTCATTAAAATCATCATAGTTATTTGAAGATAAACTAAATGTAGGTATACCTTCTCTAGGTTTCTAAGTTAAAACAATAGCTTGGGGAGCAGTTGCACTGAAACGGAGTGGAGCGGAGCAGACCGAATTCCTACCTAGAATTATTTCGAGCATTGTCATTTGTCCATTCACGGTCCATTCCTATCTCCTCCACCAGGTCCGCTCTCAGTGGAAAGTGTGTTAGTTAGGAACCTACCGTGGGCGTACCCAGAAGGATTTGGTTGAACCCCCCCCCCCTCCCGGAAATTCGAAAAATCCCGTCAATCTCATCACAGACTAACCACCTACGCAGAAGATATAATGCCCAAACGTGTGCGCAAGACACAACCTTACCTTATCTTTATTCTATGTTGCCTAGTTCATTTCAATAGCTAAGAGGTTTAAATCGCATTTAATCTAATTTCGATCGTATTTCCTAAAGCATAAACTTTAACTTCAATTGTTACGCAAACAGTATACTTTAATCTTATCTGATAACATATGAACGACGACGTCTCTTTGTTAATTTGAGTAAACTACACGGAGGTACTACCTCTGTAGTAATTATTATAAAGTGAACAACTGCAATATATGAAAGAATACTTTTATGTAATTTATTAGTTATGCAAGAAACTCCACACTGAAATTACAAAAAATATTCATAAAAGAATGTCCTTTGACTAAAAAAAACAATGACAAAGATACGTGTATTCGTATGTATAGCTACTAAATTGTCCAGGTACTTTAGTTTCACTGCGCAGTAACGACAACATTCTCTGATATTTTTTAGGATAATAACAAGCTGATTACCTACTTATGCTTAATACAGCTGAACGTTTTGACATAATTATCATCAAATAAATAATGAGAAGATGGTTGTTGCCATCGTGATTGAGCCAGATTTTAACAATGAACTGCTTTCAACACTGTCCATTCAGACGCTTCGTCAAAGGCGTCGAACTTCTAACATATATCTTATTCATTAGTGATTATAAATAGATCTACCTCTATGCTTAATGGAGCATTTGATAATCCAATAGAGAAAAATATATTTCTCGATGCTTCTAACTTTACATACAAGCGGCAGATATTTTTGTTACAATCCAAAAATAGTCCCAAGTAATTACACTACATCTATTTTACCTTTTACACCCACGATTCGTAAACGACTTTATCTTTCTGTCAAATATTCAACAAAACAAAGCTAGATAGCGCATCAAATATTCTATTGTAAGTATTCTATAGAGGATTGTTCATACTTCGACACAACAAAGTTCTTTGACACTTGATTTTTTATCACCTTTCAATAGTTTGATGGCAATCGTCGTCGAGCTTAGGGAAAACAATTGTGAAGGCTTTCTGCTTGTACTTGTATTATAAATTAAATGTTTTGTATTTATTTTGTTTATTTCAATTTCGGAATTGATTTTATTGACCTTTAGTTGTTGACAAACAGAAGCTGAAATTAAACGTCTGATACTTTGAAAAGCACTTTATATTGTAATATAATTATAAAAGGGCAATTTCCAATATAAAATTATAAACATTGAAGTACATAACTACGTAGATATTAGATGTAATAACATCAATACACTTCGCTATAGGTAGATAGGAGTAATCCTGCGAAGACATCTCATGGATGACGGAGGCATAATACTTACCAGGTTAGAATCTCTTTCTTTTATAAAAAAAATCTTGGATTTTTTTCTTTTTAAAACCGTCTCAGAGATAACCCTGCTTTCAAGAAACAAAATCAAATATTATAATACTTAATAAGGAAAATATTACCCCTGGGAAAAACTCACAATTCTACATGTACCTAATTGATATGACATTTCGCAAGCAGTAGGTAGATAAAACCGGAGAAAAGAACAAGGCAATAAAAACTCGCGGTCACTCTTTTCAAATTGTAAATGTTTACAATGTTTGTTTAGGCACAGGCTTGGATCATGGAGTATAAAGTGGTCTTAATCTGACACTGGCAATCATCAAGAAAATACCTTTTTGTTGAAAGAAATACCCACCACAAAATATCGAGAATACTTATATTAACTTTCATGCGAATCTTTAATGCGCTCGACACACGTACCCGTAGACATCGCACATAGACACCAAGTCTCTGAGAGCCTTCTGAACAAAGTGGTTCGAGCACTGACCTCTATAGTACTAGTAGGCTGCACGGGCGACCTCCGACAACTACAACACTTCCATTTGATTTTGGCATTTAGAGACGGTACGGTCATACGAGTAAGTGGAAGTCTACCCTTGTGTGACAAGAATACCAACAAAGACCATTTGTCATAGGTGTCAAAAAAGTTCACAGAGCGGTAATTCGATTCGACATTTGAAATTGCTGTTTAGTGGGTTCGAAGTACTCTGAAATTTTTGTCCGCGAACAATGCGTTCCTTGAAACCTTCTGTACTCTCGGTATACTGTGTAGATACGTTAGAGTTACGTATTCACTTAGATCGTGCTTTAGATTTGACATTAGAGAATATCAGCCTATGCTGATCCAGGATACGGATCCAGTGGGGCACGGCATCACCCCCACCCTCCGTCGTCATGCGTGCAACTCACACTTGGACGGTATCGGGAGATTTGCCCTCAAGGACGAAATCCTGGATCCGCCCATGAATATCAGTGAACATAAACGCACTCACGGTGGGGACATGCGTTCATTATAGAGATGAGACGTCACACCTACTTGTCTATTGTACCTACATACATTATAAAGAGGGATACCTCGGTCAAAGATCTTTGTGGTAATGTATTCTTTAGGTACTGTTTTATAAAATTTTGTAGATACGTGTCTATTGTTGTGGATTTTGTAGATGCGTGTCTATTGTTGTGGATTTTGTAGATACGTGTATATCGTTGTGGATTGACGTGTAGTTATTTCATACCAATAATTTAGACTAAATTGGATCGGCATATTTGCGAGTGATGAAATAGCCTCAGAGGAGACACTAAGCTGTTATGTCCTGCGCCCAATCTCTTTTCAGTCGTGTCGCATTTCCGTCCATCGGGCTAGGAGAGTGAGGGAATAGAGAGTGCACTTGTGTCTGCGCATACACTTGTGCATTATAATATTTCCTGCGTAGTTGGCTATTCCCTGATGAGATTGGCCGCCGTAACCGACATTATTATTTTTTTTAGTTCCCAAAACGAATGTTCAATCAAACATTCTAAGTGATACAGTGGTAATAAAGTACATTGGATTGTCATCTACTTCATGTGAACACAGCATTCTTAATTATATTAACACTTAACGTTTAGGTAACTAAGATTAATGTAATTCTAATATACTATAGTATTATGAAATTAATTTCGTTAGTTGAAGTTTAATGAAGGCTATAGAACCAGAGAAAATGTCTATCTCGCTACGCAAAGAATTGGCCAGGTGTAACATTCTACACACCGGGGCAGATGGACCCAAGTTTGTACGATAATTCGGGAGAATAAAAGTCTTACGGTTATGTAAGAGACTACAAGGACGCGGTACGTTTATATCAACTTTAGATTATTTAGGAGACTATTAATAATAATATTATCTTGGAACAACGCACACAACGCCATCTGATCCCAAACTAAACAGAGCCTGTACTATGGCAACCAGACAACTGATAAACATACTTATATAATTCTAAATATATATATATACATATATATTATAGATAAATGACATCCAGACACAGAATAAACCATCGTGATCATCACACAAAGTTTTATCCTGGGCGGGGATCGAAGCCACGACCTCAGACTTAGCAGTCAGGGTACTAACCACTAGACTAACAGGCCAATCAAATTGAACCACCACCATCATCATCAGCCTATCGCAGTCCACTACTGGATATAGGCCTCTCCAATTGCCCGCCACTTTGTTTTATCTTCGGCTTCTCGCATTCAGCTCCTGCCAGCCGTTATCATCACTCGACCTGGTGTCAAAGTAATTATTAAACTCCCAGCTCCTTCACATAATCATCGATTATCGCGATGAGCATCTTGCTGGCCTTATAGAAGATCCAACCTATCTCTGTGTGTATTTATCGACACTGGTTTATTAGCGTAGGTGTGAAAATGTAACAAAGAGTGTTATGTAGTTTCGTATTCATAACATAAGTGTGGATAACAAGTATCTACAGATTGTTGTGAGTGGCCTTTGTGACAGTAACCTGGATGTCCGTTGCGATCATTGAGATAATTACTTTAACATATATTGGCCCGTTTTGACTTTATACGGAATTTTCTTCACTATGTTACACATAACATTGTTACACATAACATACATTGTGTATACATTAAACCTTCCGTGAAAAATTATCTAACTAATGGCGAAAATCAGACAAACAGACGAGAAAAGCGACATCCTTACTTAGTATAAAACGAAGTCGAGCAAAGGATTAGGATAACTTGATAATAGAGATAGATTAGTAAGAGACTCCAGTTTTGTACACTCACGTCTTCAGCCTATAAAGTGATCCTGCGTCATAGGTTACCCCTAGTAGGTACTAAACTTTAAAATAATATTAATAATAATGATTTATTATTCGCATTCACGCTTTTTAGTTTGCCTAGTCGATATAAAACTATTCACATACAAGTAAAGAACATAAAAGCGTGACTATCAAAATTTTATATTTATTAAGAAAAATTTTACATAAGTACAAAAACTTCACAATTCTATTTAAATATTATTCATTCCAGTTCATAAAATTGAAATAAAAACACACATAAAATGTTTTATTAGCTTAAAATTTAAAAATAAAATTGTGTGGAAATAACAATAGGAATGATTACGATTGATGTGAATATATGAATGAACGTAAAATGAGCTGATATGTGACAAAACGTGATTTCCGTGCATACAGTACCTAAGTAATATTTGTGATGGAAATCATAATTTGCTATAACATGTTAAGTGATGTTAAGGCAGGGAGCTTGGATCCATGCTTTTTTCTTATTTTAATTTACACTTAGGTACATTTAAATACATTAAACATTCTTTTACGTAGGTATACGTACTATGAGTCTTCATGACCTGGGTCCTGGGCAGGCCCGTACGAACTGTCAAAATCTTGTCATATTGATGAGAGCTACGCTTAAAAATGTAGAGTAGTAGAAACGCGCTGAGTTTGAGCGCACCGCGCATGTGCCAGTTCGCACGAGCTTGCCGCGAAATCGGGAAAAAGAACGTGAATAAGGACCCTGATTTTTTTTTAATTTAATACTAGCTTTTCCCCGCGGATTCGCGCGTTTTCTGATGTATAAACTACATTATTGTTAAGTCTCATCAAAATTCTCGCCTTTATAATTTTAGTGCGATGAACGCACTAAAATTATAAAGGCGAAAGTTTGTGAGTATATGAGTGTGTATGTTTGTTACTTCTTCACGTCTAAACGGCTGGAGCGATTTTAATAAAATTTGATATGGAGTTAGCTGACACCCTGGATTAACACATAGGCTAATAAACCGCGGATAACACCGCGGGGCACAGCTAGTTAGTTATAAATACAATAATTGCATTTATGAAAGATAGATAAATTTGAGTCCAGACCCAGGAATCGAACCCGAGACTTCCGTAAGCCAAACCGGGGCCGGAATATGTTACTAGACCTCATTTTTTTCTATCCTTTCATGCTTGCAGGTTGGGCCCTCGCATGCGCCAGCATTTTAACAAATTATGATGTCGCTGGTCGAATATTATAGTTATGTTTCGTAGGCATTTCTTGTTTTACCGTGATCCTCACCAACTTTCGGATTTATAATATTAATAAGAAGGTCACCACGTCTGTAGGTACATCTCACTGACGATAGCATGTTAATGAAAAATATTCAATGTTATATGTTTTCCTGCACCAGCCAACTCCTAACCTACCCAGATGTTTAACCTCCTCATAAATCACGTCACACACCGAGAGGTCATCGACCTGTCGCCTCGCATGGCACTCCACTTCACTCCACAATTATCTCTCTGACGTCATGACCACAAAATACTGAGAATACAGAATGTAACCTTCATACGTACCTCCCGAGCAACGCACACATAGACATCGCTCAATAACACGGTTTCTTGAGGCGCATTTTGAACAAAGTTTTCTATAATTCCGTGTCCGTGAATGCTCACACTTGCGTTCAAAGCTATATTCAACGGACATGAACACTAGCGCAAGAGTGTCAATGGTCGTGAATGTGTTGTTCGGCAGTTTGTGACTATGTACTGGCGACCCGTGTCGGGCTGTGCCGCGCGTCTAAATACACCATATTATGGTCCTTTTCACACGTTCCGGGTAGCCGGCGCGGCGCCGGGTTTCCGGCGAATGTACCTATAGCGACCGGAACGTACCTCGCCAGCTTCCGCCTGGTACCCAGCGCCAGCTCCCGGCAATCGGAACGTGTATCGAGTACTCGAGGGCGCGTTGTGTAAATGTTGCCTTCTATACTCTGTGTATTTTGTGTCACAACTCTTTCATATCACCTAATGTTTACCGAGCTAATCTGTTTGTGATAAACGTCTCAATTGGCGATTTGGTATTTGATTTGAATGACGGTGTTGAGAATTTAATATGTAAGATACACTGAACCAGATTTTTCGGTGATGTTATTAGACTGATATCTAGATTATGTTTGATTTAGGCCGTTTATTATTATGACCTATCTTTAAACTGACCTGTTGATCTAGTGGTTAGTGACCCTGATTACTAAGCTGGAGGTCGTGGGTTCTCTCCACACCCAGGATAAACCTTTGTGTGATGAGCACAATATGTATTCTGTATTTAGAAATTTATATATAAATATGTTTATTAGTTGTCTGGTTGCCATAGTACAAACTTTGCTTAGAGACCAGATGATGTTGTGTTAGTTGTCTCAAGATATAATTACTATACCATAACAATTATTAAGATCGATCAATACGATGCAACGCAGAGATTTTTTTGGAATTTAACATCGATGCGACCAAACTCTATCAAACTCTTCACATTGTCAAATTGAATTTGATTGTATCGATGTTGAATTCCAGAAAAATATTTTATGATGGTCCTTAGAATGATGTAATAGGGGCGTAGGTACCTATACGATAATACCTAATATAATAGTGAATTAAAGATTCGACTAGGAGCAGCATAGTAACGATCAGATCAGTAGTAAATCTACTATAGTAGGTATGCGACAGTTCGACTCGACGTCACAAAATATGAACTAATTGTTTTAAGTACATACACAAACGATAAAACTAATAAATGAATCCAGCATATACTGATCAAGATTAGAAAGGCACTTGCGCTGTGGGTCTAGGGCGCGTACGTTCGATCTTCAAATTCCCTATGTAATTTCATATCTCGATTACTGTATCGACATATGGTACATAGTATACTGCACACACGTGAACTGATAGCGCGCCATTAAAGAATACAACACAATGAATACAGCGATGTCGACGAGATCAGTTCTCCGACCCACTGTTAGCTAATTCCATTGAGTAGTATCGACGTCAAGGATTAACAAACCGTAAATAACTACGTTCAGAAATAGAACACGTTATCTACGTCATCACGATTCGTTGTCGCGAAAAAACATTTTTACACAATGACTTTATATTTAGATACCTACTTACCTTCTGCTAAATGCAAGACATTTAGTTACGCTATTCACGTGTCTCCAAAGTAGGCAGATACATATAGAGTTTACCAACCTCGCAGAAGCACGTGTCGTCTGAAATCAACACACTAGGTACTGACAAATGTATTACAATATCGATATTGGACAAAAAACAAGATACCTACAAGAAGGTTGCAAATAACAATAAACCGCAAACAGTTCGAAAGGGTGATCTTTCGATTCTTATTAATGAAATTCATACTAATATTATAAATGTGAAAGTAACTGTCAGTCTGTCTGAAGATTTCACAGTTATACCGTTGAACCGATTTAAATGAAATTACTATGGAGATAGGTTGAATCCAGGGGGAGGTCATAGGATAGTTTTATCGCTATAACCGACATCCACGTGGACGGAGCCACGGGCGAAAGTAGTTATTAGGTAATGTAAGTAATACCCACGTATTTTATGATATTGTAAAAGTGGCCCATTAGTTTCTTGGCTATACCTACCTTCTGAGATCAAAGGAATACAACCTTGTTAGAACAGACGCCTAGCTTCTGTACTTCAAGCAAAAGAAATATTTTGACATTTTCAAAGTCATTATTTTTAGGAACTACTGTAATATTAAGTTGGACTGTTTTGCCTTTGTATCTTCTAAAAGCAACTTAGTTAGTTCAATAACAACTAACTCAGTGGGATTATTCCCAAGTTAATGCCCGAGTGGAGTGCCGTCGATCAAAGCAATAGTTATTATTTAAGTTGACCGTGGGTGGTCCGGGCCACCGGGCATACAGATTGAAACAGCGCTATTGTATCAGCTTCAAACTTCAGATTAACTATGACTGAGCCAACGTTGAATCTCTTCGAATATCGTATCTATCGTAGTAATTCATTTACATACAGCTTTAATACATATCAACCCATATGATGGCCCACTGCTGGGCACGGGTCTCCCCAGTAGAACCTACAAGTATGTAGATCCTGGGGGTAATTGCCATAATCGCCACGCTTGGCGAGCGGGTTGGCGATCGCAGTAAGGCTTTAAATACGCAGAGGACGCTGCTGCCCGTCCTCCGGGGTGAAATCCCTTAGTCGCCTTGACGACACCCACGGGTAGAGATGGGGTGGTACTATTCTTAAGCCGGCACCACACGGCAACTTTAATAAGTTGATATTATTTTAAAATTAACTCTTGCCCACGGCTATGCACCCATGGCTTCGGTCGCCGTAAAACATATGCTATTTTTAATAACATAACCTTCCCAAAATTTTAAGATTTTTTTTTAAGGTTCATTTTATAATATATCTAGCTGAGCCGCGCAACTTCGTCAGCGTCAATTTTCACCGTTCATGCAACATTTTTCATTGCTGCCCCGCTTCTATTGGTCGTAGCGTGATGCTCTATAGCCCTTGAAATATTTAAACTGCCAGGATCAGTTTTAATGGGAAAATTGACTTTGATATTTTGAAGTAACTTCCTCTGTGGCGCGGTGGAAGTGTGTCCAACTGCTACGCAAGCGGCCGTGGGTTCGATTCCCACACGGGATACCACTTTGTGTGATCCACAAATTGTTGTTCCGAGTCTGGGTGTAAATGTGTCCGTGACTTGTATGTTTGTAAAGTCCCCCGTGATACAGGGCTTGTACCCTACTGAAGGAGTCGTCTTTTTTAAAAAACAAAATAAATATGTATATTTATATATCTCGTCACAAGAACCTGCCTGCAAGTTTTATTTTATTTACAATTAACACGCCAATACACAACTAAGTTCGCAGCAGAGAAACTAAAGCTCTATCGGACCTTTACCAATTACATTGGTCATTGGTAAAGACATAATTGAATCCTAAATCAGTTTTTGTGTCAGTCTGCCTAGTTTCCCTACTAACCTCAAACCACAAGTAAGGATTGAATACATTAGCAATCGGGACTGGTAAAGGACAGTAAGTTATATCTATAATAGTGGATGGTTTTTGTATAAATTAGGTACAGTACACAGTACTATCGAATGTGTGAGTATTTCTGTGTTGTCATGGTCAGGTTTGGCGTTGATAAGATAATTTAGATAGTAGGTAGATAGATATAAATATAAAACATTAACCTAAGTGTTGATAATATTTCGCGATTTGTACACATTATAAAACTATATATATTACGGGTCTTAATCGCGTGAATAATTTAGGTAAATACCTTGTTATTTGCCCGACGTTTCGACCGTATTATTACCATATATTTTATAAAACACTAGCTGTCCCGCGCAACTTCGTCTGCGGAAATTTTCCCCGTTATTTTGCAACATTTCTTATTGCTGCTTCGCTCTTATTGATCGTAGCGTGATGTTATATAGCTAGGCTAGACTAAAAAAAATTTTACTGTTGGATAGCCTATTTATCGAGCAAGGTTGCTTAATAACCTTCCTGGATAAATGGGCCCCCAACAACATTTCTCATTGCTGCTTCGCTCCTATTGGTCGTATATCGTCGTCGCGTGATGTTATTTAACCTATAGGCTATATAACATCACGCTACGACCAAAACAATATTTTACTGTTGGATAGCTTATTTATCGAGGAAGTAAACATTTTTTTTAATTCGGGTCAGTAGTTCCTGAGATTACCACGTTCAAACAAACAAACTCTTCAGCTTTAAAATTTTAGTATAGATTACCCTTCCTTTTTGGCTTCGCCGTAATCGCGTAACAAAGGTTCTGCGCAAATCAAAAATATTTATCGAACATTGAGATCTAGTACCTATATACTCGTACAGATTGATGTAGGTATATAAGTACTAGGGTACTCAAAACTGAATGATATGTCAAATCAGTTTCTTTTTATAAAACGTCAAAACGACACGCTCTTTAGAAATTTATATGGAAGAACACACTATGACGTCATAAGTTCATATCGTCAACACATTTTCTTCCGTTTAATGATTATAAATAAACAAAACATTATTAGTTACAAATAACCTTTATTTTTTACAACATTTTATAACCTACTTTTCCCTGAGTAGTAGATATAGTAATTTATTGTTACTGTAGTCAAAGCGATTACCACCTCGTTTATTAAAATTGAATTGTAATAATTTATTAATAAGTAATTATAGAATGAATTAATTTTAATTGTATTAAGAATCATAATTATATTTTTTAATTAAATTGTTTTTATTGTTTTTGAAATTAAATAGAAAATAAATTTAAAATATTAATAATTTTGCATGCACATTTACAATTGTAATTTTCTTATGAGAAGCAAGAAATAAAAGGCTTTTTATTTTATTATATATTTATATTAAAATTGAAAGAGAATTTGGACAATGCGGTGGAACATAACAGATTTAGGGTAGGGCTACTCTAACTCCTTGGTGAGTACAAACACACATTGACTGCTCAAAAAATAATACCTTTCCTTATTATACATGAAAAATACATACATACAAAAATACATTTGTTTTTAGAACAATAATAAAATCTACAGTATTTTTTAAAACATCAATAAACATTAAACTATACACAAGTAGTAAAACTTTTAATAGGGACTTATAATGTAAAGTTAAATGCTTGAGTAAAATAAGCAAAAAGAGTTTTATAGCAGAGCGTGGTTTCGATCCACGGACCTCTGGGTTATGGGCCCAGCACGCTTCCACTGCGCCACTCTGCTCTCGACGGTGCCGTGTAAAATAGTAGTACAATAGCTTTAGATGTGCATCTTAATGTATAACGTGCAAAGTATAGGGCAACGTGCATTGCACTCTGTGCACTTGTCCTACATTTCGTCATAAGCTGTTTATCAATCTCTATTCCGAACTAAATTTAGTTCTATTCTGATTAAACAAAATATCTGACTACTACACTGACATTACTATAACATTTAAAATTTGTGTGTTTATGTTGGTATATTATTGTGTGCTATTATTGACTTTCAACAAGTTTATATACTGTACCTACACATTTTATTTGTACATCACTGTAGGGTAGACTGGCAAAATGCTTTAAGCATTAGGTAAGTTCGCCTCTGTACAGTTATAGTTATAGAATTAATCTTTTAAAGTTTAAATTTAAAGATTAATCCTATGTTCATTTTGTGTTTTAGTTATACGAAAATCAATCAACCGTAACACAATATTATCTAGGTTAGGTAATCCCATTTTATCATTTTAGACTACTATCATATTAGGGTCCGTCAAAATACCTTTTACCAAAATTAGGGGCTGAATTTTCTGCGTATGCCTACATAACTCCAAAATTCACAAAACAATCAGGTCAAACCTTTTCTACCAAAAATATTAATCCTGGTAATCAGAGCTGCCCTACTATAGTATGCGCATTCATAAATAAGTATCTCTATACGGAGAGCTGTTGACCGTAAAACGTAGGCGATAGAGCATGCCAATCACTCTATGGTAGAGGTGTAGAGCTTTGAAAACTACCGCTCTATTTTTTCCAGGTAGGCATTTATGGGTGGCATTTACCTACGTTAGGGGTCAGAGCTTTTAAGCACTTAATTGCGTTAATTGCGCTTCTTTATTAAAGGATGATGTGATTTTGTTCTTGTGACAATAAAATTAAACTGAGTTTTAGGACTTCTCTGATTAAGAGTGCCGATTTCCCAAAATATCACACTATTAAAAAAATGGCAGCTTGAAATTTGAGATGCAAGGCGTGACCTATTTTAAACTGGACTTCTAATTAAAATAAAGGAATCCATCCATTTGAGCACTACGGTTCCAGATAAATACGGTAAGTATTATAATTATAAATATAATAATAAATACGATAAGTATTATAATATCGTTAGATTCAGACTCGCGGTAAGCAGCGCCGCAAACAAGCCGCAGCACATTCTTACTACCCACTTCTTACTTACCCTTTTTTTTTTAATTCTTGGGCATAAGTTTGGGTTTACTTTATTTTGAAACCGCTGAATAATAGCTATAGTAGTTGGTTTTGTACTGCCCATAGTAGAATTCCGTACGTCCATATTGGCATGAGAATCTGCTTATATATTAATATGTATAGACATACTTGATTTCCTTCCAAGTAGCCAGTACATAGTTTTATAACGCATGTCTAGTTCTTGTCTTTTCTTTTTTACGTGAGCTTTCCAACGAAGCTTAGCGTCAAGTGTCATACCTAGGTATTTCGCAGTATATGCGTATGGAACTTGGATGATAATCCCCCCTTTTGTTGGTGAAGCCAATCTATGATGGATTTTGACTTGTTTAATTTTATCATCCATTTTTGGGCCCAGTCATGAAAGCGATTTAAAGCTATTTGAACTTTATCTACTGCTTCCTTATAATTAGACCCTGTGGCCATAACAGCGGTGTCGCCCGCAAAGGTTGCATGGTGTATAACAAATACACAATCGGGCCCAACACACTACCTTGTGTTTGTACCCGTTGAATGTCGCTTTGAATGAACCCACCATTCGACTTATAACAACCCTCTTTTTTGGTCAGGGGTAAAAATCTGTTAACATTATATAATATTTATCATCCAATCATCTCGCACTAAGTAATGAGAAGCCATTTCACCCAGGTGGTCCTAAATCAATCTTGTATAAAAACCATTAATTCTATAGCATAATAATTTGCACTTAAAATGATGAACTTAGTAAGTAATGCCTCTAAAATATGTCAATGAGAGCTTTGTCTAAGAATTAACAAGATCTACTTGGAAACAAAATAACGTGCCATAAGGCTTTGTCTTGTTAACGGAGGCTAAAATTTAAATTTGTTGAGTAAGTAATACACGTGAGTATAGACGTAAAACGAAACCATTATAATTTCAATGTGTTAAAATTTATATAATTATCTAAGTATTTCTAATCAGGCGATCGTCAGAAACCTGCTTATTATGCAGGAAATAATAATGTGTGTTATAGACAAATGCAGAGAGTGCAAGTACATTCCTTCCGACATACAGAATGGAAATCTGTTATAGCTACCTAGAGATTAAGCACCAGACCAATGGGTTAACAGGTAGGTGTAATGGTTGTAGCACCTTACTGGCTTTACTGTATATATACAAATGTATTGTAAAAAATTGCATTTAAAAAGTGGCCATGTGTTTTTATTGCCAAGTTCTTTTCTCACGACTTTACTCTTGAGAACTTGGCATTAAATGTAGAATCATTCTATACTAACATTTAAACTTTCGCGTTGCATGATTATAACTATTTATTATACAGGAATTAACGCGCATTGTTTACCTTAAAATTGCTTGACGTTTCGACCAGGTTGCACCGGCCGTGGTCACAAGCGGACTGTCGCAGCGATGTTAAGACTCCGTCAGGCCGATGAATCTTCATCCACCCTCACTTTTTTACTTCTCGAAAAGTTAGGGTCACTACACACTACACTGATTTTGTCCATGTTAACCGACTGCGAAACAATACGAGGTTGTGTTTTACGAATCACTGGATTCCACGTCACGGATAGTTAGAAGCCCTCTTCCCGATTGAAAGTTTTATGTTTTTTAATTTCACGCACAATTCGTGAATAAATAAAAATGGCGATCTGTGGAGAGGGTTTGATGACGATCTCAAATTGGAACCGGGAGACATAATGGTGAGTTTTGACGTTGAGTCATTGTTCACCAACGTTCCGAGTAAGGAATGTCTGGATGTGGTGAGAGATAGACTGAGTGACAACGAGCTACCGTTCAATTATATTGATTTGCTGAATCACTGTTTGGAAGGAAACTACTTCCTCTATCATGGTCAATATTACCTCCAGATAGATGGTGTCGCAATGGGGAGCCCAATATCCCCGGCACTAGCTAATCTCAGGATGGAGCATTTTGAAGAGAAGGCACTAACTCTGGGTCCACCAATCATCAAACTATGGAAGAGGTATGTCGATGACGTGTTTGTAGTCGTCAGAGGAAGCCAACATGATGTGGATCAGTATATGGGGCACCTTAACTCCATTCATCCAAAGATGAAATTTACATGCGAAATGGAGACGGATAGATAGTTGTCATTCCTGGATATCAAGATAACAGCGCGATCTGATGGATCGCTATCACACTGTGTATACCGAAAGCCCACACACACTGACAGATACCTGCATGCTACGTCACATCACCATCCTCGTCACCTACAATCCGTGATGACGTCATTGAAAAACAGAGCCTTTGACCTCTGTGACCCTGATCATGTGGAGCAAGAGCTAGTCCATGTTCAGGAGGTACTCAAGAAGAACGGATATCAGGTGTACCGAAGAATTAAGCATATTCCAAAACGTGACAAACCTCCGTAGGTGAACAGACAACCTGCTTATTTGCCCTACGTCAGAGGAGTGACAGACAAGATCGGATCAATTATGAAAAAGTACTCGATCCGTACGATCTACACAACGGTGGCTAAAGTGGGCAACTTGGTGGGCACTCCGAAGGATATTATACCTCTGCAGACGCCAGGTGTCTACAAAATTGATTGCAGCTGCGGTAGTTCGTACATTGGCAAAATAAAGCGAACTATAGCGGAAAGGCTAAAAGAACACATCGCAGCAGTGAAAAACCGGCAAGTGAACAAATCGGCAATTGCAGAACACATACTGCAATCGAACACCAATCACTGGATTGAGTTTCATCGTCCACAAACCCTCTCCACAGATCGCCATTTTTATTTATTCACGAATTGTGCATGAAATTAAAAAACATAAAACTTTCAATCGGGAAGAGGGCTTCAAACTATCCGTGACGTGGAATCCAGTGATTCGTAAAACACAACCTCGTATTGTTTCGCAGTCGGTTAACATGGACAAAATCAGTGTAGTGTGTAGTGACCCTAACTTTTCGAGAAGTAAAAAAGTGAGGGTGGATGAAGATTCATCGGCCTGACGGAGTCTTAACATCGCTGCGACAGCCCGCTTGTGACCACGGCCGGTGCAACCTGGTCGAAACGTCAAGCAATTTTAAGGTAAACAATGCGCGTTAATTCCCGTATAATAAATAGTTATAGAATCATTCTATTCTAAATTTTGTCTGGTGTTCATAAACGTTGCATTTGTAACCTAAATGATTATAGTATTTTGACTTTTGACTTTTTGACAACTTACCATGCTCTTCGATGCACGGACAGGTCAGACATCATGCCGAACGTTACTTAACCTCGCTGACGAAGCACAAACAGACAGACTAATGTCACATTTTAAAGCCCTGCTGTCTAGTCGGAAATAAAGAACGACCTTTCAAACTCAAATGTCTTTATTTAGACGGCAGTGTCAAATATAGAGCTCATGAGACGAACCTACGTACTTACTGTAGAGACTCTTGTAAGCCAGATCCATTGAATCCAATAAGTAATTGTGATCTTGAAACTAAGTAGGTATGTCAAGTTTTTATAGTTGTTGACTATCTACATTTAGTAGAAGGTAGTTATCCTTGACCAACCCTGTTATGAACCTCACTGAGCATCAAACCAATTACATACTTCCTCGCTAACAATTCTCATATTTAAGCCAAGCTATCAAAAATGAAGGACAAAAAACATATTATGTATACATAGTTTTATGCAAAAGAAAATGGTTACTGGTTCAAAACCTTATACAGGATAACATACAACATAGAAATAAATTGAATACCTTTCGAAACATACCTGCTAAGTTGTTGAAGTTCTTATTATAATGGATACAGAAAAATATAAACTGCCTACCTTGGTGAGTGTGTACAATTGATTCACAAGAGTTTGTGGGTTCGATTTCCATATGGGGCACCACTTCTTTGTGTGATCCATTAAATTGTATTTCCGTGTACATTTTCTGTGACATAAGGTGTACCCATACCTTATGTCACAGAAAATGTACAAAAGTGGGGAACTTTACTTATAAAGCTCTATTATTTCTCTATGTATATTATTTAAAAAAAGTTTTTTTCATTCCAATATATTATCGAAGCCGAATGGCTTTGCGGAGCTGTATGGTTTTCTGGTCCTTCATATAGGCTTCCACCTCAAATGAATTAGACTGATATGGGAAAGAATCATATTACGCATAATTAATTTATCACGGCTACGGTGAGGGTTTAAATTTCCAGAAAGCCTACTTCGAAAAAGATTCGAACCTACCTGCCAATGAATTGAATGACAATTATTTGCCGCAAATTCAGCTATTTTATTCCTTTTATTGTTACTGTTTTCTCAGAAAACTAAGGTAATAATATATATTTCTAGCACATTTCGTTCCAATGGGAGCATGGAGTTTATCCCTCATATTTGTTCTGTACAAACATAGGACAGGATTATCAATAAATCTTTAGCAAATATTCCTTGCGTATTTAACCAAATATAATAATTTAAAAATGTTTTTCTGACACGTGTATCGTATTCAATCAAGAGAACAACATACTTTGTTCTATTATTCATGGCCGGAGATATATAATTTATGGGTCACATAACTAAGTGGTGTACCGTGTGGGAATTGAACCTTGCGAAAACCCTATGAAAATTGCTCCAATGAAGCAGTTAAATATTTCAATATAACTAGAATAAGATAGCTGGACAAGTACATGTCAGGCCACGCACAATGTAGGATTCCGTAGTCCCCCCCCCCTCACCCCCTCATCCAGAATAATGCCGCTTAAGTAGTGGATTTTCCGTTGTTTGTTTTTCATACCATGGCGATAGCCATAGAATAAGTATACAGCAAATAATAAACTCAGGAACGTGATGTTTTACACTTCCTGATTAGTTATTATATTCTTCTAAATAATGCAATTTTAACACAAACGCCCAAGCACGTATATGTAAGAATTGAGAATTTAACAGATTACCCCTACCTCTTATTATAAATTTATTTGTTTAGAATTTAGTTTTTTACCACAATAACTAACATAAGATTTCGTTTCTTATTTGACTCATATACTATAGCATCTCGCCATACATACTTACAACGTTATACCTACTTAATAATAATTTTGAATGTTATTTGTACGAAAATAACTAACATAAGATTTCGTTTCTTATTTGACTCATATACTATAGCATCTCGCCATACATACTTACAACGTTATACCTACTTAATAATAATTTTGAATGTTATTTGTACGAAAATTGTGTTACTTCTAATTTGATCAGCTGTTACACGAAAACGTTATATTGTTAATTTCCGATTGACTCATATTGACAACACCTCGGGACAACTTAGGTAAGTTGATTGTTAACAAAAAGTGAAACGATAAGTAGGCGTTACAAGTTTTCGTGTAACAGCTGATTAAAACTCTGATAGTTTTCCTTTTAATTTCATGACATACCCAACATCAACCATTTTGCTGACGGGTGGGAGGCCACTTGACTCTTAAAAATTTACACTTAAAGCTTAATATTTCACAAATGGATCCCTAAATTTAAAAAAAATATTTTTGGTCACAACCCGTAAATATTTTTAAAGACCGATCTAATAATACCCCTCACGATAGGGTAGGTGAGAAAAATCAGATCCTCACTTTACATATAGGGGAGGTTCCCTCAAAAAATATGATTTTCAAGATTTTATATATTATTCAACATCATCATTTTTTTTTTTTTTTTTTTTTTTTTAAAAAAAAAAAGATAACTAGCAATGTGGGATTGTGGTTCCACATTACTAGCAATCCTGTTAACCCCTCCAGCTAAGCTCAATGGCTTGTGTTAAGAGTGGGTTCACGTCGGTAGTTTAATGGGTAGGATTCGAACCCGCGACCTCACGATAGCGAGACCGATGCCTTATCCATTAGGCTACCGCCGCTTCAAATATAAAAATTTTATATAACATTCAAACGTTGTAAAATTGGCAATTTGAAAAGAGTGGTTGCGAGTTTTTATTGGCAGGTTGTTTTCTCTGGCTTTACCTATTGTTTGCGAACTTGGCATTACATGTACATGTAGAATCCCGACGTATCACAAGAGTTGTGTTGCATCTTAAGTGATTAATATAAATTTGGATTTTTTGAATTTTTATATAAAATAATAATAAATAGATTAATAAATATTATATTATAAATATATTACTTTAAAAGCTTGACACCAAAAAACCTTGAAATGATGATAATTTAAAACCTGCGCATAAGGGTTAACAGGGTAAAGAAAATCTGTGAGTTTAAGAGCAAAATCTAATAACTTTTAAAACATTAATTTCCACATCCTTAACCTATTTTCTAACTGGAATCGGGGTTACAAATGAATTTATGCAAATAAAAGGACTCAGATTTAGCACAAAATTAGGCGCCTAAACGGTGGCCATCCATTTAAAATTTAGGCGACGTTCACATCTAGACTATAATTCGTTTCCACAGTTGACTCTAGAATTACCCAGAAGAACCTTCCGTAATATTTTTGTAAGGCAGTTAACCTGTATCGATTCGGCAAACATTGTTAATAGCCGTCGGCGCATCGAGACCTCTATAAATATCACAGGTACTTCCTTAATTCTATTTTGGAAGGTATATTTGAGGAAATATAGGGCCCTCATAAGAAAGAAACTACCCAATTTATTACACTATTTATAGAGTAATCAGCTCACATGCTATGTAGCCTGGATGTGCCTTCACCGGAATATGCCCAAAAAACCAGAAATTGAACCCAAATTAGATCCAAATTAATATTCGACTTTGCAAGTTTTGACAGCCAATATGAAAACTATAACTACCCGTGACCACGGCCGTTGCAATACGGTCGAAACGTCGGGCAATAAACAAGGTATTTTACCCTAAATCATTCACGCTATTAAGACCCGTAGTATACAAATTTTATAATGCGTACAAATCGCGAAAGTTTATCAACCTTTATTACAAGGAGTGCAAGAAATTGATCCAGTAACCCTATAATGAAAATTTCAACCATCAAATCAGTTCAAATGAGAAATTATACATTTATTGTGAATTAGACATTTATTTCTGATCAAAATTACATTTGTGTTGAAAATAAACCCTTAAAACTAACACACACAAACAAGATACATACTAACACACAACAAATACACAAGAGGAAAAACAATAGTAACGTAATAAAAACTAAAAATCATAGAGTAGAAGTTATGATGGTACCTCTTTGTTCCCAACCTGTGATTATATACCCCGCGGGATCACTCCCGCGGGGTAAATTACTTGAATGACATCATGTGTCTGTAATAAAGCAGTTACAGGCACATGATGCCATGACAATCCATTTGCTAAATACAAACGCACTCTTACATTTAGGCAAACTGTTGACCCGGTTCTGAAGATTTGAACTTTCAAGGTTACTGGACTAAGGAGCTGTTTAATGGGAGTTTGAGACCATTCCCGTGAGTTATGATTACTCGCTAATTCACAAGTAACGGGGTGTGGTCTTGAGTGAGCCTCAATTGAGCTTGTCCGCGATATGTAGGGCAAACTGTACAAACTATTTCAGAACAGACTTATGTGGTAGATAGGTGCTCGGATATTAACACATTTTACGAGTAATTATATTCAAATATTATGGTAGCAGTAATTTATGTACATAAAGTTCTGCGAATGTTATGGACATTGTGTTATGTCTCTCCAATAAAAAGAAACGATCTTCTGACTAGGCGAGGTGATCCTGGCGAGTTAACATTGAGAACTGGCACATAGCTAGCAGCCATGACAAATTTATTCCACTCTAATCCACAGGACAAATACAAAGTTAAATCGACCCACGAAAAATCTCCGAAAGTACAGTTTATGCTACTTGACCGAACGATACAATACAGTATTTGTAGGCTCCGTGTAAGCAACAACACCAGCCAAGCCGAATAAGTAAAATGAGTCATGATCGCCACCATGTACTTGTATAGAAGGCCGTCCAAGTTATAGCACTATTTTGTCGAGCAACAAATTACACAGTTGACTGCCGTTTTCAGCCTGAATGTCATACCAACTCACATAAACACCATGTTACCATGAGACAATCATTCCCTATTCCCACAAACATCTTCAAGTACAGCAAATACGTAAACGGTCAAGCGTTTATCGATGGAAATAAAACGATCGTTAGCCTTCGGCCCTCAAGGTAGCTATTAATCAGTGAATAGGCAGACATCTTGGAATTTTTACAAGGATTATTTGTAGACATAAAATAGATCCGGCTAAAAGGTTGTTTGGTTGACCTATATAGTCCCAAAGTTTTGAATTTCTATCACTTATACTTGACGAAAAATCGTTCTCAATGTAATAATTAAAAATGTCTGCACTTGTGTTCCTTAGAATTTTAACATTAAGAACCAAGACAACGGACGATTAAAACCGAGTAACTGAATATAATTAGTTCTGCTGAATAAAAATTGAATTAAAGGTGAATGTAATGACGTATCATTTATTAAAATCGGGAGACATGTTGAGAAGTTATGATCGGACATACATACATACATACGCTTCAAACACATAATCGCTAAAAAGATTAAATTAATAAAATTCAAACAATTTCTGCTGCAAAAGAAGGAATTTCGTTGTACATCTATAAATAAATACAAATCCATTGCCAAAAGTAAACGTATCACTTCAGGACGGCTACACTTATTAAGTATGTAATTAAAGGGATTGAAAATCACTAGGCATGCCTTTTATAACATAATATCAAAAGAGAATTTACATCATTCAAAACCATCATTATTTTTCCTCACACGATAAAATATCGAAGTAAGTACAAAACTTGAGGCATTCCGTACGAAGCCTTTTACATTACATGTAAGCTACGAGTTTTCCGGTAAAGAGTTACCCTGCTCTGTAAGTGGGCCAAGGCCACTTGCAACTGTAAAGATTTAATGGCAGTCTGTTTTTGGCCGCATTTTAGGAACGGTTCGAATGGATACCCGCTATCCGCTTTATTTAGACACTGTGAATGCGGCAGTAATTAATATTATAACTAGACACATTAATACTTTATAAAAACTGGCTTGCATTCCCATTATGGGCTCTCTAGTCGATGATTTTACTATCGGTACTTCTACACACTACACTTACAACGTCTTTATTTGTAGTGTGTAGAAGTACCGACAGTACAAATTATTAAGACCAGGCGAGGGTAGTTGAAAAACCCCGCGCCTCACGGAGACATCGCTAAGCTGCCATCAGTCGACCCGTGACCACGATCGGTGCAATTCGATCGAAACGTCGGGTAAATAAAAGGTTCGTACCTTTAAATAATTCACGCGATTAAGTCCCGAAATATAACTAATATGTATAAAAATCGCGAAAGTTTAAAAACAATAACATGTTTCACTACCGGGAGGACGACGAAGTCTCGTCTCGGGCAGAGTGATATACTTGATACTCAGAATCGCCAAACGGTATTCGCTGAAGGTCATTCAGGTATATGCATCGACCTTGGCACATCCTGATGATAAGATAGAGATAGAGATATCAAGAACCATGCATGCCCCTAGAACACAATATACCGTTGTAATGGGAGACTTCAACGTGAAACTTGGTCAACGAAGAGATGACGAGCAGATATTGGGGCAAGTTGGAATTGGGCAGAGGAACACCCGGGGGCAAAAGCGGGCTGAAGTCATGGAGAAGGAGGCTTTATGCTGAACTCCTTTTTCAAGAAGAAGCCCTCCAGGAAATGGACCTGGATCAGCCCCGAAGGTTCGACAAAAATGAGATCGACTTCATCTTGACTACTAAGCGGCAAATATTTAATGATGTACCTATACCGGTTATAATTTTTGTGTCAGGAGTCTTTTGCCAGCTTAAGGACCATGTTTGTTGAGGGAATCACAAGTTTTGAGTCAAGATTGGAGAAGGTAACTAATGCACCCAATCTCACTCACAGTGATAACTTATTAGTGGACTTCAACACCTTCAAGACCTTTGCGTTGCAATCCCTCAATCTATTGCAACGCCAGATGGAGCAGCTAGCAAAGCAAATTGATACTATTGAGATGCGTGGCCGTCGCAAAATACTGCTTATTCACGGTGTAACAGAGCACAAGACTGAGGACATAGTTGCAGTTATTACCAACACTGTTAAACAACACCTTCATCTGGACACCTTCGCTGTTTCCGACATAAAACGATGTCACAGGATGGGGCGGCCTTCAAGTGAACATAAACCGAGGCCCATACTAGTTAAGTTCCATAATGTTGGACTGCGGGACAAGGTCTGGTTCTCGAAAGCAAAGCTGAAGGGCTCTGGTGTGACCTTGTCCGAATTTTTGACGAAGCCGCGACACGATGCTTTTATGTCCGCACGAGAGAAGTACGGCATCAATAAGTGCTGGACGAGAGATGGTTGCGTCCATATTATCGGTCCCAATGGTGCACGATACCGCATTGCCTCACTTCAAGAACTCGATATTATCCCGAGCTCAGAGGCTGTGAAGGATACAGAACCATCTAAAAATGTCCAAAGGCCTCGTCGAGCAGCGGCCGGCAAAAAATAGTAAATTGAGTTTTTCTTGTTTATATAGCTTCACACAACTGCAGGATCCGGGTAATAAGATTACATTATTATATAACTTAACCTTCTTTCTGAATATTACGCTTTCTACCTTCATATTAACACTTTTTAATAGTTTATTCTAAATTAGTGATTATTTTTTGTGTTCTAAATTTCTAACCTTCAATAACTTTAAATACTTTTTGCTGTCAAAAGTTCAGAAACTAATTCTTAAAACACAAGCATTTGAATACAAGTCTTTTGGATTCCATTACTAATTTATATTTTGTGTTTGTACCGGATCCTGCAGATTATTTTTTATTTTAGTCTGTGTTTACTTTTTACAATGTTTTTACATGATAGTGATTACTTTATTTTATTCTTATTTCTTTTTTTTTTAATGTTTTAGATTTCATCTTTTATTTTTACACTCAACTGGTGGGTGGATAGAACTAATTTTTGTTTTTTGTTATTATTTTAAAGATATTAATTTATTGTTTTTATTAATTTATTATTATAGTTATTATTTTAATTATTTTTATCTCATATGACGGATATTGATACTTCAAGTGACACTGAAAGTTTTCACTCTGTCGTCAGTAGCGTCAATGACAGCTTTATCAGTATACCGTCTCTTAGTGAAACACTTCAAGCCACGTTCTCCGATGTCCCTGGAAATCTTAATGTAGTCCATATAAGGGTAAATCTTGAGATTGGGATTATTTAGTTGATTCCCTTGGCGCATTTTTATTTATATTTTTTTTTACAAATTATAGTTTTTCATGATTCTAAGCCGAACTATAAACACATTTATCAAATAGGGGTCATTTTTGAGCAACGCATTACAAAGATATTTAAAATCATTTTTTTTAGGCCAGGGTAATCAAAAAACGATGGCAAGGGAATCAAAATTAAACAACACGGTATTAAAACAAACTATTATTTTAATAATCAGTCTTTTAATTACAGTTATTGGCACTTATAAACCTAATTATTAATCACTTTAGTCTTAAGTAGTAATAATAAAATATACATATTAAGTAATAATAATTGAAAACAAAACTTTTATTTTTAAACATAATCTAAAACTTCAACTAAAATTAGGAACGTTTCTTTTGATGACACAATATCTAAAGATTTAATAATCCGAATCACAATTTTTTTTTCCAAAACTGCCCAACCCAACCGAATTCTCCTGTTCACCTCGTCCTCGAAGTTGTTTCTACCTAACTGCAATGAATGCCCGAGATAAATATATTTTTGAACAACTTCGAGAACGGCGCCGTGCACCACTGTCGGTTCCGGTAGTACATGTTAATTGAACATGACCTTGGTTTTATCCAAGTTCATCCGTAGGCCGATGCGTACAGAGGAGTCAGTCAGGTCATTCAGCATCCGTTGCAGATCCTGCAGCGTTTCCGCCTTGATGGCAATGTCATCTGCAAATGGCAAGTGAGAGATGTATTCACCATTGATGTTGATGCCCCGCCCTTTCCAGTGCAGCGTTTTGAACATATCCTCCATTGCATTTATGAACAATTTCGGGGAAATAACGTCCCCTTGCCTCACTCCTCGATGCAATGGTATAGGTTTTGTTTGCTGATTCTGTACTTGGACGGATAAGGTGGCGGCTTTGTAGAGACTATCTCATCACTTGGATCCAATATCACCAATCTACTTGGCATCGCTGCAGAGACTCCAAAACAGACCAGATTACAATCGAGTCAAAGGCCTTCTAGTCCACAAATGTTAGACACATGGACTGATTATACACCTGGGTCTTTTGTATAATCTGCCGCACTGTGTGGATGTGGTCTATGGTGCCACATCCGCTCCGAAATCCAGCCTGTTCCGGTGGTTCGAAGTCTTTGCGCAAGGCGGTTCGTGATGACTCTCGAGAACAGCTTATAGACGTGGCTTAGAAGAGAAATAGGTCGGTAGTTCTTCAGCCGGGCTTATCTCCTTTTTTGAAGAACAAGACGGCTTAGCAGTCAGAGTCACTTGTCAATCGACCAATAGGCCTGTCACTCAGTATATACAAAATTTTTTTGTATTAGGAAATAATCAACAGAGTTAAAAGAAAATTTTACTTTATTACAAACAAAATATAGAAAATTTTGATTACCATGGCATAAACGCCAAGTGAATCAACACCAAGGTAATCAATAAAAGTACGTTTTTTACCGATTATGTAAAAATTCAAAAGTTCTAATCAATAATAATAAGATTTGTAAAGAGATATCCTTAATGCCTTTCTGTTTGTAATAATAGTAAAATCCTAAAAAATCTTATACTATTTTTTTATGCTGTCAGGGTAATCAAAGACCAAGTGAAACAAAACCAGGGTAATCAAATATTTACCTTCGTGATTTCGTCCATGGGCAAAATGAGACGCGACCTTCCACCACGGCGTTTGAAGCGCGACAGAAGCTCGCATGAGAACGGATATCTACGCTTCTCGACCGCTCCCTTAGCGATCTATGCCTAGTTATGTGGCACGCCAATGGAATCACTGTTCAGTTCGGGACAAAACTTTAAATCTATTTCAATGTAAAACTGTGGGATAAAATACAAAATGTATATTTTTATTTTAAACATCTACTAGTCTAGTTGTTGAAAAACTTGATAAATGATTTATTTTACATTTAAAAATTGGTGATTTCGGACTGTTTTCACAAAAAAATATGTAAAGGACGCGCCAAGGTTATCAATTTTCGTGACTGTATGTTTTTTTTACAATAATTACACGCAAATTAAATAGAAAAACTATTATGTATCAATTAGATACCATTGTATTAAGACGTAAAAAAAATACTTTACATCTTTATTTCGATATTGCGGGTACGTTTTACCACCGGACGTCAAAAATGTTGTCTCTCAAGATTCACCCATAAACGCCCAGAGTATTCCCGCCCATTTCTCTGACATGCTAGCCAGTTTTGACTGTAAGAATATCCATGCAATTCTTGTTTCCGAATTATGGTTAAAACCTTGCCTTCCAACTGGCTCTTACACTATACCTGGCTACCAACTAATCAGGAATGATCGCTCCGCGGGAGTCGGTGGTGGTGTTGCAGTGTACCTGCGTACACAAATTCCTTACCGCATAGTGGACATGTCCGCGCAACCACCTCCAACAACTGCAGGCGAACATCTTTTTCTAGAACTGGAACTCAAACATAATAAAATTCTCCTTGGAGTCTACTATTGTCCTTCGCTACGCATTGACTTTTTCTCATCTTTCGAACGCATCTTAGAAAAATTTTTACCTTCTTACAGTCATACAGTCATTATGGGAGACTTCAATACATGTCTTTTAAAAAACGACTCTCGTTCATCCTCTCTATATAATACTATACGCTCTAGTAATCTCTCTATTCTTCCTCTTAGTGCTACGCATAACTTTCCTAATTCTACGCCTTCTTTACTTGATCTTATCTTCGTTTCTTCACCTGATCTTGTGTCTAAGCATGGGCAATGCTCAGCTGATGCTTTCTCCTATCATGACTTAATTTATCTTTCTTATAAACTTCGTCCACCTAAAGTAAGTCCAAAAATTCTTAGACAGCGTAATTTTAGTGGTATAAATATTGATTTACTTCGTGAAGATGCATGTAACATTGACTGGAATTCTTTGTACACGTCCGCATGTGTCGATTATAAAGTTGAGGTTTTCAATTCTAACTTGATCAAGCTATACGATAAGCATGCTCCGATCCGTGAAATTAAAATGAAACATTTACCGGCGCCATGGCTTACTAACGAAATTAAAATATTAATGGCTAAGAAAGCTGCAGCAAAATCCAGATATAAATGCAGACCTACTTCTAATAATCGAGAGAGGTATGTCGCTATAAGAAATCACTGCAATGTGGTGTGTAGAAATGCACAACGCCAACATATTCATACCTCTGTTGAAAACGGGGATCCAGGTAAAATATGGAAGTTTCTTAGAACATTGGGTGTTGGAAAACAAAGACAAGACACAATTCTTAAACCAATAGATCTCAACGCACTTAATATGCATTTCTCCTCTTCGTCTGATTTTAATAGTTCTATTAAAACGAATACATTAAATTATCTTTCATCTCTTGCATCACCCAACTATTCTTCTTTTCTCTTGAATCAATTTACTGATTGTGATGTTAGAAAGAGCATAGTATCAATCACATCTAATGCAGTAGGTACTGACTGTATCAGCCGTAATATGATCCTTCCAATTATTGATCAAATCCTTCATGTTATAACTTATATTCTGAATTTCTCCATTACTAGCGGTTCCTTTCCACGAATATGGAAAGAAGCCCAAATTATTCCTCTTCCTAAAAAATCAAATCCTTCGTCCTTCTCCGACTATCGGCCTATATCTATTCTACCTTTCCTTTCTAAAGTATTTGAACGACTTGTCCATTCTCAACTCAGTGTATTTCTATCACAAAACTGTCTTCTAAACCCCTTCCAGTCTGGTTTCCGTCCTGCCCACAGTACTGTTACTGCTCTCGTAAATGTTACAGATGACATTAGACTAGGCATGGAGGAAGGAAATCTGACCGTACTTACTTTACTAGACTTCAGTAATGCATTTAACACTGTAGATTTTCATATTCTGCTTGCCATACTACGCTCTATCAACATATCTCCAACGGTGATTGATTGGTTTCATAGTTACCTGTCTGGTCGCCGACAACGTGTACGCATTGAAGAATCCTTTTCTTCCTGGTGTGATATTACGGTTGGTGTACCGCAGGGTGGCGTTCTATCTCCACTACTCTTCGCAATATTTATAAACTCTATATCTAACCAACTAGTTTCATCCTACCACCTTTATGCAGATGATCTTCAAATTTACACACAAGCTCCACTGGGTCAGCTGCCACTAGCGCTTTCGATTATTAACTCGGATTTGGATCGAATATGTCAATGGAGTAACAACCACGGTCTAAAGGTTAATCCGTCTAAGACCCAGGCAATTGTTGTTGGAAGCCCAAGGATGATTTCACGTATAGATTGGAACCAATTGCCTCAAATTATCTTTAATGGTACACATATAACGTTAAGGAACAGTGTAAAAAATTTGGGTATTTATATAGATCGAACGTTATCATGGGGTCCCCAGCTGCAGGAAGTTAGTCGCAAATTATTTGCATCTGCAGGGTCCTTACGTAGACTCCGAAACTTTTTGCCGATTACCACTAAAATTGCGCTGGCGCAGTCTCTTCTTCTACCTGTACTTGACTATGCTGACGCTAGCTATCTCGACCTCACCGAGGAGCAACTTACTAAACTTGAGCGCCTTCAAAATTTCTGTATTAGATTTATATTTGGTTTGCGTAAATATGATCATGTTTCCGAATTCCGCAAAGTGCTCAAGTGGCTCCCAATACGCCTTCGTCGGAATACTCACATTCTCTCATTACTGTATAGTATACTCTTTAATCCTTTTACTCCCTTGTATCTTAAAGAACGTTTCAAGTTCCTTCATAACACACATTCGAGATTCCTTAGGTCATCGGAGGATTTGAGGTTAGAAATTCCAGCACATTCCACAAAATTCTACGATAGCTCGTTTACTGTCGAAGCAGCAAGACTATGGAATGCACTGCCTCTAACTATAAGACGAGCCCAATCGTTGGCATCGTTTAAAAAAATGTTGAAGGACCACTATCTTACTGAGTAAACTTTAAATTTTTATTATCTACCTATATTTTCTCTTCGTTGTATATTTTCTTGTCGTTGTAGTTCTTGATAACTATAAATTAATATCACGCTGTACACTACCCCTACCTAATTCGTGTATTTATGTCTCTGTCCATCCAAAGGTTGCCTGGAAGAGATCGCTCTTAGCGATAAGGCCGCCCATTGTACATTTTTATTATACAATGTATACTTAGTTTTTTTTATATTGGTGTACAATAAAGTATATATTATTATTATTATTATTATTAATATGAACAAACGGTTTGTGACGACTATCCAAGCAGTGGGGTTTAAGTTTTTTAAAACCCGTTGCAAACATAAAACCCAAAAACTCTCAGAGCAGACACTTGATCTCCTGAGCAAACGACGGGAAATGAGATTGCAGTCTATAGTCTATATGATTTAAAGGTGACACAATAGAGAATGAGACACGATATCCGCCAATTCAATACATGATGTATTGAAGAGGCGATAGACTGAAATAAAGGGTCGAAATTGTTTAGTGGAAATTTGTCCATTGGAAGTAGCATGTTGTGTTGTTGCACGAAACTGAAGATCAAGGACAGCAAAATCATCACGTCGAAGCCAGAAATTTTAAGTGAGATCGAGATGTTCTATCGACATTTGTACACCACTTTCACACAAGCTACAATTGATTTAGCTAAAGAACCAAGAGCTAAACTAACCCGACACTATACCAATGATATCCCGGACGTGCGAGATTAGAATGGCTCTCAAACAACTTAAAAACAACAGAGCGCTAGATGAAGACGAAACCACAATATAGCTTTTGAAAGCGGGTAGAATACCGATATTGAAGTCCTTCAGAAGCTCCTTCAGAAGCCTGAGGCATGGAGGATAAGCGTGGTCGTAATCTACTTAATACTCTGCTGAAAAATTATCGACCGATATCGCTTCTGAGCCATATCTAAAAGTTGTTTTAGAGAGTCATTACGAATCGTCTAGCGCAAAGATTTGACAACTTCCGCCAGCCGAACAAGCTGGTTTCCGTAGAGGTTTTAGTACCGTAGAACACATACACACATTGCGCCAGGTTATACAGAAGTCCCATGAGTATATTTTTTGTACGTGAATACATACTTGTATATGAATACATGGCAATAAATAAACTTTTCTTCTTCTTTTATAATCGGTCCTTATGCGTGGCGTATGCGGACTACGAGAAAGCCCTCGATTCCATCGAGATATGGGCTGTGCTACAGTGCCGGAGGGTCCTTAGAACACCATTCTTTTCAGTTTCCCTTTGAATTGTAGTTACATAATACGTTAGGTACAAAGAACCGTGTCCACCCAGATAGATATATGGTGTCGGGTTACCTTAGATTTTTTTTAACCCTTCGCTACTGTTGTGCTACAGAATCTTCAGCGATGCCACCTAGATTATTCACAATTCCCAAACGAAATTGCCAAATTTGATATATATTTACAATCTACAAAATTTTAGCAAAACGGGTTACGCTAATGCGAGGTCCCATTCCCTTAAGCTAATTCTGTTCAAGACATTCTGTCGCCGCTTGTCGCTCGCAGTCGGGATTTAACCCAATGTCCGCTACCGGGGCACCCTTTTATACAAATTATGTAGTTTATTTACGAAACCCAAGCTCTAAGACCCCATGGGTATAATTAATGATGTGTGGAAAACGTACGTATTACTATGAGGTCCAAAGGTCTGGTGCCGGAAGCAAGGTAATAAGTAATTTGGGGCTATTTTTGGGAAAATAATATGTTGGACCTTGTAACAATAGAGGACTTTAATATTCTTAGTGCATTGTTTATGGGGTAAAGAAAACATGGACCACCACTGGAATGTAGTGGTGGATCTAAGAAATTCATGGGTACGTAATTTTTTATTTTGTGCCCATCATCCAGTTTTATAAAATCCATTTAGCCAGGTTTAAAGATAATCGAATGTTTGCATTTATCTCAATAACGGTTAAAAAAGGGTGTTTAATGTGCCTGCAATGATTCTTAGAGATACTTGATAATGAAAACACGGCAGGGGGCGCTGTTGTGCATATTTACAAATAAATAAAAACGTATGGTGTCATTTCTCCCGACGCAGATGCGGTTTTCTTCAAATGGTTTCTAATTTATCAACGGTAGTTTTGTGATAGATGTTATCGTGGTGTTACGAAGGCTAGGTACTTGCCGGGGGGTGCTGCATTGCATTAAAATGTTTATTGCCATCTTTCTCGAAAACGGTACGACCTATCCAGATACACTTTTCTGTAAACGGTTGTCATTTATCTGAGTTGGTTCTTAAGGTTCATTTTCGTGCATCGCGGCCGATCGCGAGTCGCGCGCGGTTACGACAACGCGCGCGGCCGATGCGACAATACTCAGAGTATGAGAATGTACGGCGCTGTTTCCGAGGTCTGCGACAGACGCTCGCGGCCGACGACTGTCGTAGGCTGCGCGTGCACTATGACTATTGTCGCATCGGCCGCGCACGTCAGTCGCTTGTCGTAAGCCGCGCGCGACTCGCGATCGGCCGCGATGCACAGAAATGAACCTTAGATTTTACGATGGTAACTCGCTAGAGACCGCTGCTGCAATAACTATGGCCACGTATCTCCTAAACGGTTCGATATTTTCGCATGCAGTTTTCGGTAATAGGTTGGATAGGTTGGTGATTCATCATCAGCGATGGCCAGAGCTGGGCGTAATCAACTACCTAGAGTAATCTAAATACAGATACAACTAATGTAGTTTTGATTACTTGTAATCCAACTACATTCAATCTAACTACATAAAGTAATCATATGAAGAGGTAGCCATACTTTAGCTACAGAGAATACAGAACAATCAACCTCTCTTATTAAAAACAACGTTCACTACCACAGTCTGTCGGTCAACACAACACTCACACCAATACACGGCAGTTTCAGAGCAGTAAATGCTGTAAGTCTGAATCTGACTGCGGATTGTTATCTTACCAGCAAGCTGTAGATAAAATATTTATAGAAAATAAAGTTATATTTTTTTCTTACTAATTACGTATAGACTTTCCCTTTACTTTTTAACCGTGTGCCCAAAAAATATTTAAAAAATCACAAAGGTAGCGCTTAATAAATACTTTAAACTAAAATTATTTCGGACATAGTCATTGAGTTTTTGCCGGAAAACTGCGTTTTTCAACAAAAGGGCGTAAGTGCCGTGAACATATGCTCTTCTGCTGCTGCTATTGAGCATGGTTTGACATGCTTTTGCCCAATTTTCTTATTACAAAGTTTACTTTCGTCGTGGGTTTTTTCAATTATTTTACTAATAGAAGCCACGTTATTTCTGACTGACTATTTATCGTCACGCTACGACCAATGGAAGCGGTGCCTCAATGAAAAAACCGGACAAGTGCGAGCTGGACTCGCCCACCGAGGGTTCCGTACAACTACCGTAATACTGTATAGTATGTAACGAATAAACTTTTTAACTACGGGACCGATTTCAAAAATTATTACACCATTAGAAAGCTTTACTGGGGAGTAACATAAGCATATATTTTATTGTCAAAAAATTAGAGATCTCCACGAAAATTGCAATAATGTCATACATAACTCAAGGTATAAAAAACTATGATGTCAACTACGATGTGACCCGTTCGAAGCCGGGGCAGGCAGATAGTAATATTATAAAGAGGAAAGATTTGTATTTATGTATGTTACAAAAACTACTTGACCAATTTTAAAAAAAACCTTTCTCCATTAGAATGCTACATTATCCCTGAATAATATAGTCTATATTTATTATTTATTACTAGAAAAAATAAGAGATCCCCATGTCCACTCGTAAGAAGCCGGTACGGGCCGCTAGCTATAAATAATTCAGGAATCGAGTTTTAGAGATCGCAGTTTTTTGAAGACTATATTTTTTTATCATTTAATTATAAATGTATAGTTTTCAGAATTGTTTCTATACTTGTAGTATAAGACGATATTACTTAACATATTTCATAGTTCTAGGTCAACGGGAAGTACCATAAATAATAATAATAATAATAACGTTTATTTCAGACACAGTCTATAGATATTAATTAACGTAATAACAACTGGAAATTAAGTGTAAAAAAGGTAGACATGCTTAGAACTATGCCTATTACATTGCCGTATGAAGCTGCATCCATTTCTACCACAGAGGTGACTGCCATCGATCCGCAAACACGCAATAAAATGCCATTGTTGCTGCTGTGGAGACGTTCCATCATAGAAAAACATCGTTTTCTCATTATAGCAGCGAAGCCGTCAATATTTACCTCAGCAAACATCCCCAAGGCGCTGCATCTTTACGGCTATATTTTGATTCCCTAGCCAGTCTCGAAATATGTATATGTTTTCTACGGCATAAACAACCTTAATTTTCTTTACTTTAACATAGAAGTTATATTTTTCTCATAGCGTCAAGGGACTATAGACCTGAGTATGTCGTTTTAATTTCAACTCGATATCTCCACGCTTTCTCGAGATAAATAGTCTTGACAGACAGATGAACATACAGATGGACGGACAACAAAGTAAAGAAACAAATTATCGCTCTAGAGAAGAAAAGTTAGATAAGAAGTCCAAAAAGGAAGTGTATTAGGGCCGTTGTACTAGGCCGAACGAATTTCCCAATCATATAAAACACTCTATGGTTCTCTTTGCCGACGACAGCACTGTGATAATAAAATGTTATGATAGACATACGAATAAGAAATAAATATGACATTATTTAAATTAATTGGTTAGACGACAACAATTTAATTATAAATTTAGACAAAACCAGAATAATGCATTTCTATCAAAGAATTCCGAATATACAGACAGATGTCAACCTCTATTTAAACAACAAAAAATAATAACACTTCCAAGTGTGTTCATATTCAAGATTTTTTTTTTGTAAAAACAAACATTTCGCTATATAAACCAGCCAAAAGCCGTCATAGACAGGACCAAAATAAATTAGAAATCTAAATATTTTACGGCAAGACAGCACTAATCAGGAAAAGCTTTATTTGGTAATATTTATGACTTGCTGTACTAATACATAGCTGTTACTAGGTACTCCATAATCTTTGTAATATCCGATACACTATTGTATTCACCTATGTCTACAAATAAATGCATTTGATTTGATTTGATGGGTATATAAGAAAATAAAATTACTGATTGTTGGCTAAAAATAAAAATCTATCGAGTCGGGTATAAAATAAAGGTTTTTTTAAGGTACAAATAAGTATACCTTTAACTGATATGTTTGAATGTAATTTTGATTATGACGTGATAGAAAACTTAATTTATAGCAGTCGGGTTTTTTGTTTTGCTAACAATGATTACTTTTGGGATGTTAGAGTAAAACCGGGTAATGCCGGTTAAGAGGCACTTATTACATTTTTATATAAGATAAAAACTAGCAAAGTGGGATTGTGGATCCCATATTACTAGCAATCCTGTTAACCCCTCCCGCTAAGCTCATTGGCTTATGTTTGGAATGGGTTTACGTCGGTAGTTTAATGGGTAGAATTCGAATCCTCACGAATGTGAGTTCGATGCTTTAGCCATCAGGTTCCGCCGCCAACATTAACTCCTATTTTACTGCGTCCACGAGATGCACATGTACTAAGCAGGTGTAGTGGACCTTACTTCGCACAAGCGACCCGCTCACCTTCTCATCCAGAGCCAACTTCAAGGACCAAGGCACGCCATTTATTTTTGCACATGACCCTGGATCCACGCCTGCACTCAGCGTGAGCCTAGAGACCACATAACACACGCATAACACAGCTCGTTGTTGTGTCCATGATCAGCCAAGATTTATACATTCATTTCTCAAGTCCTCATCAACGTCAGTGTCTTAATCTCCATAGGAGTCTTTTTTTGACATTTCAGAGTCAGAGGCATGAAATCTGTTAAACCTTTTTCACATCAATCTATTTTCATTCATGTACTAATTTTATTTGCTGGTAATACCGAGTACAACGACGAGCAGGATCATGGGTACAACAAAGAGCTGTGCTATGCGTGTGCTATGTGGTCTCTAGGCTCACGTTGAGTGCTCCGGCTATGCAGGCGCGGATCCAGGGTCATGTTCTGGGGGGTGTAATTTAATATGCAAAAAGATTATTTAATGATGCATTGAATATTAGCAGATTTGTGATTTTTTTACCTAAGTGACGGGCAATATATCCTTTCTTATCCTAAATTCGATCCCGCTAGTTACTCATCCTGATAAGCTTTTAAGGTTCGTATAGCGGTATAGACGAGGACGTCTGTCCGTAAACCAACGGATACAACTCATAAAACCATGGCTAATAAAACAACGGTTTACAATTTGCTACAAACAGTATATTTTCGTCTAGACTAGTAGTTTTTTATGGTCTTTAACGAATACCTACCTATCAACGTTTGTAGTGTAAATTCTGATTAGGGAGCCTAACCCTTACCTATACCATTTTCAAAAAACTGCTACAGCATTATTATAGGTCCTACAACGTTATTCTTGGTATACTTACTGTAGTACTATTACATATTCTGTGGTATAGTGCAAACCTAAAATTAGTTTGCTCAGAATCAGTAACACAATCCAATGGGATAGTTTTTGGACCATGTTGATGATTGAAAAATATATTTTCAATTAAATAATCTATCAATATTTAATTCATTAATCATTTTAACAGTTCAAACCCTGTTCACAATGTGATGTGATATGTAATCATCACTTACTTATTTTTTAATAATAACATTACGTACTACGAGATGCTATAAGCACGATACTATCTCGAATAACACAAGACAACTTAAATGGCTTATAACTATAGGTATATATCTCTCTTTTTTATATGATTTCTTGAAGTGAAAATCTTGTTGGGGTGAATCTTGTGGGTACTACCTAAGATTAATTTTCAGGGGTAAGTAGTCAATCCAGGTGTAACAGCTTAGCAGAATACCGGCCAAGTGCGAGTAAAACTCTCTGAACAATGGGAAGCGAAGGGGAGGTGCAAATCAATTCAATTCAATTTCTTTATTTGCTAAAAATGGGTACATAGGTTGTTTGTTACAGAAATGGTATCACCATAATCCAGCTTTAAAGCATGAATATCTTTATTCTATTATTATTTCAATAAAATCATTATTGAAATAATAATAGAATAAAAATATGTTTAATCACTAGTAATATATAATTATGTAAGTAAGTAAATTAATCGTTATTGGATTATGTCAGTAGGTATTTAAATTACTTAATTAAAATGTCAAACCTAATACAAGATTAACGAATACGTATGAAATTAATAAAATAAATATTTTAGAATTGGATATACGATTACTGCGATATGTCCTTTAAATATTCTTTGACAGAGTAGTAAGCCTTTTTGAAAAGTAGTATTCTAACACTATTCTTAAATATTTTAATAGTTTTATTCCCTGTACATTATTCGCTATATGTGTGGGGCCATAGAAAAATCACTGTTTTTCATTAAAGAGGTTTGTTCTTGGGAATATGAATTATTAAATTGTGTCTACGGCTACTAAGTTTTTCGTAGAGGTTTACCGTTTCTTCTTATAAGTTACAATTTTTAGGACTTAAATATGTACATGGTAAAGTGAGTAAATTGAGTTTAAGGAACAAAGACTTACAGCTACCGGTTTGTTTTAGTCTATAGGTCGCCCTTACGCACCTCTTTTGAACTCTAAATGCCACTTCCTTGCCGGTGGAATTACCCCAAAACATAACGCCATATCTCACAAGAGAAGCTACATGTCCGTGATATGCAGCTGTTAAAACTAACGATGTGTGAACAGTTTTGGATAACATATACAGGGTGTAACAGAAAGGTGTGGTCAAATATCAGCAGCGGATAGGGTATGTTGTCAGTATTGCACCTACCATGGTGCCGTAGCTGGTTGCATCATTATTACATAGTTATAGCATATTCTTTTTGTCAAAATTCAGTAGTGAAAGGCGTATGGCATGAGAATTATACCTCCCCTGGTACAAAATTCGATTGGATTATTATGGCATAGAACTTTTTAAGTCATACTTTTCTTAATTAATAACTTTTACATTCATAAATAAACGAATGAAAAAATATTAAATATTTTTTTAGGGTATTCCGATTTTGATAAAATTAGGTATGTACACTCAGTATCATGGGCACATACCAACCCTTGAATATGACCACACCTTTCTGTTACACCCTGTATATAAAGCTTAAGTAGATTTATGCAGTTTCACACTCAAATTATCAAAACGAGTCGACCATCTTAAATTGGAATCTATGTGTAGTTCTAAAAATGTTGTTTATGTTTAAATTATAATGGAACGATCGTCGGCGAATAAAATTGATTTATGGTTTGTTAATTTTGGGAGATTATTTATGTATATTATAAATAAAAGAGGTCCCAGGACACTTCCTTGAGGGACTCCAAATTAAAAGTTATCTTTTTTGTGTCTTTACATACTAATCCCATACGCGTATAGTTTAAAGTAATATTTTGTGATCTACATGATCAAACGCTTTCGTTAAATTTACCTTTATCCAAGTCGGCAATTATTGTATCAAGGAATATATTGCAGTAAATTAGCTATATATTGCAGTTATAAAAGAAGTAAATAATTTCCTAAAACTGAGCTGTTCATATTGAATAGTATATTTAATTCGAAGAAGTCATAAATATTGAATTATAATCCTTTCAAATACAATGGGGCGATAGCAACTTATATCTTGTTTGTCGCATTTTTAAATATTGCTTTTATTAAAGTATAATTTAACTTATTTGGATATACTCCATACAAAATGCATAAATTAAAAGTTTCAATGATATGCATTTTAAGATTTTAGTTGATATATCAGCATAACCTGTGCTGTTAGTATTTTTTTTAGATTAAGTATGATTTTATGTACATCGCTTGGGATTGTAGGTCTCATAAATATATATTTTGAATTATTTGGAATAGTTACTTTCAATTGATTTAAGGATAAATTAGTCACGATGTCTGATTTCCATATCAATAATATTTATTTGACCGATTTGGCAATTGAGTTGTTATTATTAATAACATTCTAAGTCGCTTTGCATTTGTTTCCAGCCTTATTGACGTAGTTCATGTTTCTGACCTTCTTGTTAATTTGATTATATTGCAACACTTGAGAACTATATTTTTCGCATTAAATAACAAAAAAATCCTAAGTTTTCTTTTCATCCAGTTTCTTTTAACTTCTGAAAGTTGGGACCGCCCGACATACTCCCGCCTTTTTTACAGTAGGTTAAACACGTTTCAAGAAGAATCTTTCAATCAATAGTAATCGTTGTTGGGAGGCACTTAAATGGAAGCCACAACTTTAATTTCAATTTAATACATAGGTACCATGAGCTTTTGGTACACCCAGTACCGTTTCTACCATATGAGCCCTCGGAGCACGTGTCCAGGGCTTCTCAGGGGAGCCTTAAACACAACAAAAATATACAATACATATCAAAAGTTTAATTGAGGTTAATATTTTTTTACCCACGACGCAACGGAGAAGGTATATGCGTTTAGGGTGAGAGATTGTTTGTGTGTGTGTGTGTGTGTGCACTCAAATGTTTCCTTCCCATGTCCTCTCAAGTATAGGACCGATGTCGTGCTATTTGTATATGTGTTTCTTGTGTAAGTCTAATAAACTCGTTGAGTGATAGCCATATTTGATTCTCGACGCGACTCCTATTGTTTACCACCAGTTTCGCGCATTTGACGTAGAAGCATTAGATGCGCGAAACTGGCGTTAACAACATTTGCAATAGAGTGTATTGCAAATGTTGTTACCACCAGTTTCACGCATCTAACGCTGACTATACACCATCAGCGAAAAGGGTGTATAATTTGCCTGCAATGGTTCTTATGTATTATTTTATGATGGTAAATCTATCTCGAAAACGGTACCGTTACAGATGCGCTATTCTGTAAACGGCAGTCATTTAACAGTAACTGGGTTCATTCATTTAAAGATTTTACTATGGTAACTCGCTAGAGGACGCTGTTGCAAAGACTGTGGTCACGTATCTCCTAAACCTAACCTAAAGTTCGACATACTCGAATGTAGTTTTCTATAATGGGTTGGTGATTCATCAGCGATGGCCAGAGTTGGGCGTAATCAAATACATTGATTATTCTAACTACAGCTGCAACTACATGTACCTAATTATATTACCCACTTAGTTATGATTACCTATTTGTAATCTAAATACATACAATCTTAGGTAGCACAGTCGCGGAATGAAAATGTTTTTACCTTTATGTCAAATTTTGCTTGAACCGAATCAATGAACAATAACGCCAACATGTCAATTTTGTCAAATTATTATTATACTAATTAGTAATCGGATTACTGAAGTTATGTAGGTACTAATAACTACTTTTGTGCTAAGAGTATCCTGTGGGTAAAAAATAAACTTGTAAAAAAAGTAAAGTTGTACTGAATAACATTAAGTAAACACAATTTATGATTTTTCAGTAATAATGGCGTTGTTTGATGGTTTTAAGATGATAAGGTGTTAGTGATGTGATTATGATGATGAAGATGAGGAACATGATAATGATGATGTAGATGAAAATGACCACGACACGTGCTGATGATCATAAATGGCTTGAAGTAGCATTATGAAATTTTGTGAAATTAAGGGAATCAATGAAAGGTAGGTATAAGCCGAAACTAATATTGGGTTTCTGGGTTTTCTAGTTTGGAAACTACAAGCTAATTTCTTTTTTAAAAATATTTTTCATATTTAGTAAACGGTGTAATTTTATAGAAAAAAAAAACGAATGTTATTAAGAGCACAAATTATTTCCTATTCATGTTCAAAAATATACAATATTGCACAGAATAATTTGGGAGACCTTCAATCGCGAAAATAAAACTCTACTGGAGTAACGCTTTTTTTTTTCGCGATTGACCTTTTCCTGAATAATTCAAAATCGGCTGGATGTAGAAATTTAAAAAGCTGCGCACAATTAACGGCACGGATCCCTAAAAATCTGTATTATTTAAATCTTGAAAAGAGACAACATTCTGCTGGGATATCGCAACTACTGATAAAAAAGAAAAGGTAATTGGTTCCTGAGTTGAAATTATGTATACCAAGCGAAATATCACCATAGAAATTGGTTTTATTTTATATAAAATACTGTTTCGTAATCTACAATTACGCAATTTTTGAGAGGTCTGGCGGTATGGTATGATCAATCGAAAAAAATATTTTTTCGGAACACCCTAGTGTATAATATTCAAGACTGATTGTTTCTTGCCTGGACTAAAAACTCAAATGATTCTCTTTGGTCTACAAACTCGTTTGACTTTGACAGTCGAAACAAGTAGAGAGACGTCACAGAGTAGTAATATTGCCAGATTATGAAAAAGGGATAACTATGCGTTATTTTTCTAAGTTTCTTGTTTCTACTTTCCGTTGCATTATTTTACTTTTAACTGTGAAACTTTCTTAAAATGTAAGAAGGAAAGACACTTATACTTAAATTTCGTTCTAATTTACTATATTAAAAAACCTACTTCATCACATTGGTATAACTAGAAACATATTAACGTCAATGATAATCACTCTATAGGTAACTTCTTTTGTGACATGTAACGAATAAGCTGTTTCCTATTGACCTAAATTGAAATGTTTTTTATTTAGCATGAATTTTTTTAGATTAAAATTCCGTATATTTTTTATTTATTTTTGTCGTAGAACCGTTTCAATTGGTGAATGAGTACTGGCAACACTGCTATCAAAAGTCAAATCAAAATACGACCTCCATTCATCCTTCGTCGAAACAGAAACCAAAACGATTTTATAATAATTTTCGATAAAATTCGGAAAAACAAATACCAATAAAGGCCTAAAAAATTATATTGTTTTATATATAAAGGTTAAAAAAACAATTTATAAATTAATATGGCGTTAAAATCGTCGCCGGTGATGTTCAGCTGGTTGTCGCGGCTCTCTTGCCGTAATTTCTCGACATCTGGGGCTTTGGCTAGTAAACCTATGACCGTACGTGATGCCTTGAACACTGCTATGGACGAAGAGATGGCGAGAGACGAAAAAGTGTTCCTCATGGGAGAGGAAGTAGCTCAATACGATGGTGCATACAAAGTGTCGAGGTAACTGGCCTCTTAACCTCTTATTTATCTCGTTTTCTGTGTTTCACGGTGGTGTATTATAAAAATATGATAGATACAAGGGTATTTTCATATTTTTCTTTGATTAATATGTGTGCTACCTATATTATGATAGAAGAAATTTGTGTTATAAATGTTACATAACCAAAAAATTCACTAAGAATGATTTTAAAATAAGTTTTATTTATGGGATGCTGTGAAATAAAGGTTCCTTCATAATGCCCTCAAATTGTATTATACAATTGTGTCTAGCAGTGTAATAGAATAAGGATTAGGAATGCTATTTATACACTTTCTATTGAAAATAATTCACGTAAAATTTGCCATTTATTTGAGTGTATATCCATTTCTTTAGCACTTTACAGCCATAAGGCTTTACAGATTTTGTCTAGTGGTGTTGCCGTCTGAGTGGTGGCAGTGACATAGGCATAATATTTTTAAGTTAATTAATTGTACCCATGCAGTTTAGGTTTTTAGTTTGTTTGATAATAATCAACATTTGCCAAGTAACAACTTTACTGACAAAACATAAAATCAAAATAAACAATTTGTAGACAAACTGGGTAGGTATTTTAATTTACAAATTATTGCATTATTATAATTAATTGTTACTTATAACAAGATATTGAAATCTACAGTTCTCGTGATAATATTTGTAACTTACAAAATATCATACCTATTCTTGTTTATAAAATATAACAAGTTTGAAAGCCTTAAGCATTGTTCTGCCTGATAGTGTATTAAAATAATAATGCTATGACTGTAATAATAATGTTTTCTTATCCTCTTTTTTAGCCATTGTGTTCTAAACTGAAATATTTACTGATTTTGAAACAGCGGTAGCCTAATACCTAAGGCATTGGCCTTGCAATTGTAAAGTTGTGGGTTCAGATCCTACCCATTATACTACCAACATGAACCCACTCCTAACACAAGCCTTTGAGCTTATCTCGAGGGGTTAACAAGATTGCTAGTAATGTGGGACTCAATCCCACATTGCTAGTTATCTTTTAAAAAAAAAAACTATATACCATTAACATGCCTAGTTAAATACTGTCTTTTCACTCTAGGTTTTTATTTTAGCATATTTGTACCTTACAAACTAATATGCATTATGTATGAAATCAAAGTAATGCATAATTTTAATTTACAGAGGCTTATGGAAGAAGTATGGAGACAAAAGAGTAATAGACACACCTATCACTGAAGCAGGGTTCACAGGTATAGCGGTTGGCGCTGCCATGGCAGGGCTTCGACCCATTTGTGAATTCATGACTTGGAACTTCTCCATGCAGGCTATTGATCACGTGAGTAGAAAGCCCCTTTTTATTGTTCCTTACTCAAAAAGGATAGAGTATTATAGTACTTTATAGTCTGCAATACTTTTATAGGTTTTTTAAAAAGTATTTTTTTTATCTGTGATCAATATATCTATAAGTAGATGTATTTAGAGCTTCTATTCTTGTTTGAGTGTGTCCTCTAGTGAGGGCACCTACTCATTGTGTACATTTGGAGTTACAGTCAAAAAAAATAATGTATTAACATAATATCTATCTTTTTGAATCTCTTTTGGTGTGACTGTGTTGTTAGCTTAGAAGCTTATTCATTGGTATGAATCTCCAATTTCTTCCAGTAGGATGTTGAGGTGATCAGGATTTCCTCCTTCACTTTCCTTCTTTTTAATTGATTGTGAACAGTGTTTGTGACAAACCATGGCACATTTGAAATTGTTCTCAAATTAAATTTTGTATTCTTTGAATGAGGTATATGTATATTGTAGTTACTGTATATTGGCCATATTTTATTTAATATCTTTGTTAATGATATGTATATATATCCCACTTTGCTTTCGTTTCTCTAAATTCTTTATGTTCGCTGATGATGTGAAATTCTGTAGAATAATTGAAACGAGCCTCAATGTGAAATTGCTTTAAAGGGATCTAGACTGTCTGGCTGATTGGTGCGTAAACAATGACATGGTCCTTAACACAAAAAGTGTTACCATGTCAAGTTTACCAGAAATACTAAAATGATGTCGTCATCACACCGTGTGGGTCTCAATGTTATACAAAAGGTTAACCAAATTATGGACCTAGGTGTATTATTCGACAGGAAATTTACTTTTATTCCTCACATGGAGAGCATTATTAAAAAGTCTTCCAGAATGCTAGGTCTTGTCATAAGAAACATTGCTTTGTTTAGACACAGTAAAACTAAAATTTTACTGTATAACTGTTTGGTACGCAGTATATTCGAATATTGCAGCACTGTTTGCTGGCCATACTATGCTTCTCATAGTTGCTGAGTTGAGAGAAAAACGGTTCCTTTGGCATTTAGCATACTCCTCTGGGATTCCTGAATCCTTTTACTTAAAACATTTGTTCCGATAAGTCGTACTTAAATAATTCCAAGTAGCTGTGAGCATGATACGTCTTGATTTTGCAGATTAGACCCTTGTGCCAGTTTCAAAGGCTTGCTGGATAAATGTTGATAAACTTTCGCGATTTTTACACATTATGAAAATGTATATACTACGGGTCTTAATCCCGTGAATAATACGTACGAAGTACATAAACAGGTACGAGGGTGGATCGAAATATTCGCGGCCTACCACATAAATACTTGACTTATTTTAATGTAACTGACCTCATTCGATTTGTTTACTCTCTGGTTGTCACATTGTAAAATTCTGTCACAATAGCATTATCTGTTTTTAAATTTAGACTGAATTTTGTGTGCAGCGTTTTTAAAGAATGGAGAAAATTGAGCAACGTGCGGTCATCAAATACCTGTTTAAAAAAAAACTGACTCCAAAAGAGATTCACGAAGATATGTCAACAACATTGGGGGAATCTGCTCCATCGTATACGACTGTGAAAAAGTGGGTTGCAGAATTTAAACGCGGACGAGAGAGTATTGAAGATGACCCTCGCTCCGGCCGGCCTACGACGTCTACGACTGAAGAAAACATTGGGAAAATCTGTGATCTGATATTGGCAGATCGGAGATTGACCATCAGGGAGATTGCTGACACTATTGGCATCTCATATGAACGAACACAAAACATCATAGTCAATGAACTTGGATTTTCTAAGGTTTCTGCGCGGTGGGTCCCCAGATTGCTTTCAGTTGAACAAAAACGAATACGGCTCACGATTTCTCGCGACAGTTTGGAAATGTTTGAGACTGATCCACAAGATTTTTTGGACAGATTTGTTACAATGGATGAAACCTGGGTACACCACTACACCCCAGAGTCAAAACAGCAATCCAAGCAGTGGAAAAAACCTGATGAACCGACTCCAAAAAAAGCCAAAACAATTTTGTCAGCTGGCAAGGTGATGGCGTCAGTTTTTTGGGATGCTAAGGGTGTCATCATGGTGGACTACCTTGCAAAAGGTGAGACTATAAACTCTGCTTATTACTGCACCCTTTTACGTCATTTGCGTGAAACGATCAAAGAGAAAAGGCCAGGACTACTCAGCAAGAAAGTGTTGTTCCATCAGGATAATGCACGCGTTCACACGTCTGTTGAATCAATGGCTCAAATTCGTGATTGTGGCTTTGAATTACTGCCCCATCCCGCCTATTCCCCTGATTTGGCACCTTCGGACTTTCATTTATTCCCAAACCTTAAAAAACACCTTGAAGGTCAAAAATTTTCATCAAATGAGGAGGTTGAAACCGCGGTGGGTGACTTTTTTGAAGGCCTTGAAGAAACTTTTTTTATGACCGGCATACAGGCGTTGGAAACCAGATGGAAGAAGTGCATTGAGTTAAGTGGAGATTACGTGGAAAAATAAAATTACTTTTGTTTATATTTTATATTGTTTTCTTGCTGAGGCCGCGAACTTTTCAATCCACCCTCGTACTTACACGCTGACTCGCACCACCATCCAAGACATCTGCAATCCATGGTGTCATCACTGACAAATAGAGCATGTAACATTAGTGACCCTGAACATTTAGGAAGTGTGTTCAGGAGGTACTAAAGCGAAACGGATACAGAGGAAGCACACGACGTACGATATATATCTACCTAGTCTAGCCATAAATATTGTTACGAAGAAAAAACATTTTTTTTTATTGCAAATAATATTTATTACTTTTACAGTGTGTTAGTTTAATACATAAATAAAAAACAATTCAAAATATAAAAAGCTTATTCGAAGTGGTCTCCATTGGCTGCAACACAGTCCTTTAAACGTTGAGGCCAGTTATCAATAGAAGCACGCACTCTTTCCATGGGAAAATTCTTCACTGCCAATCGTATGGATTGTTTTAGGGACTCCAAATTATCATGGCGTTTAGAGCAAGCCATACTCTCTAAAACTGACCATAAATCATAATCCAGCGGATTAAGATCGGGACTAGACGACGGCCAGTCTTCAGCTCTGATGAAGTCCGAAACGTTCACTTCCAACCAAGACTGCGTGGACCGAGCTTTATGACCCGGCGCTAAGTCTTGTTGGAAGGACTATACTTGGTTATTGAACATGGTGTGGTTAAGGGGTTTAACTACCTTCTCAAGAATGGTATCTTGATACACTTGTGCCGATGTTTTGATACCTTTTTCACAAAAATATGGCTCAGTCACTCCTTCATAGCTAACACCCCACCAAACCATCACTGAAGTCGGATAATGCCCACGTTGCACTCTGTCGACTAATTGGGAAGCTTCCTTAGAGCTTTGAGCATAAATACGGTCATTTTGTTTGTTAAAATGTTGCTCAACTGTAAAGATTTTCTCATTCATAAACAAAAATTTTCTGTGACCTCCCTTTGCGTACCGCTTCAGTAGTTGCTTCGATTTTACCACCCTATTCTTTTTTAAATTATCAGTTAAAAAATGACCAGTGCGTCTCTTATAGGCTGCAAGTCCTAAGTCATCTTTTAAAATGCGTGACATGGTTCTGGGTGCTATCTTCATCTCCCGAGATAAAATCTTTTGCTTTCGGACAGGATTTCTTCGAATTCTTTCCCTTACTGCTTTGACCACCATTTTCGTACGAACACTACGTGGACGGCCAGATCTTTTTCTGTCACAAACAGAGAAGGTCTCATTGTACCTATTAATAGCCCGGTACACAAACATTTGACTAATACCAAGCGTATGGAGAGTTTTAAAAATTACATTCGGCTCCATACCAACTTTGTGTAATGCAATCACAGCGATTCGGTTTTCTTTATCACCCCACTCCATTTTAATATAGCAAAATATTGTACAATGTATTGGCGCCAAAATTAGAAAATACAATGAACAATCGTATAAAAATGACAGATTCCAAATTCAAATGTAATATCTTTCTTATTTTTAATTGTAACAGTATTTATGGCCAGACTAGGTATACTAATATTATAAAGCGGAAGAGTTTGTTTGTTTGTTTAAACGCGCTAATCTCAGGAACTACTGGTACGATTTAAAAAAATCTTTTTTTTGTTGGATATATATACTTGCTGTCCCGCGCAACTTCGTATGCGTAAATTTTCCCCGTTTTTGGCAACATTTCACTACTCCGCTCCTATTAGTCGTAGCGCGATGTTATATAGCCTATAGCCTTCCTCGATAAATGGGCTATCCAACAAAAAAATTTTTCAAATCGGACCAGTAGTTCCTGAGATTAGCGCGTTTAAACAAACAAACAAACAAACAAAGCAAACAAACAAACAAACAAACTCTTCCGCTTTATAATATTAGTATAGATTTAATATTTCGATAGCCTTGACTGCCTCCATGGTGCAGTGAGAGGATGTAGTTTGTGAGGTCCGTTACCACATAGGACACAAGTTAAATTGCTATTCCGAGTCTAGGTACTTTGTTTCTGTGATTTATATGCTTGTAAAATCTAAGACAGGCCTAGTGTGGGAGTTGTCTTTTAAAAAGTAAATAAATATATTTTCTAATAACTTATATCTAGCATATTAGTGAAAATAAAGCCATTAGCAACCGTGTTGACGTAAACACATCAATATGGTTGCATATTGGATTCTGCTAACTTGCCAACCCATTGTTACAAGTAGAGGAGAAAATTGACTATTTTCTTGACATACCTACCTTCTATTACACAAGAACATTACCTATTCTTTTATGTTCACACATATTGAAATCGTCAAACATTAAAGTCGATATGGAACCTAAATTATATTTTCGATTTTGATAAAAAATATAAAGTTTTTTTCATTTTTGAGCCTCTAAAAAACTCGTTTTGCATGATTTTTTTTTCTCTCTCGCACTCTTTGTCCCTGTCGTTGGGTGAAACAAACGAAATATGAATATTCATTTATAGGGATCATATTAACAACTTTATCAACCTTTGATACGTCTATTCTAAACGAATTTCAGTCGAGAGTTTATTCCGTCAGGAACTGAGCAATATTTTCCTGCGTAGTTGATCGATTATGGTGTAATAGTCTCGTGAGGCCCGCGCAATTGACATGCGCACACACACATTGACATGCGTATATTCACGAGTACTATAATCATTATAGCACTCATTCTTCATTCTTTAAACTTGCACACAACAATCTGATCCCAAACCAGGCAGAGCAATAAGTTAATACGCAAAGCAATACTTTAATAATGCTCGCTATTGCTTGATTGGTACTAGTCGTATCAATGAGCTGAACTAATATTAGGTCATTTTTGACCCCGTTAAAGGTGCCTACGACCGTTTGGGTGCCACAATGGCATTTGCACCGCGCGTTAATCCAAATTTAAACTATAAATGTGAAAGTAAATCTGTCTGTTTTCCCGAATATGCGTCCGGCAGCGTACCTGTTCAGTACGGTCAAGTGCTAACGCATCATCGACGTATAATTCGTCCGATAATAAAAAATCTTTATTCACTTAGGAAGCAAAATAACTTGTGAAAAGTCGATTCTACATGTACATGCATGTAATGCCTGTTCGCAAACAATAGGCAAAGCCGTAGAAAAGAACGAGGCAATAAAAACTCACGGCCAATCTTTTCAAAATGCCAATTTTTACAATGTTTCTTTGTTTATAAACTGTATATGTAGGTAAGGTGGTGCCACCATTATATTATACACCATATTAGAGGACTAATACAAAAACAAGTGATAAACAGTCGGGTAAAATATTAAAAGAAGAATAGGTACATAAGATTAAATACATTAACAACCTTAATGGGTACAATATAGTAGGAGCATCCATTTACAATGTTAAAAAATTTTGGCCTGAGTACTGCTCATTATTGATTAAGTATAAATCTTTTACAAAAGTAAGAAAACAATAGCCTTAATTTATCACGCCAAATCTTTACTTACAAAAGTAAATCGTTTTCTTAACTAATACGTAAATAAAATTATTAAACGACGATAACAATATTCTCCTAAATAGAATACAATAAACTGTATAATTAAAATACATTAATAAGGAGCAAGGAACTACACCCATTTATCTTTATCAGTTCAATAATCATCGATTGAGTAGTAAGCTCTTTGTATAAGATGTCTCTTGACTACATTCTTAAATTTATTTACTGTTAGACTCGAAATGCTGACTGGCATTTTATTGAACTTTTTTCCCCGTTTTTGTAACATTTTTCATTGCTGCTCCGCTCCTATTGATTGTAGCGTGATATTATATAGCCCATAGCCTTCCTCGATAAATGGCCTATCCTACAGTAAAAAAATCAATTCGGGCCAGTAGTTCCTGAGAAAATATACTTACTATCTTTTTTTTTTTTTTCACTTTATTTATTTGGAGGCTTGGGGTCACATAAACGACCATGTCAGCCCCATCGTAACCTAAACATAAATATCTACACTTATTCTACTATTTTATAAACTAATACGGCAGCTGCCGATAAGGGTGTAGACAGTATGCTTTGAAAAATGCCAACATCTATCAAATTTATATTTAACTTGTACAATAAAGACTGCATTTTAGCCCTAGTCTTGACACATTCCACTAACAAGTGATAGACATCGTCCACAATATCGCATTCTTCACAATTTGAGGTGGTACTTATTTCCATGAGATGTCGAAACTTATTGAGCGGAACATGTCCTGCTCGAAGCCTCTGAGCTATTACAATGAGTTTTCTACTGAGACCACTATTGGCAAACCAGGGAATACGGGGAGGCTCGCTTTGAATTGTTCTATACCAGATTCTTTTTTCTAATGATCTTTGATTAAAATATTCTTTCCAATTATTATGACATTTAATTTTAAATTTAGGTGGAATTTCGAAATAGCTAGGAGTAACATTGATATCAACACCATCTGTAATAGCTTTCTTAGCCAAGCGATCTGCTTCCTCGTTCCCTAGCAAGCCAACATGTGACGGAACCCATTGCAATATCAGGCTAACATACTTACTATCTAAGTAAGTAGTGTTAAGAATGAAACTCTGTACCTACATGCTTGTTTTGTAAATCAGATACTGACTGCGAGTAAGGTAGACTACATAAAATAAACTTACGATGTGCTAGAACTCTTAAAACGCTGAACCGAGATTTAAATTTGATATGGAGATAGTTTGAGTTCCAGGAAAGGATATAGGATAGTTATTATCATGTTAACCGACATCCACGCGAGCTGAGCCGCGGACTATAGCTAGTAATGACATCCATCTCAATCATTGGGCACAGTCTCCCCAGTAGAACCTGCTTATTTATAGATCCTGGGGGTGGTTGCCATAATCGCCGCGCTTGGCGGGCGGGTTGGCGATTGCAGTAGGTACCTTAAATGAAGCATAGAACGCTGCCGCCCGTCCTTCGGTGTAAAATCCCTTAGTCGCCTAGACGACACCCACGGAAAGAGATGGGATGGTACTATTCTTAAACCGATACCACACGGCCATGTAAAGACATACAGGAATATATTTTTGTACATTTCAGATAATAAACTCAGCGGCAAAAACGTTTTACATGTCAGCGGGCCTCGTTCATGTCCCGATAGTGTTCCGCGGCACCAACGGCGCGGCGGCCGGCGTGGCGGCGCAGCACTCGCAGTGCTTCGCCGCGTGGTACGGACACTGTCCCGGCCTCAAGGTCGTCATGCCATACTCCTCTGAGGACGCCAGAGGTTTGTCTTACCTGTTTTTGCTGCGGTTTACAATAAAATTGTGTACAGTTCTCACTTCTCTCTTTTCAACTTGAATAATAGTGTGACGGTGCCCACAAGATAATTAAAATCTGAATCGCGCTAGCAGAGTTTTCACAGCTGCCAGTCTGTTAAACGTTGAGTGGTGGCCTGCCAGGCACGATCACCTCGCCTGCTCGGAGGATTCTTTGTTTTGGATACCTTGTCGTATAGTTAATCCCTGTATAGCATTTACAATAAAGTTTTCAAAAAATGAATAAAATAGTAATATTTTAAGCAGTTATTCAATTCGCACTTTCACGTTTCACGCATTCGCACGAGCGCTTTTTAAAAAAAAACACTCGCGCGATTGAGGCCTTATTGAAGAACACACTACGTGTTGTTAATCTTTACTTTTTTATACATGACGACTTTTTTCTTTCGAATTCCAGGACTTCTAAAGGCCGCTATTAGGGACCCCGACCCAGTAGTAGTCCTTGAAAATGAAATGTTGTATGGTGTGGCGTTCCCTGTCAGTGATGAGGCACTCGACAAGGACTTCGTGGTACCTATTGGTATGTATACTTGGTCTATCGATCGTTACACCCCTACATACTATTATGGGGTACTAGTTTCGCCAGCGTGGAAGTCTGTTATCGCGATAAAAACTATCCTACGTCCTTTTCCGGGATATAATGATTGATATAATGGCGGACTGATCAATATTTTTATATTAATAAAAAAAGAATCTATATCTAATTTGTAATGTATTTTGATTTTTTTTTTTCTTATTATAAGCCGACTCCCGCAGTAGGTTTAGTCACAGATAATATTATAATACTATACTAGTACAGATACCTCATCCCATACAAAGAAATGCGATCGTCCTAACTCGGGCTCGTTTTCGGGCTCGTTTACGGAGACGTTAGATGGCATTAGCAGTGGTGCATAGCAAGCGACATCTAGTGATTCAGGCTACAGCTGATTGATTTTAATGGCCCTCCTTACTAAAGTCGCCAAAAGATGGCGGTAAAAACATTGAGGGATGAAAATTGAGGCCTCTGCTTGGTTCGTTCTAGGTCGTGCTTGGAAATAAAGTTGGTTGCTATTTGCTACTACGCGGTCATCGGCCGTGCTTAGGTCCGTATTAATAGATGAAGCTCAGATTCGTTCTAAAGAACGATATCATCTGAGTTCCCTTCTAAGTGCGGTTAGCGTCTTACTAAACGGCACTAATTAATAAACATGTATTGATAGCTTATATCGCGCCCGTACAAATAACGCAGAAAATCGCTTTAAATGACGTCATTCGAGTGCAGACCTCAAAAATATTGTAATTTGACCCTAATAGGCGACGACACTACATAATTACATTAAACGAATTTGTTATTGCTAAAGTAACTCGTCGGTGTACATCTCAAAGTTGAACCTACTTCTATTATGATAGAATGTTTGCGTAAGTTAAGTAATTTTACCACAGTCGGTGCATAGATGGGTGACCCTTGTCTAAAATGTTATACTTACATCAATCATCTTTTTGGTCTTGGTTTATTGTCAGAGAACTTTTTTTTATACTTATTTAAATGTAATCGTGAAAAGATTATGCATAATTTCACAAAATCCACAATTTAGGATTAAAATTGACTTAATCAACGACGATTTTATAGTATTATATTATCTGTGACGATATCAATGGCAAAAATATTATTTTTTTGCCTTAATTTTTCTGTATTATGACTTATCTATTGAATAGAACGGAGTCTCGAACTCGTGTTCAAGGTCGATCTTACGTTTGAGATCGTTTTAATAATACGGGCCTTGAGAGTGTAACTGTCAGAGTCCTTAAATAATTTTATTGTAAATATTCATTATCGACTACATCGGGAGTAGGTATTTAACTCTTTTTTTAACCCTCGACAAAAATGACGAGTGTTATAAATTTAACGCGTATCTGCTTAATGATGTATCTGTGTGCCTGTCTGTAGCAACGTAGCTTCCAAACGGATGAACCGATTTTGATTTAGTTTTTTTGATTGAAAGTTGACTTGATCGAGTGTTCTTAGCTAAAATTTATGAAAATCGGGATTTTCTACTTCATTTCAATTACTTACTTACCTAAGGACGAGGAACCCTTCTTAAGATTTCCTCGTCGTTCCGGTTTGTTAAGATCTTTGTGTCAAAACTTTATCGCCTATATATTACGAACTATAAGGCGCAGACCCATCTTGTTTCTACTTAAACTTCTTGTTTTGACGAGATCTACGTGACCACGGGGTCAAAACTTTAAACGGCTATATTTTACGAACTATGGGGCGCAGACCCATCTAGTTTCTACTTAACGTCTTGTTTTGACGAGATCTACGTGATCGCGGGGTCAAAACTTTGAACGCCTATATTTCACGAACTATAAGTCGTAGACCCACCATGTTTGTACTCAAACTTGATGTTTTGATAAGATCTATGTGATCACGGGGTCAAAACTTTAAACGGCTATATTTTACGAACTATGGGACCCAGACCCATCTTGTTGCTTCTTAAACCTCTTGTTTTGACGAGATCTACGAGATCGCGGGGTCAAAACTTTGAACGCCTATATCTCACGAACTATAAGTCGTAGACCCACCATGTTTGTACTCAAACTTGATGTTTTGATGAGATCTATGTGATCACGGGGTCAAAACTTTAACTGCTTATATCTTACGAACTATGGGGCGCAGACCCATCTTGTTTGTACTGATACTTCTTGTTTTGACGAGATCTACGTGATAGCGGGGTCAAAACTTTGAACGCCTATATCTCACGAACTATAAGTCGTAGACCCACCATGTTTGTACTCAAACTTGATGTTTTGATGAGATCTATGTGATCACGGGGTCAAAACCTTTAATGCTTATATCTTACGAACTATGGGGCTCAGACCCATCTTGTTTGTACTGAAACTTCCTGTTTTGACGTGATCTACGTGATCGCTGTGTCAAAACTTTGAACGCCTATACCTCACGAACTATAAGTCGTAGACCCACCATGTTTGTACTCAAACTTGATGTTTTGATGAGATCTATGTGATCACGGGGTCAACACTTTAAACGCCTACATCTTATGAACTATGGGGCGCAGACCCATCTTGTTTCTACTTAAACTTCTTGTTTTGACGAGATCTACGTGATCGCGGGGTCAAAACTTAGAACGCCTATATCACACGAACTATAAGTCGTAATCCCATCTTGTTTGTACTCAAACTTCTTATTTTGATGAGCTCTATGTGATCACGGTGTCAAAACTTTAAACGCCTACATCTTACTAACTATGGGGCGCAGACCCACCTTGTTTGTGTTTAAACTTCTTGTTTTGACGAGATCTACGTGATCGCAGGGCCAAAACTTTGAACGCCTATTTCACACAAACTATAGGTTATTTGTACCAACCAACCAAACCAACCTTATTTGTAATCAAACTCGTTTGAACGAGTAACAAAGTGTGAGAGACAATCAAAGTAGATCTGCGCCCCATAGTTCGTGTGATATAGGCGTTCAAAGTTTTAACCCCATAGTCACATAGATCTCATCAATCAAAACAAGAAGTTTGAGTACAAACATGGTGGGTCTATGCACTATAGTTTGTGTGATATAGGAGTTCAAAGTTTTGACCCTGTGATCACATTGATCTTGTAGAAACCAGAAATTTGAGAACAAAAAGGTAGGTAGGTCTGCGCCCCATACTTCGTAAGATATACACGTTTAATAAATCTATACTAATATTATAAAGCGAAAGAGTTTGTTTGTTTGTTTGTTTGTTTAAACGCGCTAATCTCAGGATCTACTGGTCCGATTTGAAATTATTTTTTTTTGTTGGATAGCCCATTTATCGAGGAAGGCTATAGGCTATATAACATCACGCTACGACTAATAGGAGCGGAGAAGCGACGAGAAATGTTTCAAAAACGGGGAAAAATTACGCATACGAAGTTGCGCGGGACAGCTAGTGAAAAAATAAAGTTGGAGGCACTTTACTAAGTTTGTCGAGATTCATTAATGCCTCCGACTGCATGAAATTGTATAATTATGTAGGGGATCTTGTTTCCATCTTTTTTGTGCAGGCGGGTTTTTTTATTTTTATAATTTATTTTTATAATTAATACTTTTTAGTTGTTGTAGGATGTAACTGATGTAGTAACTTACTTTTATCACAGCTATTGTCAAGTATTGAAAATTGAAAAATCAATGGTTGCTAACTAACTTTTTTAGTATTACAGTCATAATCATGTTATACCTTTTTGAAATGCTTAAGATGAGCTCTTTAATTTGATACGCATATTACAGTATTCGAAACAATTTTTTTTTTCACACCTCTTTATTTTGACATCTCATAGCCATGTTTGTTTTTTAAAAACGTCATCTATCTAAGAACACTTGGGCAATTATTACGAATCTAACGACGTGTGAATTGTATAAATCCGTTCAGTGGATTGTGAGATATCAGGTAATAAAGAATATTACATACATACATACAAGATACGCGCAAAAAAAAAAAAAAAAATTATAAAAATAAAAAAACCCGCCTGCACAAAAAAGATGGAAACAAGATCAGTCAGATCATGCAGTCGGAGGCATTAATGAATATCGATGAACTTAGTAAAGTGCCTCCGACTGCATGATCTGACTGATCTTGTTTCCATCTTTTTTGTGCAGGCGGGTTTTTTTATTTTTATAATTTATTTATTTTTTTAGCACTTTTTAGTAGTGGTAGGATGTAACCAATGTAACAACTTACTTTTATCACAGCTATTGTCAAGTATTGAAAATTTTAAAAAAAGAATAATGGTTGCTAACTAACTTTTTTAGTAAAGTAGTCATAATCATGTTATACCTTTTTGAAATGCTTAAGATGAGCTCTTTAATTTGATACCCATGTTGCAGTATTCAAAACAACTTTTTTTTTCACACCTCTTTATTTTGACATCTCACAGCCGCCATGTTTGTTTATTTTAAACGTCACATATCTAAGAACACTTGGGCGATCAAGACGAATCTAACGACGTGTGAATTGTATAAATCCGTTCAGTGGATTGTGAGATATCAGGTAATAAAGAATATAACATACATACATACAAGATACGCGCGAAAAACATAACCCTTCTTTACAGTCGGGTAAAAACATAACTCTTCTTTACAGTCGGGTAAAAATGACACAACTCAACATTATTTTGTCCCCGTGATCCCGTGTCGAAGCACCGTACTGCACGTCTCGCGTGGCCTCTTTGATGCATTGATTTGTAAATATCGAATATTATCTTGGCGCAAGACCGACTGGTCGATCGAGTTCTTTTCGGTCATTTCGATTTTGATGGATTTTAGTCCTGAGTTCTGCAGGTCTGATTAGGCGCAGTACCAATTGGGGCGATCCTGCGCCTATTCCCTCTTCGGTCATGTCGATTGTAATGCATTTTCGTAGGTACTGTAGGACTGTGATTAGGCGCAGGTCCGATTGATCGATCATGCGCCTATTCCCTCTTCGGTCATGTCGATTGTAATGCATTTTCGTACTGCAGGACTGTGACTAGGCGCAGGACATGTCGATTGTAATGCATTTTCGTTTTGTAGGACTGTGACTAGGCGCAGGACCGATTCGTCGATCCTGCGCCTAGTCCCTCTACGGTCATGTCGATTTTGATGGATTTTCGTCTCGAGCTGAGTAGGACTGTGGTACTAGGCGCAGTCTGTCTGTCTTTTAGATGCACATACTTGCACTTGCACCAATACTAGATAATGTATGGGACAAAGTATAAAATCGCTGTTTGAGCGAATTTATAAAAAAGGGACACTGTATTTTTATGAATTTGCTCATATCTCGAGAACAGTGCTTTCAATCAAAAAAATAATAAAAGTTAATACATTGTTCAGCTTTGATGCAAGTATTTTTCGATTTTACGCATTATGTCCTTTTTTATAAATTTGCGCATAACTCGGAAACGAACCACACTGTTGGACCGAAAATGGCACAAACTCGTAGGTTGGGTAGATTGCTATCAACTCAAATATAAAAAACAATATAGTCTAGTCCCATTTTATTTAGTATATTTACGTATTTACTATTTGTAAGATAACCTTGACCGATCCGAAAGTTAGTTCCTCGGGTAAACAATACGAAAAATAATAAAAAAATAATGTCTATTAAAACAACATTATTACTTAATAATCACGTTTTTAGTAGGCTCATTCAAAAATAAACAAATTTTAAGTTGTGTCGTATAACCGTTAGGGTAGTGTAGCAATGCGTCGGCATTACCAGGTTTAAGCGCCCGACCGCCCGACCGCCCGACTACCGACATAAAATAACGACACTACAGAAGGCATGCTTCATACAATGCATGCTTTACGTACTTTAGACTGCATAGACATCGTTCACGGGCATTGCTTTTTTTTGGAATATTATTATATAATTGGCTAACCGTGCATTCGTCTAAGTTATTTTCGGTTACTTTGTAATATAGGTATGGCATTCAATATAAATTAATTCATTGTTAGCTTTAGCAACCATATCTAAAACAAACAAACTACAAAAAGGTGTGTTTTAATAACCCAAAGTTTATTGACTTAGCGCGACCGCCCGCGCGTCTACTGTAGGTATAAATAATTGAAAGAAACTTTGTCTATTCTCGGTATTTTGTGACATCGGTCGGTACATTTGATCGGAAGCCGGCGTCTTTGAAAACACCGCTGGTTCGTACCTATTTATAACCTGACCTTGATTATTATTTTTAAAATGCATTTTTATTTCAAATATTTTTTTTCGTTCGCAAAAACATGGACTTCGGCTGTCCGGTTGGTTTTGGTAATTTGAAGAAGGATTTGACGCAGGATCAATGTGTCATAAATGTGTCAATAAATCATAAAATTTGAGTGGGACAAGGCGCAGGATCGACGAGTAGTCTTGTCCCTAGTTATAGCCCAATAGAAGTTAATCGAGTCATAGGGCAGAAACCCATCAAAACCGACACCACCGACGAGCGACTAGGCGCAAGACCAACGAGTCAGTCTTGAGTCTTTGTTTAGTAGTTGGTTGACTTTAATTTTTCTCTTTATCACAATATGGCGTCTGGCTGTCGCCATTTTGAATTTAGATTGCTGTCATGTCTTTACAAGATTAATACGAATCGATCGACGTATGAATCATCAAAATTGATCAAAATCACATACATACATACACGTCAAACACATTACCCTCCGTAGTCGGGTAAAAATACATATTCTATAGCGGGTCCTTCCTAAGGCGTTGAGGGGAAGTGTATGATTATGTACTTATTAACCCCCTCCCTCCCCCCTCGCCACATCGCGTGAACTAACTCACTCTTGGCCGGTGTTACCCCCTCCCCCCAGAACATGATGGGCAATGGAACAGGAGTCTAGTTCTTTTATGGGGTTTAAAAGCCTCCAATTCTTTTATCTCTAGTTGTAATTTACTACAACTTCATGTTACTCTTACTTCTCGTTGAAAAATAAGTAAAATATATCAACAAAATGTAGGTATGGTCAGAATCGGAATTCCCAAATAGTGCCATCTATTGTTAGATTGAACCAGTTTAATGTTTAAGTTGTGCCTATCATAACGTAGTACAAATAAATTGCCGCTAGAGTTATACTTTGTCAGAAACTTTGTAAAGTTATGGAAATTTGATTTAGGAACCTATTATTTTACAACCCCTTGTATAGCTTAATAATAAAAAAATAATAATACACATTTTCAGTACCTATCTTCTGATATTCCAAGTTTTAAAAAACTTCAATATCAAATCGATACTTATAACGCCATCTGTTGATATTTATTTGACCTACATTTCTGTTTCTTCGTGATGAGACCCCGTGGTTTAGTACAAGCCCTGTGTCGCGGGGGACTTTACAAACATACAAGTCACAGACACAAAGTACACCCAGACTCGGAACAACAATTTGTGGATAACACAAAGTGGTGGGGAATCGAACCCACAACCTCTTGTCGGATTGCAATAGTACAGGCTCTGCCTAGTTTGGGATCAGATGGCGTTGTACGAGTTGTCCCAAGATATTATTATTATTACATTACATTCTATCAACTTTGTTTAAAAATACGTGATGTTAGTACACAATATAGAAAGTCTACATTTAGACAGAGTGATTTTCTAAAGTTAAGTTTCTTTCCGTCGTGACATATTAGTTAGTATACTTCCCAGTCGTTGGAAAGGATTCGCTTTCAAATATTAAATGTTATTCACCCCATATTCAAGAAGTACAAAATGATACATTTAGAATGTGTTATTTTTCAGGTAAAGCTAAAATAGAGCGAGCAGGCAAGCACATAACGTTGGTGTGCGTCGGCAGAGGGACCGAGGCAGGGCTGGCCGCCGCCAACGAACTCGCTGGGAAAGGTCACTCATTTTATGTTTTGATTTATTGAACACTGTTTATAGGAAAACAACTAAACTACCGCCGTATCAATAAAACGGTTACAAGGGCTTCGCCAATAGACTAGATACCTAGGTAAACAAAAAATCTAAAAACCTAATCACACTAATATTAAAAAGACGAAAGTTTGTGAGTATGTGTTACTTCTTCACGTCTAAACGGCTGCAGCGATTTAAATAAATTTAGGTATGGAGTTTGCTGACACCCTGTAATAAAAGGCGGTTAAGACCGCGGGGCACAGCTAGTTAGTAAATAAAAATAAGTAACGGTCTCGATTAAATTTTGTGCTAAATATGTTTTTTTTATTATTAATTATATCATAAAAAGAAATTATTGGACTAGAAGAAGTATTTACGTCACAGTCCTTAATCCAACGTTTCTTTCGTTATTCTTTTTAGTTGTTAAAATGAATGCAACTTTTTTCTTTCTATTCATATATTATACGTGCGCACATGAATCTAGCTGCACGTGCGGAGCGACTGAGTCAGATTATATCACGAAATATTGACAATAATATTTATTTATTTATTTATTTAAAACTTTATGCACAAAGTTGTACAAAGGTGGACTTAATGCTAAAAGCATTCTCTGCCAGTCTACCTTAGGGTGATGTAGAAATGGAATGTGTAGGTGCAGTAACCTAATTGTAAAATAAGAACTTCCTTATTTGCGTAGTGTGGACCATTATATTGATGAAGATCATTGTCAATATTATTCTGACAATAATATTGTGTGTGCGGTTAGCATATAGGTATATCTATTATACTCAGATATATTTAGCACAAAAAAAATGTCATATAATCTAAACCATACGCAAAGGAAATAAAATTCGAAGTCAATGAATGATTGTAATTACTTATGATTGCAGGCATAGAATGCGAAGTAATAAACCTGCGATCGATCAGGCCGCTGGACTTCGAGGCGATCGCTCGCTCCGTCGCCAAGACGCACCATCTGGTCACGGTGGAGCAAGGCTGGCCGCAGTCAGGTACTATCACTACAACCTCGCTGTCTTGTTCTGCGCGTTCTTTTTTTATTTTCCAGCTGATGTCTGGCAGTGTCATACAACAATAACGCCCTGAATTCCTTAGTCCTATTAGAGACTGATAATGTTGAGGTAGAGTCAATAATATTACAATTACGCAGTGACTGCCACAGGCTGGGATAAAATATGAACTAAATTACTTAAACAGCGTAATAGTCCGAGAGCCAGTAACAGATTTATATGACCAAGTTCCTCTCAAGTGATAATTAGTAAAATGCATCAGAAAATCGAACCATTAAGTCTCGTGAACGTCAGCTAAGGCTCGGTGGGGGGGATGAGGAATTGTAACCTCCCACGCTCGAAGAAAAAAAAAATACATTCATTCATTTCCTCTCGGCTAAAAATTTATCAAATTATAGCTGACCCAATGTCTCAACAAAAAAAAAAATATCAGCTGGCTATAACATAGTGTATTGTACGTCAGCTGATGTCTTGATCATGGAAAAAAAAATCTTCACTTTCAGTGATATCCTCTCAAATAAAAATTTACGTGATGATAGCTTATATGTAACTATTGATAAATATATACGTCAGCTGGCTGTATCTCGGTGGAAAAATCGTCAGCTGATACTTTGAAGGTCGTTACGTAGAAGTTAGTCAGTAGCATTTACTGACTATTTAAATGCATCAGCTGACTAGGTTTCCCTCGACTTACTGCTAGCTGATTTTTTTTATTTATCACAGAAATATATTTAAAATCAGCTCACAAATTTTCATGTGGGAGGAAATGACGTATTTTTAATTATTCTTGTTATTTTTAAAGATTCAAACAATACACGCTAGCATAGCATAGACAGTATTAAGGTACGCTTGGAGGGGGTTAGTTGTACGCATGCTCGGGGGCCCCTTTTGTTGAGGGCACTGGAAAACATTTTTAGAAGTGGAAAAGAAGGGGACTAATATACGTTTAGAATAAACGAGCAAACGTAGTCACGCGAAAAGAATATTTTAGAAACATTGTTGTACTATCTGTGAAAAATTTATAAATGTCTAATGTAACGCCTTTTTGCGTTTTTTGCAAAAAAACAAAATCTCTTTCTAATTTAAAATCGTTCAGTGAAGAAAATCTCATTAAGTGCAGTGCTACATTGACTATAAGAAAAAATAATAAACTAAGTGGACACGAGGCTGTACTTCCGACAGAAAAAAACAATTTTCAGCTGTACCACAGTGAGTGCTATAGGCGCTTTACGGCTTTGCCCCCAAAGTATCGCAAAATCATACCAGAAGATGCATCTGCTGCGAGATTACAGTATGTATATAATTTCTTTTTTTTTTCCTTTTATTTTTTAGGTTATGATTTTTATAAGCATCATACAGTGCTGTACATTATTTAGTAGTATATTACGTGCCTAGTGTATAACATTACTATACTTTAAAATTTGAAAAAAATATTATTAATGCCGATTATTATCATAATAATAATAATAATTATTATTATTTTTTAGACAGCAAGAAAATGTACATCCAATTGCGGGGACAAGTGTAATCACCGATACCTGCAATGCTTTACCTGGTGAGAACGTAAAATTTGGTCAAATGCACACCTGAAGGTTCCAACTTCTGATGAACCGGAAGACTATGGTTGGGAAGAAACTGACAATAAATATGATTTCACCTGGTTCTTTGGAAGTCAGTTACCAACATCGATTGATGAAATAACTATCCAGCCCGAAAAAGGTACTATTTTATTATCATATTAATGATATTATGCTAAAATATGCATTCTAATTTATTTTTTTTGTACAGATGATGACGATGAAAATATTACCGCAGACAGCTCTGACAGCGAAAATGAATCAGAGGAAGATGGTTGTGACTCAAGCCATAGCGAAAATGAAAATGATTAAATAACATTGTCATTCTTATTGTAATTTTTCATAATTTTTTTATAATAAATATTTTCTATCAAGTAACTAGTTAATTTCTACTAAGCAAATAGATTATTTAAATATTGGAATAGAACTAAAAAATTTTGAATATACACGTATAAGTTTAAAAAATATTGATAAGGAATATTTGTTTCACCTCGACACTCATATTGGAGTGCTATGTCGAATAATTAAAGAGATGTCATTTCCTCCCACATGAAAATTTGTGAGCTGATTTTAAATATATTTCTGTGATAAATAAAAAAAATCAGCTAGCAGTAAGTCGAGGGAAACCTAGTCAGCTGATGCATTTAAATAGTCAGTAAATGCTACTGACTAACTTCTACGTAACGACCTTCAAAGTATCAGCTGACGATTTTTCCACCGAGATACAGCCAGCTGACGTATATATTTATCAATAGTTACATTTAAGCTATCATTACGTAAATTTTTATTTGAGAGGATATCACTGAAAGTGAAGATTTTTTTTTCCATGATCAAGACATCAGCTGACGTACAATACACTATGTTATAGCCAGCTGATATTTTTTTTTTGTTGAGACATTGGGTCAGCTATAATTTGATAAATTTTTAGCCGAGAGGAAATGAATGATTGTATTTTTTTTTTCTTCGAGCATGGGAGGTTACAACTCCTCATCCCCCCCACCGAGCCGCAGCTGACGGTCATAAGGCTTCATGATACTATTGCCTGATGCATATCACCAATTATCTCTCGAGAAGAAATAATTAACCAAATTTTCACCTGGCTCTCGGACTATAAGAATACTTTTATTCCTACAATGTCGCTTATATGATAATAATAATAATCCTAAATTACTTTTTTCATCTCCAATCGTTAATGTATTTCATGGTTTGTATTATACCAGTGTGCACTGATGATTGTTGTAAGAAGGGTATTTTGAAGTCTTTGAGTTGTTAGCCTTGAAATATTTGAGGTGCTAGCACTACCCGACAGTTGAATACCATACATCAGAACGGATTTTGTAGATCAGCAGTTTGGCATCTATGGACAATCTTCTATTTCAACACAATAACCAGTGGAGATTTTTGTAGTGAACTGTGCTTCTCTTTTGGTCTTTATACCTATGAGCTTTCCACGTTAAATGGCGGTTTAGGGGTATGCCAAAGTATCTGACATTGTCCTTGCAAGTTAGAGGCAACTTCGCCTAGTTACGTTTTCTTAGAGTGAAAGTTACTTGGGCGGATTTAAATGTACTAGGTTTTCCAGGTGTATGGCCATTTGTTGATCGCATTGAGTCCCTGTTCTGTAGTAGTCTTTGTTACAAGCTAGGACAGCTGTATCATCAGCATTATGTGGCTTGATCCAGGCAATGTTTGGAGACCTGATGTGTATAATGTGTAAGTATTGGTCCTAGTATGGATCCCTGAGGTAGGCCAGCTTTTATGTTGTAAAAGGTAGATTGCGAGTTAGCTTCTTTCTCTTGGAATAATCGGTCGGAGAGGTAAGGTCTTAGCAGCATGTGGAAGCTATGTGACAATTTGTGCTTAATTTTATACAACAGACCGTCATGCCGCACCCGGTCGAAGGCCTGTTGGATATCTAGGAATACTGAGGTGTAGTAGCACTTTTTCATTTCATTTAAATTTTCAGATCAATGCCTTCTTCAATCTGCTCTATAAAAGAGACCCAGTTAATGTGTATGTTATAGAGAGTGTCCTTATTTTCTCTATCTATTAACATTGTGCTTAAAGTTAGGCTAACTGGGGTATGATCTGAGCAGGAATCCAAACAAAATTCTGGCTTTAAATAATGTTTACAAAAATCCCTTTAATGACGAGGATCCCTCCAGGTCGTCTAAAAGTTTTGATGGGTCAGAAAACCAGTATGATTTTTGTCACGGCCAAATGCTGACATGATAATAAGATTATTCAATTTTTAATGCTTGATTTCCGCTGCCTCTGCGCTCGTGGTGGTAAGTCTTGATCTACAGAGGATGCTTTTTGAATTCCCGTCACCCCCGGAAATTAAACGGTGTCCAAGTGCTTAAAGCTAATTATGAAAAAGTTCAATTTTGTATTTTGGTGGTCAGTATATGGCCGAGACGTTAAAGCAGCCCTTCCTATCCTCAACTGCAACGGTAGTAACTTGGAGGTAGTTTTTTTAAATTCAGGCGTGAAGTGGTGTTTGATTGCCCCCCGAATAATAACAGCAGTTCCTCTATTACCAGTTCCATTTGATAGCCTGTGAATTAGATGTTGGAATTTGCTTTAGTACAGTGAGCTTCAGAAATGAGCTTTGATATTCAGTTTTACCTCCTGTTTGCTTGGCACTAAGCCGTTTGTGTTCAGAGTAGCAATTCTAAAACTCCCTATTTTGGCAGTCCCACAATGAGGATTGTTATGAGACTCATACTCGCGTACTCATTTGTTGTTAGAGAGAATCGAATTTCTCTGTTTGATTAATAAATAGTCTTTCTATAGTTGTGCTTTTATATTCTTCTATTTTGGATTTTTCAATGAGTTCTTCTTTGCTGAGGTTTTTATGGTGTTGGCGTAAGTTTAACTTTGTCTTTCTGCTCTATCTTTACAGTTTGCTGATGCTGTAGTTTCTGTTTGATCTTCTGTTTCTTTCTTATCTATATTATATGTTTTGTTTTTGCTTGGTTTTGCATTGATAGTGCCTCATACAGTTATTAATAATTTATTAATTAACCGTATTGTTGACATCTCTGACACTGTACGATTGTCCTCTTTTAGGGTTTTCGGTCACTACTGATTGGTGGTTGATAGATATATTATATATCCTTAATTGTTGTGGTTTTATAATCGTTGTTATAATGTTAATTTCTATTATAAACGTAAAAAAATAAGCAGGGCCAAAAATTACTAATAATAGAGTAAGTAAGAAAGAAAAAAATTTTTGAATTACACACTAATAACACACCGTCTTGGCACATCAAAGACGTTGCTGTCACGTCAATCGAGTAGGGACTCGATCGACGGCGCAACTAGGTGCAGGAACGACAAATCGGTCATGTAGATAACTCTGATCAGAATCTCAGCATACTTGCACTAATGCCATTTTTTTTTAAATATGCCAAAAGGGGGCTCATTATTTTTTTTCTTACAACCGTTTTCGAGACATGAGCGAATATATAAAGATCCAGAAAAATTTAGGAATTGAGTCCTCCCATGTATATGTGCTTTTCCTTGTTAAATCTACCCTCAGCGAGGACAAGAATCTTACGAGCGTATAAAATTCAATTGCATTCCGTACTAACGGCGTAACGATGGACCGAAGTAGAATTAGGCGCAGGCACGAAAATTCATCAAAACCGACATTATCGTAGAGGGATTAAGCGCAGGATCGTCAAAAGTCAAAGTCAAAATACTTTATTCATTTAGGTTTCAAATGCAACGCTTATGAACGTCACACAAAATTTGGAATAGAATGATCCCACATTTAATGTCAAGTTCGCAAGAGTAAAGCCGTGAGAAAAGAACTTGGCAATAAAAACTCATGGCCATTTTTTAAATGCAATTTTTTACAATATATTTGTATGTATATATACAGTAAAGCCAGTAAAGTGCTGCAACCATTACACCATGAAACTTACGCAAGCAATAACCATAGTACGTAAACTGGTATAATCAAGTTTTAAATGAATAGCCTCAACTTACAAAAATACAGATGAGGGTGAAGGCAACATACGATTCGATTAATATAAGAAAAACTACTTATTTATTAACCACTAAATAAAAAATAATAAACCTAAGTATAATATGATACAATAATTGCATTTTTGAAACTATAAAATGACAATGACAAGGCCGACCAGTCACCCCAAGTAGCACCCGTTCACGAGTTTGACGCATGGGTCAGCCATCATCCCCTTCGCCATATTGGATGGAAGGAAGACGACCCGACCCACACCGCCACCACAAGCAATGACATTTTAGTGAGCATGACGATCCCCGACATTACATCTCATAGAATCGAAAATAACCTTAAATAATTTAATAAAGTACGATCGCTAGTTACCGTTACTAACAATTTCAATTATCTAGGTACTCTGTGAATATACAATGCAAACAACATTTTAATATTTAACACAAATACCTACATTATTCTGCATTTTTACATTTACGACCATGAATTTTATATCATTCAAGTAACCAATTTATATAATTTAAAAAAAAGAGGAAGAAGAAAGAAAACCAAGATATAATTTGAAAATTCAAAAGTAATTAATATTATACAAAATAAAATTCATAACTCCGGTGTGAGCATTACGACCATGAGTTTTTGTCGTTTAAATAATCATCTATACAATAATAAGCTCTCTGAATAAGGTCGTTCTTAATTTTAGATTTGAATGAATCAAATGGTAAATTCAGAATATGAACAGGTAGCGTATTGTAAAAACGGATACCAAGACCCATAAATGAACTATGAACCTTTTGAAGACGATGGTAAGGAACACACAATTTATGCCTATTTCTAGTATAGATGGAGTGTACATCACTATTTTTACTAAACTGTTGGATATTTTGTCGCACATGTAATATATTGGTATACAGGGTGTAACAGAAAGGTGTGGTCGTATTTCAGCAATGAACAGTGTTAGGTATAAGTATAACATCTGCGGGGGTACCATTTCTGATTTGATTAGTATGACTGAGATAAAGAATTTTCTTTCATATCGAGTGCGTAACATCGACATACTGAAAATACGACTTTACCGATAGGTACCCAACACTAACAGATAATCAGCTGTTTCCAATGAACTGCAATGAACTTCAGGTTTGACCTTAAATCACCACCCACTTTCATTTTGTTTCACTCTTTTGTTCCTGCAAAGATGAACAAGTGATGATGTGTGAGTGAGACAAGCTAGTCTCGTTCTATCATTTTAACTCTCATTCGTCCTTTGGCATCTTGTTTCACTCTTCCGTAGCTTGCCTCTCGTTCTTTATCATTGTTTAGGGACGAAGAGTAAAATAAATGCAGTTTTCATTAATAAAAATCATTTATCTCTGTCACACAATAATCTATCTGGTCGACTACATTTGTGTGAGTGTGTGTATACCTACACACTCACACAAATGTAGACACACACACAGAAACACTATACGTAGTAACCCGAAAACCAATGTTCGGTGTACCAAGGTAACAGACATTGTGAGGAGTACTTGGGAACAACAAGTATGACGCCTGACGCCCATCTCTTGCTTTAAATAAGGCACTTTAAATTACCTACGTAATAAAATATGATACATAAGTCATTTAAATATTTTCATTGATTTTGTTGACAAGGTAACGAATTCAGGCAGCATTAAACCGTACATTATTTGTAACTTGAACATCACCGCTCACACCATAATTTCGAACTTTCTTCCCAAATTCCCCGTCTTCCAGGGTACGGTAGGTAGGTATTACATCACAAATAAACAAAGGTACCTACTGACCCTAGTCGGCGACGACACACAGTTTACATTATACGAATTTGTTATTCTTATAGTAACTTGTCGGTGTACCTCAAAGTTGAACCAACTTCTATTATGATATAATGTTTGCGTAAGTTAAGCAACTTTACCACAGTTGGTGCATAGATGGGTGACCGATTTCTAAAATGCTATACTCACATGAATCATCGTTTTGGTCTTTTTTTATTGTCAGAGAACATTTTTTAAATCTATTTACATTAAATCGTTAAAAGAATTACATAATTTCACAAAATCCAACAATTTATTTCATTGTAGGATTAAAATCATTGAGGTATTAATGTAGTTTTTTAATAGTTTAAATAATACCAAAACAATAAAACAATCTACAATCTAAATCGATATTCATTATTTTGTGTTGAAAAGTAATTGACAAACACACAGACATTCAGGTGAACAGTTGATTTGCAACAAAAATAAATCGTAAACTCACGGCTCAACTTCGAACACTCATGGCGAAGTCCCGCGTTATTTGTCCCACGCCATGTAAGTAACAACTTATTGCATTAAACACGTAAAGATTTTTTCAAAAACTTCAAATGCATGGAAATTAGCTTTCCAAACAAAATAATTATTTAAAACAAATATCAGTGCCTCAAACTCAAACTGACCGATTATTGGTTTTATTACCTAGTTAGACAGAGACACCAACATTTCAAGGTCGTGGCGTCATAAACAAAACGTGTGCAACTGTGCAATAAATAATTCGGTATTTGACCGGAAGCTCGGCAGAAATATTCGGAAGTCATTGTAATTTCAAAATGAGTTTTTAATACTCTTTTGTTGTTATTATGATTCATAAAATAATTTGATATTGCCATTAATTAAATTAAAACTTTTCTATGATAATTTACATACATTTTCTTGTAATTTTAGAAGTTTTAAGTTTTTAGGCACTTTCATTTCTTTGCTTCATTCTTGGTGTTGCTTATTTATTCCGTCACTGTCCGTCAGTGCTTTCGACGCGGAGCCCGAAGCGGTTCGATCTATTTCGTTTCTTGGTTTTTGTTTGTCTTTCTTTGTGGAAGTGATGTGAAATTGATAAAGAAATTTTATTTTAAGTTAGTAACAGTGAATAATTTCGAAATTGTGTATAAATTGCATATGACGCGATCGTAATCTACGCGATGTAGGTTAGGTACCAAGTAAGTTGATAGAAACAGTCTGCTCGGTCCTGGACAAACGTACCTTAAGGGATCCAACGGTGGCCCGTAATGCGTGACCCGTAACCCGTAGGTACTTAACACTTTCGGCGAACGCAACAAATATTTTTTGTCCGATAGGTAGGTACCGATTTAGTTATGTAGTGGTGCCAGGAATGCGGGGAAGCGTCACCGAGTTTCGCGCCCATTTTCATTACGTAGGTATTATCAATTCGAACAAACAAGTGCGCGTTGAAGTTAGTGCTAAATTGATGTGTTGTGATTTGTGATACTGTGTATTCGTAACTTAAAATATGTAATTATACCTAAATCTCATTCTTATTGAAGTTTCAAAAACGGTAGGTAGGTACTTCCCCGAACCCTAAAAACATTAATATCAAAAATGTAGGGATGTAAAAGCCGAACGTAGGTACCTAGTACGTTATTTTGTACCGTGAAGTGCATTCAAATGATCGTCCACCAGATGTGATAACAAAGTAGGTACCAACAACAGTGAGATGGTGATTAACATTTGTCCGTTCGATGTGGTCGTCGTGAAAGCCGGTGGCGACGGAAAACGTTCAGAGGTTAGTAGTTAGTTGGTATTAATTTGTTTGCCTGTGTTTCTTTGGTTTACGGACGCGCGGACGTCCGTATGTTAGACGCGTGACGGGTACCAGGCGCGCAGTGATACATAAGAGTTCATTGTGCAGGGTCATCCAACATAATTGAACTCTCTACTACTACTATACTACGATGAAAATCTTGAATGATTGGTTAGTGATGTAGCATTATTCGTGGCGATATTTTGCATAATAATTTATGGACTGATTAAAAATGACGTAAAATTTTAAGGTTCTTACATTTTGATAAGATTAGGTACACACGCTATTTATCATGTGTATGTGACGACCCTTGAATATGACCACACCTTTCTGTTACACCCTGTATATTATAATGCAAGGTAACAGTGAGTATCTATACCCTAGCTGCAAGCTGATATATTGTACGAACTGATCTTTTCAGTAGTATAAAAATACTTTCAATATCAGCGGCTCTGCCCCAAAGTAATATCCCATATGACATAACGCTATGAAAATAGCTAAAATAAACAAGTCTGGCAGTGTCAACGTCTGTTAGTTCACGTACCTTCCTAACAGCGTAAGCAGCCGAGCTGAGTTTACCAGCGAGACGAGATATACGAGGGGTCGTTTTTAAGTCCGCGGAATGGAGGGGATAGGGGTTAGTGGTGGGGGTAATTTTAGTTGTGACGTGTTTTGGGACTCATAATTAGTAAAACCATACTGATCATTATGTAGGAGGCTATTTATATTAAAATATCTAAGTAATTGATTAAGAATAATCTTTTCAAAGATTGAATGCAGGTAACACTGATTGGTCGAAAATTACCAGCATCAGTTTTGTTACCTGACTTAAACAGAGGTAAATAAATTTCATCAGAACCGGAAAAGTACCCGTATCTATACATCTGTTAAATAACGTACTTAAGTATGGTGCTATTATATCTATAACGCTTCTGACAACTTTTACAGGTATACCTAGAGGTCGCCTGTATTTTTCTATTGTAATGTTTGAAAGGTAGCGATAATGTCAGCCGCAGTAATATAACTAAAAGCAAAAATAACATTACGCTGTGGCATACATGTATGCAACAGATTTTCCGCTTTAATAGCTGAAGAATTTAAGGACTTTGTGGTAGTTGCAGGTTTGCTGGCAAAGTTTTTAAAAGCTTGTGCTACATCAATTTCTCTATAATTTTTTTAATTATTATCTTCTAGGCAATTTTTTTATCATGTTCATCAGGACACTTTGGCGAGGGTGGGACTCTGACGCTTTGGTAAGGAAGGGCTCAGACACGTCGGTATGGGAGGACTCGGACACTTTGGTAAGCAAAGCGTCTGAGTCCCACCCACACTAAAGTATTCGAGTCTTACCCTTCCACCCTCCTGTTAAAATTTCTAATTTTCCCCTTACTAAAATTTCCGAGTCTCTCTTTTACTAAAATATTTGTATTCTCCCCTCGCAATATAGCTAAATTCTCTCCTTCCAGAGCATCTTAATTCTCCCCTTCCCCTACCCTCGTTCTAAAGAATCACCCGCTCAAATGTTTTATCCACTCAAAATATCAGAACATTCCACCCCTTTAACAAACTAAAATAACAAAAAAAGAAGAAGTCGAATGTAATTTTACAATGAAACATGTCGAACACCGCCGGACTCAGATATTTTGAGGTGTGAGAGCCGAGGCCCATCAGCTCTTCTCGATGTAGGCGTGAAATATAAAAGCGTGTACGTGTCCGGCAGGCGTGGGGTCGGAGATCTGCGCGCGCGTGATGGAGTCCCCGTCGTTCTTCGAGCTGGACGCGCCGGCGTGGCGCGTGACGGGCGCCGACGTGCCCATGCCCTACGCCGCGGCGCTGGAGGCGCGCGCGCTGCCGCAGGCGCCCGACGTCGTGGCCGCCGTCAGCGCCGTGCTCGCCAACAAGTGAGTCGCACCCGCCAGGAGGCTCTCCCTACCCTCCCTGTGTCGCGGCTGACCTTACAGAGATACAAGTCACAACAACAACAATTTGTGGATCACACAAAGTGGTGTCCCGTGTGGGATACGACCCCCGGCCGCGCCACAGAGGCAGTCGGCCGTTTGCTTCGACGAGAAATTACTTTATGTTAAGAACATGGCGTTGTAATTCAAAGTTTCACCCTATCAGTGTAGCGGGGGAAACTTCAAAAAACCCCAATTATTCAGCATTTCTAAAGTAATCTATTCGATTTTAGAATGTTTTATAAACATTTCTTGCCAATTACTTTGTAAACATTTTAAGTCCAGACCCAATACTCGAACCCCGAAACTTCCGTTGTCAAACTATTGGCTAGATGGCGCAAGCGAGGGCCTGACTCGCGTGCAGAAGCGATAGAAGAATTTGAAGTTTAGTAACATAGTCCCGGTTAAATGATTCGATTCCAACCCCGGTTTGGCATACAGAAGTCTCGGGTTCGATTCCTAGGTCTGGACTTAAAAATTTTCTATCTTTCAAAAATGAAATTATTGTATTAATTATAATATTGTTTTGTTTCAGAATAAGCCAAGTGAACGTTTAAAGGAATCTCTATAGAAAGTAGCATTGTGATCGCGAACTTTGAACACATGTAAATATTTTTATTTATTTTTACTTAATATGTGCTAAGAGATTCCGCGATGGTATTCCACCCGGGAGATTTAGACAAATTATATTGATATATTTTTATTTTCATTAATATTTTATTATTAATCTCACCTTTACGATTGCTGAGTAGGTACTGATATCAGCACAAATATTGTTACCAGTTAAAGTCATAAGATACCTGTTTAAACAAAATGGCGTAATTGGAAAAAATAAATGGCCGACTTTTATTATAAAATTATTATAGAAAAATTGTTACAACAAAGTTGTTATCTACTTGCAAGATACAAGAGAAAAAAATGAAAAAGAACCTGTAATAAATAATATTAAATATATTATGTAGTTTTATTATTATTTACCCTAAGACAGATACTAACGTAGTGATGAAGACGTAGGTATACGACGTGGTACTTTCTAAAAGTACCGTTTGCCGTGACAGTAGATAGAGGCTTGAGAATTTCATTGCAATAACCAGCTTCCATGTGTAGGCACGGAGTTCATTAGCTGTAGATAATCGAGAGTAGAGAGCTTTTAAGGGAGACAAATTGAATAAAGTCCAGCAGCAAATATCAACCTATATGGTGTCCCACTGCTGGGCACAGATCTCCCCAGTGTGGAGGATAAGGTGTTAAGTCCCTCCTACACAAAGGGAGGGTCCTCCGATCAAGCGAGGTGATCGTGCCTAGCGGCTCGCGGCCCAACGGTTAACGTTGGGAACTTGAAAACTTCTACATCGCGATTCAGGATTTGACGCGATCTGTCAAGTATCAATTTGTTTATCATATTATATGTGAGTATCGCCACACCCAATACTTATTGTAGATCCCGGGGGGTAATTGCCATAATCGCCGCTTGGGGATCACAGAAAGTCTTTAAAGTAGGTAGGGTAAGAATGAGTATTGCCGGTCGGGAAATCATCACAAATTGATACTGTTTGAATAACAAAATCAGTTTTTCTCTTGTCTTCTCCAAAACACTACAGAGATACACTTTCTCTACTAGAAGATGTATACTTTTGTCGCAAATTCAAACTTAAATTTATACTCAAATGTATATTCTTAATTGGGCTTGCTTCCGAGAATTCTCTGTACTGACAAAGTGCCGCCAGTCCCGGTAAGTCCCGATATAGTACCGGGACTGAGATCTAGGTACCTATTGAGCTGCCATTTATTTACACATTTATACCTACTGCATTTATGCGTTACCTATCCCAGCAAAATTTTGTCTTATTTCAGGATTTCAGTGATATATTTAGAGCCCTATAATTATACAAGCGTTTTATTCTTCATAATGTATTGTCGTTTTTAAAATTTTCCAATTTTCGACCATTCTTGGTATCCGATTGAGCTTATGTAAATCGAGTGACAATACAATATTATGATAAAATTGAACTATCTGAACTTTAGAATTCCGTTCTCATCTCGAGCGTCTTTCGACTCATCGACCGATATGCTTTTGGGCTATTTAAAAGTTAATACAGTACCAGAAATGCCCGGGAGTACCGGTACTGTGTTGATCTCACTACCTGACCACAAACTTTTTTCCAATGAACGGCTGGTGCATTATAGGAGTACATTACTTATTGTATTTTTCTAATTATAGACTTCAGAAACCTCATACTCCCCCCCCCCCCCCCCCTAGACCCCTTGCTCTCACTGCTTATTGTTTGATCTCGAAGAATTACTTCAAGTATGCGCGAAAACAAATAACGTGCCTTGGTCTTAGAATTCTGCTCCAGATAAGCTGGTGAGTGGTACGCTGGTACGGAGCAAGGTCCACCACATCCGCTTACTACGGGTACATACGTGGGTATGCAGTAAAATAGGAGATAATGTAGTGACCGGTATTACCTCCTGACTCCTGACTGCCATTACCCGGTTTTACCCTACTCCGAGGTCGCTGCTGTCCGTCTGTGGTGTGACATCCATTACTCGCCTTGACGACACCTACGGGAAGAGATTGGCACTATTCAAGTCGCTACCACACGGCCAAGTTGTAAATAACAGCTCAAAAACCTTTTAACGCGCACGTAGCAGCCTCGTATGAATGTAGCAGATCCAGACATTTAAGTGAAGATTTTTTACACTATTGCAACTATAGCGCCACCCTTATTTGACGCATTTCGACGGACACTTTTTATACTTAGAGATGTCATTACCTGTCTTCTCTACCCTCCAGCCTCCCACACTGGATGAAAAATCTACATCAATGCTTGCGTTAGAATCGTCTAGATCGCGTTACTATCTTTTTTTTTTAATATAAAAACTCCATATTTCCTTTAAATGTTAAATATAATCAAAATATACAGTTTTATAGATCGTCTAAATCGAGTGAATATTGTATAGTTTACTTAATACTATTTTAATTCCCAATATTTCAACTGTATTGCACCGACTGTTGTCACGAACATTTCTTCAGTGAGCTGTAGATGGCGTTAACAGTCTATTTTGCTAGACACGTTAAGTCCTTTCTGCATTGATTCTGTTCAAATAATGGACAATAAAGTATTTACCAGATTACCTTTGAAAAGTATGTAAGTAAGTTGCTTTCGTGATACCTAAAATCTACAAAACAGATTTTTAGGGTTCTGTAGCCAAAATGGCAAAAACGGAATTCTTATAATTAAATCGTGCTGCCTTCACTTTTGAACCGTGTGACCAAAACATAATATTAATAATAAGTAATAAAATTTGTTTATTTCACCACAAATGAGAGAAACATACAACATGAAAAATCAAGAACACACATGAAAGCGTAACAAAAAGTATCTTAATTACTAGGCATTTAGTGTAGTTTATGACATCATAGTGTTCATATTTGTGGTGATCGATGCCCTTGCTAAGTTGTTAAAGGCCCCCATCCCTTATAGGTGCAGTTTAACAAATTTAACATAAACAATAGGTACTCAATTAGGTATGTTACTTCAATAATATGAAAGGAAGTGAAATAAAATGTGTTATCTTTATAAAGAAAGGAATATACTAATAAAAATAACAATACTATTGTGAAATATTTAAACAGTGCTTTATGAGCATCATAGAAAATGAGAGAACGTGATTGTGGTTGTGTAAGGCGCGTTCGCGCGCGTGTATGTGTGTGCGTGTGATGATGTTTTGTGAATATTTGTGTGTTTGCGTTTGAACGGTTTGATTATCTGTGTGATAAGTAATTGCTCAGTTTCCGTGTAGTTCAGATTTAGAAGGAAGGTTGTGAGTGTTTCTTTACGCAAATTTAGGTTAATATTTAGTTTTTTATGTAGACAATTGTAGAGTTTTGGCCCTAAGTAACAGAAACATCGCTGAGAGAAAGAAAGATTGCATTTATGTGAAGGACAAATGCTGCCACCTTGACGCTTAGTTAAGGCACAAACTAATGGTTCATTTCCGAGCATCGCGGCCGATCGCGAGCCGCTCGCGGCTTACGACAAGCGGCTGACGCTCGCGACCGATGCGACAATATTCACAGTGCGCGCGCAGGCCTACGACAGTCGTCGGCCGCGCGCGTCTGTCACTTACCTCAGCCGCTTGTCGTAAGCCGCGAGCGGCTCGCGATCGGTCGCGATGCACGGAAATGAACCTTTAGCCTCACAGGATTTATACAGAGATTCCGTTGGGTAGAGAATTGGGCGAAAAGTGCTGACTTTCAAAACTGCTCTTTGAGCCCTTTCTAATTTAATGAGATAGGTCTTTGGAGCTTCTCCCCATACCGCAATACAGTAGCCCAAGATAGATTGGCAGAGTGCGAAATAAACTCTTTTAACCGTAGAGGCATCGGCTACGTGTCGAAGGGTTTTAAATACATATACAAGTTTTCTTACTCAAGAGATTAGGGTATCTATATGAGAAGCGAAATTTAGTCTGTCATCTAATGTAACTCCTAAGTATTAAATACTGTGAGAGCGTGCCAATGGGCAGCAAGTGCAAGTAGTGGTGTCTGAAAGTGAACATGAGTATGCTATTATCGCCAATGAATCGTCGGGCTGTGTCTGATTGCTTAGGTGAAAAGTGAGTATTTTTGTTTTTGAGTGGTTAGTGTTAGTGTGTGATATAACTATTTGGTTATGCGGTTTAACCTTTTACCATTTTCAACCCATGATTCGCCATAGAATGTAAGAAGAGTGTCATCAGCAAAAGTGGTGACATTTCCATTTCTGAGATCTAGGTCACATAGATGGTTAATGTAGATAAGGAAGAGGGTAGGTCCGAGCACGCTACCTTGTGGGACCCCAAAATTGATCGGAAGCTCACTACTGATGTGAGTCCTACCAAGTAGTCCTTAAGCAAATTTAATGAGTTTTCGCGAATACCAAGATCTTCCAATTTGAGAGTAAGGTTGAAACTGTGTCAAATGCTTTTTTTTTATTTTATAAATATGGAAAGACATATGAAAAAGCATAGATTCCATGAACATACGACTTCTGCTGATGCGATTATTCAAGGTTGCGGAACCCTACGCTCCTCTTACTCGGTTTTTAAATGTTTGTCTTACAATGTCTGTTTCGGCTAATCTCAACAAGGATTGAAAGATTTGGTGGTACATAATACGTTCCATAGCTATGTCCTAACAAAATTCATTTAGCATGACCCTGGATACTTAAATTCATCCGACTAGGATCTGGCTGACTGAAATCTACCGGCTTGGATTTGGCTAGCTTAATTTAGAAAATAGGTATTCAGGGTTGTCCAAAATAAACGTTAGAAAAGAAACGGTAAACCGTGTTGCCCTTGTCACCATTATGGGTAGGTTTAGTTCTTTGACATGCTATTTTTAAAGAGAAGTGTCGTTGGCTACCGCACCATTGTTTCATTGCTGATTGATCGATGTATTGCCTGTTGCCCGAACGGCAACTGTCGACATCACACAGATAAAATAAGTAAAATAACCAATTCTTTCCATAGTATTCAACAAACAAATCAATACGGGTGCATAGAATCCGTCACGATTCACGATTGAACGATAAATCTATACAATAGTCGGATTTGGCGCGATTTTTGCAAATATATATATAAAATATATTGTGAGAATGTCGGGACGTCCGCGCCGGGGGACGTGCGATGACAGCTTGATGGATCGGACGGCGTATAGCGAGCATATCTACACGCTATGTAAGAAAATTATACAGGGACCGTTTCTTTATGTAATTGTGTACAACGTATTGCTTCAATAGAAATGTCCTTAGGTACTACGGACGTAATCGTGTCTCTGGAATAGATTTTTCGTTAAATAAAGTGAACCTACTTAAAGGATTGGTTAATCTATTCATTCATCTACCTACATTGTTCTCGCCAGTACCTAGATACCACAAATTATGGAAAGTACTGAAGATACCTTCAAACCAACACGGTGGAGACACCGTATCTCGCTCGGGTCACTTCAGTTCTTGAAGGCGTTTCTAAACGCCGAGAATCATCTAAATCGGTTCAGGCATTAGGAAGTTATGGTATAAAGAAATGAAGATAGAAAGAAACTAGAGACATACATGCATCCATACTTCTTGTGTTCTTTCATAGTATCTGTGAGTTTTTTTCTTCATGAAACATAATAACCTTTTTCTGGGGGCTGTCGAGTAAAAAAATAGCTTGGCTACTAGAGCTGAGCTTCTTTACTTCACTAGACATAGTGTGGAATAAGTACATATAATACTTAGCTAACTTGCCTTACGCTACGGTTGCACTTCTTTTAAACAAAATCCTGTCAGAATCGCTTTAACTAGACATTTCTTAAAGCGCCCGACACGTGAGATAAAAACCTTTAAACGGTTCAGTCGACTTTGGTGAAACACGCCTGTAGTGTATACGCATTTAGTAGAAATTATTACTTGTCATCGTTAAACAAGTTATTTATATATTTTGATGTATAAATAAATCTATGTATCTATAATATATCGTCTCGGGTGACATACCTACTAATGTCAAGTGGAAGGTAGTGTGACAGTGGACAGGACCGCAGACTGGCCGGCGCGCGGTGGAAGTCCAGACAGAGTGCGTGCACGGGCGGGCCGATATTATTCTTAGTAATATCATTCACACTTTGTACATATCAATTTATTGGATACATATAAAAGTGTGTGTCAGGTCCGCGGGTGTACTATTTCAATCGGGATGAAAACTATCTTAAATAAACGTACTTATAATGTACTATTCAGTACCTATATTGAATTTTTTTGTACCTCGTTCAATACCTTGTAATCGCAATACGAAAGTGAGCCGCCATTCTGATATAAGGATGGCGGGAAACTCTAAATCAGATAGTATATTTTGTTTTTATCACTACGAAACAAATGTACCTAAAATGTACTATTCAAATTATATACTGAATTTAATAGTAATTTGTTCAATACCTTATAATCACAATACGAAAGTGAGCCGCCATTCTGATATCAGGGTGGCGGGTAAACTCTAAAGATCTGAGTGTATTTTTATTGCAGGATTACCAAACAAATGTACCTAGGTAGTACCTCATCATATCAAAAAAATAGCCACGTACATTTAGTAGATTACGAGAAATTATTGAAATGAAAAGACTAGGACTTTATAAAAAACCACAGTAAAATGTTTAAACTCTTGTATTTTTAGACTATCAATAATCATCCTTATTACAATATAATATAAAAAAAGGGTCCTCGGGTTAAGTGAAGTCCGAAGAGAGGGAGAGGACACCATAACCCTCGAGTCAGGCCACCTTATGTACTTCCGCGAGGGAGACCAACAATCCCAAGGTGGTGTTGGGTTTCTGGTAAATAAGTCCCTTTCTGACAACGTTGTGGAAATGTCTAGCGTGTCGAACAGGGTAGCGTACCTCATTATCAAGCTCACCGAGAGGTATAGCCTCAAGGTAGTGCAAGTGTACGTACCGACCTCGGCACATCCAGACGACGAAGTGGAGGATATGTTCGATGACATATCGAGGGCCCTCCACTCCACCACTAAGACCCACTACAACGTTGTTATGGGGGACTTCAACGCTAAAGTGGGAGTACAAAATTGCAGCGAATTGGTAGTAGGATCCCATGGATTTGGAAGCAGAAATCATAGGGGGCAAATGCTAGTCAACTTCCTCGAACGGGAGGGGCTCTTCTTGATGAACTCCTTTTTCAAGAAACGGCCCCAAAGGAAGTGGACGTGGCAAAGCCCCGACACTATGACGAAAAACGAGATCGACTTCATCATGACGGACAAAAAGCATATATTTAGAGACGTCACCGTGATCAACAGGTTTAATACCGGTAGTGATCACCGACTTGTCCGAGGCTCTCTGAATATCGACTTCAAGGCAGAACGTGCCCGTCTGATGAGGTCCAGGCTCCGACCTACTTTGCTCCAAACCATGATAGGATCCGAAGCGTTCCAGTCAAACCTGGATAACCGATTTGCTGCCATGGAAACCACAACAGACGTAAACCAGAAGCTCGTAAATGTGGTTCGGATACTCAGGGAAGAAGGTACAAGATTTTGTGAAATGCAGCGTAAGGGCAAGAAGTCAAAGCTTTCGGAAAGGACTTTAGGGCTAATGAAGGAACGACGTGAAAACCCACCCGTCATTTCGTCGGAAAAGCGCGCTCTAAACCAAGAGATCAATAAACTTATACGACACGACCTTCGGTGCTCCAACACTCTTTTGATTAAAAGAGCGATCGAGCAGAACCGGGGGTCAAAAGTGTTCGTACAATCTCTTGGAAGAAGCCACCTGACGAAGTTGACCACAACAAGTGGAGAAGTCGTTTCCTCGAAGCCGGCAGTCCTCTCCGAAGTGGAAGGCTTCTATGGCCGGCTATACGCTTCGCATGCATCTCGACCTGATCCAGAAGATGAGGGTCCTAGAGCCACTCTAACACGCCACTACACCGAAGACCTGCCAGAAGTCAACATTGACGAAATCGTGCTGGCTCTTAGACAGCTAAAAAATGGAAAAGCCCCTGGAGAGGATGGCGTTACAACAGAGCTGTTAAAGGCTGGAGGTAAACCTGTACTGAGGGAGCTCCAAAAGCTCTTTAATGCTGTCCTGTTCGAAGGGAGAACTCCGGAGGCGTGGAGTAGAAGCGTAGTCGTCTTGTTCTTCAAAAAAGGAGATAAGACCCGGCTGAAGAACTACCGACCTATTTCTCTTCTGAGCCACGTCTATAAGCTGTTCTCAAGAGTCATCACGAACCGCCTTGCGCGAAGACTTGACGAATTCCAACCACCGGAACAGGCTGGATTTCGGAGCGGATATGGCACCATAGACCACATCCACACAGTGCGGCAGATTATACAAAAGACCCAAGAGTATAATCAGCCCCTGTGTCTAGCATTCGTGGACTATGAGAAGGCCTTTGACTCGATTGAAATCTGGTCCATTCTGGAGTCTCTGCAGCGATGCCAAGTAGATTGGCGATATATCCAAGTGATGAGATGTCTCTACGAAGCCGCAACAATGTCCGTCCAAGTACAGAATCAGGAAACAAAACCTATACCATTGCATCGAGGAGTGAGGCAAGGGGACGTTATCTCCCCGAAACTGTTCACAAATGCAATGGAGGATATGTTCAAGACGCTGCACTGGAAAGGGCGGGGCATCAACATCAATGGTGAATACATCTCTCACTTGCGATTTGCAGATGACATTGTCATTATGGCGGAAACGCTGCAGGACCTGCAACTGATGCTGAATGACCTGGCTGACTCCTCTGTACGCATCGGCCTACGGATGAACTTGGATAAAACCAAGGTCATGTTCAATGAACATGTACTACCGGAACCGATAGCGGTGCACGGCGCCGTTCTCGAAGTTGTTCAAAAATATGTGTACCTCGGGCAGTCATTGCAGTTAGGTAGAAACAACTTCGAGGACGAGGTGAACAGGAGAATTCGGTTGGGTTGGGCAGCGTTTGGTAAGCTACGTCAAGTCTTCTCATCGTCGATCCCACAATGTCTAAAGACTAAAGTCTTTAATCAGTGCGTCCTACCCGTCATGACATACGGAGCCGAAACGTGGACACTGACGGTACGGCTAGTCCACAAGTTCAAAGTCGCTCAGCGGGCTATGGAAAGGGCTATGCTCGGAGTTTCTCTTAGGGACAAAATCAGAAATGAGGTGATCCGGCAGAGAACCAAAGTTATCGACATAGCCCACCGGATTAGCAAGCTGAAGTGGCAGTGGGCTGGCCATATTTGCCGAAGAACCGACAACCGTTGGGGTAAACGAGTTCTTGAGTGGAGACCACGGCACGGCAAACGTAGTGTAGGACGCCCTCAGGCCAGGTGGAGTGATGATTTACGCAAAACGGCTGGCAGGAGCTGGATGCGAGAAGCCGAAGATAGAACAAAGTGGCGTGCAATTGGAGAGGCCTATGTCCAGCAGTGGACTGCGATAGGCTGATGATGATGATGATGATAAAAAAACACTGATATGATGAACCCAACTAATTTTATTTCTCATTTTTTACCATATAAAATACATTGAGCAATTATGTATTTACTGCTTTTAAACTTTCTGGTATTCAAATCATCATACCAAGTCCACTTGTTCTGTCTAAAGCAATGTGCTTTGTAGTGACCAATGCTATCAAGACTAGGATTTTGGCCGGGCGATACGTACTCAATAATTCCTATTAAGCTATAGGTGTTACAATTAAGTGTTAAACTAAGGGGTATATCTTCTAAAGAAATCTTGTCAGTTTGATTCAATTCAAAATATATCATATTGTGTAATGTATACAGGAACGTTCTAACTCCTCTGCAGCCATTGCGACGACATACAACCATGTTGGTGTCATCACATAACGTAGATTGAGCTGAATCTTGTAATCGACTAATATCTTTGCTTTTACTGGTATCAAGCGGAAGAAAAGCAACCTTTCTCTGCACATTTTTCACTGCACAGGATGCGTTTGTACAAGTTTCTTTGTACTGTAACTGTACATTACAAAATGGCGACGAAGTGAACAGTGACTCATTTTTCTTCTCAATTAAAAGAAAGGAATAGCAGTGGGTGGCTAAATAAATTTAATATTCGTTGTATGCTTATTTGGTAAGTAGCTAAATGTTCTAAGTCGTTAATACTGTGGAAAAACTCAATCGTTGCAGACGGTTGTGATCTATATAGGTACTGTTGTTATCTACCGTGTAGGCGTTGATAGTTATTTAAATTAATTGCTTTAATAAAATGTTTAGAAGGGCATCATTACAGTGTCGTACGACACTTTCAAACGATACGTAGCGTAAACGTAGCACTGTGTGAAATGATGGCTTATCGTTAAGGTCGCGGGTTTGAATCCTACCCATTGTACTACCGGTGTGTACCCACTCCAGGCACAGGCCATTGAGCTTAGCTGGAGGGGTTAACAGGATTGCTAGTGGTGTGGGACCTGTAGTCCCACATTGGTAGTTGTCTAAAAAAATACAATGCGTTAGGTGGAGCTGATGGGGCCGCGGATGGCTGGCGAAACTATTCAATGTTTCGAGGTTTACGGCGGTCTGTGATTCGATTGATTGCATTAGTGTGATGTTGCTTAGAACTTAATGCTCGTTATACTGGTATCACACCGAGTGATGGAGGAGATGTTGAAGTGTCGTGTGGGCGCCTCTACGATTGACGGTCCTGCATTGATCAGGGGGGGGGCAATATTTTGCAAAAGAAAATGAACGGTTTATGTTGAACTGTTGCATCTGAGCATTAAATTGCGTACAGATGTTTCTGCATTAAATTGCGGACTGTTGTACCTATCTGGGGCCTTACCATGAACTCTTATAACAGGTCAATTTTAGACGGAAATTGAACTGTCCTGCTAATTTCGAACAATAATCTGCCAAAAAGCAGGCGAGTCAGCGATGACGTCACTAAAGCCGGCGAGCGGCCTATTGTTTAATTGTCAATTCTTTGAATTTGACAGCAGGTTAGAAACTGACATGCGCCTATTTTAGACCTTTTGACACTTGAAACTCGTAAATTGAACTGCCGTGCTATCAAATTTTGCAGCTATGATAAACTAACTATAATTGAAATGTTTATCGTATTATCAATACAATACGAAATACCTATAAAAGTGATTATTGACATATTTTCACTTCACTAAGTTCTCGAGATTCATTAATGCCTCCGACTGCATGAAATTGTATAATTATGTAGAGGATCTTGTTTCCATCTTTTTTGTGCAGGCAGGTTTTTTTATTTTTTTTTTATTTAATACTTTTTAGTAGTTGTAGGACCGATGTAGCAACTTACTTTTATAACAGCTATTGTCAAGTATTGAAAATTGAAAAAACAATGGTTTCTAACTAACTTTTTAGTATAACAGTCATAACAGTTATACCTTTTTGAAATGCTTAAGATGAGCTCTTTAATTTGATACCCATATTGCAGTATTCGAAACAACTTTTTTTTTCACACCTCTTTATTTTGACATCTCATAGCCGCCATGTTTGTTTTTTAAAAACGTCACCTAGCTAAGAACACGTGTGAATTGTGAGATATCAGGTAATAAAGAATATTATTTATGCTAATAATTTATACTTTTTTATAATAATAATTATACCTACATACATACATACCTACATACATACAAGATACACGCGAAAAACATAACCCTTCTTTACAGTCGGGTAAAAAGTAAACCTGAGAGAAATTAAATAATAACGGCAGTAAAATAATAATAAAAAGTAAACTGGCACAAATTATAATAGGTGCAACGAATAGTAGATATAACAATCCAAAAAGCAATAAATTAAAAACATGTACTTAGAAAATAGAGATTGGTGAAGGTTGTTACATAATTAAAGGAGAGAGACGAAGAAAAAAAAAATAGAGTAAAAGTTTTAAGTAGAACTTAATTATGTTCAGCTAAAAAAGGTCTAGAGGAAACGACTTGACTTATAGCAACCACGCGTTGGACAGCGCCGGCTTCTGGCATGACCACCGCTCTGAACATTTCTCTGTGTGTGTTTCATTAACGTTGCGGCGGGCAACACAGATGAACGATAATTACAATAATTATAAAAATGTTTTTTTTTTAATTATTGTAATTAAAATTGAGTCAATTATATCATAAATCATTTATTAATTATTTCAGATTTCCTAAAACAACGTTATTTTATGAATTTAGCAAGTTACATTTTTACGTTTTAACTTTTAATTTTATATTTAAAATTCGAATTCTTACCATACCTAGTTTTCTTAACAAAATACTTATAGTTTTTTTTATAATCTAAAAAATACGGAATACCTATCCTAGACTTTGTTGATGTGTGTTTAACTATGTATCTATAACTGTAGTCTCGGGTGACGTACTAATGTGAAGTGGGTGTGACAGTGGACAGGACCGCAGACTGACCAGAAGTCCGGGCCGGGAGCGTGCACGGGCGTGCCGATATTTTTATAATTCATCTATCATTAACATAATGTATAACTTTATCAATTTATTGGAAACTTATAAAATGTAGGTATGTTACAATACCTATCCACCTATCTAAGAACCACCTCAAGGAAATCAGCTTTCAATTAATTTAAAACAATCAATTTAACTAATTCACCTATTTAAGAGTTTAAAGTAATGCAGCAGACACTCAGAGCTTCTAATTTATAATTATCTTACCTACTTCGAACTTCATTAACTTAGCTTAAAAGTTGTTAGTTGGTTGAGTAAATAAATACATACATTGAAAAAGAAAACGACACAGCAACACGATCAATATATTCATATGCCAATAAAAAACCACGTCTCCATTTCAAGAATAGACATTTACCCAAAAATTCCCGCTAACGAACATGTCAATCGTAGCACAAAGTATAATTTAAGCACAATGTGTGCGGTGATCCATCACTACAAGGACGGACGGACTGATTTTTGTGAATAAACTGCGAAAGACGTGGGTAGATATACAAAAATTTAAGTAAAATGTTATATAAAATAACAACACCCTTGAAATATTTATTAAGTATGAACATTAGGTTCGTTCTTACCTTCCACAACTTCAGATTAAATTCTAATTGTAAGTTCTTTTATAAGAACATAATTATCTGGGAGTAAACATAGGTACCTATAAGCTACCTTTGTTTCTAGAATTTGTTCAGTTTTGTTGTAACTCTGAAAAGTGATAATTAGTTACTAAGTAGGTAAGTGCCTATATCAGTCTTAGCTGTATTTAGTAGATACCTATACAGATATAGGTGTCTAATAAAATAAAATGTAAGTACCTAAATGTGTATTAAAATATACCTTTTAATTGCCTACTATTTTAAGACAATACAGACAACTTCCCCGCCTTTACACCACTTGTTTACACCAAAACTTTTCTCAGCAGAATGTTTATGTTGATCATCACTAAATACTTGGACACGTCTGTCGTCGTTCCTGTTCTTTTCACGTCCAAACTTCGTGTCGTGATGGATCACGGCTGGGGAATGTCGCCTGCCAAATAATGCTGATTTCAACACGTTACCAACTGTTATTTTTAAAAACAGAAAAGTTAGTTGTTTTAAAAATATGTGGGCGGTATCTTTGTCGATTTTAATGATTAATTTTATTTAATGACTTGCTGATCCACGCAACTTGATATGTGACAATTTTTCATTGTTGCCTCGCTGCTATAGGTCGTAGCGCGACGTTATATAGCCTAAAGCCTTCCTCGATAAATGGGCTATCCAAAAGTAAAAGAACATTTTTAATTCAGACCAGTAGTTCGTGAGATTTTCGAGTTCAAACAAATTAACTCTTCAGTTTTATAATTGGTAGGTATAGATAAATGAATAAAGTCACTTAGCTACCTAAAAATAAATCCAAAAAAAATATGCCTTGGCATCGTAATATAAACATATCAAAAGAAGTAAATGTGCAAAGAAATTCAGTTAAATACAAAAAATTACACATTGTACACAAAACTACCATCTGGAGGGGGGGGGGGTACGCCAATTTTTTTGGATTATTCAGACAATCCTAAACTGTGAAGAGTTCCACTGCTTCGCATATTAAACCCAGCTTTTATTTAAAGTATATTTTTATCCCTCGTAAGACGGGGTGCAACTTGTATCAAATATATTAAACGTCCCATTTCACTTGAAAGGGTGTTTTTAATTCAATAGAGTGGTTACGTTTAACAAGGGTCAGCACAGTTTAAAGTTGGGGCGGGATTTTGACAATATTTATTGAACGAAGATTAAGTTGTGTTCAGATCTCTGTCAATTAGATTTAGCTTGCAGATTGGTGACTTTTACTTTGTGTGAATATAAAGGGTAAGTGAATCGCCGGAACAACTCATATATTTAAAAATATGTATCCTACAGGCAGAAAATTATACTTCAAGGCTATATTATATCTACAGCTAAATAAAACAATATACTAAACCCGCCTACTACAAGTAGGTACCTAACCTCATAGTTATAGGTCTATGCAGTCAACAGCGCCCCAAAAAATAGTAAGACCGTAACATGTAGAGGAAGTCTCTGGCCAAACGACAAGAGGTAGGTACTGGTTCCGGATTTTAGCCGACTAATACAAATACAAATTTGCTTGAAATAAGGGTTTATAAGGGTTCTTAAATATAACAATGTCCATCTACCCTACCTGAATAGGTGTGCAAATTGGAATAAACTTACAAAACTAGGAATAATTACATTGATAAAATACATTATTGAAATTTGAATATATGTAATTAATATTGTCAGTAAATAGTTATGTATTATCTCGCATGTCAATTAATTATAACATACCATTATGATTCAATTCAGCCATTCACTTACATTGTAAATCATTTTTTCCTATTATATATAATTAACTTCTGTATAAATAAATTGTAATGGTAGCTCCTGTATCAAATGGGAAGGGACAAAGTCCAGTCTCGGCCACTAAGCCCTCAGGGTAGGTGCTAATCATGCGAACGCTATTTCGCTCCCGTATTGGACTTTATTTCCAGACTATATTTTTTTTTTGCCAAATTTTGCGTTAAGATTCGTTCAGCCTTTCTGTCGTCATTGAGTAACAAAAATTCATCCATTCATACTTTCACATTTATAAAAATAGATAATAAGGTGAAGAGATTACTACGTCATTTTGCTTAAAGCACATAAATACCTTACTATAAGTATATAAATATTAACAAAGTTGTCGCCGACTACTCGGTGAATCTATCTACTCTTTATTCAGGAAAATAATCCCGTGGAATATAATATAATATAATATCTATAATATATATCTTGGGACAACTCACAACGTCATCTGATACCAAAGTAGAGCTTGTTCTATAGACAACTGATAAACATACTTTAATATTTCTAAATACATACATATTATAGATAAATTACACCCAAACACAGAATAAACCATCGTGATCATCACACAAAGTTTCATCCTGGGTGGGGATCGAACCCACGACCTTCAAGCTAGTAGTCCGGGTTACTAACCACTAGTCCAAAGGCCAGCTCTATTTGTATTTCTTTCGACGCGAACGAAGTCGCAGACAACAGCTAGTATTTAAGTATCTTATGATTGAACTTTGACCCTAGAAGTTTGTCAAAGGCATAGTCGATCATCTCTGGTTTTTACCATAAACAAAAACAATAAAACATGAATACCTGGATTCTGGATGGATATAAAACATAGGTACATAGTTTAGGTATGTATATGTATCTACCTACATTATGCGTCAGGCTAAGCTCGGGCGGATGGAGATATTTGCTGTTTACGCGTTTATTTGTGAGGAATTTCGCACATGTACGGTCGCACACAAAAGTACTGAACCGTGCTTATCTTATACCTAATAATAACACATTTATTTGAGGTTGTATTACCCATACCTATATATTAAATTATAATTAAACTTTTGTATTTTATAAAAACGAAGAGATCCATATATAATTGACTATGTACTTAAGTACATTTTTGATCACTCAGCACAACAGTAATAATAATCGCCAAGGTGTTCAGAAGAAATTCTAATAATTTATTTAAAACTTTATGCACAAAGTTGTACAAAGGTGAACTTAATGCTTAAAGCATTCTCTGCCAGTCTACCTTAATAATTTAGTCTCCTGTAATCATTTTTCAATGAATAGATAGGCACCTATTACTTCTACATTATTAAAAAAAACACATGACGTGTAAATTGCAAGAGGCAAAAGTAGGTACTAATGAGATTATGTTATGCTTGCGCTAAAACTAATAATTTCCACTGTCAGCACGAGCTTTGTCAAGTTTTGCAAGCTGTGCCGAAGCTAACTTGAACTAAATCAAGGACGCTCTATAGATCTTAGCTTTACGAGTCTGACCTGTAATTCGATTACACAAGGCCGGCCCTAGTCATAGTGGCGCTCCGGGCGACACATCTTCAGCGCCACTCTGTTTAATGATAATTTTTGAAAGAAAGAAAAAGTCCAAACCCATTAACGATTTTCGGGAACCATTGGATTGAATTGATGCCGCTGGCTCCGTATATCACTACCTCGTTTTTAGGGTTCTGTAGCTAAAATGGTAAAGCGGAATCCTTATAGTTTCGCCATATCCGTCCGTGGTGGTTAATAGTTTAGCACAACTAGAACCCTACCTAAGACCCTGAGTAGAGCGTTCCCACGGATCCACAGTTTAATGTTTCTGGCAATTTTGGCTTGATGGATTTGCTGCTAGTGTTTGTTTTAAAGGATGACCCTATTTTTTTTACGGGAAACTAATGGGTTCAGTTTGTTTTTATGAAGCAGGTGACTCCGTCACTGTCGTGCCCGTTTAGGGCAACGGCGCCACGGGTAACTGTTCAGGGGCGCACCTTCCTATGGCCGGTACTGCGATTACAACTACAATTAGGTATGTCTGATTGGTTGCTTGCTCATGATTTTTGCCCGTACCTGCCAATATCTCGTCCGTTGTCAACTCTGTGTTTGAGGCTTAAGCACTAAAGGAATTCCTTTACGGTCAGCCTAATGTGAGCTCGGTTGTAAAATTCTCCTTATTCTTTGCTCAAATCATGTCGCTTGTATAACAGCAGGAAATACCGGATAGTAGGTAATTTAGCAATAAGTGTTGTTTCGCCAATTGCGCAAATAACTTGTTAAATACTCTTAACCACGATGTTGCAGAACTTCGCTCATATTAACCGGTATCGAAATAAATATGTATCAAAATGAACTTAACTGATAGCATGTTATTATTATAATAACTTAAATTGCTTTGACATTTCCATAAGGGTATGCAGTCTATTTCCTCAGATCATGGAATTTAGAAGTATTTGTTTATGTGGAGTTACTATCTAAGATATGATCTAGTACGACATTCATCAAACTATAAAAACATATTTTACATTAATGTCTATCAATAAATAGGGTATCTAATATAATAATATTGCACAATAAAATGATGAATGATATTAAGAATGAACAATAAAATAAAATTGTCAATAATCTGAATTAAAATAAAAAACGTATGTAAAAGTTTTTTTTCGATTATTAATTATTAAAACTAATTAATTAACTATTTTAATTTATTAACTAAATATGTATGTATAATTCGCCAAACTGTTTATATTTAAATTAGGCGATAACTAGCTTAATGTGTCACTTAAAAAATATGTTTTTGAAACTTCTACTACACACGGAGACAGTCTTCTGCACAAAGGCAGAATTTATTCACATTAATGCGATGAGTGTCATATAATTTGTCTTATCCGTCTGTTATAATATTCATAGCGAAATTAGTCCTTAATGACCGATAGAAAAGATGGACGTTATGTGATTGCAAGCATACAATGCTTTAAAGATGCCTGATTTTCATAATTTGGTATTTCTATAGACACGACCCCGCTCGCATGCTCCTTGGTCTTTTCATAGCATAGCAGAAATGTGTTCCTACAGGTGCCGTACTTACCGGCTGCCGATCCCTATAGGCCTGGCTAATGGCATGTGACAGCGGCCGTGATGGATCGGACCACCTCCCCCCCGGCAACCCAACCCGCCCCTGCAGCCCCTGTACACAGCTACCGATAAAATTAGACGACTTTTTCCCCAAATGAGACATTCTCGCTGAATATATTTGGTATACAATATTATGAGTACAACTTTCTAGATTGAACAACGTATTTTTTATAAAACTAGAGCCCCGTTCATGTAGAGGTTGCTGACTGAAATAATCTGGCTTATATCTTTCCTAAGTACCTTCCATACCATTTTTACCCGACTACGACTATGTATGCATGTTTTTCGCGCGTATCTTGTATGTATGTATGTAATATTCTTTAATACCTAATATCTTTCAAACCAAAAAACGGATTTACACAATTATGACGTCCTTAGATTCGTCTTGACCGCCCAAGTGTTCTTAGATAAGTGACGTTTGAAAAAAACATGGCAGCTGTGAAGTGTGAAAAATAAAGTAGTATAGAATAATGCAATATGGGTATCAAATTAAAGGGCTCATTACGCATTTCAAAAAGGTATAACACTATTTTGACTATTTTACAAAAAAATAGTTAGCAGCCATTATTTTTGAACAGATTGCAGATAAGCAGAAAAACAACGAATATTTTAATAATTACTCCGGAACTTATACCCTCCGTGGCTCCTTGTCAATTGTCAAGATGAGTCTTTCAAAAAACTTTTAAAAAATATATTAGGTAAGGAAAAAAATGGCCATGAGTTTTTATTGCCTAGTTCTTTTCTCATGGCTTTACTCTTGCGAACTTGGTATTAAATGTAGAATCATTCTATTCCAAATTTTGTCTGATGTTAATATGCGTTGCATTCTGTAACCTACTTCGGTTATAAAGTACTTTGACTTTGAGTTACCGTCTTCAAAAGTAATCCTTAATACATTATGCCCCAATTGAAACAATGTACCTAACTGCTCACAAAAAGTTGATATTGCACAATATTTTATTTATACAATTAATCATGATATTGCAATTAATTACAATTTTGAACAAAGGCATTTAATTGTTAACGATTGACCTTCAAGCGAACTGAGTACCACATTGTCTTGTTGGTACTTCGGTACACTTGGTAGACCATAAATCAATTTTATGGGCGTAATAAATGTTTATGTGAATTAGTCTGGAATGCTGTCATTGTAGTGCTTAGTAATTTCATTTTACCTTTCTAGTAGATGCTTGGTTACTTTGCAATGCATGGCATGGATATATAGGTACAAGCATGGTACTTACCCAGGATCATTTTTCGGGAAGGGGTTTCTTAATTTCTGGGAGGAGGCACCGGGGGAACAACGGCTAAATGAGTATGAGTATTTCTTATAATACTGGGATCAGAATAAACTGTTTTTTTATCGGTAAGTGCAAATGACAAAACTTCTACCATAGCCAATTTAATTGTTCTATCATTTGCCATCAGGGAGCTCCAGTTCCTAACGTTCCTATCCCTGACCAGGTCAGCTCGTCATAATATTGACACCATGTCATAACATTGCGTTGTCAGCGAATTTGCCTACATATGTAATATGCCAAATTTAGTTCAACCAAAACCAACTCAAAGTAACATGTGGTCAAAAATTGGTTTGTAAACTTACGAGCATAGCAGTTAAATAAAAATTTGTAAAAACTGGCTATAGAGAACTTATTCACAAAGGTACGAGTATTTGGGTGAAACTAATGTGTTACTTTAATCACGGATGTCTAAAAAACACTTCCTGTACCAAAAATAGATTATATTAGAGCAAGAGGCCTACACGGAAAACGCTCACACACACACACGTAAACACACACATATAAAGATAGAAATCAATCACCTGAGATCAAGGTTATGGTCAAGTTAAAGTCGTGTACCTTTACGTTACAACCAAAATACAACCTTAAAGCTTAATATTAGAATTCATTTTCAAATGTCTTAAAAACTAATATAGACAAGCAGTATTAGTTTTTTGTAGGCTTTCATTACGATTACGGTGGCCCAGTAAGCGAGTTAAGCAATTTCATTGAGTACAATGGTCGGATGGCTGACCACTCGCGTAGAACGAATGGTTTTGGTAAAACTACTTTAAGTGAGAAGTAAAGTATCCGTTGATTTATAAGTACCTATTAGTGCTATTGTACCTAGAGGTACCTAATTTTGAAGGCGTTGAGAAGATAATATTACTGGACCCAATTTGTAGACAGGTACTCTTTTTACAAGCTTTTATTTAACTTGCCGTGTGTATGTTAGTTAATTTGTATGTTATTTTGTGTATGCCAAACTTTGGAAGCTAAATTAGTACCATTTCCTAACATACGATTAAGCTCTTTGGTACACTAGTGAATCTTTTTAATTAAAACACCTATGAATTTGTTACAATATATACCTACTTAGAAGATGATAAAATAAAATTGACCAAATTTTATTTTGCCATCTTCTAAGTAGGGCCCATAGCTTCCAAAACAATATCGCCAACACTTCATCCAGTTCTCCAGTTCTTTTTTTTAGAGGAGAGTCATGTGTTCCCCCTGCCAGTTAAATAGTTAATGTTGGGTATGTCAAAAAAATCACGGTAGTAGTAAGTACTTATATATGGTGAAATTAAAAGGAAAACGATCACAGCTAAGGCTTTATAAGTTTGTGAATAACAGCTGATCAAATGAGAAGTAACAACATTTTCGTACAAATTCCATTGAAAATTATAATTGATTGTTGTAAGTATGAAACAAAAACAACAGAAAACCCACTTCTTAAGCCGCATTATACGGATGGGGCGCGGGACTACGGAACCCTAGTGCATGTCGGGCCACGCACAATATAGAGTTTCGTAACTACCCAGCACAATAATGCGGTATAAGAAGTGGGTTTTCTTTTGTTTATACCAATCTGCATGCATGTATGTATATTTACTTTTACCTTACAAAACATTTTACTCATTTTTTACTATCCAAGGAGAATTTAACGTTAATATTATTTCTATGCATCAATTCTTCCATTTTTTTTGTTCAAAAATAAACACAGATTTCTTAGAATGTAACGAAAGCTCATCTCGTTACTGATGGATTACATGGCGTAAGTAAATTAGTCAATATGCAGATTGCAAAACTAACCTGCAATGAGTAATCAATATTAATCTTGCGTACTAACGCCTTTGCCAATACCACTGTTATTAAAATAAATTATCATACCTACCTACTACTCTTACTTCACTGCGTAAAAACTAAATATTAAATTATAGCTCGGATGACACAACAGTTAAACTAAGAACTGACGATCTGACACTTAGTGTGTTTTTGCAAATTTTAGTTTTAAGAAGTCTGGGAGCGCCATTTTTTTGTCTTTTCTTCTAGACGAAACCCACACTAAATGCTTGGGTTGGTATGGGTTTCTTTACAAATATACAAAACCCTCGAAATAATATCATGGGCAGCAGTTGTAGATGTATACGTACACAGTCCTATTCCGCTTCCGAGGCAGTCAAAACAGAACAGGAAAATAAATGTTGATAAACTTTCGCGATTTGTACACATTACGAAAATATATATATTACGGGTCTACCAGTGACTACGACCGTTGAAATACGGTCGAAACGGACGAGTTCGGGCAATAAACAAGGTATTTTACCTTAAATTATTCACGCGATTAAGACCCGTAATATATATTTTTCAGAACAGGAAAAGTTATTCAAAGTAAACCTAAACCAGCGTCAAAGTGGATCAAATAGGTTCAATTTAAACTAGCTAATTGAAAAACCTAGAAGAAATTCTATATGATATTAAAAACCGTATTAAAATGCGTTGAGCTCATTTTAAATAAACGCACAGGAAACAGGAATTCAACTATAAAATGAACTACTCTGAAGTGACTTAGTTTAACATGGAATTCCATTAACGTTTTAAGAAGTATAACTTTATTTTATAACTAGCAATATATTATTATTACACATACGAATGACCTTTATAAAGTTCATATTAATAAAAAGGCTATCTAGATGTTATTAGAACGCGTAGTAATTATAACACCTTATACATTTCGATATACATATATAATCATATATAATAAATGTCAGCATTTGCACACCACTAATACAAACCAATATTATAAATGTGAAAGTAATTATGTCTGTGTGTTGTGATTTAGATACAATTGTAAGGAGATAGTTTGAGTCCCGGGGAAGGACATAGGGTAGTTTTTATTGCGATAGCAGACATCCACGCGGGCGGAGCTACGGGAAAAAGCTACTCTAAGTATACATATGTATTACATATGTATTGAACTGTCAGTGTATAATACATATCTATCTACCGGCACAGTCTGCAGGTTAAGCTGAAATGGCAATGGGCTGGCCATATCTCCCGAAGGACCGATGGCTGATGTAGGAAACGTGTCCTAGGGTGGAGACCGCGACTCGATAAACGTAGGATAAAACGATGGACTGATAAAGTAAACTACGGAAGGCGGAGGACCGCGTGTCCTGGCGCTAAACGCAGAGCTGATGGCGATGTCTTCCAGGCAATCTGCACAAATGCTGAACGGCTTTTGATGGTAAATTTTCACAGACGTAGAGACCTACGGTCAGAGAAGTACGTTAAGTTTGGCGAGTTTACTATGTGTTTATTATTGTAACTTTGTTTAATAAATAAATATATTTTAAAAAAAAGGTAGACTCCGCTAACTCACAATCAGATCAATCTGAGTAAGTGTATTGGTTTATAAGTTTCCACGGCGAAAAGCTTATACTACCTACGTATCAACCTTTATTTATCACACTCACATGGTATTTAAAGAAATATTTTTATTTTTTTATTAAATTACACGCGATCATAGTCACGGGCTACAAATAGACGTAAAGTATTAACGTTGATCTGTTGACGACTTTTGCTAGGAAGACCTTGGAGTCAATTGAATTCCACACCGTCCACGCCTTTATATTATTATTAAAAACAATTAACAATAATCAAAGTCTAAACAAAAAGGTAAAATGATAACATGCGCATGAGTTCAATAATATCATCGGTCGTCATTCTGTACCGTGCGCCAGCGCCGACCGCTCGCGTTTTTATTCAAATTAAGAACACCTTGTTTCGTATTCGATTACGAGAACTTTAAGTTTGTGGACGTATGTTAAATGCTATTGCGTTTATTTGTGCGTGTTTGTTGTGGGTTTAATTAAGAAATAAAAATGTTAACACGTTTGGTAAGTTACATTATTACTATTTCAAGTAGAATTTGATTTACCATAAATCACATTTTCCATAATTATTTGGTTTCTACTTTTTTGCTGGCGTTTCGACCGAATTACCCCGACCGTGGACACGGGTGGGTGGGGTCTCGCCAGCCGTTTATAATATCATACACTTTCAGTACAATTTAATATTAAAATAAAATACCAACAATACTTTACGTGCACACAGAAATAAGTACTTTCAAGAGAAAACAAATAAAACTAATTAGGTATTTAGTTTCTATCGATCGAGTTTTGAAAATGGCGGCAAACTCAGCTGTTATTATTTTCATAGCTTCGTAGGTATTTAACATGTAAAATACATGAAATAGGTGCGTTAAAAAATCATTGCACCCACTTGCAGCCTGCTGCCAACGCCCAAGTTTTTTTTTTACACACTATGTGTCCAACTAAACTTTGTCTGCTTTGTCCCTCGTTATTAAAAAATATATATTTTACAACCTATTCTCATACCTATCAAATACACAAAAAAAAACATTAAAATCGGTCGAACCGTTTCGGAGGAGTTTAATCACAAACACCGTGACACGGGATTTTTATATGTTAGAAAGATTATTGCACGTATTAAAAATCCCGTGGACACATTAGGTAATTGATTCTAGTGTACACATTTATTAGGTAATTTTAGAAGCTATTTAACATTTTTAATATTATAGCGATTTTATAAAAAAACGATTACATCTACTGATGTAAGCCTAAAGGACATAATTATGTACTTAAAGTAAGCTACTTATTTACGTAGATTATTATATTCTGAATAATAACTACTTAACTTCAAAAGGAAATATTTTACTTTCCTTCACATTAAATATATATGGAATGAAGGTACTTATTTAGGAATATATACACCTAGTAATATCGCCTCTTAAAGTATAATTAATTTAAGGAAACTTGACTAGGATGCATTTAGTTATATCCTTAAACTAAAATCACTATTTTACTTCTTTTTAGCAAGAATCCACATTTCTATATAAATATTATAAATCGTCGCTGTACTTTTATTAACCGCTATGTGTTTTGGATCAACTTTACAGGAAGTAGAGTTTTAAACCACATTAAACTAGAGATGTGCCAAATAGTTGTCCATATCTGTAGTCGGCGACCAGTCGCCGATTAGATAGCCGGCTAATTTATGAATATTTATTCAATTCATTACTAATTTTTAACCGCTTTCAAAAAAGGTGGTTCTCTGTTGGACCCGTATGTACCTATGTAAGTATATAGGTATGTAGGTATGAATGTTCGCGATTGTCTCAAAAGCTAGTGATCCGATTTAGATGACGGTTTTGCTATTCGACGGCATATCTGGGAGGGTTTCAGTGAATAAAACATTGTTCTAGCTTATAAAACACCAAATAAATAGACTAAAACATAGAAGTGATTCAGTGAAATTTGCATTGATGTGCTTCATTATTTTTTCTTTTTGAAGTTGAATTTGAAGGCGAAAAGAATATAGCCGATTTTATCAATGATTATAAATTTAATAAATAAATCATAAAATTATATATAGCTCTTTTTGAAGGCATAACGACGAAATGCAAAGGTGACTTCATCTAACAGTAGTTTTTTTTTAAAATAAGCATGGTGATGATGACAGTGTGAATGCTAGGGAGAGACATAAGCTACTTTCCCTGCGGGCGACAAGTGAGATAAAGAAGTAAGGGACACCTTTGCCCAGCAGTGGGACAACACAGGCTTAAGTGCAAATGTACATGTCCTCACATTTCCACAAAATGCACAAAAATTACACAACAACAAGTATTCCCTAGTTATCGTTATTATGCAATAAGTAGATGGTTTTTATTGATCATGCTAGTTGTAGGTGGTAACTGCATTCGATATACTCATCGAAGTTACGTCGTGTAGTTTCGTGTACGTAATAATTGTACTAATTGGTAAAAGACTAATGTTGTTTGTTATGTATGTGTCTTAGGAATAATTTCCAGTCCAGTCGAAAGGGAGATCTTTACTAACTAACTTGACTTCAACTTAGAGCGAACAAAAATATATTTTCGAAAAAATAGGACTTGTATATACAGGGTTATTTGTAAAATACTCATACGTTCGTGACTTTTTTACATGACAATAAATATTTTTTTATATTAGTTTTAGAAAATATTTAATACTAGCTGTGCCCCGCGGCGCTAATCTAATCCAGGGTGTCAGCTAACTTCATACACAATTTTATTAAAATCGCCAGCCGTTTAGACGTGAAGAAGTAACAAACATACACACTCACACACTCGCTTTCGCCTTTACAATATTAGTGTGATATTAACCCTTAATCCCCTACCACTTGTTTTTGGAGTTATGGCCACCTACAGACTGTTTTACTAAAGTAAAATCGTTGTTTATTATGAGGTTTAAGCCCTAAACCTAAAAAAGAAACATCGATTTTACTCCGGGGTCTCTCAAATTTGTGGTAAATAATTGTGTGATAAAAGTAGGTGGTAGGTGGGTGAAGGGTTAATTTGTTTAAATAAAAAAATATATTATGAAGTTATTTGGTGTAATGTAAAGTATTCAAAAGCGGGAGGTTATTAGTATATTAAAGATCAACCTGTATATCTAGTTGTGTACTGTATCTTTATTTTGGAAGAATGAAGGGGAGGAGAACCAAGAAGCTGAAATTTCGTATATTAATAGTTGATCGCTGATTGCCGGCGAGAACTCTGCCTTTACAGTACAGTATTGTTTACACGAGATCTACATTCTATTATAAATTTCTTGAGCGAGAAAATAGTTGATAATTGGTCGCTACTAGCCGCGGTGGGACAAGGGCCTATAGGTTAGACAATTTAGTGGTTGACAAATTCCCCTTGACTCCTAGCTCAAAGGTCGTTGGTTTCATTTCCATCCAGAAATAAATTACACTCATCAGTACAAATAAATAGTTACGTAGGTGTACTTATCACATTTCTACCTTAATATTTAAGATTATTTCTTCCTAAATATTACAAATACCTAGCTATTATCGTTTCATTTTATCTTCAACATATATATCATAGAAATAAAAAAATACTACTTTTAGGGCAATGTTTTGCAATTTGATAACATTTAGTAGTATTTTGAGTGAACTCGCCAGAGTACCTACTTACTGCTGTTTTTGTTAATTATTGTTTATATACCACTTTATCAACCTGTAATTATATTTGTAGGGACATAAAAACCACAATAAATAAATTTTATGTAACATTCTAATAAGTTTTGTAGCCTCTTGTTACTATTTATTGATATTGCTCATCGCGTCTACACAGCCAATAATATAAATTGCTACAAGTTTTATGTGCATAGTAAAGATACACAACTACTTGAAATGTTGTGTAATATTAATTCACGCGGCAAAAGTAATAAGTAATAATACTATCAGTTTTTTGAACCAGCTTTAAAAAAGTGACTTCAACGGAATGGAGACGAGCAGGTCGTGCGCCTGATAATAAGCGTCACGCTAGCTCATAACAGCATCAGTGCCACCCAAATTCTTGTTTGGCAAAGACCAGAGTGTCCTCGCACCGCGCTTCTTTGCCCAGTAATTACACTTGCTACAGTGCCCTTAATACGAAACACAACATTACTATTTCACGTAAGAATAACTGACACAATTGTAGTACCGACCAAGATGGTCTATGGCTTAGACCTACCAATCGTAAAAGAACCTGTGTAAGAACGTTCGTGATTTTTGCAAAAAACAATTTTGATAAGATTTTCTTCTTTTATGGTATATGTTTATAATAACGCAAACGACGATTAAGTAAAAAATGATAGTTAGACTTTCTCACTAATATTAAAACGGAGGATGACTCCCAGCCAGCAGGACCGACGACTTAAAGAAGGTCGCAGTTCTGACGTACACTGAGAAAGCTCTATGTCCAGTTGAGGATCGATAGTTTCTAAATTTTGCCTCCAATAGTCTGGATGGGACTATCAACTTACAAGAGGATAAAACAAACATTCTATCAGATTAGTGTTACAGACCATGAATGTTTTTGTTAAGGAATGAAAATAAAAAATCCTACAAGATGATAATCACAAGACCAACTAGTTACCCCCTTGAACCATCTCCTTCGCCATATTGGGAGAAAGTTATAATAATAATAATGATGATAATATATTAAGATAATATTAATGAGGATTTAAGAGGCTGATGATAACATCTATAGGTAGAAAGATCGCTTAAGAGTGAGAAGCGAACCACAGCGTCTGACTTAGCAGTTGAACAATAACCCAATCTAATCTATGTAACATATTTCTAATTTTTTATTACCCAAATTTCAAGTTTTCCCAGCGAACACACTATTCGTATTTGCAACATTTGCATCCTTAATTCGTTCTCAAACAGAAATTCTCAGCGTTAAAAAGTGGAGCAATAACAAGTAGTAATATCGAATGCAAACATCTCGTACCTTGATCTAGATATCGCAAATTCATTACGATGTGACCGGCCCCCATGGGCCAGTTAAACAAGTAAAAACTTACAGAGATGGGTAGAGGTTAACTGGTTACGACATTTTATTATTACTTTATAATATGGTTTTAAGTGCATTATTTTTCTTTAAAAAAGACAAGTCTGGCTCAAGGAAATAACCTTGTCGCGGAGGACTTTACATACATACATATTACGTGGACCCAGTCTCGAAAAAACTATATCTGACGTCCCGCATTAGTGAGCAAGTGGCGGACATGACCCGAACCTCTAAGCAAAGCCCTGCACACTCTCACTGAACCACAGAGAACGCCTCTATTTCCAAACTCGAGATCGGTGCTGTTAAACAGTCCCACTGTCAAATTCATAGATGGTTGACCGATATCTTAAACCGATGACATTAAATATTGAACTGTATGACAGTTCAATAGTTAATGTCACAAATAAAGATACCGCGTGTCAACGCGACGCGTTTGTGTCGTTTCTACTGCGGACTCTGGCAGGCATCACGTTGTTATATTATCATGATCACGATTTACTTCAACTATTTGATAACAGTTCACGTATTGATATTCAACACTAAAGTAGATATTACAACTCTGTCGTGGTTTAGAACAGTGTTCTTTATTGTTATTAAAGACTAGCTGTCCCGTGCAACTTCGTCTGCGTAAATTATCCCCGTTTTTGCAAAATTTCTCATTGCTACTCCGCTCCTATTAGTCGTAGCGTGATGATATATACCTTAAGCCTTTCTCGATAAATGGGCTATCCAACAGTAAAATATTTTTTTAATTCGGACCAGTGGTTCCTGAGATTACCTCGTTTAAACAAACAAACATACTTCTCATCTGTATAATATTAGTATAAATGCGGCGCAGGCGTTAAGGGAAAAAAATAAAAGCATAAAAGCGTATTTATGCATACTTTCTTGACCATGAACTGCAGTTAGACGTGGACGTTAGACTGTCGTGTTAGACACCAGTCTATGTTGGTTCAATATGTAACATTAATGTCCACCACCTGTGAGGACCGCTTAAAATCGAATCATGAACTTTACCAACGAATGCTTGCCACTCAGTTAAGTAGGTTTGTAGCATATATATTTCTTAAAGATAACTAGCTAAGTGGAATTGTAATCCCACATTATTTACTTATTTATTTAAAACGTTATGCACAAAGTTGTACAAAGGAGGACTTAATGCTAAAAGCATTCTCTGCCAGTCTACCTGATGTAAAAATAGAATGTGTAGGTGCAGTAACCTAATTGTAAATTAAAAACTTCATTTTATTTTTACATAACACACAAATAAAAATACCTAGATAGAGAATATTAAATAAATACTGAAATACAATATAACTATACAATAATATACATACGTACAAAAATACATACATACATATATATCCATACATTTATATCTATACATACATACATAAATACACAGATACAGACAAATGTTTAAGTTACTAATGTTGTGATTATTCAGCTGATCCATCAAGGAACAAAGTGCAATATAGTGTATAGCAATCCTGTTAACCCCTCCAGCTCAAAGGCTTGTGTTAGCAGTAGGTTCACTTCGGTAGTATAATGGGTATGATTCGAAACCGCGCCCTCACGATTGCAAGTCCGATATTTTAGCCATTAGGTTACTGCCGCTTCAAGTACAAGATAATTCACAAGTACGTGCATGGGATAAGTGTGTGGGTAGACACGTTAAATTCTCTGACTCTAATAGTCCGATGAGGTATTAAACACAAGAACGATGCTTTCACATGCTCTCTAAGGCATAGGAAGATACTGTTAGAAAATGGTCTCCCGCCTATAGACCGACAGAGGCACATAACCACAGTAGTCTCCTAATCAGCTCAGCACCATGTAAAAGTTCTACATTTATGAAACCCATAAACTGCTAACATATCTCACACAATGCAACAGGTTTCATAACAATCCATACTAATCCATAAAATGTGAAAGTAACTCTGTCTGTCTGTCTGTCTGTCTGTCTGTTACGCTTTCACGCTCAAACTACTGAACCGATTTAGATGAGATTTGGTATGGAGATAGTTTGAGTCCCGGGGAAGGACATAGGATAGTTTTTATCGCGATAACCGACATCCACGCGGGCGGAGCCGCGGGCGAAAGCTAGTACTCCATAAAGCTTTATATAATGATACGGTTCGTACGGTGCAATGAAACATATAGCCTTTATAAACCACAATGGCCAATTTTATTCAATACACGAGCGAGATGCCGATTACACTGCGGTTCACCACGCATTATCGTCATTAGAGACAATTTGACGCTTAGACTTTATTAGGTTTAAAGTTCGTTCAATTGCACCATTTTAAAGTAACTAACGGTATGGCCACTCCCTGTCTCCTATTGAAAGTTACTATCGTTTCCCACTCGGTTTAAAACTTGTTGCCGATGGGATTGTATTTGCAGGTTGGTCCGCGTAGAAGTGGTTATCGCAATAAAAGTGATATGTCTTTTCTCAGGACTCAAATTATATCTATACCAAATTTCATTTAAATTGGTTCGCTCTTACGACAGACACAGTTAATCCCTTTTCACACGTTCCAATTGCCTGGCAGCCCGTGCCGAATACCCGGTGGCGAGGTGTACGGCGTATAATAATTATAGGTAGCCGGGTAGCTGGTGGCGAATGTCTATACAACCATAATTATTATGGTTGTATAGACATTCGCCACCAGCTACCCGGCTACCGGAAAATGTGAAAAGGGTGTAATATTAGTTTAAGTCTCCAAGATGCGCTTGCAGTGTCTTTTCTATGTGTAACTTGCATCTTTGACAACAGCAATAAGTGTGGTCTCATTCTCACACGGCACGAAAAAAATTATATACCAATCTATGCTGTTCAAGTCATTGTCATATTATAGTCAGTACCTGGATGACCGAGCATTACTCGGTATTTTTTTTATACGACGTTACACCGCATACTACATTTCATGAAAATCAATTCCGAGATTCAAGAATTGCACGTTTAAATGTATTAAGATAGTTTCATGTGTCATTGTAATTCAAAACAAATAATTATTTATCATTGTGACAGATGGAATGCGAGAAGTTAGCAAGGAAAACAAAGTTTTAAGCAGTCGTGCTGTTCGCATGATAAGATTTGGCCTTGCCTTGCGCGCAACCAAGATTCCATCGATTGGTCCACTTGATTAATCCGTAGACAAGTACTCGTGGTCTGTTTGCCATCTTAGAGAGCAAACAAAAACTATGTACCTATACAACTTTACATACATTTAATCTGCTAATAAGTTACAAACTAATTAAACTTCATAATGCTACATCCTTTGTTTCACATAGATCAATTAAGAAACCTTCGCTATTACTTAACAGTACGCTTTTATAAGATACATATCAGGATTTAATTATGTGAAGTACTATAAGTTACCTCTTATAAGTCGACCTGTGACCACGATCGGTGTAATTCGATCGAGACGTTCGGATTAAAAATGTATCATAGTGAGTTTTTCGCGCGGTTATTTTAAGATACCTTTATTATTTAAACCACAGCCGCTGTAGGGTATAAGGCCTGTTTCGTGGGGTACATAACGAATATACAAATCATGGACACACAGACTCGGAACAACAATTTGTGAATCACACAAAGTGTCCCGTGTGGGAATCGAACCCTTACAACTCTCTTACGCGGCAGTCGCACACACTTCATCACACATCGACGCCAAGCAGAAACTTATGGAGGAAGTCTAGGAAGCTGTAATCTTGCCGGGAGGTTCTTTTTATGATGTGACAACGTATAAGTAATTGTTTTGAGAAAACTCTAGCTCTGAGGGGACACTGATCAAATGAGAAGTAACAAAATTTTCGTACAAATTCCATAGAAAATTATTATTATGTATACCGTTATAAGTATGAAACAAGAACAAGGGACAACTCACTTCTTAAGCCGCATTGTCTGGATAAGGGGGGGGGGGAGGGAGGTACTACGGAACCCAACATTGTGCGTGTTTTGTTTATAAAATAACTTTTTATTATAAATCTCAGAAACACTATGGAAATAGACTTTTGGACCTATAAATAATATGATGTCATTATTTATTATATAAATTCTTTAATGAATGGCCAATGAATGGCAATTGAATAATTGTATGATTGTTCCCTTTTATACATTTGTTTATAAGAATTGAATACTTCTAAAGAAATCATTAACCTCCCATGTAGATACTAGCGTATGCCGGCGACTTCGCCCGGATTAACTTTATTCACCCCCTAAGAGCATGACTTCTCTGAAATCTTGAGGCCCTGTGCCGCTTCCACTAAATGCGCCTATGCTGGTCTAGATAACAAACCTCTCTACGAAATTGCAGGTATCAAGGTCCAAGGGTTTGAACTGGGCGTTGATCATTGAATGAATAAGATAGGACTATGAATAATATACATTCTCTCTACTGCTTTATTCCGAAGATTTTAAATGTAGAATTATTCTGTTCCAAATTTTGTCTGACGTTCATAAGCGTTGCATTTGTAACCTAAATGAACAAAGTATTATGACTTTTTTTGACTTTTGATGTTATGAGATTACGGGTCGGGGGACGATTTTTATGTGTGCGTTGCTCAAGCGCAGTAAATATGAAGTTTACGTTCTAAGCTCTAGGTATTTTGTGCTATTGAATACCACACATAGATAACAACCTACATTCCGAATGAACAATCCTAGGAATCCTAATCATTATGCCCTGCCCTTGTTCATTACTTATTAGATAGATAAGCACTCGGCCCAATTATTTAGCCATATTTGTTTCTAACCTCTAAATTTATTGCATTCTCATCCAAACTATTGCGTGGGAAATAAATCAAATCAATTAGCAACTAAGGAATCTCTTGATAATATGTAGTGTTTTATGATATCTATATTTATTTTTAATTCTCTTTTTTACAATGAAATCTTTTTAAAAAATAATTAATTTTTTTTCACAAAAATTGAAAGTAAATAAAAAAATGAATAGACAGAAACAAGATATTTAATGTCATACAGTCGGAAGCACGATATTAAGTTTAGCAGAATAAATGTATGCCTCCGACTGTGTGATATTAAATATGAAGGAAATTGCCGGTTGGAAAAAGACAGAAACTATCCTGTTTCTGTCTTTTCCAGACGGTTTTTTAGTTTTTAATCTATTTTTTCTTTGGTAATAGTAATTATTTAATAATAACTATTTGTTTTATTATTAACGTCATTTTTTCTATGATTTGTCACATTTAAACTCGTTTTAAACATAAAGTTTTAATTTATTTTCGAACTCGTCTTATAAAGCCCTTTGATTTTATCTCACACTCACCCTCGCGTCCTACAAAATACTTTGATTTGATCTCACACTCACTCTCGCGTCCTACAAAATACTTTGATTTGATCTCACATTCACTTTCGCGTCCTACAAAATACTTTGATTTGATCTCACATTCACTCTCGCGTCCTACAAAATACTTTGATTTGATCTCACATTTACTCTCGCGTCCTACAAAATACTTTGATTTGATCTCACACTCACTCTCGCGTCCTACAAAATACTTTGATTTTTGAATTTAATGTATCCAGTTAATCGGTGGAGCCGTTAAGGAGTTATGAGCGGACATAGAAAGATTGGAAGAATAAATACAAACATACATACATACCTACATACATACGCGTCAAAAACATAACCCTCCTCCGAAAAGTTCAACCAGGTACCCCTTATCCCTAACCTTAGTACCTACGCTACAGATCTTTTATAGCACTCTTTCCAGTATTTTTTTTTTATAAAGATAACTAGCACTGTGGGATTTAGTATTTTACATTACTAGCAACCCCTCCAGCTAAGCTCAATGGCTTGTGTTAGGAGTAGTTTCACGTCGGTAGTATAATGGGTAAGATTCGAATCCGCGACCTCACGATTGCGAGACCGATGCCTTAGCCATTAGGTTACCGCCGCTTCTTAATCTAGATACCTGGAAATACTGGAAACTACTGAAAAAAGACTGATTAGTTCTGTTCTGTGTAAAAATCGCAAAAGTTTAAAAATCACGTAAACTGATTAATTTAAACGTTCCTAATAAAATTATCATGGTTTGGATGAAGTAATGTCGTCAGTTGTATTAAAAAACCTAAATATAAAGTTGTATGGCTGTAGTCACATTTATTTTGGTCAGCGTCGTTCGCTCTACATTTTTTATGTAACGTTTCTGTTGCTTATTAAACTTGTTTTATTTCGTCAATGATCATGTGAAACATCCACTTTCACCCGCAGTACATCTACTTAATTATATAACACTCAACCAAATATAACTCACTGTTTCTTCATAAAAACTACACCAAATATACGAAAACGAGCGAAAAACACATAATTGCTCTAAAACTATATGGTTGCCTAGGATGATAATTTACAAGACAATATATCGTAATGCTACAAGTTTAAAGTATGATTTTGAAAAACGTAGTTTCATGAGCAAGGATTTACCTACCTAAAGTGTAGTAAGTAGATAGGCAGACTAATACGAAACAGCCTTATTAAAGGACAGTTTTAATTTTGGCATATAATGCGTGCAACTTAAAAAACCTTTACACGTGAAATAAAAGTTGAATACCTATCTTCAAAATGGCTAAAACAAGTTTTATTAAAGAAAGCTACCCGATTAAATTTCTAATAAAAAATATTATATCAGAAATAGATTATTATATTCGTTTTGGAGCTAAAAAGGCACAAACAGACAAAGATATACATGTGTTAAATGATAGGTACATATAACACACCTCCTTTTTGTCAGTGCTCGTGTTTGCAATGGGCTTATGCAGGCGTCAAAATCAAAGCAAGATTAAAATAGTAATATACTCCGTGAAAGCCTATGTGTGGCCTTCGGAAACAGTATTAATGAAAGTAAACGAATGAGCGGTGTGAGTTAAAAAAGGATTATATAAATAAGTACATATTGAGGACGTCGAGAATGAAGCCTTGACTTAGCCACAATGATGGGAATACTTTAAAAGATGTGTTACGAAATTAAGACATAAAACCTGAGAAAATATAATCTTAATATCCTTTTGTAATATACCGTAAGGTACTTAAATGACACTTTTTTAAAGATTTTGAAATGTTGCACAATTTATAGTAGGTACTTGATTATGTAAATCTATCTAAAAACTATGTTGTGAGGCATTTTACAAAAATACGGGTCACGAACACGCCTTTATTAGGTACATAATATGCACCAAGGCTCAAACCACCGAGACACAAAAAGTGATGTTAAGTGTGAAAATAAAACGTATAACTCTTTAGTTCATAGCAAAAGATAGAAAGACCTCAAATATTTCGGAACGCCTTCTAACTATCCGATATCTTATTGTCCGCAGGTACCGCTTCTAGTCACGCTGTCAGCAGTGACGTCACACCCACGCTTCCCATACTTCCCTGACAGACACTCGTCGGCAGCATCACAGGCGCAAATCAATTTTGCCATAGAGAACAAATATGACAACACTGGACCTGGAGCTAAGAAACAAGAATTCGCTTACAACACATACAAAACTTTAGATGAAGCGTTAATCGCTTATCTGGATGACCCAGATACGAAGCTACCAGAGTACGAAAGAGCAAAAGCAGTCCAGAAACTATTGCTAAAATCACAGGCATCCTACGGCCCAGAGTTTTTGCACCACGGCCACGGCTTTGCCGCTGGTAACAAGCTGCGACCTCTTTTACATTCTTACGAACAAGACTCATTTAACCATCTAGGAGGTAAACTGGGAACTAAAGTATACCCAAGTACTAATACCAGGACTGTTGTGTTTACTAAAGTGGAGAAAGACAAGAATACCTTGCAACCTGTGAACGAGGATCCGATTAAGTTCCAAAAGCTGCACTCTATCAGATACAGCCCATTGAGTCTCGGGCATTTTGTCAGAGATTCAGACCTCAAGTCGGCTTTCGATAATTTCGATCCATATCCGAAATATTCGTTTTCTTACGGAGTCAATGTAAGTAACAACTAATCACATAATGTAATAATTATATCGCAATGAATCTACTTATCATTCCACTGTTATCATTCCTTGTAAAACTCTGGATGTTTGTTGATCTTTGGAACTATGAATGAAATAATACATGGATCTCGTTCAAATCAATTTTAGCCCAAATTTAAAGGCTTTACTTACTATTAAAAAGCATGATAAGTAGGTCAACATTAGAAGTAGGTTACAACAACGATACAACGTTTCAAATAATAAATGTATTAAAAATTGGCAAATCTGGACCTGCCACAAGTTGTAATTAATCATTGGAACTTGTAATTACGGTGATTCCCTAACGTTGTTACTATAAGCCCAAGGAGCCCAACATACAGATTTGCATCTTCATTCACAAATAAGAAAGTCTCTCGCAGAACTGGTCCTCCACGTATGTTACGACACTGGCCTTGTTTCTCTGTATCGCTCAATATCGCCTATACTCCTCACGGTCAGCTGTGGCGCTTATCTTTTAGTTACACTATTTTACTTGCTATTTTTTTTCTTTAAAATATGTTTAGCAATGTGTTTTGTCAAATTCTCCACTCTCCAGCTAAGCCCAATTGCTTGTGTTAGGAGTTGGTTCACGTCGGTAGTACGAGTATAATGGGTAGGATTTCTACCCGCGACCTCAAGATTGCGAGTCCAAAGCCTTAGCCATTAGGCTACCGCTATGCCTCTTTGTTCTTAATTTGTTTACGTAAAATTATAAGACCGATCCACAAATTGTTGTATCAAGTCTGGGTGTACTTTGTCCCCTGCGACACAGGGCTTGTATCCTACTGCGGAGTCGTCTTTTTATAAAAAATAAATAAATATAGAGAATGGATACGAATTAGGAAAGCTAACCGGCACAGTATTGCCGGCTAACGACACAGTGAACGGCTGTTGTGGAAGGTGGAAACCATGACCAGTGACTCAAATTAGTCATGATCTTTCTCCATAATCGTCGCCTTCAGGTCCACCTCCTCTCAGATCGTAGTCGGTGGAGATTACAAAAGAACAGTTCTCCTTTTAGGAACTGGCCTGGCTTCTTTTTAATATTTACACCAACGAACAACCTACCAGCCCAAACACGTCTCGATTCATTTACACGGATGATCTTGCTCTTACTTCCTAAGCCTTTAAATTTGAGGAATTAGAGTTAACACAGCCCGTGGCAGCTCCGTGGCGGAGAGGGCAAAGATGTATAGTGATTTGCGGCACCCTATACATGGTTACTCTCCGGCACAACAGAAACTGAAGAGCCGCCAGAGTTTAGTCAGGAGTGTCAGCCCTTTGACATTGAAGCCATTCATGGCGAGATGTATTCTGTAGAGAGACAGAGTACCTCTGCTAAATCCATTTAAACGACCTGCTGAGAGTCCCCTCCCAGACATGAGTTGCCATGGCCGATCTGGAAATCTCTAAACAGACTTCGGACTCAGGTCGGCCGAAGCAAAGATGCTAAGGTGAGGATTTTCAGCAAGTACGAATCTGAGTTGCTTGTGTAATACAAACAATGACCCACCTTACATTGTGTCCTTTGTGCTCGACCACCTACAGGACGATTTGATGGCTGCCTCGGATAATGCAGTAGAAAAGTCGTTAATATATTATTTCAATGTTTACTGTCGAAACGCTAAGAAGAAGATCGATCAATAAAAAATTACCTAGGCATTCACTTTGCTGGGTAAGGGGTGAGGCCAAAATATGGCTCTTGATACAAATAAACCAATAACGACCACTATTTTCCCGATAAAGCCACCTCGGAATACACTCGGCTGTCAAGTATCATATGAATTGACATTATTGGCCTAATGTTTTAACCCTATAATAAATTCGAGGAGAAATTATAGAGGCGTATCACACGATTGGTTTACATAACATACACTTATTATCTTTCGCGTGATATTTAAAGACGAAAAGTAACGTCAGCGACACAATGGATAAAAAGTCTATATCCATTGACACAATGGATGGTTTACTTTTTCTTAGTACAAGATTATAACACGTGTAGTATCGTCGCTTAAGTTCTAACACCACATGTGTAAAAAACAAGAACTTTACTGGTAAGCAAAAAACTGCATCATTTTACTACTGATAAACTCACGGTAGTTTGTGTGGTATGTTTATCAACTTGTTTGTTTATGAAATAATTTGTGAAAATAAAACAGAGAAAAAAAAATTGTACTGGATTCTGATTGGCTGAAACAATGCGCCTTCGATTCTCTAGCAAATGGTATACGAGTAAAAATGACAAAACCGCTAGAATTACTTACGTGGTGTTAGAACTTAAACGATGATATCGTTATATTACACGTATTTCATTCTTGTTAAGTAAAAATATAAGTGGTACACTTCCGTAATGGAAGCGATACGCGATCATGAGATCGTGAACAAGGTATTATTTAGATTTTTTGTCGCGCTATTTGTGAAGCACGTGTACGTGTAACCTATCTTACTCATAATATTATTAGTCTTAGCACGAATGCACGTATCTAGTTGTATACCCTGAGTGTATCAGAGAAAGTTCAGATCTAAAGATTATACTAAGAATAGTAAAAATTGTAATAACAACTAACAATTAATAGTGGGTTTAAATTATTTTTTGCCTTAGCAAACAAAAAAAAACATTTTTTTTCACAAATACATTCTGCAGTTTTAAAATCCTTGTAAAGAGAACGCAAACGAAGCCTATTTCTAAACAACGAAGAATATTTAATTTTCCTATTGGAAAAGGAGTTCATCTTGCGAATTAAAAAAAAACATTATTTATATTTCTCAACATTTTTTTTACCTATACCTATAATTTTTGGGGTTCCATAGCTCAAAAAGAAAACGGGAAGCCTTATAGGATAATATATTTGTTATCACATTTTTTTAATGGAACCAAATTTGTACGGAACCCTCGGTGGGCGAGTCCGACTCGCACTTCTCTCCCTCACTTCCGATTTTTTTTGTCAGTATAGTAGAAACTTTCCCTGTAGGATACGGCTTCTCTTACCTTGAATACAAAGTTACGAACTGAGGTTCATTCAATATTTAAATTGATTATTTAAATAGAAGATATCTTACAAAAAACGTTTGAAATAACAATTTTTTATAATACATTAGTCAATAGCGCACTTTTATGCAATAACATTATAAAAAGTGCGTGGTTATGATTTAAAAGATTAGCACTTACGGGCTTGTACCGAAGGCAGCCTTCAAGTAGGTAGACTACATTTTTATCAGAATCTTATCTCATTCATCGTTTCTCTGTTTTACTGAAAGCCGAACATAGTTTGTGAATTATTTTTCATGAATCAAGGCGACATTTTTTTTTCTACTGCTCGACTAACAATAACTAAAGTTGCAATATAAATTATCTGATTCGTATTGTTGTCTGAAGTAGGTATACCTTACAGTTTTCTACAGTATAATCATAGACTTAGGATAAGTCTATGATTATAATAATTTGGTTTTTCGTATCCACGTTTATAAGTTCAAGTGGCATTTCATAATCATGTACCAACATATATATATTTTTAAAACTAACTTCCTCGTGAACTTATTTTTTTATACGATTTATTAGCTTTACTTGTACCTACTTACTTGGTGCATAATGTCATAAATGTATCTCTGTCTATGTGGTTGTATTTGGTCTTTTCATGTGAGAATCATGAAATGCTGATAACAAATGATAGTACAAGATTTTTATCTGTGACATGGGTTTAATTAATATTACTGTTAAAAAGTCGAGACTGAAAATCCATACATTGTAGAAAATATTGAAAAGTCGGCAAACCATTGACATCTGGACTGCGCCATAACCTCACAAAATTAACCTCTCTCTAGAAAGAGACAATGCTACTTTGTGGACATTAACTGTCAAAGGCCGCAAGAGTTTTTTCTCTCTTTCACGCTTTGCAGTCAATATTTACTTTTTAATTTAAAGGTATGGCGCGGTTCAGGTCTACACGTCAATGGACAAAACGCAACAGTAGGTAATATAATAAAAAACGATCGTCTCTTTTATTTTCTTGATCAATCCATGAGGTTGATATCTAAGACGGAACCTATCAATGTTTAAATTGTGAACCTTTTAGGCATTTTGTACGACGCACATTGCTAGGATCCTTTTAAAAAAAAAGCTTTTAAAGACCACAACCAAACAGTTTTGAAACATACAATTTAGTAATACCAACCGACATTAACACCTGCAACAGTTCGCACACGGACGGTTCGGCCAAGCTGGCATAATAAGTAGCCTAATAACAATGTGGTGTGCGCTCAAGTGCGACCACCACTTTCCATTGAACGGTCCCCGCAATACCTCGTTTTGACACGCTTCCCGGATACATAAGCTAATTTCCTTCAACTTTAATTAGCGGTGGAGATGGTTAAATTATGTTTATTAATTGTATCATGTACCAGGGTCCTTATTCACGTTCTTTTTTAGGGTTCCGTAGCCAAAATGCCAAAAACGGAACCCTAATAGTTGCCTGAAATGCCTATAAAAATTACTTCAATTTTTATTATTCTTTTTTTTTTCTTTTTAAATTTAAAAAAAAGTAATTAAAAGTTCTGCTATTCATCAGTAGATGGCAAAACTAAAAAATGTCACCGCTGTGCCCGTCGGAGTGGGGAGCGTGAGGTTTTTTCGTTACGGAATTTCTGCATTCGGTCCCCGCGCTCAAGGCCCGCGATAGAAGCTATGCAATAGCTTAAAACTCGCGGCCACTCTTTTTAAATCGCCAATTTTACAATGTTTATAAACTTGATCTGGGGGTAAGGTGCTGCGACTAATATACTATACACCATGTTATAGGACTGATGCAAATTGTATTATCAAAAAGTTAAAACATGAGATAAACTAAAATCTGCCTTAGTGGGTACAATATAGTAGGAGTATCTACTTACAACAAAGGTAAAAACTATATGTGCTTAAATATTAGTCAAAGTTCTTGTAACGAATCATTAAATATAAAATATTAATTCTGATATCAAAAGAAAGAAAAGAATGGCCTTTTTTTTCATCTTCAATATTACTTTATGAGTTAACATTGTTTGGTTTGTTAACTCATAAATACTGTTTTCACACTTAACGACGTTGTTTAAGATAACTAAGTATTTAATCTACTTACAAATAAATCGTCATTAAAGCTACCTACTCTTCACTGAGCTTCACTCCATTGTAATTTGACAGATACCGAATAGTCACCTGACCTTTGACACCTTTGACCTCTAGGACCAGTACATAATTCACAAAAAGTCTTCGACCTATAAGTTTAACATTTGAGTTTCTAAATGTCAAGTTCAAGTGTCAGCGGTGCACGCCATTGAGACAGATAAGGGCGGTGACAGACATATCACGCAGCGCAGACGCATTGTTGTGTTACAACGTAATCATCTGGCTATATTGACAAGTAGTAGAGCTGTAGTAAAATCGAAAATACGATCTCAAATAAAATTAATCTCTCTAATCTATTGTATACCTAACTAGCTGACCCGGGCAACTTCGTCTGCGTCAATTCAAATGCAACAATTTTCATTGATACTCAACTCCTATTGGGCGTATATATATATATATATATATATATATATATATATATATATATATATATATATATATATATATATATATATATATATATATATATATATAGCCTTCCTCGATAAATGGGCTATCCAACAGTTTTTTTTTTTTAATTTGAACCAGTGGTTCCTGAGATTACCGCTTTCAAACAAATAAACAAACACTCTTCAGCTCTATAATATTAGTATAGATATACAGAGATTTACTAAAAGCATAAAATATTTAAAGCTCACACCTCTTAAAATGTTATTAAATGTTTCTTTCGACTTGCTACAATCATCATAAATACTAAGCTTGCACCTGCAAACTTTAAAATCGTCAAATAGAAAATATTGAAAAAATATATAAAAAAAAACAAAAATAAAGTCGCAGTTACTTCAAAGATTTATTGTGATTGTGACAGACATATGATATTGTGAAAACAATCATAATATTTATACATCATAACTGTGTTTTTTTATATTTTCTGCTTAGTGATTGTATGCAATATTGTTATTATAACGTGGTCGATAAATCCTCGACTCTTTATTATGAATTGACAGCTAAATTGAACAGATACTTTAAAAAGACAATGCAGAACCTAATCCCAGGTTAAGTATGAACACCAGTAACACATAATGGTATTATTTGGACAGCTTTACAATACGTCGTCGTGATCGGGTCGAGGTCGATCGTGTAACAAATTACGCAGTAGTACAGTTTCGATCATAAATACAATAATTTTGCAAACTTTGAACTCATTTTTACAAATGATTTAATCATTAAAATATTATCATAAATGACAAATATTGTCATAAAACATTCTAAAGAATGGCATACAATTGATACATATTGTTAAAAAAGTGTCTATTTGATATCTTGATTGTGTACCTATATCTCTCTATACAATATACAAATAAATAAAATTGGAGTGTCTGTTTGTAATGTCAAAATAACAGTTTTTTACCCGACTGCGCAGAAAGGTTATGTGTATGACGCGTATGTATGTATCCTTCTCATGTTCCTATGTCCGCTCATAACTGTTCAAGGTACCGATTTGTCAAATGATATGTCATTCGATTCATCTTGACGACGCGAGTGTTGCAAAATGGCAAAACGGAACCTAATATAATAGACTTATGAGTAATGTATGCTGATAACGCTACTATTCATTTCAAACAATAGTAAAAATTACTTTAGTTATGAAAGTGAAAAAACAGGATATTAAATTCAGTAACAGATTGGCTATAAATTCTATAAATCTAAAAGTAAACTTGATAAAAACAAAACTAGTGCAATTTCGTAAAACCACCACAATTTGAGATCGAACCCAAAGTTACAAGAAAACAAAAATGGCCGTTTTAATCGAAACTTAACTGCAACTGCACTGCTTTATATACGTGAATTGACCCCCTGGGAACCTAACTGTGCGCTACCCAAAACGCTCGTGATACTCATGGTTACGAAGCTACATAAAATACCAGAGCGCTAAATTCGAATTTTAAAAACGTGTAGATATTTTTAGAAAACCTACGAACAAAAGCCATGAATAGTTAGATACATACAACGTGAATTTGGTTCAACCGTTGCAATATTCATGATGGATCTTCTGTTTTATTCCCGTACAATGTCTGATGTCAGACAATCTTCTAGTTTCCAAACACTATAATTTGTAGGCGTTCAATATCGTTTGTAAAACATTCTAATGGTTCGTAATCACTTGATTGTAGGCTCTGTACATTGTTGTAGATATGAGTTATAAACGTTAGTTTGCCTGAGGGCATGGAGGTAGCTGTCCGTGAATATAATGGCTGATAGTGATGACCTTTGCACAATTTAAATTAGAATAATTAAAAGAAAATTTCCTTGAGATAGTGATCGAACTATTTATTTTTCCGCACCTATTTATTTTAATGAAGGAGATAGGTATTTTAATATTGATGTGTGTATAACTGATTCTTTTACAGTAGTTGATTCTATAACGATAGTATGAAATTGTTTTAGATAAAATGTCATGTTTGAGTATTTTTTTTCCATTGAATGAAAAGATTTTTATAAATAAAATAAATGTTAGACGATGAAATAGATGTTACCTAGATAAATATTACATTTTTTTTATATCGAATAAGATGTAAATCAAATTCTATCTCTTTAATTTTTATTAGATAGATACAATTACAAAATTAACGAAATCTGATCATTTTTCAACATAAAGGATATTAATTTGACATACACATATGTCACAGGTATAAAGCTTAAGTTACTAGGTATACCTACTACCTACATACTGGTTTTTAATGATACGGAAGTTATTGTACAAATTATGTCAACTTTTCTAAAGACAGATTGTTTTTTTATGCCATACATCGTTCATAGCCACACTCTGCTTAACACAACAAAAATGCGGAACCAACGACTTTTTTTTAGTCTTTGTGCTGTCAAATTAAATTCAAATGTGCCACAGCTGTTGGTTATAGACTTTACGTAATAGACATAATTCATTTTGTTAGCCATTGGTATGTTTGATAACGCATCTAATTCACTTTCTAGAGGACAACGTTGTTTTACTTTCTCCGTGTCGTGGATAACATAATAAAGACCACTAACTGTGCTACAGACAGAATAAATAAGTAAAAGTATATATCTATCTACCTCACTATTGAAGTAAAGATTGCTTTTATTATCACGCTTATGTAGCACATATAAGTATCCCCTTTAGAGGTTGAGTTTTTTGTTATCCGTTCTTAATCAATCAATATTAAAAGAGAAAAATCTTAGTAAAATTTTAGCTTTCTAAGGGTTTGGGATTGAGTCAATAAATTAGAATGAATTTATTTATAAATTAAACTCATCTATCTATCTATATATATAAAAATGTTATGTTGGTTTGTGTACGCTTCAAAAACTCAAAAAGTTCTGCACCGATCGAGCTGAAATTTTAGCATGATATATAATCCGCATCAAGGATTGTTTTTATATCCACAAGTATTGCAAAATTAAACTTATATGATATGTATTCTTTGTTTTGTTTCTCACCACAGCGAAGCGTGGCAGGGTACAGCTAGTTAATTATAAATGAATTAATGAGTCTATACTTTGTAATTAATTGACGAATTATTCTAATTATTAAAAAAAAACTAAACATTTAACAGCAAAAAAACCCACCTGATACCCTTCAAATTTAATATCACGCTGTCGGCAATATTAAATTTGAATGGTTCTTTTTCTGTCTCTTTGCAGGTGAGTTTTTTCTATAATGTATTAGTTCAATTAATTTGTCTAAAATGTATTAGTTTCTGATAGGGTATCGGATGGTATCCAAACTTCTAGTTTTAAGTCCTTCATTTGTAATGTAGTTTCTAATATAAACATTTCTTTAGGTTTTTAAACTTAAATTTTAACGTTATCTGTTCAATCATATTAACACGATCAAATGTTGTTTATGATTAAGTATAATTTTTTGTGTTGTTTATTTTTTTTTCATAAAGACAGTAAAACGTAATAAACTAATATTAACATGAGTTTTTAGGTAACAAAGTGTTTCTAGAGTTACAGCTCCATTTTATTTAAACCTACTAGCATATCCTTCTCTACATTGATCTCCAAGGACTTTCCGTGCTAAAAAATCTAAAAAATACTTATTTCAATATATTAAAAGTCATGCAGTAAGTAGTATAGGTACCTACTGTACAAATTACTATACCAGCAGGTATCCGCTAGACACAGGTAACAGTTGATACGTTTTTTTGTAAAAAATCCACAAGTTGCCTTCCTTTACGTTCCGCATTGTTGTTAAGTATTTAAATGCAACATTGGAACTCGTTGTCTGTATTCGTTATGCTTTGACCGACTTCGGACTTACAACTGAGTAATAAAAACATACAACGGGCCTTTGCTATAGCCTTCGGCGGCCCCACACATGCCTCCCAAAAACCTGGATCTCTATAGGTAGTCTTGAGATATGGAAAAACATCATTCCCTCACTCTCATATTCCGATGGGACGGAAATCCTACACGACCCAAGATTTGGCGCAGAATCGACCCCATAAACGTGCTGTCCAAGGCAGTAGGAGAGTGACACTTGTCGAAGTCGGTCACCAATCTATAAACCGACATTGGTGACATAGTTTAACCCTGCAGATATACTGGATCCCGATCGTCGGCCGCTATAGAGTCACGGACCCCTCAATTGATGACTTTACTTACTAACAGAATCATCAGAGTTTCTATCACATTCTGAAAGATGAAGATATGCTCTTACAAAACAACTTCGCTTATCTGAACCACATTCATTACTTTCGTTACTAAGCTAACAACGTTAAATTAAGCTTGTACATAAACCATTGCCTCTCTTATACCGCTAAAGGAATGCACGCATTTGACATAGCTGTCAATGTAATGAGTTCAGTGTGCTGCTGTCGGTATTCATTGCTATAGGAAGTGTACGAAGGTGTGGAGGCGTGGTCGTTGCGTAATAAGGTTATACCCGACTATTATAATACCTAACCCTTTCGGACCGGCGCACAAACTACAAAGAAATTTGTAATTTTGAACTTGAATCTTAGGTAATTTGGAGTCCCAGATTACGAATCTGCTATAATTTTCCAGATTTTCCGCCGCCATCTTGGAAAATTGGTATATCAACAATTGTATCATACTGGGCCCTTCATTTCCTATATACAATCGTGCGTGTCACAGTTATATCAAATTCATCTCCTTTTTTACGTTTTTCTGAAGAGACCATGAATGAAATAAACATGAAAATTACAATAATATTTATTAGAAATCACAAACACATCTTTGTATTAGTTATATTATTGAAAATCAACAAATGCTTTCCGCTCCAAATCATTTTCAGTCTTGAAAATTTTATAGGTACACCCAAGAATGGCATGTATTTTAAAAAAATGTTCTTTACATCCAGTAAAGAACAAATAAGTTTCATTTGTGTACTAGTATTGGCCATTTATAATTGATTTGTGATCAAAGCCATCTTTCATCAGAAGAAGAGGAGTTGAATATTCGGGGTTTTCTTCATTGACGTTGTCCAAATCAATTTCATCATTGTCATCGTTCTCATCCCAGAGTCATCGAGCATCACTGCGTTAGCAGCGTCGTTTAAAACCGGAAACATGATGCGGAAACTGTGAAAAATGAATAATCATTAGAAACTTATACTACACATGCGGTAATGCAGGGCCCACGTCGATACAATTGTGTCAATAAAGTTCGTTAAACCGTTACGCCAAAGCGTTTCATTGCCAACAGTCACCATTGTCACAAAAACATTCTATGTTTAACTATTTTTCTAATCAATAACTCGTATTTTATTAAACTTACAAAACAAAACAATAGTACTTACTTTCGCCAAGTCGGGGACCGAAATCAGTCGCGAACTGTACATGTTGAAACCTGCTCGCCGACTGCGCATCAGTCAAAATTTGCACGGGAGCTGAAAGTTTGCTTCCCGCGCAATCGTATGATACTAGGCCCGTCCACTACCAACGTAAAATTAATGAGCTATACTCGATTTTGTGACCCGCACAATTGTATTGGAGCGATCCGAAAGGGTGAATATTTTATTTATGACTAGATTTTGCCCGCGGTTCCGCCCGCGTTGATGTCTTTCATTGCGATAAAAACTATTCTATGCTTTCACATTTATATGTTACGGCTCACACTTCCCCAAAGTCTGTCGGCAGCAAAGGGATCTCTATAGTTACCTAAATAATGAAACAAATAACAAAATGGCAGTGCACGTCAAATAAAGTTTCAAAGGGATTCATAGTAATAGAATTGAAAATTTAAATACTTGACTTGCCCGTTAAGGGCTGATTTTCACTTTCAAATACTGAAAGACGTGTTTCTTTATCCACAAAGTCATTTTCAATCCCTATTTTATCCTCTTAGGGGTTGATTTTTCAAAAACGCTGAAAACCCTTCTTCAATTTACACCAAAAAACCAAATACGAAGTTTGACAAATCTAACTTTAAAACTTCTCGCACAGCAGTTGTAGGTACTTACGCTTACTCACTGTGCCACAGAGGCAGTCAATAGTAAAATACTGACCAATAGGAAGAGGAACGGTTATAACAACAGTTTACTATACGATATTACAATTATTTTTTTAAAGCCAATTATAATAGATATATTATCAAAGGTCAACATCAGCGTAATTAAAAAAGATCTCCATTGAGACAATAAGGAACTATTTAATACTATTGGCGAGCGTCCGTACCAAACGTAACACGACTTATCATAACAGTCGGGTATACCCTCATGCGCACACGCAAGTTATTCGCAAGTCGTAGCCTTGTACTTGTCCGTCATACACTCACACAAGCCAAACAACACCTTAATTTCACGTCTTAAGGTATAATCTTCCATAAACTTGACCGCAAGGCCTTCAGAAAGGAAAATAATTGCAATTTTTTAACGCGTGCTAAAATTAGGACAATTTGTAATGGTTTTTATAACAATTATATTTAATAGGTAACATTCGGTTTACCGTTTTGAAATTATGTAAATGTGTATTTATTATTGCACGAATTATAAATATATTATTATATATAATACCTTTAAGCGAGCAATTCTTGTATATATCTATTTAATTATATAATCTGAATCTCGGAAATGGCTTCAACGATTTTCATGAAATTTAGTATGCAGGGGGTTTTGGGAGCGATAAATTAATCTAGCTAGGTTTCATTTTTAGAAAACGTCGTTAAAAAAAAGGCGAGCAAAGCTCGGTCATCCAGGTATTATAAAGGTAGGAATTTGACGTAACAATCTAATATATTTATACACACTTAGCATTACTAAGCATGCTTATCAAAACTTGTTTATAAGTTCGTATTATTTTCTTTTTAATTAACATTAATACTGTAAGAAAAAAGAACTTTTGATCTTGTTGAAACTTATATCTGAGCTAACACTAACTGAACTTGGTTTAACATGGAAAGACGAACGACAAACTCTTAAGATGCTTCTACCGAATTGAAGCGCAAAAAATGTCGTTCGTACTAATTTTAATCTTAAAGGATCTATGCAGTCGGAGGCATCACTGAATCCTGTTGATCTTGAAAATTGTACCTCCGACTGCATGATATTAAATGTGAACACGGACGGAGCGGTGGGCTAAAGCTGGTACAACTATAAAAGCCAATGGTCACTCACTTATTCACTCACGGAACTTGACGAAGGTGGGTAGGAGACAATAGAGAAAAGAGAAATGGAGACAAGGTCATTTTTGACCGAATTTTTAAAATTTCCAGTTCTAAGGTTGCCAGAAGAGTGGTTGTATAGAAATTGGTCGACTTTTTCATAATCGAATTCCAAGCGAGTTTTAGTTAAGTCGTAAGAGTCGCAATATTCCACCATACACTAGTCCAAACATTGGTATAATATAGAGAAAACAGTATCGTCAGTAACTGCAGTTAATGAATGTTTAAAAAACAACAGAATTTGCACTAATCAAATAGGCAATTCAATGCCCAATTGTGAATAAAACATAAACCATAATTGTCTAGATTTAACTGCCTATTATTGTGAGTTGTTCCAAGTTGTAATCGCACGAATTTGAACGTACATAATTGCTTGTTGAACTATAAACGGTTATTATTGCCAAGAACAAAGAGGAAGATTGTCGAGATTCTATGTTTTATGAATGAATGTCAATGACGTAGTTTCGGTATTCACGATCGTGAGAACACACCGGAATAAGGGCTCTTTTAGACTTCAGGCTTTTTCACCGGACGCCGGACGGCTTTAGACCATTTGCGTCCGGTGCGTGTAAACATATTCATTGTAAGCCATACAACACTGCAAGTCCGGTGACAAAACTCCATCCGGTGTCTCATTTCCGCGTTTGTCTGTTAGTTACCTATAAACGTTGCAATAGATCTTGCTTATCAAACTTAATAATATTTATTTAAATTTGCCACCTACCTAGTATTAGACTAAACATATATCTAGATATTAGACTAAACAGGTATTACAAAAGTAAACCTGAGGTAAACATGCCATTGATTAAGTTAAATAACTATGGACTATTGTTCCAAGGTGAATGATAACAATTAGATCAGAACAGGTATAGTGAGATAACTATGGTAATTTCTACATTGATTTGCGTTTATGCCTTTGAATAGAATAGGTACCAACTTAAAGGTGTTGAAATAGCTGAAAGAAAGGTATTGTCTAAGGAGCATACCTAACTTTATATAGGAGCTATTTCAATACCAGACAACTATTACAAACCAAGTTTTATAAAATCTCTAGATTCGGTCAGATGCTCATCAACCTAAATTAATAAATAATAAAAACTTTTAATTTATCATAGGTACAATAATTGCATTTTTGAAAGATAGAATTTTTTTAAGTCCAGACCCAGGAATCGAACCCGAGAAGTTTTTATTGCGTTTGATAATCATCTCTTTTTAGAGACATCACTTTCACGTTTTAATGTTTTTTTTTTTGCGTTTGTTAATCATCTCTTTTTAGAGACATCACTTTCACGTTTAAATGTTTTTTTTTGCGTTTGATAATCACCTCTTTTTAGAGACATCACTTTCACGTTTAAATGTTGTCATTAGAATCGAAATTAAATCTCAAAAATTAATTTAATTTTAAAGTAATGAAAGTAGAGTGTCTTCAAGATTTCCTTAATGGAGTAAATAAGCAAATTGCTTTAATAACCCTGCTATTTTCTGCCTTCCAGGATAAATCCACGGGTGACGTGAAGCAGGCAGCGGAGAGCCGAGATGGAGGCACCGTCCGAGGATTCTACACGTTCATAGACGCTGACGGCAAGCATCGCACAGTCCACTACACGGCTGATGACGCCAAGGGTTTCACCGCCACCGTCAGTAAACGGCCCTTCAGAGCGTAATAGGTGAATGACAGTCAAATTCTGAAACGTAACTCAATTGGATATTTTACTGTCAAATCAAATCCGTATTTTTATAATACGTCAAAACACACACTGCTTGAGGAATTTAGCTTTATGGGGTCATAAGTTTCTATCATCAATTCATTTTTAGCGTTCTCAAACAAGTTAATTTGAGGACGGGCACCTATTTTCAGATTCTTTGGAGACCTGCTTTAATGCTGCCATTGCCATAATGTATTTTATTTTGTGATTTTTTTGTGGATAAATATCCAAGTTCCTGCCAGCTTTAGTTGTACTTACAGTAGCGACAAAAACTCTTTTGAGTATAAAAGTCTCAAATTTAAGTGTCGTTTCAGAATTGGGTGGTTATTCAATGTATAATGGTTGTAATACGAATTACTATATAATGGTAAATTCTCGAGAAAATTCTCGCAGTTCAAACATTGCTGTTAAATTCTCGAGAATATTCTTTAAAATTGGGATCTTTTTATATAATTTGGGTTTTTAATATTTTACGTAAACGATTTCATTTTGGACTATATAAAATCTCAGTAAATTATTTAGAGCAAGAATAATCTCGAGAATGTTTTTTAATACATTTTATATATTACGTTATTACTTGGTTCTTCAGATTAACTAAACGTCAAGTCGTGTTCAAACGCCATATTCGACTTGAACCTGATATTTCAGTTTATATATTCACAATTTTATAACAAACCTAGAAAACGATTGTCGTAAATAGCTTACCAGAAATTAATAACTACGTTTTGAAGTTGAATTGTGATACATTGTCTAAAAGATAAAGTATAAGCTCTATCATAGAATAAGGTTGTATCTTTATTTTTAAAGGATTTTTTTGTACCATTGTTTTGTATTTAGATTTATTGTTCCATTTAAGTTCTTAAAGTCAAGGAGAATGTTCTCTGTAACCCATTACTCATTCTGACAATTAACCGAACCTTACAATAAGGTTGCTTCTTGCATATAATTCTAGTAAGATTAGAAGTCAACACCAATACTTACATTCAGGAATAAAATATTAAGACGAAAAGTCGTGCTATGTTCAAGGCACTTCCTTAGAACGGAATGCAAATGTCAGAATTAAACAAGATGCGTTTGTTTTGCCATAATAAGTCTAGGCGCGCACTATGCAATCTGGCTGCGGCAGCCAGTGAAAAATTTTGTGGCTGCCTAGTACGCCTCCATACATCAACTGCCTAGTGTGCGCCTAGGCTAGACTTTTCTACCAAGAGACCAGCTTTACCAATCTTGTCTCTTGTCTTGTCAAATCTCCAGTCTGACTGACAAAATGGCTTTTGCAAAACCGCCGGTGCAAAATGCCTTTTACAAATTCCGTTGAACTTCTTCAATTTATGTTATATCTAAGTAAATGTATGCGTGTGTATATATATGTGTACGTATGAAGTACGTGTGTGTTTTTTAATAAAACAAAGATTTTTTTAAGCGTGTGTCTGAATATAGTGTCTTTGCACTCTTGCCACTCCTCGGCAGACTTAAAAACGGTCCTACTCTAAACTACATGCTACTTTTATTAATCGGCGATAAGTATGCGATTAAATTGCTCTGTCGTAGCTCAAGTCGTATCCAATTATCGTCATATCGCTATCGGAGGGAAACCATCGCCGAAACACAACGCAGTGTCGATCGATGCTAAATCGTGAAACTATGATCCAGTGACTTTCTGCGTCCAAACGCAGAAAGTGTATGCTGTAGTCAGTGCTAACACCACATAAGATGTGCTAAACTAAAACAAAAACTAATAGGTGCATAGTCTGCATATTTAAGTAATAGCGTCCCCACGTAGTGGCGTAGGAGGGTACTTTATTGGTCGGTATCAAAGTGGCTCCTTCTCACGTCACGTCTTTAAAGTTGGTGCTAGCTACAAATATTTGTCTTATACCTGAAATTAATTTTCATTTGTTCAACGCAAAATCTCTAGAATATATCTAAATCTTTAGGTACCTAAATAATCTGAAGATTTTGGGTTACAATTGATAATTTATTTAGTCTCTAGTGTACATAATTATATTTATATAGATTTTTTTGTACTTAACCTTAGCTACTTTAAGTAAACAATTTTTAATAAAATAAATTAATTTTTAATATTTTTGTTTCATATTTGATTTCCTGAATTAAGTTCAAGTATGGCAAATGAATAATACCTTGGGACAACTCACACAATGTCATCTGATCCCAAACTAAGCAGAGCTTGTACCATGGCAACCAGACAACTGATAAACATTTTTATTAATTAATTAATTTATCTATAATAATTAATTAATTGATTATTATAGATAAATTACACCCAGATATAGAATAAACCATCGTACTCATTACACAAGGTATTATCCTGGGTGGGGATCGAACCCACGACCTCTTGCGTAGTAGTCGGATACACTACCACCGCGCCACAGAGGCATTCAATTTAAGAAAATACCTATTGTATTTCTATTACGATTGGTATAAATCTGTACCACCTTAAATTGAGTGCAATCCGCCATGGCAATTACCATACAAATAGGCAATTTCGACAAACCAATCCAATATTAAGACGAACAAAAACTACCTATTCCAATTGGTTGAACCATTTTAGAGTTTATAACTGGTGGCGCAAATATATATTATACATAAACATAATTTTAATTTACCACCATAAGATACCGATATAAAAAAAAAAGACAGGCACTGTGGTTGTTAGTGTGTGTAAAAAATGTTATTTGAAAATGTAAAATTAATTAATTTAGGTCCATACATGGACCAGAGTTCATGCACGATTTTGCTTGTGTTACAGCATTTTGAATTGTTTAAACCTTTATTTCTTCGTCAATGTTAAGTTAAATGCAGCTTGCAAGGTTTGCGGTTTATTGTGGTAAACGCGAGATTTCTAAATCTTTAAAGGAACATGTCTGGCGCTGTTCTTGAATGGTCAGTTCAAATTTCCAAAACGGAAGCTTACCCAGCCCGGAAAATTTTCATCTTTTTCTGAATGATGCTCCGTCCTATTGACTATTATGGTAGCCAATTCAAATTATGACATTACATACTTGTGCGCCACCCGTTCAGATAGAACAAAAAGCCTCGATGACGAAATCGATCAAATTCTATTTTTATATAGCTGAGGTATATAGGATAGGATATTTTTAATCTATAGGTACTAATATTATAAAGCTAACGAGTTTGTTTGTTCGTTTGTTTGTTTGAACGCGGTAATCTCAGGAACTACTAGTCCGAATTGAAAAAATCTTTCACTGTTGGATAGCCCATTTATCGAGGAAGGCTATAGGCTAGGTATATAATATCACGCTACGACCAATAAGAGCGGAGCAGCAATGATAAATGTTGCAAAAATGGGGAAAATTCACGCAGACGAAGTTGCGCGGGACAGCTAGTCATCTCATATAGTGAGGTAAAAGTTAAAAACCGTCTTAAAACTAATTCCAAAGCAATATTTTTAGCTGCGCCTGCTGATGACTTCGAGCAAAGCTACACTCTGTAAGAAACACTGCTGTCTGCAAGTGATAACGCCTGTAAGTATTAATATAGCAATATCTCACAGAGAAAAAGACTCCGACGCTTTTGTTAATTCCAAGATGTGTAATGTTAACAATGTGTATATTGAGTACCTGCTATTACTTTTAAAATTGTAGTAAAAATACTGAAAATTCGGTCTAGGGACGATTCTAAAACTCCACTACCCTAATAATAAATAAATTTAGTCATTTGTAAGGCTCCTTGTTTACCTACCTAAGTTATGAAAATACAAGAAATAACAAAGTCAATAATCTAGTACCTTATAATAAAGTTATTATAAAATCATTAACATTACATTATTGACTTTGAGAGGAAACTTCCTTTGGAGATATTCACTGGCCTGTTGGTCTAGTGGTTAGGTACTGTTAGTAAACCAGACTCCTAAGTCGTGGCTTCGATCCCACCCAGAAGCCGTTGTGTAGAGCACGACGGTTTAATCTGTGTCTGGGTTTAATTTAACCATAATATGTATGTATTTAGATACATATTATAGATAAATTTATCATCATCTAAAATTTCGTAGAAACCTTTAATAATATAATGATTATCTTGGGACAACTCACACATCGCCATCTGATCCCAAACTAGACAGAGCCTGCAGTATTGTAACCACATAACTGTTACACATATTTATATATTTCTAAATACATACATATTATAGCTCACCCGCGCAACTTCGTCTGCGTAAATTTTCCCCGTTTTTGCAACAATTTTATTGCTGCTCGGCTCTTATTAGTCGTAGCGTGATGTTATATAGCCTATAGCCTTCCTCGACAATGGGCTATTCAACAGTAAAGATTTTTTAATTTCGGACCAGTAGTTCCTGAGATTATCGCGTTGAAACAAACAAACAAACTCTTCGGCTTTATAATATTAGTATAGATTAATTACATCCGGGCACATAATAAGTTAGAAGACCATCCAAATACATAATAAGTAAGTCATTTGCTGTGATTATAAAGTTAATAATACAAATTTTATCTTTATGTACGACTAGCTGTCCCGCGCAACTTCGTATGCGTAAATTTTCCCCGTTTTTGCAACATTTCTCATTGCTGCTCCGCTCCTGTTGGTCGCAGCGTACTAGCTTAGCCTAAAGCCTTCCTCGATAAATGGGCTATCTAACAGTGAAAGAATTTTTCAATTCGGTTCAGTAGTTCCTAAGATTACCGCGTTCAAACAAACAAACTCATCAGCTTTATAATATTAGTATAGATGAGCACAGTGGTACGGTTTAGAGATATTGTTCATAAATCGTGCCTTTTATAATTTTTTTTAAATCTTGTTTTTTTAACAAGATTAGAGAAATTAAATTAAAGTGACCATACCATTGTTGTCATAAAATAAGGATTCCTTAACTACTTTTTTTAAAGATAACTATCAATGTTGGATTTTGTGCCACATTAGTAGCAATCCTGTTAACCCTTCCAGCTAAATTAAATTGGTTTATGTTAAGAGTGGGTTCACGTCGATAGTATAATGGGTAGATACGATTCGAACCCGCGATCTCACTTGTGAGTCCGATGGCTAGCCATTAGGCTACCGTCGCTACCTATGTCTTTTGTCCTATTTGCCGACTGGTCTGTTGGTCTAGTGGTTAATGAACCTGCCTGCTAAGCCGGAGGTCGTGGGTTCGATCCCCACCCAGGATAAAACCTTGTGTGATGAGCACGAAAGTATATTATGTGTCTGGGTGTTGTTTATCTATAATATGTATGTATTTAGAAATATATAAGTATGTTTTATCAGATGTCTAGTTTCCATACTACAAGCTCTGCTTAGTTTGGGATCGTTCGTTGTTAGTGTTTTGTGAGTTGTCTCAAGATATTATTATTATTTACGTTTTCAAATAGTAACGTTTGTTCATATGTGATACGAATTAAGTTGAAAGAAGTTTCCCTTATATTATAGGTACATTATCACTGCCAAAAATAGCTGAAAAAACAGTTTTATAACAATACATTCAAAAGGAAAAAAAGTATAAAAATAAAAAAACAGCCTGCACAAAAAAGATGGAAACAAGATCGCTGTACAGAATGATATAATTTTATGCAGTCACCTACATACATACATATGTATATACAAAATACGCGCGAAAAACATAACCCTTCCTTACAGTCGGGTTCCTTAAAATACGAAAACGAAACGAAAAATTGAACCGAACTCAGTCCAGTTTAAGTTTTTATTTCATTTGTTTTGAAAACGATAACTAGATAAGTGGAATTGTAAGTCTTACATTAGGTACCTATTAGCAATCCTGTTAACTCCTTCAGCTAAGTTCAATGGCTTGTGCTAGGAGTGGGTTCACGTCGGTAATAGGTATAATGGGCAGAATTCAAACCTAGAGCATGCCCTAACCATTAGGCTACAGCCGCACCGCTGGAAAGAAGAATAAACAAAGAAAATATAAATATAACCACAATAATTATTTTATTTTAATTGTTTAAATAAAATGCATCCTGAATCTCATCGCAGCTAAAAAGCAACAAATCTAACCTAACAATATGAACCTGGTGATCCAAGCGTACCTGTCACACTTGTTCACAAAAAGTTAAAAGCCCATTTAAACGGCTACCGATTCTCGGCTTAGCCATTGTTAAAGTTAATGTTGTTAGCTTAGGCGGGATTATAGTCATTGATACATGATTTGTGAGCCTCGTCATACGCCGCCGTCAGACCGTCACTGATACTCATCTTTTGTACCACGTTGTATGACATTTGAATGGAGTTCAAAATATTTTTTTGAGGTTAGTTTGGTTTTTTGGAGTTTGTTTGTGGTATGCAACTGATCTAAATTTATATTGCGGGGAAATTTCGTAAAGGTCACTGGGTTAAAAGCGGAGAACTGGGTGCTTTTGCGTAAATTAGGAGAGGCATATATAGAGGTGTAGTTACACCTACTACGTATGCCTCTCCTAAGTTATTTTTAGCCAGTATCGGTCAGTTGCTAGTTATCAAATGACCGATACTGGCTGATGACGATGGAAATAGAAATTTCGTTGAAAAACTTATATGAGTTTGATATCTTACAGTAGCAGTATTTTTTTAATATTGTTTTCTTTTTAAGGGGTCGTCCATTAATCATGTGAGGCTCGAAGGGGAAGTTGGAGTGTTCAGAAGAATCACGTGTATTTTCCTCATCGTGGTTACTCAGACTTGATCGGCGTTGAATCAATTACTCTCCCCCAACGCTCTCATTGTTGGGTTATTTATTGTACCAAAAATACACGTGATCTTGGGCGGAGGGGGAGGTGCAGTCAAAACCAAATACCACCTATGGGGAGGGGGCTAAAGTGGCTAACCCTTAACGTAGATTTTGACAGATTAAACAGCACAACTGTTGTTGACCAAACAAAGTGCATGTCGTGAAGAGTCTTGTTCTAAATTCCTTGGAAACTACTCGAGTTTCAAGAAGCAACTTAATAATTTCAATGTATAGAGGAAAATTCGTCTCAGGCGGGACTTGAACCTGCGACCTCAGGTTTACCTACATATAAATTGATTTGAACAGTGATTCCACGTGGTGGATCCTGTCTTAGAGAGGAGTCACGTGTCCTCACAGTTGGGAAGTAGGGACATTGGAGGTATGTAAATTTAAATCGCGATAAAACACAGCAAAAATAGTTTACTAATATTGATCAACTTGACAGTGGAGTATAACTACTGCGCAAGCTGAACAGTCAATCGTTGTGGTTTCATTAGTGTATTAAAATGAAATAATGGAGAACCTTTACCTAATACCTTTGTGTCGTGGTTCATTATGTGTAAGTTATTCAGACGTTTCTGTATCTGCTGATTGGAATACCAACAAGATTACTTAATTGATTGAATCAGGCGTCACTTGGCGGAAATCTAACCTTTCATCTGTCAATCCCAACGATTGAAGTAGTCCATCACAACTTGCAACAAAACCGGCAACTTTGTATCGTCGTATTCACTAATTCCTTTGTACTTGCAACAAAGGAATTAGTTCTTGTTGTTCTCTATTTAGATTCTAGTATTGAGTGTGTTCCTTGACTACTACTGTCACAGATCTTGACTTGAAAACTTGTTGGTAATCAAATTACCAACAAGTTTTTAAATGGTGTCATGTGGTAGTGGCACCCCCCAACCCTACCTTGCGTAACCATGACACGGTTAATTAGAAATCATTGCAACTTTATCAGCAGGTCCTGGCAGTGTAAGCCGCTTATCTCTTATCAGCGATACCGACTGCCAACACTATCATAATTTATTAGCAATTAATCAATTTTACTTTAGGTACGTGCGGTTTAGAATTCCTTGAGAATCATGTGGAAAAAACAATGTTGTATGTACCCACTGAGTCACTCTGCTGTTTAGGCATCAGTCTCACAATTGTGAGGTCGCAGGTTCCAATCCTACCCGTTATACTACCGACGCGAACCCACTCCTAACACAAGCTTTATAAAATCCATGACTGAAAATTGTAAACAGAACATTATTCCGAGCTAAACCATATACTATTCCTAACAATGTACCCTTAACTGTATTTGATCATGTATTATTTATAAGAGCAACGAAGAGATTTCAAAAGAATACCAGTCGCAAAGGACAAACCACAATTAGAAATATGAAAAGTGAAATGTACTTTCAATTCCAATCTCTTGTAGTCTGATAGTACAGAAATCCAACATGACCATAGAAAGATCAGGCTCAAGGCCAATAGCCTAACATGATAACACGAGGCTTTAGGGGTATGACATTTCCAGGCCCATAGGGGCCTAATGCTGAACTTTTTTTCTACAAACTTGATATAAATGTTTGTTCTCTCTTCTAATCACTTCACGGTTTTGGATAAAATGTAAATATTTGGCAATAAACAGGAGTCTTTGTGCTTTAAATATAAAGCTTGTTTACTTGACTTTTTGTTTTGATAAGAGAATTGTTGTCAGCTTCGAAATTCTGATCTACGGAATCCATTCTTCAATCCATTATTTATAATCGTTCGATACTATCGCAATTGCGTATCATGGTAGCATTGATGTTATTTTTGTTTGATTTTTACAATAGATAATATTGCTTTATTTTTGTGAATTAAATGTTACCGCCGGCGTCAGCACGATGCCTCGATTTTCCTATCTGTTAATTTATCAGGACTACGTGACAATTGGAAGGTGGATCATGACGACGGTAACGAAATAAAAGGATTTTCAAAACTCTTAAGATGGTACGAGTTGTAATGGTAGGCAGTTTTGCGTAAACATTGTCTCTAGCAATATGTACATAGGAAATTGTCATTTGCAGCGTTTTACCAGGCGCTGCATTCGCTTCTAATATCAGAAGAGACATTATGGTCATTTCAAATAGTTAAATCAGAGTTTTCGTGTCACGAAATACCCAGTTTTATAGGGCACAACAACTTTCGTTAATCAGTTGAGTGGAAAATAAATACCTCACCTTAATACATAATTAACCAAATCTGTCGTAACTATATGCAGTCTTCCTATATATAAAAATGAAAATCCTGACTCATTTCTTCACCCATCAACGCCCTATTCTATTTCAAGTTGCAGGCTTCAGTTTAGGAGTAAACCGATGTATTTACACGCATGGCAGCAGGGAACCATTGGTGTTAAAATACATCGATACAATGATCAGCAATCCGCCTGTCAAAAATACCTCATTACGACGTCAAAACCCTTTAGCAACGTGAAGTACGTCCAGCAAATTTACCTTTATGGTATACTAGCTTTCGCCCGCGGCTCCGCCCGCGTGGATGTCGGTTAGCGCGATAAAACTATTCTATGTCCTTCCCCGGGACTCAAACTATCTCTATACCAAATTTCATCTAAATTGGTTTAGCTTTTTGAGCGTGAAAGCGTAACAGACAGACAGACAGACAGACAGACAGAGTTACTTTCACATTTATAATATTAGTATGGATGCAATGATTTTTATAAAACTATTGTCTAAAAGGATGAACAAGTCAACAAAAAATTGGGTAGAGCTACCCGTGTCCGTGGCCGTGGCAATATGGTCGAGAGTGGCCGTTGGTGGATCACGATTAAAATATTCACGCGAATTAGTCCCGTAGTCTTTAAATAATTTTATAATTAATTCGTAACTCTCATTTACCAATTATCACACTATTTGCTACAGCGGGCTTCAACCAAAACGTAGTCACTATTTCACAGAAGAATAACTGACACTACGGTGATACCCACCATGACGACGCAATGGCAAGTCGATCAAAATCGCAACGGATGCGAAGTATCATATAAAGTTAAAACTCTTTTAATCAGAATGATTGTTTCGAAGCTCCCTTCTGAGACACTCTCCAAGGTATTTGATTCCCCGAAGCCCTGGGTCCCCACGGCCCTCGGCCCACGGCCGAACAGTCAGACACACAAAGGTATATGATGTTGTTGTTAGGGCGTCCCGGCGAGCTGTCACAACAACGCAGCCTGTCGCGCGCCTCAGCGGATGTAGGACGATGCTCAAAGTTTTTTACATTTGTAGATATTGAGTGATGTAAATAGCTTCTAACTTAATGTAAGTAAATCAATACCTACTGAAACATATTTTTTGTAAGAATGGGCAAACAATGACCATTACTAGAAGAAACACTACGAATATGACTTGCAAGAAACTGTGCTACTGTCTTTTGTTGTGACTGTGCTACAAAAGTGTGACATTCAAACATAGCTTTGATATCAGCTGATACTATTTGATATTTTTTAATTGTGTAATTTAGGCACATCTCTAGCGAGATGGGCACTTCTCTAGTGACATTTGTCGATGGCTCGATGCTTGTCTTTGTCTACGGCTCAACTTGGTTCCGATACGTTGACTCTGTAATAATCTGTATAAATTACACATATTTCAGTGCTGCTCCCTTAACAACACGATATCATGTTGCTATTGGCAGCTCAAACATTCACTGAAATTTTAGAGAGACGGATAATTTAGTCATATTTTTTTGTTTCAGTCGATTGCTTAAAGTTTGTTAATAATATTATAAATATTATTATCAAAGTTTGAGCATCACAAGGTACACTGTCAATCGTTCAATGATTCGGAACAAGGCTCGTTTTTTACGGCGCACCTCGGCCTGCGCATGCGCCTTCGCCCTCGGCCTCAAACCACGTCTCGAACTTCTCAGGTAGAAGGCTCCGTAACTATACACGATACAATATTGACATCTACATGTACTTGTCATTATTTTGAACAGCTAATACTTGGGTTATGGGAATACGTTTGATGTGAGATGACAACTTTGCATTTTAGGCATTTCTAATTAAAGTCATTCAAGATATTGTATTAAGTTTATTAATTAGGCAAATTAGCCAGTTTGGAAACTGCAGTGGATAGAAATATAATAAGTATATATTGTTATATACCTACCTTGTTATTGAATCGCTAGAGCTTATTAGGGGAATTACTCTCTAGCATTATTGTGTTTCTCTAGTGAAATACGAGTATCTACTGGTCTGAGAAAACGTAAGTTGTTTCGCTGTGGTATTTTGTAAGGCAGAAGACGTGGATAATGGGTATTACCTCGGTCAGGTGATCAATATGAGCGATTTCTTAGAAAGAAGCATCTCACCGAGCTTTGTCTATTTTTGCTGCCAAATTGCTAAAATGGAACTTATAGAGGTGACCTGGGTAAGACTCATGCTTCTCAAAAGTAGCGACAGAAACACTTTGGAGAATCTGAAATCAAATAGTAACTATGTATTTAAGTAAAAACTTTAGTTCGTTCCCAGTTGGAGTTCGCAGCCCAAATCTGGAATCCTTTTTATGATAAATATGTAGTACGACTTGAAATGGTACAAAAAAAATACTTAAGAACCATGCACTACAGATGCTATCGCTCAAAATTACCATATAACAACTTATTACAAGAGCACAGTCTTCTTAGCCTGGAGTCCAGACGCAAGTTACTGTCGGTTATGATGCTACATGGCATATGTAATAATAGGTTTGATTGCACAGATGTCACAAATCAATTATGTTATGTTGTACCTAGAACTGTATTACGGCGCGAGGTGCGCGTGCCCCGGCTGTTTCACACTGTGAGGTGTAGAACAAACGCCGGAGCACGGGCACCTCTACGCCGCATCTTAGAAACGTATAACACACATTTTGTAGAATTCGACATCTTTGCATTATCACAATACAATTTTAAAAGAATAATAATAGAGGCACTCAGGTCACAATAATGCGGTGAAATGTTCTCATTAATCTTTGATTTTCTATTTGGTGAACCGAGTCCCGGACGGCGCATGTGTTTTTGACCTACTCCATAAATATTAATCCGCGGACATTGGTGTGGGTTATACGTTTGCCAAGCTAAAATTGTACCTATTGCTGAAATGTACTGTAACGTATAACTGTTTTATGTCCCATTAAAGAAAAATAAAAAATAAAAATAAATAAAATAAAATAAGTATATTATATTTTTTATAAACAGAGAAACATTGTAAACATTGGCAATTTGAAAAGAGTGGCCACGAGTTTTTATTGCCTGTTCTTTTCTAGGGCTTTACTACCAAACAGGCAAATGTAGAATCGACTTTTCAAGTGCTTCCTAAGTAAATAAATCATTTTTATTATTATTATTATATGGAAGGGATGACTGATTGAATGAGGCATCACATCATATGGCGGAAATTCATCTTGAGAATATTATAATCCCACCTCCCACGCTCGATCTGTGAATCACCACGATTGAAGTAGTAGATTAGTAGACCACACTCAAAAGAGAGACCTCAAACAAAGAAAATTAGTGACCAAGTCGAGTTGTAGGCACTTGCAATATTCCGCTTCCACGATGTGAAACTTCGAAACGTGTTTGGCCTCTACACCAGACAGGACAGTCGGTGCTAAACTATCCTGAGTATAACAAATTTTCATAATAAGGGCATTTCCTTACTACTTCAATCGTGGTAGGTGGTGGAATTATAGACTTAAGATATGACCACCTGATTCAATCAGTCAACTGTATTTTATTTTTATTTCGTAAAACCAAATCAATGATTGTTTTAATTCAGCAAATTAGAAGAATAAGTAGAAGTTTTTTTTTATTAAGACTCAAACGTCGTACAAAACCTGTGTCGCGGGGGACTTTCCAAACATGCAAGTCACGGACACAAAGTACACCCAGACTCGGAACACCAATTAGTGGATCACACAAAGTGGTGTCCCGTGTGGGAATGGAACCCATGACCTCTTGCCTAGCAGTCGGATACACTCCCACCGCGCCACAGAGGCAGTCGAAAATGTGGCAGACAAAGCTGTTATGTTCTTTTCAAGACTTTATAGGTATATCATTCATTTTCTAAAAAATCACGTTTAACACGCTCAAACCCTACACCGCGGTGTGCAATAGTGGTGCCCTATTTCTGTCGTAACGCAGACACAGTTGCGTAGTGAGTAGATACAGTACGTACCTACGAGTATATGTGCCTAGGCGCTGACTGCAATTTCCTCAGCGCGTCCGTGAGTAAGCGTTATCATACCATCACAACACCTTGCCTTCAGTTACAGTCTGTAGTGTTGTTTTGGAAAAGTGTGTTAAATACAGCACAATTAACTGACTTAGGTTCTTTGATAAAACTGTAAAGTATTTGAAAGTTTCAGGTTTAAAATGCTCTTCATGTTTACAATGTACTTTCGCAAATTGACAAACGGCATATTACTTTTCATCTTGATTTTCTTATTAGAGGAAGTTTAACACCTTTAAAACCAATGTCCATCGAAAAAAAATTCGCAAATTGACTTGGAGACAACAATCATCTTAAATTTACACCAAATTTCGATAAAGAACACAAGACACTAAGACATCCAACATGTTTTTGACTAAATATTATACATCTACCCTCTTTATTAATTAGTTAGTATTAGTAGAAGTTTTATTTAAGTTATTACATGTAAGTATTCTGTATTATAGTAGTTTAATAATATATTAGAAACTGTATAATCTCACTACGCCAATCGGATTACTTTAAAAAAAAAGTGTACCTATTTTCTCTGTAACTGATATTTTTATGTCTTTTAAGAAAATAAATGTCTTTAAAAAAAAGTTTAGGTCTACTTCAAGTCTTCGTCCTCAACACTTCTGCTGTGATGGAAATCGACTTCACTTCTTAACAACTGTTTTTACAATAAGTACTTAGATAAGTAACTAGAAGTGGTCTAAATGCTTAAGAGCAATTTATCTTTTGCATTCTAAAGCGTATCTACGAGAGCTGTCAAACGTCAGCATGAGATTATCAAGAAGAAGAAGGCACCCATTATCAAGAATCATTTTGTTGAATTTAAAAGCCCGTATCAGTTTTCCCTTAAACCAGCGAATACTTCTAACAATAGTAATCTTAAGTAACAATACTTTAGCGAATGACTCATACATTAAAACCCTTTACAGTTATAACAAACATGGTTGACCACCTACAGGGAGCGCGTGTCCCGTACAATACATTCATAGCTAACAAAACCATTACATAAAAAAATCCTGAAAAAAGTAAACCATCTTTTGCGATAAACGTAAGGTTCAATTTGCAATAACTTGTAGTTAAATATCGGAATGTTTAAGTTGGTTTTTCACCTGTCAGTAATTTGTAGATACAGAAGTTTGACGAATTTTAGTAGGAATAGGTTATTCCTATGGGATTTGAGGTATTTTAGAGATATGTGGACCTTAGAGGCATGCTGGGACGCCTGTGGTTTTATTTTTAAATTGTAAAAAAAACAGCGTGATTTGTTCACGTGAATGAATATTTTAAAATACAAGTTTTAATACTCATTATCTTGTACATAATCTACAACACAAACAAGGTTTGTTTAAAGCAATATTTACATTCTTAAATACCTTCATTTCTCTCATTCAGATTTAAAAAATAACAATTTAAGAATGTTTTGCTGAGGTTAGAAATGACATTGTTCCACATTAAGTGCTAAGCTCGAACAAGGAACCAATAAAATGAAAAACAAATTAAGTAAGTAGGTTTACAAAATCATGGCCAATTTTATTAAACTGAAAAGTTTACAAAACACAGAAGCCGGCATTAGTAGCATGAGTAAGCTCATACTACTAATGCCGGCTAATAAGATTATTATAACAGATTAAATTGTTTATTAATCTGATGTCCTTAGATAAGATTAAGTAGCCTTAGATTAGATAAAAGAAAGTCATAAATCATTTATAACTTTTGAAATTCTTTGATTTTAAAATCTCTTCTAGATTTATTCATAATACTTTTTGCATAATGTGTCATAAATATAATTGTTGTAAATTTTTGTATTGAGCATATTTTTAACGTCCTTTATTGCACTCTTACCTCTTCACTGCAGTGAGTCACAGTGAAATAGCATATTTTTTACTGGGAAACCTATACCTATTAACTAAATAAACCAGTCATTATTGAGACAAATTTACACAAAACGAACGACCCACATTCGCTCGAAGTTATTAGTAATTAATTATATTTAAATTATAATTCTTAAATTATGAATATTAAAAACTTGATTTTTAAACCAATGAACTTTACATGTCGAAAAACCAACAAATCTAATTAAAAAACATAAATTCGATGCACAGACGCGTGTCGCGGTTACCCACAAATAGTGGAGTGTTACATCGTCAACACAAACTTGTCAACCACATAGTATATCGGGTTACATCAAAATATTGACGCTAAGTAAAAAATCTCATTTTTTATTTTACTTTTAGTATATGGTAAGGCACTTAGGTTTTATCAGAATTACCAGTTCTCAAGAGTGGTGTTGAAACTATCCTTCCTAAAATTTATTTTTCTCGCGTCCGACTTTAGTTCCGCTAATAGTACCTACCGAAGTGATCGACAGATGGACCGTATTATTGTATTCGATGGCTTCTATCCAACGACCGTGAGAGTAATGGCTATTATATCCTGACCTAATAATCAATGTAGTTTTAAAATAGTAGTCGTAGCAGTTCTACATTATTCTACATTGAAAGTTTATTATTAAACAATTGCTTAAATGGAAACTTCAAATTCAACAATTGTAATTAACCTAAGAAATTGAAATAAACATTATTATTATTATTATTATGTTAGGAACTCGTAGAATTCTCTACTATATCTACAGATTCTACGTCTCTTTCTAGCAACCGCGTTCGCGCATTTTTTATGTCGCTAACATTTTAAAGTTGCACGTACGCCATAGATAGATAGATTCTGTAAAATAAGAACAAATCATATTCTCTAAGTTTCTACCCACCAGGTTGAGATGATACCTAACACATGTATTCACGTCTCAAACAAAGAAACGGCAACGTGCATACCGATGATAGATTACTCGTTTAAAATGATAGCACCTTGTATCTGTCCCTATATCTCAATCAGATAAGTTATTTGAATAAAAATGGCTTATAATTTACATTTGATATTTAAGAAAAGATAGGCTTCTGATACGGAGAAAATTACTTGGTGTTTTTCCTCATTCCTTAGAATAAAGTAAAAAAATCCAGAATATCCGTTATCCTCTTTTGGGGAGCTAATAGGCAGCTGTTTTAAGCGCCTTTTAGCGGCAGCAAATATATAACTAAAGGTAAACCAAAAGGTGATTTAATTTATTAGTTACCTAACCTCATTTTGTAAGGATAGGCTCCAGAAAATCGGAACCTTTCAAAACCATCCACCCATATAAACTCTATATAGGTACGACGTTACTTCAGACAGACAGATAGACAATCAGTAAAAAACACACATAGGTTGACTAAAATTGAATAAGAAGTAGTCCTTCACCTACGTCAATTCATTAGCATCAATTAATTATTTATAGAGCTCATCATTTAACCGCAAAAAAATCCTCAGTGTCACAACTCCTTGCTAACTAAAGGTCCGAGTCGTTTGACACATTTCAACCAGTTAATCACATGTTCGAAATGGCGTATTCCTGTTCCTTTTTTTGCGTCCGAACCGGAAAGTATCATCTTATTACGATATTTGTTTATCTTCTGCGTCCCCGACACCCGTCACTACGTAATTAGGGAGACAACCTAACTTCGTCATACTTAATCGAAATGACAGATACAACTCCAACCTCAAAATCAACGTTATTGTGAAGCGTTAGGGTTGAAATTCCAACGGTGCTGTAATGACTCGGTTGACAATGTCAACTTTTTTTAGAAATATTGATTTTTGTCGACACTGCCATTTTTATTCGGTCCGACATGATTTTTATTTTTTGAGTTTTTGACGACCCTTTACTTTGGTCCGATCGGTTCCTTTCAAATTCTAAAATATATATGCAAATTAATAATAAATTATAGGAGAAGCTAACTGACTGACTGACATATCAACGATTGGGCCTAAAATATAAGGGTTAGAGACTTGAAATTTTGCCCAGGGGTTCCTTTTTAGAAAATACACCCCCTAAGGGGGTAAAACGGGGGTGCAAAGTAAGTATGAAAAAATTAAGAAAAAACCAGGCAAGTGGGGTTCCGTAGTCCCCTCCTTCCATCCAAATAATGCGGCTTAAGATGTGGGTATTCTGTTGTTTTTGTTTCATACTTACAACGTTATACCTACTTATTAATAGTTTTCAATTGTAAGGTTCAAATAATTTCTGACAATAACAATACAAGTTACGATTATTAAATTGATTTTCTACTACTATTTCAAAGAATAACATTTCAGTTACGGTAATTGATTGTTTGTAATTAGATCTTATTGTTGTATCATCTTCCTTAGGCATTTAAAATGTCAACATAGCGATATTAAAAAAAAAGAAAAAAGGCGGGAACGGGGGTCGGGGAAAGAAAAGATGGTAGAATGAGAGGAGATAGTGAAAATGTATCATAGGACTATACTTGATGTAATATTTGTGAAACTGTTTATCATAAGGCACAAAATACAATTCAATAAAAGGCAAAATATTTATACCTTGTTGGTGTATTATTTGTAGAGCACAATGGAATTTGTACGAAAATTTTGTTACTTCTCATTTGATCAGCTGATATGTGTAAACTTATGCTGTGATAGTTTTTCTTTTAATTAAAATATAGGTACTACCGTGAATTGTTTCACATACCTAACATCAACAATTTAGTTTGCATGGCAACATACATGACTCTAACAAAAATTTACAATTTTAAGCTAAATATTTCACAAACGGATCCCTAAATCTAGAAATAGTCTGCACAACCCCTACAAGTTGTCATTAGATAGGTCTTTTAGACCTATCTAATGATACCCCATACGATGGGGTAGGTGATAACCCCATTGTATGGGGTATCATTAGATAGGTCTTTTAAAAACGTTTAGGGGTCACATCCCCATAAAAAAACTGTTTTTCAAATTTTTATTATTTTACTTTGTCGGCGTAGTAATGTGTCAGCACTGTGTGAGCACTAACAGTCTTTGAGCTAAGCTACGGACGGACGGACGGACATGGCGAAACTATAAGAGTTCCGTTTTGCCATTTTCGCTACGGAAACCTAAAAATCATCAGTACCAATACATTAACGCGGTACATTTTTACCTTTTAGTATAATACTGCTAAAACACTTAGATATTGTTCCACTTAATGTTTGTTCGGCTATGATCTATTCTTTCAGATGCGCCTATATATATTTTTACTTGACTACTCTGATTGTTCCATTAAAGTAACAAATATAATTATCTGTATTGACTACTTGTTTTTAATTAGGTTCGCACAGTAAATCCGGAGCATTTGATATCTTATCTGGTAGTCCGGCGCTCAATCCTTAATCCGTTTAATCTACTAATACCGTTGAATGTCGAACTTTTCAGATATATTCAGTTTTGCACGTGGTGCATTGATAACACAAAAAACATGGTGCCTACGTTTTACACAAACCCTAAAAGACAAAGTCTATCTATAGCCAAGCACATCTTGTCAAAGCGGTCGGTGCGACCGCTAATTTACAAGTTTCAATTACCTAAATATTTTTTCTGGTGGAAGATATAACTTACTTTATCGGGTGATCCGCTATAGGTTCCTATGGGCTATAGATCATGTTAGATTAGTTATACAACGTCGTCACAGTCAGATTCATAGATGGGTCACCTGTTTTTCTAATAGTCACAATAAAAAGTAATTATTTGGTACATAGTTGGCTGGTCTATAAGTTCCCACATATTGTCTATAAGTTAACTATGATCGCAATGCGATCCTAGTTTATATGTACCATAATGACCATAAATTTAAACGAAAATCTAACGTTTTTGGTCATTTCACTGGTTTGTTCTTTTAAAGTCAAATCGGTTTGGAAAAACGGCGCCTCAGCATGGTAAATGATGACGGAGAATCGTTGATAAATTAGTGCCGATGAAACAATATTTCGGAAGAATTTAGTGTCTTGTTCTTTTTGCACACGCTCTTTCTATTGCATCATGACATGATACGAAAGAATGTAGAATCTTGTCAATTCCGTTAACAACTCATCACAAGTGTTGCCATAATTCTTATAAGAAAAATAAATAGTTTAAATGTTGATAAACTATCGCGATTTGTACACATTATGAAAATATATATTATATTACGGGTTTTAATCGCGTAAATAATTTAAGGTAAAATACATTGTTTATTACCCGACGTTTCGACCGTATTGCAACGGCCGTGGTCACGGGTAGACTGTCAGTCTATCCGTGACCGCGGCATTTTACCTTAAATTATTTACGCGATTAAGATCCGTAATATCTTTATTTTCATAAAATAAATGGTTGTCTCAGTCTGTAAAGTCGTTTTAAGGACGAAAATTTTACGTGATACGTCCTAAGAAAATATTGATGACATATTGCCATTCGCTGTTGCATAACAACCATTGAATAACGTAACCGTTTCTACGTGACACTTTCTCGTGTGTGCACCCGGTCATCGATTGATAAGTCGACCTCAAAAAGATTTTTTTATTTAAATTTGTTTTAGTTTGAACTTCATCCGGGAATTAAATATTCCAATATTACAAAAAAAATGCCTAGAATGAAACTCACTAAAACATTTCATCACTTACAATGTCACTTCGACATTCATTATTAGTTATCGAGCAATATTGGCACTTTTTTGTCACGTTGAGTGCACTTATAATGATTTATTTATCACAGCATACCTACACTGTATACCAAAATATCGTCGGAGATAAGAGATACCAAAATCCATGAAGCAACGAAATCTAAAATAATTGCTGGCTACTGAGTTTGTACGTAGATAAAACATGATATATGATGTGAAGACCATTCATATCAGAACCAATTTATCTATACACGTAACATAAACCTTGTACTCTGTAAGTTAGGAGTGGATTTCCTTTAATTTGTTAGTAAAATAACTTTGTACGTTTGATAGAAATGTTGACACTAGAAGGTAATTATTTCGACACGGTATTGTAATTGCAATAGTTTGATATTTGGCTGTCAATTATATTAGGTGCTCTGTATCATCAATATCTGTTGTCTGCTGTATCGGTGTGTGTTTGCGTATTCGTGTGTGTGTGTGTGTGTGTGTGTAGGTAACAGGTCGTTGAATGTTATTAGGTTAGGTACGTGATAGCTAGGTTTATTCTTGTCATTATGTCCGGTTGTAGCAGAGACACTCGATTTGTGATCGTGTTATGATAGATTTATAATGATAGGAAACATATTAATAATGTAAGAATGGGTAATTGCTGGTCACCTAAGCGGAAATCATAACAAATCTGATAATATTCAATACATATACTACTATTATTATTATTTTTGCATATTAAACTTTTACTTTATAAAACCACAATAATTGAGATCAATAAGTAAAACAAATTTGGCATCATCAAAATAAAAATAAAACACTTTGACCCCGGTATTAAACACCACGGCGGGTAATACGGGCAACCAGATTGGTAACACCAGTCAAGTTTTTTTAAGGCAGAAGTGATCAGTTCGTTGTTGTATCTATTAATCAGCGCAGATTATAGATTTATTTTCCAAGTCCTCATCATCGGTGTCAAAATATTCATCTACTAGATAGTGTTTTATTTGAATATCGTTTAGAAGATCCTCAGTTAAAAGTATTACCAATGTACTAATTTTACTTGCTGGTAATACCGGTCACCCTGACCAGCATTGCACGCTTGGAAACATTTCTGGAAAAACAGCTCTAGCTTTAAAACTTGTCGAGATAGGTACACTCAAAATCGACTATCACTTCGGACGCATGATAATTACAATGTAAGAGATGTAAACTTTTACTTCAAGTAGGTGCGAATACAAGTAAAGTCCAGATGACCTGGTGAATGGTACGCTGGTACGAAGTAAGGTACACCACGCCCGCTTAGTACCGGTGCATTTAAAAAAAGTAAAGTAAAATAAGTAGGCATGCAATAAAATAGGAGATCGGTATTGCCTCCTGTTTTACTCTAATTATTTAAATTATTTCGTTAGACATCGACAACACGCAATTTACCTAGGTACCTATCTACCTAATCTTTCATTGTTGTAGGTAATGTAGGTAATCTATACTAATATTATACAGCTGAAGAGTTTGTTTGTTTGTTTGAACGCGGTAATCTCATGAACGAAATGAAAAATTCTTTCACTGTTGGATAGCTCATTTATCGAGGAAGTCTATAGGCTATATAACATCACGCTACGCTCATGCTACTAAAACGGGGAAAATGCAGATGAAGTTGCGTGGTACAGCTAGTAAATTAATAAATGTGTAGGTATACTAAATATAAAGAAAGAATACTCTTTTTGCCACTCTAGCGCTTTGGTTGAGCAGTTCACTAAAACAACTTACTGTATTTAACAAGCTCATTTTAGAGTTAACCAAGAATCCAAATCAAGGTCAACAGAATGTTTTTGTCATTATTAAAATCGTAATACTTAATGTCAATAATTATCCCCAACTAACCAATCACTCTACAATTCCCACAACATAACTGAAGCTTCAAACAAGACACTAACAATTACATTGTTATAGTAAGGCCATTACGACATATTTTGATATATTTTAAGCAATAGATAATACTTTACAGTTTTCTTCTGATATTAACATAGATAAGATCGCAAGAGCTCGCATTGTAGGTACCAACATTATCTACGAACAGATCTTGAAGCCAATAAAATTAATCCTGTACTAATTCTAGAACGTACTTGAGGCTTAAATTAGAAGCGACATTTTCGTTTTCCTGTCGATAATAATTTTGATAACATTTGATAAATGTTAACCAAGTGGGTGTCATGACTTATACATCGAATGGCCAATTAGTGATCAATTTCATCAGCGGAATTGCATAAGTAGTGTAACCTACCATGGTGCCATACTCAATTGTATTATCAGGTATGACATTCCCCTCCGTGGCTTGGAGAGTACGTTAAGCTATTGGTCCTGCGCCCAATCTCTGACCAGTCGTATCGTATTTCTGTCCCATCGGACTATGAGTGTGAGTGAGGGCATAGAGAGTATACGTGTGTCTGCGCCACTTGCGTCCTATAATATCTCCTGCGTAGTTGCTTAGTCTCTGGTGAGATTGACCGCCCTAACCGAAATCGGTTAGGATCCGAGACGCTCTTCGTTGTAGTAAAGCAGTCGAAATAACGTCATTCAAAGCATACTGCCAAAGTTTATATGCTGGCCGTCTGTGTCTATGTCTATATCCAATATAATAATATATTTAGAATGTTGCTGGGCTTGCCCCGCTTTTTTGGTGCATCAGACATGTTTGCGCAGTGTCAAACTGACGGCTTCTCTGCTGTCATTCGCAAAAAATAGCATCATTGGTGCACAGAACGCGGGTCAGTGACAACAGTATTCTGAAAACTATAGCGGAGAGTATCAACTCTTCTTTTCTAACGCCTCTATTAAAAATGACTCGTACTTTTACCTACTAACATTAAACATAAGCGCTTTAACACTATGGATCTCTGTTATCTGAAAATAAATAAACTTATTGTTATAATTTTCTGTTTGTCAAATCAGAATGACACAATACCAAAATATTGGGTTCTTCAACGAGGCCGAGTTGCGTAATGGAACCTACCCACTATTGAAGGAGGTGTGAGGGTTTACATATTATTTAATTCAAATCCATAGCGAAATGTACATTTAGGTATCTTACTTACAAACAGAAAACTGCGGTCTTGACTCATTTTACATATTACGAAGGATATTACTAACAAACGTATTAACTCCTCAACTAAGCTAAATTGTTTGTATTAGGAACGGGTTTACGTCAGTATTATAATAATCGGTGGGGCCGAAACCGCGTCCTCTCAATTGCGAATCTGATGCCTTAACCATTAAGGTACCATCGTTTTAATAACCTAATCTAAAAACTTAATTAACCAATAACAATTATATTTTCTAGCCGGCCGGCCGCCGATGGTATCTATCCTAGCGCCACCGAAATCTAATTCCCCTATCAGTATCACTACCAACTAGCCGATAGATATTACATTATAGACACATATAGATTACAATTTTGATTTTTATAGCATGTTCGTACGTTTCAATATTATCTGATTACTTATCTTAATCTCTTCAAGTTCGATGTTTAGGTAGCGTTTCTACAGATATCGTTTAAGCGTGTTTTTGTTAAAATTATATTGGCCTTTAGCCGAGGACGGGGCAAAATGTGCCTCGTGGTTCCCCTGATTGAAATCGATATTCCTAGATATATCGGTATACCTATAATAGATATACCTATAGGTATGCAAGCTAATATGTGCACATTGAATTTTTTTTTTAAAGATAACTAGCAATGTGGTATCCAGTCCCACATTGCTAGCAATCTTGTTAACCCCTCCAGCTAAGCTCAAAAGGCTTGTGTTAGGAGTGGGTTCAAGTCTGTAGTACAATGGGTAGGATTCGAGCCCGCAACCTCACGATTGCGAGACCGATGCCTTAGCCATTAAGCTACCGCCGCTTATATTTTCCTACAAGAAAAGCTGTAAAATCTTGTGTGACAATACTTTTTTCAAATCCAGGTGCTACAATGACTAGACAGATAATTTTCGTTTATGGTTAGAAAGTAGGAACAAGAAGAGACTTACTACTACTATTTTGAAAATTCATTCCAAAGGCCGGAGCTGCAAATAATTAAAATTTAATTTAAACTCTTGGTACCACTAAGAGCATAACTTTAAAATGTATTAATATTAGATTTGTTTTTTAAACTAAATATGAAATGCAAGTATCTACGTGCCAATACGTACATCACTTTTTAAGTGTCGATCTTACTTCTACACCTATCTAGTATTTAAAACGATACACAGTTTTAAATACTACGTTATATTTACGATAAATACATAAAAATAACAGTAGGTACATTGGTATAAATAAACATGGATGACGTCACAGTAAATTTTTGATAACACTCACTGGTATTTCATAAGTAAATTTTTGGGTTCCTTATAGGTATATGTCGAGTATGTTAAGTCCGTGAATAACAAATGACAGTTAAACTCGCGGAAGCCCGCAGTTTTAATTGTCAAAATCTTCTCATAATCTATACTTCTATACTTATACAGGGTGGGCCATAAATTTTTGCACATTTGAAACATGAATAAAAATAAAACTACTAATATTATTTTGTTGATGATTTATTTAACGTAATAAACATTTATTGAAATTTATTTTTGAAAAATGATATCGTCGAGATGTGTCCCGTCTCGTTGCTGGCACTCCTGCAAGCGACAATGTAAACTTTGGAAAACTCGTTGACACATGCTGCGAGGAATCGCGGCTATCTCCTCTTGGATGTTTTCTTTCAATTGGGATATGGTCGTTGGTTTATTATGGTACACTCGACTCTTCAGATATCCCCACAAGAAAAAATCGCAAGGTGTAAGGTCTGGGCTTCTTGGAGGCCATGGAATATCACCTCTGCGAGAAATCAATTTGTTAGGAAACATTTCTTTGACCACCGGTAAAGTCACATTTGACGAATGGCATGTTGCTCCATCTTGTTGCATCCAAGTCCTGCTGTTGTATCCTTCAAATTCTTGTAACTGTGGTGTCAAAACTTCTCGCAACATCTTCACGTATTCCACTGAGTTTACAGTTACGTTATTTCCTTGACTGTTTTCAAAGAAATACGGACCGATTATGCCTTTTGCCGATATGGCAGCCCATACTGTCGTTTTAGGTGAATGAAGGGGTTTTTGGTCTTTAATGTGAGGGTTTTCCGTGCTCCAGTACCGACAATTGTGTTTATTTACGTGCCCATTGATGTGAAAATGGGCCTCGTCCGTAAACAATACATTCTCAAGGCTAGAGAATCGCTCCAACATAGTGTCAGCCAATAACTTACGTTGAATGTAATCGTTTGGCTTCATCTCCTGCACAATTTGAAGCTTATATGGGTGTAGTTTAAGGTCCAAATGCAAAATTCGCCGCAGACTAGTTCTTGGTATTGCTAGAGCCGCCGAAAGCTTACGCGTAGATGATTCTGGATCGTTTTTTACGGAAATTTCAACCTCCCGAATGTTCTCTTCGCTTCTTCTCGAACGTGGCCGCCCTGTTTGTTTAATATTCGTTGTCGATCCTGTTTGTTCGAACTTCTTGACCCAAGCTTTAATTAAATTAACACTTGGACACTCACTTATACGGCGTAATCCGTATTCAACCCTAAATAGGCGTCGTACAGTAACGTAGGAGTCGTTGCTTTTGTAAAAATTTTTTTACACAAAAAGCACGCTGTTCTCCCGTGAAGCGCTCCATCGTGACTAAAATTGCACGAAGTGGCGCATCATTCCCCGCACCCCGCGCCCCTCCCTCTAACGGTTTTCGAGAAATCAAGTGTTGCTATTTGCAAAAATTTATGGCCCATCCTGTACTTATATACTTATAATATTCTAAAGAGGAAAGATTTGATTGTTTGTTTGTATTGAATAGGCTCCGTTACTACTGGACGGATTTGAAAAAATCTTTCATCGTTGTGAAGCTACACTAACCCCGGTGACATAGGCTATTTTTTATTCCTGTATTCCGACGGGAACAGGAACTACGCGGGTGAAACCGCGAGGCATCCGCTAGTGATTAATAGAGAGCTGCACTTAGAAATGCATCGCGCGTGCGCGCGGACATCTTTGAGCACATCGCGCATGCGCCAGTTCGCGCGGGCTTGCCGCGGAAACGAAAAAAAAATATAGTGAATAAGGACCCTGATGAAGTACACGACATTCTTGCAGTTAATTTTTTAATACCTTATATACGAGTATTTTTAGCTATATATATATATATATATATATATATATATTTGTATTTTAGAGCTGGTAAGAAAAACTTGGCAATAATAACTATTTTAAGTCTAAGCCTTGATTTTTTTGATTAAAATATGTGAACAGTATGTACTATTTAAGATTTTCTTTTTTTTTTAACGTATGTGAAAGTAACGTACACAATCATAGCTTCCCTATACAAATTGTTTATAAGTGAAGGCCTGCTGTAATTGGCTTTTTGTTTGTATTCTGTAATTTTCTTCCACAAATGTTGTAGCTGTTGGTTTTCCGAATTGAAATAAATAAATAAATTAATTAATTAATTAAAATGTGTTTCAAGAGACATTTTAAACTACCTGTGTCCGCGACTTGTCCGCGTGAAATTGAACTCCTGCTCACTGCAGAATAGACGATAGCGTGGTGATAAAGGTAGCTTAAGTTACTCCTTACATCATCAGCTGTCTAACAGTGAAAGTACCGTCAAAATAAGTCCAACCGTTTCGAAGATTAGCCGAAAGACAGACCGACAGACAGACAGACGTGTTAGAGAGTGTTTTTGTTATATTAGTAGGTATACTTTCACATGTATTTAGTAAAAAACTGTTATTATGCCACAACACTTCAATTTTATTTATTTGTATAGAGTACTTGCTGTCTAGGCAAACGTGAGTTGTTCTGCTATCAGGGACGGAGACAAAACCCACAAATTATCATGAATTTCATACCATTGTTTTATATATATTATAGTAATAAACAATAACAAGTTTATAATAGATATTTCCTAATTCAATTTTTTAAAAGTCGATTCATTTCTAATTAGGTAACCCAAGTTTTGCAATTTTTCACAATTCCACTAAACAATTGAAAATACTTGTACCTACCACGATGTGGAGTAATTAAACAACAATTACCTGTGCCACACCTGTGCCCTAATAAATAATAATAATAATATCTTGGGACAACTCATACAACGTTATCTGATCCCAAACTAAGCAGACCTAGTACTATGGAAACCAGACCACTGATAAACATATTTAAATATTTCTAAATACTATTGTATAGTTATATATGTAGGTATATATGTATGTATGTATTTTTGTAAGTATGTATAGTATGGTATAGTTTTATTGTTTTATTTGTGTATTATGTAAGAATAATAAGGAAGTTCTTATTTTACAATTAGGTTACTGCACCTTTCACACATTCCATTTCTACATCACCCTAAGGTAGACTGGCAGAGAATGCTTTTAGCATTAAGTCCACCTTTGTACAACTTTGTGCATAAAGTTTTAAATAAATAAATAAAATAAATACATACATATTATAGATAAATAACACCCAGACACAATGAACCATCGTGCTCATCACACAAAGTTTTATCCTGGGTAGGGATCGAACCCACGATATCTTGCGTAGCAGTGGGATACACTCCCACCGCGCCACAGAGGCCACTTAAAGTATACTTACAATAACTACATGACAACAGCAGAAATTAGCTCAAATTCACAACCCTTCACAACTAGACAACCACCGACTGCAACAGAAGTAGTATTCAATTAAATAGTTACATCGTCTACGGAACTCTACGCTATACACGACACGACACACACTTGGCTAATCCTTATCAACGTTATCAATAATATTATCGGCAGGGAAACAGAAATGTAGCTCCTATTTTAAGCCTCAAGTGCGTTCTAGGATTAATTTTATTGGCTCTAAGATTCTTTTTCCTGATAACGTTGATACCTACAATGAGCTCATGTCATATTATCTGTGGTATGAGATGATAGCTCAGAAGCTCTTAGCTATTTCAATCCTATCTATAAAAGAGTAATCTATTGATGACATGTTGTCATTGCGCCGTAGAACGGGGAAGTAATTGCGCGTCACATATACCTAGTAAATGAGAATGAAACATCCTCCATCTCTATCTATACTTAATACTTATTTTAATATATAATATAATATTGTAAAGAGGAAAGATTTGATTGTTTGTTTGTATTGAATAGGCTCTGAAACTACTGGACGGATTTGAAATTGGGAAGCGACACTAACCCCGGGTGACATAGGCTATTTTTTATCCCTGTATTCCCACGGGAACGGCAACTACGCGGGTGTCCTCTAGTCTTTAATAAATAAATATACTTTTTCCCCGTTTTTGCAACATTTTTCATTGCTGCTCCGCTGCTATTGCTCGTAGCGTGATGTAAAATAGCCTATAGCCTTCCTTGAAAGAATTTTTCAATTTGAATTAGTAGTTTCAGAGATTACCGCGTTCAAATAAACCAACAAACAAACTCTTCAGCTTTATAATAATAGTTACCAGCTGACCCGCGCTACTTCGTATGCGTTAATTTTCCCCGTTTTTGCAACATTTTAGCCTTCCTCGATAAATGGGTTTTCCAACAGTAAAATAATTTTTCAATTTGGACCACTACGACAAACTCATCAGCTTTATAATATTAGTAGGTATAGATGCGAAGTTTTCTACCAAGTAAAGTAGTAAGTAGCTTGTAATAATTTTTAAGATAGCTGTTTAAAGAGAATTAGCTTTTAGCTGCATTTTTAGGGTTCCGTAGCCAAAATGGCAAATCGAAACCCTTATAGTTTCGCCATGTCCGTCCATCCGCCCGCAGCTTAGCACAGATACTGTTAAGGTTAGAAGGCTGTAATTATGCATGGGTACACATCAGTGGCGGAGGGTCCTTAGAACACCATTACTTTCAGCTTCCCTTTGTATTGTAGTTACATAGTATAATGGGTACAAAGAACCATGTCCAGCAAGATATAAATTTGTATCGGGCTACCTCTGAAAACATATAATACAACACACATATATAAGTAATATGTGTACAATAGGTGAAGGGTTAGAATAGACCGACAAAGTGAAATATTTAAAAAAAAAAAAAGAAAAAAATCGGTTACCTCCCCTATATGTAAAGCAGGGATGTGAAATTTTTTTTCTTACGTACCCCATCGTATGGAGTATCATTAGATAGGTCTTTTAAAAACACTTAGGAGTTGTAAACGTTTGTGAATCATTAAGCTTTAAAGTGCAAATTTTTGTTAAAGCCAAGTGTCCCCCCCCTGCCAGCAAATGGTTGATGTTGTGTATGTGAAAAAAATCACGGTAGTAGTACATATAGTGAAATTTAAAGGAAAAATATCACATCTAAGTAGGTTATACAACTTAATGAGTAACAGCAGACCAAGTGAGAAGTAACAAAAGTTTCGCAAGATTCCATTGAAAAATACTTATTATAACGTTGTTAGTAGTATGAAACAAAAACAACAGAAAGTCTTAAGCCGCATTATTTGGATGGTGGACTACGGAACCCTACATTATCCGTGGCCCGACATGCACTTGCCAGGTTTTTAAAATTAACGTTAAAAGTATAACATGATTTTCTGCCCGCGGCTTCGTCCGCGTTAAGTGTGATTTTATAGATCCCTCGGGTATTTGCCACTACGGCTCTACCTTTTTGCCTACTTAATCCATAAGTAAAGCCGATTTTTAGTACGTTATTTGAACCCCTTTGGCGAGTGTGGAATAACGTGAAATCAAACTGCTTTCTAGTATCGGTATTAAGTAGTATCGGGCACCTTCCCCCGTCGTGCGTGCTCACACTTGGCTGTGTGGACTTGAAGCGAAACGAAAATCCCCCCACTAGCCGCTATTTAGTTTGATGATTAAATAATAAAAAAAATATTTAATTATTTCAGCAAACATCAAATTGTGGCCCATCATTCGACAGGGATTTTAAAACATTCTAACGTTTATAAAAAAAAAATTGACTTAAGAAGATGCAATAATTCTGCGGAACCCTACACTAAGCGTGGTCCAACATGCTCTTGCCTGTTTTTTTTAAATGAGTAAATAGTACCACAAAAGTGCATACGTTGTGGGATAGAGATGGTTAGTGATGAAATTCTTTGTCCTGATTGACTGACTGATGTATCAACGCACAGCCCAAATCGCTGATCGTAGAGGCATCCGATGAGAAGGGGTTTTTGGAAATTCATCCCCTAAAGGGGGTAAAATAGTCGTTGTAAGTTTGTATGAAACTCCGTCGGTTTTAAAATTAGACTTGACTTTTTAGTTTAAAATAATGAAACACGGGTTTTTAGTAGCGTTTTCGGAAAATCGTCCCCTAAGAGGTTTGGAAGTTTGTATGTATCTTCGTCAATTTTAAAGTTAAATCTGTGAAAATTTTGCTTTGTGGAAAGAAACACGAAAAAACACGTATTTCGAAAAATCATCCACGCTGGCGAAGCCGCGAGCGGTAAAAATTGAACCGCCAAATCTGTGATGAACAAACGTCAGTAATACTACCACTAGTTTCTTCAATATCTATAAAACCTTTGTACCCAACTCACACACCGTTTACCCAGATACTCTACCTAACATACTCGTATATAAATGTTGATAAACTTTCGCGATTTGTACACATTATTAAAATATATATATTACGGGTCTTAATCGCGTGAATAATTTAAGGTAAAATACCTTGTTTATTGCCCGACGTTTCGACCGTATTGCAACGGCCGTGGTCACGGGAAGACAGTCTTCCCGTGACCACGGCCGTTGCAATACGGTCGAAACGTCGGGCAATAAACAAGGTATTTTACCTTAAATTATTCACGCGATTAAGACCCGTAATATATATATTTTAATAATACTCGTATATATACCTAACATACTCGTATATTATTTTTATTATCTATTTCTTCTATCACTGGCTTTGCTTTTGCGAACTTGGTATTAAATGAGAAAAAAGTAGGTAATTCGCCTTTTTATTCAGGTTTAAGTGACAGTGATAACAAGAGATTTTACGGATCTCAAACTCGGTGACGGTTGCGAAGTGGTTACCTTTGCGGGAGTCTAATTGATAACATTTAATTTGCTGTCATAAATTGTCGCCAGTACACCATCCAATATGCAGTCTAAAGTAATCAGTGTCAGTGTAATCAGTGATAACCACTTATACGAGTCTTATAACAACCCGCGTCGTGTGGTATGTCGTCAAACTAGAAGTCCGTCATTTATAATCTACGAGTTAGTTATCAACAGAGAACAGTGCATAACCTAGTATTCAAAAGGCCGAGAAGTCCCTTTTTACCCGACTGCAATGATCGGTTATATCGGTTATAGGGCGGTAACTAAACCGAGAAAATTAGAGATGCGATTACGCATTAAATTGTCATAATTAGTATTACTAACTCATGTTTTTTGTGATTATTTTCGTAAAGAAATTGTTTTTCAAAGTTTCTTTATTATTTACTGTAACTGTTCTAAATTTAAACTTTTATGACCTCATTTAAATAGTGTTTTCATATTGTTAAATTAAAATGTTGTTAGTATTTTTAATCGATTAAACATATTTAGTCGTTTTCGTAAGTAATTTTAGGGTCGCATCTCTATGACATGCGCGAAAGTGATAAAAACCTAACTTCAATCCGGTCAAGTTACGTTGATCGTACTGTACCTACTATGTTATTTAGTCAAAATCGATTTCTGTTAAAACATGAGCCCACAATTTTTTGAGCGTCTGTCGCCCTTACAAAGTCTTTCTAACCTCTTTTTAGTTCTGTGTTTATCAAGCATCTATTTTCGACAACACCCGCCGTCATTGTTCAACATGTATTGCGCAAACACAAACAGACAAACGGAAGTACGTCACCCGATAGCACGACACGCTGATAACGACTACTAACTTGTTTCTAACCGTAGATCATCTTGTACCGCCTGCAGTGAGGGACTGGGCTGTTATTAGTAATGAGAGGGTTTTGTTTGTATTTAGAGTGAGTGGTGGCCTTATGAATAGATCCAATGGTATTGGCCCATTAACATTTGAGGATACCGTTATTATCACAGGATCAAAATTCAAAGATATGTCACATTAACAAGTCGCAGTGTGTCCGCGTGGTCGATTACTATCCATGCATTTAAAATGATCATTGATTTGGCTTTATGACATAAAAAATATTGATTTTCCTGCTATATGAACATTATAGAATATTATATACTGATCATGTTATGAGCCGTAACAATAAAAAACATTGTTTTTTTTTTTTTTTTTTTTTAAAAGACAACTCCCGCATTAGGGTACAAGCCCTGTGTCGCGGGGGACTTTACAAACATACAAATCACGGACACAAAGTACACCCAGACTCGGAACAACAATTTGTGGATCACACAAAGTGGTGTCTCGTGTGGGAATCGAACCCACGACCTCTTGCGTAGCAGTCGGACACACTCCCACTGCGCCACAGAGGCAGTCAAATTGTGTTATCACCTCGGCAAATGTGTTAGGTAGTACCTACGCTAGTAGGTATTGGCTCATGTTGACTTCACACTTGTAGACCTTTTGTAGTCTTCAAGTGTGAAGTCAGCCAATGTACCGCAAAAAAATGCAGCACTAAAGTGCTTCAGTGCTGAAATTTTTGGGGTTTTTTCGGTGTCAATGCATTTTATGTGATGCGACACCTGTGCATTGATTAACGTAGGTACTATACAACATGTAAATTAATCCCTGTTCGACCCGTAAGAGGCATGTAAAAAAGGAGTAGGTATTCTATTAGGAAAGAGGTAGGTATTCTATTAATAATACTATAAAAAATCATATCCATCTAAATGTTTTTTTATTGAATTCACGATTTTAGTACCCAATTTCGTCGAAATGTGTAAATTTTCAAAAATTCTCATCACCATTGTATATAGAAGGCCTCTTTACTAAATCTTTTCCGCCTCTCAGATCGCAATTGTTTTGCCATATGACTTCTGTCAAGAAAACATTTTTTTTAGGTTATTTTATTTCGTCAATAAAATAAAATAAAATGACGTATTTTTTTTATTTTATAAAATACGACTCATTAGGGTACAAGCCCTGTGTCGCGGGGAACTTTACAAACATACAAGTTACGGACACAACTTACTTACACTACTAACTACACCCAGACTCGGAATAACAATTTGTGGATCACACAAAGTAGTGTCCCGTGTAGGTATCGAACCCACGACCTCTTGCGTAGCAGACGGACACACCCCCACCGCGCCATAGGGGCCTAACAACACATTAAGTGACGAAACAAAAATGTCAAAATTGTTCTATCATCGTGTTTTCTTCTGAATGAGATTTTTGCAATCCGTTAAGTCACTTATGGCTTTTATCATGAATTGACACGACTCCTGTTTAAAAATGATACCGGTGGTTTAGCAGGGCAACTTTAAATAATAAATTGTATTTATAACATCAATTTTGACTAACTTTTGAAGTTCACCTAATCTAACAACCTGTTGAACAAAGAGCTGATTGTGTCTAGGATCAATAACAAATATTGAGCCACGTTATCGCTTATCAGCGGCGTCTTCTAATTACACCGTTATAGCACCATAAAGTGTGGCCGTGGGAAGTGGCGGTCCTACTACTGTACTGGTGCATAGGTACACTCCCATGAGTCGCAGGACTCTGTGTCTATAACTGATTGGAGAGATGTCATGTTTTTCATTGTGATCTTAAGGAATAATTGGGTAGATGACTCAGGCTCATATCAGGCAAAGAATGGGTCATAATGCTCGGGATAAACACATACTTCATCCACAATTTCGGTTTGACTGCCTCTGTGATGCGGTGGGAGTGTATCCGACTGCTATACAAGAGGTCGTGGGTTCGATTTTCATCCAGGATAAAACTTTGTGTGATGAGCACGATGGTACAAGCTCTGCGTATTGTGGGATCAGATAGCGTTGTGTGATTGTCCCAAGATATTATTATTATTATAATTTAACGTGTTTAATACTGTATTGCACTAAAATAAACACTATAAAGAAATAGAAACGATCGCAACATACTGTCTTATATAAATTTCTACAGAACGTGTCGTTTTCACATTTCATAAAATGTGACTGGTTTGTCATGACAGTCAACTCCAATTATGGTTTGAGATAGGGTATAGGTACATTAAGTCGGTGTCGGACGACATTTCGTGTCTAACATTTGCAATGTTACTGTTTTATCTATATATATAAAAATCAATCCCTATTTCCCTTGGTCACGGCATAACTAAAGAACGAGTTTACCGAATTCTGCAGAAGGTTCTTACGTAATAAAATAACGAAAAAAAAATAATGGGGCTAGTTTTTCATAAAAGCCAACATATAAATAGTAGATATATTTTAATAAGACTGTACATTAAACAAATGCGAAATGAAAGACGGAAAAATGGAAGGCGGCAGGCAGAGGACCGGGTGTAGTGTTGTAATGAAGTAATTTTTATAGGCATTTCTTGCAATTTGCAATTATTGTATTTGTAGTGTTGTAAATTAGGAGAGGCATAGGTATCAGTCAGCCTGTATCGAACTGAACTGAACCGATACAGGCTAATTGATTAAACAAAAGATGATTATGAAAAAACCGGGCAAGAGCATGTCGGACCATGCTCAGTGTAAGGTTCTGGAGCCGTTGCCGTATGATAAAAATCCGATTTGAATAATTGCACCAAACAAAATTGCACTTAACTACGCCTTTTTATGAGAAACGCAGTTTTTTTGCAATAACTCAATGACGGTATATCCGATCATGTTCAAAATAATTTTAGCTTAAAGTATTTGTTAAGCGCTATTTTTTTTTTCATATTTATTAATCTCACGGTTCAAAAGATAAGGGTGGGGGACACGAATTATGCATCTTTCGAAGTGATTATTTCCAAAAAAATATTCACTTAATCAAAAAAGTTTATTAGAAACCTTAAAATGTTTTTAAAAGACCTGTCGAATGATGAACCTTGATGTTTGCTCAAAATGTTTTCAGCCTCTATTACTATGAAGAGCTCCTTTAATTTTTGTTTACATTCATTATTCAGCTATCAAACTAAGGAGCGGAAACTACAAGACACCTTTTCACCAAATTTAATGAGTATGATGCCTGTGGCATACGGATGGACAGACAGACAGACAGATAGACACACAGACGGACATGACGAAACTATAAGGGTTCCGTTTTTGTCCGTTTGGCTCCCGAACACTAAAAAGGGTTATTCATTCTTTATACATTTTATCAGGCTAAAAAAACAGTTGCGCACAGACTGACTCACAATGATAAACTCAAAAACAAAGCCTACATCGAGAGTAGACTCATATTGCTATCAATTCGCTCAGTTTTTACTACGGGCACAGTCTCCCTAATTTCAAGATATAAAACCTCTGCTCTTAACAAAGATGAAGCCAACACACTCAAGTGTAATATGAATTATTTCCGGCTGCTGGGCCGAGTTGCGCGGGACAAGACGGATGGTCCCGCTGCGGCGAGTCCTCGGGGACCCACAGGTAACTGGGCCCACGTACTTTAGCCTAGAGTTATACCGAAGAAGATAGCTTTGTATACCAAACAAGAACAAAGATATCTTAATAATATTGTGTATGGGTACTTTTCGTCAAATACGATCGAAACACTAAATGGTTTAGACAAAATGTATCCTAGATTATATTTCTTATAGAGTTTTTTTTTTGAGAAAAACGGTCAGTGGACCAAAGAAAAAAAGAATTAATCCCATCGATCTGAAGCCTAAGAGGGTCATTTGAAGAATTGAATAAATTACATGATAAAATCTAAAAATAGCAACAAGAAAAAAGTAGGTACTTATTTACTGTCATTTATTAGGGTTCCGTAGCCAAAATGGCAAAACCAAACCCTTATAGTTTCACCATGTCTGTCCGTCCGTCCGTCCGCAGCTTAGCTCAGAGACTGTTAATGTTAGAAGGCTGCATGGATCTTACGCCGACAAAGGGAAAATAATATCTTAAAAAACATTTTTTTAAGGGACCTACCTCCTATATTTATTTCAAATATGTACAATCGGCCCACTTGATGCTCGACCACCTGAAAATATTTTGCTATGAGCGGTTCACAACGGTTCGGTCACACACACAAACGCAAAAACCACTCCCACATTTTACTTTCAACCAATTAGGACGGGGCTAAGGTCCACACCTTAACCAACGGGAACATAAAACATTTTAGTTAACTTAGTTGCAATTTGCACTTCCTTGTATGATGACGCGCGCATATTTACTGTATTTTGCTCACGACTTGTTCTGTTTACGGATTCCGATTGCCACTTCGTTGACTACTGATAGAACTCTCGTTGACTTGTGGTGTGAATTAGTGGACAGTTTCTTCTTCATCTGTTTACCTACGGTGGCTGTGTTTTACTGAACTGTTGGATGCTTTCTTGCTGACCTTAGTGAGTTTTCACAATTAACCGAAATTTAAACCGTGAATAAAATTTTGAATCTTCATGGCCAAGGATTCAAACCTTTACCAATGTTACGGTAAGTCAAATTCAAATTACTCGTATATTTTATTACAATAATTATAAATTATGTTTAACAATAGAATTGGCTATTGGTTAAAAAGTAATTGGGGGAGACCAAATAATAATATAATCAATATTTCCGAAGACGATGGTTAATTTCATAGCTAAGGTTTGTTTCGTTGTTATAATATAATAATATTCTCAATGATGATGGCAGACATTAGGGTTAGTTATTTCATCAATCGCAGTTTTTTATTCCTAATATTTTAAGTATATAAACTTATTATTTGAATTTTACAAAATGTATTTATTTCGTATATAATTTAAAAAAAAACAATAACTATTAAATGGTTTTTGTTAATAGACGGTGCAATGGGTGAGAAAGATTTAAGTGCATAATTTATTAAACATTTATGTAAATATATTCAAATATAACGATGATTGTCGAAAAATCATTCTACTAATTTACTACCGAAATGATAAGAAAATAAGTAATTTTATTTTAAAAAATATATTTAAATATTTTATTATCATACATAGGTTTAGAACTACTTATGATTATTCAACAAATAAATAATAATAAAAATGATTTATTATAAATTCATAAACCTCTTTTTCATAAATCAATGTAAAGTAAAAGTTCACTAATATTTTTTGATGTCCAATAATATTTACATTTAGTTTACTTTGAACGTGGCGTTCTGAGTCACTTGCTAATTCGTATATTTTTTAAAGGTGAAATTCTTGGAACTAGACTTTCACTCGTTCAATTAATCTGAAATATATTAACGAAACGTAGTACTAATCGGAACAAAAACTATTTTGTAAAACGAGTGGCAACATATCATTTCGTGCTTTTATACACTTATATTTTTTTTCTATGATTCATACTTAAATCCACCCTTATTAAATCATAGTGTTTCATTTTTATTTTTCTCACATTAAAGATGTCATGTATAATTCTTTTTAAAATATTTATGTTTAAACAAAATAAATTATGTTCAATTTTTTGAAGTATTGAAAATCCTCATTCTTACTTTTGACAAAATAAATTGTTTTCTTCCCATGTTTTAGTAAATTTTAGGCATCATAAAACGTATATTGTGTTGATAAAACAATAGATTTATGATCCCCATAGTAAAAGTTGTAAAACTGAGAATCCTTTAATCGATTATCGTCTTTAAGTCGTTACACAAGAACTGCAAATAGTTTGCATGCAATAAGTTTTTGCTTTCCCACGGTTCGGTAATTCCAGGTGCCATAAATATATTTGCCGAAAAAATAGGTTCATGATACCTACGCACAGTAAATGTCCTAAAACTGGAAACGCTTATGGCAATTATCATCTTTAAAATCAATCAAATAGGATTGATAATAGTTTGCATGCGAATTTGTTTTCGCAAACGGTAGCTTCTCATAATAACGCATATTCTATTTTCAATCATATTTCAACTGTTTAAGAACTATTATCTAATTTTATCAGTAACAACTCGTTCATTGTCTGTTGATTTGTAAAGAAATAATATTAAGTATAATGAAATAACACATTTTTAAAAATGTGCTTGACTTACTGTTCTATTCATTGAAACTTTTAATGAATAGGTATCGAAGATCTTTTATACATTTATTTTAACTTGTTATTTTTTTTCAGAGAGCTTACAGCGTGACGTTGGATAAAGCGGGATGCTGAGGAGGACTCTTTTAACGTCGGATCGCGTAACGAAAATGGTTAGCACATACGAAGTGCAGCCATTTACCAAGACGTCGACGTTCGCTAGACTATTTGACTGCGGCATGCAGGCTATAAGAAATGTGTGCATTATTCCGCTGCAAAAATTAGGCCAGGACCTAGAAGAAGCAGGAGTGCGTTTCGCTCGAGAGTACAGAGGTTATGATTTATCACACGCTAAATTTTCAGACGATTTTTTTAAAATAAATACTAGATACAAGCCCAGAAATGTGCATCTGGAAGTGTGAATGTGAGGACGAATTATTGTTAATATGTGGGGGTAGATGAGTGCTGATGTTCCAGGAGAGTTAATATTTATTGACGGAAGAGCCAATAGATTGTATTGAAATTAAATGTTTGTAATTATTTTAAAATGTATTCTAAATTAAACTTATTGGTTATTTTACTGTAATAAATATAAGCTAGCATCTGAGATAATACATTAATTCATACATTGTTACTTAATTTGAAAAAGACGACTCCCGCAGTTGTGGGTACAAGCCCTGTGTCGCGGGGTCTTAACAAACATACAAGTCACGGTAAATAAATAAATTTAAAAATTTTATGAAACTGACTATTATCACTAACTAAGACGTTATTACTATAATATTTATTAATAGAGTAATTGGTAATTAAACACTTTGATAACTATATAGCATGGTAAAATAATAATTTAATATTAAAAATATATCGTTATTGTTTTAGTTTGCATACCTCATCCACAATTTAAAGTATAATTAAGTATTAAATGTGTAATGGAATTGTTTGACTGATCCATAAAATTAATAAAACAATTTACTCGTTTCATTATTTCTTGCCCTCATTCCAGGTAATACATTTATTTCTATTAAAATAATTACTGGTTAAAAATTAAATATAACTTGCTGAATTAAAACCATACATACTATTAATATTAAAGAGTTAAAGTTGTATGTAGAGGTTAACCCTGAAACTACTAGCCCGATTTAAATTTTAAATTTCAAATATCTTTATTTCGTTAAATCAATCCAATGATTATTTGAAATTAAATTTAGATAAAATACTTATAACAGAGAACTTACAAAATAATATAGGTTTTAAAACAGGTTAAGGATGTAGGATTCTTATCTCTCGAATCAAGATATACGCGAGCAAAGTCACTGGGAACAACTGTATATAGCATACTAGCTGTCTGAAGCAGACGAAGACCAGCAAACTCCGTCAGCTTAAATTTTCCTCGTTTTTCAACATTTTACATTGCTGCTCTGCTCCTATTGATTGTAGCGTGATGTTATATAGCCTATAGCCTTCCTCGATAAATAGGCTATCCAACAGTAACATATTTTTTTCAATTTGACCCAATAGTTCCCGAGATTATCGTGTTCAAACATACAAACAAACTCTCAAAAAATATAAGTATAGATTAATCATAGAACTCATAGTTGCATCAAATTACCTCTTAAATACTTACGTGGGGCAAGCCAAAATGAAGACGTAAATAACTTAAATACATATTTGAAAAATATTTATGATCGTTTTGTAACATATTTCTTACAAAACGATCATTTCGCATTATTGAAACATATATTACTAGCTTAAGCCCGCGGCTCCGACCGCGTGGATGTCTCAGGGACTCAAACTATCTCTATACCAAATTTCATCTAAATCGGTATAGCTGTTTGAGCGTGAAAGCCTAACAGACAGCCAGACAGACAGAGTTACTTTCGCATTTATAATATTAGTATGGATATGTATCAAAAATGCGAAATAATTTTACAAAAATTAAATTAAATAATTTCGATAATCCTACTTAACAGAATCATACTAAAACATACGCACAATATAAAACATCGAAAATAGGTTCTAGTTCATAAATTACAGGCACTAGTTTTAAACCCCTCTACTAACTCATATTTTTTGAAAAGATAGATTAAAAATCAAAACGTAATTCATAAAAATATTAAAAGCTAACAATTTCCCGTACCTCCGTCCACAATTCCATATGTATAATAGTATTGAGGCAAAATATACTATATTCCTCTCCAAGCTTTAAACTACATCTTTACAATTTCAACGAATTAATATATAAATAAACTATTTATAATATTAATGTAGATTTGTATGTATTACAATAAAATAATTCATTGCTATTTCGCGCAACTGCAAAAAGCGCGCTTACAACAAAAGTCACAATCCTTTATTAGTATGTATTTACAACTGTCTAATCGGCTCGAAATATGCACAACAATAACGCAATGCACTAAAAACAACAAGGACCCCGCCTCCTTGCATCCGATAAGGCGCAGATGTGCCTGTGTGAGTGCGCTTACGTAGAGAGCGAACGTTTCTCGCAAGCCATTATAGCCATAAGGGTGTACGACCGCCGAGTAGGCCGATTGTACATATATGATTTTCTTTCTCACCTACCCCATCATGTGAAGACCATTTTTAGATTTAGGGATCCATTTGTGAAATATTATGCTTTAAAGTGTATTTTTTTCAGAGTCCAGTGTCCCCCCCCCCTGTCAGCTAAATGGTTGATGTTAGTTAAGAGAAAAAAAATACGGTAGTAGTTTAAAAAGTAAAATTAAGAGGAAAACTATCACAGCTAAGTAGGCTTTACAAGTTAACGAGTAACAGCTGATGAAATAAGAAGTTACAAAATTTTCAAATACAAACAGTTTTATCAAGGAAGTCGTTATAAATCCGCCTCTACCAATTTCATCCTAGACCGTCGCCTAGACCTTGGGCTGTCAGTTTGACAGCTGTCAAAGTGACAGCTTTCGATGACAGGCGCTGTCGCCGCCGCGTGACGGAGCGCCGCGTGATTAATTAACGGCTAATTGGTTTGACAGTGGTTTAGCATTAGGCCGGTTGGATACGAATGGGAAATGTTGATTTGTTTATTTCTACTAAAATGCGTATTATAAGTCTGATTTGTGTTTAAAATGTTATGATTTGTGTTTAAATTTTGAACCGACTTCTAGAAGGAGGAGGTTTTATGTTCGTCTGTATGTATGTTTTTTTTTATGTTTTGCAGAACCGATTTGAAAAATTATTTGTGTTTGAGACGGTATACTTTTAAATTGGTTTCATTGTCATCAGATCAGGATCTGATGATGGGATCCTAAAGAAATCGATGGAAACATTAACCATTTAGCTGGCAGGGGGAACACTTAACTCTAACAAAAATTTGCACTTTAAAGCTTAATATTTCGCAAATGGGTCCCTAAATCTTAAAATGGTTTTCACAACCCCTAAACTATTAAAATACCTATCTAATGATACAGTAATATCTGTATCCATACAAAATTACAGCCTCCTAGCACTCTGTCTTACGTCTCTGAGGTAAGCTGCGGACGGACATGGCGAAACTAAAAGGGTTCCGATTTGCTATTTTGACTACGGTACCCTAAAAACATTTACTGGCGGCAACTTCAAAATATGTAGGTACCTAACTCTCGACCTCGACTCGACCATAGAGAGAGATTAAAAAAAAGTTTATCGCTTTTCTAAAAGTTCATTTAAACTTACATAGCAAGATTTGCTAATGTGCTCGCTTCACGATGAGCGTGCAGCGAGCTCCCTGCCTTCTGTTCATTCCCAGTGCCGTTTTGCTATGGAATAACTTTTGGTGAATACCTAGTACCTACCTTAGGGTTTTCACTTTTCCTTACTAGTTGTACAGCCAACGATCAGTCTAGTCTAACGGTTAAAAGTAATATATAAATGAGAAGAAATTACAGTTTGCAGTCATCCTAATATAATAATTTGTCTCTCAAATAAAACAGGTTACATCATATCCATTACACAATATTGTTATTATAAATACCTGTCCGTTAATGTATTATAAATATAATTTAAGTACCTTTTACAGCATTTTAGATAGACAGGTAACTAATTAACTTGGTTATTTATCCACAATAAAATGTGCCACATATATTTGATATTTTATTCTGTAATATAAACGTTTAAAGCAAAAGCCAAAAAGTAATTTCGCAGTCGGTAGGATTCGAACCTACGCTCCCAGAGGGAATCTGATTTCTAGTCAGACGCCTTAACCGCTCGGCCACGACTGCTACATGACATTTGCATACAAATACGAGTATCTATAATAAATCGACGCTGCTCTTGTTTTAAAGTAAAATATAAAAAGTCATGATATCGAGTTTCAGCCAAGCATGTTAGGTACTCATCTCTTACCGTGGGTGTCGTCAAGGCGACTAAGGGATTTCACACCGGAGAACGGGCAGCAGCGTACTCTGCGTACTTTGAAGACTACTGCGATCGCCAACCCGCTCGCCAAGAGTGGCGATTATGGCTAATACCCTCAGGATCTATAAATAAATAGGTTCTACTGGGGCGTCCCGTGCCCAGAAGTAGGACATCATGTAGGTATGTTAGGTACCTACATTTATATTTATAATATTGAAAAATAAAACCGAAAACTTTTTTTTATTTTACAGGAAATTTATATTTTATGTCCGTTTTAATTCATAACGGGTTCCAGTTTCAGCAAACCAATTGTTTGTAATAATTGTCAATTGCTATATTTTTATTAGAGTGTGACCTAGAGACCCTGCCCAAAAAAATCATGGCCCAATGGTCCTAGCCCTGGATACGTCCTAAAATTATAGAAGGTAGTAGTGTGAGATAGTCCTGTTTGCAGATGATACATCACTCTTATTTAAATTAAAACGCCAGCAAAAAGACTTTGAAGATGTAAATATGGCTATCTCAAAAGTGGTTAACTGGTTTGATGTTAACAATTTACTCTTAAACGAGGACAAGACTAAATGTATTCGATTTATAACACCTAACGTGAAACCAGTAAAAACCACTATAAAAATAAAAGAAGATGAGTTGAACCCTGTAGAGACCACAAAGTTTATAGGAATTACCTACTCTAGATTCTAAGCTTCAGTGGGGCCCACATATAAGTGAATTGTCTAATAGACTCAGTTCTGCAGCGTACGCAGTTAGAAAAATTCGTCAGCTAACAGACGTTGAAACAGCGCGATTAGTTTATTTTAGTTACTTTCATAGTTTAATGTCGTACGGTATTCTACTGTGGGGGAATGCTGCCGACATTCAAACCATTTTTGTTCTGCAGAAGAGGGCTATTCGATCAATTTACGATCTTAGTAGTAGACACTCACTTAGGGAAAAATTTAAGGAAATCAATATCATGACTGTTGCATGTCAGTATATCTATGAAAACCTTATATATGTTTACAAAAATATTGATAGTTTCTGTAAGAAATGTGATATACATAATATTAACACGCGGAACAAACATAAACTCGTTGTACCAGCGTCAAGGTTACAAAAAGTAAACAAATCATTTCGGGGCCAATGTATACGTTTCTACAATAAAATCCCTAGCGATATTCAAAAATTAAGTCTTAATACATTTAAGTGTACCATTAAGAAAAAATTGTGTATGAAAAGTTACTACTCAATAATTGATTATATGGAAGACAAAAACGCTTGGGATTGAACTGCTTTCTCTCACAGGCTATTAAAATGTACTTTAAGATTATATGTATATATTTACTTTGTAAGAAGTGAAGTATGGTGTTTGCTGAATACGTTTATATATACTCATTTTAGAGTTACTAATAGTATTATTATTTAGTTATCCTTATTTTATAAACGATTACACTCACCAAACACACTGGTTCATTCAGTAAAATTTATTTTTGTAAAGAAAAACTTGATCATTTTAAAAGAGTGGCACATGAGTTTCTTGGCAGCTTCTTCTCATGAGCTTTACACTTGGAACTGCCGCCTAACCTCATTTTGTTTTTTTTTTCAAATATTCATACATATCAACCCTTATGATGGCCCACTGCTGGGCACGGGTCTCCCCAGTAGAACCTACTGGTATGTAGATCCTGGAGGTAATTGCCATAATCGCCACGCTTGGCGAGCGGGTTGGCGATCGCAGTAAGGCTTTAAGTACGCAGAGGACGCTGCTGCCCGTCCTCCGGAGTGAAATCCCTTAGTCGCCTTGACGACACCCACGGGAAGAGATGGGGTGGTACTATTCTTAAGCCGGCACCACACGGCACAGTATAAATATTCATAGTTTTATAAAATTTTTATTATGTTTTAATTTGACGTTTTCAAATAATCATTAACCTGATTTTACGAAATAAAGATATTTGACTTTGACTTTGTCATTTTATCACACAGAAAAGAAGACGCCTTAATTACAAATTCTAAAATTAAAACCCAAAGTTGCTCTTACATTTATCAAAGGATAACGTCTACCTACATATCCCTCTGGCCGGCGACAGTCATACGCCTTCTTTTAATTGCCTTAATCGTCAGATTTAGGCCACTTTCGACAAACAAGATGCCTTTTCTCTTAATAACAAACTTTATCGTATAAAAGTCAGCGAGAGGTACATTAAAGGCAATCTTTATCGAGTTCGGACAAAGACTGGCCTGACAGTCGATGTCTTCATATTTAACAACATAAAAACAATACCCTATCATTTGACACGCTATTAAAATACACCAAATTTACTTGACACGAATTACGACCTTAAATCAAATACATAAATCTCAATTTACTTTAAATAGATTTATCTTTTTCAAAAGCAAAAGATTCTAACTTCCACAGGGTTGTCAAAAATTATTGAGCTTTCTGATGTTAAACTTAAAGTTAAATTTTCATTGTAAATTGTAGTGAAAAGAAAGGGTTATAATTGAATAACGATATCATAGTGTTGTGACGTGTCGTTTGATTAATAATGGAGGTGGCTTGTCCACTCGGTCAGTTTTTTTTTTAATAATGTTGATGTGGCCAACATGTTCTGCTTTTAACATGAGCTTATGATGACGGTCGCTTTTTTAATTTTGTTTTTTTTTTCGGATGAATAATTTTTCGGTTTATCGTATTTTCAATTCGATTTTAATGCACCGAATGTGAACAGTTACTTAATTGGTTTCATTTTCTATTTTTAGTAATTTGAAATGCGTTTTGTAATTGTTACCAACTACATACTTATTGCAAATGATTGATTTCGTTTTAGTCTATTTTCCCTTTCATATAATCCTAATTTGTTAAGAAGTTCGACTTAGTGGTGTCTGAGTAAATAAAAATAACACATAACGAAAACGACTACTACAAGCTAATATGAGTTCAGTGAAAAATCCTCAACATTCTATGATAAAAGCTTTAAAACCGCTGACCAGATTTGTCATCAAATAAATTTATGAACTATCACAAGTAACCTAAACTTTTTAGTAAAAACTGTGTTCAAATCTGTTTATCGATTTGGACACAACGATGCAGTAAACAGACACTTAGAGACATCAAACGTATAACACCCCTCTTTTTCCTCGGGAGATTAAAATGTTATGAATTATTATATGAACAATCCCATGCTAAGTGAACCTCCTACTTTAGCTGTATAATAGCTGACCACACAATAGATACTACACAGCGAATAAATCCTTGCGCCATTAATCTTCAGATCAATTGGGTTGCTTCCGTTGACACGGTAGAAAGGGACGGGGATATACTGATCCTAGGATATGGAAAGGGACGCCAACACTCGATAACTTAATTGAAAACAAGTGAAGGGTAGAGAGAGGAAAGTGAATGTCGATGTTTTTAAAATCTGTATTGCTTGTGTGTTTAAATAATTATATATAAAATTTGTAAATTATTGCTGTGTAAATAAATGACAGGGATTTATATGGAAATTCCAAATTTCAATAGGGACACCGGCTTAAGAATAGTACCACCCCATAACTTCCCGTGGTTGTCGTCAAGGCGACTAAGGGATTTCCCACAGAAGGGCGGGTAGCAGTTTCCTCTGTGTATTTTAAAACCTTACTGCGATCGCCAACCCGCTCGCCAAGCGTGCCGATTACGGTAATTACCCCCAGGTAGGTTCTACTGAGGCTGAGACCGTGCCTAGCAGTGGGACATCATATGGGTTGATATGTAAAGTGGCCAGGCCTCAGCCAGGCCACTTTACCCTCGCACTTATTCTTTTGAAAAAAAAAACAAAATATTCTTTCGTAGTCCTATTTAAGAATGCCTAGCTAAAATAATTAACCGATTACCCAGTATTTTTGTTTAATCGCACATTATGCCATTAAACAAAAATACCGTGGAAAACAAATTGAGAGCCATTTAAAAGTTTTCGCTATTTGAATACTAAGGAATACAACAAACTTAATAAAAGATATCGATATGTCCCATCCCTTAAAGTGTCCGTTACTCCCATAACGCGTTATCTGTCTCGTCTTGTGCATTAACACGTCCAACCTCATTATAATAACCATTCATATTTCATCACTTATCACTCCATTATCACCCTTATGACCTTGGCGCTAAGATTCAAAGGGACTCCAAGGCATAAAGTGGTAGTTCACCTTCAACAGACAACTGTCGCCAAGCTTTTGTTTTTGGAAAATAAAAAGTGTTGTCTCCTCATTGAGGTTTGTGTAAAATTATTGAAGAGAATGGATATACCTACATTATATCTACTTAGAATTATTTAGGTACGTTAACCTATTTAGGCACCTATGTACTTAGGTATAATGAAATTTATCAATTTAGGTTTTTTTCAAGGTCCTTATTCACTATCTTTTATTTGATTTCGCGGCAAGCCCGCGCGTCTAGCTTTCAAAATCTTGTCATAATGGTAAATAGAGAGTAGCACTTGTAAATGTACATAATTTAGGTATAGTTTTTTTTTTGTTTCCGTTATCCTTTATTGTTAGTTAGTTAGTTGTTAATTTTGGTTTGGTTTTTTAATTTTTAATTTCTGTAAAAGATTGGACAAAAGGCTAACTTAACCTGTCCGTGCGATCCCCTAAGGGTCTCACTGAAAACCGCGCTGTGATGTGGTTCGCCGCAACACAGCAATACGCTGAGTGCAGACCTATCTATCGCAGTTTCCTAAGATAAGCTAGTTTTAAGTTTAGATTAAGGTTATGCATCTGCGTGAAATATATATTATTACTAGCTGACCCGCGCAACTTCGTCTGCGTAAATTTTCCCTTTTTTTTTACAACATTTTTCATTGCTGCTCCGCTCCTATTGGTCGTAGCGTGATGTTATAACCTATAGCCTTCCTCGATAAATGGGCTATCCAACAATAAAATATTTTTTCAATGCAGCCCAGTAGTTCCTGAGATTATCGCGTTCAAACAAACAAACAAACTCTTAGGGGGATGAAAAATAGATGTTGTCCGATTCTCAGACCTACCCAATATGCACACAAAATTTCATCAAAATCGGTCAAGCCGTTTCGGAGGAGTATGGCAACGAAAACTGTGACACGAGAATTTTATATATTAGATTTTTTTTAAATGCATCGCACATTCGCGAGGACATCTTTGAGCGCACCGCGCATGCGTCAGTTAGCGCGGGCTTGCCGCAGAAACGAAAAAAACATAGTGAATAAGGACCCTGGTCGCATCTGCTTTAAATGCAGGGTAGCTAAAAGGAGTTCCTTTAGATTAAGGGAAAAATAAAGACATAAAATTATTAGGTATGGTAGGAATCTCAAGACCAATTGGTTATATTTCATAAGAGAATGCGCGTGATCCCATGGCAAAAATTGTTTTTTTTTTGTTTATTAAAATATAGGTAAGCAATGAGGGATTGAAGGCCACACCCACATTACTAGCAATCCTGTTAACCCCTCCAGCTAAGCTCAGTGGCTTGTGTTAGGAGTGGGCTCACGTCGGTAATATAATGGGTAGGATTCGAACCAGCGACCTCACGATGGCAAGGCCGTTGCCTTAATTATTAATTATAAATAATGATGTATTAGTTTCTTGTTTTTCGTTTCAAAATAGCAGTAGGTACCTAGGTAGAACATTTTAATGGCATCTCACCAGCTTTCTCATCCACAACAGCCCAGTGTAATTCGATCGAAACTTCTGAGAATCTATACTAATATTATATAGCTGAAGAGTTTGTTTGTTTGTTTGAACACGGTAATCTCAGGAACTACTGGTCCGAGTTAAAAAAGTATTTTTCTGTTGGGGGCCTATTTATCGAGGAAGCTATATGCTATATAACATCACGCTGCGACCAATAAGAGCGGAGCAGCAATGAGAAATGTTGCAAAAACGGGGAAAAAATACGCAGACGAAGTTGCGCGGGTCACCTAGTACAAAATATTAATGCAGTCGTTATTTAGACCTGTGGGTACGAGTCCTCTATTAGTCATTGCGTGGGAGTGTACGAGTCATTTGCATACAATATAGAGATAAACTGAATATGCCTATGATTAATTGTGATGTGTGGTGGCTACTAGCAGTCACACCAGTCAGGTGCACGTAGGTATGTTAAATTATATTATTAACTAGCTGTCCCGCGCAACTTCGTCTGCGTAAATTTTCCCCGTTTTTGCAACATTTTTCATTGCTGCTCCGCTCCTATTAGTCATAGCATGATGTTATATAGCTCATAGCCTTTCTCGATAAATGGGCTATCCAACACTAAAATAATTTTTCAAATCGAACCAGTAATTCCTGAGATTACCGCGTTCAAACAAACAAATAAACAAACAAACTCTTCAGCTTTATAATATTAGTTTAAATTGGTAATAGCATAGATAATATTGCCATCGAGCGTGTTCCTTGTCGATAACTATGGTTATATGGTATCTGTTACGGCGGCTAATCTCACTAGAGACGCAGACACAAGTGCACTCTCTATTCGCTCACTCTCACAGCCCGATGGGACGGAAATTCGACACGATCAGAAAAAGATTGGGCGGAGGACCGACGGCTCATCGTCCTCTCCTGCTCACAAATATGGCGAGACGAATATGATTCCTACCGAAGAGACCGGTCAAATTTAGCTCAAGACAGAGAAGTAGAAGGGAGAGACAGAGAGAGAGGACGTTGCTCGGCAGTGGAACAAATCAGGTTGAAATAAATTTACCTTAAAACAAAGGCCACTAAAAAATAAAGATCAGACCAACTTTATTATTAAAAATATAAGGATGTATAAAGAAAAAGACAGAATTATTTTTAGGCAAAATCTTTTAGAAGGAAATTGGAGCACAGGTTACAATACATTCCTACAAAAAATTCAGGAGCTACATTCTAATACCTTTAAAAAAACAAGTAGAAAAATAAGAACTATTAGTAATGGTGGAGCTAAATGGATAACTAGGGGTGTTCAAATATCAAGCAAATTTAAACGAGTTCTTAGTTTTATCAATAAAGAAAAGTGTGATGATACGATTCTGAACTACAGGGCAAGATATTTTACTATTTACAGAAGGGTAGTTAGGAATGCAAAAAGGATTGCAGTTAGTAAGCAGATAGAGGAAGGATCAAATTCCAGCAAAATAATATGGAGCGTAGTGAATCGTCGACGTAACATAAATGTGCAGTCAGAAAGAAGTAATATAGTACTAAAAATCAATAATACTATTTCTGAAAATCCAATAGATATTGTTAATACTTTTTCGGAACAATTTAGGAAACCGTCAATACTCGGCTCCTGTAATTATACCATTGCTATTAAATATCTAACTGACAATACCAGGAGGGTAGAGAACGCAATGTGTTTTGATCCGGTGTATCCGAATGAAATCTTTAATCTAGTTAATAAAATGGAGTCCAAAAAATCTTGCGGTCACGATGAAATACCATTATCAGTAATCAAAGACAACATTGATATACTGGCAAAGCCAATCAGTGAACTTTTAAATACGTGCATAGCGACTGGCGTTTTCCCCGATCAATTTAAAATTGCGAAGGTATTACCAATATTTAAAAAAGGCTCCAAAACCGACCCTTGCAACTATAGGCCGATATCTATACTTTCAGTTTTCTCCAAAATATTTGAAAAAATCATTGACTATAATACTAAACAACCGCCAATTTGGGTACCAGAAAAGCGTAAGCACCGTTGATGCTGTAAATACTTTAGTTGATGATATTGTTAGTTATTTGAATAAAAAACGCAAAGTTGCGGGACTTTTCCTTGACCTCAGTTCAGCTTTTGATACAGTAGACCATGAAATCTTATTAAAAAAGCTAGAGCATTATGGTGTTAGAGAGAATGTATTGAAACTATTTAAATCATATCTAACAAACAGAACACAGTACGAAAACGAATGAAAATGATAACTGATAACAAAGAAACAGTACATAAATCAAACCTATCAACAGTGTCCACAGGAGTGCCTCAAGGATCGGTGTTAGGTCCTATCTTTTCATCATTTTTCTTAACGACCTAGCTGAACACATAAATAAAACAGTGGATACGCGTGTGGTAATCTTTGCCGACGATACAAATGCAATAATTTCTGCGGAAAATGTAAAACAATTAGAGACAAAAGTAAATAGCGTTATGTCTGCTTTTGAGGATTGGTTTTCTGTCAATAATCTGAAACTCAACATTAACAAGACCAAGTGCGTAATTTTTAAATCTACAGTTAAAGACAAATGCTTAGGCGCAACGTCAATATCAAATAGAGTCGAAATCGTTGAAAGTGTAAAATTTCTGGGCATACATATAGACGCCTTCCTAAACTGGAAGCTAGAATTAGCAGCAATAGTCAATTCTTTAAGCTCAGCATGCTATGCTATTAGAAGTCTCAAAGACGAGTTATCAATACAACAATTAAAAATGATCTACTATGCATTGGTAGAATCAAAGTTACGATATAGCATTCTATTATGGGGTAACAGTTATAAATACAATATTAAGGCAGCTTTCACAATACAAAAGAGATCACTGAGGACAATGTTACGATTAAAACAAACTGATTCTTGTAGAAACTACTTCATAGATCTAAAAATTCTTACAGCTCCATGCTTATACATATTGATTGTTCTAACTAATTTAATCAAAAACATTCACAAGTACGAAACTGAGGTAGAAAGAGATGTTAGAATAAATAGTCGCAGAAAAGATCTGCCAAGTATTATACAGCCAAAACTAAACATTGTGCAACACTGTTCAAAAGTGCAATCTGTTAATATTTATAATAAACTCCCAGCTGAACTTAAAACAATTTTTAATGTTAACTCTTTCAAAGATAAATTAAAAACACTATTATTGTCTAAGTGTTACTATAGTGTAGAAGAGTTCCTAAAAGATAGCAAGTAATACCTACACTGGGAGTATTGAATAATATAGGAGTAATTTTGTTAATATGTACCTACTGTAAAAAAGACTGTTTCTGTTATTAATATTATATTTAAGTTTCGACATCTTTTTCATTGTGTATATAAAATCTTGACATAATTTTTACTTTTTTTTAAACATTTTTATTTTTTTTTTATTTATAATTTATTGTTTTTGAGTTATAGTTTCAGGACATTGGCAAACAATTAATTTATTAATGAATGTTATGATCTTATTATGAATGTTATTAACTTATTATGAAGCTTATTATATTAAGAATATTATTCGGAAAAAAATTGTATTGTAATCATGAAATTCACTTTTGCATGTAATTAACTGTACCTATATTTCGACATAATGTATATTGTTAATGAAATAAATTACTTACTTACTTACTTACTTACTTACTTAAAAATAGGCAGTTATAGAAAAAAGCTTCTTAAGCTTAAGCGTCTATCTGTTCATGGGTTTGGACAGTTCATCTAGGTAAATGCTAAGGCATTAAACTACCTAAATCATTACTACGATACGGATTTGATAGGTAGGTATACTTACCTACCTAATTTTTATTGTGGACTAGCGAAACTTCTCCCAAAACCTACCTCTATAGGGTTACCTACCTACTTACTTATTACCCCAAGATATTGGTTTAGGTAGGAACTCTGATGTGTAAATTCACTAATAATTTCATAAATATCGGAACTTTTCTTCTAAATAGGTACTTAGATAGTACGTACCTACTTAAATTATAAATTACGCACTTAGGCTTATTATTACACATCAGTATGCCATAAGCCTTAACAAACATGCATTCTTTCTACACAAACGATTTCCAAACAAATCTCACTCATACCTACCCTTGAACATTTTTATTTTATAACTAGCTGTCCCGCGCAACTTCGTCTGCGTAAGTTTTCCCTGTTTTTGCCATATATCTCATTGCTGCTCAGCTCCTATTGGTTGTAGCGTGACGTTATATAACCTATAGCCTTCCTCGATAAATGGGCTATCCAACAGTGAGAAAATTTTTCAATTCGGATCAGTAGTTCCTGAGATTACCGCGTTCAAAAAAACAAACAAACTCTTCAGCTTTATAATATTAGTAGGTATAGATTACCCTACTAACAACGCTTATTGGCCAATATTTTTTTGTTATGAAGTATTATATTTTTCTCTATAAGTGAGTATTGTAATCTTTTGAGAAATGAATGTCTTAAACCGCAATATTTTTCTATTTATTATTTAAGTACCTACCTGCTATCTGCCTGACCATCTAACGCAACCAGAAAACACAATTGACTAGGTACGTATTATTTTTTCAAATTTCTATAGGATGTAGCAGTTTCTTGTCGGCAGTTAGGCAGTTAAGGGTCCCTTGGTGCCACCGTGCACCGTGACAACCTCGCCAAACGATCAATCAACGAGGGCATCGCAGCCGCGATCAACGCATTTTATTTTCACCTCATGCATTCTAACTTGGAAGCTTTAACACGTTAATGTAGAAAAAAGTTTACCTGGCTAGTACCTACTAAGAAAAAAATATATAAAAGCTCAACTAGCATGTTTGACCCATAATTAAAACAAATGTAATGACACCATAATAAAACAGTTTTTAGTTAGATAAAATAATGGTTTTATTCTATTGATGACTTTTTGATAAAATATCCTTGTAAGCTTTACCTATACCTAGGCAAAAATAAATTCTATAGATAGGTAATCTATAGAATTTATTTTTGCCTACATACGAGATGTTGGAATGCAGATTTTGTTCTATTGCATGCTTATACCTATTGCCAAATAAGTGAAACTTCTATAAGACTTTTTTTACAAGAACCTCTGTAGGTAGGTTACCTACCATTTTTGATGCAATAACGAAATTATCATTAAAAAATCAACAGGCCGTATAGACTACAGAGTGTGATAAGAAGCAGGCGCCCTTTTGTAATTGGAGCCGCAGATTTACCTTTAAAAGTACTTTAGTATCTAAATAACAACTAAAGTTGGTTACAAATTAGGCATTTTAGTAAAGATGAAATTGCCAATAATACCTAAGTTCAAAATACATAAGTTGTCATTACAGTGTTGCCGATTGTCGCTGTTAAAATGTTTTAATGTCGCTGTTAGGTAACACCCAAAATAAGTACAGGTACATACCTAATTAACCTACCTAATTACCTATTATGTAGGTACCTTGAAGTTAATCAAATACAACAATGACTAAAACAAAAAAATCATTAGGTAGGTACTGTAGACGGCTAATATAACTTGATGATTTTAAAACGGTTCTACGGTCGTTTTCAATAATACCTATAACACTTTGTGTGGAGCTTATGTCATGTTACATAGCGGATAGCTGTGCTATTTAATTTTCCGATACGAAAAAACAATCTAAAATATTTGTAAAATTGCAGACATGGTAGGTACCTTCCTACCTAAAAATATAATAAGGGGTGTAAATTTTCTGAGGATTTCGATTTATTTTATAATTTAAAAACAAATCAAGATATCTCTTTTTGTTTTCTTTTTTTTCATGAGTATCTTGGTAGTCCTATAGGTACACATTTAAATGCCCGCTTATCGTTGAATTTTGGGACACATTGTATACCTACCTACCTATTTCTAGCAGCCAAATTGATCTAAAGATAGAATAATGAAAACGGCCGTTAAGCAGCTTACCTAATAACCTTCACATTTGAAACTGTCGCCTAAATTTATTTTTCAAAATTGACGTTTTCAAACAACTAAGAAAGAATAAAGATAGGTACCTACTTATTTGAGTTTGAGTTACCGATGACACCACTAAACAATATCACTGGCCACTGGGTGCCTCAACTACCCTCATAGAATGTAATTACTTACGTTATATTATAGCTTAGGTATATCTACAAATACCTGGCTATTATGTAAAGCGATACATACAGCTAAGAGCAGCTGCGCACTCAGGTACATACCTAACAAAAACGAACAAAACATTTCGCACCTTGACAACGATTTACGTCAGCAGGATAAATTAAGCGTTCGGAGTGTAACGTCGAGGGCCATTCACGACGACACACGGCAAATAAAAAATACCAAGAGCGCCTACAGTACAGCCTCCCAGTTTCGCACTATCATCTCCGCACGACCAATCCAATATGGAGACCGGATTCACGCTCGCCGATTGGCCAACGCGAAGCTTCTAGCCCCTCCCATCTCGCAGACTCCTCCCCTTGCACAAAAAGTTTTCAGACTCCGGTCTACCTGCCCACGAGCCCAGTCCACGTCCGACGTCCAACACACTCATTAACGCAATCATCCACCGCAACCACAAATTCTTTCCATTAAATCAAAATTCTTCATCGCTTATCACTCCACGATACGATCACAACTCCTCAAGATAACTCCGTCTTTGTCGGCTCAACAGATACCGCGTGCGATAGACAGGGACGGTGAATTAAAGTTTTAGGTGTGGTTAAGAAAAATAATGCGGCCGTGTTCAGTGTTCGTCGGTACACCTGACGTGCGGGCGTGCGGTCGATAACGGTGCGGCACTACTCGGACGGACGCATAGTGATGTGTGTGATGTAAAAGTTCGATATCGATAGTTGGTGGGCATCAAACATGATGACTATGGACGTCGGGATGTACAACAACCAGCAGAACGGTTACGGCGGCGCGGAGTACTACCAGCAAGGCGCCGGCTACCAGCCTCCCTACGAAGGCTACCACGAGTACTACGAACCATCCTCTCACTACTATGAACCTTTGCTTCACGGGCAGACGACACACGAGCATCCAACGAACCCAGTGATCAGCACAGACACAGGCTTATGTTACACAAACTTGGACTATGGAGATTTGCAGCCAAATTATCCGATTCACACATTACCGCCGCATGCCGAGGCTTTCAAGCATCGGGAGGAGGTTCCCCGACATGACGATATGCACATGCACGAGCATAAGATAGACAATCATTACCTGGAGACGAAATACAACATGCATTTTGTTGATGAGACGACGATGCAGTTTAACCAAGGGTCGCCGTTGCCTTGTGCTGAGTTTGAGCACTACCAGCCAAAGGATGAGTTCGCTGGTCTCCGAGATGGGTTCCCTAGGGAGGGGGAGTGCGTGGGCCCCCACGGGCACATGCAAGGGCACCAGGCTCACTCGTCGCATGCCGCTGTGCCGACTTATAAGTGGATGCAAGTGAAAAGAAATGTCCCCAAACCTACTGGTAAGTTTATAACTTAAAATTCATATTAGAATATGTTTTTTTTTATTTTGGTAAAACTGTTGTAAGAAGTTTTGTACGAATATTAAAATGAGGGATCGAAAGAACTTGAGTAGGTACATGAAATGAAATGAAATGAATTTTATTGCAGTAATTGTGGATTTCCAAAAATATGTGGTCTTAAAAGTAATGGTGTGCAACACAATTTACATCATTAGGCATGCAATTTTATTTACGATTAATTATATAATTAAAAACAGTAATTGTTTCAACATAATTATTTATAAAATACCTACTCTGTAAGGTTATAGAAACAACGATCTATTAACATTTTTTTAAGCGTTCTACATTGAAGACTTTGAACAGAAGATTCTGACCCCATCCCATTTATTTTTCTTTAATTTAAGTGAATCGAACTTGTAACAAAGAGCACTGCCTCGTTGAAATTGTTTCGCCAATAGGTATTAAGTAATATTGAGGTTTAGCAAATTTAAATAAACATAGGTAGGTAATATTGTTCATTTCGATATTATCTAATTGCCATTTCTAATGTCTATACTTTCAAACAATTCATCTAAACTGCTCTGCGCTGCGCTATTAGATGAAGCTTCAAACACAGATCATTATCCTTGTCCAAAATCGTTGCGTGCGAAACCAAACAAGCACGGCCTATTAATTAATAATAATCAAGCGTTGTATCTAACACATTTATATTATTGTCCTTGAAATTCATCAATGCACAACATACCTATAGGTAATTACAGTAGCGACGGATTAAATTAAGCAATTATATCGCGCATAATTAATATTTAATAGCAACTGTCACTAATGGCCTAAGCTGTCACTAGTTCAAATAATCTATATGATACGATGTCACTGGTAGTTGTACCACTCAATTAGTTTGAGGTAAGTTGGTATAGGCACAGATAATATAATACTATACTAGTAGTATAGGTTACCTACGTTATATTGTAATGGCTCTTACAATTAGTTAATTAGACTTATAGCATGTTAAAGACGTAGAGAGAATGATATACCGTCATTTTTTTTAATTACAACAACACTGATTATAAAATATGACTTTATTTTTGACAAATATAAACCAATGACCAATACACCATCATTATGAATTGCAACATAACTGAATATTGAATGGAAACAACTTATTGTTATAGTTATGACGAGCACTGAAAATGATTGTAAAAGTTTACCGTTTTCAAAATCAGAGAGTACCTAGAGTAGAGTAGTAGTAGAGTAGATCAAAAGATTTTTGCGAAGATTTTACCAATATATTCAAGACAAAACAGAGCAATTAAAATAATTATTTTGTTACCTACACTGACCTATTTACTTCAGTCAAAAAGCAATAAAAAAAATATGTACCAACTTTTATTCTTATAAAAAGTTGACAACCCTACTGTAAGTGTACTTACTTTGTCTCTGTGTTATTTCCCAAAAACGAGTATTCACTTTTTTTTTAACAAAACTAAAATACTTAGAACTAAATAGTGATTTTCTTTTTTAATTTTCCTTCTATTTTAATTATCGCCACACAACATACAAATGTACCTACTTAAAAATGAAAAACAACGTTTCACAATTAATACCTAATAAGGCTAGATATAAAAAGGTTTGATGTGGCACCTGTTACACGGTACAGCGCAACCTTAACGCCAATCATTTATCACTATAATTGACGGACGATCATAATCTTGAGTTCTGTACCCATACCCTCCCTACAAGTAACAGATATCTCACGGATAAACTAACAATATCACTTTCAAAATAATTAGTTATTCTTTCTAATGATATATTTTTAATTCTTCTATAAAAATCCAAAAATAAAATATTGTAACTCCTGTTGTGCTGCTTCGGTCTTCAACTTTTTTTTTCAGTTTAATTTATGGCAATCTAGCCCATTTAAAGGCTAATTTCTGCCAGGGTCAAGTATTCAATGCAGCAACACTATAACTGCATGTACTACAAAGTATTTTTATATGATAAACGTGGAGCTGTAAAAATAACGACAGGTCAGTCTGCCGCCATTTTTACCTTTTATTTTATAGACCTTTGAATATACCTGGTAGGCAAAGTGGTGGCAGGTATAAGAATTAAAATTAAATTTAAAAAAAATATATATTACAATTTATGAATTAAAATAATTAATAAATATAATGGAAATTATATGAATTGAACAGTAACCAATATGAATAAAAAAAAACTGAAATAAATGCTATTATTATTATTATAAAATAATGAAGGCCATTTTCACTTCTGTCATCAACTTTACTTATCACAAGGGTTGTATAGCCTTCATAAAATACTTTGACTTTCGACCTTGAAAATAGGGATTTGAAATTTTCTACTTAGCGATCTGATCTGAAACCAAACAAACCAAGCTAGTACTAATGTTTTATAGAAGCTTTCTACACAACTGCCCCAAGGAGTGTCTTGTGTTTCCTGTCATGTTATTACTAATTGGAATCCTGGAATGTTCCGATTACTTTTTAAAGATCAAACAAGTTGATTAATTATCTAAGACAATTGAAATAAAAGAGGTAATGCTTTGAAGTAAACTTACATATCATCAACCTACCTACAAGTAGGACATATCCTCCGCTACAGAATAGGCCACAAATCCCGTCAGTGTTGTGACGTTTGCCGTCACTCCAAGAGTCAGGGTCCGCGACCTGACCTGCGTCACTCACTGGCCGCTCAGAGCAAATAATTTGACAGTCCGCGCCTGACAGCTGTCATTGTACAACACTACGCGTTCCAAACTTGAAATAAGTAGTGACGGGTGTGTTAACTAAACTCTCCTTACGAAATAATAAACTGGCCGCACTGATTATGCGTTAATAGAATACTAGTTGTGCCTACTGACTTTGTATTCAAATAATTAAATTATTAATATTAGGTATACCTAATTATAATGAATGGATAGTATTTATTATAACTAATCAATGAACTCTTTGTACCTCTCTAGATTTAAGTAATTTATTTTTTATTTTGTTTGAAGTTTAATATGACACAGACTCAAATGTCACAGTTGTATACCTACCTATAAACAAAACACGTGATATATAAATGGTATCGAGGCTTCAGGCCTACTATCCCTACTAATATATAAATGTGAATGTAAGTTTGTTTATTACGCTTTCACGCGAAAACTACTCAACCGATCATCATGAAACTTTGTACACATATTCTTGGAGGTATTAAAAGTAACATAGGATTATAAAAAATAGGGGAAAATTTACGCAGACGAAGTTGCGCGGGACAGCTAGTGTTTTATAAAATACATTGCGTATTTTAGATGAACTAAGCAAATGCTATACTTATTTATTTAATAATTTGTGAATTATAAAAAAAAACACATATTTTTTTTAAATTCGAAACTAGTTTACAATTTATCAAACTTTAGCTTTACTTATTACAAATAACATCAAGAAATAATCTCTCAGACTTAATAATTACATACAGCAATAATATAGAGTAGGTATAATAACATTAGTAAGTCTGCCAATTAAACAGTACTGTCCAACATATCACTGCTGCACAAATGGACAGAGATCAGATATACAGTTCAGATAGTCACCTCACTAACTAGTAATGGGCACACAAGTACTTGGTGCAAACTAGAAAGTTTAATATAATATGTAGGTATGTCTAATGCAACAGGTGCATAATGAGACATAATATTAAGGGATAGGTATAAAGTGTTAGATACTAAGGTATGCAAAACTACTAAAATAGTAAATATCTGTTTATTTATAAATTAGGTAACCCCGTGAACTTAGTACCTACTAAGTACCTCCCTAAAATAGAATGTACCTTCATAATACAAGAGATACAAAATTACTCATTACGATTTTTTGTTTATTTGACTATTCCTGGGTAGGTATTCCTTCCGTGATAAAAGAAGGAATAAAGAAGGAAGAAGGAAGGAATTCCTTCTTTATTCCTTCTTTTGTCACGGAACAACAAAAAATAATAAATTTTCGAGTTTTTGAGTGACAAACAACGTGACGTAGTCTATCTATCTTCTTCTAAAATCTATTGTCGTAGATAGGTACCTATCTACTACAAGATCTTAGAAGAAGATCGATAGACTAGATTTTAGAATAGATATTAAATAGATAGACTACATCGCGTTGTCCGACATTTTTGCAAGCAGAGCTGCGGACAAAAAAACTGTAAACAAATACCTAATTAAAATGTTAATGATTTAAAAATAAATAGTATCATGGTATGGTTTATAAGCAAGCCAGGTATAAGAATAAGGAACAAATGCTCGGTCGCCTGTTTCTTATCATTTTATTGCTGGATTTGAATCTAAAACAATTAAATGACTATCATCTTATATCACAGGGCTCTGTCCGATCTAATAGTTTAATCCTATAATCGGCTTTAAAACCCCCAACGCGGTCGGCATTCTATTATATTGATACACCATTCCTTCAACAACATAATAGTTCGACATTTATTTTTAAACGCTTTCAAAAAAGGAGGTTCTCTGTTTGACCCGTATGTATGTATGTATGTATGTTCGCGAGTTGCCACTAACTACTGCCAAACCGTTGTCCTAGCTTATAAAACACCACAGATAGCGACTAAAACATAGGAGTGAGTCACTAAAATTTGCATTCGATGATGTGCTTGATCATTTTTTTCCTTGAAGACGGTTAATTTTTCTGAAAATAGTTATTGTATTTTAAAAAAATACTATATGTTGACTTGAGAACCTCCTTCATTTGTTTTCAATGTTCAAGTTTATTACAACTCGCATTCTCAAATAATAAATCAATAAATTATAAAAATAAAAAATCCCGTCAACACAAAAAAGATGGAAACAAGATCCCCTATTTAATTATTTAATTGTGTTATCATGCAGTCGGAGGCATTCATGAATCTCGATGAACTTAGTAATCTTTTTGTGCAGGCGGGGTTTTTTATTTTTATAGCTTATTTTTTCATTTAATACTTTTTAGTAGTTGTAATAAGTAACCGATATAACAACTAACTTTTATCACAGCTATTGTCAAGTATTGAAGATTGAAAAAAGAATGGTTGCTAACTAACTTTTTTAGTGTTACAGTCAATCAAGTTGTGCCTTTTTGAAATGCTAAAGCCCTTTAATTTGATACCCATATTGCAGTATTCAAAATAACTATTTTTTTTCACACCTCTTTATTTTGACATCTCACAGCCGCCGTGTTTGTTTTTTTTAAACGTCGCATATCTAAGAACACTTAGGCGGTCAACACGAATCTAACGACATCTTAATTGTATAAATCTGTTCAGTGGTTTGTGAGATGTCAGGTAATAAAGAATATTGCATACATACATACAAGATACGCGCGAAAAACATAACCCTTCTACAGTCGGGTAAAAAGACAGACTAAAAGTTATAAATACCTCTGTATACACAAATATTAAAATAAAAATTAAACCAACCAACCAACCAATATTATGTCAAATTATTATTGGATACGATATTAAACATAGGTACCTATATCTGTACCTACGCTAGATTTTATCTGCTCTTTTTAAATCGCATTTTTGGTTATATCAGGCATGTGTAACACTAGTAAGAGGCCACCGAACTCTACGTAAATTCTTATAAAGGCTCGCTAAAACTAGTACAAAATACCGTTCGTATTTGTCTAATAAGTACAATCTGGGAACAACGCAGGCGACACATAACATTAGGCGGCCGCACGCGACCCGCGTACAATCCACCTAATCCCCGTGTACGATATCTATGTTTGTTTGTGAGCACGCAACACGCGAAGGGGGAACTTTCGGGGATACTACTCAATGCTAAAATCGTAAAGAAAGTTTTCTACTTAAGTTTCATCTAATTTAACCTTCACAGCAAGAGGCTCATCAAAAATCTCAGGAACAATTAAAAATCAATGACCCCGTGCTTGTTTAAACCTTGGATTTGAAACCTTTTTGTTTTAGTGTTGAAAATCATCAGACTCTAATAATATCTTGGGACAACTCACACAGCGTGATCTGATCCCAAACTAAGAAGAGCTTGTACCTACTATGGCAACCAGACAACTGATATGCATACTTATATGTTTCTAAATTTATACATAATGTAGATAAATTACACCCAGACGCAGAATAAACCATCGTGCTCGTCACACAAAGTTTGATCCTGAGTGGGGATCGAACCCACGACCCCCGGCTTAGCATTCAAGGTCACTAACCACTAAACCAACAGGCCAGTCAACATGGGTTCTAAACATCAGGGGTTCAGAGAAAATTGATTAGGTTTTAACTAGTTGTCCCGCGCAACTTCGTATGCGTCATATTATCCCGTTTTTGCAACATTTTTCATCACTGCTCTGTTCCTATTGGCCGTAGCGTGATGTTATATAGCCTTCCTCGATGATCTATCCAACAATAAAATAATTTTTCAATTCAAACCAGTAGTTCCTAAGATTAACGAGTTCAAACAAACAAACGAACTCTTCAGCTTTATAGCATTAGTATGGATTAAGTAGGAATACCACTCGGAGATAGCTTTACAAGTCAGTTTTTATATTGTAACAAAGTCTTCGCCTTATATTTCTTTTCTTTTTTAACGCATCAATAGTGCCTATTTCTATCCTTGTCCATCATCGACTGACACCCTCAACTATCCATAGGTACACTTATTTCATTCTCTCGCTTATCAATAATATCTAAATAAACTCGTATACTGGATTTTAAAATATATTCACGAATGCCAACAAAGATTGCTTCTTCAAGACCAAAGATGTAATCAGAAATGTCTTGTTTTCTGATTATTTTATCGTCGATAAGATGAAGATTCAAGTGGAATAGATAAATGGGATATCGTTTAAAAATACATGAATCTTTCACTGAGTCACTTTCAGATCTCTGATTAAAGGATGTGATTTTATTGAAACTCATAACAAGCTAGATCTTATTGTAACGTGATGCCACACCCCCCATATATGTCATAATGTCAACTTTAAATATCTAATGTCAAAGATATACTGACATTAACACTTTGGTTTATCGCCTGTGTTTATTACAATGAGTTGGGTGAAAAGATTGTTAATTCTTATCAAAAGGACAAAAAACTATGCGATTCCAAATATATATCATTATTCAAATAACAATTTGTTGCAGAACTGTAACCTAAAGTTTATGGTGCTGTTAATAACTAGATTAGATATCTAGATACATACCTACTTTCAAAATATAAAATGTAACAAGTCGTGGACCGAATGCTTTTCACATGGCATTTAATGAAAATGTAGAATTTCACAAGACAATAACAGTTGTGACCAATGAGAAAAGTACAAGGCAATAAAAACTCACGTTAAGAATCACAAATGAATGAACAAGACATTGACTTACATATCTATACCATCAATGCGAAAGTGTATGTGTTTTTAAGGCCTAACAGGCTGTTCAACCTACAAGCAAAGTGACAACATACAAGTCTTTTGATAGGAACATCATAGGCGACATGTGCCTAAGCCAGGAACCACTAAATACTGAGAGTGCAGATGATTAACGTCATACAAAGAGCAATCGAGTAACGCACACATAGACGTCGCGTCGCTCAAACCGCTCGCTACCTTCTTTACTCTCAGTATTTTGTACAGAAACAGTCAAGTCACGCTGACTGTCGGTATAGTCCAATAAAGTCGGAACATTGTCGCGGTACAACATGTGTTCGATCAATTACCTCCCGAATTACATTGTGGTGATTTTATTAGCCACGGCTTTGACGACAATGACGAGGATGTTTCGGTGTGGTCTAATATATTAGAGGATCATGTGTAAGCAGTGTATCAACAAATACACAAATGTTTTTGTCCACTTTGCTTTTGAAGCAGTCATGACCGGATAACTTTTTGGGACGAGTGCCACATTAGGATTCAGACCAATCAGGCTTCATAATTATAGATGAGTTTACCTATGTACTTTTGACCTCGTTTACGACGCGCTAGATCAGATCAGATCCACTTTAGCAACTACATTTGTATGTTTGTTGCTAAAGTGGATCTTGCCTTGTGACAAGCCTTAATGTTAATTTATAAACGCTAAATCAGACGTATGACTAACACGTTTTCACTGTCAATGCGGTGATTCTATTTTATTCTCAATATTGATAAGTCTTGTAAAGATCAGAATCTAGGCAACTTCAAAAATATTTTATGTGTTAAGTCAGTTTATCTCAGTTACTACACTTTATTGTGCTGCTCAATTTAAGCGAAGAACTGTCAGTCACTCTCTCCCTCTCTACTTTTCAAAATAAATTAGTAAGCATACAATTTTGGCCGTTTTCCGTTTTCTTAGCTTAGAATCCCAATGCACTACAAGCAATTTGTTTCAAATCAATTGACGTGTTAGGTAGTTAGTTAGAAATGCAAAAAAATATATAAAATTTAGGGAATGTATGACAAGTACCAAATTAAAACATACCTCAATTATCCGCTATGGCACATGGCCGTCACCCAACCCACAGTCCCGCGGCTGATGGTCAGATATCGACATAATTGCTGCAACTAACACGCCGGCGACAATCGCAAAGTTTACCAACTGTAAACAAGTGAAAGAAATTGAAATAATACACTATAGTCCGGTCAATTTAGACCAAAAAATGAGAGTGAAGTTACATAAAGTTCCAACAAGCTGAATTTCAGTGAAATTGTTCAAAATATAATTATAAACAATGTCTAGAAGTTCCCCATCATTCCCCTGTAAGGAAAAAAAATAATTCAAGGTCAAAGGTAAAAAAAATGAGTTTTTCGCGATTTTCAGCAAAACGGTAAGTTTTATCATAAAAGTACCTCAAACAAAAATTAGTACCACCACCAGTAAAATATTCATATGAAATCGATGTCTCTTTCCGACAGGCCCTCGCTTCCCAGTCTTTCAAGTTTATGATATAAATGTTTTCAAGTTTCAGAATGGTAGGCAATATCTGAGTTTTAAAACCTTCTTTAAGAGCGATATGAAGAGAGTTCATTAATAACACGTTCGCGGACGAACACAATTAAAATTTTGCTCTAGAATGGCACATTAAATTTTCTTATAAAAAAAAAAAATTGACGTTTCGAGACGTTGTTTTGCATATGACTTGAACGTTTTATCACGTCATAGTTTTCATACGTTTTGTCACTTGTAGTTGAAACAATTTTTGAAATGGTGAGAAAATAAGTCTGCTGACCGTAGGATTTTGAGTTTTCGCCTTTAAATTGACCGTACTGCCGTAAATAATATTCTGAATTTAAACGTGATTGTTCGGTCTGCCGTATCAAAATCTCAAATTATGACGTATAATCACGTACTGTCCACGACAGTTTTAATCTTTAAATAATGTTTAACATCGTAAGTCAATCGAAAAATTGCTCTATCCCAGTTTATAGGAATTTGATAGAGTAGGAATTTAATGAGGATCCGCTCGTTTTCTTAACATTCGTTTTTCACGGAAGCATTACTTAATGTGAATAATTCACCCCCCCCCCCCTTGGGTGTTCAATTCGTTTTGTAATAGGTACAGTTTTATCCATCTGTCTGGCAATTCTGTGTCAGTTATTCTGGTTACAATACTGTTTACCGCGAATCATTATTCCTTTCCACAACAACGGCAGTTTTGTCCACCATTAGAAATATCAGTAATATATGCATCTCTATATGTTTTTATGTATAGTTTAAAACACAAAAGCGAAAATATAACAAAACACGCCAAAAGTAGACCACACGTGAAGTCTGTCAAACGGCGAATACATTCGTATGTAGATGTTATCTATTGCCTGCCTTACAATGCGGCCCTGTGCCCAGATATCAAACCTCGCGGGATTACCTGCCAACTTTACTTTACCACCCCCAAAACAAAGCTAAACGAATTCAAACTCTAAACTTAAAACATCAGCGTTTATGTTAGAGCGATGTATTCAACAGGACTTCAAATATAATTTTGCAGAAGCAAGGATAGGTATCTCACGTTGTCATTTTCTGCTTGCAACTCGACTGTCCCATGACATTTGGATCTTCGAAGATATTGACGTTTGACAATCAATTTTAAACTATATTCAACCGAGCCATGGTTTATTTTATATCGACAGCTGAAGGAGTAACGTTTTTATTTGCATTTTTAAGGAATGCGTGAAGTAACTTTGTTGTGATTGGCAAAATCATTGACGGTTGGTGCATTCGCTTAAGGGCGATGAGTTGGCAGAAATCTTTGCACAATATCTTGCGATGAGAAAAGATAAATATCGATATTTATAAACTGATATCAAGGTAGCATCTTGAGTTAAACAGCTCGAATTCCTAAAGCTAGATACAATGTCCTAGAAACACATTATTTTTTGCATTCATTCGTTGCCATTCTGCGGGAACAAGATTTAGAAGTAACTGTAGGTCAGAAAAGTATTTGAAAAAACATCTAGCGTTTTCAAATTAACACTCGGTAACTCAATTTAATCTGTTACAACCAAGTAGGTAAATGTGTTAGTATAGCGCCACTGTAGTTAAGCCACAATATTAAAAGAAAATATTAACGTTTACACAAAAAGGTCCTTAAAAGCTGAATAGAAATCGTTTACGTCAACTCAATGAATTTGAGTAAGTGCAGTAATAACACTGTTTAAGGTGAAGTTGATGGTTCCATCAGATTGCTGAGGACCGCCTCCGAAGGGGTTATTAGGAGCGAACTGAAAGTGGTAGAAGTGGCATATTAAACGTGGCTTGCAAGTCACCTGCATTAGTCGAGACATAGGTGGTGGGGCAACTTGGGAAAGGTCGCGGTTTTTGACTGTTGCGAGCAAGGTTTTCGGCCCAGTATAATTTTGTATTCCAACAAAAGCCTATTCCTTGAATAGTCAGTGATGGTCAAAAACAGATAAGTAATCATACGTTATAAAATTATATATACTACGGTTCATAATCGCGTGAATAGTAAAATAACGTATACCTTAAAATACACACATCAAAAGTGTCTAGGGATCAACATATATTTTTGCAATAACTTTTCTCCTGATTGATTTTTTTTTTTTTATTTCTTTAAGGATTCATCAAATAAAGTGTTTTCGTTTGTCACAGTAACGATAAACCAAGTCACCTTTGCATTAATAAAGAAATTTGCCATTTTCCTAATAAAGGGATTTTTGACATTTGAACCACTAACATTAAAGTTCGAAAAAAAGACTGAAATAACAGTTTTCTTTAAAATTTTATTGGGTAACTTAAACAATTAATAATCCGTGTTTCTACCGCGAACACTAACAACACAAGAACATCGGTTTGGCATACTCAAAATGAGTTCATCCAAATCACGCTGTGGAATGGCCGCCCATGTTCGTTGCAACAACAAAAAAAGGTCTTCTTGCGACTGGATACCCTCCATATTCGGCAGAGCTCTTCTCTGTAGCATATCCCATGCATGCTCAATCGGGTTCAAGTCTGGCGACTGAGCAGGCCAGGGCAGGACATTGATGTTAGCTGCGGCGAGAGTCTGTCTTACAACTCTTGCGGTGTGCGGTCGTGCATTATCATGCATTAACTGAAATAAGGGACCGATTTGCACTTGTAGAGGAACGATGACGTCTGATACAATCGTCTCAGCATAAATTTGAGCGTTGAGGTTGCCTCTGATCCAAATCAACTCAGTTCTTCCGCCGATCCAAATACCCGCCCATACCATGATGGTTCCACCACTATAAGGATGGACTTCCTGGCAGGATTTTAATCGCTGTTGGCGTCCAGGGGTTCTCCAGTGTCGTATACGTCTTGTATCCGGTCTCATACCAAAACGAGACTCATCAGAAAAGCACACGAAACGCCATTGTTCTTCTGCCCAATTTCTGTGTTCAAGAGCCCATTGATATCGAATCCTACGATTGTGCATTGCTATAGGTGGTACCCGTAGCGGTCTTCGGGAATGAAGGTTCACTTCATGCAAGCGGTTTCTGACTGTTTGGTCGCTAATTAAGTTCCCTGAAGAGTGATGAAGCCTCACGGCTAACATCATGGCGGTTATTGTTGGACCTCTTCGAGTTAAGATTTGAATGTATCGGTCTTGTCTCCGTGTGGTGCAGCGATACCGTCCTCCATGGCGCTCAGCCACGGTACCAGTGCTTCGGTAACGTGTCCAAAGTCGACTGATAACACTCTGACTTGTATTCAGAGCTAAAGCCACAGTACGTTGCCGGGAACCAGCTTCTATCATTCCCACGGCTCTGAGCATTTCTTCCCTGCTTAAATGACGTCGCCGCTCCATAATAACGTTGGTTTTAATCAGTAGTAGGGAAACAGTAGCACTAATAATGTCTTCAATGCGTTGTATGTTTTTATAGGGAAAATATTGACAGCTGATTTTCATCTTTTACTCGAATTTGATTCACAGTTCCTGTTTCAAATTATGAAATGCACCAAAAAGGATCCATATAAATTTATAAAATCATAAATTTATTACAAAGCCACATCTCAATCTCAAGAAATCCGCATAAAAATGCTTGATCCCTAGACACTTTTGATGTGTGTATTCACGCGATTAAGACCCGTAGTGTACATAATTTTATGTGGTGTACAAATCGCGAAAGTTTATCAACATTTAAAGCAATCATACTTACTTTATGAGCTGCTTGCTTTTTTGCTTTAAATGTTGATAAAAAATCAGCTCCTATTTATACAGATAGGTAGGTACCAGTGCCCTTTAAAAATATCTATTTGTTTTGAGTTGGATGGAAAATTACTAAACTTTAAGAACGTTCCGTAAGTTTGAAATTACCCATCTAATTTTACAATATTTTTTTTAACTAAATTTGTTTGTAGTTTCACCGGATTCTGTTACCACCATTTGATAGAACAATATGTAGTCACATTCGTGGCGTAGTATATCGTTAACTTAGACTCTCTCGTATCTTCCCTTTTTAGATCTAGCAGTGGAATGATCCGAAGTTAAAAAAAAAAGACGTCGTTAAAGAAGTTGGTAGCTGTTCTAAGTTTTTTTGTTATTTACGCAATTTTTGATATTAGGTCCCACTGCATGGCAAAGGCCTCCCTTCACTGTCTCCTCTTTTCTCTGTCAATTGCGATAGCCACAGAATTTAACGCATCTTGTTGAAGATAAACCCGATCAAAAGCTAATGCCTTTATGAAATTACTCGCTATATTAAATTATGCCTTCCTATACATAAAAACCCGCTTAATTTCATCTCTTAAACCACACATCTCCACTAGGCCCAGTAAACCGATTACGACCGGCGTCCAGCGCGGGGGATACTATCGCACAATCTCACACGCGACTTGCCCCCTTCCACCCCCATTTGACCCCTTCAGTGCCCCCCTTCGTGGTCACGTGACGCACTTTCCAATACAAACCTTTGTCCTGGTAATGACCCCGTGACTTATTTTATATCAATAAAAATATAAGGACGGCAATGAAAGCTTGTTAAGATTGAATTGATTACGTGAATTTGGACAAGACTTTGCTGTATTGTGTTTAAGTACTATAGTAACTAACTAACTAACAGATTATTGGGTATTACTAAAATTATGAATGTAGAAGATGTTTATTTTATTAAATACATTAGCAATATTTGGTACCATTTGGCGTGCTATCGATCTTGTGTTGCATAAATTTTACCGTCTAAGTCATAGGCCATTATTTTGTGGGTACCATGGCAGTGTTAGTTATTCATCCTTGAAATAGTGGTGCGAAGTATTGCGAACACATTACCTGCTATTGTCAACCGACTTCAAAAAGGAGGAGGATTTTTTTTTAATGTTTGATATCCGATTACTCGGAGACGGCTGGATCGATTTGAATTTTTTTTTGTTCTTGATTGGGTATACTTCCAGATTGGTCTCATTGTCATCAAAGTTCGGATCTGATGATGAGATCTTGGAGAAATAGAGGGGCTCTTCAAATATTAAAGGGCACACCTATAGTAGTTTGGGTATATTTTGTTATAATTCGTGCATTTACTCTTAAAAAACACCATTGAGTGAAATGAACTGATGATGAAGACCACAGACGACCAGCGGAACTATTCAATAATAAATATTGTGGGTTGCGATCTGAGTACCGTGGTCGATACCTGATTCTTCGCCTCCGTTAAACCATGTAATGGAACTGATGGTCTAGTATCAGGTGAACTTAAGAGAACTTAAAGAGACAGGGCCGCACAAGTTTTTTCTCTCTTTCACACTTTGCAATCAATATTTACTTTTTAATTAGTTTAGGTCCATAATGACACCTGTATTTAGCTGCAAGGATACACTTACTATACACTGCTACGGCTACAACAAGAAAACAAGTACCTACTACCTAAAATCTCTACTTTATCAACAAAATAACGGTGCTCTATGAAAGCCTGCTCGATCGACTAAATTAATGAATTTCCGAAGCATTTTAACCCACATGTTTAACGAATAGATACCAGATATGAACGCATTCCTCCAAGATACGGGGTCCATTGTTTTCGTCTCAGTTTTTGAGATAGAGCCACATAGACGGACAGATTAGTAGGTAAGCGTGGGACGAAAGGCTATATATATTAATAATTTTTGAATAAATTATCTATTGATGGCCTTATTAGGGTACCTTGGGAAATGGTTTTGTAAACACAAATTAAAATCAAGGTTACATTTTTATAAAATTATGTACCATACGATCTCACTAGGTACAGGACCTACCTATCTAACTTTATTATAGACAAATAACACCCAGACACAGAATAATCCATCGTGCTCTTCACCCAAAGTTTTATTCTGGGTGGGGATCGAACCCACGACCTCTTGCGTAGCAGTCGGATGCACTCCCACCGCGCCACAGAGGCAGTCATTCAATTCGTCGTGACAAGTGCTCTTACACATATACAGTGTTTAGGGTTTAATTATGGAGCCGAAAGATGGATATTGGTATACAGCAGTCATGTCAGTCAGTATGATTAAATGTGGTTGAACAAAATATTAAATACAAATTAGCAGACTTAGAAACATGTCCAGTATAAACTAAAAAGTAAAAAATAAATAAATGATTAAAAAATCATTTTCAAAAATAACACTTTATTTAAACGCTCTAAAAGGAAGATCAATTTTTTTTAATTACAACAAACTCATCGATTTGTTACATTATATAATTTATATGACATAAAAGCTTGTCGCGGGATTATCTTATTGCTGTGCTGCACATTCACAAAATGCAGTGTAGTACTGTTATGTCGTTCAGTGCCCTTAAGTACCTACATATAGTCCAATCGCTAGAACGTCTTGGTATCGACCTCACGACTAGCTTTTATGTCTTATTGTAACAAATTGATAGGTATGTTTTTTTTTTTTAATATTATCTTCCTTTTAAAACATTTAAATCAAAGGTTTTTTTTTATTATTTGTACATCTAAGGGTAAAATACCAATAAATGTAAGTAAATAAAAATTAATAGTCATGCAAACGTCATTTTATAGGAATTTGAAGTAGTTTGAATATAAGAAATTATTTTAACAAACTTATATTAGTTACATTTACAAACATTTAAGTGGATGGACTCAGCTTGTGCGTAATGATTATTTTAGGTTGTAGTATGTCTCTATGCCTATGTCTCTATCTTCGCATCACAAAACAATGTGATATTAATTACTATTTTCATTCCAATTCTTTTCACTGCGATTTGCTAATGTGGTGGAACTTTGGCACCCGAATTGCATACTTGATGTGAAGAAATTCGTCTTATAAAGTTATTATTATATAAGGTGTTAAAAAAATAACTAAGAATTTCGTGCGCTTGACCAAAAAAACAGCAAAACTATTTTTAGGCCAATTTTGTTTTTCGAAATTATTTTTTAAATAGCACTTTGCACCACATCACCTCGTATCTACCTATAGAGAACGTACACATACTGAACATCTTCTTAAATATTGATGCATCTCCCTTTCACACATTCAATCTCTTTCTCGTCGACATCGTAGAAAGAAATCGCATCTCTTTTGTCTCTACCGTAGAAACGTCTTAAAAAAAGCTCCAAAATGCGAACTTTAAGTAGATATTCGTAGTGTACTTCATTTAGATATATAACCTATTAACCCTGACGGAACAACATGGCAGTTGGCATAGGAGCTTACACGGGGAAGACCAAGACGGTACACGTCTCATGCTCGTATGGGTGAAAGCATACTGATCAACCCGGAAAGGATCTGCATCGTATCGCCTCGCTGTCAATTGTACGTAAGCTTGTCCCGAGGCGCGGTGAGTGCTGCATGCAGTGACGATTCCTTTCTGAGTTGATCAGTGTATTTTGACCTAGAGCCTACACCAGTTCCCGTCGGATGCATACATTTATTTTAATCTGACTTACATTTCTGCTATAATTTATGTACTAAAAATAATGCTAAAATTGCCACCGTCAAACTTACACAAAAAATACTTAATGTCATGATCTTATCCCTCCTAAAATAAAATATAATCGTATGTTTTCAAAGTACGGATCCCACAAAGCCCACGCGTTTTCTAACGTGTTTATAAAAGTTTGTAGTGGAGTGGACTCCGGTCGATTAATACTTTATCAGATTATGCTTTAATAGCGGCTTATTTGTTAAATAATAATGTACGCTAATCACTGTTAACTGTACCGTTATAAGTTCCTTGTTTTAATTAATAAATTACTTAATGAAATAGTCTGAGAGTAATATACATCTACCAACATGCGTCATTATTTTAAAAAGGTTACGAGGATTTTAGGTAACAATTAGGTAACTGAAACCCAAACCTAACTACCTACTTCATACACCTAAGTAGCATACGTCTTGACAGAATTACATGATTCTATAGGTACTTACATTTGTGCCAAGTTCACATTATGAGCAAGACACGGGCGGAGTCCGATAAAACTACTGACGAAATCATATAAATTGGTCATGATTAGGAATTCTAATTCAGTAGAATCCCACAATCTCAATAAATCCCGCGCGATAGGAATCAATCCAGCAAAGTCCTAGAGAAACCAATTAAAAAAAACAATGAGGACTGCCTCTGTGGCGCGGTAGGAGTGTATCCGACTGCTACGCAAGAGGTCGTGGGTTCGATTCCCACACGGGACACCACTTTGTGTGATCCACAAATTGTTGTTTCGAGTCTGGGTGTACTTTGTGTCCGTGACTTGTATGTTTGTAAAGTCCCCCGCGACACAGGGCTTGTACCCTGCGGAAGCCGTCTTTTGATAATAAATAAATAAATAAAGCTTATTAAAAAATACCCAAACTGAACCAGATACAACAATCATACAGGAATAAACATAAAATAATCTATAACTTACTAGAAATGTCTTCGATAAATTAATCAAATACCTACATTTTAATCTACCTACTTGATATTGCAAATAAATCCTACTTAAATATGAAAGTTTTCATGTTTTTATTGAGATTAGATTTGTGTTCATAAAATATGTTACACTTAGGTACCTAGCACAATTAGTTTCCATTATATTTTAAACTACCTTCGTACCGCCTTAGCGTAAATTTGATGCACTACTTTATTTTGTATAGTCAACTATACAAAATAAAGTAGTGCATCAAATTTACGCTAAGGCGGTACGAAGGTAGTTTAAAATATAATGGAAACTAATTGTGCTAGGTACCTATCTTATGTATGCGTACCTATTCAATTTGAACTGGAATCTATAATGTCCTCCATATAAAAATGAATACCTATTTCCCTGGTCTCGTCATACATACCTGAGAAGGACTTTACTAATTTTATTAAATGCTATTTGCTCTGAACTGTAATCAATTGCCACATTATAACTGAATGCAGCTCTGTGGGGATTAAACACAACATTTCTATGTTGATTTCGATTCCGTTGAAGTTCATTTCGTGCTTCGCGTTGCTCATCAGTTTGATTTGCTCTTATATTTCTTTGACTTGCCGTATTTCGAGTTCTGCGGCCTAAGTTTGTACGTCTGGTTGGTGGCATTGATGAAAACGAAAATCCAACTAAAAATAAAAAGATCTCATAAATGTTCTGTATATCCATGTATACCAAATTGTAATATTGTGTAGTCACCAACAGTTAACAAAAATCGATATAAAGTGAATTGAACTTACCGTGATTAACAAACACTTATTAGCAAACAAAAAACTTCTTAGTCTTTTAAAACAAAACGAACTTTATCAAAAACTTAATAAAATTATTTTTAGCGCGGTTATGGATGTGTGACAGATTACCACATATTTTTTTGTTTTAAATTGAATGACGTTGACATTTGTTAGCGCGGTTATGTCTGTGGTGGTCGTTGGTCTGTGGTGTCATAGATCACCACAGAGTTTTTTGTTTTAAATTGAATGACGTTGACATTCGTAACGCGCTTTTTTTATAATATGCAAAATTAAATGTATATTTTTCAATCTTTCTGAGAGATTTTCTTAATATTTTTTTCCGTAAGAACCTTGTACAGAGTATTAGAAAACTACAAAAAAAAATCTGCCAAATCGGTCAAGCCGTTTTCATGCTATGTCGTGACAACGGAAAACGGGTTTCATTTTTATATATATAGATTTTATAATCTTCAAAAAACCTACATTACACTAGCCATTGAATTTAGCTGGAGGGGTTAAAAAAAAATCCCCATTGCTGCAAATATCGCGACAGGTCGACGTGGAAATTGGGAAATGGCCATCATTTCGGCCAGGAAATCCTTTTTGATGAATTCATCAAAAAGGATTTCCTGGCCGAAATGATGACTTCTTCAATTGAAGAAGTATTTCAAGTATTTAACTTTTTGCGCTTAAAGACCACGACCACTAGGCTTCTTCCATTTTTGTCCATTTTATATTATTAATAGGCTTTTAGTCTAACCACAGATTATGTCCGTATTTATGCTTGTTATGTGCACAGTTTATAGGTACAAGTATCCATTGCCCCATAGCTACTGCGCCGGAGATAAGTTCCCAAAGTTACAATCATGTTCAATCTGTGCGTTCATATCGCACCATCTGCATCGATACTGTCTAATACTCGTACGTATGACGCAAATTGTTTATTGATAACCAATTAGGTATGTATTGTTTTATTGATAACCTTGATTTTACGTAATTTTTCGTGAACGTGTTTGCAAATCAGCAATAATAATATTATAAACGTTAGATTAGTTCGTATTTTAAGCGGTAGCGTAATGACTAAGGTATCGGACTCGCAATCGTGAGGTCGCGGGTTCGAATCCTATCCATTATGCTACCGATGTGAACTTACTCCTAATATAAGCCTTTGAGCTTAGCTGAAGGGGTTCACAGGGTTGCTAGTAATCGGGGACTCACATTGCTAGTTACCTTAAAAAAATACTATCCTTTAATTTATGATTCATCAATTACTTAATTTTTGTGCGAAATCCGATTTTACGTAGGTACCTACTCAAGAATAGGACTGGCAGAAATATTGCTTATTTTTCAATAGAATGAGACATAGAGTATATGATATGGTCTAGCTCGGTGACCGCTAGCAACACAACACTAAGTGGTCATTCAGAGTCTAAATATAGAAGAGACAACCCTAGATTCTCAATTGGCTAAAAACGTGCAATTTATATCCATTAAACAACATGTGGAGTGTTATAATATATGTGTCACACACTGCTTGGATATATACCTACCTAGGATATGATAAAACAATATATCTAACATATTTATAAGCTTGATCTGTTTGTAATTAAGAATGCGATGGAATTTTGCAACTCGCTCTATAAATCACGAAATGTCGTCTTTACCTAATTGGCATAAATAACTACCTTTTATTTATTTGACTGCCTCTGTGGCGCGGTGGGAGTGTGTCCGACTGATACGCAAGAGGTCGTAGGTTCAATCCCCACCCAGGATAAAACTTTGTGTGATGAGCACGATGGTTTATTCTGTGTCTGTGTGTTATTTATCTATAATGTGTATGTATTTAGAAATATATAAGTATGTTTATCAGTTGTCTGGTTTCCATAGTACAAGCTCTGCTTATTTTGGGATCAGATAGCGTAGTGTGAGTTGTCCCAGGATATTATTATTATTTATTTAAGTAAGTACAACCACTTCCTACATATTCATACATTTATTGGTATAATTACAAAAGGGTATTGCATCCGACATTTAAGACAATTATGGCATTCACTATAAAATGTAGACAAGTATATATATACACACAACTTACAAGTATATATAGGTCTATTTATGAACATGGCTAAATAATAAATGTTTTCTGTTTAAATAATAAACAGCAATATGAGTCGTATAATACTAATACCTAATCCTGTTAATCTCTTCATCTAAGCTAAATTGCTCGCGTCAGGAGTGAATTCACGTCAGTAATATAACAGGGATGATTCGAAACTGCTACCTCTCGATTGCGACTCCGATGATTTAACCACTAGGCTACGGCCTCGCGCAGCTTTTATATATGGGCGTATTACGCTTTTTAACATGATTAATCTTACTATGATCATGTTTGTTGATCTAAAGACCTATGAAGACTATATTCATTTCATCAGCCGATCGACCGAGCCGATCATTTGAACAACAAACAATGATCATGATACAAACATAACTAAAACAATGGTATCATATAACAATGAAGTCATCAAGTTGGGGTCCATTACGGTATCATGCATGTAAAAGATGATCGCCTCGATCCTCTGTAATCGATCACGGGCAGTGGCGCAATGCATATAATTACGAATAACCAATAATATATCAATGATCAAGAACAGTTAATGTGTTGTTTTTATAAAACCTACAAGTTTATTGAAATGAAGAACTAATTTTGAAATTGTTAGAAATTACAAAGTTTACTTTGCAAAATCCCACCCATATTTTTCCGGAATAAATGCAAAATACATTAAATCATATTGTTGTAATTGTGATTCAAAATAAATACGGAAGAAAAAGCTGTTATAATACGTTTTGATAAAAACCGCGTGACGAGATTTCGAGTATTAAGAATAATAAACAAAATTATTATAAAGTATTTAAGTGGGTATATACTAATATGTGATTATATTATAAAATTGAAAAGTTCTACGAGAGAGTGTATGAGAGGTTACGAGCAATAGCTCGTAGGTCGTAGCCTTTCTCGTAGCAATAAATGCCTGAACAATACGTCAAATCGCCATTAAAATCTCAACGCTTTCCTAACAATTCAAGTAGTATCTAGAGTTAAACATTAATACTAATATCGAGACCAATTGCGAGAATGACTAATTGCGAGACCAATGCCTTAGCCTAATGGCTAAGGCATTGGTCTCGCAATCGTGAGGTCGTGGGTTCGAATCCTGCCAATTATACTTACTACCGACGTGAACCCACTACTAACACAAGTCATTGAGCTTAGCTGGAGGGGTTAACAGGATTGCTAGTAATGTGGGACTCAATCCTACAATGCATTAAAGAATCGACCTTACGATTGCGAGACCGATCCCTTAGCCATTAGGTTACCACGGCTTCAACGGAAGCATCGAATTCTTATATGGAAGTAATAAGAACACTGTTGACAGCGATAGGTAAATGGATGCATATGGATCAGTTTCGCCGACAAAAGCACCCCTTTTTTTATGGTGACGAGATACAGAAGTAGCCTACTTCAAAGCGCGCATCACACCCAAACATAGACATCGCTCACGAACTTGAAATCTCGGGAAAACAAAGTGGTCTGTAATTCTGCTGCCGTGAACGATGTCTCGAACGAGGTCAGTACGTACGGAGGTTACATTCTGTACTTTAAATATATTGTGATGGACATTTATGTAAGTACTATGAGCTGCCTACTGTAAGCAAGAAGCTAATGTATGTACATTACCATAACTATCACGTTTAGTAAGTAGGCGGTACCTATCTTGTATGAGGATGTGTGTGGGTAGGCTGCTGATGATATAACTGACTTAAAGTTTGCGGTTAAGACCGTACCCTGACCAAATACCCTTGAGCATTCGTTCCCTCTGCGCCGCACCGTAGCGAATGCTCTTAGTTCTTGTAATAAAATCTTTATAAAATAAAATTTTGGTCGTTTGAAAAAAATGTTTCTAGCATAATGTTTTTTATTAAATTGTCTATCCATTAATGCAAGTAGCAAATCAAAGAAAATGGTACTTTACGAGGAGATGCATTATCAATAATTATTTCTCATTTCTATGGTTTCGTTGTAAGGAGATTAAATAAACATTATACTCCTTTAACAAAAACAAAATCTGCCATTTTGGAGTCAAAATTATGTATTTTTATTAGTTGATATTTATTTTTGGATAAAGAGCAGATAGCTCCACAGAAGTGCACAAAAAACGGCTAGCGCTTGGTTTTGCACGGAGAAGCGCCTTATGCTGTGGATTATTTGTAATAAGTTTTTTTAAATAGAATAATTGCATTTTTGAAAGATAGAAAAAATGTAAGTCCAGCCCCAAGAATCCAAATAGTATGCCAAACCGGGGCCGGAATTTTGAAGTTCAGACCTATGAACTTCAAATTTTGCTATCTTTCAAAGATGCAATTATTGTATTAATAAAGTAATTGGCAAGAAATGCCTATAAACATTACTATAAGTTTTCTTAAATTGTACCCGAGTGTTTAATTTTTTTCGTTTGACTTTATAACTTGTAACAATGAGCTAAAGACTTTAAAACTTAAAAGTAAGTTAGCGTAACTATACTATTAGTAAAAGAAGCAGACAAACCCTATCACCAGATGGTAGTGTATAGTAATTATCCGCTGAGCTTTAACGATATCTTTATTTATTTTCTTTATTTTTTTGTTATTTCTTACAAAAAAAGATAACTAGCAATGTGGTATTGGGTCCCACATTATTAGCAATCTTGTTAACCTCTTCAACTAAGCTCAAAGACTTGTGTTAGGAGTGGGTTCACGTCGGTAGTTTAATGGGTGCGATTCGAAACCGCGACCTCACGTTTGCGAGACCGATGCCTTGGCCATTAGCCTACCGCCGCTTCACACCCACGCCACGCCATATCACACACACTCTAAAATCTTTATGAAAACTTTAACCAAAACCCGTTCAACGAGCAACCATCGCAAATCAAGATACAATTTTATACATCGAGAAATCCTAATAACAAATATATTTATAGGCTTTACCTTTCGTGTACTTCTACGTTTCGACCGAATTGCACCTGATAATTACAAATGAACTAAAATAAGCATTAATTGTAACAAACAAAGTAACAGTAATCCAAGCGACTTACACAACGCTACCGAAACAATGAAGCGATCAACTCGCGGCGGCCATGTTCGATGCACCGAGTCGATCGATTAACCACCGGCCACAATCGATCATACTCGACGGCGACTATCACGTGTTAGTATTCAGTAATTTATTATATTTGGAGTGGGCTTCCGGACTGAGGCGACATTTTACACTGTCAACACTCAATAAATCAATTAAATAAAGTTAACATCTCATTCTGATAGTGATGTTTGGTCTGTCCAAGTGAGGGCTAGACGCGTGGCTCTGTAAACATAATGGCTGGGTGTTATCTGTTTTGTGTAGCATATGTTCGTAAATAAAAAAATGTTGTATTTTGCAAAAAAAAGGTACAACTGTATTCAAATTTGGCTTCTAGTCTTTTTCTACTTGGCGTTTTAAGGACATATTAAGATACGAAAGCTTAATACATCGTTTAAAAAAAAAATAACCTGGAACTGTGGCTTGAACTGTGGAATTACTCGTAATTTATTTATAAGATATTATTTTTTCAAATAAAAAATAAATATAGTATAATAATAAGAGTTTATTTGGAAGTTATTTAAAAAAAATGCTAATTATTTTAAACAATAATACCAACGAAATTAGGAAACATGTTTTCTACATTATAAAAATTTTAAATAAATTTACAAAGTAGACATTTATCTTAAGGTCTATGAACTTGGTAATTAAGCACGAATACAATTGTACAGTTTTATGTACCTACCTATTATGTTATTAGCTTAGGTTCGACATCTCGACATAGTAACAGTAAACTTACATTACAATTTTTCAGCAATATCTATTATTAAGACCTATACCTACCTAAAGTGTCACATTTCCCACAAGGGTCCACGAACTCATTCAGAGATAAGATGTAGGTAATCTACCGACGCCTGAACACTTATCAGTCAAGATTCGCTAATGCAAACAACTGAATAGATTTGTTACTTCGAATTCGACAATTTCGTCATTTATTTAAAATTAATGTGTAAAAAGTACGTCCTTAATTTCACGACAAAAGGTTTTCTTGGTTCTTTTTCCTTCCTATTGCAGAATTTAAAAAAAAATATGTTGCAAATTTAAGGATCTACAAGAAGAAGGTTTATATGTATTAGTCAATGATTTAAAACATTTCTACATATCTAAATCTAAAAAAAAATTATGATCATATTATTATAGACTTGGACCGCGCCATTCCTTTCAAGTATGAAGTAAATATTGACTGCAAAGCGTGAAAGAGAGAAAAAACTCGTGCGGCCCTGTCTCTTTGACAGGTATTGTCCGCAAAGTAGCGTTGTCTCTTTCTAGAGAGTGGTCAATTTTGTGAGGTTATGGCGCAGTCATCATCACAAACAGAGGTATCATTGATATCATCACCTGATGCTCTACTAAATTACAGATCTAAATTAAAATCAATACAGTACGGCCCTTATGAAATACTCTCGTCAAATTCAACCATATAACAACAGTTTACAACAGTTAACATTTACACAAACCATAGTCATCAATATATCAAATATTTAGATGATGTAAAACAAATTATTATTGCGCTTCCTATCTTCGCTCACGAGTGAATCTTGTTTTTCAGATAGATACGTAAGTTTTCCAGTTACGTGGTTGCATTGCATTAAGCAGACAGTTGAGATGGTTATCATCAAATTAACAGATTACAAGTGATCGATGGTGTTGGTGTACACCAGATTAACTTGTAGATGCACTAAATCTAAAATATTTTAAGTAGCCACTCATACGCCAAGTCCTACACGCATGGGCAAAAATAGAAGTCAGATGATGAATCAAATTCTAGCTTGTTTAATGTCAAAATAATAGGTTTTTCTTTATTCATGTGTTGGTTTTCATGGTAGCTCTATCCGAAGGAAATGGTATGTCTGTGTGTCCTAATTATATGGAATTTAAAGGGACACACTACCAGGTGGCAAAGTTATTGGAGGTATCAAACATTCGAAAAAAATATTTCTATTTAAATCTAGAGGAATTCGTGGCAATGAGATCTTTTTGTTTTTTCTAAGAAAAATAAACTAGCTATGTGGTACTGTGGGTGCCTGTTGACCCCTCCAGCTAATTTAGTAGGAGGAGTTAGGAGATATTTTTTAAATTATTATAGTTTAGGTAGGTACTATGTTTAGGTGCTACTAATCTTTATAAAACCGTTCATCCGACGAATTTTGATCTTTTTTGAAATGTCTACAACTAAATTGCAACTGCATAACAGTAGCAATTTGTGTAGCGAGTACCTAAGTCATGTGTTTTATCCATCTGTAGATAAATAACTATACCCATCTGTATAAAACTATCTCGACGTACCTTATCACGGTATGTACCATCTTGTGATATAAATTACATCGAATATTAAAAACTGTGCACTATATTATCTGTTAAGATACACTACGTGTAGCTTATGTAATGTTTCTCTTTAAAGAATGTCGTGATTTCTTTGTTTACCGATAAACATTATTTTTGAAACATGTTGACATGCTGACGTTCTGAGTTTTTTGGCCGGGAAGGTTTTTATCGTAAACAATTTTTGTAGCAAGAATCTCTCAAGTTTTTTTCCATTGCTATAACTATAGACAGACGTTTGTGTGCAAAAAAACCGGGCAAGTGCATGTCGGGCCACGCACAATGTAGGGTTCTGTAGTCCTCCACCCCATCATCTAAATAATGCGGCTAAAGAAGTGGGTTTTCTGTTAAGCCTTCTTATCTGTCATAGTTTTCCATTTAATTTCACTATATATACTACTACCGTGATTCTTTTCACATACCCAACATGAACCATTTAGCTGTATTAAAGCCTTCTAGCACTAACAGTCTCTGAGCTAACTATACATGGATGGTGCGAAACTTTACCGGGTTCCGTTTTACCATTTTGGGTACGGCACCCTAAAAAGTAAAAATAATTGTAAGTTTAGAAAACGTAGTCAAGGTAATCTACCATTACTAATCAATACATGTGATCATGTATGGATGTAAGAAGTGTGTACATACAAATATGTCACATACCTATGTATGTACAATATGTTATAAGAATGTGTGACAAATATATACATTTTCTTTCTTTTTATTTATCTTTCTTATATTACAAAAGGCGAAACCTTTGTGGGAAGCAGACACACATCATTACTGACTACCGCTTCGACTATGACTAACAACTCAATAATGCAATAATTGCATTTTTTTGTTTGGCTACGGAAGTCTCGGGTTTGATTCCTGAGTCTGGATTTCAAATTTTTCTATCTTTCAAAAATGCAATTATTGTATTTGTAAAGTCTTTGGCAAGAAATGAGGCAAAGAAATTCAATATTCGGCCTGCGTCATAATTTGTTACAAATGCTCTCTGCAACGAAGCAATAACAAAAGCCGTGATAGTTCTTTAACTACCGACTAGATAGCGCTACGGGGGCCTAAACCGTAAGCATTAAGAGATAGAAAGACTTGATATCTAGTAGCATAGTCCAGATAGGAGGTTCGATTCTGGCCCCGGTTTGGCTACGGAAGTCTCGGGTTCGATTCCTGAGTCTGGATTTCAAATTTATCTATCTTTCAAAAATGCAATTATTGTATTTGTAAAGTTTTTGGCAAGAAATGCCTATAAAAATTACTTCAACTCAATAATGTCTCCACTTATTCGCATACCAGACACATATAATAAAAAGTTTTCATCACTTGACCCTTTCAGGACTCCTCGCAATTCATACAAAAATAAATGAATACAAAAAATGTACTTTGAATTATCATCATCATCCTAACAACCTTAAAATAAAACTAAAGCACACGATAGCTTACTCCTGACCACTCAGCGCGCGCATAGCATAAGATCATTGTCTATAGTTACACTCTACAAGCATCATAAATGTAAAGATAGTAATAATTGCATGCCATCTGTTTACTTTTAATTTCGTAATTGGCGTATTGTTCAATCTATATTGTAAACGATATTAAACCCATAAAAATAAATTTATGAATAGATGGGTAATTGTTTATTTCTTCACGCAAAAACCACTGGACGGATTTTGATAAAAACTTTATAATGATTTTATAGGCATATATGCTATAGGACCTATGTAAAAATCTAATTTATTTACTTGTTATTTGATTAACTAAGATGAAAAAAATAATAATATTATGTGAAAATCTTAACTACTTATAAAATTATTGCATTGTCACTGATTCTCTGTGTGAAACTTTAAATCGTTCGGGATATAAAGTGGGTCAAAATTTTCCTCACATGTTATGGTAACTAATGACGCTAAAAAAGCTCGTCAATACGATTTTCTATAAGACAGAGGTACTTCCCCAGTCGTGCTGCTGTCATTTTAGTCCTAATCATTATCAATTCAATATCATTCACAAGAGGATGCTCGTTATCGCCGCGAAGGCTACGATAAACATCTACTAACAAAATATGTTATAAACGGATTTACCAAAATCTATAAATCAAATCTTTGGTGCGATAACAACACAGTAAATGTTTTCTTTCGATAAGTTCTTGGTCACTTACTTGCGACAGTATATCGCGATACCTACGTGTAATCAGGTTTAAATACAACCACTGTATTTAGGAACTCAATCTGTGCTGGTAAAGGCACCAACGTATTAAGGCACCTGTCCCACCAACGACGATGAGCGAGAAGCGAGTAGCGATTTAACGCTCAAAAAACGTACAGCAGATGTATTTTGTAGATCCCGTCCATGTAAACAAAAGAGATGCAGTACAGAGCGAGTACTCGCCGGCAGTGGGATCGGTGAGCGATCAACTATTAAAATCTGTATCTCTTTTGTTTACACGGGATCTACATTAGTATGTACGTTTCTTGAGCGATAAATCGCTACTCGCTACTCTTTTTGTCGCCTTTGGTCGGACAGGTGCCTAAATGATAGCCATTATATCTTCCCGTGTTTCCGCGAAGAGCTTAATATTAAAACTATGTACTACGTAGAAACTCCTTACAAGAAATACTGATAGAGATCATCTAATCTAAAGCTGAACTATCTCTAATATATTTATTTACGATCAAAGTAAATGTTAAGTTGCAATATCGCTACACAATTCGGGCATTCAGTTATTCTTCTATATTTTTTAATAATATTCCATGCCACCACTGCCATGACCTTAAACTAGGCAGCACAACATATCTACTTATTTATAAACTACAGCCAGAAACAGAATAAACAATCGTACTCATGACAGACAGTTTTATCCAGACTAGTAATCAAACCCACGACCTCTACCGTATCAATCAGGGTCACTAACCACTAGACCAGTCATTGGTTGTTCAGTTACATAGCGTAAGCATATAAGCGTTGGAGTACGTAGGTGATTTCTTATACAGACACACAAAGAAACATTTATGTTTAGTGAATCTCTACATTAATCCATACTAATATTATAAATGTGAAAGTAACTCTGTCTGTCTGTTATGCTTTACAGCTTAACCGATTTAGATGAAATTTGCTATGGAGATAGTTTGAGTCCCGGGGAAAGATATAGGATAGTTTTTATCGCGATAACCGACATTCACGCGGGTGAAGCCGCGGGCGAAAGCTAGTATTAAATAAATAGCTCATTTAAAAATACCCAAAAATATGACAATAAGCTACATCTTTGGTACTGATTACAAAGTACATGGTAAGATTTCTTCTGCAAATGACGTTTCGCTCGGTTTTTTATAATCGGAATTCTTTAATCAATTAAAAATCAAAATACTACACTTCACATTCGTGATAAATCATGATACATCTTCAGAGATTCTTGACTGCTATTTCATTAGGATTTAGACAACAATTTCATTCAAAAGTTAAAGACATATAAAACATGCATTATGGGGTACCTATATATAATAATGATTACATCATAAAGTGGAAAAAAGTTCGTGAGAAACTATATAGACAATTACATCACCGTAGAGATAGAGACATCACCTAAACGATAACTAGACAATACCTGTTACTACGTATCTCGCAGTTCTATTTACAATCAAATACATATCATTGCCAATGCTACGAGCTATGGCACCATCATATTAGTATATTATCAGATCAGCACATACTCAGATAGTAACGATTGGTGATAAGAAGATGCGATCTTAAACCCGTAACCAGGCCCTTGACTTAGGCTCGGGTTTTACAGATAAACTACGCTTTAAATTCTGTTATGTATGACTCATTTTTTTTATCTGAGAGTATTGTTTTTAATCTACTTGTGCTCCTTGGCTAATGGTACGTCTGCAACCAAGGAGCACAATCCAAATCCAACCAAAATCCATTAATTTATATCATATATACATCTATACTAACATTATAAAGCTGAAGAGTTTGTTTGTTTGTTTGTTTGAACGCGGTAATCTCAGAAACTACTGGTCCGAATTGAAAAATTATTTCACTATTGGATAGCTCATTTGTGGAGGAAGGCTATAGGCTATATAACATTAGCAGCAATGAAAAATATTGCGAAAACGGGGATAATGTACGCAGACGAAGTTGCGCGGGACAGAAAGTCTTTGATATAATGTGATTACTACGGCTCTTAGAGAGCATCGCAATGACTTATAGAGATAGATTAAATTTAATAAATAATAATCTTTCTAGACTAAAATAAGTATTTCAGGTCATTTTGTTAGTACTCAACTTTACAAAAGGTGGTTCATGAACGAATAGTTAACATACATAATACATAGTTAACAATTTCCGCGAAAAAATACTGATCTGATTTGAATGGTGTTTTCGCTATTCAACTTCATATTTCGCTGACAAAAAAAATAACGGGGCGGCTACGAAATTCTCCTCCCGGAGAACTTCGTAGCCGCCCCGTTATTTTTTATTCGTGATGTTGTTATTTTAGTATAGATTAGCTAGTTAAGTATAGATTTTATTATTATGTCAAAAACGCCAAAACTAAAATACACGCCTATTTATTTTGTTACTCAACCCCTAACCGTTCCCGTCTGTTAGCACATTTAAGTTCTAAAGACCCGCATGTTATCTACCTAAACACGTTACCTTCCAACATACTCGCACAAACTTTAAACTCGCACACATCAAGTACAGAACAAGTTATTTATTTGTTAAATAAATAGTACTTATAGCGGGATAAGTCGGTCCCTCCCAGAGAGGAGGGTACGTCACTCCGCACGATTGATCACCTCCCCGGGGACGTGTTGCTTGTACCGCCACTTTTATTTCGCCTTTTTTCCCTCTGAAAGGACATCCGGAAGTTAGCTATACAAAGTCTGTGGGTTTATATGTAGGTAGGCTGTGTGTTGAGGAATCTTTGTCGTCATTCAAAAATGGCTTCGTTAGCGGGATAGTGTATTCAAGTCTTACCCAAGATATTGAAACTAAAGTTCGTGACTTGTATGTTTGTAAGCGACGGTAGCCTAATGGATCAGGCATCGGTCTCGCAATCGTGAGGTCGCAGGTTCGAATTCTACCCATTATACTACCGACGTGAACCCACTCCTAACACAAGCCATTGAGCTTGGCTGGAGGGGTTAAAAGGATTGCTAGTAATGTGAAACCACAATCCCACATTGCTAGTTATATTTTTTATTATAAAAAAAAGTCCCCCGCGATACAGGGCTTGTATCCTACTGCGAGAGTCGTCCTTTAAAAAAAGAAAGTTTAGTAGTAATTTTAATTTGTTATCAATTTCTGATACAATAAAAAGTCTAATCATTTTCAAAGACCGTAGGTAATCCTGTCCCGTACTTTTGTTGCTTTCATATTTTGTAATAAACAGCTAATCGACATGTTTCCTAAAGTACTATTTACAAAAAACAAATAAAATAATTTGAATTTGTCTATATTTACGTAGGTATAAATATATCTTCATACAAACTCTAAAATTTAAATTTCGACAACAAGCAAAATCATCATAAAGCTCAAAAATGTATACCTAATTTCTTATCATCCATACTTAAAATATTCCACATGAGTAATCATACGTAAAATATAGAGATTAATCAGAAAACCCGTAGGTAATATAAAAAAGCAGCATTACCCAACGCATCATCCCTCTAAATAAATTAAAAAGCTTGTCAGAGCGCGTTGATGTCTAAAATTGCGGCGACTTACGCAAATTTGCCGAACAAATATTATTAGGGCGCCAGACGACAGTGAAGGGACCCGGCCCTGCTCATCTATTGATGAATAATCTCGAGTAGGTATTGTCATTGAAGTAAATAATATCTACTTAAATAGAAGGGGATTTCACGGACTTAGATATTACCTACCTTTTATTTTGAAGCACGTTTAAAACAAATTATTTGCTTTTATATTAAAACCATGTTAAACCATTGCGTAGTTTAGAAACGGCGGTAACCTAATGGCTAAAGAATCGGTCTCGCAACCGTGAGGTCGTGGGTTCAAATCCTGCCCATTATACTACCGACATGAACCCACTACTAACACAAGCCATAGAGCTTAGCTGGAGGAGTTAACAGAATTACTAGTAATGTGGGACCACAATCCCACATTGCTAGTTATATTAATAGGTAAAAAACTATAATAGGTCCGCATTCATGTACAGTCAGCGACACCAGTGCCTTAAAAAATCAACATTTAAAGTTTATTAAAACCTCAAAATGAATGATAACTTTGAATTTTGGTGACTATGCGGTACTTAAATATATTTATGCTAACTCAGGTTCAATACCTACATACTTGCAGATGTTAATATAGATACTTCTTTCACAATTTTTTTATTTGTTAAATGCAGCCTCGCTTGACGACGTGATTAATCAATACTTATAGAGGAAAAATAAACTTTCACATTATAATGATTAGAAGACGTAAAATTAACTATGAAATTTCTCTGATTTTATTGAATGAACCAGTGTGTTTGGTAAATAATAATAATAATATCTTGGGACAACTCACACAACGCTATCTGATCCCAAACTAAGCAGAGCTTGTACTATGGAAACAAGACAACTGATAAACATACTTATATACTTCTAAATACATACATATTACAGACAATTATCACCCAGACACAGAATAAACCATAGCTTGTCCTATGTATCCATGTGATTAGTGGATTTAAGTTACTTCTCTTACTAATTCATAGCAATCACAATAATATTCTGTACATAAATGTTTAGCAAAGCTTATCACATAGGTAGAGTGTATTGATACCCACTTTTACTTATTACAAAAAAGTTTTGATTCTATTTCACACCTATATTTTATAAAAATAAGTCCCGTTCCTTCCAAAATTCATATAATTTTACGAGAACATCAAAATTCAAGCCGTTTTTGAAGCAGCATTATGGCATTTTTTCCGTTCACAGTAGCCCCGGGTGTGGTGATCACTCATGTGAGCTGTCGCGGCCCATAATGCACGTTACTAGTACCAAATTATTACCGTTATATGGGGCGCTTATCCCATAAGAATGGAATTATTGTTTGGTGAAACCGAAGAGGTGTTTGGTTTTCAAATTTATGTATGAGAGATATTGGAATGAATTAAGATGTTCGACCAGCTGTAGTTTGTCTGTGGTCTTTAAAATGTGTAGGTCAATAGCGCACCTTGGACTATAAAGGTATTAACGTTTGTATATTTACAAACGTTAATACCTTTATAGTCCAAGGTGCGGTGATATATTTATAATATATTTTTAAGAAAAATTAAGCAAAGAAAAAAATATTAAGCACATCACGAAAACAAATTTGGCTAACTCACTTTGTTTTAGTCTGTATCTCTGGTGTTTTATAAGCTAGAAAACTTTTATACCCTTCCCAAAAAAAATATGCAGGAAACCCCAACTAAATCGGATTAGTAGTTTTCGCGAAAAATTGAGGGTGGTTAAAAAGAAAACGAAACACTGGAAGCCACGTTAATTACTTTCTTAGATTCAAGATTTTAGTTCTATGACTTAGATTACAAAAGCCAATTCTTCTTATTAGTCTGTGCTCAAATCCAAATCTATCCCAAAACGTATTCATATTTACTAACTTGCCGGAAAATTCAGACAGATAACCAAAAAAGTCTAATTAAAGCGTAAAACAGGCATTTACCAATAAAATAAAGGTTATTACACCATTCGATCACCAAGAAGTGGGCCATAAACGGTATCCGAACATATATTTTAATAAAAGCACAACCGGTAAAGTAGTGACAGATAAAGGCCTTACTTCCCCAAATTGTAGAGCAAAACAAACAATATAGTGCAATACACTTGATCCTGTAATCCTTGGGCTCCCGTACTTGTTATCTGTACTGTGTACACATGCGACATTATATTTTTAATAAAACGTGCCAAAAAGGGAGAATTATCGCGATCAAACTTTGCACTTAGATATGTACCGTCTTTTTATTTAAAAAAATATTGTGTAGGTAAGTACTATCAGCAGGTACGGATCGGGCACTACGGCGAAGCGATCTTATTAACACCTCCAGTCTAAACATTTAATTAGGAAACGGTTAACACAAGCTTCTGATATCGTAAATCGGCTGATTTAACTATTAATTTCGCTATCAGATAATGTCGGATTAAAATTAAGACATTTCAAACTAGACTAACTAAAGAATCAGACCATGTAGCAAGCGAACTGCACTGGCTTCTCGCCGGCACTACAATATCCATGATTTGAATTTGTAATTTTATTTAAAAAAATATCTTCTGTTTTATGTCCAAAGATGTTCATTCATGTACTGTTTCCGCCCTTCGGTTTTCTCAAGACTAGGACTAGGACTAGGGTAGGGTCTGGCGTGGCAGCACTGAGTATAAGACGTTCCACAAGAATTACTATAACAGTAAAAACCGTAGTATAGATTGACTAAAAATTAAACGGACAAACAGAAAGACGCGAGACGCGCAATAAGTAGGTATAATCAAGTATCAAAATTGTTAGGTTTAAAAGAGCGACTATATAGCAACAATACTTGGTACACACATAAAAAGCACTAATTGGTGCAAAAAAAAACTTATACAGAGACATAAGTTTTTTACATTAATTGGAAACCACTTCATAAACGTTAACTGACTTGAAAGTTATCAAACTCATCACCGCTGTACTCCACACTACTGTAACGGAAGTGCAATACATCATGCCTTCCAACAGACCTATCACACCGCCCATCAAAATTATTATAATTCAAACGATTCTTTCGTTTTAACTTATTTTATTCCCTCGCCCACTTTATATGTATGATTTAATTATCCACTCGCATCTCCTGTCGTCTCCACCTCGAATTGAAATGTCAGCTGCATTTTTTTTGTCTGAAATACACACCCATTTTTCGGTAAAGAATTTAAGCAAACATGGCCGTGTAGGTATCTAAAAAAAACTTTATTCGTGAACGCATCTGCCGCATTGTCCAATTTTCAACCAATCCCGTCGCCTCCCGCTCCCCTAGCTGTCTGTTCACCGTCAATTGTTTGAAATTCGAATGTTATTTTTTTCTGTCTGTAGGGCGTTGACGCGGCAGTACACAGCCAGTCGTGTAGTACAATTGAATTGATTGAATTATGGTTAATTTGTGCCGCGGCGTAACGTTATGGATTGCCACCCGCATTGTGTCCGGTAAATAAAGGGTCTGTTACATATGTTATGTGAATTAACCGTTTATATGTTCTCTGGGAATTCACATCTAGAGCTACTTCAGAGGTACCTGAACACTATTCGGTTAACAATTATTGAGCTAACGCGAGGCAGAAATGGCTTCTACTTTAGTAGTCATTTTCATGTACTTTTAATAAATCGAGATAGATACATACGATTTCCCAGCGTCTAGATGGATTGATCACAGGTTGCAGGCGAAACTTTTAAATCACATGACATTTCTGACGCTCTAGAAGGAAAGATAATTTTTAGAACACTGAATCATTTCTAGTACTTATGTAGATATGGTTTTATTAAAAGGGTTCCGATTTTGGACAAAAAATTAAGAAATAAGTTGGAATAACAAGTTTAGTGCGCGATACAAATTACAACAACAATCAACGAAAAAAAACTGTACTTGTCATAGGTACATCAAGTTTCAGGTTGTAAAATATAGCTACCTACTTACCGTCTTGAAGCCAGTAACAAGTCAGGGGAAAGGTAAAAATCTTACTTATGGAAAAAAAAATAAAAGGAAGATCAGCAACTACAAGAAAGAGACGGCAATTCGGAATGGACTGAAAACAGAAGGCAATTCAATGCTTATAAAGAGAAGCTCTAAACAAAATATCAAAGGACACGGACCGTTGATTGCACAATCCCCGCAAACTCCAATTCCAATCGTCGCATTTCAAATCTAAACAGTACCCAAACAAAAAACGGTAAACATGGCATAATCGTACGCAAGCAGTGCGGGCAAACATTGGCGAGCGCGTAATGGATTAGCGTTGTCGCGCCGCCCGGTGTACGGTTACAGCCTCTCTGGGCAAACAACCACTGGCGGTGCCTTTGTGCCCAAGCTCACGATAGGACTGTGCTTTGAGAAACAATAATAGAAAAATAGTGTTTTTAATGGACTATTTCTAGATTGTTGAGAGTTGCTCTGGGGTATAGAAGCTTAGGCTTTCAGATAGAGGGGTCAGTATACTGCCTTGAAGAACACCAAGAATGTTCGGGCACTGTTTCTCGATTAAAGGAAAGCAAAGCTTTTGTAGCTTTCCTCATTCGATAAGTTAATAAATCTATATGTACTAGGGTAGGTTGGTATCTACACCATCACTCCTCCAATACTAAGTAAACATAATACTAAGCATAGGTATGTTCCCATATATTGATAGAACACTGTACCTACCTTACGGAGTAGGTAAGTTTATCCCTGAAATTAAACAGGAACCTGCCAGGATGATAAAGTTGATGTTTTTTTTTTAATATTGATATCCCAAGACCTCTTAGCCTCTCCCATCTGGTAGAATACCAAACAGCCAATACAGTTAATCAAAGTCCACCTATCATTTATATGCACATATAGATATCTGTTGTTTTTGTAGCGCTCTCAAGATATGCATACAAACATAAAATACTTAATTGAGATGATGTCGAACGTCGGTTCCCATCAGCGCAGCCATAGACAAACCAGAGAGTTTGCCTGCGGGTTCGCTTTGCTGTCAATATTGTCATACGCTGCGTGTACGCATACAAACTGAGCGTGACCATTTATTGAGACGGTGCGGTATTACTTTATGTTTTTTTTCGTAATAATTTCTAAAATGACTTATAAAAATGTGACTTTTATAAGTACTAAACTGAACTGTCATCATTGTTTTTAAACTTGATGGACGGAGTCGACCCGTGACCACGATCGGTGCAATTCGATCAAAACGACGGGTAAATAAAAAGGTTCGTACCTTTAAATAATTCACACGATTAAGTCCCGAAATATATCTAATATAAACTGTCATCATTTTCACAGCTTCGCGATTATAGTGTAAAATATTAGATTATATCGTAGGTACCAACAATGTATAGTAGATAATGTCAGTAAGAACATTTTTTATGCAGTTAGAATAGTACAATAAGCACATTTACCAACAAAAAATAACTTATAATTCAGCTGGATTGAAAACGACATGAAAATAAAATGGATATAAATATTATAAATTGATTAATAAACAGGATAATTTTTGTGCTTTTGATTACGGTTATTTCAATTCAAGATAATAAAATCGAAAAATATAACGGCTGTGAGATACAAAGATGATAAAACCTTAGCTACGACTATAAGTCGGAAGATGTTCACAAAAATATTTAACAGAACATCCATATTTGCCACGAAAATCTCAGCAATATCTAACATTGTGACTATACCTTCACAAACCAAACACATTACAGCCCATTCATATCGCATTACGAAGAAAGGCGATTCCGTAATATAATGGATACGCACCCGTCCAGTTTGTTAGCGGTCCGCTCGTTGCGCAAACATACAGACGGACAAACACCCGGCGCTGTTTGATCTGCCAACGGGTTGCCGACCAGTTACCAGGGGGTATATATGACCAAATACTATTATTAAACAATACGTTTTAGTTGGATTATGTGGGGTCCGTGATTCTATGAAAACAGACTAGATCAAAAGATCTGCAGGTTTAGCAATGTTATTACTGTAAGATTCTAAAACCAAATTCGGCACATAAATTTTCCATTTTTTTTTTTTCATGGAAATCCAATACACCTGCACTCCCTTCTCTTAACGAAGACGTTTTCCAAAACTTTTATTTAGATAATTTTATACCTTAAAGGTTAAATCAATAGTAAAGTTTCATACAATCTAAGCACTAAAAGGAAATTCTATTTCAAACCAATTGTGCCATAAACAGAAAGACAATCACACTTCAATGGAGGTCAAAAGGAAATTTGTAATAAGCACTTTTACTACGACTTACTCTAAGCAACTGTAACAATACTAACACAAAAATAACATCGGCAATATATTAGATTCCGATATTAGTTTCTCCCCTTCGACTGAGTTAATAAGTAACAAGTGTTGACGGTATTATCTGGACAAATGGACAGCGGGACGGACCGAAAGGGTTACTATTTATTATTGGATATCATATCGTCAAGCGCCACTTGTGACTTGACTATTTGTGTTATCAAATTAATATTTTTTAAAAAGAAAACTAAGAGCAAGGAAGATTATTGTACTAAGCTTTTTGACTCTATAAACATACAAATGTTTATAGAGTCAAAAAGCTAAATTAGGCACTGAGGTACTGCAAAACAAAAAACAAAATTTTAAGCAATCGATAAAACAAAAAAAATTATTGCTTAATATTTTGTTGACTGAAAAATTATAGTCAATGTCACTCCCACACCTCACATGGAAGTATCTAACAAGCATCACATGATGAAATCCGTCAAGCCGTTTAGGATGTAGAGCGAGCTAAAGATATAGATATAAGAGTATCTCACCTACACGTAGGTACCGCTCGATTTCGCCAAAATTATAGAAACACTTATAAGCTAGTAGGTAGTTCAAATAATCGATTGTTAAATAACTGTTCTTGTAAAAGAAAACATAACTCAGGAATGAAAATACATAAACTTCGCAGAAGACTGCAAAGAATCTGGATGTTGCGGTTCAAACGACGGACCAAGCCTAGCGCATTCATACTTAGGTACCTAAACTGTCAAAAACTGCTGCGTTGCTTTCACAGTTTAAATGCTCCATAGTAATAAAGAGAACACAAAATAATTGGTAGGTAGGTGAATGATGTAGGGAGGTACCTACTCAATGACAAACACTTGATCATTAGTTTCAAGGAAATCAACCAATGCTCAAGGTCAGTTCCGTGGAATCAAAACATACAAAACAAACGAAAGCAATACCTGCGCCAATATTTGTTGTTATTTAATTCAAATAGAGCTGAACGTGCCTAAATTTGAACTTTAAATTGTCGTTTCCACCTACTTCGTATGTGCCTATGTACATAATTGATATAAAAGTTTGGTAATGGTTATCGTAATAAAAATCTATGTCAATCACTTTCTTATCTCTATACTAAATATCATCAAAAATGGCCACTTTTTGGACGTGAAAACATAACAGAGAGACAAGATGAACTTAGACGTTACTTGCATGATACCTACATAGTATAGTATTGATGTACGGATTAATTCTTAGGACTAAATGCTTTTTTTTTAAATACATACCCAGCAAGGCACCTAATTCAAACAATAATATAAATGTTTACACAATAACAAAGTCAAATCCAACGTTTACGGTAAAACAAATATAAGTCGTAGGTACACTGCCGCGCAGCGGGGTGTCTTCTTTAAGCTAATATTGAAATATCTTTTATCTCCTTCTTTTTGTCCAGACGAATTAGAAAAAAATGACACCTGTCATAAATGGACCTCGCTCCCACGAACTTTCTTTGGTTCGTTTTAAGAAGATTATCGCTGCAATGAGCTTGAGTAAACCTGTCCATTTGCAAATAAAAAAACGCGATTCAATGTCCGGAAAACATGACTAAATAGCAATGTTTACTAAAGTTTTATTGTCGAAATAATGCGTGTCATTGAATACTTTAAAATATCAAAACAGTGTACTTCGTGAATGCATTGTGTTTAGACGTGAATACGTTTGATTTCTTTTAGTCGATTTGGTGTAACAGAAATATTTGAATTGGTAGGAAAGACAGCAACGCAAACAAGCACTGTAAAATGATAAAACTATTTTTTTTCTGTTTCTAACGTCATGTCGTCTCTTTTGTTACAGCACCGAAACTAATGATCCCTCCGACCGAATTCGTCACCCAAGGAGGTATCAGCAGCCCACAAGAAGGACTACGCACTCCCACAGGCAGCCAGATGCTAGCCAACCCGCTCCTAAACCTGAACAACACCGGCCGAACTAACTTCACCAACAAACAACTCACAGAACTCGAGAAAGAGTTTCATTTCAACAAGTACCTAACACGAGCGAGAAGGATAGAGATAGCCTCCGCCCTCCAACTCAACGAAACACAGGTCAAAATATGGTTTCAGAATCGACGGATGAAACAAAAGAAACGTATCAAAGAGGGCCTAATCGTCGCCCCTGAAGTACCCCCAACATCTACGACGCAAACCAGTGCGGTTGGCTCCAGCGAGAACAGTCGCGAGTCGAGTTAAATCGATTGATATCAATTCCAAAGACAATTCGAGTGAACTATTCATTTAATCGATTCTAAAGTGTTACGGACCGTTGCAGTTCTAGTTTGAAAGTAATAGAGTAGTTCTGATATCTCCAGTTTTGTGTGTTTAGTTAATATTTTATTGCGCTAATAGTATTTTAGCTACAGATTTTCTTTGTTATGATTATGTTGGATTTACTGACGATACGGAATCAAAATGCATTGTGTCTATATTATTGAAAAGATAGCACCTTCGTTGCATTTGGATTATTTTAATGTAAAGGTTGATAAAGGGTTGATGTGCTTATAAAAGTGCCAGTTAATATTTGGCCCTATTAAAAGCGAGATACTATGGCACTATAATGAAAAAAATATCCCAAAAAAGGACAAAAAACAAAAGTTATGTGTCTCGTTCGATTCTCCTGCGATTCACTAGCATAACACTTAGTTATTTTAAAAACGTACGTGTTTACGTCTGTAACAGTCTTTCTGTTTTTGGGACATCTTTTATTGAAAAACACAAATTAGTTCAACAGGAATTGAGAATCAAAAGAGAGAAAGGAATTATTTTTAAAGATATGGCCTCAATCTGCGCAGGTTAGCGAAGTTACCATTTTAGCATATTCTAAAGTGGTAGTAGATGGCTCTAATTTGGAATCTAGATATAGTCCATTGAAACCGTATGGCGACATGTGCAAGTAGGTACACTACTGTTGGATAATACCAAATGGTCTGCAAAACAGATGAATTGACTGAGAGATTAAATGTTTGTTTTTTTTAATGGATTGTTTTCCTGCTTCATGACCTGCGCTTTGCAAATGCAACAGTTACTGTAGCTAACCATTTAAATTATTAATATGGCATAGGAGTTACTTTATAGTTATATAAAATGGCCAATAATAGAGGCGAACCAAGATATATCGTCGTGGGTCGTTGAGGCACTCTTTGAACTTTTAAAATAAAAAAATATACGATGTAAAACCTACCTAAAGTAAAAGTTCTAGAGATGTGTTGGATGAAGAAAAATAGTGCTTAATTATTTCATCAGAAAATTAAGCACAATTGTATCGAAAGCGAAAGATTCACCAATTAACTACCACTTGAGTGTTGTCATGCTAAAAAAATGTCACATTTTGGTAAATCCTAACCTAGTTTTAGAGAAGTTTGGTTATATTTGGTTTTTTTGGAAAATAAACTTATACCCATCAACAGAGATTATTGTAATAATATAAAATTATAAAGGCTCAATTAACCTGATTAGTGTATACCAAGAATGTGTCAACTTAAATGAATTTTTCTTAGAATAAAATGTAAATTTCAAATTATTAAGATAGTGCTAAGACAAGCTGTTCTACTAAAGGCTTTTAGATCCTTCTTTTAAGAAATATTTAACGATATAATATCATTAGGATTTGTATTTTTTTTATTTATTTTTAAATTCCTATTTTCTATCGTTAGACCAAAGCTTATTTTTTTATTTATTGGATATAGACGGTGACATTACTGTACAGATTCATAACTGTGTAACCTAATGAATTCACGAACTCTGCTTTAAGGAGAAGAAGAATCCCCGAATATATTTACGACCCCCAAACCTATATTGTTATTCTGGGTAGTGTTCAAGATGGGGGGGCAACATTTGACGCAATTGACCCTATTGTCCCCCCCCCCCGCTGCCTCTTGGATCCGCGCCTAGGCAGGTATAGGTACATTTTGTTATTACTAGAAAATGAATACCGCTTAGATAAAAAATTACTGTGGGTACCTACTTTATAAATAAGAACTTTATTGTTTATACTAACATTTAAATTTTCGCGTTGTATGATTATAACTATTTATTATACAGGAATTAACGCGCATTACCTACCTTAAAATTGCTTGACGTTTCGACCAGGTTGCACCGGCCGTGGTCACAAGCGAAGTGAATTATAATGTTTATGTACCCACCCATCAGTTCTGGACTTTTGTAATGTTACTGGCTGTACCTTCCACCTTGTGTTAATAAATAGAATAGTGTGCAAGATAAACAATTGCGATTACTTTATAATTCTTAGTATCATTATGGACAAATCGCAAAATTTTAAATACAACATAATTTATGGATTTATGTTCTCTTATTTTATGTACATAGGTAAACATAAAATAAGAGAATGTTCAAAATGAAGATGTTTGTTCTCAATTGCAATTAATCTTCCACAAATAATGATATTATACTCAATATATATGTTACAACGCGGCACTGCCCCCCCCCCCCCCATTCTCCCGCAAAGATCTTGGGTAAGACAATGGCTTTAGCACAAATGTAGCTATAGTTTAACAATATAGCATAGAAACTAGAGCTCTCTCTGTATTGTACAAGACCTAATTTCCTATTAGATAAGTTGTTGATAGCTTATATCAAACACATAATTTTTCGTATTTAAATTTAAAATACGTACTCATGAAGTGCTATTTTCTATGCCATTAACTATAGGTTCTACAGATTTCGGATACAGCTACGAACGCTACCAAGTCTTTAATTCAAAAAGCGTGTGCGAGTAACATATATTTCTCTTTAATGTATATTATGGCATTGTCTACAAAGATGAGTTCTATTTCTGTTTATTTTAAGTAAATAAGACCCCCTTTAGTATGTTGATACTAGTCTTAATTTTGTAACTATACTGTGTACAAAAGTATGTATATAGCATCGTGTGTTATGTTGGTTTGAGTGTAAATTATGTATAAGATAGTGACTACTACTTTATCATTAAATTAATTGTACCTATTTTCATTTATTGAAGTTTTAATACCCTATTTGTTAACAACTATCGACTCTGACTTCCAAAACAACTATTGACTTCCAGAAATAGGGAAAGAAAATTATAATAACTTGGACAATTTCCGATATTAAATTTAAATACGATTCAGGATTTCAGTTTAGGAGAAGCTTTACCTTACTGACGAACCCAAAATGTTGGTTTAGGCGCCTTGAGCCCGCTATGGATAATATTTTCCTACATCCTTAATTATCAAAGAGACGCATACCTACCGATAGGACTCGCTGTGGATAACATTTTCCTACATCCTTAATTATCAAAGAGACGCATACCTACCGATAGGACTCGCTGTGGATAACATTTTCCTACATCCTTAATTATAAAAGAGACACAAATACCTACCGATGGGACTCGCTGTGGATAACATTTTCCTACATCCTTAATTATCAAAGAGACACAACCTACCGCTAGGACTCGCTGTGGATAACATTTTCCTACATCCTTAATTATCAAAGAGACACATACCTACCGCTAGGACTCGCTGTGGATAACATTTTCCTACATCCTTAATTATCAAAGAGACACAACCTACCGCTAGGACTCGCTGTGGATAACATTTTCCTACATCCTTAATTATCAAAGAGACACATACCTACCTATAGGACTCGCTGTGGATAACATTTTCCTACATCCTTAATTATCAAAGAGACACATACCTACCTATAGGACTCGCTGTGGATAACATTTTCCTACATCCTTAATTATCAAAGAGACACAAACCTACCGATAGGACTCGCTGTGGATAACATTTTCCTACATCCTTAATTATCAAAGAGAGACATACCTACCGATAGGACTCGCTGTGGATAACATTTTCCTACATCCGTAATTATCAAAGAGACGCATACCTACCAATAGGACTCGCTGTGGATAACATTTTCTACATCCTTAATTATCAAAGAGACGCATACCTACCTATAGGACTCGCTGTGGATAACATTTTCTACATCCTATAATGTCAAAGAGACACGCATACCTACCGATAGGACTCCGGCATTTTTGGAAGGGGGTATTCCCCTATCTTCCCCTCGCCTTGTTTTTTTTTTGTTTTTTAATAATGACGACTCCCGCATTAGTGTACAAGCCCTGTGCCGCGGGGGACTTTACAAACATACAAGTCACGGACACAGTACACCCAGACTCGAAACAACACTTTGTGGATCACACAAAGTGGTGTCCGGTGTGGGAATCGAACCCACGATCTCTTGCGCAGCAGTCGGACACACTTCCACCGCGCCCTAGGCAGTCAAGTCCCCTTACCTAGTCTTAATACGACACGATTTGAAAAACATACGACACAGGACCGTTGGTATAAGGATTAGGCAGTATCTACCGAACAAGACCTACCCGAAGCAACTACTTGCTTCATTAACAAGCGACGATTGGGTACGTAGTTTATTTAAGCCATATAAGGGCAAAAGCCGATCGTCCCAAGTCGGCATTTGCCGCCCGGCTGGGCTTACTCCAATATTTATACTCAGTAAGGTCCATCGGCTTTTGCCCGAACATCAATCTAGCTATATATTCGATTTTACCGCCCGTCCGTCTCTTATGTGTGTACTACTCTGACTTGTCCAAAATCCAAACAAGCCACACATTTACTCATTTAACAACAGGATGTTTAATGAGTAAATGTGTTATTTAGTGGATTTTGGACACGATCCAACCAGGGCTCCCTCAGATTTTATAGAAGGTAATTAATGAAAGTCGTCAAACTTAGTTAGGCAGACAGCCGTGATGTGAAACAATTGCAACAAGGCTAAGATATTTTTACCTAATTATGTATAACTAGCGGACGCCTCGCGGTTCTACCCGTGTAGTTCCCGTTCCCATGGGAATACAGGGATAAAAAATAACCTATGTCACCCGGGGTTAATGTAGCTTCACAATGGTGAAATAATTTTTCAAGTCCGTCCAGTAGTTTCGGAGCCTTCAATCCAATTCAATCAATACAAACAGTATATTAAATACTATTTTTTCATTATGTTCCAAAATAAAAAGAGGGCAAAACTAAATAGTTAAACTAGCAATATATTTTATTATTATTATTACGCACAATGTGTAAAATATGGATGTGGTCGAAAGACAAATGTGAAAGTGAAAACTATATGGCATAATTATTGCACCTCCACGTGATTAAAATAATCGAAAAAAAATGTAAAAATATAATCAAATAAAACAAATCCACATAACAAACATGTTTTTTATTAAAAAGTACTTAAATGCATCGGCTACCATTAAAACAACCAAGTGTGCCGGTCAAACCAACACCACTATGCTACCTACATATAGACATGGATATACCACAAACAATATTATATTATCTATGTATATTAATTTAATGGAATAATAAAAATAATATAATTGTTTTATAATGGACATGGATATACCACAAACAATATTATATTATCTATGTATATTAATTTAATGGAATAATAAAAATAATATAATTGTTTTACAATGGTATGGATAAATCATAAGGAACCGTTATATATCTATAGGTTATTTTTCCAAGTGTGTGAAGACAAACGAGATAAAAAATTCAAAAATAAATAATCGAATGATACTGTTTTGTCTTTTTTCTGTACGTTATAATACACATACGAATAATCCCAGGAAATCTTACACGTGTATTTGAGTGGGTCCCTAGAAGATTTAATTGCAAAATGAACCTGGTAGATGGCGCTGTTATTTGTGTTATAACTAAAACCCAAATTAATTGTAACTAGTCAGCACAATGCCTGCTGAATTCATTGTTTTTTTTTTCTAAACATACTAAGCATCAAGACATGAAGAGTCTTTAACATTTTCCATACATCATACATAAGTACCTACGAGGTTACTAATAAAATTTTGGTAACTTAATAAAATACTATATTCGTAAATCAACTAATCTAATATAGGATAGAGTAATTCCACTCACACATCACACACATTTGGAAAAGTTTCACCCAATAAATAAATACACAGTGAAGTCGACTAGCGACATCTGTACAACAGAAATGTAAACATTTGGCGTTGACTAGCGCACTAATTAGTTCTATAAATAATTGTAGATGGCGGCTGACGGTAACACAAATATTATATCAATGGTGTTTCTTTGTAACTATTAAAACAATTTTTAAGGACTATTTATGAAAGTATTACTTGGTTCTCTTCATTGCATTGCATAATATTACTATTTAAAAGTGTTTATGTATAAAGAACGAGTAATTCTTACGCAACCCTAAGCAACTTTGTGGGGGTAATCGTGATATTTAAAAGATTGTAAAACCCTATCCTTAGCAGTTTTGAGATTTTGTGTTCAGTTAATGAGTACATTAAAATATTGCCAGTCAAATTAAGATATGTTTTGTAAGTTATACTCTAATACCTAGTACCTAAGTGCAGCAATGAGGAGAAAAAAGTGATATTAATCATTTAAATTCAACAAAATAATCCTTTCACGATTGCTCCTTCTTAAAATATTAACATTTGGTAAATAAGTAACTAATAAAACTTCAAAAGTATACCTCAAAAACAAAAGTCCATGGAATCAAACGAGAAGCATTTTTTTCTTACTACAACAAGTAATATTACATTGCAAAGACTTACTTGCAATGGTAAGATACGAGCAGATTTAAAAAATAGAAATAATTTTGTCTTGTTCTATAACAAGTAATAAAAAAATAACAGAAAATACCAGCTTAAAATACTAGCTTAACAATTGACTATAAATACCATAAGTGCCTAATATTTTTTAGAAATATAATCCAACTTGTAATTTTGTGCTATCATTTTTTAAAGAATAAAAATACGTAATTTTAATCACAGAAAACATAAACTACTTAAATATTTCATAAAATACCATTAAATCTCTATAGAATAAACCGTAATTACATAATTATAACAACTTTCTATATAAGTAGGTATAACAGATGATAGGCCAACTGTCCCCATACATACATATACTAGTGCAGAGTCACTATGTGGATACGATTTCATATTTAAGGTCATTCTCTATCAGTGTTTTGATAATGTTCGTGTTTCTGAACGCAGCCCCGGTCGTCATCACGCCACCACTAAAACATAAAAGTAACCTATCATTAAGTTTCTAGAAAATTTTCACTATACTCTACTCCAACTACAAAATCAATTTAGTAGTACTCCATGGTGAGTAGTACCTCCGGAACTCAGATACGACGATTTTCGGTCCTGAGCTCATCATATCTGGACATTAGACACACACAAACTGAGAACTGGTGGACCTCAACACCAGGCTGCAGACAATCCAAAGAGGCAAAGCCAACTCAGTAAACTGCATGACCAGGCGACTACTGCGCCTGGACAGAGGAAGTCTGCGTCTGGTGGTGGGGATTGTCACCGGACACAGCTCGCTGAACAAACACTTGCACACAACAGGCATCACAGACAGACCCACGGGCCGACTGCAGAGACCCTGGAGTCACCAAGGTCACTGACAGATACCTTAAGAAGTTTAGGAAAGTTGATCTGCTTCTGGAAGGAGGTGGGCTGGTTGAAGTAACGTCCACCACGGTTCACCGTGGTCCACACTCACGACTAAGTGGGAAACCATACCCCACCATAGCAGTGTATAATGACGATAATGAAGTAGTACCCCAGGGAATAAATACATACAAATTATCTCAAAGACGGTTAGTCTTAGTAAAATCGAATTCTATATTTTTGTAGGCAATTTTCTAAGATACAAATTTGATTGGCACTATTTTTTTAAATTGTTTTAAAAAATAGTGCGTTTTGTGACTTTATTACAGACTCTATAGCGGATTATATAAGAGAATATCAGTAAACGCGAGATAGCAGTATACTATTATTTTTAAGTTGCCATTATTTTTAATGTGATTACTTTATAAAAGCGTTATTTGTATTTATGAATTATTTGCTTACAATGTTGTTTGTGAATCTTCAAATAGGCTTGTTTCCTAGGTAAACATAAAAATCCAAAAGACCAAGAAGTAAATAAACCTGACATTTAATTAAATTTTGTGTCAAATAGACTTTTCATCATAAAAACAAGTGATTTGACGTGTCAAAAATAGTGACGTCATAGACCGCTATTTGTATGAGATCTCCATCTTGCTATTTGTATAAAATCTACGTTTTGACATTTCATAAAGCGTTGTTGTTTTGACTAGTTGAAAACTAGCCCACTGTGAATTTAAGTGAAACCTGCAGTACATTCATGCAGAAAAGATCTTCATAGTTGGAACAGAGTACAGGGAATAACATTATATTTAGTACACTACGTTAATCATTTGATTTTAAACTGTAAGTACAAAGAGTATTAGGTATAAAATACTAACGCAGGCATGCTGCCCCGCTCGCGCAGGATGGTGAGCGCGGCCGACAGCAGCGCCACGCACGTGGCGCCGTAGCCAGGGTTGCTGCCACTCACCTGAGTATATACTATGATTATTAATTATAATATCTTAAGACAACTCACACTATGCCATCTGATCCCAAACTAAGCAGAGCTTGTACTATGGAAACCAGACGACTGATAAACATACTTATATATTTATAAATACATACATATTATAAAATAACACTCAGACACAGAATAAACCATCGTGCTTATCACACAAAGTTTTATCTTGGGTGGGAATCGAACCCACGACCTCCGGTTTAGCAGTCAGGATCACTAACCACTAGACCAACAAGCCAATTGACACTATAATTCTTAGGGTTCGTAGGCAAAATGGCAAAAACGTAACCCTTGTAGTTTCGTCATGTCCGTCTGTCTGTCCTTCTCAATGAATATTGATGAAATTTGGTAAAAAGGTGTCTTGTTGGAGCCGCTACTTAGTTTGATAGCTAAATAATAAAAATTAATATTTAAGGGGGGGGGGGGGCACTCCATACATGTAACAGAAGCTGACATTTTTTATTTCAGCAAACACAACGTGTTGCACATCATATTCTACACGTCGTAAATAAACACGCGATTAAGTCCCGAAATATATCTAATATCTTCGACAGGTCTTTTTAAAACATTATAAGGTTTCTAATAAACTTTTTTGATTGAGTGAATATTTTTGGAAATAATCGCTCCGAAATTTGCATAAATTGTGTGTCCCCCTTAACGTTTGACCAAAAAATATGAAAAAAATCAGAAAGGTAGCGCTTAATAAATACCTACTTTTAAACTAAAATTATTTCGGACATGATTGGATATACCGTCATTGCGTTATTGCCGAAAAACTGCGTTTCTCAACAAAAGGGCTTAAAAGTGCCATGAACACACGCTTTACTGCGGAACACTACACTGAGCATGGTCCGACATGCTCTTGCCCGGTTTTTTTTATTAAGAAAATACACTATATGCAAATTACAGAAAAACACGTACCTTAGCCACAACTTTCTTATTAGGCTTGGTATTCAGATCGGTACCCTTCGCCCATCCCTCGCCGACCAACTCGAAAGTAAACAAAGAATTATTCATCACCACATCTGTCGGCCCCTCTTTGGTCACATTGCCGAGCGTGAACACTTTAGGATATTTCAGTAACAAATTCCTTGTGAAAGAAAACTTTGTCATTATAAATAGCATAATAGCAGCAAAAATGCCCAAAATCGTTTGAATTAAATGGCCGGATTTGAAATAGGCTTTGAATTGAACGGGACGTTTTTTTTCAGTTTCGTATAAGTAGCGCTGTGTCCTGTATACTACTGACTCGTCTGCGCCTAAGAATGGTAGGTAGTATTTGCCTTTGCCGTCTTTCTTGTGCATTAATCTGTAAATAAATCATTGTATTGCAGTATTAGTTAACAAATAGTGAATGACAAGGAGGTAGATTCTTCAAGAACATGTGTAAATAACAGACTAGAATAATACCATAACAAAATTTCGTTATGTTTTAGTAAAATTTTGATAAATAATATATGTCGGAGAATTCTCTCTGTTCGTCTAATCTGTTTTGATTAAATAGCAAGTCTATTGACACATTTAAACATGGCTGCCGTTGGGTGGCGTGACATTCGTTTGACGTTTACGTTTTGAAGTGCCGAGAGTGGGGCAGTTGATCTCATTCGGCAGTCTTTATCGAGCGGTCGTAGCGACAACACGTCTTCCAATAGACGTCACTTTTTTTATAATCGTGTGTGCAAAGTGTTAGAGTGGTTATAGGGTCAGTGATCTGATGTGATTTGTGTAATCGAAATGATTAGAACTGTTAGCGGACTTTACCTTGCTCGTGGTATCCGCATTCATATGATCGATTACCATAATGTTAATTCGAATATTGAGGCCACCCTGGCGCTTTGACATTTAAATATTTATAAGAATTTATATGAATAACAAAATATAGAAGTAATTTTTATAGGCATTTCTTGCCAAAGACTTTACAAATACAATAATTGCATTTTTGAAAGATAGAAAAAATTGAATCCAGACTCAGGAATCGAACCCGAGACTTCCGCAGCCAAACCGGGGCCAGAAGCGAACCACCTATCTGGACTATGTTACTAGATATCAAATTCTTTTATCTCTTAATGCTTTTACGGGGGCCCCCCGTAAAAGCATTAAGAGATAGAAGAATTTGATATCTAAAGTAGGGACAAGATAACAGGTCACTTTTGACATTTCATCAAAATTCAACAACGTAACCTTGTAACGGCGGGCATAAAATAAGAACTGCACAATTGCTTAACTTTTTTTAATTACGTTTACATATTTATTGTAATAATGACCGATACGAGTAATTTTACGATTTGCTTTCACTAATAAACCATTCTAAACATAATAAACAATTTCTGATCTAAAGAACTGAACGTCGTCGTTACAATGTTGCGTCAGTCAACCCTTTTTCTTTTTAAACACTAGGGATGTTACTCTAAAAATCGAAAGCTGATAGGATTGTAAGTTGAATCGAATGCAATGATTACTTGTGAAGAAAAATCACCATAAATTTATAACCACGTTGTGATTATAATAAAACCTAATTATACATATTTATTATTCTTTTAACTAACTATGAAAATACAAAAAAATAACTAAATAGAAAGGTCATTGATGTTGGGTGCAATTTAGGTGGATGTTGCTGGCAACACCAGTGCCTGTCGATGACGCATGTCATGTCGCCATAACATGATGATGACGCAGTCTTTTGTTGTTGTGCGAAGTGACTGTGCGTTTTTGGTGTGCTCTCTGTTATTTTCTTCTGATCCGGCTTTTTCATTGAACTGATCTTACTGACTACGTTTACCTGGCTATAAATTGGACTCCGATTGCTTAACGATTATTAAACAAGAAAATATTACAGTCTTACTATGTCGAAACGAGGGAAAACTCTAAACAGTCAATCTCGCGAACTAGTGCTGAAATTGTACAATTATTTTGGACGTGAATCAGTTAACGATGGGCCTCTTTTACCATTGAAACCACCGAGAGAACGCGTTGCCGAAGCATTGGGAATAGGGAAGAAGACAGTAACTCAAATTCTGAAAGAGAAATACGGACCATCAGGCTCAGAAGATAATACTTTACGTACACCGAAAAAACGAAAGAGGGACAAGAAAATTGTTGACGTTGATAATTTTGATGCTGCTGCAATTCGCAACCACATTTATGGATATTACTCGAGAAAAGAATATCCTACACGGGAAAAGCTATTGAGTTCGTTAAAAGGCGCAGGCTTATTTTTTGGAGGCAAATCGTCTCTATCAAAGGTTTTGAAATCGATTGGCTTTAGATTTAAAAAATCCGACAAGCGGAAAATCCTGCTAGAACGCTACGATATTATTTTGAAGAGAATAACATTCTTACGTCAGGTAAATAAAATTACGGATTGGGACAATGTCGTGTTTATTGACGAAACATGGTTGAATGCGAACCATACGGTTGCGCGGACATGGACCGATGATACAGCGGCCTCCACCTCAAAAGTTCCATCGGGAAAAGGAGCCCGACTTATTATATGTCACGCGGGATCAGCTTCTCAAGGTTTTATTCCAGACTGCCTCCTCGCATTCGCCTCTAAAACTACAACAGATTACCATGAGGAAATGAACTTTGATGTTTTTAAAGAGTGGTTTGAGAAGCTGCTAGTCAGCTTAGAAAACCCATCGAAAATTATAATGGACAATGCTCCGTATCATTCTGTACAAGTTGATAAACCACCAACTCAAGCAAATAAAAAGCAAGAAATTGTCTCGTGGCTGGTAAGAAATGGTGTGGAGGCAAGTCCAACTTTTTAAAAGTTGAGTTGTTAAATCTGGTAAAAGCAACTAAGCCGTCCAAGCTCCGCTATGTAATCGATGAACTAGCCCTAGAGCATGGACACGAAGTTATTCGATTGCCTCCCTACCATTGCCAGTATAACGCCATCGAGCTTATTTGGGCACAAATAAAGGGTCATGCAGCGCGGAACAATACTGAACCACCCTTCAGTACTGCTAAAATGATGACTCTGCTACAAACTGCATGTGCAGAAGTCACTACAGAAGACTGGCGAAAAGTCGTGGAGAAGACAAAGAAAATAATTTTACAAGATTTTGAACGAGATGTGAGAATAGACAATATTATTGAAAATGAATTAATAATATCTCTGAGTGCTGACAGCAGTGATGAAGATAGCAGTTCCGATAGTTCAAGTGAATAAAAGCAATTTTTTTGTTAAATTACGTAGGTACTTGTCTTATTTTGCTCCTTTAATTTATGAAAGAAAAAATAATAATGGGACAGGGATTCGCATGATCATTTTTAAAATTCACATATGTTTCAAGTCTGTATCGATTCATTCGATTCATTCATTTAATCGATGTTTTTAAGCAGGTCACCTCACTATGAATATAAAACTGACATCTGTCAAAAGTGACCTATTATCTTGTCCCTACTTTAGTAACATAGTCCAGATAGGTGGTTCGCTTCTGGCCCCGGTTTGGCTGCGGAAGTCTCGGGTTCGATTCCTGAGTCTGGATTCAAATTTTTCTATCTTTCAAAAATGCAATTATTGTATTTGTAAAGTCTTTGGCAAGAAATGCCTATAAAAATTACTTCAATATTCGGCCTGCGTCATCATAATTTGTTAAAATGCTCTCTGTAACGAAGCAATAACAAAAGCCGTGATAGTTCTAACTTCCGACTAGATGGCGCTACGGGGGCCTAACCCGTAAAAGCATTAAGAGATAGAAGAATTTGATATCTAGTAACATAGTCCAGATAGGTGGTTCGCTTCTGGCCCCGGTTTGGCTGCGGAAGTCTCGGGTTCGATTCCTGAGTCTGGATTCAAATTTTTCTATCTTTCAAAAATGCAATTATTGTATAACAAAATATAGTTAATGTTGTTGTTTTTGTTATTTTTCTTTTTTAAATTTGATTTTCTTTTGTTTTATTTAAAAAGTTAGCGATTTAATAGATATTTGAAACACTACGCTTCACGGTGCTCGAGTGTAGATTACGATATTTCGTTTGAGCGTACCTTGATGGTGTGTAGTTACACAATCCAGGTTTATAAATTATATATCATATATAATGTCTATACGAAGGATAGTAAGGTTTGTGCTAAAGCAGCGACTGAACAGTCGGACCACTATGATTCACCCTAATAAAAACATGTAATAAAATAAAGATATGAACTCACGTCCTATATAATTTAGGTTTCAACGCTGGCAACGGCTGCGGGAATAACTGCTTCCGTAGAGCTGGGAGATCACCATGATTTTTAATACTGTAAAAATAATATATTAATTATAATTTAATGTAGGCACATTAAAAAATCCTTGACATAGAACACGGCTAAAACCACGCCAAAAATCTGTTTACATTCAGTACAACCAAGCTTGTATTAATAAAAATACAATAAATAAACATTAGTGGACTCACCCATAGACGAGCGACTCCCAAGTCCCATAGTTAACAGTCCCGCGACCTTCCGCCTTCGACAGAACTTCAGGAGATATGTATAGATTTAGGTATGAGCGGACTGAGTTCAATGTACCTGTGAGACGAAGGAACAACAAGATTGTTTAATGTCGCACCCATATCGTTTAACACGTCATATTACAAGTAGGCGCGCCAGATTGAAAAACGTTCGCCGTAATGTAATGCGGCTACCTCAGCTTCAGTCGGATTGTGGTGGTGATACGTTCTAGAAAGCGGCGTCCAACGTTTCGCTATTTTGTCATCAAGAAGCAATGTACGCAATTTGTTATACAACACAGACAAAATATTAAAGTCTCCATGAAAACGTTACGGCAGCGGCATTGATACCACCTCCACCACGCCTCTGGGGCGCGGTGGGAGTGTATCCGACTGCTACGCAAGAGGCCGTGGGTTCGATCCCCGCCCAGGATCAAACTTTATGTGATGAGCACGATGGTTTATTCTGTGTCTGTGTGTTATTTATCTATAATAATATGTATGTATTTAGAAAAACCAGACAACTGATAAAAATATAAGTATGTTTATCAGTTGTCTGGTTGCCATAGTACAAACTCTGCTTAGTTTGGGATCAGATAGCGTTGTGTGAGTTGTCCCAAGATATTATAATTTATTTTTTATATCTTATTATTTGATTCGCGAACTTTAAGACATTTACTAATTTATTTTTATGTTTTATTGATGATCAGGGTGTCCACTGCAAATGTTCAAAAATATTCCGTCTTTACCCTGACTTTCCCAGACCAGTTTTTCAAATTTCCCTGACCAAGTATACATCTTAGAAAAATGAAGAGAGCAAAAAATTTTCAACATTTTTGAGTGCAGGCTTCTTAAATGGTTGTTTAGCAAATAAAAAAAAAATCAATATTATTATATATATCTTTTTGGAACTGAACTTAATTTTTTTTACAAGTAATTGTATTAACCAACAAAAACAGAACGTTTTTGTGTTTTTTTTAGGTCTACGGACTTGGACTTTTTCTAGTTAAGACGCCATTCATTTATTACGGAAGATGATTTTGGGCAGTTTTTGAACCCTTCCCCCTACGTTAGAAAAACAAGAATAGGCTGACCCTTCCCCCTGTTTAATATCGGTTGTTACACGGTTGTTTGTTTGAATTCTTATTGCAAATAAACAATTTTTTGGAACGTTTGTTTGGTAGCTACTAGATTAATTTTTATTTTTTAATCCCCGACGCAAAACGGGTGAACCGATTTTTTTTATGCGTTCTTTTTTTCATTTGGAAGGTTTTCTAGCGACGGTTTTTAGACATGTCTTATCAAAATTGGTTCAGCCATTTAAAGGTCATCAGCTCTTTTGTTGGCTGCGGTAGGGATCTTAAACGCAAAATGGGTATTTACTTTCAAACATATGTGTGACCTAAAATTTGAAACACCCATGTTTGCTAAATAACTATGCAAGAGAGCACTTTTGAAAAAAATAATGACAGATGTTTGGATTGGTTTTTAACCCACGACGTAGAATTCTATCAGAAATTACAAAGGAATATCCATTCCTGGAAGCCCCAATAGATAGAATCCCCCAAAAACATAACTTTGACCAACGATAAAAAATCAGACTTACACCCGAATCAAAAGACAGCTCCGGACCATCTAAAGTTAGAATATACACAGATGGATCCAAAACCGCGATAGGCACGGGAGCAGGAGTCTATTTAGATGACCTCAATATTAAGATATCTACTCTTTTGGACAGAAGAAACACGATTTTCCAAGCAGAATGCATTGGCATAACCAAAGTGGCTAAAGCAGTCGCAGCCAGAAATGCAAAAGATCTAAAAATAAAAATTTTAACCGACAGCGCTTCAGTGCTACAAGCGCTGTCAAACACCAGCATAAACTCGACCTTTATTCATGAATGCCATGAATCACTTAAGGCCATTACCCAAGATAATGAAGTGACGCTACAATGGATAAAGGGACACAGCAACTCAATTGGAAATGTCGCGGCGGACAAGCTAGCGAGACGGGGATCTAAAATGAACATCTACGGCCCCGAACCGATAATGCCCTTACCCCAAGCCCAGGTACGAATCTGGCTGCGTGAGAAAACAGAGGAAAACCACCAACTGGAATGGAGCAAAAATAACGGTTGCAGACAAACGAAAGAGGCGATTCCAACAGCGCCCAGAATGTACGCTCGGAATCTAATCAGACTAAACAGGGACAAACTACGAAATGCAATAGGCATCCTGACAGGCCATTGTCCCCTCAACAAGCACCTGCACACCATCGGGATCACAAATAGCCCACTGTGCAGAGGGTGCATGGAACAAGAGGAAACGCCCAAGCATGTAATCGTGGAATGTACCAGTGCACCGGGCACAGTTCCTAAAAACACCGTCATCCCTCCCTGAAGCCTGCAGCAACCTGCGGGGAATACTGGGCTTCTGAGAGTGTTTGGGCTGGCTGGAGTGAAAAGAACTGACACATAACGTACGCACAACGGCCCAATAAAGAGGCTAAGTGCGACATTGCGGCCCCGTTATAACAAACAAACAAACAAACAAACAACCTCCGAAGCAAAAGGAGGGGTGTTATAAGTTTAACGTGTGCCTGTCTGGGAAACTGTAACTCTTAAACCAATGGACCGATTAAACACGGATTTTTTGTTTGAAAGCGGATATGGCGAGAAGGTAAGCCATCATTTACGAATATCTGTCGAGGCGTTTAAAGATCATTAGTTCATATCTTGCTTTACAAGGAGGCCTTGTCAACTTTTACAGGTCCGATTGAATTCAAACACTTCGGTGGAATTACCAAAACATGGCAAACTTTAACTTATTTTTAGTCTGCGATATACTCAACTCATATCATACTCTACAGCAATTGTATTTTTGTTTTTAGGGTTCCGTAGCCAAAATGGCAAAAAACGGAACCCTTATAGTTTCGTCATGTCCATCTGTCTGTCTGTCCGTCCGTATGTCACAGGCATTTTACTCGGAGACTTCTCAATGAATATTAATGAAATTTGGTGAAAAAGTGACTTACGAGTATAGTGGCCGCTACTTAGTTTGATAGCTCAATAATAAAATAAATATTTATAGGGGGGGGGGGCAAAAAAAAAATCAGCTAACATCATTGTGTTGCACATCATTCGAGAGGTCTTTTAAAAACATATCAAGGTATCTAATAAACTTTTTGGATTGAGTAAATATTTTTGGAAATAATTGCTCCGAAAGTTGCATAAATTGTGTGTGTGTCCCATCTTAACTTTTGAACTGTGTGACCAAAAAATATGAAAAAAATCACAAAGGTAGCGCTTAACAAATACTTTAAACTTAAATTATTTCAGACATGATTAGATATACCGTCATTGAGTTATAGCCAAAAAACTGCTTTTCTCAACAAAAGGGCGTAAGTGCCATGAACATACGCTCTTCTGCTGATGCAGTTATTTAAGGCTGCGGACCTCTACACTGAGCATGGTCCGACATGCTCTTGTCCGATTTTTATTAACGAATCACGAAAAAAAATACTGAGGGGATTTCCTTAAAAAAAACAGCTTCTGTTACACGTATGAGGATGATTGTAAAAATTATTATTATTATTATTAAGCTATCAAACTAATTGGCGGTAACTACAAGACACCTTTTCACCAAATTTCACCATTTCAAGATTCATCGAGTAGTCTTTGAGTAAAATGGCTGTGACATACGGACGGACAGACACGACAGGTGGACATGACAAAACTATAAGGGTACCGTTTTTGCCATTGCTACGGAACCCTAAAAGTTTTTTGTCGAAAATAAAACAAATCAATCAACAAATCCGATTGTATGTATTTTTAAAAAAAGTGTTTTTTTACGATATTTGCGAAATGTAAAAAAGTTAAGTTGGTGGATTTATTATGTCCTAAAAAAAATTGTAAATAAAATTAAGTTCAGAAACAAAAACTGCAGCTACTATTGGTTTTTATTTTGAAATTGGCTATACAACCATATTTTTTACAGCCTGTTGAAAATCACCCAAGAGGATAGAAACATTTCAATTTATTTTACAAAAAAATAAAATACATATTATAGAAAACCTATTAAAACAAAAAAGGAGTAATTTAATTGTGACAAAAAAAAAATGCTCCAACAGTTAGAGTTAATGTCATTCTGGGGCATGAATAAATACCATTTCTTATTTTACAATCACTAGAAAATGTTGAGATAGTGTAAGTTCTTCATTTTTCCCTGACTTTCAAGGTGGCTCCTTGATTTCACTGACTTTCCCTGACTACCTTGAGCTTCCCTGACTTTTCCCTGACTTTCCCTGACTTTCCAGAATGTGGACACCCTGATGATGATCATAAATTTGACTTGAAGTAGGAATTATTAACAATATTATTAGTGGCTTCAAATCGCTTGCAAGGAAAGACAAAATTTTAAATTCAGCACCTACATTGACTATCGGATGTCTCAGGTTTGTTTCCTAATTTTATTAGGCTTTCCTTTAAATTCTAGTTTACACACAAAGAACCGTCCAGCCAGAGTTCCTCAGAAAAATCGTAACCCTTCACTTTAAATGAAGTAGTTATGGTAAACAAACTGACCATCAAAGTTCTGTTCGAGGAAGTTGACGCCCATGTCGCACGGGATGCTGTCCCAGCCGCACGCGCTCAGCACGAGCACGCCCGCCGCGCGCGCCTGCTCGTTGTAGCGGAGCTGCATCGTCTCCATGAACTGGAACAATATCATTGTAATATTATCTATATATTCACATATAACGCGGCCTTCAAGCCATAGGGACGTATAAACAGAACCCCTAGTTTCCAGGAGACAACAACTTAGCCACTTATTTCAATGTACCTACATAATTATTAAAAAAAATGTGTGTATTAAATTACTTCTATGTTAATGTGAGCTTTTTGTAATTATTTTAAAAGCCGCAGTAAAACATTTACTTTTATTTGGCTCGACAATATTACAGAAACCGTATGTTGTTTTCTCAGAATTTGGTTTTAGGAAATGGACGTATAATACAAAACTTTCGTTTGCGATGCGACAATGAATATACAATTATGAACTTTGTACAAGTTTTAGGAAATTTTATATTATTTTAGTTTGTTTATTATAAAATCCATTACTTCTATCATTTTCAAAGATTATACGTCCATTTAGAGTACAATAAAAAGTCCATTGCTAAGTTCTCACCTCATGTATTTAGATCGACTTTTATATTTCTGTCCACGTAATTTTTGTTGGTTAAATCTTAAACATGGGTGGTTCCTATCACTACATTTATTTCTTTTTTTATACGAGTCTTCATTCATATAATCACTATCGTGATACTTCGTCGTGTTTGAAGATAGTGGTGAAGGAGATAGAATGGTGGTGGAGTTGGAGGGGGAGGGCAGCGCAGGGACACAAACTCCTATAGTAGGAGTAGAGTAGACGATGATCCTAAGCCTAATTATAGTCTTTGATTACGGGTAGGTACTCAGGTTGCTGACTTTTCTCGTAACATACGAGTATAATCAAACCTAGCACTGACGACTAATTAAGTAGCTTGATCATCTGTAATAACTATGATATTGATCCATTTCGCGTTATTTTGTGACTCCAACTCCTCATAAGTGTAATATTTTATAAAATAAAGAAATAAATATAAAATGTAATATATCTGCAAAGCATTCGCAAAGTATCTACCAAAAAAACTGAAAAGAGTTTATAATTGTGGCGAATTAATTATTATACCTGAAAAAAGACACCTACTTATATAAAATACAATTTGTATAGGTAGGTATAGCTCGAAAATAAAAACTAATACTTAACTTAAACTTAAAAACGACAAATATAGATTTTTATCTTGAAAAATTTCGAAATATTTTTAGTGTGCATTGTGAACTTAACTGTAGACGGATGAAAAAGAATTAATAAATAAGCTTCAACATTTTAACAAAAATCACTAAAACAATGACCTTAAAGTGACTGTAGTCACTTTGTATGAGCCGTCATATGTAGGGTTAAACTAATACATACGCACGAAAAAAATACCCATCCTTCTGGGTCAAAAGAGTTACAAGTTAAAGTCACAAAAAGTGTATCAATTCTGTAATAGCTCGTCAAAAAAACTATAGAGCAAAGAGCATAAAACCACTAGGGCGACTATCCTTTTTCTGATAGGTACGGATCTCTTGCCTTTATAATTTGCGAAATAAATAAACGCTTTTTAATAATAAAACGTAAGAAATAGTGTAATTTGAACTGTAATGCATGCAAACAAAAAAAAAACTTCAAAATCCATAGTCAGTAAAAAATATTCAATAGTAATTAAATTACTCATCAATTCGACGCCATCATCATTAAAACTATCGCCGCGGAAGACTTTTACTCATACCGACAAAACGCTTGCGCCTTCTTCGATGGTTTACATGGCAATAAGGTCTGCCGGAGGGGTACTAAACACAGTAAAGCTCTTTCACCACTAACATTCCTAATATAATGTACTAGCTGTCCCGCGCAACTTCGTATGCGTAATTTCTCCCCGTTTTTTAAACATTTCTCGTCGCTTCTCCGCTCCTATTAGTCGTAGCGCGATGTTATATAGCCTATAGCCTTCCTCGATAAATGGGCTATCCAACAAAAAATAATTTTTCAAATCGGACCAGTAGATCCTGAGATTAGCGCGTTTAAACAAACAAACAAACAAACAAACTCTTCCGCTTTATAATATTAGTATAGATTCAAAACTGGGGCAACTACCCCACTTCTATCCCGGTTTTACCCTATTAGCAAAGGATAATTTCTCTGATGGAGAAGTAAAATAATCTTACTCAAAAACGGGTTTAAATAGTACTTATAACTTCAATGCATATACGTCTATATGGCGCGGCATTATATTCATAGTTCATTACAAAATCGATAGCCGTAGGCGCTTACGTCCTTATGGTACGATACAGGTAGACTGGCAGAGAATGATTTTAGCATTAAGTCCGTCTCTGTACAATTATGTGCATAAAGTTTTAAATAATATAAATAAATAAAATAATTCGTCACTCGTGTTTACGATCGCGTGTACGTCTTTCTGGTATGAAAATAAATCTGACTGTCAGTGTTCCGTCTGAAAGTATTTAATTTATATGTTTTAGGGCCTGTTTCACAATGTGCTAATAAAGTGCTAAATTATTACACGGCAATTTTTTTATCTGGAAGATAAATCTTTTGGATAACTCACATTGTGTTTCACAATCATCAATCTCATAATTGTATCTGCAGGTTAATTACCCAAAGGTTTACTTGACAGCGAGCTGGCATCGTCGCATTATTTCGTTTCGTTTTACGAGACCTAAAACTTAGTTGAAATGTTTATGTTGAAATTGAACCTGAAATTAATATTATACTTAGTAATTGATTTCCAAATAGTTTTTATTATGATCATTGTTTTATTTCTGTGCACATTATCAGTTTAAACATAATTAAAAACCAAAAATAATTTTATAAATTTAACAATTTCTATGAAACGGAACGGAACGGTTGATATCTCATTTCCCATTTCCATTTAAGCCTAATCCCTCCCTAATCGCATTCTAAAATCGGTATCAACTAGAGTCTTCAAACGGCTTAATCGATAACGATATACCGAATTCCTGCGTGGTCTCATTAGGCGATGAAAAATAAAACTCATCAAACTCGTCTTCAAATATATCAAAAACTAACTGACCCGTGCAACTTCGTATGCGTCAATATTCCCCGTTTATGTTTGTTGTGTGTTTCATTGTGAAACGCCAGCGAAGTGTTTATCTGAGAAATAAGTCACAAATAGCTTAACTGTAACTTTAACTAGACATTGTGAGACAAACCCTTAAAGTAATTTATACATTTTAAATTAACCGTTTACGCAGTGCAAGCAACGGAAGCTCTGTGGCGCGGTGGGAGTGTATCCGACTGCTACGCAAAGAGGTCGTGGGTTCGATCCCCACCCAGAATAAAACTTTGTGTGATGAGCACGATGGTATATTCTGTGTCTGGGTGTTATTTATCTATAATATGTATGTATTTAGAAATATATAAGTATGTTTATCAGTTGTCTGGTTTCCGTAGTACAAGCTCTGCTTAGTTTGGTATCAGATTTGTGAGTTGTCCCAAGATGTTATTATTATTTACCCGTTTCTGCTACATTTTTCATTGCTGCTCTGCTATTGAACATAGCGTCACTAAAATATTTTTTCAATTCGAACCAGTAGTTGAGATTTTGGCGCTGCAACAAACTCTTCAGCTCAATAATATTAGTACCTATAGATACTCTTGACGCGGTGATTTATGTGACGTGACGGATGAAGCTAGATGCGGTAGACTGAGGATAGAATGTTGTACCATGAATTCAGAGAGGACCGTGTTCAGCAGTGGACCGGCTGATGCTGATGGTGATAATATGAGTATTGTTTATTTATACGGGCATATAAAACCGATTGGCACAGGTAGCGTGAGAGTGCGAGTTCTTACGTCGCTTGTATATCATTGTAGTGAAAACACGCATCGTAGAGAAAACGCATTCACGCGCAGTGTTGCAGATCACTACATGCAGAAAAAGACGCGCCCTCGCACGTTGGTGAGAAGTAAGTAAGAAGAAATTTGTACGATAATGCAGATCTGCACTCCCACAACCACACGTGCGCTAGCGCAGTTTTTTTTAAACGTATTTTTTTTCTAATTTTATCAATACACCAAACTTATTTTTTTTTTAAATCGGTTAAAGTTACCCAACAATAATGTATGACAGCTTTGTTCCTCTTGAAAATTTCTATAAAAACGTTCGCTTCTGCAAATGTCTATTTCATAAGGTTGACCCACTATTACCTTTTTTATGGTAATCAAATTTGTTCTAAAATAATGCATTATTTGCGAAAATTCAAATTCAAAATTCTTTATTCACTTAGGATGCAAAACAACTCTTGTGATACGTCGGGATTCTATATGTACATGTAATGCCAAGTCCACAAACAATAGGTAAAGCCGGAGAAAAGAACCTGGCAATAAAAACTCGCGGCCACTTTTTTCAAATTGCCAATTTTACAATGTTTGAATGTTTATAAACTTGATATGGGGATAAGGTGCTGCGACTAATATACTATACAGCATGTTATGGGCTGACGCAAATTTTATTATCAAAAATTTGAAACATGAGATAAAGCAAAATCAGCAAATCTACTTACAACAAAGGTAAAAACTATATGTGCTTAAATATTGGCCAAAATACTTGTAACGAATGATTAAATATAAAATATTAATTATGATATCAAAAGGAAGAAAATAATGGCCTTTATTCGTCACGCAGAATCTTTACTTACAAAAGTCAAATCATGCTCTTTATCAATGTGACAATTAAAACAAAGTGATAACAAAATTCACCCAAGCATATTAAAGTAACAAGGAGATCCATTTTTCTTTATCATTTAAATATTCATCCACTGTATAATAACCTCTACGTATAAGATGTTTTTTGACTACATTTTTGAACTTAATCACTTATAGACTCATAATACTATCTGGTATCTTGTTAAATACTCTAACAGAAAGACCCATAAATGAATTATGAGTTTTATGTAGCCTATGATATTGACCTACTAATTTGTGCTTATTTCTCGTGTTCACCGGATGAACGTCACTATTTTTGAGAAATAAATGGATATTTTGTTTAACAAACATAATGTTTGCAAATATATATTGAGCTGCAACTGTCATAATACCTATCTCTTTAAAACTTTTCTCTAAGGGAAACTCGTGCACCTAGTTTGTATATCGCGCGCACTGCACGTTTTTGAAGAATAAACATTGTTTGAATATCAGCCGCCTTGCCCCAAAGCAGTATGCCATACGACATGACGCTGTGGAAATCTCCGAAATAAACTAGCTTCGCTGTTTCCACATCGGTAAGCTGTCTGACTTTGCTGACAGCATATGCTGCAGAACTGAGTTTCCCTGCGAGACATGATATTTGGGCGCCCCACTGTAAGTTACTATCTAAAGTAATTCCCAAAAAAACCGTTGAATCACAAAATGAATAACTTAATTGTTTAAAACAAGATTTGGACTGATATTTCTTACATTTGGTAAACTAAATTAATACATTTGGTTTTTTTAGAATTTAAAAGCAAGTTATTTGATGTAAACCAGTCAAGAACTAATGCGAGGGACCTGTTTACTTCGTCAGAGTAATCATTTTTACGAAAAAAAGTGTTTTAATATCCAAGTAAATACGTTATTCATTGAGGTGCCGTGTGAGCAACTCACTCTTGACCGGTGTCGGACCAATTGGACCCCTCCATCGTTAGAGACTTACACTCGTGTGAAGATGTTGGGTTATATATTGTACCTAAAAATACAAGTGACCTTGGGTAGTGCGGCGTAGTTTAAAACCTCACCAAGTATTACCAGGGAGGGGGAGGTATAAAAGTGCCAAAAAATAAACATCACGTGATCTATGGATAATTATTTGTAAATTAGTTAAATTATATGTAAGTACTTAAAATTGAGATGTATATTAAAATTTGTAAATATAAAATATTGAACGAACACGTTTTAAAATTTAAATTGGTAAGTAAATAATTTCAGTATTGAATACCAAATTGGATTTACTTAAATCTTTTCAATAGATAACCGACTTAGTAATTTACTGTTTTTGCTTGGTGTCACTTCTAATATATTAAAGAAGCACAATGGTCCTGTGACAGTTTTATTTGTGTGTTAACACGTAAGTTACAAAGGCGAAGTGTTTTAATTTTTCTGAGATAACTCGATACAAAAATATATCTTCACAACAAGACATGGGTTATTTGTACTAATAAAATTAAGTAACAAGGATTCAAAGGGAAACCCTTCGCCACTGGTAAGTTGTATTCTTTGTTGAAGAAGTAAGAAATTATTACCTATTATAGCAACCTGGGGCGAAGGGACGGAACTCGATACAATAATACACACTACAAATTTAAAGGAAACCGAAAATATTGGTGTTCTACTGACCCTCCGCCACTGCTAGCAACATACAATTAATTTAAATTCTCGAATGTGAACTACATACAAGAAATCCTGTTTATGTAAGTATTCAATATTTTGGTACATTGATATTGACCACAATATCACTTCTTTATATGGCGTATATATTTCTTAGGTATAACCGGATTTAAGCCCACTTTTTGTCCCAACAAGTCGACTGTGGTGCGGACCTTGAATCTTCTAATGCGTGGTCATCGTTTTATTTTAAATCTTTTTATGTTATTACGTAGGCTTTATAATCGTTTTTATGAACACATTTTTTTCAACTAACGTGTATAACCTGCGTAATCTATACTAATATTATGAAGCGGAAGAGTTTGTTTGTTTGTTTAAACGCGCTAATCTCAGGAACTACGGGGCCGATTTGAAAAATTATTTTTTGTTTGATAGCCCATTTATCGAGGAATATATAACATCGCGCTACGACTAAAAGGAGCGGAGCAGCGACGAGAAATGTTGCAAAAACGGTGAAAATTTACGCATACGAAGTTGCGCGGGACAGCTAGTATTAAATAATTGAACAAAAAGTAGGTATTGTACCTACTTTAATTAATATACCTACTGTTTACTATTTGATAGGCGCAGCATTTTATTGTTCACACAAAATGGAAAATGTCCACCAGAGCCGAAAACTTTTGAGATTTCAGAAAACATCACATCTCCAGACTATAAAAAAACTATTTAATCTCCAAATGGCATTTTTATAATCCGAAGAAAATATCTCATATTTTATTATGACGAATTATGTTGTGTTTGTGTGTGTAGGTTACAGCAATAGCACTTTTATTTTTGTTACGATAAAACGCTGTAAATAAAACAACTAAAAATGAATGGGTGCTTCCAAATAGTATTAAGTAAAGTAATAAAGTATTTTCAGTTAAAGCTAAATTGTTGTAACTCCTAGTTTTTTTATTTTTACAGTGTTAGTTTTTTTTTGTTTTTTAATGAAAAGAGATGTTTCGTCGATTTGTAAAATCAACCCCTAGCCTTTTAGGCTATTAACACTATTTTACAATAGGGGGTTGAAAGTTTGTATGGAGCTCGGCCAGTTTTAAAGTAAGACCTGCGAAATTTTGCATTTGACTTTTTTGGTTTAAAATAGAGAAATACGTGATTAAACATTTTTGGAAAATCAACCCCTTAAGCGGATAAAGTAGGGGTGGCAAGTTTGCATGAAACTCAGTCAGTTTTAAAGTTAGATCTATGGTAATAAATAAATAAACACTTGTTAGAGCGCACGCAAAGCCGCAGGTGACAGCTAGTCTTCTATACTAATATTATAAATTTTATCATCATCACATTTCACCAGTTTAGGCATGCAAACACAATAACATTTTGATACATGAATCATTAATAATTATTTCATAATGTACATTAAATTTTTCCAATATCTATCATTATAATAATATGATAGATTTGACCATTCAATATTCGGCCTACGACATCATAATTTGTTAAAATGCTCTCTGTAACGAAGCAATAACAAAAGCCGTGATAGTTCTTTGACTACCGACTAGATGGCGCTGCGAGTGCCCAACTCGCGAGCATCAAGGGATAGAAAAATTTGAGGTCTAGTAACATAGTCCAGATAGGTGGTTCGCTTCTGGCCCCGGTTTGGCTACGGAAGTCTCGGGTTCGATTCCTGGGTCTGGACATCAAATTTTTCTATCTTTCTAAAATGCAATTTTTGTATAAATATTGTATAGATCAAACTGGGCAAGTGCATGTCGGGCCACGCACAACGTAGAGTTCCGTAGTCAATCTGAATAATGTGGCTTAAGAAGTGGGTTTTCTGTTGTTTTTGTTTCATACTTACACGTTATATCTACATAATAATATTTTTCAATGGAATTTGTACGAAGATTTTGTTACTTCTCATTTGATCAGCTGTTACTCGTAAACTTGTAAAGCCTATATATCTGTGATAGTTTTCCTTTTAATTTCACTATATATTCTACTACCGTGAATTTTTTCACATACCCGACATCAACCATTTGGCTGACAGAGGGGGGGGGACACTTGACTCTAACAAAAATTTACACTTTGAGGCTTAATATTTTACAAACGGGTCCTTAAATCTAAAAATCGTCTTCCTAACCCCTAAACGTTTTTAAAAGACCTATCTAATGATTCCCCACACGATGGGGTGGTAGGTGAGAAAAAAAAATCAGACCCCTACTATACATATAGCGGAGGTATTCTAAAAAGTAAATATTTTTTCACTGTCTCGACGTAAGTGTATCCATGCAAAATTACAGCCTCCTAGTACCTACTAACAGTCTCTGAGCAAAGGTGCGGACCGTTTTCCGAAAGGTTTCAGTTTTGCCATTTTGGCTACGGAACCCTAAAAAGTATTATCTCGAACTAGTTATTTTACACGACCGTACGCAGAGCGCGAGTACCGACACGTGTTTCAGCGTTTTCATGAAAAGCAAAAATCAACCTTTATGGGGGTAAAATAATTAATATCGACGCGGGCGAAGCCGCGGGCAACAGCTAGTTGAAAACAAAATAAGATAAAAATTGAAACAAAATACCTAGCTCTAACAATAGGTCGTAAATTCGTAGCTTAATCTCGCCTAATGTATCTAAAGAGCTAAATTTTGTGAGGTTGTGCCACGTTATTTGTAAGTGTTATAGGCTACAACCAATAGGAGCGGAGCATCAATGAAAAATGTTGCAAAAACGAGGAAAAATGACGCAATCGAAGTTGCGCGGGTCAGCTAGTTAAAGCATATATAAAATTACATCAATTTAAACAAAACAGTGTTACCTCTTAAAGTTTCAATTACTTCAAAATCAAGACAATCACCACTGTCGCAGAGTGACTGAGCGACGTGGTAAGCCGCCAGTCAAATAAGCACGAGTGTAACGTGACATTGTAACGTGACAATGGCAGTAAATTCGCACAATCAACAATTGGCAACTGTATTACAAAGGGCATAAATGCCTAATTAAAATTGGGAGTTCAACCCCACCCGAAATTGCAATAAGGTAGGTACATACATAGTACAGATTTGGCTAGATTGTACCACCTGACCCCCCCAAATTTGGAAATAATGCTAAATAGATCGATACTATTTATGTAGTTATATAGAATATCTACATGTTTCCTACCTTCGGTTCGCCGCTAACATCAACATAATGCGTCTTGTTCTCGACAGCGGCCTTCACGACGGGCTCCCCATACATCACGTACGGACCGCAGCAGTTTATCACCACCTTGGTTTGAGCGCACATCTCCTGAATTGACTTCTCGTCGCCGACATCTGCTATGATTACTTTGACGCCGGACAAATCTGCTTCTGGAATAAAAATATTAATAAATTAATGATAAGCTGCAGTAATGTAGCGTATGATGGCTGGCCCGAATCCCAATGGCCCAATCTCATTTCGCTCATCAATTTGTAACTGAGTATATACCTTTATGAGATAAACTAGCTGCCCCACGCAACTTCGTCTGCGTAAATTTTCCCCAATTTTGCAACATTTCACATTGCTGCTTCGCTACTATTGGTCGTAGCGATGTTATATAGCCTATAGCCTTCCTCGATAAATGGGCTATCCAACAGTGAAATATTTTTTCAATTCGGATCAGTAGTTCCTGAGATCACCGCGTTCGAACAAACAAACAAACTCTTCAACTTTATAATATTAGTATAAATAAATGAGTCACTAGTTGAACCCTGACATACACTCAATCTTACCAATGGTTTGGGAACGCTTATAGGACAAACATTGATTTTTATTTATATATAGAAGATGGACGAGTCGAAGAACGGATGACTGCCCTACGTGGCGAATACAGGAGAAGCTAAGTGGCTTAAGGCAGAAAACCAAGAAAGATTAAAACCTCCTTTTCCTTATTTTTATTTACACTGAGCCATCAACTTCCGCACCGGGTGCCTCAAAGATAGCAACGCCACTGCTAAAAGGTTTGAGTTGATGCGGTGGCGATTCCATATCCAAGTGAATCAGTGTGCTTTGACCTCAAACCGCCTAACCTGCGCCCAATCTCTCTCTCTTTCTGTTCTTATAGTATTTTCTTTCATCAAGCTATGAGACTGACACACGTGAGATCACTGAGTAGCGTAGTCAAAGTGAGTCCTTATCACACTGTGTTTATCGCAAACAAACAGATACCTACACGCCACGTCGTATCATCATTCTCGTCACCTGCAATCTGTTATGATTTCACTTCCGAACAGAGCCTACGACCTGTGTGATCCTGAGCATCTGAAGCTTGAACATGTTCAGGAGGTATTAAAATATAACGGATACCAAGTGGATCGAAGACTAATCGACCGACAGTAAGTAGACTGCCAGCCTACCTTCTTATTTATTAAAGGTGTGACGGACAAGATAATAATAATAATGTTTTTATTTTGAAATATATTCATACATGCAACAGTAAAATAGGTACGATAATGGCTGTAGTAGCTTACGCTGTAGCACAGCCATTAACCCTAAGCCCTACTTACAGATAAAACACAAATAAAACGCATATAAATCACAGATAAAACAAAAACAGATAAAAAAACATAATTTAACGATTTCATGCATAATGATTCTGACAGTGATATAAATTATTATTATTTATTTGATCAACATTAATCACTGGATCTAAATTTGTTTTTGTTATTAGAGAGTAGTGCGAGGAGCGATTGAAATTTAAAAATACAAATTTTCTTATCCAGTGATTAAAATAACACCCCGTCGTTTTTGTTCGCAATCAGGTAAGTAAATATCAGAAAAGGCACCCGTCGGTCGTGATACAGAATAGGGACACGGTTAGTGTTGTGTGCGCGGCAGAGACGAAGGTTTAAATTTTTTCAAAGGTAAACCGATACAAAAGTATGTCTAGCTGGACACGGTTCTTTGTACCAATAATATTATGTAACTAGAATCCAAAGGGAAACCGAAAGTAATGGTGTTCTAAGAAGCCTCCGCCACTGGTGCTTGGAAGAAACAAGAAAATGTGAGGGTGATTGAAGAAACGTCGGCCTCACACACAGAGTCGTGACGCCCGCCCCGCCTCCCTAGTCAGGTTGTGACCACGGTCGGTGTAACCCGGTCGAAACGTCAAGCATAAGGTCCTTTACCTAGTTTAAACGTGTTTATTCCCGTGTCAAATTGTGTATATCATTTAAAGTATTTTAAAGCAATTCAACCATGTTACTAGACACATTTGTGGCCCTAAAATTTAAATACCGTAGCTAGCTTTAAAGAGCAAGATGCTGATTTATTCATTGCATCATCATGCAATATTGTAGTTACTAAAATAAATAAATAAGTCACTCTAAAAAGTAAACATATTATATTGCAAGTTTGCAAAATGATTCTTATGTTTGCAATTTTCATACGTCACCACGTAACACGTTTACGTCTCGTCTACATTACGTCACGGAGGAACTAATGGAATATCTCAGGATCAAGACTAAGTGGACCTTGAGGATGAAGTTGGAGTCGCGTCATAATGTCAACTACAAGTCGTTCATTGTGCGAGTTGACAGTGAACATCTATTAATCGTCATAAAGGCACACTTGTGGGTGAAGGGTGTCGCTTACCGATGACGTTTTCGTGGAAGTTTGTGCGACGATACCATGACACAGCGAAACACGACTTCGCTGTCTCAGTCAGTCTCAACGTTAAAGTTATTTAATTAAGAATTTATTTTGTACTAGCTCACCCGCGCAACTTCGTCTGCGTAAATTTTCCCCGTTTTTGCAACATTTCTTATTGCTGCTCCGCTCCTTATTTCTCCACTATTTATTTTGATGTTATTATACATATAAACCTTCCTCTTTAATCACTCTATCTATTAAAAAAAACCGCATCAAAATCCGTTGCGTAGTTTTAAAGATTTAAGCATACGTAGGGATATAGGGATAGAGAAAGCGACTTTGTTTTATACTATGTAGTGATTCGCGTGCCTCGGTGTATTTTTGGTGGTAGGTAAGTACAATAGACTAAACAAGGGCCAAATGTGTAGGTTATGTATTCCTACCTCTGGGGGAAAGGGGGGTGCTACCGCCAAATCCCTCCTGGGTACCCTCATGACATGGACCATAGTAGCCTAAAATAAATAAGAAATAAAAGGAACTGAACTGTCTCGATGACCAAAATAATCAAGTAGGTACTACGTAAGTATAAATTTAAATATCGATTCACATCTTTTCATGTCTACTAAAGCAATAAACTGAATGAAGTAACATAAGATCCACTTTCGAAACTAATTTGTTTATGATTTTTAGGGTTCCGTAGCCAAAATGTCAAAAACAAAACCCTTATAGGTTCGTCATGTCCGTCTATCTGTCCGTCCGTCCGTATGTCACAGGCATTTTACTCAAAGAATATTGACGAAATTTGATGAAAAGGAGTCTTGTAGCAGCCGCTACTTAGTTTGATAGCTAATTAATAAAAAAATATATTTTCTGAAGGACTCCATACATGTAACAGAAGCTGAAAAAACATTTTTTTCAGCAAACATCAACGTGTGGCACATCATTCGACAGGTGTTTCAAAAATATTTTATGATTTCTCATAAATTTTTCTGGTTAAGTGATTATTTGTGGAAATAATCGCTCCGAAAGTTGCATAATTGTGTCCTCCCCCCCCCCCCCATATATTCTGAACTGTGTGACCAAAAAATAAAAAAAAAAACAAAGGTAGCGCTTAACAAATACTTTAAACTAAAATTGAAAATTAAAACTAAAATTATAAATTAACAGAAAAACTGCGTTTCTCAATAAAAGGGCGTAAATACCATGAACATACGCTGCGGAAACCTACACTGAGCATGTTCCGACATGCTCTTGCTCGGTTTATTTTTAAATTGCCGCCAATACATGACCACAGTAAGTACAAACCTGTTGTGATTCTCATACATACCTAGGTACTTAGTTAGTATGTAATGTAATCAAAAAAAAAATTAAATTTAAAAAAAAAAATACCTACTCATTGTGCAGTTTTTATCGTGACTATCAACCTTCAAACAAGGAGTTAATGAGTAAATAGGTAATTGTTTTTAATGGTCATTTTCTACTTATAATGTAACATGATTAAGTACCTACTTACATAGGTATATTTCTTTTTTGTAACCAACAAAAATAAGTGTTGCTAAGTATGTTTAATTATTTACATTGGTTTGGAAATTTATACCCATTATAATGTTGTTTAATTATTTATGCAAAATAGAAATTTAAATTGTTTAATTTATATTAAGTAGGTACACAGGGCGTATACAACGTGTACCTAACAGAAATGTGTAGTCAATTTTAAGGATCATTAAAAATATGTTATGTGGTTATTTTTTTTATTTATTTTTTTAAAACATTTACAATACCATTACAGGATTCCCATTGCGGTATCATAAGCTACATAGATTTAGTAGGTACATAATAATTATATCTAATTAAATATATTTATATTTGACTCAATACACATTCGAGCAATTTCTGTGAATTTCAACAGGTTACAGTGATAAATATCTACGTGGGTAGCAATTAAATTAATTAGTCGTATGGCTCGCGACAATGGGGCATATTTCAGCAAATTAGTTCTCGTGACTGGGACGCTAAGCGTGAGGGGTCGTCGGCGCGCACCTACGTGACCATCGGGGGCACACAGCTTCAGTTCCGCGAGCACGGCCGGGTGATGCCGCTGTCCGATAAGCACCCAGCAGTTATGTAATCTATACCTACTATTATAAAATACCTGTGTCTGTACATTGAAGATATTTAAAAAACTAACCTAGATCAACTAATTAAGGATTGTTGAATCCAAAAACAGACTTAGTTTTTTTTCGTGTCTGTTTGTTTGTTCGGTTGACGCAAAAACTACTGAACAGATTCCATTTTCATGTCCAAATTTTGGGAGCATAATATTCTATGTCCGGATTAAATTATAGGTAAAAAAAACACACACACACGGACTTGATCAGGTATACCGTCATTGAGTTATTTGCGAACCTTCGAATCTGCCATGAACATACGTTCTTCTGCTGGTGCAATTATTGAAATCGGATTTTTTATACGGCAATGGCTCCGGAATCCTTCAGTGAGCATGATCCGACATGCTCTTGCCCAGTTTTTATTAATTCATATTTACTACAACTTAGGTTTTACCTAAGTTGGAATAAATGGCTGCAAGTTTTATCAAACTCGGTTATGGAACTGGAACAGACTTCGGAAAATATGAACCAATTTGACGGCCTGACTAACATTTTTACGTAAAGTAGATTGAATAACTTTGTATAGGCTATTTAGTGGCGTCGTTTTTATTTTTAGCGGCCACGAATGTTTGCACTAAGTAATATCGGAGCTAAGATATTTGCATTTAAATATTCCAAAGAGAAATGTAATAAACAAAACCAAGGAAATCTTCCTCCTCGCGTAGTTTATCCTCAATGCTGAGGGTCTCTGCAAACAACCTTCTCCTTGACCATTTCTCGCTAACTCACCCTGTTTTCAGCAGTGCGGATGATATCGCAGACCAATGTGTTTAAGGCAAAGCGAATTTTTCGCTTTGCTAATCCGTCTTCTGATGTCTTTCACACAGGAGCCGTTATTTATTATAACGGAAGCCAGATATGCGAAATCCTCTACGATTTTTTTTCCAGGTTTGGTCACCCGGTCATGTTGAGCCACGTCGTTTTCGACATGCCGCAGTCGACTTTCATGACTTTGGTCTTGTCTCTGTTTAGAAGGAGTCCCATTCCTCAGCTGGTTTGTTTCAACCTCTCCGGCAAGGTGTATATTTCTTCTTCATTGGAGACGAAGTGTGGTGTCGTCGGAATAACACAGGTTTGAACTAATAGTAACGCCACCACTTTAATCTTGACACACTCATCGCATGACATTCTTCCCATAAACATTATATAAAATCGGAGATAGTATGTAGTCTTTGAATCTAATATAGTAATCAAGCCTGACTGCCTGACTGCCTGGGTCGTCAGAGTATAATGATTGAAGCAAAGCAGTCATACGTAATAGTACATCTGACTGCTTTGCTCCACTCATTATACTCTCTCTCTAATTCGGTACCCCCAATTCGGAAAGTACCCTTTACAGGCTATGCCAGTCAACGCAACCGAAGGCCTTGCGAACGAAGATCAAGGAAACAAATTACAATTGAGAAGTCAAACTCGTCTTTGTTCTCGAGTGCCTCTATCTCTGACGAAACCAGCTTGTACCTGCGAGATCTACCAGTCGAGGAAATGCCTTGAGCGGTTGTTTATAAAGTGGAGGAAGATTTTACTGTTGTGAGAGATGAGTAAAAGTTTTTTTATGCAGGGCAGGATAGCCGAATCCAATCCAATCCTTTGGCCATCTGCCAGTTTGCCGAATGCAGTTGCAGATTTAATGAAGAAGGTCGATGACTTTGAAACCCAGGGATTTTTCTTCTTTAAGGAAAAATAGAAACTACACTAGTTATATGTTTTTAGTCCTCTAACCTCCTCTAAGAAGTCACGGATTAACCCAGTTCATGCCTGCCGCCGTAATACCCTCAATATTGGGCTCTTTGTAAATTCTATCACAAATTAACCATAATTCTTTATAATATGCTCTCCATAGTACGAACTTGTCGTACTTGGCACATTCAATCAGCCAGCCCAGGAACCTCAGTATTTATATATTCAAAAACAGTAAACGAAAACAACAGTGATAGATCGCTTTAAATACTTATCTCTAAATACAGGACATTTCAGATTTCACAGCTGCTAGCTGTATATTATGCAAGTTCCCAACGTTAACCGTTGAGCCGCAACACACAATCACCTCGCCTAGTCGGAGGATCCTCCTTTTGTATCGGAGGGACACAACACGCACCCAACGCACCCCGACGAGATTGAATACACGCAGTCTTCCTCGAGCATTAGTCATCGCCAGTCGTAGTCTTTCCCCTCCCAAAGCTATGAGCAGTAATTAAGTCGCAGCCATCAAGTCGCAGCCAGCCACTATCCTGCCTCTACAAGGATATCACATGGCTGTAGCCAACGCTCCTGCCTGGTCATCCGTACGGTCTCAACAGCGTCAAGCCACACAGCACAGTGCACCTAAGGTCAACAGGACATCAATTTCGACTAACTAAAACTAGCGGAATTAAGTTCCGACTCACTGGAACTACTCTCCACTAGCACTGGCTGAGCAGTGACTCAAGAAGCAACGGTAGCTGACTCATCACGAAATACCAACCTCCGCTCTCGGAAGTAGGGAATGCGGAACCGGTCATATTTTTGAGGAACTGGTCTTCGGTTCCAAACCCAAGTCAGAACCGTAAAACTGGTACGGCGGATCAAACAAAAATCCACATGTGGCAAGATAGTGTTCTGGTTGAACATTCACACACAGTGATTTTTATCTTTTTTGGGCTTGACATAATCGCATTATCTCCTATTTTCTTTTGCCCAGAACGCCCGAAGGAGAAAGAAAACAGTGGGTCAAAATGTATTAGGTTGAAATATGATCTAAAAAAATTAGTCATATTTTTCTATATAATAATAATAATAATAAATTAAAAATCAATTTACAATCTGGAAGCAGACAAATCTGAGAAAGAAGGTTTTTGTGTAATACATATCGATTAATTGAGTAATCGATTGCACGATTACAAAAAGAAAACTATTGCACTGTGTAATTAACCCAAATTAATTAAATGCACTATAATTATTTTAAACGATATGGTGTATTCAATTATTCATTATTTAAAAACCAAAGAACGTTTTTCGATTTCATGTCGATTAAAACATCGACATGAAATCGAAATTGACATTGACACTGGACGGTGACAATATGTGGTTACTCGTATGTTTTTGTTTACCGTTTGACTTGGAATCGTTTTTCGCGCGCCAGCTTGTGGCCTGGATATTTTAACTATGGAGCGCTGTGTGGATTGTGGAATAGCGACTAATCACTGCAATGCACTAGGCCGACGAACCTTAAACGATGAAGCTATTCTGTAAGTTATGGCAATGGCTTGCACCTCAATCTGTAAGTAAAATATATAACCTTATCTAACAAGTTGACTCCTGATAAGCTCTGTGCACACCATTTTTTTTTTTTTAATGTTTAAACATTAGTGTTTGAAGAAAATATTTTACACTTCAGGACAGGATAAGTAATAATTTTAATGAACACCTGTTAATTAAAATTATAACTTATCCTTTTATTAAACCTCTAATAACTCAACTCTCATATTATCAAAACTTACAAAATTTTTAGTGAGGAAGTAAATAAGAATCTATTAATTAACGCTATTTAAATCTCGATCTCATTCTGGCTCAAAATTATATGTAATCGTTTCTGTCTCCTTCCTAATGGAAGGAAGGTGATAGGCTGTGAGGAGGAGGTTATATTAATATATAACCTCCTCCTCACAGCCTATCACCTACATAAAGTATTTATTCCTTACCTTCTTTTGGAGGTTTACATACGTCGATAGCCATAATCTTAATATTGTGGATCTGAAAGATTATGTTATGAACTGATCCCCGAATTGGCGTCTTTCATTATATGAGAGACGACAAGCCTTACTGTTATATGGCAGTTTAGGCTTTTTCAATTGAAATATGAGAATTTGACTAAATGCTCTTGCTGTTTTTTAACCAATCATAAAAACAAAACTTGAGAGGTGTCAAGGGACACCCAGATGGAACGAAGTTCCTTTCGATGAATTAGTGAAGGAATTGTAATAAAATTTTATTTACGCGATTAAATTGTCCGAACGGCTTATGTAACATGCGCTTCGTACAACTGGCTTGCCTTCTATGAGAAAGAGAGAGGGAGAGAAACACGCGCACGCCGCACGGCTTACAACTATAGCAAAAAGTGTCGTTACAACTTTTGGTCTTATTTTTTCCGTCTAGCCTCCTTTCGCAACGCGCGATAAGGAACTTCGTTCCAAAAATATAATATAAATCTACGTAAGCGCCTAAATAACCTGAACATAATCAGAAAATTAATAAACACCCATCCCATAGAAGACAAAAATGATAATTACCTCATTAAAAATAGATATAAATCTGTTCAGAGTCACGGGTTTAGACATTGATAGAAAGACATTGTTTAGAAATTCACAGCCGTTGTGTATAAAAGTATAAAATACTTAGGTATATAACGTTGTTAATAGTATGAAACAAAAACAACAGAAAACCCATTTCTAGAGCCGCATTATTCGGATGGGTGACTACGGAACCCTACATTGTGCATGACCCGACATGCACTTGCCCGGTTTTATGTTAATGTTATTAGTGAAACAGTGAAATTACACTTTAGTGAATAAGTGCAATCGTTTATCTAAACTATAAATGCAAAAACAAAAACATGACAATCAAAAAACAACATAAACCGTACCTAAGTGTCATTAATTTATCAATTCGCAGTGTTTTAAATACTAATACAGTGAAAAACACAGTAATACATATAACATATCTACTCAGTATTCAAAAACAAAAAATAAACATTCTAGTGAGAAATAGTAACATATATTTGGTGCAAATCATTCTGCAACGTTTGAATAGTGTTTTAATAAGGGTCGAAAACAACTGGCCACAAACAGCGGTCAAAGTCCATTTTTACTTTGACCGCTTCGGAATTTGTACAACATATCACCTGTTACAATCAAACAGTAACAAATTTTGGCCTCGTCGATAACGTGTTTACTTTTGAACAACAACATCATGAATTCTGAACTTGTTCATAAATCGAATATCGTGCCATCTAGTGACATTAACTGGGTGTTTTCTCTATTTAAAAATAAGTATGTCGCCTAAAGCTAGAAGTAAGATGTCGTCACTTGTGCCGTGCCGAGAAAAAGTAAACTAAAGAACAAAAACTTTCCACGGATTGTTCATGTAATGTCACAAAGAGGAAAAAGCGTTCTAATATATTGGCCGAAAAGGAGTTATCAACCACTGTATCACAGGTGGGTACCTGTGATACGGTGATACATCTTCCACATCATCATACAATACATCTACCACGCCTCGATACATCTTCATCAATACAAGACTTAAATATTTCGGATCGTTCATTGTATGAGCCACCCGTAATTAACGATACATGCGTCATAATAACGATTTAAAAATGCGTAGGTATTTATCCATAATGGATAACAATAATATTGACAGATGTAACAAAAATACCAATATAATTAAGTTAGACAATGTGAACAAAACATTTTTTCTCTAATAGCAATTGTAAAAATAAGAGTAAAGTAACTGGGCAAAACATGAAAAAAAATATTTAACAAAAATCAATCTTAATTAAAATTATCAAATCAAAATTATCTTGTTTCAATCTTTTTCAGCAAGTGTGTTTTTGTTTTTTGTTTAATACTTTTTACTGCTTAATTGTAAAACGTAACGTAACGTAATAACTTCAAAAATTCAGTAAAATAGTTGGTACTTAACAAACTTTAAATCGCTATTTATATCCTAAACGGTTATATTAAGTGAAAAATGATTTAAAAAACCTCATCATGATTAAAAATACCTACATAATTAAGACATAGTTTGTTGACTTTTATTTTTTCTCTATCACAGTATGGCGTCTGGCTGTCGCTATTTTGAATTATGATTGCTGACATGTCTTTAGTGACGGTCGCAAGATTCGGTCGGAAAAAGCGGACAATCCATCGGTACGGGGAATCTATTCATTTTGCCCGATAATTATATGCGTAGTATCGGCCGGCGACAATGTAGACTATTTACTTGTCCACCGTCATGACGATCGACACAATCAAACAATACCTATACCTACAGCTCGTGCTGTTGATTTGATAAATAAGTTTTACAAACCTGTCCAGATGCTGATATATTTTGATAAACCTAGTGCAATAGTACAATATGTAATGCAATATTAAAATAAGTGATGGTAATAATATCAATCTAGATTATTATTCGAATCCGATTGATTAACTGAATGTAACTATTTATGTATCAATATCAGTAATTACTAATGTAATTTGACATTGTATTCCTTATAACTTCACCTTATTCTGACATGTCATTATTTTTTTATTTGACATTGATTTCATTAATAGTAGGAACTGGTTCGTTTCCAGACCTTCATTTCCGGTTCTTTTGGAACCGGGAAAAACCAGTTCTATTCGGATTCACATCAGATTCTTTCGTTACAATGTGTTTTGCAAAGAGAAATGGCTCTATAAGCAACCTTGTTTTACTTTGTTTATATTATTTCTAAAGCCAAAATAAACAAAGTATAGACAAGCATATTATGTAGGTACACCACTCAAACAAGTAGGTGCAAATATTCGTAACAACATTTTAAATTATTATTAACTAGCTCTCGCGCGCAACTTCGTCTGCGTAAATTTTCCCCTTTTTTTATAATCCTATGTTACTTCTAATACCTCCAAGAATATGTGTACAAAGTTTCATGATGATCGGTTGAGTAGTTTTCGCGTGAAAGTGTAACAAACAAACTTACATTCACATTTTTATATTAGTAGGGATTAGAATAGGTACATATAATAATTATACGTGTAATTCAAAACTGTTTTTGCTGATTGCCATTAGCAAAAAAAAGGAGAAAACGTGTTTAGGCATCTGTGCCACCAACGGCGAGTAACGATTTTATCGCTCAAGAAACGTACAATTAACGTAAATTGTAGATCCGTGCGTGTAAACAAAACAGATGCAATTTAGAGGGAGTACTCGCCGGTATAAACGGTTTACGATCAACTATTACGCCGGCGCCATTCGTCCAACGTATGGAGAATAACTTCTCCACACGTTGGTGCAACTTCTCAACTAGTCCCAACGTTGGCGCCAATGCTATTTTTCCAGATCCACAAGTTGGGCAAATGGCGTTGGGACCGACGTAGGGGCCAACGTGTGGAGCCGCTGTTAATATCTGTATCTCTTTTGTTTACACGGAATCTACATACGTATGTACGTTTCTTGAGCGATAAAATCGCTACTCGCTTTCTCACCGTTAGAGGGACAAGTGCCTTAGCCATGTATTGACGGGATCAAATTACATCTAGATTCAAAATACACGATTACATGAATTGTGTCCACGATGCGAACGTCTTATACAACAGTCGGTATTTATTACCACTGCGCCACCGAGGCAGATAGGCAACTGCTGCTAGAGCTATGCCGTTTTAAACATTACAAATACATTAGCAAAGGGACGTATATTTCGGACTATACTCAAAAAGTTTTTTTTTTATAAAAGACAACTCCCACACTAAGGTACAAACCCTGTGTCGCCTCTGTGGGACTTTACAAACATACAAATCACGGACACAAAGTACACTCAGACTCAAAACAATAATATGTGTGTTTGGTATACACCCAAACATATTTATAAATATAAAATTTGTCTTAATATAGTAATCATAAATAGCTGAAATTGTACCCTTTTACTTTAGCATTTATTAGTTATTTTTAAGGATTAAATTGCTGGCAACATTGAATTTCCGGAAATGCGTTTAAATCTGGTCACGCTGATTGCATGGCAATATAGTTCCGTTCAGATTTTATCATCACACTGTTAATTCAGTGACTAAATTGCTTTTTATAAAATTACAATTACAAGAATCAAATGTCTTGACCGACAACGTGGATCACACAAAGTAGTGTCTAATGAACCCACAACCTCTGGCTAGTCAGGGTCACTACCAATAGGCCAACGGACCAGTCAAATTTTAACACTTACCAGTCTTCTTGGCGACTTCCTTGAGCACATCATCGAGTTTCTTCGCGGACCGTCCAGCAATCCCCCACGCGCCGAGCTGATACTTCTTAGCAAACGTAACCATGTTCACTACGGTTTGCTTTCCCGTGAACCCCGTTGCACCAAAAATTATAGCATCCAACCGCGACATCTAGAAAAAAAAATATGTTATGTTAAAACTAACTAGGTTTAACAGGCGACTTAGTACACGTGATTTTTTTTTAAAACAAATTTAACCCACGCACGGTAACATTTTCCAGTATAAAAAGTACCCTATCTATATCTGTGTCAAATTTAATTCAGGTCAGTTAACTCGTTACAGTTGTGGCGTAATTGAATAACAAACCTCCTAGGTAAGGATCCCTAGAACATATTTTAAGCTGATTGATATCAAGCTGGAATTGTCATGGTTGCTTCGGTTTGATGCATGCTGATAATAGTATTCCAACGGCTAAGCTATGTGTGTCATGTTTAATACCTGTTTTCTCCACTACCGTATCACTATCTCTATCTTTCTATTTGCACGCCCGATTTAGGCAGAACATGATGTACTTACATATTTAATTTTAAGACGACCTTCCATCTTTGTAACAATGTTCTTGCAAATAAAGATTATTATTATATTATTATTATGTTAAAGGTAGGTAAGGATTGGATGTAGGTATGGATGGATACATCCATACCTACATCCAATCTTTCGCACTTTTAGTATATGTGGAATGTGGATGGCTATTTATGGACGAATACTTATAATATTGAATACTTATATTAATGGGATACCCCATATGTTTTCGGATTAAGAGCAAAACCACCCCATCTCATCCCGTAGGTGTAGTAAGAAGCGACTAATGGCCAATGGTATCAGGAAACTACAAAATTAGGCACTGTGGTCACCAAACCGCAAGCCAAGCGTGGTGCTGGGGACTATGGCAAATCCCCCCCATGGCAGACACAAAAAAAATGGCCGCTAGTCCCAGGCAGCTCCACTAGTCTAGGCTATGGTAGCAGCTTTGGTAACGGTGGAGCAGGGGGTGCTAAGAATCCCTAGCAGAGATCTGGGTACCACCACCGACGACTAGACCTGGCAAAGTATAACACGCGAACACTGAGAGCTGTCAAAGAAGATAAAAGAGCTAGAAGAAGCAGTACCTGCAAGTAAGTTACGATGGGACATTATAGGACTATCCGAAGTCCGAAGAATGGAAGAGGACACTATTATCTTCAGGAACAGTGCAGAAATATGCGGACTACTGTAATTATTTGTTGTTGCTTTTAACAGACATGGTTTTTTAACATAAGTAGGTAGGCAGTGTTACAATGAAGTTAATATACGCACATCAACAAAGTCTAGAGATATTCCGTACTAGCTTTCGCCCGCGGCTCCGCCCGCGTGGATGTCGGTTATCGCGATAAAAACTATCCTATGTCCTTCCCCGGGACTCAAACTATCTCCATACAAAATTTCATCTAAATCGGTTAAGCTGTTTGAGCGTGAAAGCGTAACAGACAGACAGACAGACAGACAGACAGAGTTACTTTCACATTTATAATATTAGTATGGATTTATTTTGTTGATTATAAAAAAAACTACACCTAAGTATTTTATATATATACCATGGATATATATATCCATAATAACCATGGATTACATACTACGGAACGCTATAAGCACGATAGCACGAAGAACATTATACAACTTAAATGGCTTATAACTCTGCAAGTTTTCAATATTTTGATTATCTTTTTTTCTTTTTTCAGAATTTATCGAAATCCCATTAGGATATATTTCGGGACTTAATGGCGTGAAATATCGATCGAATTGCACCGATCGGTGCAAACGTCGGTTAAATAAAGGTTCGTAAACCTTTAAATAATTCACGCGATTAAGTCCCGAAATATATCTAATATGTATAAAAATCGCGAAAGTTTAAAAACAATAATCCCATTGGGGAGCAAAAAATCTAATCGCGAGAAATTAAGATTCCCGCTAGGACTCTGTCGCGTATTATAAAACAAGACCTGAAGCCCAGTGCCTATCAGCGATATACAGGACATGCCCTAAATCAATCTTTACAATTAAAGAGAGTGGATCGATCAAAACGCCTTCTGTCGCGATACGCAGTTACAGGGCACAGAAATATCCTCTTAAACTATGAAAAAAAATTCAAGATAAAAGAGCACTACAACAAGCAAAATGATAAAGTGTACGCTCACAGTTCTAAATAAGCTGCTCAAGTAGTCGGAAAGGTACAGCGTGGTCATCATCCTGCGTCAGTGATGGTTTGGTGGGGCGTGTCTTATTAAGGCGTCACAAAGCTACATTTTGGTGAAAAAGGAGTGAAAACATCAGCCAAAGTGTATCAAGAGACAGTCTTGGATCGTGTTGTGAAACCTCTCAGCAGTACACTTTTTAAAAATGTACCGTGGACTTTCCAGCAGGGCTCTGCACCGGTCACAAGGCATGAACTACCCAAGCCCGGCTTGAAACCAACGTTCCGGACTTTATGTGAGCTGAAGGCTTGCCCTCTTGGATTTAGATCCGGTTTTCACTATCATTCAGATAACTTCTTCCACATGGCTTATGAAACCTGGGCGCACCAATAATAAACTATAGAAATAAAAATGAAACACTACTGTTCTAAACTAAAGCTTGATCTCCATTTTATTAGCCGCACCAAACATTAGAGAGCTCAAGTTAACTGGACTTAACAACATGAATTTACGTGGGCGAAGCCCTGGGCTAGTGAATACTAAAGAAAGCTAGTGGTATGAAAACATAATTATGCATCTGTATTTAGTCAATAGTTCAGTTTTATGGGTCCCAAGTGTTAAGTTATGAGCCATAGCAAGCACCTTTGTTATGGCAAGAAATCAATAAGTGCATTATGTGATGAGAATATATTTAAATAAATTATATTAATACAATACAACATATGATAAGTTTCATTTTAAAACTCCATCTCATTACAATCCTCTGTATGGCTCGGCTGTATTTTGGCAATTTGGCATATACAAATCCATTTGTGCTCATTTTAAAATGAATTTATAGCTTTAAGTTTAATGTTTGAAAGAACTATATTTACCGAAGAAGGTTCGAAAAATAAAACATGTTTGTAGGAATTATTAGATAGGAAACAGTATGTCAGTGAGAGTAGGTAATGTTACGTTTCGATTTAAACCAATAACTAGTGATGTAGTGTGTAAGGTTATAGACCGAATGAGCGGTGATAAGGCGCCGGGTCTTGATGGCATGCGCATTATGGACATTAAAATAATTAATAAGGTAATTTCACCAGTTCTGGCACACTTTGTTAACATGTGTCTGTCTAGAGCGGAGTACCCACAGTTACTTAAAAAAGCTTTAATCCATTTACAAGGAGGAGTACACTCAGATTATAGTAACTACAGACCGATTGCTATTTTATCAATAACTAATAAAATTGTTGAGAAAATAGTGATTGAGCAGGTTAGCGGGTTTTTGGAGCAAAACCACATACTGTCCGATGCGCAACATGGATTTAGAAGAAATCGTAGCACTGCAACAGCTTTAACTAAATTCTCGGAAACCATATATGACCGTCTAAACCAGGGTCATCAAGTTTTAGCACTTTTCATTGATTACAAAAAGGCATTTGACACTTTGGATCATGAGATTCTACTGCAGGGGCCATGGATGAGTGCGGGATTAGGGGCCCGACAAACAGGTGGTTCCGTTGCTACCTTAGTGGCAGAACCTTGCAAACTCGTATATCTGGTGTAGTGGGGCGAGAGGCGGCTGCGAATATGGGTGTACCTACTGGATCGGTATATGGGCCAGTCGGGTACATTATGCATGTTAATAGTGTATGTAAGGTAGTTAAAAAGTGTACGCCGACGATATGTGCCTGATATACTCGTCCAGAAACATCCAGGAGGCAAGAGCTGTGTTGCAGGCAGACTTTGATAGTATCACTAAATGGGCTCACGATAATGGAATTATTTTAAACTTAAGCAAAACAAAGGTAATGCACATACATTCACCGTACAACCGTGTCGCAAAAACCGTGGCTAGTTCAGATATTAATATTGTAGGTCACACGTTTGAATGCCTGCACACAGCAAATGTCAACTGTACATGTCAATGTCTGGAGTATGTCGATACGTTTAAGTACTTAGGTCTATGGGTCGATAGGAATATGAACTGGCGGTCGCATGTTGAAGGTGTGTGTACAAAACTGAGGTCAGTCTTATGTAAATTTTATTCTTTAAAGACAACCATTAACAGAAAAACGTTGCGTGTTTTATACTATGCCCTTGTCGAATCCGTGCTTAGTTATGGTCTTAGTACTTATGGCCGCACATTCAAAACTTACCTGGACAGTATTAGATCTTTACAAATACGTATTATGAAACACCTTGTCGATGGAAAAACTAAACTAGAATGTAAAGATAATTATGAGGAACTGTTTGTAATGTGTAAGGTACTCCCAGTACATGAAAAGGTCAAATACTTGTTGGTACTTGAGCAGTTTGATAATGATGAGATCATGGTCCAAGTACATAACAGATATAACACTAGAAGTGTGAGAGAACGTAAGTTAGTTCGACCATCAGCAACTAACTACTACGGCGAGAGAATTAATAGATTTTGATCCCTACTATTTATAATAATATTAGCTGGCTAAGAGGAGAGCTTAGCAATATAAGTAAATTGTCACGTAAGAGAAAACTAAGGCATATACTATTAAGTTCAATACCTGTTGTAATCAATTGACTTTTACTTTTCTGTACTGATATCCTTGTGTGTACTCTCTTGTCTACTTGTAGGTAATCCAAGGCTCCGATATTGTAACTTTTAAAATAATTATCACGGTGTGAAATAACCACGTCATGTAAATAGATTTTGGATAATAATTAGGTAGAATAAGAATAATGTATAGTTTTTAAGGAACATGTTAAAACAAGTGCTAATCCTTGCCGAGCATTTTGCAGGCTTACAAAAATGTAAAATGGGTAGGTTTCGAATAAATGATTTATTTATTATTATTTATTTTATTTACTATTAAGTCCTGGAGGGGAGCGCCAAAAAGTGCAAGTACTTTAGAAAGGCTTATTTTTAGGGTTCCGTAGCCAAAATGGCAAAACGATTATAGTTTCGCCATGTCCGCCCGTCCGTCCGTAGCTTAGCTCAGAGACTGGTAGTGGCTGTAATTTTGCATGGATACACATATTTCTTACGCAAACGAAAGTCAAGTGACAAAGTGAAAGAATAAAACCATGAGAATACCTCCCCTATATGTGGGGGGGATGTAATTTGTTTTTTCTCACCAACTCCATCGTGTGAGGTGTCGTTAGATAGGTATTTTACAAGTTTAGGGGTTATAAAGACCATTTTTAGATTTAAGGATCCGTTTGTGAAATTAAGCTTTAAAGTGCAAATTTTTGTTAGAGTCAAGACGACCGTGGAACCGCAACTTCGACGATTCCAATTTCGAGAAACGTTATCAGAGTAGTGTCTCAAAATAAGATATGACAAAGGGAGGCTATTTTGCGGTGACTTTTAAAAATTGTGCTTTGGTAGGGTAAAATTGAACTAGGTGTAGTCGGTCCCAATCCGAGAATCTGTTTAGTAAAGTATCAACTTCAAACAGAAGTCTTTTGCGTGCTAACTACTGGTTCGAATTGATATTTTTGTGTTGGATAGCCCATTTATCGAGGACGGTTATAGGCTATATAACATCACGCTATGATCAATAGGAGCGGAGCAGCAATGAAAAATGTTGCAAAAACGGAATAATTATTCCTTTTGAGAGCTTCCGTTGCGTGCGCTGCGTAAACGGTTAAAGTTACACAACAATAATGTATTACGGATTGTTCCTCTTAAAAAATTAAAAAAAAGTCCGCGACAGCAAATGCCTATGTTTGAAGTTTGACCCACTATTACATTTTTTATGGTAATCGAATTTGTTCTAAAATAGTGCATTTATTTGCTAAAGTGTTCTAATAAATATGGTATTAACTATTATCCAAATAAATACGTTATTCATCACAAATATTTAATTTTTACTTCATTTGATTTCAATGAATATCTTAGGAGATATCATAGTTTTGAAATATTACGCAACAAAATAAGGCGCTGATCCAGAACTTTGTTCAGGGGGGATAACTTTTGGCTCACCTGGCCAAGTGTCAGTTTATACTGGCGATCGCAAACCTTATTCTTAATCAACATACTATTCCTAAATTTTTATTCTTTGTTTTTTAATCTCCTATGTAATACATATCTAGTCAAAATTGTATCACTCCACCTAACCATTCAGGTCAACCCATATTGATAGTTGGATCTCAGATTCATTCTCAAGAATGATATCAGCTGAGTTGCTTTCAGTGATGGGGTTCTGTTGATACAATATGAGTATAAATATTGGCTGAACTTTTTTATAATTAATGTTGTTTGCAATTTATGTTTATCTAATAAACATAAGACTTAAGTGTTTATGTCTATGAGCTTATCAAAAGATAAGTCTGAATGTGGAACAAAACAAAAATATTCTTTATTCAAGAATGTTATATATAATCAGTACTTATTTTGTCTTTAGCAATAATTTTCAACTTTAAACTTGTCAAACAATCTGTTTCCCTCAAGGGTTACATCTAGGACCTCTATATAATATCAACAATAATTTTATTATCAATGAGATAAGTTCTCACATTGAAATTATCTTTCACATAAAAAAAAGTCAAAGTTTTAGATATGTTGAATTGATCTAAAAGTATAACATACAGTGTATTCATGAAAAAATAACTAAGTTAACACCAATCTGTACGCAGATATAAGCTGATCCAGCTTGAATTGCATGACTCCACATCAATAAAGACTTTCATATAAAGTTTATCTGGAAAATACATAAATGTTGTCTGTGTCCCCTATTCTTATTTCAGTCATAAATATTATATTTTGTAGAGCCCCATATAAATATTTTTGTTTTTGACAATAAAATAAACATAAAACATAATTTTCATTTTTTAAATGTATGAACATGGAACATGCATAATAATAATATCTAGGGACAACTCACACAACGTCATCTGATCCCAAACTAAGCAGAGCTTGTACTATGGCAACCAGACAATTGATAAACATACTTATATATTTCTAAATACATACATTTTATTGACACAGAATAAACTATCATGCTCATCACACAAAGTTTAATCCTGGGTGGGAATTGAACCCATGACCTGCGGCTTTGCAGTCAGGGTCACTAACCACTAGACCAACAGGCCAATCGCATATAAATTATACATCACTTGGCTTCACTATATTTATTGCAGCTGTGTACAAGATCAAGTTATTAATATTCATTAATAAACATGTATTGTAAATAACAAAGTTCATTTGTATTGGAGAAACGGCTCTGGCTAAGATTACATCAATTATGGGCAGAAAAAAATCTAGCAATTATTACATTTACATAAACCATTATCTACGACACGTGAGAAAACCGGTGATGTTTTTACAATAGCGTATTGTTGAGAATATTTACAAGTAGGTAGGTAAGTACACATTTTAGTAATATATATGTATATTATAAGATTTCAGTTGTTAACTGATAGGTATGACAGAAATAACAACCCAAATCAGTGGTTACGGGGTGACATCGTAAAATCCTACTAAAATTATAAATCCGTAAGTGTCTTTGTTGCTCTTTCACCCAAAAACTGCCGATCGCGATTTCGCATAAACTTTATAATAATATAGTAAATACATCACAACAGCACAGGCTTTAAAAATCGAACATGCCTAACGCGAGTGAAACCGCGAGGAAAAGCGTGCATTACTTTTGCGGATAGCTCCGATCGCGCCATGAAAATATTACTTTTGAAATTTATTTAAATGTAAATTAGTGGGCGCCTTCAACATCTAATTCTATTCATAGACAAAGTTAATAGAACTCTACCATATTTATCGTATTCATTATCGCACGCCGCCGATAATATTCTTATCACGAAAATTATTAGACGGTACTTACTATAAACTGTTGCCGTACTGTATGTATTTTAATAAATAAATAAAATTGTAATATATACGACGTACGTGCTTACCTTGTAAGAAAAATCAGCCACACCACAATTTGTGATTAAGTTTATTAAGAATAAACTATCGAAGATAAAAATATTTTCAATCAAATCCGCCGCGCCATGCAGTCAACAGAACAACACAAAAGTGACAAACGAATCAAACGATTTGTCTCACTGACGGATAGCGCCGACGACGGAGGCAAAATGCAGGGTTACCATCTCCAAAAAGCAATTCCCATACAATTGTGATGGAAAAACCAAAAATGATGGCTTCCAAAAATGATTTTAATTGTTTCTACTTATCATGATTGTCCCATAAAAAGTTACTCTATAGTGTAGCTAGAGTAAATAGAGATAAAACAAATGCAGATAGCTTAACAAGCCTTTACACAAACGGCGGCAAATTATTTCTTTTGTTTTTAAAATATACTAGTATTATTTACGAGATGTGGAAATTTTACCTTTTCTGATGAGTGTAAGAAGCATCATCATCATCATCAGCCTATCGCAGTCCACTGCTGGACATAGGCCTCTCCAATTGCACGCCACTTTGTTCTATCTTCGGCTTCTCGCATCCAGCTCCTGCCAGCCGTTTTGCGTATATCATCACTCCACCTCGTCGGGCGTCCTACACTACGTTTGCCAAGCCGCGGTCTCCACTCAAGAACTCGTTTACCCCAACGGTTGTCGGTTCTTCGGCTAATATGGCCAGCCCACTGCCACTTCAACTTGCTAATCCGGTGGGCTATGTCGATAACTTTGGTTCTCTGCCGGATCACCTCATTTCTGATTTTGTCCCTAAGAGAAACTCCGAGCATAGCCCGTTCCATAGCCCGCTGAGCGACTTTGAACTTGTGGACCAGCCGTACCGTCAGTGTCCACGTTTCGGCTCCGTATGTCATGACGGGTAGGACGCACTGATTAAAGACTTCAGTCTTTAGACATTGTGGGATCGATGATGAGAAGACTTGACGTAGCTTACCAAACGCTGCCTAACCCAACCGAATTCTCCTGTTCACCTCGTCCTCGAAGTTGTTTCTACCTAACTGCAATGACTGCCCGAGGTACACATATTTTTGAACAACTTCGAGAACGGCGCCGTGCACCGCTGTCGGTTCCGGTAGTACATGTTCATTGAACATGAGCTTGTTTTTATCCAAGTTCATCCGTAGGCCGATGCGTACAGAGGAGTCAGCCAGGTCATTCAGCATCCGTTGCAGGTCCTGCAGCGTTTTCGCCATGATGACAATGTCATCTGCAAATCGCAAGTGAGAAATGTATTCACCATTGACGTTGATGCCCCGCCTTTTCCAGTGCAGCGTCTTGAACATATCCTCCATTGCATTTGTGAACAGTTTCGGGGAAATAACGTCCCCTTGCCTCACTCCTCGATGCAATGGTATAGGTTTTGTTTGCTGATTTTGTACTTGGACGGACATGGTGGCGGCTTCGTAGAGACATCTCATCACTTGGATATATCGCCAACCTACTTGGCATCGCTGCAGAAACTCCAGAACGGACCAGATTTCAATCGAGTCAAAGGCCTTCTCATAGTCCACGAATGCTAGACACAGGGGCTGATTATACTCCTGGGTCTTTTGTATAATCTGCTGCACTGTGTGGATGTGGTCTATGGTGCCATATCCGCTCCGAAATCCAGCCTGTTCCGGTGGTTGGAATTCGTCAAGTCTTCGCGCAAGGCGGTTTGTGATGACTCTTGAAAACAGCTTATAGACGTGGCTTAGAAGAGAAATAGGTCGGTAGTTCTTCAGCCGGGTCTTATCTCCTTTTTTGAAGAACAAGACGACTACACTTCTACTCCACGCCGCAGGAGTTCTCCCTTAAAACAGGACAGCATTAAAAAGCTTTTCGAGCTCCCTCAGTACGGGTTTACCTCCAGCTTTTAACAGCTCTGTTGTAACGCCATCCTCTCCAGGGGCTTTTCCATTTTTCAGCTGTTTAAGAGCCAGCACGATTTCGTCAATGTTGACTTCTGGCAGGTCTTCGGTGTAGTGGCGTGTTACAGTGGCTCTAGGACCCTCATTTTCAGGATCAGGTCGAGATGCATGCGAAGCGTATAACCGGCCATAGAAGCCTTCCACTTCGGAGAGGACAGCCTGCTTCGAAGAAACGACTTCTCCACTTGCTGTGGTTAACTTCGTCAGGTGGCTTCTTCCAAGAGATTGTACGAACACTTTTGACCCCCGGTTCTGCTCGATCGCTCTTTTAATCAAAAGAGTGTTCGAGTGTCTGTTGGGGTTTCCATGGCAGCAAATCGGTTATCCAGGTTTGACTGGAACGCTTCGGATCCTATCATGGTTTGGAGCAAAGTAGGTCGAAGCCTGGACCTCATCAGACGGGCACGTTCCGCCTTGAAGTCGATATTCAGAGAGCCTCGGACAAGTCGGTGATCACTACCGGTATTAAACCTGTTGATCACGGTGACGTCTCTGAGTATATGCTTTTTTGTCAGTCATATTGAGGATTAATAAGTTTATTTAGTTTTTGAACACTACTTACTTAAGATGTTACGTGTTACCCCAGAAGAATGTTGCCTCCTTTCAAGATTTGAGTTATACAGATTTTTAGTGATCCATATCCAAACTGTTGAAAAGTGCGCAACTTTTTAAAATATATTAAAATACTGCTTGTAATGTTAGAATAATATAATAACAATACCCTCGGGGCTAGTCGTTGTCTCCCTATATGAGATTAACGTGGACTCTGAGGGCATAGTAGCAGCTCTTGAAATCTTTATGACACCAATAAAATAGTCTCATGAGGGTGAAATAAGAGAATACCAACCGCAGGGCAGCTTTATGGCGAGCTGAATGTGCGTGGCGTGCGTGGTCAGGGCCTCGTCTCCTACTTGCCTTCACTGGCCGGCGGGAGTAGAATACCAAGAGCGCCTGCAGGACTCCAATTTTGTCTTGCCGTAACCGAGCGACCAGAGGGAGTTCGCCAGAACTTGTATGCTCGGGGGTGGAAGTGTCATTTTCAAGGGCATAATTACGGGGAAACCCGCTCTCGGGCCTTCTTCGTGATGGTGAAACCGGCACCGCGCACCGCGCCCCAAGCTGCACACACCCAAGTTGCTTCCTGTCGCTTGTTTGGCTCGTATGCCTGTGGCGGCCAGAAGGGGGCCCATCTAATGAGTGGCGAGTCACCGCTTGCCTATTTGTCCGTGTGTTACGGGGTAGGCACCAAAGTCCTTCAATAGTAATAGCTAACCATTTTAACACATCACCTTAATTACACAGTTTTTTGGTTGCCACTTTTTGACAATAGTTTTTACACTAACAGGGGATTGTTGTTGCGTACATTTCTATAGTGTATAGGTACAGCGATAATAGCCGGTTTGTGTCACATAGCCTTAAGATTAAAGTGTCTAACGGGCCTCTACGTGACGGCTTCGGCTCCACGCACGCTTCCCAAATAACCGGGACTCTATAGTCCCGTGATATGAAAACGTCATACATAATAATAAGAATTATTTCCATAAAATGTGGTGGTTAAATAGATGGTTTGAGTACAATTAATTAAGAGCAAGACACATTCCGCCATATCACAATAGCATGCAAATATTTTATAGGGTAGTTGACTTTATTTCATGACATTAAATGTTACTACAAATAATGGAACACATACAAACATATACGGTATGGATAAAAAATTGTATAAAAAAGTAATATTTGAAATAAAAATGTTAAATAGCTTTGCCTAGGTATATTGCAATGCAATTTGTAGTGATAGGAACAAGTTGCACTTGTTTTTAAAAAAATCATCTGCTAATTACTCTGTTCAAATAATCATTTCCGCAAAGTAGAACAAAATTTAAGGTAGGGCAAATTTATAATATTTACAGTTATAGAAATTTAAATAGTTACAGAAATAAAAATAAGAGGTGCCATAAACACGCAACTCACTATAAACATCTCTATTCGTGGCACCATCTAAAATTATGAGTGAGTGATTTTTTGTTTATTAGATTTGACTTTAATTTCAAATAGTTCAAATATTACTTTTTATAAATTTTGCTACTTCATAAATAAATATTCCAGGGACATTTATAAGATTTTGTGATTTAACAACGGGTTATATATTACGGTATAAATTACGCGAAAACATTTTTTTGTGCTATGAAAACACGCTTGGCTTCTGTAGCCTTAATATACCATAACGAATTATGGAGCAGACACAGGCGTGGTATACCATTAATGCCGTTTCTGTGGACGTGACATCTTTGTTGACTCATCGTCTTCGTTACCCCAGCAGAATGTTGTCTCCTTTCAGATTCTGCTGGAGTAACGTTACTCCAGCAGAATCTATTTTTCTTGAATAACTCAAAAACGTCTAGATGCACAAATTTAAAAAGTTGCGCACATTTCAACGGCATGTTGTACTGAAAATCTGTATCATTCATATCCTCAAGGAGGCACACCATAAATAGGCTACATTTTTATTTTATAAAATAAACAGGCGGTCCAAAAACTATTGCAAATGGAGGAAAAGTACCTTAAAATGTAAATAGAACATTTAACTGTACTTGAGGAAGAGTCCATATTGATTTCAAAAATGATTCATATTGCGTTCAAAGGTTTTTAAATAACCACAACTGTACCGGCAATCGAACCTACAAAATATGAAAAAAGGAACGACTTGTATTTTTACGATACCAAACCAAAAGAATATTTTTTTCTAAATTCTAACTATCCTTTAAAAGTAACTACTGTTTTATAGTTTTACAAGGTAAGTTCCAAATAATTCCTTAATTTTTTTTGCTTGTGGGATAATCTAGTTTTAACATAATATGTTAAAACTAGACATAGGACATTTTTTGCTAGGACAGCAAATATATTATATTTGCTGTCCTAGCGATCTTCGTATCGCTTCGTTTTTTGGGGACTCGCCCAAGGTTTGACCCAAATCAGTCCAGGTGTATAAGTTGTTATTTGACAAAAGAATATTTTTTTCTTTTTCATATTAAGTAACAGAAATCATAAAAAGAATCTCCTGTCTCAGGCTGGCATGTAGATTGGCGTCACAGTGTTCCTTTTCTACCTCTTTGCACCAATGATCGACACTAACCATAACATTATTGACGTTGACATTTACGAAACACAATGGTTCGCTCAATAACATTAATTAATTATCTCGATTATTTAAAATGAGTTTTTTTTAGCTTTACATTTGGAAGTGCCGCCTTACACAGATTTTGTGATTCAAAGACTAGAAAAAAATAAAATTGAAACTGGCGTATGCACAGTACTGCACAGAATGTGCAAGGCAAAAATTACTACCGAATGATATCGAAGGGAAGAGGAAAAATATATTATATGAGCTGACCCGCGCAACTTCGTCTGCGTAAATTTTCCACGTTTTTGCAACATTTTAAATTTATGCTCCGCGCCTATTGGTCGTAGCGTAATGTTTTATTATGTTATTTTACTATTGGATAGCCCATTTATCGAGGAAGTCAATGAAAAAAGTTGCAAAACGGGGAAAATTTACGAAGACGAAGTTGCGCGAATCAGCTAGTATTAGTATAGATATAACGTCACCCACGTGGATGTCAATGTCGCTTTAACGCTTACATGGCTTACAGAAACAATTGATTTATTATTATATTGCGAGGACTGTAAATGGATTCACAGTTTACTATATTAATAAAATATACAAGAGTAATGAATAAATAATACAGCTTAACAAGGCATCTACATAATATTTTTTATTTTTATTTTTATTAATACTTTTAACCATCTGTTTTAACTGAACAGTTTTGCCTGACAGTCAAAACTGACGTCGTTTATGCACACACATGTTCACTTTTGACTGAAGACTATACCATTTTATTCTCATGATGTCGGATGAATAATCTATACATTTTAATCGCAACATGACTGAAGAACCATCACCTACACAAGCACATTTTAAATTGATTAGTTCTGTCAGTTCAGTTAAAATGGTTATTGTGGCCACAATATATCATCACTTTATGTTTAAAATGCTAACTTACACTTAAACTAGGGACAAATTTGTATATATATTTTTTTTAAGACGACTCCCGCTATATGCTGTACAGCCCTGTGTCGCGGGGAACTTTACAAACATACAAGTCACGGACACAAAGTACACCCAGACCCGGAATAACAATTTGTGAATCACACAAATTGGTTTCCCGCGTAGGAATCGAACCCACGACCTCTTGCGTAGCAGTCGGACACACTCCCACCGCGCCACAGAGGCAGTCAAAACTGTCTGCATAAAAAAAGATGGAAACAAGATCCCCTACATAATTTTATTATTTCATGCAGTCAGAGGCATTAATGAATCTCGATGAACTTAGCAAAGTGCCTCCGACTGCATGAAATTATATAATTATGTAGGGGATCTTGTTTCCATCTTTTTTGTGCAGGCGGGTTTTTTATTTTTATAATATTTTTTTTTATATAATACATTTTAGTGGTGTAATATGTAACCGATCTAACAACTAACTTTTATCACAGCTATTGTCAAGTATTGAAGATTGAAAAAAGAATGGTTGCTAACTAACTTTTTTAGTGTTACAGTCATAATCAATTTATACCTTTTTGAAATGCTTAATGATAAGCCCTTTAATTTGATACCCATATTGCAGTGTTCAAATTATTTTTTTTCCCACCTCCTTATTTTGACATCTCACAGCCGCCATGTGTGTTTTTTTCAAACGTAACATAACTATGAACACTTGGGAAATCAAGACAATTCTAACGACGCGACGTCACAATTGTATAAATTACAAACATACATACATACAAGATACGCGCGAAAAACAAAACCCCCTTTATACAGTTGGGTAAAAAAAAGTATAAACTCTCCTCTAATTTATATAATATAAACATTTTATGTTAAAATTTAGCAGTGCCCGACAGGGTCCACAATTGTTCTTTATTTTATAGTTTTTGCCACCTAACTATACATTGTAGATAGCAATTAAACAATTGATTGAGTATTGAGTATCTTTTCAAATGAATTAATCACAGAATAATTTATTTCCTGTTTGTCTTAAATGTCATTTTCATAAATCAACTCAATGTACATGATTCACACTTTTAGCCAAATAGATGTAGATATGGCAATCAAAGTGTGTCATTTAATAAACTGACATTTGATATGACAATCTTGACAATCCTCTTCATCTGACGTTTTTCAATCGGTCGGCCCGTGGCAGTGGCATATAACCTCAAACTAAGTAATTTATTATTTTACAGTATTTTCATAAAAAATGGAGTTAAATGAAAGGATTCTACATTATCTAGATAAATGTGAGAAAGTGGGCACGTTAAAGTTAGCTAGCGAATTCAATGAGGACCACCAGAAAGTGGTTGGAGCTGTGAAGAGTTTAGAAGCACTTGAAATGGTGACTTCTGAGGCAGCAAAGAGTACAAAATGGGAGTTAACGGGAGAGGGCGAGGAGGTAGCAGACAAAGGTAGTCATGAAGCTGTTCTATACAACAGTATTCCTGAAAACGGGATGCCACAAGCCGAAGTTATGAAGGTATAAAATTATGATGAAATATTGATTTATTTACGATAACACTAACAATTACCTATTGCAATTGCAGTAGGTACATGCCTAAGGTTAAGGTTAAGTCAGGTTTTATGATATTGGTCTCAATGTTTTGTTTAAACATAAATATATGGGTATATCAGATTTGTTTCATCAATTTGTTTACAGTTTCGTAGGTACAGATTGTATTTAATCTACTATGAATTCATTAATATGTAAAACTGATTTATCAACAAGATATTTGAGTCATGAATAATTATGCATGGTTATATTCTTAATACTCATAAAAGTTTAAATTTAAAACACAATAAACAACTTACACAAAAATAATACTCATAAAAGTTTAAATTTAGAACACAATAAAGACTAAAGAAATTTAAAACAATTTCTTTATGATCCCTGCCCCCTGCTTCCTGTCACCCTTTAATTCCAAAAAATGCATCTGTGCAACACAACAGGCAAGTTATGTTGAGATAACTGTACTCTCAGTACATATTGAGTAAACTATCCATGTAGTATAACTTACAAGATTTGGTATATCCATAAAATATAAGTATCTAACATTCTGCCCTATACTTTCCGATACTTACCACAAAATACTGAGAGAACAGAAGGTAACCTTCTTAGAATGCACGCATGCGTAGATGTCACTCACAGATGAACAGAGTCAAAAGTGGTCTGAGATTCTCGTCCATGAATTATTCCTATGTGTGCATTTTTAAGTACTTATGAGGCTACCTTCTGTATTATTGGTATTTTGCGCCAGTACTAATTAAAGAAATATTACAATACTACCTACCCTACTACTCCTAGCTTATATTGGTCCACAGCTGGACATAGGCCTCTCCTAATTTTCGCCACTACATACGGTCTTCTGCCTTCCACATCCAGTCCATCCCAGTGACCTTATTTAGGTTGTTTGCCCAACCGGCTAGGGGCCATTGTACCTTAAGTTTAACAATTTGCAGTCTACACTCTAGGACTCACATGGTTAAATACCTTGGTCTTCAGGCATTGCAGTACAGGCGAAGTGAAAACTCAACAAAGTTTGCTAAATACTGCCCAACCTCAACAGAGAACATACAAATATTTTTTGATAAAAAGAGTATAAAGGAGAGCCATTGTAAAGTTTTAATTTAATTAAATATTATTTTTAAGAATAGTTGAGCATAGTAACTTGAAGTAGTAAGTATCATAAGTCTTCTCGCTGTCTGCAGACCTCTACATGCCAGTTTATGCGACCTAGTTCTACGTCCCTTGTACAACACGAGGGTAAAGTTTTTATGGTAGCCTGCCATAACCCAGAGATTCTTTGCACTCCCTGTCCCGCTGTCACTGCTACCGCTATATTGGGAAACTACCGGGAACTAGGGCCGTCTTTTATGATGTGGCTCTATTTATAGGTTTTCGCCTACTACACCATGGTGGTCCGACAGTTTGGTCTATACCAAACTGTCTGGCCAGATTGGTATAACCCTATGGTTATATTCAAGTTTTCCATCTCTTAGGAATTGGTTGCGCCTGCTTGAACTTTCCCTTTGTCGCCTCTTACGGCACTCACAGGAGGAGAGAGGGTGGTGTCCATTGTACTTTTAAAATCCGTAAACACATTCAAACAAATAGTACTACAATCATTCTATAATAATTTTGTAGTCCACCTTATTTGCCATTGCATGTTTTAAGTTAAAATCTTGTTGTTGTGTTCACTTCTTGGTGTGTGTAAAATCTATTTTATTCATTTTCCAGACTGTCCCAAATGCTAAAGTTGGATTCAGTAAAGCAATGTCAGCTGGTTGGATATCAATAGACAAGTCTGGTGGAGCACCCCTTGTCAAACGTAAAGTAGAAACAATCACAGACGTTGTACAGGAACACTTGATTGAAATAAAGAAGGGCATAGACAATTTACCAGACAATGTGCGAAATGACTACAAGAAACGGAAGCTACTACAAACAGTTACGTTGACCAGCTTCGTGTTGTCCAAAGGACCTCAATTTGCAACAACAATTAAGAAACTTGAAACAGATTTAACGAGTGACATGCTGCTGACAGGCTCCTGGAAAAGTTTGCAGTTCAAACCATATAATTTTGATGCTTTAGGTAAGAATGTTTGCCCAATACCATGACAGACCATGCACAGTGTAGGGTTCCGCAGCTGTTATTACCTATAAATGTACTGCATATGAAAATCTATGATATAAAAAATTTCACCAGCTAAAGAGCGCATGTTCATGGCACTCACGCCCTTTTGTTGAGCAGCGCAGTTTTTCGCCAATGACTCAATGACGGTATATGCGATCATGTTGCAAATAACTTTACTTGAAAGCATTCATGATGCATTATCTTTGTAATTTTTTTTCATATTTTTTGGTTACACGGTTTAAAAGTTAAAAGAGGGTGTACTATGCAACTTTCGGCAGGAAGAATAGTCAAACTAACCTTGTAATGTTTTTTAAAGGCCAATGATGTGCTACACATTGATATTTGCTAAATAAATATTTTTCATCTTACATGTATGGAGTTAACCTTATTTAACTATCGAACTAAGTGCTTCAAAACCCCCAATATTCATTGGTAAAAGTTTTTGAGTAAAATGCCTGTGACACATGAACGGACGGACAGATGGATGGACATGACGAATCTACAAGGGTTCTATTTAAGCCATTTTCACTACGGAACTCTAACAATGGAATGTTTGTGGGCTCCAAAATAAACTTTAAAGGTACAATCTTGGATTCTTGAAGAGCAATGTGTCCATAGGTACTGGCCACAACTTACAAGCCAAAGGAGGATCAAAACTCTGTTAGCAACTTTTCATGTTGGCATGTTGTCCTAGTAGAAAAACTTCAAGCTGCAATAATACACAGCCCACATTCTTTCAGCGAAAGATCACTGTATTGCCAACATTAAAATGCTACCATATGCTTATTTTACAGGCCAACCACCAGAATGCGGTCACCTCCATCCGTTACTCAAAGTCCGTTCAGAGTTCCGTGAAATCTTCCTAGAAATGGGTTTCTCAGAGATGCCAACTAACCAGTACATCGAGAGCTCCTTCTGGAACTTCGACGCTCTGTTCCAACCACAACAGCATCCAGCCCGAGATGCTCATGACACTTTCTTTATGTTATCTCCTTTAAATACTACTGATTTCCCTATGGAGTACTTGGAAAGGGTCAAAAAGGTTCACAGTGAAGGTGGCTATGGTTCACAGGTATGTGGTTCTGATGGACTGGTAATATTCCAATTTATATAAAAAAAAAATGAAGATATAAAAAAAAAAATAGTAATTTGGTGCCCAAAAAACTCAAATACAATAAAAACATATTAATCAATCAATAGCATTTTGAGTGTTTTTGAATTTATAACGATTTACATATCTATAAGTACTGTCTTCGTTTTGCGTTTAAAAATTATGTATAAAAACAAGTTCGTATCTAAAACCATTTCTTCTTGTAATCTACGTTGTAACGAAAATATTTACAATTAGCACTATGTACCTATTTCAACTATATTTTTGCAAATGAAAGTAGATACTTGTTAATATTATAAAGCTCAAGAGTTTGTTTGTTTGTTTGAACGCCGTAATCTCGGGAACTACTGATCCGAATTGAAAAAATCTTTCACTGTTGTATTTATCGAGGAAGGTTATATAACATCACGCTACGACCAATAGGAGCGGATGAGCAATGAGAAATGTTGCAAAACAGGGAATCTTTACGCAGACGAAGTTGCGCGGGACAGCTAGTTATACTATAAGAAAACCTTGAGAATAATTAATTAATTACTATTTGTGATGTTAATGTAAAGTATTGCATATTGTTAACTACATAAAGCCTAAAAATACCAATACTCAAAACGGTTTTTGAACGAATAAAGCAATTATAAACCACGTTAGGATATACTACTATTACCGATACAAGTAATGAAGGAGGGCATAACTATACCCTATACCGATGTACCAGGGCTACAGATACGACTGGAAGATCGAGGAAGCGCAGAAGAACCTCCTCCGTACTCACACGACGGCCGTTAGCGCCCGCATGTTGTACAAACTGGCGCAGCAGGGAGAGTTCACGCCGCAGAAGTACTTCAGTATCGATAAGGTAACTAAACCGATCTTAGTTCATTTTTTAAATAAAAGACAGTTCCGACCTAGTGTATTGGCGCTGGGTCTCAAGACTCACGGGGTTTTTTACAAATAGCACATCCAGAATCGTACTCTGACGGCGCGTTTCCACTATATTGTGTAAAAAAAAACGATTTGTAGTTTATAAGTGCAAAGAAATAAATTGTAAACTCCCCAAAGATCAATAATGGCAAGTATTATTCTATACATAATCTAGAATCATGTTTATTAGTTTAAAAACGGTGTTTATATTTCCGCCAAAATTTTGCAGTTTGATCTTTTCCGCACAACAGGGTCCAATTTATTGTTGGACGACTGTCGTCTCTATCTGTTCCCATAAGGGCGTTTTCCCACGAGCCACGACACGGTATGACAAAACGCGGTGACGACCGGGCATCATACATTTCTATAAACTGTTTACTCACGCAAATTGAATGCTATTTAATTCAATTTTAATTTTATTCGTGATATCTAATATTATAATCACTTGACTTATTTAAACTTTCTCAACTCATTTTTTTTTTTTTTTAATACAATATATTTTCAATAGATTAATCGAAATTTAAATGTATCCAGCACATGTTCGAAAGTGTTATTGGCTACAAGGCGCCCAAGTTATTTTCCGACTGTTATCTATTATTTCCTGTTAAAATATTGCACTACACTATTAGAGTCCGGAAGCGCGGTTGACGTCATAGCCGCGCCGTCTGATCCCGTCTGTGGCATACAAAGCACTGTCACGGATGCTCTAGAGTTTCCATAAAATTATCGATATGCACTTATTTACTCAAGATTTTTTCACTAAATACTACGTCTTATTTTAGATTTCGCTTTACATTTAATCTGATACAAAAATATTTTTTCGTGTTTCTTACACGACAAATATATTTGTGTATGCTTATTTTAAATGCAAAAATGTAGTATTTTTAAAGTGTCATGCCGTCTCGGTGGCGTCCTAAGCACGTTTTCATTTGACGTCCATACACGTCAAAAGGTTAAGCGTTACCGTCGTTATTTTTTTTATATTTTTTTGTCCCACGGTTAAAAAAATAAAAGGGAGACATAATTCGACTCCGAAAATAGGCTTCGAAAGTCGTGTAGACTTTCGGCGCGATTATTTCCGAAAGTATTCCCTTAATTTTAAAAAAAAGTCCTAAAATGTTTTTAAAATATCTGTCGAATTATGTACCACATGTTGATGTTTGCTAAAAAAGAAATCAGCTTCTGTTACATGTATGTATCTTCACATACTCTACTCACTAAAATATATTATTATTATGTAACTGTCAACCTAAGTAGCGGCATCTACAAGGCACCTCCCCCATCAACGGCGGGAAAGCGTGTAGCGAGTAACGATTTTATCGCTCATGAAACGTACATACTTATAAAGATCCCGTGTAAACAAAAGAGATACAGATATTAATAGTTGATCGCTGACCGTTCATACTGTCGGCGAGTACTCGCTCTATTTTGCATCTCTTTTGTTAACACGGACGGGATCTACAAAATACATCTATTGTACGTTTCTTGAACGATAAATCGCTACTCGCTTCTCGCTCATCGTTTATGGTGAGACAGGTACCCAAGACACCTATACACCAAATTTCATCAATATTTATTGTATAGTCTTTGAGTAAAATGCCTGTAACAGACGGACAAACATGACGAAACTATAAAAGGGTTTCGTTTTTGCCATTTTGGCCACGGAACGCTAAAAATCTCCATTATAAAAAAACACTTGTTTTTTAAATCTAGGTATTCCGCAACGAGACATTAGACGCGACCCACTTGGCCGAGTTCCATCAAGTGGAGGGAGTGATAGCAGACCGGGGTCTAGGTCTGGCAGACCTCATCAGCGTACTGGACGCTTTCTTCAAACGGCTCGGCTTCGACCAGCTGCAGTTCAAACCCGCTTACAATCCATACACTGAACCTAGCATGGAGATCTTCGCTTATCATACTGGTTAGTAAATTTACAATATTTTTACCCGCCTGTGCAAGAAGGAGGGTTATGTTTTTCGAAGGTATGTCCATTTCTTAGGCGCGCTCTGCAGCAAAACAGCTTCACAGATAACATCATGTGAGGTATCGTTGGATTCGTCTCGATTGCGGGATTGATATAAGACTATACAGAATGTCTAAAATATTGTAGATAGAACATTTTACTGAAAGAAGACTTTTTTGATTTTAAAAATAAATCGAACCGCTTTAATTTTTTTTTAAACAATAGGGTAGTAGATGACTGTCAAGTCAAATCAGTATCTTTTTAAGAAACGTCAAAACGATGCGCCTCGTACTAATTTACATGAAATACAAAACAATGACGTCATTATTTTGTATGGTCGAATCATGTAGTTTCAATGTTTGTTTTGATGTTTATAAATTCATGACAACTTAAAATTGTAGAGAGTCTGAAACATTATTTTTCAGAATATTTTTGCAAATGCTATTTTCAGTATAGTGTAAAATTATTAATGTAAAAAAGCACAATTTTTACATTAAGCATTTTTATGACACCAATCCAAAGGGTCATATTATTTTTTCTGAATAACATAGTATCATAAAAAAAATAAAGGCAGGAGCATGTCGGGCCATGCTCAGTGTAGGGTTCCGTACAAATAATAGCACTACAGTTGAAAAAATATGATCTGAAAAAGTGCATCAGCCAAGGAGCGTATCTTCATCGCACTTAAGTCCTTTTGTTGAAAAACGCTGTTTTTCGCCAATAACTCAATGACGGTGTATCCGATCATGTTAAAAATAACTTTAGTTGAACGTATTTATGTTTAACGTTACTTTTGTACGTTATGACTTCTTGGACATTCTGACACTTGGCCCAACATACGTCGGAGGGGACGTGCGTTTCTTGAGCGATGAAATCGCTACTCTCTTTCTCGTTTTCTCGTTGGCCCATTGCTGATTGTAATCTTTAAAGGCTAAGTTTTACAGTTGTCAATTAAAATAAATTTATATTATAAAATACTATAGCAAGCAAATGTTCGCGGTTACCGGGCGGTTAAAGCGCGGGAACCATCATAGTAAAACGACTGGAACATAATTCTTTTTTTACCCAGTTTTTAAATATATGTGATACAGATGCGTCCCATTTTTAAATTACGAGCATCTCAAAACTTTTCGAGTGACCTACGTACGAGTAACGTGTATATTATAGTACGGCCAATTCAAGAGATCACATTTGACAATTCATCAAAATTCTACAATGTAACCTTGTAACAGCGGGCACACGATGTTATTATTTTCTTCAAAGTTAGAACTGCAATTACTTAACATTTGTAATAATAACTAAAGAAGGCAATTTTACTTTCACTAAAAACATTTTAAACATAAATTAACATTTTAAATTTGTTCTGACAAATCGCAGATCGTTACAAAGTTACGTTAGTAGTGAACACGTTTTTTTAAAAGCCTCCATCAAACAGCAGACTTAGCGCGACAGCGGCGCGCGATGGCGGGACGCTGACGGGACTTCGTCGCTGCGGGACGTGACAATACTTCAAATGTCGCGAAATGTTACACAATTTCTCCACCTCTTCTGCATCCATTTTTGTGAATTTTGATTTGATCATGACAAGTCGCGCGTGGAGTGCTCTTGACATGGTGACTTTCACCAGAGCTTGACGCTTTGATTTTGTCCCCATGTCTCTCTTGATAGATAGATCGTAAAATCATAAAAATACGCCGAGTTATAAATTATACAGACACGAGAGAAAAAATACTTTAAAATAAAACCGTAGTTAATTATTTATTTTAAAAAAACTTATTAATAAAAGGTTTTTTGATAAATTCAAATTAAAACAAACCACATGTAAATTATTTTTTCTTTAAATTCTTATGTAATAAGTATTAAACACGGGCGAGAAGGTCAAAAACTGCTCAAAATAGTCTTACGTAATAAATGAATTAATGGCGCCATTTTAACCGCGGTTTGACGAAGGCTTTAAACGTTAAACAATAGGGATGTTACTCAGAAAAATCATATGATCGATCATTTCAATCGAGTCTAATAAGTTCAATCCAATGCAATTATTATTAATCGAGAAGGAATTTTTAAGCATAATCGAAAAACCACCACAAAAAAGTTATAATTGAAGTTCGCTAGTTATTTCTAATAGTTCAAAATGTATCACTGTTATTTTTTTTTCTTAAATTATGTACCTACTTCTAAAATTTTCAATGGACAATAAAAATGGAACAGATATTTGAGTGATGATTTTTTATTGGATTTTATTTATGAAAATATATATGTTATGTCCCGTGAATAATTTAAGTTAAAATACCTTGATTATTGCCCGACCTTGAGACTGTAGATTACCCGTGACCACGGCCGTTGCAATACGGTACCGTAATAAATATATATTTTCATAATAAACATGCTACCCCATAATTGAGTTTTAATTGGAAATTCGTCTTTGGCTTTACAGGTCTCGGAAAATGGATAGAAATTGGAAACTCGGGTGTGTTTAGACCGGAAATGTTGCTGCCAATGGGCTTGCCCGAGGACGTCCACGTTATAGCCTGGGGACTGTCTTTAGAACGGCCCACTATGATCAAATATGGACTCAATAATATCAGAGACCTTGTCGGTCCTAAAGTCGACCTGCAAATGGTGCAAAGTAACCCTATTTGTAGGCTCGACAAGTAAATGTTTATTTATGTTGGTTAATATATTTATAAAGAATGTTAGTTTGTTTTATTTGAATCTCCATAGAGTGATGAAAGTGTACAATGTGGTCTATCATTGTATTGGAACCCGGGGTTTCGTAGTTTCGGGGGGAGGGGGGGGGGTCAACCCTCAAATCCGCCCCTGAGTACGCCCATGTATCATTTGTATGGTTGAATCCTATACCAATATACCTACCGAAGATTTAGAGGGAGACCAATGTAGGTATTTCTGGGACCTTTCTGTAAATAAAAGAGTTTTGAGTTTAAGAGCGTGTTTTGGGGGCCAAACTAGAAAATAAAAAAAAAATGTCTAAATTCGGTTTCTGGATGATAATTTTACGTGATAACGTCATAAGAAAACATTAAAGATAAAGATAAATTTATTCAGAATATAGTACATCAAGGTTTTAGGTAACATTTTTTTCTTTTTCCAGTGCTTATATTCTACCATTTCTGGAGTACAGATATTTGTTATGAATTAATTTTAAAATTGTATTTCCACATGTAACATTCAATAAAATAAAATTATTTATAAATAACATTAGATCAATCAGACTACATTAAATTATTATTTAATTTGATGACATTGGTGACATTCTATTAAACAACTATGCCTGTGAGCTTTTACTTTATTTTTTTTCCAATTGTACCTCATGTCGCTGCAATCGCCCAAACATTGATGACATTGTAATAAACAACCATGCCTGTGACAGCTTTAGTGGACCCGGACGCATGTGCCCGATGGTCACAATACTCAGCTTATCAGCAGGCGGAATGTGACGACCGTGACACTTTTTCGTGCGTGCACCTGGTTATCAAATTATAAGACGTTATCACGTCAAAAAAATGTTTGTCTGTCTGTCGGTTTACGGACGATAATTTTACGTGATAAGGCACCTACGAGCAAGAACTATAAATTATAAAAGAGTTGACAAGGCTGATAGTTTTAGGCTTTAATTGAGTGAACGAGTGCGAGGGGCGATAACTCGCTACATTCGCTCGGGACTGTCGACCGAAGATGAGCGTTTAAACGAAAAGCACTTAAAAAGTTCGTTTTTGGTTGTATTGAAAATTACAAACAATTTTCGTCAGTATCTACGCTTTAGCACAAAATGACAAAAAAAATGTTGGTAACGTAACCTAACTTTTTTGGCTTCAGATAACAATATTAGTCAACGGATTTAAAATGCCTCTTACGGGAGCAAAACGGGCAAAGCGATTTAGAGAGAAACTGAAGCAAGATCCAGAAAAACTTAATGCGTAAAAAAACAAGTTGTAAGAGTAAAATGTACTACAAAAAATAACAATCTCAATGACGAAGAAAAAGAGATAAAAAGAAAAACCAAAAAGTAGCCTAAAAAAGAAAAAAGTTAACCGAAATCAGAAACAGCCAAAAAAGAAACCAACGAATTAAAAGTACCTATTTAAAGAAGAAACTAAAATGTACACATAATTCACATAAGCATAGAGATAGGGATTTTAAAGTTCAAGTAATAAAGTTATAGACTGAGATACGGCTGCAGATTCGCATCGTTCATCGAGTATTGTAATAAAATCATGTTTTTATATACAATCATAAAAAGGGCAATACGTTTTGGCCAGTCTGCCTATCAGATTTTGCCCGCTAGTATTTTTAATTAAATTTATATGAATCGACTTACTGGGGAAAAAATATCTCACTTGTTATTGCAATGAAAAACACTCTACTTTATAGAACTAGACGTAGAGAACTTGAAAAGCGATGGGTGCCTTTGTGCACTTGCCCGCCCGCAGCCCCTCGCAGCCAGGTGTAAGCAGGTAATATTTTGTTACGTTATTACGTTCATGGCGTATTGTCATCATTTATATATCAAATTAAAGCTATTGATTTCCTGTACATGATAAACTACCTCTGCCTATGCAAAAGTGCCCGCAGTCGGAGTTGCCGGCGTTTAAAGTTTGTTTAGAGTGAGAAAAACTTATCGCTCTACATCATTCGTTAGACGAGGATGGCAATAGCCTGTTCTGCTGTCGTGACAAAGAATGCAGTAACTGACAAAAAACATTATTTTAGTTATGTTCTTGAAATGGCAACGTAATCCATACACTATGCAATAATAACAAAAAAAAAATTAAAAGCAAATTGGAAACTAAAATGTTATTCACATAAAATGTAGTAGTTAGACCAAATTATTTACATTCATCAAGATGAATTGCAATTGTCGTAACTATAATAAACTAGCGGCTCGCTTCGGCTTCGCACGGACTTTCTCCAGTCCATAAAATAGCTCCACAGTCCGGACCGTTCGATTCGCACTTGACATTTCAAAATGTAAACGTCGAACGAAAGGTACCCCATCCGCCGGCGGCCATATTCAAGTAAGTCAATACAATAGTCTCTAAGCAATAGTCTCTGTTTGCTGATAAGCTGCAGTCAGGAATCTCGGTAAGTATATCATATAATAGTTTTATCATTAAATTTATAAGATTGTCAGAGACAAAGGTAAAGTAGACTGGTTGAGAGTGTAATTGTAGTATTAGGTACTGATAATAGTGGGCGCTGTCTGGGGCGGAGTGTCTGTCTAATGGGTGGCGGAACGTTTAGTGATATGTACTGTAAATGTGAGGGATTAGATAAGAAACCACGAATTAGACGTCTTTATTAGACTTCTAAGCTTTGATACCCACGCGACCATGCTCAGTACTGACATGACAATATTATCATGAAAATATTCTTTCAACGTGTAGTAGCACTTTATTATGAGTACATAATGAGCTCATTTTTAAATTTTACCTTATTGTCTATGTCTTTGATATATGTCGGTAGTTTGTTATAAATCAGCGGTGCTTTACAAAATATGCTACTATACATCAACGCGGTTTTGCTTAGTACCACACGTAGTTTACCTAGGTGTCGTTGACGTTCCCTCTTATTAAATAGGGTTATATTCTGCTTTCAAACATTGCGCTTTCATAAATGAATTTGCAAGGTAACGTTAGTATAGAATATTGAATATCATAACTCTTGACTTCAAACCGAACATTGTTCTTATGCAGCGTTTATGCGAAGAGATATCCAGGGTAGGCAGTCATAAGCGCGTCTCTACTAGTAATAAATTTCAGTCTGTACAATTCATACGCAAACTGGCTGATCTTTTTGCAAATATGCTCAGTAATTTCCAGTTCATTTATTGATCCAAATGTAGCCCTAGAAATTTAGTATATAAACACTCTTAGATTCTTACCCCCTGATAATTCATATTAAATGCTATATAATTGTCATTAATTTCTTGTCTTTGTTTGAAATTAATAATTTTCGTCTTCTCTAAATTATTTTTTAAATTATTTAATTTTAGCCAATGGATAATAGATATCAATGAGTTATTAATAGTAGATTATAGTGATGTCAATGTCAAGTCAGAGAATAATACTGTGCAATCATCTGCAAGTAATGTCATTTTATGTTTATTACTTATTTGGTAAGTCATTAAAATATATAATAAGGAGCTGTGGGCCTAACATACTGTCTTGGGGCACTCCATATTTGACTTTTCTTACATCAGATTGATACACTTTTTCAATTTTTGTTCTTGTACATAGTCTTGTTATTTGCATGACCTGCTCTCTGTCAGTTAAATAAGACGATGTTAGTTTATGAGCATTGCCCCTTATTCCATAGGAGTAAAGTTTATATAATAAAATGTCGTGTCTTACGTGATCAAAAGCTTCTTTCCTGTCCATAAATAGACCAACTACTGGCTGTCCCCTATCCATATTATGGATCACGGATCGTAAAAAATCATAAGTAGCCATGTTTATATTTTTATTCTTCCTAAATCCATATTGCTGGGGGATCAATATAAATTCCTTTTCTAAGAAAGTATTGAGGCAGTTATAAATCACTTTTTCGTATATGTTTGCAAATATTGGTACTAGGCAGGTTTGAGCCTGTCTATAGAAATACATTTTTCCTTACCATCTATCTTAATAATAAAAGTCTTTCCTTCTCTTTTTACAACGTTATATGGACCTTCATATGGTGGCTGAAGTGACTTTTTCATTAGATCGTTCCTAATGAATACACTTTTGCACGTATTGAGATCGCTAGACACAAATAATGACCGTGAATTACCATGGCTCGGTGGTCTGGGTTTAAATTTGTTAATGGTATCCCTAAGCAACTGTAAATATTCCGAATCCGACATATCTACTTTGGTCTCGTCGTAAAAATCGCCCGGTAATCGAATCGGTTTACCGTAGGTCAATTCCGCTGCACTTACTCCGCTATCACTTCTGATAGCTGTACGCAGTCCTAATAGCACAATCGGAAGCTCGTCTACCCATGATTTGTTGCATTGTAAACGCGCCATAAGAGCCACTTTTAGTGCTCTATGCCAACGTTCTATCATGCCGTTGCTTTGTGGATGGTAAGGGGTCGTTCTAAATTTGTGTATGCCTAAATACTTCATGAGGTTGCTAAAAAGATCGCTCTCGAATTGTCTACCCTGGTCGCTTGTAAGCTTCGAAGGGCACCCAAAACGAGAGATCCAACGCTCAAATACTACCCCAGCTACGGTTTCCGCTGTGATATTTTGGACAGGTACGGCCTCTGGCCAACCCGTAGCGCGATCTATTAGAGTCACACAATATTTATAGCCCTCAGATGATATCGTCAAAGGTCCGACAATGTCAATATGTAGATGTTGAAAACGGTCGGCCCGTTCAAAATTGCCTACACCTGAAACAGTATGTCTACTAACCTTAACCTTTTGACACGTAAGACATGCTCTGGCCCATTTGGCGACGTCTCTATCCATATTTGGCCAAAAAAACTTTTGTTTAATCATCTGTTTACTACATTTAATGCCAGGATGACTGAGATCATGTATTGCATGAAAAGCTATTAGTCTAAAATCTTCGGTTAAATAAGGTCTAATTTTTTTAGATGAGACCTCACAATAAACTTGTTTCTCACAGTCCGGTAAGCAAAACTGTTTAAACTGCAAGTTGCTATCTGACGCTCGCAACACCTGCAGTAAGTAGTCGTCACAGGATTGTTTATCTGCTAACGCTGCGTAATCTAAAACTGTGGGACAATTTATTGTCTCTATCCGAGATAAGGCATCTGCTACAACGTTTTGATTACCGTTTACATACCTAATGTCAGTACTAAACTCACTTATATAAGAAAGTTGGCGTATTCGCCTGGGACTTTCCTTATCGCTGTTTAATTTACTAAATGCGTATATAAGTGGCTTATGGTCCGTGAATATTGTTAGCTTTCGACCTTCTACTAAATTTTTAAAATATCTTATGGCCATAAATATCGCTAACAATTCGCGGTCGTAAGTAGAGTAATTCCTTTCTGTTTGCGTTAATTTCTTAGAAAAATATCCCAGCGGATTCCAAGTGTTATCACCTTGTTGTTGTAGGACCGCCCCTACGCTAGTATTTGATGCGTCACACATAAGAGATAAATTAGCATCGGGCAATGGATATGACAATGTAACCGCGCTTTTTAAGCTCACCTTACATTTTTCAAACGCCTCGACGGCCTTTTCGGTCCACTCAATCACAGTTTTGTCTCGCTTTTTGGTATCATGCAAATAGTCATTTAATACCGATTGGTAATCGACTGCCCTCGGAATGTGCGAACGGTAAAAATTAACCATACCGAGAAAACGACGCAGTTGTTCTATATTTTCAGGTCTTGGAAAATTTACAATTGCTTTTACTTTATCATCTAGCGGGCGAACGCCGTCCGCTGACACCTCAAAACCCAAAAAGTCTAATTTTGAAACCCCAAATACACATTTTGAGATATTAATTGTGACACCGTACTCGTTGAACCTTTGGAAAACCGCATTCAAATGTTCTTTATGTAATGTTTCTGAATCACTTGCTATGCACACGTCATCAATATAGTTAAAAACAAAATCAAAACCGCGTAGCACTATCGTGTCCATGAATCTCTGGAACGATTGGGCTGCATTCCGTAACCCAAAAGTCATACGTGGGAATTCAAAGAGCCCAAAAGAAGTTATGATTGCGGTTTTCTCTATATCATCTGGTGCAACGGGTATGAAATGGTATGCTCTATTTAGATCTAATTTACTAAATATGGTCTTTTTCCCTGCCACTAAATACTTGAAATCGTTAATGCGTGGGATGGGATAACGATCCGGCTTTGTTATTGCGTTTAGCCGTCTATAGTCCCCACAAGGACGAATTTCACCATTTTTCTTGGGAACCACATGTAGTGGGCTTGCCCAAGGACTTTTGGATGGCCGACAGATTCCTAAATCTAACATATTTTGAAATTCAGCTTTTACTTTTTTGTATCTATCCGGCGGAAGTGGTCTCGCCTTCGCGTACACTGGTGGCCCCGTAGTTTCGATATGATGGCACACCGAATGTTTCGGAATATCTTTATAGGAGACCGGCCTGGTAATATCCGGATATTTACATAATATATCATGCCACATATTATTATTACATACTGTTCTAATCGACGACTCACACTCGCCCTGGCACACGATTGAAGCGATAACATTTAAACGAGTAAGTTGATCTACCAGTCTACGCGCGCTTAAGTCAACTAGCAACTTATAATGGGTTAAAAAATCTGCCCCTATTATAGGTTGCTTAACAGCCGCCACAATAAATGTCCATCGGAAAGCTCTTCTTAAACTAAGATCTAAAGTTAAAGTTCGCACACCATAAGTCTCTATCTCGGTACCGTTCGCCGCGTAAAGTTTATATTCGTCACTCGTGAGTTTTTTTTTTAAATTCAATTTAGAAACCGGAATTACCGACACATTCGCACCAGTGTCTATTAAAAAATTTAGTCTACTATTTAAGTCTAAAACACATAGGCGATTTGACGCGTTGATACAAACCTCCGCCACAGGTTGTATCGACGTTAGTTTTCCGTCGGGTGAATGTTCTTAGACGTTTTCCAATTACACGGTTCTACACACTTAGTAGCTTTCGACCGGAAATTATAATGATAATAACACAACCACTCGGGGTCGTTGCGATTTCTACTTACATCTCTCGTGCGCGACCTTGACCGCCGATACCCGTCCCTTGTGCGTCGTGGTTGCCGCTCTCGACGCAGCTCCGCAACCTCGATGCTCAGCTTTTCTACTATGGCAGCTAGATCGGACGTTGCGCTGCTGTCCTTGGGAATGGGGCTAGGCATCACCATCGCTATCTCCGCTGGACGGGTTGCCTCCATAACCTTGTCAGCTACAACGGCTAGATTGTCTAACTCCTTTACCTCCGTGACCGCTAATACAGCCTGGACTGCCGCCGGCAGATGACTATTCCACATAATCTGCAAGGTGGAGTCTGGTATCTTCGCTCGTGCTAAATCTCTCATTTTTCTCAGGAGCTGTGACGGCTTTTGGTTACCGAGCTCCATCTCCCCTAGCAACTTCTGGAACTGGCGAGTCTCCGATTCCTCGAAGACTTGCAACAATCTGTCTTTCAGCGTATCATACTTACGCGTATCTGGTGCCGCTAAAAGTAAATCGCTGACCTGTTGGATTGCGCTTTTATTCAGCTTCGTGATGACTAAATTTTGTTTCGAAGCCTCGCTTAGCCTTTGGTTTGCCACGACAGCCTCGAATTGAACGAACCACAGTCGCGGTTGGTCCGTCCAAAAATCTGGTATGCGCGACGAAACTGATATACTAGCCAGCGCTGACACGTCTTCAGCACGTGGCTCTAGTTTCGGCTCCGGAATACATATTTCCGGTTGACTCGCAGGTTGAATTGCAGGTTGGATCGTAGGTTGAATCAAAGGTTGATTTACGCCCGTGGTAGCCATAGTCCTAACCCAATATACCGCCAAAAAATACTACACACAACTCACGTCGGGGTCACCACTTTAGGTTATATGTATATGACTGGGTGGAGGTCACTATTATTTGGGTATGTAAATCAAACCAAGTACGTGTTCACGTTAGCTGCGTTTATTCACGACTGACTTACGTGGCGGGCGCAGCCGCCTCTACAGCGCTAGTATCCCTTACCTAAGCACTTACGTAGGTATATTGTCCCTACAGGTACTATTGCTACCGACCTATGATTTGTTTATCACCCTTTTTGTACAGAAGTTTAATCATTGATTTTTTTAATTCATGAGGAAATAAACCATGGCTCAAATTAATTAAACAAGATAAAACAGGTGTTATAGAACTACTTACGTCTTTGACTATAGCTGTATCCCATCGATGCCAGCGCTTTTTGTATTATTTAGTTCCATGATTATATTAAAAATGTCAATAGATGACATCGGATTCATAAAAAAATATTTGCATATAATATGTCCAGGTGAATTATTACTAAGTTTAGAGTTACATCCATTATCCACTATTGCATTTAATTTGGATTTTTTTTATCATTTCACCATTATATTTTATCTCGGTAGAGTTCAAATTAGTATTTTTATTTTGAGCGCCATTAATAATTCTCCAAGTTGCTTTTAATTTATTTTCATTTATTTTGATATAGTGATCATTTTGTGACCTTTGAGTTAATTTAATTATTTTATTTATTCTATAGGCGTTTCCAAAGTAATTCTCTTTTCTTTTTACTACCTAGTTTTTTTCCTTTAGAAAACCATTTTGTTTTAGGTGTAGAAAACAATTTTAATTCTATGAATTCTAAAACATAGATCATATAGCAGCTTAAATAAGTTTATAAAGCAGTTCATATACTTGGGAAAAACTCAATGGAATTATATTATTTTTAAATTTATATCTGTATTCTGAGGAAAAATCCCTTTTAAGTATAAACCTAATACCATGCTAGCACTAATAGGGCATTGTATAATTTGCGCAGAATGATTCGATATACTGAGTACTACCAATTCACTTTTGCACCCCCGCAAGTTGTGTTGAATATTGTCAAGTCAAGTCAACTGGCATATCGAGTAGCTTGTTGGAATTCTGCTTTTAAATTGAATGACCAAATAATATTTTGCAATTCTAATGAAAGTCCATTATTTTTTAGTAAATCTATGTTGTAGTCACCACAGAGTATAACTTTCTGGTTTTTGTTCTTACAAACATATGACAAGAGAGTATGCATTTTTTCATAAAAACATTCAAAAGTTAATGAGTTAAATTTAGGAGGCCTATATATACAGGCAGTATAAATATCATAACTAATCAATTCAATTATAGAAAATTCACAATTGTTTGCTATTGATAGATTGTCCATTTCATGCACAGTTTTGTATTTAATACCATTTTTACTAAAATACATGACCCGCCATGTCGAGACTGCCTCATAAAGGAAGCCGCTAGGCTCAAATTAGGTATACATAAATATGGTTCATCCCCTGGAAGCATATTATGTTCTGTAATGCACACTACGTCAATTTTCTTATTCATTTCATTTAGATTAACACACAACATATCTGACTTACTTATTATCCCATTTATGTTTTGATGAAGTATTGACAAGTATTTAGGCACGAAAAATCTAATCGTGGTTTCTTATCTAATCCCTCACATTTACAGTACATATCACTAAACGTTCCGCCACCCATTAGACAGACACTCCGCCCCAGACAGCGCCCACTATTATCAGTACTACTACTAATACTACAATTACACTCTCAACCAGTCCACTTTACCTTTGTCTCTGACAATCTTTTAAATTTAATGATAAAACTATTATATGATATACTTACCGAGATTCCTGACTACAGCTTATCAGCAAATAGAGACTATTGCTTAGAGACTATTGTATTGACTTACTTGAATATAAATGTTGATAAACTTTCGCGATTTGTACACATTATTAAAATATATATATTACGGGTCTTAATCGCGTGAATAATTTAAGGTAAAATACCTTGTTTATGCAACGGCCGTGGTCACGGGAAGACTTCTAAGAGTCTTCCCATGACCACGGCCGTTGCAATACGGTCGAAACGTCGGGCAATAAACAAAGTATTTTACCTTAAATTATTCACGCGATTAAGACGATGGGGTACCGTACGTTCGACGTTTACATTGAATGCCAAGTGTGAGTCGAATGGTCCGGACTGTGGAGCTATTTTATGGACTGGCGATAGTCCGTGCGAAGCCGAAGCGAGCCGCTAGTTTATTATAATTACGACAATTGCAATTTATGTTGGTGAATGTAAATAATTTGGTCTAACTACTACATTTTATGTTAATATCATTTCAGTTTCCAATTTGCTTTTAACTTTTTTTTTTGTTATTATTGCATAGTGTATGACTTACGTTGCCATTTCAAGAACATAACTAAAATAATGGTTTTTGTCAGTTACTGCATTCTTTGTTACGACAGCAGAACAGGCTATTGCCATCCTCGTCTAACGAATGATGTAGAGCGATAAGTCTTTCTCACTCTAAACAAACTTTAAACGCCGGCAACTCCGACTGCGGGCACTTTTGCATAGGCAGAGGTAGTTTATCATGTACAGGAAATCAATAGCTTTAATTTGATATATAAATGATGACAATACGCCATGAACGTAATAACGTAACAAAATATTACCTGCTTACACCTGGCTGCGAGGGGCTGCGGGCGGGCAAGTGCACAAAGGCACCCATCGCTTTTCAAGTTCTCTACGTCTAGTTCTATAAAGTAGAGTGTTTTTCATTGCAATAACAAGTGAGATTTTTTTTTCCCAGTAAGTCGATTCATATAAATTTAATTAAAAATACTAGCGGGCAAAATCTGATAGGCAGACTGGCCAAAACGTATTGCCCTTTTTATGATTGTATATAAAAACATGATTTTATTACAATACTCGATGAACGATGCGAATCTGCAGCCGTATCTCAGTCTATTATGTTAATTTATAAAAGAAGATAGGAAATAGTTAGAAAAAATCAATTTAAGAAACATAAAAACTATTGTAAGACTCAAGAAACCAAAAAACTATTCAGATTTTACAAAATTACGTAGACAAAAGTAACATACAATAACCTCATCTAATATTGGGACTCAAAAGAAGAATACGCTTTGAAAATAAACCACGTAAGGTCTACACAAAAGTGAGAGATGAAATTGAATACTCGGCTGGAAAAAGAGAGTGCAGAACAAAAGGAAAAAATAAAATGCAAACTTATTTGCATATATATCACTTCTCGGGGCAAACTCCTTGCTGCGTCCTCCCCCTTTCTTCCAGCAACTGCATATTTTTCTACGATCCTTGGGCTCCTCCTCCTATCACATCACACTAATATTATAAAGGCGAAAGTTAATGAGTGTGTATGTTTGTTACTTCTTCACGTCTAAACGGCTTAATAAAATTTGGTATGGAGTTAGCTGACACCCTGGATTAATACATAGGTTAATAAACCACGGGTAATACCGCGGGATTCAGCTAGTTTAAAATATTTTTAAGTTTGTTCTCATCCATATTTTATCCCACGAGTATGGGGCAAATAAAGGTGCAATAAAGGTAGCGCTTGGAACCGAACATCCCATCGGCCATGCATCCTCTGGTCACGCTCCGCAACACAGGATTCGGGGATTTTTTATAGAGGTTGTCATCCTCGCGGCCCAGGCGACCAAGCCAAGACCGTAAGACATGTCTACGACACTCCTACTGGGAACTAGGTACGAGTTAAGTAAGATGTCCCCTCCCGCTCGACGGCAGTGTAAGTACCCGTCCTCCGGACAGCCCAGTGATGGGCCACCCCCTACTCTGCAAGAACATTAGCCGGGTGACGGTGGTTTCGCAAAAAGCCCTGAATCCACCAGCACACGGTGCACCACGAGGAGGTTTTTCTGCAAACAGCACCCCAGGTTATTTAATTTACCTGTATTATGGAGTAGGTACAGTGAACGGTTCCCATTGGAGGTTGATTTAAAAAAAGTACACATTATAAAGTTATGCACTAGTGCATTTAAACTAGCAAAATACAAGATTTATGAATTTGCTAAAACATGTGTAAGGTAGATTTAGATTACAATATAACATTATAATGCTTTATGAATAAAATAGAATACTGAGGTAATAAAATCTGCAACAATTACGATTTTTTCAATTACTCACTTACCCCATCGTGTGGGGTATCGTTAGATAGGTCTTTTACAACTTTTAGGGGTTATAAAGACCATTTTTAGATTTAGGGATCCCTTTGTGAAATATAAAAATGTAATTTATATGTATTGTGTTTTAATAAAGAGAATAATAGTAATAAAAAAGTTTTCTCTACAATTAAAGAAATGGTTGTTAAAAGAATGCTTTTATTATATTAATGAGTTAAAAAAAATATATCCTTGTAAGTTAAGGCATAGATGAATTAAATAAAGTGTATAGATTACGTAAGAGTAGGGGAAGGTGGTACAAAATGATCCCCCTAAGGGAGAATAGTTGTAAAACGAGTGTTTGCAACGTTTTCGTAAACTTAATAAAATTAAGACATAGCTATTTAATCAAAGCTAAAAATTGAGTGAGCGTTTAATTTCAATTAGCTATTAGAAATATTTTTTTAAATTATATTTGTAAACATCTACTAAAGGATCGTTTTGTACACCCCTTTGTCCAAAATGATCCCCAGGGTGTGGGTAAAATGATTCTGGGATCATTTTACCTCAATATTGAAAATTGAAGTAAGAAATGAAACATTAAATCATATTTTTCTGGTAGTTTTACTGTAAATTTTCTCCTTAATTTCTATCACAGTAAAAACAGTTATAAAGTAGTATTAATGTTTCTGATCAAGATCGTGTCGCTTCCGTAAATATAGATGATGTAGAAGGCGAAATGTTGTCATAGACGGAAGGTATCTTAATTGGCGTACACGGCAATGGATTGGCAGGAAAAAAAGGATCAGCGGCTGCACTTACCAAGTTGCTATACATTCACCGGTAACGGTGAATGTGTAGGTGCTACACTTTTGAAAGGACGTGGTTCCTGGGATTCGTTGTTTTCTTCTTATTCGTAGGTTGCATAAGTTGAAAGGATAGAAGGCAACATAGTGCCTTGGATAGTTGGTTCCTCAACTGGTACACTTGTCGATGGATCGGTTTGAAGAACGAGAGTCCTAGGGGTTGTATCTGGTAAGTTATTTTTAACGCTTTGAACAGAAACTTGGACTCTATTGGGCGCTGCAGATGTTGATGGATGAGGTTCCAAAATTTCGTTTCCTGTTTGTTGATCAGCCGTGTTGGCAGCAACGAAGTCTACATACTAATTTCTACTACATACTGAGCCCTCTAAGGGGATTTCGAACAAGACATCAGCTTTTAATAAGCCGATTGTTGACAAATTTTACAATAATTGACATAAAGCTCATGAGCACACCACCTCCCCCTCATCGCATTAATGTTGATGAGACTAGTTTGAACACCGTCCCAACCAAAAATAACAAAATTAAACTTAGCCCTCTAAACTGATTTCGAACAAGACATCCGGATATTACCCTACGCCCAACGGAATTAACATCAGCTACAGGAGCTCGAGCTTTTAATAAGCCGATTGTTAACAAATTTTGCAATAATTTACATAAAGCTCATGAGAAACATCCATTTCCCCCTCATCGCATTTTTAATGTTGATGAGAATAGTCTTTGTCCGCTTTACGAGACGAAGTTGAAAACGGATGTTTAATTTTGTTGCTTTCAGCTACCTCATACGCCAACTTCAAGACGTCATCTACTGTAAAGCCGTACATAGTTTCTTCATTTTCTTTAATGTGTTGTACAAGCTCCTGTTCATACTTTTTTAAACTCCCCATCACTTTCGTGGCCCCCACAGCGTGAATGTTTCTTCCTTTCACTCTTCTTTTAAGTGCCATAAGTGGAACTGAGAATAGTTTGGAAGCGGTTTTAAATGGAATGCCCTCTTCTACGGCATCTATGGCGTTAATCATGGCATTTTCATTTCAGTTTTGGCGTGTAATTTGTATAACGTAATTTCGCGGAATTATTTCTAAAAGTAAAAAGATATAGATTACTGCCGCATACTTTTAGCAACAAAAGAAAGATACGTTTAGTTTAGTATCATAGGTTAAGCCTATGATTCAATATGAATCAGGGGTAAAATGATCCTGGGATCATTTTGTCCACCCTGTAACGGGATCGTTTTGCCCCAAATGCCTTAACAATTTAAAAACTTCAAAACATAACCTATGCATTTAGAAAACTGTAATGTAAGACGGTTAATTATATTGCTAATGGGTAATAGAAACTGAGACAAACACATCTGTTACATAATATGTACGTAGACTAAAGCTACATAATGTCAAATAACGGCTTACCTTAGATTAAGCACAGTCATTTTGAATAATTTGTCATAAAAATGTTCCCACTGCCAATGACGCCATGACACTCTCAGAGGTTGCGCGGCTCGGCCACAGGAACCCAAAATTCATTTAAAATATCCTAGATGGCGTTATTAAGTCAGTAAAACACTCTGGGATCGTTTTACCTCGAGGGATCATTTTGTACCACCTTCCCCTACATAATGTTAGAATACAGATTTTGTTCTATTTCATGCTTATACTGCCAAACATGTAAAACTTCTATTTTTTATAAGACCTCTGTACTTACCATATTTGATGCAATAAAGAAATTATTATTAAGTATTATTATAATAATCTTGCTCTGAAATACCTCCTTGTGGACGTTGAGGTACCATACTACAGGTAAGTTGCTGAGTCAGTTCTCGAGAATAGTCGTATCACGTTGTACTGGGATCGCTCCATTATCACAAACAGGACAGTTGTCGCTAACAAGCCTAATATTGTGCTGATAGACCGATCAGAGCGTCGTGCGATGAAAGTCGACATTACCATCCCCTATGACGAAATTGTCGCGAAAGCCGAAAATGGAAAGGATAAACAAATTAAATATCTGGATCTGGCGCAAGAGATTGTCGACATGTGGGATGTTGATTCGGCGATCATTGTACCGATAATCGTCTATGTTAATGGTTTGATTGCCATGAGCTCGACCAACACCTTGAGAAGCTCGCGTTAGGCGGTTGGATCAAGCGCTTGATGCAGAATTGAATAAGGAGGTTCGTTTCTTTAAAATAAAAAAATATATATGTAATTAGCTATTGCGTTTTATTAAAGGGAATAATGATAAAAAATATTTATTCATTTAGGAAGCTAAATACTACACTTGTGAAAAGTCGATTCCACATTTACTTGTAATGCCTGTTCGCAAACAATAGGTAAAGCCGGAGAAAAGAATAGCCAATAAAAACTTGCGGCCACTCTTTTCAAATTACCAATGTTACAATGTTTCTTTGTTTATAAACTGTATATGCAGGTAAGCCCTCTGGACGACTCCGTCCACTTTCCTTAACTCGTCTACTTCCTAAGTTGACTACTTTCCTAACTCCAACGACATGTAAAAAATTGAGCGCGGCTTCTGGTGTGTTCTGTATTCTGAGCCCATGCTATGCTGTAAAACAGTGGACAAATTAGGAATATGGACGAGTTAGGAAATGGACAAGTTAGGAATATGGCCGAGTTAAGAAGTTGACAAACTAGGAAAATTAACTAGTTAGGAAGTGGATAATTTGGGAATCGTAGGTGGACGAGTTAGGAAAGTAGTCAACTTAGGAAGTAGACGAGTTAAGGAAAGTGGACGGAGTCGTCCAGAGGGCAGGTAAGGTACTGCCACCATTATATTTTAGAGGACTGACGCAAAAACAAGAGGTCAAAAATATTAAAAGAAGAGTACACGGGATTGGATATATCAGCCTCAATGGGCACAACATAGTAGGAGACAGAGTGAATATCACTATTTTTCTTAGATAAATGTAAGTTTTGTTTTAAGTACTTATGTGGGGATCTGACGTTTCGGGGGAGTGAAGACCATTTTAGCCCCCGCCAGTTAAATGCTTGATGTTGGGCATGTGAAAAAATTCACGGTAATAGTAATATATAGTGAAATTTAAAGCAAAACAACAGAATAATGTGCTGATCTGATGATGGAGTGCAACTCCTCAGGGATGTATAGGTTTTGAAGATCAATTTGAACCTAGGTACATCTAATTTTGTCGTATCGCTCTGAAATGAAAAAACTACTGATGAAACTGATCATGTGGAGCAAGAGCTAGTCCATGTTCAGGAGGTACTCAAGAAAAACGGATATCAGGTGTACCGAAGAATGAAGCATATCCCAAAACGTGACAAACCTCCGGAGGTGAACAGACAACCTGCTTATTTGCCCTACGTCAGAGGAGTGACAGACAAGATCGGATCAATTATGAAAAAGTACTCGATCCGTACGATCTACACAACGGTGGCTAAAGTGGGCAACTTGGTGGGCACTCCGAAGGATATTATACCTCTGCAGACGCCAGGTGTCTACAAAACTGATTGTAGCTGCGGTAGTTCGTACATTGGCCAAACAAAGCGAACTATAGCGGAAAGGCTAAAAGAACACATCGCAGCAGTGAAAAACCGGCAACTGAACAAATCGGCAATTGCAGAACACATACTGCAATCGAACACCAATCACTGGATTGAGTTTCATCGTCCACAAACCCTCTCCACAGACCGCCATTTTTATTCACGAATTGTGCGTGAAGCGATTGAAATTAAAAAACATAAAACTTTCAAGGGCTTCAAACTATCCGTGACGTGGAATCCAGTGATTCGTAAAACACAACCTCGTATTGTTTCGCAGTCGGTTAACATGGACAAAATCAGTGTAGTGTGCAGTGACCCTAACTTTTCGAGAAGTAAAAAAGTGAGGGTGGATGAAGATTCATCGGCCTGACGTCCGTTCCTAAAAAGTAGTGTTTTGTCCTTACGCCATTTGGGCCGCCAGGTGTGGATATGATGTTCAACATTTTTGTACATATGAGTACCTGCGCCTGTCTTTGCGGAATGTGCGGCAATTTTTTGTCGATTCTAATATAATTCTGATTGAAAAAGTAGATTTTGTAATGTTTCGACATAAAACATTGTTGTCTGGGTGTGCGATATCTAGCGATATCATATCACTTACCTTTGTTAAAAAGTATCTACTAAAAAGAGGTTGACGTTAGAGCGGCCGGCCAGAAATTATAAAATAAAGCCATTTTTTTACAAACGAATATAAACTCAATTTGAAAGAAAAGAAACAAAGTTTCGTTTGTCTTACGGAAATCCGAATGAGCCGCTCGTATTGTCTAAATATTTTAAATTGAATAAAATAAAAAATACCAATCATGTTCTCTGCAACTATAAATTCGTTGAAACGCAAAACTAAAACTTTAAATCCTTGGAAGATTATCGTGAGGAATTACGATATTCCGGAAGATATGAAGAACGTAATAAGTGAGCCAAATCCCATGTTTTTCAGGATGGTACAGTACTTCTACCACAACGCCGTCAGTGTCTGTGAGAATTCGCTGATGGAACATTTATGCAAGCACGGCCACTTGTCGGATAAGAAGAGAAGGCAGCGATTGGATGGCATTCTGAAGGTACAGTAGCGTTGGTCTCCTGGAGATAAGTAGATCCTAATCTTGCCAGTCCCTTGCTAGTATAAAATACAAAAATAAATGAAAATACACCAAATCTCAATCTTGATTATAGGTCATGGGTTCGTGCAATAGTTCCCTACAATTTGAATTTCCACTGCATAGAAAGAACGGTGACTACGAGATAGTACAAGCATACCGTAGTCAACACAGCGTTCACCGACTGCCTTGCAAAGGAGGTAAGAAATATCTTAGTAGGTAAGCTCAGAAAGTGGAAAAGCAACAGGTACGCCTGATAGCAAGCAAGCATCCACATTTTGGTTGCGCGATGCCAACGCTGTGTAAGAATCTGGTACCTTCACGAACACAATGTTGGTTTGCGGTCTTTGTAGAATAAATGCGGACTCTCTAACTGCCTCAATGGCGGCAGCGCGTTAGGCGCCATTGATGCCTGTAAAAAGAAATGAAATGAGTCGGAGTTAAACTAGTAAAAGTAAAGTAGGTATAGTAGGTAAAAGGTTTCGCTTTACGGCAGAAATTGTTCAGTCTGCGGCGGAATAACCCATTTCGTCGCCTTAAAAAGTGTTTTTTTAAACCATGTATCGCTTCATACAATTACTTAAAAACTGGGCAAGTGCATGTCGGGCCACGCTCAATGCTGGGTTCCGTAGTCCTCCCCCCCCCCCCTAATTCGAATAATGCGGCTTAAGAAGTGAGTTTTCTGTTTAAACCAACCTACTTAATAATAATTTTCAACCAACCTACTTAATAAGAAATTTGTACGGAAATGTTGTTACTTCTCATTTGATCAGCTGTTACTCGTAAACTTGTAAAGCCTACTTAGCTGTAATAGTTTTCCTTTCAATTTCACTATATATACTACTACCGTGATTTTTTTCACATACCTAACATTAACCATTTAGCTGCCAGGTGGAGGACATCTAACAAAAATTTGCACTTTAAATCTAAAAATGGTTATTACAACCCCAACATATTTAAAAAAGACTTATTTAATGATATCCCACACGATGAGGTGAGAAAAAAAAAACCACATTCCCACTTTACTTATATTAAAATCACGCTACGACCCACAGGAGCAGAGCAGCAATGAGAAATGTTGCAAAAACGGGAAAAATTTACGCAGACGAAGTTGCGCGGGTTAGTTATATAGAACACCCTGTATATAACTAACCCGCGCAACTTCGTCTGCGTAAATTTTTCCCGTTTGGTTTGGTTTTTTTCCAAAGGTCAAATTGCACCTACATTGGTGCCATAGCTGGTTGCATTATTATTTCATAGTTATCGCATATTCTTTTTGTCAAAATTCAGTAGTGAAAGGCGTATGGCATATGAATTACCTCCCCTGGTACAAAACACGATTGGATTGTTATGGTATAGAACTTAATAAATTTTTCATTCATAAATAAACGAATGAAAAAATAATAAATATTTTTTAGGATGCTCCGATTTTGATAAAATTATGTAGGTATGTGTAATCAGTATCTTAAGCACATACCAACCATGGAATATGACCACACCTTTTTGTTACACCTGTATATAATTTTATAATGTGTACAAATTGCGAAAGTGTATAAACATTTAAAGGAGAAAGGTAAAAAAAAAACATTATGCACTGTGTAACGTAATTTCAGTTCGTTATATGTAATAATAAAGTTAGAATAAGTAAGAATTAGAAAGATTTCATTGAAATTCGGTCTGAGAAACAGATCTCACGAACTGATGATTTACTTTTTTCAATTCAATTCAATTCAATAACTATATTTGTATTTTTTTAAATACGTATTGTATTGATAAAACGATAATACATATAATAAAATAGTAAATTTCACGTGTCGTACATGGCCGAACATCGAAAAAAATGTTGGGAAATTCGAAAAGAGTAAACTCATTAGGTACTACATTTTTAGAAAAATGTTTGTCTGTTTCTTTGAACACTCATCACGCAAATACCACCAGATGGATTCGATTGAAATTTTGCATACGTATTATTGTAGCGTTGGATTAACATTACAATAATACGATACAATTGTACAGAGATACTCTGCACATTCGTGCGCCGGCTTGCCCTGAAGCCTGGTACCTGCCTGAGGTAGGTCGGAGGGTAACGCAGTTTGAGGAATAGTAATAAAACTATATCAGTGACTGACTAGTGTATATATTTCAGTAAGAACATGGGTACATTCAATTACTGAGAGAGATCCATCAGTACGAGCTAGGCTCAAGTATCTTGATCGAATCCGCTCAGTACTCGGTTACAGCTGTATTTATACCCGTCGAAAAACCGTTAATTCCTATAGCATAGTCCGGATACACCATCTAAATCGAAATAACCTGTCGCTATTGGTCAATTTATTTTTAGCAATGTTGTCAACCCTATATTTATAAATTCCCTAAATTATTATAAAAAACCCATAAAATGATTATCACTAATTTTAACATTCCTGAATGAAAACCAATCATGCACGAGCGGTCAACATTGATTCGCTCGCGTGCCGTTGCTATGGACTTTTACTGATATAGACTACTCTGGTTTTCCCCAAAAAAAGTCTTTAAAACACATAACCCTCCTTCTTGCGAAGTCGGGTAAATACCGTTACCCCACTTATTTCTCCCTAAATTTTGAGGTAAATCCACTAAATTGGCAACAGTGCTATTACATTATATACAATTCTGACCAATAGGAATGTTCTAAGGTGCGTACATACCGTGCCTATCAGATTTCAATTACAAATTACGGCTAAACAATGCAATATTACTAAGAGCTATTATGCTAGAGATATTGTATAACCATATAGAAGTGTATTAACAATACTATTTACACGTACTTTTAACAATTATTGGAAATATAATCTAAAAACATCGCGATCTCAGAGACAAGATTTTAGTGTCGAGTTGCTGAACTAATTACGACAATGAATTTAGAATTATACAAAGTTAGTATCTAAGGCACGAAAGATAAGTGAAAATGTCTCATAAATCACTTTGTTATTTTACATTTCACTATTCATAACTATTAATATACTATATAAATCAATTTCACTAATTAAAAGTTAAAGATACTATTTGCGTTGTAATCTCTATGGTGAAGGACAATTCTATATCAAAGTTAAAAATTCTCTTTGGATATTATTTCGTTCTTTGTTCGTTCTATCTAGTGACATGAGACGGACAATGTTACAAGTTAAGGAATCAATGTTGCAAGTTAAAGAACTAAATTAAAACTATTATTTTCGTATCGATTATTTTAAACTAAACGCAAATTAAAACTATTGGGTTATTTCTGTCCCGCACATTCTCCCGCCGTGCGACTTGTCGCACCCTCGTCTGGTGCGGGGTCAATGTCTATAGCGCACACTATATCCGGCGCATCCTCGTCTGGCGCGGGGTCAATGTCTAGAGTGCACACTATATCCGGCGCATCCTCGTCTGGCGCGGGGTCTATGTCTATAGGTAGAACTATCTGTTTTCTCACTGGTCTGCGCAACACACCTCCCTTAACTCTGATGTCGTTGTTGCGCACTATGTTGCCTGGTCCGGGGTAGACCGCTATGACTCTGCCTCTGGCCCACACGTTGTCCAAGTCTCCCAGCTGGATTGAAGCGCCTCGTCCGTGTGTGTGTGTCTCCCGCCGGTGTTGCAGCTCGGGTAAATACTCGCGCAGCCATCTCGACAAGAAGATATCTGCTAGCCATTGCGAAGCTCGCCAACTCAATGATGAGATTTTATCCATCTCGGTGAAGTCGCCTTGGATTGGCACTCGCCCAGGCCCACCAAGGAGAGAGTGGTTTGGGGTGAGTGCTTCAGGAACTTCTTCACTGACTGAGACATGAGTCAGTGATCTGCTATTGACTGTGTACTCTTCTTCTATTTTATTTTCTATAATGCAATTTAAATCTATTTCTTGTTCTTGTTTACCAGACGTATCTATTTTCTTGTTGTCATCTGATGTCTGTGACCACACAAGGTTGATGTTATTGATTGTCTGTAATTCCTCTATACTATCACTATTTTTCTTTTCATAGTGTAACAGTTTGTTATGCGTTTTCTTGCAACTATCTATACTGCACACTATTTTCGGGCACTTGTGGGTTCTATTTCTATTAAGTAAGCATCGATAACACATATTTCGAGCTTTCGCTATTTCCCACCTTCTATTTACTGTTTCCTGTTGGAACTTTCGGCAATCTTCTATTTTGTGTCCCGGTACATCACACAACGAACACTTTTCTATACTATTAAGTGGACTTTCTGTACTATTATGTGCACTTTCTATACTATTATGTGCACTTTTTATACTATTATGTACACTGTCTATACTATTATGCACACTTTCAATACTATTATGCACACTTTCTATACTATTATGCACACTTTCTATACTATTATGTACACTTTCTATACTATTATGTGCACTTTTTATACTATTATGTGGACTGTATATACTATTAAGTGGTCTTTCTATTACTGGGTGGATGGTCTGCGGACGTCTCTGTTGTACTGTAGGGCGCGGCGTAACGGCGTACGGCGTGATATATTCAGGCTGCGCATATCTACCGCATAAGTCGGCCTCTCTTTGTAAGAATTTCTCAAACTTTTGTAATTCAGGATCTTCTATGGGTTGTGTAGCTGCGAAGTCGTAAAATCTATAACGCATAGTTGGAGTTAACTTGTCCACCATCGTCATCATTATCTCTGGATTGTGCATGAAGTGAGCGCATTTTAATGTTCGAAGTGTAGACACTACATTCGTCACTTTAGTGGAGAATATACACACATCTCTTGGTGACTCAGTGAGACGTGATAATCCTCGTAGTGTGTCCATTTCAACCATAGCTATAGATTCTGGTCTTCCGAATCGGGTCTCTAAAGTCTTCATGACAGCCAATGGGTGAGCGTTGGTTATTAATAGACCTTCGACCGCTTCCTTAGCTTTCCCTTTTAAATTTCTTCGTAAGCGATTAATGTTTTCAACTTGCGAGAATAGGGCTTCGGTCTCGTAGTAAGCAGCTCGAAAAGGTAACCACTCTTGATGACTTCCGTTAAAGTAGGGCAGCTCTATAAACTTTGGGCGCTGTGCGGCTTTAACTGCTAGCGTGATAGCGGACGCTAGCTCACTGAAGTCTGGCTGATTGACAGGCACGCAGACTCCCGCCGATACTGACTGTGTTTGAGGTAGAGGCGGCTGTCGGACGCAAAGTTCTTGTTTCACTAAATTATCTTGAGACAGCTTACCTTGTGCATTGACTATGACAGCTGGCGGGGTTTGATTGTCCAGCCACTTATCCACTCGAGTATCTGTTGCCGTTGTACTATATTCAGAGATATTTTTCTTGACCTCATCATCTGAATCTTCGGCTTCTAGCTCGGCGACCCTAGCCGTAGCTTGCTCTATTTGAAGGCGTAGTAAATGTTGCTTAGCCTTCGCTATTCTATGAGATTTCGCTTTAGAGCGAGTTGACCCTTTGCCATGATAACCGGCGCGGGATACTGCTATTTCTTTTTTATAGTCCGGCCTCGGCATAACCGTGCCGTGGGACTCCACTATACCAAGGTCCCACACCACTTCAGGCTCCTCAGGGCATCGATACGACGACCCGATCGGCACTGTCGCGGCCGCGGAAGCAAGGCCGATATTCGCTATAGAGCGAGTTGACCCCATGCCACTATATTCGGCACGGGATACTGCTATTACTTTTTTATAGTCCGAGCTCGGCGTAGCCGTGTCGTGGGACTCTACTATACCAAGGTCCCGCACCACTTCGGGCTCCTCAGGGCGTCGATACGACGACCCGATCGGCACCGTCGCGGCCGCGGAAGCAAGGCCGATATTCGCTATAGAGCGAGTTGACCCCATGCCACTATTTTCGGCACGGGATACTGCTATAACTTTTTTATAGTCCAACCTCGGCGTGGCCGTGTCGTGGGACTCTACTATAGTCGCCGGCGGCCCCTCGCAAACTACTTCCGACACCGGCCTGGTTCCAACCGTCGTTGTGACAGTCGTACTAGCAGGCGGCGCCGGGTTCGTCATCGACGGAGCTTTGCGACTCTTCCCTTCTGACCGAGTTACCGGCATCGTCAGGGAGTACTATACCTATATACACTGTACTCCTCCTCAGGTACCAATGCGCTAGAGCAGAACGCCAGGATAAATCCTTACGTATCCGGCTCTCGAAGGACCATTAAATGTACAGAGATACTCTGCACATTCGTGCGCCGGCTTGCCCTGAAGCCTGGTACCTGCCTGAGGTAGGTCGGAGGGTAACGCAGTTTGAGGAATAGTAATAAAACTATATCAGTGACTGACTAGTGTATATATTTCAGTAAGAACATGGGTACATTCAATTACTGAGAGAGATCCATCAGTACGAGCTAGGCTCAAGTATCTTGATCGAATCCGCTCAGTACTCGGTTACAGCTGTATTTATACCCGTCGAAAAACCGTTAATTCCTATAGCATAGTCCGGATACACCATCTAAATCGAAATAACCTGTCGCTATTGGTCAATTTATTTTTAGCAATGTTGTCAACCCTATATTTATAAATTCCCTAAATTATTATAAAAAACCCATAAAATGATTATCACTAATTTTAACATTCCTGAATGAAAACCAATCATGCACGAGCGGTCAACATTGATTCGCTCGCGTGCCGTTGCTATGGACTTTTACTGATATAGACTACTCTGGTTTTCCCCAAAAAAAGTCTTTAAAACACATAACCCTCCTTCTTGCGAAGTCGGGTAAATACCGTTACCCCACTTATTTCTCCCTAAATTTTGAGGTAAATCCACTAAATTGGCAACAGTGCTATTACATTATATACAATTCTGACCAATAGGAATGTTCTAAGGTGCGTACATACCGTGCCTATCAGATTTCAATTACAAATTACGGCTAAACAATGCAATATTACTAAGAGCTATTATGCTAGAGATATTGTATAACCATATAGAAGTGTATTAACAATACTATTTACACGTACTTTTAACAATTATTGGAAATATAATCTAAAAACATCGCGATCTCAGAGACAAGATTTTAGTGTCGAGTTGCTGAACTAATTACGACAATGAATTTAGAATTATACAAAGTTAGTATCTAAGGCACGAAAGATAAGTGAAAATGTCTCATAAATCACTTTGTTATTTTACATTTCACTATTCATAACTATTAATATACTATATAAATCAATTTCACTAATTAAAAGTTAAAGATACTATTTGCGTTGTAATCTCTATGGTGAAGGACAATTCTATATCAAAGTTAAAAATTCTCTTTGGATATTATTTCGTTCTTTGTTCGTTCTATCTAGTGACATGAGACGGACAATGTTACAAGTTAAGGAATCAATGTTGCAAGTTAAAGAACTAAATTAAAACTATTATTTTCGTATCGATTATTTTAAACTAAACGCAAATTAAAACTATTGGGTTATTTCTGTCCCGCACAACAATAATACGATTATCTTTATATATATATATATATATACATACGAGAGGTGATCAAAAAGCAATGATAATGGGTGTGAGAAACTACGGTTCAGGTTTAAATATTAATTTTTCAGCATAGTCTCCTAACAAGTCCATACATTTGGTTCATCTATTTTCCAAACCTAGAATACCCTTAGAAAAAAAATATTAATCTTAACTCTCTCAAAATGCCTCTACAGCGGCCTTGACTTCACTATTGTCTTCAAATTTCGTGCCCCTGTTCCTTGAGCCGAGGAAATAAATAGAAGCCGCTGGGGGCCAGGTCCAGAGACTACGGGGAGTGATCAAGCAGTTCGAAGCTAACTTCTTGAGTGGCAGCTATCTCAACTTCCGGCGCGTTATCCTGGTGGAACAGCACTTTTGCTCGCAGTTTGCCTCGTCTTTTCTCCTTGATAGCTTACCGCAATCTTCTTATTTGGTCAGCGTAATGTTATAGTAGCTCCCTTTTCCAGGTATTCAACCATAATTATTCCTTCGGCATCCCAGAAAACTGACGCTATAACATTACCCGCGAAACTTTAAACTTTAAATTTCTTCGGTGTTGGTGAGGATGCTCTTTTCCATGTCATGGACGGTTGTTTCGTGTTAGGATCTAAATAGTGAATCCATGTTTCATCCATAGTCACAAAACGGGTCAAAATATTTTCTTGATCAGCTTGGAACGCTAAGGTCCTATGGAAAGTAGCGTGATGATCTTAATCCGGACATAGCAGATTTTGCTCCCAAAATTTGAATATTATATGTTCAGTAGTTTATTCGCCAATCCGGAACAAACAGACTCGAATAAAACTAAGCATGGATTTGGAGTCAGAAACCCTTAGTCTTTCTAGGTTAGTTTTTTTTTAATATCTGCAATGTACAGACACGGCTATTTTACAATTGTACCCTTATTATTAGAAAGCTGTAATTTTAGATGGATGGATAAACATAATAATGAATATATAAAATAAATGGTAAAATAAATTCTTAAAAAAAAACCGGTACCTACACGTAAAGTGGGGACGTGATTTTTTTTCTCAGCTACCTCATCGTGTGGTGTGTCGTTGGATAGGTCTTTTAAAATATTTAAGGGTTTTGAATACAATTTTTTGAGTTAGGGATCCGGAACAGACAGACAGACAGGCAAACATTTCTAAAAGTGAAATCATCATCATCCATCATCATCATCATCCATCATCATCATCATCCATCATCATCATCATCATCATCATCCATCATCATCATCATCAACCTATCGCAGTCCACTGCTGGACATAGGCCTCTCCAATTGCACGCCACTTTGTTTTATCTTCGGCTTCTCGCATCCAGCTCCTGCCAGCCGCTTTGCGTAAATCAGCACTCCTCCTGGCCTGAGGACGTCCTACACTACGTTTGCCGAGACGCAGTCTCACTAAGAACCGTAGTGTAGGACGCCCTCAGGCCAGGTGTAGTGAAATACTAAGCCTTACAGTTTTTTTTTGTTAGTCAAGTGTCCTCCCCCCACCCTGCCAGCTGAATGTTTGCTATGGAGACGGGAAAAACATCGGGGTAGTAGTAGATATATATTATAATGAAATTACAGGGAAGGCCTGTGAGAAGTAACAAATTTCCGTACAAATTCCATTTAAAATTACTTGTTTATCGTTGTTAGTAGTATAAAACAAAAACAACAGAATTCTCACTTCTTATACTTACTTATATTATTGTGCTGGGCAGCCGCGGTACCCTACTTTAGGCGGGATTGATTCCCGATTCAGACAGGCGATTATTTAAAAATTGTTGAATGCAGTTCGCTTTATTTATAATATCAAAATGAAAGTATTATTTTAGTAAAATGTACAATATTTAGAGTACTTTTCCTCCATGTCTTGGGAGAGCATGTATACGGCCCTCGAGTATAAATTTTTTGGCGATGAGAATTCTTACGTCCGTCGTACGAAAGTACTGAAAGTGCCAGAATACTGTTCGGTCACTAGTGCTGTTAGACTGGTTGAGATAGCCTTACAGACTAGTGGTTGGCTGTGGTTGCCCAAGCCGTTAGTTTACCCCCAAACGGTCCATCGTTTGTTTCCCATAAAAATGTAGATTCTTTAAAACTCGATAATATTTCAGGTATCCGATTCTCTACTGCTGTTGACCTTCAAGAAGTGAAGGCTCTAGCATCATTAATGACATTTAAATGCGCCTGCTCTAACATCCCCTACGGGGGCGCTAAGGGAGGTAAGTCACATTTTGTTTTATAAAAACCTTAGGTAGGTACCTAACATACTTACTGCTATACTAAGAATGCCAGACAAGAATATATACCTATATATATATGTTTTCGTAGTCGGAATTTAGTTTAACTTTATTTTGCACAGGAGTGTCGACAAAAAATTGTAAAATACGAGGGTGGATTGAAAAGTTCGCGGCCTCAGCAAGAAAACAATATAAAATATAAACAAAAGTAATTTTATTTTTCCACGTAATCTCCACTTAACTCAATGCACTTCTTCCATCTGGTTTCCAACGCCTGTATGCCGGTCATAAAAAAAGTTTCTTCAAGGCCTTCAAAAAAGTCACCCACCGCGGTTTCAACCTCCTCATTTGATGAAAATTTTTGACCTCCAAGGTGTTTTTTAAGGTTTGGGAATAAATGAAAGTCCGAAGGTGCCAAATCAGGGGAATAGGCGGGATGGGGCAGTAATTCAAAGCCACAATCACGAATTTGAGCCATTGATTCAACAGACGTGTGAACGCGTGCATTATCCTGATGGAACAACACTTTCTTGCTGAGTAGTCCTGGCCTTTTCTCTTTGATCGTTTCACGCAAATGACGTAAAAGGGTGCAGTAATAAGCAGAGTTTATAGTCTCACCTTTTGCAAGGTAGTCCACCATGATGACACCCTTAGCATCCCAAAAAACTGACGCCATCACCTTGCCAGCTGACAAAATTGTTTTGGCTTTTTTTGGAGTCGGTTCATCAGGTTTTTTCCACTGCTTGGATTGCTGTTTTGACTCTGGGGTGTAGTGGTGTACCCAGGTTTCATCCATTGTAACAAATCTGTCCAAAAAATCTTGTGGATCAGTCTCAAACATTTCCAAACTGTCGCGAGAAATCGTGAGCCGTATTCGTTTTTGTTCAATTGAAAGCAATCTGGGGACCCACCGCGCAGAAACCTTAGAAAATCCAAGTTCATTGACTATGATGTTTTGTGTTCGTTCATATGAGATGCCAATAGTGTCAGCAATCTCCCTGATGGTCAATCTCCGATCTGCCAATATCAGATCACAGATTTTCCCAATGTTTTCTTCAGTCGTAGACGTCGTAGGCCGGCCGGAGCGAGGGTCATCTTCAATACTCTCTCGTCCGCGTTTAAATTCTGCAACCCACTTTTTCACAGTCGTATACGATGGAGCAGATTCCCCCAATGTTGTTGACATAAATATCTTCGTGAATCTCTTTTGGAGTCAGTTTTTTTTAAACAGGTATTTGATGACCGCACGTTGCTCAATTTTCTCCATTCTTTAAAAACGCTGCACTTAGGCTCACAAAATTCAGTCTAATTTAAAAACAGATAATGCTATTGTGACAGAATTTTACAATGTGACAACCAGAGAGTAAACAAATCGAATGAGGTCAGTTACATTAAAATAAGTCAAGTATTTATGTGGTAGGCCGCGAATATTTCGATCCACCCTCGTATATATACCGTTTTCGATATTTAACGGCATTTGTTTTACTGATGATATATTTTAAGATTTATTATTTTAGGAGTTTGCATAGAACCCAAGAAGTATACTGTCGCAGAACTGCAACGAATCACGAGACGATACACTTTGGAACTAGCAAAGAAGAACTACATTGGCAAGTACCTAGACATATTTTTGTCAGAACTTTTAAACGAAATAAAATGTAGGTAACGAGTGTCCGTTGCAAAGGGTTACCTTCACTCTTTTGGCTATGGATCGTAGACATAGAGACTGGACTATGAAGTAAATACAGGCTACAAAGCGTGAGAGAGACAAAGCAATATGCTACCAGTAGTATATAATTAGGAATCCGATTATGAATAAATTTTGATATAAATCGGCAGTGGAAAAGTAAAATGGCCTAACCGCCAATTTGGCCGTAAAAGATTGATTTGGCCGATATAATTTTGCCTCTGTTTAGGTTTCGTGTAAATCGGAGCACTTTTTGGGCGCTTAAGCGCACTAATTTTTTAATGTTTTTTACATTTCATTTCGCTTAACCACTTATTTCCCGGTTTTATGAACCAATGTCACATCAATGTCAAATCTCTAAGTTTGAACCTTTCTCTCTATTTTTTTAAAGTTTTGGGGCAAGTAACACTTTAATAATTTGACCCAGTAGGTCAAATTGAAAAAAGGGTTACTTGCCCCAAAACATAAAAAATTTGCCAGATACATATGTACAGAATTGAAGTAATTTTTATAGGCATTTCTTAACAAAGACTTTACAAATATCACATTGTATATGTACAGAATTTACAAACAAAAGGTAAAAGTTGATAAACTTTCGCGATTTGTACACATTATTAAAATATATATATTACGGGTCTTAATCGCGTGAATAATTTAAGGTTACCTTGTTTATTGCCCGACGTTTCGACCGTATTGTAACGGCCGTGGTCACGGGAAGACTAGAGACTAGAAGTTTAGTCTTCCCGTGACCACGGCCGTTGCAATACGGTCGAAACGTCGGGCAATAAACAAGGTATTTTACCTTAATAAAAGATAAAAGTATACAAAAGAGTTAATAAATTTAACCTCTCTAACACCCATATCTATACTAATATTATAAAGCGGAAGAGTTTGTTTGTTTGTTTGTTTGTTTAAAGGCGCTAATCTCAGGAACTACTGGTCCGATTTGAAAAAATCCTTTTTTGTTGGATAGTCCATTTATCGAGGAAGGCTATAGGCTATATAACATCGCGCTACGACTAATAGGAGCGGAGAAGCGACGAGAAATGTTTCAAAAACGGGGGAAAATTACGCATACGAAGTTGCGCGGGACAGATAGTTTATATATAAACAAAAAAGCTATCCAACAAAAAAAGATTTTTTCAAATCGGACCAGTAGTTACTGAGATTAGCGCGTTTAAACAAACAAACAAACAAACTCTTCCGCTTTATAATATTAGTTTAGATGGTCATTTCAAGAAGTGGTCATTTCCGGAAGTGGTCATTTCAAGAAGTGGACTTTTCAAGAAGTGGTCTTTTCAAGAAGTGGTCTTTTCCAGAATTGGTCATTTCATTTTTAATTGTGGTCATTTCTCATTGTGGTCCTAAAACGCCGAAAGGATACCTATATGCCGGTCGATTCTAGGCACGCTGTCATAGAAAAAAATGTGCCGAAACCGTCACAATGGCCTACAGTTTTCAGCCTTCAGCTTTGCAAGAAAATCACAAAGCCTTATGAAATAATGACTTTAACCTATAAAGTCTTTGAAGCCTGGGATGCAGTACCTAGCTGACAAATATTTTAATGGAATTTAAAGGAATAACTAAGCAAAGTATGCACAGTTACTGTAAAAAAAGTAAATTAGATAAAATGTTTGTCAAATAAAGCATGTCAGTTGATGCTGAAACCGACGAAATTGAAATTTGTACAAGAAAATAAATAAGCTGTGTACAAAAGAAAATCATACTGCCAAATTCCACATTCTGATAATTCTAATTCTGACAAGTTCCACATTTTGCTCGATATATTCTGCCGGCGTGATGACGGTTCTGATACATCATCTTCTTTCTCGCGCAGGATGTTCAATAAACCTAACGATTTTCGGGATCGCTTCTTCACTTCATTCAGTTGCAAGAATCTATTTGGTTCTAATATTTATATAATGCAACGTGGCAGGATGCAAATAAGAATGACCAAGAATGTCGAATGACCAAGAATGTCGTGAAGTGATTTTTACTTGACCATAAGAACATTAAACGACGTTTTCCTAAAGTTATAAAAATTGCAGTTGAGCGATTTTACCTTTCCACTGTCGAAATTGTCATCGATAGACCTTCAGAAAACAGACGGGTATTGGCTGATCAGTCGCGTTATCTCTTTCCTGAGGGTGGTCGATTTCGTGAAGATAAGTAGGTATTCCTAGTCCCTGTCTATGGAATGGAACACCATTGGTTCTACGACGGAAATATCCCAGTGTCTCCGAAATTTGTATTTCCTACTAGTGAAACAGATCAAAATTTTAATATGCTAAGTTTTTTTTTGACTAGCTTGTAACTAGTAAACAACAGTACCTATATAGCTAACTCTAGTATCGAAATGACATTTGTGCGTTAGATAAAAAACCCGGCTAGATAAAAAAAACCCGGGTTTTCTACGTATCGACAGCACTGAGACTGAGACCATTAGAGTATAAATCAATCGGTCGTCGACACAATAGTTATTTTGGTTAAAGGTGCCGGCATTGATGTCCCCGCTCCAGATATGGCTACCTCTGGCAGGGAGATGTCTTGGATAGTAGATACTTATATTAAAACCTTGGGTAAGCCCCTATGATTAAACTATTTATGATCTTTGAGTTTTTGTATGGAGTTATTGGTCTAGGTGAGCTTTTAAGTTACAAGAATCATTCATTAGCCAGGTCCACACCGACCGAGACTCGCGAGCCAAATGCTCGGTCGGTGTCTACTGACTAGGGCGGCCTAGGGCCCCACTTCACCTCGGCTGTACGATCACTGAAGGTTGCCTCGCGAGGCCATGCTCGCGAGCCTGTACGGCTGGTTTGGACCCGGCTAATCATAACTCATTAAAACGCTGGAACAACCCCTTTTAATGTCTCACCTTAACTCGTTTAACTCTTTTGATAGTTAGTGTTAGCATTTCAATGATGAAAAATAAACACACATTTATTTGTCTGTTATGTGAGTAGTTGTTTATTTTGGATCTTAAGCATTTATTTTGCGTAAATGATTGCCCTGACAGCGGATGGCGCAATGAGCTTGTTTTTCAACATTTTCCATTACTTTGCGAAGTGCTTCACTTCAAGAAACTCTACAGAAAAAAGCCCGGTGCCGTCAAATCAGGCAAAGGAGGTTTTTTGGAAATTAGGAGTTTAACGAACGTACCCGCGCTGTGTGTTGTAGTACCATCCAGTTGGAACCAGAAGTTGTTCATACTATGTTCAGCTAAAAATATCAACAAATGATCTTTTATCATGGCCCGATAACGCTCGTCACTGACGGTGGTCGGCCTTTTATTGTCGTCTTCAAAAAAAATAATTTGACGATCGCCTAATTTAACCAAAAACTGTGATTTTAATTGGCCTCCAAGATCGCTCGATTTGACACCACCGAACTTTTTTCAACAAGCCACGGACAGAACGTGATGGAAAATGCTGAAAAACGAGCTCATTGCACCATCTGCTGTAAGGGCGATTATTTACGTGATGTCAGAACCGAACGAATCGTCAAGGTCCAAAACAAGACTAATCACTTAATAGGGTCTTTATTCAGGTTCATTTTTCATTATTTATTAAACAAAGGCTAACATTTTAGTTGGGCCACCCGTTACCTATCCAGTTTATTATACTTATCCATTAATGAAGACATTGTTTTATACATATTGTATCTACGCATTTTTATATGTTCTATCTAAATATCTGACGCGCTGAAATATATAATTTTTATATATACAGAAATTTAGGAAATACGCCTATTTCGAAACTGAACGCATCTTCATTGGGAGATCTTCTCTAAATTCTCTACTAATAGAGAGTTTAAGAGAAGATTACAAATGCAAAATAATAATTAGCACAGTGATTTAAAACTTCGAGATTCTCGACAAAAGAAGAGGAGAGGGGCCCACCCCTCACCTCCTCTTTTGTCGAGAAACTTTCTAGAAGTAGAAGTAGAAGTAGTGTCTAGAAGACACTAAAGTAAAATGTTTGATGAAAGGTTACAGAGATTTGAACGCGGCGGCGTGCGTGACGGGCAAGCCAATTAACGGCGGCGGCATCCACGGGCGCGTGGAAGCCACCGGCCGCGGTGTCTGCATCTGCGTCGAGAACTTCATGTCCAGGAAGGAGTACATGGAGTCTGTCGGCCTCCAGCCAGGACTTAAGGTAACTTCGCTGTAGCGGCCCGACTGCCACATGGGCCTACCCAGGGGAGGATTTGGGGGTTCAACCCATACATTATAATCCATACAACACTGAAAGTCCGGGAAAAGACCGATCGTCTGAATCAGCCTTCACTCCATATGGTTCGGTTTCTTTTGTGACCTTTTAGTCTAAATAAAGCCAGCTAATGACAATGCTTCATCTATCGCACAAAACACACTAACGCTTGCAAAAGCCTACTTCAGTAGTCTGTGGTCACTTGGAAATAACAGGTGTTTGTGCAAGTCTAAACTCGCGCAAGTATACTTGCACGTATGTGAATTGTGGTTGGCTTTAGCCTTGTATGGTTTATTGTATGACTTCCTATGACTAATAACTGATTCTATTTAATAAAATTTGCCCTTATAAACTAAATAATAACGAAAGGCTTAGCTAGCAGAACACATTTGGTGTCATTTTCATCCACTGCTTTTCAAAATAGGAAGCAAATTTATTTAGTTTCATCCTTTTTCTTTTATGATTCTGGTGAAAGTAGAGAGGCAATGTGGAACTCAATCTTATAATTGTCTCGCTTAATTTAGTGTCCGTTACTTTTTTTCTTAACGTTCTCTCGTTTCTCTTATTATAATTATTTTTGCTTTACGCCAGACAGCTTTATTGAAATGATAGTAACATCCAGTCACTTGTGAATTCGGAAAAACCTTTTGAAAAGCATTATTTTGCGCTAATTCAAAATCACATGTGAAATTTATAATTTCAATTTTGAAAAGCAGTTTAATCAGATGAAATAACCTCTCGTAGCTGTTCTGCGTTTTATAAAGTGGAAGTATCACGGGTAGAACATTTGTAGTTTCATCACACCTGTCCACATCTGCGTGTACTGTGTATAACTGATAGAAAGGGTTTTGAGGATGGTATATGAAAAGTGCCATCACGCGAACGGGACATAACGCGAACGGGACTTATATCGAATATTATTTTCGACGGTCCTAAACGCGAAAGGGCCCAAACCGTCCTAATCCTTCTAATACGGGTCTAGAATTGCTTGCTTTCGTTTTTTTTAATGATCATCGCAAATAGATCCCACTTCATTTGTTTTTATCAATGTCCTAGTGTTTTAGCAATAGTTTTATTAAAATCATCTGTAAGGACTTCGTTTTCGTCAGGTAAAAAACAGCATGCATTTCCGACGAAAGCGGAATTTGGCGAAGTGGCTTAAATCGACCAGGCGATCTCACGCTTTGTGTCAATGGTTTAAAATACTACTCATTATTATAATTAATACTCATTGTTCAATATTTCTTAGGGTAAAACCGTCATCGTACAAGGTTTTGGCAATGTGGGCTCATACGCTGCCATTTACTTGAAGAGAAAAGGTGTCAAAATAATTGGCGTGTTGGAGTTCGACGCGTGTCTTAAGAATCCTGAAGGAATTAATCCCGAAGTAAGTTACTGTATTATTAAAACGGCGACGAACTGACCTACAACGTAAATTAAAAGTGACCCCCGGCACCGTGTACAAGGGCAAAGATACCGGTGGTTAGAGCTTCAGAGGGAGGAGCCTCCTCACAATACGTGCCTAGCCGAGGAGTACCGCCTTCTGCATCAGACCCAGCTATCCAACACGAGCCTCTGAAGAATCTTTGCGATTAGTCCAATCAAACAAAAAGGCTCTTTGCGATTAGTCCAATCCACATTCCACATGGGGATGTGTACTGTCTTTTTTTTTATGTCAAAACGACACGCTCTTTAAAAAATTGTATTGGATTACTGAGGATTGACGTTTCAACTCAAGATCGTCAAATCATTGGTTTTAGTATTTTTTATTTTATAAAATTACACGGGACTTTTATCCACACGGATATACGCCAGCCCTATTGTACCCTATTGTTTAATATTGCTAAGCACTACATTTAGTAGGTATTTGTTTTGATGAATGTTTACAGACGTCAAATTGTTTAATAACACATGACGTACCTACTGTTGCCTGATTACTGGATAATTTATTCATGTCTGCTTATTTATTCAGGAATTAGCGAAATACATGGTGGGTAACAAAGGCAGTGCTAAAGGATTCCCGGGTGCTCAAGAAACCGGCAAGGAACTGCTGTACGAGAAATGTGACTTACTTATACTTGCTGCAACGGAGAAGTCGGTGACTAACGAAGTCGCAGGGAAGTTAAATTGTAGGGTAAGTTGATAGATCTTTGGAACTTATTCGCTTTGGGACAGATTCGCTTTTCGGCAAAAATTATACGTACAGTCGTGATTGTGATCTCTACGTAGTTAGGGCATAGTTTAGCGGGTTATGGTCGCCTTAAAAACAGAATTCCTCTGAAACCGGCTTTGTATCGCTTCATACAAATATTTAAAAAGGAAGCCAAATATCAAGATACAAATTTAAAAAGGGTAGATACCTATTGTTTATGAAAATATATAAAAATTGACACGATTATTAATAGTCTACTAGTTGAATTTTGTTTGCTTCAATTTTCCCAATTTTTTTATCAACATTTTTCATTATTTTTCATTGATGCTCCGCTCATATTGGTCATAAGGTGCCCTCCGGCGGATTATGTCTAAATGTTAAAATTTACTTATCAACGTATTGTACTAATCTCGAAAAAAACTTTTCTAAAAATACATGTCGAACAGAATTCGTACAGTCCCAGACAGATTCGTTGTTTCCCTATTATTATTTACCTTCCGGAAACACCACCTCATTACATACTATGCTATGTAGGTATAAATTCTCTTTGGCACTCTTTGGTTATCAGGCCACTTAAATTATGATGACACTTATAAAATAACTAGCTGTCCCGCGCAACTTCGTATGCGTAAATTTTTCCCGTTTTTGCAACATTTCTCGTCGCTACTCCGCTCTTATTAGTCGTAGCGTGATGTTATATAGCCTATAGCCTTCCTCGATAAATGGGCTATCAAACAAAAAAAGATTTTTTTAAATCGGACCAGTAGTTCCTGAGATTAGAGCGTTTAAACAAACAAACAAACTCTTCCGCTTTATAATATTAGTATAGATATGCTTGTCACAGTTTACAAATGAATTATTTTATTGTTTGAGCTTGAGTATTTTTGCTGCGCTTTTTGCTCGTTTTTCAAACGATGGATAAAAATACGCTGAAATTCATACATAATCAAAAAGGAAAACCATCATTGATCTAGATAACGGACATCGATACAATTTTTCGAATAACAACAAAACTGGTTCTTCTATGTGGAGGTGTGTTAACAGAATTGAATGTTCAGCATCAGTTAAAAAAAGGTTCAAGAATCAATGAACTCAATAAAAAAATATTCGAACAATGTGTTTTGGAGAAAAATTGTAATAGCCGTACAATTTTACCACCATACGAAGAAAGAAAAAGTTCTTTGTACAGACATAGGCACCGAATTTTAGGACAAAATAATACAGAGTTCAACACATTAAACGCTGTCAGGATTCCGAAATTACTATCAAGTGAATTTCTTGTAATCGAAGATAGGGATGATCAAAAAATATTAATCTTCATAACAAAGTTATGCAGAAAATTTATTCGCGAGAATAAAACAACAGTATATTTCAGTGACGGCACATTTAAAAGAATATTTTCTATCCATGCTGACATTAGCAAAAATAATAATATCGCTAATGTAGTGCCTAATAAGAATGAGGCTACTGACATCAGAATGTTTAGCTTACTGAAAGATAATTTTAGATTGGAAATTAACGCCTACAAGTGTGACTTCGAGACCGCACAAATAAATGCTGTGAAACAGGTTTTCCCCGCAGCAAGAGTCAGCGGCTGCTTTTATCATTTTAACAATGCTGTCTGAAAACAGGCAAAACGTAAAAAAAAAAAACAGAAAATTGGTAAGGTTGTGTGCGATCTTTCTGTTACTACCTGAAAATAATATTGCTAAGGCATGGTCGTCTATGAGAGATCATTTCGAAGATAACGATGAGATAAATAAATTTAAAAAGTATTTCTTTCTACAGACAGTGGATGACATGGAATTCTTCATTTATAAGCTGTGTAAATGAGAAGCATCATACAAATAACGCGATTGAGGGTTGGCACAGACGCCTAAACACACGTATGCCACATAAGCCAACCCTCATTCGTTGTTTGTATAAACTCCGAAAAGAAGTACGTTATCAGGACACCAGAATACGCAATTCTTTATTTAGCGGAACATCTAGAAATCGGCGTGACATAATATTCGATAATCAGTTCAGGAACCAGTTGCAGGAGTTAAATACAGGTCATATAACTGAAGTCCAATTTTTGGAAAACATTAACTATAAAATTAAGGATGAAGTAATGTTAAAAGAAACTACACTTAGCTTATTGTTACTAGGTATAAGAATATTTTTTTGTTATTATAATTTTCAGTTTCCAATAAAATTTGTTATTGACTATACACTAGTTTGACAGATTTATTGCATTATTAAAATATATATATATTACTGGTCTTAATCGCGTGAATAATTTAAGGTAACATACCTTGTTTATTGCCCGACGTTTCGACCGTATTGCAACGGCCGTGGTCACGGGTAGACTGTACCGTGTGACGGCCGTTGCAATACGGTCGTTGCGAAAGTTTATCAAGATTTATTGCAGTCATTTACAAAAAAAGACCTCTACGAAATCAGTCATTTTGGGAAAAGTTTGTTTCGTCGTAAATGTCAAAATGTACTTATCAACGTATTGTACACGTTGATAAGTACATTTTGACATTTAGACATAATCCGCCGGAGACTTATGGTGATGTTATATAGCCTTCTCGATAAATGGGCTGTTTAACACTAAAAACATTATTATCATTATCAATATCAATTCGAACCAGTAGTTCCTGAGATAATTGCGTTCAACCATTGCTTTATCTTTTTAATATTAGTATGGATAAATATATTCGGCATCTATTCGGCAATATTTTTTATGTTAGAGTAAATTTGATTAATTTAGTGATTATTTATAGTCACTAGGAACTATGTTCGACAAGATATAATTTTATATAGAGTTACCTCGGAAAAAAATAAACCTTCGCTCCTATACACGATGGGGGTAGGTGAGAAACAAAAATCACATCCCTAATTTACGTATAGGGGAGGTACCCTCCAATTAAGCATTTACTATAACATATACATACATATCTACGATATGCAACATAAAATAATGTTTATTCATTGAACGATTTTTGTAAATATTTACTTTCGGAATATGAAAATAGTCTAGTAATGAAATTATAGATCTAATTGATTTGAAATAATGGTAGGCCATTATTTTTAGTTAAAAGAAAAAAAAAACACTACCTACTTATTAGTTTTATAAAATTTTAAAAACTTTTTTTCCAAGGGGGCAGCTACCGTCATCCGGTTCCCCCAAAAGATTTCGGCCCCCGTGCCAGTGACATACACAATGACCAATTAATATGTGCGAGAGTCCTATGGCCGTTGGGAGCTGAAACAAGACCCTCGACAAATTTTGATACAGGGCCCGTCTAAGGCAAGCTCAATCACTGCTTCGCCCATGGCCTGTTATTAATGAACGGTAGTTGTCCATTCGATGGACGTCGGCGGTCGCACCAACATTAACATTTTATTTATTATTTTTTTATTAGTTTATTTATAAATTTGTGTGGCTTGTTTTTAAATTGTTAAGGAAAGAGATTTTTTTTCTAAAAGATAACTAGCAATGTGGGAAAAAACCAGGCGGGGTCTTTACAACCCCTAAACGTTTTTAAAAGACCTATCTAATGATACCCCACACGATGGGGTAAGTGAGAAAAAAAATAGCATCCCCACTTTGTAGGGCAGGGACCTTAAAAAAATGTTTTCCAACATTTTGTTTCACTTTGTTGGCATAAGTTATTGTGTAGGTATCTCTATACAATAGTTAAATATCGCAGGTTATTGCCGAGGGTGCGAACGGTCCCGTGGTGCCTATGGCCGACAAGACTTTGCAAGACAAGAAGATCCTAGTCCTCCCCGACCTTCTGGTGAACGCTGGCGGTGTCACCGTGTCTTATTTCGAGTTCTTGAAGAACCTCAACCACGTTAGCTTTGGGAAACTCAGCATTAAGTTCTGGAGAGACTCTAATACTGCACTGTTAGGTACGTGCTTATTTATTTTTAGAACAGTACCTACAAACATAAACCAACTTATAAATGCACTAGTTTTTGCCTGCGACTTTGTCCGCCTGGATCTCGAACCCGCATAAATTTTGAGTAGTACCTAATTAGTATGTTATTCATTTTCATGGACAAAATTAACAACGTAGTGAACACCATTAGTATTTGTAACACTTAATTACCCCCGAATCTTAATAAGAACTATTTTAACTACCCTATAATGCCCTTCTAGCTTCAGCCCTGAAGGTAGGACATTGACCCCTCCCCTCCCCTCCCCTCCCCCCACCCACCCCTAGCTCCAGCCCAGGGCGTGGGTTAGATGATTACCTAAAAATGCGTGGGTACGAAATTAACACTGAAAAGATATAGGTAATATTATCATTTGTTTGGGCAAAGAAAACTTACTTGTTAATGGTAGGTTTTCGATTTATTGACGAGGGAACCCACTTCTCACCATCATCCGATGTAGTACAGGCAACACCCTCAATGCAACAACCAAAATAGATTAATGTCAGAATAAACTGATAAAAACCCTAGCCCACACTACGAAATCTCCGCGCGATTTATTTTTAGTAGGTAATAGTTTTTATAATTTCTAATTTTAAAACTCCATAGGATACAGTATGCAGTTACAGAACTTAAAAAAAAAACGGTTTTTCGTGGTTAGTTTATGAAACTAAAGACTTGACTTCTGTAGATTCCGTGGAGCGATCGTTGAAGAAAGCGAAGGTGAACGCGAAGATCGAGGCGTCTCCTGTGTTCCAGACCATGATGTGTGGCGCCAACGAGAAGCTCATTGTCAACTCTGGACTTGAATACTCTCTGAATAAAGCTTGCCAGGTAATTATCCTCGTTTGAGGTGTTTAGGGTCAAAATGTCCGATTTTCGAATATAACACATAAAATATGCTGATGTTTGTTTCCTAAACGCAACTGCCGCAAATGAAGCTGATTTCCGTCATGTCTCCGAATCTCGGAGAAATCTGAGGTGGTTACCAATTCGGCAGCGTCGTAACTTGCACGTTCTCTCTTCTATACTTTTCGTTCTATACTTTTCTTCAAAATCCCACTTCTCCTTCCTATTTATGTGATCGCTTCGACTTTCTTGTGCCCAGGGGTAAACCCAGCCGTTCTTCCTCCTCTCTTCTATTACACACTCCTGCTCACAGCTCCAGCTGTTACGACAGCTCCTTTACAGTTAAAGAGTTGGTACGGCTATGGAATTTCTTTCTCATTCCTTACGCGACAGTCTCTCTACTAAAACAACTCAAAAACAACAAACAAACTCTTTTTAAGAAAATAACCAAAGAACATTTTCTCTCTATCTAAATACCTAAGTATATTTATAGTAGTAATTTATTTATATAATATTTTATTAAAATAGATATCGTATGTTTATATTAAAGTATATATATTTATACTCATGTCTTACACATATTTAAGTAGGTATGTATAATTTATCATATCTATAGGTTTACAATATGTAATTGTACTTCAATATTTACATTCTCCTCTACCACTCAAAGGTTTGCTGGGAGAAAACTCAATATTGAGTAAGCTCACCTTTGAACAAAGATGAGCAGTTATTTGCTAATTACTATGTATTTTGTAATATTGTTTGCTATTTTCTGTGTGTACAATAAATAATTTGAATACGTGTAAGATATCTTGTTATGGCCCATGTACTCTCTGAAAAGAGGCCTTGGAATCGGTAGTCTCCTATGTATGTTTGTATGTTCGCAGAACATTGCCGAAGCGAATAAGAAACATAAATTGGGCATGGACTTGAGAACGTCGGCGTACATAACTGCTATTGAGAAGATATTTGTTACTTACGACGAACATGGATTAGCTATTTAATTTTACTGTAGTACTAGAATATATTTTATTTTAAGGATTTATAACAAATTCTTAAGAGGTTAAACTATGGAAAGCAATGCAAACTTCTCATTTAAATTATTTAAGGCCGGGATAGACACCCAGTGCTACACTATTGCACGTATTTTATTCTTTTTTTTTATTGGCATTTAGAGCAGTAGAACTATATTGAAATAATGGAATCTTCATTCTTTAAGTTAGCGTCCGATAGTTATCTGCGACCAAGACCATTTCTGATAAGCTTTCACGCGTTGTTTAATAGCGCTTTATACATTCGAATTCGCACGATACTTGTCTTATAGTAAGTATTCGGCCGAGGGTCAGTATGTGATGTTATTGATGTTTTTATGCATGTTAGGTAAGGCGCCCTTGTGGATTAATGAGAAAATAAGTTATTTTGTTCGTCTGTTAGTTCTTAAATATTTACTTAATTAATTTCAATTTAATGTTATTTCTATATAATTAATTTTAAACTTATTAAATTATGTTTGTTTAATCGCTTGTTTATTTTTTCTTGAGCACAGATATAAGTAGCTATAGGTAGATGTCTATATAGCTTCAATTGCAGACTTAACCCCTCCGGCACATAATGACCACTTCTCAAAAGACCACTTTTCAAAGAGATCACATCTCAAAAAGATCACATCTTAAAAAGACCACTTTAAAAAAAAAAAAGACCACTTTTCAAGGGAGCACTTTTCAAGAGAGCACTTTTCAAGAGAGCACTTTTCAAGATACCACTTTTCAAAAAGACCACTTTTCAAAAAGACCACTTTTCAAAATGACCTCTTTTCAAAATGACCACTTTTCAAAAAGACCACTTTTCAAGAGAGCACTTCTCAAAACGACCAATTTTCCAAGACCACTTCTCAAAAAGACCACTTTTCAAAAGGACCACTTCTCAAAACGACCAATTTTCCAAGACCACTTCTCAAAAAGACCACTTTTCAAAAGGACCACTTTTCAAAAGGACCACTTTTCAAAAGGACCACTTTTCAAAAGGACCACTTTTCAAAAAGACCACTTCTCAAAAAGACCACTTTTCAAAAAGACCAATTTTAAAAAGACCACATCTCAAAAATACCACTTCTCAAAAAGACCGGTTTCCTAAAATAACTACTTTTAAAATGCCCACTTCATAACTTCTTCCGACGTTTCCTCGTGGCCAACTATTTCGCCAAACTGATTTGGCTACGAGGAATAACATTTCCTTGTGGCCAAACTGATCCCCTATTCCATTTATTAGTCATACACTTAGTTCTACATGTATGACTAATAAGAAAAAAAATCCTCTTAGTTCTACATCTATGTATGACTACTTGGCATATTGCGGTGTTTTAACATTTTTTTTGTTCTGACTAGTCGTACACCTACACGTGTTTCCTCACTATCTTGTTTATTGGATAGGTGTTGATTGGGAACCTACATCTACTGACTATCTAATGCAACCTCTTTGACCCATATGCATCTTGATACATTTACTAATGTCAATGTCTAGTTTGTCACTTCGCTGTCTTTGTTTCGGTTTATTTTATTACATATTCAAAATAATTTGTGCGGACAATGAATTCGACATTGCCTTTATATGAGAAAGTTACCGAAAACGCTGAGCACGTAATTTTAATAAGAGGTCGTGGTGAAGTTCCCTCCCGACCCGTCCACCCACTGGACCTTCCCACCAGTGGGTGGACGGGTAATTCAAATCAACAGCAACTAGGTTCTTATATTATTTTGGTTCACACTAGTTTAGATGTTAGTAATTTTCTTTTTAATTTTAACTTAATCGATAACTAGATTCTTATTTCTGTTCACACTAGCGTGGTGGGTGGAAGGGTAGGTACTCGTGAATTACCCGTCCACCCACTGGTGGGAAAGTCCAGTGGGTGGACGGGTCGGGAGGGGTGAAGTTTGTGTCTACAATGGACACCAATATTACAAAAACTTTTTAACAAAAAAATATCACCGACTTCTAAAATAAATACAAGGCAACTAAAAAGCAATAATTAATATACCTAAAACAACAAAAACAAATTAAACATTTTGAAGTTGGTGCCGAATAAAACATAAAGACTACTATTTCATGGCACCAACTTCAAAATGTTTAATTTGTTTTTGTTGTTTTAGGTATATTAATTATTGCTTTTTAGTTGCCTTGTATTTATTTTAGAAGTCGGTGATATTTTTTTGTTAAAAAGTTTTTATTTCTCACTTTTTAGTGGGTTGGTTTGTAATTCACTTAAGTTACAATAGACTTAAGTCAACAGCTGAAATCCTTTTACAAAATATTGCTTACCCCGATGCAGGGCCGTTAATTGTTGAGGAGTTCACTATCAGCTCTATTACATTGTGGAATAGTAATATAACGAGAATAAAGTGCTTCTCAATACCATATTAAATTATCTGAATCGCAAACTGTGAAATATTGAATAGGTCTGCTCCTCATTTGTGGTCTTCATCATCAGTTCCACTTCACCAATTGGTATTTTTTAAGAGTAAATGCACGAATCACTATGAAATATACCTAAATCACTGTAGGTGTGCCTTTAATATTTTAAGAGTTCCCTCGATTTCTCCAAAATCCCATCATCAGATCGTGATCTGATGACAATGGGACCAACTTGGAAGTTTACCCTTTCAAACACAAAAACAATTTTTCAAATCGGTCCAGCCGTCTTTGCGTAATCGGTGAACAAACATACAAAAAAAAAAAAAAAAAAAAAAAACACAGACGAATTGAGAACCTCCTCCTTTTTGAAGTCGGTTGAAAAATAGAAAATTTCCATCAGGACTGGCGATCTGGCGATGTTCAACAAAACGCGATGCAAAATTTATCTGTACCGGATCATTATTATCAATCAGGGTATGTTGTAAAAATGTTTGCTTTTTAGTTTTGATCTTCTTCCGAGCGTTATCCCGGTTGCGACTTTACGGGCCCGGGGTCCGCTTGCTTTGTTTTTTAGTTTTGATGAACCTACCTTACTGGAGGTCCCCGGTTCAATCCCCGCTGATAGCCATGCACCTAAAAGTTTTCTGACTTCCGTGCATTACTTTAATTTATTGTTACCGATAAATATCTGCCTGACGAATATCAATCAATAAATCAATTAGCCTATTGCAGTCCACTGCTGGACATAAGCCTCTCCCAATTTAATAATTTTGGTAGTTTTTAGCCTTCTATTACCATGCTGGCTAGACGGCTAGACGGGTTGGAATAAGGTTTGTTTCGAGTTTTCCTTCTTTCTGCATTTGGTGTGCATGCAGTTTCCCTTAGTCGACTTCTACGACACCCTCGGGATAGTATGGGGTAGTGACAATTGTATTCTCTCCCGTCACCACACGGGACCTCCACCCGTTTTGATTGGTCACCTGACCAATAACAGTTATAAACATATTTTTTTTATTAAAGGCTGAAAAAATTTTAAAGCAAAAAAGCCATATTGAACACTGTATAAAAAACCACGCTGAGAATTGGGTAGATCTTAAAATTTCACAGTGTCAACTTAATGTTGCTAAGGATTTATCATAGTTGGTTGTTAAACACTTCAAAGAAGCGAAGATTGATCTCAAAAATGAAGAAATGCACTTTTTGCACGAACTTCCTAGATTCAAGTCTGTAAAAAGTTCATTAAATAACAAGAAATAAAGAGGCTGGTGTCTCTAAAATTTGTTTCAGATATGCTACGGAGGTAGAAATACCACCTCAATTCAAATCTTTTCTTCTCGCAGATTACAATTGCAATGGCACAAGAATAATTTGCTTTTGCTCGGAAAAAATGCGAACTATTTTACCTAATGCAAAAGAATTATTCAGTGATGGTACATTTAAAGCTTGCCCTCCTTGTTTTAAACAGATTTACACAATTCACGCGGAATTCTCAAGCAGCACGCAGAAAACAAATGTAGGTACCTAATACCGGTTATATATGCCCATAAGTCTAATGCAACTAAAACGTCGTATGAAATTTTATTTCATATTATCAAATCTCAGATTCCAGTCTGGCAACCCACCGATTTTAATATAGACTTTGAGGAAGCGACCAGACAAGCACTTTTAAAGGTATTTCCAAGCATTAAAGTACATGGATGTTTTTATCATTTCATTAACAGCATTTATAGAAAATCGAAACAACTGGGCTATGAAAAAAAGAAATAGGCAAAAAAATTTATCGCTATGACAAAAGTTCTACCACTTCTCCCTTTGATACATATAAAAGACTGATGGGCTTATTTGAAGCAGTCAATGGTCACTTACAAGTGCGTTACGGAAGATTTTATAAGTTACTTTGAAAACTATTGGCTGAAAAATGATGACTTTATAGAGACACCGGACGACCAATAATGTTGAAGCCTGGCATTTAAATCTAAATAACAATTGCAATATAAGAAATATTAACGTCATGAAGATATGACTTGCTTTTCATGGGGATGCGGCATTATCTGAATTGGCAGTCCATGACGTAGAACAGGGCAGAAGAGAAAATCGATGAAGAAACAGCATTTCCAGCGATGAAGTTAATAATGAGGTGCAAATGATGTTATTACATGAAGAAATATCTATAGGTTCATTCTTGCAAATGTTGCGTTAGGTGGGGTCTTTATCGTGATAGGTACTCGGAACGTCTATAAGATTAGACGGTAGTTATTTTTTTTAAGGAAAAATGTTTAGTTTTGTTAATTATATAAACATTAATTATAATATAAGTAGCATTTGATAGTAGATGTAGGTTCCCAATCAACACCTATCCAATAAACAAGATACTGAGGAAACACGTGTAGGTATATGACTAGTCGGAACCAAAAAATTGTTAAAACAATATTCCAAGAAGTCATACCTAGATGTAGAACTAGAATTTTTTTTTCTTAGTAGTCATACATGTAGAACTAAGTGTATGACTATATGGAATAGGGGATTACCGCTACCCAAAGACATAATGCGACACCAGACGAGTAACAAGCACAGAGAAAGTAATCATTACGTTTTAGTAACAATAAAAAGTGCGTTGCCGCTTTTAGAAAAGGTTTTTTTTAAGGTTTTTTGTTCATATCAGTCTGCGGCTACTGCTTATTTCACAAGGTGGCAGTGCGTAGCAGAATAAAACGTCTAAAACGCACTGTGGTGAATTGTATCGTGACCTGATGATTTTTTATGTCTATCGCGTTGTACTGTGTCATGACTGACTCTGTGGCGCGCGGTGGGAGTGTCCGACTGCTACGCAAGAGGTCGTGGATCCCTGATAAAGAGACCCTGGATAAAACTGTGTAATGAGCATTATTCTGTGTCTGGGTGTTATTTATCTATAATACATAGTTATGTATTTAGAAATATATAAGTATGTTTATCAGTTGTCTGGTTTGGGATTAGAAATACGTAGGTATCATACAACGTGCGGATAGGCAGGAGCTCAGGCTCCTTGATACCCAGAAATAGAGCGGGCCTGACGGCATCCCTGCAGTGGTACTTACCGCGTGCGCCCCTGAGTTGACCCCGTTCTGATACGCCTCTACCGTCTCTCATATAATAATGGCAGGGTTCGTTCCTTTCCTGATCCTTCGTCGAAGGTCGCCAATGTTCACCCTATTTCCAAACAGGGTGACCGGTCGGACCCGTCAAACTACAGGCCGATAGTTGTAACATCCTTGTTATCCAAGGTGATGGAGAGAGTTCTCAACACCAGACTCTTGCAGTACCTATCTTGAGGAGCACCAGCTGATAAGCGACCGCCAGTATGGCTTCCGTCACGGTCGCGTAGAATCAGGTGTTACAATATAAATAGGACAACATGTTCTGTCTGATAAGACGTACAAATATAAAATATTACCTACATTTCAATGTAAGACAAATATAATACACATGGAAAATATTTACAACTTTATAAATACTAAATTGTACAATTAGAAGTTAGAACCTTAGAAACTTCTTAGTACGTAAATGTTACTATAACATTAATGATTTCCTTAATGATAATCTATCATTTACTTGTGACGGTGGATAAATTGCAGACCTACCAACTTTTTACTACCTACTATAACATTAATGATTTCCTTAATGATAGATTATCATTAAGGAAATCATTAATGTTATAGTAACATTTACGTACTAAGAAGTTTCTAAGGTTACGCTTAGACATACTTAGGTTTATTTTTAAATTGTTTTTGTTAATCCAAGAAATGATATGAGATATTGAATTATTTATATCGTTTTCGTATTCGTCTATTGTTTTACATGCCACTGTAAGAGTGCTGTCATCTGCAAAGAGAGTAATGGGTTGGTTCGTTGCGTTAGGTAAGTCATTAATATATATATTAAAAATTAAAGGGCCTAGAACACTGCCTTGCGGGACATCGTATGTCATTGTACGCTCATTTGAGGTTATTTTAAATTCTTTTCTCGTTTTAAAGTCTACGCCTGTTATAGTTGTGTATTGTTTTCTATTGGATATGTAAGATATTAGGAGATCGAGCACATTTCCTCTAATGCCATACATAGTATTCAAGTTTATTTTCAGTATATTATGGTCCACGTAGTCAAAGGCTTGTGTCATGTCACAATAGACTGCGCAGACTGGATTTATTTTATCCACGTTTAACATAGCCCGGTGTAGAAACTCATACACTGCTGTATTGATCGTCATTTTTGCCTGAATCCCTTTTGTTCCTTACATAAGATCTTGCCTATCCTTGACCAGATTCTTCCTATCGTAACAAATATCTTGAACTTTTCCATTACCAGCGGTTTCTTTCCACGAATATGGAAAGATGCCCAAATTATTCACCTTCCTAAAAAATCAAATCCTTCATCATTATTAGAATACCGACCAATATCCATACTACCGTTCCTTTCCAAAGTAATTGAGCGACTCATCCATTCCCAACTTAGTGCATTTCTATCTCGAAATTGTCTCCTCAATCCCTTTCAGTCCGGTTTCCGTTCTGCCCACAGCACTGTTACAGCTCTTGTTGGTGTTACTGATGATATTAGACAAGGCATGGAAGAAGGAAATCTAACAGTCCTTTCCTTACTTGATTTCAGTAATGCCTTCAATTCTGTTGATTTCAATATTCTACTTGGTATACTACGCTCTATCAACATATCTCCAACGGTTATTGACTGGTTTCATAGTTATCTGTCTGGTCGCCGACAACGGGTACGAATTGAAGAGTCTTATTCTTCCTGGTGCGATGTAACGGTTGGTGTACCGCAGGGTGGCGTTCTTTCTCCTCTTCTCTTCGCAATTTTTATAAATGCTATTTCTAACCAATTAGTTTCATCCTACCACCTTTATGCAGATGATCTTCAAATCTTCACACAAGCACCACTGCGACAGCTGCCACTAGCCATTTCAATTATTAACACGGATTTAGAGCGTATATGTGAATGGAGCAACCACCATGGTCTGAAGGTTAATCCGTCGAAGACTCAGGTTATCGTAGTTGGTAGCCCGAGGATGATTTCGCGAATCGATTTGAACCAATTGCCACAAGTTACACTCAACGGTACCTCTATAACGATTAGCGACACTGTAAAGAACTTAGGCGTTCTCATTGACAAAACCTTATCTTGGGGTCCTCAACTGCAAGAGGTCAGCCGTAAGTTATTTGCATCTACAGGGTCTTTGCGAAGACTCCGCAACTTTCTCCCAATTATCACTAAAATTGCGCTGGCTCAGTCTCTTCTTCTACCTATACTTGACTATGCTGATGCCAGCTATCCCAACCTCACTGAGGAGCAACTTGACAGACTTGAGCGTCTCCAAAATGTATGTATTAGATTTATATTTGGCTTGCGCAAATATGATCACGTTTCAGAATTCCGTAACGAGCTCAAGTGGCTCCCAATTCGTCTTCGTCGGAATACTCACATTCTTTCATTGCTGTACAGTATACTTTTTAATCCTTTCACTCCCTTGTATCTCAAAGAACGTTTCAAGTTCCTGCATGACACACATTCGAGGTCCCTGAGGTCATCGGAGGATTTGAGATTGGAAATTCCAGTGCATTCCACACGATTTTATGACAAATCATTTACAGTTGGAGGCAGCAAGACTTTGGAATGCATTGCCTCTGCCTATTAGACGTGCTCAGTCGTTGGTATCGTTTAAAAGGATGTTGAAGGCTCATTATCTGACTACTTAAAACTATAAATATCTATTAATTGTTTTTGTTCTAATTTCTTGAAAAGTTTAGATTATTATACTTAAATATATGTATATACTTAAATGTAACAATATACCTATATTATTTATTCATGCTGTACACTACCGCTATTTATTTCTTGTAGATAATTTGTTTCTATCCATCCAAAGGTTGCCTGGAAGAGATCGCTATTAGCGATAAGGCCGCCCATTGTACCTACATGTAAGTCATACAATGTATACCACCTTGTTCTTGTATTTTTAGTGTACAATAAAGCGTATTATAATTATTATTATTATTATAAGATTTTATTAAATTCTAAATATTTATATGATTGTTTGTAAATGTATCTCTCAAAAATTTTAGTAAAGTAACGGCGAGTGCTGACTGTAGTTTGTTCGACAATGGGGTAAACTGAAGCCTTTTATATATTTTTTTAGAACACTAAAGTTCAGTTTGCCAAGTAAAGCTATCTATTTTCCCATGTACCAGTTTGTGCAGATACACAATGTCGCCAATATTGCATCGGTTCTCAAGTGTAACTAATTTAAAATGGGCAAGTCTGGAATCGAAAGATGTTAGAGTACGGCAAAGGTTATGTGCATAAGACAGATAATACAGAAATTGTTTCTGGAGCCTTTCCAGTCTCGAGAAGTGCACCGCATATGATGGGCTCCATATCTGGGAGCAGTATTCGAGAATTGATCTTACTTAACTGTAGTAGAGAAGAATAGGAATTTCGTAGTCTTTAAAAAATAATCGATCTGAAGAGAAAAAATATCACTCGATTTAGAAATATCACGGTACCTATTGCTTGAGATCGACATAAGTCATTCACATAAACTAAAAAGAATATTGGTTCTAAGTGAGAGCCCTGTGGTACGCCGGATGGCACAGTTCTTGCTACAGATTTATAGCCTCTGATTAATGATTAAAGAGCTGTGATCTGTTTGTAAGGTAGGATTCAAACCATCTAAGTATAAGTAGTATCCACATATTCCTGCATGAGCCAGCTTTGGTGTAAGTAGGTCATGATCAACCACATCGAACGCTTTGAGATCACTCAGTTTATTAAATTTAAAAACGTTGAAAAAACTTTCGCGATTTGTACACATTATGAAAATATATATATATTATGGGTCTTAATCGCGTGAATAATTTAAGGTAAAATACCTTGTTTATTGCCCGATGTTTCGACCGTATTGCAACGGCCGTGGTCATGGGTAGATACATCGGGCAATAAACAAGGTATTTTACCTTAAATTATTCACGCGATCTTTACCTTAAATTATTCGTCGTTTATGTTACGGTATAACTTCTCTGTAAATATATGTGTTGGAAAGGGTCCTGTCGGGTGAGCTGCAATATGATTCAGGTGCGAAGAACCTTAACACCGCAATTCAAGCAAAAAATCACATCATATACCTACTCAGCGGCTGGGTAGGCATTACCTACTTTTTTTGTTATACTAGTTACCTATATCGTAATAATTAAGTACTTCTGAATCGAGTAGGTAAAATTGGATACCTAATCCCGTACTATTTTGCGTGCTATAAGTAGGTGACTATCGCACACAAAGTTCATTCATTAATACTTACCTATGATTGATGAATCATTACGCATTTATTAGTTTAAAAAACTAAAAAACACGCTTTTGTAATTATTATTTTCTACTTTTTAGTTCAGCTAATTATTTACGTTATTGAAACGAATTGCTTACTAAAAAACAAGCTTGTTTTTTAGTAAGCAATTCGTTTCAATAACGTAAAACCTGTCAACGACCCATATCTATTCTCTCGGCAAGTGTTGCGAATGTTGCTAAGCGATCTATCTTGAATAGCTCTAATCGCTGCGAGAGGGCGAGTTCTCGCCGGCAGTGGGAACACTCACTCAACGATCATCTATTATTATATATCTGTACCTGTTTTGTTTACACGGGATTTTATCGCTCAAGAAACGTTCATACTTATACCTATAATAATAATAATTTATTTTCTCAAAAACATACTTACAAAGGAATAACACATGGGTTAAAACAATTATAAGATGTACAATACTATTTACTACTATTTGTTGATCACATTTTTGTTGTACATAAGTATGTAGGTACGTTTCTTGAGCGATAAACGAAAAAAACGAAGATACACTTTAACAATAGATCGCTGACCGGCCGCCTCGCATAAAAATGTAAACAATGTCATTGAAGAGGTAAATTTAACAAATTAACTAAAAATATCAACGTTTTATTATTAAACAAATCAATTAATAATCAAATTATTCATTTTAACTGATGTGCATGCGGTAAAAAGATTAAAATTATGTATGTAAGTATGTACCTGTAGCCAAAAACAATATTTTTTATTTTTTTATTACTACACGCGGGTTTAATCCTTGAAGTTTGTAGACTGATTTAAAAGTCACCTGTATATGTATGTATTCAGAAAATATTATGCATGTTTATCAGTTGTCTGATTGTTATATAGTACGGGTGTGTCCCACTATTTCCATTGATGGAAATACTAGGATAATTTGTCCCACCATGAGGCGTTTGTCGCGCGCGGAATTTAATTCAACGCACACACAGCACGTATATTAGTTTCTCATCTATACTAATATTATAAATCTGAAGTGTTTGTTTGAACGCGGTAATATCAGGAACTACTGATCCGAATTGAAAAATATTTCACTGTTGGATAGCCCTATAGGCTATATAACATCACGCTACGACCAATAGGAGCGGAGCAGCAATGAGAAATGGTGCAAAAACGGGGAAAAGTTGCGCGGGACAGCTATATATAGCCTTCCTCGATAAATGGGCTATCCAACAGTAAAATAATTTTTCAATTCGGACCCGTAGTTCCTGAGATTATCGCGTTTAAACAAACAAACAAACTCTTCGGCTTTATAATATTGCTATAGATAGGCCCAACGTCATTGTTGATGTCGTTAAATTCGTCGTTTTGAATTTAAACTTTCTACCTCGCGTCTTATCACCGTCGTATTATATGTAGGTAGTCATAAATGTATTAGAACATAGAAACATTTAAAGTTGATTAACATTTTTATTTAAATATGTATCTATAATGATATAACATCTGGTATTCACTTAAATTAAAACAAACGGCACTTTGGATGTGGTTTCACTGACGCGTAGAGGGGCGGAATGGACCGAAGCGGACCATGAATTGACAAATAAGCCTAGTCATCAAAACTACGCAACAAATCCTAGCCAAGCCCCATTCAATTAATTATTTCACTTTGTTTTCATTGTTCCTCCCTTTAGCACAGATCAATATAAGCTTTGTTGCGTTGTCGTGCCGCAAAAATTTGCATCTAACAACGCAGAAATTCGCGGCATGGTCGCGCCAAGACAAATATGTCTTACGTTCTGGAATTGTCTCTATTCTGCTTAAACCAAGTCACAGTATCGTGTATAGCATCCTGAAGCGGTGTAAACTGGAAGTCTTTCAACAAACTCCTAAGTTTATTGTTAGAGGCAGTTTTCTTGTGCTGTCCGTCCGCTTTAGTTGTATCGTAGACCAGCTCGCCGGGATAACCGTGTGCTTTCTGTATCATCTCCGCTATTGTGCTGATGGTTACCTCGTCTGCTTCGTCCACTGAAATGAGAAGAAAACATTACATAAATACAGGTTTAAATATTCTTTGCTTAAGGGGGAAAGAGAGCGATATAGTTTCTCGACATGCCGTATATCTCTCACCAAACTTGTGATCCCACCACGATGACAAAGAATACTAACTACCGGGAAGTCGACGAGTAAGGGTTGCTTGCTCTTCGCATAACCGAAATAGCATTAATCGGCAAAGCTGAGCGATAAAATCGAATAATATATAGATAGTTCGGGACAAAAGCTGGGCTTTTCCGCACACCGAACATAACGTAGTTATTCCTTCGGGTCGGCTTTATCGTTCCACAAATATTGCCAATCGTCATTACTGAAGCCGAACATGAGTATATTCCATATATTTAGAAAGACTTGGAAAAATATCAAATTATGTAGGTATGGGATGGGAGTAAAATAATTTTGAGTAAATTTACTCGTAAATGCGTCTGTGTAAGTAAATAAGTTTGGTGATGATATCGCAATAAAAAACGCTGTTAGTAGTATTTTACGCATATTTTATCTAACAAAATAAACCCATTTAATATTCATTTAACAAAAACGCATTTATAAAGACTAAAGAGCGTATGTTAAAAATGTGACGCAACTGCCCCGGGTGATTTTAATTATTTAATTATTCAGATTCAGACAAAAGACAATTTTTTTTTTCCTATTGGCATAAGAGATGCTGAACATCGATTTTCACCCATCTGATACCTAGATAATACATACGAGTATTTTTGGTGTTCCGCAGCCAGCAGCAATGTGGCAAAACGGAACCAATGAACAGAACAAATTAAAACATAAAGACTACTACTTCATGGCACCAACTTCAAAATGTTTAATTTGTTTTTGTTATTCTAAGTGTATATTACTTCTTGTTTTTTAGTTGCCTTGTATTTATTTTTGAAGTCGGTAATATTTTTTTGTAAAAAAGTTTTTTATTATATGTTTAATGTTTATTATATGTTTAATGTTCTTTTTATTATATGTTTAAAGTTTTTTATTATATGTTTAATGTTATGATTCTTGCGTGCGCGCTCGTCTGAGTCGGTTTGTGTCACCGCTTCGCTTATCGCTCTCTACGTCTGTGTGCATTAGTCAAAAGATACCACAACCAGTGTGCGTTCTTCACAGAGCTATGAGCGAAATAGACAAGACATTTGAAAAAACTCAAGATAGTGTTCCAAAATCGGGTGAAATGAGTGTAGACGAGTCCTTACTGGACAAAGTATCGCCGCCACCTTACATTACTTTTCGCAAAGGAGTACCCCGCACTAGCGATATGGATTTGCGTGAGGATTTCAAAACCTTTCAAGCAAGCATTGAAACTATGCTCAAGGTATGGTTCACCAAACAAGATGAGAAACTGTCTCATTTTCTTATAGAGATGGAGAGCATGAAAACAGCTGTTAACTTTATAAGTGGCAAATTTGATGACCTTCACAAGAAGTCACAGGAGATTGAGACCCGCGTATCGGAACTTGAAAAAAAATTTTCTTCCGTACAAGCTAATGATCTTCGCGTTACTGAACTTGAAGGGAAGTTGGAACACATGGAACAGAAAGCACGGAGCAGCAACATTGAAATTAGTAACATGCCTGAAAAACGCGGCGAAAATCTGATATCCCTGATTGAAAAAATTGGTAATGTCATTAACCATCCTGTTTCGGCTCGAGAGATTATCAGTATCAACCGAGTCCCTCAAATGCAATCAAATACTCAGCGTCCAAAAAATGTCGTAGTTAAATTCTCCAGCCAACTAACGCGAGACAACTTTGTTGCTGCTGCACGCCTAAAAAAAGGGATCACTACCGAGGACTTACACATGCAGGGCACTTTACAGAAGATTTATGTTAACGAGCATCTCACTCTTCAAAATAAAAAATTATTTCGGCAGACTCGAGTCATTGCGAATCAGTTTGGCTTTCGATTTGTGTGGATTAAGCATGGTGTTATTCTTACGCGAGCCGATGTCTCCACTCCGGTACTTGCCATTAAATCAGAGAAGGACCTATCTAAAATTCAAAAAGGTCCAACACCACCACCTAATCGTCGGTAATTATTATTATTATTACTCCGCAACAGCAAAATTACATAATATCCTTGTAATTCTTCACGCATGTTTAGTTAATAAATATTATTTTTCAATTATCTGTATGCCATCTCTATACGTTACCTCGTTCTATGCATGTTCGGCTGTCTTAACACTCTGTATCATAAAATATTTTTTAAATACCTACATCTTACTTTTATATTATATTGAACCAATATTTTACTCGCTATTTTTGCTTTACTTGTCCTGTAGAACATTTATATTTTGTTATTTGATGTCCGAATCTAAAGTACTACTAAAAACTCATCTAAGATATTCTTATTATGAACGATTTTTCCTAAAAAATTACTTAAAATGTGCTGTGTATTTTGTTACTTCACTGGGATTGTACAGTTTAATTGTAAGTAGCCCACCCATATTTTTTCGCTACAATAGACTTAATTATAGTTTTTATTCAACCATATTTGTCACAAATAATCATTATTCGTACATAAACGTACCAAATACGCTGTTCACAGCGAGCTCCAAGTTCAATAATTATAATAAGTACCCATTTTTTTTACTATTTTTTTGTTAATAATGGATACACATAGTCTGACATTTTATTACCAAAATTGTGGAGGGATACGAACGAAACTACATTTATTGTATATGGATATCTTGTCGCATTCCTATGACGTGATCATATTAACGGAGACTTGGCTTGTTTCTGAAATAATGGATAACGAATTTATTGATGACCGTTACTTAGTGTTTAGACACGATCGCGATCGTTCCCTGTCTGGCAAGAACGATGGTGGGGGCGTGCTGGTTGCAGTACTCAGATACTTACGACCTGTTATATTGTGTTTACGTTCGACCCCTAATCTTTACATTGAGCATGTCTTGGTTCAACTCCCAGCTGCACTTAACAACAGGCGTCATGTAATCTGTGCTACCTATATTCCGCCAGGCACCCAAGATAACATATACAGTGCTCACTTCGACATGTTAACAGATATAATAAACGACCCTGCGACGATGTCGTTCTACATTGCAGGCGATTATAATTTACCTAACATTGACTGGGTGCCCCGCGGTAATCACGTCATACCCCAAACAACTAACCTTGTAGATCGACATCTAACAGATTTTTTGTGTATATCCGACGCCTTACAATATAATACCTTTAAAAATCAACTGGGTCGTATTCTTGACCTATTTATGTCCAATGTTAAATGTACAACTACTACTTGTGCCCCATTATTGCGACCGGTTCCTCATCACCTTCCTTTTTGTGTTACATCGTCAATAATAACCACAGATAATTATATGAAATCTGTACGTACTTCTAAGCTCAATTTCCACAAAGTTAATTATGACGATGTTAACAATGTCTTTAGTAACATAGACTGGGGAGCATGTCTTTCACACCTTACAGTGGATGTAGCTGTACCTAGGTTTTACGAAATTATATACAGCGTGATAAAATCCCACGTACCCATGGCTCGGCTCAGGAGTTCCCGATTCCCAATTTGGTTCTCACCGGCTCTAATCCGCATTTTTAAAGCCAAAGACCGTGCATGGACAAAATGGAAAAAGTATGGTAATGTTCGTGATTACGAAATCTTTTCTATACAACGTAAACGGTTTAAGTTAGAATCTGACAAGTGCTTCCAGCTGTATATGACAACTGTAGAGGAGAGTATATCGTCGAACATTAATTATTTTTGGAAATATATAGCGAACCGTAAAGGAAGGTCAAGCTTTCCTGCTACTATGTATTTAAATCAAGTATCTTCTAACAGCCCTCCTGTAATAAGCAATTTGTTTTCCGAGTTCTTCACTTCAGTTTACGAACCTTCAAGGTTTGATTCATCGCGGTGGCTTCCCCCTGATAATTGTTCCGAATACTCATCTTCTATTTGTAATGTAACCTTTACCTACGACGCTATACACACCACATTACGTGGGCTAGACGTAACTAAAGGGCCGGGCCCTGACGGTTTACCACCTATATTTATTAAAAGTACGGCTGATACTCTTAGTACTCCGTTGTTAATTCTTTTCAATAAGTGTCTCCGCGAAGGTAGCTTTCCTGATATTTGGAAACACGCTTTTGTTACTCCAGTTCACAAAACGGGTGATGCGAGTAATATAGAGAACTACAGACCTATTTCTATCTTGTCCACTCTGTCGAAAGTTTTCGAACGTCTTATGCATAATGTCATATATACTCATATACATAGCCTCATTTTACCAGAACAGCATGGATTCGTTAAACGGCGCTCCACCTCGACTAACTTGATGATATTTACTAATTATTTATTTAATGAAATGGACCGGGGGGTCCAGGTGGATGCCGTTTACACGGATCTCCAAAAAGCGTTTGACAGGGTGGACCATAAACTCTTATTGGATAAATTGGCGTATAACGGTGTCAGGGGTGACCTATTGCGATGGTTCATATCGTATATTTTTAAAAGAACGCAGAAAGTTGTGATGAATGGGGTTGAGTCTGACACAATTACAGTATCATCCGGTGTTCCACAAGGATCCATATTAGGTCCCCTTTTATTCACCATCTTCATCAATGACATTGGCAGCTGTTTTCATCATTCAAATTTTTTAATGTACGCTGATGACCTTAAAATTTATAGATCTTGTAGTGATATTTCCGACTGCATGCTACTACAGGAGGACCTTAGCAGACTTGCACAATACTGTTCTGATAACAGGCTCAACCTTAGTATACCTAAATGTCACTATATAACATTCACTAAAAACCGAAATATCCAGCGCTTTAATTATTCTATTAATAACACATTTTTGAATAAAGTTAACAGCGTCCGAGACCTCGGTGTCACTCTTGACTCAAAACTGCACTTTGATGACCATATAGAAAATATCGTTTGTAAGGCTTTTAAAATGTACGGTTTTCTTATAAGATCTTCTAGAGACTTCAAACGTTCATCCACTCTTTTGGTCTTATATAAGACCTTAGTCCGCTCGCAATTAGAGTTTGCAGTACCAATTTGGAGTCCTTTTTATCATAAGTATATTTATAGGCTTGAAATGGTTCAAAAAAAGTTTTTGCGATATATGTGCTATAAATGTTCACATTCCCGTATCCCTTACCATCAATTATTAAAACGATATAAATTATTGAGCTTGGAATCAAGACGTAAGTTGCTTAAGAATATGATGCTCTATGGCATATGCAATAACAAGTTTGACTGTAATGATCTTACAAATGGATTATGCTACATTGTACCTAGAATAACTATGGTGCGTGGGGTTCGCGCACCCCGTTTGTTCCACACACGAAAGTGTGGAACAAACGCTGGTGTGCGGGCCCCACTGCGTCAACTTTTGGACTTGTATAACACACACTTTTCTAATATTGACTTATTTGGTATTTCTGAATCCCGATTTAGAAGACTGTGCATAAATAACCTCTGCTTGTCTGAATTTAGCGATTCGTAAGAGTTACATACTTTCGTTCATTTTGATTGTGGCTGACCAGCGCGTATGTACCTACTGTAAATTTAATGTTAAGGTTTATTCCGTGGACAATGATGTGGGTTGCATGTTTACTTAATTTACTTTAGCATAAGTACTACTGTAACACATAACATGTAACTGTTTTTTGTCCCAATAAAGAAAAAAAAAAAAGAAAAAAAAAAAAAAAAAAAAAAAAAAAATGTTGCTTGAAATAAAATGAATGTTTTGGTAAGATTTTCTTCTCAAAATATTTTGACCTGTTTTTGTTTTTTATTTTTTAAAGTCTATATTTGAAATGTCCATTTTGAGTGTTATGTTTTGGATTTTAAAAAAGTCACTAAAATATTTACTAAAAAGAATACAAAAAAAAAATCAAAAATATTTCAAACTATTTTATTTCAAAATAAAAAATATGTCAACAATTTAAAAATAAAATATACTGCCTCCAATTTCACTACAATACCAAAAAGAACTTTCCCGTACCGGGAATCGAACCCGAGCCTCCTGGGTGAAAGCCAGGTATCCTAGCCACTAGACCATACGGGAGATGAGAATTAACGTTAAATAGCTCGTTCACATCTCGAGCAAATACCATTAACGCGATTGTCCAAGACGTCACTAAATTATCGTTTCTCATCTATCCCATCGTGTGTGGTATAATTAGATAGATCTTTTAAAAACATTTCGGGGTTGTGAAGACAATTTTTAGAATTAGGGATCCGTTTGTGAAATATTAAAAAATAAGCTTAAGCTGCAATTTTTTTTTTTTAGAGTCATTAGTCCCTCTACCAGCTAAATAGGTGATGTTTATTATAGTGAAATTAAAAGGAAATCTATCACAACTAAGTAGGCTTTACAAGTTTACAAGTAACAGCTGATCAAATGAGAAATTTCGTACAAATTCCATTGAAAAATGTTATTAAGTAGGTGTAAGTATGAAACAAAAACAGCTGAAAACCCACTTCTTAAGCCGCAATATTCGGATAAACTTGCCAATCGAAAAGTGTTCATAGTTATTTTTAGGGTGCCGTACCTCGAAAGGAAAAAACTGAACACTAATAGGATCAGTCGTGTTTCTGTCTGTCCGTCTGTCACAGCCAATTTGCACTGAATCTACTGGACCGATTAGGTTCAAATTTGGTACACATATGTATTTTTGGGACCCAAACACGGACGCATAACGTAAATAGAAGAATTTAAAATTTGAGAGCTATTTTTGGGGGAAAACTAGGAAATTATCAAAAACTTTCGCAAACTGTATCGTGTAACATATCAAATGAAAAGACTTGTTGTAAGGCTATCAAATATATATTTAAAAAAAATATATATCGTTATTTTTAAAGTTCTTTAGGAAAAACCATGAAAATAGACCGCCCTCTCCCTTATCTCCGAAGCTACTGAGCTTAATGTTTTGGAAAAAAATAGAAAAGATAGTTCTTAACCTATAGGTTATAGGAAAACCTACAGAAAATCTGAATTTTAAACATGGGGGTCATATTTTGATTAAATAAAATAACTGTATCGTGTTTATTCAATTAGTTTAAAAGAGCAGGACAGGACAGTTTGGCACCGGCTGAGAACTGTGCTGAGGATGCCTTGTGTAGAGGCGAAACACGTGTCGAAGTTTAGCTTTGTGGAAGCGAAATATTGCAAGTCAATGGTCCGGAGGTGCCTACCACTCGACTTGGTGATAGTACCTGTCACTCATTTTCTTTGTTGCAGGTCTCTCTTTTTGAGTGCGGTCTGTCAATCTATTTCGATTGTTGTAGTAAGGGCATTTCCTTACTACGTACTTCAATCGTGGTGATTCACAGATCGTGGGTGGGTGGTGGGATCCCTCCCTTGTAATCTACTTAAGACGGATTATAGGCATGTGACGCCTGATTCAATCAGTTATAATAGAATATAGCAAATACTGTTTAGTCCATAGTAAAATTATACATTCGGTTTTTGCATAGGTTAAATATTGTAACTAAACTAGATTTACGATTTCAAGATGAAAAAAACGATGCCGAATTAACGAATCGACGAATCGAACACTAAACTTTCGAGGCTTTAAAGGCTAAGCATTGACACTGAGATGCTCGATCAAATCAAAAATTGCTAATTAATGGCAACTTGCAATCAGGACTTTCTAATATAACGATGTTTTACGGATTTAAGGGTAGATTACGCGAAACAGTGTTCGACTCTCTCAAAAATTTATATAGAAAACCTAAATATTAGGACACAAAAAAATTGTGTGTAACTAGTCAAAGAGTTTTTCTAGTAGATGAAATAAAAAAAATAAGGATATGTCTTAATTCATATTAAGAAGCAAATAAATCTTGGAGTTGCGGAATGTATAGTCATGGCGTTCGTAATCTAACATATGTACGAACAAATATTCTACTTTATTTTGACCTGCGCTCCTGCGCACTGTGTAATAATGGTTGTGTGCGATCGTGTCGCTATGTAGCGATAAATAAATAATTCTCTCAGTGTAATGCCCCCTTAAGTGAAGTTTAGTTTTTAATATTCCAGAACAAATATTATTATGTTTGTTCAAGTATAAAAAAAACTGTTTGAAAAAAAAAACGTAATGTGTGGCGGCCCCTCTCTTGTGGAGGCCCCAGGGCAGTAGCTCCGCCTGCTCTGCCCTAAATCCGGCCCTGCTCTTGCTACTTGTTTATCTCCTAAATAGCTAAATTACAACACCAACCATTATTTCCCCTTTCAATAACTGCGTAAAGAGATATCACTTACCTGACAATATGATAGGTTCAACACTTTCATAGTTCCTGAGCACCCAAATGAACAGTTTGGCCAGATCTAAAGAGTAGATGAACTGTCGCAGAGGCTTGCCACTACCCATCACTGTGAATGTTGGGTCACCTGCAATTTTTTAATGTCAGTTTATATGTCAGTAGCTAACTTCAACATAATTTTGGTAACTTGTCCAAGAATATTTGGGATAATTTCACGCCGTAAATGCTCAATGATTTTTTTGTTTACATAGGAACTTAGCCTATTAGACCGGGAGGAGAGCGAGAAAACATGCAAGCATTTTATAAAGTCTCTATTTATATGTTCGTAAACTTTCGCGATTTGTAAACTACGGGTCTTAAGCGCGTGAATACGGCCGCACACACAACAGCTTATAAAATTCTATAATTTCTGTTTTTTTGATATTACGTCACATTTGTGGAGAAAAGAAATACCCCTCCGTCAGTCAGCTGGATTCCTTAGCGTTTGGCGTACAGGATTTTAATCGTAATCGGCTACTGACAACATCTGTTACAGAGTTATACTGACTGACTAATTGTTATGTGATTCTGATAATATTCTTCACCGGATATACAAAATTTCAGATCACGCATTAATGAATACAACTTTAACGCATGACTGACACGTCTGGCTACAAAATTTTGCATGACTGACAAACGTAAAACTTATTCTGAACTAGCTGTCCTACGCAACTTCGTATGCGTACATTTTCCCCGTTTTTGCAACATTTTTCATTACTGCTCCGCACCTATTGGACTTAGCGTGATGTTATATCCTCAATAAATGGGCTATCCAACAGTGAAAGAATATTTCAATTGAGATTGCCGCGTTCAAACAAACAAACTCTTCAGCTTTACAATATTAATATAGATTAATATACACTAGAAAACTATTTTTTAATTTTAAAATGTAGGTTCAATATATATTTAGTTAATTCGAAAAAAATAACCTGCCTCTGCACCAAACGCTAAGGAACCCAACTGACCAAAAGATTCTTTCTTTACTCAACTTGACGTAAAATCTAAAAATCAGCCTTTATAAATTTCTTGCATTTATTGTAACCTCCCCAGTCCCTAGTTTGGCACTTTTGTTATTAAATTCCTAGCGGACAAACGACAAAAAATAAAAATAAAAATGCTGAACCTTTTTGCATAGCATCATCCATCCTCCGTATAAGCGCAGGTATGACGTGACTGGACTCCAAGCTGAAGTTGTCATGCGGACCGAACACATTGCACGGTATTACTGAGGTGAACATGCAGCCGTGCATATCATGGTAGCCTCTAAAACAGTGTACACACTTATTTTATATGTTAGCATGTCTGTAAAGTGCATCTGTCAATGAGCACGCGATCTAAGTGGTAAAAATTGGCCAAGTGCGAGTGGGACTCGTTCACTGAGGGTTCCGTACAAACTTATAGGTGTGTAAATAGTTCGGGAATCTATATATAAACATTCTGAGTCAAGCTCACTCACAAGCCGTGGTGATCCAAAGCATTTCAGACCACAATAATATACGACCCATATTGCTAGTACAAATTGATAAAAAAATCTCATGAATGAGAAGAGCTATGTACGACTTAACATATTTTCACATTTTTGTTTTTAATTAGATTTCTATAATGAAACAATATTGAAAGATTTATTTAATATCAGACAACTCACACTAGACCATCTAAACCCAATCTCGAGAGAGCCAGACAAACAATATCTAGAATTATTATTAATTTTGTCTAGCCTGTTAGGTTACTGCAATATTCGGCCTGCAACATCATAATTTGTTAAAATGCTTGTAACGAGGCAATAACAAAATCCGTGATAGTTCTTAAACTACCGACTAGATGGCGCTGCGAGAGCCCAACTCGCGAGCATCAAGGCATAGAAAAATTTGAGGTCTAGTAACATAGTCCAGATAGGTGGTTCGCTTCTGACCCCGGTTTGACTACGGAAGTCTCGGATTCGATTCCTGAGTCAGGACTTCAAATTTTTCTGTCTTTCAAAAATGCAATTATTGTATTTGTAAAGTAATTGGCAAGAAATGCCTATAAAAATTACTTCAATAATGATTTTTTTTTTCTTTTTAAAGCAACTCCCGCAGTAGGGTACAAGCCCTGTATCGCAGGGGACTTCACATACATTCAACTCACAAGCACAAAGTACAACTCGACTCGGAACAACAATTTCTGGATCACATTAAGTGGTGTCCCGTGTGGGAATCGAACCCACGACCTTTTGCGCAGCAGTCGTGTAGGTACATTCCCACCATGCCACCGAGGCAGTAAAAGGTGTGACACGCATATAACTTAAGCACTAACCTTCATTATTGTGTGACGCACATTACAAACACTATTATGGACTATGAAATATGCTATAAAGTATAATTAAAAAGCATTCTAGGTATTTTGATTATGAAACAAAATTTCATACCTGTTTAAAACATCTATCAACCGCTTTGCGTAACTGTAACCATAATTTGATGTGTGAGGTGGTCCATTGTGTACCTAAAATAATTTTATTTACAGTTATAAATTACATGGGATTCTAGACTCTACATATCCACAAGATAAGATTCATTTTATATTGACACTAGTTGACCCGCGCAACTTCGTATGCGTCAATTTTCCCCGTTTTTGCTACATTTTTTATTGCTGCTCCGGTCCTATTGGTCGTAGCATGATGTTATATAACCTATAGCCTTCCTCGATAAATGGGCTATCCAACAGTAAAAGTTTTTTTCAATTCGGATCAGTAGTTCCTAAGATTACCGCGTTCAAACAAACAAACTCTTCAGCAGCTTTATAATATAAGTATAGATTATAGAGGGAATCTCAATCACATATTATAAATCCCATTTTAAGGAGAAGTTAGGGCCAGCGCTGACTAAGGGAGGCTACACAGACAAAAAAGCGGCTCGGCTTTGCCGGATAGATTTTTTGAACTACCCAATCGGCTCTGGTTGATGAAGCCGAACATGTGTAATAGATGCTTGCGCCGGCTTCGCTTACTTATGTGTGTAGCTTCCCTGGCAGCACGGTTCGGCAAGGCGTGATTCGGTAGACCAAAGGACGCTGTGGTATGACGCGACACGACGAAGCTTTCCGGAGCATGCCGCGGCACGTAGCCGCACCCATTTCAACCTTATTCCATTTAATTTAGCAGTCATATTGCCTTAACGATAAGAATTAGAAAAAAAATAACAACTAGCGGGATTAGGTGGCGCGTCGCGCCATGACACAACGTGCTACGGCCCATTGTTTGGAGTTAGAGTAATATAAATTCTAAGCTCATTTAATTAGAGTTAAAAATAATTGATCACAAATAAAATCCTTCGCCATGCCGAGTCTGGTCAGCGTTTATTGTAAGGACAGCACAACATGCAGAGATTTAGGAAGAGTCCACACAAATTGATGCAAAATCAGCATCATAGGATTCTGCAGTATACCACTTACCATAGTCTCATCAATAGGATATGTAGTCTTATCAGGAAATATACAAGTAGAAAGGCAAGACACAACCTTTTTTACATTATTTTTGTAACTAGCATTCAGAACATTGTCATTTATTGCCATGTTGTCCCTCTGAAACAAAAGTATTATTTTGTTAGATAGGATAATTTGCTGTATGCTATGTTATTTTTGTACTTATGATTATGGAAATAAGACTTAATTTTGCTTATACATCTGTTTACAATGAAAGTTTGTTATTTAAATGAGTCATGCTACAGGCAACTATAATATAAAGAGCTTGTGTTTCATAGCAATTCTGTTGATGGTAATCTTGCAGAACTGCACTTTACTAAGTTCATCGAGATTCATTAATGCCTCCGACTGCATGAAATTATATAATTATGTAGGGAATCTTGTTTACATCTTGTTTGTGCGAGCGGGTTTTTTATTTTTATATATTTTTTTCTAAGGCGTTTAAAAGTTGCAGCGTTTTTATTATTTGCTAGATCTGATATTATGTGGTCACGGCAAAAACAAATATATATTTTAAGTTCCTGTGCTGGGTTTTCGGGATCCCCTGTATAACATATTGAGGAACTGTTGTATAAAATATTAAGCAACTTATCGAATGCCCACAAAAGCTACAGGGTTTTAATCAATTAAATTTTAAGTTACGAGGGCTTGACAAAGACATTTTAAAAAAATACTTTTAGTTCTAGTTTGTGAGTTCTGGAGGTCCTGGGTAACGTATAGAGAAACTCTCCTATAAAATTTCGCAGCGTTTTTATCGGCTAGATCTGAGATTACGTGAAATCTAGCAAAGAACATACTTCGAGTTCCTGCACTGTGTTTTTGTGTTTGGTTAGCCCCTGGGTAACATATTGAAGAATTCCCCTATAAAATATAAAGCAATTTTTGGAATGGCTACAAAAGTTACAGCATTTTTATTATCTATTATCTGACTCAGCAAAGAAATTAAGCAAAAAAATCTTCGAGATTCTGTGCTCGGTTTTTGAGTTCTGGAGCTCCTGGGTTTGGAGTTTTCTAATGCCTTGATATATATAGACATTTAATCTGCTACGATCTGAGATTAGGTGTCAGCAAAGAAATCAGCTAGTTTCAGCGACATTATGCCTTGTTAACATTTTATAATGAACTAGCTGTCCCGCGCAACTTCGTATGCGTAAATTTTCCCCGTTTTTGGAACATTTCACGTCGCTACTCCGCTCCTATTAGTCGTAGCGCGATGTTATATAGCCTTCCTCGATAAATGGGCTATCCAACAAAAAAGGATTTTTTCAAATCGGACCAGTAGTTTCTGAGATTAGCGCGTTTAAACAAACAAACAAACAAACTCTTCCGCTTTATAATATTAGTATAGATATGGGTGTTAGAAAAAAAATACTTACAAAGAAATCTAAATTATGTGTCATATTGTGGAAAAGACCTCCAACCTTAGCAGCTAAATGTATAACATGTGTTGGTTTGTATTTTTCAAACAGTGCATCTGTTTGTGCTTTGTCTCTGAAAAAAGAAAAAAAAGCATTATAGTTTCTGAAAGATTATTGTCTACAAAAAAACCGAACAAGAGCATGTTGGATCATGCAGTGTTCATGGCACTTATACCCTTTTGTTGAGAAACACAGTTTATCAGCAATAACTAAATGATAGTATACCCAATAATTTCTGAAATATATATATTTTTAATGTTAGTGTTTTAATGGGGCTTCAGTCACTCTAGGTATCTATGTCAGCTCCATAGGAGCCCTGGGGTTAACCTGACAATTATTCATGCATACATATTTTCATGAAACAGAAATGCTTCGGACTAAAGATATATAGAGTCTACGAAAGTGTTTTGGGTTGTCCCCATGTTCTGCCAGCTAATATTTTGAGGACATTCAGGATTTTATAAGTTTTTTCACATGTCTCTTTAATATGTGCTCCCCATCTTAATTTGCTGTCTAACCAAAGCCCCAAATACCTAATCTTGTGGTGTATTCTGATTGGTATATCATTAATGTTTAAAAATATGTTGAACATTTTCCTTTTCCTATTAAAAACACATAAAGTAGACTTAGACTCAGACACTACAAGCTTACATATTTCTATGAAACAAGCTACCATTGGTATATTCTTGGCAAACCCAATCTGTATAGCAGTTACAAGCTGAAAACCAAAAACTAAACCAAAAGTACATGTACAGAGAAGTTTCCTGCTCTCCATAAACATACCATTCCATGGGTTAAATAAAATTACATATGTAATATTTTACAAGGACACAACATCAATGAAATGGGATGAATAGATGATATCATATAAGGATCTCTTCCAGACTTGGGTATTGGGACAATTCTACAGTTTCATTTTTATTCCATTGGTTGGGAACTATGCTGGTTTGAATGATTAGATTAAATATGTACAGAAGAAACACCTTCCCAGCCTTATATAATCATTGAATAGGAAATATTATTTGCCCCAGGAGAGGTAACTTTATGTTTCAGACAATTTTCTTGTTCATATAGACTGATTTCTTTGCTAACAGGGCAATGATAATTATCTTGAAACTTGGGAGGCTCTTTAGCAACTGTTAGGGAGTTCAATAACTCTTCAGATTATACTTACTTTACATATCTTATTCCTTTATCATATATGTGGAGTAAAATGTATATATCTTATTCATTTTACTCCCTATAGTTGTAAATGACGCCTCAGTATCTACACTGGAACAAAATTGAGACCAAGCCTAATACTGTCAGTTTTAAATGAGTTTCTGAGTGCAAATATTTTTTTCTTTGTAGTTATTCTAATTGTCTGGCGTTGGATTACACTGTAGTTGGGCAAGAGCTTGACAGTATTCAGCTACAGCTTTTGAAAATGAAATTTGAGAGTTCCAGATACCTTTCTGATTTTTTCATATTTTTTAGTCACATGGTTCAAAAGATAAAGGGAGGGGGGGGGGCAATTTATGCAACTTTCGGAGTGATTATTTCCAAAAATATCCTTTTTTTTTAAAAGATTATTAGAAACCTTAAATTTTTTTTAAAATACCTGTTGAATGATGTGTTGAATGATGTGTCGAATGTATGCTCATTTTTTTTCAGCATGGTGTTGATAAGTAAATGAATAAGTCAGGATTTCCATTATTATTTATGTATATGAGAGAAAAACAGTAAATATTAATTATTACTGATAATGGAATGAAATTGATCACATTCATGAACCACTTCAAGTATCACAGGGTTGTCCTACTATTGTTATAACAAGAATGTGAAAGTTTGTATGTTTAGTTAAAAGTTCATTACTCAATCAAGCAAAAATATTTGAATTTAAAATTATTTAGTTATTTATTAAAAGGTACATGGTATAATCTTAAAAATTAAAACAGTCCCGCAAAACTATAATAGAATGAAATTGATAATGCATAAGAACCACTTCAAGTAACACACGACTGTTATATGTATGTAAAAGTTTGTATGTTTAGTTAGAAGTTTGTTACTATGTTGTGCAACATTGATTGAATTTATTTATTATTATTATATGGTATCTTAGAAACTAAAAAAATCGTGCGGCAAAACTGTCAACAGTTTGACTGCGGGATCAGTCTTACAGTAGTCAAGAGCTGTTAGTTTTATGCAGTTTATTTTTTGTTATGTAAACATAGACTTCTTCGAGCAGAGCTACGACAACAGCGGGTTAAAACAAATGAAGAAAATCATTACATACCTTAAATCTCCATCTTTAGATCCACAAAATACCCAAGATTCATTTTTTGAATTGCCTGTTCCTAGTTGTTGTTCGTCTTCAATAATAGCTTTTATTGCTTTACCGACAAGACCAGATCCTCCCGTTACTATTATAACGTTCTGTTCTGCCGACATCTAAAAATGTTGTAATTTTAAAGTCAGGTAAAAATCCCATTCTAAAAAATAAAAAGCTCGACGAATCGTTAAGCTGTCGACACCACAAGTAAACTACTCACTTTTTAATAGTAAAATAATTACGATAACTAAATTATTGAGGGATATGTCGTACAAGTGATGTGGCACTGTCTTGCCCCAGTCTCGCAGCCTTGCTTTGCTTGGTCTTGCTTGACAGTTGACACTGCGCCAAAATTGCCACACATTTTTTTTATGGACTTTGACAATTACAAACCGTCACCGTCAATGTCAGTAAAAATCATTGACGGATAGACCTGGACCGTGCCATCCCTTTCAACTTTAAACTAAAAATTATATAAATATTTAATGAATGCAAAGCGTGAAAGAGAGAAAAAGCTTGTTGGGCCTTTAAGCCTGGTATTATGTGGTTAAGTCGTCAACTAAATTTTAACTAAATTTAAAGTGACTTATATTAACTGTTTACGCGTGTGAAGCTTAACCGTACTCTTTAGTTCATGAAATCATAATGGACGGTCAAGATGATGTTGAAGTTCTAAATTCAGTAATCTACACTGATTATAATAATAATATCTTAGGACAACTCACACAACGCTATCTGATCCCAAACTAAGCAGAGCTTGTACTATTGAAACCAGACAACTGATGAACATACTTAAATATTTCTAAATACATACATATTATATATAAATAACACCCGGACACAGAGTCGTGCTCATGGCACAAAGTTTTATCGTAGGTGGGGATCGAACCCACGACCCCCGGCTTAGCAGTCATGGTCACTAACCATTAGACCGTCGAAAAATTACAAAGAGGAAGGAACACCCGTGCGAAGCCGGTGCAGGCAGATAGTTAGTTATATATTTATTGAAATTATTGATGAAGTAAAATATGAAATTTCCAATAATATCTATTTGCCATCTAGCCATTATATATATTTTGTTTTTCAAAACTTTTCGAATACAATCAAAATAATCAAACATAGGCCAAAGCATCGAACTAAATTTTATAATTTTTCGCCCATCGCCCCCGCGCGCGGTGCGGGAGGGTGGGTTACTGAACCAAAAATAGAATCAACTCTATTCTACTTGCTCACATCCAGTTAATCATAACTTAACACTTAGCACTTAGGAGGTAATAAGTGGCTGTTTACACGCTGCAATTTAGTTAAAATTAAGTTAAAATTTAGTTAATTACTTAACCACTTATTACGTGTAAACAAGCCATTATTAGTAAAATTTACAATTAAGCGTTGTCTCATTCTAGAGTCCTGCAGTCCTGGTCTCTCCGTCAATGGTAAAACTGTAAACAACAAAATTGCCACAGAGAAAATATACTCTACGAATGTAAAATAAACTCGAAATACGTGTTAATTGGCTAGGAACGAGACTTTGTGATTCAGAGAAGAAAACTTATAGGAAATGAACTTGGAACTGACATCGAAACTTTGTGATTCAAAGAAGAAAACTTGAAAGAAAATAAACTTGAAACTGATATCGATAGTTTGTGATTCAAAGAAGAAAACTTGAAAGAAAATAAACTTGGAACTGATATCGATAGTTTGTGATCCAAAGAAGAAAACTTGAAAGAATACAAACAAGAAACTGAAATAATATAAACTTAAAACTGGCGAATGCACAGACTAAGCGAGCCCTAATCCTTACCGATTAATAATGACGGGATGAGAGAAAAATGCCACAGATTCACAAATCATCTCTCCTTTTAGAGAAACCCTTTGAAGAAACCATTGACGTAGAGAACAGGACTGCGCCATTCCTTTCAACTGAAACGTAAATATTGAAAGCAAAGCGTGAAAGAGAAAAATCTCGCCCGCGGCTCTGTCTCTTTGACAGGACAAAGTAGCGTTGCTCTTTCTAGAGAGTGATCAATTTTGTGAGGTTATGGCGCAGTCCCTACGTCAGTGAGAAAAACCTACCATATGTATTTAGCTCAGATCAAATACTACTAGTTATGTACCCAGCGTGCGCACCTATGTTTTTCTCGCTTCCACATTTGGTGTTGCCAGAAAAAAGGTCATTACCTGTTATTTAGGGTAAATTTAAAGCATTTGCGCACGGCAGATGTAAGACAGAGCAATGATTTAAGCGTGGCGAAGAAGGCATCCCGGTGGAGCGATTGATATATTTATTACTTTCATGTGTACCTAACCAATAAAGAACTGTGAGAAGCATCGATTGTATTTATAAATTAATTGCATATTAGGTCAAATAGCGCTCACTGCTATTAACTACGATTTTTATTTTTAATGGAGTAATGACTCTATTAAAAATAAAAATCGTAGTTAAATAGCAGTGTACACCACTGTCCACTTTATGTACTCTTTTATAATTGTAAATAGTGACTTCTGCCTTTGCGCTGCGCTCGCCAGCTCGACTCGCACAATGGCTTGATGTCATAAAATATGGAAAGTAATAAAATCTTCTTCTCCTCCGGACCGGACTCAGATCATTCGGAGGGGCTCCTCACTCTCTTCCCCCTCCTGTCGAGCTGTGACTGATGTAATTTAATTAAAAAAAAAACAGTTCTAAAAATCGTACCTCTAGCCCAGACTTCAGTTTTAAAAAATCTGGTTGCCCCCCCCCCCCGGGTCAAAAGCTGGGTACGCCCATGCCCGCTATTATTTTTTTTTAAATTTATATTTTCGAGTTATTGGAAAAAAAAATATCACTTGTTATTACAATAAAATACACTCTACTCTGTAGAGATAGATAGGTTGTTGATAACTTGAAAAGCGATAGTTACCTTTACGCACTTGCCCGTAACCTCTTCGTAGCCTGATGTAAGCAGGTAATATTTTGTTGCGTTGTTACGGTCATGGCGTATATTTAACGTTTAATAAATCAAATTATAGCTATTTATTTTCTGTACATGATACCTCTGCTGCAAAAGTGACGTTTTGAAATTGAAAACTAAAGACTTTATAACTTAAAATGCAGTAATTAGAACAAGTTATTTACATTCACCAAAATGAATTGAAGTTGCCATACTAGCAGCCCCCTTCGGCTTCGCACGGGGCTTTTCTCCATCATCCTTACTTAAGATTGCATAATTTTAAATAATGCTGCATTCTGCTCATGAATGACATCTTAATTTGTATGAATATTTAAGTGTAAATTCAAATATAGCCAAAAATATTATTTGAAAATATTTAATAACGAAAAATTAAATATATAAATTTATAACACGAAATACCAATTAATTTTAATTTTCTGAAGTGTCCAAATTTATAAACAAAACCGTCGAGCTTTGAGCGTCATAACATATTTTTTTGTTTGTGTTAAATTTACGCACCCGATTTGTCCTTTTACTGTCTGTTTACATTAATGTTCCGACGCGACAGTCACATTTTATATAGTTCATTTGCGAAAATACGCGCTCACAAGCGGTGTTGAAAATAGGCAAATTCATAATGGCTTTGCGAAATTGACTAATTGCTTTTTAGCTCCAACTTCATTAGAATTTTTTGAAATCATAAGTGTCCATTAGTGTGGGATCCGCCACTCCTTTATCTCATTTTAAGCTCCAACTCGGAGTCAATTACTTGTAGCTTGAATGTAAGCGAAATTTGGTAATGATTTACATTACAATTTTTAACAGTTTTTGACCACATATATGTGAAAATGTTTAATCATCCTGCAAATTTTCTGTAAGGATTTTACATAATTCTGCCAAAAATTGCTATCTTTTCAGATCGCCGGCATAATCTGCTATATCCTAAATTCGGGATCTAATCTGGCTAAAATCGCATAATTCTGCTAAATCTGTTCACATTGCAGTTGTCAAAGTATGATTTTTATAGGTCAATGGCCGCACATAGTAAAGAGCATGTAAATTAATACATAGTGCGGCTGATTCCTACCGCGATTTTGACCTTTGATACTTTTTCTTTGAAACGTATATTCTTAAATTTACATAATAAAAATGCGGAAGTATGAGCTGGTTTCTAACTGCCAATCGTTGAGAGGAACAGGAAGAAAAAAAGGTTGGATTTTTATTAATCAATGCGAAAACTAACGCCGCGGCTGGAGCTGCTGTACAAAATATTTTTTTTGTTTGAGGAATGAGATACATAGACATATTAAGACAGAAATAGGTAAATAACAGTTATGTAACATCATAGTAATTCAATAAAAAAATACAACGATCAAGAATTTTTCGTCCAAGTAAGTCTTGGACGTAGTTATCTAAATTCGTAAAGTAGTGCTGCGTTCAGAACGCGTCAACGAACGCAATCGAATGAGTTCGTTGTTCCTTTGTGGACGGGTAACAAACGCCAACGATCTATCGTTGGCGTGTACCAGCAAAACGAAGCTTTGTACTGCGTACACACCGAGCCAACGAACGCTAACGAATGGGATCATTGGTCCTGTGTAGACGGATTGCCAAACGTCAACGATCGATCGTTGGAGTGTGACAGCGATCCAAGGCATGGCAGCAACATCAAAGGAATAGACCTAACGAACGCAGTGTGGACAGTCGCGTAAGGCCAACGAACAAACGCGACGCTCAGTCAGTGTTAGATATTTAATAAATAAATAGATTTCTCCGTAGGTTATTTTTTGTTTTTCATTTATCAGTAATTCTCTTTTTTGCCTCCAGCAATTTTCAGTGTGTCTAAAATCTGAACCTCTGTGTATTAATTAATAATTGCAGCTTTTGTATAAACTTAGAAGCATATTTATCTAAACTCGTATTAAAAATTTGAAGAGTTTATTTGTTTGAACGCAGTAATCTCAGGAACTACTGATCCGAATTTAAAAATTATTTCACTGTTGGATAGCCCATTTATCGAGGAAGGGTTTATAACATCACGCTATGACCAATAGCAGCGGAGCAGCAATGAGAAATATTGCAAAAACGGGGAAAATTTACGCAGACGAAGTTGCGCGGGACAGCTAGTTAAATATATTAACAAAAATAAATAAAATAATATGGACGTATCTTTTTTATATAAATAAAGAAATACTTTAACAATTAATTATTTATGTGCAAGAAAGTGAAAGAGAAAGAGATTTGTTGATAATATAAATTATAAATTAAAAATTTTCACGCGATTAATGTGTGGTACTGCGCCTGAGTTTTTGGGTCAGCGGAAGAAAAAAGTTACGTAACTCTAGGCATGTGTCCGATGTATCACATCGCATCCAAAATCCGATGTCATCCGAACATCAGATGACATCGATATGAAGTTACGAGTCATCCGTTGTTCGAATATTGGTTCGACATTCGCTCTTTCTCTGTTTAACTTTACGTCCTCCCGTCTGTGTGAAAGAGATAAAGCGAATGTCGCAACGATATCTGATGCGTGTACGTCTATGCTCTTTGTGCTGAGTACGAGTTACGAACAGAACTTTTGGCTTGTTTGTAGCTGTCGTTCAATTTTAATCCATGTTATTCCTTCAAATGTTTTCTAAAATAGCTTTTATGTGAATGGGATAAGATCGCATTTGGTATATGAAAGTAACGAAGTTATTGTTTAAACTTTTGACATTTCTGTTAGTTTCCATCAGATTTTGGATGTCATTACCCGTTGCAATCGGCATCTAAAATCGGATGTCAATATCGATGTGAAATCTAAATATCGGTTGGACATCAGATGTCCCAAAAAATCGATATTGCCCATGCCTATCTCGCGCTAAGTAGAAGCAAGGCATATCAGACAGGGTTCGAGCAAAGATCGTGTTGCCAGATGACCATGTGAATAGTTCCTAAACTTTTTTCAAAATTCTCCCGAAAATAAGATCCTTGACAAAAAAAAGTCCCAAACGCGCTGGTGTTATGTTACTATGGTACTAAATCATCTACAAAATGTCCCCCCATATTTATCCTTCGTTGGCGTCGGTTAGCTCGGTGTATACGCGTCATAATTATATTGAGTAAATTACAAGACCTGGACCCCCCATCCCTTTCAAAGAAAAAGTAAATGTTGACTGTAAAGCGCAAAAGATAGAAAAATCTATAATGGCCGTCTCTTTGACAGGTATTGTCCACAAAGTAGCATGGCTGTGTCTAGAGAGTGGTCAATTTTGTAAGGTTATTTCGCAGTCCAGGTCTATATGTCAATGGTATAATAGTCCTAAATCCTGTGTTACCATCTCTAAATTAAAACTCACAAGTTTTCATCAGATTCTGGTAACTTGGGTACAACCTGTGTTAGAAGCATATTTTCGATCTTACACAGTTGAGAGGATTTATACATCTTAACTTTTTGTATTTTATGCAAAACCCTTTACTCTACGTTTATTTGTTGAATTCGATGCCTTATGTTCGTAATAACACTGTAGCCCGTGTTTTGCTGCACAAATTCCATTAATTTCACGACTCCACTGAAAATATTTTTTGTAAGGGAATTCCAAATTCAAAAATGTCGATGACTCACTTGAGCAATCATAGCTTACATATACTTTTAAAAAAACTAAAAATATTGTCTATGCAAGAATACTTGATAACGATTGGCTAGTCAGTTCTCTACGAACATTCGTTCTCGCTCCGAAAACGCCAAATACGCTTTCAAACCAAAATGGAGGATTTGTCGGTCGAGGTGTACGGTGATAATGGTGCTTATTATAAGGTTTGTAAATTGTGAAGTACGTTAAAATTGTGTACAACAAGTACTATTTTAATAAGTGTGATATTTATTTAGTTATTTACATCGATCAATACCTAGGTAATACTTATACTTACAAAAATATTTTTCCGGGAAGATCATCTCGGCTGGAATGGACGCCATGTCCGCCTGTCAGGGCGTGATTTTTCCATGTGTTGTAATAATTATGCTGCCTACAGTATTTTTAGCCGTGGTAGCAGTGTTATGAAACTGGAACGATGTCTGACGCCTTTTTAAATTGTCGCTTATACACATATATGACCTAGATATCTTATTTCTAGCGCTTCACCAAGTTTCTGTATCGTTGGAATGTTCTAAAAATCTCTTTATTTTTAGGCCATTGTCACCGACGTGCTCGACAACGAGGTTCTCGTAGCCTTTGAAAATGAGTGAGTAGCATAGATTGGATATATAAATATACATATATCGGATTGGCGTAGTGCAGGTATTTTTATTTACATGATTTTTTTACTTTGTAGCTGGCAGCCGGAGTCAAAATTCCCGTTCTCCCAAGTGTTCTTACCACCTAAAGACACCGGCAAACACACAGAGTTCGTGGAAAACCAAGAGGTGGAGGTATACGCGAGGTCCAATGAGAAAGAAGCATGTGGGTGGTGGACAGCAAATATTAAGGTATTGAATTACATACATGTTAACATATAACATAAACATTGTTATTCTAAAATAATTTTGGATAAACACTACCCTCATTTATATTTATTAGGTATTGTAAAATGTTCTGCAAGACTTGAAGGTTGATGAAGTGATGATAAACATGAATATCACTGCTTTTCTTTGTTATGAAACTTTCTCTTTGACTCGAGCAGCACTGCATTTTTCCAAGGTATTACTGTATCAGTAATAATATTCTACTTTTATCATTGGACATTGTTTTGGTTGAGATAAGTAATGAGAATGCAGACTTATTGTATTTCCTTTGTTATTTAAATGAAAGATTGGATGACATTGAAACCAAACTCTTGTTTAAAGACCTGAATTTGCACCCTCCTCTGTATCAGGTACTGTTTAGCATAAAGCTATACACTGTATCAGGTACTGTTTAGCATATAACTATAGGTGATTGAAAGAAACAGCTAAAGTTATAGAACTTAAAAATAATAGTGGATGGCTTTGTTGATTTTAAAATATTTTGTTGCAATACATTATTATGTTCTTTTTTTTAAATCTTAACAATTTACTTAATAATATAGCATTACTTATGTTTTGCATAATTATGTTTATTTTCTTTTTGTGTTAATCATGTTCTTTAATTAACACTCATTATAGTGCCATTAAATTGTATTTATTTTTCATTTTTTCAATGTATATTTTGAAATATTCTAATTTCTTATTTCCATACAACACAGTTAATACTATGCCTGCATTAATTTCAGCACTACATTTGTACTGTAAATCGATTGAATTAAACATAATACAAAAGCTTATGCCCAAGTGGGGTTTGGTCATATTTAAGTGTGCCATATTTGTTGAAATCAAATTGCATTAATTAACCAATCATGAAGCTAAGTACAGTTTATTGGCCCTGTAAAACTAAGTAAACATACAAACCTTTACATTTAAGATATATTTTAGTAGAATATGTCAAATAAACAATTATATATATATACCACTCAAATTCTACAAGTTTTCTAGTAGTACTATTTTAAGGATTATTGAGCATTTATGTGATGATATGCAAGTAACACTGTACCCCACTTAAAAAGTACTTTCACTGATGCTAAACCAGTAACATGCATACTTTGTGTAATTCCAATTGCTCACATAAAAACCACTGCTGTTTTTAGCACACATTACTCTGCTTTGTCTGCATTAATGTTCATGAAATTAACGGTGGGAATTTAGCAATTACTTTTATTTATAAATTATTATGCCAAATTTTTGTGTCAGATCCCAGAGGAGGGAGTTAAGGGGCTGAAGCCCTCTCCCCCTCCTCAAAGTGTTTAAGTCCTCCCACATATTTGTACTTTCAAGAAACATACTCTTAGTGTGGTCAACCCTTTTCCAAATTAAAATCTTGGGTTTCTCAATGGGGTCAAGCCCATCCCAAATCAATGTTGTGGATCAGGCCATCATGTTATCAGTTTGGCCATTATCTGTTTTGTCTAAAGAAATATTTTTGAATACTTATGATAATGATATCAACCTATTGTATTCTGTTTAACTGTTAACTGTCTGTCTGTGTGTCTGTTAACTCTCTAGCTATTTATTTGCAATACCTCTAATACCATATTTCTCCTATTAAGATAGAAGCTGACTGAAAGAATATGATAGAGGTTGGGAGGACATTCTGATCTAATTTTTCAATAAAGTTATTAACCAATTTAAATGCAGCAAGAGGTGTGGATTTACATTCTTAGAAACCATTGTTATTGTTTTTCTACAGTTCTTACTTGAATGCTTCATGTTTAATTCACAACTAAAATATTTCATGATAACTTGGATACATGTCCAACTATTCCTAACACAAATACGTATTTAAGTATTTAATTTCTTGTAAGAGTTCAAGGAGCTTACAATGCGTGAACCGCATTCCTAAAAAATATTTTTACTGGATAAAAATTTCAAAACTTTTGTCAAATGAAATTTGCAGTTTAGTAAACACCATTGTTGTTCAAACTTTTTTTATCATGATCTACTGTTTAACCTACTTACTAAAGTTGATGGCTAAATTTACTTTTCCTTCTCTAATACTGATTGAATCTGATTAAATTAAATCCAAGATACAATCCAATTGTCATGTTTTAGGCTCATTATTGTAGTTATGTTATCAAACCAGTAATAGCAGGAGGTTGTGGGGTTCTCAAGTAGGAAAAAACATTGTGTTATCTGTAAAATATTTCATCAGTGCTTTGTTAATTGTATGTTTGTAAAGTCTTCCACCACACCAATAGCCTAGTGCAGGCTTTCTTATTTATTAAAATAATTATTAAATATCTTGATTGTTCTAATCTGAATTATGAATTTATGCAAAAGGGTTGTACTAGTATTTCTTATGTTCTTAAGAACCTATATCATATTAGTTTTTGAGATGTGATTGCAGATAGAAGAGGTGGTTGAATGCCATTTACTTGATGGTGGTATCTGACAAAAGCCATATTCATGTCACATTTGTAGACCAGCCATCACTAGCTATCATGTGAACCCAGCTACAGTGTGTTCACAATGGTGATGGTGATCAGTGATGGTGGTTTAACCAATGGGCACTGTTTACGCCACTACTGTCTGTTTTTCATTTTCTTTTATTAATACTTACTATTTGCTAGGATTCTTGTCTCTTGAGGTAGATTAAGTCGAACATTACCATTATATTGACTGAGCTGTTGGGCTAGTGGTTAGTGACCCTGAATGCTAAGCCATAACAGGCGATTCCCCACCCAGTATAAAACTTTGTGTGATGAGCATGATGGTTTATTGTGCCAGGCACAGTAAACCATCATGCTCATCACACAGTTTTATTTATAATATGTATGTATTTAAAAATATATAAGTTTGTTTATCAGTTGTCTGGTGAGTTGTCCCAAGATATTATTATTATATTTCACCCAGTATGCCTGGTGGGTGCATCATGAATATTCGAAAATAAATACCGCGTTTTGTACGTGGCATTGCTAAAGGGCGTTGGCAAAATAAGGGTGAGGAGTAAAAGTGTTCAGTTATCTGCATGCCAATCTATTATAATCTCTGTTGCGATAACTTAGCACTAGATAGCACTTCAATATAATAATACTAACTGTCCCGCGCAACTTCGTCGGCGTAAATTTTCCCCGTTTTTGCAACATTTCTCATTGCTGCTCCGCTGCTATTGGTCATAGCGTGATGTTATAAACCCTTCCTCGATAAATGGGCTATCCAACAGTGAAATAATTTTTAAATTCGGATCAGTAGTTCCTGAGATTACTGCGTTCAAACAAATAAACTCTTCAAATTTTTAATACGAGTTTATGTAGTTTTTATTTATTTATTAGTAATCTAGAAAGAAAGCTTTAATCAGGATGGTTTTTAGATTGATGAAAATTTTAATTAACCGTTTTGAAGATTAAACTTTTCGTCAAGGGTTTATTTAGTGTGATAAAAGACTAACGCATTATTGACTAATCGATTTTCTTGATCGTATAATACTGAATAATTGTATCATAAATTAGTACTTATTTAATAAAACTATTCCTTTATAACTTGCGTAGAAATGTCGCAATGCGTATTTTCTGGTAAGAAAATGAGATCAATAGTGCATAATATACATTCAATGCCGACTATACGCACGACTTTAGCTCTATTTCGATATTCATTTGACCATAAAGTTGATTTCAACATTTTCTTTAGGAAGTTGAGCAAAGGACATAGGATGAATAGAGTTGTATTTTTAGACGTTTATTTTTGTCTTGTTTACAAGTGGGGAAAGCACGCTGGTATTTCTCTTAACTTCTATTTATCTTCTTAGCAAGAAATGTTATTTTTTTTTAAGACTTGTTTTAAAATTTTAACAGGAATAACTCCAAAAAAAAAATTGGAATATAAACATGTTTTTAAGTTATGATTACAAAGGGGTAAGGTTTTGATGTAAGAAGTAATTTAAAAATCTCTTTTGGATGAAATTTGGAATGGAAGTAGCCTGTCATAAAAATTCAAACAACTAGGCTTGTTCTTCTATATGAAAATAAAAATCCTAACTAATTAATTTACTCATCGGATCGGATCTACAGAGCTGTAATTTTTCCTAAGAGGTTTGATCAGAGATCAGGTATCAAGTAAGGGTTTCAGGAAATTCGCAACTCTAATGTGGACAAACTTAACATAAGCGTAGCCGCGTGCATGAGCTAGTATAATATGAAAAGATGGATAGCAAATTCGCAGAAATAACACGTACATAGTCAAAAATTTTACCTGTCTCGTTACAGGAGTTCATTGACCTATGCCAACGAACTGACATGTCAATATAAAGGTCAATGACTTCAAAATATTTTGTTTTGAAGGTTTTTTATAGTTGACTAGCGGTTTGGTTTCTTCAAGCAAGCTACTTTAATAACAATTTTTATCAAAATCGATCCAGTTCTTTCGGTGATTATTTACGTGCAGTTTAGGTATTGCTGCTTAATCAGATATCAGTTTCTTCTATTATACAGATATTCGTGTTGCATGATATAAATAATTCGAGACGGGAATAAATAAGTTCATGCTAGATAAAGGCTGGACGTTTCGACCGGCTTGCACCGACTGTGGTCACAAGCTGACTCGGGATGCGAATTCTTAAAGTAATTACTTACCTACATGAATGCATTTATTTTCGTCTCGATTTATTTACTGTATCTGTTTTATATACCCTATTTACTTTTAACCCCCCATTGTAGGTTATCAGCCTTTTGTCCCACACGTAGGGAGGGTTTTTAAATGTGTTACTGATCACCCAGGACTCCCATTACTAGTAGCTGTTGCTCACGGCTCCGCCCGTCTATTGGTTATCGCGATTAAAAGCAACCTACTTCCTTTATGGTCTCAAAATTAGTTTAGGCGTAAAATCGTAACAGATGTACAGTTCTGCCTCTGTGGTCGAAATTACATGTTATCTATAGTATTCCTTGACAAGTGGGCTGATATCTAATACAAGGTTATTTTTGCAAATTCAAGCAAGGACCAAGAAAAGACTCCAGGTTGAGCAGCACTACCGACAGCTTGGAACCTAACGTAGGTTTATAATAATACACTTTACTAGTTAGGTTATAATAATACAAATTTATTTGGGTAAAACGCGCGGTTTTAATAAATTCATTATAACATCGAATTATATTTTTGGCTTTTTAACCAATTCAATTAAATTTAATCTCGACATAGTTATTATAGTGCGTAAGTGTCAACGCAAAGGCAAGTGCACTCTCTTTCTCATAGTCTGTCTATTCCTAGTTGGATGGGACTGAAATATTATACGACCGATGAGAGATTGTGTGCCTAATTTCTTAGATCGCTCGTCAGTTTTGTCTTATTGAGATATAATACTAAATTAGGATTAAGATTTTTACTATAAGAGTATTCTTGTGTTATCTATCAATCCGCAGTTAAAGAGGTTACGGACCTTAATCCACCATGCATGCCCATGCATGGTGGATTAAGGTCCGTAACCTCTTTAAGAGAGGAGGCCCATGTTGCTGATTGTTATAATTTTTGGAACAACAATGCACTATAAACAATCTGAAGACCCTTTATGAAGTTTTAATTAAAAGTATTATTCAAATAATAGTAATAATGTCCTCATACGGCACTATAAATCCAATTTCAAATGAGCAACTAAGCAAAAGATTTCCTATTATGTCACTCATAATCTATTAGTACAGTTATACAATGGGATGGAAGTCTGACTGAACCACAGCGAAGTTAAGCGTAGGAGCGACGACATAAAGTGCTCTTCGAGGCATTGATGGGTGTAGTATATCATAGAGCTTTGTTATGTTACTAGACTTCGTCATCTGTATCGTAAATAATGTAAACTTAACTTAATTGCGTAAAATATAACAACGACAGATCCTAAATCGCATATGCGCAAGTTCTGATAGGAAGCAGCTGTGAGACGGTGACCATTGACCCGTCAGACAATCACTGCACCTGGTAGGAGGATCCTCCCTTTGTGTTGGAAATATGTAACACCTAGTTTTTAACATATGAATAACCACCAATTATCAGACTATCACCATTCTTTCCAGATGATGAGGGGCGACTTCTTGGTGATAGAATATCTGGAGTGGGACAACTGCTACACAGAAATTGTGCCAAAGGACCGTCTCCGGGTGAAGACCCCAAAAACACCCATTGACAAGAGCACCTTCCATAAGTTTGAAATACCTGTACCTGATGATCTCAAGGACTAGTGAGTATCTAATAGCTTTTAAAATTTCATGTTGCGCTATACAAATAACTCCAGATAGGAATAAACGCGTTCGTGCTGAAGTAATTATTACCTTATTTATTGGTTGACGTTTTAACTGGGTTGCAACTGACCCTGGCCATAAGCTGACTAGGAAAGCGAATTCCTAAGGTTAATACTTTATTCCTGTCTTGAATTATTTATTGTATCTGTTTTATATTCTTCGTTTTTTTTAACCCCCAACAAAAGCAAATAGTTGATAAATTTGAATACAATTTTCTTTGGGATGACTTTCTTCAGCCATCTTTAATGAATATTGTAGGTTATCAGTTTTTTATTCACTTGCAGAGTGTGAATACATAAGCTTTATAAATAACTCCGAAAATGATTTTTACGAACCGATTTAAATAATTATGTGGGATGTTTTCTACCTAGCATTGTTTAGTGAGTATCATATTTATAGGTGATCCCATATTATCATTTACATTACGAATCTGTAAGCTAGTTTTTAATCATTAATTAAAAAGATACAATGGCTCCATATACAACTTTATTTGCTAAAGCAATTCACATCAGTTTCGGGTATTCACCGTAGTCTATTTACAAACACGGTGTTATTGGGGAATCCCCGTAATTATAATTAGATGCTAACATAATATTTAACATACATTGTTGCCAAATTGGCTTATTTCACTAATAGTTAATAAGTAGTATTTAAACACTACCTGTTTCTTGTTAATTATGACAAATCGTTATTATTATTACATAGTATACACACAAAATAACGAGAGTGTAGAAGGTAACATGCATACGTTCTTTGGTTGAACAACGCACACATACGTGTTTAGCATATTGAATCATAATCCTCTAGGGACCACGTTCGTAAGGCGTTCCGGGATTGTGTGTCCTTGAACGATGTACGCCTATTGCATGAAGGTTGCCTTTTGTGCTCTCGGCATTTTGTGATATAAAGTTGTTTATCGCGTCTTTGTCCACTAAGTTCATCTGAGCTATGCAATCAATTTCGATACTGTTTTCGTTATAATTATGTTTATTTAGTCCAAAGGGCTTATAAATCTTTTGTACTTATATTATAAAGCTGAAGAGTTTGTTTGTTTAAACGCGATGATCTCAGGAACTACTGGTTCGTATCGGATAATTATTTTTGTGTTGGATAGCCCATTTATCGAGGAAGGCTATGGCTATATAACATAACGCTGTGATCGATAGGAGCGGAGCATCAATTAAAATGTTGCAAAATCGGGGAAAAAATATTCCTTTTGAGAGCTTTCGTTGCGTGTGCTGCATAAACGGTTAAAGTTACACAACAATAATGTACGACGGATTTGTTATTCTTGAAAAGTTCTAAAATAAGTCCGCGAGTGCAAAAGCCTATCTTTTAAGGTTGACCCAGTATTACTACTATTAGATTCAGTATTATAACTATTGGCTCAACTGGCCAAATATGAGTTATTTGCATGACTGAAGGGGCCCCCCGCATTAGATTCAACACCGGTACATCAACCACTACCGCCAAGGGGAGGGCGGGGGAGGAATATGCCTGTCAAAACACATCAGTCCAGTGTCAAAATGTTCATCAATCGAATCTTCTGAGAGGCGAGTCAAGTACCATAAGCCTTTACGGAATTAAGTGCGAGGTGGGCGATTATGTAGGCACCGTACGAAGTCCGGCCGGTAGCTGTTTTTTATTATTTTAATATTAAAAAAGAAATTACCCATTATAGACATACAAACGATGTTTCCCCTGGTTATTTTTATATAAGTCGGGTAAATAAAAAGTTCGTACCTTTAAATATTTCACGCGATTAGGTCCGATAATATTCTAAAAACATCATCTATACTAATATTATAAAGCTGAAGAGTTTGTTTGTTTGAACGCAGTAATCTCAGGAACTATTAATCCGAATTGAAAAAAACTTTCACTGTTGGATAGCCCATTTATTGAGGAAGGCTATAGGCGATATAACACCACGCTACGATCAATAGGAGCGGAGCAGCAATGAGAAACGTTGCAAAAACGGGGAAAATTTACGCAGACGAAGTTGCGCGGAACAGCTAGTAATACATAAAGCCAATTACAAGTCGTAATAAGTAATGTAAAAGATTCTTCGTTACGTCCCTTGATCAAGTTGTTTCGTACTTATTACATGGACGACTCTAGGGGGCGTTATTTGTATACTATATTTGACTGGGTATATAGTACATTATATCCATTACTATTTAATTACATGTTAGTACCATTAAACATTTACCGTTTTTTCATAGAAAACGATCTGGTTTGTCGAGCGTAGGTGGAACATGAAAGTAGTAGTATTATTTGTTGACTGAAAACCGAGTAACGAAAATAAAACATTTTCGGTTTAGTTTGTTTTGACGATTGTGGTTTTGATTTATTTCTGTGTGAAGTTTTTCGACGTTCTATTTCGCTTTTGGGTCAATTTTGAATCTAAATTATCTTTAACAAGATAACTATTATATAATATAACTATAATTATATGTACTATTACTGTCCCCTGCGGCTTTGCCCGCGTTGTCTGTTGTTAAGTCACGTTTTAATTAAGGAAGCTTACTAAATGTTATCGAAATCACTAGTCTTACTACTGAGACTATTCATAGTACAAACTAAAAAATCTTATCTATTTCTCTTTCCATCTCATTGATTTTGTTCAAGTTATCGTCCCACTAAAAGCTAAGTTGTGAATGAAGATCCTTCTCAGTTTGTCGCAATTTTCGCAATTACAACAATAATGTTCGGTTACAGAAGAAAGGCAGGATATTAATCTTGCTAATGTATTTAAATTTTAGCAAAGATATCCTGAATGATGCCTCGTTACATTATCCCTCCCTCGTCTCACACCGCCATATAATTGTAAGTTCGTGGCACTTTAGCTCGTAGTGTAGAAGTGAGAATTGAGTATGTGAGTGATTGCAGCGTTCACGACATCCACAGTGCGAAGGTGGAGAACGCGCACAAGGAGTTCCAGAAGGCGATAGGCGCGGCGCTCGTGTGGTACGTGCCGGAGCGCGGCGTGCTCGCCGTCGTGTCGCGCGAGGAGACCTCGCAGAAGCGCGCGCAGATGCTGCAGGAAATGCATTTTAGGTGAGTACCTTTTGCATATTATTATAATATATATAGCCGCCTGCGTGGATGTCGAAAAAACTATCCTATGTTCTTCTCCAGGAGTCAAACTATCCTCATATCTTAATTTCATCAAAATCCGTTTAGCGGTTTATGCATGAAAGTAATTAGTATGGAATAAGTAGAGCGCCGCGATTTTTTTTATATCTCGCTAGGGTAAGGGAATAGTATGCAGAGCTGATTGCCAACCTTCGCAATTCGGAGAGGCACTAGAAGAATAAGAAGAATTATGATATCTGGAACCCAAACGAATTGGACCTGACAACAATAGGAAATCTGACCTTAGACAACTCACACAACATCTGATACCAAACCAAGCAGAGCTTGTATTATGGTAACCAGACAACTGATAGGCATACTTATTTATTTCTAAATACATACATTAGATAAATGGTACCCAGACACGGAATAAACCATCGTCCTCATCACACAAAGTTTTATCCCGGATAGATTATCGAACTCACGATAAACACCTTCCGCCTTATTCCAGAAGCTGGACTAAACCTGGTTCCTAGTTTAAACCATGGATCTACGAAAATCTTTATTACAAAACGAGGTTCATCGCTTAATCGATGATCATCTTTGGTTCATAGCTTAGTCTTTCAATCACCCTAGTTTAACTATGGTAATAACCTTAAAATGTCAAAAACTTAACAATTTGAAAGTTAGACCATTTACAATTTTGCGTATTTTAGTTTCAAATATTAATGACGAATAATGCGTGTTTAGTGACTTTAAATTATTAACTAACTAAATATGGTGTGGCAACAAAATAAACGCAAAAATCGAGTGAAATGCAATGTGTGACAAAAGATTTAATAATACATGCATAATATTGTTTTTCAAAACATTTATCACAGCTTGGAATTGAGAGAGAAGATTTAACATACAGAACTCAGAGATGTCCTAAAATTAAAGTGGTCTGTGCAATGTTTGGGTCAACCAGACTCGGCGTGAAGTGTACCTATGCAGTGTGGAAAGTTGAAGGTCCACACAGATTATTTTTGTTCGACAATAGTATCATTAACTGGTGCTCTATGTAAAACAAACTGATGCATTCCACTTATATGTCACATTATTAGATTGAAGTTGGAAAATCACATTTGGAATGTCTGATAGGTGGTCTGGAGTAGTGCGGCAAAAACCAATGTTGAATATACTCAAAATGCACAAAACAAAGTAATAGAAACATCATACTACATCTTACCCAAAACTTACTAGTGAACTATATAGTGGAACTAAATAAACATTGATCAATTTAAAATTTAGTTGGTAAAGTGTAACCATGGGTATACCTGTCACTAGAAACAGATGTAAACTTAGGTTATAAGTAGGTACCAAGAACTGAATATTATGTGTATAGGAGCTCAGCTAGTTAATACTTTGCTACAATGTTCCTTTAAACATAGACAGAGAGTACAGATTGGTTACAGGTTATTGAAATTGTGATGTAATAACTATTATGCACTACTTAACAGTTTAGATAATTATATTTAAGATTCTCATGAAAATGAACTAACACTGTTTATATAATAATCAAAAAATGCATACAATTTAAAATTTATTGTAAAATAAATAACTATACTAATACATATTATAAAGCTGAAGAGTTTGTTTGAATGCGGTAATCTCATGAACGACTAATTCTTTTGAACTTTTTACTGTTGGATAGCCCATTTGTCGAGGAAGTCTATATAATATCACTCTACAACCAATAGGAACGGAGCAGCAATGAGAAATGTTGCAAAAACAGGGAAAATTTATGCAGACTAAGATGTGCGGGAAAGCTAGTTATGTATAAAGAAATAGGGATATCAACTCAATATTCCTTTTCAAACATAGTTTGAACAGAGAGTACAGATTGGTTACAGATTATTGAAATTGTTAACATCCATTTTGTTGTCAAATGGAATAACTAATAAGTGCTACCTAACAGTTTAGATAATAATATTTATGATTCTCATGAAAATGTACTCTGTTCTTAGGAAGAATAAATGGTAGGTATCTAATAAATAATGATTCTATGTAGTTATTTGACAATTTAATTTCATAGCAAGCTCACTGATATTAAATAATAAATATATTCATAAAATTTGTTTCAATTGTTTGTTGTGCTTCAGCCGAAGCTTCAGTACCTATGTTGAATCTAGGCATACTTTCCCCCAATACATTCAGAACAACGAGTGCAACAAAGAAAACAGTAAGTATGTTAAAAAAGCATTATCTTATTGAGTAAGTATCCTTAAACTATTGAACGAATTTTCATCCAACCATGCTAAGAACTGTTCCAATGAAACTAGCTTTGTAATAAAAACTCGCATCCAAGTTCCTTTAAGTGTTTGGGCGCTAATAACTTATAACATCCATAATAATGTCGTGAGTTAATTACATTTAGGTTATCATCATTTGTTTACATTTTTAGTACTACTGACAGCTATATATGTAACGTTCCGATCCTGACAGAATCTATTTTAATATTCGTAAATTGCAGGCCGAGGACTTTTATGTCAGGTTTATATTTTGAAAATTACGTAGTCCTGGCGAATAATTTAGCTAATAGAACGTCTAAATATTTTTTTCTCAATGAAAACTATACTTTCAAATTATATTGGCTTATAACGGAACGTTATTTTTGAATGATAAGAAAAATGAATGAACTAAATTGATTATAATCTGTGGCTGATTGCAAGATCCTTTGGCATCAGCTGGTCCACGGATTATCTAAGCTTTGTAATAAGACCAATAGTACAGTACTAAATCCTGGACTTGAAAGTCTTGGCCTAAACCTTGATTTAGTCTTCTCTTTGTAATAAGGCGGCTTGTTGTGAAATCATTTTTTTTTAGTATTTTTTTATAACAAAGATGATTTAGAGCGTAGTCCGCGCTACCCTATCGTGTGCAGCGGCAACACGTCTCGCCTGTGTGACGGTCTAAACTACGTAATGATTGACGGACGCGCGAAGGACGCGTGGCGTCTTTCACTCACATCTCAAATAGCATTTCACATGCAGGATTTATCAAACTGGGTTCCGTGGAATCGTGGGGTTCCGTAGAACAGTTACCAGGGCTTCGAGAGTTTTTTTTTATAAATTTAGTAAAAAATTAGATTTCCATAAAATAACAAGGTATTTTCGTTATGCTAAAACTTTGAGAACCCCTGTCCTAAGGTACTGTTATGTACTGTCACTGACATGTCATACACCCAGCTGAATGATATTATAACACACTGCTAGCGGTCTAGAGTTCTGTTGTCAAGATTTGCTCGGCACCTTAGTTTAATCGTACGTACTACTTTAGATAAACCAGCACATAACAAGGAATTTTATTGTAAAGCTTCAATTAAGGTCCCGTTTGTTTGTTCAGCAGACACTGACCAAACAAACTAAATGCTAACAATATATATTACTAATACCCACTTCGTTGCGCCTATGACACTCACAAATAACGTGGTTTCTATTGGTAAAATAATTTTAAAAATCGCTTCAATAGATTGAAAGATTACCCTCTACAATCTCACAAACTTTGCCTTTTTACAATATTATGTTAGTATATAAGCCACTGGGCCGACGGCACCAAGAAATGTTCCATTCGGTAGTATAGGGCTTAATACACATTTTTTGAACTTGCGATTTGTTGCCAAATGAGCCCAAATTCGAGAAGTTTTCTAGTAAACATTAAAGAGTATACTATCCTACGATATTACATTTTATGACTCCATGATCAGATCAGATTGATGATGATTCTCATGATTTCATATAGATAGAAACTTGCAAAGTTTCTAATTTATAAATGTACTCATCAAAGACAAACGTTAATTTCAAGTACCAAATTTTGTGACGTGAATATATTATTATAGAATTTTATAAGCCACCGATCTTAATCGCATAAATATTTTGTTTTAAGGCTTAATACATTTGTTTATTGCCCAACGTTACGACAGTATTGCAACGGCCGTGGTCAGGGGTATACTATAAAATTCTATAATGTGTACAAATCGCAAAAGTTTACGAACTTAAATTGTAAACGTGAATATCTTGTTTTCAGAAATCTAACTCAGAAGCTATTACTTTTGAAAAAGACTGAGGAGGCAGCCAGACAATTGGAATCTACTAAAATACACAATCAAGGCGGGTGAGTACACATACCATGTCACTATTTCTAATTTTGAGCATTTTGAAGGTAACAATCTTAGGGCTTACATTTATAATAAGTTATATTTCGGCCTAACTACCAAAATATGTGCCACAATGTACTGAGACTATGACTTCTTTATTGCTAATAAAATTATTACGTAGTTCTCATATTCTCATTACAAAATTTAACAATGAAATATCAGTTGTTAATGTCTGTCCCTTTTATGGCGTAATCACCAAAATTTTACTAAATTAGGTTTTTGTTTACATCACTTACATTTCCAAGCTATAGTTAAGTGGCGCGTTCATATCATGGGATGATAAAAAAATATTAAAAGTTCACTCAGTATGCTAAACACTGATACGTTGAGAAACCAACATTTTAAACATAGTAGAATAGGACCCAGATGAAATACCCTCACAGCTCTGGATAAAAATGATCGATGACTGATTGGACTAACTGGCTGACAAATCTTTTCAACCCCATCTTAACATCAGGCAATATTCTGGATATGTGGCAACTGAGCAACATTATACCTTTTTATAAGAACAAGGTAAACATTACGGGATGTGAAAATTACAGAGTCATAAAGTGAACATCACATACCCTAAATATATGGGAAAAGCCTTGAAAGACTCGTTTCACATTTCTCAGAACCAGTGTGGTATTACTGCAGGGCGGGGCGCAACAGATGCTATACACTTGGTAAGAATATTGTTGGAATATACAAGAACCTGAAAAAATATCACCTCACCTTTATAGACACACAGAAACAAATATCACGTCAACAAAAATGGCAGGCACTCAGGTTTCAATTAGTGCCAGAGAAATACATCAGTATCGTACAGGATAATTATGTATAGCAACGTAACGACCCTGGTGATTCACCACCACCAGCTGGATATTTACGATGGTTAGGTGATGGCACAAGGCTTAACAAAATAAGGAACGAATACTTCCGAAGGTGATTGCAATTCTACAAAAAATGCGAGAGAGTCGTTGTAATGGGCACGTGATGCGACGAGAGGAGAACCATAGAAGAATGAAGGAAGAAATAAGCGTCTATATAATAATATAATAATAGGTAGAGGACGCCCACCGACCACCTGAATGCACACCCTCTCAAAGGACATGCTGACGTAGGGCATAAACCATGAAATGATGCAAAATCTACCTGAATGGCGTAAATTTATCAGGAGTGCTGAGCCCGTATAGGGAAAGGCAAGGAAAAAAAAAGACAGCAACATACTGCTATTTTCTTCGATCTTTTGACCCTCTATCAAACGTTCAACCCAAATTTGGTTGGGTTGTGGTGGGTGCCCGGAAGCTTAATCCTGGCTCTTGCGGCTATGGAAGGGCCCTAGGGAGTAAATAGCAATCACGATGCACTTTCAGCTCATTATGCAAAGGATACTAAAATGCATGGAACATGAAAAACATGCTTCTCTAGGGTACTATCAATCATTAATTAACCGATAATACTATCGCGAGCAAGTGATTGCGGAGACAGAATAATCAGTAGGAATTATGTCACAGTAAAAGTAAATTATTTCTTCAGTTACTTTCAACATTTTACCGGCTGATGAAGCGTCGTGACGCTACCACGACCATTCAATATCGCCTAAAGATAACATTTATAGAATTTATTTTATTTTTAAAAGCATGACTCAAATTGCCGTTAAAAGTTTTCGCATAAATTAAATTTGTTTTATGTATATTTGTCACGATATGGTCGGTTTTTTGGTCAGAACATGTTTTGTTAAATAGTTTTATGGAATGCGCCGTAACATGTCGATTGAGATTGCGACATGCCAATATTATCTCACCTTTTTATTGGCCTGGCAAGTTTTTTTTCATACAAGCTCCATATATGAACTGTACCTTTTTCCGAATTGTGAATTTTCAAATTAATCATTGTCTTGGTTTTTAGAAATAGAGATACATATTTGAGTTTGGGGCAGAAACACCAAATAAAAAATCTTTCACAGTAGTATTCTGGAATCGGTCCTTGGAAAAAAAAATACGATTCATAAAAATATATTAGAAGCGATACATTCCGCACACACCGTGACGCCACGTGATTTGTATCACGCATGCAACAAAATGAAGCTTGGCGGCCACATTCTTGCGTGGAGCATACCCTACTTATCGTATTACAAACAATCACTCTATATTTTTTGCACACTGAAAAAAAAAAACAAAATGTAATTGGTTGCTGATATACCTATATCAGCAACCAATTGTTCGCCAATTCATGTATTTCTGTACTTTTGTTGAGACAAAAAATTAAGCAATTTTAATATTTTTCATAAAAATATTACATACATACATGTATGTATGTATGTATGTAATATTTTTCTCAGATTAGTCATATTTGTTACTTTTCAACTACTGAAAGCAAAACAAAAAATAATAATAACATGCACTGTAAGCATGCCTGCACTAGGATGATGAACGCTTAACGCTCTTTGACGCGTTTTTCTAAAAGAAAACGCGTTTACAACTTTTTCCATATGATTCTAGGCGTTCACATGGTAACGCGCTTAATAACTATGAAATTGTGATGTAGAATAAGCTATAAAATATTATTATATGTGTAATATAGAACGGTGATGAGACTTTCATATGTTTATGTAGACTTAGGTTTCGAAAATGTTCAGGTGTTTTACTTAACTTGCAATGATAGAATTAGTGTGTATCTATTTTAATGTTAGTAAGCATATAACGTTGTGTTCCAGCTACACGGACGAGTTCTCAGTCCGCGAAGACCTAATGGGTCTCGCGATCGGCACGCACGGCGCCAACATACAGCAAGCACGCAAGGTGTCCGGCGTCACCAACATTGAACTAGAAGAAGTCTCATGCACCTTCAAGATTTGTGGAGAAGTAAGTTCTCATGCTGATTTGTTATTGCGACTGAAGGTCTCGCCATTATAGTAATAAGACTTTAACAGTCCCTAGGGGCCATTAATTAATTACGTTACGTACTTACCCCCGTGTAAAGGTAGATAAGATTTCACGAACCCTCCCCTCCCCCTTCTTACGTATTATTCTATCTCGTTGAAGGAAGAATATGGTTTATTATTTTCACTCGTAATTTTTGTATTTTTGTATGTAACAAATAAATTTAAAACTACATACTAAACCGATTTTGAAATTCTTTCACCATTAGAAAGCTAAATTATTGGGTAGTAACAAAGGCCATATTTTATTGTCAAAAAATTAGAGATCCCTACGAAAATTACAATAATGTAAATCAAGGTATAAACGTAAATTGAATAATGCATCCTAAATGGAATTTGATTTCCAATACAAAATTTCGACTTAGGAAATATTACGTAAGAATGGATTTTACCTCCTCCCTAAAGATAAGGGCATGTAGAGATTCCCTCCCCTCCTCTTACGTAATTAATAAATGGCGCCTAGATATTTGTTCTTCAATCGTGTTAGTGATGGTATAAAAATGAGTTGTCGTCTGCGAGCATACACCGTGTTGTGTCTATGTTAGACCTGTGGTGGTATTGTGCGTTAAATTAATATTACATGATCAACTCACATAATGCTATCTGATCCCAAACCAAGCAGAGCTTGTACTATGGAAACCAGTCAACTGATAAACATACTTATATATTTCTAAATAAATACATATTGTCACCCAGACACAGAGTAAACCATCGTGCTCATCACACAAAGTTTTTTCATGAGTGGGAATCGAATCCACGACCTCTTGCGTAGCAGTCGGATACATTCCCACTGCGCCACAGAGGCAGTCATATAGCACATAGTAAGGATCTTAACTGTAAAGCTTCAGTTAAGGTCCCGTTTGTTTGTGCAGCAGACTCACTGACCAAACAACTTAGTGCTAACATTATATGTGGTAAGCTACAGGGCCGACGGCAGCAAGAGATGTGCCATTCGGTAGTATAAAGCTTAGTACATTTTGTGTTCTCAAATTAAGTTTTTGAAATAACAAGAAAAAAAAACTTTTATTATACAGTTTATGTAGGGAATTGGATTTAACCTCGTCATTTTCATAACAAATATTTTTTTCGTTACCTGCTCATTTGTCAAATAAACTATGCAATGAAAATTTAATTACGTTTCAACTTTTATTGGAATAATTTGTACCTATGTGTATTACAATAATAAATAGTAGAGTAGAAGGTTCACAAATTGGTCCGTTCTATATCAAACGAAATAGGTATTGGAAAAAGTAGCCCTGAGTTTTTATTGCCAAGTTCATTTTTCTCTAGCATTCCATTTTGCGAACTTCTTCCTTAAATGTAGAATCAGTCTATTCCAAATTACGTCAGACGATCACAACGGTTGTTTTGTAAATTAATGGCTCGTTACAATTAAATAGTTAACTCTAGTAGCAAAAGACATTTGTGCATTTCGATAACCTTCAATGGATAACAATAGTTCAAAGGTTTTCTATCTATCGATGACGTTTAATTACAAATAATCAACGGTAGATATATGTTCGTGAGTGAATGATATACTTTAAGGCCTTCTATGTACGAGCGTATTTTGAATGTACGTTAAAAAAGCGCTAAAATAGAACAAATGCATTCCCAAGTACACGTTGACACGCAGCCTGTGTAAACTAGTAGTGTGTAATGTAACGTAACGTAACGTACGCAGTCGGTGGACGCGGTGCGCGCGGCGCGCTCGCTGCTGGAGTACGCGGAGGAGAGCATCAAGGTGCCGCGCGCGCTCGTCGGGAAGGTCATCGGCAAGAACGGGAAGGTCATACAGGAGATCGTGGACAAGAGCGGCGTCGTGAGGGTCGGTATATACTCTGCTAGTATGTCTCTTTATTCTTACATCAAACTCGATATAAAAAATGTTCATAACGTCACTTTGTGCAAGTGTAAAGCCCACGAGAAGAAACCCCCTGTACCTCCTATGCATGATGATATCTATGATACAAATCTCGTTGTAATGCCTCAAAATTCATATTGATGTGTAATTGTGCCTCGTTTACAGGGCACAATTACCTCGTTTATGTGACACAATTACTACATAATTTTTAATTCGTTTTGAAGAAGTAATCATGTATTTCCTATCTTATTCTATTTCACTTCTTTGTGGATGCTATTCTAGTCTTATGTTTATGAATGATTTTTACTTATGTTTATATATGTACTTGTAACTTTGTAGCAGCTGGACAGATGGATAAATTTAAATGTGGTTTATTGTGATTAGAAAACAAGTTTTATCGGGATAGTGCAATCATTCAGTTTTTTATCTCATGTGTTATGTGGTTTTATGTTTAAATATCTGACAAAACTATTGAACACATGTCCATAGTAAAGCCGTCAATTTAGGGCGAATGGCATTGTTTAAAGACATTAATATTTCAATAGAATATCCGTGTTGTTTTTACTCTTTTGTCAGGATATAACATGTGAGGGTATATATTTCTTATACCAGATCTTTCACTACTAGTTTTTTGTCTTCTGGCTTCGCCCACGTTAACAGTTAACCTCTTTTAAAATTAAGCTTCCTGCAATATTTTCTCATTCGTTGTCTACATCACTAAAAATAAAACCACAATATTTCAGCTCTAGGTCAAAGAATTTTGACTGGGCGTTAATTAAAGAATCAATGAGTCAGAACTTATTTTAATTATTCAAATACACTCAACCTCTTTTAGAAAAGGAAATTAATCAAAAAATTTTATTGTTTTACTTTTATCCATTTAGGTAATAAAAATAATGTAGTCTGCTTTCTTCAAATGTTTTAAAGCTACTGAAATAATAGCGATAGTTTACCCCGGTAGGTCTGTACTAAGCAAGCATATGAGGCCAACAAGCTGGTAAACATTTACATTCGTTATTATTTAAATATCATACAAAATATGTTTCTTTTGCAACCACCGTCTTGTTGTCCATCTGACTGGTTTGCAATCTCTCACACTATTATTTACTATTAACTTTGCATTCAAATTGTTTTAATAAAGGATTTGTATTCTATAAACAACAGGTCCTAAAATGTTTTTTAATAGTGTTTTTGGTGTTGTATACGATTATAATGCGCACAATCTTGAGGGTTTACGAAACAATCGAGGTGTTTCACTATATTACAATTTAATAGTTTTTTCCCCGCGCCATTATTCGATGCCCCTGATGTATAAACTGCATTACTGTAAAGTTTCATCAAAATTTGTTCATTCGTTTTTGTGTAAGAGCAACAAGTATCCATGTGAACTTTCGGCTTTATAATATTAGTAAGATTGATTATATGGGCAAAATCTTGTAAGGACTTACGGTCGTTTTCACTAATCTATCTATGAATAGATTTTTTTACTAGAGATATATATTTGACTTAAGCTACATACAAAATATTTTTTAAAATAATACTAGCAATGTGCGATTTTGAGTCCCACATAACTAGTAATCTTGTTAATCCCTCCAGCTAAGCTCATGGCTTGTGTTAGCGGTCAGTCGGTAGTATAATGTGTAGGATTCGAACCCGCGATCTCACGATGCCTTAGCCATTAGGCTATCGCCGCTTGTAATATGTCAAAATTCTTTACAAATAAAATAATTGCATTTTTGAATAATTGGCAAGAAATGCCTATTAAAATTACTTCAATATTCGGCCTGCGACATCATAATTTGTTAAAATGCTCTCTGTAACGAAGCAATAACAAAAGGCCCAACTCGCGGGCATCAAAGGATAGAAAAAAATTAGGTCTAGTCATTGAGACTATGTTAGTCCAGATAGGTGGTTCGATTCCGGCCCCGGTTTGGCTACAGAAGTCTCTGGTTCGATTCCTGGGTCTGACTTAAAAAAAAATTTTATCTTTTAAAAATTAAATTATTGTATTTGTAAAGTAATTGGCAAGAAATGCCTATAAAAATTACTTCAATGTCAAAATTCTATCTCTAGTAGCCAAATTTATCGATATATAGATTTTTGAAAACTGCCGTAAGGCGGTTTGTGGTCAGTTAGAACCTATCACGATCGGCCGTCTACCGGCCGCTTTACGTTGGCCCCGTACAACAGTCTCCATGTGTGTTGTGATGTGTCAGGTGAAAGTGGAGGGCGACAACGAGCCGCAGCCCACGGCGCCGCGCGAGGAGGGCGTGGTGCCCTTCGTGTTCGTGGGCACGCGCGAGAACATCGCCAACGCCAAGGTGCTCGTCGAGTACCACGTCGCGCACTTGAAGGTACGCTAGCTCGGCCCGCGGCCACTCGCATAGTGATGCTCTTTGATCGTCAATTAACGGTGGAAGAGAGGTAATAACGAGGCATATGTGTGGCGGTCCGCAGGAGGTGGAGCAGCTGCGCGCGGAGAAGATGGAGATCGATCAGCAGCTGCGCGTGGTGATGGGCTGCGGCGCGTCGTCCTACCCGCCGCCGCGCGGCCAGGCGCCCGCGCGCGCGCGCCGCACGCGCCCGCCGCACCACCGCTACCCCACCGGTGCGACCACACTATACTATATCGACATTCACACTTGACACTGTTCACACTTGACACTGTACACACTTGACACTGTACACACTTGACACTGTTCACAATTGACACTGTTCACACTTGACACTGTTCACACTTGACACAGTACACACTTGACACTGTTCACAATTGACACTGTTCACACTTGACACTGTTCACACTTGACACTGTTCACACTTGACACTTTGACACTGTTCACACTTGACACTGTTCACACTTGACACTATTCACATTTGACACTATTCACATTTGACACTGTAGACACTTGACGCTATTGACATTATTTGCACTATTGACACTTGACTCTATTGACATTTGATTCTATTGACACTTGACAATAACTACACCTGACACTAAAGACACTTGACACTAATGACATTAATGACACTAATGACATTAATGACACTTGACACTAATGACACTTGACACTATTGATACATGACACTATTGACACTATTGGCACATGACATGCCATTTAAATGGCAAAGATGGCTTGAAAAATTTACTTATGTCAAAAACAAAGTGTCGTATACGGATGTTTTCGAATAGTAAGACAAGTGGCCGACTGCGATAGAAGCCGGATAGTCGGCTTTACGAGCGGTCGGCACTAATGTACTGTGTGTGACGTGTTCTGTGCGCTCGCAGCGGGCGGGCGGCGCATGACGCCGGAGCTGGGCGACGAGCGCAGCGACAGCGCCGGCTACCGCGGCCGCGGCGGACGCGTGCCCCGCACTAACAGGTCAGACTTTGTACTGTATACCTAGGTCACGGACGAGTAACGGTCTCACTATCTACTACATGTCATTTAATCCTAGTATGTTTGCGATTTTCTCGAAAACTAGTTATCCGACTTGGATAAGGCTTTCGCTATTCGACTGTTTATTTCTTTTGGAAAGGTTTTAGTGTTTAAAACGTTATCCTATTGGCGAAGGAATTTGGAGAGGTTAGCTTATAAAGTACAAGATTATGACTAAAACGTAGGAGTGAATCGACGAAATTTGCATTCGTTGATGTGCTTGATACTTTTTTCCTTTCATTAGCGGTAGAAGACGGTTTATATTTCTTAAAAAAGTTATATGAGGTAACATCGTGACGTGCACGAGTGGTGCTTCGTCAGTAGCACTAAAACAGCAGTGCGTACATTTTATATGAACTCGTTCACGTATGAGGAGCGTTTTCACAAACCTATACATTAAAGTAGCTAATAAATAATCGAATTTATCATTGAAATTTCTTATACACAAATTTGCTATACACGAATAATCACATAAAATAGTTGTAGAAAACAACTGTGTTATTTTGTATCGTTTTGTGAAATGCGGTTTGATTGGTACGACTCTCAATTTCATGTGCCTTGTACAAAAATGATGTGATGGATGTGTGTAACAGACCATTTCGGCTCGCATACACTTAATCCGTAATCGGCCGAACTACGTTTGGCAAATCTTGACCGATTTAATCAAACATATGTAGAAAAAAAGAGTGAGCACACTATTATTATCGGCTTCGTTTGATGACGTCGAAGCATAGCTCGGCCGTGGCATTCTTTACTAAGGAAAAATAGGTGAGATTGCTATACAAAATATTTGTTATTGTTTCAATTAGTGTTGTTTTTGGTCTTATTTGACTTAGCGACTTGTTCGAATCAGTGAGAGGCGACTCACACAGCCACACGGCCACACAGCGCCGTGTCACAGTGTGTGGTGGGTCGCACGAAGCAGCGGGACCGCACTTGTGTGCGGCAGAAGGGAGGCCGCATACACGAATTTGTGCAAATAAGAATGTGTGTAGCCGAGCCCGTAGGGAGCTAGCTTGTTGTAAATGTATTTTGTCGTATGTGTCCGTGTCCCTACCATGTGACTACACCAGTCCCGTCGCGTTGCAGGTCGAGCGAGCGGGGCGAGCGGGGCGAGCGAGGCGAGCGGCGCGGCGGCGACGAGCGGGGCGAGCGGCGCGTGCCGCTGGAGAACGGCCGCGCGCACCCACAACCACAACGGCCGCTGAGGACTAACAATAATGACGCGCGCGCTAACGTATGTACTGTTTACCGTGCTTTACTGGTCACACGCCTCACCACTCATTTAGCCGTTTAGATTCAGCACGTCCAGTCCAACAGATTTAAATGTCTAATTCTCAAAAAGTGGAATTCCCACGAAGTCCAAATTTTTTAAATTGTTTAATTATGAACTAGTCTTCCCTTAATGTGCAACCAATCACGAATACCGCTCCTATCTTTCTTGGGTCTTGTCGGTGTACGCTATCGTTGTCGACTAATACGATATACGTATATCGTATTAGTCGACAACGACAACCGAGACTGCACACAATGCAGATATAAGTATGTGCACATCTATACCTGCGTGGACTTGTTGTTGACCTGTAAGCCAGCCGTCCTGTACCTGTACCTGTACCTTTCTTTGCGGTTTCAAAGTTAAGAAAAAATAACCTCTAGCCAACGATTACAATAATAGTGTATTAATTGTGTCTATTCCGATGGAGTTAGAGTTGCTACATACATGCTCAGGTCGGCATCATGTCGGCACAGTGCGGGTATACAGTGGTGGACATACAAACAGCGGTCACGGCCCGACAGCGGCGGGGTGTCACAGCGCGGGAGTGCTCCCACAAGTGTCGCCATTTTACTGAATTTTGACAAGATTAGCGACAAGTTGGGCGCGACGTGCTCCTGTTGTGGCGGGGACGTGACGCGGCCACTAGTCGAGCGTGCCATTTTCTATATTGATTAAGTATTAGAGTCCAGTGTCTATGGGCACCTGACACAATTTGTGTATCATAACAATTTGTAGAGCCATTTTCAATCCGGCTTCAAGCCTGGACACCGGCCGGGATCAGACCAAAATTACAGTTTTGTCTCTGGTGGTTTTCTCATTTTAAGTTGAAAGTTCGTACACTATTACTAGCCAGATAAATGACTGTAACGTATGTCTGTATGTTATGAATTTAAGTATATTGTATTGTCTACTGTAATACAGTAGACAACTTATTTAAAAAATAAAATGTGATTATGTGAATATATTTTCACAAATAACATAATGTTGCTTCAAATAGATTAGTACATTATAAATAAAAAGGCACTAGCCCTCTACGACATATTTCTTATACCATAAATCTATAGTTAATTTGTACTAATTGTATGTCCGCCGCTGTATGTGAATGAATGCTCGGCTTTGCTTAGACTAGACTAGACGACAGCGGGCCACCATCAATCGGCACAGCTGGCCGATAAAATCGAATAATGTGCCAGTCCGCATGAACTGTTCACCCGATCGACACTTGTTTATGAAGCTGAACACGTGTAGTAGTTGCTTCGGGCCGGCTTTGTTCGGTTCGGCAAGTACTGCTGAAAGCTTCTGTTTGAAGTTGCCCTACTATAACGTGTACGTTGTTGGTACAGAGTGGCAGACGGCGCGAAGACCGACGAAGGCAGACGGACGACGAGAGCTCCGTGCTCGACAGCCAGGACGTGTCCAGTGCAGACAGAGGTACACCACACACCGCTTGTTGACCACACACCTACCACACTGCCCTATATGTTGACACTAGCGCGTCTGTGAAACTGGCAACTTTATATTCTACACTGAAAAACGTTGTTTACAGTTTGGGAATTTATAAAGAAGTCTGTTCTTTGGTGACATCTCCTATTCATTAAATATCATAGGGTAACTTACAAACTGCTATCTGATGTACTAGGCGGAGCTTGTACTATAGCAACTTGACGACTGTCAAAAGTACTTACATATTTCAGTAGTACATATTATGGATATAAAATTATACCTAGACACAGTACTCAACACACACAAGATTTGAAGAAATCGAACCCACTAGTTTTGGCTTACCATTCAGGGTAATTTATTGCTAGTCCAATATGTTTGTCTTTGTTTAGATTTCGGGTTTACTAGTAACCACTGAAGACTGGTGTTACAATTGTGTATAATTTCCATCAGTCTTTCAACATTAATTTAAGTAATTTAAGCGGCGGTAACCTATTGGCCAAGGCAATCGGTCTCGCAATCGTGGGGTCGCGGGTTCGAATCCCACCCATTATACTACCGACGTGAACCCACTCCTAATACAAGCCTTTGAGCTTAGCTGGAGGGGTTAACAATATTGCCAGTAATGTGGGACTCAATCCCATATTGCTAGTTATCTTTTTTTATGAAAAAATATTTTACCTGTATAGATGAAGAATTTTACCCGTGTATTCAGTTTTGTCTTGTCCGGCTTTACCTAAAAGGCACTGAATGTCCTTGTAAAATAAATTTATGACTAAGGCTTAGCTTAGGTTAAACATTACAAAAAACTTGATAAGTCACGTGTTGACCGTTGACTTTATAGATATGATCTTCTAAGAGTTGTGCATAAGTGGTAGGGGGTAAATATGTACCCAAAAGAGAATGAGGCTAAGTTTATATTGGACTACCCCCATACTCATACAATGCTCATCAAAGTTATGCGTATTTTACATAATTACGAAAAAAATCGCTTTAAATTCTGGTTTTTGGTAATATGTAGGTAACTCAATAAGTTTTGAGACAAGGAACATTTTTTCGAAATACTCTCCTTCTTCTCTTCCTTCTTCCATTCGCCTAAACCAACTATTAAAACGCGTTTGTCAGTTTTGATTCGATGGGTCCGATATTGCGACTTCGTAGGCGACCACAGCCTCTTCGGAACACAAAAGTAAAATCCCTTGTATATTTTCCTTGTATTTTTCGATTATCGGGAACAAAAATAAATCACGGGCGCTAAATCAGGACTACGGTGGATAAGGCAAGGTTTCAACACTGGATTCCTCAATAGACGCCTTTGTTATGAGGGACGTATGTGACGAAGCGTTGTCGTCATGCAGGATGATTCTTCAAAGCCCAGTCGTTAGTCTCCTTTCTCGCAGAGCTTGGAAAACTTTCGGCAATGCTACTGTTGTATTGTATACCATTCCGAGTTAACACATCAATGATTCATGCACACATGCCCGCTGTGAGAAATAAAAACTAGCCACAATTTTTCTACCAACGTTACGAGGTCTTTCAGTTTTGTCGGCAACTTTCCTTCTGAAAAGACCCATCCATGCTGACGACATTTTCCGGATCATATTGATAAATCTACGTTTCGTCGCCTGTGATGATTTCCGAAACACGTCTTGACGTTTCGTTTTTAAATCGTAGACGCATTTCGCGGCACCAATCCACACGGGCCTGTTTCTCAGTGTGTGAGAGCAAACGCGGGATCCAACGACAACAAAGTTTCCTCACTCCAAGATTGTTGATGCAAAATAATGTTAACGCTCCCCGAACTAACGTCAAGAATCTTCTCGGTGTCAGAGTAAGTAATTCGTGGGTTTCGCACCATCATTTCAGCAGTCCACACATATTCTGCATTTACTGCCGTTTGTGGTCCGACCTTCTATGGTATTTTCGAGGTTTGTTTCACGCCTTTTAAATTCACTAAATAATCTAAAAACTGTTGCTCGAGATGGGGCAGACTCAAGATGTTCGCGTTTAGTTCCATCGTTCTAAAGAAAAACACGGAAACCGTCGAACTAAAATGACTGGAACATCATAATTTTTTTAAACCAGCAATCTGACTCGTTAACTTGCGTTCTATTTTAACACTCCCACCGTCCGGGGAAGACGATTTAGGTAGTGTGGGGTTTGTAACCATTAAAAAAGCTGCCATGTCTCACCCGCCACCTTCGCGAGCGGGCCGCCGGAATTTGTTATACCGTCGGCGGCCCGCCCAGTGGCAATGCCCGGACACGATGTTATTGCGTTCCGGGCATTTCACACCTACACGGCCTCCCTGGATACACACCGGGTGCCGCGCCTCCACGGAAGGCCGCGGGCGGGGCAGATTACTTGGCCCGCAGCGCCACGTCGCGGCGGCATCAGGCGCAGATACTGATCCGCCAGGGAGCTCTCTTCCCTGGCGCGCTCCGCCGCCTCCTTCTGCGAGATGACGTCCTCGCAGAAGGATGCTACCGCTCTTCCGACCCCTCGCTCCGGACCATGGACTAAACCACGGCCGGCAACGAGGAGTCACTTCCGACCACTGCGGTGAAAACTCGACGCTGGAAGTCGAGCTGGACAATGCTGGAGGGTGTGCTGCGCCGAGTCCTCACCGCAGTCGCAGTGGTGGCAGGCGGGACTCGGTTCTCTTCTAGCGACCGTGTGCTGGTACTTCCCGAAACACCTGTGCCCGAGAAGGACCTGCACCAGCCGGAAGGAAAGGGTCCTGTGTTACCGCCCTGCCGACCCCTCCGGGACCGGCCGGAGCGCCTCCACGCTTCGAACGTCTGCCCGGTGGGCCTCACCGCGCCAAGCGCGTAGCTCCTCGGGCAGGGGCACCGAACCCCCTGCCCGAACAGCCACCGCCTGCCGATGCGCTTCGGCGAGCACCTCCGCCTCCAGATCCCACGGGGGTGTACCGGCCAATGCGCACGCCGCCTTTGCAGACACCGTGCGGTATCCGCGTATGGCCCCGATTGCCATGGTCCGCTGGGGTCTCCCTAAACGGACCCTATTCTGAGCGGTCATTGACGCCGCCCACACGGGTGCGCCGTACAGAGCCATTGACCGCACCACCCCCGTGTACAACCGTCTACTCGAGGCACTAGGCCCGCCCAGGTTCAGCAACAGCCTCCCCAGTGCGGACGCAGTAGCCTCGAGCTTGGCGCCAAAACGCGGAAGTGCTCGTCGAAGGGCCGCCATCCGTCTACCACCAAGCTCTGATACTCCATCTGAGCCCGGACCTGTACAGGGACCGAGCCGACGGCAATCGAGGCGCCAGTAGGTGGTCCGCTACGCGGCCCGTGAAATAGCTCTTTGATTCAAAGGGAAATCCTGCACTAACTCACTCCAACTAGATGCGATTGACGATCAAGAGTGATGATGCGGACTCCTTTCAGAGATACCAGACTTTCAGTCGAGTGGCCCACCGAGAACCAAACGTCCTGGCTGTGAAATTTGTGTGCATACTTTCACCTACTTTTCCCCTTTTCATCTTCATACATTAAGGGGGCGTCCATTAATTACGAGAGGTGTTTAGGGGATAGGGGGTCTAGCTGAATCTCACCAAATCTCACGTAATTACAACGTAATTTTTTATTCATAATTTTTGAGCGATTTTCACATTCATTGCTAACCGGGACAAACATATAAAATACATTTTATCTCGAAAAAAGAACAAGAAACTTAAAAGGGGCCTTTTTTACCAAGGTCTGCGCGGAAGAAGTCGCGATCGAAAGCTAGTATTGTATATGTTTACTAAGTACAACAAGACTGTTACAATTTAGAGCTACAGCACTATGTTTATGTGTAAAAAACACACTTCATAAAATACGCCCAATTGTGATGTGCAATTAGGATGAGAATGGTTAGTTCAAAATATAGGAATCTGGTCTCATTCTAGAACAGTTTCAAGAACAGTTTTCGATATTGTAAGTCCTTCAGGAAATAAACCCGTAAAACCACAACAATACCCCTTTTAGGGTATATTTTTACCCCCCCCCCCCCCCCCCCCCCACCACCAATTTTGCACAACTCAGGCGGTGAGGAAAACCTAGGACAGTCAGTCAATTGGATAACTAATTAGGCCATTAAAACAATAAAACCTTTTGTAGGAATTATTTTTACTGGCCTATATAGTTTAGATTATATCCTTAAGATTCATGTCAGTATAAAGAATGATAGGATTACGTGTTTATAGATGAATAAAACTTTTATTTCATTAGAAACACTCATAGTATTACTTATGAAATCAAAGTTTGTCCGTGTAATTTTATGTTTGATAGTACAATTTTATTTTTGTCCAATTATACTTGATGTAAATTTAGAGTTATCTTTGTTTTAATTTGATTAATATTTATATATAAAAGTTAGAAATATTATGTGGCAGCGATATAACCTACATAGTAGTTATTGTATTTGAAATTATTGACCCAAGCAGCTTAGGGAATAAAATGTTAATTAATGTTAAGGGTACAGATTTATTGCAATTAGGTTACTATATTGGAATAAGATATTTTTTGCTTTCTGTAATATATTCCACATGTTTAAAAAATATCTTAACTTTTAAGTAAAAGATGTTTTATTTATGTAGGAATTGATCAGTAACTAGATAGGATGTAGACTTTGTCTTTGAATGGCATACTTATTTAAAAACCTGTCTTTGTGGAGATGTCTTTATGTCACAGATGTATTATTATTTTTTTTGTTTGCCTATATTTGCCAGGTTCACAGACTAACGTCGTCAATAATAAGATAGTTAATCTTAAAAACTAGCTAGTCTTTGGTTGTATACTCTGAATCGAAGATAGTGTATATGTGATTAAATAAATAATGTGTGGCATGATACAGGGTGCCACATATTTCCTCACTTTAAAATTTTCAAATTACAGCACACTTAAGATATGATTAAAGTATTTCTGTTTCTGCTATTTATCTTAAGGCTGTCACACAGTGCGAATACATAACGCGCGACAAGACGATATTGTCAAAGCTCAGTAACACTTTATATTTCAGACGTGTTCAGTACAATAACGCAGCGCCCTAACGCTTGAAGCCTAAGTTAAATGACTTAACATAGGTACATATGCTGACGCGCGTTTTGACAACTTCCTTGTTGTTTTAAGTGTTCACATGCGTATGTTTTGATAATGCGCGTTTACGAATTTTTCCATAGGTATTCCCAACGATTTACATAAAGCGTCAACGCGCGTTTAGCGGTCATCATCTGATCATATGGGCTTTGAAGCGCGCTACGTACGCGCGTTGTTTGACGAATACTTTAAAATAACAGTGACTGATTTGCGTTCGATACAGAGGTAATTGTTTACGCAACTATTACTATCTTCGGATCAGAAATTACAACTACAATATGATCTCGTTTACCCTGCTATCTAGAAAGCTAAAGCTGATATGCGTTCGACAAACGTGAAACTAGCAGAAAAGACCTCGGAAGGTTAAGACTGACGAGGTTAAAAAAGGTTAAAAATTATAGTAAATCGGCGAATAATACTAAACATTTTAGCGTTTAGTATATAATTGGAATCATTGATCACACAAAAAGCTTAAGGCACTTGTCCCACCGACGGCGAGAAAGCGAATAGTAAGTTTATCGCTTATGAAACGTATGTTGATTCCGTGTAAACAAGAGATTTTTATACATATTAGATATATTTCGGGACATCGCATGAATTATTTAAAGGTTGTTAGGTCTTTGTTTCAATCGAATTGCACCGATTGCGGTCACGGGTCAACTGCTTCCGTGCACCGTGGACTTAATCGCGTGAATTATTTATAGGTGCACACCTTCATTGCAAATAATTCACGCGATTAAGTCCCGAAATATATCTAATAAAAGAGATACAGATATAATAGGTAATCTTAGACCGTTCACACTGCCGGCGAGTACTCGCTCTATACTGTATCTCTTTGTTTACACGCACTGGGATCTACAATATACATCAATTGTACATTTCTTGAGCTATGAAACCGCTACTCGCTACTCGCCGTTGGTGGGACAGGTCCCTAAATTCGAAACAACTATATGCATCACGCAAATATTGTCCTGTGGTAGATTTGAACCCGCAAATGGCAGCCCTACTTATTGCACACGAGGGTAAGCCTGATTTTTATTCTTATTCTTTATGTCTATAATATCTAATTTTAGTATTTATTCCATACATTGATCTAGTTTAATCACTTGGTCGTGCTACATTAAAAAACGAAAATACCTCTCTCCTCTCGTCGTAAAGTAAATTCTATTTATAAAATAAACGAATGTTCCACATTGCTCGCGACTACGATTACATTGTACTATATTATTCTTCCCTTATTATAAAACAGTGATTCACTCATACACCACTCAAGTTTGTCGACCGCGTATCGCGCTATTTCGGTTCTATTTAAAACCGTGTGCTGATGTAATCAAATTGCTACCACATAGACTAAATCTGAAAATATTACTAAATGTGCTAGTTAAAATGTAGTTTAGTAGTGTTTTTTTTATATTTCGTAAGTGTATTTATGCATTATAATGTTTATATGTTTATTTTTCTGTGCACCCCGTTTACATTTTAATTAGTACATAAACTGTAGAAGGATGAATGGGAAGTTTTATTTTGTTTATCAGTTAGATGCGTGGGGTGAACAGTTGTTTGCTATTTTACGGGATTTTCTTGTTCTCGCTTTTTATTCTACGGTCTGGTTTCGTATGGTTACTAATACTTTGGTGATGGTTAACCAAAGGTAGTTCTAATCCGTGGTTTGATATTTCTATAGTGGTTTCACTGCCTATCTTTTCTCTTAACTTCAAAGTATTCTTCCTATGTATTTACTGGTACTGTCTTGTGGTGGCAATACACACATTCATGATAATTATACAAAATATTTGTTTGAGTGAGCCCTCGGCGCCAATTTCTTGTAGTTCACAGTACTCTTATTATTTAAAATTTCAAGATAAAGATTAGCAAAGTTCTGATCCCTTTATGCCCCATTTTTTGCGTGTATACTCTATACACAAATCCGAATAAAATAATATATTTGTTATCAAAAATTAGCCTGTTCATCCTTCTCTTTAAAAGGATTCCTCGACTTTTATATTTAGAAGCTAAACTTGCATCCGTTTACCTCCTAAACACGACCGAATAGTATATAAGTTATCTCTAAAAAGGCTTACGCCGTGCATCCTATGTATAACTATAATCCATTGGACATGTCGAGTCAAAATCCGAAAGGACGCAAGTATACATAGCTACACCCATACGATGGCCCGAACAGAAGTTACATCTCGGTTCCGTTTACTTTCCAAAGAGGTCGGCGCAATAGCAAACGACTAGTCCCCCTTGACGCTACGTTATCGCTACGTTGGGCGCGGGGCGCGGGGCGCCTCGGTGGGGCAATGTAGGCAGTTGGCATGTGTTGTTCAGAGTCCGCCACGTCCGACGAGGGCCGAGGCGCGGGCGAGGCGGCCGCAGCCAGGCGCCGCCGGAGGAGGAGGCAAGGTACACGCCACGCGCACACGCACGCGCCACACCACACCACACGACACGACACACCTCACCACCTTCCGCAATAACTAACCCACTTATTCATAATAAATTTGTACACGTTCTAACATCATTTTAACTATGCTAAAGCCGAAATGGATGTGAGAATGTTTTATAACAAAGTTACTTAGCAACCATTGACTAAAGTATTAAAAATTGAACGGTTGCTAAGAACATTTCACATCCATTGCAGCTTTAGTTGACGAATGTTTTCTCTTTATATAAGTTTCATTTTCAAAATAGAATAGAAGACAAAACATTCGCCAGTTAAAATGCTTTTAGAACGTCTACTATTTATTAGGAATATAGGGGTTAGAGTACAAAACAGTAGGCTCACAGCGCAACAAGCCCACACATACGTAAACGTGCACGTAAGATGTCAAAGTGCACAGTTTCTGATTCGACCGAGATCTGTGTACGTGTACCTGGGCGTCTGTGTGTGTAGATTTGTTGACATGTGAGCCAGCTGACCTGTAACTATGTATTTTGTGTGATCGTGATCGACAAACTGACGTTTAATTTATACTTGCCCTTTATGTATTACCTGTTTTGTCCACTGAAAGAAAACATGCCCATTTAGCTTCAATTCTAATTCACATTTTGACCATTTATTGTATGCTTCTCGTTAATCGAGAAGTTCTGATAATATCTATATCTATACTAATATTATAAAGAGGAAAGATTTGTATTTTTGTTAAAAACTACGAGACCGATTTAAAATAAATCCTTCACCGTTGTGAAGCTACACTATCCCCGGGTGACATTGGGTACTTTTTATCCCTGTATTCCTACGGGAACGGGAAATATGCGGGTGAAATCGCAAGGCGTCCGCTAGTCTAAGATATAACTAGTGGTACCATCGTACCATAATATTGGTGTGATGGAACTAACGTGTGTATTGTAGTAGTCCCATTTAGTGTTTGTTTTGTTCAAAAAACAGTTTGACGATTACTGCGATCATTTCAACGAGAGCTAATTTAAAATTTTACGATGACAATCTTTTTATAGCACACATTTAAAAAATATTAAAAGAAAAAAAATTAACAATAAGAAAATCATCATAGTTGCAAAATTACTATAGAACTATTTTATAATGTATCGTTACTATATTAACACTTTCCCTATAAATCAGCCCTCGTTAAACAGATTCAAATGGACCACGTTCATTCATGCTACATACTTACGTACTCCATAATCCTGATGAGTTTCATTATACATATTCATTTGTGGTTATTAACGTTGTACAATCGCTATCTAACTGGTAGACAATGTAAACTTCTCTTTGATTTTTTTCCTCTCACAGTCTTATTCGCCAAGTGTACCTTTTTCTTAAGTAAGGCTTAGAAAATATTTATTTAGTACTTACTTGTCATATTAGAAATTAAATTGGCTCCAGAAAGTGTCATAATTTTAGATTTATTTACATATTTGGGATCGAGAACTTTTTGGGAAAAAAGTTCATTCTGAAACTATATGTTTCAAACGTTTGTCATCATGTAGTACAAGTTTACTTTGGCCACAAGTTGTATAGTGACAATAAAGTTAACACAACACATGTGCACCTCCCTCACATTCACTCTTACCGAGCTACTACATCCGACTTCATTGCTTGACGCGTCCGGCGACTTACCGACTACGACTTCATTCTGGATGGTATTTCAACTTTCTTTTATACTTACTGGATGTAAAGCTACTAAATATCAATGTCTTTTCAGTAAAATATAACCTAGTGACTCCACTCCATACATCTAGCGTACTGTTGTTTATCATTTATTTGGCTATATATTTATTTTGTTAGCATACCTGTGAGTAAATTGCATGGTTTGATATCGATTAGCGTGCACTAACGTAAAGTCACCGTAACGGTAGAGAGGTCGCATGCCGTACGTAAGATTTTCAGATTGTGCGGTGGTAGTGGGGGTAGTCGCAGATTTGAGCGGCCGTGTTGTGTTGCAGGCGGCGGGTGGAAGAACGGGCTGGGCCCGAGCGCGGGCGCACTGTCGGCGGGCGCGACAGCGGGCGCGGCAGCGGGAGCGGGCGCGGGCGCGGGCGAGGGCGACAAGCGCGGCAAGCTGCTGAACGGCACGGCCTGACCGCCGCCGCCCGCCGCCCGCCCTCGCACGTAACGTAACGTATTGTAGCCGACCGCCGCGCCGCCGAGCCGCAACGCGCAACGCCCTAAACTAGACTTACTCGTATTATGCTTTTGTAAGAGATTCGTGATTTGTATTCCTGATTACTCGATAATATGAAAAATTAAAGATGTGTACGTCGCTCCCCGGACGATACGCGCCGATCGCGGCCTTTCGGTACCTTTATGGGAGATCGGACATAGCGCAGTACATACGTGTTCGTAGCCTGTACTCTGTGGTTATGTGATTTCCTATAAATAATAAACATTTCTGTACATATTTTCAATCGTATTTTTATTTGTACGAGTAGTTCGTTTCGTCGCCTCCCCGTCGCACATTCTGACAGGGGAGCGAACTTACATTTTTTTACCGTTTACACGTTACGATGTTAAAATACAATTAGTTTAATACTTTATAAAAATAGTACGACTAGTTGGAATATTACAATTATACTATAAACTCTGAAGGGACCTCGGCAGGGAAGGGGACCGGGACATACATTTATTTTATTGTGACGCTACAAATTTAAAATTCTAAATGTGATTCGTGTCGTTACTTTCTGGCGGCGACATTACCAATATTGTGTTATACAATATGTATATATATTTTTTTTACATTTGTTGCTTGCTGTGTTCGCTTTCCTAACTTCGATGCTAAGTACATTGTCATGTCGCCGCCGGAGAGCAATACATTTAAGATTCTGATGACACAGACCTATATTTAACAATTATTTACAAATCTAGACTAGAATATCAGTCATTAAACAGTACCGTGATATGCATTATTGCCGGGATATCACTAGAAGTAGTATATACAAACAGATATGACAGTACATGGAGACAGACTTGACGTGAAGCGAAAAGAACTTTGACAAATAAGTTGTTATAAAGTACGCTTAAATTATGATATCAACAATATCGATACTTGGAATATTTAGGATTTGTAAAGAATATTGTGAACTAGAACTGCGAATATTCGAATTACTCTTGGCTAATTAATGGTTGAGGACTTATTGTGTAATAAATGATAAAACATCAATTAAGAGACAATGAATTTGGAGCTAAATGTTGACATTATGATATTGATATTACCAAATTCATGATTATAAATTATTATAAATAAATTATTTCAAACAATATAGCTTTTTATGATCTTGGAAACCCTGAAGTGATTACTTTTTTATTTTTATTTGTTTTTTTATGATTGTTCCATAACTGTGAAATGTGTTACACACATATGATAGATAATTCTTGAGCTATATATACTAACAAAGAAATATGTATCTTTTAGGCACAGTTATAAAGGATATTTTATTTTGTCCATTCACTTCACACTGCTTGTCTCATAAGTATTAGGCTTGTATAAAATGATATGTCTCTAAACTGTATAATTTAGGCTCCAGTTTAGATTATACTTAGGCATACAGTATTATATATTATATTTTCACTAAACGAGTCACAATGTTGATTGACATGATTTGTAAAACATTTATCAAACATTGTATTAGAGCCAGAATGATGTCATCTGTTTAATTTCGAATATATTTTTGCCTATACTCAACGTTTATTACTCAAGTTTTTATACATCGGAAGGAGTTATCCGCAGAATGTCAGCCACTCTGATATATACGTATGTCAGAAATGCAACGTTTTGGACCAATAAGCTTATAATGAAGGCTGGAGACCAATCACAAAATATGTAATTGTGCCTAGAGTTTATTGTGTTGTCTCGCTTAGAGATTCACCATTTCTTTGTAAGCATAGTGTCGCCATATCAGTCACGAAAGAGAACGGCAAAAATGTTAAACGTCAAATAAATTCAAAGTTCAACTTGTAACAAATTTATAGTTGTTGATAAACTTTCGCGATTTGTACACATTATTAAAACATATATATTACGGGTCTTAATCGCGTGAATAATTTAAGGTAAAATACCTTTATTGCCCGACGTTTCGACCGTATTGCAACGGCCGTGGTCACGGGAAGACGAAGAAGATGTATTTTACCTTAAATTATTCACGCGATTAAGACCCGTAATATATATATATTTTAATAAATTTATAGTGTTGACTCCAGCCTTCAATATAATCTATTTGTTTAAGACAGTATGCCCTAGCAGAAGTTGCTTCCAGATTCAAACTGCAGAAGTAATTTTTGCTAACATTATTATAAATAACATAAAACCTGACACCAAAATACAAAGGGCAAAACAGATTATGAAAATTTTCTTCTTTAACTTGTGGTGTCACCAATGGGTAGTTCCCATTTGTTCTATGGAACACTGACGTCATAGGACAAAATGTCATTTTCTACTATGCGTTTCAAATGAGAAGATAATCGCGATCGCGTCAACTTCATTCTGTACTTGTCTAAATTGTACCGCTAGCAACAAAAACTCCCAAGTCGGGTAAAGTACTTATGTGTATTATGGTAATGGAACGGACGTAATGTTTATTTTCTTTGAACTATGTAGGTACCTACCTACCTACCATTTTTCTTTATTATAATATTATTAGTATTCTTTATTATTCAATAAACACGAAACAGAAATAGGTAAATAGGCAGAATAGGTAAAAGACTGCCTCTGTGGCGCAGTGGGAGTGTGTCCGACTGCTACGCAAGAGGTCGTGGGTTCGATTCCCACACGAGACACCACTTTGTGTGATCCACAAATTGTTGTTCCGAGTCTGGGTGTACTTTGTGTCCGTGATTTGTATGTTTGTAAAGTCCCCCGTGACACAGGGCTTGTACCCTAATGCGGGAGTTGTCTTTTTATTTACAAAAAAAAAAAAAAATATATAAGAATATTCTACACTTTAGTGTCAGACTTAATATTTTTTTACCTAAAACATAATAAATAGTAAAATACAATGCTTATTTATAGTTCATTAGAGTAGGTAGGTACTTCTATGACATCTTTTTACGAATCATTTTATTGCTGACCTTACGTTACACCGAAGTTGCAGTCGTATTGCGCAACAAAATATCATCATGACAGTTATCAACTCATTTGAAACGCATAGTACTATAGAACATGACTTGAAGTATTACATTGTAATACTTCAAATTGTTCTATGGAACAAGGAAAATAAAGTCTGATGATTTTATTCCCAATTTGTTCTATGACGGTAGACTTGGGCAGTAGAGCTAGAATGTAATTCTATGGAACAAAAACAATTGTTGTTTTGTCCTACGACGTGTTCCGTGGATCATTTGGGAACTGTCACCACCAACCTTATTTTATTTATTCATAATATGTTTGCCTCATAATGATTTCATATATGACAGTGGGGAACACAAACCCATGAACCACCACGAACTGGTGTTCATTAGTGGGCCAAGAGTCAAAAAAAATAATGTTACATACATATGAATGAGTATCTGAGGTTCTGCTGATAACCCACCAGAACAGTACAGTCAAGAACTAAGGTATAGCTACAGAAAACCAAGTTTTACTTGTTTCCGTAACTATACTTGAAAAAACAGTCCAGAAAACAGAGGGTTGTTCAGACAAAAGTGCCCAATTTTGTAGGCTTTTCCCCGGCAATAATGAGATGGTGGCATTAGAGTAATCGATGCTTGTCTTCATGGCACGTCTCGAGATCGCTGTCGTCCGATTCGGAGTGTGAGCAGTACGACGAGTCGCTCCAATGTTGGAACTCCTCCTTGTGGTGCTCTAATGCCATCAGCGAAGGAAATAGGCTGTCGCAGGCGCTGCATCTGGAATGGATAAGTAGATATGTTGAGTTTAGTGATAAAAGGCCAAATATTTTGCAATTTTACTTCAAGTAGGCATTCGTACAGAATCCATTGTCCACACAGCTTGTCTAATACAAAATCCTAATCATTTGTATAAGTGAAACAATATACGCTCATTTAACAGAGCAACATTCTCGTAAAGCAGAAGAATCCATATGTATATTTTAATGGTGTGATCTTTAATACTTGCGAGCTTCAAAAATCAATATTATATGGAGTATCGATTGTGGAACCTTTTAATGATCGACTAAAGTATCGATGCTACTGAAAGTTCCTATACTTTTCTCTACTTTGTTATGTACAGATATTGTTGTTTTTATCAATAGTTACAGAACACTATGAATACCTACAACTTTTGCTATATATCTATCATAGGTAAATATTCATTTATATTATTATTCATTGATAGTATCAGAAATTAAATTGAATGATTGTAGATTTTGATTTGGTTCATATTAGTGGAATTTATAATCTAATGTGATTAATTAAGATTGTAATCTGTGGGCAATTCTGAAAAATAATGAGATACCATATTTATGATAAAATTTATAGTTCAAGTTAATTTTGTTTCATAATATTTGATAACTTGATTGGTAAAGTAGAAAGAAATAATTGATGCCTCCTTTACATAGGTTGTTGTATCCCCAAAACCGCAGATTTATAGTAAACTAGCTAAACTCGGCCACGCTATCGCAATCATAATTCGTTAGGTACTAAAGATTTAAAAAATGGGGCGTCGATCCAGCATGCTTCGCTGTGGATTTTAAAGCCAGGAACACTCGCCGGCCTTCCCAGAACATTCTGCTAAAGTTTTATCACAATCTGATCAATGGTTTCGGAACGCATAGAGGACATACAGACAAACATTGATTTTTATCTAAGGTATTATAAAGACTGAATAAAACCGTTTTTAAAATTTATTATTGTGTACATGTATGTAAATTTTCTAAATTTTATTTTAATTAACTCTTTGAAATTGTTTACTGTGAAATTGCGCTTTTGGGGATACAACTTACTTAGAAGGTATCGATATATCTGTAAGGTTTATAGAAGCTTGGTTAAGATTTGGAGGTGTTAAATAGCGGGTGTGGAACGCCTAGTGTCACTGGCAGATCCAGGGGGAGACGGGAGAAGGCTAAGAAAGAGTCCTAGGATTTTGACCAGCCGAGCACATGGAGGACTTGGATTATTATATGGGGAGGAGCTTCAGCTTCTTGGCCCTTCCCTCCTGGATCCACAACTGTAGACCTACTCTCTTTACTAGATTTCTTAGTTTACGAGGACTATTCTGATTAATTTTTGTATAAGAACTAGAATTTAGAAATCAAATAACTACGATTTTCGTGAACGAGTAGATTTAATTTATGTTGCTGGCTTTCTAGGTATATTAGATACTAACTCATTTTTTTATCAAAACTTCGTTTTCATTAAATAAGAGTAGGCCAACTTCAAACAGTTAATCTATACCGCGATGCTATAAACAATTTTATGATGAACTTACCCGAAGTGTCGTTTCTTTTGTTGGTGATCTCCGAGTTGGCGACGCGTTGGAAACGACCTGTCGCATACGTTGCACGTCAGCGCCTCCTCTGTAAAACAAACGTAGCATATTACAGATTCCTATTTTTATTTCCTTTGTTCTCAATAGTTCCTTTTACCGTTTTAGCTAAATAAAGTTAAAGTTGAGTTAAAGTTTGTACAGATCAGTACCTAATTCAATTTAGTTAGGTATCTTCTAAGAAGGGAATAATCCCTGACGCTTTGCAAGCATAGCTACAAATCACGGCCGTACCTACACCAAACCACATCCTGGCTTGGAATAACAATTTGTTGTCGTCGCATTCTGGTGTTCCGTGCGGGGATCGAACCCACTAGAGTTTGTTCCTGTTTTAAGGTCTAACAACGAACACGTAAGGAGAGGTCCTCCCGTGTTCCTTGAATTTGAAAAAAAAAAAAGCATTTGTAGGGTCAAGCAGAATCACATAGGTACTGTGCTGTTTTTATTCTTCTGATTGGAAACGAACGAATAGCCAAGTTATGTTTTGTTGTAATAGCCGTAGCTATATCTTCATTGTAAACCCGTTTAGCAATATTAACGTGACGAGTACCTAACTACTTCAGTATTCATATATTACAGTGCAAGTAAAACCTGTTTATTTTACGCACTATTTGTTGCATAGCTATCATTGTCAGTAGGTAGGTAGTTATCAGATGTAACATGTTTAGTTGGTATGATAAGTACCTGTATTTACGAATAATAAATTCTTATTTTGGATAAGTATAATCAAACAGTGATAAACATAAAAGTAACTGTTAATTGGTGATCGGTAGGTACTAGAGGACCAAGAAGGTTGGTACCACTTGTACCGCCAGTGCACTGGCCTCTATTACTACGCGTACTAGTACACTACTGTACAGTTGGATCAACGTAACTAGGCCGGACTGAAGTAGGCGACAAGTGGTTGCGCAGATGCATTTTTTGGAAGTAAATGGTGACAGGAAGCGGGGGGCGGGGGCGGTAACTATACCAAGAGGATTAGAGATGCGATTACGCATTACATTGTCATAATTAGTATTACTAAATCATGTTTTTTTGTGATTATTTTCGTAAAGAAATTGTTTTTCAAAGTTTCTTTAGTATTTACTGTAACTGTTCTAAATTTAAACTTTTATGAACTCATTTAAATAGTGTTTTTATATTGTTAAATTAAAATGTTGTTAGTATTTTTAATCGATTAAACATAATTAATCATTTTCGTAAGTAATTTTAGGGTCGCATCTCTATGACATGCGCGAAAGTGATAAAAACCTAACTTCAATCCGGTCAAGTTACGTTGATCGTGCTGTAGAGGTCATTGCACCAGTGGAGGGTATAGAAGAGTGGTACTACTAATGGCTGAGCAGTGGGTAGGTAGACATTTACTTGAAAAATGACAAATTTACTTACATAAAAGTGGTAGTTTCCTGCTCTTTCTTCGTTTTATGTGAATAAAACAACAATGAAAATTCGTAAGTTTAATTGAATAAATTCTTTTACAAAAAATATTTTTGCTGAAGTTTCATTAAATATTTGAGCATAATATTGCTGACAAAATAGGTAGTAAAAAGGTGCAATTATTATGTTCATAATTTTGTTATTACAATACATGGTAACCGTTACTCGTACTAATTAATTTTGTTAAGAATAGGTTATGAGGTACCTTATTAGTGCGTGTTATATTACCCTCAAATGAGAGCACGGCAGTTCGGTCGGAGTCAATCTGACTAAAAACTAACAGTTTTCCTATGACCTATGGGGGAGGGGGGGGGGTTCTTTACTAAATTGTTTCCCCAACGCACACGTGGGGACGAACATACAAAATATGATATGTAGATTTTAATTAAATGCACTAAGCATAAAGATAAGATTATAATTAATTATGACTAAAATTAAGGCAAGCAGCAAAAGTTCGTTACAATAAATATAAAACAATCCATAGTTTTAATGAATGAGACAAAGGTCTTTTGGTAAAAAATAATGTAGAATTCATTCTATATTATTTTTAATGTACAATACAATATAATATTGTATGGTGTACGATATAATTAACCGTAATCAGAGTAACGTACAAAAAACAAATAGGAACAAAAACTTTTAGTGCAACACATTAATTTCGAATGAGTAATGGAGGTATAACTGTAATAATTAAAACGGCTAAACAATGATAATTTGGAACAAGAGTTCAAGTTAGGGTTGCCAATATTAAAAATTGGGACATTATTTGGGAAATATAAAAGGAACATCCCCTTCAGTGCAACATTTATCATTAAAAATAACTTTTCTTGTTAATTTTTAAACTGGACAGATGACAACCCTATTTCTATAGTACATTGACCTACAATCACACTCCAATTCATAAATTCCTAACATACCAAACAAGTCCATGACACAGATTTGCTAATAAACAATTCATATTGGCTTCAAAACCCAGTATTTCATATCCATTCACACCACAAATCACCATTTAACCTATTGGTACAAAAATAACAATCTTAATATCAAAACTTATATATTATATCTATACAAATATGATGTAATGTAGTCCATTTGCACACATAATGTTATATCGGTAAAGTATTGGATACGGAGGATTTAAACATGCTGCCAAAGAATCTAGCTCCAGTTGCTCCACCTGGTATAGATCCCATCAGCATCCAGAATAGGGTAATAACTTGTAGTATTGCGCAAACTACGGTCCACGGAGTACTTTCTAAGTAGAGTGCGCAGTACAATGTAGATATGAGTGTCAGCATGTATAGTGTTGTGGTGAGAGCCCTTTCCTTGCTGAACATAGATTTAAGGTGATTCCATGGCCCGTACAAGAAACTGAAACTGTTTTACAAATATCATTAGATTACAAATAACAAATAAGGGTGTTTTGAAGGTAAGTTTTAATAAAAAAATTACAAATTATTTGGTTTTGGTATGCATTTTAAATGCTTAGAATGTATAAGGTAAGTATGATTATTTGAAAATGATTAATAATTGTCTTATTATTAATAATTACCGAAACTTGTACAAGTAAGAAATTAATCACTTTTACCAGTGATTATTAATAATATAATCTAAGTACCGAATAAATATAATATATTAGATATACTTCATGCGTTTTTGTTTATTTTAAAGTCTTTTTTTGTTATGAATGATTGGTAATGCAGATGATAATTTTAACTGTCAAGTTTGCATTAGTCAAAATTGTTTTAGCCCATATTTTAAGAATCGCATCCCCTCCGGGTGTCTCTCTGCCTCCATGTGTTTTTGTTATCAGTACTTTAGTTCTTTCACATGCATTTAGTAAAAAAACTGCTATTTTTACATTACAAACAGACACTGCAATTTTATAGCTACCTACAGGACAAATAAATTCTAGTCTTATTACCCGACTTCTAAATCAAGATTTTTTATATTTTTCTAAATCAAGATTTTTTTCTATTATAAGTATAACTTTTAAAATAATGGTAATAATAAGACAAATATGAAATATATAGTAATAATCATCACTAAACCACATTATTGTTAATTACTAGGGGCCATTAATTAATTACGTAAGGGTCCAGAGGGGAAGGGGGGGGAGGATTGTAAAACCTCTACATGCCGTTATCTGGGGGAGTGGGGATATTTTGCCAGTCGAAATTTAATATTAAAATTCTAGTTCTATATTGGATGCCAATTATTTTAATATATTTTTTTGTAATGTAGGTACATAACCTACCTTCGATTTACATTTTAATTTAGTTCATTTCTATTCAATTTAAATGTTATAAATAATAATTGTGGTACATTCTTACCCCATATTAATTTTATTTTAAACAATTGAAATATAAACAATTTGTTTTTTGAATTCAATAATTATTTCATGTCAGAATAATATATTATTTTACTGAAACTTACATTACTTTATAACTTTAAAAATCCTGCATAGTTTCCATATTGTTAAAAAAAAACCAATTGTTAAAATCGTCTTTATATAATTCATGAATGGCCCCCTAAACCAAATTCTTGTTAATGTTTAAGACAAGATAAAGTAATTGCTTATGGCAACAATGCATAACTAAGATAAAATAAAATGGCATGGCAATTCTTTGCACCTCATTCTGACTGAACAAAACTTTTTGCAGCCTTTATTTGGTTTTATCAAAGTTTTTTTGATAAAGTAATCGAGGTTGATTAAATAAAGGCGTTTTTTTTATATTGATAACTAAAAGAACTTACCTTAAAAGAAAGAAAATGCTTCCTAGTGTAAACAGCAGTGAGAATTTCATAGACTTTAGAACTATAACTGGTAAATACAAGAATGATAAGATGAAACACAGGACGCCGAGAAAGAGGCAGACTCCAAATCCCATAAACCTTTGTGTCCGACTCTGAAATACATTCATAGTAATATTAAAATTTGGCAAGTTTATTATTAATTTTTATAAATAAACTGCTGGGGTAATTTTGATAGATTGGATTTTGCCTAGTTTTTATGGTGTTATTAACATTCATGTAGGTAAAGGTAGTTAGTAAATTATCTGTGCATAGGTACAAACAGAGACCATCTGATAGCTCAAACCGCTAAATGGATTGGGTTGAAATTATGCATTTGCATAGTTAAATTAAGTAGGCATCTGCTATAATATATTTCTGTAAATACAACCCTAAATGGGTAAAATAGTAGCTAAAAATTTCAATAATACATAAGAATAAGTTAATTAAAGGTCAACAAATAAATTATTTTGTTATTATTTACTATGACAAGGCTTTGTCTTGATTACAATGCAAAGATAAGGCTAAGATTTTCTTTACTATAGCAGTATCTAGGTATAAAAATGTTAGTAGCAAACACCATAAAATCACTTTACTAAATGACCTATCTTAATTCTTTGTGTGTTAACAAGTCTTCAGGCTTCTTCATTACACATACATTTAATTTTCGTGTCTAGTTTTAACAGGAAACATAGTCGGTAATTATTATTTTAGTATTGACATGCCTAAACAAGTTTATCTTTGGCAAAACAATGACTTTTATCTTCTCATGGATAAACCCGAATAGCTGGCTGGGCCAGTTAAACAATGATGTAATTTATTGCAATCATATTGTATGTATCTATGTGTCTACTATTGCCACCGTCACTATTGTATCAAATGATTCATAGGTACTCCCATAAAAATATAATGTTACTTACCAGGGTGAAGTACTCTTTCTGCACATTCTCAAACCAGGATGGCGTAGAACTGGGTGTAGGACTTTCCTCACTATTTCTACTCAAAAAACTTGGTGTAGAGAAAGATGGTAAACTAAAATTGTAACTTCGTCGGTTATCATTCTTGAGCAGATATTGATCCAAGTCCGTCTTTAAATTCGCCATTTTTGTTCAGTCTCACGCTCAATGTGTTTTTATATTTCAAAAGGATATAACAATTTATCTAAATATCCGTTCCAAAAACGAAACAACAAGAACACGGCCCACTTCGATTGATGAACAACAAACGTCACGTCTTATGACAACTTTGGCATCTAAATTTCTAACCATAGACAAATTCTAGTGATGCGCATGCCCGAAATTTAAAATCAATTGCAAATGTAAAATTGTTGTAAAATGTTTACAAAAGTTCTGTTTTATTGTAGGACTTATGTAGTAATTTTTAAACAGGAATTTGTGTTTTAATACTTACCGTAATCTGTATCATCGCTGAAATCGTCGTGTGCGTGTCGCCGTACGTTGTTGTTATATCTGTCATGCGCACAAGGTGGACAAACACCGCGCGTGTCGCGCTCGTCTAAATCAGTGCTGCTTGCATCAGACTCCACTTCTGCTTCTTCGATGTGGATATCATCAGTTTGTCTGTTATCAAGTTTTTCATTTGATGATAACTGGTTGTAATTTTTCCGCGGAGGTCTGGATTCTGTGAACAATTTGAGATCTTTAGTCACCAGCACAAGAAATTTTCAACAAATATAGGTAGGTAGGTAACCGACATAAATTAATCAATTTAATCATACCTAGCCACACAAATTTATAAATAATTGAAAATATCAATTTTATTGCTTTTTACTATTTTTGCCTTTATCTATTTAAAAATTGCTTTTATTTTTATTTTTTCTTGTTGACTAATTGAAACAGACTTTGATGAAGTTGGTTGGACAATCGTCGTTTGGTCAGTCGGCACAGTTTTGTTCGGTTTGGCAACTACTGCCGAACCAAACAAAGCTGGGCCGAAGTAGGTAATAGACATGATCGGCTTAATTAACAAGTGACGATTAGGTAGCTCAAAAAAGCCGTTTAGCAAAGCTGAGCGGCTATTTTCCCGAACGTTCATCCACATACACCGCCCGGGCTGCACCGAATAATGCCGCCCGAACATGTGTGTGGCCTCCCTATGGGGGCTTTCCTTCCCTTGTAAGAAAAAATAAGAATCGGCCGACCCCCACCCACCTGCTTAATTATTTATTACGTAAGAATCTAAAGGAAAGCTGAATAGAAATTTGGTTCGTTTTAATTTTTACTTTTTAGAGATACAATTTTTGGAACGTTTGTTTTGTACGTACCTACTAGTATTTTTTATTTATAATATTGGTAATAATTATTAATCAGCTATGGTTTTATTTTATGGTTATTTTCGCGCTTTTTCAAAGTATAATTTTAACTTGCACATTTTTGTGATCTTACGTACTATCAAGACTCTTCCCATCCCCTAAATTGTTTTACGTAATATATAATTAGCCAATAAGTTTGAAAAATCTTAATGTGAAATAGGACAATATTTAAAAAGTTTTTTTTGAATCTATTGTTAGTTATAATGCAAACACAAAAAAGATATAGCAAAAGGAACAAAGGTGTTCTTAGGTAATCTCTCTTTTTTTACTGAAAGACAACTCCCACTTTTCGAAAACAATAGGGATCGCATAAAATGGTATTCCGTGCCCGTGTGGGAATCGAAGCCACGGCCTCTGGCTTTGCTAAGTACATTGACGTACAGACCTGGACCGCGCCATTCCTTCAAAATAAAAAAATAAATATTGACTGCAAAGCGTGAATGAAAAAGAGAATAAAACTCGTGAGACTCTTTGACAGGTATTGTCCACAAAGTAGCGTTGTCTCTTTCTAGAGAGTGGTAAATTTTTAAACGTCAATGGAGCCGTCTAAGCCAGGGGCCATAGCTTCGATCCGCATTAAATAAATTTAAAAATGAAAAAAAAAGAACGCCTGCATAAAAGGCATTAATAATAAAGGGCCTCCGACTGCATGATAATAAATGAAGGTGATCTTGTTTTCATCTTTTTTGCCCAGGCGGTTTTGTTTATTTAATACTATACAGGGTGTAACAGAAAGGTGTGGTCAAATTTCAGCAGCAGATAGTGTATGTTGTTAGTATTGCATTTACCATGGTGCCATAGCTGGTTGTATTATTATTACATAGTTATAGCATATTCTTTTTGTCAAAATTCAGTAGTGAAAGGAGTATGGCATAAGAATTATGCCTCCCCTGGTACAAAATTCGATTGGATTATTATGGTATAGATTTTTTTAAGTCATACTTTTTTTAATTAATTACTTTTTCACTCATAAAAAACGAATGAAAAAATAATACATTTTTTTTTAGGGTACTCCGATTTTGATAAAATTAGGTATGTGCACTCAGTATGATGGGCACATACCAACCCTTGAATATGACCACACCTTTCTGTTACACCCTGTATATAATAAAGTTGTAGGATGTAACAACTGTAACTTATATCACAGCTATTGCAAAGTATTGAAAAATGAAATGAGATTGGCTGTTAACTTTTTACTATTACGGTCATAAACATGTTATACTATTTTGAAAGGCTTACGATGAGCCCTCTAATTTGATACCCATACTGCAGTAGGTATTCGAAACAACTTTTTTTACACGTCTTTATTTTGACATTTTCCAGCCGCCATGTTTGATTTTTTCAATAGTCACTTACTTATCTAAAAACACTTGGGCGGTCAAATAGTCAAGACCAACCAAACCTATCCAGCGGTTTGAAAGATATGAGGTAAAAAAGAATATTATGGCGACTCTACATTAGCCTGCGAACAGGCGTGAACGTTAATGTAGATGTTTTTCGCGGGGTTCACGCGCGTTTATGCCTGTTCCCCGATCGGAGTCGGTATTTTGTGCCGCGACCGCGATTTGTTACGCATTCTCGGCCAGTTTACCCCTGGCTACAGATGAGTGTGGTAGTTTTGCAGCAGCTGCCTTCACATCCATTTCGCGGCAGGGTTCACTCACGAATATGAGATCTGTGAATGTAGAGCACACAATATCTGACGCGAAATCACGGTGCGAATCCACGGCTTAATTTTAGAGCACTAATGTAGAGCCGAAGATCCTAGAGACCTATCTAAGCTTAAAAAACATAGGTACCCCTTGCAGTGTGGGTAAAAAAGGTTGTCTCAAGTCGGCCTAGAGACTCACAATCATGAAGTTTATAATCTTCTTGCTCATAATCTTATAATTTAAATAATCGGTAATATACCTCTAAAGTAATCTAGGATCTTACGAACCATTAAGGTAGAGAGCTGGACTGCCCCATAACCTAACAAAATTGACTACTCTCTAGAAAGAGACAACGCTACTTTGTGGTGATAAGAGTCAAAGACACTAGTCCGACCAACGGCGAGAAAAAGAGTAGCGATTTTATTGCTCAAGTCACGTAGGTACATACTTATGTAGATCCTGTGTAAAAAAAGAGAGAGATACCGATATTAATAGTTGATCGCTGAGTGTTCACACTACCGGCGAGTACTCTCTCTATACTGCATCTCTTTTGTTTACACGGACTGGAACTAGAAAATATATCTTTTGTACGTTTCTTGAGCGATAAATTGCTACTCTTGCTACTCTCTTCTCGCTCATCGTCGTTGATGGGACAGGTGCCAAAGGCCGCACGAGTTTTTCTCTCTTTGACGCTTTACAGTCAATACTTACTTTTTAATTGGAAGGGATGGCACAGTCCATGTCTATACGTCAATGGTATTTACATTCCTCGATATCGTCAATGATAAGAATTAAAAACTTTAGATTTTGATAAATTTTGTTTAAGTCATGTTTATGTACACTTTTATGAGAAAATAAGTCGATAACGCTCAAAACAATAATACCTATTATTTATCATTCAAATGAGAGAAGGGTGAATAAAATGCACGAAACTCTGGTGCCGAAGATTGTATTCCCTGCAATGCCCTGGGTGTTTTCGGGCAAATGGAGATCGATGACAAAGTCTGAATTAAATTGTCACCAAGGTGGTCATTTTTAAAATGTAGGTATATTATCGTAACCTCAACAAAATGTAGATACAACATTTTGGTGGCTTTCAGGATTTAATTGCGCACATTTAGCAAATTAATGTGCGCAACGAGCTGGATAATAAACACATTTGCACATGTACGTGTAATGCTATGCTGATGGTTAGATCTTGGGAAATACATTTTTGATAAACAAATAAGTCTGTGTAGGTACTTTGTGCTTCATTGTGACACGTTTTTAGGGTTTCGTAGCCAAAATGGCAAGACGGAACCCTTACAGTTTCGCCATGTCCGTCCGTCCGCACTTTTGCTCAGAGACTGTGAGTGCTAGAAGGCTATAATTTTGCATGAATACCTATATTACTTACGCCGACAAAGTGAAAGAATAAAATCTTGAAAAAAAACATTTTTTAGGGTACCTCTATATGTAAAGTAAAAGAAAAACAAACGAGAAAACTTACGCCACATTATGCGGATGGGGTCAGGGACTACGGAACCCTACATTGTGCGTGGCCCGACATGCACTTGCGCGGTTTTAACATTAGGTAGAGTAGGGATGTGCATAACTGCGCACTTTCGCTTCTATGTTTTCTAAAAAAAAACGAAGCAGTTTAGAACCAACATTAGTCTTTAATCATTTACTTAGGTTATCTGCCTAGTAAAAAAAATATAATAAACTATTTAAAAATAATGTTTTAGGAGCTATAAAAAAAAATACTGGCATGAGTGCGCAGCCAGATGTGCAAGTCTGCGCAGGTAGATCAAGAGTACGGCGTATAACTAAAAGTCATATGCGAAGTCATACAAAATATACACTCTATCTGGTCTTCTTTATTTGAGTAATCTGGATATATAATTCTTCGTTGCATTTGCTGACTTCTTTGGCTCAAGAGTCTTACTCGTTTTAAGTAATTTCTTTGTGATTTTGGTGACTTCCTATGTCTCAATGTTCTTATGCTTCAATCTAGCTTTTGCATCCAAAATAGTTCCGCTACCTGCAGCTTATTCTTGCCGTCTGCATTTAATTTTTGAGCTTTTTCTATCACGCTCCTATCCGAATATTGTCGTTCTTTGCCTTCTTGACATCGTAAAAATATGTTATTATTTTATTTATTTATTGAATAAGTTGATCAGTGTACACTTAACAAATTAAAAAGTGCTCTCAACATTAATATATGACACAATGTGCAAGAGTGCGCGCGCAGTCTTGTAAATAACAACTATGCGCACTCTTGCACGATGAGCAATAAAGAGTTTTAAAAGATCAATAGTGCTATAATTTGATTAAAATAAACAAATAAAAACAGCATTACCCGGTTTTTATTCTGTCCAAATCACATTTACAATATACCTACCTAATTAATGTATCAGAGCTCTCAAATAAAGTTTTTTTAAATAAAGGTCAGGAATTGGTGAAAATGTATGTATATAAATATACAAATATTTTTGTGCCAGTACAGTTAGAATATCGGTAGGATACTGTCTGAACTAAAGATAGCCGCCAAGGACTGCTTCCTGGGGGTCAATTCACGTATTTAAAGCAGTGAAGTTGCAGTTCAGTTGCAGTTAAGTTTCGATTAGAACGGCCATTTTCGTATTCTTGTAACTTTGAGATCGATCTCAAAAGCGCTTGCATTATGTATGCTTCCCGAGAGCGCAATAACGACATTCTAATACGATGCGCAAGCGTTTTAAGATGACCTGTGTTTAACATGGCCGTTTTGGTCGAAACTTAACTGCAACAGCACTGCTTTAAATACGTGAATTGACCCCCAGAGCTGACGTACGTTGTGTAATGCCAGAGCGGACAAGAAAGAGTGTTCAACCTTACACACTCAACCGATGATGATTTAGCACTATGACCGTACTAAATGGATATGCCGGACGCATCTCCGGTCAGATGTGCTAGAACTGTTAGCGTGAAACTTAACAGGTAGATAGATAGAGTTACTGTCACATTTTTAATAGTACTTTGTATTCTAAGAAACGGTTTTTGAAATGTTAACACTGTAATATTGACAATTTGGCGCAATCATCGACTAAAGTCGATGGACACGATATTTATCTCGTTAGATTTATTTTGACTCAAACACTATTATCTATTAAAACATCACTAGTTGTATATTATTTGTATTATATCTGTCCCTCATAATTATCACGAACTCGCAACGGCGCAGTACCTGATTAGGTTTAATAGTGAGTGTGAATATAATATTTCGTACTTTTTATTAATTTCCTTTTCAAATATATCTACTAGACTAAGTGTCAAATAAAGGTCAATCTACCTTTAAGTATTAGAATGCCTAGTTAATTTATAATAAGTCGATTTCTATATTATTGATTTATGTATCGATTTCGTTACTATCTTATCGTTAGGGTGTAAGGTCGCTTTTATTGTCATAGAATAAATAATAAGTACTTACGTACCTATAAATAAATTAGTCGGATAAGAATAACAAATTATAGCACTTATGAAATTACAGAGCGTTCGTCGTTCGGGAAATATGAATCGTCAACCAAATATAGCCGTGGTTGGTGCTGGAGTTATTGGGATGACGGTGGCCAACATGGTCCAGGATCGTCTCAAAGACTGCAATGTCACCATTATTGCGGATAAGCAGTTTGAAGACACTGTAAGTTACGTTGCTGCTGGAATATTCCGCCCCGGAACCAGTTTTCGAGGACCCACTCCCGAAATCACGAAGAGATGGATCGATAACTCGTGGCATTATTGGGATGCTTTATTGAAGACCCCTGAAGCGCCTCAAACGGGAGTCATGGCTTTATCAGCGTATATTTTTTCTAAGCGAAATGCCCACGTTACGAGAAATCATCTTATTGAACATTTGGTGCCCGAATACAGAGCCACTACCGAGGAAGAATTGAAATTAGCCCCCGAGGGTACAAAATTTGGATCTTATTTTTCAACATTGAAAGTCGAATGTGGGCTATATTTGCCTTACACGACAAATTTGGTACTTAAAAAGGGTGGGAAGTTTGTTAAAAGTAACATTGAAAGTTTCGCATCACTATCGAACCACGGTGACTTCGATTTAGTTTTTAATTGCACTGGTATGAACGCGAAATATTTATGCAATGACCATGATTTAGTGCCAATTAGAGGTCAAATTATAAAGGTTAAAGCGCCTTGGATCAAACAAGCTTATTATGGCGATTTTGACACTTATATTATCCCAGGATTTAATGGGATAGTTACTTGTGGTGGGGTGAGGCAATATGACAGTTACAATATAGATTATTGTAAGTTCGATGCAGCTGCTATTATGGAACGCTGTTGCGACTTTATGCCTAGTTTGAAGAAAGCCGAGGTAGTAGACAACAAAGTTGGGCTGCGTCCTCATAGAATTCCGGTTCGCGTTGAACCGGAGCTTATAAGTGGGTTGAAAGTTGTTCATTGCTATGGCCACGGTGGCTATGGGGTGATGACTGCTCCCGGCACGGCAGACCATGCTGTCGAATTGGGGATTGAATTTTTAAAAAGCAACGTGAAGAATAAGTTGTAAACTTAAAATAATCCTTACAAATTGTGTCTATTACCCTTTTAAAGGAGCATAATATTCAATAAATCAATAAGCCCAGGCGGTAGCATGGTCCCTATTGTAAAAATCATTGCTTAAGGGAATACGACTGTTGACGTAACTATAATGAAAAATACTACGAATATAATAATTATGATTACACGTACCACTATATACCTATACTTTGTACTTGTTTGTGAATTAGCAATAATTGTTATGTAATTTTATTAAATATTGTTTTTATGAAACAGTGTTTTTATCAAGTAGGTACCTACCGTGATAGGGACTCCCCTCTACAAGACAGTTCGACTGTTAATAATTTAGCAATGTTATAGTTAGAATTAGTACTAACTACCTGTTATGTTTTATCATAAACTAGCTAACCCGTCCAACTTGTTTGCGTCATTTATCCCCATTTTTGCAAAATTTAACATTGATACACAATACTTTGCTGAAGATCATCACATGATGAAGTGCATAGTTTACGATTCCTAAAGGACATACAGACAAACATTCATTTATATATATATATATATATATAAATATAGATTCTATTAAAATTGTTATTGTGTAGTAAAACCACTAGCACTATTTCATAACTTGCTTCACATGAGCAATAAAAGGAAATTGGCAAAATCTGAACAACGAGCGCGGCAAGTTTCAAAAACTATTTGCAATAAAAGCAAGAATATGGCGAAAATCACAAACTTTAGCAGCTTATTAGCGAGATTCATACAATTTATTACTTACGAAGTTACAAACTCTCTTCACCAAATCTAGCTCGTCTAGGCATTGTTACATAATAGTTACTAGTCATTGTTCTAAAATAAATTAACTAATTATTAAGACAATTGTGTTAGTGACAGCCAGAAGCTGTCTGTGGAAGTTGTTATTCATTAGTGTCATCAATTAATCCTGTGACCTTCATATTTCACGTGCTACGTATATAAAGGAAACCATATAAACAGTAGGTAGGTATTTCAGTTTAGTAAATATGTTTTGCTATTTAGGCGTTAGATAGGTGATTCCGTATGTTAGGTACTGTTTGACCTTTATACTAATTATTTCTATGCAAAAAATATATCTGTTAGTTGTTGTTTAAATAGGCTTTACTGATAGGGTGTTCAGTCTTGAGGTTGCAAAATAAAACTCACGTGTGATGTATAAGTAAAAGGTGAAAGAGGTATATTAAATAAAAGTGGCACGTTATATTTACAAAATAAGGTTCGCAAGTTGTGTTGCATGTAGCAAGTCAGTGCATCGCGACCGACCAATCACGACGACTGCGGTGCATTCTCGGCGCCATATATAAACGAGTGGCACAGCGCGCGGCTTAGTGCATAAATAGTTATTGCGTTGGGATGTCGTCTTTTTCAGCACGCGCGCTACGGTGTCGGCGTCGCGATGTCGGGCGCTATCGGCGGCTTGGCATGTAGGACGCCACATCACTCCCCCTCAAGCGAAGCGTACGTTGTGTTTCACCGTGCGGCCGGATCTTGTGACGTAGGCGCTGCTCGGTGAAGACGATGACGTTGCGTTGTCGCTAGGGGTCATGATCGAAGATGCAGTGTCGCTCGATGCGTGGATCCGTGGCACTGCGCCGCATGATGCTGTGCTCGATGATCTAGTGGGTGAAGCTGTGTCGCTCGGTGCGTGGATCGGTAGCGCTGCGCCGCTCGGTGCTGTGTTGCAGATATAGGCCGGCTTTAATCTGTCGACAGAAATAACAGCGGTGCGAAGCGGTAACCGCAGTGTAAAGTGTTTCCCGTCTGGGCTGCGCTGTAAAACTTCGTACGGGCCATCATATGGAGGTGTGAGAGGTTTGCGTACGGTATCGTTGCGCACAAACACATGTGAGCAGGTTGCGAGATCCTTGTAGACGAAAGTGTTCATCGTTGATGCTCGAGCTCTCGGAGAAGGTGTTAGTGACGTCATCGTTTCGGTCAGCTGACGGACGAAATCCGCGTCTTCAATGTTCGACGTTGTAGGTACGAAGAAATCAGACGGAATGCGAAGAGTCGAGCCGTATGTCATTAATGCCGGGCTGACAGATGAGTCGTCACGTAGTGCATTTCTAAGCCCTAGTAGTACCGTAGGAAGTTCGTTGACCCACCTCCCGTCGTTCGTTCTCGCCATCAGTGCCGCTTTGAGGGAACGATGCCATCGCTCGATTTGTCCGTTCGCTTGGGGATGAAAAGCCGTAGTCCGTATTCGAGTTACGCCGAGTTTCTTCATGAGTGAGGTAAACAGTGACGACTCGAATTGTCTCCCTTGGTCCGTAGTAATCTGCAGAGGACAGCCGAATCGTGCTATCCACCCGTCGTACACAGCCTTTGCGACGGTCTCAGCTGTGACGTCACGTGTGGGAATTGCTTCAGGCCATTTGGTACAGCGATCTATCATCGTCACGAGGTATCTATAATCTTCCGATGGAGGTAAGGGCCCGACTATATCGACGTGCACATGTTCGAAACGCGACGACCGTTGAAACTCGCCGAGTGGACTCACGACGTGTCGTTGAACTTTAGCGCGTTGACAGCTGATACATGATTTCGCCCAAGTACCTACGTCCTTGTTGATCGACGGCCAGAAGAACTTTGTAGTCATAATTCTTCGCGATAGTCGTACTCCCGGGTGACTAAGTTCGTGCTGCGCTTTGAAAGCTGGGACGCGATACGGCGGTGGTAGGTATGGACGAGCGTTCGCTGTTGATGTTTCGCACCATATCGGTCGTTGAACTCCCGGTAGGTTGACGCGCGTAAACTTGAGATTCGGATTTTTCATAGATTCGCGTAGTTCGGAGTCCTCTTGTACCTCCGCGAGTCTATTATAGTCGACGGTTGCGTTGAGTACTTCGACTTCAGCGATACGTGACAACGCGTCAGCTGCTTCGTTCTTATCACCGTGAATGTACTTGATGTTAGTGCAAAATTGACTGATGAAGTGTAGTTGTCGCTCTCGTCTTGGTGTGTCGCTGCTACTCGGCGTTCTTGTTAGCGCGTACGTCAGTGGCTTGTGGTCGGTACATATTGTGAGGTCATTGCCCTCTACGAGTCGGCGTAAGCTCTTAACAGCTGTATACATTGCTAATAATTCGCGATCGTATACACTGTACTTACGTTGCGTCTCGCTCATCGTTTTGGAGTAGAAAGCGAGTGGTTTCCACGTATTGTCGATCTTCTGTTGTAGAACGGCACCAATACTGCTGTCAGATGCGTCGGTGAGAAGACATAGTGGAGCGTTAGGTATGGGATGCGATAAGACGGTGGCCTCGAGTATGCTTTGTCGGCATTGCTCAAAGGCTTGTTCGGCTTCGGGTGTCCATAATATTGGTGATTTATCGTTTTTCTTACTATTGTGTAGGTATTTGTTTAACAGATGTTGATGTTCGGCTTGGTGGGGTAGGCAGCTACGGTAGAAGTTTATCATACCTAGGAATCTTCTTAATTCTTGAACTGTGCTTGGTTTTGGAAACTTGAGTATGGCTTGTATGCGATCTTCAGTGGGTTTGATACCGGCCGATGAAACTTCGTAGCCGAGGAATTGTATCTTGTCCTTGCCGAACTCACACTTGTCGACGTTAAGTGAGACACCGTAGTTGTTCAGTCGTTCGAGTACCTGATGTAAGTGACGCTCGTGTTCCTCTTCTGTTTTCGAGTGGACCAACACGTCGTCGACGAAACAGAATACATTGTCGTCGAGTCCTCGCAGTACTTCATGCATAAAACGTTGAAATGTCTGACCTGAGTTACGAAGACCGAATGTCATGCAGTTAAACTGAAAGAGGCCAAATGGGGTTATTATGGCCGTCTTCGCAGCATCTTCATTCTCCATTGGTATCCAAAAGTACGCCATTTTTAAATCGATTTTTGAAAATATTTTCTTTCCGTGCAGTTGGTACGTGAAATCTTGAATTCGCGGAATGGGGTACCGATCGGGGGTTGTCACGGCGTTGAGACGGCGATAGTCGCCGCATACGCGAAGTGAACCGTCCTTCTTCTTAACGACGTGTAGTGGACTAGCCCATGGACTATTCGACGGCTTGCAGATACCCATCTCCATCATCTTCTCGAACTCTAACTTCGCTGCTTTGTACTTATCTGGTGGCAGGGGGCGTGGCCTCGAGTAGATCGGTTGTCCTGTTGTCTCGATGCGATGTGTTACTTCGTGTTTCGTCGGTACTTTGAGTGACATGGGTCGCAGAACGTCTGGGTATTGTTTCAGCAGGTCGTGATAGGCGTGGTTGCGGTTGATGACGTAAACGGCTTCGGTACTTTGCACTGTGATGGTGTTTACACTGAGGTCGGTGATGCGGTCGATGAGTTTGCGGTGATGTAAATCGACTAGCAATTCGTGCCTCGCTAGAAAATCTGCGCCTAGAATTGATGTTTTCACCTCAGCGACCGTGAACGTCCACTTGTAGGCTCTACGTAAACCCAGGTTGAGCTCGAGTGTACGTTCTCCGTAGGTACGTATCTCCGTTCCGTTTGCGGCGAACAATCTGTAGGTATTTTCTGTCGGCTTCGTGGGTTTCTTATTTCTAGCGGCTAACACAGATATGTCGGCTCCGGTATCGACGAGAAACTTCTCTCTGCTGTTAACATCGACGACACATAGGCGGTAACTTGGTTTGTTAACATCGACGCCCGCCAACGTGGATGAACGTTCTAGTTTTCCGACTTCTGCTTCTGTTTAGCACACGGCGGTTCACATTTTCGGGCTTCGTCACCAAATTGAAAATGATAATAACATACCCAATCTGGATCTCCGGGCTTACGGTTCGTATAGGCACGTACTCGCGAGTTCGACCGCGATCGATTTTGGCGGTAACGGGAATGATGCGTCGAATTTTGTTGTCTCGTGCGAAGTTCGGCGATTTCTAGCGATAATTTCTCGATCTGTTTAGATAGTAGGTCAAACTGCAGGTTTTCGTTTGGTACGTGTTTTCTTTCGAGCGTATGCGCGGAGTTTAACGATGTTGATGGCGACGGACACGTGGGACGCACGGCGACCGCGGCAACCGTCGCAGGTTCGAAGTGTTCCACCATTTTGTCAGCCATCGCAGCTAGGCCTTCGAGCGACGATTCGGTGTTCACGGCGAGCACGGCGCGCACTTGCGTAGGTAATTGATTGAGCCACATTACCTTTAACGCCTCTTGGGTCAGCAATTTCCCGCCTAAATCAGTCATCTTGCGCAGTAACTGGCTAGGCTTCATGTCGCCGAGTTCTAAGCCGCTGAGCAGCTTCTGCAACTGGCGATGGTCGGACTCTTGAAACGTGGAAATCAGCCTATTTTTCAGTGTAGCGTATTTGTTGCTCGCGGGCGGGCTCAGCACGATGTCGGCGATCTGCTCCAGGTCGTTGCAGCCGAGCAACGGGACGACGAGATTGAACTTCTGATCTTCTCCAATTCTGCTAGCCGCAACGGCGGCTTCAAACTGCGCGAACCATAGGCGTGGGTTTTGGCGCCAAAATGGCGGCAGACGCGCAGGCAGCGAGATTGTGGCGACGTCACACGTAACGGTCGTTACCTGTTCTTTCACGTCTTCTACTTCTTGTGGGCTGGTTTCCTCTGTAGACATCTTGGAGTTGCTCCTTGATCACGTCGGGGTCACCAATTTACTGATAGGGTGTTCAGTCTTGAGGTTGCAAAATAAAACTCACGTGTGATGTATAAGTAAAAGGTGAAAGAGGTATATTAAATAAAAGTGGCACGTTATATTTACAAAATAAGGTTCGCAAGTTGTGTTGCATGTAGCAAGTCAGTGCATCGCGACCGACCAATCACGACGACTGCGGTGCATTCTCGGCGCCATATATAAACGAGTGGCACAGCGCGCGGCTTAGTGCATAAATAGTTATTGCGTTGGGATGTCGTCTTTTTCAGCACGCGCGCTACGGTGTCGGCGTCGCGATGTCGGGCGCTATCGGCGGCTTGGCATGTAGGACGCCACAAGGCCTACCTACAACTTATCGTACCGGCTTAAGAATAGTACCACCCCATCTTTTCCCGTGGGTATCATCAAGGCGACTAAGGGATATCACACCGGAGGACGGGCAGCAGCGTCCTCTGCGTACTTTAAACCTTACTGTGATCGCCAACCAGCTCACCAGGATCTATAATAAGTAGGTTCTACGGGGGAGACCCGTGCCCTGCAGTGGGACATCATATGGGTTGATATGTTACAAACATAGGTACTGAGAGTATTTTGTTACAAACCCACAACTATTACATTTTTTAAATGCAAAATGTTCAGTTCACTTGACAAGGAAGAATGTTCAATATTTTTAATACGCGTTAAATAATTATTTCGATACCTCCTTGGGTGACCCAAAATATTTGATCTGGGCAAAGAAATTTAATATTATTCAATATACAAACAATTAAGTACCTTGCCCAATGGATGTCAAAATGCGAAAGAAATGGTTACGGCTCCTTCCCACTTGAAGTAATTTTTATAGGCATTTCTTGCCAATTACTTTACAAATACAATAATTGCATTTTTGAAAGATAAATTTTTTTTAAGGAAATATCGGGTCCGATTCCTGGGTCTGGAGACCCAGGAATCGGACCCGAGATTTCCGTAGCCAAACCGGGGCCAGAAGCGAACCACCTATCTGGACTATGTTACTAGACCTCAAATTTCTCTATCCCTTGATGCTCGCGAGTTTGGGCCGCGCGAACCGTAGCGGGTTAGGCACAGCATCAATGATTCGGTACGCTATTTTATGCATAAAAGTAAAACTACATTCTTCGTAACGATGATAGAGCTAGCAATGGGCAGAGCAAGGGGATGCAGGGAGAGAGCTACTGTTGCCGGCCCAACATCCGACAAGTGGGAACGGCGAGACCCGACATGATTTTATACGGACGACCGCCATTGGTAAAACATTTCTTGATCCAGAATCGAGCCGTTGAACAGCTTCATACAAAATGTTCTGCTACTAGAGCACCCGATTTTTATTCGGATCCCAACCGCCAAGTTGGAACGGGCCCTTACACGCTATGAACAGGTTAGATCGCCTTGGATATAAAAGCAAAGTACTTATTTTTGCTATATTGTTCTGAAGATTATGTAGTGATTTTACCCATGTTGACGCCTCGAATTTCGGCGGCAAGAAAATCACAATTTGTCGCTAAATAATTAGCAACCACAACTCCATTTATTTTAGGTAGATTATCCGATTATCCTTTTTCGAATCCTTCATTCATTATTAATTTATTTCACACAACTGAAAGCGATGGAACAAAACAAAACATTGCGCTAGATAGCTACTAACTGCAGCTGCAATTTGCAACTAAACAGTCTTGGAAAATGACGTCAAACACGGTCACGTGACTGTTAGCAGCGAATTTTGAATACCTGTAAAATGATAACTACCTACTTGGTATTTTTGAATGAAACAAAAAGTAGTGTATTTGTATTTAAAAAAGTTTTACTATAACAAGCTCTCAAGTGATTTATCAACATTCTTAATTAAGAGAAGTTAGAGAAAATTGAGAGTTTGGCTGGGATGTGTAGATGCTTCCTGGGTATAGCCCTGATCTTGCTCTATCAGATTTCCGCCAGTTTTGGTCACTTCAGAACTCTTTAGGAAGTATAAAGTTAACCTCAAAAGAACACTGTGAAAACTACCTGTCAGATTTTTTTATTAAAAATATATTTAGATGGCACTACCCACAAGGGATCGAGGCAGCAAGTCATCGATCAAAACGGCACATACATAATATAAATAAATAAAAATTATGCCTTATTTTTTTTCTTGGTATGAAAAATACAAAAATACTTTTTCCCCGACCACGTCCACGTCGACGTCCTCGCGATCGTTGATAGCACCAAGCGCTTAGTCCAGACATGTGGCAATTCCAAATCGACCTTGTACGCGAAGATGTCCTGGACTGGTCTGTACTGCACGCCGAGAACGGCCATCATAGCAGAATTGTCAACATTCTCAAACACTCACTTGTTTGAGAATGTTGACAATTGTTTATTGTTAAGAGAATGTTTAATTGTTAAGTTGAGAATGGTCCTGCCGATGGTCTTCTGGTAGAAGTTCCGATCGACCGATTGGTTAACAGAAAAAATAACCTCTGATATTAAGGGCTAGGGATAATAATAATGCCTACCTACGCTGTAAACGACCCCACGTAGGCGTGTTTGATGAAATCGTAAATCTGGATAAACAAAATTATTTATAGAGTTTATTTACTCGATTCGAAATATCAACACATCGTAATCGAATCTAAAACGACATCATTCACCGTCCTGATTGATAAATTTATTTTATTTGGAGTAGCAAACATATACTGAATTCTGAGTAGGTATTGTCAAATAGGATTAAATTTAATTATATACCTAAGCAATAAGGTGTCACACTGCTTAGTACGGCATGTTTTGAAGGAATATGTTTGCATAGCGTCTAAATAGTGGCATTTACATCCCACGTATAATCAGGCTGTGGAATGAGCTGCCTGCCAAGGTTTTCCTAAAAGACTACAGCATGGGGTTCTTTTAGAAAGGATTTAATAGGTTTTTACAGGGTGTTGTAAACTACGGTAACTGCTCAACACTCTCAGGCGCGCCGTTTGCAACCTTTTTGAAATAAAAAATATCTATTCCCACACACTAGCACATGCTCGCGGCTTCGTTTGAGTAAAGGTCATTGACTCCTTTAAAGCTCGAGTTTCTTTAAATCCCTTCTTATCCATGCTCTACATACATAAAAAACCTTTCTGCCAAATGTTATCTTTCTAGGTACGGACCTATTTTTTTACCACCAGGTGAGTCGCTGGCTGCGCCAGCTGGGCCAGCGGCCCACCTGGTGGTAAGCGGTAACCGCTCTGCTCATGGACTTCAGGAATGTCAGGGACACACCCAAGCCGCTGCCGGCCGTGGAGATAACTCTCTTTAAACCTCGTTTGAAGAAGGACTTGTCGTAGCGCTCGGGAAACACAGCAGAAGGTAGTTCATTCCAGAGTCAACACATACGTAGAAGAAAATAACGCTGGAAGCGAACCGTACAAAACCGTATTATTTTAGTGAATCCTACTATGATGTCGAGTGGTGCGATGGTAAAAAGTGACGGCGGCACCATGTCAAACAGTTTTTCAGAGCACCCCATTTTGAACAGATACGTACGCAGCATACCTACGGATTTGGAAAGGTAAAATTTTTCAAAAAGGTTTCTTTTAGAAGAGAGATTTGTCCAATGATGTGTAAATTAATAAGTCAGGATTATCAATTTTAGAAGATGCTACTGTTCTTAGCTCCGTTACCAGATTGAAGAAGCTAGTAACTGTAAGTTCAGGGGCGGATCCCCCGACTCATGAATTCTCAAGTCTTTGGTTTTGTTTTACTTGGTTTTATTTGGTTTTACCCTCCCCTCTCCCCCCACCAGATTCATCCGTCGCGAGCGACTTACACTTAGTGTAGGTAAGCGTAGTCAGCGTCGAACAATTGCACCCGATCGTCGGGACACGAGCGACTTACATTTGCATTTTGGCGTCGATCAAATCACCTACACCGTCACACGACTCACGAGTGTCTTCGGAGCGACACTTGGTCAGTGTTAAGTCAAATATAACCTTCAGTCGCGCCCAGAGCATGATCCTGGAGCAGTTCCTGTGTAAGTGGAAGAATATTGGTAAGCTGATCGGAGCCGAGCACAGCTTTGACTGTCTAAGTTCCTTAGAAGTAGGTTAGATGGCATTACGGAGCCGGGTACCAGGTACGGGATTCTGTTCGTGGGATTGAGTTGAGCCGGGATTCTTTTTTATTTGTCATCATTTTCCACATCTCCGACGTGTAAAAATATGTTGAAATACATCGTGTATGAAGTTAATAGATATTACGTCTTGGTATACCTATTATTTTCTGCTTAACAATAGATACTTAGTTGTGTACAGTGGGAGCAATACTCTCGTAAATAACATAGTGATTAGTATCACCGCAACCGCAGCCGTATTTGAACATGCAACTAGCGAGCAGCTAGATATCACAAAGTACATAGATACAGAAGGCCGGCTACCAGCTCAATATGGAAGCCACGCATACTCGTAAATAGACGCGCGCTTAGCGTACGTAGGTACTGAGCTCTCATCTTGCGCTCTCTCTGAAGATAGTCCAGTTAAATTAAATATTTCAGTTTAAAACAATCGCATAGAGCTGACAATTGGTTTGAATGCTGGGAACCCCAAATTATATGTCAATTTTTGTAGATTTCAGATTCATGACCAATGAAACAAATTTAGTCTAACTCATTATAATGATAAAACTTACCGTTTGCCAGAAAAAAAAAAAAAAACCAAATATCGCGTATTTTATTAATTACCATTAACATAGATTTTTTGTGCAGACGTGGAATAGATGAAGACTTTTCACATTTCATTTGTAATGGTGTTCCCAATATTCGTACCAATTTTCAGCTCTATGCGAAGTTATTTAGCTCATCACTGTTGACCTTGCTGGCAAAACTAAATATACAAATATATTGTAAAAATTGGCATTAAAAATAGGCCATGAGATTTTATTGCCAAGTTCTTTTCTCACGCCTTTACTCTTGCGAACTTGACATTAAATATAGAATCATTCTATTCCAAATTTTGTCTGACGTTCATAAGTGTTGCATTTTGTAACCTGTGTGACTTTATTCACACAGGTTACTTTACTACTTTGACTTTGATTTCGACCTAGATCCGTATATGTACGCGTCTCGGGATGCGTGAACCTATTTTCAATCGTTGTAGGGAGCCGGCCGGCCATTTATATTTATCTAATTTGTGGAGATATATTTGCCGTCAGCTCGCAATGGATGCGGCGTTAGCGTGTGCTTCGAGCACACAAGTTTGTTACATGTTTGCAAGGAACGATGTTACATGACTAATGAATAAATAAAACTTCTTGATGTAGATAGGTACCAAATTGAGAATATTAATTTGAATTTTGTTTTGGGAAGGGGTGGGGTGGCTCGCCCCATTGATCTATTGATAAGGTGACATGAGCCATGGATGTAGGTACCTAGGATGGGATTTGGGGTTGAAACCCTCTTGGCAAAGGTTTAGAATATATTCTAAGTGACTAATTGTCGCGCAACTTCGTCTACGTAAATTTTCCCCGTTTTTGCAACATATTTCATTGCTGCTCCGATCCCATTGGTCGTAACGTGGTGTTATATAGCCTATAGCCTTCCTCAATAAATGGGCTATCCAACAGTAAAATATTTTTTCAATTCGGACCAGTAGTGCCTGAGATTATCGCGTTCAAACAAAGAAACAAACTCTTCAGCTTTATAATATTAGTATAGATAACATGAAACATTGAGTGTTTATAAAATGGTTCGTCGAAATGCGGCAAATAATGGCGGGGCTGTATACGTCGAGGCAGAAGCGTAGGGTGATTTTTTTTCTGAGGTAACCCGATACAAAAATATATCTTGCTGGACATGGTTCTATGTACCTATAATACTAAGTAACTACAAGCCAAGTGGAAGCCGAAAGTAATGGTGTTGTAAGAACCCTCCACCACTGCATCGAGGCACCTACGAGTACTACGTTCATACTAATCATTCTTCAATTCTCAAATTGTCACACTTCTACAAATACTGCGTTCATTACCTGTTCTACCAATTAAGCGTCGTCCATTAATCACGTTATGTCTTTTAACCACTTTTGACCCCTCTCCTTAATGGTGACACGTGGGGAGGTTTAAGACCAACACCTCCCCTACCCAACATCATATATATTTTTTTAGTACAAAAATATCACAACAATTCAAGGAAAATTACACGTGGTATCTCACTACACCGAACTTTCTCCCCCTGGTGATATTTCGTGATTTTTTCATATTCCTCCCCAATCGAGCCTTACGTAATTAATGGACGGCCTCATATCTAAGCTATCGCCACTTTGGTGGAGTTGAGCTTCTTTACCTCTACGCTCCATTCACACTGATATGGGGTCAAAGATTGCACCATTTTACGCAATGCGTCAGAAAAACAAGTAGGTACTTACCTAATTATTATATGGTATCCCATTAAATTAATTACATCAAATTTTATCTTTATTACAATCCGATAAGGTTAAATTTAGTCTGTTAGGTACGTATGAATCAGATTGGGAAGCCATTTTTTTTGTATAGGCTTTAACTGGTCGTTTTGTTTGTCATTTTGATGAAACAAAAAGTATTTTATGATCTCAATTCAACACGGATTGTTGTAAATGGAACGTTAACTTTATCTTAAAGACATAAAGTTCTTTTCTCTTTGTACGAAATGCTGATATAAATTTTTCATTAAATTGACACAGACGCGAATGGGTCGTTTGAAAAATCGTTTCTTCCCGCCAAAACCAAGCCAAAACACAAATTACACTTTTTATTCACTGCTCATAAAATAACAGATTTTTTTAAAGTCTTATTAAGTAGGTACTTACCTAATAGGTACTTATTAACATTACCTACCTAATAGGTAGGTTTCGGTACCGAATGCTATTTAAAGATAGATAGTTAGTACCTATCTATCTTTAAATAGCATTCGTTTCGAAACTTAATGTATAACGAGGAGCGAGAATGTAAATTATCGAGGGTTTAATAGCATCATGTGCAATTCGCAAAACTATAACTAAAGCCGAAATTATAGTGAAATGTTTAACAACAAAGTTGCTTAGCAACCATTAAATTTTTAATGCTTTGTCAATGATTGCTAAGTAACCGATCATCACTGCCGCCAACGGATGAATTTTCAAAAGCTCATCTTAAAACCTGGGGAGTATTTGACTTATTTGATATTAACTAATACTCCACAAGCACATAAATACATGTCTCATCTGTGCATGAGCTTCGTCATTCTCTCACTGGCACCAGTTTTTATCTCTTTCCGCTTGACAAATTGTGGAAGCTGAATTGAAGACCTAAACAATTGGCCCCACACACTCGTTTACACACAAAATTACTGTACAATTAGGCAACTAACACTATAGTAATACTATTTAGATATAAAACTTTGTATGTTAGTCTTCAATAGTTTAGGTACTAAGTTTTGAATTAGGTACATACCTACCTCATACCCAAAATCTTAAAAATCCACTAGAATTGTGAATCCACTATTGTGTTTCTTTTAGTCTTTATATTATATTTTTATCATTTTAATATCTTGCTTATATTCTATAGTTGAATTAATTTGTATTTCAAGTTTTCTTTGCATTTATTCTGTAATCTTATATAAATTCTACCTACCCCCTTCTCATTTTTATTGTTTAAACTTTTTTCTTTCTTGTACTTAGCTTTGTTTATTGTGTTACAGGAGTCTAGTGGACTAATCTGACAATGAGCACACACATGATGACTCGCAGGGCAACAGCAAAGGACATGGAAAATAAATTAAAATTAGCGCTACTTGAATTGAAGAAATACAAAGAGGACAACACCCAACTGCTGTCAGAGCGCAGCGACTGTGAAGTAGAAATTGTGAGACTAAATGAGAAGGTAGCTGCACTGAAGAAACAACTTACAGAACTGGACTTACAAAATATGGATCTTCAAGAACAATGTGGCCGTCTTCAACAGGAAATAAACTCTTTTAGTGACTGTACTGAAGTGTTTTCAGAGTCTCTGAGTCACAATACTGAATTACAACGTGATCTGAACGAAGCTCATAGGACTATAGTTTCCCTTAATCACACAATACAGGCAACAAACAGTAACGTGACTCAGAACCTCTATAGTGAGCTCTTAGGTGTAAAGTGGGTGTCGCACTTAAAACTTAAGTTACTTAGCCGCAAGAAACAGAGAAAATACTCAAAATTAAATAAATTAATAAGCAATATTAAAAAACAAAGTGATAAGTTAGGAAAAGTTAAAACTTTATCTAAAATTAATTCTAAATTGACAAAGGAACATAAAAGACTGCAGTCAGACTTGGACAACTGCAAAGATCAAATGATTGCCAGCAGGTTAATGTATGACCGCCATACACAGGAGCTTAACACACAAATAACGAACTTGCACTCCCGTCTAACAACTCTCATGCTTGAACACCAAACAGAAACTCAAGTATTCATTAACAAGTATGAGGAGGTAGCCAGAGTAGCTAGAGAGGAAACACAACAATTAACCTCTCAGATTAAAAACAACCTATGCTACAATTGCTCACTACCACCGTTTGTCGGTCAACACAACACTCACACCAATACACGGCAATTACAGAGCAGTAAATGCAGTAAGTCTGACTCTGACTGCAGATTGTTATCTGACCAGCATACTCTGAATTTTACAGAAAATAAAGTTGTGATTTTTTCTGACCAATTAGGTATAGATTTTAGCAGGTTTATTATAGGTCACACAAAGTATAGGGTCATAAATTATTGTTCAACAGGATCAAATTTTTGTAATTTAATTAGTAAATTAAATAATACCACCTTAGATAATAGGTCAACAGTTATAGTATTATATGGTGACAGCTTCTCAGTCACAAAGAGAGACATAATTAAATTAACAGAAACTATTACATACATGCATGAAAAAGTAGGTTGTAAGTTTATTTTATGTAGTCTACCTTATTCGCAGTCAGTATCTGAATTACAAAACAAGCATGTACAGAGCTTGAATCTTTTATTATATAACAGTACTTACTTACATAGTAAGTATATTTTGTTTTTTGACACGAATAAATTTATTCGTAATTTTATTTTAACGAAAGATAGAATGTATCTTTCCACATTCTACAAAAGACAACTTGCTAAGTTATTAGCATTTAATTTACACCCTGACCTAGGTACAAACAGTACTTTGCAGGATTCATTTAGTGTTAGCAGTTCTACTATGAATGTTATTAAGACTCCTAGTTTAAACTAGTAAGTCAGACAATGGACAAGCCCACAGGTGGTCTAACTGTAGTTCACCAAAATATTCAAGGCTTATCCAGCAAAATAGAGGAACTCGAATTGTTCCTTAAAATGCACAGTGTTGATATTTGTTGCTTAACTGAACATTGGTTGAAAACTAATGAACTGATATTTAATAATAGTTATTATTGTATGGTTAGTGCATTTATAAGAGAAAGGGCTATACATGGTGGGTCTATGATATTTGTATGCAACAATGTTAAATGTAAGGAACGCAAGGATATAGTACATCTGTCTGTTGAGCGTACTATAGAATTATCATGTGTGGAGCTGGAGAGATATATTATAGTTTGTGCATATCGACCACCACTGAGTGATTTTAACTTATTTGAATCTGTAATGGAAGATGTGCTTAAAAGGGTAAGTTACGGTATTAAGCATATAGTAGTGTGTGGCGACTTCAATGTAAATTTACTTGAACAATCATCTTTGTCTACCAGATTAGTTAACCTATTTAAATCATTTAATTTAGTGTACTTATTTAATGAACCAACAAGAATTACATCACATTCTGCTACTTGCTTAGATAATATATTCTGCAACTGTAGTTATTTTAATGAGGTAATATTGAGTGATTTAACATCAGATCACTGTGGGCAGAAAGTCACTTTTCCCTCACACACAGTGGCCAAAATAGATAAGATCACATGTAGGCCAATGAGTACGGCTCGCTTAGAAAAATTTAATTCTAACGTTTCTGCTAATATTACCAGTATAGATTTCAGCCACTCTGATCCGAACTATCTTTACTCCTCAGTGTTTAATATAATCAAAAGTGAATACAATAATATATTTAAATCAAAAACTTTTTATAAGAATTCTAAACTTAGCTTTTGTGATTGGGCAACTACCGGCATTTATAAAAGTAGAGCTAAGTTATACGAGTTATATGGTATGAAACAATTTAATTTTGATCAAAACTTTATTCAGTATGTGAGAAACTATTCAAAAACTTTTAAAAAAGCTTGTGCATGTGCCAAAGCTTTACTTATTAGTAGAAATATTAAAAAATCTGATAATAAAATAAAAGCCACTTGGAATATTATTAATTCGGAAAGCGGACGGGCAAAGCCTCGGGATAAAAGCTTTGAATTATTAATTAACAATAAGACTGTTACTGATAATTTAGACCTAGCACAAACTTTCAATGATTTCTTTGCTGACATACCACTAACCACAACCAGCTCCTTGAACGCTTGCCCAGATAAAGCCGAATCACTCTTGAGAGATAATGTGGATCAATGCAATGTACCATTTGCTTTTAAATATATATACCCCAGTGAAATAATTAAAATATTCAAGTCACTCAATTTAAAAAAAACTGCTGATTTATGGGGTATTTCAGTAAAATTAATTCACAGTATAATTACTGGCATAGCGCCACAGTTATCTATAATTTTTAATCAATGTGTTGATACCGGAATGTTTCCTGATCTGATGAAACATAGTAAAGTAATACCATTATTTAAATCCGGATCAAAGAATGACCCTAGTAATTTTAGACCAATATCCATCTTGCCAGCTATTAGTAAAATTTTTGAAAAGGCTATACTTATGCAGTTAGAATCACACTTTAATTTTAATAATCTACTGCATCCCGATCAATATGGTTTTACAAAGGGTCGCTCTACAATTGATGCAGGTACTAAGCTACTGAAACATATTTTTAGTGCCTGGGAAGATTCACAGGATGCCATTGGAGTGTTCTGTGATCTTTCTAAAGCTTTTGATTGTGTGGCGCATAGGACACTTCTCCTGAAACTTAGGCATTACGGTATTAAAGGTACAGCGCTGGATCTACTTGCCTCTTACCTAAGTGAAAGAATTCAATATGTTGATATAGGAGGAGTAAGGTCGTCTGGATCTCCAATTAGTATGGGCGTGCCTCAGGGATCAATACTCGGTCCCTTCTTATTTTTGGTATATATTAATGATTTACCATTTTATGTTAATAACTTTTGTGACATCATTCTATTTGCTGATGACACTTCTCTAATTTTTAAAATCGATCGTAAACTAGAAAATTTTGAGAAAATAAATAGAACACTCGCACTAGTTCAAGATTGGTTTACAACGAACAACCTACTTCTAAATCCCAAAAAAACTAAATGTATTAAGTTTAGTTTGCCAAATGTGAAAAGTACTAATACGAGTATAATTTTAAATAATGAGGTGATTAGCTTTGTCGACTCGACAGTTTTTTTGGGAATTACATTAGACAATAGGTTACAGTGGGGCACCCAAATATCATGTCTCGCAGGAAAACTCAGTTCTGCAGCGTATGCTGTCAGCAAAGTTAGACAGCTTACGAACGTAGAAACAGCTCGACTAGTATATTTTGGTTATTTTCACAGCGTCATGTCCTACGGTATATTGCTTTGGGGCAAGGCGGCTGATATACAAACTATTTTTATTCTTCAAAAACGTGCAGTGCGTGCGATATATCAACTAGGAGCACGAGTTTCCCTTAGAGAAAAGTTTAAAGAGATAGGCATTTTGACAGTTGCATCACAATATATATATGCAAACGTTATGTTTGTAAAGCAAAACTTACATTTATATAACAAAAATAGTGATATTCACTCTGTGAATACAAGAAATAAGCACAAATTGGTAGGTCGATATCATAGGCTTCATAAAACTCATAACTCATTCATGGGACTAGGTGTTAAATTTTTCAATAAAATCCCAGTCAGCATATCGAGTCTACCAGTAAATAAATTTAAGAATGTAGTCAAGAGACATCTTATACAAAGAGCTTACTATTCAATCGATGATTATTTAACTGATAAAGATAAATGGATGTAGTTCGTTGCTCCCTATTAATGTATTGGGTTGTATAGTTTATTGCATTTTACTAGGTGAATATTGTTGTCACAGTTTGATAATGTTACTTAGGTACTAGTTAAGAAAACGATTTACTTTTGTAAGTAAAGATTCTGCGTGATAAATTACGGCCATTCTTTTCTTTCCTTTGAAAAACATGTATACTTATTCATTAAGTAGCAGTAAATTGGCCAATATTTAAGCACATAAAGTTTTTACATCGTAAGTGGATGCTCCTACTATGTTGTGCCCATTGAGGCTGATGTATCCGATCTCGTGTACTCTTCTAATATTAATGACCTCTTTTTTTGCATCAGTCCTCTAATATATGGTGTATAATATAATGGTGGCAGCACCTTACCTGCATAAACAGTTTATAAACAGAGAAACATTGTAAACATTGGCAATTTGAAAAGAGTGGCCACGAGTTTTTATTGCCTGTTCTTTTCTCGGGCTTTACCTATTGTTTGCGAACAGGCATTACCAGTAAATGTAGAATCGACTTTTCACAAGTGTAGTATTTTGCTTCCTAAGTGAATAAATGATTTTTATTATTATTATTATTATTATTATTAACTTTTTTATAAAATATTTCACCCCGCATTTCGGCTTTAGTAGGTATAGTGAAAGTCGCAGAAAGAAAAATATGTATAGGTACTTATTAGATTTTAAAGAAATAAAAAAAGCAAAAGGTAGTTTTTGTAAAACACTGCCTTCAAAGTAGGTAAGTAGGTACAAGCAAATACTTACATTTTTACGAGCGTATTTTAACGAATATTTGACTAACTAACTGTTAAATTTTTGGCTCAACCTGCTTCGTGTCTTTTAGACATAACCAACTGTTGCCCACCACTTTTCACGTGATTTTTTTTAAAAACAAAACTATTCTACCTAATATCTTTGTAGTGGGAGTTGTAAAAATGGCGGCAAACTGACATGTCGCTATTCTTACAGTTCCGCGTTTAAAGTGTAAAACAATGTAAAATATACTTGAAATACGTGATAACTGGACAAGAACGAGACTTTGTGATTGAAAGAAGAAAACTAGAAAGAAATTATACTTGAAACTGGCGTATGCACATAATGTGCGAGCCATAATCTCTACCGATTAAAATTGGAGGGAAAAGGAAAGAAAAAAAAAACTTAGTAGTGTCTCAAAAGGAAAAAAACTTTACCTTTATAGGATCACTCGTGTTTCTGTTTGTCCGTCTGTCGCAGGCAATTTGCAATGAATCTACTGGACCGATTAAGTTCGAATTTGGTACACATACCTATGATTCTTTGACCCAAACACTTTTGAACTTAACAGCCATTTTTGGGGGGCAAACTAGAAAATTTTTGAAAAACGTTTCGCAAATTGTATTAACTATTGTGTAACATATCAAATTAAAGGGCTGGCTTTAAGGATATTAAATATATATAAAAAAAAAGTTATTTTCAAAGGTATTTAGGAAAAACCATTAATCTCCGAAGCTACTGGGCCTAATAATTTGGAAAAAATACAAAAGATAGTTCTTAATCTAGAAATTACAGGAAAAGGTAAAGAAAGTCTGAATTTTAAACATGAGGGTCATTTTAGGTGCAAAACAATAAATGTAAAACCTTTATGAAAACGTTATAGTGTAATATGAAAACAAATGAAAGCCTTGGTGTAAGAGTCTCAAATATGTATTTTTTAAAGTATGTTTATTAAAATCGACCTCTCCCTCAATGGAATTAGTAAGCCTACAATTTTAAAAGAAAGACTATAGTGTAAAAATAAAGTGGTAAATCGACTGGCCTTTTAGTCTAGTGGTTAGTGACCCTTACAGCTAAGCTAGAGGTTATGAGTTCGATTCCTATCTAGGATAAGTATATTCTACAGACATAAACAATTATACATTGTAAGCAATTTGAAAAGAGTGGCCGCGAGTTTTTATTGCCTTGTTTGTTTTACCTTTACCTATTGCTTGTGAACAGGCATGTATTTTGCTTCCTAAGTGAATAAAGAAATTTTGATTGATTTGATATTTGTTTTAGAATTATCTAAATATGTTTACGAGTATCAGTTGTCTGGTTGCTATAGTACCTCAGTTTGGGATCAGATGGTCTTGTGTGATTTGTCTGATATAAGTTAAATCTTTCAATATTGCTTCGTTAAAGAGATCCCTTTAAAACAAAAATGTGAAAATATGCCAAGGTTACGTTTATAACAGAAGTGAAATCTTCATCATCAGCCTATCGCAGTCCACTGCTGGACATAGGCCTCTCCAATTGCACGCCACTTTGTTCTATCTTCGGCTTCTCGCATCCAGCTCCTGCCAGCCGTTTTGCGTAAATCATCACTCCACCTGGCCTGAGGGCGTCCTACACTACGTTTGCCGTGCCGTGGTCTCCACTCAAGAACTCGTTTACCCCAACGGTTGTCGGTTCTTTGGCAAATATGGCCAGCCCACTGCCACTTCAGCTTGCTAATCCGGTGGGCTATGTCGACAACTTTGGTTCTCTGGTAAAAGTGAAATCTTACTGGAAATTAGGTATATTCTTTTGAAATTCGTCATATAATCACACATAGGTCCTATCATACATGACATGACATTTTTTTTTTCATTTTTTTTTATTAGCGTCTCAATAGAGCATTTCTAGCAATGTGTGTCGCACATTACCGTGGCCCAAAATGCTTCGTGTAACCAAAATGGTCGGTGAGTCGCCCTTTTGCAGCTTGGTTGATACAGTGCCGTGTGTCTAGATATATTCCCGTGTTGATCGAACTATTTACATACTTATATGTTGGTACGGAACCCTCAGTGCGTTTTTTATAACCTGTTCTGTCCTACTGCTGGGCAAAGGTCTCCAACATACTTTTCCAGATCTCCCTGTCTGGATCTTTCTCTTCCCACATTTTCTTAAAGCCTTCCTGATCGTCACGCCAGCGTTTGATTGGTCTACAAGTATTCACGATAACATTTTTTGAAACATACGCTGACGACGTTTTGCTTGTGTGTGATGTCTATTAGGTAAAGAGGGTGAAAGTAAAATATTTAAAGTTTTATATATCCTATCCGCACGCTTTAACTAATCAGAATATAATAACGCAAAGAGGTCTAATGCACAAAGTTTCTCAGAAACTCGTCGCGTCAACGCTAACAGTTCGACATTGAAATCTTAAATCAAAACTTAATTAGTGAATTATTCGACTTATATAACGAGGCTTCTTTATTTTATACTAGCTGTACCGCGCAACTTCGTATGCGTCAATTTTCCCCGTTTTTGTAACATTTTTCATTGCTGTTCCGCTTCTATTGGTCGTAGCGTGATGTTATATAGCCTTTCTCGATAAATGGGCTATCCAACAAAACGATTTTTTCAATTCGAACCAGTAGTTCCTGAGATTACCGTGTTCAAACAAACTCTTCAGGTTTATAATATTGAGATTGGTATTTATTTAAGATATTATTACCTACTGTCTATTGAACATTGTTATGTTATTTAAATAATGTTATATAGGTACTACTTTATTACTTAATAATAATACTTAATAATTAATACTTTATTACTTACTTAAACTTACTCGTATTTTAACGAGGCACATCGCGCAGCGCCAACTCTAGTTTGATGACATGGTACCTAATTCTCTAACTTAGAGGTACAATGGTAAATTGATATAAATATTTTTTTCAGGAAACCAAACCTCAAAAGAAATAAATCACACCGTACGTACATTTTCGTATAGAAACAACACATGACCTCAATCCATTGTGGTCCGTCCCTATGCCCAGAGGTAATTAATTACGAAAGTATCAAATTTCTTCTGACTCCCGACGAAGGCAGTTGTGGATATTTTGAATAAATAATATAAATGTCCAGTTACATTAATAAAGTTCGTACTTACTTTTTTAAACGTTCACTGGTGTTTCCTTTAAATACGTAATTATATTAATTAACATCCTTTTAAAATTGTACTAAAATGGTGAAAGTTTCATTGAGTCGTTCTCATTTCGTTCATGCTCAGTTTGTTCAGCTCTGTACTATTTACTTAGGACGTATGAAACGAGTAATGTTTTCTTTAAAAACTTTACATTTACACCTCCACATACGAGTACCTATAAACTAAATACCTTCCCACTAAATTGTTGATGAAGATTTTATAAAAAAAAACATGAACGTAAAAGGTTGTACCTACTTTTTTAATGATTATATTATCCATAACTAATAAAACAAAGTTTAGATTAAAATAAGAGGTAATTAATTCTATTATGAAGCTAAAGGACAGGTTTGTTTGAACTCAAAAAGTAATTCCGTAGTTATGAGATAAGCATGAATCTTGAGAAAAGATATAGATTATTTATTACGACAACCTTTACCCACGAAGGACAGGTAGCATTAAAATAAAATACCAATACTTAGCAGAAAAAAGAAACGACGTTCTCTATTCAAAGGGCTTCCCACTTACTGACCGGTCCGTATCTCTGGGGACTCGTAGAAACGACTAATGGTTTACTTCAGATGAACGGCTACTTACTTCAACCACCTGCTCGCTAATTAACGAAGCCCTTTTATGAAATAAATTTAAGAAAAATCTTTCTTAATTTTAATGTTAAAGACATTCATGAAAAACATTAATATAAAACAATTTGAAAAGAATGAATGGGCTAAAATTGTGAGCATTTTAGAAAAATATGAAAGTTACTTAGCAAACATTTAAGAGACAGAAATTCTTTCTTAATAATTTGTTGCGCCATTTTTTGTCACGTATTTAGTTGGGACTGGTTTGCATTTTTTTTTCATTACTAGCAATCCTATTAACCCCTCCAGCTAAGCTCATTTCCTGTGATGCTAATCCAGGGTTGGTGTTCGACGCAAGAATAAAGTTGTCATCAGTATAAGTAGCTATGGTTACTCCAGGAGAGAACAGTGAGCTATACTATTGCTTTTTGAGGCAGTTCCAGGAATATCGTTTTGTCAATCAGGTCAAACTCGGGGGCTTTTTTATTTTCTTCTATTTTTATACTAATCTTAATTGGCAGATACAATTAGAAGTTCCAATTGGAAGATTGGGAGAAGTGTGAATATTTTTGCCAGGTGTTCTGTATATACTATAGCTCCTGTGATGTTATAGACCAGTTATTAGATGGCGCGTTTTAATCGGTGGTTTCGGTATCACCAGTGTCCTTGAAACCTTGCATGCTTTCCTTATTTAATAGTTACTGGTACCAGTAGGTGTTAGTGATTCCAGAAGTGTCATAGTAATAGCTTCTTTAGTCTTATTTTTAAACTTTCGCGATTTCGGGTGGGTATCAGAGGTAAAGGTAAAGGTTTCACGCGATTAAGTCCCGATATATACCTTCTTAGGTCTGTTAGATGAAGTCTCTAAGTTCTTAAATTGATTTATTCATTGCCCTTTTCCCAGTCTGTATGCCTGGGTCCTTATTCACTATCTTTTTTTCCGTTTTCACGTCAAGCCCGCTCTTTTAACAGTCAAAATCTTGACATAATGGTATATAGAGAGCTGCGCTTAGAAATGCGCCAATTCGAGTGGACTTGCCGCGAAATCTAAAAAAAAACATAGTGAATAAGGACCCTGTTGTGCAATCACGGTTTGACTTCATTATGTATGATTAATATGTGATCCGATGATCCATCCAGACACAAATCCGCTGTATGATAATCTCTTCAGTCCAAACACTTTTTCAGTTTACTGCTTTCGGTTGTTATGAGTCTCAATTAAAGTGCAACCAAATCAATGCACATCAAAGCAAGTGCTTTAAAGCCTGTCTTCATAACATTTACTTTTAGAAGATGAAAGAAATAAATCTTTCATCACCTACTGTGTGGTATCGGCTTAAGAATACAACAAATAGTGGGTGTCGTCAAGGCGATTAAGGGATGTCACACCAAAGAACGGATTGCAGCGTCCTCTGCGTACTTTAAAGCCTTACTGCGATCGCGAATCCGCTTGCCACACCTGGTGATTACGGCAATCACCCAAAGGATCTATAATAAATAGGTTCTACTGGGGAGACCTGTGCCCAGCAGTGGGACATCATATGGGTTGATATAGATATAGATTTGCTCATAGTCCCTCTTCGGTTTCGACTGCAGGAATACATGGATAGGTTACCTATTTGTTCATATTTTACATGTTATTACAAGTAATTCAAAGGGTGTGGGATTTTATTGGGTTGGGTGATCGATCCTTTTTTCACGTAGATAATAGGTAATGTAAATAATCAACAAAACGTTTTACCCTAAAAATGCTAGAAAATAATTATCGCCTCGAGTTTCTGTTCAAGACCTTTGTGTATTGATTAACTTACGTCATAGAAAATTGCGGTAAAAATGACTGCTGTCACTCTTACAACACACACACACACCGTAGGTACTTCACTAACGACGTTATTCAATAGTTTTACGATATAGATATAGTGTGAGAGTTTGTTTTACGTAAACGCGATCGACACGTTTAAGACATTTGGCGCTCCGATTGGCCCACTCCAAGCTCTTATCCGAGCGTTTCGAGCGCGTTAGCGTAAAAACAATTGGTACTCTACAGTCTAGGCACTGAATTTTGCTGTCCACGCGTAGATCATGCAGATGTTTATTTGCTTTTGAATAAAATTGTTAAGTAATACCATATGTGTGTACGAACGTAGCAAATAAGAATCTTTATCCAGTTAAAACATGACACATATTCATTTTATTTTCTTTATTAGAGAAGACAAACTACTTGTTTACATCTTAATTACCCTCTAATTACAGATCCATTACGTTTCCATAGATTAAGTCAAGATTAGGTTACATAGAGATTTTAAAAACCTACTAAGTTCCAGCATAAGAATTTAGCAGAGATAAAGAAAAATAGGAAGAAAGTGATATTTACGGCGACGGCGACGCACCGGTGAGAGCTCTACCGATATCGGCTCCTCAGTCAACAGGTTCTAACTAATGAAATCAATCTACCGCCTCCGATATCTACCGTGATTGCTTTTAATATGAAGGTATTTTCCCACAAGGTGAGAATTTCGTGTCATTTTCCGACGCTTCTCGAATGTTTCCGACGTGTATTTATTGAGTTATCGGAATTTTGTTGATATCTTTCAAGATATTGTTCGTTTTCGTCTAAATGTTTGTTTGGGTTTACTAAAACGAAATTCTAATATTTGTAGCAGATACAAAATGCGAAACTTTGTCAAAAGTTTGTTTCTATTTCACTTAAAAAATGGTTGGCTGTAAAGTTGGTTTACGGTAATTTTACGTGATAACGTCATATGAAAACATTGATGACATTTTGTATCGCATGTCGCTACAATCGCCAGAACATTGATGACATTGTAATAAACAACCATGCCTGTGACAGTTTTAGTGGACCCGGGCGGCCACAATACGGCGTCAGCCTATCAGCAGGCGGAACGTCACTGTGACACTTTTTCGAGTATACCACATAAGAATTTTAGCTAAAGTAAAAACCTACTTATAGTTTACACATAGTTTGATTAACAAAGCATGAATGCTATTGTTTGATTTAATCAGAACATTCGATCATAAATTACCAATTTTAAGAACCAAAACCTCAATGGCATTGGAATATTGATAATTATATTATTTGATAGTGCGACGAATGTAAAGTCTGCAGGTTTTAAAAATAAGAAATAGTAATACATAATAAAGTCTGTAAAATTGTTTGAAGTACTTAGCCACAGAATTTTCAATTTGCATGTCAGGTCACGTTCTATAAATCCGGTGGCGTTAGAATATGCATAATCCGGGTCATCTGCTGGACGAAGCTCAGCTCTACAAAGTAACAACAGAGGCATAGACCAGAATATCTGAGATTACGCCTACACAAAGTAACTTTTTATTGGCCACAAGGAACATTCGGAACTTTTAATAAAAGAACCTAGTAAAGCGAGTGCTAGGCCTAAGCCTGGCATGCACTATATGGTTTTCACGGCAAAAGGTCCGTTTTTAACCCTCATTGCAAAAGGAGGGATGTTATCAATTTATGTGTATCTGTGTTACTACTGTAGCATCGTTGCACCCGAATGGATAGACGGCTAAGAAGCGGTTTTCTTTTTTAAATAAAGTAAATTCAATTGGGATGATTCTTTGATATTCTACCATAACCATGTTACACTTTTATTTATGAAAACTAATCAGGATTTGTTTGAACATCGCATAAGGGAATGCTATTTAGACTATTTATTACTGTGCAATTCGAAATATTTATATTGCGACTATTTGAGTTTTGAAACTTTTTTGTACCATATAATTTAATTATTGCATGCATTTAAGCTTCTGCCTATACGATATAATTGTACTACCATATTCTTGTGGTGGAACAATTATATCGTGTACTATGTATGTAAAACGCATGAAAAGCAAATAAAGTGATTTGATTTAATTAATTGTGCATTCGTTCTTTTAAGACAGCTTTCCTACACAGAAGTGTTTTCTGCATGGGACCAAACATTTGTAATAACATACCATCCCGTTTACGTAATTAAATAAAAATGATTTACTTATAAAAAAAGCTTAATAGCGTAGCTTAAAGCGTTTAGGAATACATGGAGGATAAGGAAAACATTTATTTTAATGAATAATTAAAATTATGTTATTATTTAATCAACCTTTATTTATTATTGCTTTGACAGTATTTCACTAATTGATATCATATGCTTCTATTGACATTGTTATAATTTGATTAATTGATTTATTACTGTGCAATTCAGAATATTTATATTGGGATTATTTGAGTTATGAATTTTTTTATACCCTATTATTTAATTTTTGCATGCGTTTAAGTAAAAAATTGTGGAACAATTATATCGTGGTACAATCTATGTAAAACGCATGTAATGCAAATACAGTGATTTGATTGTATTTGTGCGCTAAACTAACAACAGGGCTGGGCGCAAAATATTTGCAGTGGGTGCATGGTTTTAGTTTTTAAATGGATACTGATCTCTTACATTTCAGATTAGGAAAAGAAGTGAAAAAATTAATAAAATACAATAGGTCGGCTTTTGTGTTTCACTTCTTTTATTTATTTATTTAAAACTTTATGCACAAAATTGTACAGAGGCGGACTTAATGCTAAAAGCATTCTCTGCCAGTCTACCTTAGGGTGATATAGAAATGTAGTATGTAGTTGCAGTAAACCTGTAGATATTACATACAATCAAATAAATACAACTAAAAAAAAAGAATAGTATAACAAATCCCAATTAAACATACTTACATAAATACACAATATACGAGTACCTACATAAATACATATATACTTACAAAAATACTTACATACCATAAATACATATACCTATATATACCAACATAAATTACATATAAGTTACAAATGTAGTGGTGATTCAACTAGTTCATCCAGGAACAGAGTACGTACTTTCCATTTAAAATTAAGACGATTAGGTGCCTGTCTAATTTCGGGGGGGGGGGGGGGCAGCGAATTCCTGAGGGAAACAGACTGAACAAGGAAAGAGGTACCAACGAATCCAGAAGAATGAGAGGGACATAGAAGAAGCAGATTGTTGGTAGATCGTAGGTCTCTACTATGAGAGGAGTGCAAGTACTGGAAGTTAGAAGTCAAGTATAAGGGTGCAGTAGGAGAATTAAGAACAGTAGGTACTTGGTACTTTTCACAACAGTAGGTACCGAAATTTCACAGCAAGTTATAGTAAACCTACTGTACCTATTCAGACGATCAATAATGCAAAGTTAAAAAACATATAGAAAGAAAGGAATTTCTCTCGAGGCAGCTGAGGAGAAAATAAAAAATATAAGGCGAAAATAATGCAAATGCAAAGCTATAAAATATGCCTCTACATTTCATATTCGACGACAGAAACGTGCCGCAGTACACACCACATTTTGTTTCTTCCTCAAATTTAATAGGGCCGTTCCATTCTTGCCTTGGTTACTACTTTTTTATTAAAATAACGATAAAAACAATTCACGCATCAGACTTTCAAAACAATATAACTACTTGTTTTTAAAAGAGTGTCATGAGTTTTTTGGCAGGTTGTTATAACTACTCACCCCCCCAGAAAGACCTTCTTTTTAGGAATTTTGACACTGTACAGGTGTGTTTTGACTGGCAATTGCCCCCCCCATAAGGTTGTGGTGGCTGGTGTATCGACTTATACTTACAAATTTTAGTCAAAAATATCTTTTAATTTAATTAAAATCATCAAGTATGACGAAGTATAAAAGTTTGATATTTACTTATATTGTGCTTTTTACTGAACAATAAAACAGTATCCTGGTGTAAAATTACAGCAATTATCACAAAATCAAAAGAAAATACAAAATGACAATTAAATGAAAATCTTAAAACAACAATACTCAACATATAGCAATGGGACCAATTGCAGAATCAACGAAAATAAATTATGTGACCTGTATGATTCGTCCCACGGGTCGGAAAATCGTGAGACGAAACAGCGAACGAGCCTTCGTAGGTTACCGTATTCAAACAAAGTCTTCAGCTTGTTTATTTTTATCATCAACTGGTATAAATTAAAATGGCAGCCCTACTTATAAACTCAGTATTGCGAGATGTAATATGTACCCGAGTTGAGCTTGAACTTATAATAGTCCACTTCATCATATTTCAAAAGTTATAAGTCAGCTTCACCAACTGTTTTTTTATATTTTTTATTAGTAGATATTTTTATACCTTAATTTGAATCAGGAATATTCTGCTAAAGTTTCATCACAATCTGATCAATGGTTTCGGAACGCATAGAGAACATACAGACAAACATTGATTTTTATATATATAGATATTAATACTTGCGTTTACATAAAAATATTAATAATACTTATTTGTTTTCCTTAACAATGAAATGTTGAAAGGGTACACATACACTATTGTTAGGTACAAAGGGTAAAAGAAAAATAAATAGATAAACCTACATAGGTAAAGTCAGTCAATCAATTAAAATCATCCAATTAACAGACTTCACGTTTCTCCATACGAAATTTCATCTAAAACGACCCAGCATTTTTGGAAATTATTATATCGAAAAAAAAAACAAAACTCTTGAGCTATATTTCTGTAAACTATATCGATATTAAGATTATAAAGACGAAAGATTTGGATTTTTATAATATATAATAAACTTAAAAACTACTGGACCGATTTAAAAAATCAACCTTCAACGGAGAGTAACAAAAGCTATAGGTACTTGACTGCCTCTGTGGCGCGGTGGGAGTGTGGCGACTGCTACGCAAGAGGTCGTGGGTTCGATTTCCACACGGGACACCACTTTGTGTGATCCACAAATAGTTGTTCCGAGTTTGGGTGTACTTTGTGTCCGTGACTTGTATGTTTGTAAAATTCCCCCGCGACACAGGGTTTGTACCGGGAGTAGCCTTATAAAAAAAATATGAAATCAAATATTAACACAAAAATTAGAGATCCCTACGAAAATTACAATAATGTAACTCAAGGTATAAAAAACTAGGATATGCCACCCGTGCAAAGCAGGCAGCTAGTATTATATACTTATATGGTCTGGTCTGGAGATAGTTTGAATCCCAGGAAAGGTCATAGTAATTATACTATGACCTTTCTCTCTCTATCTAGCCGCTAGTCAAGTTCAAAAATGCAATTATTGTATTAACAATAATTGCATTTTTGAACTTGACTAGCGGTTAGATGTCGCTAGCGAGGGCCCCACTCGCTTGCAAAAAAGGATTGAGAAATTTGAGGTCTAGTGACATAGTCCATATAGGTGGTTCGATTCCCGCCCCGGTTTGGCATACGCAAGTCTCGAGTTCGATTCCTGAGTCTGTACTTCAAATTGTTCTATCTTTCAAAAACGAAATCATTGTATCAATAAAGTAATTGGTAAGAAGCCTATAAAAGCCGATAAAAGTTACTGTAAGAATATATTATAGTTTTTATCGTGATAACCGACATCCACGGGCTGAGCCGTGATCCAACATCTAGGTAAGTTATATTTTTGGTAGCAAGGTCGACCCAAGTTTGATTATGTTTCCATTCCCTGTCCCTTTCCTATCGAGAAAATATTGAGTTACCTTTACAACCTAAGTTATCTGCGAAACCTGAGATACCAGGCGTCAGGTTCCTGTTATATACCTTTCTCTATGTTATGTAGGAAATCATCTGTGAAAAAAACTTTTAAGGCTTATTCATAATTTGATTTATTTCTTACAAAGCGTAGTAGGTAGTAGTTATTATAGTAATCCCCTTACATGGGCGGATCAAACACATGGGGAAATAAAACAGTTACATACTTAAGTTACAATTTATTTATAAAATTAAGAACAATATTAATACAATTATTATATTAATAAAGTAATCGGCAAGAAATGCCTATAAAAATACTATAATATTCGGTCTGCGACATCATAATTTATTAAAGACTAGCTCGTCTTCGTCTGCGTAAATTTTCCCCGTTTTTGCAACATTTCTTATTGCTTCTCTGTTCCTTATTTCTCCACTATTTAATAGATGTTATTATACATATAAACCTTCCTCTTCAATCACTCTATCTATTAAAAAAAACCACATCAAAATCCGTTGCGTATTTTTAAAGGCTTAAGCATACATAGGGATATAAGGACAGAGAAAGGGACTTTGTTTTATACTATGTAGTGATAATGCTGTCTGTAACGAAGCAATAACAAATGCCGTGATAGTTCCCTTTCGCGTACAGAAAGGATAGAATAATTTGAGGTTTAGTAACATAGTCTCGGTTAGATGGTTCGATTCCGGCCCTGCTTTGGCATAATAATAATATCGGGTTCGATTCCTGGGTCTCGACTTCAAATTTTTCTATCTTTCAAAAATGCAATTATTGTATTAATAAAATAATTGGCAAGATATGCCTATAAAATATTTTTTATAGGCATATCTTGCTAACTAATATTGTGCTTATAGATTACTATAAGAACAATATTAGTTTTATTTAATGTATAATAACAATGTCCGCAGAAACCTTGTTCTAACATTCAGCAACATAAATCGCTCAACATGCTCTATATTTGTAACCATCAAAGATCCTAAATTAATGGTACAAGCAATATCGTTTAACTTTTTAAAATTCTGCAATGGTTAGCTTGCTTAAATATATTTTTTTATAATACTGCAGTCGGTACATAATATTTGTGCTGACGAAAGAAACGGCGATTAACATCTTAGTACATTATTATATTCAAACCAGAATATTTGTATAAGTTATGCAACTTTTGTAGTTGAATGTACAATACGTGGCGTAAATTTATAGTTATGTCAAATTACCCGACTGTAAGGAAGGGTTATGTTATTCGCGCGTATCTTGTATGTATGTTTGTATGTATGTATGTAATATTCTTTATTACCTGATATCTCATAATCCACTAAACGGATTTATTTGTTTGTTTGTTTGAAAGCGGTAATCTTAGGAACTACTGGTCCGAATTGAAAAATTCTTGCACTGTTGGATAGCCCATTTATCGAGAAAGGCTATATAACATCACGCTACGGCCAATAGGAGCGGACCTGCGATGATAAATGTTGCAAAAATGGGGAAAATTTACGCAGACGAAGTTGCACGGGACAGCTAGTAATCTATATCTATACTAATATTTTAAAGCTGAAGAGTTTGTTTGAACGCGATAATTTCAGGAACTAGTTGTTCAAATTAAAAAAATATTTTTGTATTAGATAGCCCCTCATCGAGGAAGGCTATAAGGCTAACATCACGGTATGATAAAAAGGAGCGGAGCAGCAATGAAAAATGCTGCAAAAACGGAGTAATGAAAAATGTAACAAAATTATTCCTTTTGTGAGCTTCCCGGTTAAAGTTAAACAATAATAATTTAATTTAAATTTAATTTTTAAAAAGCGCTTAAAAAAAGTCCTAACATAATTTTAAAATACTACGCAACAATGTCAGGCGCGGATTTAGAACTTTGTTCAGGACAGGAGGGGTGAGGTGTATTGTACATCAACAATTTCCGCCGAGAGGAAGGGGGGGTGGATATGCCTGTCAAAACACATCAGTTCAGTGTCAAAATTTTAATCAATCGAATCTGCTGGGACGCCAGTCTAGTACCGTGCGCGTATTTTATCTTATCTTTATATTATTTTCTGAATTAAAATACTTTATAAATATCTACTTTTTACAGATAATAGAGAAGGCAATTGTTAAAAAAAATCTCTTCGCTTCGCTAATATGTATTAAAAGTTCTAGGTAAAATGTGATTCTATTAATATCCAAAGTCATGTTTTTCTTAATATAAAAGCTAAGGTAAGAAAAAATATTTACTAAGTAATTTCTCTTTTGTTGTCTTAAATAGAGAGATATTTCTTTTCGTACGTAAAAATAAGGTAACATATATCATATTTTTTTCCAATTAACAGTCCCTAGAACAATCTAGTAGACCTGAACATTAATCTAAAACTTTATTGTTAAAGTTATAATTAGTAAATATAAAAAACACTGCCATAAATCTTCCAGTAGTTTCAAAACTCTTGTTTATTTCGCTAGAGAGACTTCAGAACTTATGTCGAAGGTAATTAATAAGTAAAATGGATTCCTTTATTTGTTCAGTAAACGAAATAATTGAATTAGGCCTCTTATTAAGGGGACCAGTTTACTGCTCCGTTGGTCCGCAGGTTTGACGAATTAAGTGTGTAGTCGAGTGAATTTTCTGTTTCTATTTGTTCCTATTTTTTGTAAACAGAAGGGTGTTATAAGTTTTCTAACATTTAAACTTTCGCTTCAAATGATTATGTTTTTTTATGTACAGTAACTAATGGGCTTTATTAACCTTAACACCGCTGCGACAGTACGCTTGTGACCAAGGCCGGTGCAACCTGGTCGAAAGACCAAGGCCGGTGTAACCTGGTCGAAACATCAAGCAAGTTTGATGTAATTAATGCGCGTTGATTCCCGTAGATCTTTACTATGTTTGTTTGTTTGATCGCGGTAATCTCATGAGCTACTGGTCCGAATTGAAAAAATCTTTTTCTGTTGGGTAGCCCATTTAATGGGAAAGGCTATCCATACTAATATTATAAATGTGAAAGTAACTCTGTCTGTCTGTCTGTTACATGTAAACCGATTTAGATGAAATTTTGTATGGAGATAGTTTGAGTCCCGGGGAAGGACATAGGATAGTTTTTATCGCGATAACCGACATCCACGCGGGCGGAGCCGCGGGCGAAAGCTAGTAGGCTATAAAACATTATGCTACGAGCAATAGGAGCGAAGCAGCAATGAAAAATGTTATAAAAACGGGGAAAATTCACGCATACGAAGTTGCGCGGGTCAGCTCAGTTATTAATATACAAAAAATCCGTAGATATACAAAATATCTAATATTGAAGTGTCTGTTCGTAAGGTAAAAATAACATTTTATTTTACTAAATGCATATATTTTTTGTCTGTCTGTTTGTTCCGGGTAAACTCTGAAACAGTTACTTTTTATCATCACGCTAACGTTTATAGGGAGAGAGCAGCACCACAACTTCACGTGGACGAAGTCGCAGGCACAGCTAGTTTGCTATAAGTTTGATGTAAGTGTGTATATAATGTGTCGTCTTAGCGTCGAAACGAGTATACGGATTGTGTTGTTAGACTGTAACTTGTTTATTTCAAAGATTCTTTACTGATGAACCGTTACTGATGTAACGGTTCATCAGTAAAGAATCTATTTTGATGAAATAAAGCTTTATTTGATCAAAATCCTTTCAGCCTTTTTTGTTGGAAATCCAAAATCCCCTATTCTTCGTGGGTAGGTATTCCTATATTTTCATCTAAATATTTTTTAATCTAAATTTGGTATAGTATACTCCAACTGAGTTGATTTTTCGCGCCCACCCGCCGTGATGCGATAGTAAAACAAAAGCGTAATGAAAACGCGCGTTGCAATATTTTGACAGGAAATTTAATTAAACCGGTCGGTTCCGCCTCGTACGAGTTATAACCAGTTTGAACCGGTTCGTAGCGGTATCGATGTAGATATTTGTTGTTGGCGACACAAGCAAATAGCTTCCTAACTTTAATTAAAACGTTTCTCGTTTAATAAAACAAAGTTACGGCGTGAATTTTGTGTGTGAATAAGTTTTAGAATCAATAGTTGGGTATTGTATATTCTATACTAGCTGTGCCCTGCGGTGTTACCCGCGTTTTATTAGCCTATGTGTTAATCCAGGGTGTTAGCTAACTCCATACCAAAGGGGTATGCCCACCAGCAGTATCGCTAGTATTTACGTTGTGCCACAAGTTGATTAAATGTATAATTCTTGTTTCTAATTATAACGTTATTATATAATGATATGGAGTCTCACATTTGCCGGAATATTGAGATGCAAATATTAGTCTTTCAGTTTATTTCCTTTTTTTTCGTATGCAATTATTTTTAACGGTGGTAACACTATTACAAAAATAAAATCGTAATATCGATTAGGGTTATTATCGATTTTTATTAAATACTCTATTAATTGTTGCACCGTTTGAATGTAAAGAACGATAATATTTATACACTATACTTTTTAATAAGCATATTCTTTGATACCTTTAGATTAGGACCCGGCTCGATTAAAAATAAGAAATGAATTTTAATATTGTATAGGATGTGACAAAAGTTATGGCAACACTGAAATGTAATGTCATGTCACTTGTTTATCTGTGCATAAAGCTTGTTGGCGCCGGTCCATTATGAAAACAGTTTAAAGTATTAATAAAAAATATCTTTTGTTATTTCTCGTGTTGTGTATGATATTGTGGTTACATTACGTGAGTTTGAGATAGAGACTCCATAAACATAGTAACAATCAGAAATATTTTGTGAGACAGAGACTCGTACCAATATTGTGACAATTGTGAAGTGTTTGTGAGATAGAGATTCGGATTATATATCACTGCAAAGCCGAATTCATAGCCATAAACTAGTGTTACACATCATGTGTACATATCAACCCATAAGATGGCCCACTGCTGGGCACGGGTCTCCCCAGTAGAACCTACTAGTATGTAGATCCTGGGGGTAATTGCCATAATCGCCACGCTTGGCGAGCGGGTTGGCGATCGCAGTAAGGCTTTAAGTACGCAGAGGACGCTGCTGCCCGTCCTCCGGGGTGAAATCCCTTAGTCGCCTTGACGACACCCACGGGTAGAGATGGGGTGGTACTATTCTTAAGCCGGCACCACACGGCAATGTAATACATAATTAATACGCAATATCATAGTTATGTCCTATTTTCAAAAAAAAAAAATGTATATAAATATTTCTATTTTCGAAGTTCATCCACCCATATCAATTAAACCCGGCAAATTAGGTAAATCATTGTTGGTTTTTCTGAAAGTATTTATTAATGTCTACATAAATCAGTAGTTTTTATCTTGGCACAACAAAATTTGTAGCGATACTAAATTCCATAGTCACTTGAACAATCGCCTTTTATTAAAATCGCTCCAGCCGTTTAGATGTGAAGAAGTAACAAACATACACACTCTCATACTCACAAACTTCAGCCTTTATAATATTAGTGTGATTAGCTACTGTCAGCGGCTTCTTCTACGATAATGTAGTAGGTATAACGCATTTATTTTTATTATTTACAGTTTGGGTATTTGACTACTATTTTTTATTTATTTCTTAAAGTACAGCCACATTACATACATTAAACCTTATTAGTATAAAGTTACAGTAGGTATTATTTCTAATGTACATGACAATAGCGGCGTACATAGCACTCAATTACAGATCAGCTGTATGGTTAGTAAATCTAAAATTAACTTAAACTGAGATTAAAATACGGGAAACAATGGATTGATTATGATTATGTGTGATACTATCAAAATCATTGACGTAGAGACCACAAACTTGACCACTCTCTAGAAAGAAACAACGCTACTTTGGTGGACAATTTCCTATCAAAGGCCGCACGAGCGTACGAACCTTTTTTCTCTCTATCACGTTTTGCAGTCTACATTTACTTTTTAATTGAAAAGGATGGCGCGGTCCAGGTCTATATGTCAATGATCAAAATAAAATATTTTATACTAACCATGTAAAAATATGTCAATAAGTATTCTGAAAAAATGTGTTCATCTATTTATTTAAATGCGTTTATTATCTTTAATCATAAAAAGAAAAGATATGAACGTTAGTATGTTTAAGCGTAACCTTAGAAACCTCTTAGTACGTAAATGTTATAAATGTTGATAAACTTTCGCGATTTGTACACATTATTAAAATATATATATTACGGGTCTTAATCGCGTGAATAATTTAAGGTTAAATACCTTGTTTATTGCCCGACGTTTCGACCGTATTGCAACGGCCGTGGTCACGGGAAGACTCTTCTTCTTCTCGGTCTTCCCGTGACCACGGCCGTTGCAATACGGTCGAAACGTCGGGCAATAAACAAGGTATTTAACCTTAAATTATTCACGCGATTAAGACCCGTAATATATATATTTTAATAATACGTGAATGTTACTATAACATTAATGATTTCCTTAATGATAGACTGTTCTAACTTCTAATTGTACAATTTAGTATTTATATAGTTGCTAATATTTTCCATTTGTATTATATTTGTCTAACATTGAAATGTAGGTAATATTTTATATTTGTACGTCTTAACAGACAGAACATGTTGTCCCATTTATATTGTAACACCTGATTCTACACATGTTACGACAAATAAATATATCTTTATCTTTATCTTTAAAAAAAAGAAACACTAAAAGTAAATGATTTGACTACAGAAAACGTAACGTCACATGATAGCATTTCATATAAATTGGTAAGGAGCGGGTCATTTTTGACGTTTCTTAAAAGAGGCTGATTTGACTTCAGTCAAGTACCCTTTTAACGAGTTGTTTGTTATTAAAAATATATTGTTTTGCAAGTTAGAAAACTCCAAAACGGCAGACAAAACCTTAGTTATCTTTAAAAGGGCTAAACGTAATTTCATGATACAAATTTACCTTTAACATCCTAGATATGTACTAAATTAAAAAAAAATTGCATCCAAAACCGTAACATTGCTTTTCATTTAATTTACTCAGGTTTTTTTCTGAAAACAATTTATTGTGTTTGAATGTGATAAATATTAATAACTAACTACAAAAATATTACAGTTAACTGGCGATTGTTTGAAGGTAGCATTCAGACGGCACAGACAGACAAACAGACACACACCTAAAACTTATAACTACTTATAACACCTATAACTTTATCTTTTGCATTAGTGGCCCAAAATCATCGATTTTCGAACATTGGGTTGACCCAATGTTCGTGGCTGGGGGGTAAGGGGACTACGGAACCCTACATTGTGCGTGGCCCGACATGCACTTGCCTAGTTTTATACCTTAAGTTTTATTATTGCAATTTTCGTAGTGATCTCTAATTAAAAAAAAATATAGCCTATGTTACTCCTCGATAATGTAGCTTTCTATATATAAACGAATTTTTGAAATCGGTCAAAAATACAAATCTTTCCTCTTTATAATATTAGTATAAATATAGATTTGATTGGATTACATGTCGAAGTAATAGCATACTTTTTGGAAATACGTTAATAAAACTAGTTATAATCGAACCCAACCTGTACGTTGAAATTTCAATGAATACATGCGAAATATGATGAATTACTAAAAAGAAAAATTGAATTTGTTTCGAACATAAACAACGTTCATAATAAAAGTGTAATATAAATAATAAAACAAACATCTCTATATAACTTAGTTTGACGTATATTGATGAAATTTGTGAACATTCTAGAAAATTGACGATTATCGAATAAAACACAGCGTTTTGTTTTCCAGTGGCGTATTCAGGGTTGTCGTTTGGGGGCTTGAACCTGATAGGGCCGTTGTTACACCTGCCACATGAATCATATATGTGAATGGTGAACGGTGAATGGTGAAGGATATGAGGAGGGGGTTGCTTGAGTACCTAGCACCCCCTGAATTCGCCATTGTTGTTTTCTAAGGCACGTTCACATTGCACGGTAACCTCAATAGTTTTGCACTATACATACCATTAATACTACTTTAAATAATACTAGCTGTCCCGCGCAACTTCGTATGCGTAATTTCTCCCCGTTTTTGAAACATTTCTCGACGCTTCTCCGCTCCTATTAGTCGTAGCGCAATGTTATATAGCCTATAGCCTTCCTCGATAAATAGGCTATCCAACAAAAAAGATTTTTTCAAATCGGACCAGAAGATCCTGTGATTAGCGCGTTTAAACAAACAAACAAACAAACAAACAATCAAACAAACGAACTCTTCCGCTTTATAATATTAGTATAGATTTTGTCAGCGTTCTGACTGGCCCCGGATCAAAGTAGAGCAAAATTGTTTTTCAGCGCCCATTGTTGACGTTTTTACCCGAGTACGATAGAAGGAGGGTTTTCGACTGTATGTACTTTTATATGAATGTATGTATTTTTCTTTGGAACGCTCTAGAGCCTAATTGGCTAGATGGATTTTAGCTTGAGAGGTATCGTTAGATTCGTCTCAGTTCTGAGAGTGACATTAGGGACAACTTAATCAGAAAAAATGGCAGACTTTTGGCGCCAAAATATTTCAGTCATTTATTTTAAGCAGTCGATTTTTTGTTTCATAATAATTATATAACGGCTCTCAAAAAAACTATCATAATTTTAAATTCTTTCTCGCATTTGAATTTTTGGCGATCCTTGGCGCCTATCGCCTATGGCAACCGCTCCGCTCGCTCCACCCTAGGCCCGACCCTGCACTATTAGTCAAAGAGAGGAGCGCCAAAAAAGGCAAGCATTTTATAAAGGCTGTTTTTTTATATTACGTCACATTAGAGAAGTAAAGAAATACCGTTTCGTCTGTCAGCTGGATGCCTTAGCGTTTAGCGCAGAGGCAAGCTCATTTTTTCAAATGAACTAAATATATGGTAAAAATTCTTCGTAAACCTTAAAAAATTGTTTTCTTATAGTAGGTATATCAATTCAAAATAAGTTTTACATTTGTCAGTCATGCAGAATTATGTAACCAGGCGCGGCAGTCATGCGTTAAAGTTGTATTCTTTAATAGTGCTGCTATCCGGTAAAGAATATTATCAGAATCACATAACAATTAGTCAGTCATAAGTATAACTCAGTAACAGATGCTGTCAGTAACCGATGACTGAAGATTGAAGACCGTTGATTGAAGACCCAGCTGACTGACGGAAGGGTATTTCTTTACTTCATTAATGTAACGTAATATCAAATTCTCAGCCTTTATAAAATGCTTGCATTATTTGGTGCTCTCCTGCCAGTCTATATGTCTATACTAGATGATCCATGCAACTTCGTAAGCATCTATTTTCCCCGTTTTTGCAACATTTTTCATTGCTGCTCCGCTCCTATTAGCTGTAGTGTGATGTCAAAGTTTTTACATCGTAAGTGGATGCTCCTACTATGTTGTGCTCATTGATGATGATGTATCCGATCTCGTGTACTCTTCTAATATTATTCACTTCTTTTTTTTTGCATCAGTCCTCTAATATGGTGTATAATATTGTGGTGGCAGCACCTTATCTGCATATACAGTTTATAAACAAACATTGGCAATTTGAAAAGAGTGGCCACGAGTTTTTATTGCCTGTTCTTTTCTCGGGCTTTACCTATTATTTGCGAACAGGCATTACAAGTAAATGTAGAATCGACTTTTCACAAGTATAGTATTTTGCTTCCTAAGTGAAAAATCATTTTTATTATTTATTATTATTTATATAGCTTATAGCTTTCCTCGATAAATGGGCTATCAGACAGTAAATTTTTTTTTTCAATTCGACCTAGTAGTTTCTGAGATTATCGCGTTCAAACAAACAAAAAAACTCTTCAGTTTTATAATATCAGTGTTGATGAGGTCCGTTACTTAGTGGGGACAGAGCAACCATATATCCAATTATAGTTTTGAATGCGTCAACCTTTAGTAAAAGTTCTCAAACAATAACTGCAGAATTATGGTTCAAAGATCGTTTTGAAAAAGTTACCTCCCGTTGGTTATGCGTCTAATCTCTCTATGGTCTTGTCAGATTTCCGTCCTATTAGACTATAAGAGTAAAAAGGAAGTGCATTATGTGTACTACAATATTTTCTGCGTATTTACCTATTCTCTGAAGAGATAAGCCGCTGTGACCAAAATGAAGGACAACAACAATAATAATAATATCTTGGGACAACTCACACAACGCCATCAGATCCCAAACTAAGCAGAGCTTGTACTATGGAAACCAAACAACTGATAAACATACTTATATATTTCTAGATACATACATTTTATAGATAAATAACACCCAGACACAGGATATACCATCGTGCTCATCACACAAAGTTTTATCCTGGGTGGAGATCGAACCCACGACCTCTGGCTTAGCGGTCAGGGTCATTAACCACTAGACCAACAGGCCAGTCAATGTAGTTCAATAATAGTAATATTATAATGTATTATCTAGGCTTATTGATATGGTAATCAATAATCAAGTATTACTTAGATACATTTACGAACCTTTTATTTATCCGACGTTTCGATCGAATTGCACCGATCGTGGTCACGGGTCAACTCATAATCAAGTACTCAGATGAAAATAATTTTTACATTTATCTAGGTGTAACACACGGTAGGTACCTGAAACAAAGACACAATATCACATTAATAAAAGTGCACGGTATTTAAATGTTCGACCAATAAAATGAATTCCTTTAAAAATAAAGTTCGTATGTAAAATGATCGCCCCGTTTATGACGAGAATGCTTCCATCAAGATGTAAGATGAGGCCAAATTGACCTGTTATCAATAACCTAATATGTGTAATTCATATACATTTTACTTTAGGTATACGAAGCGATATACACATACAGTTCATGCCATAAACTGTCCGTTGCTGAAATATGACAAATAGAAAATATTGCGCCATAATATTGCATATGACTGCCTCTGTGGCGCGGTGGGAGTGTGTCCGACTGCTACGCAAAAGGTCATGGGTACAATTCCCACACGGAATACCACTTTGTGTGATCCACAAATTGTTGTTCCAAGTCTGGATGTACTTTGTGTCCGTGATTTGTATGCTTGTAAAGTCCCCTGCGACACAGGGCTTGTACTGCCCTACTGCGGGAGTCGTCTTTAAAAACAATTTTTTTTTTTCAAATAAATCATGGCAGAAACAATAGAGACAGGACCAGTAGCGCAGGGTAAATTTTCTTCTGAGGTAACCCGATAGAAAAATATAGACATATTTTCTATATTTTATTTTCTGCTAGACATGGTTCTTTGAATATATAATACAATGTATAACTACAATCCAAAGGGCAACCGAAAGTAATGGTGTTCTAGGGACCCTTCGCCACTGTTTTTTTTTAAAGAGACGACTCCCGCAGTAGGGTACAAACCCTGTAACGCGGGACTTTACAAACATGCAAGTTTTTTTACTTATGCCATCATTGGCGTAAGTAAAAAAAGGAAATTTGACCTTTCTGTTACATGCTGTAGGACTTACCTAGTAGTTATACATATTTACCTCAATCCGTGTAACTAAATCGATTATAATATTTAGGCATCTATTATATGTTACAGTAATATTTAAGTGAGCAAGCGTGTCAATGTCACGGCCGAATCGATATTCGTTTGAACTGAAAACCCTCATAGCAATAGTTTGTTGTAGTTTTATGAATAAATAAACGATTTGTAATATTTTGTGTTAGTTCTGTTTTGGGTTCAGTTCACACCAGCATTTATTTTTTGTCTGCCTTTGTGCCGCGGTGGGAGTGTGTCCGACTGCTACGCAAGAGGTCGTGGGTTCGATTTCCACACGGGACGCCACTTTGTGTGATCCACAAATTGTTGTTCCGAGTCTGGGTGTACTTTGTGTATGTGACTTGTATGTTTGTAAAGTCCCCCGCGACACAGGGCTTGTACACAACTGCGGGGGTCGTCTTTAAAAAAAAAAAAAACAGAAAAGTAATCTACTAAGTATTTTTTTTAATTTTCTAAATTTCTATTCAATTGTTAAGGTGGATAGTTTTTGACAGTACGATGTTTAATGTTGACCAGCTGATGCGCTATTTGTCTGCGTCAATTTTCCCTGTTTTTGCAACATATTTTATTGCTGCTCCGCTCCTATGTTATATAGCCTATAGCTTTCCTGGATCTATCTGTATCAGGCTATCCAACACTGAAATAATTTTTCAATTCGAACCAGTACTTCCTGCGATTATCGCATTCCAACAAAGAAACTGTCTAGCTTTATAATTTGTTTCCTTGACTAGTATTTTATACGAAGGCGTGTATCAAAATGAAAACAGCGCAGTTTGGCGTCATTTTCACGTATTGATAATAATAAAACATCCGTCTTTTGTAAATAATAGAAAATGTAAATGCTTCGTACAAATTTGTTTGAAATGCTAGAATGTGACGTCACGTTTTCTGTGGTCAAATCATTTAATTTTAGTGTTTCTTTTTATGATTAAAGATTAATAAACACATTAAATTATAGAGGAACATATTTTTATTCAGAACACTTATTGTTATATTTTTACATGGCTAGTATAAAATATGTTATTTTGACAGTAGTCAAATACCCAAAACTATTCTTCTTCAAGTTACAGACTGTTGAAAATCACCAAAAACTTTGGATTACCTTCCTTATTTTTTGTGAGAAATACCTACTATTAACTATTTTTTTAACTAGGACCGAGGATAGGCAACAATATGTAGTTTGAGCCTTGTACTAACAAATTTTTACTTGCACTATCAGGATTAAAAAACTTCTGTTTAAATATCGACATAAGGGACAATAGAGACGTCTATGTTGATATATCGACATATCGATAGTTTGGACGTCCGCGGCCGACCCTTTGTTCAATCTCGTTCGACCACGACGATGGTAAAAATGAATGATTTGTATCTATAATTAAAATTGTATGTAGTTTTAAGGGTTTGTTGACTATACTATATTCAAATGATGTAGGCCCTTTAGTCGGTTGGATCGCAGTAAATTATCATTTATAATTTTTTAAATTTAATTATTTTAGGAACGATATACAAGTTGATTTGTAATATACTAATAACTTCCCGCTCGTGGCTTTTTTATATAACACTAAATAACATTGTAATATCAGTTTTGTAGAATATTTATTATATTAACCCTTTAATCACCTACTACATGTTTTTGGGGTTATGATCTAAACCACCTGTAAAATCGTTATTTATTGTGAGCTATAGGCCCCAAACCTGATAAAGACAGGGTTTTAGGTGGTAAATGGTTGTGTGCCAAAAGTAGGTGGTAGGTGGTTAATTTGATTATTTTTTCAAAATTTATATAACGTAATTATTTGGTGTAATGTAAATAAGCCAAGAGGTTATTAATATATTAAAAATCACCCTGTATTGAAGGAAAAGCACTAATTGTATGTAAAATATATATCATGATTGTGATGTCTTTAAATGCTCACTTATGTATAGAAAAATAAACAAGCTTAGTTTATGGTAAACTAAGCTAGTTTATTTCTAAATTTTCGAAAAGAAAACAGTAAAGGTTTCGTAATTGGAAAATAGTAAAATATTGAACCGAAGACGACGTCTTAATCTGTTTTTAATATAAATAAATATACAACGAAGTAATTATCTCAACGAAATTAACAAACAATCACACAGCTTATAGTTTAAACACGTATTTGCGTAGCAATTCTAGAACCTCCAATCTTGTTACAGCTATCAAATTGAGTTTACGAGTAAATTGGACAGAAATGAACAGTTGGGGGGCACGAAGCCAGTGTGGGCCCCGGGCCCTGGGGGTTCTATGTCAAAGTTTGTCGAAAGTTTAGACATATAATGTCATTCGGTTGTCCTTGGGGCGCAATCTCGAGTGGTGACTGTTCACGCGCTTATAGTCAGTCGAGTGGAATGATTGAATTGGAACGTCTTTAAGTTAAATCCTTCTAATAGGAGAGGTTAGTGAAAGTCGGATGAATTCTTTGGGTCGGTCTCCAAGCGTACTTTACTAGATTCTCCGAAGTTCAATTTGTAGAGCTAAAGGAAATCTGTGGAGAGTTTATTGAAATAAATGTGGATTTGAATTTGAAGTATTTATTTTTATTCACCAAAAGGTATTGCGATTTTGTTCTATAGAGAGAAACTTAGGAATGGTTTTGACAGATTGTATTAGGGCTTTTACGACGTAATAAGATAATTAAAATTAAATGAGATTTTTATTCGGTGGGAACCCTATTAATTTGTAAAAAAATGTTGGAGCATGATACATGGAACAGTTATTACCGAAATAATGAGAAACATTTTTTTTTAAATTTATGGTATAGAGATTGTGGGTTCGATCTCTACCCAGGATAAAACTTTGTGTGATGAGCACGATGGTTTATCCTGTGTCTGGGTGTTATTTATCTATAAAACGTATGCATTTAGAAATATATAAGCATGTTTATCAGTTGTCTGGTTTCCATGGTACAAGAGCTTCTTCATCAGAAATTTAATTTGATATTTTCGTCTGTAGTCTTCATTTTTCACGTCTGTATAAATGAATGCTAAAAAGCTAGCCAAGACAAAACTAAACAAAGAAAAAATATTCATTAAAATTAATATTCATTTTGGGCAAGTTTCTTAATGTTATACAGTATAAACGTTATAATATGATGTAACGAATATTCTTTGTAGTAACTTTTTAATATACAGCCTCAGCTCCGTTTTTCATGGAAATATGTAACATTTCGCTCGATTTAATCCTCAATGAGAGTTGTGGGCTGTCTGTTATTATTTATTTATTAAACGAAGGTTGAATCACAAAATCCTGAGAACACAAGCTTCATACAATGCACATAAAGACTAACTGTAAGAAGGACTGGCCTGTTGGGCTCACTAGGCCTAACCACTGATAAGATAAGACATAACCATTGTTAGTGACCCTGAGTAACCGGAGGTCTTGGGCTCGATAGGGAAGTGTTATCCTGGGTAGGGACCCAGGATAACACTTTATGTGATGAGCTCTTGCTCATCTCAGATAAATAACACTTAGATACAGAATAAACGATCGTTCGTTTATTCTGTGTCTGGGTGTTTTTTTATCTATAATATGTATGTATTTAGAAATATATAAGTATATTTATTAGCTGTCTGGTTTCCATCATATAAGCTCTACTTAGTTTGGGAACAGATGGCGTTGTGTGAGTTGTCCCATGATATTACTATTATTATTATAAAGATATCTTTACGGACATAGAATTTTGGAAAGTTTTCTAATTGACCGCCTCTGTGGCGCGGTGGGAGTGTGTCCGACTGCTACCCAAGAGGTCGTGGGTTTCATTCCCACACGGGACACCACTTTGTGTGATTCACAAATTGTTGTTCCGAGTCTGGGTGTACTTTGTGTCCGTGACTTGTGTGTTTGTAAAGTCCCCCGCGACACAGGACTTGTACCCTAATGCGGGAGTCGTCTTTTATAAGAAAAAAAAACAACAAAGTGGTCTGTTTGTTAGTTAGTTTTACATTTTAACTAGAAAAACCGCACTTAGCTTTTTGATTGGGCCACTTATCCTCTATGTCACTCCAGCCAACCGATGCACTTCCAGAACGCCAGCAGCTTGCCCAAATTACTGCTGGCTTTATGAAGGGATTTTGGTGATGCTAGGAGTCGTGCCCGTTATTCTCCTACACTGTAACACTCAGTGAGCACTTTTGTTGTTTCTTCGGCATGCATGCATCCTCTGCTTAAGAGGCTGTTCGTGTGTCTGAAGTCATGTGCATGGCGGGAAAGTGGTCTTTAAATCCGTGTCGCATAAGATCGTCGAAGACCTAGTAGAAGTCGATGTGATTTTGTTTGTTTTAGTTTTATTTTGTCTGACTGGCTTTGTGTGACATATGCGTTAGTGTACCTACGTTCTTGATTGCTGAAACTTTTTTGCGTATGATGAATATACGAATACATACATAAGGTATAAAAAACTGTGGTGTATACTACGGGGAGTATATAGGTACAGTGTATACTATGCAAGCGATTCGTTGAAAATCCTGTTAGCTTTTAATTGGAAAACGTTTGAAAATGTCAATGGAAAATGACATTGCTTTGGCCTGCAACAAATCCGATTGCGTAGCAATATATTCCTACTAGCTTTCACTCGCGGCTCCACCCGAGTGAATGTCAGATGTCATTATAAAATATAGCCTATGTGTTATTATGATGAAAGGGTATACAATGTTAATCTTCGTATAGTGCAAACCTAAAAGTAGTCAGCTCAGAATCATCGGTAATACATTCCAATAGGGTCGTCTTTGGATGATGTTATATTTTACAATTAATTAATTAATCAATCTAACAGTCTATAGCCTGTTCACAATGTGATAGAAAATGTAACATTTTATCATGAGCATGGTCACGTCATACCTCCGGTACAGCACATTGACTTACAACTAAATTACGACTGTAAAATGCTTTAAAATTAACTATTAACTATTTTATCTTGTTAGGTACTAGCTAATCTGCGCAATTTCGTCTGCGTAAATGTTATCCGTTTTTGTAACATTTTTTATTACTGCTCGCTATCGCTTCTATTGCTCATAGCGTGATGTTAAATAGCCTATAGCCTTCCTCGATAAATGGGCTACCCAACAGAAAAAATATTTTTCTGTTGATACCGTTTCTGTTGGTTGGGGTTGGCTTTTAAGTAGTAAAAAATATTTTTAAGTAGTTTCTGAGATTACCACGTTCAAACAAACAAACAAACTCTTAAGCTTTATAATATTTAGTATAGATTTTAAAATTTACATGCATATCCATCCATCAAATACTAATATTATAAATGTTTGAACGCGATAATCTCAGGAACTACTGATCCGAATTGAAAAATTATTGTACTGTTGGATAGCCCATTTATCGAGGAAGGCTATAGGCTACAAAACATTGTGCTACAACGAATAGAAGCAGAGTAGCAATGAAAATGTTGTAAAAATCGACGCATACCAAGTTGCGCGGGTCAGATAGTGCAAGATATAGGTACCTATATGCAAATAAAACGGTTTTTTTTTTATGGCCCCATTAGGAATTTTCAAAATTCCATTCTTAAGACTGACTTCCATACTCTATACGGGTAAGCTATGTATTAGCAGAAGGCAGTGTCAACATAAATATCCTACGCTTTGCTATGTTCCATGTGTACAAATTACATCGAAGCATGTTGGAACATGTCTGTGACATCGCAGCGACAATAAATACTTGCTATAGTTAGTAATTGAAGTAAAATCAGAGTCGGCTTTAGGACTGTACGAGTGGTGCGATTAGGTAGTGAAAATGCTTGTACTACTATTTATGAGATTAAGTTTGCTGGTTGGGCAGTAAAAAGTAATCATTAAAAGTACAAAGTAAGCCAATTTTTATGGTAGGTTGACTGAGCTTGTGAAGTAAGGAACCTAGCTGCCTTTAATTGTGATAACTTGGTGATAGCAAGTTTTTATTGCCTTTTTTAACTTGACATTATAATGTGATTGCAGAAGCATGTTAACGACTTATCACATAGCTTTTGCTTTTAATGTTATCAAAATCTAGTGATCAACACGAAGGTTGGATAATATCTACCATGTTGGATCCTAGCGCTCTGTAGTCATCAGCCCTTACTGCCGCTTTGGGAGGAGTATGCAGCAATAGCAAGATTTTACACAATTCCCAAATTCCCAAAGCCGTCCCTGACTACAGTACCTACAGTGTTGTGTGAAACTGCTGTATACCTCATGTGTAGACACGTAATTGAAGTGTCTTCTCAGACAGAATCAAACTGCAACCATGTTCTTGTCAACTTGTGACTCAATTCTGTACTAGTATTTACTGGAATTAGGTGTACTTACTTCCAGTAAAAACTAGGACAGTATTCAGATGCCCAGATTGAGTTGCAATAATAATAAATAATAATAATATCATGGGACAACTCACACAACACTATCTGATCCCAAACTAAGCAGAGCTTGTACTATGGAAACCAGACAACTGTTAAACATACTTAAATATTTCTAAATACATACATATTATAAAGGGTCTTTCAAATAGAGCGGGTCGATATTAATAATCTGTGGCGGCCATTTTGATTTGGCGGCATCTGTCAAATCTGTTTTTTCTTATTCAGTCACTGATGCCAAATCACCATGGCAAGTTACACGGTTGAGCAGCATGTGCAAATGATAAAACTTTATTATCAAAATGAGTGTTCGTTAGTGAAAACGTTGCGCGCATTGCGCCCATTTTACGGCAGACGCGGTGGCCCTTCAAAGTCTACTCTCCAACGATTGGTGACTAAATTCGAGACGACCGGTTCGGTAAACAACCAACCAACACCTTTACGTCAAAGGAACGCCAGATCGGCCGAGAACATCGCCGCTGTACGTGAGAGTGTTCAGGAGACTCCGAAGCAGTCGATTTCTCGCCGTGCACAAGAACTCGGCCTTTCGCAGACTTCAACTTGGAGAATTTTGCGTCGGGACTTGGGTCTGCATCCATACAAGATCCAACTGACCCAGGAGCTCAAAGTTAATGACCATAGACAACGCCGTGTGTTCGCTGAATGGGCGTCGGAACGCTTGGAAGAGGACCCCGATTTTGGCCAAAAAATAATCTTTAGCGACGAGGCACATTTTTGGATGAATGGTTTTGTTAATAAGCAAAATTGCCGTATATGGGATGACCACAACCCACATGAGGTTCACCAGATAGCAATGCATCCAACATAACGCAGGCCATCGCTCAGATTCAGCCGGATCTACGCAGCAGAGTCATTAAAAATTGGACCTCTCGGATTTGTGCCACCATGCGAAGCCGCGGCGGACATTTGAACGATGTCATATTTCATGCATAATGGCATAAACGGGCCTTTCAAATAAATAATAAATTTCGTTAATATCTCACACACATCTAGTTTTATTCAATTTTAACATCGACCCGTCTTTGTTGAAAGACCCTTTAGATAAATTACACCCAGACACATAATAAACCATCGTGCTCATCACACAAAGTTTTATCCTGGGTGGGGATCGAACCGGCGACCTCTTGCGTTGCAGTCAGATACACTCCCACTTCGCCACAATTGTAATATTGCATCCCAATCTGGAAATCTGAATGTTTGTTATTGAGTTTTAGAATGAAGACGCTTGCTTATCTCTGCTCGAAACTTTTTTTACATTGTCGTACTTCGTTATATTATTTTTTAAATAATATATTATTTATATTTATTATGTGAGATAAGAATTGTTTTTCATTTTGAACGAGATTGTGTCGCGTGGTGTCTTTTATATTTTATAACAAATTGATACCTACATGATAATACACAAAGATGTCTCAGTTGTATGAATTTTGATGGGACTTTCATCTAACTCTGCAAGCTTATAGAATTTTATAAGCTACGGGTCTTAATCGCGTAAATATTTTACTTTAATGACAACTAAATACCTTTGTTTATTGGCCCACGCGATTAAGACCCGTAGCTTATAAAAGTCTATAATGTGTACAAATCGCGAAAGTTTACGAACAAAAGCTTACTTAAAATTGAGACAATATTTAGGTTCTCTGTGAAAAAATAGTATCGTTCATTTTTGTCAACTCTACGTACGAACATAGGCATTTTCCAAACACGCACAAAGGCCAGGTTGCAACTAGTACACAACAACAATAAAAATAGGTAAAAAAACTTTTTAAGTTAAACGGTTTTATGTTAAACATACATTGCAATGTTTAAAATAAATGTACTAAAAACCAAAAAATAATAAAATAGATACAGTCGTGGGAATTATAAACATATGCATAGACTAGACTAAAATAAAACCGTGGGGCACGTCAATTGTCTACAAATTATCGACTTAATGTGCGATAGAAGAATCATTTAATTCGTCGTCAGGCAGTTGGCCCGCAGACGGTGAGGAAATTACTTACTATTTTCTTGCTCATGGAAATTCCAATAGTTATACACTCCATGTAAATAAAAGAGATGTTTCAACTAGTTTATCGTTGGACATTCACACTGCTGGCTGGCGAGGAATCGTTTCACTGTTCGTAGTTTGTCTTTAATCGACAAAACATATGATAAAAGTACTACTCGCTCACCACTATGAAACCCTAAAACTCGCTTATAATCGAGCTTGCTAGCTTGTTGCCACATTCTAGCCCTACTTATCACACGTCCATCGTTGTCGGTTGAACAACTGCCTAATTATAGTGTAACATTACAAAACAAACATTTTAAACAACGATTGTAGACAATTGACGTGCCCCACGGTTTTATTTTAGTCTAGTCTATGCATATGTTTATAATTCCCACGACTGTATCTATTTTATTATTTTTTGGTTTTTAGTACATTTATTTTAAACATTGCAATGTATGTTTAACATAAAACCGTTTAACTTAAAAAGTTTTTTTACCTATTTTTATTTTCTAGTTTTTAGTTTTTATTTCGCATTCTGTTTAATTCATTTAGTGCTTCATTATTGCAAGGTTTCTTGCCTGTTAGTTTATTGCAGTCCAACTCCTCTATACGTAGTCCCTGCAAAGATCTTACTCTACTAAGAGCCACGTAGGCTTGACCTTCTTCAAACAGTTTCGCACCTAAGTATACGACTGCGTGATCCACAGTGCTGCCCTGCATTTTATGTATTGTAGAAGCCCATGATAGTATTAAAGGCAACATTCTTCTTTCAGCCGTCCCGTAATTGTACTTAGTTGGAAACTGTATGGCTTTCGGGTGTATAAGATGTACTCCGTCTCTTGCGAAATCAATTTGGACGGAAGGTACATCTGTTGCATACATCTGAGTTCGACGAAATTGAGGCCAAACGATTTCGTTGATGTAGCCTATAGTACCTATTTACCAATCTCTTTGAAACGTCAATATTGGACCGTAGCATGACTTTTGCCCCCACAAATATTTCCAGTTCCGCTGGTAAACCCCCAGTTTGGTGATATCAGCTGGTATTATAGTAGCTATATCCACTATAGCCATTTAGTGGCTGCGCCCATCCTAATTATTGAGGTTGTATAGTGCACTGTATTCTTCTTGTCAAGCCCTTTTTTTTTATACCCATATTGGTAGGATTGATAAAAAATTGTTATCAGCCATTTGGTAGCGGCGGCCATCTTAGATTTCAATTTTGCATAGTAAATTGTATTCTACTTGTTGAGACCTTTCATTTGATACCCATGTTGATGGGATTGATAAAACCTAAGTTATCCGCCATTTTGTAGAGGCCGCCATCTTGGATTTTAATTTTATATAGTACATTGTATTCTACTGGTTGAGCACTTTCATTTGATACCCATATTGATGGGATTGATAAAACCTACGTTATCCGCTATTTTGTAGCGGCCGCCATCTTGGATTTCAATTTTTTATAGTATATTGTATTCTGCTTGTTGAGCCCTTTCATTTGATACCCATATTGATGAGATTGATAAAACCTACGTTATCCGCCATTTTGTAGCGGTCGCCGTCTTGGATTTAAATTTTTTATAGTATATTGTATTTTGCTTGTTGAGCCCTTTCATTTGATACCCATATTGATGGGATTAATAAAACATACATTATCCGCCATTTTGTAGCGGCGGCCATCTTGAAATTATAATGATAATGAATAAACATAATTGTATTGTCACCAAAATCCAAAGTGTATACAAAATTTCAGATTAATCGGTTGACAGGAAGAGGGTGAAATTTGAATTACTAAATTTGACCCAAGAATAAATAATAAATAAAACAAACGGGGTGAGCTAAATATATAATAATAATAAAACCGTTTAAAAAGGTTTATTTTTTAACCGATTAATACTGAAGTGCCGGGTTGCGCATGTGCGTCGTTAAATCGAGGGCTGCCAGAGCAATTCTAACTCAATTACGAGAACTCGGTATAAATTGTGCATGAAAACGAGGTTGTACCGAGAAGGAAAAAGTATGATTAAAACGTAATCAAATTAAATTCTCGATAATGTTCCAAATAATCTGTGTACGTTTGTTTGTGAAGATATGCTTACGATACGCCACGACAAGGAGGCAAATTTGTTTAGTATGAATGTGATTACTGATTGGGTATGAATATTATAAAGCTGAAGTTTGTTTGTTTGTTTGTTTGAACGCGGTAATCTCAGGAACTACTGATCCGAATTAAAAAATACTTCCACTGTTGGATAGCCCATTTATTGAGGAAGGCTATATAGGCTATATAGCATTACAGCCAGGAGCGGAGCAGCAATGAGAAATGTTGCAAAAACGGGGAAAATTTACGCAGACGAAGTTGCGCGTGACAGCTAGTTATGGAATAAAGGTCGACAGTGTTAAAGACTGTGGTAGATACTTATGAGCAGTAGGTAAACCTGAAGGTAAACTTTATTAAAAAAAAAAATCAGAAACACTTTAATAAGCACTTATTGTTGGGTTTGAAATTAGGTGTAGGTAATCCCTTGTAAGAGTGACGTCAGAAGATATAATTTGATTTCAGTCATGAATTTTTAATAAATAAAAAAATGTCAAAGGCCGGTGAGAATCAAATTATTCAGTTCTATAATTTCACCGAAAAACTCTTTACTTTACGTCGCGAAGGCTAAATCTGTCGACAAATACAGTAGAACGTAATTGGAGAGAATCGACAAAACGGCTCGGATAAAAGTCAAAACTGTGCGATATTAATTTTGCGTTTTGCGGACTTCAGAGAAAGTTTGAATGTGGGCCAAATGGGTATAACTTCAAAGGAGAATAAAAATAGATAAAAAAACTTTTTAAGTTAAACGGTTTTATGTTAAACATACATTGCAATGTTTAAGATAAATGTACTAAAAACCAAAAAATAATAAAATAGATACAGTCGTGGGAATTATAAACATATGCATAGACTAGACTAAAATAAAACCGTGGGGCACGTCAATTGTCTACAATCGTTGATTAAAATGTTTGTTTTGTAATGTTACACTATAATTAGGCAGTTGTTCAACCGACAACGATGGACGTGTGATAAGTAGGGCTAGAATGTGGAAACAAGCTAGCAAGCTTGATTATAAGCGAGTTTTAGGGTTTCATAGTGGTGAGCGAGTAGTACTTTTATCATATGTTTTGTCGATTAAAGACAAACTACGAGCAGTGAAACGATTCCTCGCCAGCCAGCAGTGTGAATGTCCAACGATAAACTAGTTGAAACATCTCTTTTATTTACATGGAGTGTATAACTATTGGAATTTCCATGAGCAAGAAAATAGTAAGTAATTTCCGTTTCGTCTGCGGGCCAACTGCCTAACGACGAATTAAACGATTCTTCTATCGCACATTAAGTCGATAATTTGTAGACAATTGACGTGCCCCACGGTTTTATTTTAGTCTAGTCTATGCATATGTTTATAATTCCCACGACTGTATCTATTTTATTATTTTTTGGTTTTTAGTACATTTATCTTAAACATTGCAATGTATGTTTAACATAAAACCGTTTAACTTAAAAAGTTTTTTTATCTATTTTTATTTTCTAGTTTTTAGTTTTTATTTCGCATTCTGTTTAATTCATTTAGTGCTTCATTATTGCAAGGTTTCTTGCCCGTTAGTTTATTGCAGTCCAACTCCTCTATACGTAGTCCCTGCAAAGATCTTACTCTACTAAGAGCCACGTAGGCTTGACCTTCTTCAAACAGTTTCGCACCTAAGTATACGACTGCGTGATCCACAGTGCTGCCCTGCATTTTATGTACTGTAGAAGCCCATGATAGTATTAAAGGCAACATTCTTCTTTCAGCCGTCCCGTAATTGTACTTAGCTGGAAACTGTATGGCTTTCGGGTGTATAAGATGTACTCCGTCTCTTGCGAAATCAATTCGGACGGAAGGTACATCTGTTGCATACATCTGAGTTCGACGAAATTGAGGCCAAACGATTTCGTTGATGTAGCCTATAGCGCCATTTACTAATCCCTTTGAAACGTCAATTTTAGCCACCCTAACGCCACACAGTCCTCAACACGATACAAAATCTTGACTTGGGTGGTGGATTCAGGCTGGATTAATCAGATACCTAAATTACAGATTCAATTTCTAAATTTAAATCTTATTATTATACGCCATTTAGTGGCTGCGCCCATCTTAAATATTGAGGTTGTATAGTGCACTGTATTCTTCTTGTCAAGCCCTTTTATTTGATACCCATATTGGTGGGATTGATAAAAAATTGTTATCAGCCATTTGGTAGCGGCGGCCATCTTAGATTTCAATTTTGCATAGTAAATTGTATTCTACTTGTTGAGACCTTTCATTTGATACCCATGTTGATGGGATTGATAAAACCTAAGTTATCCGCCATTTTGTAGAGGCCGCCATCTTGGATTTTAATTTTATATAGTACATTGTATTCTACTGGTTGAGCACTTTCATTTGATACCCATATTGATGGGATTGATAAAACCTACGTTATCCGCCATTTTGTAGCGTCGGCCATCTTGAATTTATAATGATAATGAATAAACATAATTGTATTGTCACCAAAATCCAAAGTGTATACAAAATTTCAGATTAATCGGTTGACAGGAAGAGGGTGAAATTTGAATTACTAAATTTGACCCAAGAATAAACAATAAATAAAACAAACGGGGTGAGCTAAATAAAACCGTTTAATAAAACCGTTTAATAAAAACCACATAGAGAGTTAACTCGTTTGAAATCAGCTCAATTGAGGAAATACCCACACCTTTTATAAGGGTTTGAATTACATTTGTACTATACAATGAAACAATTTTTTGTTACCTGGGTGACGCCAGGATTTCTTTTAGGAGGGTGCAACATTTTTACGGTGTAGTATAGGATGTCTAACCGAAGATAGAACAAAGTGGCCTGCAATTGGAGAGGCTTATGTTCAGCAATGGACTGCGATAGGCTGATGATGATGATAGGATGTCTCTGCTTCTACATTCAATACTACACCGAAAAATCTCTTTAAAATTCGTGTTAATACTACCGTAATGATGAGACATTGTGTTATTTTTGAACTATTTTTTTAAATAACCTTTCATCATTAAATCAACATAAATGCCTTACAGGCCAATTTTCCAACAGGGGTATGAAGGAAAGTGGAAGGTAAGTGTCCCTTGTTGCCGCGAAAACGGAAAAAAAAGAACGTGAATAAGGAACCTGTTGGTCTAGTGGTTAGTGACTCTGACTGCTAAGCTAGGTAGTCATGGGTTTGATCCCCACTCAGGATTAAACTTTTTCTGATGAGCATGATGGTTTATTCTGTGCCTGTACGTAATTTATCTGGCTAGTTGGCATCAGATGGCCGCGCCGGGTGTGAGTTGTCCTAAAATATAATTATTACAACACATGCACGGGTACGGCTGCTGATGAGTGCGAAGGGTCCGAGCTCAAATTTCAATAAGGTTTACTGAAACTGATAGTTTTCGCTTGGCGGCAAATTATTCATTTATTATATGTTCGTAAACTTTCGCGATTTGTACTCATTATAGAATTTTATAAACTGCGGGTCTTAATCGGGTAAATATTTTATTTTAAGGCTAAATACCTTTGTTTTATTGCCCGACGTTTCAACTGTATTGCAACGGCCGTATTTATGCGATTAAAACCTGAAGCTTATAAAATTCTATATTAATTTATTGATAATTTTACTTCAAAGCGGCGGCAGTCGAGCGGCCCACTCGCCCACTCCTCATAAACGCAATTTAACTTAGCTGGTTCTAAAGATTGCTGGTAATGTGCGATTTACATTTCTAGTTTAAAAAACCGGTCAAGTGTGAGTCGGACACGCCTATCGAGGGTTTCGAACAAATTTGTAACAACATAATTTTAAGTATTACTAGCTGACCCGCGCTTCGTGTGCATTAATTTTCTCTGTTTTTGCAACATTTTTCATTGCTGCTTCGATCTTATTAACCGAAGCGTGATATTATATAGCCTATAGCCTTTCTCAATAAATGGGCTATCCAACAGTAACATAATTTTTCAATTCGGACCAGTAGTTCCTGAGATAATCGCGTCCAAACAAACAAACAAATCTTCAGCTTTATAATATTAGTAATGTTATATACATAGTTTAGAAATCGAGACTCGCAGTTTTTAAAATAAACGGCAGTATCTTTTATTAAGTTAACTTTATACGTTAAATTTTTTCATAACTTCAAGTCGCTGTAGACCTGAGTATATAGTTTTAATTTCAACTCGATATCTTCACGCGTCTCAGAGATAAAGGTCTTGACAGACAGAAGGTTAGACAGACGAACAAACAGACGGACGGACATCAAAGTGATCCAATAAGGGTTCCGTTTTTCCTTTTGAGGTACGGAACCCTACAAAAAGTACAGAACTCGGGCACGTGCCCCAAGAAGGTTATTTTGTACGAAATTATTTGGGGCAGCCCCCCCCCCCCGTCGTGCGCGCGTGTCAGACTTAGCGGTAAAAAGAAAAAAAGATGCACCCCCCTTAAACGAAATGCACCGCCACCTGTAAGCATGATGTTAGATCCGGCACTACCATTTGCTTCTCGTGACCCCCCCCCTCCCAATAAAATCCTGGATCCGCCAATGCCCATAAACAATCGATACCAAACTATAAAATAGAAAGGACATAAAAGAACAATCACGGAATGTGTCTCACGGGAAGTCATAAAACTTTGTAACAGTTTATATGAGCCGCCGCGTTTTATAAATCAATCCACTTTAGTGTTCCTTTAGTAGCAACAATGAACAATTTGTTGCCCACTCAAAACTGTTACGTCTTATCTCTGCAAGACGTGTAGATATGAATAAAATAATACATTTTTTTACGCGCGACGGCCGTGGAATTGGTATATGCGTTTGAGGAAGAGGTGTTTATGTGTGTATGTGCGTGTGTTACCATTTTTCTCGAAAATGGTTGGACCGATTTTAAAACGTTTTTTTTTGCTTTGCATTAGTATTTGTAAGGTATGTTATTAGCGAAGTTTTAATGTTATAGACAGCCAGGGGGCGCTACAGTACACAAGTTTCTCCAAATCTTTAAAAAAAAATGTCTTATGCACACAAATATTTTAGTTTAATTGTAGTTCCCCGACGGATTTTGTTCGGTTACTTATTTCCTGGTGGTCGGGGTGGTTTTTAAATTTTATTTGATCCATTTTCTTTTGAAAGGTATACTCCCGTCGTGTGTTTTTTACCCGACTGCGCAAGAGGGTTAGAGTTACAAATCATTGAAAAAACGACGCGCTGAACGATGAAACTAAAAGTTCTTTAATACATCGCCTTGAAATTATCTTACAATGGCTGAAAGGTCCTAAATTTAAAAATAAATTTAAAAACTAAATATACCCGCCTGCAAAAAGGCATTAATAAATTCTGTTGAACTTAAATATCGTGCCTCCGACTGCATGATATTAAATTTGAAGGGTATCTTGTCTCTGTCTTTGTGCAGGCAGGTTTTTTAGCTATTACATTTCTTATATTTCGTTAAAACGCATTTTTGTTGCAATTAATGTTTGATCTTCGTATTCCTTACGGTGGAATTTTAAACATTTAAAGTAACGTAAAAGGGTGTTGATTTAAAAAGATGATTCAAATCCAGCTTCAGTTCACCTGAACAGCATCTAAACACCTTAGAGCGAGGATGTGCGTTATCTGGGAATGTGGATGGACAGAAGATTTACATATTTTTACTAAAATGAAAACTGTCAGTTTGCTCCATAGAAGGATGTACTGGCTAATGTCACGCAGATCAAGACTGTCGCTGGAAAACAAGTTGCTCATATACAAATGTATATGCCTGTCTGGTCATTTGGAGTAGAGCTTTGGGGAACTGCAGCGAACTCCAAGCTGGAAATCCTACAACGTTTTCAATCAAAGATGTTATACGCTTGATAAGAAATGCACCATGGTATATCACCAACCAACATCATCATTGCAACTTGAAGATACCAACCGTAAAACAGTAAATAATGGAAAGGCTCTCAACCTACACCAAACGCACTTACAAACATCCCAACACACTCGCTTAAATGCCAAATGAACAGATTGAAAAATAAAAAAAAGACGTGCGGCACTCGGGGACTGCCGCGGTAAAGCTATTGCATAGCATTTTTATCAACTGAAGCAATTAAAAAAAATATATATTTTTTTTAGTTTTTAAGTTTTTTTTTAAATAAAAAAAAAAAAATTTTTTTAGTTTTTAAGTTTTTTTTAAAATTAAAAAAAGTTTTTTTTAGTTTAAAAAAAAGTTTTTTTTTAGTTTTAAAAAAAGTTTTTTTTTAAATTAAAAAAGGTTTAAGTTTTAAAAAAGTTTTTTTTTTAAATTAAAAAAAAAAAATTAAAAGTTCGGCTATTCATTGATAGATGGCAAAAGTAAAAAGTATCACCGCTGTGCCCGTCGGAGTGGGGAGCGTGAGGTTTTTTCGTTACGGAGTTTCTGGATTCGGTCCCCGCGCTCAAGGCCCGCGATAGAAGCTACGCAATAGCTTAATAACAAATGACATCATTTACGTCCGGTCTCATTAATCTACCTATTGATGGATTTGGCTACTAACGGCCGGTCTCAATAATCTACCTAACGATGGATTTGGCTACTAGAGGTAGAATTTTGACATATTTTGTATGGAGATTATGACAAATATATATGTACCTCTTGTAGCCAAATCCATCGATAGTTAGATTATTGAGACCGGCCGTTAAAGTATAAATTTGACATAAGTTTCATACATATAAATACACACATCAAAAGTGTCTAGGGATCAACATATATTTTTGCAATAACTTTTCTCCTGATTGATTTTTTTTTTTTTATTTCTTTAAGGATTCATCAAATAAAGTGTTTTCGTTTGTCACAGTAACGATAAACCAAGTCACCTTTGCATTAATAAAGAAATTTGCCATTTTCCTAATAAAGGGATTTTTGACATTTGAACCACTAACATTAAAGTTCGAAAAAAAGACTGAAATAACAGTTTTCTTTAAAATTTTATTGGGTAACTTAAACAATTAATAATCCGTGTTTCTACCGCGAACACTAACAACACAAGAACATCGGTTTGGCATACTCAAAATGAGTTCATCCAAATCACGCTGTGGAATGGCCGCCCATGTTCGTTGCAACAACAAAAAAAGGTCTTCTTGCGACTGGATACCCTCCATATTCGGCAGAGGTCTTCTCTGTAGCATATCCCATGCATGCTCAATCGGGTTCAAGTCTGGCGACTGAGCAGGCCAGGGCAGGACATTGATGTTAGCTGCGGCGAGAGTCTGTCTTACAACTCTTGCGGTGTGCGGTCGTGCATTATCATGCATTAACTGAAATAAGGGACCGATTTGCACTTGTAGAGGAACGATGACGTCTGATACAATCGTCTCAGCATAAATTTGAGCGTTGAGGTTGCCTCTGATCCAAATCAACTCAGTTCTTCCGCCGATCCAAATACCCGCCCATACCATGATGGTTCCACCACTATAAGGATGGACTTCCTGGCAGGATTTTAATCGCTGTTGGCGTCCAGGGGTTCTCCAGTGTCGTATACGTCTTGTATCCGGTCTCATACCAAAACGAGACTCATCAGAAAAGCACACGAAACGCCATTGTTCTTCTGCCCAATTTCTGTGTTCAAGAGCCCATTGATATCGAATCCTACGATTGTGCATTGCTATAGGTGGTACCCGTAGCGGTCTTCGGGAATGAAGGTTCACTTCATGCAAGCGGTTTCTGACTGTTTGGTCGCTAATTAAGTTCCCTGAAGAGTGATGAAGCCTCACGGCTAACATCATGGCGGTTATTGTTGGACCTCTTCGAGTTAAGATTTGAATGTATCGGTCTTGTCTCCGTGTGGTGCAGCGATACCGTCCTCCATGGCGCTCAGCCACGGTACCAGTGCTTCGGTAACGTGTCCAAAGTCGACTGATAACACTCTGACTTGTATTCAGAGCTAAAGCCACAGTACGTTGCCGGGAACCAGCTTCTATCATTCCCACGGCTCTGAGCATTTCTTCCCTGCTTAAATGACGTCGCCGCTCCATAATAACGTTGGTTTTAATCAGTAGTAGGGAAACAGTAGCACTAATAATGTCTTCAATGCGTTGTATGTTTTTATAGGGAAAATATTGACAGCTGATTTTCATCTTTTACTCGAATTTGATTCACAGTTCCTGATTCAAATTATGAAATGCACCAAAAAGGATCCATATAAATTTATAAAATCATAAATTTATTACAAAGCCACATCTCAATCTCAAGAAATCCGCATAAAAATGCTTGATCCCTAGACACTTTTGATGTGTGTATGTCAAAATCCTACCTCTAGTAGCAATCATAAATCCATCGATAGGTAGATTAATGACACCGGTCGTTAGACGCCTGGCCGACGACTGGACGATGGGTTTAGTGGTTAGGGACTCTGACGACTAAGTTTTTTTGTTTTCTTTTTACTTTATACTTATATTATAAAGCTGAAGAGTTTGTTTGTTTGAACACGGTATTTTTATTACGGCATTTATCGAGGAAGGCTATATAACATCACGCTACGACCAATAAGAGCGGAGCAGTAATGAAAAATGTTGCAAAAACGGGGATTGGGAAATTGACGCGCATCGTGAGTTTATCATTAGTATGAGTTTATAGTCAGGTCGTGGGTTCGATCTACGCCTAGGATAAAACATTGTGTGATCAGCGCGAGGGTTTATTTTGTGTCTGGTAGTCATTTATCAATAATATGTATGTATTTAGAAATATTTATGTATGTTTATCAGTTATCTGGTTGCCATAGTACAAGCTCTGCTTAATTTGGGATCGTGATGATGACGTTGAGAAATACATAAAAATTGACGTTGAATCGAATCTTTGTGCAGCAGTTGTGTTTAAGTGTAGGTACAATAAACTGATAGACATAAACTGTGGAATCGTTACTTGTTGATGATTATGAGTTATAGAATTTTACGGGTCTTAGTCGCCTAAATATTTTATTTTAAGGCTAAATATCTTTGTTTATTGCCCGACGTTTCGACCGTATTGCAACGCCCGTGGTCACAGGTAGACTCTTATAAAATTCTATAATGTGTACAAATCGCGAAAGTTTACGAGATCAATTCAAACACAAAAAGTTAAGTTAAATATAAATCCTTTTCATAACAAGATGACATGCCTTCAATTTAATTACGAGTATTAAATGTTACGTGACAAATCATCCCTTGTGACCCATCCAACACAAATCAGCACCAAAATCTCATGCCCAAAAAACACATCGGACATGATTATATCATAAAAGGAGCACCCCTATAAAGACTAATACCTTTCTTGATTACCTCACTAACATCCAAAATAGCTAGACCTTTTTTAACAATTAAATTGAATCCTATCACCCCTACTTAAAACATAACATGAATGTCACGAGAGATCTTTTTAAAATGGTCGTGGACACGGAGCGGTAATGAAGTCTTCCACTATTAAGTAATTGGCGTCAAACGATTATATACCTTTTGGTGAAAGCGTAAGTTTCAAATTGGCTTGTCGGAAGTGGGATGGTATTAATTAGAACAAAATACCTCCTACCGCATCTTGGTTTCCTGGTATTTCGAGAGGGTTCCGGCAAATTGGAAAAAATAAAAAGTTAAGCAAATGTAGTGAAAAAATATATCTCGAATGAAAGTTTTGAATTTTGGGTTTATATAATTTAAATCTGACTTTTACAATTTATTCCGTACTAACGGACCTCACTTGATTTACAACGGCAAACAATTTACTAATAATAATATCTAATAATATCTTGGGACAACTCACACAACGTCATCTGATTCCAAATTAAGCAGAGCTTATACTGAGGCAACCAGACAACTGATAAATATACTTATATATTTTCTAAATACATACATACTATAGATAAATAATACCCAGACACAGAATAAACCATCGTGCTCATCACACAATGTTTTATCCTGGGTGGGAATCGAACCCACGAGCTCTTGCGTAGCAGTCGGACACACTCCCACCGCGTCACAGAGGCAGTCAAATCTACTACTAAGCTAATGAAAAACTGCTATGCTGATCGTAACATTTTGTTGGTCTTTTAAAAATACCATTAAAATTCTCTATTTTTTCGCGCTATTCCCCTACAATTTCGTATAATATAAATCTTCACATAAAAACTACTGGCTGGATTTAGATAAACCTTTACAATGATAAAACAAACTTACATTTAAACTATCTTTACTAATGTTATAAAGCTCAATAGTTTGTTTGTTTGAACGCGATAACCTCAGGAACTACGAGTTCAAATTTAAAAATTCTTGTAGTGTTGGATATATAACATCACGTTACGACCTATAGTAGCGGAGCGACAATGAAGAATGTTGCAAAAACGGGGAAAATTGAGGCAGACGAAGTTGCGCGGGTCAGATAGTAATATTATAATTATAAATATGGAAGTAACTTTGTCTGTATGAAATTTGGTATTTATATAGATTGAGTCCCCGGATAAGTCCCCATAGATAGTATTTATCGCGCTAAAGTACATCCACACGGGCGGAGCCGCGGTTGAAAGCTAGTACGCTATAAACATCAAAATTAACTAATGAAAAGATGCGAGGAAAAGTTACTTTGTAATAATAACGTCACCTTGATCTTTTGTTTTATATTGTTTTGTATTATAAGATTATACTTACGTTCGTACAAAAAAGTTGCTTATATTTAAAAAAAAAACTAAAAAACTGTTCGTTTAATCTAAAAAGTAATCAGCGCATTTACGTGCTTTTGTTCTCTTCATATTTTTCATAATTTATACAAGTAATTAATTCTAAGATTAGTGGAAACTTCTGACATAATCTTGAGGAAAAATATATGAAATAATCACTCTTGGCATTTTTAAGAGAGCGGAGCGGAGACCGAATTTTTTAGGGTTCCGCAGCCAAAATGGCAAAACGAAGCCCTTATAGTTTAGCCATGTCCGTCGGTTCGTCCGTCCGTCTGTCTGTCCCTAAGTTAGCTCTTAGTACTAGAAAGCTGTAATTTGGCATGGATATACAAAATAGTTTATTTGTTACGCCGATAAATTTCTAGAATGAAATCTTAATTTTTTTAATTCCGGGTACCTGTATACGTAAAGTGGGATTGCGATTTTTTTTTCCTAACCTTAGGTCTTTTAAAAATATTTAGAGGTTGACAATATTACTTTTCGATTTTGGGATCTGTTTATAAAATTAAGTTTTAAAATGAAATTTTTGAGTCAAGTGTACCCTTGCAAACTTTGTTGTTAGAGATGTAGGTTGTATTTTGGAGATGTGGAAAAAATCAGGATAGTAGTATTTATAATTAAATGAATAGGAAAACTATCGTTTTCCTATAAGTTTACAAGTAACGGCAGACCAAGTGAGAAGTAACAAAATATTCGTACAAATTTCATTGAAAAAATGCACACTTCTTACACCGCATTATTGTACTGGGTAGCTACGGAACCCTACATTGTGCGTGGCCCGACATGCACTTGTTTTTTATTAGTCAAGAGTCATGTCATAGCTCATAACTGAAGAATTTTCTGGTATATAATGATAAGAGAATTGTTGTGACCAAGGAAATGAATAAACATAGTATTTTCGTTGTAAATTGTGAAGGTACACATTTATGAAATTTGTGACATTGAATGGTGGCTGACTTTCACATAAAAACTTCTGAAAGAGTATTATAGCTTACTAGCTTTCGCCCGCGGCTCCGCCCGCGTGGATGTCGGTTATCGCGATAAAAACTGTCCTATGTCCTTCCTCGGGACTCAAACTATCTCCATACAAAATTTCATCTAAATCGGTTTAGCTGTTTGAGCGTGAAAGCGTAACAGACAGACAGACAGACAGAGTTACTTTCACATTTATAATATTAGTATGGATAATTCAGAATAACTATCTACCCGTGACCACAGTCGTTGCAATGCGGTCGAAACGTCGGGCAATAAACAAGGTATTTTACCTTAAATTACACGCGATTAAGACCCGTAATATATATAGGTATATATATTTTCATTATGTGTACAAATCACGGTAGTTTATCAACATTTAACACATAATGAGCGATTCATAAATATTTCGGTGATAACCAACCTCTCGCTATGGCCAAAAAATATCTCGTCCAGTCCTCTCTAGTCTCCGTCGTAGTTGGAAGGGTAGTAACAAAACTGTTAGTCATGTGCCACCCACATTGCTAAATCTCTTTTTAAAACAAAATAAAGGAGCCCTTCTTAACGACATTTCCTCGATACAATACTGCATTTTGCAAACAAATATTATTTCACAAGAGCTCTTCAGTAGACTTTTGAGATCCAACAGACATTGTTATCTGAAAATCCTCTCGACGTCAGCCTTTTGTTTCTCTTGACAGTTTTATATAAAAACGTAAAGGATGCTCATTACTAAAGTACTACAAGTCTCAGCTTAAAGACTAAAGGTGCTGCTAAAGACTAGTAATTTTTAGGGTCCCGTAACCTAAGGGTACCAACAGAATTATATTATTAAGGTTCCACTGGCAGTCTGTCCATTCATAGTTCAGTCACAGTATGGATTTCATAGAATGTGTATTACTATTAACAGTAGCCGCTTTAATAACAAATGATAAAGATAAAATTTGCAAACATTATGAAATTAAATAAACTAGGGGTCTTAATCGCGTGAATATTTTAAGGTAAAATTCCAAATGTTGTTGTTGTTGCATTGTAAATGTTATACCTTTAAACGAGCAGTCTTGTATATATAATAATAATATTATAATAATATCTTGGACAACTCACACAAAGCTATTTGATCCCAAACTAAGCAGTGTTTATGGGTTGTCTAGTTTCTATAGTACAAGCTACTATGGAAACCAGACAACCGATAAACATACTTATATATATTTCTAAAATACATGCATATTATATATAAATAACACTTAGACACTGAATAAACCATCGTGCTCGTCACACAAAGTTTTACCCTGGGTGGGGATCGAACCCACGACCTCTTGCGTAGCAGTCGGATACACTCCCACCGCGCCACAGAGGCATACATAGTACACATACATACACACATATATATATATATAATCTGAATCTCGGAAACGGCTCTAACGATTTTCATGAAATTTCGTATGCGGGTTTCGAAGGCGATAAATCGATCTAGCTACGTTTCATTTTCAGAAAACGTCGTTACAAAAAACCAAGCGGAGCTCGTAATCCAGGTACTTTAAGTTTGAATTTGAATAATGACAATAGGTAGACATGATATGGTGCAGCGTTTTTTGTTGGTGGCAAAGTAAAAATTAATGATAAAAAAAACCTGCTTACTGTATATTTTACATAGCTGTCCCGCGCAACCTCGTATGCGAAAATTTACTTCGTTTTTGCAACATTTTTCATTGCTGCTCCGCTTCTATTGGTCGTAGCGTGATGTTATATAACCTATAGCCTTCTTCGATAAATGGGCTACCCAACAGAAAAAGATGTTTTCAATTCAGACCAGTGGTTCCTGAGATAACCGCGTTCAAATAAACAAACTCTTCAGCTTTTTACTATTAGTATAGAATTTTAGAATAACTAAATATATTAGAATAGACTAGCAGTCCCGCGCAACTTCGTATGCGTAAATTTTCCCCGTTTTCGCAACATTTCACGTCGCTACTCCGCTCCTATTAGTCGTAGCGCGATGTTATATAGCCTATAGCCTTCCTCGATAAATGGGCTATCCAACAAAAAAACAATTTTTCAAATCGGACCAGTAGTTCCTGAGATTAGCGCGTTTAAACAAACAAACAAACAAACAAAGCAAACAAACAAACAAACTCTTCCGCTTTATAATATTAGTATAGATTTCGGCCACGGCTTCGCCCGCGTGAATGTCGTGATTTAAAAAAAAATCAAAATGGAAGCCGTGTTGTCGGCGGCAGTCCATCCAACGTGCGACGTACTATAGAGATTATACATTGTTTCAGGCTTCATGAAGCCGACGACGTGACGAAATTACAAATGTGATTACCGCCCAAATATTTAAATTACCACGATTATGATGAACCTTGTAGGAAAGTGTTTTGTTTAGGTGAGAGTGAGAGAATGCATTTGAGTTTGCTCATACACTTATATCCTGATCCAAACTATATAAATGCAAAAGTAAATTTGCTTATTTGTTTGTCACAACACCACTAAACGGCTGAACGAATTTAAATTAAATATGGCTAGGAGGTAGATGGAGGCAACCTGGAAAGTAGTATAGGATACTTTTTATTGTGACAACAAACATTCACGCGGACGAAACATTGTGTGAAAGTAAGTACACCATAATGTTTTCCAATTGTTCTGTAAGTGTCGCCATCGAAATCGGATAGGAGACCATTCATTTTAGTGCCAACGTGTCAACAATGTTGTAACGTAGATCGATCTACATTTGTCTACGAAGCTACGGCGTAGATTGCAAACATGGTGTTCTACGAAGCTACGCCGTAGACGCCCATTCCGTTAATTATTAAATTAGACAAAGGCGATACTACAAAAGTAATAATAATAATAATGATATCTTGGGACAACTCACACAACGCTATCTGATCCCAAACAAAGCAGAGATTGTACTACGGAAACCAGACAACTGATAAACATACTTATATATTTCTAAATACACACATATTATAGATTAATAACACCCAGACACAGAATGAATGATCGTGCTCATCACACAAAGTTTTATCCTGGGTGGGGATCGAACCCACGACCTCTTGCGTAGCAGTCGGATACACTCCCACCGCGCCACAGAGGCAGGCGAATAGGCACAGTATATGATCTATGGGTCACATAGAGCGTAATTATTGAATTACGTCATGTTTCAGTAGTTAAACTACAATAAGCCGTAGAGATTATAATATCTATTCAAATGTAATTTGTATTTTTCAAAGCATTGTCATGCCAATTTTATACATATTAGCATGAATGGCGGGACTTAAACCTGCGACCTTAGGGTTACCGACTCTAACCAACCAACTCCATGTACTTCCATGCTCTGAAAGTACACCAAGTCTCACAACAATTTATTGATCTTAGATATATTTCGGGACTTTATCGCGAGAATTATTTAAAGGTAATTCATGCGATTAAGTCCCGAAATATATCTTATATGTATAAAGATCGCGAAAGTTTAAAAACAATAATTTATTGATCATCCAAAATCAGGATCAAACCTGCAATACTTTAGTCCTCAGTAGTTCGTCCCAAGTACCTGAAAAAAGTACAAATATATTTATATTAATACTGTATTTGAGAAACTGCGCACATTATTATTTTCTCAACAATGATATTGTTTCTTCAAAACGAAACGATCTTGTGTCAAAGAGGGAATTATGTTTCTCTGATATAGAACAATGTCAAAGGTATTATAAAACATTACGTACAAATAAAATTGAATTGTTTATTTGTAGGTCACAAGACAAGTTAGTTAACAAAAATAAATGATGCCGTGTGGTACCGGCTTAAGAATAGTACCACCCCATCTCTACCCGTGGGTGTCGTCAAGGCGACTAAGGGATTTACCACCGGAGGGCGGGTAGCAGCGTCCTCTGTGTATTTTAAAGCCTTACTGCGATCGCCAACCCGCTCGCCAGGCGTGGCGATTATGGCAATTACCCCCAGGGTATTGGGGAGACCCGTGCCCAGCAGTGGGACATCATATGGGTTGATATGTATGTATGTATGTATGTATGTATGTAAAGTCGATTTACGGACAATAATTTTACGTGATAACGTCATAAGAAAGCATTAATGACATTGTAATGAACAACCATGCCGGTGAAAACTCTTTTTTTATATTTTCCAGTTGTATCTTATGTCGTTGCAATTGCCAATAACATTGACGACATTGTAATAAACACCCATGCCGTTGACAGCTTTAATAACTTTATGACCCGGGCGCATGCGCTCAATGGCCACAAAACTTAGGCGGAACGTGATGAAACGTGACTCTTTTTCGTGCGTGCACCTGGTCAACGATTTATAAGACATTATCACGTCAAAAACAACTTGCGGCATAAAGTGACTACCCTGTTAACTTGTGGGTTTGATTCCCACACAGGACAGAACTTTATGTAATTAAAATAATTAACATTCTGAGATGTCTTTGTTTTTTAAATTTCTGAAGACATGCCCGAGTCATGTGTGTATATTTTATTTTTTTATAATCGATTGTATTTATCTCGTGCAGATTGTTATCAGCCAATGCTAGTTATTTAAACTAGCATTGGCTGTCAACAATCTGCACCTATATAATTTTGTGTTACATCACCTAAAGGTTGGCTGGTAGAGAATGCTTTTAGCATTAAGTCCGCCTTTGTACAATATTTTTGTGCATAAAGTATTGACTTTATGCACAAAAATATTGTACAAAGGCAATAATAAAATGCAAAAAAATAAAATGCAAAAATTACCCGTAAGAATGACATTTTTGTAGTTACAAATATATTCGGAAAAAAAGGATTTCTAGCTTATTTTTTTTCTTAATTAAAAATCTATTTCTCAATTTTATTTACCCATTAGAAATATTACCACTTTATGTTCTAAACTAAATCATTCAGTTAAGAAAATAAATTTGTAAGATACGAAAACCATACTGAAAAAAAGCATTTTAACGCTATTCGTAACTTGAAATCCACCAACTTTAGTCGGTCAATTTCTCATCGAAGTACCAGGCCATCATAAAATCATAAGAAGTTTATTGTTCCAAAGTTTTTATGATCCGATCTTTGGGGACAACTGCAACAGATTGTCCAAAGTTCAAATGTCGTAAATTTTACAGTAGTTTGGAACTTTGACAGCTGAAGTTATCAAATCTATATAAATCTACTTTGAACTGGTTGGATGGTGTCAGCCAATGCCAAGTTGAGGCAAGGCCTTTCTACCTGCCGCCTTTAATTCGTATTTATTAACACAGAAAAGTGTCAACTCAAACACCTTTTTTTATACTAGCTTTGCCGACGTTATTTTGGGTTTGTTATAGTTAACGTGCTATTCTGATTATAAACTATACTACTATTACTACTGTAAAAAAATCATCAACATCTATCCATTCAAAATTGAAAAAAAAAAGTTTGATGGCTACCTAACTTCTTGGCTATTTATTTTACTTTTGGAAAATAAGAAGGTATTAAGAAAATTATGGGCCAGTCTTTTGAATTCATCGAGTTGTTTTACAGTAATGATTTTATTGAATGAATCAATGTGTGTTAATAAATTATTCTACGTTAACTAGTTATACAAAGATAACGAAAAAAATATTTATATATACTGTACGCTCCAAAAATGTATCTAGTAGGTATTTATCTTATAGTTTCTTATATCTCCTATAAATCATATCGGATAACAGCCTTGATTGAAAAGATCCGATGCGAGACACGAGCGGATATCGCTCTGAATATATTTATCGTCGTATCCCTCATTCAATCTGAACCATAACGTAATGATTCACTTAGGTTACAGCTACAAAATACTTACGTCTGTGGGCACACGACTGCCTCAAAAAAGAATGTAGTCTGGCCAGGGTTCTTTAATCTACCATAATTTCTAAATACCTCAACAGATTTCGGGCTTTTAAAGAAATTAAAAGAAGAAATATAAAGTAATGAAAAATGAATTGATTACTTTATATTTCTTAAGACCCTAAATCTGTTGAGGTATTTAGAAATTATGGTGGATTAAAGATTACATTCTTGTCGAAATCAAAATTCTTTATTCAATTAGGAGGCTATGCAAAACAACTTTTGTGATATGTTGGGATTCAACATGAATATGCAATGTCAAGTTTGCAAATAATAGGTAAAGCCGGAGAAAAGAACAAGGCAATAAAAAAACTGCGGCCACTCTTTTTAAATTGCCAATTTTTGCAATGTTTTGAAAGTTTATAAACTTGATATGAGGGTAAGGTGCTGCCACTAATATACCTACTATATATATACAAGTCACGGACCCAAAGTACACCCCGACTCGGAACAACAAGTGCTGTCCCGTGTGGGAATCCAACCCACATCCTCTTGCATATCAGTCGGACACACTCCCACCGCGCCATACTCATATTAAAAATTGGAACATGAGATAAAATAAAATCAGCTTCAGTGTGAACAACATAGTAGGAACATCTACTTACAACAAGTGTAAAAATTATATGAGCTGCAAAGTGCTGGTAACTGCTATAAAATATAATAAAATACCAGACTTAATTACTGAATTTCTGTGGCTATATTAACACTTTTCATCCACGATGGAACGGAGAAGGTAAAAAGAGTGAGAGATTGTCTTATTTTCTTGTCTGTCTTATCAAGCCATGTTCTTACGTCCTTTGGTTATGACTTTAGGGTATTAGGCGATATAGCTAAACTATTAAATAAGCGCCGGGTAACATAGGTTATTAATATTTTAATTATGTTCTTGTTTCCAATTAGCCCTAATCATACGCTCAATATTAACCTCTCCATTAATATAATATAGACAATATCATACTCGTACATTCATAATTAATTTCACTAATATTAACTCCAAACGCTTACCACATAATCACTAATATCATTTACAGTTGTAGAGTTGATACTGAATATTGCAAGCGTTAAGTGGTACACATACTGCGTCTGTGTTTAACGTGGGAGATAAACCGACTCGAGCGGATTAGTTCGTAATAGGTTTATGAATATTATACGACCTCACTACAAAGTTAGCGCCGACGGAAATCGCTTGACGTTTGCTTGAAAAACTTTTAATAGTTCTTGTGAACTATGAAGAACAATAGGGAATATGCGTCTGATGCAATATATACCGCTTAAATACTTATTATGAGTAAAATCTATACTGATATTATATTTTATGTTTGTTTGTTTGAAAGCGATAATTTCAGGAACTACTGGTTCAATTAGAAAAAAACTTTTGGATAGCCCATTTATCGAGGAAGGTTATAGGCTATTTATCATCACGCTAAGACCAAAAGGACTTCTTATTTCTACGTCGGGCAATAAACAAAGGTATTTAGCCTTAAAATAAAATATTTACGCGATTAAGACCCGTAGCTTATAAAATTCTATAATCTTATTTCTTACACAGTATAAAAAATAAGCAGCCTATTTCGTTTCGTTCATGGGACGTACCCTTAAGTTTGTCAGAACGTCGACATCGGCGTTATGAGAGTGGATGACTCAGCGCAAGCTAACCACTTGTCACCTCCCCCTGGGGGTGACTACTCCGAGCCTTGACAATGCCCGCGCTTTATAAGTACCCTACCCTATAAACATCATTACGTTATAATATAGTATGTATATGGTGGAATTAAATCGCTGTAGTTCGAAAAATTAAATATATTTATAGATTGGCTTTGGATAATTTTATTAGGCAGATTTTGTTTCTACTATGGCAACCAGACAACTGATAAACATTTATATTCATATTCCAAAATATATACGCACATATTTACGGATAAATTACACCCAGACACAGAATAAACCATCGTAATCATCACACGATCTCTAGCTAGCAGTCAGCGTTACTCACCACAAGATCCACAGACCAGTTCTCCAGCTTTCCCTTTCACAATATGATGAAATGTAAATCCGACACAAGACACTGATAGGCACACAAAGCAATAACCCCGACATTTGCCATAATCAAGGTTCGTAAAATATTTAAACTGTAATCACATTTGTAATCCGTCATGTCACCAGTTTGCAGGTACGGAATTTAATATGTTGCATATAGCTGAAACATACACAAGTATAGCCCGACCAGGAAATTAAAAATCTCGCCATGTTGTGGAAAATTAATGGAATTAATTTCTTCAACTGGCAACTGCCACTTATGTCATTTTAGACGGTTACAGTGCTACAAGGATCATTTGGCACATGGCTTAAATCAGAACTAACACTGCCATCTTGTAAAGCGCCCTCATGGCATTGTCATCCAAGCACCAAAAGATTCTTGTAGCACTGTATGTCGATAGAGTTATCTATGCTAATATTAAAAAGCTGATGAGTTAGTTTGTTTGTACGTGATTAACTCAGGAACTACTGGTCCGAATTGAAAAAATATTTTACTGTTGGGTAGCCCATTTATTGAGGAAGGCTTATGACTATATAACATTACGTTACGACTAATAGGAGCGGACCACCAATGAAACATGTTTCGTAACGGGGAAAATTCACGCAGACAGTTGTGTGGGTCAGCTAATTATACATATAGTAAGGGAGACATATCTGCGTGTATCATCATTTCAACCCATATGATGTCCCACTGCTGGGCACGGGTCTCCCCAGTAGAACCTACTTATTATAGATCCTGGGGGTAATTGCCACAATTGGGTAGTTGACTACAATAAAAGTAAATTATTTTATACTAATCAGGTTATAGTAGATCTTAAAATGCTCTGAAAACTAGTGTTCTTGTACAATTTAAAATGTTTTTAAATTTTAAAGCATGAAAACGAATACTAAAAGTAATGATTTGACGATAGGACCTTATGACGTCATAGGTTGCTATTCCATACAGATTTCTATATAGCTTATCGTTTTGACATTTCATAAAAATAGACTGATTTGACTTGACAGTCACCATCCCTATTGTCACTCTTGGCGGGCAGGTTGGTGATCGCATTAAGATTTTAATGTACGCAGAGCAGCAGCGTCCTGCTGCTCGTCCTCGGTGTGAAATCCCTTAATCGTCTTGAAGATACCCAGGGAAGAGATGGGGTGGTACTATTCTTAAACCGGTACCACACAGCTAGCCACACGGATAAAGAAAGGAAATCTCAGTTGGTTGTCTCCCCTACCATTGATATGTAGAGACCAGGACTGCGCAGGATAACCTCACTAAATTGACCACTCTCTAGAAAAAGACAACGCTACTTCGTGGACAATACCTGTCAAAGGCCGCACAAGTTTTTTTATCTCTTTCACGCTTTGCAGTCAATATTTACTTTTTATTTGAAATGAATGACACAGTCCTGGTCTATATACTCTATCTATAAAGACTTTATGTCTATGACTGCTCTTTGGGCACGACTGCAAGTGTTACAAATAAAATTGGAAATGCCCATAAACCAGGTTTTTTTATTTTTCCGGTTTGGCTTTACCTAGGGATATCTTCATACGTACTTTGCTCGAATAATGCTCACAAAGAAATCGATTCCAGCCATGGAATCTGAGAACATCTTTGTTTGATTGGTGAGTTGTGGCGGACGCATCGATAGGTCTTATAAGTAGGTATTTACTGGCTGGTCTTTTGGTCTAGCGGTTAGTCACCCTGACTGTGAGAGGTCGTGGGTTCGATCACCAACCAGGATAAATATTTGTGTGATGTTATTTATCTATATAGGTTATCTATATGGAAATGTAGATAACCAATAAAAAAACTGAAACCAAAAAAAAAATGTATATGTATATATATATATATATATATATATATATATATATATTAAGTACATAAAACGGCAAGTTGTCAGGTCGCCATAGTACAAGCTCTGCCTAGTTTGGGATCGGAAGGCATTGTATGAGTTGTCACAAGATATTTATTTTTGATTTATTAAGTGTAGTCAGCCATAGAGCTACACTTTCATTCTTTTCAGTCGTTCCAGAGAGCACAGATATACCTATATAGGCCCGCCCTTCTTTCTGTTGAGTTCGCAACTTGATATCGAAAACTTTATACGATACCTACTTATAAGAAATGGCAAAAGTAGGTTTTCCACTCAAGATGTGAGTAAATCGCTTGAACGTTCCTCAAATAGAAAACTCAGCGGAATTGACGGATTATATTTGATGAAAATATCTTCCAGAAAATCTTTTCATGTAAATGTGAAAGGTCACTTACTGACTAAACGTGAGGCAGGTATGAAGATTATACCTAAGTAGAAGACCCCAGTTAAGAATTTATTTTGGAGAATTCCACCCTAATATTTGCTTTCAGGACATTTATTATATTCAAATCTGTTTAATAGTCTGTTGGTCATGATTTAGTCACATATATCTTGACATACAAACGTTCATATTCACACATTAAATATTAAAGTGTTAAAATCCTAATTTCTTTATTCACTTAGGATGCAAAACAACTCTTGTGATACGTCGGGATTCTACATGTACATGTAATGCCAAGTTCGCAAACAATAGGTAAAGCCGGAGAAAAGAACCTGGCAATAAAAACTCACGGCCACTCTTTTCAAATTGCCAATTTTACAATGTTTGAATGTTTATAAACTTGACATGGGGGTAAGGTGCTGCGACTAATCTACTATACACCAAGTTAAAGGACTGATGCAAATTGTATATAATATAATACTATTAATATAATACATTGACGTATAGACCAGGACTGCGCCATAACCTCACAAAATTGACTACTCTCTAGAAAGAGACAATGCTATTTTGTGGACATTACCTGTCAAAGTCTCTATATCTATATATCTATTTAGTCCTGTGTAATCTATCACCAATGAAACTAATGAACACATAGATAACCTATATATTGCAATATCTCACTAAAAAAAAGTCGTAAAAGTAGGAAAGCATGATTTAATTATCACGAGTTAAAAAGAGAAAAATGTAATCCACTACTTCCATCTATTGACGGTGGCGATGCGACACTGACATATAAAAACTAAGACAATTGTATAGATTTTAAGGTGCCGCTTTCTGAGCGGTTGTAACTAAAAAGGTACCTTTTTAGTTAAACATATCAAATCCTATGTTTTGCCAGCAGACATATTATTTTTCAAATAAATATTCATGTAATAAAATATACAGTACATAACAAAATTTATTTATGTAGCACAAGTTAATAACTTATTTAGAACATATTATCAAGTTAGATGAGCGAACACGTTGACACTAATAAATGAAAATGAATGAAAAGTGAGTTATGTCGTGTGACGGAGGAACCTTCGCTCCCATTTGTAAAATGGCGACATGGCTACATGCAGCTTAAAGGATTATCTAATTAACCTTTTAATTTTAACTAAGTGGATTTGTGCGAGGGTTTTATACAGATTATGACAAGCTAAAATGTATGTAATGTACCCATGTAATTAAAGTGTTATGTCCGTTTTGTGGTTGCTGTTATAATAATAAAGTTGGGTGAAAATGATTACCTACTAGCTGCCCGCCCCGGTTTCGAACGGTTATAATTTTTCCATACGATTTAATAAAAATGGTTGTCCGTAAAATCGATTTACGGACGATAATTTTACCATGCCTGTGACACCTTTTTTTTGCTATTGTATCGAATGTTGCTGCAATCACCAAAACATTTATTTCTTATATACATAATATGTACCACGAAGACATCACAGTGTCTATCTGACATTGTAATAAACAACCATGTCTGTGACAGCTTTAGTAGACACGGGCACAATAGTTCAGCCTATCAACAGGCGGAATGAACGTGAGCGATGACGTCACATTTTTTCGTGAGTGCAGTCGGTCATCGATTTATAAGACGTTATCACGTCAAAAAATGTTTTAAAAAATCCTCATCCTGAGAATAACGTACACAACAAAAAATAATTATCCAATTTGGTGCAGTCGTTCTGAAGTTATTTAAATAGATAGATGACTGGTGAACTGGTAACAGTCTCTACCCATATAACTATGTGTCTCTTTATGAAAACATATATACTACGGGTCTTAATCGCGTGAATAATCTATACATCTATACATATATTATAAAGCGGAAGAGTTTGTTTGTTTGCTTTGTTTGTTTGTTTAAACGCGCTAATCTCAGGAACTACTGGTCCGATTTGAAAAATTCTTTTTTTGTTGGATAGCCCATTTATCGAGGAAGGCTATAGGCTATATAACATCGCGCTACGACTAATAGGAGCGGAGTAACGACTCGAAATGTTGCAAAAACGGGGAAAATTTACGCATACGAAGTTGCGCGGGACAGCTAGTATAAGATAAAATACCTTGTTTATTGGCCGACGTTTCGGCCGTATTGCAACGATCTACCCGTGACTACGGCCATCACGCCGTTCACGCGATTAAGACCCGTAATATATATATTTTTATAACTAGCGGACGCCTCGCGGTTTCACCCGCTTAGTTCCCGTTCCCGGGGGAATACAGGGATAAAAAATAACTTATGTCACCCAGTATTATATTATCTGTGCCCGGGGTTAGTGTAACTTCACAACGATAAAATAATTTTTCAAATCCGTCCAGTACTTTCGGAGCCTATTCAATACAAACAAAAAATCTAATCTTTGCTCTATAAAATATTACTAGCTGTCCCGCGCAACTTTGTATGCGTAAATTTTCCCCGTTTTTGCAACGTTTTTCATTGTTGCTCCGCTCCTTAATAATTAATTGGTCGCAGCGTGATGTAGCCTAAAGCCTTCCTCTACAAATGGACTACCCAACAAAAAAAGATTTTTTCAAATCGGACCAGTAGTTTCTGAGATTAGCGCGTTTAAACAAACAAACAAACAAACTCTTCCGCTTTATAATATTAGTATAGATATAAGTATAAGTATAGATGTGTGTCTTGTCTTCATTAAAGTATGTCAAAGGCGAGGAAATCTTCAGGGGAATATCTTATTATTCTCTAGCGACAACTGCGATTTCTATTTACTGTAGTTTCGTGAAATCACCATACCGACATTGTTTTTTTTTAATTTCTGTTAAATACATAGGTCTGTTTAAATTGAGAATTCAGGGCCGAGAGATGAACACGTCAATAAACATCAGTTCTCTTAAGTTTTCTGGCAGCCAATTAGGCATAGTAACTTTTAACTACCTTTCAGAATAACAGCTCATTAAGGCGACACGGATTGCAAACCAAAGTGTGACAGTACACGACTATAATCAAGTACGGGTACCTACATTTTGACTTGTAAAGTATTAAGACGAAGTATTGTACGAACTGTTTTCTTGGCAGTACTCCGTGCGTCTTTTCATTTATGAAGGAATATTATCGATTTGATTTACTTTTTTGTTCTCTTTGTAGTTGTCAGTTGTAGTTTTTATCGGAAATTCGTCGGGGAAATCGACAATTTGAATGGTACTTTTATGGGTGGAGGAATGGGTGTTTGAGATTTTGAGTTTAATAAATTGCTAGTATCATAGATTAGTAGGTATCTGTATATCATTGTCAAATGTCAACTGTACATGTCAGTGTCTGGAGTATGTCGATACGTTTAAGTACTTAGGTCTATGGGTCGATAGGAATATGAATTGGCGGTCGCATGTTGACAGTGTGTGTACAAAACTGAGGTCAGTCTTATGTAAATTTTACTCTTTAAAGACAACCATTAACAGAAAAACGTTGCGTGTTTTATACTATGCCCTTGTTGAATCCGTGCTTAGTTATGGTCTTAGTACTTATGGCCGCACATTCAAAACTTACCTGGACAGTATTAGATCTTTACAAATACGTTTTATGAAACACCTTGTCGATGGAAAAACTAAATTAGAATGTAAAGATAATTATGAGGAACTGTTTGTAATGTGTAAGGTACTCCCAGTACATGAAAAGGTCAAATACTTGTTGGTACTTGAGCAGTTTGATAATGATGAGATCATGGTCCAAGTACATAATAAATATAACACTAGAAGTGTGAGAGAACGTAAGTTAGTTCGACCATCAGCAACTAACTACTACGGCGAGAGAACCAATAAATATTTGATCCCTACTATTTATAATAATATTAGCTGGCTAAGGGGAGAGCTTAGCAATATAAGTAAATTGTCACTTAAAAGACAACTAAGGCAGGTACTGTTAAGTTCAATACCTGTTGTAATCAAATAACTTTTACTTTCCTGTACTGATATCCTCTTTAAAATAATTATCACGGTGTGAAATAACCACGTCATGTAAATGGTTTTTAGATATTATTATTTAGGTAGAATAAGTTTAATGTATAGTTTTTAAGGAACATGTTAAAACAAGTGCTAATCCCTGCCGACAAACTGCTATGCAGTTTGGCAGGCTTACAAAAATGTAAAATGGGTAGGTTTCGAATAAATGATTTATTTATTTTATTTTTATTAAGATAAATAAATGGAGCCTACACTTTGACCCACCAAAGTCCTGACTGCAAAACATTTGTCATTTGCACATACGTATCTCACTCGTCTGAGATAGAAAAATTTATGGACCCTTATATTATATAAATGTTATTTTTTTTTACCACAAATAGTAATTCAATGATGTGGATCTCAAAGCTAAATTGCTGCTATATTTTACGACTAGCTGACCCGCGCAACTTTGTCTGCGTGAATTTTTCCTGTTTTTGCAACATTTTTCATTGCTGCTCTGATGTTATAGCCTTCCTCGATAAATGGGCTATCCAACAGTAACATAATTTTTCACAATTCGAATCAGTAGTTCCAGAGATTATGCATTCAAACAAACAAACAAACTCTTCAGCTTTATAATATTAGTATAGACTTACAACAACATTGTTTTTAAGAAGGTACTAACCGCTTTAGGCAAGCTCAAAGACGTCCTTAAATTTAAAATTCTTTACGATTTCTTCGCACTGATTCCTCAGTAATTTTGCTAAATAAGAATTTTCTTGACGAACATAAAATTGTGAGGTTCCGTGGCTGGTGCCATAGCCATTAACTTAATGGTGCCTTTTGCCGCATCGTAAAGTGCATTTAGTAATGAATGCTTCGGTTTTACTTTGAGATTATGATTTTCTAAATTATTCTTTTTATTACTTTGCTTTGGTGTACGGTTCAGTGATTTAGTAGGTTGGGTTACAGGAGTAAGGCTTTCTTTGATTTTTTAATGAGTTTTTAGATTTAATTTACATAGTTTCTTTCGTTTGTATGAAAAAAATATGTAAGAGTCTGAATATTGTTGCCTTATTTACTGGGAATACACACAATTTCACGTATACACACACTTATTTTTCTCAGCACACACACACACACTCAGGCAAGGCAGTGACCCGTCAACTCAACAAGCTGCTAATTACATTTTGTAAACTGTCATTGTAAGGTATTGTAATTTTTAATGGTGAGAAATAAACTATTATTATTATTATTATTAAAAAAAATGCCCCCCGGTAAATAAGGCAACAATAATGTAACTGAGGGCGATTTCACATGTGAAAAAAGGGTTCATTTTCTGGGTTGCAATTTTTATCTCACCTTATACAGAAAGATAAACATTTAAGACTTTTCGTATGACCTGGGTCCTTAATCACGTTTTTTGTCCGTGTTCGTGACAAGCCTGTGCGAACAGGCGCATGCGTGGTGCGCTTTAAGCGCGTGATGCATTTCTAAGCGCAGCTTTCTATTTACCATTAAGACAAGATTTTGACAGTTCGCACGGACTTGCGGCGGACACGGAAACAAAGAACGTAAATGAGGACCATGGTCATAAGAAAAATCTTAAATTATTAGGTGAGATAAAAATTGCAACCGGCTGCAAATTATTCTTCAAAATCCATACTAATATTATAAATGTGAAAGTAACTCTGTCTGTCTGTCTGTTACGCTTTCACGCTCAAACAGCTAAACCGATTTAGATTAAATTTGGTATGGAAATAATTTGAGTCCCGGGAAAGGACAAAATATAGTTTTTATCGCGATAACCGACATCCACGGCTGCGGTGCCGTGGGAGAAAGCTAGTATATTATATATAAAGCTAGTATAGTATAGTATAATACTACACAACTATTATAATCAGTGACGGACTTACAGTCTTGGCCGCTATAGGCACCAAGCCTACCTACTGGCTGGGTGGTGGTAGGTAGGCGTAGACGTGAGAGTAAATAAAAATTTCACTCGACATACCATCATATTTAACATGTTAATGATACTGCTAGTAGCACATTTAACATGAGTATGAAATAACGAGTTAGAGCTTACTTTGCGACAATCTTCATACCATCTGTGTTTTTTTTGTTACATATCTGGTCGGCCTAGGCCCGAGCCCACGGTACCTTAGGGCAAATCCGACACTGACTTCAATATACCTAGTTCATAAATAACGCAAATAAAAATATCTACAGAAGATAAACGCTGAGTGGTTTTTGTAATTAAAGAAAGAGGCAATCGTTTGGCTTCAATATTAAAATACCCCTCATTTCTGCGTGGGTAGTTAAACCAACGCTCTACATTGAACTGAACAGAAATAATTATAATCTATATACATAATATATAATAGGAAAAGCTGACTGACTGACATATCAACGCAGGGTCAAAACTATAAGAGTTAGAAACTTAAAATTTTGCCCAGGCTTCCTTTTATAACGGAGGGTAGCACTAAGATTTTTGAAAATTCACCCCCTAAGGGGGTGCAAAGTTAGTATGAAACTATGACGTTAAAATATTTTGGTAACAATCTGGCATCCACGCGGGCGAAGCCGCGGGCATAAGTTAGTAAAGTATAAACACGCTAACAGCAATTGAAAAACACTCCATCTCGTTCTAAAACATTTAATTAGATAGCTTATTCATCTCAAGTGGCAAATTACACGTTTTAAGAGTGAAAATCGTATGCCAACATTTCAATAACACAACATACCGAGATCACAGAATGTGGGCGCACCCAGGATTATTTTTTTGAGGGGTTTTGACTCTTCATAATTTGTGGTACAATTGACTAAAGACCGGTCAAATGTATACTGTGTACCTTTTTTGCAATTTCTTGGGAGGGGGTTTTAACCCCCAGGAGGGGAGGGCTCTGGGCACGCCCTTTGTTTGTTTGTTTCAACAGGGCCACAATATCGCACTGGCTCTTAATTGGGTAATTGTAAATACATTTGTGTCGTGTCAGATTCCATACTCACCTTCTTTGTTTCAAACCTATGCAAACTGTCAAAATCTTGTTATAATGGTAAATAGAGAGCTGCTCTTAGAAATGCATCGAAGCGCTTGCGCGGCGGACATCTTTGAGCGCATCGCGCATTTGCCTGTTTGCATAGGCTTGCCGCGAAACCGTAAAAAAAACGTGAATAAGGACCCAGTTCTTCTTACTCCAGCCAGCCCTAATACTGCCAGAGGCCCAGCAGTCTTTATAGGTTGTTGCAGTCTTGAGGAAGGAATTGTACCCGGTGGAGAATGTAACCTTATTACGTACCTCGCTCGAGAAATTCACATATAGGTATCGTTCAAGTACAGGTCACTTCAGACCACATTGTTCCGGTGTTCTGAGATTCTGTGTCCGTGAGCGATGTCTATATGAATTGCTCAAGCAAACATTTTTTTTTTAAAGACTGCTCTCGCAGTAGGGTACAAACGTATGTCACGGGGGACTTTACAATCATACAAATCATAGACACAAAGTACACCCAGACTCGGAACAATTTGTGGATCACATAAAGTGACGTCCTATGTGGTAATCGAACCTACGACGTCTTGTGCAGCTGTTGTACACATTTCTTTACCTTCCGTACTCTTGGTATTTTGTGGTACTTGCTTGCTCGAGGCCTTAAAATTTACCGAAACACTCCAACACAAACTTTTGTCCCTCTTATCCCTAATTTTTCTTTTGAATATCTTATGACATTGAGCAAATTTTGTTCTTAAACTTTTTTCCGGTATTCTTTAAGCGGCTAATGGGTCAAGGATTGTATTACGGCCTTTTAAATCTTATTGGGGCTTCGGTTTTAAATATCTATTAGGAGATCTGAGAGGCGACTTAAATGGATCAATGTTACCATAACAAACACTAACCCTCTTATTCAAATACTTTAGTAATAGCATTTTACTTTAATAATACCCAGGGGAGATTTGGGGGTTGAACCATTTCCCCCATCGAAATTGCAAAAAGGTATGTACAAATGTTGATAACCTTTCGCGATTTGTAAACATTATGAAAATATATATATGAAGGGTCTTAATCGCTTGAATAATTTAAGGTAAAATACTTTTTTTTTTTGGCCGACGCTGACGCTAAATCTACCCATGACCACGTCGAAACGACGGGCAATAAGCAAGGTATTTTACCCTAAATTAACTCAATTAAGACCCGTAATATTATATATTTTCATAAGGTATGTACAAAGTACTGATTCGGTCGGTGTTTAGTCAATTGTATCACATAAACCACGAAAAATTAAAATGGGTAGGTACACCTGGATCCTGGGTATATCTGGGTGTGTCTTGAGCGAGAAAATAGTCGATAGTTGTTCGCTTTCTCGCCGTTGGTGGAACAAGTGCCTTAAAATGCTGTTACTAACATATTATGAAAAATGGCTCATATGAATTTTACAGAAGGTGATACTTCGCTCGGGCTGAACTGAACTGACGTCAGTACTTCACTCAAGCTACCGGGAGAGCGTATCAAGCCGTCTGCGTCAGTCCCAGAACGATTATATTTAGATTTAATTAATAATTAAAAAAAAATAATATGTATCTCTAATTTTAAAATTAAATTCTTGAAGTTGAAAAATTAAGTTTTTATTGTAACGAAAATGTTGTAATTCAATTTCGTATCTACCTATAAAGTTGGTACCTATTTAGTTATTTTATGTTATATTCAATTTAAAACTTTTACGGCCGTAAATTGAAAATAAGAAAATATAAGTACTTTATAGAGATAAGTATTTCAGATTTTTATAAGTAACTTTTTCATATAAACATATTTTGTATAAGCTTGACTTAAACACAGCTTATTTTTTAGATGAGTAAATTTAATATTTTCAAAGTGTACTTAACTAGAGAACGTATTTTAAAAATTGTAAAAACAATCAGCGGTTCAATTCACGTATTTAAAGCGGGATTTGAGTAGCGCTGATGCTCCTATGGGCAGGCTTGGCGCTTACCGTTAGTCTTACGACCTGGGGGTCAATTCACGTATTTAAAGCAGTGAGTTGCAGTTCAGTTGCAGTTAAGTTTCGATTAAAACGGCCATTTTCGTATTCTTGTAACTTTGAGATCGATCTTAAAACAAATCCTTGTTCCGCAAAGATCTGAATATGCACTGGGCTAGTGATTCTGAGTCATTAGTTCGTAAATCTCAATTGGCCAGGAGTTACTTGCCTTAATGCTTTTCAACTGAAACACAGTAATGTGTTCACATCACTATTTTACAGAAGAATAACTGACAACTTGGTGGTATATAATTATAGCCATTTGTGCTACATTTCAGCAAATAAATTATTTTATTTGGTACCCATCAAGACCGCCTAACAGTAATTAGTTATTACTTTTGGTTATTATATTGGTTCACTCACAGTTATTACATTATAATATTTTAAAGCAACTGAATTGTAAACTGTTCTTAACTCTGTTCTCATTGAATAGTAGCGAGAGAAACACTTTTGAGCACGACTCAAAGTTAAATAACATTAGAGATTCGGGTTAGTGTGGAAATAATTAATGGAGTAATTGTCTAAATTTAATTAGTGATGACTGTGATGAGAGATGAGTGGATGAGTTCGTTAGAGAGAGACAGACAAATAATACCTACGATGAGTTTAGAGTAAAGCCCAATGTATTTAATTAAGAGTGAAGTTGAAATGTGAAGTGAAATGTGTGTGTTATGTAATACCATAAAACACCGAAAGTACAGAAGGTAAGGAGGATGCACAGTTTTCGTGGCATGCGGCGAATTGTGCGTAAAGTGCATGCTTTCTCATGAATATGAAGGAACGCACATTCCGGAGCTAGCGCTACACAACGCTTGAGTAACGCTCATAATTATAGACACTAACACCACTGAGAATAAGTGGACTTAGACTGGGAATAAGTGGAGGAGATTTTTGCTACTAAGAATACCTTAATAGGTATTTTCTTTGCATAAGGTTTAGCCGAGTCGAGGAATTCTTGAGGCAACGTCTTGAAATATGGGTGTAAATTTCTGATCTTTTCAAACCACTTTGTTTCGAGAGTCTGATTCAGTGAGAAATGTCATGTAGGCGTTGGAAAGTAGGTACATGTGACTTGTCTTCTGTGCTCTCGTTGTTCTGTAGTAGCACGTTATAAAGTCTCAATTGTATACGTTCATACATAAGTATATGGATAAAAACAATCTACATATGAAGCGGGTTGTATTTCGTGTCAAAATCATGAGTAGGTATACAGTGCAGAAGCTTTTAAGTTTTAAAAGCGTAAGCAATCCAATTTAACATTTTTATATACCAATTAGAATACCAATTACAAGGTTTCTGAATATATTATTTTATCTACTTAGATCCTTCCTAATTTGACCCATTTGTGAATTTCTTATTAATTATGCAATAATCTGTCCTTGACCCAGTCCATAAGCAACGAGATAACTTTTTTAATATCGTATTAAGTTCTCAGTTCTTTATAAAAGTTAAACTTTAATTTATCATTGTAAATGTTCTGGACACAGTGCGACTTTAAAACTTGGACCGTTTTTCATTCGCAAGGGACCTTTGTAAGGAGTTTCACACTGAACACAGTGTGGCACATACAAAGATACAAGTGCGAGAGAGCTATAAACTGACGAGAACTTTAATGTTTACAAAGTTAAAAAAAAAATCTTGTATTTAGTTCCATAAAGTCAGAACTCAAATTCGCAGATTTTCAGGATATATTTTTACATATTTACAGATCATATTACCGACATTTCCATATATTTTTTAAAAGTAGCCAATATGGCGAATCGGAACCCTTATAGTTTCGCCATGTCCGTTCGTCCATCCATCCGTCCGCATCTTTGCTCAGAGACTGTTAGTGCTACGAGGCTGTAATTTTGCATGGATACACATGTTACTTGCGCTGACAAAGTGAAAGAATAAAATCTTAAAAAATATTATTTTTAGGGTACGTCCCCTATATGTAAAGTGGGGTGTGGTCTTTTTCTCACCTACTCCATCGTGTGGGGTATCATTATATAGGTCTTATAAAAACGTTTAGGGGTTGGGAAAACAATTTTTAGACTTAGGGCTTTGTTGGTAAAAGTTCTAAATGCAAATTTTTGTTAGAGTCAAGTGTCCCCCCCCCCCGCCATCTAAATGGTTGATGTTAAACATGGTAATGCCTAAAAGCATGGCCTATACCAATATTATAAAGAGGAAAGATTTGATTGATTGTTTAATTGTTTGTTTGTATTGAATAGGCTCCGAAACTACTGTACGGATTTGAAAAATTCTTTCATCGTTGTGAAGCTACACTAACCCCGGGTAACATAGGCTTTTATTCCCACGGGAACGGGAACTACACAGGCTAAAGCGCGAGGCGTCCGCTAGTAGTATATATAGTGAAATTACAAACATAACTGCTAAGTAGGCTTTACAAGTATGAGTAACAGCTGACTACATAAGAAAAGGAGGGGAATATGATAAAAATGAAAGGAAAAATAAATTACGGTCGATCCGAGTTCGGGAAGTGGGAGGGGACCGTAATTTATTTTTCCTTTCATTTTTGTCATATTCCCCTCCTTTTCTAATGGGATCATCCTGCTGTAATTTTTTTTTGGTTTCAAAAATTATCGACCTTGGTCTAAGTAAGTTTTCATCCGACTTTGTGCTTGTAATTTTTACCAGAACATTTATTTTCTTTGGGAATGCGTATATTAATAAAATTGAATCGCTAAATGTGTTTCTAAGCGCAAAACTCGAGAACGGTTGGACCAATTTAGTGAATCTCTTTGAAGAGGAAAATTAGAAATGTTGTTTAATAAAAATGAATTCGAAATTTCGAAGTCAATCTGCCGCGTACCTAATATTCGGCCACAACGCGCCGTTTGGCTCGCTTCGGTGTGTAAAGCTCCTAATTCTAAGTGTTTAGTCCCTAGAGGTGTGTTGTTACCGTGACAGGCATTGCGGTTGGACGAGCAACGAGTAAAGGGATTAAACTTAAGTATTTACGTCATTCTAAATGGAACCTGCTGAGTTTTATTACATCAACTGAAAGTTGGTACTTAATTGTTATATTTACTTCCATTTCGGAAGCTCTTTTACAGAATAACTGAGTTAACAGACAACTGGAATTAATTACTTTAAATGCTGACTTTTACCTGCGGCTAGGCCCAGTATAGATTTCTGTTATTGTGGCCATTTTACTTGAGCTCTCTAATGTATAAATCTGCTAATAAAACGAAGATCAAGGTGTTTGGGAGAGAAAAAGAATAATGTGGTTTTTGTTTTTGATTTTCGGGCAAGTTTTTAATTTTTTTATTTAAGGTAAATGTGTGCTCTCGAAGAAAATAACTGTCCCGATTCAACGGCCTTACTTATTTTTCGAAAAAAAAAACATCTAGCCGACTTCAATTACGGTGGATTTGCTGGCATTTATTAAAGAGTTTTGTTATCTGTCTCCGAAACTCATCATCAGATCTTTACGAAATTTACACAGGACCATTTCGGAATAAACCCCTTCGAAAAAAAATAATTAAAAAAAAATCGTCTAGTTATACAAAATATAAACTCTTCCTTGGTGCTGGCCTGGCTCAGGCTAATTACATTTGATTTAAGTAAAGAACCAGAAGACACGCGTATTATGGTCTCGCAATATGCTGATGATTTTGTCTTCTACGTGAGTCATCAAAATCCAAACATGTGTATTAACAGTTTACAGACACATTTAGAATGTATAGTGGACAAATTAGATAGTATTGGGCTGGTAATCTCATCTAGTAAATCTCAAGTTTGTTTATTTAGTCGAAAAAGTACCAGACCAAATATTGAATTTAAAATTAATAGTAATACAATTCCAACTTCTGATAATGTAAAATACCTAGGTTTTTGGTTAGATAAGTCTTTGCTTTTTCATAAACATATAAATGAAGTTTCTTTAAAAGTCACAAAATTGTTAAATTTATTAAAAGTATTAACCGGTCCCTCCTGGGGGATTCACCCCAGACATCTTCGTACCCTATATATCACTTTACTAAGAAGTAGAATCGATTATGGCTGCTTTCTTTATGACAGTAGCGCAAAATCTTATTTATATAAACTCGACAAAATTCAAAATCAGGCACTTAGAATAATCGGCGGATTTATTAAAAGTACTCCAATACACGTAATGGAGGCTGAGTTAAATATCCACCCTTTGTACATTAGAAGAATCTATGTTGGCTTCAAATTTTGTGTGAAAAGTATGTCCTGGACTAATGACAACACAATTAAACTTCTACAAGAGCTAAATATTCTTTGTCAAGGTGCCTATTGGCATAATAAAAGAAAGCCCTTACTTGCTACCATATACAAAGATTGTGAACAGTATGATATCCACTCTTCTTATCCATTAGACATGTTTTTGTTAGATATATGGATTACTTGTATAGATGTAGATACAATAATTAAGTATAGCTTAGATAGTTGTAAAGAAAATAAAAATAGTATAGACAAAACCGTACTTTATCACGACGTTATGGGCGAACTAAATGAAATGTATGATTCATGGCACAAAATCTTCACAGATGGGTCAAAGAACGTCATAGGTCAGGGGGGAGCAGCGTATTTTGACCCTAGGCTTAAAAAAAACAGTTTTATATAAAATTAATAACTGTAATGCATCGATTATGACTTTGGAACTCATTGCAATCTTAGAGGCTGTGCATAGTATTCGGGATTTAAACGACGGTAGAGTTGTAATCTTTACAGATAGTAAGAGTGCCCTCCAACATATAGCTCGATGCGCCTCTGCTTCCAGAGGTGCACCGATAGCTTATAGAATTTTAAAGCAAATTCTTGAGTTAAAAATTAGAGGTAAAGACCTAAGATTGCAATGGGTTCCATCTCATATCGGATTAACCGGTAACGAGGAGGCTGACAAATTAGCGAAGTTGGAAATTACAGAGGGTGTTGAATATCAAACAAAATTATTTTACTGTGAATATCTTAGTGAAATTAAAAAAAAATAGCAGATAGATTTAACGAATATTTCGATCAAAGAAGTCAAGAGAAAGGCATCTGGTTCAAAACCATTCAATGTCAACCTCCTCGAATACCTTGGTTTATGTATTTAAAAGTAAGCAGAAAGATTGTAGTCGTAGCGCATAGACTGCGCTCAGGACATTATCCTTCTAGAAAATTTGGTCATCTAATGAAAAAAATTGAGTCGCCAAACTGTGAAATATGCGGAGTACTAGACGATGTCTAACATCTACTAAAAGATTGTAGAAAATACCAGAGTCAGCGGGAGTCATTAGTGCGAGAATTCAATTTAAATATGATGGATATGGGCGTATTCGCAACTGTTTTGGCAAACCCTACATCAGATGCTGCATTATCAGTATATAAGATGTTCGCGTATTCCTGGTTCCCTAAGATTCATATTATTATTTGTACTGAATGTATAGGTTAAGCCTTACGGGGCTGACATGTTCCTAGAATAAAAGCCCCAAAAATAAAAGATTATAAAAAAAAAAAAAAACTCTTCCTTTTTGAAGTTGGCTAAAAACATTTATTTGACACAGAGAGACACGCAGATACACATTTAGAAATCTTCATTAATAAAATGGTTGTCTGTAAAGTCGGTTTACGGACAATAATTTAACGTGATAACGTTACAAGAAAACATGGATGACATTGAATAAACAACCATATCTGTGACACCTTTTTTATTTATTTTTTAAAAAAATAATGACATTGTAATAAACAACCATGCATGGGACATCTTTAGTGTCGCCCGACGGCCATAATACTTCAGCCTATCAGCAGGCGGAATCGCGATTCGTGTTGCTTAGCAACCAGTCAATAACGTGAGCGGTGACGTCACACATTTTCGTGAGTGCAGCCGGACATCGTTATATAAGACGTTATGACGTCAAAATTCAAAATTTTAAAGTCGTAAAGTTGCATCTAAATACATTACATTCATTCATCCTCACAAACTCACATAAGTAGGTACCTATTTATAGGATCTTTAACCCAATCGACCACCATGAAGTTATGGGTACAAGTTCTACCCAAAACATAGTCAGCATACTTGAACAAATGTTAGCAGTTATAACACAAGGCGGCATATTTCCACGTAAATCCGACGAATATTGCATAGCTTTGGACTAAATTCGAAAGGTAAAGTAGATTCCTTGCAAGTTTGAGATGTGCTCGTGAAATTGTAATGGGTATCGTGAAGATATTGACTGGAATTAATTAAAGGGAATTATTCTGTGGGGTATTGAAAAAAGAAGTGCAATACTTCGTTTTTATAGCAAAGTTAAGTGAACCTCATTATGTTTTTTTTTATTAAAAGACTACTCCCGCAGTAGGGTACAAGGTCTGTGTCGCGGGGGACTTTACAAACGTACAAGTCACGGATACAAAGTACACTAAGACTCGGAACAACAATTTGTGGATCATGCAAAGTGGTGTCCCGGGTGGGAATCGAACCCCATCCATCAGGAGTAGACACTAGGTGGCATGAGATCGTCATGCCACCTAGTGTCTACTCCTGATGGATTTGTGAGCACCATTTACCATTTACCATTACAACAAGACCAGTTTTGTGGTTCTTTGACAGTCCCGTATGAGCTTGCCGTGGACATGGAAAGAAAGATCATGAATAAGGGCCCTGCATCCAGACCGATCCATTCATTTAGGCGCTATAGCATAGACAGAGTGTAGGGTAAGGGTGCTTTAGTCGCACCACCGCCTAATGGTCCCTATTGGTAAAAACGTAAATTGCTTAAACATGTCAGTGAGCAAAAACAATAGGAAGGCAAACCGCCTACTGTCATCGAAAAAAAAATAAAAAAATAGATTTTTGACCGTTTCCACTACTATTTTGAGCATGTTCATAAGCTATTTCGAAGGTAAATAGGATAATTAAGTTATTTTTGTGATTAATTTCTATTTTTGGTGGTATTTTGGAGTTCATTTAGCCGTAACTAAGCTATAAAAATCATTATGTTAAGATTTTTAGTTTGAAACTTTTTCTATTGTTGACTAATTCATATCTACCTATGGAAAATTTCTTAGTGGTACCGGTGTGATTGCTACTGAAGTAAGGAAATTGCGAAAAAATATCAATTTTCATATCGAGATTCTACTTTGTCCATGTGTATTCCGGAAACAACATCGATGACCAGAAGCAAAAGGTTCCAAGGAAAAACTCGTCCTTCATTCTTAAACGACTTAGACTATATGAATCAGACGACCAGGCACCTTAGTTTTACCAAAAATACTATTTTGAAAAACGTATAAATAATAACTTAAATAAAATAATTTTGTTTTGATTTATAAACTTTATTATAGTTTAATAAATAAAGAATTGACAAACTCAACAAAAATCGTTTAATTTAAATAAGCATCAATATAATAGCATTTTTCCCTTAGGGGGTATCTTTCTGGGCTATACCATAACGTTAGGTACGTCACTATATTTATCTCTTCCGTGGATACGTCTGTGTCATGTTAAACTTAAAAGACCCCTTTTGCGTCCAGGGTTAAAAACGCAAACATATTTTTAGTTTTCACAATTTTAACACAATAGAAACGTGAAGACTGATTCTAATTGGTACTAACTGATCTTAATTAAAGCACCAGGCAGATATTACCTTTCAGAAAAACTACTGAGTATTAAAAAAATAAAAAGCGGAACTCATAGTATTTTCTGGCTCGTTAATTGGGAAGTAAGTATGTTTCAACCCTGATTTCAAGTATCAGTATGTAGCTACATTTTTGCGTCTCACACAGCAAATTGTTTAGGCTCTTTTCCGCATAGTTCCTGCGAGTTACGAGAATACCCAACCGTCATATGCCTCTACAAGCTATTGGCATCATAAAATACGTCCTTCATTAAACTTGTATAACTTCGTGAAAGAAATATGTTTTTTTTTCATCCAATTAGATATTTGTTTCGTAATATAACATAGCTTTTTTCTTTCTTTTTATATTCCAATCGAAGCTCGCTCGATTGTTTATTTTCCGCGTCAACGAGCGGGTTCTGTGTAGTCCCCCGGGCCCAGGGTCCCAACAAAATGATTGAACTCAGAAATTACATTTCTATATACGCAGGTATATGACGAGGGCCACCATAACGTTTATTGAATTTGTTCTATTAATCATTTGGACGCTTTTCCCTTTAATCTTTTACGTGAACAGGATAAGAATTCAATCTAGAAGGGTTTTGCTGGTAGTTTTGTCGGCACCTTCGATATTTCGCAGTTTGTGTGCGTAACTACGTAGGTATATTATTCACTAGCTGACCCGCGCAATTTCGGTTGTGTTCATTTTCCCCGTTTTTGCAACATTTTTCATTGCTGCTCCGCTCCTATTTGTCATAGTGTGATGTTATATAGCCAATAGCCTTCCTCGATAAATGGGCTATCCAATAGGAATATAATTTTTCAATTTGAACTAGTAGTACGCAAAATTTACGCAACTTCGTTTGCTTAAATTTTCCCCGTTTTTGCAACATTTCTCGCTGCACAATTTTTTTTCTTGCTGCTCCGCTCCTATTAGTCGTATATCAATAAGTAGAATTATTGTTCCTTGCGTATAAGCAGGTCCTCTCTTGCTGAGGTTTGCTTGACAACGAGTATAAAAAAGTATTTCCCTAATAAAAGAGTCGTTTGCTTGTTCAGTAAATCATAATTGAACGCGTGAGCTTGCATAGTCATGTTGAGAATTAATACAATCAGCTACAATGTCTTCCAAACAAAGGTTTCGTCTTTTCCTGCGACAGATCGAGGAAATTTGATTATCTTTTTCCTAAAGTTACGTAGATAACTGAGTATAGGAATGCGAAAGTAATGACGTGTGTGTGAAGATTTGTCCTCACTGACAATTTGATCAACAGGCCTTGTGACACTCATGTTTCTATAGTCATATGTAATGTTATAGCTTCGGTACCTACCATTTCGTAATTTGAATGTTAGGTATACTTACAACCTAACATTCCAATTACGAAATGAAATTTAAAGAGTTTTGGTTTATCCAATCTACTTAATGAAAAAATAAGTAAATAACTATCTGGTATCTGTTTGTGCCATAAACCTGTCCCACGAATAAAATACGATATAACAATGTTATTATTATTATAACATTAATTTTAAAGAAATTGTGATAGGTATAGCGTATTGCTATATTTATTGTGAGTCAATGAGAAGCGAGATGAAGGGTTGTAGATTATATTGACTTGACTTAATTGACTAGCTTAATAAATCTTAAACCTAAGTATTTATACACGTAAAAATATAGGAAGTAATATTATAATAGGAGGGCGATTTGTTTATTCAGCGCCTCTTAGCAGTACGTGTAGATTGCGTAATTTATAAATAATAAAATAGACAATTAGGAAGTGCAATCTAAACACGTACTGGTGTTTCATTATTTGGTATAGGAATATACTATGGCGACTGCCATAATAGGCAATTATTTGTAAATAATGATACAATAAAAGTAATAATAACATAATATAATATAAATAATAATTGTGCAGGTGCAGATTGTGAAATACAATTATCATAAAACTTAAGTTATCAACATCTTGTATAATAAAATAAAATAAATACACTCTATTAAACAAAAATTTAATATACATACATAAAAAACAATACTAGTACAAACAAACATTTATATATATTATTATATATATTTTGGCACTTAATCGCGTTAATTATTAATAATAATAATAATAATAATTGATTTATTTCTTCTCACAATACTTTAAAAACAGAGGTAAATTAAATACAATTGAATAGAATTGAATAACCAATTCACAATTAACAATGAAGGTATGTGAGAAGCTGGTGTCCGTTGTAGGTGTAAGCCTGTAGTACAGACCACCAGGTCCTCACCCCTTGGAAATTTGGTAAACACTAAGAATAAATTAAAATATATTAGTAACAAAGAAAATAAAAATAAAATAGAAAAATAAAATTGATAAAGTACTTTAGCCCTGTGCGTGCGTGTGTGTGTGTGAGTGTGTGTGTGTGTGTGTGTGTGTGTGTGTGTGTGTGTGTGTGTGTGTGTGTGTGTGTGTGTGTGTGTGTGTGTGTAAAGGTGTGTACATCCTATATAAATGTAGTTAGTGTATTAAGTTCTCTGTAGTACTATAATCTAAAGTTAGTAACCAGTCTGTTACCTTAGTCTTAAGTTTTACTTTTGGTAGAGAATAAATCGATAGTGTTTTATTTATTTTATTATACAGATGACCACCTTGATAACAGAAAAAAATATTTAAAGATACGAACCTACACCGGCTCTCACCATCTCGGAACCCTGTTATCAGCAAATGCAATCGTAGCTAGCGTAACGACACCGCGCCTCAGTGTAAAGACGTTGTAAGTGTAGTATGTAGAAGTACCGACAGTACAAATTATCAAAATTATCAAGACCAGGCGAGGGTAGTTGAAAAACCCCGCGCCTCACGGAAACACCGCTAAGCTGCCATCAGTCGACCCGTGACCACAATCGGTGCAATTCGATCGAAACGTCGGGTAAATAAAAGGTTCGTACCTTTAAATAATTCACGCGATTAAGTCTATATCATATATATACATATATATATATATATATATATATATATATCTAAGCATATAATTATAAACAACCATAACCTAAAATCATGTCATGATTGTTTGGGCTACAAAAATGGAAATGAATAGTTTGTATCTGGAAATAAATCGTGAATATAACAAACCTATATAGTTACCTTGCATGGTTTAAAATAGGAAATACAGGTCAGTATAATATAAAACACGCTTTATGTCATTATTATTTCGGTGAAATCGCAAACGTACTTTAGTACCTAGCTAATTGCGACTGACGCAGGACGAAGTAATATTAACTGAGGAATTTCGCATTGGGCATAAGCGCTAAGCGTTGTTAAGCGCTTTATATTGCTGACCGTACTATAAAATCAACAAGTAAGTAAATTACTTCGAGTACATTTACTTCTGACGAAGTTACTTCTCGTATGTTAAAGCCTTGCCCCGAACTCAGTCTTGTAATTAATCCTCCCTCGGTCTTGGCCAAAATACAAACTTGGTTGACTTTCTAATCACTAGTTAGTAAGGGTTTATTTAAATTCTATCTGTTTGTTTGTAACGTTACTTGGGTAATCTGATGAACTGATTTATTGGAGAGATCGCTAAGACTTTCTTTATTTATTTGTAATTGGTTTCTCGTTAAACAGATATGACGATACCAATAAAGCAAAAATAGTAGGCGGTTTTAATTTTGAGGTTTTTCAAAGTCTACGCCCGCCTACACTTTTCCGTTTTCCTTTTGAAAAACGGACTTGGCCGGGCGTAGACAGAATCCTAGAAAATAGATTAGAATCTTCATTTTATTATTTCTGGGAGTCTTATATTTTTAGAAGACCTGAGTTAGGTCATTCAGGTAATTCTAGAAATTTTACATTACTTTACTAAATACGCTTAAGTATTTGAAGAAAAGTAAAAAACATTTTCCTTTTATTTGAACTTTTAGTAATTGACTTGAATGTTTTTATGATAAGCAGATTTAGCTAAAAGCTTCTAAATTACTCATAATTCCCTTCACTTAGTAATAATTTTAATAGATATTTAATTCTTATTACAGAGCTGAAGAGTTTGTTTAAATTATTGAGTGTGTTCATCCTATTACCTATTTGACTTATAAATAACTAGCTGTCCCGTGTGACTTCGTATGCGTACATTTTCCCCGTTTTTGCAACATTTTTCATTACTGCTCCGCTCCTATTGGTCGTAGCGTGATGCTATATAGCCTATAGCCTTCCTCGATAAATGGGCTACTCAACAGAAAATAATATTTTTTCAATTCGAACCAGTAGTTCCTGAGATTGCCGCGTTCAAACAAACAAACAAACAAATTGAAAATTTTGATAAGTGGCCAGGTTTTTACTTCACGAGTTCGACAATATATGTAAAGTTTTTATCATCATACGTTCATAAGAGCCACATTTAGTAACCGAAGTGAACAAATTAGGTACGTTAAGTTTAAAGCCTGAATCTCCGAATCTATGGCGACGATTTTTATAAAATTTAGACATAGGCATGTTTTAAAGTGATTACCAACATTTATGCACGCAAAGTAGTGAGTTGCTTTGGTAACAAACATGGTAACAAACATGGTAACAAACATGGTAACAAACATGGTAACAAACATTGTAACAAACATGGTAACAAACATGGTAACAAACATGGTAACAAACATGGTAACAAACATGGTAACAAACATGGTAACAAACATGGTAACAAACATGGTAACAAACATGGTAACAAACATGGTAACAAACATGGTAACAAACATGGTAACAAACATGGTAACAAACATGGTAACAAACATGGTAACAAACATGGTAACAAACATGGTAACAAACATGGTAACAAAACAAACATGGTAACAAACATGGTAACAAACATGGTAACAAACATGGTAACAAACACGGTAACAAACATGGTAACAAACATGGTAACAAACATGGTAACAAACACCGTCTCAATAACATCGTCACACAAACTCTACGCTCCACAAACATGTACTTTCGAGTCTCCAACTGTTGAACTGAGCGTCAATCCATACTATACAGGAAGGTGTGGTCATATTCAAGAGTTGGTATGTGCCCATGATACTGATATGGTGGAGCACATACCTAATTTTATCAAAATCGGGGTACCCTAAAAAAATATTTATTATTTTTTCATTCATTTATTTATGAATGAAAAAGTTATTAATTAGGAAAAGTATGACTTCTATGAAAGTTCTATGCCATAATAATCCAATCGAATTTTGTACCAGGGGAGGTAAAATTCTTATGCCATACGCCCTTCACTACTGAATTTTGACAAAAAGAATATGCTATAACTATGTAATGTCTGTTACGCTTTCACGCTCAAACAGCTAAACGGATTAAGATGAAATTTGGTATGGAGATACTTTGAGTCCCGGGGAAGGACATAGGATAGTTTTTATCGTGATACCCAACACCTACGCGGGCGTAGCCGCGGCTGAAAGCTAGTATTCAATAACATGAACAGTATTTAATATAATTACAAAGTTTCGATATTGTTATTTATAATATCGAATGTTGTGTTATATATAATATTTATTTATATAAAAATAGTTTCGTGATACTTACGTAGAGCCAGCATATGAGATCAGGGCAGTTAATATACATAGAGCGGTCACCGGTTTTAGGGTCCCGTACCCAAAGGGTAAAAACGGGACTCTATTACTACGACTCCACCGTCCGTCTGTCTGGCACTGGGCTGTACCTCATGAACGGTGATAGCTAGACAGTTGAAATTTTCACAGATGATCTATTTTTGTTGCCGCTTTAGCAGGAAATGCTAGAAACAGAATAAAATAAATATTTAAGTTGGGCTACCATATAACAAACGGTTTTTTTGCTGGTTTTTAGCTTAGTCGTCGGTGGCGCGGTGGGAGTGTATCCGACTGCTATGCAAGAGGTCGTGGGTTCGATTCCCACACGAAACACCACTTTGTGTGATCCACAAATTGTTGTTCCGAGTCTGGGTGTAATGTTGTGTCCGCGACTTGTATGTTCGTAAAGTCCTCCGCGACAGGGCTTGTACGCTACTGCGCCCTCGCAGTAGCGTACGACTGTGTGTTTTTTATTTTTTTTTCACTGTGTGTGTTTTTTATTTTTTTTCATACGGCTCTCCGTATGAAAAAAAAATTGTATCTAAAGTTGTATAGATAATGGTAAGGATTTCTTCGTCTGCGAGTCTGATTCGCACTGTTAATGTTACTCTCTCCGTGCCTCAGAGACCAAGTGAAGACCTCGTCCTGAGCTTAATCCCTATCCGATCGTGTCGTTTTTTTCCATCCTATCCGACTATAAGAGTGAAGGAATAAAGACTCGGGAGGTTTAATATCTTTTGCGATGGTAGCTAATCTCTTGTGCAACATTACAATCAGTTAGGCTTTCGAGCCGGGCTGTCCACAAAAAGTGCTATTCTGTCTCTTAAGTGGGCTGTCAGGTACTACACAGACCGGAAAACTCCTATTTATGCTTGCTTCCTCGACCTATCCAAAGCCTCTGATCTGGTCTCCTATAGTATTTTAAGGAGTAAGCTTGAGAAAGCTGGAGTTCCTTCTGAACTGATTTATTTATATTCGTTGCGAGTAGGTAAATATTATAAACGCGTTGTCATTCTGCTTATAGGTAATAATAATATAATTTTTATTTACAAGTTACATGACTCAATGTGTTAGTAACAATATTTATTTCCTCACCCCACACTCCAACCCACACGGCTCCGACAAGGCTCCAGCCCATCGAATCTGACTGATCTGACCTCCGTACCAGCATTTCAGAGTATAAGCACTCTGAAATGCTGGCTGCTATAATATTTACCTACTCGCAACGAATCCATCAAAGAATCGGACCGAGACAACATTGTTTCACTTTATTTATACGAGTATATATATTTCGATCGTACGGGTACTACTTCGGCAAAGCTGTAGTTACTAATTTAGACTGTATTTGTGTTCAAACTAAGTCAAGCTAATTATGAAACTGTTGGCTACAAGCTACAATGTAAGTTCGTACTTAATTGTACTCATAGTTTATTGGTCTTGTAAGGAAACTTTAACGTTTAGTGGCTTCAGTCAATAGAAGATTGAAGCCTCGAGAACTGAGGATGTCAATTAAAATTCTTGTTAGCGCTGGACTTGGCTACGTAATATTCTTAGGTAACTATTTATAAACCAATGGCCAGTAAACGACATAAAAACAAAATACGATTCTACCGACATAAAAAAGCTATTTATAATAATAATTTCCTAGGTCCCAAAAATATATATCTAATAAATTGACCAAAGACGTTTCATCTGAAACAAATCATTTAAAATTCAAGAAGAAATTGTTTGAGTTTCTAATAAACAAAGTACAATATTATACCACAGTGGAGTAGGTACTTGTAAGATGATAATAATAATAAATAAAAAAAATAATAATATTCAATACACTATACACTTTGGCAGAACTTGAACTTCCAATTTGAAGGTTAATTCAATTCAATTAAAATTTTGTAATATTTACAATTGCTTATATAATTTTATTTTTAACTTTTCCTGACATATTACGTGCACGTTTCTTGATATTTTAATTTTAATTATTACTTTACATCACATACTCTGGTTGATAATTTATAAAATTGTAAAAATATCCAATTGCATGCCCTAACAGGCTTGACATAAAGAACAATGCATTTACCTAACACCATTAAAATGTATTTTTATAATGTACCTGTGTTTGCAACCAATAAATGAATATGAATATATGATCAATAGAAGCTTCTTTATCGGTTTGTGCGAAAAAATCAAGATTCGGCCATATTTTCGTTTTCAGTCATTATCCGAAGGAAGCTTCGGTCAAGCGAAAATCAGAAATTTGAGATTGTGTAAAAAGGTTTTCGAAGGTTATGTTCTTTCATTGACATATTTCTTCCGACTACACAACGGTTATATAAAAACTACAGTTGTTCTTTATGAAAACAGTGTTACACAAAATATCGCGACATTCATACGTAAAGTGCTCATATTATATACAAAAGTGTTTTAATATAAAACAATGTATTGTGCCCAACCCAACCCTTGCTTTCACGAAAAAGGGAAACAAAAGAAAATCTGTGTTTTACAAAGATTTTTGTATTTTGTAAAATAATGTAATATTCAAATATTGCTGTCTTACATAATAATTTCTTAAATATATTATGCTTAAATGGGTCGACAAGTCATCGAAATTCGATTTGAATTTGTTATTTTTTTAAAATTCTGGTCATGAAAATAGTAGTGGCTATGCTACAAACTTACTAGAAAACAAAATATTTTCGATTGACTTTGAATTTCTACCTCAGTCTTCTTGGCTTAGCTATTCGTTCATACGAAAAAGAAAAGTAATTAAATCCATACTAATATATTAAAGCCGAAGAGTTTGTTTGTTTGTTTGAACGCGGTAATCTCAAGAGCTACTGATCCGAATTGAAAAATTATATGATAAATTATTTTTTATCGAAGAAGGCTAAAGGCTATATAACATCACGCTACGACCAATAGGAGCGGAGCAGCAATGAGAAAGGTTGGTAAAAAATTACGCATATGAAGTTGCGCGGGACAGCTAGTGTCAAATATTTAGACTCTAAGACCTCGTCAATTCTCGTGAATAGCTACAGAAATAGCTGCAACTACATCTCAAAATAAAGTTTTTTTTTTATTGAAATGTAGGCTACCTCTCCCGCAAGGAGGAAGTAAACCATGGAAATTATAAGCTAACGTTTGGTTTGAATAGATATATGTATTTGAGTGCTCGTCCCGCAATACGGGAGTTAACGATCGAAATTGTAGGCTAGCTGTCCCGCAATGAGGAAGAAAACTATCGAAATTGTAGGCTAACGTTTGGTTTGAATAGATATGTATTTGAGTGCTCGACCCGCAGTGCTAGAGTAAACTATCGAAATTGTGGGCTAGATGTCCCGCAATGAGGAAGTAAACTATCGAATTTGTAGGCTAACGGCCGGTCTCTTTAGCTTATACACTGTTAACTGTCTATTAAATAGCTGACTCTCGCATTAAATTACATTTGTGGGTTTTAATAACCGTCGTTATATAGGAAACCTGATTGAGATCGGCTATAAGTAAAAAAGAAAGAAAAGAAAAAAATTGTTTACTTGTTGCACCGTTAAAAATACACAGCCATAATCATAAGAATATACAAAATAGAGTGACAAAATTAGAATAATACTTTGAAATAAAACATTATAGTTAAATAAATAAAAATAAACAGTAATGACTCTGTGCCTCGTGGTTGCAACAAATGGGTGTACAATTCAGCATTAGCCAGATGGACAGGGCCTGGCGCGGGTTTTCAACTGGAACCGAATTGAATGTGAGGTGTGTGTATGTGTGTGTAGGAGTGTTAGTGAGTGTATTCGTTTGTGTGCTTGTTTTAAAACGATCTATCGGCGGCTCATCATTGTGTCTCACTTCCTCGGACGAAGCGAGGAATATCTCGTGACCCAGCCGCCGCGTCGCACGTGCAGAAATAGAAGCGGACAAAAGTACTCTGTGAGAAGCGGCTAGACCTCGGCGTACTGAGGTTGTGACTACTTTTGTATAACTAAAAAAGATGCGACAAATATGAGCGCAAAACTCGATAACAGTTGGAGCGATAGTGCTATTTTTAATTTCAATTGCTGGTAGGAGTCTCGCGAAGGTTCTTATGAAGAGAAAAAATGGAGAAATTCTCGTGTAAAAACGAATCAATTCCATTTCTTTGGTTCCAGATTGATCTACTTTTTAACATCCACGCTATATATTGTAGGAGGTCAATAAAAGGTCGCAATAGCAGGCACTACGCTGGCAGATCCAGGGGCTAATGCTAGTTACAAAAAGATCAATGACTGGATCTTTTTAACGAGTTTATTTTCACTAAAGTATACAAACAGATGAGGTTTGTTTGAACAAAACGAACGCCTCACTTTTAGATGAGTTTCAATATATACTGAAACTTTGTCTTTGGACAACAGAGGAGTGTCGTTGTTTCAGCCTCAATATAAGCGCTGGAATTATTCAGGTTTTGAAATAAGTTGCGCTATATATTTTTGGTCTGTAACTTTACGTTATAAATATAAAAACTCTTGCCTACGATTTAGTTATCGTTTAGATTAAAAAAAAAAAAAAACCAATATATCCCCACAGGAGTTGTACATTTTGCTGCAATATTAAGTATCCTATTTGCTATTCTTGAACATGGAATCTATCTCTGTGCAAAATTTTATACTCAGGTTTTTTGTAGGATATGTTATGATTTATCGTTCAGCCGTTTGGCGTGATTGAGTAGCAAGCATCTATCCATACGTCCAAACTTCAGCATTTTTATTATAAGTGTAGATACATTGAAGACAAATAATAATAATAATAATAATAATATCTTGGGACAACTCACACAACGCCATCTGATCCCAAACTAAGCAGAGCTTGTACTATGGAAACCAGACAACTGATAAACATACTTATATATTACTAAATACATACATATTATAGATAAATAACACCCAGACACAGAATAAACCATCGTGCTCATCACACAAAGTTTTATCCTGGGTGGGGATCGAACCCACGACCTCTTGCGTAGCAGTCGGATACACTCCCACCGCGCCACAGAGGCAATCAATATGAAAATATTTTATTTTCAATTTCAATAAGACCAAACAAATCGTGTATATTTTAAAGTGCCAAGAGTTTAAAAATGATTCTGTTTCGGTAATTCCTTATTCCCCACTTTCTGGAAAAATAATATTCTTGGCACACAGAAACCTTCCAGAAGGAAATGTTTAAATGTTAGTGATAATAAAAAAATAAAAAAGCCTTTTATTTCTTGCAAAGTAATACATACTAAAAATCTTACAAGCTAATTCTATTATTTAACTAAGTTAAGCCAGATCTATTTAAATATTTGTTGCAATTAAATATTACTCATATATGTATATACACACACACGCACATATATATACACACACTATACACATACACAGGCACACATACGTGTATGTATTCATGCATAAAATTAGCATCTAGTTATATCTTAGTTAACTATATTAAAAATTTGATATTAAGTAAGTATTTATTATATATTCTTACATTTTTTCTTATTTACTACCCCTTTTTGGGTGAGGGCCTCCTCCAAAGAAGCCCAATGGTCTCTGCCTTGGGCCACTTTTAGCCAATGTTAGTGATAACTATATCTAAATGTATTGCATAGATTGTACGAACGAACAAAGGGTTAACATGTATAACATAAATGTACTGAAATACAAAATCATAACCTTGTACATTGAGCGTACATAAATACAAAGTGGAGGCAAAATTCATTTCCAATACATTACTTGTACGGCCACGATAACGGGACTATCTGAGGGTATTTCGATAAATTACGTGTACGATCTAACGTGTGGCCCATGAATATTTATGAAGAACGACCCTTTGGAGGCCTTTTCTCTGGGACTCGAAAAACCTTGTGTTTTAAAAGACCTGTTGAAAATTCAACGGTAGATGGAATGTGTACTGCCCCTGAAAAAGGGTTGGTTAGATAAATAGGTCCTTTTACCATACAACTTTATCACAGTAGTACTCTTTTTGTTGTGTAGGTAAGTATCAGGCTATGAACACGGTTTGGACAGTGCGGGGTTGAAAAATGGGTCTAGGTAACTTCTAATGGGGTAGGTTCTTTTTCGTTTCGTCAAGAAATCAGCTACCTAATTTTCTTAAAAGTAGTCGATTTTTCGACGAATTACTTATCTAATAGGAGAGGTAGCCGGAGAAAAACTTTAAATCTTTAATTTTAGGGGCTTATAATCTATGAACATGTAAGGCTTACCCTATACATTCAATACAAATAATAATATGAGTCTTAGGGAATCACGAATACAGGAACATCTAAAATAATGATAATGCAGCATCTGATGTAGGGTTTCATTCCATAATATTTAAATTAAATTCTCGCACTAATGACTCACGCTGACTCTGGTATTTGATACAATCTTTTAGTAGATGTTGGACATCGTCTAGTACTCCGCATATTTCACAGTTTGGCGACTCAATTTTTTTCATTAGATGACCAAATTTTCTAGAAGGATAATATCCTGAGCGCAATCTATGCGCTACGACTACAATCTTTCTACTTACTTTTAAATACATAAACCATTTGAGGAGGTTGACATTGAATTGTTTTGAACCACATGCCTTTCTCTTGACTTCTTTTATCAAATATTCGTTAAATCTATCTAATATTTTATTTTTAATTTCACCAAGATATTCGCGGTAAAATCATTTTGTTTGATATTCAACACCCTCTGTAATTGCCAACTTCGCTAATTTGTCAGCCTCCTCGTTACCGGTTAATCCGATATGAGATGGAACCCATTGCAATTTTAGGTCTTTACCTCTAATTTGGAACTCAAGAATTAGCTTTGAAATTCTATAAGCTATCGGTGCACCTCAGGAAGCAGAGGCGCACCGAGCTATATGTTGGAGGGCACTCTTACTATTTGTAAAGATTACAACTCTGCCATCGTTTAGATCCCGAATACTATACACAGCCTCTAAGATTGCCATGAGTTTCAAAGTCATAATCGATGCATTACAGTTAGGTATTAATCTTTAATTATAAAACTGAAGTTTGTCTGTTTATTTGTTTGTTTGAACGCGATAATCTCAGTAACTACTAGTCCGGATTAAAAAATATATTGTTGTTGGATAGCTCATTTATCGAGGAAGGCTGTAGACTATATAACATCACGCTACGACCAATAGGGGCGGAGCAGCAATGAGGAATGTTGCAATAATGGGGAAAATTTACTCAGATGAAGTTGCGCATGTCAGCTAGTTTTATATAAAGCTGAAATGCCTTATTACATGTTTATTAAATATTTATTTATTTAAATATATAGATATATTAAATTCATACTGAAAATCACCGCTGTGTTGTCGCTCATACTACAACATGCCTTTCATGCGGAGTGGAAACCTCGTTTGTCGCAGATACGACGTGCAAGTACCTACTTATTAGAATATTTTTTCAAGTAATGTATCTGTGGCAAATAAACGATTTTTCTTCGTTATTTCTTTATATTACATGAAATGACAGCTTGGCAGCTGTACCTCGAGTGGTAGGGCAGTGAAGAATGAGCGGACCACTATTTAAATATAAGTAAGCGGCGGTAGCCTAATGGCTAAGGCATCGGTCTCGCAATCGTCGGTCGTGGGTTCGAATCCTGCCCATTATACTACCGACGTGAACCCACTCCTAACACAGTTTAATACCACGGAGTTTTCGGACATGAGAGCAGTCCATCATTTTTAAATTAAGTTACCCGTAAGGTGCCCAATAGAAAAGAGTACGTGACTATATTAATATGTTGTACCACAATTTACTATGTTTTTGCAACATTTTGCTAGATTAAATGTTTTAGTCAAGCAATATTCTCGCTGCGTGATATCAAAATTTAGAATAATGTTGTTCTAAAAATTGTGAGAAAAAATGGAAGCTATATTTTAATTAAATGGGTTATCTATCTATGCCTCTTACAATGTAGTTGTGGGTAACAAGAATTTGAAGATTTTCCGTTAAATCATTAGAGAGTCATTAACATTAACCATGAGGTTACTGTTAATATTCTGAGTCATTGTTTCACTCTGTATCATTTTTTTTAATAAAGCTAAAGAGTCTGTTTATTTGAATGCGTTAAATTAGTATTATTACAGCCATTTTTTTTATTGCCTATGGTTGGCAGACGAGCCAGCAGCCCACCTGATGGTAAGCGGTAACCGCCGCTCATGGACTTTAGGAATGTCAGGGACACACCTAAGTCACTGCCTACCCTACCTTATACTTTTATTTTTATAATGTTCGTATAATAAGCAAAGAACACAATTTTAACAGTAAAAAGACTCACTTTGGCTAGAGATAAATATCCTAGAAATACTCGCGATTCAGCAAAAAATGTTTTGACTACGGTTCACAAAACCACATTATTACAGTAAAATTTTTATGCTATGTGCGGACGGATTTACAATAAAACACCTCATGAAATAAAATACCTGCCATTAAAAATATTCATCAGGAAACTTAAGCAATGGCTATTAACGAAATCATTCTATTTTAAATGATTTTGTGAATTATATGTAATGCAACAAAATTATAACTTTTTGACATGTTTTTTATTAATTTTGAGTATTATTATAATTTTTATTTCTTAACATAAATGTGATAAATAAAATACCAATTTGTAATTTTATTATATAATTCTGTAATCTAGAACAATTAATCGTATTGAGTAATTAATTTAAAAAATATGTTTTTATTTTAGAACAAATTCAGCAGGCATCTTATTTAAACGAAATAACATTTGCATGTCACTATTGACTGATGGTGTAACAACTAAATAGTTTATAAGACCACAGATGTACCAACTTTTATGCAAATAAAGAATTTATTTATTTATTAGAAATAAGTCTTGCGATTGAAAAGTTTATACAAAACTTACGAATATAAATTCTCTAAACTCAAGCAGTCAATAAACCAACCTTTAAATATTAGTCCACATACCGCTCCAAGTTTTCAAACAATTTGAAATGAAGTCATTTTAAACCGCAATTACACTCAAATTCAGTATAAACTCGCGAGTTCTCGTACCTCGGTACGACGGCGACGTTCGGCAGACCCCAAGCCCGGGAAAGATTTCCGGATCTCAGGATACGGAATTACACGGACATAAAGAGAAGATCGCTTGAGGATAACGAGACGGAGTTCCGGACTTCGTTTTGACTTAAGAATGAGTTTGTTTTACGACGAACGTTCCGTTCTATCGTAGGTATGGTTAGAAAACTTACTTGGTTTTGAAGTTATATCTTGATTGGTGCAATTTGATATCGGGATATTTAGACTGACATGAATAAAAAAGTAAAAGTTGAAATTTGACTCAATTTTGTTTCAACGATAAACTTTCCCCAAAGCAGTGATTTGGTCAAAATTTAACTTATGAAAAAAATTGACAAAGCGTAAATGCTGACTATTTACTTTCAAATATTTATGATACCTAATGTTAGCTTGCGCTATCGGGGTCTTTATTCAAGTTATTTTTTTCAGTTTTCGTAATAAACCCGTGCGAGTTATCAAAATCTTGTCATAATCGGCGGACATCTTTGAAAGCACCGCGCATGCGTCAGTTCGCACGGGCTTGCCACGAAAACGGAAAAAGGAATGCGAATAAGGACCCAGTAATTTCAATGGCTAGCTTAATGCTTTGTAAAGTTTTTTATCAAGTTAAGCCTAAGTAGAATAAGCGTAAGTAAACCTACGCTCTCTAGATTTCAAACTTAGATTTGAATACTTAATAACAATTTTAGAATATTTGAACATTACTCCTGTTTTTCTAGTTCCGTACCTCAAAATGTAAAAAAAGAAACCCATAAAAGATCACTCTCTTGTCCGTCTGTCTGTCGTGTATGTCACTACCGATTATCTCAGGAACGGGTGGACCTAGCAAATTGAAATACTAGATACTGAAGTCACAGTCCCTAATAAGTGTATAAAAATGACAAGGTCCTGAGTCAACACGTAAAAAGATATGGGCAAATTTAGATTTTCACGAAAACTTGTAAGTACCAAAATTTACCTTAATTTTCAACTTAGTTTATTTTTCGGAATTTTTCCTTTACTTGTGCTGTAACCTTTCTTTAAACCAAAATTGGCAATTCTACGTCAACCAAAAGTATCCTATAGGTTTTGGGTCGAAAACCTTTATAGTAGTTCTCGTTGACCTAGAATCACGAAATTTGGCAAAAACAAGGTCTTACAACAGAAGTAAAGAAATATGCCAAAAAATTAAAAAACTTGCAAATTAGAGGGCGTATATTGTTATATACCTATATAAAATGTTCCTACAAATTGGTACGGATCCCTGGTGGGCCCCATATTTATAATATGTTCCTACAAATTGGTACGGAACCCTTGGTGGGCCAAACCGACTCGAATTTGTCCGGTTTTTTTGTAAAATAATGAACACTGCAATATTTTTAGCTAGTAGCCGCCATTCACACGTCCATACAAAAAACTAAAGCAAAAAATAAATAACATATCGAAGCGGCCACAAAACCAGCGAAATATAATTTTACATTCATTGGTAGAACGAGTAAAAGAACCTCGTTCTTAACAGCGTGTGCGCGTTCCTTCAGTAATGAGGCGTGCAATGTACTTCTGACTAACAAGTAGACAGTATATTCATAACCGGTGCGGTTGGCACGACCTGTCGACTTCATATAAACCTTATAATATTACAGTTTTGCTGTTCTTTGTTTGTTAAATTGTTGTTTTTGTTTTATTTGTTGTTTTAACCCATAATAGAGGGGCTACAAGTTCGACGTGTATAAATTACGATTACAGAAAATACAATAGTGCTTATTTGGGATATAACTACCCAAACATGAATTATTATAATTATAGTTCAATTAATTAATTATTATACAGTTATAATTAAACACATTTTCTAATATGGGTTTATTACTTACTGGCAACATTGATTTCGTCGGAACGAATTAATTGAATGAAATATTTAATGCACCAACTTTGAATATTTCATTCAATTCATTTTACTTCCGTTTTGTTACAGTTAACTAACAACACAAATATATCAACTATAAAAAATTTAAATTGCATGTTACTCCATCGTACTTCGACTTTGGCAGAATTGTCGACATCGGCAGTGTTGCCATAAAAAAAAACATAACAGTGTGATCATGAGGTTAGCTTGGTGTCTTTAGGTACATTACAAAATTACAATTAACAAGAATCAAGGTCTTCATTGACAGTGCTCATCACACAAAGTAATTATTCTGCGTGGGAATCAAACCCATGACCTCTGGCTTAGCAGTTAGGGTTACTAACCACTAGACCAACTGGCAACAGGCAGTGCGTGTTTATTGTATGAACGGATAAACGTATTGGGATGTGGTTTAATTTATGAGAATGATAACATAATCGGGATGTTCGTTAGATCAATTCGACTAGCCGTTTTGAAGATAAATCAACTTTTTATCTCAAGTATCAGAGTTTTTTAATGTGCACACATTGGCTAGTAAGTATGACAAAATAAAAAGAGTTTTTCCAAAGCTTTTCCAAATTTCTAAATTTTCAAACATGACATCATTTTTTATGCGAACGAATTCCTCCAAGAGTCCTCTGCGACTCAGATATAATTCCTTAGTGCATGAGTTGAGAGTCTTTAAAAAAAGACACCATCCCAAACAAACGTTAATGATAAATAGCGATGATGGTAAACCGCGTATATGACGAATTACGAATGCGGCAAACAGCGTATAAGACGAATCGCGAGTGTGACCAATTGCATTAACTGAACGAAAACGAAAAGCGTTTGTGACGTACAGCGTGTAATCCACGACAATGCCTTCGAAAACCGACAGAGTAGGTAGTTCTATTTTTAACAAGACCACGAGGCTTACTGAAGTATTTAAGTACCTACTGTTACTTTAGATCAAACATTCACTCCAACAATCCTTTACTAAATTTTAAATCGTTTACCCAAAACTCCTCTCTTGTAACAATTAAGTTCGTTAACTAAATATTTCGTGTTATATAATACAAAGTTTCGAGTGTAGGTAAATCTCAATGCTATTATTAAATTTATAACACGTTTAGCTATGGTTTTCATATTTTGATTAAGAACTTTTAGATTCGTTTATTAAAGAGACTAAAAGATATGCAATATGCTGAATTAAGTATTATTTGTTGGATACTGGTCTACATTCTATACAGTATTAACGTATGCGCGAATCCAGGGGGGGGGGGGTACGGGGGCACGACGGTTGTTTTGTATATTGAGTTTCTTGTATTGTATTTAATTTGTTTGCTCATTTGCCTCATATGCCCAGAACGTTTTTTTTGGTGCACCCATCCTCCGTCATGCATGCAGCTCATGCTTGGCTTGTGTCGTAAATGCATCCCCCCCCTCTCGTCGTAAGCATGTTACATCCGGCTCTGCCATTTGCCTCCCGTGCCCCCTCCAGAATCCTGGACCCGCCCCTGAACGTATAGACACATGGTCATAAATAAATACATGGTACCTATAAATAAATAATGATCTATTTTCACCATGCATTTTCTACTCAAACGAAGTTGTGCTCAAAATCATGATTAAATACCACATTACATAATGCCATAAAATATTCGATCTCCGCAGTAACCACTCAAATCTCCAAGGTTTACGAGTATGAGTAATTTTGCCTCGCCATAAATTATCGTAATTATTGGCCCTTATCCCGAACATACTTACTAGATATTTAATGGATTTATTACTGCTCATCGAGACTCCCCGCGTCGTTACCTCGCTCCTAATATGAGGGGGATGATGGCTGCCCATAGATCATGCCCGGGAACGCTACTTGTGGTGACTGATTGGTGTTGTTATTATTAGCTAATGGAAACGTTTATTGATATAGTAAACTTCTTGTTATTGACTATTGCTTTGATGACTATGAATTTACTCTTCTATGTAAAGCTAGTTGTTGCTGCCGACTTCGTTCCAGTAGAAATTTTGTAAAAAAAATATATGTGACGTTTAAAAGCGTTGCATTATGTTACCTATGTGAATAAAGTAGGTACTTTGACTTGACTTTGATAACCTACATAACTTACTGGATAAAAAAATGACTAGTATGTGAAAAAGCCAAACTTTGTGTCTCAGATTGCAAGTTAAGCTTTCTATTTCATCAGCTAATGAAAATAAGGAAAGTGATAAAATTTCACTCATTCATGCACTCATCAACGCCTAGTTTAAACTCTTGAACCTAGAGAGCTGATGAATACATGGGCACGACCAACCTAGTCTAAAATAAATGTTAATAAAAATCTACGAGTGAAAAACTGTATCATGTAAGGCACTTAAGTGTTGTGATCATATAAACAACAAAATGGCGGTGTGCAACTTTACCCGCCGCAATAAACGTCTCGAAAGCCGTTTTAAGCCCCATTTAAGCCGTTATCCACGTTAGTAACACATTTATTTTTTACACCTGGCAAGTTTGCACTGCGTCATAAGTTACCTATACATGGAGTATATGTATAGGTTTTGGGATGCTCGTAATTTAAAAATGGAACGCGTCTTTATTAAAAATATTTTTAAAAAGCAAATTTATAATAATAATATAAATTATAAAAATAAAAAAACCCGCCTGCATAAAAAAGATGAAAACAAGATCCCCTACATAATTATTTAATTTCATGCAGTCGGAGGTATTAATGAATCTCGATGAACTTAGTATAGTGCCTCCGACTGCATGAAATTATGTAATTATGTAGGGGATCTTGTTTTCATCTTTTTTATGCAGGCGGGTTTTTTTATTTTTATAATTTATATTTTGATTTAATACTTTTTAGTGGTTGTAGGACGTAACCAATGTAACAACTATTTTTATCACAGCTATTGTCAAGTATTGAAAATAGAATGGTTGCTAACTAACTTTTTTAGTATTACAGTCATAATCATGTTATACCTTTTTGAAATGCTTAATATGAGCCCTTTATTTTGATACCCATAATGCAGTATTCAAAACAACTTCTTTTTTCACATCTCTTTATTTTGACGTCTCACAGCCGCCATGTTCGATTTTTTCAAACGTCACATATGTAAGAACACTTGGGCAATCAAGACGAATCTAACGACATCTCAATTGTATAAATCCGTTCAGTGGATTGTGAGATATCAGGTAATAAAGAATATTACATATGTGGAGGGCAAGGTGTTAAGTCCCTCCAACACAAAGGGAGGATCCTCCGACCAGGCGAGGTGATCGTGCCTGGCGGGTCGCGGCCCAACGGTTAACTTTGGGAACTTGTATTTATAGTTAGCAGCTGTGAAAACTTCTATATCGCGATTTATGATTTGACGCGAGCTGTCAAGTGTCAATTTATTTATATTATTTTATGTGGGTACCGCCATACATACATACATACATACTTACAAGATACGCGCGAAAAACATAACCCTTCTTTACAGTCGGGAAAATATAGAACGCAAGTAGCCAAGTTGCTGGTTTAAAAAAAAATGATGATCCAGTCATTTTACTCCCACACGTCCCATCTCGAGCAACAGTTTTTAGGCGATTCAGTGAATTTAAAAGAGTTAAAACAAACCTCGAAGATTACCATAGAAGTGGTCGCCTACAAACAGCAGTAACTGCACAAAATGTGTGGGCTACTGAAATGATAGTGCGAGAAAACCCACGAATTACTTACTCAGACATTGAGAAGGCTCTTGGCGTTGGACCCCTTTGCACTCAGACACTTAAAAATGCGTGTTGACAACAATGTTGGAAAATAATAGATCTGTTAACTCGGAATGATATACAACAGAAGTATTGCCTAAAGTTTACCAAGCTCACCGAGAGAGGAGACCAAAAACTGGGCTTCGGGGACTCATGCTGCAACACGGCGTGTCTTGAGGAAACCTGTATTGAAATCTTGCCCTATCCACTGTGCAGTCCTGGTTTAGCTGCCTGTAATTTATTTTCGTCACCGCTGAAGTCAAAATTTCGGACCTATCGGATCAAGACTGCCAAAAGTGTTTTAATAGTTGGTTTAGGTGAATGTAACTTTGCATTGAGAATGAAGGAAAGTATTTCGAAAAAATGTTTTTTTTTAATATATAAAAAAATTATTAAAAATATTGTTAATACCTACGTAAAAAGTGGAAGCGGGATATTGCAAGTCAAGGGTCCGGAGGTGCCTACCACTCTACTTGGTAAGAGTACCTGTCACTAATTTTCTTTGTTGCAGGTCTCTTTTTTTGAGTGCGGTCTGTCAATCTATTTCGATTGTTGTATTAAGGGCATTTCCTTACTAGGTACTTCAATCGTGGTGATTCACAGATCGATGGTGATGGTGATCGTGGTGGGATAAGTATAAATATTCGAGACCATTTTAAAAAGTCTCGAAGGGTTGTAAAAAAAGTTTTGTACCTTTTTAGTGTCTGCCTGAAGAGGTTTTACGACAATAGTTTCAAAGTAAGCTTGTAGATACTTACTTACAATAACTTGTCTTTAAAAAGAAGCGTGAAAGGCTGATAGGTATAAGTTTTTAAAGCACTTGATATGCTTTTTTCTAAGGTATCTAGTAGTTTCTAAATATATCTATTTAAATATGTTTTCGTAAAAGTTTAATCATACCTGCTCATGTTGAAAACACGGAGATCGCAAAAGGAGTCTCATACAAATCCTGCTAAGACAACGCACACATATAGCTTACAGACACGCATTCTCGGACCACTTTCGGAACAAATAGGTCCGAGACTACATGTCCATGAACAAGGCGTTCGAGCGAGAATCCATAAAGCTTGCCTTCTGTAGGTACTCTCGGTATTTTGTTTCTAAAGCTAAAGTGTAGAACTCCCTGTTGGCGTCAGTGTTTCGAATTAATTATAACCCAGCCGCCTCAAGGACCAGAGTGCATAGGCATCGTCTGGGTGCGCTCGTTCCATTGTAGGCCTCGTCAATGTTTACCATCAGGCATGATCAGGGACAACAGCAACTAGCAAAAAAAAAACTGTGCATTGGTTTTTTTTCAAACTTTTAATCATATGTTTAGGTATGACAAATCTTTATTTACTATAGGCAAACGATTGCATTAAAATATTTAATAACGCTTTACCAGTCGACTTTAAAGACAGCAATCGTCTACGTTTTAATATATACGCAAATTTTAATTCCAGCTGCTTTTTATTTAGGACTTAGTAGTATTTGCCGAGATTCAGATTGTATACATATCAACCCATATGATGGCCCACTGCTGGGCACGGGTCTCCCCAGTAGAACCTACTAGTATGTAGATCCTGGGGGTAATTGCCATAATCGCCACGCTTGGCGAGCGGGTTGGCGATCGCAGTAAGGCTTTAAGTACGCAGAGGACGCTGCTGCCCGTCCTCCGGGGTGAAATCCCTTAGTCGCCTTGACGACACCCATGGGAAGAGATGGGGTGGTACTATTCTTAAGCCGGCACCACACGGCAGATTGTATATATACACAAGAATTGCTCGTTTAAAGGTATAAGATGTATAATTGAATGGAACATATTGTGTACCTACCTATATGATGATGATTGTGGTAGGGCAAGGCGAGTGTTTTCGCTAAATAATTATTGAAATCAAATTATAATTACGTACTTATATGTATAAAAGTCAATGAAGTATTGAAGCCTCTGGAAAATCTTGTATCAGAGATCTTTTGCACGTCGTTTGCATTAAATTCGAATTTAAAAAAGGAATATGGATGTTATGGTTAAATCATTTACTGAGGCGCTACTTTAAATTATTCTAGTTATAAATTTATGAATTATAGCTAGAATAATTTTAATTACCTAGATACTTAATATCGTTTTCTTATTATTTAAGTATACTTAGTTTTTTTTTTATAATACAATTTATTTCAGTAGGTACGTTAATACAGAACCTTTATAATTTACTACATAAGAACTATTAAATTACTGATAATAAATTAAGATAGTAACCTTATTTCATAAAAACCAATCAGTTTTGACCTTTTGTTAATATGTTCTGGCGCTTTATACAGCCTGGTACTCTTTAAAGTTAAGTACCTGGATGACCGAGCTTTGCTCGGTGTTTTCAGGGTTCCGTAACCAAAACGGCAAAAACGGAATCCTTATTGTATCCCTAATAGTCTGTTTGTCCGCTGGTATGTCACAGGCATTTTACTCAAAAACTACACAATAAATGTATTGATGAAATTTGGTGAAAAGGTGTCTTGTAGTAGCTGCTACTTTGTTTGATAGCTAAATAATAAAAATAAATATGTTTAGACACTCCTAAAAAATTTTTTTTCAAGATTCTATTCTTTCACTTTGTCGTCGTAAGTAATCTGTGTATCCATGCAAAATTACAGTCTCTGAGCAAAGAATCGGACGGACAGACGGACGGACGGACGAACATGGCGAAACATGTCGAACCATACTTAGTGTAGAGTTCCGTAGCCGTAGCCGTATGTAAAAATCCGATTTGCGTAATTGCACCAGCAAAAGAGCGTGTTCATGGCACTTACGCCCTTTTTGATTTTTTTCGTATGTTTTGACACCGTTCAATCAATAAGGGGCGGGGCGAAGACACAAATTTTCAAAAATATTCATTTAATGTGTAATAAAAGTTTATTAGAAACCCTATGTTTTTAAAAGACCTGTCGAATGATGTGCCACTCATTGATGTTTGCTAAAAAAAATGTTTCACCTTCTGTTACATGTATGGAATGCCCCCCTAAAATATTAATGTTTATTATTTAGCTATCAAACTAAGTAGCGGCTACTACAAGATTGCCATTTTGGCTACGGAACCCTAAAAAGGGAAAACAATAATCATCTAGACGCAAACCGGGGTGTTCTGGTTTCGGGACTGCCCGATGTGCCATGAACATACGCTCTTCTGCTGGTGCAATTATTCAAACCGAACTTTTTCGTACGGCAACGGTTACGGAACCCTACACTGCCCTTTTTTTGGTACATTGTGTTTTTTGGAAATTATATTTAGATACAAATGACATACTGATGAAATTTGAATAATATTTTTCGATATTACCGACATAATATTAAAAAAAAAATGAAATAAACCAAAAATTAAAAACAAAAAAAAACATAAATTTAAAAATAAAATAGGAAAAAAAATATTTATTCGGATTCGAACCGTGGTCTCCTGTTTTGGAGACCGCCCGTTTCCCACCTAACCTATTAAAACAATGCCGATCGCGGCGAAATTTACCTTCGTATTCTAATGATATTGTAGCAGTTTTTCATTGCCTGAAAATACAGATAGAACGACGTTTTTTAAAAATGAAACCTAGCTAGATCGATTTTTCGCCTCCGAAACCCCCTGCATACTAAATTTTAAGAAAATCGCTAGAGCCGTTGCCGAGATTCAGATTATATATTTATGTATATTTAAACAAGAATTGCTCGTTTAAAGATATAAGATAATAGACTTTTAATATTTTTTAATTAATTCTTCAAGTAAGTCTTTGATTAAACACAAATGTTATAGTTTAGAAGTTTGGAAAGTTATGGTCTAGCAATCGTACAAATACCTACTTGCACGTAAAGTGAACGTTTACAACTACAGTTTACCTCTGTGGCGCGGTGGGAGTGTATCCGACTGCTACGCAAGAGGTCGTGGATTCGATCCCCAGCCAGGATAAAACTTTGTGTGATGAGCACGACGGTTTATTCTGTGTCTGGGTGTTATTTATCTATAATATGTATGTATTTAGAAATATAGGTAAGTATAAGTATGTTTATCAATTGTCTGGTTTCCATAGTACAAGCTCTGGTTAGTTTGGGATCAGATAGCGTTGTGTGAGTTGTCCCTAGATATTATTATTATTATTACTATTCGATTTATATACTTTTTAGACAGATTGTTTATTGAGCACCTATTTCCTAAGCACTACACTAACTTTAAATGACATGAGATAACTCTTGGAGAGAAGGAAGGCCATCTGGCCCCAATACTAGGCAGAGCCGGTATTATAAAAACCTGGCAACTGATAAACTTATTTAAATGTTATGAATAAATTTTAAAAAAGGTCCAAATTTATAGTTAAACTAGCTGACTCGCGTAACTTTGTATGCGTATATTTTTTTTCAACATTTTACATTGCTGCTCCACATCTATTAGTCGTAGCGTGATGTTATATAGCCTAAAGCCTTCCTCGATAAATGGGCTATCTAACAGTAAAATAATTATTCAATTTCGACCCATAGGTCCTGAGATTATTGCGTTCAAACAAACAATCAAACTCTTCAGCTTTATAATATTAGTATATACTAGCTGTCCCGCGCTAGTTCGTATGCGTAAATTTTCCCCGTTTTTTGCAACATTTCTCGTCGCTACTCCGCTCCTATTAGTCGTAGCGTGATGTTATATAGCCTATAGCCTGCCTCGATAAATGGGCTATCCAACAAAAACAGATTTTTTTTAAATCGGACCAGTAGTTCCTGAGATTAGCGCGTTTAAATAAACAAACAAACAAACAAACTCTTCCGCTTCATAATATTAGTATAGATTACTTAATTTATTATTTAAATGAAGTTATTAAAATTAAAGGACCTACTACCTATATGATATAATCTACCAAAAAGTTAGTGGACCTTAAGCTATAGTATACCTAATACTTATATTTTTCTCAATAATAAAATATAGATACATTTTCTTGTATTTAAATTGTCATGTATGTGTATTTTATATTTTAATTTATATTTATATTTTATTAGTTTGTTGTTAATTTATATTTTACTAAAATATTTTATCAAAAATGTTATCACAACAAGCTAAAACAACAGTGTCCTGTTTAAACACAATTAAAACATGCCCCCAAAATTATGAAACAATACCTACCGAAAGTACCTGTATTTGACAACATAAAAATATAGGTAGGTACGTTTTATATCAAACAAAATGATGCTAACAAGTTAGAATGGGCGACCTTGTTCGTATGCCGTCTGTCGACCTATTATCTTCTCTGTAATATGGCGAGGGGAATGACGTCGTTGGCGTCATGCCCGTGAACAGGTGCTACTTATTATGAATGATTAACCTCAGGCTGGAAATAGTGTAAGGGCGAAAATACACATGCCAGTTAAATATAACAGTAGCGAGTATGCAAGTTGCAGGCACTAAATAAATATATACAGGAATGCCAGCATGTGCCAGATACGGTAGCACGAAGAAGGAGCTTAGCAATTGTGCCAACTACAGGCATGCGTATTTTTACTCGCAAGCTCTGTATCACAGAGAACTTTATAAATGTATTTATTTCTTCAGGTATTTTTTGATTCAGCATCAGTTATTACAATAATTCTAGTACATACCTAACTACTTAAGTTTACTTTATAACAATTGTATTGAATACCGCAAGCATTAGTCATAATAGACACCTTAAAAATATAATAATATTATCTAATAAACAACACACAATAGAACAGTTTTCAATTGTTCCATTTATATCGCGTCCATAAGACGTCAGTCAAGTTAAAAAGTACATATTTTATCATAATAAAATAGTAATATAACGGCTGTTTGGTAACAGTAGGCTGTAAAGCTGTTACTTAAACAGTAAGCTGTTTAGCCTATATCGGAGATTGAATCTCTACGAAATAATAATAAGATAGTTTGTACGTAATAGTGCCCTTATTGACGTTGTATGAGTATAATAGTGAGGTAGCCAGTTTAATACAAGGAGAGGGAAGGGGGAGTACCGTCAATAAAATAATATTATCAAAATTTCTTGATTAACGTTATTAGTAATAAATAAAAAAATCTAATTATCGCCTAATGTCACTCTATTTTTAGAAACGCCTAGCGTATAATTAATTATGCTACTAATTGCAGACAGTAGTTTAATAAAAATCTATTCAATAAAAATAATATTCATATAAAAATCGATTTTTTATTTTATACGTAGGTAGGCAGAAAAATGCTCTTCTTTTAAATTGTATATAAGCACGTCGCACTTATAAAGCTACACGCAAATAAGCCTAAGATCACAGCCCGTGCGGCGGTTGACACATTTCAGGAATCGAAATAGAGTTATTTACATTCATATAATACAACCTAGTATGTTGGAAATAATTATATAGCTTTAATAATTTAATATAAAACAATATCACTGGTTTATTTAATAATTAATAAGATTTTATTACAGTCTAGCTAACCGGCGCAACTTCGTCTGCGTCCCCCGTTTTTGCAACATTTTTCATTGCTCCTTCGCTCCTGTTAGTCGTAGCGTGATGTTATATAGCCTATAGCCTTTGTCGATAAATGGGCTATTCAACAATAAAAAAAAACAATTCGAACCAGTAGTTCTTGAGATTATCGCGTTCAAACAAACAAACAATCTCTTCAGCTTTATAAATTATTATAGATTATTGTTCAATAATCTCACAAGTATATTTAACCTAATTCTATTTAAATGTCCAGACCTGGAACAATTATTTGTGGATAAGTTACGTCCTGTGAGAGAATCAACCTACAACCCCTTGCGAAACCATCGTACGTGCTCCCATTGCCTACTGAGGCTTTTGTGAATAAATTTAGTTACGTTAGTAGTTAGTTTGAATAATACGGGACGACTAACCGTATTCAGCCCTATATATATAAACTACACTGTTTTAAACTTTTATTAAAATCCGTTGAAAATTATTTGTGTAAAGGAGTAAAATATCAGTAGGCACAGCCTCAAAACTTTCCCGATAATAATATTAGTAGGATTCAGAGCGTGGCACGTACGAGGATAGGTATACTATACGACGATATCAACTCTCTATTGTTCAATGAAAGTTTCATAACATTTTCGAAGCTTATAGATAAACCTACTTACAGACAACAGTGCTCTAACAAGGTCCCGATATTCGAGAGCTTCTCCCTGATAATATTTCTCTCTGTAATGTTCCAAACGTGTGTTTAGATAAGAACGGTCGGAGGTTTCATCGTATTACATAGGGGCTCTGATTATTTTTGGTCTCGAATAAGAGATTTTGGGTGTTGTGGTTGATAAGCACCTTACAGTTATACTATTTCGATTGAATTAATAAAAAATAAAATATAAAAAAACCGCCTGCAAAAAAAAGTTGGATACAAGATCCTCTACTTAATTATATAATTTCATGCAGTCGGAGGCATTAATGAATCTCGAAGAACTTACTTTTATGTGTAGGCGAGTTTTTTTATTTTTATATATTTTTTTTTTATTTAACACTTTTTAGTTGTTGTAGGATGTAACCGATGTAACAACTAACTTTTATCACAGCTATTGTCAAGTATTGAAAATTGAAAAAAGAATGGTTGCTAATTAACTTTTTAGTATTACAATCATAATCATGTTATACCTTTTAGAAATGCTTAAGATGAGCCCTTTAATTTGATACTTATTATATTACAGTATTCAAAACCACTTTTTTTCACACCTCTTTATTTTGCCATCTTATAGCCGCCATGTTTGTTTTTTTCAAACGTCACATATCTAAGAACACTTGTGCAATCAAGACGAATCTAACGATGTCTTAATTATATAAATCCGTTCAGTCGAATATGAGATATCAGGTAATAAAGAATATTACATACATACTTACATACATACAAGATAGGTACGCGCGAAAAACATAACCCTTCCTTACGGTGGGGTTCGGGTAATAAAAAGATGCTGTTTTGTAAGCTAATTACGTTTTGTATTAGTGATACATGCATGTGGACCGCGTGAATTTCTGTTCCAGTCAGAATTTTTAGTTCACGCCTTCTTGTCGTAGTCTTGTGTAAATTTCTTTCTCTTATCCATACTCCATACTAATATTATAAATGTGAAAGTAATTCCGTCTGTCTGTCTGTCTGTCTGTTACGCTTTCACACATGAAATTGTGTATGGAGATAGTTTGAGTCCCGGGGAAGGACATAGGATAGTTTTTATCGCGATAACCGACATCCACGCGGGCGGAGCCGCGGGCGAAAGCTAGTGATTCTATAAAACGTCTTGTTCCCACGTGAAACCCTGTCCTCGGATGAATAAGTAGCCTTAACTCTAATATTTTATTTATATGACTCAGTTTCCACGGAAATTTGAATTTTTATTCTTGAGTGTCTTTTGTTTTATTATTTACCTACCTTTAATTTAAAGTAACGTTTGATTTGGTAGGTATTGTATTAAATAAACAACTAATATCAAATGAAAAGAAAAGGACAGTGAAGAACGATATTTCCAAAATGTTATTTCCAATATTTCACATTAATAATCACAGCAGAATTACCCCGCTGCCATTTAACTATCCAATAATTGGTTTATGCTAATAACAAAGTAAGCCTAAAGGTTACTGATATGATATTTGCATATCAAATTGTTTCAAACTATAGGCAATATGTAATTAACTGTCAATTTACGTTTTGAGATTAGTGGTACAGATTTAATATTAAAGGAATATATTTTGGGTTCGATTCCCACACGGGACACCAGTTGTGATCCACAAGCTGTTGTTTCAAATAGGGTGCGCTTCATGTTCCTGACAAGGTTTAATGTTTGTAAAGTCCCCCGCCTCACAGGGATTAAGTGTGGGAGTTATCTTTGTAAAAAAGAAACCGGGCAAGAGCATGTTTATTTATTTATTTATTTATTTAAAACTTTATGCACAAAGTTGTACAAAGGTGGACTTAATGCTAAAAGCATTCTCTGCCAGTCTACCTTAGGGTGATGTAGAAATGGAATGTGTAGGTGCAGTAACCTAATTGTAAAATAAGAACTTCCTTATTATTCTTACATAATACACAAATAAAAATAGTATAAAATACCATTAAAATAAGAACTTCCTTATTATTCTTACATAATACACAAATAAAAATAGTATAAAATACCATTAAAATAAGAACTTCCTTATTATTCTTACATAATACACAAATAAAATGTTCGACCATGCTTACTGTAGGGTTCTGCAGCCTTGAATATTTGCATTAGCAGAAGAGCGTATGTTTATGGCACTTTCGCCCTTTTGTTGAGAAACGCAGTTTTTCGGCAATAACTTACTGAGTACAAAATAATTTGCATGTCCGAAATAATTTCAATTTAAAGTATTTATTAATCACTACCTTTGTATTTTTTTGCGTATTTATTGGTCACACAGTTATAAAAATAAGGAAGGACACAATTTATGCAACTTTCGGAGCGATTATTTGTAAAAATATTCACTTAATCAAAAAAGTTTATTAGAAACCTTAAAATATTTTTAAAGACCTGTCGAATGATGTCCGAAACATTGACGTCCGTTGGAAAAAAAAATAGGCTTCTGTTAAAAAAAATATTTTTATAATTTACCTACAAGACACTACATTTCGTAGTCTTTGAGTAAAATGCCTGTGTCATGCGGACGGACAGATAGACGAACATGACGAAACTATAAGGGTTCTGTTTTTGCCATTTTGGCTACGGAACCCTAAAAATGGGCATTTTGGATTAATGGGACCCATTCGCGTTGCTTAACAACCAATCAATAACATTATTTCCAATTGTATCGCATGTCATGGCACTGCAATCGCCATTCGCTGTTGCTTAGAAACCAATCAATAATGTAGCCGTTGCTTAGCCACCAATCAATAACGTGACACTTTTTCGTAGTCACACCGTGATATTAAATAAGATGATATTTATAATCGGAATTAAAATCGCACTACACTCAAACTCACTACAAACTAAATTAATAAAAACAGAGGACCACTTGTTTTGAAGGCAGTTAAAAATGTTAAGTAGCTTTACTTTTAAATTTGAATTGCATATTCATGGCGTGCACCAGTTATAAGATAAATTTCACAAATATTTTAAAAGTGGCGGTAGCCTAATGGCTTAGGCATCGGTGTCGCAATCGTGAGGTCGCGGGTTCGAATCCTGCCCATTATACTACTGACGTGAACCCGCTCCTAACACAAGCCTTTGAGCTTAGCTTAACAAGATTGCTAGTAATGTGGGACTCAATCCTACATTACTAGTTATCTTAAAAAAAAAACATTCTACGAAATACTTAAACGTTACTGAGTTCCGAGACGACATAAATTCTCATGCTGTCACCGTCAGTTAACTAGAAACGACAAAAATATATTTGAGCTAGACCTTAAGGATCTACTTTCATAAGATAAATTACATACCATTATTGTTTTTAAACTTTCGCAATTTTTATACATATTACATACACGCGATTAAGTCCCGAAATATATCTAATAACATTACAAACACCTACAAGGGGTCTACAAAATAAATTGCAGCTGCCGGAGTTCATACATATGCCAAACGACGCGGTCCATTGCTGGACGGGTCAAAGAACACATTGCAGCCGTTAAGAATCGACAAACTAACAAGTCCGCGATTGCCGAACATATACTACAAACAGACACTAATCATTGGATCGAATTTCACCGCACGGAAGTCCTCTCCACCGATCGCCACTTTTATTCCAGAGTAGTGCGAGAGGCGATTGCTACAAAAATTTCAATCGTGAAGATGGATTTAAACTATCTCCGACGTGGAATCCAGTGATTAAATTAACACCACCTCGTTTTAGTTCGCAATCGTGTAGATATCAGAATAGGCACCCGTCGGTCGACTTACAGAATAGGGACACGGTTAGTGACATTTTCTTGTTTCTTGGAAGAAACAAGAAAATGTGAGGGTGGATGAAGAAACGTCCGCTCACACGCGGAGTCGTGACGCCCGCCCTGCCCCCCCAGTCAGCTTGTGACCACGGTCGGTGTAACCCGGTCGAAACGTCAAGCATAAGGTACTTTACCTAGATTAAACGCGTTTATTCCCGTGTCAAATTGTATTTATAATGCAACGCGTAAGTTTAAAAGTCATATGTCTAATAAGTTACATACCTTTGTAACCTACTTAAACAAAAAACTATCAAAGCTTAATACATGTATTGCCCCACCCGATTGCCCAGTTTCACCTACATCTGTGTTAGAACGCAGACGTATTCCATACGTCTGTTCGTTCCAGGTCAGTGCATACATCTGGCGAATAGATTGAATCGATTGCTTCTTTTCCATTTGTACTGCGTCGGGGAAAATGAATTGAAGAGATAGTTATACGAGTCTTAGAACGATTTCGTATTTGATATTATAGTTGGTTGTAGATTCATCGCTGTTGTCAGGGAAACCTTATATTATTGGTCTCCGATTTTGGTTACAGTGACCATTTTCGTTGAAGACTATACAACTACACAGGAGGTATTATAGTGCAAAGAAAGAAGTGCACTCTATTGCCTCACTCTCATAGTTCGTTGGGACGGAAACCCGATAGGACTGTGTACTCCAAGGCACAGTCGTATCGGTGTACACAAAAGTGTGACAACTTTCAAACACCGGGCAAGTGCATGTCGGGCCACACACATTGTAGGGTTCCGTAATCACCCCCCCCCCCCATCCGAATAATGCGCCATAAGAAGTAGGTTTTCTGTTGTTTTTGTTTCATACTTACGGCGTTATATCTACATAATAATAATTTTCAATGGAATTTGTACGAAATTTCGTTACTTCTCATTTGATCAGCTGTTACTCGTAAACTTATTAAGCCTTCTTAGCTGTGATAATTTTCCTTTTAATGTCACTATATACACTACTACCGTGATTATTTTCACATACTCACTATCAACAGTTTAGCTGACAGGGGGGGGGGGAGGGCACTTGGCTTTAACAAAAATTTGCACTTTTAATCTTAATATTTCACAAATGGATCTCTAAGTCTAAAATTGGTCTTCTCAACCTCTAAAGGTTTTTAAAAGACCTATCTAACGATACCCCACACGACGGGGTAGAAGAAAAAAAAACACATCCCTACCTACATGTAGAGAAGGTACCCTCAAAAATTGTGTTTTTTCACGATTTAATTCTTTCACTTTATCAGCGTAAGTAATATGTGTATCCATGCAAAATTACAGCCTTCTAGCATCAACAGTCATTGCGCAAAGCTGCGAACGAATGGACGTGACGAAACTCACACGATCATTTTAAGGGTTCCCTAGCCAAAATGGCAAAACGGAACCCGCCCGTATGGTTCCGTTTTGCCATTTTGGCTACAGAACCCTTAAAATGATCGTGTTACATATCTGTGGAGTAATCTATACTAATATTACTTGCAAAAAGCGGTGCTCGCGAAGTTTTAAGTTTATTACCAAGTAATTAAATGTTTTAAGACAGTTGTTTAAAAATAATTGGTTTTTAGTCCTATTTTTTAAATGTGTATAAAACAATATTTCTTTTCATCTAGACATATACTTTAATTAATATATCAAAGCCCAAGTCCTGCAGACGAAGTTGCGCCGGTCAGCTATACAATATATAGTTAATCAACAAACAAACATTATAAATTGTAAACATTGACAATTTGAAAAGAAAAGAGCGACTGTGAGTTTTTATTGTCTTGTTCTTTTCTCCGGCTTTACCCCATCGTGTGGGGTATCATTAGATATGTCTTTTAAAAATATTTAAGCGTTGTAAAGACCATTTATCGATTTAGGGGGACTACGGAACCCTACATTATGCGTATCCAGACATGCACTTGCCCGGTTTTTTAGTTTTCAAAAACTTCTTACGTAGAAAAATAACGTTTAAAAAAATAACGGGGCGGTACAAAATTCGCCGGAACAGCTAGTAATGTATATATAGGTATGTAAAATTAAATAACGCGGGTGAAACCGCAGGGCACTGCTAGTGTATTGTACTATACATCGTTAAACCTATTCAAGGGTCTTCACGACACAGGCTTGCCTAGTGTGAAGACCACAGAAGTACGTAACATTGTTAAATCTTTCAGCGCTTACCATATATTTTTGTTCAAATGATTTTATACTAGCCTTTAACAAAAGGCTTATCAACTAACGTATTGATAAGCCTTTTGTTAAAGGCTATTATAAAATCATTTTTCCATTTTCTAGTATAAAAGGTTTATTATATAGCTTGCATTCAGCCACAAGACGCGAACACATAGTGAAATTAAAATCACACGAATTATTTAAATTCTTGAGCCATTTTAGATTTTCATTAGATATATCGTATACCTAAGATAAGTATGCGATATTGCTTATGAGAATCTCACGTTATAGATATAACACGTTGTCGTATGTAACCTCGAATTTATTTTTACAAAATTTGATGTTAACAAAGTCGCGTGTCTCACTTAGTAGAAGTCTTACAACAGTGTCAGTGATTCTTCTGTGAAATACTGATGTTAACACATCACTGTGTTTCGGTTGAATGGTACCTAGCAAGTGTAATTACTGGGCAAATGAAACTTATGAACTAATGTCTCGTTGTATGAGGAGTGGGGTGCGTTGTTATTTAGATCTTTGCCAAACAAAGATATGGGGGATACGGTTACTGTTATGGGCTAGCGTGAAGTTTACCTCACGATACAATCACGATTAGGCTGACGATCAGCGGGTCAATTCACGTATTTAAAGCAGTGCAGTTGCTGTTCAGTTGTAGTTAAGTTTCGATTAAAATGGCCATTTTCGTATTCTTGTAATTTTGGGATCGATCTTAAAAACGCTTGCACACCGTACTAGAATGTTGTTATTGAGTTCTCGAGACGCATACCTGACGCAAGCATATTTGCGATTGATCCCAAAGTTACAAGAATACAAAAATAGCCATTTGAATCGAAACTTAACTGCAACATAACTGCAACTGCACTGCTTTAAATATGTGAATTGACCCCCAGCGCGTCTTTTCATTTTTCGTTTAAAAATCGTTTTTTTTTTTAAATAAATATTATGTGAAACAAAATCACTCATAAAAGCGTTTTTAAATCTTTTATACTAACAAGGTACCTACTTAGGTAAAATTATTTTGAGTGTAAGAATATTAGGCTTGCTCTCGACGACTCAATCAATCATTCAGTCTCTAGACTCCCCTTATTGACATGTTTCGTCCGTAACGAACTTGTCGTCGTCAGCTTGTGTCTCTAATAAGTGCACGAGAGTTCCAAGGATGTGTCTTGTTACGAATAAGAAACTTTGTGTTATGCTCTTTAATCTATGATGGAAAAAGAACGGCGTTTTGTATTTGAAGTGTTTTTTTTTTAAACTTCTTTGGCGGCGTTGTGCTTTTTTGGGATAGGTTAAAAATGTTAAACTCGCGTCAGTAACTTCACTTTTGCCGGCACTCCTGAAATGCAACCCGTTGTGTTTTAAAGGAAGTTTGGGAGACTTGAGAAATAATTTTATATCTTACATTAACGATAACTTACTTTAGTAGGTATAATTATGCATAATTGTTTTGCCAGTATAATCTGCCTAAAAACATGTAGATATTTTAGTATAAATTGGGATATGTGTCAAGTCTGCCTACCAGCAGTGACACTTGAACCAGGGGCCACAACTCTCCCCAGAGTTGACTATTCTGTTTTATGGCAAGAAAAAAATAATATTTTAAGCAATAATCATACATTTATTAACTTAAGTATCACGATACAATGTTAGTGCTCGCACGGTTTGAAAGGGTAAAGTTAAAAAGGTAAAGGTAACACTTCTAAATTTTGTAATAATTAGTTATTTCTTAAAAACTATTTACTTTTTCTAAAAAACTGGCATAATTTATCAATTGTGTTATGTTAAATCAATAAGTTATCCTTTTTATTAATATTTTACTCGAATAATGTAACTTTAACAAAAAATCCAAAAACTAAATTTTTTGGACAACACAATAGCAGTAACACACAAAGTGTACCCCATTAAACACGACAGTGATCTCAAATCTAGCAAAATTATAAAAAAATACTTCGCAACATCAAAAACACATTCCTCTCCGCCAAACAAACCAAGCATTTTGAGAAATGCCTGTAGACTCTTGATTGGCATGTCATGCATGTCCAATGACCGCATAAGTTTCGTGTGTGCCAAATTTTAAATAACATTTTGGAAGATGGTTCAACTTGGGAAAGTCTCCCGGACGTCCCCTACCTTGTAGAGCGCGGCAGAAAATATTTTGTTGCTGCTTTCGCGGTGTATTGAACATAGATTAATGTAAAATATGCCCAATTAAAATATTTAAGATTTTTTCTGTTTATCGGTATGTTTCTACGCACATAAGGTGGAGATTATTGAAGGAAATTGGATGCAGTTTCTACAGTTGCACTGTTGCAGGTTTGTTCTGTTATGTTTCATCTCAATACGCCGCCGTCTAGAAGTCCAGTTGTTACCGTGTTTCCACAGCTGTGTCGGTACGGTACGAGGAAATCGGAATACATAGAGCTAATAAAGCTAGTAATTAAAATATAACATCAATTTATATCCATCAAGAGCAAACCAACTTAATGAAACTTCAATTGTTCTCCAAATAGCAGACATAAAACAAAGTCGCTGATCGTCTTTGTTTATTCTCAGCTTACCTGTCTGGTTTAAAAGAAGTACTTTTAAACTAGACAACAGATTTTGATACGATGTTTTTATAATTTCTTTAAGTTTATATGGAACCCCTGTGTGACCCGAAAAGGGAGTGTTGATATCCCAATAATAATACAAAAAAATAGGGTTAGGAAACCCTTCTTAACCCTATTCTCTTATCTTACAATCAAAACAGACTTTACAACGCTGTTTATTATTGCCAATATTGCCTACGATTTCCATTTTTTTTAATACATTGTATTTTTTGGGGTGATTCTTTTTCATTATTGAAAAAACCCGTAAATAGAAAATAAAGTAAATAGGTACCAACCTAACAACACATTAAAGACAAGGGTTTGGGTATACACATTGTATATTATAAATATAATAATTGCATTTTTGAAAGATAGAAAAAAATTAAGTCCAGACCCATGAATCGAACCCGAGACTTCCGTAAACCAAACCGGGGCCGGAATCAAACTACCTACCTGGACTAAGTTACTAGACCTCAAATTTTGAAAATTTTGAAAATTCTCTATCCTTTCATGCTCGCGAGTTGGGTTAAACTAACTGTCGCTCGCAGCTTCGTTCGCGTGGATATTGGTAATCGAAATAAAAGCTATCATTATGTCCTTCCCAGGGACTCGAATTATCTCCATACCTACCAATTTTCAACTAAATAAATTAAACGGTTTAAGCGTGAAAAGGGTAATAGATAGACAGAGTTACTTTTACATTTAAAATATTGATATCTATAGTAGATATGGATTTACAGAAAGTTCCAAAAAAACTCGGTGCAAAACCAGGTTCATCGCTAGTCAATAACATTCAGTTCAATTTGCGGTTGCCATTTTCAATTCTCATTCTTATTTGCACTCTGAATTTCTACAATAAACCACGCAATAATTTATTGTGAAATTGAAATACTGGATTTCTTTACTTCAAAGCGAAAGTATACAAAGAGATGATTGCTTATCTGTCAATAACTTGAACGAGTTCAGGTTAATTTATAATTACTTTCTGTGTACTTTGCAACTCATGACAGATAATACCTACCTTTCAATTATTTGACTTTAAAAACCCTCTAAAGTTAATAAGACCTCTTTAAAATATTGTGTTTAAGTAGTTTTTTTTAGTACACAAACATACTATTATTCGTTTGCTGTAAGAATATTTTTACGCATAAAAATGTATTTACTTTTAATTGAAAATACATAAACCGGGCAAATGATCTTCACAACCCCAAAACGTTTTTAAAATACCTATCTAATGGTATCCCACACGATGGGGTAAGTTAAAAAAAAATCACATCCCCACTTTACACGTAGTAGTAGTATTTTTTGAGGGTATCTCCCGTACCCTCAAAAAATATGTTTTTCAAGTTTTTGTTCGTCACTTTCTCGGTGATAAGTGTATCTATGCAAAATTACAGCCTTCTAGCACTCTGAGCTAAGCTGTGGACATGGCGAAACTATAAGGGTTCCGTTTTGCCATTTTGGCTACGGAACCTTAAAAAAAACTTGCAATCTGGGTTATACATTACTACACACATCAAAAGTGTCTAGGGATCAACATATATTTTTGCAATAACTTTTCTCCTGATTGATTTTTTTTTTTTATTTCTTTAAGGATTCATCAAATAAAGTGTTTTCGTTTGTCACAGTAACGATAAACCAAGTCACCTTTGCATTAATAAAGAAATTTGCCACTTTCCTAATAAAGGGATTTTTGACATTTGAACCACTAACATTAAAGTTCGAAAAAAAGACTGAAATAACAGTTTTCTTTAAAATTTTATTGGGTAACTTAAACAATTAATAATCCGTGTTTCTACCGCGAACACTAACAACACAAGAACATCGGTTTGGCATACTCAAAATAAGTTCATCCAAATCACGCTGTGGAATGGCCGCCCATGTTCGTTGCAACAACAAAAAAAGGTCTTCTTGCGACTGGATACCCTCCATATTCGGCAGAGCTCTTCTCTGTAGCATATCCCATGCATGCTCAATCGGGTTCAAGTCTGGCGACTGAGCAGGCTAGGGCAGGACATTGATGTTAGCTGCGGCGAGAGTCTGTCTTACAACTCTTGCGGTGTGCGGTCGTGCATTATCATGCATTAACTGAAATAAGGGACCGATTTGCACTTGTAGAGGAACGATGACGTCTGATACAATCGTCTCAGCATAAATTTGAGCGTTGAGGTTGCCTCTGATCCAAATCAACTCAGTTCTTCCGCCGATCCAAATACCCGCCCATACCATGATGGTTCCACCACTATAAGGATGGACTTCCTGGCAGGATTTTAATCGCTGTTGGCGTCCAGGGGTTCTCCAGTGTCGTATACGTCTTGTATCCGGTCTCATACCAAAACGAGACTCATCAGAAAAGCACACGAAACGCCATTGTTCTTCTGCCCAATTTCTGTGTTCAAGAGCCCATTGATATCGAATCCTACGATTGTGCATTGCTATAGGTGGTACCCGTAGCGGTCTTCGGGAATGAAGGTTCACTTCATGCAAGCGGTTTCTGACTGTTTGGTCGCTAATTAAGTTCCCTGAAGAGTGATGAAGCCTCACGGCTAACATCATGGCGGTTATTGTTGGACCTCTTCGAGTTAAGATTTGAATGTATCGGTCTTGTCTCCGTGTGGTGCAGCGATACCGTCCTCCATGGCGCTCAGCCACGGTACCAGTGCTTCGGTAACGTGTCCAAAGTCGACTGATAACACTCTGACTTGTATTCAGAGCTAAAGCCACAGTACGTTGCCGGGAACCAGCTTCTATCATTCCCACGGCTCTGAGCATTTCTTCCCTGCTTAAATGACGTCGCCGCTCCATAATAACGTTGGTTTTAATCAGTAGTAGGGAAACAGTAGCACTAATAATGTCTTCAATGCGTTGTATGTTTTTATAGGGAAAATATTGACAGCTGATTTTCATCTTTTACTCGAATTTGATTCACAGTTCCTGATTCAAATTATGAAATGCACCAAAAAGGATCCATATAAATTTATAAAATCATAAATTTATTACAAAGCCACATCTCAATCTCAAGAAATCCGCATAAAAATGCTTGATCCCTAGACACTTTTGATGTGTGTAGTAATCTTGTTAACCTCTCCAGCTAAGCTAAATTACTAGCATTAGGCGAGGGTTCATGTTGGTATAATATATAGGTACCTATCTAATAGGTAGGGTTAGAGCCTGTGAGTTTTCATCGTAGACTATCGCCATGCCACTTCAAGAATACAGAGCCATTAGCGATTATCAAATGTAATCTTATTCACATACTTGATCGTGGGCCTGCCTGCCTTAGTCTTCCTTGCGTTTTGTCGACAATGTTAGGGGCAGGAGACGATTGATGAACCTGACGAACCTGTGGTAATCTGTATGAAGGTTGCGTTTGCGTATTTTAAAATAGTTAACATTGAATTGAATGTCATCGGAGTCTTAAATTAAAACTAGCACCCGCGAAACTTCATCCGCGTAAATTTTCCCCGTTTTTGCAAAATTATTTAATGCTGATTTGCTCCTAATATTCGTAGCGTGATGTTATATAGCCTGTAGCCTTCCTCGATAAATGGGCATGGGCTATCCAACAGTAATATATTTTTTCAATTCGACGCAGTAGGTCCTAAGATTATTGCGTTCAAACAAATTCTTCAGCTTTATAATACTAGTATAGATTACTAAAATTGCGAATCACTCATTCTATTTGATTGACATTCTATTCGATTAGCGTTTATGTCACTTGTGTGGGGCTTTGGCACTGCATCAAAAACGAATTTGACGAAAATTTTACACATTTGTTTCTGAATGTCGTCCAACACTCATGGGTTTGCGTTTTCGAGAAAATAAAGATGGTAACAACATTAGACGAGAAAATAAGGTTTTTTTTACGAAGCAATAATAAGCGAGCAGTATTACGTTTACTTTCACCTTTATTAAGATGTATGAGAAAACAAAAACATGTAAGTAATCAAGTTTGTTTTGCCTCGAAGCGCCTGACAGATACTAAATATAGAATCGTTTCATTTAGTCGTAATTTCTCTTGGTGTGTTCAAAGACTCGAAGTGTCTAAGTGTCGAGAACATTGATGAAGATTGCTGTCCACCTGGGGCGAGTGTTTCTGTTTTATTTATAGGAAGCTGTCTACTATTCAACTACCTTTTAAAATGCTGTTATTATCTGTGTAGTCTCTAGTCACAAATAAGTTAACCTTATACTACGTCGTCGTACGCCTGATGGCAAGCGTCATGATAGCTCATAACAGAATCAGTGCCACCCAAAGCCTTGTTTGGGAAAAGTCTGGGTCCTTATTCATTGTCTTTTTTTTTTGTTTTCGCGTTAAGCCCGCGCTTTTTTTGACTGTCAAAATCTTGTCATAATGGTATACAGAGAGCTACGTTTAGAAATGCATCGCGCATGCGCGCGGACATCTTTTTTACGCGGGCTCGAAAACGAAAAAAACATAGTGATTAAGGACCCTGTCCGTGTGTCACTTATCCAAGGTTACCAACTGAAAATCAGCGCTAGGTTTTGCTAGCTACGTTTAGCTAGGTTTTGCTAGCTATGTTTTTTTTCCGTTTTCGCGGCAAGCCCGCGTGCATTGGCGCATGCGCGGTGCGCTCAAAGATGGTCACGCGCATGCGCGATGCATTTCTAAGCGCAGCTCTCTCTAAATACCATTATGAAAAGATTTTGACAGTTAAAAGCGCGGGCTAGCTAAAAAAAAAATAGTGATTATGGACTCAGAGGTAGCTGTGGACAAGCGTAGGTATTTTCCATTTAAACCTACAGTTATGGACAATTTTAACCTACTGTACGTTCAGAAGTTTATAGTAATGGTGGAATAAAACAACTCACAAAACCCATGAATCCTGGAAACATCATGCTCCATTTCCCTCCCCTTGGAGCAGTAATATAATCTTTTCCTCTTCACACATAATCATAATATAAACTTTAATATCCTCCTAGTCATTGCGGCACATGTCACCGTGGGAGATATTTTAATCTCTTATATAACATTATACATAAACCATAAGTACCCAGCTTCCATAAAGCGTTCATCAAACTGGGCCATGTTAATATTTGAGCTGTAATCGAAATTTGTAATTCAGACAAGGTGTCACCGCTTCGTATAGCCTTTAACAAACCATTTGCATATGGGAGAATGCTTTGAGTTTTATTTTGCAGGTTTTTTTACTTCAAAGGGCATAATGTATGGCTATGTGATGTAAATAGACTAAAAGTCAAGGGTGGATTTAGCTTTCGCCTTAAGGGGAGTTATACAGGGAGGTTTTGAAATTCTGTTGAGCATAGCAGCTTCGAGACTCGATAATGCGAGAGTACATTCGAAACACTGCTAGCCCGACTAAGGTGGACAACATTTAAAAAAAGTTGTCTTACGGAAGTTTCGGGTTCGATTCCTGGATCTAGACTTAAAATTTTTCTGTCTTCCAAAAATGCAATTATTTTACTAATACAATAATTGCATTTTAGTAACATAGTCCAGATGGGTGGTTCGCTTCTGGCCCCGGTTTGGCTACGGAAGTCTCGGGTTCGATTCCTGCAATTATTGTATTTATAAAGTTGTCAAAGTTGATAGGTTGATAGCTCGTTTGTATCTAAAATGTTCGTTTTCTAAAAGCTCTGTTTTTTGATATTGTTCCGAAAAGCATTTTTTGTGATATGACAGAGAGTGAGTAAAAGCTTATGTCTGAAATCACCGTGTTTTCAGTGTCGAACCAGTTACATCTATAGCACAGTCATACTCCCTCAGATAAGATAAAAATGTACACACAGTAGGTATATATGATTGCTCGTTTAACAACTATACTAGGTACTAAATTGACGGTAATTTGCCACCTTCAAATTAGTACTCGACACAGTTAAACCAGTCTCTATGCTATCCGTGCTAGTTTAGAAGCGCAGTACTTAAAACGCACGAAGCATCAAAATCACACTAAATAAGCTGACACATCTGTTCCAAGCGTAAACATCGTCAAAGCCAGTCAGTCTCTAAGGTGTTTACATCACATTTGCCATTTTAAATGCCTAGTTTAATCCTATTGCGTATTCAAAACGGCGAATGTCGATAAACGAGCAATTAGTACACCACTTAGGGGATTAAAAAACCGAGCTGAGTTTGACTCGTGTGCTTAATATTTTACAGAAGTGTTGTTTTACGGAACATTAGTTGTTTGCGTTCTCAGAGAAAATGGTTGTAATTTGAAAGAGATTTTAACATTTTTATTGTGCTTTCGCTGTATTGTTTTTTTTACAGTTGTGCGGTCGCGCAATTACCCTTGATGCTATTTATATTTATTCCGAGCGATATAATATCTATACTAATATTATAAAGCTAAAGAGTTCGTTCGTTAGTTTGAACGCGATAATCTCAGGAACTACTGGTCCAAATTAAAAAAAAAATATTTTTGATTGATAGCCCATTTATTGAGGAAGGCTAAAAGCTATGTCACATCACGCCACGACGAATAGGAGCGGAGCAGCAATGAAAAATGATGCAAAAACGGGAAAGAATTACGCAGACGAAGTTGCATGGGTCAGCTAGTGTCAAATATGAAGATAGACAGTTTAACAAGCAAAATAATATTTTAGGTGTCGTGCTCTCGTTAGGCTAAGATTTGGTTAGGATTACTAAAGACCGCTTGCTATGGGTACGCATGTTTACTTTGATTTGATCAACATGAATAAGGCTCCAGTACACAAAATAACGACAATGACAAGTACATATAATAACATAGTAAGTTATTTTAAATGAAACATGTCACTAAACTGATTTCGCCGAGCAGGGGTAGCGTCGATTGTTTGTGTCAATTAATTTCTCTGAAATATGCGCCCTAAATTGGACATGTTGACACATTACTATATTATACTAGCTGACCCGCGCAACTTCGTCTGCGTAAATTTTCCCTTTTTTCTTTTTCTTCCTTTTTTTTTACAACATTTTTCATTGCTGCTCCGCTCCTATTGGTCGTAGCGTGATATTATAACCTATAGCCTTCCTCGATAAATGGGCTATCCAACAATAAAATATTTTTTCAGTGCAGCCCAGTAGTTCCTGAGATTATCGCATTCAAACAAACAAACAAACTCTTAGGGGTATGAAAAATAGATGTTGGCCGATTCTCATACATACCGGATAAGTTGACCCGCGCAACTTCGTCTGCGTAAATTTTCCCTTTTTTTTTTTACAACATTTTTCATTGCTGCTCCGCTCCTGTTGATCGTAGCGTGATGTTATAACCTATAGCCTTCCTCGATAAATGGGCTATCCAACAATAAAATATTTTTTCAATGCGGCCCAGTAGTTCCTGAGATTATCGCGTTCAAACAAACAAACAAACTCTTAGGGGGATGAAAAATAGATGTTGTCCGATTCTCAGACCTACCCAATATGCACACAAAATTTCATCAAAATCAGTCAAGCCGTTTCGGAGGAGTATGGCAACGAAAACTGTGACACAAGAATTTTATATATTAGATTTAAATGTGTTATCGAAAATACAAGTGATCTGCCCGCGATGATTATAAAAAACGCAACATATAATGTTAGGTATTTTGTAGAATTTTAAAATTCATATTAAGTTATAAAATACTGCCTCTGTGGCGCGGTGGGAGTGTATCCGACTGCTACGCAAGAGGTCGTGGGTTCGATCTTCACCCAGGATAAGGATAACTTTGTGGGATGAGCACGATGGTTTATTCTGTGTCTGGGTGTTATAAAGTATGTTCATTAATTGTCTGGTTTCCATAGTACAAGCTCTGCTTAGTTTGGAATCAGATAGCGTTGTGTGAGTTGCCCCAAGATATTATTATTATTAAACTTATTATGTGAATTCGCAATGGCTTGTTTTGACGAGAAGTTGTCAAAAGTGTATTCGTAAACGTATTCAACATCATGCTATGTTAGTAGTTAGTACCAACCTAACTATTTTGACACATCTTTCGTGTCCGTGTTACATAAAATCCGTCCGTATTGATAATCCATACTAATATTATAAATGTGAAAGTAACTCTGTCTGTCTGTCTATCTGTTACGCTTTCACGCTCAAACAGCTAAACCTATTTAAATGAAATTTGGTGTGGAGATAGTTTGAGTCCCGGGGAAGGACATAGGATAGTTTTCATTGCGATAACCGACGTCCACGGGGCTAAAAAAGCTAGTAATTATTATAGTTAGTGTTTTTAAAACTTGCTATCTTATAACTTATTATAATTTTCTATTCACACAGTTATACAAAGGCCAATAGGATGCATAAAGGCTAGCGCAAACCATGTAGCGGCGGAGAGGCTAACTCTAATCCTGGGTACTTCTATGGTTAACATAGTAACTTTTAATATTCCATGGCGTTAAAAATTAAAAATGCATGCGAGTGATTTTATGCCCACGTATGCGCAAACCTTTATAACCTCAATAAAATCTTCCATAACTTAGTGAACACTTACAGAAGTAGTTTCCACGGCCTCAATCATGTCCTAACTGCCCACATAACCGTATATCTTCACGCTACCTCCCGAAGGACGTATGGACAGAATTTATGACACGGACGGGAATTTTTACACATTTCCTTCATTTCATACATTTTATTGTTATTTTATGATCGCGCGAGTTTTATTATGTATTAGAATTTACCTGCGATTTCATACATTGTTTTATTTTTGGGTTTTATGTTGGTAATGAGAGTGTTTTGGTTGTTCGAATACGAAATATTTTCTTCGTTCAAAGTAGTGCTTATGGGAGACTTATTCAACCTTAGGTATAGCGTATTCCCTTACTAGTAGGAGGGACACAGGCAAGCATGGTCGCAGCCGGAAATTTTGAAGGGGTTCAGTAATATTAACACAATCATCAGCCTATCACAGTCCACTCTCCAACTGCACGCCACTTTGTTCTATCTTCGGCTTCTCGCATCCAGCTCCTGCCAGCCGTTTTACACAATATATAGCGTAAATTAGACTTTGTTGCACTATACCTACACATTTATAATCCAAATAGAAGTCTTCTATTTTTATTGGCAAATAGGTTGATAATATTTGAGACGTCTGAGGCTATCTCTGGATAAATATTTAGAAGAGCTAAACCTGTCTTCTAACATGTTTGATCTGAACCAAGTTTTTACTCGCAAGGCGCAGAAAATGATCCCTGTTGTTTTTTCTATCAAGAATAACAATCCTCATTAAAGAATTTTATAAGCTACGGGTCTTAATCGCGTAAATATTTTATTTTAAGGCTAAATACCTTTCTTTATTTCCCGACGTTTCGACCGTATTGCAACGGCCGTGGTCACGTCAAACGTCGGGAAATTAAGCAATCAATCGCAAAAGTTTACAAACATATATAATCCTCATTAAATTTTGAAAAATGGCATATATCGAATGTATGGTCGGACAGGGGGTTAAGTAAGCATACAGTATAGATGCATACTTCCTGACGACTTTCTTTTAGTCCTTGACTAAAAACAGCCTCGTAATAACCGCATGTCGATAATTATGACGAGACCCTAATCGAGCATCGGACGCCGAATAGCTGGTCTAATTGACTAATTAAACAGACTATTAGGTATATCCTAAAGTACTTATTTAATCACCACGGTTTAAGTACTTTAGGTACAATTTGGAATTCTGTTTGCTTCAATTTCAGGCTTCAACCCACTGTAACCTTAATTGTTAATTTGTTGGTTGCCACCACAGAGCAGAGAAAATACTAGTCTTTAGACCGGGTTGATAATTTGTGAGCATCGCTGTTATAATCAAAAAAATATTGCGAGAGTTCATAGTCTTTTGGTACGTATTATAAATAGTTCAGTTTTTTAAAGACTATATTTTTTATGATTTAATTATAAATGTATAGTCTTTAAACTTTTCCCTGTACTTGGTAGTATAAGACGGTATTACTTGCTAAATTTCATAGTTCTAGGTCAACGGAAAATACGGACGGACGGTCAACTTTTTGATCCTTTAAGGGTTAATTTTTTTCCTTTTGAGGTACGGAACCCTAAAAACGAATATCGAATTCCAATCTTGACGAATGCATATTACATATACATTAGGTATATACCTAATGTTATTCTTCGTTACACCGAAAACCTGATAGTAATTTGCTCATTATCAGGAGGATTATTGATTCTGAGCAAACTACTTTTAGCTTAAATTACTGGTGTAATTTCAAAGCAATAGTTTAACTAAGGGTTAAACCATGTTACAATTTACATGTTAAAATATTTTATTATTATTTTAATACAGGTATTTGTTTTTCATATATGTTTTAAAAATAAAAATCTTGTTAGGATGTCTGAGCTAATGTATCTTAATCATCCAACCTCACATTTTGCAGATGCACTGGTGACAGTGACAGCCGTTCCAATGAAAAAGTGAGTTGGCCTTTCTAATACTAGTCTACTCTATGTTCTGTGGTTAGCATATCCAATTGTCATCCGGTCTCTACACTTATTTAAATGTTATAATTCTAGGTAAATAGTCCCTTTGTGGGTTAATATGAAATACCTGTTTGACTGAGGGGCAAAGGGTTTGTTAGCTTTATTAAAGCAGTCAGATAAAATAGCTTTATTTCGTACTAGCTGTCCTGCGCAACTTCGTCTGCGTAAATTTTCCCCGTTTTTGAAACATTTCTCATTGCTGCTCCGCTCCTATTAGTCGTAGCGCGATGTTATATAGCCTATAGCCTTCCTCTATAAATGGGCTATCTACCAAAAAAAAAATTCAAATCGGACCAGTAGTTCCTGAGATTAGCGCGATTAAACAAACAAACAAACAAACAAACTCTTCCGCTTTATAATATTAGTATAGATATCACAATAGTTTCTAGCATGTAGGTTATAAGTAGGTTAGTAAAATAAACTGTTGATCCCCGATGTGTTATTGTAATTATGATTATATAAGTACAGGGTGGGCCAGAAAGGCGTACGATTTTAATAACACTCTTGCGCTTGAACGATATGAGAGGGGGCCGCGCGGGTGGTGGGGTTGAGAAGCTCGGTTCTCGGAAATTTAGTCGCGATGGATAACTTCACCGGAGCGCAACGTGCATTCTGCGTTAAACATTATTACAAAAATGGCGATTCGTGCGCTATTGTTCGGCGTTTATTTCGGCGTGAGTTTGGATTACATGACCTAAATCAGTGTCCGAAGGAAAGTGTGATTAGATCGTGGATCAGAAAGTTCGAAACTACTGGTTCGACTCTCAAACAAAAGCCTGCGGGACGCCCAAAGTCAACAAGAACGGAAGACACAATTGAACAAGTTAGAGCTTCAGTTCAACGTAATCCTGGTCTATCGACTCGCAAGCGTTCAGCTGAACTTACGGTATCCAGAACATCTTTGCGTCGCATTTTGTTAAAAGATCTGAAATTGCACCCGTATAAAATTCAACTTGTGCAGGAATTACAGCCAAATGATCCATGAAATGATCAATGACATGCCATACATCTAATGCCTCTTTGGCGGTCGTAAACGAGATGTTTGCTGGGAAACTGATATCGCGCCGAGGTGACATTGCATGGCCGCCTAGAAGTCCAGATCTAACGCCACCGGACTTTTTTATGTGGGGATACCTAAAAAGTAAAGTGTATTCCAATAATCCAGCAACAATTAATCAGTTGAAGACCAATATCAGAGAAGAAATGACAGCTATTCCCCGCGCAATGTGCGAGCGAGTTTTTACCAATTTGAGGTTCAGATTCGAGGAATGTTTGCGGCGCGATGGTGCACACCTCAATGATGTTATTTTTAAGAAATGAATTTCCCGGATGTCTTCTTTTAATTGAAATAAAAATTGTATGTGAACTGTATTTAGTTTTTTTATTATATTTTTTTCAAATTCGCAATTATTTCTGGTCCACCCTGTACAACTAGCTGACCCTCGCAACTCGTCTGCGTCAAATTAACCCGTTTTTGCAAATAAAAAAATAGGGGTTGATCGTATAAGGGTGAAAATTCAGGGTTGTATATATTTTTGAATCCGGTATCAAAAAAAATAAAAAAATAAAACCGTACCTAAAAATTAAAAAAAAAAATAGGGGTGGGACTACCCTTAACATTTAGGGGGATGAAAAATAGATGGTGTTTTTCACACAAAATTTCATGACAATCGGTCGAGCCGTTTCGGAGGAGTTAAATTCCAAACACCGTGACATGAGAATTTTATATATTAGAATAATAAAATTATGTATAGGTACTACGAGTCTTAATCGGGTTAATATCATAAGGATATGTCTTTTTATGGCTTGGATGGTGCTATGGTTTATGAACATTTATGTACCTAAGTACAAGAGTTAAAAGTTTGGAAACATATACATAATGAAAATAATAGTAGAATGAGTATTGTTTTATATAACTTAACTAGCTATCCCGCGTAACTTCATATGCGTAATTTTTCCCCGTTTTTCCAACATATCTTATTGCTGCTCTGCTCCTATTCGTAACGTGATGTTATTTAGTCTATAGCCTTCCTCGATAAATGGGCTATCCAACAGTGAAATAATTTTTCGATTCGGATCTGTAGTTCCTGAGATTACCGCGTTCAAACAAACAAACAAACTCTTCAGCTTTATAATATTAGTATAGAATCGAGACTTCGTTCGTGTGGAAATAACTACAATATTCATATGATGTAGTTCGATCCAAGACCTTCTATAGATCTAAATTATATATTTAAATCGTTTTAATGGTATATAAGCTTTTACTAAATAAATAAAAGTAAGCGGCCCATCAATAAAATATCTTTCAAAGATCAATTTTCAAATAAAACAAGTTCTCATAAAAGCTGTACCAAGAGTAATCAGCACAAAGTATTCTCAGAGGAGTGCTTCCACTTTGCAATGAAGCGGAACTCGGAACTCAACCCTTTCGAATGGAACTTGAAAAAGGTTTGTTTAATAATTTGTTTGTGAGTTTTTTCGCGTTCGGAGGGTTATCCGGAGGAAACGGATGTTGTCGGAGTTAGATTAAAACAGCGCGACTTTTATAGGGTTGTTTAAATAAGACTTTTATCAGTCTTCGGTTTGTATGAATAAAGTTTGCTTCATTGGCTGTTTGGGGTTCTTTTTGACGGAGATTTAAGATTCGTTAATAAATCATCTTATCACGAATTTTAGAACATACTGAGATACTTATTACAGCTTTTATTCACTATTTACTGTTTGAACCTTGTAACTTGGATATAAGTAGTAGATTTAACTAAGTAACATTATTTCATTTTTTGATTAAACCCACAAAAAAAGATAGATGTTCTACCATTCTACTCAATAATTTTGAAAAAACACTGCTTCTGTGTTAATATACTTAATCTACCTAGTTAATCATTATAAAACATTGTTAAACCTTATTCGAATTACTCAATTTATATTTCTTTTAAAAATATGTTTATACCGCAATAATTGGCTTGTCATAAGACAGAATTAGTTCTGTCTCGTGACAAGCCAATTATAGCGGTAAACACGTATTTACAGTAACTTGTAGAGAATAAACCAGTTATTGCATCCAATCTAAAACTATAAATACAAAGGCAATCCCGCGAGCGCCTTTCTCTAGAATTGATTCAATATGTAAGTCCCACTGCAGGCTTCGTATAAACAAGTTGGACTTACTTTAATAACTTGCCAACTGAGGTACAAACCAATAGTTTGTTTGGGCTTGGGGCCTTTCTTCTAGTAATGAGTTTTCCTTATGTTTTTATAGAAAAATGTAAAGAGAAATAAAAGGTTATGAGAAAATAATGTTTGGAAAAAATATTTATTTTCGACAAACACAAGAATAAATACCTAGACAACAAAAATCAGTAGTAGGAGAAAAAAAAACAAAAATAATTGACACATGATATGTACCTAATGCCGAAAACAGTTACCTAGAAAACCTAACCTAACCGCTTCAACTTTAAGACGAAGGTTCGCACTTTATTCTACCAAGAATTAGTTGAGTTATGACGTTAATATATCAATAAGTCATTATACGGTATAAATGTTTGTATGTTTAAATTTATGTAGTTATGTATATTTATTTGTATGCATGTATACGTATTGTTTATTATTATATAGTTTAGCTACCAACAAGTTTACTGTATCTACTTACTTCCATTTTTATCTCCACATCACCCTAAGGTGGACTGGTAGAGAATGCCTTTAGCATTAAGTCTGCCTTTGTACAATAACTGTACCTACATAACGTTTTTAAATAAATGAATATGTCGAAGCGTCAGGGTGGCCTTGTGAGATATTAGCGGCTCAATATTAGAATTATTATGGAAAATGGTAATCGATCATATGAACGCGGATACCGCGAGCAAGTAAAAGTCCGCAAAAAACTGTTCTAATAATTTCGATTACACAAATGCCACTGCATCACTAACCTTATAACCACACTAACACATTGCACACACGACTATAAAAATAGCGATAACTATCGGTAGACGTGTTATCGCTACGACAGCTCGATTAAGACTGTCGGATGAGACTACTGTCCCACTACCAGCACTTCAAATGTAAACGTCAAACTAAGGACACGCCAACTTGCGGCGGCTACGTTTAAATGAGTCAATAGACTTGCTTTTTAATCAAAACAGATACTAGGTCAACAGGAATCAATTAGTGTGTTAATAATTCTCCGACAAATATATAAAATCCGAAAAGCATATGCATCTAGCAGAACAATCTCCTAGACAATAAAAAAATAAGTTATCTACATCAAAACAATAAAATAGTATAACTAGACATTCTACAATGTTCTACTTAACAACAAATCCTGTGATTTCAGAGAATCTCTTAACCTCAAACTGTAGAGATTTGTTTACAAAATGTAAATTCTGTTTTCATAGAGTTAATGGCAAACAATTCCGGGAATCCAGAAATTAATTTATCCTGTACAAACTGTGAAAAGAAGCGTCGAAAGACCGTCCTGATTACGCAGACATTTTTATAAGATTACGGTTTGCCAACTACTTAATTTTTTTTGTAATCATAAAAAGAAAGCTCTTTGCGAAAAAATGGTTGTTTTTTTTGTTAAGTATAATGAAATAGGGCGATGTTTCACGATTTAAATAATAGCCGTAACCTTTTCCTATTCTGTTGAGGGTATGCCCAAGCGTTTTAATCTTTGCTAATATATTAAAGGTGATGACTTTTTATCTTTGGACATAATCTCAAGATTTTTTATACAAAAGAACTGGCCTTAGCCATAATAATATTGTTGAATTAGATGCAGGTAACATCACCTGTTGAGATATTGTTGAAAATGACTTCTTTCTCTGTAGATGTCTGTGATGGTAATTTTTTTTTTTGCATGAATTCACACAAATTACGCTCATATTTGTAATGTTACGTTTATTAATCAATACATGGAAAAGGCAGCAATACTGAAATTAAATATGTAATAGAAAAAAAAACAATTAAAAGATTATTATAGGAAACCGTTACAATTGCCATGTTTTTTTTACCAGCCAGCGTGCAATCTACCCGTGACCACGGCCGTTGCAATACGGTCAAAACGTCGGGCAATAAACAAGGTATTTCACCTTAAATTATTCACGCGATTAAGACCCGTAGTATATACTCGTATAATTTTATAAAATCTAACATAATTAAAGGAAAACAAAACAATCTTTTTTTTAATTAACTAGACTCGTCTCTAACTACCAGGAGAGAAGAACGTGGTAGGAGTTATTTCAATCTTATTAATCCCTTCTAATCCGACAAGCTAAATTAACACTTAAAACTGTACAGTAAAGGTAGCAAATTGCTTAACACTAATTACTTAATAGTGAAAGACTTCATTACAGTACCGCGTCAAGACCATTTTAATAAGATCCCTCCATTCTTCCATAAAAGAGGTAACAGGGTTTAGTTTAAATGTTTCATAAGATCTAGTTACGTTAGATGTTAGCACAGTAATAAAGGTAATAATTAGTTGCTCGTTTTATGATAATAATAGTCTGATTAAGCTCCAAACCAAACATTTTAGAGAACATTTGCGGTCTTATCGAAACAGTAAAGACACATTACGTATACAACAAAATTCAGGTAAGTAGGAACATAATTTCATTTCAAATATTTTAGAAACAATTAATATCATACTGTGTTGAAAGGTTTTACATAACACACTTGACCTAAACTGAAATGTCAACTAAGATCATGATTGCCCTGAATTGTACTTAGGTGCTTAAGTAGCAGTATATACATTATCGATATTATACACAGGGAATAAGTACACGTTTCACTTTTAAAAAAATAGGCTACCAAATATCAATTGAATATCATAAGTTTATATATAATTTTAAATGAATGGAGTAAAATTTTGTCTCAGGCTGTACATTAAATTGAGTAAATTACATGTGTAAATCTTTAAGTATTTTGCGTTACGAATAAAATAGATTTAGGTATATATAAAGAAAATATCGAATCAGAAAGACAGTTAACAGAGAACCAACTGAACTAGAAAACATCACTGTAAAAGCCATGAATTTAGCTGAAATGGAATACTGGCCACATGCTAAGGGAGAAAGAGAAGTGAGTAAAATTATTACATAATGGTACCCAAGAAGTTATAAGCGCAAGCAAGGTCACTCTCACAAAAGCTGGCAGGACGGCTTCACAAAGATGTTAGGGAGCACTTGGACCAGACTGGCATGAGACCGTCCGCAATGAAAGGAAATGGAAGAGGCTTTTGTCTTAAGACAAACAGGCATTGAGTAATAGTACTCGTACATACTTTAATTTCAAAACAAATGTAACTGTCTAAAATGATCTAAAATAAAGGCTATTATTATTACAATAAAATAGCGCTGTGAAATCCCTAAAATAACCTTTTATTTACCTCAGTAGTACTTATTAGTCGTTATTTTTATTGGTAACCCCAGAAAAAAAGTCATAAACCAAATCACTTAACAAAGTTAATATGTTCACGGCTATGTACCAAAACAACGTTTAGAAACATTGGGTAACCGGAATCCTTAATTTAAAAAAAACCTTTGATGTTAACTGGGTAAATAATAAATACAGTACGATATATTATTTTCTCAGAAGGCCTCAAAGCAAACAGTTATTTTGATTTTATACAGTTCTATTTTATATATGAAGAACTAGTTATGCTAAATAATAACCTATGAAGTTAGCTTGTTTGAACGCGATAATCTCAGGAACTACTAGTTCGAATTAAAACAATACCACAGTAGATAAAGCATATATTTTTACTGTGGCAATACGGCAGTAGCCTATTGGCTAAGATATCGGTCTCGCAATAGTGAGGTCGTGGGTTCGAATCCTGCCCATTATACTACCCACGTGGACCCACTCCTAACCCAAGTCATGGAGGTTAACAGGATTGCTAGTAATGTGGGACCACAATCCCACATTGATAGTTATCAATTAAAAAAAAAGAAAAAAAAAATGTGTTGGAAGGCTATGCAATATCAAGGTTCGACTAATAGGAACAGAACATCAATGAAAAATGTTGCAAAAAAGGGGGAAAACGCAGACGCAGACGAAGTAGCGCTGGTCAGCTAGTATTATATGAAATAAAAAAGTTGAATGTCTCTACAACGAGAACTACGAACAGATTTTCATCTAAAAACTAAGAAATATCTCGATTAAACTATTAAGTGTGGTTGTTCGGACGGGATTCTAACCCGCGATCATAGGAGATCTTACTTATACGTCACTACGCCGCAGGTCTCCAGAGCTGTGTTTAGAGGGGGGCGGCGACATTTGACTCAACTACAAGTGTGAGGGGTGGGGGACAATTACCTGTTAAACACATCAATTTAGTATCAAAATTCTCAAATGCCCCAATTTTTTTTTACAGGCCATTTAAAGCACTTTCTTATAAGTACGATTTTGGCAACAATATTAATAAAAGTACAGTCATCGGCTGTGTTATTGCTCTAGGCGATTTATTTTAGACAATCTTTTTCAGGATTATGATGCGAGTTAGTTATGAACTCTTTTAACAAAACAACGCTTTATTTTTTTCTTAAATGCAGATAACACCTGTACTAGGAAAATTATCCTTGTATCGTAGGAGATTTTACAAATCACGGACTCAAAGCAAACCCAGGTGCAACATCACTAAAGAATAAGAATCAAACACACGACCTCTTCCACAGGAGTCGTACACACTCCCACTGCATCACGGATGCAGTCCAAGGTTTGTGAAGGACAAGATTATACCTCCTTTAACACTAGGCAGGTAGATCGTGACTGAGGTCGTGGAGCGACGGTTTACGTTGGAGACTTGTTATTTAGAAAAAAAAACAATGATGACTAATTGTATTGACCTCTTCTATTGCAATTTTTTTACAAAACAAAAAACCCGTAAAAGTTAATATCTGAAATATTTTGACCCTAAATATCCGCTACTTTATTTTTGAAGTGAAGACTTCTTTAGCGGCGTTGTGCACTTTTGGGATGATGTAGAAAACTTCACGAGCCCTTATAAAGCTCAATTTTTGATAGTTTAGATAAAGACGATCACGACGGCGCGCGAGTGATCCACGCGCGCCTCAAAGAGGTGTCAGCAAGTGACGGGGCCCCATTGGGCTGGCGCCCACCGGAAGTGCGGGATCGTTCGAAAGAGTTACCGTGCTCCCGGAACACCAGGGCGAAAGAAGGAACACAGATGGGTTTTAGTCAGTAAGAGTCCGACACACCCTCCCGCTTATGCCCACAGCGGGAGAAGTCATTTGATGATTTCCCATCTATAAAAAAAAAAGATAAAGACAATCAATATTCGTTAATACGAATATAATTTTAAATTGATCCTGTATTGTTGTGATACAGGATTACCATGTCAGTGAATGACGTAAGTAATTACTATTCATTCAACATAGATCGCGCTAATCATCTTTAATGGATGGTGGATATAATTCACAGCTGGCGTCAGCTGATCCATTAGCATAATGAGGGATTAGTTGTGTTGATTGAGCGGTTGTATTGTGCGTGTTATTTGTCTATCATTAGTTGTATTATCACTTTGAAAATCATGTAGTGCTTAATTATATTAATCTACTATTGTAATTTCAACAGTCTTAACTATCTTTAGATAAAACAAGTTTACCAGTCTTGGTCCGATAGGTCCGATATAGCGACTTCGTAGGCGGCCTCTTCAACACACGAAAAAAAATTCCATTTTCTTGTTTATCGGGAACAAAAAGAAATCACAGGGAGCTAAACCAGGACTGTACGGTGGATGGGGCGTGGTTTAAACACCGGATGCCCTAAGAAACGCCTTTGTTCTGAGGGACGTATGTGACAAAGCGTTGTCGTGATGTAGCATGATTCCCCGAAGCCAGTCATGGATCTCCTCTCTCGCAGAGCTTGGAAAACTTTCGGCAATGCTACTGTTGTATTGTATACCATTCCGAGTTAATAGATCTATGATTTTCAAACATTGTTCGACACATGCCCAAGGCGAGAAAAAACTAGCCACTATTTTTTTACCAACGTTACGAGGTCTTTGTAGTTTTGTCGGCAACTTTCCTTCTGAAAAGACCCATACTGACTATCTCTTATTTATCGGATCATATTGATAAATCCACGTCTCGTCGCCTGTGATGATTTCCGAAACACGTCTTAACGTTCTGTTTTCAAATCGTTGGCGCATTTCGCGGCACCAATCCACACGGGCCTGTTTCCCAGTGTCTGAGCGGAAACGCGGGATCCAACGACAACAAAGAGCTTCCTCGCTCCAAGAATCATCAAATTTAATTTGCATGGACCAGGGTCGTTTGAAACACTGCCTGGGGTCAATTGAAACACATGTAAATATTACAAAACATAATAAATGAACATTTTCCGACTCATAATGGCACAGTTTGTATATTACATTTTTTTCAAATTAATATTCCGTTTACCTTCATGTAAATAGAGTACTTACACAATAACGATTTAGTAATAATAATATATATCCTATCCTTTTGATTATTATCGTAAAAGTAAACTCGAATAATTAGCGTAAAGTTGCAGATATTTCGTCTCTGGACGGGGTCTATGTGTGCGTTGCTCGAACGAAGCATGCAGGCAAATGAAGTAGTAACTTTACGTAAAACCGCTATTCCATTAAGCAAGTCTAGCATACCAGTATGACGTTACACGTGCGTATCTACGTTCTCTCTCTTTCTACCAAGGTTCGAATACCTCATACAAGTTGTAACTTGTATACAAGTTGTATGTAATTTGCAACTTGTACAAGTAACTTGCCTAATGGAATAGCACCTTTAATATAAACTAGCTTTCGCCCGCGGCTCCGCCCGCATGGATTTCGGTTATCGCGATAAAAACTATCCTATATCCTTCCCCGGGATTCAAACTATCTCTATACCAAATTTCATTTAAATCTGTTTTGCTGTTTGAGCGTGAAAGCGTGATAGACAGACAGAGTTACTTTCACATTTATAATATTATATTATATATTATTATATATAATAGTATTATATATATACGTGCATTCTTATAAAAAAATGTACTTAACTTTATATTATTGTATACTTTTTTATTGTGTAACCATTAGATATTAAATTTTCTGTGTTCATATTATTTAATTAAATTACTGACTTGTTGATGTTACCTAATGTAATTATTTGATAACGTGAGCCTAAATTATTAGCAAATAAATTAAAATTAAAATTATTTGATATTATGTAATTAATTCGGCATTTAGGTCAAAGAGAAGAGGTACTTTATTTTATTTACATATATTAATATGTCATGTAGGTATAATACAATTTATGATGATTCGTTTGGGACTAAATTACGATGTTTTAAAGAGACTAAACATAATTATAATCTCTTAAGCAGTAGTAACCATTTATCTATACAAGGTGTAACAGAAAGGTGTGGTCATATTCAAGGGTTGGTATGTGTCCATGATACTGAGTGCATCTAATTTAATCCTAAAAAAATATAAATATTTTTTTCATTCATTTATTTATGAATGAAAAAGTTATTGATTAAAAAGTATGACTTAAAAAGTTCTATGTCATAATAATCCAATCGAATTTTGTACCAGGGGAGGTATAATTCTTATGCCATACGCCTTTCACTACTGAATTTTGACGAAAAGAATATACTATAACTATGTAATAATAATGCAACCTACTATGGCACCATAGGGTGCAATACTGATAACATACCCTATCCGCTGCTGAAATTTGACCACACCTTTCTGTTACACCCTGTAAATATATATTATTAAAAACAAGTTACACTTTTAAAAGATAGAAAAATTTGTAATCCAGACTCAGAAATCGAACCCGAGACTTCCGTAGCCAAACCGGGGCCAGAAGCGAACCACCTATCTGGACTATGTTACTAGATATCAAATCTTTCTTTCTATCTCTTAATGCTTGCGGGTTAGGCCCCTTGTATTTGTAAAGTCTTTGGCAAGAAATGCCTATAAAAAATATTCAAGTTACACTTTTATTTACAAATAAAAAATAAGGGCCGAATACCAATGTAGTAGTCACCACACTAAAACAATGTCTGATGTAGGTCCTTGTTTGTCCTGCCCCAAACTAATTACTTTGTCAAAATGAATTGTTTATGTATTTCGGTATAAAAAAGTTATTTTCCTTCTTTCTGTTGCTAATACATTTCCTATATAAGTTATACCTACAACATTCAAGATTTGTCAGATGCATATGATACTGAGTGTTTGTACATCATTTTATCAGGACTTTAAACAACCTTATATTAAAACCTTGCTTTGTTTTTAACTAGCTGTCCCGCGCAACTTCGTATGCGTAAATTTTCCCCATTCCTATTGGGCGTGGCGTGATGTTATATAGCCAATAGCCTTCCTCGATAAATGGGCTATCCAACAGTGAAATATTTTTTCAATTCGGATCAGTAGTTCCTGAGATTACCGCGTTCAAACAAACAAACAAACTCTTCAAATTTGTAATATTAGTATACATTACTCCTTATTTAAAAGCTGATAACTTTTTATTCATAAATAATTTAAAATATCGCGAAATTTTTAGGTTTAAGGTAGGCACTTAGTTTGACAAAATTAGGTTGTTGTACTGCTTATTTATATTTTTTTTACAGATGACCGCCGCATATAGTACAAGCCCTGTGTCGCTGGGACTTTTACAAACATACAAGTCACGGACACAAAGTACACTCAGACTCGGAACAACAATTTGTGGATCACACATAGTGGTGTCCCGTGTGGGAATCGAACCCACGACCTCTTGCGTAGCAGTCGGACACACTCCCACCGCGCCACCGAGCCAGTATACCAAAACTTAGTGAAGATTTGCCAAAGTCCTTTACTGCACTGGGTCCAGTGAACTGACTGTGACTAAACTATGCCAATATATAACGGCTGGTCATTTGAATCAACCCTAGGCAAACATAAACACAGTTCTCATTAAGCCTATATTGGGTCGAACTCGCGCGAGCTCGGGTTTTCCTGCGGTCAATCTGTTTGCCTACTCCGTCCTGTTTGACTTGATGCATTTAGTTCTACTTTGTGAAACTTTGTGATCATGATGTAACTTTAGAATTTGAAATTAAAAATATATAATAATTTACATTTTTAATAAGTATTATACAGGTACTATGCGTCATAATGCATTGTAGACAATTTCCGTAGCAATCATTATCGTAGCGGTAGTTTTCGTAGATCTTGTTTTTATAGTAGTATTTACGTAACGTACCTACGTTTTCGTAGCGTTTTATCTATACTGATATTATAAAGAGGTAGTTTGTGACTTTTTAAGGTAGGGAGTAAGTAATCTCTAAATCTACTGAACCGATTTTGAAAATTCTTTTACCAATAGAAAGCCACGTTATTTGTGAGTGTCATAGACTATGTAACATCACCTACGACCAATAGGAGCATTGAAAAATGCAATGAAAAATGCTGCAAAAACGGGGAAAAATGATTTAAACAAAGTTCCACTGGACAGCTAGTAAACTATAAAACAAACGTTTTGCATCACTCATTATAAAAATGACATTTATGAAATAAATGACCTCTTTGTATATGATGTTTACAAAATGACCTCATTAAAAATAATGATATCAACGAAAATGATCTAAGTCATTCAGTCACTGACTTAACGCGATGATATTGGCTGGTTCGCAAGCAAGCGACTCGAAACGGATTCTTAAAAAAATCTACTCATAATAAGGCTAAAATGGAGGTTAAAATTTGTATGAAAATTATAGAATTAAATACCCAAATCACAGTGTACTTTTGCTTTCAGACCACCTACAAAACTACGTCTCTTTATGTATAAATAACGAGAAAAATATTACTTACATATACCTAGTCTGGCCATAAATACTGTTACAATTAAAAATAAGAAAGATATTACATTTGAATTTGGAATCTGTCATTTTTATACGATTGTTCATTGTATTTTCTAATTTTGGCGCCAATACATTGTACAATATTTTGCTATATTAAAATGGAGTGGGGTGATAAAGAAAACCGAATCGCTGTGATTGCATTACACAAAGTTGGTATGGAGCCGAATGTAATTTTTAAAACTCTCCATACGCTTGGTATTAGTCAAATGTTTGTGTACCGGGCTATTAATAGGTACAACGAGACCTTCTCTGTTTGTGACAGAAAAAGATCTGGCCGTCCACGTAGTGTTCGTACGAAAATGGTGGTCAAAGCAGTAAGGGAAAGAATTCGAAGAAATCCTGTCCGAAAGCAAAAGATTTTATCTCGGGAGATGAAGATAGCACCCAGAACCATGTCACGCATTTTAAAAGATGACTTAGGACTTGCAGCCTATAAGAGACGCACTGGTCATTTTTTAACTGATAATTTAAAAAAGAATAGGGTGGTAAAATCGAAGCAACTACTGAAGCGGTACGCAAAGGGAGGTCACAGAAAAATTTTGTTTACGGATGAGAAAATCTTTACAGTTGAGCAACATTTTAACAAACAAAATGACCGTATTTATGCTCAAAGCTCTAAGGAAGCTTCCCAATTAGTCGACAGAGTGCAACGTGGGCATTATCCGACTTCAGTGATGGTTTGGTGGGGTGTTAGCTATGAAGGAGTGACTGAGCCATATTTTTGTGAAAAAGGTATCAAAACATCGGCACAAGTGTATCAAGATACCATTCTTGAGAAGGTAGTTAAACCCCTTAACAACACCATGTTCAATAACCAAGTATGGTCCTTCCAACAAGACTCAGCGCCGGGTCATAAAGCTCGGTCCACGCAGTCTTGGTTGGAAGTGAACGTTTCGGACTTCATCAGAGCTGAAGACTGGCCGTCGTCTAGTCCCGATCTTAATCCGCTGGATTATGATTTATGGTCAGTTTTAGAGAGTATGGCTTGCTCTAAACGCCATGATAATTTGGAGTCCCCAAAACAATCCATACGATTGGCAGTGAAGAATTTTCCCATGGAAAGAGTGCGTGCTTCTATTGATAACTGGCCTCAACGTTTAAAGGACTGTGTTGCAGCCAATGGAGACCACTTCGAATAAGCTTTTTATATTTTGAATTGTTTTTAATTTATGTATTAAACTAACACACTGTAAAAGTAATAAATATTATTTGCAATAAAAAAAAATGTTTTTTCTTCGTAACAATATTTATGGCTAGACTAGGTAGATACTTTGAAGAAAAAAATCTAGCCCGAGAATGTATTAAACCCACCACAAAGTACCTATATACTTAAGCAAATCTTAAACGAGTGTTTCTTTATATTTTCTTATGTCTTTGATCTTTTTCACGTTTCAAGTTATTAAAGCAGAAATATTACTGTGAGGATAATGATTGTGCGCCGAATATTAGATACCTGAGATATTCAAAAGCATAATTTTACTGAGCTTTTTTGTGACTGGTAGCCGGAATATTGTACTAGCTACTATACCGCTAGGTCTATAGCTGAAACGCTTAGAAAAAGAAACTAAGATTATTAAAGATATTTAATTTTCTATTGGTCTAGTGGTTAATGACCATGACTGCTAAGCCGGAGGTCGTGTGTTCGATCCCCACCCTGGATAAAACTTTGTGTGATGAGCACGATGGTTTATTCTGTGTCTGGTAGTATGATATGATTTGGAAGGCGCTGGCAGCCGTCACACAGTTCATACTAGTACGGCTGACAACGTTTAAACATATCAGTTGAACACATACTTGTAATATATGTTGTTCCAATCTGACATGTAATTTATTAAACAGTGTTTTTGGTTAATAATAATAATTATTATCTATAATATGTATTTAGAAATGAGTAATATAAGTATGTTTATCAGTTGTCTGCTTAGTTTAGGATCAGATGACGTTGTGTGAATTGTCCCAATTGTAATTGATATTATTATTAGTCTGCTATAGTCCTACCTTTTTATTATACGGGAATTAACGCGCATTGTTTACCTTAAAATTGCTTGACGTTACACCAGGCCACACCGGCCAGGTTACACCGGCCGTGGTCACAAGCGGACTGTCGCAGCAATGTTAAGAATCCGTAAGGCCGATAAATCTTCATCTACCCTCACTTTTTTGTTTCTCGAAAAGTTAGGGTCACTGCACACTACACTGATTGTGTCCATGTTAACCATGCGAACCAATACGAGGTTGTGTTTTACGAAGCCCTCTTCCCGATTAGAAGTTTTATGTTTTTTTATTTCAATCGTATCACGCACAATTCTTTAATAACAATGGCGGTCTGTGGAGAGCGTTTGTGGACGATGAAATTCAATCCAGTGTTTGGTGTTCGATTGCAGTATGTGTTCTGCAATTGACGATTTGTTCGTTTGCCAGTTTTTCTTCTACCCTTGATGTTGGAAGTGATTTTAAGACACAAAACTCAGCTTTCAATTTAAAATATATATATATATATATATATAACAGGTCTTAATCGCGTAAATACCCGTGACCACGGCCGTTGCAATACGGTAGAAACGTCGGACAATAAACAAGGTATTTTACCTTAAATCATTCACGTGATTAAGACTCGTAATATATATATTTTCATAATGTGTACAAATCGCGAAAGTTTTACAACATTAAAAAAAAACACATTCTACCCATCTATTTATTTCATAGGTGCTACAATACAACATACAAAGATAAGATTAAAAAGGTTTTATGTAATCAACACGCTGGTTACGTCGAAGTTTCAATTACAAAGGTTACGATTACCAGGTTAATAACTAAAGTTGGATCACGTTATTAGAGTTAAGAGACAGGACTTAGTAATCCCACAGCTATTTGTGTTCAGCCGTAATCTGAAATTAATTAAACTTTCCGATTCGACTCGTTTAGGCAGAAATACAAATTACTTAATTATATCTATGCCTTTTCTCTAGTATATATTTATAATAAATTTGCGTGTATTACATTAATAATATTTTAATATTAATATATTTGGAAAACTCACACAACGCCATCTGATCCCAAACTAAATAGAACTTGTACTATGGAAACCAGACAATTGATAAACATACTTATATATTTCTAAACATATGACACCCAGACACAGAATAAACCAAGGTGCTCATCACACAAAGTTTTACACTGGGTGGGGATGGAACCCACGACCACCAGCTTAGCAGGCAGGGTCACTAACCACTAGACCAACAGGCCCGTCAAAAGTAAATAACTAAATATAAATATAAAAAATAACTATTTACTACTAATACTCATTAAAAAGTATGTAGAAGATAAAAATGGGAATATATATCTACCTATTAACACTAGCTCACTGCGCAACTTCGCCTGCATCACTTTTCCATTAATTGTTGCTCCGCTCCTATTGGTCGCAACGTAATGTCATATAGCCTTTTTCGATATAGCATTGTGGGATTTTGGTCTCACATTACTAGCAATCCTGTTAACCCCTCCAGCTAAGCTCAATGGCTTGTGTTAGGAGAGGGTTCACGACGGTAATATAATGGGTAGGATTCGAACCCGAGACCCTACGATTGCGAGACCGATGCCTTAGCCATTAGGCTACTGCCGCTATCCAACATTGAAAGAGTCGATGATCAAATTCGAACCAGTAGTTCCTAAGATTAGCGTATTAAACCAAACACACAAACTCAGCTTTATATAATAGTATAGAAGTATATGTCCATTCTAAGTTCAACTCATATTGTAATGCCCAAAAAAGACACTCTGTTTTTTGAATACCTACATAACATATTGTATGTACATTTAAAATGATATGATTTGAATATCACTTGTGGTTACGGTAATTTTGAGATTTGACACAAGACAAACTTTTTGTAGCTAAGTGTATAACAATAGCTGCAGACCTTATTATAATGTCTGAATAGAGATCAGGTAGGTAATTTAGGACACTTTAACCATTAGTTTCTGAGATTATAGTATACATATATAGATAGATTGATTATTTTATTTTCGTATTTCTATTAATCTATACTAATATTATAAAGCGGAAGAGTTTGTTTGTTTGTTTGTTTAAACGCGCTAATCTCAGGAACTACTGGTCCGATTTGAAAAATTCTTTTTTTGTTGGATAGCCCATTCATCGAGGAAGGCTATATAACATCGCGCTACGACTAATAGGAGCGGAGCAGCGACGAGAAATGTTGCAAAAACGGGGAAAATTTACGCATACGAAGTTGCGCGGGACAGCTAGTCAAAAATAAAATAATCAAACCTCTTTGGTTGTACTGAATTTTCTTTATTTTTATTTAACCTGTCAGATTTGTTTGATCACAAATTTCAAAATTTTTACAGCAATGCTATTATGGCACTACCCACAAGATGGAAACAAGTCATCGATCAAAACGGCACATCCATATTATAAACTAGCTGTCCCGCGCAACTACGTATGCGTAAATTTTCCCCGTTTTTGCAACATTTTATTGCTGCATAAATTTTCATTGCTGCTCCGCTCCTATCGGTCGGAGCGTGATGTTATATAGCCTATAGCCTTCCTCGATAAATGGGCTATCCAACAGTGAAATATTTTTTCAATTCAGATCAGTAGTTTCTGAGATTACAGCGTTCAAACAACAAACTCTATAGCTTTATAATATTAGTATAGACAAATAAAAAAATATACCTAAAACATTTTTTTTCTTTGTATGAAAAATACGAAAATAATTTTGCCCTAACCTTATCTAAATACAAGTACTATCAAATAACTATAATAACTAATCTTCATCTATTGCGCACTCCTTCTCTACATAAACAATAAGTGTGCGAAATTTCATACTCCGTTAAAAGGTGTACAAACCCTTTTTGCTTCACATATCAATATATACATTTTAGATAACTAAAAAGACAACTTAGAACACTTTTTTTCTAGCAATATTCCGGCACAAAATTAGACACACCATACACGTAGAGTACAGAAACCTTCATACAAATGCGTTCCAGCAACGGACACAGAAACAGCGCTTACGAACATTGACGGATCCAGGGGGTAATCCCCCAGACGGCTGTTTTGTGTACTGTATTTTTTGTATTGTTGTATTGTAATTTCTTAGTCGATATGCTCAAAATTAATTTAAAAAAAAATAGGGCACCAACCTTATTTCAGTGAGGTTGAGTCGAGTCAAGAAATGTTTTGAGGAAACGTCTTGGATACGGGTGTAAGTGTGCCTGCGTTGCACGAGCACTTTTGTAGTTGTTTGTTAGTTGAAATTGCTCTTCTGTTCTCTCGGTATTTTGTGGTATAAACTTCCTAGCTAATTGCAGACAGCTTTTTGATTGTATTTTATTGCTTCGTTGCGAAAGCCATTGTTTATTTAAGTCACTTTATGGAGAAGTGGCAATTAATTAAACTGAGGAGTGAGAATCCCTCCCTGATTTTGTGATAAAGCAGGTATTTCTCACTAAGAAAAGGCTACCTAATAAATAGGCATATAAAAGGTGAAAATAAAGCGTGGATACTCAAGCTTAGCGTATTTTTCCTTTATAAATATAAATAATATCAATTAGAATAATAATATCTTTTAGAATCAATGGGTTTGTACGACGACATTATTTTAATGTTTCGCGGGGGACTTTACAAACATTCAATTCACGGACACAAAGTACACCCAGACTCGAAACAATAATTTGTGGATCGCACAAAGTGGTGTCCCGTGTGGAAATCGAACCCACGATCTCTGGTGTAACAGTCTGATACACTCCCACCGCGCCACAGAAGCCGCCGTTATAATAATACTACTTAATATTATTATAACTTCATTGTAATTAAGTAATGACCAAGGGAAATAGGGATTCATTTTTATATTTATATAAATTAAATATTTTCAAAATAAATCATTTTTATATTAAGATAATATTTAATTTATATAAATGTAAAAATGAATCCCTATTTCCCTTGGTCACGAGAAAACTAAAGAACGACTTTACCGATTTCATTCATTCTTTTTTTTTTACTTTTCTAATACTCTGTAGAAGGTTCTTTGGTAAAAAAAATATAGCGGGGCAGTACGAAGTCCGCCGGGACAGCTAGTTTTTATGTATACCTATTTGACGTTAATTATTGTAATTTCAACAGGGTCGTACCGGCCATAATCACCATAGAAATTGTGAGTTTTATTACCCGACTGTATGTATGTATGTAATATTCTTAATTACCTGATATCTCACAATCCATTGAACGGATTTATACAATTAAGACGTCGTCAGATTCGTCTTGATCGCCCAAGTGTTCTTAGTTATGTAATATTTGAAAAAAATAAACATGACATCGGTGAGATGTCAAAATAAATTAAAATGTGAAAAAAAATTGTGTCCAATACTGCAATATGGCTATCAAATTAAAGGGCTCATCTTAAACATTTCAAAAAGGTATAACATAGGTAATACTAAAAAAGTGAGTTATCAACCATTATTTTTTCAATTTTCAATACTTGACAATAGCTGTGATAAAAGTTATTTGTTACATCGGTTACATCCTACAACTACTAAAACAGTTTTTAATAAAATATAAAAATAAAAAACCCACCTCCATAAAAAAGATGGAAATTAGATCCCCTACATAATTATACAATTTCATGCAGTCGGAGGCACTTCACAAAGTTCATCGAGATTCATTAATGCCTCCGACTACTTGAAATTAACAATCTCTTTTTGTAATCCCGGCTACTGGTGCAATCTGGTCTAAAACTCAAATACGTATTCAAGATCTAAAACCTACAATAAATTTGTAACTGTACAACGCGAAATATGACTACAGTTAAAACAACAATTTGTATGTAAACACTTACTTATCCGTAGTAATTTAAAGAAGTTTCGAAGTCAGAGCAACATACCTGAAATAAAATAATAAATAGTTAGGACTTTATTTTCATAATATCAAATAACTAGGGTTAGGTTTAGGCCGACCCAGATGTCTAATCAGGGATTGTCCTGTCTAGATATATCTGACCGGACGACTGATCCTAAGGATTACGTGACCACAGATTAATATAGGTAGGCAAACCTAGGCGAAGGTCTCAGTGAATTAAGTTTATATATTTGTTTCATTAATATAATCATTCTATAACGTTCTTATTTCAGGAATTCTAACATAAAACCGAAGATGCCATTTTAGTTAGTTAAATCCCCGCAGGATCACACAATATTCTATCTACCGAAATCCATAAAAAAATGTACCCAATTTTTTTTATTAACCAATTGTTATTACATTGGCTCCGCGCGTTATCTTTGGAGTCATACATTAAAAAAAATATGAAAAAGGTAAGTACTATATTTTTAATTAATTGATTTCGGTCATAGACTTAGGTATAGTCTAGGACTGCGCCATAACTTTCAATTATGAAATAAATATTGACTGATAAATGTTGATAAACTTTCGCGATTTGTACACATTATTAAAATATATATATTACGGGTCTTAATCGCGTGTATAATTTAAGGTAAAATACCTTGTTTGTTGCCCGACGTTTCGACCGTATTGCAACGGCCGTGGTCAATACGGTCGAAACGTCGGGCAACAAACAAGGTATTTTACCTTAAATTATACACGCGATTAAGACCCGTAATATATATATTTTAATAAATATTGACTGCAAAGCGTGAAAAAGAGAAAAAACTCCTACGGCCTTTGACAGGTATTGGCCATAAAGTAGCGTTGTCTCTTTCTAGAGAGTGGTCAATTTCGTGAGGTTACGGCGCAGTCCTGTTCTCTTCGTCAACGATTTCGGTAGAGTATCAAGGTCGAGATTCGAATCCCCTCTCCGAGGGGATTCGAAGCAGAGTTTGTACTATGGCAACCAGACAACTGATAAACATACTTTATATCTCTAAATACATACATATTATAGATTAATTTCACCCAAACACAGAATAAACCATCGTGTTGATCACATACAATTTTATCCTGGGTAGGGATTGAACTCACGACCTCACGTCGATAAGCACTAGAACAGCAGGCCAATCATTAATAATAAAAAAGAGTTTAAATACTAATTATAAAGGTACGTTTAAAGTAAACTTTTTCAAATTTAGGTGAATATTAGTTAAAATTACACAATTATTAGCCTTCAAAATTTGAATTCCCGTAATAATTAGATCGCCGCAGTTATATTATTTACCCAACAAAGGCTAAGAATAGCTTGTTCCAATTTGTTTATATCGCTGTATCGCACAGTACAATAAAATATTAGGGCATCCCCAGAGAGTCACCCTTCTGCAAAGATTAATGTGACGGTTTTAAATGGTAACTGGGAAGTATTTTATGGGGACGATGTAATTTAATAGAAGTTTTGAGTTACGAAACATGTTGGTAGTCATTGTAGGGTTGAAATTAAATATAGAAAATGCTTAGAGAATGGCTAAAAAAAAGGAAAATATAAAAACTGGGCAAGACCATGACTGGCCTGACTTGGTCTAGTGTTTAGTGACCCTGACTGCAAAGCCGGTGGTGGTGGGTTCGATCCCCACCCAGAATAAAACTTTGTGTGATTAAAAATATATAAGTACGTTTATCAGTTGTTTGCTTGCCATAGTACAAGCTCTGCTTAGTTTGGGATCAGATGATGTTGTATGAGTTGTCCCAAGATATTATTATTATTACCATGCTCAATGTAGGGTTAACAGCTGTTACAACGAAGAAATGCATCACATGTGAAAAACACTTATGTCCTTTTGTTGAGAAGTTAAGTTTTTCGGCAATAACTCAAAGACATGTTGAAAATAAACATTTGATCATGTTGAAAATAATTTTAGTTGAAAGTATTTATTAAGCGTTACCTTTGTAATTTTTTAGGGTTCCGTACCCAAAAGGTAAACGGGACCCCATTACTAAGGCTTCGCTGTCCCTCTCGTCTGTCTGTCACTAGGCTCTATCTCATGAACCGTGGTAGCTAGGCTGTTGAAATTTTCACAGATGATATGTTAAAACTCTGTGTTAAAAACAGAATAAAATCAATATTTAAGTGGGGTTCCCATACAACAAACGTGCTTTTTTTTGCCGGTTTTTGCTCGGTATTATAATATATTGCCTAATGTTAAATAGACAATGGTACGAAACCCTTCGTGCGCGAATCGCACTTGGCCGGTTTTTCATATTTTAGGTACGGTTTAAAAGATAAAGGGCAGATTTTTGTAACTTTCGCAGCGATTATATCCTAAAATATTCACTTAATCAAAAAAAAAATATTAGCAACCTTAAAATGTTTTGTAATTTATCTATCGAACTAAGTAGCGGGTTACAAAAGACACCACATTTTTATCCACATACATTGTATAGTGTTTGTGTGAAATGCCTGTGACATACGGATGGACATAAAGAAACTATAAGGGTTCCGTTTTTGCCATTTTGGCTACGGAACCCTAAAAAATTGACGTTGTTAGGCGTGTCCCAGAGCCGGTATTTTGGTATTTGATTGGTAACGACTTAGGGCCAGTACCCCTAAGCTCGCAGGTTCGAGTCCCGTCTGAGACGATTTTTTCCCCTCCATACTTCTATAATATGTATAGACGTTCAGTTTATTTTTAAATATTGCATATTATTGTTAGCAATATTGGTTACCCTCTTAGCTAATCTTAGGACTGAGTTCATTTGCAGCTCAATGAATTCGAAATATCCTACGAATATTATAAATCCGAAAATTATGTGAATGATAATGATCCTATCAAGTTTATAAACGTTTAAACATTGTAAAATTGCCAATTGGAAAGAGTATTGCTACGATCTTTTGTCAGGCCTTACCGATTGTTTGCGAACTTGGCATTACATGTACATGTAGAATCCCGACGTGTCACAAGTGTTGTTTTGCATCCTAAGTGAATAAAGAATTTTGAATTTTGTTGGCTCTAGATAGAATCTAGAGCCAACAAAATTCAAAATTCTTTATACACTTTTGAATTTTGAATTTTGTTGGCTCTAGATAGAATCTAGAGCCAACAAAATTCAAAATTCTTTATTCACTTAGGATGCAAAACAACACTTGTGACACGTCGGGATTCTACATGTACATGTAATGCCAAGTTCGCAAACAATCGGTAAGGCCTGACAAAAGATCGTAGCAATACTCTTTCCAATTGGCAATTTTACAATGTTTAAACGTTTATAAACTTGATAGGATCATTATCATTCACATAATTTTCGGATTTATAATATTCGTAGGATATTTCGAATTCATTGAGCTGCAAATGAACTCAGTCCTAAGATTAGCTAAGAGGGTAACCAATATTGCTAACAATAATATGCAATATTTAAAAATAAACTGAACGTCTATACATATTATAGAAGTATGGAGGGGAAAAAATCGTCTCAGACGGGACTCGAACCTGCGAGCTTAGGGGTACTGGCCCTAAGTCGTTACCAATCAAATACCAAAATACCGGCTCTGGGACACGCCTAACAACGTCAATTTTTTAGGGTTCCGTAGCCAAAATGGCAAAAACGGAACCCTTATAGTTTCTTTATGTCCATCCGTATGTCACAGGCATTTCACACAAACACTATACAATGTATGTGGATAAAAATGTGGTGTCTTTTGTAACCCGCTACTTAGTTCGATAGATAAATTACAAAACATTTTAAGGTTGCTAATATTTTTTTTTTGATTAAGTGAATATTTTAGGATATAATCGCTGCGAAAGTTACAAAAATCTGCCCTTTATCTTTTAAACCGTACCTAAAATATGAAAAACCGGCCAAGTGCGATTCGCGCACGAAGGGTTTCGTACCATTGTCTATTTAACATTAGGCAATATATTATAATACCGAGCAAAAACCGGCAAAAAAAAGCACGTTTGTTGTATGGGAACCCCACTTAAATATTGATTTTATTCTGTTTTTAACACAGAGTTTTAACATATCATCTGTGAAAATTTCAACAGCCTAGCTACCACGGTTCATGAGATAGAGCCTAGTGACAGACAGACGAGAGGGACAGCGAAGCCTTAGTAATGGGGTCCCGTTTACCTTTTGGGTACGGAACCCTAAAAAATTACAAAGGTAACGCTTAATAAATACTTTCAACTAAAATTATTTTCAACATGATCAAATGTTTATTTTCAACATGTCTTTGAGTTATTGCCGAAAAACTTAACTTCTCAACAAAAGGACATAAGTGTTTTTCACATGTGATGCATTTCTTCGTTGTAACAGCTGTTAACCCTACATTGAGCATGGTAATAATAATAATATCTTGGGACAACTCATACAACATCATCTGATCCCAAACTAAGCAGAGCTTGTACTATGGCAAGCAAACAACTGATAAACGTACTTATATATTTTTAATCACACAAAGTTTTATTCTGGGTGGGGATCGAACCCACCACCACCGGCTTTGCAGTCAGGGTCACTAAACACTAGACCAAGTCAGGCCAGTCATGGTCTTGCCCAGTTTTTATATTTTCCTTTTTTTTAGCCATTCTCTAAGCATTTTCTATATTTAATTTCAACCCTACAATGACTACCAACATGTTTCGTAACTCAAAACTTCTATTAAATTACATCGTCCCCATAAAATACTTCCCAGTTACCATTTAAAACCGTCACATTAATCTTTGCAGAAGGGTGACTCTCTGGGGATGCCCTAATATTTTATTGTACTGTGCGATACAGCGATATAAACAAATTGGAACAAGCTATTCTTAGCCTTTGTTGGGTAAATAATATAACTGCGGCGATCTAATTATTACGGGAATTCAAATTTTGAAGGCTAATAATTGTGTAATTTTAACTAATATTCACCTAAATTTGAAAAAGTTTACTTTAAACGTACCTTTATAATTAGTATTTAAACTCTTTTTTATTATTAATGATTGGCCTGCTGTTCTAGTGCTTATCGACGTGAGGTCGTGAGTTCAATCCCTACCCAGGATAAAATTGTATGTGATCAACACGATGGTTTATTCTGTGTTTGGGTGAAATTAATCTATAATATGTATGTATTTAGAGATATAAAGTATGTTTATCAGTTGTCTGGTTGCCATAGTACAAACTCTGCTTCGAATCCCCTCGGAGAGGGGATTCGAATCTCGACCTTGATACTCTACCGAAATCGTTGACGAAGAGAACAGGACTGCGCCGTAACCTCACGAAATTGACCACTCTCTAGAAAGAGACAACGCTACTTTATGGCCAATACCTGTCAAAGGCCGTAGGAGTTTTTTCTCTTTTTCACGCTTTGCAGTCAATATTTATTAAAATATATATATTACGGGTCTTAATCGCGTGTATAATTTAAGGTAAAATACCTTGTTTGTTGCCCGACGTTTCGACCGTATTGACCACGGCCGTTGCAATACGGTCGAAACGTCGGGCAACAAACAAGGTATTTTACCTTAAATTATACACGCGATTAAGACCCGTAATATATATATTTTAATAATGTGTACAAATCGCGAAAGTTTATCAACATTTATCAGTCAATATTTATTTCATAATTGAAAGTTATGGCGCAGTCCTAGACTATACCTAAGTCTATGACCGAAATCAATTAATTAAAAATATAGTACTTACCTTTTTCATATTTTTTTTAATGTATGACTCCAAAGATAACGCGCGGAGCCAATGTAATAACAATTGGTTAATAAAAAAAATTGGGTACATTTTTTTATGGATTTCGGTAGATAGAATATTGTGTGATCCTGCGGGGATTTAACTAACTAAAATGGCATCTTCGGTTTTATGTTAGAATTCCTGAAATAAGAACGTTATAGAATGATTATATTAATGAAACAAATATATAAACTTAATTCACTGAGACCTTCGCCTAGGTTTGCCTACCTATATTAATCTGTGGTCACGTAATCCTTAGGATCAGTCGTCCGGTCAGATATATCTAGACAGGACAATCCCTGATTAGACATCTGGGTCGGCCTAAACCTAACCCTAGTTATTTGATATTATGAAAATAAAGTCCTAACTATTTATTATTTTATTTCAGGTATGTTGCTCTGACTTCGAAACTTCTTTAAATTACTACGGATAAGTAAGTGTTTACATACAAATTGTTGTTTTAACTGTAGTCATATTTCGCGTTGGCCGGTTTTTCATATTTTAGGTACGGTTTAAAAGATAAAGGGCAGATTTTTGTAACTTTCGCAGCGATTATATCCTAAAATATTCACTTAATCAAAAAAAAAATATTAGCAACCTTAAAATGTTTTGTAATTTATCTATCGAACTAAGTAGCGGGTTACAAAAGACACCACATTTTTATCCACATACATTGTATAGTGTTTGTGTGAAATGCCTGTGACATACGGATGGACATAAAGAAACTATAAGGGTTCCGTTTTTGCCATTTTGGCTACGGAACCCTAAAAAATTGACGTTGTTAGGCGTGTCCCAGAGCCGGTATTTTGGTATTTGATTGGTAACGACTTAGGGCCAGTACCCCTAAGCTCGCAGGTTCGAGTCCCGTCTGAGACGATTTTTTCCCCTCCATACTTCTATAATATGTATAGACGTTCAGTTTATTTTTAAATATTGCATATTATTGTTAGCAATATTGGTTACCCTCTTAGCTAATCTTAGGACTGAGTTCATTTGCAGCTCAATGAATTCGAAATATCCTACGAATATTATAAATCCGAAAATTATGTGAATGATAATGATCCTATCAAGTTTATAAACGTTTAAACATTGTAAAATTGCCAATTGGAAAGAGTATTGCTACGATCTTTTGTCAGGCCTTACCGATTGTTTGCGAACTTGGCATTACATGTACATGTAGAATCCCGACGTGTCACAAGTGTTGTTTTGCATCCTAAGTGAATAAAGAATTTTGAATTTTGTTGGCTCTAGATAGAATCTAGAGCCAACAAAATTCAAAATTCAAATTGAAGGTTAAATGTAATTTTAGTTTTTGTTAGAGTTTTTATCCGTATTCGGATTATGTTATTTTTCTGAATTTTAGCATAATATCTGTTGGTATATAATCTAATATTCTTTAGAATATATTTTATAAGCTCCTATCACGTATACCTAGTAAAGTTCATTACCAAGTTAAGTTAGTATCGTTACGAAACCAGTTTGTTTTTAATAAAACCGCAACGCGCGGTCGAGGGAAATTGATTAAAATAATTCCCCTGCTTTCAAAGTTCTACCTCAAATGAGTGGTTTTATGACCTGTAACGTACTTTTTGTATTAATACAGCCTAAAAGGGCCGCGTTGTTTTATAGCTAAGTAAAGTGTTGAATTATGTACGTTAATATATCTCAATTAGGTTTTTGTGAATAGTTTAATGGATTAGCTGTTTGGCTTTATTCCGATGATGATTTGGAAATTTGACCCTTAACCCCTTAAGGGTCAAATTTCCAAATCATCATCGGATTAGAGTAGAGGAGAATTTAGCAGAAGTAGAGGAGAATTTTGTATAGAAATCAGTAATTTGTTTAAGGCATAACAAACTTATAAATATCTGTATAGATCCGACAGATGGAACCTACTACTATAAGTATATAATACTAGCTTTAGCCTACAGCTCCGCTTACATACATACATACATATCAACCCATATGATGTCCCACTGCTGGGCACGGGTCTCCCCAGTAGAACTTACTAGTATGTAGGTCCTGGGGGTAATTGCCATAATCGCCACGCTTGGCGAGCGGGTTGGCGATCGCAGTAAGGTTTTAAGTACGCAGAGGACGCTGCTGCCCGTCCTCCAGTGTGACATCATATGGGTTGATATGTATGTATGTATGTAAGCGGAGCTGTAGGCTAAAGCTAGTATTATATACTTCTAGTAGTAGGTTCCATCTGTCGGATCTATACAGATATTTATAAGTTTGTTATGCCTACAGCTCCGCTTGCACTTCCTAAACTTCCTTTTCAACTCGACAATTCGACTGTACCTATGGTTTTTTTGTATGTTTTTTCACCGATTACGCAAAGACAGATGTACCGATGTGAAAAAATATTTTTGTGTTTGAAAGGGTGTACTTCCAAATTGGTCCAATAATTATCAGATCACGATCTGATGATGGAATCCTGGAGAAATCGAGGGAACTCTTCAAAAATTAAGGGCACACCTGCAGTGATTTATATATATTTCGTAGTGATTCGTCCATTTACCTACTCTCAAAAAGCCTCAATTGGTGGAACTGGTGATAAAGACCACAAAAGACGAGTGCCTACTCGTATTTTATATTTTACGGTTAGCGATTTAATTATAATGTAATAGAGCTGATAGTGAACTATCATGTGAACTCCTCAACAATTAACGGCCCTGCAACGGGGCAAGCATTATTTTGAAGTAATTTTTATAGGCATTTCTTGCCAATTACTTTACAAATACATTGCATTTTTAGGGATAGAAAAATTTGAAGTCCAGACCCAGGAATCGAACCCGAGGCTTCCGTAGCTAAACCGGGGCCGGAATCGAACCACCTATTTGGACTATGTTACCAGACCTCAATTTTTTCTATCCTTTGATGCTAGCGAGTTGGGCCCTCGCATGCTCCATCTAGCCAGTAGTTGAAGAACTATCACGGTTTTTGTTATTGCTTCGTTAACGGAAGTTAGAGAATAGGAACAGGCCTGCGAAGCCTAGAGAACAGGGGAGAACCAGGTCACACCCGTCCCGCAGTAGACGAATGGTGCGTTGAAGAGCATTAAATGATCTTCGGCCCCCCATAGGCTCTGGCCTGAAAGCGACAGGGAGGGACTTGTCATCCTTACAGAAGCAATCCCGAGATGTGCTCCACGCGCACATTCTGTCACGAAATGGGAGTGAAATTAATAACAAAAAACAGCCGTCTGTCGTAAAAAAAAATTCGTTGTAAGCAACGACCAAGCCTGCTAATGATGGAGGCACCAATTCCGCAAGGGATACCCTCACAGGCTTATGAGCCGGAACACAGTGTGATTTTTAAGGTTCATTTCCGTGCATCGCGGCCGATCGCGAGCCGCGCGTCGTATCTCACGCGCGCGGCCAATGCGACAATAGTCAGAGTGCGCGCGCATTTACGTCAGTCGTCGGTCGCGCGCGTCTGTCGCAGACCTCGAAAACGGCGCCATACATTCTCATACTATATACCTATACTACATTATTGCCCTATACGACCTATACGACATTATTGACGCATCGGTCGCGCGCGTCAGCCGCTCGTCGTAAGCCGCCCGCGGCTCGGATCGGCCGCGATGCACGGAAATGAACCTTTAGTCGGTTCGACTCCGACTTAGCCTCTTCTGCGAGCCCTCGTAAGAGTGGGTTCCGTGGGGATTTTTACACCCATAAAAAGGAGGTATATATTTTGTTCCTGTTCATCGATTCCCAAGTATTCAACTTAAGTGAATAACAAATACACAATCTAGTGAAATCAGCTAACTTCAATAAACTCGACAATCCCTACAGGGCACTTTAATATTTTACCAACATTTATTTGCATTGGGTTGTTATTTTAATCAAGCTAGCAAAAAATATACGTAAAAGTAAATATTTCACGAAATGTTTATATAAAACCTTTTTTTTAAAGATCGGATACGACAAGGGTTGGATTCGGAGGGTTAACAGAATAGACAGAGAAGGTTTTTGTGAAAATCCATTGTCAAAATAATGTTTAGATACGAGAGAGATAATGTTATCCATCATTTAGACAGTATGTTAATGTGAAACATGTTGAATAACAATATTGAAGCTTGAATTCGGTTGTTTAAATGCAACCTGTTGTGGAATACATAAAGAGGTATTGATTGTCTCGGTGGCGCGGTGGAAGTGTATCTGACGGCTATGCAAGAGGTCGTGGGCTCGATTCCCACACGGGACACCACTTTGTGTGATCCACAAATTGTTGTTCCAAGTCTGGGTGTAATTTGTGTCCGTGACTTGTATGTTTGTAAAGTCCCCCGCGACGTGAAACTGATGCAAATGCAGTCATTATAAATCTAAACTAAACACTCATATTTTACTTGAGTGGCCTATTGGTCTGGTGGGTTCGATTCCCACCAAAGATTTTTTTTTAAATAACTGCAATGTGGAATTTTGGTCCCACATTACTAGCAATCCTGTCAACCCCTCCATCTAAGCTCAATGGCTTCTGTTAGGAGTGGGTTCACGTCGGTAGTATAATGGGTAGGATTCGAACCGGCGACCTCACGATTGCGAGACCGATGCCTTAGCCATTAGGCTACTGTCGCTTAAAAAGTAAAGATTAAAATTTTGTGTGATGAGCACGATGTTGGGACGGTTTATTCTGTGGTGGTTTATTCTTGGTGTAATTTATTTATAATATGTATCTATTAGTAATGTAATTACAATGGAGTTAGAAGGAAGTGAACTTTCTGCCAATAAACTACTGTGCAGTTTGGCGGATTGTAATAAAAGTGTACTTGTATGTAGTGAATTAATATTTTGAAATTTTATACATTTTTTAAAATTTAGAAATATGTTTATCAGTTGTCTGGTTGTCATCCTTAGTACACACTCTGCTTAATTTGGGATCAGATGGCGTCGTGCGAGTTGTTCCTAGATTATATTATAAAGCTTAATAATGATCATACTAATAAAGCTTAATAAATAAAGCTAAACAATTAATATTATTATTATATATTAAAAACTATATTTAAACTAGAAACTAAGACTACATAAAACAGAAAAGGTATTTAATAATAAATTATAAACTAGTTGATAAACTTTCACGATTTGTACACATTATTAAAATATATATCACAGGTCACGGGAAGACTCTACCCGTGACCACGGCCGTTGCAATACGGTCGAAACGTCGGGTAATAAACAAGGTATTTTACCTTAAATAATTCACGCGATTAAGACCCGTAATATATATATTTTAATAAATTATAAACTTTACCTTACTTTTAACATAATTGTTTGAACTCGTTAACCTCGAAAACTATTATGCCGATTTAAATGAAATAAATGTAGTTTAAGAGTAGTGAATCTATTTATTGGTTCATTTTCAGGGGGTGGAATTCCAGGGAACAATTTCAAATTTGCTTAACTATTTTATAGACTGTTATATGAAACAGGCTGGTATCGCTTTAAACACTGGCATGATAATCGACACAGGGCTTCCCTCGTGTTATGTCTTGTAGTACTTAGTCTTTAAAAAAGTGGGTTAGGTCCCAAAATGGGTTAGGTAGAAAAGTTACCAGGGTTTTGAAAAATATATTTTTTTAAAATTTTGAAAAAAAAGGTCATTGCTTGCGTAGAAAGAACAACAAGGGCAACAAGAAAACACGTCGGATAACTCTAACGTGTTCAGTTATTATAGTTTTTCACCTCCCCCTCAAGTAGGGAACCCTTGCTTTACCTACAGTATAATTGACATGACACACACAGGCTGTATATCCTCCCAGACTGTAAGACCTAGTTTCATAATTACTACATTCACGTTTTTTTTACTCGGTTTACGTTGAACGTAGAGGCAATTGTGGAGTTAACTACAAACTGATAAGTTATCACAGAACGGTGTCTATGACTAAAGTAATTTTTTTTATATTTTTATATAGGTACCTATATAATTTAAAACTTATTATTTAGTATTAGTAAATTGATAATCTTCAAATCTTAATAAGCTCTACGCATTAAAGCGAACAAATATTCCGATTAAACATTTAAAAAAATATCATAATCTAGTAATTTGTCAGCCAATTTCTGTCATTGTCAAATACCTAAATTGCACAATATAACTGCAGAAAGACTGGTCTTTATGGTTTTTCCAGTATTTAACACGTTAAATACAAAGCTGTGAAAATGACGCCAGCTCAGTTTGCCGATATTTTCAACACTCTACAAGGGCGTATTTATTTTTGTATCCTTAACCTTGAAATAAAACCTCATTCTACACACAAAGTAGGTCGCATCCTCAAACACGAGTGAGGTTAAATAACCGAGAGCTAACAACAACGGGGGCGTCATCTCGCGGCAATTCTTTACAGGATTACCGGCTTATCTGCCTCCCACATGAACGTTCAATTATTTTGTATCTAATATACCTGTATCATCTCAGGAATACAAGCATTTAGATTGCTCATATGACACATGAGAACACGAGATATGGATCGGGATGTGCCAGAAATGCAAATATCAGTATTTTTAGGCTATCAGTATTTTTGACGTGATAACGTCCTAAAACGATCGGGTGCACGCACTAAACGTCACGGTCCGTCACGTTCCATCTGTTGATAGGCTAAGTGTTACGGTCCGTCACGTTCCGACGGCTGAAGTATGTCACGGTCCGTCACGTTCGGCCCGCTGATAGGCTACTAACGCTGTCACAGGCATGGTCGTCTATTAAAATGTCATCAATGTTTTCTTATGGCGATATCACGTCAAATTATCGTCCGGTAACCGGATTTACACACAATCATTTTTTTATACTACGAAATGAAGAGACGAGCAGGTCGTGTGCCTGATGGTAAGCGTCACGCTAGCTCATAACAGTATCAGCACCACCGACATCCTTTTTTGGCAAAGATCTGATCACCGATCGATACACCGCACCGAGTTCCTCATTTCAGACATTAGTTCATAAGTCTAATTTGTACAGTAATTACAATTAAATAGCAATTTTTATAGGCATTATTTGCCAATTACTTTATCAATACAATAATTGCATTTGAAAGAAAAATTTGAAGTTCAGACCGATCGCTTTACCAGAACACGAAAGCCAAACCATCTAACTTGATCTATATCACTAAACTTGATTTTTTTCTTCCCTTGTTGTAAACGAGTTGGGCCCTCGCAAGCGCCACCTAGCCATGTTCTTAAGAACTATTATGGCTTTTGTTATTATTTCGTTACAGAGAGCGTTTTTAACAAATTATAATGTCGCAGGCCGAATATTAAAGTAACTTTAATAGGCATTTCTTGCCAATTACTTTATTAGTAAATTTAGTGACATAGTTTGGGTTAGATACACTGACGGACTTATAAACTGCATCAAAGTAATAGACGACTTTGAAATAAATATTTTAACCAAGTATGCAAACTTTCTATACAGATTTAAATTGAAACCTCTAGATTGGTTCGTGAACTTTAAAACAGCGTAGGATCATATCTTTAAGTTTAAGTTTATGTACTGGAAAGGACCTTAAGACCTTTTTTGAAGAAACAACAGAAGTTTAAGGAAAAATTGTTTAATTAAAAAATTGGTTTTAACAATAGACACAAACTTTATGCAAGGGTTTATTTGTGTTTTAATAAGGTGTATTACCCCCACGTGCCCTTATTACGGATTCTAATCGGTTCCGCATAGATTTTATAAGGGTTTTTAAAAGATCTTGCGGAATATTGTCCCATTCTTCTGAAAGTGCTGTTCTTAGTGCTGCCACTGTCGTAGGCGAAGGGTTTCTCGCATATACAGCTCTTTTTAAATTGTCCCAAACATGCTCGATGGGATTAAGATCCGGGCTGCGTGCTGGCCAATTCATTGTACGTATCCCAACCTTTTCGCAATAATGTTGAACTTGTGCAGCTGCATGCGGCCGGGCATTATCCTGCATTAAAGTAAAATTTTCGCCTATGAATCCCATGTAAGGCACCACGTGATCTTCTAATATCTCTGTTATGTAGCGATGTGCTGTCAAACCCCCTCTATTACCGTTTTGACGGACCATGTCTATGAACACAAGTTCTGTTCGCCCGTTCATCGATATGCCACCCCAGACCATACATGAACCGCCTCCAAAAGGAACACGCTCCTCAATGCAACTTTGAGCATATCGCTCCCCACGTCGACGATAGACTCTTCTGCGACCATCTGCACCATATAAACATGTCCTACACTCGTCCGTGAACAATACAGAGGCCCACTGCTCTTCTGTCCAATTCAGGTGATGACGCGCAAATCTTAAGCGAGCTTGTCTGTGAGCTGCAGACAACTTTGGACCATTTGCTGGTCTAAAAGGGGTGATAGCCGCTTCCTTTAACCTTCTTCTTATTGTTCGTGCACACACGTTTTTTCCACGCACTTCATTAAGCTCGGTTTTGATGTTAACTGACGTGAGGAAACGATTTCGCAGGGAAGTTGTAACAATAAATCGGTCATCACGACCTGTGGTTGCTCGAGTTCTGCCTGTACCACGTCTCCTCCTGTAAGAACCTGTCTCTACAAACCTTCTGTATATTCTACAAACCGTAGACTGGTTTAAATTTAAATTTCTACCAATCGTTCGTTGATCCAAGCCCTCCCGCACCAATGCTACAATTTGTGCCGCTTGTTCGGACGAAGTATCCATATTATGGTTCAAAAACTCTCGATGTGTTAAAAAACTAACCCAACAATTATGCTGGTAACAATAATTCAATTGACCAAACAAAAAAAATCAATGAGAATTAATTTAAAACTTTGCTATAAATAACACGCAAATCTGATACTACGAGTAAATTTTCTTTTCCCGGCTATATTCATTTGTTTTACCGCAGTTCTATTTTTAATTTTTTTTTTTTTTTAAGATTAAGAGCCAGTCTTTCCATATTTATATAATTTAATCTAAAAAGTTTGCATACTTATTATAAAAAATCCTTTTAGAGTAAACCTGAACTTTGATGCAGTTTATGAGTCCGTCAGTGTAGTTTGGCTTTCGCGCTCCGTTCGTCTTTGTCTCGTAGGGATATTGTATCTCTGAAACTTGGTGTTTTCACAGAGTGTGTGTTGGCCACTACAACTGGCCGCTACAACTACAAAACAACAAAAACAAAATTAAAGGGATTAAAAGAAACAAGTGTGTTTATTAGCGTTTTTAGGGCGTCTAGTGTTCAGTTGAATTCTTTATTGCAATAAACGGGGTACATAGTGGTGTTACATAATACAATGAATGATAATTCGATCTAGCCCATTTAGCCACGACAGATAGCATGCAATTATTTTAGTAATAAAATGAAGAATAAAAGCATTAAATTAACATATTAACATTATCAACAATCTACATACTCACAATGTTCTAAAAACTCTTTAATCGAATAGAATGTTTTGTCTATTAACCAGCAACTAAGTACTCTGCTACGTTTATAAATTTGTTGACCGGTAAATCTATACTAATTTATGAAGCTGAAGAGTTTGTTTGTTTGTTTGAACACGATAACCTCAGGAACGACGGGTCCGAATTGAAAAAATCTAGGTAGGCTATATAACATTACGCTACGACCAATAAGAGCGGAGCAGCAATGAAAAATGTTGCAAAAACGGGGAAATATTAGTATAGATCTGTATTTTCAGGTACCTAAGCACCTTAAAAAACCTACAGGCATTTCCCGTGGTGCTCACCCGTTTAAGACCTTCGATAATTGAGTCGGAACGATCAATCAGTCCTAAACGGAACGTCTTAGAAATACTGCTGTCGGAAATTATGCTTAATGATCCGTCGAATGGTAGGTATTGCCAGAGATAAACCTTCAAAAATAAATTAGTTATGTAGTAGGTATAGGGCCCGTTTCTACCAAAAAGAAGGCATATCAAACGTCTGTAATACGATGTGCCGCGACATCGAAAGTTGCCAATAAAAATTGATTACAAGAAACCCTAGACGAAACATAAATTCCTGTTTTTTGGTGAAAACGTGCGTAGGTACTCTATACAATTTTTTTTTTGGCAAGGGATGCAAATGCCTAGTTCGGCCAGTTTGTTTTCAAAGTCCATAAAATTCGTATTAAAAAAAAACACTAATCGCGTAAATTCAAAAGTAAATATTGACTGCAAACCATAGAGACACAGAGTAAGTACACACATTAACATAGATATAGATTATTCTACAAACCGTGAAACATAGAAAAAACTCGTGCGGCCTTTGACAGGTATTATCCACAAAGTACCGTTATCTCTTTCTAGAGAGTGGTCAGTTTTGTGAAGTTGTGGCGCAGTCCTGTTCTTTAAGTCAATTGTTGTAGATGACATCATTGACGCAGTGACCAAGAGTGCGCCATAACCTCATAAAATTGACCACTCTCTAGAAAGAGACAACGCTACGTTGTGGACAATACCCATCAAAGAGACAAGGCCGGGTTTTTTCTCTCTTTCACGTTTTGCAGTCAATATTTACTTTTTAATTGAGAGGGATGGCGTGGTCCAGGTCCTCGTCAATGGTTGTAGATAACATACAGATCACGCACTTAAATGTTAACTACAACGATATTATATAATATATTTAAGCGAATTTTCTAATAAACGCAGAAAATTTTAGTAACATTTTCTGACTCATTCAATCATTGTACCGCCCCTAGTTAATCACCAACCCTGACTTCGGCCCAAGGCCGCAGACTCGCAGAAAATTTATATAAGTAGGATAAAATAAATATCCTTCCAAAAGATGTTTAATTTCCGCCATAGCCGGTTCACGGATATATTTTTTTCCAAAATTGAAATACTTTCAATTAAATTTCCTGTTCCTGAAAGATATTTGACAGTTGGTACTTAAATAGTAATCTCTGCGTAAGTTTTTAGATGAATTATTATGTTTATATTTGACTTGAGTTTCTTGGCAGCTACTTAATTAAATCTGCCGCCCAAGCACATACTATTTGCGAGAAAAATTAGGAATAAAACAAGGTTAAAAGCTTGTGAAATCAGTCAACATTAAAACAAAGTTGGCCGCCAATCAATTCCAAACAATTAATATATATTATGTAGGTACTAATATAGGCAGGTACATCATTACTAAAACTAAAATAATAATATCTATAACACTCACGACGAATACAAAACGAATCGTTTTCACAAATGACATTTTTATCAATCTAGGTATCGGAATAGACCTACTTTTATACCCGCCCAATTTGTTCTATCTTGTATCTGGGAAACCGTAAAGAACGAATAATGGTTTATATATATATTATATCCAAAGAATGGCCACCTGCGCACTAGTAGTTAAACGAATACAATAATATTAAACCCAAGAAAGTCTGCCATAGTTATTCATCGTCAAAAAGTACCGTGCCTACTGGGGTACTGTTTCTCGATTAAATTCTACACGAATGTAGAATTTATTAGACAAAGTGAAACGATACGGTTCTACAAAACAAAACATGCCAGCACATCTTTTGATATTAGAATTGTACAGTTTCAAACAAATAGAATACCGTTATGAAACATAGTATGAAGAAGTTGCCAATATTATGAATGCCAAAATTCCATTCCATTGACAATGAAAAAAAAACATATATCTCATTAATAGCTTTAAGCTCATTGACGTAGCGCCATAACATAAAATAAAAAAAAGACAACGCTACTTTTTGGACAATAACTTTCAAAGGCCGTACAAGATTTTTCTCTCTTTCACGTTTTGAAGTCAATATTTACAAAAAGGGATGGCGCGGTCCAGGTCTATGCGTCAATGAGCTTTACCAGCTTTACATGCAATACAGATAAATATTCTGTATTAAAAAGTAAGACTATATAATCTATGGTACAGGAGACCAACCGCCAAGTAAAACTGGATTTTGAATTTCAATCATAAATTCCGAACATTACTTTTTAAAAAGGCTAAGGTATCACAAATAAGGCTGTTTCTCATGCGCCGGTACCACACCGGAGGCATCGCTTCCGATGTTGGTTCTCCCAATGAAATCAATCTAGCGCCGTCGATACCTTCCATGATTGCTTTTTACGTATTTTCCCGCCCAGAGAGAATTTCTTGTGATATTCCGTCGCTTCTCGTGTGTAATTTATGATGTATGGTTATTGCGTTATCGTTGGGTTTTGTTGATGTTTTTCGATGAGGGATTCCTTCGACTATTCGTATGAGCAAGTGGGGCAAGAGAGTACTTTTTCAGGGCAGTAGGCCAGCAGTACGCTCTTGATGAATTCTTATTCTACACTGTTCAAAATACCGGCGATATCAGTATGTTTAGTTTATTTTAAGGCTGAACTAACTCTTTTAATATTTTTTATCCAATCGTATACTCTTTTAAATTAAGTAGGTATTTCACTACAAATGAATGATCTTCTTTTACATAAAAAATGAAGTGAATAACAAAGGCAAAACATTTACTATAAAAATGCAATTTTTTTTCTCTTTCCACCGGTTTAATCGGTAAATAGGATTATGGCTCGCACGTTTAGTGCATCCGCCAGTTTCAGTTATTTTTCTTTCTAGTTTTCTTCTTTGAATCACAAAGTCTCAGTTTTGTCCAGTAATTACGTATTTCAAGTATATTTTTTCAGTTTGCCGCCATTTTTACATCTCCAATGCCATTATTAACGTATTATGAATAGACTGATCGTGTGTGAACGCCTGTGGTCGGGCAATAAACAAGGTATTTTACCTTAAATTATTTACGCTATTAAGACCCATAATATAATTATATTTTCATAATGTGTACAAATCGCGAAAGTTTATAAACATTTGTAGCAAACTGGTACGTAAAAATGTTATATTAAACATAGGTTTATGTGTATTATAAATAGTAAATATTTTCCACCAACATTTTGAAGCTAGAATTTTGGTTAAAATTCCTCCCAAAATAGGGTTTTTCGAGTTCTACTGCTGCAACATCGTTATCCAGATAACAAATAAGGAAATCATTAAAATATGATCCATTATTCCATCCAATAGCTCTTTACAACACTAACATTCAGAATAAAAAAAATGAGTGTTTAAAAAACCAAATGATCGGTTTTCATGGCTGGTCACGTTCTACAAATCCACTTGAACAAAGACTGGGTTAGTTTATATTCATAATTCAGCCACATCGACGGAATATAGTTTCACAATGTTGGGGCATAAACCACAGGAAAATCCCTCATTACACTATCCGTTACTTTGTTTGAAAGAAAGAAAAGATACTCAAACTTTCGGCAAACTCTATTATCTACGAGGTTTCCTTATTTGTTTTTGGTCAACTTTCCCCTTTGACGGACAACGACTTTGACCCTTAACGATAATTATTTTCAAAATCATTGTAATGATATTCAATAAATACATATATGTAAGGTTTTACTGAACCAAATATAAATCTGTTCATTAGTTTGAGTAATAACAAGCCATGAAAGCGAAACTGTTTATGAAAACTTAATTTGTATATTTTTTTATTGTCAGCGTTCATATGCCTACTTATCAGCTAAACATCTACGGCTACTATATATATTTATTTATTTTAAAGAAGGCTTACAGACCTTAATAACAAAATAAAATACACATTCACAATAAAAAAATACTTATAACAAGCCCTCACAATTAAATTGGTTCCGTAAAAAAAAACAAGTGCCGACTGCTGACAGTTTAAAATATAAATGTTACATTTGAATACAATTAGGTTTCGTACTATCTTAACTGCCAACAAGCTGCGCCCGACTGCGAGATGATATAAAAAGTTGAGACCGAGATAGGACTCTTAATTTTACAAAAGTTTACTTACAATGGGAATATTTTCAGAGCTTAATTGATGATGAGCATATTATATTTCTAACTTCAAATGCAATTTATTAACCGACTAAAAAAAATTAGATTTCAATATTAAAGAACCCGCCTGCAAAAAGACGGAAAAAGATACTTCTCACATTTGGAATAACATGCAGTAGTCGGAGGCAATAATGCATCCTGTTAAACTTAATTAACGGGTCTTACCTTTTTTAGTTTGGTACTTGGTTTGTTACGTGTATTATTGAAAGAGGTTTATTCCGAAATGATCCCATTTAAATTTCGTAAAGATCTGATGAGGAGCTTCGGGTACCAACAACGAAACTTCTCAATAAATGCCAGCAAATCAACCGTAATTGAAGTCGGTTAGATGTTTTTTTTAGTTATCTTGTATTTATAACCTGTATCTGTATGTTCGAGTCCCGTTCGATTCGATATTTCTTTACACATTTAGATAAGAAAGTAAGACTACACCATGAAACTCGCAGCTAGAATCTGTGATAAGCCAGCGAGCTTGTATGTAGTTAAGTATACCGTTACAATGTTCGTTTGTCGATTCAAGTTTAGAACGCAATATCTGTAAAACGATTTTATCTCGCCGAAGGGAAGTCGCGGAGATTGAAGCCTGTAATAAAAGCAGAAATGAGATTTACAGATCGTAACCGCGGTATAATTGATAGCTGTAGAATAGGAATACATAGCGGGCCTCCGTCTCGTTTAATATTTAAATTGAGTGGTGTATTCTGACGTTTTGAAAGCGCGTAGGTCCTGTGAGATTTGTTTATTCCGAAAGAAATGCTAGTAGGAGTTATTAAAATGGCGGCAAACAACATGTCGCCATTTTACACGTGTAAAATTACCGAAGAAATAAGTAAGAATTTTACTTGAAATACGTGATAACTGTATTCAAGTATAATTTGATTTGATGAGAATTTGTGATTCAAAGAAGAAAACTTGAAACTGAAAGAAAATATACTTAAAACACAGAATGTGCGAGCCATAATCCCTACCAAGTAATATCGGCGGAAAGTGAAAAAAAATGTTAGTTGAATGAAAGTTTGTTATTTGATAATTGTAATATATATATATATCTATGTATATCTATACTAATATTAAAAAGCTGAAGAGTTTGTTTGTTTGAAAGCTGTAATCTCAGGAACTACTGATCCGAATTTAAAAAAATATTTCACTGTTGGATAGCCCATTTATCGAGGAGGGCTATCGGCTATATACCATCACGCTACGACCAATAGGAGCGGAGCAGCAACGAGAAATGTTGCAAAATCAGGGAAAATTTACGCTTACGAAGTTGCGCGGGACAGTTAGTAGAAATATATAAGTTATGTTTATCAGTCGTCTGGTTTCAATAGTACAAGGTCTGCTTAGTTTGGGACCAGATAGCGTTGTGTGAGTTGTCCCTAGATAATTTTATAATTATGTTTATAATACCTACATTACGGGTACCAAACAAAATGATTGAATGTTAAGAAATGTCATTACATCGGAAATCTAAAGCTTGCTATAAAAATGTTAACTGCTTCCATTAAAAATTCTTATCTCTTCAATACTTTTGTATCTCCCCAGATCTTAAATATTAAATCCTATGGACTTAGAGAAACATAAAAAGTTGTTACCACAATACAACCTACGTTGGAGCTTAAATATACCTAGCTAATATTTTTAAGATAACGCCGCTATTTATTTTTCCTATGTCTCGTTATGTTACAAACTCGGCACTAACATTTAAGAATTTGTGATAACAAAAACTTTTGAATGTTAATTTGGTAGTTGGTCTGATTTTTTTGGCATAATATTAAAAGTACCTACAGTAAGAAATCTTCATACAAACAACGCACACATAGATCTCTCTAAGAAATCTCGAACTCCTTTGTTCGGAAGTGTTCCAAGATGTCGTGTTCGCGAACAATGTATGTTTAATTTTATGTTCGTTGTTTTGAAGAGACTTGTAATAAAGAGACGAGCAGCAGGTCGTGCACCTGATGGTAAGCATAACGCTAACCCATAACAGTATCAGTGCAACCGCACCGCGCTCCTAACTTGGGACATCATCATCATCATCAGCCTACCGCAGTCCACTGCTGGACATAGGTATCTCCAATTCCACGCCACTTTGTTCTATCTTCGGCTTCTCGCATCCAGCTCCTGCCAGTCGTTTTGCGTAAATCATCACTCCATCTGGCCTGAGGGCGTCCTACACTACGTTTGGCGAGACGCGATCTCCATTCAAGAACTTGTTTACCCCAACGGTTTTCGGTTCTTCGGCTAATATGGCCATGCTCGGAGTTTCTATTAGGGACAAAATCAGAAATGAGGTGATTCGGCAGAGAACCAAAGATCGACATAGCCCACCGGATTCGCAAGCTGAAGTGGCAGTGGGCTGGCCAACTTGGGACATTAGTTCTTATATATAATTTGCGCAGTAATTACACACCGGAACACAGTGATGCGTTAACATTACTATGTAAAATTTACACGGAAAAATAACTGACACAGTTGTATATAGTACCGACCAAGACGGTCCATGGCTTAAACCTATCACTCAATAACGCGTTAACTGCGTAACTGCGTTGCTCGAGAGAAATACGTCTGTACACCGTAAATGTTTTGGGGCTCTTCTCTCAAAATTGAATATTGACTTTATCCCACAATAGAGAGTTATTTACAAACTTTGACGCCACCTAACCGTTAATAATTAGGTCTACGTTATTGGACAACACAAAGAAGCGATCTGACGTATGTAAAAGCAGTGCTTTAGGAGGGCTCGTGAAGTTTTCTACCAAATAATAATTTTTAAGGTAGCTGTTTAAAGAGAATTAGCTTTTAGCCACCTTTTTTTAATGTGTATAAAATAATATTTCTTTAATAGATATCACTTCTAGACACAAACTTAAATTACATTATCAAATCCCAAACCGGAAAGTGTGATAGTTTTTCAGTAAATAATACCACAAAAAATCATACGTTGTGGGGTAGTGTTAGGGCTCGATTCGCTCGCCCTGATAAACAGTACTTTGTAGACGTGTAGATTGATTATTTTAGAGTTTTTTTTAAGTGATTTTATCATACAATCAGTCATTTTTTACTGCCTCTGTGGCGCGGTGAGAGTGTATCCGACTGCTAGAGGTCGTGGGTTTGATCCTTACTCAGGTTAAAACTTTGTGTGATGAGCACGATGGTTTATTTTGTGTCTGGGTGTTATTTATCTATAATATGTATGTATTTAGAAATATATAAGTATGTTTATCAGTTGTCTGGTTTCCATAGTACAAGCTCTGCTTAGTTTGGGATCAGATAGCGTTGTGTGAGTTGTCCCAAGATATTATTATTTCGACTATGAGCAGATAAGGTGAAGTCTAAGGAGCATGTAGGGCACTACTCCGCTGGGAGTAGTGCACATGGAGTATTATTTTAAAGTAATTAAAATTATTATATTAACAATATCAGTTACGTCCCTCTCCAGTCCTCTCCCCACAAGATGAGTGCGGTGAGCAGTGTGCGGACCGCTCAAAACGGTTGCTGAGGAAGTCTTTGTTCCGAAGAACCTATGTTCAGAAGTGGACGTTTTCAGGTTTATGTTGATGACGTAAGTATTATTTATAAAAGTAAATAAACTACCTACCCATATACGTATATGTAGATACATTACAGTTATGTTTAAACTTTTTTACATTAATCCTGGAGGCCTACTCTAATTCAAAGAAAACGAAGTTTCGATCAAAAATGAGGTCGTAATATACAGAGACAGGAACCTCTATTTAATCCATTTGTTCCAGGAAATCGTCCATGGGTACAAACTTCTTATGCTTATCCAAAAAATAATTAGAATAGTTCCCATAAACTTAAGAAATGTGTGTAAACGAAAATTCATGAATTTCGTTTTAAAGAAATAGAGTAGGCCTACTGATGAGTGATGATGACTAACGAAGAAGGTACATTGTAACAATAGTCTATTGATTGAGTGATTGAGATTGCCTCTGTGGCGCGGTGGGAGTGTATCCGACTGCTACGCAAGAGGTCGTGGGTTCGATACCCAACCAGGATAAAACTTTGTGTGATGAGCACGATGGTTTATTCTGTGTCTGGGTGTTATTTATCTATAATATGTATGTATTTAGAAATATATAAGTATGTTTATCAGTTGTCTAGTTTCCATAGTACAAGCTCTGCTTAGTTTGGGAACAGATAATGTTGTGTGACTTGTCCCAAGATATTTTAATTATTATTATATTATATTATTATTATTATTGGAAAAGTCCCAATAAATACAAAACCGGGCAAGAGCATGTCGGATCATGCTTAGTGTAGGGTTCCGTATAATGTTTTCAGAATGCTGTTGGGGCTGCACTGCATCATCAGACGCTGCAGCGCATCCAGGATGTTTGCCGAAGCACGCTCAGATTGATTTTATGCAACGATTCGCAAGAAATGCACATCTCTGGTGCGCATAGTTAGGGCCAGCTCGAACAGTATTCTGAAAATGATTGCTCTAAGACTGGACTGCCCACACATAAATCGGTGTGACCGTATTCATATGGAGTACATGATTATGTTTTATTACTAACATTGGTTTTTAAGGTGTTTTTTTAAAGATGGCTCCCGCAGTAGTGTACAAGTCCTGTGTCGCGGGGGACTTTACCAACATACAAGTTACGGACTTAAAGTACACAAAGTGGTGTCCCGTGTGGGAATCGAACCCACGACCTCTTGCGTAGCACTCGGACACACTCCCACCGCGCCACTACCACTAATTGGATCAATGGTCTGAATAAATTACATTATAATTATTCGTACGTTTGTAAGTGATAAGATCCTTTGTATATATAACTCTGAGTACAAATACAAATACACATTGTTTTTGTTCACCTATTGTAGAGGTTTTCTCTACTGTACTACTGCTTGAAGAAACTTGCTCTGCAACCTACCATCGTACATCCTTAGTAATCCGATTAGATAATCGAGTCTACAATCTGACTAGACAGGGTGGGTGTTAACAAAAAAGGTCTTCACCCAACACTTCGTATCATACAAGGACCGTTCCATCACAGGCAAAACAATTTTATACCGGTAACTATAAGCAATACCGTTATAATGTTTTGACGTGATAACGTCTTAAAAATCGATGACGACGTATTACGGTAGTACAGTTGCAGTGCAGTTGCAGTTAAGTTTCGATTAAAACGGCCATTTTCGTATTCTTGTAACTTTGGGATCGATCTCTAAAACGCTTGCGCACCGTACTAGAATGTCATTATTGCGCTCTTGAGACGCATACTTGACGCAAGCGTATTTGAGATCGATCCCAAAGTTACAAGAATACAAAAATGACCATTTTAATCGAATATTAACTGCAACTGCACTGCTTTAAATATGTGAATGGACCCTCAGGTGCACGTACGAAAAAATGTCACGTTATTGATTAGTTGCTAAGTATATCACGTTATTGATTGGTTGCTAAGCAACAGCGACTGAATGCGTTGCGTAGCAATAGCATTGTTGTTTATTACAATGTCATCAATGTTATCTTATAACGTTATCACGTAAAACGATCGTCCGTAAACTGACCTTACAGACAACCATTTTTATCCGGACTAGCTTATTTCGTGTCGTTCATGCCTGTACAAGGCCGGTTTAATGACGGAAGGATATAGTGACAATGATATACATAGTTCATTATAAAAAGGTTAGATGAATCCGTAACTCGGTGGCGACCAAGCAGATCAACAATGTTATGCAACGCACTATCAGCCCATATCAGGTGTATCCCACATCAGATGGGTAATCATTTCAAATAGAAATGTCACACTCCTGTGTGCAAGATCACACAGAGTGTGACATTCACACGTCCTTCGCCTAACCCATCGGAGTATGAAAACGAAGGAATAGAGAGTGCTCTATTGCCTATAACTATAACATGTTCTGCGTCGTAAGCCTAATCTCTGAAGAGATTGCAACCGTATCCGATATCAGTTAGTAGAACATTATTATAGTACAGTATAGTGGACGCTGACATTAAACCTTGTAACAGTAATCAATATTCTACACTTTGTATATGACGTTGTCGCTTCAGTAAGCTTGTTTGCTTTACAGAACGTCGCGTCGCGTACGACAAGTGGTATTAAACTGAATTATTTAAGACGGGGAGTTAACGTAATCGAGTGACACGTCAGCAACAAGTTTAGACACGTCTATATATGTAGGTACAAATACTGAATAGGTATATCTAATGCCTACGTTCTTATTAAGGACTAGCTTACGCCCGCGGTTTTGCCCCTGGATGTCGGTTGTTGTGATAAAAACTATCCTGTCCTTTTCCTGGTCTCAAACTATCTCCAAACCAAATTTGATCTAAATCGGTTTAGCGGTTTAAGTGTAAAAACGTAGTTAACAAATAGATAGTCATACTTACTTTTACATTTATAATATTAGATTGCATTAACAAAGAATACAACTACGATAACACGTACCGTGTGGTACCGGCTTAAGAATATTACCTACCACCCCATATCATCCCATGGGTGTCATAAAATGGCTAATGGCTAAGGCATCGGTCTCGCAATCGTGAGGTCGCGGGTTCGAATCCTACCCATTATACTACCGACGTGAACCCAGTCTTAGTTATCTTTAAAAAAAAGCAAGGCGGATAAAGGATTTCCCATCAGAGGACTGGCAGCAGCGTCCTCTGCGTACTTTAAAGCCTTACTGCGATTGCCATCCCACTCGCTATGCGTGGCGATTATAGATTTCCCCCAGGATCTACAATAAGTAGCTTCTATGAGTTAATATGATTACAACTACGAGTCGACACAAGCCGTTCATCTACCTTTCTTTGTTTCTCTAATTAAATAAATTAGTAGTAAAGCGTAGCTACACTAATGATATACTATAAACACAGTGATTCACATCTTACATCTGTCACGCTACACCAGTCACCCCCGAATCTTGATTAGAAAGCCGTCTTTTCTTTGACACAAATGCTTATTACACTTACTTATCTCACAGAAAAAAAACATTCCTTTGTAGATCTTATTTCTACGAACACAGGTATTTAAATAAAGCCTTATAATATTACAAGAGCCTTGAATACATAAAATAAATTCCTAAGCCTCGTTATACAAGTCGAGTTATTCACTAATTAAGTTTTGATTTAAGATTTCAATGTCGAACTGTTAGCGTTGACGCGACGAGTTTCTGAGAAACTTTGTGCATTAGACCTCTTTGCGTTATTAGATTAAGGCACCTGTCCCACCAACCACAATGAGCGAGAAGCGAGTAGCGATTTATCACTCAAGAAACGTACTTTAGGCACTTGTCCCACCGCCGGTGAATATCGAGGAGCTATCAACTATTTTATCGCTCAAGAAACGTATAGATGTATATTGTAGATCGCGTCCGTGTAAAGAAAAGAGATGCAGTATAAATAGATATGAGATGATAGAGGACGCTAGCGATCAGCGACAAACTAGGGATAAAAAAAAAACTAGGTTGGGCATACGTAGGTCACTCGATAAGTTTTGAGACGCTCGTAATTTAATAGTGGAACGCGTATGTATTTTTAAAAAGCAAATTTATACAAAAATAGAACATCAGTAGCTAGGTTGCTAGTTGAAAACAAATAGTGACGTGCCAGCCATTTTACTACGACAGTTTCCGCGACTTTCTTTGTAACTATGAAGCTTAATTGCAAACATTTGCGCACTATGATATTTTATTAATATTACAATCAGCGTTAGAGGAGTCTGCCCCATCTCGAGCAACAGTTTTTAGATGGTTCAGTGAATTTAAAAGGAGTATAACAAACCTCGAAGATGACCATAGAAGTGGTAGCCCACAAATGGCAGTAACTGCAGAAAATATGTGAACTACTAAAATGATGGCGCGAGAAGACCCACGAATTACTTACTCGGACATCCAGGAAATCATTGGCGTTAGTTCGTGGAGCGCTATCATGTTTTGCATCTGGTGGATGGGGCACCGTGTTGAAACCATGCTCCATTTACCGTACAGTCCTGATTTAGCTCCCTGTGATTTCTTCCTGTTCTTGATAATCAAGGATAAAATAATAGGGATTGTTTTTCGTGTGCTGAAGAGGCCGTGACTGCCTACAAAGTCCCAATTTCGAACCTATTGAATTAAGACTGGGAAAAGTGTTTTAATACTAATTGTTAATATCTTGTATAGTTTTTTTAAGACTCAAATCCTATCGAGTTACCTACGTAGAGTGATGTAGAAGATTTTTATTTATTTATTTTTACTTACTAATCGAATTTGGTCACAGTAGCTACTTTCCTCAGATACTTGCCAACTACGCCGAAGATATAATGCATAAGTGTGTAAACACAATTGGACTCTCTAATCCAGTACTCTCATAGTCTAATTGGACCGGAGAGAGATTAGGCGCAGGACCAACGGCTTAACATGCTCTCCTAGTCACAAAGGCGTGTAAGTTATTCAAAAATCGTCACCCATCTCCATCCAAATCTGCTAGCTCAAGAAACGTTACTACTATGGGTCCATGCCCATAGCGGTCAGGTTTCTTGAGCTAGCAGATTTCTCAATCTTCTCGGTCGCCACTGAGTAGCATACCTGTCAATTATAAATTTCAAATTATTGCTATAATAACCAGAATATTATTGTAACGTTCTATATCCCTCTTTAAATCATTAGAACTAGAACCAAACTACACTAAGTATTACAAAACTACCATATATCGTAGACAGACGGTGTATAAATTTCGCCTATCATGCGTAACCTTCGGTACCATCGAGGTTCTGGTACGAAACCTATACAATGATGTCTGCGGTCTTCAAAGGTTTTATTCACACGAACAGTGACGGAACTCAACTTTGTAATATTCCTAGCTGATTATACGTTCTCGGTTATCGTTCGTTTCTCACGGCTATACTCTTGCGAACTTGGCATTCAATGTACAATCAGTCTATTCCTTGTCTGACGTTCATAAGCGTTGCATTTGTAACCTAAGTGAATAAAGTACTTTGTCTTTGAATTTGACGTTGCTGTGGAAAGGAGCTTTATTCTGCTTGCCTTATCATATATTTCTATCATAATGAAAAAAGGAGTTAAGTTTCATTTTTTTCAAGGAATGAAGAATAATAGTTGGTTCATCAATGAAGAAAATCTCTTTAAATTTTATAAGCATTTAGCTTTTATGTCTTTTATGTTCTTAAGCATGTAGTTTTTGTTTCAACGAAATCGAGTGAGTAGTTTTGAAGTTACGATAATTTTGGTTTCCGCATTATTTAGATATTTTGTTAGGCCCTTTACGCTGCGTGACGTCACTACATAACTCGCAGCTCAAAGACCCGCTCTCACCATAATGTGTCACTCACTTGTGCTATCCGATGTTCCTTATTTTCGACCACAATAAACAAATTTTAATCCTAGCTAATGTTAAATATTGAAAATTGAAAAATAATGGTTATTAACTAACTTTTTTAGTACCTATTACAGACATAATCATGTTATACCTTTTTGAAATACCTAAGATGAGCTCTTTAATTTGATACTCATATTGCAGTATTCGAAACAGCTTTTTTTCACAACCCTTTAATTAGACATTTCACAGCCGCCATGTTTGTTTTTTTCAAACGTATCTAAGAACACTTGGGCAGTCAAGACGAATCTAGGGACGTCTTAATTGTATAAATTCGTTCAGTGGTTTGTGAGATATGAGGTACCTAATAAAGAATATAACATACATACATACCAGATAGATACGCGCGAAAAACATAACCCTGCCTTACATTCGGGTAACATCGATTTTATAATATGGTCTGTAGATTATTATGGAAGAAAGTCATTGAAAAGGTTATTTAGCTATAAAGAAGATTGCAATGTTTTGCTATTGTTGAATAACATCTAAAACGTAAACAAATAAATTATTAATGTATTTAAAAAATATATACATATTTTTTTTACTTCATTTTTAACCAGTTTGATAGCTAGTCCTGTGCACATATATTATAAAAATCTAAATAAAATAACCCGCAGTAATATTTTTTTTATATACTTTTATAAAACCTGCGTAGGCTTCACGCAGGCTTACCCCTTGCAGTTTGCCGACTAAATTCAAAATCAATCAACCAATTAACAAAATAAAAATAAATTTTAAAATTAATACGTTTAGATTTTGAATATAACTAGGTCTTGGTATAATAATGGTGAGTTTAGACGCGTGACGAGCAACCCGGCAAAAATCGGTTTACAAACAACCGAGCAGCACATTCAGGCCTATTCGCACGGTCACGTATTCATGCTCATTGAATGTCACTTTAAACATGATTCTGTAAATCCACCACAAGATAATAGCGACAAAAATGTTAAGTACCTACGTCAAATCGAGTGCCGTATGAAAGTTCAGAGGAAAGTGTTATAATGTGATAGCTACTTACATAAAATCTTCTCAAAACCTCAAATCCAAATACGAGGGTGGTAAGGTGGTGTACGAGTGAGGCCACTTGAAGGTACACTTTTATAACACATCATTATATTTTACCACTTATATAGGCCCCTACATTTTTCTTTACTGCTTCATTTACTTTAAGTACTATAAAATGTTGGCGGAAATTGAACGACGAGGAATTTCATTCCTCTTATTGGATCAGGTCATTTAGAATTTTATTATTTGCGAATTGGATGCCAGATGGTATTCCTGCAATAGATACGTGAGTATTTTAGATATAAAAGGTATACCTGTTCTCTGAGAAACGGTTTTTATAATAATAATAATAATAATAAATCTAAAACAAACAACATTGTTACACATAAATCTCAACAAATGTGTGGGTTTGATTCCAATACGGGGCAGAACAACTTGGTGATAGATATTTGGTTTTGTGTGTGACTGTACTTTTATTCTTTATTTCTTTGTTTGTAAAGGCGTCGACAAGTGGTCATTTTTTTTAACACCCTCTCTGTATTTAGACATTTTTACATGTAATTAAAAACTAAGGTAAGGTATAATTTATCTCAAAGTCATACTGAAAAGACGGCGATGGAGAAAAAGACTAGTACCTCCTTTGTCGTAGCGTTTAATAACCGGTGATTACGACGTCCTTTTCTTTCCAACGATGTTTAAAATATGATAGAAGAAAACAAAACATTTTGTTACCTGACTCTTATAAAGGTAAAGTATATAATATTGTCCACTGGCGAGCCGAGTCGAGGATTAGATAGGAGAAAATTGCAAATTGTGTGGCTAACGTGTCTATTCTGTTATATTTCAATTTCCAATCCAGTGCTTCTCTTGTCGGGGGAAATACCTATTCAGTGTCGCTTTCAAAATATCATTATTGTATATATGTAGATGTATTGAATCTAGTTGGTTTAAGTAACAACATTTTAAAATTCAGCAAAAGAGAATTTAGGCGCAATAGTGACGCGAGCCATGATATTCCTTTGGCCTTATAGCGAGCTAGTCCAAACGTAATTTAGTTCAAACGCGATGTAGTAATATCGAAATTTTCTCAAGCGACTTAGTCATAACTGCTATTTAGTCTTATTGTCTTATTTTCACACCGGAGGACGCCAGCAGCGTTCTCTGCGTACTTTAAAGCCTTACTGCGATCACCAACCCGCTCGCTAAGCGTGGCGATTATGGCAAATACCCCCAGGTACTATAATAAGTAGGTTCTACTGGGGAGACCCGATGCCCAGCAGTAGGACCTCATACAAGCTGATATAAAAATATATAATATATATTTTTTTTAATGTTATCTAGCAATGTGGGATTGTGGTCCCACATTACTAGCAATCCTGTTAACCCCTCCAGCTAAGCTCTATGGCTTGTGTTAGGAGTGGGTTCACGTCGGTAGTATAATGGTCAGAATTCGAACCCACTCACGATTGCGAGACCGATGCCTTAGCCATTAGTTTACCGCCGCTTCAAATCTTATCGAGATTTAGTCATAGACAGAAGCGCGGCGCGTGGTTTTACTCTAAGTTTCTGTGTTGCGCTTCTGCCGCAGTGCGTTTACGTTCCTTAGAAACGGTAAGAAGAATATTTTTTTTAGGCCGCGCCATGCCTATCCGCTGCGGTGTCACATAGTGCGTTTTGACCTTTAATCCTATTTCACGTTTTCATGTGCTCTCCGAAGCACGATGGAGTCAGATATTTTTCGACTAACTTCTCAATCTGCTCGGTCACCATTGAGTATCGGACCCCTCATGCGATAATGTATACTAATATACAAGTACAAATGTTATTCCGTTATTGGTATGCTAACCAGATCAACTCTGTGAAGTGGGCTAACAGTTTCTCGGATGCGTACAGGTTGGAATGCGGGGTTAGGCAGGGTGGGTTAAGTTCTCCCAAGCTTTTCAACCTGTATGTAAATGAGCTGATACTTGAGCTCAGCGGTGCTCAGGTCGGATGCTCAGTTGATAATATTTGTGTGAATAACATTAGTTACGCTGACGACATGGCACTGCTCGCTCCAAGTGTTAGTGCATTGAGGAGACTGTTAGACATTTGTGAAAAATATGCAGACAATCATGGCCTCAAATATAACAGTGTGAAAAGTGAATACTTGGTTTTCCAGGCCTCCGGTAAGTGTCCATCTTGTGTGCCAACAATAACTTTAAATGGGGTTGAGTTGAGGCGAGTTCCGCAATTTAAATATCTTGGGCACTACCTTACTGAGGACCTTGACGACCAAGTGGACATTGAAAGAGAGCGCAGGGCAATGGCGATCAGGAGTAATATGCTGGCCCGTAGGTTTGCTCGCTGTAGTAACGATGTCAAAGTTACCTTGTTCAAAGCGTATTGTCAATCGTTCTACACGAGCAGCCTGTGGGTCAAGTATACCCAGAGTATGCTCAATAAGCTGCGCGTACAATATAACAATGGCTTTAGGATGCTATTAGGGCTGCCCCGCTTTTGTAGCGCATCTAGCATGTTTGCGGAAGCTAGAGTAGATGGCTTTCATGCCATTATTCGCAAACGGGTTGCCTCTCTCCTTAGCAGACTGCGGAGCAGCACTAATGGCATCCTGAGAGTCATTGCTGACAAGTACGACTCCTGTATTATGAAGGAGTTCGTAAAAGTAATTGTTAAGTAAGATGTTACTAACGTAGGTTAAGAATAATTGTTACTAGCACTATGGATTTTCTTATCTGATAATAAATGATTATTATTATTATTATTATTATTATTAATATTAAAAAGCTGAAGAGTTTGTTTGTTTGAACGCAGTAATCTCAAGAACTACTTAACCGAAATGAAGAGTTCTTTCACTGTTGGATAGCCCATTTATGGAGGAAGGCTATAGGCTATATATAACATCACGCTACGACCAATAGAAGCGGAGTAGCAATGAGAAATGTTGCAAAAACGGGGAAAATTTACGTAGACGAAGTTGCGCGGGACAGCTAGTCATTAACAAGTAGATTTTAAATGTTTTTTATACCCTAAGCGAGTTTCATGTTGATAAAAACATGTTTTAATAAACATAAACCGTAGCTACACCACATTTCAAAAAAGTTTTCAAGCAACAACATTACAAACACTTCAAAATTCAAGTTCCCTTTTGTAAACATCACCGTAGGTGCACTTACGGGAGGCAATATGAATGTGGTCTGAAATAAATCCAGCGGGAAGCGCTTCGAAGCGTTGCAGTAGGATATCAGATGAAGCCACTTACAGCGGGTTACATAGCTGAGTGCATTTGGCGAAGGCCCGATGCGGCAAAATGTTGATGCGGTTTGTATAGGGCTGCCACGAGATGGACTTGGTTTTATTTAATTTATTTGAAGATACAATTTTATACTTTTTCAGTTATTAATCTGAGCGTACTTGTCAGTAAGTATATTAATTTCTGGATCAACATTATGTCTGGCCTTGCGTTTGGACTCTATTTTCAATTAACATCAGGTGGAATGGAGTCACTTTCTATAAAAAAAAAAACGTGAGTCTCAGAAAGCTGTCCCGTGAGAGAATTGAACCCTTGCAGAACAGCTGTGCGCACGATACTAGGTTAGTTGCCACGAATAGAGATATTTAGAGCGAGTTGCGTATTTATGGCACCTCATAATTTTAATTCTTTACCATAAATAATAAAAAATATTATAAATTTGACCTACTTCAAATTTTGTTCTATTTTGAGAAGAGAGAGAAGAAGAGAGTTGAATTGAGTATTCGGTAGATGAATTTATAAAAACAATTGCAACTCATTTCTATCAATACAAATTGTAATAAAATATAGGCAATAATTATTATTTAAAATGTGACTGTTTTCTTACCTGACTGTAAGGAAGAGCCATGTTTTTCGCGCGTATCTTGTACGAATATAAATAAAGGAGTGAGGAGGTATGCTAAAAAAATCGGCTAAGTTATGTCTAATAATAAAAAATAAATAGATAAAATCTTGTTAACCCCTCCAGCTAAGGTAAATTTCTTATGTTAGGAGTGGGTTCACGTCGCGTCGGTAGTATAATGGGTGGGATTAGAACCAGCACTCACGATTATGAATTCAACGCCTAGAACCTCCGCTTCCGTGACACAAACATGTGAACATGTGATCGGTTTAAAACGGTCGAAACGTCAAGAAACCTTTTTGTATTTGAAAAAATTACCTACCTCTCCCTTATTAGCTTAGAGAAGTAAACAAAAGGTGACGAGACTCTAATAAAGGCATTTTATTACCTCTTGTGTTTTAAAGTGACTTTTAATACAAAGTTTTTCATAAAGTTCGCTCCACAAAAGAAATTGTTCAAGCGTCCGTCGTGCCTCAAACAGATCGGCATTTAAGAGCTTCGAAATTTCAACAATTTTCTTTGATAAAATTTTAATAAAAATGAACTTAAATTCGTGAATAATTTCCTTATGTTTTTGTGAAAATATCTTGGCAGGTGGGAACCCTACTAGTGGCATGTGTCTAGGGTTGCTAACTACTACTGTAATTAACATAATGGAACAACTTCTGGAACTGAACGAACAATCAACTCTGATACAATGTATTTTAATACTACTATATAGCACGCTTTGCTTGTATTATGTTGGTTGTCGATACCTATCCCCTGAATAGGCGAAATAGGAGACCTTCATAATGTATGTAAGGATTTGTACATTGTATTGTTGTTTTGAATGTTTGCACATGTGTTTTGTTATTTGCATAGTCAACTACGAACGAGGAGGCCTACTCTAATTTAATGAAAACCGAAGTTTCGATCAAAAATGAAGTGATAATATACAAAGCCTACCAACATCTATTTAATCCACTTGTTTCAGAAAATCGTCCATGGGTTCGAATTTCTTGTGATTTTCCATAAATTAGTTAGAATAGTCCCCGTAAACTTCAGAAATATAAGCAATCGAAAATTCATGAATTTCGTTTTAAATAATGAGAGTAGGCCAGGCCTACTGTAGATTTTTTAAACACTTACACTGCTTGGAAAATCGCGAATGTGTCCAAAACTTTAGAGACTTTAGACTTTTAGAATTGTCCCGCATAAAATCATGTTGTTATCTTGAATCTCTAAAATTAAATACTCTAATATCGGGTATTACCCCTATTTCTTAAGAAAAGGAAGCAAGAGTCATTTTATAAGTCAACCCTATCGCTAGGGACGAATGTTGTTAGCGCTTACTGTACTTTGTGTGTCTACAATGTAGTATTAGATTTTCTTGAAACAGCTGTAGGTTAGCTAGTGGAACATTTCATATACCTCATCATCACCATTGACCTATACCTTCTTGATCAGGTGATTAAAATTGCGTCACAAGAGCCTCAGCATTTTCGCTGGTGACTACCCTCTCCACGCTGCTGTATCACCTGGGACTCGATGTAGGTGGCGCAAGCATGCCCAACCAACCCTCCGTCACCCTCTTGACCTGACTGTCAGAACCCACAGCAATGATTAACCAATACGTGTGGCGCCAGATCGGTTGCAGGACCTAATGTCTTACAGGAGGTACCATACCCGGTTTTGTTTCGAGTTTCCCTCTCTTTACACTGTTTATATTTGCGGTGTATTTTTCTAAGTCGTCTCTTACGGCACCCTTAGGATGAGATGGGGTAATGACATTTTATATTCTAACTCCGTCACCACGCGGAGTATATAATACTTACCGCTTCAATTAAAAACTATTTTATCATACCGTTCCTCGGGTATAGCCTATTTACAACTGGCCCTTTATGTGTAATTTATTTTCTTTTTCTTTAGTAATAATAATATGTTGGGACAACTCACACAACGCTATCTGATCCCAAACTAAGCAGAGCTTGTACTATGAAAACCAGACAACTGATAAACATACTTCAAAATTTTTTAATACATACCTACATAATATAGATAAATAACACCCAAACACAGAATAAACCTTCGTGCTCATCACACAAAGTTTTATCCTGGGTGGGGAAGTCAGGGTCACTAACTACTAGACCAACAGGCCAGTCTTTATTCTTCTTCTTTTATTCTTTTATCTTCTTTATTTATAGGTATTTAACGTTTAGCCATAACGTCACCTTATATTAACAAGCCTTTAACTAGTAAAAACGAACAATATCATATACAAATGCATCTGAACAACCCTTCAATGGCCCGTGAATGAAATACTCCACATTTCAGACTATTGAATATATTCCAACTACTTAGTTATAGTACTGAATAAAATGTTGAACTAACACATTTATTTTTATGTGAGGTGTTGAATGTAAGGCAAGTGTAAGCCGTTGGGCTTTCTTGCCGCCCTTGGACCTTGGGCCGCCCTTGGGCGAGCGTGTGCTAGGAGCACACGCTCGCCTTTACTACCTAAGTGTACCCAAAAGGCCAAATTTTCGTCAACGAGTCTAAGGAAAATTTGACTACGGTGATATGAGTGAGTGTGTTCATCTAACACAATAAATCGGTTTGCTTAAATACTGACGCTTGTAACGAAACCATATCGTGATTGCTGTTTTCGAAATATGTTTTCTTTTTGACTTCATAGATGTCACTGTGCCATAGTACAGTGACATCTATGAAGTCAAAAAGAAAACATACTTCAGTACAAAAACATATATCACTGCAAATTGAAATTACTTTCTACAGAATCTTTAAGTGTATTATTTGTTCTGATATAGGATAAAACAAAACGAAACGGACACCCTTTCTATTTATCGTCAGTAGGAACGCCTAACATCGATCGCTTGGCGACAAATCACATAAATTCCTCCAAGTTTAATAATAATTATATTTAAACTCTCATGATTCCCACGTCAATGACATAATTAATCATTTAAGTAATCAATACTCTACATAGTAGTGTCTAGTCCCCACAGTGTGTTTGATTAATTATACTTTTGATTAAAGGCGTTAGTTTAATCAATTAATACATTATTCATATGAGACAATCAGTTGCCACATGACCACGTTTCGTAATCAATTTATTTATATCAAGTCTCATAATGACATCAACTATACCTCGATATACATATAATAAAAGTTTTCGCTCCGGTGGATGTCGGTTATATCAAAACTGACCCAGGACTCAAACTATACCCATATCGGATTGCATCTAAATCGGTTCAGCGATTTAAGCGTGAGAAAGTAGCAGAGAAGCAGAATGAGTTACTTTCTTTTTGGGGTTGGATTTAGATTGAGACTAGCTAATGTCTAAAATACCTACATAACAACAGTGGAAGCAAAAACGAAGGCAACGCTGAGCTGAACCAGTCTATCCGTGACCACGGTGTATTTATTTTATTTTACCAAGATTTTGTTTTTAAGTTGTGCAAATTGTTAAATACAATTATCATAAAGATAATTGTATTTGATAATCTACACCTACACAATTATAATCTCTATATCACCCAAATATAGAGAATGCTTTTAGAATTAAGACCGTCTCTGTACATTTTTATGTGCATAATATTCTTTAAATAAAATAATAATAATATCTTGGGACAACTCACACTACACTATCTGATCCCAATCTAAGCAGAGCTTGTACTATGGAAACCAGACAACCGATAAACATACTTATATATCTTAATACATACATATTATAGATAAATAACACCCAGACACAGAATTAACCATCGTGCTCATCACACAAAGTTTTATCCTATGTGGGGATCGAACCCACGACCTCTTGCGTAGCACTTGGATATACTCCCACCGCGCCACAGAGGCAGTCAGAAATAAATAAATAAGTAACAAAGTTATCCAAGTTTTGAACAAAGTCGCAGATGTTGGTGTGTAAGTATCACCGACATATAAGCCTACCTAAGTGCGGTGACATCAGCGTTAAGTGATCCCGAGCTTAACAACGTAGCGTTCACCACACCACACCACAAGTATATACGAATATAGGTAAGTTAAGTATGGATATCATGAAGCGGTAGTAATCTAATGGGTTGGTATGTGGAACATCGACTTATACCCATCTAAGTCCTTATTCACTATTGTTACGTGACAACGCCCCAGCCTATCACAGCGCACCATAGCGAGCCAATCATAGCCAACCATAGCCAATCATAGCCAACCATAGCCAATCATAGCCAACCATAGCCAATCATAGCCAACCATAGCCAATCATAGCCAATCACAGCCATGCCAAGCCAAGCCAATCTCAGCTAAGCCGAGCCACTACCCGAACTACCGAATGCCTTCGGGGAAAGGTGTCGACATAATGTGTTTTGGAACTCATTGCTGGGCATTGTCTATTGGGAGAGGAACTCTGAAGGTCGATGGTGACGACTGGAAGAAAAGAACGATCTCTGGCCATTTTTTGAGAATACGAATTAATTAAAATATACTTGTGTGTGATTTAGTAAGTCCTTTATTTATTGCCACTTTTACATCTCAGAAGTGGGATGGATAAAGAAACCATGAAGCGTAACCACGCCCAAGCATCAAAGATAGGTAAGACACAAGAAAAGGCATCCGACGCCATTGAAAATGAAAATGAAACGCAACTTTGACAAAAGGCGAAAGTCAAGTCATATTTATAAAAAGGGGGATTTAGTTCTTTGGCGGCAAGCACCCACAAGTAGTGTTAGAAAAGTTAACACTAAGCTCGATAATATTTATTCTGGCCCATATATTGTAACTAAGGTAGTGGGCAATGATAGATATAGGATACGGAGTGTTAAGGGACTCAGAGGGTACAAAGCCTTTACAGGCTTGGTTGCCGCAGACTCTTTAAGACCTTATCATAGTACAGTCCCTATATCTGACAGTGCCAGTAGTTCCGATGATCAACTAGAAACCGAAGACCTTATTGATCTTCTAGAAAGCTAAGCAGCCTTCTCCCATTGCGGGAGCAATTGTTACAGGACGGCCGAATGTTACGTGACAACGCCCCAGCCTATCACAGAGCACCATAGCGAGCCAATCATAGCCAACCATAGCCAATCATAGCCAACCATAGCCAATCATAGCCAACCATAGCCAATCATAGCCAACCATAGCCAATCATAGCCAACCATAGCCAATCATAGCCATTCACAGCCATGCCAAGCCAAGCCAATCTCAGCTAAGCCGAGCCACTACCCGAACTACCGAATGCCTTCGGGGAAAGGTGTCGACATAATGTGTTTTGGAACTCATTGCTGGGCATTGTCTATTGGGAGAGGAACTCTGAAGGTCGATGGTGACGACTGGAAGAAAAGAACGATCTCTGGCCATTTTTTGAGAATACGAATTAATTAAAATATACTTGTGTGTGATTTAGTAAGTCCTTTATTTATTGCCACTTTTACACTATGTTTTTTTTTCGTTTTCGCGGCAAGCCCGCGTAATATGGCGCATGCGCGGTGCGCTCAAAGATGTCCGCCGCGCAACCGCGATGCATTTCTAAGAGCAGTTCTCTATTGACCATTATGACAAGATTTTGACAGTAAGAAGCGCGGGCTTGCCGCTACAATGAAAAGAAAGTGAATAAGGACCCTGATTATTGACCAGATTAGACATATTCTTCATAAATGGCTATGGTAGCTTGCCAATCGAAAACTTTAAAGCATTGCAATAATATTCCATGAACGTATTTTTCTAGACAAGCTTTTATAATTATTTTCGTAATTATATTATTTTCTTTCGATACAATTTTTTATTGGTTATCTGTTATCCGCTGTATTGTGCAAGCTATGAAAAATAAACATAAAAATTTAAAAAAACCCGCCATGGCATTAATGAATTTTATTAAACTTAAAAACTGTGGCGCCGACTGCATATTTTTAACTGTGAAGGGTCTCTTCAATCTTATTTCCGTCTTTTTGCAGGTGGACAATTTTTTTTTTGTTGTTGTTTGTTCAGCATTTGTTATTTTATTCCAAATTATATTTAAATATATATATTTGTTATCACCTTTTAAAATCCTTTATTTTCATACACCACTTACGCGGATGCAATCGTGAGGTCTCAGGTTCGAGTGTTACCTATTACACTACCGACGTAAATCCACTCCTAACACAAGCAATTTAGCTTAGCTAGAAGGGGTTAACAGGATTCCTAGAAATTTGGGATCCACAAACTCATTGCTAGTGTTATCTTAATCATAACATTTTGAAATGTTCTAGTTTTGTTTACTTATAAATTAAAGTTGGACGTTACTCTCCTTAGTAATAGTAGACAAATAGATAAGTACTATTTACCTACTACAATTACCTACTGCAATATTTACCTTTAGATTTAATTAATGGTGACTAACAATAGTAACCCCTTCAGCTAGGGTAATAGTATTATTACACTCGTAACAGTCTGCAGAAAACCAAAATCAAATCAAATCATTTATATGTAAAACATAGGTAGATGAAGATTAGATGACCCATGCCTGCTGAGTCACACACGCGCCGACATGTAAGCCAAGCTGGACGACCTACGACGTGAGGCAAAGGAGACGGGACTGAACGTCAACACCCAAAAGACCCAGGAAATGAGGTGCGGAGCGACAGGTCTTTGCCGTTGCTCATCGATACAGACAGAGGCTGTAGAAAGAGTTCACAAATTTTACTTACCTCGATAGCTCGGTAGCGTAGTATTGGACACTGGAGGGACCGAAGAGGACATCGCTTCAATCTCCAAAGCAGGAGCGACCTTTGCACAGCTTCGTCCTGTTTCATCCCGGACACTGACCAGGGACGCTAGACAAGTGACATGTGTTTGGTGTCGTTTCGTGTCAGAAGAGTTAAGCTCAAAATATCCCGGTCAACTGTAAAACGTGAAAGGTCACAAAGGATATGTCGCGTCAACTCCAGGTCGTTGTAAACCGCTGTCTTCGCCATATCCTCGGTGTTTACTGGCCCGAGAAAATCTCCAACGTAGATCTGTGGGAACGCTGCGGTGAGATTCCGATCTATCAAAAGATCAAACGTCGCAAGTGGAACTGGTTCAGCCACACGCTCCGAAAGGACCCTGAAAATATACCGGGGCCAGCCCTAGACTGGAATTCCTAAGGAAAGCGTAAACGTGGCCGTCCTAAGCAGACCTGGCGCCGGACGATCATCCCAGATATAAAGAACATTGGGAAGACCTGGAGCGAAATAAAGAGGGAAGATCAAGGCCAAAAGAATGGCGACGCTCTGTGGACGACCTCTGCTCCGTCTAGGAGTCAAAGGAAAATAAGCCAATTGTAGTTTTTGCTTAATCATATCATAACAATATTTAAATATATCACTTGGGGTTCACAATGGAAACATACTTTGTGTTAATGGCTCAACGTGGTTTTTATGCTGAATGGAAACCTCGTTTCTTGCAGATACGACGTGCAAGTCCCTACAAATGTATTTTGTATTTTTCAAGTAATTGTATTTATGACAAATCAACGATTTTTCTTTCTAAATAAATAAATAACGTATATTGTTATCGTTATAAAAAAAGGATTTAATTAAGACTTATAAATAAATAGCTGACCCGCGCAACTTCGTATGCGTCCATTTTCCCCGTTTTGCAACATTTTTCATTGCTACTCCGCTCCTATTGGTCGAAGCGTGATGTCATGTAGCCTTAATAGTATTGTAACCCTTTCTTGATAGTTATGCTACCCAACAAATAAAAAATATATTTTTTTTTCAATTCGGACCAGTAGTTCCTGAGATTACCGCGTTCAAACAAACAAACTCTTCAGCTTTATAATATTAGTTAAGATTATTCAGTCGGGAAACAATCGCCATCAGTTCCACTTACTCCATATTTCCTGTTTAAAAAAAAAATCAGAGTGTAAAAAAACTGGCTTCTCTTGAAAACAGCTAAACAAATTTACCCAAAACAGGGCATAAAACAAACAGATTAATCCATTCATCTATCTAGAAGTTAGGTAGCTACAAAAACACGTAAATCGTATCAAACGAATGCACTTTGCTTTTTGTCGAGAGCAGAAAAGCGAGTGTCAATATCGATGTCTGGATAGTGGAAAGTGTATATTGAAGTGTCCATATGTTTGCTTTAAGTGTTCAGTGTGGTTCCACAGAGTAAAGTTCACTAGTTTGGCATATTTTCTGCCTTTATTCGTTAACTTTCCAGACGTTTATACAATAATAGTTTTGTTTTTGATGGTAGTTGGGGTTTATAAGTTTTTGTAATGTAATAATGTCCTTTTAATCGATTTTGGTGTGAGACTAGGCGACTTTTTTTTTAAAGATAACTAGCAATGTGGGATTATGATCCCACATTACTAGCAATCCTGTTAACCCCTCCAGCTAAGCGCAATGGCTTGTGTTAGGAGTGGGTTCACGTCGGTAGTATAATGGGTAGGATTCGAACCCGCGACCTCACGATTGCGAGACCGATGCCTTAGCCATTAGGCTACCGCCGCTTCTAACTACGCGACGACAACGCAAGAGATGTTAACAAGTGTATCAGCTTTGTATTTAACTGTCTGGCATTTGGGTAATTAGTAATAATTTACTAATAACCTACGGCTAGTGGCTTCCTTACAATAAATAACTGTGTAGTATCAGTTGTGAAAAATATATTCTCTACTACGTATAGTCTATTTTACTGGATTAAAATCGCTGTTTATGGTGAGGTGTTCCTGTCAATAAAAACGTTGGTGACAAAAAAAGGTGCTCGATGGTTAATAGATAATATATATTTTTTTCAAATCTAATATTACAAATTATAGAATTTTATAAGCTAAGCTATTTTATTTTAAGGCTAAATACCTTTGTTTATTGCACGACGTTTCGACCGTATTGCAACGGCCGTGGTCACGGGTAGAGGTTTTACGCGATTAAGACCCGTAGCTTATATAATTATATAATGTGTACAAATCGCGAAAGTTTACGAACAGATAATATTACAAAGTTATTTGGTGTAATGTAAAAAAGTCACGAGCTGGAGGTTGTTAGTATATTACAAATCACTCTGTATAAACAAAGTGTATCGACAGGATATATTATAGTGCACAATTTTGTCATAAAACACAGTCTGCGTAGACACGCAGACAGTGTTTTATGACAAAATTTTGCACTATAATATGATGACAGACGTCAATAAACGCATTTCCATAGTCTTGTAGACGGAAATATGCGAAAAGTTTCTACGCATAGACGACAAATTAACGTGCTCTGCCAACCACAGAAGAGTTGGACATCTTTAATAATCGGTAATCTAAGGGAGCCCGTTAAAATATCTATAAAAATAGAAAATTTGTTTTTCTTTTGTCATTTTGTTGTCACTGTTACAAGTAAAGATTCACCGTGACGAATAAAGGCCATTCTTTTCTTCCTTTTTTTAATTAATATTTTATATTTAATCATTCGTTACAAGTACTTTGGCCAATATTAAAGCACATATAGTTTTTACCTTTGTTGTAAGTAGATGCTCCTACTATATTGTACCCATTGTGATTTTAGTTTATCTTCAACTTTTTGATAATACAATTTGCATCAGTCCTTGTATAAGGTGTATAGTATAATGGTCGCAGCACCTTATCCCCATATCAAGTTTATAAACAATCAAACATTGTAAAATTGGCAATTTGAAAAGATTGGCCACGAGTTTTTATTGCTAGGCTCTTTTCTCCGGCTTTACCTATTGTTTGCGAACTTGGCATTACATGTACCTACATGTAGAATCCCGACGTATCACAAAAGTTGTTTTGCATCATAAGTGAATAAAGAATTTTAAATGTGAATTGAAATGAATTTAAGTCACATAACTACTAGCAACCTCTTTATAAGTATCAAATAACAGGACAGCCTAGTTTCACGTTAGGCGAGCGTCAAGTGCAGAATATAGAACTTATTTTTGCAAGTAAACAATTTGATTGATGATGCTCCCGTAAATTGACGTTCAAACTTTAATACGCCAGTACCAACCTAACACTAGCTATTACCTAGATACGCTTGAAAGTATTTAATCTCTACTAAGGAGTGACTTGTAAGTATTGTTTGAGTTGTAAGACTTGTAAAAATTGATATTTTTTTAATATGATGTGCAATTTGGTTTGTAGGTCCCACATTACTAGTAATCCTGTAAACCCTTTAAGCTTAGCCCAATGGCTTGTGTTAGAAGTGGGTTCACGTCGGTAGTATAATGGGTAGGATTCGAACTCACGACCTCACGATTACGAGTCCGATGCTTTAGACATTACTACCGGCTACGGCCACTTCAAAAGATTGGGTCTGTAAAAAGATAAAAAAAGAAATCGTGGATAAACTAATAAAGGGTTTCCGAATCCGAAATCATGTTTGTATATAATAATTTATAATATTGCATATAATATTTTTTAATTTGAACATTATTTTTATTATTTGCTAATTTAATTTATTAAAAGATTGTAAATTGAAATAATTTAAAATGTTGATGTTTTCAATTCTGACATTCTCAGAGATTCTTAACTAATGTAAATCAACTAGTTTTGTATACCATATCTGGTAGGACATAGTAAACTACAACATGTGTAACTACCATCTGTAATTTACCTATCCTCTCTGTCCTGTTGTCTGACGTTCATAAGCGTTGCATTTGTAACCTAAATGAATAAAGTATTTTGACTTGACTTACAGAATTAAATAAAGGAATTAATAACTTTGTTTTTTTCATGTCCGTTTGTTTGTTTGAGTTTAACGCAAAAATCAATGATTATATTTTTATTTGTTTTATTCCAGTTTTTAAGCTAATTTATAGAGTACTAATAAAAGTTTTATCAAAATCGTATACCTAATATAACTGGCATACATGGTCAGAGTCGCAGGCAATACGAACAAAATAGTTAGAACGAAGAAAAAACGCCGTATCTACCTACACACACGGGTGTCGGTTGCTGATTCGTCATAAAAGCTGGCCTTTAAATCTGGTTACATAACATAGAACCATCTCAAATGAAACACAGAGTAACGTGTGCATTGTTACTGCAATCTCGGCAGATTCTCGGCAGCAAAATTGGGACTATTTCTAATCAGTAGACGATAATTCACTTCTCCCGGCGCTCGGGAGGAATTCTCGGAGGCGTGGCCGTTATTTATTACAGCCATAAAGATCTGGTAAATGGTAGCAAATGTCTACCTGCCTCTATCTATGGAATAGTTGAAAAAGATGATAAGAAAATCCTTACTTAAAGTCTAAACCCCCTTATCTTACTAATATTATACATTTTTTTTAATTTTACGTCACTTTGTTTTATTTATTACTAGCTGTGCCCCGCGGTGTTACCCGCGTTTTATTAGCCTATGTGTTAATCCAGGGTGTCAGCTAACTCCATACAAAATTTTATTAAAATCGCTCTAGCCGTTTAGACGTGGAGAAGTAACAAACATACACACTTACATACTCACAAACTTTCGCCTTTATAATATTAGTGTGATCATATAGATTAAAAACATAATTTGACTTTTGTAAGCTAAGATTCTGCGTGACGAATACAACCAATTTTTTTCTTCCTTTTGATATTAGAATTAATGTTTTATATTTAATTATTCGTTACCAGTACTTTGGCCAATATTTAAGCATAGAGCTCCTACTACTCGTATGTCGTACCCACTAAGACTGATTTTAGTTTATCTCATGTTCCAATTTTTTATTAATGTAATTTGCATCTGTCATATAAGACCACCACCTTACCCCCATATCAAGTTTATAAACATTCAAACATTGCAAAATTGGCAATTTGAAAAGAGTGGCCGCGAGTTTTTATTCTTTTCTCCGGCTTTGCCTATTGTTTGCGAACTTAGCGTTACATGTACATGTAGAATCCCTTGTTTTGCATCATAAGTGAATAAAGACCAGAACATGTAAATTAATTTCTTGATCCAATTTAGAATTTTTAATTCAAATGTTTAGAAAGATGGATGTTAGTGTTTCAATCACGCCAGAATGGTTGAACAGAGATAGGCTATAGTATGGAATAGCACATTGGCTATTTTTCATGACGGACAAACATTAAATTTCCATGCCAACGAAGTTGGTGGCAGTTCAGAATTTTGTAAAAACCATTTAACTTCCGAATACTATGTCTTTGTTCTTTATAAAATGCTGTTACCGCATTGCAACGGCCGTGGTCACTGTTAGACAGTCTACCCGTGACCATGGCCGTTGCAATACGGTGGAAACGTTGGGCAATAAACAAGATATTTTACCTTAAATTATTCACGCGATAAAACACGTAATATATATATATATACTCTTAAATATTCATAATGTGTACAAATTGCGAATTTACAACAAGATTACTAATTAATTTAAGTTTGTGTTTGGTTTTCAGTAGTCTAGTGCATTGATGGATAAAATAAGAACTGCTAAAAGTTGGAAATGAGCATCATGCGTCTGTCTTGGATTACCTAACATTTTTTTTAAGAAAAGATAACTAATAATGCGGGATTGGTTTCTACATTACTAGCAATATTGTTAACCCCTTCAAATAAGCTCAAACGCTAGTGTTAGAAGTGCGATCACGTCGGTAGTATAATGGGCAGGATTCGAACCAGCGACCTGACGATTGCGAGTCCGATGCCTTAGCCATTAGGTCACCACCGCTTATGAATTGCACAGTCGCTTAAAAAAACAATATTTCAAATACAGACAAAGGTTTAGAAAATGCGTGAAAATGCCAAAGCTTGTGATCCGTTGCTTCTGCAGCAAAGCCCTAAGCAGGTAAATCTCGCACCTATTGCTGACCTCGAGGCAGTAAATTAAATAAATTTATAGGCTCAGGTTTTTAAGTACTTAAATAGATACTGAATAATTAAACTGGGTAACCCTTAAGGTTCTTATTTGTTCTTTTCTGTTTTTTTGTCACTGGAGAAAAAAATATTTTTGCTGAATCTTTTTTTATTTTATTTTGTACCTACATTCTATAGCTAAATAATAAAAAGGATTTTTTTAAAAACTTCATATTTTTTTTACTTGCTGAGCCTCGTAACTTCGGCTGCGTTAATTTTCTCCGTTTTTGCAATATTTTTTATTGATGCTCCGCCCCTCTTGATTGTATTCTTTGACTTTCTCGATAAATGGACTGTCCAACAGTTGTTTTTATTCGGACCAGTAGTTCCTGAGATTATCACGTTCAAACAAACAAACTCTTCAGCTTTATAATATTAAGTATAGATACTGTTCAGTAAACAGCTTGGCTTACATATTACTGTATCATAATTACACATAACATTTCTACTATAGTTATGTACATAATACAACAACATGAGTCGGTATCAACTGTTCTGAGAATGAGCCGCCTGTTGTGGAACCTCAAGCGAATAATTAGAGATGATTTATTAATTAATAACGGTAATTATAATAACTGGAACGCAGCTAGGTCAGCGAAATACAGATACTAATTAATTAATAATACAGATCTTGATTATCTCAATTCTGTTTTGAGCATGCGTTATAGTCAAGATCTAGTATCTCAACCTAGAGTCCATAAGCATATGTCTGTGGGCTGTTGGGAAATATTTTTATAGTTCCTGTTCCCGTGGGAATACATGAATAAAAAATAGCCTATGTCACCCGGGGTTAGTGTAGCTTCACAACGATGAAAGAATTTTTTAAATCCGTCCAGTAGTTTAGGTGCCTATTCAATACAAACAAACAATCAAATCTTTCCTCTTTAAAATATTATTAGTATTAGTATATTAGTATAGATATTCCGTACCTCAAAAGGAAACAAATTTAAATTGTTACAAAACAGAAACTCGCTTATAATTAATAACTGAAATATTTTGGCGCCAAATTCCCCATTTTTTTTTTAAATATGGTGTGTCACCAAAATAAAAGCCAGTGTCACTCTCACAACTAACACGAATCTAAAGATACTTCTCTAGCTAAAATCCATCAAGCCATTTAGGCTCTAGAGCGTGCCATAGAAATATACTAATATGTAGCAGTCAGATAAAAACAGAACCCGAAATCTAGTGAACCGATTGGTTTGAAATTTGGTACACGTATGTATTTCTGTAAAACCCAAACAAGGAACGTAAATAGGTAAATGAATTTTCAACATAATATTGCATTTTTGGGCGAAATAATTATCTTGTAACCGATTTCAGTTATGGCGCGGCGGCAAACCTTATCAGAGAGTAGCTAACTACACAAGTGTATGAGCAGACGCAAGCGCACTCTCTATTTCCTCTCTCTCATAGCCTGATAGGTCGGAAATCCGACATGACCGTAGAGAGATTAGGCGCAGGACCGACGGCTTAACGTGCTCTCCGAACCACTGAGGGCTATGACAATGTTCGAAAACGGTCACCCATCTATAGACCGACGGTGGTAACTTTGCTTAACTTCGTAGATATAGCGATCTGCTCGGTCGCTTCTGAGTGACCTAGTAAGGACCTTCCATATTTATGTAGTATCTAAAATGTATGCCTATACTACGCTTAGATGTCCGCGTGTCATGGAAAGATAGCGTTTGGAGTCCGCCCTAGGAAAAGATTGGGAAGCCCTGCTCTTTATGTCTAAATTATTATTATGACTATTACGGAAGAAACATTTAAACTGCTATTCCTTCTTATATAAGTATAACGTATTAGTATAATGTATAAGTATAATGTATTAATACAATAGTTTTTGAAGATGATAACATTATTTAGGTACTTGCAATTGAGTTCATTAAAGTAATCATTTAAATTGGTAACAACGCGACGTTGGCAACCCGTGCTTGATGCACACTGTTGTGGTACGTTTACATGCTCGCATTCAAGACGACATTCAACGAGCCCGGACACGAGCGCAAGCGTTTGAATAGGCGTGAATTCTCGGCTACTTGAGAACAGTTTTTTTGTACCACCGTGCCATCCCGTGTCGGAGCGCTTTCCGGGCTACTTACCACACGTCTGAACGCATTATGTAACACCAGTCTATGTTCATCAGACAGTGCTCGTCAACCTTTTAACGTTACCTATTAGGCCACGTCGCCAATTAACCTTAAAAGGCGATAAAGTGGCAACTTGTTACCACAAATTGCAACTTTGTCTACCTTCTATAATTTGAGGCAAAGTTTTAAACACTGCTACGACGTCGTGGCGGCGTTAAAAGTAATAAACTTGCCTATATACCGTTGGTATCTACAACAATAAAGATTATTCTCCAACTCATTTGTAAAGACGTCAAACAACGTATATAGGAGGAGTAGAAGGAGACGGTTAGCCATAGAGGTGAAATTAATCCATACTATCCATACTAATATTATAAATGTGAAAGTTACTCTCTCTGTCTGTCTGTAACGCTTTCCCGCTGAAACAGCTTAACTGACTTAGATGAAATTTGGTATGGAGATAGTTTGAGTCTTTTTCGCGATTGTCGAAATCCACGCGGGTGGAGCCGCGGGCGACAGCTAGTATAATATATGTCGGAGATTTATTATATCGCTAATTGATTTCCGTTGACTTAACATCTGGTTTTGATTAAAGAGCAAGTCTAATGACTCATATAAACATGGCCGCCGCAATATCGCATGACATTCTTTTAAAGTTAGCGTTTTGAAGTGCCGAGAGTGGGGCTGGCAGTCTTAATCGAGCGCTCGTAGCGACAACAAGTCTTCCGAGAGACTTGTCGCTATTTTTATAATCGTGTGTGCAAAGTGTTAGCGATGCCGTGGCATTTGTGTTATCGAAATGATTAGAACTGTTGATGGACTTTATCTTACTTGAGTTATCCGTGTTAAAATTCGTAGTTACAGTGTGCAATTAATACTTAATATCGGCAGAAATTGACTTCATCAACATTAACTTATAAAAACAGAGAAATTGGAAAATTGCGTCCAAACGCATCCACCCATTTGTGCGGGTTTCGCTCGCGTATCTAGTTTTTGTAATGTTTAAATAAAATTTTAAAATAAAAATCGCGAAAGTTTATCAACATTTTACCATTAAAAGGTCAAATGTTGATAAACTTACGCGATTTTTTAAAATTGTATATATATGTAATTTATATGTAAATTCTACGGGTTCTTAATCGCGTAAATATTGTTAAGGTAAATAGGTACATTTTACGACTGCCTCTGTGGCGCGGTGGGACTGTGTCCGACTGCTACGCAAGAGGTCGTGGGTTCGATTCCCACACGGGACACCACTTTGTGGGATCCACAAATTGTTGTTCCGAGACTGGATGTACTTTGTGTCCGTGACTTGTATGTTTGTAAAGTCCCCCGCGATACAGGGCTTGTGCCTTATTGCGGAAACCGTCTTTAAAAAAAAAACAAATTTAGATTTTGTATTGCTCGACGTTTTGGGATACAAACTGTACCTACTTATGCATTATTTTCTAAAAACGCTGAAAAACATGACCGAATTAACTTTAAAACGCTGAAACATGTGTTACTTTATTTTAAATAAAAAAGCCAAATACAAAATTTAACAGTTCAAACTTCAAAATTGACGGTATTTCATACAATCTTGTGACTGAGTTTCACACAAACTTGTATCATTCATTTTACCGCCTTAGAAGGTTGATTTTCCAAAACCACTGAAATACGTGTTTCTTATTTTTAAACCAAAAAGCCAAATACGAAATTTCACAGATCTTACTTAAAACTGAAGGTAAACTATACTAACTGGCACGTTCCATACTAACTGGCAACCCCTATTTAAGCCCCTTAGGGGTTGATTTTAAAAAAATCCTAAAACACTTGTTCCTTTATTTTAAACCAAAAAGCCGAATATGATTTTTTTCAGATCTAACTTCAAAACTAAAGGAATTTCATACAAAGTTGCAACCCCTATTTTTCGTCCCTTAAGGGCTCATTTTTAAAAAACACGTATTTTTAAATAAACTGTTGTATGATATCTGCAAAATTAACATAATGTACTATATATAGATTCATACGTTAAGCGTGATATAAAAAGGCATTAGCCCCCTACGACATGTTGTATTATAATTCTAATGTTAATTTGTACTAAAAACAAAATCCACACTTCGTGTTTCTAATTGTACGTCCACCACTGTATATATATAGACGATACAATTACATGTGCTTGCGTTGGGGGTGAAAAGAGTAATACTAACCCAATTGGATATAGATAGATTCCGCTCTGTACCAATCGCGTCAGAAATCGCACGTTCTTTGAATTAAACGCAATTCAATCGGGACAAAAAGGTACGTTCAGAAATACGATCTACTTCGCACGTGACTTCGTTCGTCCAATAACAAATAACAGTGAACTCGTAGGTATAATCAAGGTAGTTTTCCTTTTGTGTGAAAGGAAATAGTTCAAGGCGGCACCTGAAGAGAATACTTTTATTGATTTTCAATGAAAGTGCTCTTTCTTTGCAGGTCAATGATAAATAGTTTGTCAATTTCTCGTTTGTTGCTTTTGTCACGTTAGTGTAGATATGAATTCGCTTTGTCCAAAAATTTGTTTTTATTTTTACAACGATTAAATGTTAGGACATAGTTCAAACCCAAATTAAGTGTTCTAATTTTGTTGCATTGGTAGGTATATCATAAGTAGACCTTCCCCAAGGATCTCCGTAATGCTTTTTCAGTTAGAAGAAACAAAAACTAGTATGAGGAGGCGCAATAATAATTCAAATGCTTCGGTACCATGTAGGAAATGAATGAACCAGTTGATTCGCATAGCGAATAGATTTTTCAGATGAGATTATATTCACCTATATTAATAGTATAAAGCTGAAGAGTTTGTTTGTTTGTTTGTTCTACGGGTCCGAATTGAAAAAATATATATATATATATATTCTGTTGGGTAGCCCATTTATCGAGGAAGGCTATATAACATCACGCTACGATCAATAGGAGCGGAGCAGCAATGAAAAATGTTACAAAAACGGAGAAAATTGACGCATACAAAGTTGCGCGGGACAGCTAGTATAATATATCATGCTTGTACCTTCTGTTGCGAAATGTCGTAGGTGGATATAACCCCAGAGATAACCTCAGATTCCGTGGAACAACCATTTCAATTGAAAAGTTAATTTATTTCTAATCTAGGCTGTTCTTTGTTTTGTGATTGGTAAATATATTATAGGAGTTAGATAAAATGATTTATTCTTTCTGTTCCATTTTGTCCCATTCTCCCCTTCACAAAATCAAGTAATGAACCTTTACGTAGTCTAAAAAGGCGTTAGCGCAAAAACGGTTCGCGTTCGCGTGTCATTAACGCGAAACTTGAATGTAATCGTTCTACAAAGATCATTTGCTAAACGAACCGATTTCTTTTGTGGCATCATGAAAGCTTTTTCTTTGTCAAATGTCTCATGATGAGGGCGACGACTCATGACCTACTACGGTTTTTAAGTCTTATATTATAAAATGTACAGTTGACTATTTCTAGTGAAGTTGAAAGAAATATAAATAACTAGCTTTAGCCCGCGGCTCCGCCCGCGTGGATGTCGGTTATCGCGATAAAAACTATCCTATGTCCTTCCCCGAGACTCAAACTATCTCCATACCAAATTTCATTTAAATCGGTTCAGCGGTTTGAGCGTGAAAGCGTAACAGACAGACAGACAGACAGACAGATAGACAGACAGACAGACAGACAGAGTTACTTTCACATTTATAATATTAGTATGGATTTTAGTTATTACTTAGCAGCCTTGATGATACAATAGCAGTCGATAGACATGTGGGCGAGTTCTATGTCGCTGCTAGGCAATTACCGGTATTTTTACCGGTTTATTTAAAACTCGTTAGCGATTTTCTTAAACAAAATTTGATCAGAATTGTGTGGAATTTTAATTTTTGACGTGATAAAGTCATATTATATAAATCGATGACCGGCTGCTCTCACCAAAAGTGTCACGTTATTGACTGGTTGCTAAGCAACACGAATGGCGATAAGTCATCAATGTTTTCTTATGACGTTATGACGTAGAATTAATAAGCGTAAACCGACTTTTCAGATAATCATTTTTTTTGACGTGATAACAACTTATAAATCGATGACCGGGTGCACACACGAAAAAGTATCACGTAGCAACGGCGTGACCGTTGCTACGTGATACTTTTTCGTGTGTATGAATATTTAATGATTGGATGCTAAGCAGTAACGTTATTGATTGGTTGCTAAGCAACAGCGAATGGCAATTACAGCGACATGCTATAAAATTGGAACTAACGTAATTGACTGGTTTCTAAGCAACGCAAACTGCGATATGTCATCAATGTTTTTTTATGACGTTATTACGTAAAATTATCGTCTGTAACCGACTTTACAGACAACCTTTTTTTTAAAGCTAACTAGCAATGTGGGATTGCAGATCCCAAATTACTAGCTATCCTGTTAACCCCTCCAGCTAAGCTCAATGGCTTGTGTTAGTAGTTGGTTCACGTCGGTAGTATAATGGGTAGGATTCGAACCCTTAGCCTTAGCCATTAGGCTACCGCCGCTTCTTTTTGAGGTACGGAACCCTAAAAATATTTAGTTGTAGTTTTTTAGTTTTTAATTTTGATTCTACAGGGTGATTTGTAATACATTAATATCTTACCGCTCGTGGCTTCTTTGCTTTACACTAAACAACTTAGTAATATCAGTGTGATGCCCGGAACGCAACAACATCGCGTCCGGGCATTGCCACTGGGCGGGCCGCCGACGGTATAGCACATTCCAGCGGCCCGTTCGCGAAGGTGGCGAGTGATACACGGCTGGTTTTTAGTGTGTGCAAACCTGACACTACCTCCACCGTCTTCCCCGGTCACCATTTTCCCGCCAAAAAAAAAAGGAGTGGGTTCACGTTGGTAGTATAATGGATAGGATTCGGATTCGAACCTCACGATTGCGAGTACCGCCGCTTCAATTTTCAATATTTTATTGCCTATTAGGTATAATATTTTTAGGTAGTATAGCGAATGTTGCTATATAATGTTGTGAGTCAAATAATAGACGGGTTCTATTGTTAGTTAATGACTGGTTTATTTTGGTTAATCCTATAATTATTTATACAAAAACAAAGAGATTTACAATAATTGAGAGTGGGGTTTCAATATTGCTTATCTAGTAGAAAACCTTGTACGTGTTACTTGCTACTTCCTTAATATTAACAATTAAAAGTAAATATAATAATTTGTTAGGACGTGCAATTTAACACGTTTACCTATATGTTTCTTACTTTCTATAAACTTATCCTATGGCTTTGCCATAGGTAGGTATAAAACTTTGTTACTTAGGTAAATAAAAGTTAATTAGAAACAAACTCAAAATGAGTATCAATACCGAAACTAAAACTTTTTTAATTAGACGCGTATCACTCCGATTCTTGTTTGCAATGCAATACGGCGTGATGTTTTCATATCGAGTGGTCTTAATTAATAGAAAGCAAAGTTACCGATCCAGGCGCTTATTACTGGAGCTTTTTAATTAAAGGTCTGTCCGCCCAGTACGCTGTATCAAAATAGAAGTGTAACAGCCTGTCAACGTCAGAAAATTGTTCGTAAGAGTATAAGTGGTCTATCTATTTTGGCCGTGCTCTTGATTGTTTGTGAATTTGATACATTTACTTTAAAGTATTGTTAACAACATTTGTGTGGGTTTTTTTTAATTTTTTTATTGTGTTTTTTTTATATGTGTAAAATTGTATTTATGTCGAAATAAATTATTTCTTTCTTTCTTACTTTTTATGAGAGTACAGGGCTGGTACCTTACTGTGGGAGTCGTCTTTTTTAAAGAGAAAGAGAGTACGGATGGTGGACCCATGATTTTACTTATATTTTTATTAGATTTTTTTAGCCTTATTCACGTTCTTTTATCTACTACTAGCTTCCAGCCCCGGCTTCGCACGGCTGTCATATCGTAGTTTTATATACCTTGAGTTAGATTATTGTAATTTTCGTAGGGATCCCTAATTTTTTGACAACTATATCAAATCAAATCAAATCGTTCAAATCAAATCGTTTATTTGCTAAAATGTGGTTACAAGAGATGTTACATTATGTTACACATTTACCATTTTATGGCATGCAAATGTTATCTATACTCTATACTAAGATTTGATTGTTTGTTTGTATTGAATAGGCTCCGAAACTACTGGACGGATTTTTACCTGTATCACATTTCATTGGAGGCACAGAAGTATTTTGTTATCTCAGGGTTGGTTTATTCCAGATAGTAAACTAGGACCTTTGAAAAAAGGGATTCATTGATATAGCAGTGTTGTTAACTCAAACAGTTTTTATTATGGGTTCCGTAGCCAAATGGCAAAAACGGAACACTTATAGTTTCGTCATGTCCGTCTGTCTGTATGTCTGTCCGTCCGTATGTCACAGGCATTTTATTCAAAGACTGCACAATGAATATTATTTGAATTTAGTGGAATGGTGTCTTACAGTAGCCGCCACTTAGTTTAATAGATGAATAATAAATTTAAATATTTTTAGGGGGGGAATAAAACAATATGGTATCGAAAGTAATTGAATGGTTAAGACAATTAAATTTAACAATAAACTTAGAAAAAACAGAGTATATACAATTTCGACCACATCAGGCTACACATAAAAAACTAGCAATACAATACAAAGGACAATCCATAGAAGAAACAAACACATCTAAATTTCTAGGTCTATATTTAGATAACCATCTTATTTGGAAAATGCATATAGAACAGCTTAATAATAAAATTAGGTCATACTGTTATACATTACATGTAATAATCAAGACAACAAATGTCGAAACAGCCCAGTCGCCATATTATGCTAAAATTTATTCATTGTTGAATTATGGTATTATTTATTGGGGAAACGCTGTAGATTCTGACAGCACATTTATATTACAAAAAAGATGTATCAGAATCATTCATAACATTGACAGTCAGACATCATGCGGACCAATATTTAAAGAACATAAATATCTCACTCTAACAGGAATATACATACTACAGGCAGCTAGCTTCGTAAAAAAACACAGCACATACTTTCCGAAAAAAACACTTTAGATTGTAATAAAATATTACGAAATAGAAACAATATAATATTGCCTCATGCTAGAACAGAATTTTTTTAAAGGAATATATACTTTTCTTGTGTAAAAATCTACAACCACATACCAAATGACATATGCACACACATACATATGCCACGGTTTGAGAGAACGCTTAAAAAAATGTTAATAGATCGTTGTTTCTATAACCTTGCAGAGTATTTTATAAATATGTTGAATTAATTACTGTTTTAATCATATAATTAATCTATACTTATAATAAATCTGTAGAGAGGTCAATTCTGTACATGAAATATATTTCCAAAATAACTATCAGGGGGTGATTAGGGATCGATACTGATGTCAAAAATGCAATCAGTAAAATTTTTGTCTGTCTGTCTGTCTGTCTGTATAACCGTTATAGAAACAAAAACTACTCGACGGATTTTAACGAAACTTGGTACAATTATTTTTCATACTCCTGAGGTGGTTATAGTATACTTTTCATCACGCTACAATCAATAGGAGCAGAGCAGTGAAGGGAAAACGGGCGAAGTTACTCCATTTTTTAAGCTTCCGTCGCGTGTGCAACCTTAATGGTTAAAGCTACACAGAAATCATGTATGACGGAAATGTTCTCCTTAAAATTATATAAAAAATATCCCACAACAGCATATGTCTATCTTTTATGGTTGACTCACAATATCACGTGTAACTCCCGATAGCTTAGCAGTTCGAAGCTTTCTAATTATATTTGTCTACTCTTACGTTTATAACACTCTCAGTCATCCCTTATTCAAAAAGTTAACATAATTAACTATTCCATAAAAAAGAATCATAGAAATCGGTATATAAACACCAAAGTTATACATGAAATACGCTAATAATAAGCCATCGCGCTTGAATACTGAATCATGCTAGCTATCTATATCTATATCTATACATATAATAAAATTGTAAATTTCACATGTCTGTACATGGCCGAACTTAGTGAAAAAAAATATTAGGAAATGTTCGAAAAGAGTATTTAAACACTTTGCTGCATTTTTAGAAATGTCTGTCTGTCTGTTTGTTTGAACACGAATCACGCAAAAACTACCGGACAGATTCGGTTGAAATTTTGCACGTGCAATTTAATAGATGCGGATTAACATTTAGGCTATAAATTATCACGCTTTTTCCCATAGGAGCTAAGCAGTGAGGGATAATGTCTGTAGCTATTTTTCGTTATAAAACAGTAACTACTTGACGGATCTTTATGAAAATTTACAGTTTTATAGTAAATACTATATCTAGGACATTATTTACACTATGAATCATTACGCTAACGTCTATGGGGAACGAGTAGCAAAGTATTTTTTGTCACACCATAATGGTTTATCACAATTTTTTCCACAATTAGACATTATCTTTAATTGTAACCCATCGTATACATAACTTCACGCTAAAACTATAAGGAGCTATACACAACATTTTTAAGTTTCATAAGAACAGTTATTTTGACGTGGTATGTAGCGAACAGTATAGCCTCGAAGCTGTGCTAGCGGTCTTTGACGACGACGAAGTCTCAGGCTCAAATCTGATATCTGATTACGTTCTTTTTGTATTTTTTTAAAATTGTCTTTGTCCTTTTTTAATATTTTTCTCAATGTTATAGTTATTTTTTCGACCATAGGTAACTTATTTGCTTTGGTTAATATTTTTTTATATTAAAAATCAAGTGAAATATGCACTTATGTAAGATATCTATAGGTATTGCATGCACTGCAGAGAGTAATGAATTAATCGTAGTAGAAATGAAAAATAATATTACATTCCAATTTAACAAGATTTCGATATTTTCCAGAATTGATGTGTGCGTGCTCAAAAAAAAGACATTACACACGTAAAAAATAACGTGTAGCGCCATCTATGAAATCAAATTGGTCACCGTGATCAAACCATTCCTTATTTGTGAAAACATTCATTAGGGTATAGGTGCTTACGATGACGGATTCATTTTTTGCTGAGTGGCAACATTCTCCTATTTATTTAATTAAATTGCTTAAATTAATAAAAAAACATTAAGTATTAGAAGAAACTTCACTGGTTTTGAAAGTAGATGGCGTTGTATTCAATAATGTTCTATACTTAGTAAAAGAAGTTTTAAAATAGTATTAAAAATAAACATATTGCTATCATTTTTAGAAATGTTTGTCTGTCTGTCCGTTCGTTTGACCACGCGTCACACAGGTGCATCGAGGATCATGTTTTGGGGTTATGGTTGGATATCAAGTGTTCATCAATTCAACGATAATGAATGACTCATCGGCCAAGTGTGAGTAGTTCGGGTGACGGGAGGAGGGAGGTGGGGGGTCATTGTCTGTCAACGCGGAGTCTGGGGGAGGGGGAGTCCATGTCTTTTTTTCTTACTTGCATCAATGTAACATATAAGAGAGGCACTCTCTTATATGTAAAGTGGGGATGTGTTTTTTTTCTCACCTACCCCATCGTGTGGGGTATCATTAGATAGGTCTTTTAAAAAGCGTTTAGGGTTTGTGAAGACTATTTTTAGATTTAAGGATTCTTTTATATAATATTAGGCTTTATAGTGAACATTTTTGTTAGAGTCAAGTGTTCCCCTGCCAACTAAATGGTTGATGTTGGGTATGTGAAAAAATTCACGGTAGTAGTATAAATACTAAAATTATAAAGAAAACTATCACAGTTAAGTACTTAGGCTTTACAAGTTTACGATAAACATCTGATCAAATGGGAAGTACCAAAATGTTAGTACAAATTCTATTGAAAATTATTAGGTATTAAGTAGGTATAACGTTGAATGAATGAAACAAAAACAACAGAAAACCCACTTCTTAAGCCGCACACCAAATTAACTATATAAAATAATAGAATAGAAAGATTTTTATTTAGTACACAGAAGACACATGTATATACATTATTATAATTTAACAGGAAAAGTCATGCAGAAGATAAAAAAAGCAATAAATAAAACAGTAAAATAATAAAAATAACAATAGACAAAAAGAAAAGAGACACAAATAACACATATTAATGACAGAAAAACACAGTAAACGAATACCTAAAGAGTCTGTGTTTGGTACTTATTCATTTTCACAAAGCTTTTGGGTGTTGAAGCTATCAATAGATGACTATATGATGATTCTCCGCTGCTGAATCATATCGCGGTTCACCCGACAGGACTGTTTCCAACATATTTACACAGAAGTTATTTCGTAACATAAACTACCTTAATTTAAACCCGACTTTCACGCGAACGAAGTCGCGGGCACAGCTAGTCTTAAATAAAATTGCATGTCTAATGAGGTAAATTGTGTTGCACACCATTACTTTTAAGACCACATATTTTGTAATACCACAATTATTGCAATAAAATTCATCATCATCATCATCAGCCTATCGCAGTCCACTGCTGGACATAGGCCTCTCCAATTGCACGCCACTTTGTTCTATCTTCGGCTTCTCGCATCCAGCTCCTGCCAGCCGTTTTGCGTATATCATCACTCCACCTGGCTTGAGGGCGTCCTACACTACGTTTGCCAAGCCGCGGTCTCCACTCAAGAACTCGTTTACCCCAACGGTTGTCGGTTCTTCGGCTAATATGGCCAGCCCACTGCCACTTCAACTTGCTAATCCGGTGGGCTATGTCGATAACTTTGGTTCTCTGCCGGATCACCTCATTTCTGATTTTGTCCCTAAGAGAAACTCCGAGCATAGCCCTTTCCATAGCCCGCTGAGCGACTTTGAACTTGTGAAATGAAATGAAATGAATAAAATTCATTTCATTTCATTTCATTTCAATGTTGCATAAATTGTGTCCCCCCCGTGTCTTTTGAACCGGGTGACCAAAAAATGTGAAAAAATCACAAAGGTAGCTAGCTAGGTAGGTAGCTTAACAAATATTTTAAACAAAAATTATGTTGAACGTGATCGGATATACCTTCATTGAGTTATTGTCGAAAAACTGCGTTTCTCAACAAAAAGCCATATACTCGTACGCTCTTTTGTTGGTGCAATTATTCTAATCGGATATTTTTAAACGGCAACGACTCTCGAAGCATACACTGAGCATAATCCGACATGCTCTTGCCCGGTTTTATTAGGCGACTAATGTAACTGGCTGTAATGGACAGAGACCTTAATACGTTAGTAGTCTACACTTGAAATGCAAAAAAATGTAACTAATAATTAACAGCAGACAGAATTCCATGAATTTTAATTGAGTGTTGAGAAAATATGAATATTAATTGGTTTTTGTTAATTAAATGTGATGTTGTGTTGTTTTACGTCTTCTTTATGTTAGAAAAGTGGTTGTTTGTAAAATAAATTATTATATTTAGGCACAGTACGCAAAGAAAGTGGTCTACCACTTTTTACAAAGCATCCTGTGTAACCAAAATAGCGTTAAGGTTCATATTAGTGAAGGATCAACTCGACCTTCAATAAAAATGCGTACGATTACAAAGAAATAAACGGATTTATTTGAACTATTCCAAACGACCGCACTGTTCAACACGCGGATACAATCTGTCTGCCATCTTTCTATCCTCTCTCCATGTCGGAGTGACATCCGCATGACAGATGTCAACGTCATGTGATGTCACTACCGACATTTACATTTTGAATGTCAACCGTCTAAATCAAATCTCAATAACGTTTTTAAGTAGTAACGAGTTAAACTCTGATAAAAATAGAATGAATTATATTAAATAACGGATTAGAATAATATTGAGTCTAACAGCTCGGCCATCCTAATTAAGGTGTGTCCTCACACCTAAATCATAAGATTTACATCTTATTCTGATAAAATTTACAGATCGCTATCAAAATCATACACTGTTTTATGGTAATCCACTAAATAGTGAGGAAGTGTGAAGCACCCAACATCAGATAGCAACGACAAATTCAAACTTCAACTGCAAAAGATCCAAACTTCAACACTTCCACTGCCGACTACCGCGAACCTCGGCCGCACCGCAACCCTCGGACGCGCGCGCTCCGCGAACGCCGGCAACACCATGGTCACCACGCCGCAGGACCCGGCTGTGCCGCGAACGTTGTACCAAAGTCTGTCATGATTAAAGCTTTGTATTACTGTTAACCCATTAAAGGTCGCTGTACTCAGTTGGGTACAGGTCAAAAATATTTTTTTTCTTTACAGGTGCATAATATTTTAAATGTAAACTATATTTTTTTCACAGGTAGTTAGAGATTCCATTGGAGCAAAAAAAATCAACTGAGGGTATATGAGAAAAAGTTATAATTCCGAATTGTCAAAGTTACGTGTTTTGAAAGTCACTACAGGTAAGTTTTCATATTGTTATTATTATTAAAAATAGAGATATTTTTTTGTATTTAGATATTAATTATGAGTAAACATATACTAATTATTTATTTGAATACAAAATTATTCATCTGTTGTTAGTAGCTAAACAGTTATTTCATTATTTACGTCACTGTACTCAACTGAGTACAGCGGCTATATCCATGTTAGAAAAGTACCACTTTTACTCAATATTTTTTAATTTTATTTCAGATTGTTCATAATGAGCCGTGGTCAGTTTAGAGCAGCTAATCGTTATAATGGCCTTGAAGAAGCTATCCAAGCCATATTAGAAGAGAGTGATGACGAGGCACAGTATGATTTATCTATAATTCCACCAGATCCCAGTGTGATAACTGATGAAGAAGAGGGTCCTGATGATGATATCATCCAAACTGCGTCAATGCCACAGGATGTACCTGGTTCAGTAGAAGTTTTTGTGCGTACTGAAGGTAATCTCTCTTCTGATAATGACAGTGACGACGAACCGCTAGCTGCAAAACGAAGCCGCCGTACTGATTAGCCAAAAGCCCCAGTATGGCGAAAGTGTTCCCCGACATATTCTTCAAGACCTTACTCTATTTACGAGGTAAATGATCATCAGACCACAATAAAACAAGAACTCAAAGATCTAAGTCCAGTCCAAATATTTGAAAAACTATTTGACGAGGAGATCCTTGAATTTATTACTTCTAATAGTAAATTGTACGCAAATCAAAATAATAGGCATACATTTCAGCTGGATCATTTCAATTTGAAAAAAAATATTGGCATTTTGATATTGTCTGGTTATCACAAATTACCCCGTGAAGCTTTATACTGGTCGTTAGATGAAGATGTAGGAGTCTCGATGGTTTCAAGTGCTATGTCAAGGAATATGTTCCGAGATATAAAAAGAAATATTCATCTCGCCGACAACAATGTAGCCATAAGTACGTCCGATAAGATGTTCAAGGTAAGGGCGTTTGGCGAACTTTTGATGAAGAAATACCTTCAGTGGGGAGTTTTCCACGAGAACATTTCCATTGATGAATCAATGGTGAAATACTTTGGACATCATCCTGCCAAACAATTTATTCGCGGTAAATCTGTAAGATTTGGTTATAAAAACTGGGTGGCAGCCAGCTCAACTCAAGATTTTTATTGTGGAAAATCTATAAATTCCACCGATGAACCTCTGGGAACTCGAGTTGTAAAAACTTTACTAGAAAAACTTAACACGAACCCAATCAATCACACCGTTTTTTTTGACAATTTTTTTACAAGTCATAGTCTTTTGGTAGATCTACGAGAGCTTGGATATCGCGCGACAGGAACCCTGAGAGAAAATCGGACAAAGAAATGCCCCCTTGTAAGTACGAAGGATATGAAGAAGAAAGAAAGAGCTGCCTATGACTACAAGTTTGACAAAAGTAATGAGTTGCTAATGGTAAGGTGGAAAGATAATAGTGTTTGTACGATGGCAACCAATTATGATACCATAGAACCAACTGGCACCGTGAAGCGGTGGTGTCCAATAAAACGTGAAAAAACAGATGTCTTGATACCGAAACTGTTCCAAACGTACAATAGATGCATGGGGGGAGTAGACGAGCTTGACCAGTCTATATCATTGTACAGAATTGGAATCCATGGCAAGAAGTGGTGGTGGGTGCTATTTACTTACATGGTCGATATGACAATAGCAAATGCATGGCGTCTGCATTCATTGAGCAATGAGGATCGAATGGATCAACTTATGTTTCGTCGTACTATAGCACGAACGTATTTACGCCAGGGATCACAAGTAAGGAGCCACCCAAGTACGTCAATAGTACCAGGAATGGCTCAAGATGGAATGGGGCACTTTCCTAAAAAACTAGAAAAACAACTTAGATGTGTAGTATGCCATTCACGAGTTAGATGGGAGTGTAAGAAATGCTGTAAAAAACTTTGCGTGGAAAAGTCGTGCTTTGAAAAATTTCACCTCTAAGTGGCCAGTGTACTCACTTGAGTACACCCCCTGAAAACCTTGATTTTTTTTAAATATATTTTTTTTCTCTTTCCTATGTGTTTGTATACCTTATAATTAAACTAGTAATAAACTAAAACCTAAAAGAAAACCTGTAGTTTTAGTTTGGCCATTAATGGGTTAATGTATAATAATAGGAATGCTGTACACAGTTGTATATACTTCAGTCTATCGTCCGCGTCTGCATCCACTTAATAAAATAAATCTGTCTGTTATGATTTGCGTCATCTGAACGCTCACAACCCATGGCACCACAGTCTGTCATGATCTGCGTCATCTGAACGCTCACAACCCATGGCACCACAGTCTGTCATGATCTGCGTCATCTGAACGCTCACAACCCATGGCACCACAGTCTGTCATGATCTGCGTTATCTGAACGCTCACAACCCATGGCACCACAGTCTGTTATGATCTGGGTCATCTGAACGCTCACAACCCATGGCACCACAGTCTGTCATGATCTGCGTCATCTGAACGCTCGCCAACCCATGGCACCACAGTCTGTCATGATCTGCGTCATCTGAACGCTCACAACCCATATAGGTAGTCATAATAGTCACATTATCTGTACTAAAATCCTGACGCTCGCCACCTATACTAGCGTGGTATGTCGCGATCTGCGTCATCTGTGTCAATTAGGCACTGGCGCTCGCAACCCATATCGATACAGTCTCATTAGTCACATTATCTATGCTAAAATCCTGGCACTCGCCACCTATACTATCGTGGTATGTCGCGATTTACGTCATCTGTGTCAATTAGGCACTGGCGCTCGCAACCCATATTGGTACAGTCTCATTAGTCACATTATCTGTACTAAAATCCTGGCGCTCGCCACTTATACTAGCGTGGTATGTCGCGATCTGCGTCATCTGTGTCAATTAGGCACTGGCGCTCGCAACCCATATTGGTACAGTTTCAATAGTCACATTATCTATACTAAAATCCTGGCGCTCGCCACCTATACTAGCGTGGTATGCCGCAATCTGCGTCATCTCATCATCTGTGTACATAGCACTGACGCTCCCAAGTCACTTTAACACTGACACTTCTACACAAACATGTATACACTCGTGACCACTCAGATCTAAACACTTCTCGACTATATCAATTAAATTGTACACGTATGTATAACCCATTTAATAATTTCGTTTTTATTTAATATCTCAATTCGTTTGTCACTTTTATCATGGCTGTCATTAACGTCGCTATCGTTTTCAATTTATAACTAAGTCCTTGAAATTTAAACATGGATGTACTTTATCAATAAATACTACATTTTCATACTCCTTACCTTACCTCCCTTTTGTAAGGTGTGCATCCTGCACTAAGTATCTGTCTTTTGGTAGTAGTTTAACAATTCTATGAATAGGAAATTCAAATATAAGTTTAGATTATCATAATCGAATATTTGAATATTATTTCCAGCCTAACCAAATTTTCATTTTGGGTTCATTTCCTAAAAGATAGGATCAGATTTGATTTCCTTTCTATATCCATCTATTCATATTCTCATCACTGCTAATTTGTTCTACTGTCGTATCAAATAAGGTCACTTAATGTTTTCCGGTATATTAACCTACCTTTTCACTTTGTAACCAAGAAAAACAACTTTTACGAGGCTTTTACCAGTCTCAGAAAGTGTTATTATCAGACATATTCAATCGTAATTGAACTTTGTTAAATACTGATCCGTAGGTAATGTCGTCATGTCTCATCCCAGGTATACTGAGAGCGTCCAGAATTTTCCGATTGAATCTTTCGATTTGTCAGCTTGCCCGTGGATTTGCCATATTGTTCAGTACAAGTTAATTGCCAGAATTCGCTACGACAGTTTTGAATTTGGAACTCGTGCAACATGCCTATGTCCGTTATCAACCGAGTGAGTGCTCCAGAACAACTAAAGATGTCTTTAAACACGCGAATGGCACGATTTGTGTCACGAACGGGTTTACACTAATAACTTTGTAAAAGCATCTTTAATCACTAAAGGATATTATCAGCTCTCTTCAACTCAGTGGCGACCGAGCAGACCGAGACATTCGCGAGACTAATTAAGCAACGCTACCACCGTCGGCTCACAGATGGGTGACCGCTTTCAAACATTGTTACACCCCTCCGTGCCGCCTCGGAGAGCACGTCAAGCCACCGGCCTCACGCCCAATCCCCCCCGGCCGCGTCGGACTTCCGTCCCACCGGGCCACGAGAGCGCGGGAACAGACAGTGCGCCCGAGTCCGCGCACACATCCGTGCACCACATCATCCCCTGCGCAGCCTGCCAGTCTCAGACGCAACAGGCCGCCGCAACCGGCATCGGTTAGGATACCACTGATTGGCTCGAATAAACGAACGGTCCAACGTCAATAACGTGTGTCGTGTCTGAAGTATATCTACTTATCCACAGGAGCGCAACTAAGCGCATCAACATGTGATATTTTGCATCTGCTATATATTGCACCTCACAGTCGAACTCTTTAAGCTGTACCCACCATTGGCCTACTCTTAAAATTCTCGGCCTCGTCTTTTTGTCATAGTGGTTTGTAAAGCACTACCGTCCGTAACTCTTTCTTTAAATCCTTACAAATAAACGCGGAGTATGTTCAACGATTGCAGCAAAGATTTCTACATCGAATTTATGAAACTTTTGTTAATCAGGCGTCGTTTTGCGTCTAGGCCTCGTTGCATGGAAATACTAGCATGCCCTGCTCCAATGCATTTGTACGTAAATTAGCAGGTATCTCATTTGGCAGTATATACTGAATAAACGAGTAAGGATAGGTAAACTATGGGTTTTGTGTCAATTAGTCAGACTTCCACCTTTCTACGTTAGTGTAACCTAAACACATCATAGACACTTGTTAACTTCTGATAACGTATTTTTCAATGGAGTCACTTACCCAAATAGTAGACAAATTTTTGACACATACGTATGAATCATTAAGATCTATAATTTTAATATAGATATAAATGAATTCGTACATAAAGCAAGTGTCATCAGCAATCCCTGTTCCGAACACAGCACATGGTATGAACAATTTTAAATTAAGAATGCGCCAGTCCCATTTATTTAATAATACCTACTCGCTGGGCATTAACTAATACTCCTTCTCAGAGCATTCCCTTATGGAACCATTTATATACATAGTGTAGTAGCCAATGTCACAATTCACTTTAATTACACATATATCATTGACAAAAGTAAACCGCAGTTTCGTTGGTAAAGTGCATCCGTAAATCAGGGCATTATACTATACCAAGTAGCCCAGCAAAAGTATAACCTAATAACACATTATCTTTATCAATGTAACTATCAGTTAACTGGGATGTACCTTGCACTTCAATCTTAATTACCGCTTTTTGTAATGGTAAAATGAAATTATTTCCAATATCACACATTGTAACTTCTCTGCCTCGCTACGACATAATTAGGTACATTGACATAAACATATCCGTACAAGTTATGATCATTCACTTTTAAAATAACGAAAAAACTTATTATTATTTATGTTAGACATCAAATTCAAAACCGTTACAAACTTTTTCTTACTCGACTACTATTTAGATTTGTCATTACTCGATTTTGTGAAGTTAGTAGTTACGTGATAACGTGGCCTAATTTGTATAATATTTGTAATATTACATTTCATAAATTCTTTTTCAAACCTAAAATAACCAATCTCATTTCAGTGATATCAGGTAAGACCCTATCGGTCTTGCGTTCGATGTATGTTTATACAAATCTATCGTACTCTTAATACAGTTACTTTTAGTCCGATCTATTGCCGTGGTTCCTGTCCTATTGTTAAGTCGATTTAAAAATATTTCAAAACCGGCTCCGGTTCTTCACCTGTAGTTGCTTTGGCACCTAACCTCGAAGTACGATCGCCTATTCCGTGCTACAGGAGATCAACTGCACGCTTATTCTTAGTCTCGCAACATTTAATAAGTTGATCGTTTCATAATAATATGCTTATTTCCAACAAGTCATTCAATATAGCCCTTTTTGGCGAATATTTCGGTTAGAAAATTTACATAATCATGGTTTGATGAGAAGGACTCAATTATTTTCGTTTTTCATTCGGGTCATGAAAATGACGTTGACGGAAGGGCTAGATACTTATAGTCGAACTTTTGGTCACTTTTGAACATCGGGCACTATATAGTCGAACACATTCTTCTACTTAGAAAAGCCATATATTGATGGTCTGGTCTTTAATCATGGGATCAAACTTTGGAATGTCAATTCCTAACATCGAAAATTTATTACCTTCAGGACGGTTATTAGCCATTGATCTAATTAGTTCCGTCATTAACAACTGAGTTTTATTATGATTAGAATTGGAACGACTTACTTGTCTATCTTGAGTTGACTTACTACATCTGCGACGTGACCACGGTGACATGGTCTCGTTGAACGCTGACAGCGTAGTCGAAATCCAACAACTGTGTGCGTCGAACTCGACCGATCGTGACGCGCCAAACGCGATTGATCGCGACGCGTCGAACGTAAACGATCGCAATGAACCACTACTTCGAATTGAATTTGAACAGCGCGGCGTTTACGGTTCAAATGCGAACGATATCCTATTTCACATCTATTTAGAATTTTCGATTTCTCACGGTTCTTTCGATTATGACATCACTTTCAGATTCAGTCACTATTACGATGAACATAATCACTATCACTGTAATAATATTATTCAGACGCGACTGAAGCGCAAAAACACACAAAAAGAAAAAAAAAACAAACTATAATTTCACAGGACGCGCCTGGCGCGGAAATAACTAGTGGGCTTTGTTTATCCCTCTTCTGAGCTGAAGGATCAACTCGACCTTCAATAAAAATGCGTACGATTACAAAGAAATAAACGGATTTATTTGAACTATTCCAAACGACCGCACTGTTCAACACGCGGATACAATCTGTCTGCCATCTTTCTATCCTCTCTCCATGTCGGAGTGACATCCGCATGACAGATGTCAACGTCATGTGATGTCACTACCGACATTTACATTTTGAATGTCAACCGTCTAAATCAAATCTCAATAACGTTTTTAAGTAGTAACGAGTTAAACTCTGATAAAAATAGAATGAATTATATTAAATAACGGATTAGAATAATATTGAGTCTAACATTAGTAATTGTCAGAACTTTATTGCAAGGAAAATCTACCTTGTTGCTTATGACGTGCAAATGAACTTCAACCGTAGGGTGGTAGGACCACATCTTTGGCCTACTGTACATAACTATAGGTTTTCTTAGAATGTTTTTGTACTCGAATACATGTGTAACAGAAATTCAAGGGCCGTTAAATACCTGCACTTGATAATGAATATTGTACCAACTTTTTTCACTATCTGAGTACCTATCTAAAAGTTTCAACATTATTGATATGATTTAAAAACTGTACACTTTCAAAAATATAGTCGAGTTTTGGGTGGTTTATGCGCCGAATCCAGTTAGGAGGTTACAAAAAAAGAATACAGAAGATATTATAGCGCACAAGTGTGTGCAAGTGCACTCTCTATTCCCTCACACTGTTCAATGGGACGGGATCTCGAAACTACCGGAGAGAGATTAGGATAATTAGACTAAATTACTTTTATAAGGAGTGGGTTCACATGGGTATATGGATATAAGTTGGATTCGAACCCGTGACTTTACTATTGCGAGTCCGATGCCTAAGAGTCAAACATACAGCGCGGTACGGCACCGCTCCAGCACCACACCGCAAATAATTCGCAGGCGTTCACACTGGCGGATCGTCGACGCTGCGGAGTGTTGGAGTCTGTTAATAAAATCCCCTTCCTTCTGCCGCGCAAACAACTAGGGTGCCCCTTCAGCACCGCTCCGTTTACACCACTAACCACCTCGTCTTGGTCCAGCGTGGCGCCGCGCCACTTCATCATCGGCCTATCGCAGTCCACGGCTGGACATAGGCCTCTCCAATTGCACGCCACTTAGTTCTATCTTCGGCTTCTCGCATCCAGTTCCATCATCACTCCACCTGGTCTGAGAGCGTCCTACACTGCCGAGACGCGGTCTCCACCCAAGAACTCGTTTACCCCAACGGCTGTCGTTTCTTCGGCTAATATGGCCAGTTCACTGTCACTTTAGCTTGCTAATCCGGTAGGCTATCTCGATAACTTTGGTTCTCTGCCGAATCACCTAATTTCTGATTTTGTCCCTAAGAGAAACTCCGAGCATAGCCCTTTCCATAGCTCGCTGAGCGACTTTGAACTTGTAGACCGTCAGTGTCCACGTTTCGGCTCCGTATGTCATGACGGGTAGGACGCTCTGATTGAAGACTTTAGTGATAAGGCATTGTGGGATCGACGATGAGAAGACTCCGTGTGGATAGAATTTTATATGCAGGATACCGCAGCAGTTCAGGCGTCGCACCGTCGTCGTACCGCTCTGTGTGGTTCGGCTTTTAATCATTACTTCAAAACTCTCGGCTAGTCTCTAATCAGATTGGCCGCCGTGACCGAAATGAGTTAATAGAACATTATTATTATTACTTTAGATAATTTATCATATTTCATAACCCACCTTGTACGTTAAAAGTATCTAAGTACTTTATATTTCTCTTTCGTATTTATGACTGTGAACATAATATATAATTCAGGATCCCCGAAAGTCAGATTAAATTTGGACTTGTCACCCGGTAATGAGAGCTTCTAAGTGTTTATTTTACAAATTCAGTGAGAGAAATGTACAGCTGTCTGTGACAACTTGAGCGAAGAGAAAACGGCGACGCTATTTCAAAGGAAAACGGAAAAAACGTTGTGGATAAATACGGCACAGATGGTGATTATTTTGTTCCTTTGTCAATTCAAAGAAACACCTTGATTTTTTACGGAGGGGCTTTAAAAAATAAATGTAAGACAAGTTCTGGGAATAATCTTTGTCACGGCTGATGGAGGTCTTTATAAACATTCAAATTTCGGACTCAAAGTGCACTTGATGCTGAACAAAAGTCAGAGACTACACTTTTGTTCTTTATAAGATCGATTTTGTATAAGATATTATCCTTTATAGATTCGGGGACAAAATTAAATTACAACTTTAAAACTTTCCCTAAGTGTAAACTTATTCTAAAAATTGTGACATGATGATACTCAGAAGTAAACACTTGAATAGCTCATGAAAAAAGAGCTCTACCACTATAAATAGGTGCCTATAATAATTGAGAATAATTTATTCCCTCGATATCATTAAAATATACCTAGATGATTTTATTAAAGGTTTTACTGATTAAACTGGATTCCTAAAAACACACATTTAATTCAGTTCATTTGTTTAGGCGATATAATGACATCAACACATACCTACATACATATCAACCCATATGATGGCCCACTGCTGGGCACGGGTCTCCCCAGTAGAACCTACTAGTATGTAGACCCTGGGGGTAATTGCCATAATCTCCACGCTTGGCGAGCGGGTTGGCGATCGCAGTAAGACTTTAAGTAGGTACTCCGAGGACGCTGCTGCCCGTCCTCCATACCTACATAGATACACGTTAAAGTTAGAACTTCATTATTAAGTCCTTTTTCGTAGGAAAGTTAAAAAGGGAAACCTTATAAGATCACTCCTCTGTCCGTCTGTCCGTGTCACCACCAATTTTCTCAAGAACGGGTAGACGTAGCAACTTATACCAGATACTGAGTCCCTTTTGATAACAACGCGATATAAAGATATGGGTATATTTAGGAGTACCAAAATTTCCCTTAATTTTTAACTTTTTTATTTTTTTAGGGATTTTCTCTTTACTTAGCACAAGTACCTTGAAATTGTCAATTCTAGGTCAACAGAAAGTACCCTATAGATTTTGGCTCGAAAATCTATACGATACACATGTTGATAAACTTTACGATTTGAACACATTATAAAATTGTATATACTACGGGTCTTAATCGCGTGTATAATTTAAGGCGCAATACGGTCGAAACGTCGAGCAATAAACAAGGTATTTTACCTTAAATTATTCACGCAATTAAGACCCGTAGTTTATATAATTTTATAATCTGTATGGTAATTCCCGTTGATGTAGAATCACGAAATATGGCAAAGTGCATCTAGACTCGGAACAACAATTCGTGGATCACACACTAGTGCTGTCCCATGTGAGAATCATTATAAGTAATATTCCCGCTTTCCGTAAACGAATCTCGCAACTGAGAATCATTTGGCAATACTTATATCTATATTAATATTATAAAGCTGAAGAGTTTGTTTGTTTGAGAGCGGTAATCTCAGGAACTACTGGTCCGAATTGAAAAAATATTTTTCTTTTGGGTAGTCTATTTTTTGAGGAAAGCTACAGGCTATATAACATCACGCTATGACTAATAGGAGCAGAGCAGCAATAAAAAATGTTGCAAACGGGGAAAATTGACGCATACGAAGTTGCGCGGGTCAGCAAGTAAATAAATAGTAATAATAAATAAAAATATGAAACACATTATTCCACGTTCATACCCACACAAGCTTTAGCAGATTTGATAAGGAACTAGGAATATTTTGTCGTAAATCGCTTTTTACTTTTAGGTACTTATTTTTGTTTGAAGCTTGTCTTATTATAGTTTCATTTTCGTGCATCGCGGTCGCGCGCGACTCAAGCACGCGGCCGATGCGACATTTATATACGTATAAGTATACCGGCTGGCAGCCTGCCCTATGGCCATGATGGGTGGTTTTCCCACGACAGTGTTGCACAATTTTCCTCCAGGTGGTTGCCTGAAAATGCCTACCAACTGTAATTTTCAACCGATTGATGCTAACGGCGTACCCACTCAGATTAAACCCAAGCCGGCCAATGCATGCAAATATTTTTTTAAGCTCAAAGTTTTTGGCTCTGTTTTATCACGGATCAATCAGTCAATAAACAAGACAATTTGTCCATTTCATAAAAAAATGTTGTATAACAAAAGAAAACTTCAAAGAAAAAGTAAATTCAAATAAAATGATCTATTAAACACTTTACAAACAACTAAGAGAGGCTTTAACAGCGCATTGGGAATGAAAATGAATAAGTATTCCCACAGCTTTTAACCTCAATGTTGAGTAAAATAACATATTGTTACGTTGTTCTCCTAGTCACAGAGTAACTAATAAAACTAAAATAGTATAACTAAATAAACTCGACTATTTCTTACAGCAGTGGATAAAAAATGTGTCAGGATACCTCTTCTTTTCGTAAGTAATTTAGGAGAGGTGGAATTTTGGAGGAGGTATGCTATAAAAACCAGGCAAGTTCATGTCGGACCATGCGCAGTGTAGGGTTTGGTAACCTTTATTAAAAACTAGCGGACTCCTCGCGGTTTCACCCGCGTAGTTCCCGTTCCCGTGGGAATACATGGATAAAAAAATCATACAGACGAATTGAGAACCTCCTCCTTTTTGAAGTCGGTTGAAAATAGCCTATGACACTCGGGGTTAGTGTAGCTTCACAACGATGAAAGAATTTTTCAAATCCGTCCAGTAGTTTTGGAGCCTATTCAATACAAACAAAAAATCAAATCTTTATAATATTAGTATAGATAAATGCACTTTATATGAAAAAATCCGATATGAATAACTGCACCAGCAGAAGAGCTTACGTTCATGGCACAAATGCCCTTTTGTTGAGAAACGCAGTTTCGGCAATAACTCTATGACTGTGTAGCGGATTATGTCGTAAATCATTTTACTTTAAAGTCTGTAAAAAGCGCTATCTTTGTGATTTTTTAAATATTTTTTGGTCACCAATTCAAAAGATAAAGGGAGGAGGGCACAATTTAGACAATTTTCGTAAGGATTATTTCCAAAAATATTAAAAAAAAAATTGGTTTTGCATGTTTGTATGAAACTCCGTCAGTTTTGAAGTTAGATCTGTGAAATTTCGTATTTGATTTTTTGGTTGAAAATAAAGAAACACATATTTCAGCGTTTTTGAAAAAGAAACCCTAAGGGGTTATCATAGGGGTTGCAATTTAGTATGAAACTCTGTCAGTTTTCACGTTAGATCCCTGAAAATTGGTTTTGGCTTTTTGATTTTAAATAAAGAAATTTGTCTATCAGCGATTTTTGAAAAATAAACGCCATAGGGGCTAAAATCATCCACATGAGTGAAGCCGCGAGCAATTGCTAGTTCATAACTCGCAATTGCTCTCACTACGGTGATTCTATTTTGAAAAGTGCAAAAAAAGATAAAACATTTACTACTTAAAATACTGTTATAGGGGGTAACATTGTAACCCTAGATGTCAATATATTTAGACTGGATGCCATATACCTACCTACCGACACATCAAAGTGACTACGGTCCAACATACGGGCTGTTGGGCAGAAGCGCAGGACGGTCTGTGGCGAGGATTTATTAATCGGATTACTTGTGGGACGTCCGACGTCCGGCCTCCAGCCAAGATATTAGGTGGACCTAGTCAGATGTAAATTTGAAACTGTTACAGTACGAACTGGGTTGTATCCTTGAAATCGTATATCTATACTTATACTTATCTAATAATTAATAATAATAATAATAACCGGGCAACACCGAGCAGTGCAAACGTCGTTTCTGAATATAATATTTTTTTCGATTAATTTTAAATAAATCACTTCTAAATCACACATAAATTATTATAACAACCCAGTAAAGTATTTATTACATTCAATAAACTATAAAAAACGCCATAAATCAGAATATCAACAAGAAAACCATACAAAATAGAAAACAGGAAAATGACATCTGTCAAGATGAAACCACACGAACAACAGAAATGCACGATTTAAACTATGATAACTCGAAGCAGAGCCCAGTTACATCTAAAAGCACACCCTCCACCCCCGGACTCGTCGCTCCGCTCCGCCTCGCAACCACAGGATTCAACACCAGCCGTTGCTGAGGCGTCGAGCTCGTCGAGTGACGAGTATTTCTCTCCGCCTACGTCGCCACCAGCTGTACGTCGGCGAGGGAGAGGCCGGCCGCCGACCAGCTTAGGACCCCGAGGCCCACCGGCCTCAAACAGGGCCCCCGCTGTCGGTGGTGATGTGCGCCGCATGCGATGGACGACATCGATGAACGAGAACGTCATGCGGGCATATTATGCGGCTACAGAGGGGGGAACTAACCTTACTGTGTACCGTGAACGGATGCTGCACTATCAACGTTTCGGCACAACGATTATCGGACCAAGTGCGGGCCATTCAGCGCTGTCATCTGCTAGATGAGGCCGCACTTGAGAGACTACGCTCGGAGTACGCCCAGACTAGCCGCGAGATCCCTGCCCCGGTACAGGTTCCTACAAATGTAGTTGACTGTGAAGCTACGGGGCCGGATACCGCGGCTATTGTGGTAAGTACTCAGTGCAATGAGGAGATTAAGGCCGCTTTGGAATTTGCGCTTCGCGAATATCGGTCCACGCCCCACAATATTAGGCCACGCCTGCCTCGATTACCTATGCATAGACGGAACATTTCGCTGGTGTGTGCTCTTGATTCGTTATTGCCTACTTACCTAGACAATAGCGAAGACCTCGGCGATACCCACTCAATCCTGTATTGTGCAGCTGTTGCGGCATGTCGTATAGGAGGTGTTAAGCTTTTAGCAGAAACCCCTACTATACGACCAAGGTGCGCCGTACCCGCGTGGCAATGCAGGATTGAGCGCCGTATTGCCGGGGCAAGGGTACTCATCGGCAAGTTGTCCTGCTTCAGGACCGGGAACACTCGCCCGAGAGTGATGCGCTTTGTGAAACGGGCATTTTTGGGGACTGACATCAGACCTCAGGAGTATATGTCGCGTGTCACAGAGCGCATCGACTTCCTAAAGCAAAAAATCTATGCATGGGCAAACCGAATACGCAGGTACAAAAAACGCGTGGACAGGTATAACGTGAACTGCATGTTCCAAAGGGACCAAAGGTGGGTGTATAGAGACTGGCAGCGAACGGATCAAGGTGTGGATGGCGGGCATCTACCAAATGCTGAAGCGACAAGCTCGTTTTGGCGTAACATTTGGGAGGTGCCTGTCACCCACACAGATGGGAAATGGATGCGTGACGTTGAACGAGCGTGCGAACTTATTCCGGAAATGGAAGATATTAACATTAACAGCACAGACGTAGCCAGTGCAGTCCGTCCTTTTTCTAATTGGAAATCTCCAGGCCCAGACGGACTGCACAACTTTTGGCTGAAATGGCTACGCAGTTCGCACGCTTGTTTGGCCTCGCAATTCCAGTCCGCCGTAGAATCTGCGTCGCTGCCAGCCTTTATGACTAAAGGAGTGACCCACCTGCTCTATAAGACCGGTAGTACCTCGGACCCTAGAAATTATAGACCGATAACTTGTTTACCATCGATCTATAAACTTCTTACATCCATTCTGAGAGCTAAAATAAATAAACATATACACACAAACTCCATCATGTGTACCTCTCAGAATGGACGTAGAAGTGGGGCCCGCGGTACTAAAGAGCTTCTCCTCATTGATATGACTATTAGCCAGCAGGTTCGCCGCAACCGAAAGGATCTATCGGCATGTTGGATAGATTATAAGAAGGCGTATGACTCCGTGCCACATACATAGCTTCTGAGGGTGCTGAAGTTGTATAAAGTTAATACAACTTTATGCACCTTCTTGAAGTCGTGTATGGGACAATGGAATACGGTTCTTACCTATCCAGGGTGCCGAGGGATCCAAGAAAGTGGCGGCGTACCTATAAGGATTGAGCGGGGTATATTCCAGGGTGACACTCTGAGTCCCCTTTGGTTCTGCCTAGCACTGAACCCACTTAGTACCTTACTAGAGAGTTCAGGGCTAGGTTGCAGGTTGCGACGTAGTGGTCAGGTCATATCCCACTTGCTGTATATGGATGACTTGAAGCTCTTTGCCCCCACCAGCTCACAGCTAATAGCGTTACTGAAGGTAACTGAAACCTTTAGTAATTCTATTAGAATGGAGTTTGGTGTTGACAAATGTGCAGTCGTTCATATAAAGCGAGGGCGGGTAGTGGAATCCGAAGGGACTCAACTCTCGGATTCCATTCACTTAAGATCACTTCTCGCAACCGAGACCTATAAGTATTTGGGTATATCGCAGGCACTGTGCATTAATGCGGTTGACATGAAACAGCTGTTGCAAGAACGTTTCTTCGGTCGCCTGAAAAAAGTGCTTAATAGCCTTTTGTCAGGTGGCAATAAGATCCGGGCTTGCAACAGTTGGGTCATGCCACTTCTAATGTACTCCTTCGGTATACTCAAGTGGACTCAGACAGAATTAGACACCCTGGATCGAAAAGTCCGTACACTCATGACGTCATACCGAATGCATCACCCGCGTTCATCTGTGATGAGATTGTATATCCCGCGGAAGTGTGGGGGCCGGGTTTTGTTGAACCTCAAGTCCCTTCATAACCGCGAGATATACAATCTCAGAGAATATTTTCTCCATATGGACGTGGGTGTGCATCGGGATGTTGTCGCGGTGGACACCGGGCTTACCCCGCTCTCCTTGGCTAAAGAGAACTGGCGCAGGCCTGTAGTACTTGGAGTCAACGAACGCAGGGAGGTATGGCAGAGCAAGGAGCTTCACGGTAGGTTCTTTCGGGCTCTTCATGGGCCCGATGTGGACCTACTAGCATCTGTGGCCTGGCTACGGTTCGGTGACCTCTTCGGGGAAACCGAGGGTTTTGTCTGTGCAATTGCTGACGAAGTTATCATGACGAATAACTACCGGAAATATATACTGAGGGATGGCACTGTTGACATCTGTCGTGCATGTCACCGACCTGGTGAGTCCCTCAGACATATCGTTTCCGGCTGTTCACGTCTTGCTAACGGCGAGTACTTGCACAGACACAATCAAGTAGCTAGGATAATCCACCAGCAACTTGCTCTGAAATACCACCTTGTGGACGTTGAAGTCCCGTACTACAGGTACGTTTCTGAGCCAGTTCTTGAAAATAGTCGTATCACGTTGTACTGGGATCGCTCTATCATCACAGACAGGACTGTTGTCGCTAACAAGCCTGATATTGTGCTGATAGACCGATCTGAGCGCCGTGCAATGATTGTCGACATCACCATCCTCCATGACGAAAATCTCGTGAAAGCCGAAAAGGATAAACAAATAAAATATCTGGATCTGGCGCACGAGATTGTCGACATATGGGATGTTGATTCGGCAATCATTGTACCGATAGTCATCTCCGTTAATGGTTTGATTGCCAAGAGCCTCGACCAACACCTTGAGAGGCTCGCGTTAGACGGTTGGATCAAGCGCTTGATGCAGAAGGCAGTACTTCTGGACACGGCTCGCATTGTGAGGAGGTTCCTTTCTCTGGGGCCGTAACCACCGGTAGCTTGGTCCCTGTACCCGATGCCGGTGGGACACTATTTTTTATATTTTTAAATGTATTTTTTATATATATATTTAAAAATGTAATTTATAAGAAAAAAACGAAACAAAGAGAATAATAATAATTTAATAATAATTTGGGACAACTCACACAACGCTATCTGATCCAAAACTAAGCAGAGCTTGTACTATGGAAGCCAGACAACTAATAAACATACTTAAATATTTCTCGTAGCGTTTTACCCGCGATAGCTTGTTTGATCGAGTTTGGACTTAAAACAGTGAGCAGCGGAGCGACAACTTACGTATTAGTATTTTTTTAATCTATAGTATATATAACTTCGAATCCATATCCATACTAATATTATAAATGTGAAAGTAACTCTGTCTGTCTGTTACGCTTTCACGCTCAAACCGCAAAACCGGTTTAGATGAAATTTGGTATGGAGATAGTTTTAGACCCGGGGAAGGACATAGAGTAGTTTTTATCGCGATAGCCGACGTCCACGAGGATTGAGCTGCGGGCGAAAGCTGGTGTGAATAATCGCGGTAGATAAATTATATCACTTGTCGTGTACCCGTTCTATCATCAACAAATTAATCTATGTTAATAATTATAATTAATGTGCAACTTACAACTTGTCAAATATTACAACTATTTTAAAACTAAATTAATAGAAAACTAAAACTAACGAACTATTTACAACTAATTTAACTAAAACACTGCACTATAGCAAAAAGATTAAATAAAAAAGGAAGGCCCATCCGGTTTAGGCGTCGAAGAATTCCTACCCTTCGATGTCAACCGGTATAGTGCCTTTTGGGCACTATACCGGTTGACATCGATGGCTGGCAGCATTGATAGGTTGTGTAATAATTTAATTGATGGAAGGGCATAATGCGGAAAATGTAGCACATAGAAGCTGATAATGAATTTTACTTAAGATTTTTTATTCATTTTTGTTAATTAAATTCGAGCACTTCTGAAACGTCGTGAACAGAATCGACAAGAACAAGACAATAAAAAACAATGGTCACTATTTTCCATTGCCAAAATGTTTTACTTGTATGTAAAGATTTTCTAAACTATCCATTTGGTACTGAGAATGGCACCATTCTTTAACGTGCATTCGTTTATTGATCTAATCGGTCATTGTGACCGATTAGATCTCGAACGCAAATACTCTCAAAAACACACATTGTATAAAAACATATTTCCAGGAAGTACACTCATTTTACACTATATCGGTTCAGTAATCCAATCTTATGTCCCAAGCAAGCCCAATAATATAAGAAGCGAACGGGAAAAATACAAGAGGTCCGATAACTTTATCTGTTCTTTCCAACAGGAAAGAAAAAGATAACACGAGATCCAATGACTCATAAACCTAATAGGTGTCATGTATGTATGTTGCAAATAAATTGCAATAATATGAGAATTTATGACCATAAATTTGAAATAATGCCAACCTTCAACCTTATTAGTAGAAGTACCTACCTACTAGACTAAATTCAGATATCCTATAGATATACCTACAGTGGTTTCTGGTAAATGGTGTACCTGTAAAAGAAAAAAAACATTCATTAATTTCTGTAAATAGTGTCTAAAAGCTTTTAGCCTTACTTTTACTTATTTTATTTTCTTTTTTACTATATTTTCTAGAACTTTACTAAACTTTATTATATTTCAACTCTACTATTAAGTTTACTTTGTTCCACTTAAATAATTTTATATAAAAAGAAGGAATGTATATTTTGGTAACGTATTGGTAAACTAATTATCTCAATTATAGTTATAAATATTAGACATATTTCGGGACATAATCGCGTGAATTGGGACTTAAACGGTAAATAAAAGGTGAAGGTGGAATCGTGAATCAGTCCTTAAATCTTTGTAACAATTATCTCAAAGTTGGAAACATACAATAACTAGAAACAGAACAAAGAGTAAACAAGACTTTTGACCATTCTTCTTCTTCATCATCATCATCATCAGCCTATCGCAGTCCACTGCTGAACATAGGCCTCTCCAATTGCACGCCACTTTGTTCTATCTTCGGCTTCTCGCATCCAGCTCCTGCCAGCCGTTTTGCGTAAATCATCACTCCACCTGGCCTGAGGGCGTCCTACACTACGTTTGTCATGCCGTGGTCTCCACTCAAGTCTTCTTCTTCTTGGCGTATTGATTTGACATTGTAGGTAATAATTATTATATAAATGTGGGCTAGACCGCGGACACTTAAACAACATTATCGGAGGCAGCTGTCAGTCCTCCTGTATGCAGGTGGTTGGGCACACAGGACACGTTGTAATATGGGTCATTGTTGCGTTGCACTGCCCAAGCAACTCAGGTTGGTACCCGTAGAGAATCTCCACCTGACCATGTTTTCCTTGCACCGGCCTACCTGAGTCCGGAGTCTGTTTACAGTCTTCTATGTCGACCATGACAGTTCGTGTCCAGGGAAGAACTCGCAGTAGGAAGGACAATGATTGATTGTTGACAAATTTTGACCATTCTACAAAGTATTGGCAAGCGGCCTCTCCTATTAAGGATTCTCTAGAAGTTATTATCTCTTTATTTTGTTTCAAGCTGCTATGATCGTAGTAAGGATTGAAAATAAATAAAAGTTGTTCACTTTCGGATCTTTGGCAATTGGCTAGCGTGGTAATAAATCAACAAACATTAACTTATACTAAACGCAAGCTTTCGTTTACAAGAACGATAAAAGGAATTTACTTTTGGCGTTGTAACTCCCTTAGGAGTGCGGCTTTGGCGGTTACGTTAGTTACGTAATAAATAGAACTCAAATAAAAAGATGGCAGAGTAGATAAAAAACAGAAAGCCTACCCGTTCCATATTACAGTTATACGGACAGAACAACTAGTACAATTTAATACTATCGGTAACGGGATGGGATGTATAAGTCCGCGACACATCGAAAAGACCAGTTTTGAATTCATTTGTAGCACAATTCAGGAGAAAACCTTACCTTATAACCCAAATGCCATGTTGATCTGCAGCGGTCTAAAAGTCGGTGACTATTGCAGCAATAAATGGAGACTCTATTTGTTTTCAATCTAAACTCCTTACAGTTTAAGTAGATTATAAGGGAGGGATCCCACCGTCCCCCCTCGATCTGTGAATCATCACGATTGAAGTAGTAAGGAAATGCCCTTAATACAACAATCGAAATAGATTGACAGACTGCTCTCAAAAAGAGATACCTAAAACATTAACTTAAGATGGATTTCCGCCATGTTACGCCTTATTCAATCGGTTATCCTTACAGTTTATAAAATTATATATACTACGGGTCTTAATCACGGTAATAATTCAAGGAAAAATACCTTACAGTTTACTAGTCATTACGTCAAAAGAATGACGATCTTATACCATCGTTAGGGATGGCTTTACTTATTTTACCAGTAAAATATCATGGCGCTTTAACTGCAATCCAAAATGGTTTATTTACATAAGGTTCATTTCCGTACGTTATACTCAACAATACATACAATTCTGCAACAATACTCAGGGTATGAGAATGTAAGGCGCCGTATCCGAGGTCTGCGACAGACGCGCGCGGCCGACATCTGACAATTGTCGCATTGGTTGCGCGCGTCAGCCGCTTGTTGTAAGCCGCGCGCGGCTCGCGATCGGCCGCGATGCACGGAAATGAACCTTTAGGAAGCAAAAACTATTCTTGTAATACATAGGTTTACGAGTCAAATATAATGCCAAGTTCGAAAAGTAATACGAACAGTTGGAGAAAAGAACATGCTCTTAATCTTTTTCTTTTTTAAAGACGACATCCGCAGTATGGTACAAGCCCTGGGTCGTGGGCGACTTTACAAACATGCAAGTCACAGACACAAAGTACACCCAGACTCGGAACAACAATTTGTGGACTTCTTGCGTAGCAGTCGGACACGCTCCTACCGCGCTACTGAGGCAATAAGAACTAGGTAATCAAGACAATAAAAATTCGCGATCACTCTTTTGCAATGTTTGTTTAAAATACTAACTATACATAATGCAAGTATCATATAGAGATCATTCTTTCTTACAACAATGGTAAATATAAATTATTACCATGAAAACCATACAAACCTGTGTAATAATCCCATAATAATAACAACCTAAGAAAATGAACTTCAAAACTTTAAAAATACTCCCTCTTGCTTGCCTTTATATTTTAGAAGTAGAAAAAAATGATGAAACATCACCCTGAATTGTTAAAGCAAGAAAAAGATACAACTAGGAGGAATAATATTAGGAAGACAGACTGTCCTGTATTGGGCATGATACTTAGGAGTAGTCAGTCGGTTTCAGTAAAATTGTTATGTAATGAGTATTACTCTATACTAATATTAGTAAGCTGAAGAGTTTGTTTGTTTGTTTCAACGTGATAATCTTAAGAACTACGGGTCCGAATTGAAAAATTATTTTACTGTTGGATAGCCCATTTATCGTTGGTTATAGGCTATAAAACTTTACGCTGCGACCAATAGGAGCGGAGTAGCAATGAAAAATATTGCAAAACCGGCTAGATGGCGCATGCGAGGGCCCAACTCGCGAGCATTAAAGGATAAAGAAATTTGAGGTCTAGTAACATATTCCAGATAGGTGGTTCGATTTCGGCCCCGATTTGGCTTACGGAAGTCTCGGGTTCGATTCCTGGGTCTGAACTTAAAATTTTTCTATCTTTCAAAAATGTAATTATTGTATTTATACTTATATATTTCTAAATACATACATTTTATAGATATATAACCTATCTTTAAGAAATCAAATTTGCATGCTATTGATTATGGCTAAATGGGATTGCATTTGTCATCCTACTAATATTATAAAGCCGAATGTTTGTGAGTGTGGATGTGTGGATGTTTGTTCCTCTTTCATGCAAAAACTACTAAATGGATTTTAATGAAACTTTACAATAATTTAGCTTATACATCAGAATAACACATAGGCTATAATTTATAAAGAGGTTGTGTAAATTGTCTAAACTATAACGATAAGTGTCAAGTAAGTAGGAAAAAATTCTACAATCGGCGACATGTTTTGGCGTGCGCCGCAAATATCGTTGAAGTTACACATATATAATGTATGAACCTAATACACACACAAATAGCCTACTTTTAATCCGATATTCCCACGGGATGTAGACTTACGCGGGTGAAACCGCGGGGCGCAGCTAGTATACAATAATTGTTAAACCGCATTATGTTACGCTAACTCTATTTAAAGCAAATAAAAAAAAATTGTATTTGTAGATTGAACATCTTAACAGTGTGAAGTGAGTTCCCGTATGTGGGTCACGAATAGGGACGCTTGTTCCCGGAAAATCCGGCCTTCCCAAGATTAGGAAAATTGCTCACGACTTTAAAATATTTCACGCTAAATTACGCTGGGAAATGTACATGGTGCCAACAATTTAGCATTTTGTTATATTGTATTTATTTTTATGTTTTTTAAAGTAAAAGGTTTTTAGTATTATGAGAGAAACGTTATTTTTATCGTGGTAGAAATTAGTTACTATATTTTCAAGAGATGATTAATAAGTGCATTTTAAGGAAAAATGGAGTCGGTTGGTTAGAAAATAAAATAGTCGACGGCTTACCGCTATATAAACCGAGTTCAAAAAAGGAGGAGGTTCTAAGTTATTCTGTATGTATGGTATTTATTGTATGTTCACCGATTTGAAAACTTATTTTTGTGTTTGAAAGAGTTGGTCCCGTTGTCATCAGATCAGGATTTGATGATGAGACATCGATGGAGCTCTTCAAATATCAAAAATAATAAAAAATATGACCGCCATTTTGAAGTTGGTGCTAAATAAAACAAAAACTACTATTTCTTGGCACCAACTTCAAAATGATTTGTTGTTGTTCCAATACTATTAGTTACTTTGTAAATATTTTTTTGAAGTCAGTGATATTTTTTTGATTTTAAAAATTTACCATAAAGCACATTAATTTAAAACTAAATCTTTATCACCAGTTACGAGCCGTGTTAACTGTAACTGGTGATAAAGTATGTGTATGTGTGTGTGTATTTTTTTTAACCCGGAGGACGGGCAGCAGCGTCCTCTGCGTACTTAAAGCCTTACTGCGATCGCCAACCCGCTCGCCAAGCGTGGCGATTATGGCAATTACCCCCAGGATCTACATACTAGTAGGTTCTACTGGGGAGACCCGTGCCCAGCAGTGGGCCATCTTATGGGTTGATATGTACGAGCCGTGTTAGGCGAGCGGTACTCAGACAGTAGGCGATGACCTTACATAAACTTGTAATACAATAGAAAATTACATAATAAAATAACTGAGCGGTCACCCAGCTAATCTTAATATCTTGTCCTTTGCGTACGCCATATGACTGTAGAGTTCCACCAAATACATTTGCGGTCTCGAAGGGTAGGTAAAGCCACAAAATGCCGAAATTAGGTACAGAAGGTAAACTATATACAACCCGCGCTTGAACAACGCGCACATCGACATCGATCATAATAACCAGAAGGAACATACATTTTTATTAAAATTCTATTGATTTATAAACACAAAGAGTTCATGGCTAATCAATTTTAATATAAATCTATAACATTTGATAAAAAAAGATGTGAACATTATCTATGTGTGCATTTTATATTAAAGACAGTTCTTGCATTTGATACAAGCCCTGTGTGAGGGAAGGGAAAGCTTTACAAACATATAATTATATGTTAGATATTTATGAATTACACAAAATTATGTTCCGCCTGGGAATAGTCCGTCGTTGTTTCTTCCTCTTTTCTTCTTTGCCTATCTTTTCTCTTTAGCACAGCAATCGTACTGACTACCACCATACGAGTAAACTACTACTGGGTCACACCGAAACAATTACAGATAGTTGTTGCTCGAGCGTGACACGTATAAAGCTCCGTACTCACATTCGGTATTACTCAATAATTTTACTCCAAAACGAGTAAAAATCAACATGTGGACAACAAAACTCACAACTTAAAGGCTCATATCGAGCCGGCTCGATGATCAAATGTATGTAAATTCCTTCGCACCGTTCATGAACACTGAACGTCGCTCGCTCGATGATAAATGCTGAATGTGTGAACAAAAGCCCATGCCGTGATTTTTACTCCACGTGTTTGCTCGATCGAGTAAAACCGTACGTGAGTAGGTACGGAGCTTTAAGGTTATCTTCTGTACACTCGGTATGTGGTGGAGAAGCTTTGGTACATTTATCAGACGTTGCACGGAGCGGCCGAACTAAGCCGAAGGATTTACTTTCAACAGACGTAGGATGCTTTCCCTGCTCTTGTTGCTTTACGATCTTGGTTTATCTTCAAAGATAATTTTCTAGAATGCACCAAGATCGGCGTTGTGTGCTTTTGAAAACTAACAAAAAGTGCAAAAAAGTTGCAGTCATGCAGTCGCTAGTCGGAGGCAATAATGAATCTCGATGAACTTAATATTGTGCCTCCGACTCCATAGCTATGTAGGGGTGTATACATATACAAGACCGCTGCGTGTCATCGCGGCAAGACTGAGACGCGGCCGTCACGCTCATGGATCATGCTCTTAAAGAGAAAGTTGATGGAGTTAACAAGGAACTTAAGGACCTTACTGGTAACAATAAGTCTTATATTACTACAGATTTCTGGCTACATCTCATCATCATACAATCTAATGCAATTTGGTATATCCAAATTAATTGATAACCAAATAATTGCTTTAGAAAATAAATTTTGAAGTTCCGATTTAAAAATGTGTCTGTAAAGTCGGTTTACGGACGATAATTTTACGTGATATCATATATAGTGGATATAGTTTTTTTTATTTTTTTATTTTTTCAATATTTTTTAGTGGTTTTAGGATGTAACTGATGTAACAACTAGCTTTTATCACAGCGATTGCCTTGAAAATTGAAAAATAATGATTGCTTTTCAACCGACTTCAAAAAGGAGGAGGTTCTCAATTCGTCTGTATGTTTTTTTTTTTTTTTTTTTTGTATGTTTGTTCACCGATTACGCAAAGACGGCTAGACCGATTTGAAAAATTGTTTTTGTGTTTGAAAGGGTATACTTCCAAGTTGGTCCCATTGCCATCAGATCACGATCTGATGATGGGATCCTGGAGAAATCGAGGGAACTCTTAAAATATTAAAAGCACACCTACAGTGATTTAGGTATATTTCATAGTGATTCGTGCATTTACTCTTAAAAAACACCAATTGGTGAAGTGGAACTGATGATGAAGACCAAAAATTACGAGCAGACCTATTCAATATTTCACAGTTTGCGATTCAATTAAGTACTTTAATATGGTATTAAGTAGCACTTTAATCTCGATATACTACTATTATACAATGTAATAAAGCTGATAGTGAACTCCTCAATAATTAACGGCCCTGCATCGGGGCAAGCAATATTTCGTAAAAGGATTTGAGCAGATGACATAAGCCAATTGTAACTTAAGTGAATTATAAACCAACCCACTAAAAAGTGAGAAATAAAAACTTTTTAACAAAAAATATTACCGACTTCAAAAATAAATACAAAGCAACTAAAAAGCATAAAATAATATACCTAGAATAACAAAAACAAATTAAACATTTTGAAGTTGGTGCCGAATAAAACACAAAGACTACTATTTCATGGTACAACTTCAAAATGTTTAATTTGTTTTTGTTATTTTAGGTATATTATTTTTTGCTTTTTAGTTGCTTTGTATTTATTTTTGAAGTCGGTAATATTTTTTGTTAAAAAGTTTTTTTAGTATTACAGGCTGCTGCTTTTTTACTATAATCATGTTAAACCTTTTTGAAATGCTTACGATGAGCCCTTTAATTATATATTTTTTTCACATCTCTTGTTTTTGACATCTCACAAGCGCCATGTTTATTTTGTCCAAATGTCACTTAACTACAAATACTTGGGCGGTCAAGACGAATCTAACAATGTTTTAATTTAATTAGATAGATAGATAGATAAAAAACTTTATTAAAATCCATACAAACATTTTAGCATAACTCCACAAAAACCAAATAATCGGTTTGTCTGTGGAAATACATTGCACTCAGGTTACCTACTTACAAAATTTCTTGCATAACTATAACATAAAATAGTAACTATGTGATTTTATAATTAAGTACGTTACATACAGGTTGGCTGTACATTTAACAAATACATTTTAACAAGTACATTAGTCGTTTACGTTATATGTGTCCAGCAAATACGTCTTATAACATTTAGAAAATTTATTTTTGTTTTTCTCTAATCTTAACTCTTGTGGCATTTCGTTATATAACAAAGGAAGTCTACGTCTAAGGGTTCTTCCTCCAAAGTAATTATTTATGGATGTAGTTACAAATTTACCCTGAGTCAAACCTCTGGTACATATCTTGTGCTGAAGAGTAGGTAATTGTTCTATGTTGCTATGATTACGGGTTACTAATTAATGTTTATGTTGTATTCGTACAGGAAGTAATTTACATATTTTAAATAATTCTTTATAATTGTGTTTACATTTGTTTAGTGTTTTGTTGTCTACTAGTAATTTTAAAAATCGGATTTGAAGTGATTCTATTTTGCTTAAGTGTGTTTTGAATGTAAGTCCGTAGCATTCCAAACCGTAGCCTATAATAGGTTCAATCAAAGCTTTGTACAAGTGTTTTAGTACATTTTTTGGAACTTTATATTGTAGTTGAGTGAACTTAGATAAAAGTATTCTTAATTTACCCGAAATGAAGTCTACATGTTCCGTCCAGCCGAACTTTTCATCAACCCTCATGCCCAGATATGTAACAAGAGGTGTTTTTTTAACAGGAGTGCAGTTACAACTTATACAGTGGTTATGTAAGCATTCCAATGTATGCGTGACAATGATACAGGGTGTATCCGGTGTACAAGAATACGGGGAATGTATTAGTAATAATTGGGTTTTATCGCCGTTTAAAACGATACCGTTATCATGAGTCCATTTTATGATGCTATCGACATCCTCCTGCACGTACTGACTAACTTCCTCCATATCCTTACCACCACGTAATACACACAGGTCGTCTGCAAACATATAGGTCGAGCAGTTCCTAATTACATTAGGAAGGCTATTTACGTGCAATTGTTTCAATCCATCTTGTGGTTTGAAAGATTTTTTTTTAAAGACGACTCCCGCATTAGGTTACAAGCCCTGTGTCGCGGGGGACTTTACAAACATACAAGTCACGGACACAAAGTACACCCAGACTCAGAACAACAATTTGTGGATCACACAAAGTGGTGTCCCGTTTGGGTATCGAACCCACGACCTCTTGCGTAGCATTCGGACACACTCCCACTAATATATATTACTAATACTAATATTTATTACCTCATATCATAAGATATGAGGTAATAAAGAATATTGCATACATACATACAAGATATGCGCGAAAAACATAACCCTTCCTTGCAGTCGGGTAAAAAGAGGTGTCGGGTAAAACTCTTGCGCACTAGTGGTTAACATGCAACCACTGCGGCCAGGTCAACGCAAGGTTCACTAAAGTGACGCTTTCTATGAGTAAGAGTCAGATCAGAATTCTTACCAGAACCCTAACTGGGCACTGCAGACTAAACAAACAGATGCACAAGATGCGTCTCAACGATTCTAATGTTGGTTCTGCCACAAGGATGAGGAAACACCTATACATATCCAGCTGTGTGAGTGTCTGCGAGGCAATTCACTACACCAGAAGCCAGCACCTTGGAAGGCACTTAATCACACCTGACAACGTTAAGGCCATTCCACCAATATACATAGTCGACTTCACAATCAGACTAAATCTTGGAGATGTCTTTTAAGGAAGAAAGAGGCGTCAATAGATATTTTAGGTCGCAGCGAGATACAATACTGCGGCCGCCTGACGAGATTGGGATAGCGGCTGACCGCTATTGCGGCAAACTGCGGTTAACGACCAGTGCGTTAGAGGGTTAATTTTTTCATGATCGCGTAAGAAAAAATATAGGACAAGACCATGCACAAAATTCCTTACCAGTTGGCAACTAGGCCTCAACTGAGTGATGGTAGGGTCACCTTAGCCAGAGGCAGGGAGTAACCATAGTTAATACTCATTATTATTCTTTACCTTTCCTCAAGTTTTAGGCAAATCCGAGGACTAATATCAAGTAACTATTACCCGTCATATTCATAAACCTACTATTGTTTCAACAGCTGTCATATTGTGTGAAATACAAAGGACCTGGGGACTTGTCTGTACACAAGATAAATATTAATACAATAGATAAATCCAGTAAACACTGAGCGCAATAAACTAGATGTCACGAGCAGAAGTGAGGGACTTTATTAGTTAATTGCTGGGGATTTCTTTTCCTCAACAAATCTTAATCACTACGACAAATTTGTCTTGCGTATTTTTTGTGGGTTAGTTCATATATTATGCAATGGATGAATGATACGAAGATACGTAGTATCTTAAAATGTTCAGAAGATATTCTTTATTATGATAATATTTTCAAAATATCATAATAAAGAATATCTTCTGGAAAGTTTATTTTTATTAATAGGTACCATAAATAAAGCTGAAGACTTTGTTTGAACCTAAGTTATAGACTTTTTATCGCGATTCGATCCATGAAAGCGAAGCCCGAGGGACCGTAGTAGGTACTACTACTTATTCTGTGCCCGGGGTAATTCAATTCAATTCGAATTCTTTACTTCAGTGTAGTGAAGTAATTTTTATAGGCGTTTCTTGCCAATAAGTTTACAAATACGCATGCACGCATTACAACGATGGCGCATGCGGGGGTCTAGTAATATAGTCCAGATAGGTGGTTCGCTTCTGGCCCCGGTTTGGCTACGGAAGTCTCGGGTTCGATTCCTGGGTCTGGACTTCAAATTTTTCTATCTTACAAAAATGCAATTATTGTATTTATAAGCCCATAGTGTTAGTAAAATAACTTAATGCCTAGTGTTAGTTAAAATTAATCAACATGTGTAGATCCTTACTCAGTGACGCAGCAGAGGGGAGTCCCACCAGTCAATAAACACGCTCAGGAGACCGTTGGTGGCGGTACGCAGCCGGCTGACTACTTTTGTGGCCAAGTTGGGATTTTTTGGGAGCAGACTTCTTGGTCGTTACACTCTTGGTAGAGTGGCTGTAATCGTCTTGTCAGGTTTGGTGACAAGCTGTTGCCATTCCTCTCTCACTACGGTCATTGTACATTTATAAAGAAGACCATTTAGTGCCGCTTTTATTTTTTCGGTTTATC